>OY728127.1:1380276538-1385076538 GCA_963277665.1 Viscum album
CGCGATGAGATTCATTTTCCATGATTAACCATTAAAGAATGATTATAAAGTATATATAATGAATAATAATGAAATATATGACATAATAATTCTACTGTATTTATGTATATATATATATGTATGTCATCTATTTAATTTCATTCAATTCAACAAGGAAACGAAAACAACGTTCATGTGTACGTACGACCTACCGTCTCCATGAACGGTGTATTTCATCCATTTTATCGATCTATAATATATATGTTTATGATGAATATATATAATATATAAATCATGTTTTATATTCTGGAATTATGTAAATCGGGATATAAGTAATAATATCAAGAGCGACAAGTCGAAAAACATACGATAAATGAAATGATTTTACCCAAAATGTTGCTTTTACATTGAATTTACAAAAGAACAGGTAATATAAAGTCGTAATTGAAACATATATGATATCATAACAATTAATTTGATTATTTAATAAGTCAATGACATTATTTAAATCATTATACAGGAGGTTCGGATCCATACAAAGCATATCAGACCGAAGGTAAGGGATAACCTTTCCAATCACGTTTTTATCCGAGATTGTTTATTCGTAAGTATTTACTGGGGTTATTGTTATAATCCATGTCCATGTTTTCTAAATGTTTCCTTAAGTATGTTTAATGTCCTTTTATCCCACTTTTTACTTTTACTATGAGGTATGTAAGGAATCTGTTTTTTTTTCATACGAGGTACTTTTTGACTTTTCCGAAAAAAGTACGAGGAGAATTTTTTTTAACTTCTATGGCATGAAAGGATTTTTAAGGTTTTATAAAGCGTTATTTTCCTGAAGCTTCTTCCAAAATACTTCATGACTATTTTCAACAAAATATCTTTTATTTTAAAATTTCATGTCATTTTGTGAAAAGGAAATGATTTTGAAGAAGAAAGGATATTCCTCAAGAATTCATTTCAAGTGTTTTATCAAAAACATTTTCCATCTAAGATGAAATTATTTCATATGTGTATGTTTCAAGTATAATGTCTCTATGATTTACATGTTTTCACGTTTCTTATTATGAAATGATATCCATTTCTTTTATATGGATTATGTGATGATGGGATGATGTTTATGAAACCCATTTTATTCGTTGGGTTATTATGAATGATGTATGTTTATTTTGTGGCACAAGTAAGAATGATTTCTATTATGAGATGGGTGGGACATATATCTCCCTCCAATGAATTGGGTAATGATTTATATCTCATGAGATAGACATGGATGGAATGGTAAGTTAATCTGGTTCAGTATTACAGTACTGGAACGAGGAGTGAACTCGATTCAGAAAGGGATATTGTCCACTAAGATGGTCTTGGCAGCAATGCCTTGACTACTATGTAAATCATTACATGTGCTTAATGGATGCCACAATTACATGTTTTATTCCTATTCTATTTTATCATGATTTATGTTCCATTATGATCTATGCCTTATGTACTTCCATGTTTTATGTCGTTGGTAAAGATTTTGATGTTTAAACAATATGTTCATGTTTTTAATTTCAAATGTATATGGAATGTTTTATTTTATCCATTCTTACCCTTATTGAGCATTTGAGCTCACCATTTTTATGTTTCATTTTCCCCCAGGATTAAAAGACAGGTTTTAGGTAAGGAAACAAAAAGTGGATGATCTTTATGGGAGATGTTGAAGATCTTTCACCATGATTAGAAGATTATGTTCCATGTTTCCAAAGACACTAAACTATTACGGTCCTTGTGTGTCTGATTTTGTTATGTATTAAGTATTTCCACAAAAGCCATGTAATATCTATGTATCTCAAGATTTGGGTCTCTACAATTGGTATCAGTGGAAAGGTTTAGTCAACCTTTGGAAACTAGGATGCGAAAACGTTAGTGAGATCCCAAGAGATCATTCTAAAGTATGTCTAGGGATGTCCCTAAGGATAAGTATATGTATAGTATATAGTCCTAGAACTACGGTAACGATATTAGAATTTAACCAAAGATGTTAGATATTGAGGGTACTCCCCCTTTACTATATTGTTTTCCCTAGCATGATTTTTGCCTCTCACACTATTTTTTTTGCGTTTTAGAAAATGGTTGGATAGAGGAAGATTCACGATAATGGAGGATATGATGGACAATGGAATGATATTTCTCATGAGCAACCAAGTGAAATAGGATTTGGAAGTCCAAACATCATTATTATGCCTAATTAGAAATATCACAACATGATCAATAATCTCAACTTTGGTAAGCATCCTGACTCAACTAATAAGAGAAAGATGGAGTTTCATGATGATCATAGAGGAATGAAAGGTCAATTCCCCTCATGTATATCATGTGGGAAGAGGCATCAAGGAAAATGTTTCAAAGGAACTGGAAGATGCTTTGGGTGTGGAAAATATGGACACAAATCTAGTAAGTGCAAAGGAAAAGGTTCAGTTTACACCATGGATGACGATAATGGTATTGCTACGACATCAACAATGGTTAAGTGCTTTAAATGTGGAATTTATGGGAATTATGAAAACAAATTCCCTAAGGAAAAATATCATAAAGAGAATCATCATCGTCATATGGGATTTATTTATGTGGTTGATGATGAAGAGACTAAAAATGATAAGTGAAGTGAATGAATTGTTGAATCTTGGTAAATGGTTTAAGAAGGTAGTGGAATGATTACATTTATATCAAGTGTAATGTTGTATAAGTAATCTCATGGTACTATGGAATAAATAAACATCTACGGATTGTTACACTGTTGTCTTTCCTTAAGTTTTGAAAGTATATGATGAATGATCCTAGTGACCATGAAAGTTTATTCAGATATTTTTGGAAAGTAGATGATATGCGCATAATGAAGGGATAAGGAGAAATTAAATGTTTGATAGTATTCATGAGCTCATGAATGATATAAGGAGAAGGTCATATCATGGTTTGAGTATATAGAATTTTTGGATTTTGGTATGTGGAAAGAGTTAACTTATGACATCATTCATGATTTCATTAAGGTTTAATGGGTATTCATTCTTCAAGAGAATACATGATTACGGTATACACATGTTTGTAATTTGACCAACAAGATATATCTTATAATATATTGGGGATAAATGATGGCATTCTCATTATTGATATGTGACATTTCAAGTAATAATTTTCATTATACTCTGAGCTTGGACCGAAGTATTTTAGATAAGCCTAAAGATTGGAATGGATTATGTTGGACATAAGTTAGTATTTTTTATGGATAGAAATTTTATCGATATTATTGATGGGATGTTATAGTAATGTAGTTTTAGAAAAAGGACAACCTGCAGGACGGGAGACATCCCATCACGTCGGACAAGGCTGTGGGAATCAAACCCACAACCAATGTACGACTGGCCTTTATCGCATACCACTGGCCTACAAGAAGTCCCTGGTTAGTAGAAAGTAGTTTTATTTTATTAAGTGGTATGATATATGAAGTATAAGTTCATTTTTGGAATCGTATATGATTAACCTCACCGTAGATGGACTTATGTATATTGGATAACTTTTGCTAACCTTTTGTTTGGAACAGATGGAATGACCCATCATTCTATCACATGATCTGTTAACACTTCACAAATAACAAATTCAACTTCATTTCCTTAAGAGATGAAGTGGAAATTTTTCAAAGCTAGAACAATAGTGAGATTGTACAAAAATCAAGCAAGTATTTATTCTAATTCAAAATTTTCAACTTTAGGGAAATGATATTGAAAACCAAAAATTTTGTCCTAGTGCTCTTATATCTGATGAATCAGGTGGTACCATAGATCAGTAGAAATTTATGGCTTTATGTTTGATGGCTTTTTCATAGCCATGTTCTCTACCACTCTCCATCAGAACTTGATGGTTAAATTTTTCTTCCATATCCATATTTTCACCTATGTTCTCTCCTATATGGAAACCCAATGATGAGTTACTTTGGGTAATCATTACATTTAATACTTTAGTTTTTAAAATTAAGTTTTAGTATTCCTTTTTACAATGTGGGTTTCTATAAATAGTAAACAATTTATAACCCCGACAAATTTCAAGGGAGAAATTCATTTTAAGGGGGGCAGAATGCAACACCCTGAGATTTTATGAAAAATATTCTTTTAATTTCATTGATGTCTTCTGTTGTAAGCTACAACAAGATTACCTTGTGCTATACGCAACAACGTATGAGCTTTCAGTATACACAACACTATTCTTGGATCATGTTACACACAATTTTGATAGTAGTTATTCTACGAAACATTGATTGTGTGTATATATATATATATATTCAATGTATAAATGAAATATGGTTGGATTATGTTATATGAAACAATGGAGGAGTCTTTCACAACACACAGCCCTGACTTGGCTTGCATTACACGCAATCAGGACCTTCCTCGATAGCGTGTGTTGTACGCAATACCAGTTTTCACTAAACAATGATATATGATTATAATATTATTATGGACTAGCCATTATGAATAGTATAAACACAATTTTTAATTTTATAAAATAATTATTTATCTTAAACATTTTCTAGAACATGGTATGAGAACAAAATCAATTTTTCGAGTAAAATAAGTATTTTTTTTAAAAAAAAATGCAGGTTTGCCGCCTTTTGATAGAGCACCCACTTTAAATCTTGTTTTTGACATTTCTATAAGTTCAATTTGACAAAAACAAAATTCTCCTTTGGAATCAGGATATAAAAATTTACTTTGGATAAATTTTTCATATTATTCTGATAACTTTCATATTTTAATGAATAGTAAAAACATGCTATATTTTAATTAAAAACAACGTTTTTCATCGCAATAATTTATATGGTTAAATTATCTTTTTAATTGGGTTTAAAATGTAATTATAATATATTTTTACCATTAAATCCAATGTTGGACATTGGAATTACTTTCACTTTGAAATTGGATATAAACAAGTATCAATCTTTTGATAATTTTTGTCTCTTAAAAAACACGCTATTTGTTTTGATAACGGGAATTAATTTTAAAATTAATTAATTTCACTTATATGTTTTGAATTTTTCAAAATATTCATCAATTTTGAATTCGGAATATCAAATAATACTTAGGATGAATTTTTGGTATTTTTCTGAAAAACTGTAATTTTTGATGAATAGTGAAACCACTTAGTGGTAGTTAAAAAACTGAGTTTTTCATTTAAATGAAATTTTACCACTTCTATGAATTGAATTTTGAAAATCTGAGAGACATGGTTAATATCAAGGACTAAAATGTGGTTCAATGAGATGAAAATAATTTTTGGTGAATAGTAACTTTTTACTTTTTTACCACGGTTAAAAGTAAATAGGAGAATTAAGTGTATAAATGATATTATTATTACCCCAAAACATTTCTTAATTCTATTAGATAAGTGTAATTCGACAAAAAACAACATTAGGAATAAAATATGACCATTTAGTCCCACTTGGATTAGATTAGGATATTTATTATTAATTTATTTAAAGAAGGGTTAAAATAGTTAAAATAAATGTTTAATAAGTAAATCATTTTTAATATAGGGTTATACATAAGATAAATTCAACTATAAATATTCATTAGAAATATAAAATATTTCCTACCTAATGATATTTTATTTATAATTTTTACACATTAAATAATTTATGTTATTTATGACACAATGGTGATGCAATAATTACCTAAATAATGAAATATTAAAATAATTGATATTATAAATACCCAAATAAATGTAATTTTAGGATTTCTATGAATTCCATTAATTTTTTAGGTTAATATTACATGTTAATATTGATTTAGTTAACTTATTTCGAACTAATCATTCTGTTATGATTTTCACAAAAATCAATTACCAAATACTGTCAAAACTGACATAAAATAGTTTTGAAAACAAATATTATATTATTAATTGTTATTTTATTCCTAAAAATATATGGTTCGGCTAAATTACTTACATAATGTTATATATATTAATAATAAACAACTTGGGGTTCTTGTACCTTGTTATAGTACGTTTATTGACCTTATAGTGTAAGAAAACAAGAAGACATTGTAAAAGTAAAATTATTTAACTTAAGGTTAAATCTAAATGATAAGGTTAAAATAGAAACCTAAACTTGTCTAAATTATATTGGATGAGAGTCTTTTGACCCATCCCCACATTACCTTTGATATAAATCAATTTGGAGCTATTGAAAACCGAATATGACTTTATAATAAAATAATATTTTTAGTTTTTCCAAAGGTGTCCCTCTCCTACCTTATAAAAGGGAACATCCTCCCTCTCTTCATCACACCACTTTGAACCTTAATGATCAGCCAACCCCTGACAAATTATCTTCTAAAATTCCCTATAAACATCATATAGGTCCTTGTCTTCTTCAAAGACAAATTTTAGTGCACTAAGAGGAGGTCTCAAAGAGGCGTTTCAAAGAAGAGGTAATGTCCGTTACCGATTATTTCAACTTTATTTCTTCTTCCACTTCTTCATATTTAGTTGTTTCATTATGAAGTAATAACATAAGTATCACTCATATACTGATATGTAATTATAAGTATGAAACAACCCTATTTCACCATATATCCATCCTACAGAAAACGAAATCACCGCGCGTGCGTACGTACGGAATACCGTCTCCACGCCGTGGTGTAATCTATTTTCCACCACCACCTTACATGGATGGGTATAATGGTGTATATAATTAATATATATGATTTTTTTAAAGTGAAATTGATTCTGAAATATTATACATACACTCAAATACAATTCCATGATCATGGGAACGATATCATCGCTCGTGCGTACGTACGGACTACCATCTCCACGAACGTGATGAGATTCATTTTCCATGATTAACCATTCAAGAATGATTATAAATTATATATAATGAATAATAATGAAATATATGACATAATAATGCTACTTTATTTATTTATATATATATGTATTCCATCTATTTAATTTCATTCAATTCAACAAGGAAACGAAAACAGCGTTAATGCGTACGTATGGCCTACCATCTCCATGAACGGTGTATTTCATTCCATTTATCGATCTATAATATATATGTATATGATGAATATATATTATATATAAATCATGTTTTACATTCTGGAATTATGTATATCATGATATAAGTAATAATATCAAGAACGACAAGTCGAAACACATACGATAAATGAAATGATTTTACCCAAAATGTTGCTTTTACCTTGAATTTACAAAAGAACGGGTAATATAAAGTCATAAGTGAAACATATATGATATCATAACAATTAATATGATTATTTAATAATTAAATGTCATTATTTAAATCATTATACCGGAGGTTCAGATCCATATGAAGCATATCAGACCTAAGGTAAGGGATAACCTTTCCAATCACGTTTTTATCCGAGATTGTTTATTCTTAATAATTTACTGGGGTTATTGTTATCATCCATATCCATATTTTCTAAAAGTGTACTTATGTATGTTTAATGTCCTCTTTACCCATTTTTTACTTTTACTACATGTTATGTAAGGTATCTTTTTTTTCCATACGAGGTACTTTTTGACTTTTCCGACAAAAGTACAAGGAAAATGTTTTTTTAACTTATAAGGCATGAAAAGATTTTTATGGTTTTATAAAGCCTTATTTTCATGAATCTCCTCCATAATATTTCATGTCTATTTTCAACAAAATTTATTTTATTTTAAAATTTCATGGCATTTTGTGAAATGAAAATGATTTTGAAGAAGAAATGATATTTTACTCAAGAATTCATTTCAAGTGTTTTATCAAAACTATTTTCCATCTAAGATGACATTATTTCATATGTGTATGTTTCAAGTAAAATGTCTCTATGATTTTCATTGTTTCACTTTTCTTATTATGAAATGATATCAATTTCTTTTATATGGATTATGTGATGATGGGATGATGTTTATGAAACCCATTTTATTCGTTGGGTTATTATTAATGATGTATGTTTATTTTGTGGCACCAGTAAGAATGATTTCATTATGAGATGGGTGGGACCAATATCACCCTCCAATGCATTGGGTAAAGATTTATATCTCATGAGATAGACATGGCTGGAATGGTAAGTTATTCTGGATCAGTATTATAGGACTGGAACGAGGAGTGAACTCGATTCAGAAAGGGACTTTGTCAACTAAGACGGTCTTGGCAGCAATGCCTTGCCTACTATGGAAATCATTACATGTGCTTAATGGTTGCCACAATTACATGTTTTATTCCCATTTTATTTTATAATGATTTATTTTCCATTATGATCTATTCCTTATGTACTTCCATGTTTTATGTCGTTTCTCAAGATTTTGATGTTTAAACATTATGTTCATGTTTTTAATTTCAAATGTGTATGGTATGTTTTACTTTATCCATGCTTACCCTTACTGAGCACTTGAGCTCACCATTTTTATTTTTTATTTTTCCCTAGGATTAAAATAAAGGTTTTAGGTAAGGAAACAAAAAGTGGAAGATCTTTATGGGAGATGTTTAAGATCTTTCACCACGATTAGAAGATTACGTTCCAAGTTTCCAACGAAACTAAACTATTACAGTCCTTGTGTGTCTGATTTTGTTATGTATTAAGTATTTCCGCAAAAATAATGTAATATCTATGTACGTCAAGCTTTGGGTCTCTACGTGAAGACTGCACAGAGTAGGCAAAAGTCGTATGCTAATAGGAGACGAATGCCTCTAGAGTTTGAGGATGTAGACCATGTCTTTCTACGGGTCTCACCTCGATGAGGTCTACGAAGATTTGTTTGAGGCGTCATGTTATCTACATGCTTTATCTGGCCTTTCTAGGTCCTCAAAAGAGTTGGTGATTTGGATTACCGCTTAGCTCTTCCACCTCAGTTGCACTAGTTGCAAGACATCTTCCATGTGTCCCAACTGAGGAGATACAAGCACAACCCTTCCCACATCATCGACCATGGAGAGATGGACGTCGAAGATGGGGAAAGCATCAATGAGGTTCCTATGGAGATTGAGGATTGACAGGAGTGGGTCCTACGTGGATGGTAGATACCTCTGGTGCATGTTCGCTGGCAGCACGGGAACCTTCTAGAGAGAACATTGGAGTGGGAGGCTCAGATGCGTCCTCATTATTCTCATTTGTTCCGATAGTTTGAGTTGTAGCTTACGGGGACGTAAAACCCTAAGCTGGGGAGAATTTAGAACTAGAAATTATATGGATTTTTTTCTTAAATACATAGTAATTTTATGAGTCTGATAAATTTTACGGCTCTTGATTCCGATGCCCGATGCGCCCAAATTTTTTTTTGAAGTTTTGTTCGGTTACGTTCATAAAATGTAAGAGTGGGTTTTTATAATTTCTGAACTAGTACTCGGAATTGATATCTGAGGACACCATTGAACTCATAGAGACGGTATTCACTTATGATGACTATCACCTCGATGGCAGTTGGTTGAGAATAAAAGTTAGTTTTTGGCCTTTTATAAAAAAATAAAAATAAATGTGTGAAAGAACATTATTTTTTTAGCCATCTTTTGGTGTGTGGAGGTTAAAACCTCCAATAGGTGGTTTGAGGTGCGGGCCACCACACTTCAACCTCCCATGAGAGGTTACGGCGGTGGGGCCCACCTGAACTCGAAATCTCTTGGGAGGATAAATGTGGTGGGGACCATCCAACATTTAACCCCGTGAAACTCTTCATTAAGTAGGGAGAACCCTTGAACTCCCCACTTAATGGTGCCACCACCATTGGAGCCTATCCACCTTCCCATTTAATTAAATGGAGCCAACCCATTTAATTAAATGGTTCCCTCCCCTTTAATTAAATGGATCCAACCCCTTTAATTAATGTGCTAACCTCTCATGGGTTAATTAGGGGAGCCTATGTAATTTATTTCTCCTTTTTGAATTATTGTGCCAACGTAATATTAGACGACTCAATTTAATATTATTTTCACTTGGAATTTTTGTGGAACATGAGAAGAGGAATGCTTGATAGAAAAGTTCTTTTAATGAAGAACGCTCCTCCCAACATAGAACGAAGAACGCAAAGAACGCCAGAGACGATTCTTCATCGACTCCCTTCATCGAATCCTACCGACGTGTAGTGTCTTCCACAACCATCGTGAGACGTCTTCCTTTCACAATGCCTTTAACGGATTGACGACCATCTCCTCATCCCATCATCGACAAACATCGATCAAGGTAGTGGTTGTTGCATGTTGGTGATTACCTTTTATTTTATCCTCTTCGTTGAAATGAATCGATGTGAAGTATTATAGTTCAACTTCCTTCCTCATAGTTGAACAATTGTTATCAACCCTAAACGTGGAGGGTGCGGGCCAACTAACATGGCCCAACTCCCACCGCTGATCCTTTTTTGATGTTCCTTCATCATGGAGATGAATCAACGATGATGAAGGCAGAAACGAAAAAAGCCACGCTACCCGCGACCTCTGCGAATCACGTTGCCCCCGTGGCGCACTGGTGCTCCTGGATAAACACCACTGGCTGAGTAGCACCTCAACTGCCTACCCACGGCCTCCCGATGCCCTGCCCAGTGTGCCCCCCGTCCGAACCTGCAACCTACCCCGTGCCCTACAAGACGCCCCTACGTGTTGTCTGCACCCCCGCGCGCTGCACGTCCTCCCGCACGCACCCCCGCACGCTACCCCGTACACTCCCCGGTTCCCCCGGTGCCCTAATATGCCCCGCCAGGTGTCACCACACCCTTCTCGTCACCCCTGTTCCTTTCCTGGAACCCCCGCAACATCCCCGCTCCCTCGCATCCACCCGACCAAGCCGGTGTTCCGTCCCCCCTCACGGTGCCCTGGCCGAACCGACATAGCCGCGCCCTCCGGGCTGAGCCATGTTAGGTCGCGCCCTCGCAATACTCCAGGAATTACTAGACCCATCCTTCGGGTCGAGTCACCTATGTGGCGACGTCCAGGCGGAACCACCCTCGCAGTCCGCTGGGCCGAGCCCAGTGGGCCAGGATGAACATAACGGGCTGACCTGCCCAACGGATGGGGTCAGACCTAGCGGGCCTAACCAGGTTAACCCAGACCAGGTCGACCCAATTTGGGTTCTTCCTCGTCGGTCTGAATGAGTTGGACCGAGCCTAGGCCCATTAATGCCCCTTTACTTTCTTTTGACATATCATTGGCACCGGACATCCGTTTGATGAACCGTCAGCGGTGCCGGTATTCTTGGAGTGTAGTCCTCCCATTGAGTATATTCTATTGGACTTCAGTGTATAGTTGGGTTATAGTCAGGTTGGGCCATAAAAGAATCCAACCGGGCCCTGAGACTAAAAGGATAACAACTAATATGGGTGGAGTTCTACAACAGTCGTGGTTTCGATAATGAAAGTATTGGTCTGAGCTGAGTCAATGACTTTTTTGTTTTCCTCATGATTGAGATGAGATACTAGATAACTTAGGTATATTCATGGAAATATACCTAAGTAATGGTTATCCATTGATTTCATACTTTTTGGTTTATCTTTATTGGATTTTGTGAGAACTTGAGGGTCTTGGGGTCCCTACTGAGTATCGTTATAGTAACCCCTACACAGGCTATGCTCGTGCCTCTTTGTGTTGGTTGTAAAAGATGGACTGCGTTGAAGACGAAAGAGTGTAGTAGAAATGGATAGTTATGGGAGTTGGACCACCTGGCTTGATGATACACGGAGCAGAAAAATTAACATGGAGTGATTAGGAGTCCATCTTTACCTACCCTTCATGTAGGAACCTCGAAGGATAACCCAGTAGCTACTTTACATTTCTTTAGTTGTACTTTCTTTTCAGTTGTACTTGTACTTTCCTGTTGAGCCTATATTTCTAGCCCCTTTTTACTTTAAAAAACTTCTTTTGTATTGAGTATTACATACTATTTTTTTCCATTAGTGTACTCTGCTATGTTTTTTTATAGTTATAAAGGCAATTCCTTCCCAGTTTAGGGATTTACGCCTTTGGTGCTAGTCGCCAGCACCTGGCTTTTGGACGGCGGGCTTGGGATAGTCACGATACGGGCCCCGGGGGACAGGTCATAATAGGCAGTGAGGATTTATATTAAATGAGTTGAGTAACTAGTGGTGATATTATATGAGTCTTCTCACATAGTCACATAGATATTTTTTTTCCTATTTTTATAGTCCATTGTGGATAGACTTGTTCTTTGAGATTTTTTCTTTTCTAGGGTTTTTTGGATTTCTGTGATTTTATTAGTTATGTCATATATTTATCATTTTTATTGTTATCTCTATTATGTATATAGGACATGTTGTTGTATTATTTTGGATAAATTTATTCCATTATGTTTTTGATTGATGCCTGAATGCTTTTCTCCAGCCTATGATGATTGGGAATACCCTTCAGGTATCAATCATATTGTGATATGTACTAGTTTTAGAGGGAACTCATATCCATTCATCACAATTTGGTATCTGAGGGTTTTTTACCTCAATATTCATTTTCTTGGGATGATTATTATTATGGAGATAGAAGTATTGGGATTTTATAAATATATTGAAATGAGTTCCTGAACAGATCTTATTGTGATGATACTCAAATTACTATGGGTTGTTGGTATTTTTTTCTCCTATCGATATAATTTTTTAATCTCATTTTTTTATTATGTTTTTCTAGTTTGAAATGATATTAACCTATTTTAGGATCATTTTTCTTATTTCAGTGAGTATTAGTCTACCTCCGAGACATGTTCAACGAGTTCACTTGGATGGCGCAGCTGATGTAACTCAATGTAATCATCTGATGGATTAGATCATTGTTGAGCCTCTCCTATGAGGATTATATGATGTTTTTTAATGTTACACAAGTTCAAAACATAGTAATTCTTGTACATCTAGGAGGTATAAGAGAATGATATAAATCATGGCAGTTCTTGTGTGAGAATCCACTAGACTTTGAAGGCGAGAGTGAACCTAAAGAGGCTATTTTCAAGACCGACAAGGTGAATTAGATATTTGAAATCATGGATATGCTGAATAGTATTAAGGTTAAATGTGCATCATTCATACATTATGGTCCGAGAAAGTGTTTGTTTGATTTTATTGTGATGTTTGATAGGTATGTGGTTTTGGACTCAGAGGGTTTCAATAATCTCATCCTCTAATAGATTTATAAATGTTAGATGATGATTTCAACGCCTCTAGATCTACTCTCTTAGGATTGGAGATAATGCTAGGTGTCAGCATACCCCAATCTCCTTTCTATGGAGTCTTGTTTTATTATCTGGTGATTTAAATAATTACATGCTAAAATATCCAATGTATCTTTAGGTTTTGGGATAAGATATTTTGTTGCAATAAATTATGATGGAGAATCTAACCAACACAATTATTATGGATAGGGAAGTTATTAAACATATTAAGAGTACATGAATGGTAAGATATTGTTCCCTTACTCATAAACATAGTTGTAGATTCTGTGGAACACTATGGAAAAAGAGAACTGGGAAAAATCACCATAGGAGTGCTGGTGGTGGTTATTGATAGAATGCATCTTCATCCCCTCCTATTACAACATGTGGAATGCCTCTGAATTTATATTATTTTGGAATGTTCAGACACCAAAATATTTCCTATAATTCACATAAAATGATGTGTCATAGTTGTTGAAATCACAATAATCTATAGTATTTTTTTACTAATTGTATACTCCTCGATATGTACCGGGATCAATAGCACCAAAGTCTAATGGGGCACAGGTTGATTCTTAAAATACTATAAGTATCCATAAAAATCCTAAAAAGTGAAGCACCTTTACATTTTAGTTGTTTTTCTCGGGGAGGTAGGCGTTAGTCTAGTGTTATTGAGATGTGCCATAACTATTTCATCCTCTATAGATATTTATTTATTTGATAGTAGTTCATCCAATTCATTTATATCTGGATATATTTTTGATATGATTATCATCCAAATTAATCTCATATTTGTTTTATGGAAAGAAAAACAGTTACTGTGGAAATTGGAGGGGTGGATTTTCAATGATCATCCTTTTTAAAATCGATAGCTGATGTAGTGTAAGTCCGTGATTATTTTTTTATTGATATCTATCTATTCGATGTCATCACTATGATGGGTTGTATTGTTTCTCATCATGTAGAGGATGATTATTATCACATGAAAGTCAAATTTATTACGGTCTATGGGTGATTTATGTTATTCAAGGATAGTGGGATCTACTATCCACTTTTGCAGGACCTTCCCATACAAATATGAAGAGATTGTTGTCTATAGTGAAATTTGAGAACAATGAAATTTCATCTTTCGTTTATATTCTCTTCATTTTTTTGGTTTTTCCTAATTTTTTCCCACATGATTTCTCTAGACTACCTCATTAGTGGGAGGTAGAGTTCTCAATTAACATTTTTCTAGGGATGATGTTGAAATCTATAACTTATATTCTAATGGAACTAGTTGATCTAAAATACCTCAAGACACAGTTGGATGAACTTTTAAAAAGGGTCTTGTTTAATCTATTATTTCCCCTTGGGCATCACTGGTTCAATTTTCCATGATGGTAGATGTTTCACCCTATGTTTTGGTGGAATATCCGATGTTGAATTGGAAAATATTTATGAAAAAGTATCATTTTCCTTCTATCTATGTTTTATTTGAATAGGTAATTTGGGAAATGTTGTTTTCGAATGTTGATTTTCATCCAGGTTGTCAGAAGATTAGAGTTCGGATGTGTGATAGATTAGAGATAGTTTTCAAAAGCAGCTATGGAAATTATGAATATCTGGTGATGCTTTTTTTACTAACACTCTTACATTATTATTTATCTAATAAATTATATATTACATCACCATCATGATACATTTTTGTAGAATTCATATATTAAATATTTTTTCATTCAAGATCTTATCCCATGAAATAGTAGCATCTTTCTCTGGTATTACACATCACGAAGACTCGCTATTTTTATAAAGTTTTTAAAAATGCATCTTATGGATTCATGAAGTGAACTTCATGGATAATGTGATTTCTGAGCATGGACTATCAGTGGGTCATATGAAATTAATGGTTTTCTATTCATGGAAGGGTCTATATAATTACCTTAAAATTTCCATCATCCCTTGTAATTTTAGAAAAAATTGTTGATTCGTCATGGACTTCTAAAAGATTACATCTCTTTTAATATCAGATACCAGAGAAGTTGTGAAATTCACATTAGATATAAATTTCTAATATTATATCGATGATCTAAAAAACATTCTATCATCAGATCCTATTTTTATCTTAGTAGAGCTCGGTAAGTGGCATATGTTTTTCTGTGATACTTCAAAATTTGGTTTGGGTTTTTTCCCATGTAGGATCGCCATGTGTTATTTTATAGTTCAAATTAATTTATAGATCATGAGATGACTAGTTATTCTTAGAGTTATACATGCTCTTATGTGTTGGATGAATTATGTTTTTGGGTAATGGATCCCAATATTTTTTGACAATAAGAGTTTGATCAATATATTTAAAAAAATACTTATTTCATAGATATATTTCAGCGGTTAAATACCAATAGATGATTTGTGTTTATAGCTCTTATACCTTGGAGATGGGGAAGGTCTTTGAAGATAATCTTCCAAAGAATATTCACATCATGGTCCGCAAGACTATCCATTTGGAGGATTATATCAAATTCAATCATTGGTATGATGACAAGATTAGAATATAAAGAACATTAATATTCCCTAATGGAAACTAAGTCACAAAACATTGTTGCAATGATACTTCCCTTAGGAGTTTTGATTCCCAAATTCCTTGTAAAATAAAATTTGAAATATCTAATTTTCATTGAAAATGGTGAAGATATGAAACAATGGGATGATCGAGAATCAAATAAAGCATTGGATAAACTTGAGGGGACTATTAAATTACCCGCCACTTCATCTTTCGGAGCTTCAACCTCAGCAGTAGTGATTGCATAAACTAGGCCTTGATCCCTTGGCCTTTTCTGAGGTATGTTTCCCTGACGCTTAGGACATTCATTGGCATAGTGTCCCATATCCCTACAATTGTGGAATTGAACAGTGGTAGCATCTTTCTTTCCCGTACAATCACCATCATGTTCTCTTTTCGGTCAACATTTTTAGCATACCCATTTTCCTTTTAGATATGCACCGGGGTGCTTCCTTCCACAATTATCACAGGGTGGATATTCAATTCTTCCCTTCTTCCCTATTATTTTATTTCTTTTCCCAATGTCTTCCACAGATCTCTTCTTCTTTTTCTTTTCTTTGAAGTCATAAGACTTAGGGAATTCTTTTTCTATCTTGATAGCACATGAGACAATATATTCATACAATGAAAAGGATTTTGATATTAATTCTTTACGGAGAAATGATGTTTACCCATCAAAGAAATAGTCAATCTTACTTCTTGGGTTACGTATATAATCTAAAGCATGCCTTTCTAACCTTGTGAAGTTATATTCATACTTTGTGACATTCCCATCCTATTTTTTCTTCATACTCAGAAATTTCCTTTCTATATTAACTCGATGGTCTCGAGGAAATTATTTTTCTAAGAAATGTTCTTTAAAATCCCTCCATTCCTTAATGGACTCTTCTTCATCTTCCTTTGTGTATTGAATCAATGAACATCATTGATTAGCATCTCCAGTGAGGTGATATACTTCCATGAAAACATTTTCCCTTTCGCTACATCACAAAGTGTGAAATTTTTTCTCTAAGGAATTTATCCATTTCTCAACAACTCATGGATTTGTACTTACATTGAATTTTGATGGTTGTTGCCTCATGAAGCAGTCTAACATTGATCCTCCGCATTGTGGATTAGGGTACTCCATACGGCTAAGGTTATTTTTCATAACATGTGTGAGTTATCCCAGTATGGTGATAAATTGATCCGCACTAGTTGCATCACCAGCTCAACTATAATTATCTTGATTAGGAGGGAAATCCCTACACTGATTACGTGCATTGATACAGTTTTCTATCCTTCCACTCGGTGCCATTTACAAAAATTGGCATAAACTATATTAGTTTATTGATCGAAATACATAATTACATACATGTAAAACACTTAACCTTAATTGAATAGTTTATGGATATAATCCATAGTCATATAATGTTTTTTGAGGATGTATATACTCATAAACCCTTCATAATGGTTTGTAAAGAAAATGATAATTATACTAAGCATGTCCAATGGGAGTGTCGTAACCAAGAGTGCAGCAAGGTCGTTTTCATGCACCACACTACAACAGTAAATGACTTTAGCGGTGGTTTTGGGAACTGCCTCTAAACCCTTTTTAAAAATGGTTTCATGGCAGTTTATAATAAAAATCCACAAAAAAATATTTTTTTACACTGTTGACACTTCCCCCCCCCCCCACCCCAACCCCCCTTCCCACCCTACAACCCTGCTTCACCCGGCCCCCCACTTCCCCTGCGACCCTAGCTCCCTATGACCTCGATGACCTTAGTGACCCCGCGACCACAATAACCCTACGACCCCGGCGACCCCACTTCCGCCATCCCTCATGACCCCGACGACCTATAGGAACCCTAAGGTTTGAATTTTAGTAATTTTACCTATATTTTTGTCTCCTTATATTATGAATTATGAAGATTAATGGTTGATTTTACATTCGATTAATTAAACATACACATAACCAGTGTTTAATATGTTATAGTTGATAGAAAAACATATTATCACTTTTTTTATTATTTATGTTTAATCCATGTCGTCTATTTAAACAACTTAATGTATTCAATTGGAATCTCACTAGGTATTGTCCATTCTTAGGTGACAAAACAACATTCTATGTGGTTTTTTATTGAATCTTAATTGTAATGACTATAATGAATTTGATTAGAAGGGTGTCATGAGACCATATCACCTGTTTCTACATAAAAAAGGATACTCCCTTGTTAAACTATAATGTAAATCAATTATAAGGCCTACATGACTATAATGATTTATGACACATAGGTATGGGGTTCTTTATACATTTGATAATTGATCATGCAGTCCATCAAACATATGTTACTCAAGTATAGAAGCCATTATATATGTGATACTTGGGCATTGTGTCCCTTATACTTTTGACACATGAGAATTGTGTCTATAATACATAGAATAATTAGACATTGAATCCCTTATACATGTAATAAATGGTAATAACATCCCTAATTATAGTATTACTAAGGTCTGGAGTACCTCAGACTTGTGATATATGGTAATGGAATCCCTTATAATTTTAATACATTTTAATGGAATCCCCTACTACCATATGAGACTCTAGGGACTTTATAGGGATACCTGAGTTATGCCAATGGTCCTGGATTGTTACTCACAAGTTGTAATCTTTTAACATCGGTAAAATGGAATATTTTAGTGTTTCTACCTTAGAATCCATAATTTCAATCCAAACAACATAAAACAGAATTGTTCTTTCATACTTTCATTTACATTAATTTGCATAAATTTATTTTTTGTGTTGAAGTGAATGGTATTGAATTCATTCTAACATATTGTAGTGGTTTGGATGAATATAATTCTTCCATGTTCCCGAATAAATGTTTAAATATAATTCCTTCTTGGATCTATTTCCACCTATGTGATTTTGATTATCTTGTTATGTTGTCATGGAGGACAGTACCAACACCCCACATTTCATCTCCAAATTCCAAACATGATTCTTCTAGGAAACTCTAAACACCAAGCCCAAACACATCAAATATTCATAAAATACCATAGTTCGATCCCAAAACCACATCAGTCGCATCTTGAACTACTTTTTTGATGTGGTCTTCACCTTACCACATCAATTTTTATGCCAAAACACTAGTAAGTCCTTCTCTAGATGAATTAAAACAAAGGTTCTCAATCCCACCCACCAATGCGCTATCATATCTCAACCACGATGCCTTAAAACTCAAGGAATAACTGAAATCTTCAATGCCCACACCGAAGTCTAATTCTGACTCTTAGTTCAACTCCATGGTCAGATCCCTGATCATCCCATTTAACCATAATTCTCAACTCATGATCACTAACACATATATGATCCCAATCACCCTCAAGACACACCACCACTCTTTTCTATGTGAATAAACCAAAGAGAGGTCTAGAAATTCAATCCACACAAGGTTTTTAGAACCTCAAAACCTAATATCCAATGTTATTTCATCATGAATTTCCATGAACACCACCACTTATCATGCCTCAAGAAAACCATCCCTCAGATTGTTCTTGCCACTCCATGGAACAAACAATGAATTCATCCGAATCTAACGCCCTGACCCCCATGAACCTGCAACCCTGGCGACCCCGCGACCCTGGAAACCCCACATCCCTTGACCCCCTGCAACCCCAGTGACCTCACGACCACGGAGACCCCGCTTCCCCTGGCCCCCCGCAACCCTGCGACCCCGGTGACCCCGGCCCCCGGTGACCCTGGCGACCCCTCTTCCCCCGGCCTCCCAAGACCCTACGATCTCGACGACACTGCTTCCCTCGGCCCCCTGTGACCCTGGTTATCTCTATATTTCCTTTTTTCCATCATTGGACATGTATCACATGGGATTTGGGGTTTTGGATCTATTTTCATAATAGTATTACTGAGTTCACCTCATACTCATCCTCAACATATGATGTGAAACTACATATTGAACATCTTTACCACATGTAATTAAAAATTAACATATATACCCCCATATTATGAATTTAAACTATGTGATACCTTAGTACATTCTTATGTGATGGTGTATTTCCTTGTCTTGATTTTATATTACCTAGTGGTGTGGTGTTTTGTATATGTATTTATCCTATTTTATTTCACCTATAGTGTTGTACATATCATTTTATATTCCAATTATGCATTGTATACATTTTAATGGTTCCTTTGTATATATTATAGCTATTTTTGTTTATTTTTTATAATGAGGATGCATATATATTGAAGGTTATTATAGGATATGAACTCAGTTATTATAGGATATAGCCCCCTATATTATGTGATATTCCTACTCAGTCTTCATCAATATTCCCTGGCCTATTGGAGTTAGGATTTGGTTGGCATGCTTAGTTTATCATCATCATAGTTTTGGTCTCTGTGGGGTAGGTCATGTTACGATGAAATTAGATTGGTTCATTTCCTAGGAATATATTTTTGAGTTATTATTCTCAGGAGGACTAGTTTATGGATTTAATGTTCTGATTTCATGGGGTTTTTTATTTTAGTTATCATACCAGTGAGGCTAGAGTAGGTGTGGTTGTAAATGTATCCTTTCAATGAGACATTGGTAACCTGTCAGTCAATAAAATTCTACAAATCATCATATATAGGGTAAAATTAAGTTGATACATGAATCATTTTTTTCTCAGTCATTATATTTCATTTAACTCTTATTTTAGTTGATTTAGATATGCTCTAATAATTATGGGTTCATCCAATCAAATGAATAATTCCACCAATGAAAAATCATAGTTTTTTAGAGTTAAGTTTGTGATAATCATATCTCAATTATTGATCCTTTTTCCACATTCAATTTATGTGATGAGGTGTTGATTTAAATACTTATATAACAGAAATACATTCCCTGTTATTTTAGATAGCTTCTCTCCACTTTTTTAGTATAGAAATTCTCATAATGAAGACATTAGTTACCACTGATGGACTACCCATAAGCAAACTGTGTAACATGAATTCTATTAGTTGGGGCCTCCTAGATTCTGAGAATCCAGTAATCCTCTTATGGTATAAAATTTAGTGGAGTTAAAAAATCATGCAATTCATCTATTTTGGAAACCCACAAACCATATGGTCATCCTAGAACCAAGTTATCTACAAAACACACTAAGTTTCTAGTGGATGATGTTTTCTCAAATGCATATGGTATTAATCTGTTATTGTTTTAATTTATGCCTTTTTTCTAGATGAGACTTTATCCATAAATACTAAGGTTAGTTTGAGTTCCAGAGATGTTAACCCATTTATAGGGTTGCATGACCATATTTAAGAATGTGTTGAGTTTTTTCATCATCATAAGGTTTTCCCTAAACATTATTTATAATAGATTTATTCCATATTAGAGTTTTATATGAAGACTCTATAGAGAACCTAGGATGGGGTATTCTCTTACAAAACTCCACCTATGTTGGACTCCTCATGTGAGTGTTATTAGGTTGAGAATTATTGGAAAGGATGTTTCCTTGATTTAGGATAAGGTTATAGTTTTTATTGAAAATTTCAAGAAAAATGATGTGCTAAAACCTCTATATTAGAAGTAAAATTGAGTTTATAGACTCTACTATTATAGGATAATAGACTTACTTTGAATTGGATTTGGTTAAGATACTTGTGGTGTAGGTATAGTAAGAGATGAGTGACACTTTTACACACTCCCACAATCACCACATTCGATTGTTTCTTGTCAATAACATAGTGATAAGAGTTATATATATATAGGTTTATGTGTATAGATGATTTAGGTGTCATCTAATTTAGTTTTAGGTATGATTTGTTTCCTCTCTTCATTTACCTTCATTCTGGATGATACATGTCATGATATTATTTCTGTATCGATATTTTGGGAGTTTTAGATTCTTATTTAGACCCTTATCATAACTTTTATCAACTAGATAATTTCGACAAATGGTGACTATATTTCAATCATAAATTCTAGTAAAGTGATTTTATCCCCAATGGAGAAACGGTTCATTCATGGGATTCCATTTTGGTAGAGATGATACCCAATAGTATCTTATTTGGTTTGTATTGGTTACCCATTTCTATTGTTATATGTTGTTCTGTGGTTTTGTAAATGAGATGAGTTCCACCTTAAATAGTCAATGGGACCCTATTAGGTGTATCAACTAGCGTTATCCCTTGAAAGGTGGTAGTTATTTTCCCATCAGATGGTTGAATGGTTTAATATGACTTAGGGGTGGTTGAGGATTTACTTCATGTCAATGTTGAAAAATTCAAGGGTACTCATATATGAAAAACCATGATTGTTTCTTAATGGGAACCTAACATATGAAACAACGTGCATTCCATATATGCAATTCAAGTGTTATTGCATTGGATTATTGATTCCCTTATATTAAACACTTTTCTCCCAGCAAGAAGGAATCATGTGGAAATTGATATTGTGAGTTCTTATCTCATAATGTTGTCAAAGTGAAAAACTCAATGCAAGTAATTGAAATAAGAAATTATTTTATTCGTTTGGAAATTTATGGTAGAATAACCCACTTATTGAATCCTTTTCCTTTTAATACTAAATAAAATATATATTTTTTATCTGGAGATAGAATATTTGTTCTTGGGAAACCTAATTTAAGTGGATTCGACAGCTTCTGATGGCGTGGATAGCTCATTGTAATCCATGTCAACTCTTGGAAAAACTTCATCTACTCAAAAATAAATTACGGATTTCTTATACTCATATATAGATGCTTTATATGTTTTCAAAGAAAATTCATCTTCTACTATATTTAGTTCATCATCCAAGGTGCATTTTGTGTCTTTTTAGGAAAAGGTTACATCTTGCTATTTCTAGGATTCTTCATCAATATTGGAAACATTGTTTTTTTCCTCATGAACTATGATTCCCAACATGTTATGCTTATTTTACTTCTTATTATCAAATATTATATTTTGATGCTATAAAGGATTTTAAAATTCAAGGGTTGAAAATATTGAGATTTGGGAGAAATATTATAGGAATAATTTTTAGCATAACTTTTAGCATTGACCATGTGGCAATTGAGTAATATGGAATTGTTGGTTCTATTGTCGATTTTTATTATTTAAGTAGATTTTTCTTAACCATTCATTTCCATGAAAACCATTTGGATGAATGGACTATATTATATATGTTTTCTCATACCTTATTAATGATATTTATATCCACATAGTTATTCCTAATTAATAATGTGATTTGGTTATCATGGTAAAGTAGGTACCACATTGTTAGCACACTGTTTCTCTTTACTAAAGAAACATCCCCTATCCCAAACACTAGAGGGTTCATATCTAACTCAGGGGCTCATATTTATTATATTATGATTATATAATCTCACACTATAGTTTATATAAATCTCTTTCTATATTTAGTAGTTACTATGTGTCTTAATTTTTTTTATTGTGTAGGAACATTGTGATATACATGGATAAAATATGGATCACATTACTGAGGAAAACACCTTAGTATGTTAAGGGTTTGAATGAGTTTTTATATTTTTCAATTTCTAATCGATATTTTGAAGGGAGAATAAGATTTCCATCTCCTAAATGTAAATTTAGAACATGGTTGAAGAGAGATGATGGTTATGAACATTTAATACTGACGAAATTCCCTGGTCAATATTTGGGTTGGATTTGGCAAGGAGAATCAAACATTACCGAAAGATTGACAACTGATTTTAATCCACAGAATGAGGTCCCAAGTTCATCAAAAATGGGAAATGACAT
The DNA here is from genome assembly GCA_963277665.1 of Viscum album. Lineage (NCBI taxonomy): Eukaryota > Viridiplantae > Streptophyta > Magnoliopsida > Santalales > Viscaceae > Viscum > Viscum album. Next base: position 1,380,300,003 of record OY728127.1, read on the forward strand.
AAAAACCTCATAAATGATGCATTCAGCACTGCAAGACACCACTATCAGCATCAAAACATATCAGAACAAATAGAAGAGGGCGATACAAATTTCAACATGAAAAGTGTTGTTTTTGAGACTGTAACACAAGAAGATCAAGACTGTAACATATCATTGGTTCCTACTATTGATTCTAAGGAACCAAATGTAAGGGAAAAATTCACTGAGGAAAATGTGATTCATGATTTAGATGATTATGGAAATCAAGAGTTGAATAGTTGGTGTTTGAAATATTCAAAGCTTTCATTTCTGCTGAAGTTTTACCATATCAAATTTCTATGTTGAATTAAAAATAAAGAAATGTACATGATATTGGAATTGATTCATGATTCATTTCCTGAAGAAAAAATTAGAGAATATTATTATGATATGAAAAAGGTTATTAACAAGATTGGATTGAATTATACAAAAAATACATGTGTGTCCCAATTATTGTATGCTTTATTGGGGAGAGGATTCATGTAGCCAGAATTGCAAGAAATTTTATTCTTCTAGATGGAAGTCAAAGGGTGATGTTAGATGTTTGAATGAATATAATTTCATAGAGAAGAAGAAAAGGAACACACCTGCAACAGTTTTGCGTTAAATTATTTTGAATCCAAGAATTAAAAGATTATTCAAGTCATTGAAAACTGATGAACGCATGAAGTGGAATTCTGTAGATAATAAAAATGACGGGTTAAGGAGAAATCAACGAGATTCCAGATTGTGGATTAAATTTGATTCATTAGTTCTAGATTTCTCAGTTGATCCTAATAATGTTCGATTGAGAATGGATACCGATAGATTCATCCCGTTTGAGAATTTGAGTACCAGTTATAGCATTTGGCCAGTTTTTTAATCCCTAATAATCTGCCTCCATGGATGTGTATTAAACAAATATCTTTTATCATTTCGATGATTATTCCTAGAAAAAAAATTCATGGGAAATATATTGATGTACACTTCCAACCTTTGATTGACGAATTGCATGAGTTATGGAGCAGCGGTGTTGAGACATTGGATTCCTCTTGTAAAACATTGTTCAAAATGCATGATGCTTTAATGTGGACCATTACTCACTTCCTTGGGCTTGGAAATTTATCTAGTTGGAACACTTACACGTTTCTGGATTTTCCCATTTTAACATTTATTTTTATCCCAAACAGCTACCTCACAGTAGAAAATGGTGCTTTATGTTCCATTGAATATTTCTCGATGAATCTTATAGATTTTTGCTGAACAGGTCAAAATTTAATGGTTCCATTGATCGTAGATCTTCTCCAAAGTTGTTAACTGGTTTTAAAATATTGACACGGCTTGAAAATGTTGAAAAAAAATTTGGGAATGTTCATCGTTTGAATGATAGTAGAAAACATGTTTGAAGTGAATCGTCAAGTGAAATCAGAACGCAACAATGAAAGAAAAAAAGTATATTCTTCAAACTTCCTTATTGGGAATTTAATTTATTGCGGCACAATCTTGATGTGATGAATATTGAGAATAATTTCTATGATAATTTGACTTTCAAATTACATAATGAGCATGGAGAGTCGAAGGATCAGGTCAATGCACGCAAAGACTTACATGTAATGAACAAAAAACATGATCTCTAGCTAGATAAGAATGAAAAGTATGCTCCGTCCATTTTTCCAATGAAAAATATGGATAAGGATACGTTCCATTGAATTTTAAATAATGTGAAGGCATCTGATGGGTATTCGAGTAACATCTCGAGGTGTGTTGACTTGAAAAATCATAAGTTAGATGGATTGAAAAGTCGTGATTCACATATTTTGTTAAAAGAGTTACTACCATTGAAATTACGTACATTATTACCTTTAAAAGATACCTCTATTGTACTCAAATTTTGCAATTTATCTGGAAATTATTCAAGAAATATCTACATCCATTTCATCTTGACAACCTCTAGGAGAGGATTGTATTGAACTTTTGTCCAATTAAGATGATCTTTCCTCCATCATTTTTTACGATCATGATGCATTTAACTGTGCATTTGGTTGAGGAAGCTAAATTAGGAGGCCTCGTTCATTATCATTGGATGTATCCAATTGGGAGGTATATTATTTATATTTTTTTTAGTTATGTAAAAAAATTTTGGAATATAAATAGATGCATAATATTATTATTTTATTTCACAGATATCTTGGGCATTTGAAAGTATACGTGTGAAATAAAGCTCAACCAGAAGGCTATATTGCTGAAGGAAATTTGGCTAAGGAGTGTCTTACATTTTGTTCCAGATAATTGGATGACATTGATGCAAGATTTAATTGAGATGGACATGTGGATGACACATCAACTCAATCTGAAATGCATCCGAAATCAAAAATATTTCCTTCTATTGCCCGATCAGTTGGGAGGACCTCAAATGTGAAACTAACAGAATTGAAAATATTAGAGGCACATAGATATGTGCTGCTGAATAGTGAAATTTCAGATCCATTTATTAAAGAGACGAGTATACAAACAAATAGACGAATGAGAGGGAGAACATGAAATGGGAAAGATATAACGAAAGTTGTGAATAAAGAGCTTGTATAATGGTTTTCATGATGTGTAAGTTCATAAATATTGTAATAAATATGAACATTAGTTTGACACATAAATTTTGTAAATCTATTAAATTATATCTCATTTTTCAGATCTTGAATATAGATACATGAGCAGACTTGTCAGAATATTTGATGTTTCTTTCTATAGGTCCTATAAAAATGATAGAAAGTTCGACGCCTATAATGTGAATGGATTTAGATTGCGTACAGTCGATCAAGAAGTGTGTTTGAGAACCCAAAATAAAGGTATATTTACATTTTCTTAAGTGGGATACTATGAAAAGCTTCTTGATATTATTGAATTAAACTACCACATACATTTTTCAGTTATTTTATTCAAATGAAAATGAGTCAATATTATCAGAGGTGTTAAAAGAGATTCCTTGCAATTTAATTCTACGAACTTCTCTCGCTTGATGGATATTGGTGATCGGGAACTGTGTGATCCATATATCATAGTATTGTAGGAAAAAATGGTATATAATGTGAATGGTGTTGTGGATGAAGGGTGTAGTGTAGTTTCTCACGTAATACAAGGAGATTTGTATGATATGGGTGATGAAGTGGATGATTTGACCTCTGAAATTGAATTTCATCAACAACAGGAAGCAGAATTGTTTGTCCATCATAATATTGAAAATATTACTCTAGAAAGGATGAATGAAGTGGATGAAGCAAGGAAGTAGGAAAGAGACATGATTGAATCAGAAAATGACTGTATGTACAATTATTTATTCATTCAGCAACCACTTGTTTCATTTATGCATTCATTCATTATCATTGATATATATATTTTGTTTGTTAGTAATGGGCAGCTATTATAATTTTTAATTTTTTTTGAAATATATATTCTGAACTTAATTTTATTTTATTAAATGACAGGAATTCCATGAAGGAAGTGGTACACTATTTCATCTAGTTCTGCGACAGATGACAATCTATCCGGCTCCCCCCACGGTATCTGAGGCACCAACTTCCTACATCCTTGCACCATCTCCCAATGAACCATATCTCACACAATATGTGGGTGTCCTATTAGAGTATGAGTCCTCAACTCCCCTTTCAGTAGCCTCAATAGTGGGGCGGTGACATTCCCCTTCCAGTTCATCACCAACATACTAAAGTGTCACTGTCATGGGTAGAAATTTTAATTAAACAAATTTATTTCATTTGGTTTATACTAATTCTTTTCTCATTGAAGATGAATAAAATGCAACTGTGGAGAAAAAAAATACAAAGTTCTGATGTTTGGAATATGAATGGCGAGAAGATAGTCATGCCATTTAATTCTTATGGGGTCCCTACAGATGAGGCTGTGGGGTTAGTTGGTCAGATTCTAGGCTAGTTGGTAGCAGAGCCCATTTCCATTCCTATTTCTTATGATGAATGGAGAAATATTCCTCCAAGCTGGAAAATGATGTTTTTGATTCCCAAGTAAATGTAATTTTATTACATTATGGTTTAATTGAATGTCATGTTACTAATATGTTCAAAATGAATTTCTGTGTATATATATTCTTCCACATTACAGTTGGTGATGTGATCGCACAGAAGTGGACGTTGAAAAATCATGGTAAGAAATGGAATGATTTAAAATCGAGATTGTGGTGTGATGTCAACTATACTTCATTGACCATGAAAAAATGTATGATAAGATACCCAGTGGGGTACCGAAAGAAAAGTGGAATGTTTTTGTGGACAGACATCGTGATGATAAGCAGATGGTATTGAAATATATATTATTATATTATCCTCAAATTTAATTTATACATGTATATGAAGAGTATATGACATTGAATACATTACTGTTTAATTTCATTTTATTTATTTCAGGATCTCTCAAGAACGAATGCATCAAACTGGGCTAAGAAAGTCATCCCTCAGAATGTGGGATTAAAAAGCTTTTCTAGAAGCCGAATGACAATGGTAATCATTTAATTTGTTTAAATATTTATAATACAATATTATCTATTTAATATATTGAATTGTTGATTTATCTTTTCTTAATGAAGTAATAGAGTTTATGTTACGAAGAATCCTAAACCGAACTGTGGTTGGATGTTCACAAAAAATCATATGGAAGTTTTGTTAATTAGACTGCCAAAGAATTTGGGATATGAAGTCATTTTCTTATTATAATAACATATTATAATTTTTTTCTGTGTTAATATATATTGATATTTGATTTAGAGGTAAAAATTAATGAACTATCTGATGCCAATCCTGGGTAGTCTGACTCAGTCTCCAAGGATGACCTATTTACTAAAGTCCTTGGGAAGAAGCATCCTAGTAGAGTGTGCGGGATGGTTTTTAGACCCGTACCATTTGAGATCTTTGGCATGCCACCAATGATTCCAGTTGCATCTATACTTGGTTATAGTCAGTCCATACCCAAAGATTCTCAGAGGGAGATTGCTTCTCTATGAACCATAGTTCATGACCAGGTGGATCAGATATCCGTGTTGCAGAAAGCGATGACTGATATACATCAGCATATGAGAATATATGCCCTTGGTGGTAGTGCGTCGACTGGTGGTAAGCAGATAATCACAAAAAATCAAAATCATTTATTTTGAAAACATTCATTGGTTTTATGTTTTAATATAAATATGCAAAAATATTTAATTTTCAATAAAATATTCATAGAGGTGAGAGCAGAAAGTGGAGATGGAGGTGGAGAGGGTGAAGATGCATCATCGGACCATGATTAATTGTATTGTTTATTTTTTGAAAAAATATGGGAACAATTGGTTTGTATGTGTAACATGTGTGGCACATAGTTTCCATCATACATTTTCATGTCCTAACATTTTCTTGATTTCTCAAGTTTACTTTTATGCATTTTACTGATTTATGATGTTTCCTTTTATGTATGGATTTCTCGAGTGGGGTATACATAATTCCATTTAGGACTATGTTTGATTTGGTAGTCTATATTTTGGATGACTAGGAGTTAAACCCATTGTTGATGTGTTGAAAAAATTGGGACATTTCATAGTGATCAAGGGGATAGTGTTGTGTACTCAATGGTGAGGCAGAATATGTAGATAGTGAATCTTCATGTGATTTTATGGTAATCATATTCTGTTCATGATGATAAAATTTGGTCATACCCCATATAAAACCTAGGTTCCTTTTAATGGGAGATGGTATTAAACCATATAAAACCGGGATTCATTGTATGATGTGTATTGGATGATCTAAAAGTCATACAATATAAAAAAAATTGGATTCCTCTTACAATAATTATTATATGTTCAAAAAAATTACCTCATATAAAACATGGAAGCATCACATTATATGAGATGAGAAAAATCATTTTCTTCAAGACATGACATTAAATTTTACCCTTATCTCATTCCTTTGAAATGTGATGCCTCATGATAATCATTATATTCCAAAATTCCCTCTATATATAGGATTAACCCTAGTTTAAATGTTGTTCTTATACTATACCATATTCTAGAACAACATGTGTCTTGATTCACACTCACATTGGATACATAATGATGCTTAGACGTCCTTTTTTGGGTCTAGATGTAAATTTATTAAGCCTTTGGCCCCATTGCTCCATTTACGATCCACAGATTATAACCTTAAATAATGTTCAGTTCATATCAAAATGTTCATGTGGTACCTAGGAATACATTAACCCCTTATACATTGGTTTTTACCCATACCATGACACATATATACCATGTAGAAAATCATCATCCTAGTCCATGAATCATGACGTTAAATTTTTCATCACGGTCTTTATTGTATGATAATACATTGTGTGCAATCATATTCAGGATTTTTTCATGGGTTGAAGGGCCAATTTTATCCTATAACCCCGGGTTTTATTCACCACAAAACATTCTTGACTTCCCAGCCTCACCAATCTATACGATAACAGTTTACATCAAGAGATCCCTAGTCCAAGAATTATGACAATAAAATATGATCATACATCTATCACATGGGTTTATTCTTCCCTGGAGATTCATCAAAAATCTATTTCCACAACATTCTAGAACTATGGGGGGATTGATTCCCATTTCAATGGGATATGTATTGATTCATATATCTTCTGTCATTGAGACTAGTTGATGATTCACCATATAATAATCCATTACATAAGGTTTCATTGACCCAAAAAACTCACATGAGCCTCTTTTTTAGAAATAATATCCTTTCATTTATGTTGACACTTCCGTGGGCCAAGATGCTCTCATTTCCTAATATGAGCAAGTAAATAATGGGTATATATATGCAAAAGTCCTTCTAAAATACTAATAAGATGAATTTAAACTATAACATTACCCCATGTAAAATATATATACCTATTAATGATAGATAATTTAACCACATAAAAAATTGATATGTATCTTAAAGATAGATTATTTCACCTCTTATAAATTATCGATGTCTAATATTATAATATATAATTATTCAATATCATAATCCAAGAAGGTAAACACTTCTGGTTTTGGTATCCTATGACACAGGGAATCATAAAAAAATGTGGATTGATTCCAATAATCATGATATAAGTGGTTACATATAAATATTTAATCCAGGGAACAACCCTATCACTAACTCATTATATGTTTCTCCCTTTCCAATCTACTTTTGTCAAAGCATGGAGACCTTTAACTCAAACCAATTCCAATATTTGGAGCTCTAGGAATTTAAAATAGTTTTTGTCATAGTCCATGTTGTATGATTTTAAACATCGAAGCCAAGTTTCCTTAGGAAACAATGTTAATTAGCTACCATATCCTATTAAATGAAATAAGGATACCTCATCCGATAAGTTTGGGATGATTATAAAAATAATTACCACATATAAAAATGAGATTCCTCATATGATAAGTATGAAATGAACCACGTATTACCCATATAAAACATGTATTTCTCTGAATAGGAGATGATTTGATATCCTTGGCAGAGATGAAATCACTCCATCGAAAATAGTCTCTTATCGTGTCACGCATAAAAACTATGTTTTTCTTGATTCCCATTATGTGGAGACACATATTGATGCATGTATATTTCATCTCAGTCCCATCCCTAACAAAAACTCATCATGGGGACGTTTCCCTCTGGGATAGGATTGAATATTGTCAACCCACATGTTTTAATAGAACATTTGACCACTTGAGGAAATATCTCCCATGGAACCTAATATTCTATATGGTACATCCCCACATACACTTGTGAGGTACACACATTTTACTATTTGGATAATCATCACCCTAATAATCTGAAAATGATCTCTAGTGAAATGATTCATGGACATAGTGTCTTGCATACCATTTCAGGCTCATTCAATGAAGTACATTTACTAATAAAAAGTGGATCTCAGGCTTTGAACTCCATGTATAGTAGATCATGATATTTTTCATCCTATCCTCAACCGGATCAGGTATCCTATGTTTCCAACATGGTTAATGATAATTCAATTTCTATCGATTATTCACATTTCACTTCCCAGTTCTCAAATGTTGTAATTTTCATTCTGATATTTTTCAGGTCACTTCGTCACCTCATTGGGTTCACCCCTATAATAAATTATAACTATATAAGTATCCTTGACTCTTGAATCAATCATGGATCAGCAGGCCTTAGTGGTTGGGAGGATGTCCACCTCAATCATGGTTGAGTTGCATGATCACCACAAGGTCCTAAAGCTATAACCATAAATTAGTTTTCCATGTCCATGAATCATGAAACTAAAGTAATTTTAAATAATCTTTAGATTGTGTTGTGTGGTGTTGTACCCATTCTAAATCAATCCAGGTCATGTTTTTTACTCCTCCTCTCTACACATATCCATTTATGATATTTCACTATATTTTCCTAGCATCACGAAGATAATTTTTTTACTAGTTGTCTCCATTATTTTTTAAATTTTGTGGGAATTAATATGTTCGGCTATTGGTATTTCTAGTTTTATTTGTTTTTCTGGGCAGTGGTGTAGTGATAGCAGAACAACTATTTTTTTTCTTGTCATCTTATCACGGCGGTTTTAACCACTACCAATGTATACTGGTAAGACATTAGTGGTAGTTAAAACTGCTACTAAATGAAAGTATTCATTACATAGAGGAGGTTATAACCTCCGTTATAGAGTCGCATCATCCGCATGCATTCTTCGGTGGTTATAACTGCCACGAATAAAATAAAATCTAGTGCTCGTAAAAACTACCGCTAAAATCAGTAAAAGCACCGCTAAATGAGGGAGTTACGACGCTTCCCTTAAACTGCCTCTAAATGGAAATAAACACCACTAATAGATTTATGATGCCCAGTTGGCGGCGGTTTCTATAAACCACCACTAAATCATATAGCGGTGGATTAAACTGCCACTATATACAAAAATAATCGCCGCTAATAGGCGGTTTTCTTGTAGTTCCAGATCATGTTCGAGTCCATCTCAAAGTAGTGTTTTCGAGTTTTCCACTGAGGTACATCTGTGCCAGAGCCACCAATACCTGCTCATATCCAGACATGGATGTATGGTTTGGAAAACTCACAAAATCAATACAGTACCAAAAACTCTAGGAAGTTCTTCTATACTAATCCTCAAAGTCTATATTAGGGATATGTGCTCTAATTAGAGTTTATCAAAATCTAGTTTCCAAGGTTTGTAGTAAACATCCTCTGATGCCAACTGTAACACCCCGACCCCAGTTAACCATTGTAAGTTAATTATTACATAACATTGTCATGACCACAAGGAAATCATGTCCTGAATGACCGATCAGTTTAGTATTGTTGGAAACAAGATTCATACATAAGTTTATCTTTACAACTTGAAAAGAAATACAACACTAATTTATTCCATTAGAAACATCCAAGCCTCCATGATTATTCCTATAAGTCACTTATAACTAACCTTTTCATATCCTAGGAAAAAGAAACAAAATAAAAGGGTGAGCTTAAATGCTTAGTAAAGGTAAGAAACACAGTGGAAGATAACATAAAAATTCAGCATGGTGAATAATTGAAAACACATACCTTTACCAATAATAAACATGAACACTTTCATGGAAGGAATATGAGCTGAGTAAATAATGTCACAATAAAACATAATCATGGGTATTCTACTAGTCGAATTACCCCATTAACCATCAATATTATTTTCATAATGAGGGAATGTATAATGTCGGACATTCTGAAACATTTTTTCAAGGCCTTTTCCAATACATCTAAAAATGATTAAGTCCTCGGCCAAAACCATATATCAAATTGGAAAATGCCTCAGCCAATTCCACGTCTAGTTGTCTCATGAGACCTACAGATGAATCGAGGATCTATAGCGGGCTCCACCTGTCACTTACTAAGTCCATCAGATTCATCACATGAAAAGGGTTAAATATATCATAAACATTCGTATTAAAACTAGCATACAAAATGTCAATACATTAACCATAAACCATGAATGGTATAAAAATAACACATCCATAGTCAAACATGTCACAAAAACTTCAATTAAATATAGAGGATTTTTATCATAATGAATCAACTTCCAACAAGTATAAAATCCATCAAAGGATGTTGACATAGATGAAATCAAAACTATATGAGAGAAATATGTCTCTCTTTTTTTGAAATCATTTAATGTTACATAATCATAAAATAAAACCTTTATATTGAAAATATTCTTTATAAGCTTGTAAGGGAAGATTTTATGTTGTTATAACGGTATAGAATAACCACACACACTATATATGTGAAAAAAGACATTCTTACCTTAATTTTGTCGAAAAGGTTGTAATGTACCTTGTCTGGAAAATGAAAGAAAGGTTTCTTTCAAAACATATAAGTTAAAATAAGGTTATAAATAACATTAACCCATTGTCTAGTATATATTAAAAATGTTTTGAAATAAATTTTTATGAAACATGGATGTGTATGGAAAAGAGGTCCCAGTAGATACTTACGTAAAAAAACCTCAAATAATAAAGAGATTGTAGAATTAACCCTTACATTTTCCTTTTCCTCGGTAGAGGGTAAGTTAAAATCCTATATAATGGTGGATTAATTGTTATTAAATTATAAAATAACTATATACATTAATATGATATCATATATGATCTTCTAATATTTTTTGTTAATAATATTTTAGTATTATTGTTCTTTCGGGTGTTAACAGATTCTTTTCCATTATATTCATTGTTACGTAAGTAATGTTTGATATGGATAGGATGTATCATATTATAATTGAGAATTTTATTAAGACTTTAAAAATTATTTTTAATCATCAAATGAAAATTAGTCTTGAATAGTTACGATGGGGAATGAATCACATCACATTCAGGGAGACGGTAATCTGTATGTACGCACGACCAATAATATCATTCTTTAGATATTAAAATAATAAATAATTGGATGAGATATAATATATAAAGAATCATTATCGTGATATATTTATTAATTTCATCATTTATACTCATTATTATACCCATCCAAATGATGAAGTGTTTGAATAACAACCTAGACCATGACGTAGAGACGGTAATCTGTACGTATGCACGTATGGGGACTTTGTCATTTATTGGATGTGTAAAAAAATGAATATGGTTGTAAGTTTTTTATAATAATTTCATAGTATATATAATATACTAGAGTTATTATCTTATATTGTTAACAATAAATAAAGAGGAAGTGGAAGATGAAATGAATTCGAAAGAGGTGATGAAATATTTACATCTTCTTCAGGATCTTCCTTTTGATTAGATGAAAAGAGATCCTTAGGTTGGATTTTTTACTAATGGAAGGCCTCTAAGATTAATGGAGAAAAGTTGGGAGGATATGTTGTTAGGGTTTGGCTGAGACAAATGGCTTTGAATGTGTGAATTTTAAGGAAGGGGGAGTTCCCTTTTATAAGAGGGGTGAGGGGAACCTTTGGAAAAGATTGAAAATTGTTTTATAATAAAATAATTTTCGGTTTATAATGGCTCCAAAAAGATTTTTTTCAAGTCTATGTTGTTTGTGGGTAAAAACCACTCATCCAATAGGTTTTAGACAATTTTGGGTCACTATATTTTCTTTATAATTTAGATTTAACTCTTAGTTTAATTGTGTGACATTTACCATGTCTCTTTGTATTTATATGTTATATGGTTAATAAACATACTATAAACCTCAAAAATAACCCAATGTGGTTCATTATTAATATATATAACCTTGTCTATGACATTTGGCCGATCCTTAGATTTTTAGGAATATTATATCAACTAATAAAATAATATTTATTTTAAAAACTCTTTTATTTCAATTTTGACACTATTTGGTATTTTGTTTTTTCTAAATTAATAACAGCATTATTACTTAGAAAAAAAACCATTTAATCAACTATAAAAAGTCATATTAACCTATAAAATTAGTGGAATTAATAAAAAGTGTACAGATACCTTTTTTGGGTATTTATAATATCAATTATTTTAATATTTCAATAATAAGGAAATTACTGCATCATCATTGTGTCAGGAATAAGTTTAATTATTTAATGTCTAAAAATTTTAAATAAAAAACCATTAATTAGGAAATATTATAATATTTATAATGAATATTTATAGTCGCATTTATCTTATGTATATCTTTATATTAAAAATGTTTTAGTTGTTAAACATTGATTTCAACTCTTTTAAATCTTCTTTAAATAAAATAATAATAAATTTCCTAATCTAAAAATAGTTGACCAAATAGGTTAATATTTTATTCCTAAAGTTGTTTGTGGTAGAATTATACTAATCCAATAGAATTAGGATATGGTTTAGGGAAATAATAATATCATTTTTACCCTTATTTACCCAGTTTATATTTAGCTGTGGTAAATAAAGGTAAAAACATACTATTCACCAAAAATTATTTTCAACTTATTGAACCTCATTTTACATACTATTCTCAACTGTGTGTCTCGGAATTTTGAAATTCAAATCACAGAAGCAGTAAAATTATGTTTTATACAAATTTGGAAATGCTCATGGGAGGTGGGTAAAAGACGGTAGAATGTTTGATAAAATTTTATATATCTATACTAATTATAAAATGACTCCAAGGAATTAAATTGAACTTATATAGGTATTATTTATCTATTTTTACCTAAAATAAATTTAAATAAAATAAATTATTATCTACATAAAATGTCGGTTTTAAACAATAACATATTGTTTTTCACGATTCATCAAAAAATGAATGTTTTCAAAAAAATACTAAATACTCCCCTAAAGCTAATTTCAATATTCCAAATCCAAAAATGAAGTTCATTTTGAATGATAAAATTTATAAAATTTTAAAATGTGGATATTAATATTAATAATGGCTAGTTTGATTGGTCGCAGTATGTTTGAAATTTGAAGTTGTGTACAATGCAAGATATTGTATTATTCAAAGGGAAACGTATCGTAGAAGCTCAGGGTGTTTCAAAATGATCCCACAAAGGGAGTTTCATGTTTGAGATAAATTACTTCTGTACAGTTCATGACTGAAGTTGATGTCTGGTAAACTATGTTCTAAATGGTTCAGTCCTTATGTTTTGACTATTTTTTTCATTATGGTGCAGTAGAGATCACACAAGAAGACATAGGAAAGATCATTACACTCAACGGGCAACCTTTGAAGAAATACATTGAGGGAATTTCTACTGATGTAGTGCAATTCATCACAATGCATGACCCCATCATCACTTGAGCATAGTAGGCTATTCTTAACCCTTTTAATTTTATATTATTTTTCCAATTTAAAATTCTACATTTCATATGAATATATCACCTCAGGGTTTAACATTTATGAAAATGAAATATTTTATGTGTTGGGGAGGGAACCTTATAGTTTAGTAATTTCAACTATTTTCCTACATAAAAAACAAAAAAATATGTGTTTTTCAAATTTTGTGTGTTTATTATTCAATTTTTTGTGTGTTTTTGAAACTTTTTGAGCTGAAATGATTCTCTTCATCATGTTAAAATCCATATCAATAAATGAAACAATTTTCCCTTGAATCTGATCTTAAATGAATGCTGAAAATCAAATTGTTTCTAGTTCAAATATTTAGTAATTTCAAGAAAAGGACACTGAATTTTGAATCCCATGACCCATCTCACTGTCTTTATATTTGAAATCACTTTCTTGTTAGGATTCGGATGAAATCGTTTCATATTATTTACATTTACCTCACTTCTTGATAGAACCAAACCATGCTTTATTTAACCAGAATTTGATTTATTCTTGTCAAAACATGAGGGTTTGAGGTACTTATATTAAAATGATTGAGGAATTTGTTTGGTATTAAAGACTATATCTCAATAATAATTTCTTGATAATGGCCAACCTTGAATATTTAATCCTTGTAGCCCATATAATCCACGAACAACCTTATAGGTTAGCCACATTACAAGCCAATTTTCCATATTCAACCAACTCTTGAAGTTAAATTGCATAATCTAGTTGAACTTATGTGTAGGGGAAGCTATCTTGTGTTGTGCTACCATATTCTATGATAATTTGGGTGGAAAATTAAATTCTGAAGATATGTGTATGTTATTGAATAAAATAATAATATTTAAAGCAGTGCATTTTCTGGAGCTTTCATGATAAGTGAAGTTGTGCCTTTCTAGAGCTTCTAATAGAGAGAGAAAGTTGTGCCTATATAGAGCTCTCAAGAAAATCATGTTTGAGAATATTTATGTTTTTACTGTTGAAATGTTTAATGGTGTGTACATTCTATAATATTTCAGGATTTTGAACAAGAGTCGATGCTATGGGGATTTTAGAGGAGACCGTGTTAAAGTGAAAATTATATTAATGCAATTTTGCTTCAAAAAGTGTCAAGCCCTCGTCAGTCAGCCACATAATTTTGCACATATTAATCCTACCAACCGAAATCCATAGAACAACCCTAAAGACCTCATGATAAACATATATCCTTGAATCACATTGGGTGGTGATGTAGGAATATATATTGACAATGGTGACCCATGTATGTGATTTGATGAGAAAGACATTGCTAAAAATTGACATTTGTGTGATAAGATAAAATTCAATTGAGGTAATTGTTTTGTTCATGGGAGGATAAATAAAGTATTAATATTTTTAATGATATAAATGGAGAACTTGAAATAATGGGTTTTTATGGGGCATGACATCTTTGGTTTCTTATTGTGTAATTCTTAGATCTCAAGGATATGAATTTTAATTTTTTTTGATTTGATATGGATTTTTACTAGATATGAGGTTTTTCCCTAGAGTGGAAAAGGGTAATTTTGGGGGAGTTGAAAGAAAAAAAATTTATTGAATATTTTATTGATAATAAATGATATTAATTTCTCAAATTATGCTAAATATGATCAATTTTGAAATATTTGGGATTTGATCATTCATTTGCAAATTTGATGAAAATTCCAGTTTTTCCATTTTAAAATTCATTGTAGTATTTCGAGAAAAATATTGTTATGTAGAATATTTTGACATAAAATTATGGAACTATGTTCCTCAATCAATGTTATACAAATTCAATTTAGGGCATGGGATATGGATCGTTCATTTGAGTGGAGTAAATGGGTCAATAAGACAATGTTGGACAGAACCATCCACATTGGACACCAGTTTACTATTCATTTATTATCTTCTTCATACGGACTTGGAGTGATCCAATATTGGAAGGGAATCTCGAAAAAATAATTAGGAACGAATAATACTACTATAAGGTTGTCCAACTCACTTGTTTTGAAGTTCAAATATGTAGTACATCTTGGAATAAAACATTTGGCCAGGTTTTCATTTCCCACTTCAAAAAGATATGTAACCCTGGCCCTCAAAAACTCTATTTAAATGGGGTTTTCAATCTATGGGAGTCCTGGTCGTGGCTTTCAGATGGTGTGGCAGAATGGTTGACTTTTGGGAACAACTCACAAAACATGGAAGATGTAAGGCCATGTGCAAAGTTCTCTTCTAAGAAGGCTCTCCTCTCCCACCTCCTCTTTCTGTTTCATTGTTTTTGTGCATGTAACGTAAATTTTCTTCAATAAACATTCTATGTT
Organism: Viscum album; assembly: GCA_963277665.1. Taxonomy (NCBI): domain Eukaryota; kingdom Viridiplantae; phylum Streptophyta; class Magnoliopsida; order Santalales; family Viscaceae; genus Viscum; species Viscum album. The sequence goes on from OY728127.1 coordinate 1,380,315,628, forward strand.
CTTCTCTTTTATTCTTACTATTTTTCTTATTGGGAATTAATCTAAGAGTGGAGATGAGATTGGGTGTTTCCCATTAAATCCATTGCTTATGCAAAACCTCTCCACGATTACAACTCCGCCCATGGAAGAGTTATTTCATTCATAGTTGATCTAATTCCCACTCCCTTAATTTATTTATTTATCATCCATAATCATACTGTAATTCGAAAATTGTGATTAATTAATTGAGTTTTAATTTCTAATTTCCTCAATCGACTTGCACATAATAGTGGGGTCGGGATTGTCTAAACTGTGTGAGTGATACCTCAATCGTAAAATCTAATCACTTTGGGATCTAATTGTAGGGTATTTGTCACATCCCTAAACAAAATTAATTCTAAAATCTAGGGAGGATATTCCGCGCTAATTTACCACTAACAAAAATTTGGTTTTTGGATCATAATCAATGCAGGGTGTTGCGATTGAAGGTCTTGAAGTTAACCTAGGGCTCATTTTTACAAATATTTGTTATTTTGTAAATTTCTGTAGGGTTAGGTGGTTAACAAGGTTATGGGAACATAATTTAATGAATAATAATTATTTTTTGATAATGATAAATGAATGGTGAAGGGGTTTGATTAGATCAACTACATATTCTCCTATAATTTTTCCAATGAAATTGTCTATTGATTGTTGCTTCTCATTTTCTTGTTTAATTTACTGTTTGAAAAGTCACTAAACAAATCCCCCATCTTTATTTTACTTTGTTTTGATCAATTTAAATACTTACATAAATCCCATTAATTGGTTTTTAATTCACTTCCCCCTTGAGAGAACGAACTAGGTCTGCCACTGCACATCACTTAGTAAAATCATAAACAAATGTTTTTGAGAGCGTGTGCGACAACATCCTTTTAGGGTCAGCATGGTTTAATTACATATCGATCATGTCTGGGTCGTAAGGGGTTAGTTACCTATCGATCCTATGTGGGTTAGTGGGGGTTAGTCCCCTATCGATCCTGTGTGGGTCCGAAGTAGTGCTACCTAACAGAATAAGATGGTCTAGCCTTACGAATAATCATCTGTACCTTTGTACTTAATTTATACCCAGTGTCAGCTATGTCTTACCCTTTCATACACTTTTGTGTGGTGATACCTTTGTGGTAAACTTCTGTGTGTAATTACCTTTCTGGTACTTACCCTTGGGGTGATACCTTTGTGGTAATCTTCTCTGCAGCGTTACCTTTCTAGTACTTATCTCTGGGGTGTTACCTTTGTGGTATTATTTCCTATGTTGAATTGTTGAGCTTTTGGCTAAAGAATTGGTCCTTTGGATTCCTCATAATAGAGATGGGTATACATGATAACTTCGGTATATGTATAAGAATATAACTAAGTACGTTTGACTGTCGTTTTCATGCTTTGTGGTTTATCCTTTTTGTATTTTGAGAGACCTTAGGGGGTCTTGGGGTCCCTACTGAGTATTTTTATGATGACCCCTACATAGGCTTCGCCCGTACCTTGATGTATCATGTGTAGATGAAGGAAAATGCCGACCGAGGTTAATGGTATCAAAACATGAGGCTAATCGGAAGTGGACATTAGATTAGACAATCCGCAGAGACGATCGTATGAGAGTTGTACCAACCCTTTAGGTACGATCCTTGGTGGGTGTTCACTGGAGTTGTTTTCAGTTTTACTTATACATTCTAGTTGGGCATGTATTCTGGCCCCCTTTACTTACTGTACACACCCTATTTACTATATTGTTTGTCTTGTGCTTTATGTTGTTGTGTGTTTGGTTTGTGTGAGTTTACAGGTTTAGAGGCAATGCCTTCCCAATATTATGGATATTCCATTCTGGTGCTAGTAGCCAGCCACTAGACTATGGAAGGGGGGCTTGGGGAAGTCACGGCATGGGACATGGGGAACGAGTCATGACATTATGTGAGGGAAATGATCATTTAATATAATGAGAATTACTAATGTAGTATCTTTTCAAAATTAATTGAAACTCTAATCATAAATTATTCTTGACAATATTAGTTATATATGTTCACATCTTTATGTTTTATGTTATATAATTGTAAATAAATTGGGGAAAGTTATTAGATTGAAATCCTTAAAGGTGACGATTTTGATTTCATCACTATATCCATGAGTGAGGGTTTTGGGCTATTAAGGCTGGAATCAATGAAATGGTTTATATGAATTTAGATATTAGTATGTTTTGATGTGATGTAATCTTAATATCTATGTATACCATCGTAAATATATAACATTAATTATGAAAATAATTTCAAATCCGTACACACCACAATTGTTGGATTTATGTACTAAAACATTTAGGTTATTATTGAAATTTTCGAAGCCCTATTATTAGTTTAGGGTAATTGAAACCCCTTCAATAAAAAATATATATTATTTATTAATTAATTATTTTTATCATGTTTTATGAAAAAAAAAGGGGACAACCAGAAGTCATGGTGAAAAACCATCACATATTTTAGTGTCGCAAGTCATGATCACATAACCAAATGGAGACAAGGGTGTATCACCTACATCTTTCATGCCTAATGTTAAGGTTATTAGGTAATTTTAGCAAGAAAATAATATGATTATTTTTGAATCATATGGTATTTTATTTTAGGAATCATGGTTGATTTATCGTAGAAGAATATTTTATCATATCATTCTATTCATTGGGTTTTTAAAAATTTATGATTTTTTTGAATAATTTCAATGATAGGTTTTTATGAAATTTTTTGGATTACAGTATTGTTATTAAAATTGAATAATTTTGATTATGTTATGATGGTTTATTCTTTTTGATAATTATTCAAACATATGCTAAACAAAATTTTGGTTAAATTTATAATGATCGGAGAAATAGACTAATATCGATTATATAGTGTTGTGGTATTTCAAAGTTGATTTTAGTTCTTACTATAACAACCCAAACATTTTATGTTATGATTATATTAAATATATATTATTAATAGCCTATATTTCATAAATAAATGTGTTCCTCCGATAAAACACATGGTTATTTAAGAGATATTCATAACCTTGCAATTAAACTTAAATTTTCCTCTTCTATGATTTGAATTTCAAAATACGGTCATCAAGAGTTGTGACCTGTATGTCATTTGGAGTCTAATATAACCAAATTTATTTTTAATGAATAGTAACATACACTTATGAATAGTAATATTACCTTTATGAATTGTAAAAAATGATAATATTTAATTTTCTTAAGGTAATTAGATAATGATGCCTTAATTAATTTTTCAATGGGATATAAAACTAATTATACCTTTAAATTTGTTATTTTTGTAATTAAATATGATTTTATTTAAAAATCAAATTAATAATATTTTGAAAATTATTTTTAAAAAATGGAGTTTATTTTTTAATTCCACACATCGAAAAATAGTTAGGGTGAATTTTGGGGTTTTCTGTAAAAGATTTGATTTTTTCATGAATAGTAAAAAATACAGTTTTGAGTTTTTGGTAGTTTAAGGACATCATCATGATATAATAATTATTATAAAAATATGGTCTACTTTTTTACAGTAATATATGACATGGGGTTTCCCAAGTGGCTAATACCATGGCAAAATACATTGGGCATGCCCATGGTTTTGCAAAAAAAACACTAATGAGGTGTCCCTTTTAATTAATAAGAAACTCCCTCTTAATTACTATAAATACCCACTCATACCTTCTTTTTCCTTAATTAAAAATCCATATTCCTAAATTATTCGGTAGTTTTACCTCCCAAGGAATCCATCAAAGGTTTCCTCAATCCCCCAAGGTCCCAACCTTCATGTTTAGGTAATTACTCTTCATGGTAAAGGAATCTACCACACTTCTCTTTCTTAATGATTTCATTTTATGTTTTCTCGATTATTTTCAATTGGATTATGTTTGGATATTTCATTTCATATTAAAATTTATTTCCATAATACTTAATAGTGATTAGAGATCCCATTTCTCTCATCAAACTATTTTATTAATTTTTAAGTGATGTTGTTAGGCAGTAGAATATTTTGCGAGAGATTTTTCAATTTTCTTCTATTTTAAGTTGCTTTATTTTCTACATGTTTACTCATCTACCCTAATCCAAATTCTATGATAATTATAGTAACTTAATTTAACTGGATTTTTATTATTCTAATTTAATATTTTATCATCATCTCTTTTCCCATCCTCTTATACTAGAAATAATGTCTAAGATGTGTTAAATTATCACAATCCGGGACTACGGGTTCTCAATTTCTATTAATTTCCTCAAGACAGGCCATGTAAAATTTTTAATGGTTGAACCTGATCATAATATATTTATTTTACCTTATTAAATGTTGTTTAATCCTTACACACTCATAATATAAAAAAAAAACAAGTTCATTGTGAACAAAACAGCCAAGTTAATCCAAACGTTTGAAATAAACATTTAACTAATGATTCTTCATCATGGTATATAACCCAAAATAATTATAAGATCATCTATATAACTAAAATTTCATTAAAAAGATATATTAATAATTTTTAATTCTTAACCACACATCAATCTAACTTTCCTCCAGGAATACAAGTAAACAAATCTTCAAAACCAAGGAAGAAATTGCTTCCAAAATAATAAAATTTAACCTATTAATCTAATAAAAAGGGAAAAAAATAAAACTAATAAGGTTATAATAAATAAAGTACATGTAAAGGAGGTTCTAGAATTATTATTTAATGATGATAAATTTTATTATTAAGGTCAGTAAGAAAAATGAAGAACACACTCGAGCATAAGGTAAGGGATTTCTCATCTCACTTTCATTATTGTGAGATTTCCATTGTTCACCACTTATTTCTTGTATGTGGTATATTTGTACTACCGATTTATATATAATAAAATAATTCTATTTATATTTATGGTATTATGTGACTAATTTGGTGATTATTGACTTTCAGGCATATGATTCAATTTATTACGATATGGTAAGGTTCTTTGTCTCAATTTCCATTTCATTGAGACGTTCTTCGTATTGTTCACCTAATATTTCTTATGACATGTATCTACCTCCAATTTGAGATCATTTTTCATTTGAAATTTTAAATATATTATATATACATATTCTGGTATCATGTTTATTTTTATTGTCTTAAGTTTTATACCTTTTTACATTCTATATTTATTTGGAATTTTATTTTAACAATGGAAATATTGATTAATATGTATTATCAACTCTATAAAGATATTGAGATGGCATATTTTAATTTTTTGAATCAATTTATAAAGATTTATTTTTACTTTCATATGTAGGTGGGGACCTCTATAGCCCTTCGATGCATTAACAGGTCTCATGAGACAAATCAGATAGTAAAACTCCCTTCGACTTTGTTTCAAAAAATCATATGGGTTTTCACCCACAGAACTAAACCATTTTAACGGTATTATGGTATCATGTAATAGATATATGATTTCCAATTCATAATAATAATTTTTATTCATTATTAGTTATTACTATCCATGAGGTTTCACTATGATAAAATCTGTGGATGCGGTTTCATTCTCAGTTTTTCAATGGCGTGAGTTTTCATTTATTCACTATGCCATAATTATTATGTTAAATTGGTTGTGATTAACTTATTATTGAATTCATGATTCCTATATTTGTATCCCTTAATAATCATTTGATATCACCCCTTTAATTTGTTTACCTTCAACCTGTTATGTAGAGGAGATCATTTATTTATCTTTTATTGATGCAGTTTTAGAGTTTTTATTATGTATTGTATTAGGTAAGCATTTCCAGTGTAATTTGAGTTAAATAAAAGTACCTATGTTCTTTAAGACTAATAAAATGATCTTTATTTTGGATTTATTTTCATATAATCATGCCAATGTAACAAGTAATTCACCATCTCCGGTCTTGAGGGGTCAGGGTGTTAGAGTTGGTATCAGAGGAAGTTTAGTAGAAAACAAGAATACTATATTGGAAGATGTATATTAGGGAACAAATACCTATGGTATTATTTGATTAAAAACATACAAGAACATCATGTAATTTTAGAGAGCAATAGTTTATGTGAATATTTCTAGAAAATACATCATTCTCTAGATATAAACAGGTAGAGGTGGCTCTGGCACAGATGTGCCTAGCAGTGAAAACTTGGAAAAGGAGTTTCAAGCTTGACCTGGGGTATCCTAGGACATGAAAATGGGCCTTGAAGCATTCTTGGTATTGGCACCCCTAGGTAATATTCTTAGGATAATTCTCATTCCCATTATAATCCATTATGAAGGATTTTAAGGAAAACATTTCCTCATAGAAGCCAAGTTTATGATATTAGTTATGCATGGAATTCAAATCTATCTTCTCTGATTTTATATTTGAGATTAATAACCCAATATAGTGTATGTCATTATTTAGAAATTCCACCGAATGGAAGAAGAGGAATCAATACTCATGGGAAATGTATGTATATCCCCGTTGATCAATTAAACACAATCAATGTTCGAGCAAATCATATCATGACCATATTGGGACAACGACCTCAGGTTGTGACGAATAACCATTCCACACCTATGTAGGATCTCTTCATGCGTAGATGCCCAAATATTATAGTGGGTATACTAATCTAGTGGTTGTTTATATGTGGATCAAGTCCCTTTAAATGATATTAATGGAATTAAGATGCAATGGAAATGACAAGGTAGTTATGGGAGTATATTTTCTCAAGGGTGATGTTGATTAATAGTGATCCTTGATCTAGAACACCATTGAGGAATAAGAAATAGAAGATATGGAATGGAGTAATTTTGAGGAAATATTCTTTGAAAAATATTTCTCTTATGAGCAATGAAAAAAAATGAAGAGGAAATTCTTTAGAATAAAGCAAAGGGAAGGAGACATTGTTGTAGAATATAAAGCTACCTTCACAAGACTATCCAGATATGACATATATCTGATATGAGACTTGATGGACAATATTAATCATTTCATTAAAGGCATTAAGCTAAGTATTCAAAGGGAAATGTCTTCTCAAACATTTTTATCATATGATGAAATTGTATCATGTTCCATAATAAAAGGGAATGGAATTTTCAAGAACATGTTTCTTCATTTAAAACCAAGATAAGAAGAGGTACTATGATAACCAAGGAAAAGGTGAAGCATCAATGAAGAACACAGAAATGAAGAAGTTACCATTATGTGAGAACTGTGGAAAGAATCATCATGGGAAATGCTTGAAAGGCATGGGATTCAACTATAAGTGTGGAAAAAAGTGTCATCGATCTAATGAATGGATGGAGAAGAAAAAAATTTATGATGTTTAATGATACAATTTTAGAGAGATGAGACACGGTGAAAATAAATTTCCCAAGCACCAAGGAAACATTCCTCAAAAAAGTCCAAGAGAGCAAGGGAGAGCTTATTCGATTACAATCGTAGTGTTTGACATTCCTAATGATGTGGTGGTACATACTTTAATTGTTTCCTCAAACATATCCAACACTTAATTTGATTTTGGATCATAGAATTCATTTATATATTCCTCTTTTGCCAAAATAAAATTGACAGGTCCAATTTTATTTAATAAAGGATTTATCAGTCAAGGCACCAAAGGGATGTACCATTGCAATAATGGGATGTCAATCAGTCCCCCACATGCCAAATAATCATGATTTATTTGATAAATTTATCATCATAAAAATGACTAAGTTTAATATAATTCTTGGTATGAATTGGTTGTCAAACTATGATGTGAAGATTTGTTGCAAGAAAAAGGAAGTTAATTTTTTTAAAAATGATATAGAAGCCCTTATCATTAGAGCAGAAACCTCCCAATATGATTCTAATCTAGATCCACCCCCAGTAGGTCTATTTAATTCAGTTCATGGAGAGTACAATAACCCAATGTCTAAGGGTGAGGAAATAAATCTTAAAATTAAATATGTACATATAGTTCAAGAATAAATTAACGAATTCCAAAAAGATTTACCTGGACATCCTCTAGTATAAGAATTTGAGTTCTCAATTTATTTAATTCTTGGTGAAAGACCTATATCAAAGACTCCCTATAGAATAAAAACTATGGAATTAGTTGAGTTTAATAAACTACTAGAGGAATTTAATGACATAGGATTTATTCAACCTTGAGTTTCTCCATGGGGATACCCTATCCTCTTTTTTAGGAAAAAAGATGGATCAATGAGGTTATGCATTGATTAAAGGGAAACCATTTCTATTACAAAAGAATAATAACTATCCTATTCCATGAATTGATGATTTATTTTATCAACTTCATGGATCACAATACTTTTGAATGATTGACCTTAGATTTGGATATCATCAGCTACGTGTGAGGGAAAAAGATATTCTAATTATAGCATTTTGAACCAGGTATGGGCATTATGAGTTTATAGTGATGCCTTTTGGGCTGAAAAATGCACCACCTAACTTGATGTATTTAATTAATATAGTTTTAAAAGGAATGTATTGATATCTTTCTTGTGGTATTCATCGATGATATCTTGGTATACTATGAAATCTATGAAATCCATGACAATCACTTGCGGATAATTCTGAAAACTCTTAGAAGAAATGAATTATATGGTATGTTTATAAAGTGTGAATTTTGTATTCAATCAGTTTATTTAATAGGCCATATTGTCTCTAAGGATGGAATCCTAGTTGTTCATATGAAAACAATGGAAATCCAAGAATGGGCAAAGAAAATGAACATAACTGGGGTACACAATTTTATTGGCTTAGTAGGATGCTATCGGTGATTCATTCATAATTTTTCTCGACATGATAATTCACTAACAAAGCTAACACATAAAGGGGTTATGTTTGTATGGAGAATATAATGTAGAGAATTATTTGAAGAATTGAAACATAGACTGGTCAATTATCTTATATTGACTCTTCCTTCGAGAAATGATGGATTTGTGATATACAGTGATGCATCAAAGAATGGACAGGGTTGCATCCTTGTGAAAAAGGATAAAGTTATTGATTATACATCAAGGCAGTTGAAGACTCCTGAGAAGATTTACCCATGTAATAATATTTAGTTATAAACCATAATATTATCTCTGAAAATATGGATACATTATCTTTACGATGAAAAATATAAGATATACACCGATCACAATATTTTGAAATACATTTTTACACAAAAAGATCTCAACATGAGGAAATAGAGATGGCTCGAGTTACTCAATGATTATGATTGTTCAATACACTACCAGCCTAGAAAGGAAAATAAGTTGGCAAATTATTTGAGTATAAAATACCGTGGAATTCTAAACAGGATTAGAGTTTAAGGGGATCTTATGTTCATGGATCAAGTAAAGATGGATATGGTAATTATCATAGAAGGTGACAGATCACTACCATTTTATATGGTTGACAAACCTTCTTTACTAGATAGGATAAAAATTTCTCAGATTTATGAAGAGGATTTTCAAAATAATATTAAATAATTAAAAGATAAGAAGTTGATTAACATTATATCTGCAGGTGGAATTTTGAAATTTGGAAAGAGACATTGTGTTCCCGCTATTCCTAAGCTGAAGATGGAATTATTGGATGATTCATAGAGATTTAATTTCTCTATACACATTTGTAGCACAATTATATATAGATATCTAATGGAATATTTCTGGTGGTGCAATATAAATATGGATATTGTTGATTATGTGTTGAGATGTTTGGTTTTTCAACGACTGAAGACTAGAAGACAACATCTTGGAGGAGTCATGCAACCCCTTCTTATACCAATGTGGAAAGGGGATTATATTATTATGTAAATTTTCATGGGGATACCAATGACTCATAGAAGGAATTATGTGATATGGGTCATCGTTGATTGTCTTACAAAATTAGCACATTTATTTCTATAAGAGAAGATTTACCACTTGAACATTTAGCAAGACTATATATTAATGAAGTTGTAAGACATCATGGTGTAACCTAATCAATTAATTCTGATCGTGATCCCCATTTTACATTAAAATTATGGAAAATTCTTTAGAAGGATTTGAATACTATGCTTCATATGAGAAATACTTATCACCCCCAAACTGAAGGACAGTCTAAAAGGACGATTCAAACTCTGGAAGACATGATAAGATCATACTCTCTTGACATTGAATGTATGTGGGATCAATAGATTCCTTTGATGGAATTTTACTACAACAATAGTTTCCATTCTAGTATTAAAATGGATCCATCTGAAGAATTATAGAGAAATAGATTTCAAACTCAAACTTGTTGGGTTGAAGTTGGTGTGAGGAAACTTATAGGAACATAACATACTAAAGAGGCCATGGAAAAGGTGAAGACAATAAAATCCCATATTAAGGCATCCCAAAGTCGACAGAAGAGTCATGATGACAACCTAATGAAGGATTTGGAATTCAATGTGGGATAACATGTCCTTCTAAAAGTATCTTTATGAAGGGTGTTTTAAGGTTCGGTAGTAAAGGGATATTGAGCTCCAAGTACATCGGAAAATTTGAAATTCTGAAAAGAATCGAAGATCTAGCTTATCATTCAGAAATGCGGTGATGTCTATATAAATTTCATGAGGTGTTATAAGTGTCATTGTCGAAGAAATACCTGACAGAAAAAATGAATGTACTAAGATATGACGAAATAGAATTAGAACATGATTTGTCATATTGTGAAGAACCTATCAGGATTTTGGCCTAAGGGAGAAGGTATTGATAAATAAGAAAATTATTCTAGTCACGGTTCTTTGGAGAAAGAAGAATATGGAGGAAGAAACATGGAGACCTGAGGATGTTTGGAAGAATAACCACCCACAACTTTTTGGTGGGCTTTATTCATAAAATTTCTAGGAAAAAATTTCTGAAGGATGAAATAATATAACACAACAAACATTTTATGGTATACTTATCTTAAATGTATTATATTCATAGCCTATATTTCATAAATCATTTTTTTCCTTTGAAACAAAAATTTTTTATTTAGGAGATAGTCATAGCATATCAACTAAACATAAAATTTTCACTTGAATGTTTTGAATTTCGAAAAATAGTCATCTAAAGTTGTGATTAGTAAGTCATTGGGATTATGATAGAACTAACATGATTTTTTGATGAATATTAACATAACCTTATTAAAAGTAATATGAATAGTTATATTACCCATATGAATAGTAAATAATGGTAATATTTTATTTTCTTAAATTAATAAGATTAGGAGATCTTAATTAATTTTTCAATGTGATATAAAACTAATTATACCTCTAAAGTTGTTTTTTTTCAAATTAAAAATGATTTTATTTAAAAATTAAATTAATAATATTTAGAAAATTATATTCACAAAATGATGTTTATTTTTGATTTTTAACATCAAAAAAATAGTTAGGTTGAATTTTTTTTCTAAAACATAGGAATTTTTTGTGAATAATAAAAATATCATTTTGAGTTTTTTGTAGTTTAATAACATAATAATGACATAATAATTAATATAAAAATATGGTAGAAATTTTTACAGAAATATATGATATCAAGTGTCCCAAGTGGCTAAAACCATGGAATAATACCATGGGAAAGCCAATGGTTTTTCAAAAACCACTAATGAGGTGTCCCATTTAATTAATAAATTAGTCCATCTTAATTACTATAAATACATACTCATTACAAAAATTTTGGTCATTCCAAATCCATAATACTCAAATATTTAGTAGTTTTACGTTCGTATGAATCCTCCCAACATGTCCTCAATCCCCTAAGGTCCCGACTATCATGTTCTGGGAATTAATCTTCATGGTAAGGGAATCTACAACCCTTCTATTTTCATAAAGCTTTTATTTTAAGTTTTATTATTATATTCAATTAGATTATGTTGGGATATGTTATTAAAAATTCCTCTTCCTGTACATATTTTTTATGATTTATTAGATACCCCCTTTTTCTCATCAATGAATTTTATTAAATTTTAAGTGATTTTGTTAGGCTGCCGAATTTTTTGTGAGAGATTTTTCAATTTCCATCTATTTTGAGTTCTATTATTTTCTAATTCTTTCCTCATCTCCTGTCATAAAAATTCTAAGATAATTCATGTGACATAAATGAACTGTAATTTTATTATGATAATGGAATATTTCATCATCATCTCTCCTTCCCCATCCTCTTATACTAGAAACACTGTCCAAGATGTGTTGAATTATCACATTTTGGGACGACAGGTTCCCAATTTATATTAATATCTTCAATAATGCTTCTGAAACCTTTATAATTGTTTTAGAAGATCATAATATATTTATTTCACCTTATTAAAAGTTATGGAATCCACACAAACTCATAATATGAAATAATATTACCAAATGAGTTCATTATGAACAAAACCACCATGTTAATCCAAAAGTTAGTATTTATATTTTAACTAATGATTCATCATAATTGTATATAACCCAAATCATTATAAGATGATTTATATATCTGAAATGTCATTAATAAGATATATTAACAATTCTGGATGTTTAACCACACATCAAAAGAACTTTCATTCATGAATACAAGTAAACTGATCATGAAAACCAAGGAAGAAAATGATTCCAAAACAATAAAATTCATAATCTTAACCACATATAAAGGGACATTAATGAACCTAATAAGGTTATAATAAATAAATTAAATGTATAGGCGGTTCTGGAATTATTAAATAATGGAGATAAATTTTATTATTCTGGTCATTAAAACAAATGAATAACACACTCAAGCATAATGTATGTGGTTTCTCATCACACTTTCATTTCTGTGAGATTTCCACTGTTCACCACTTATTTCTTGTATGGGGTATAATTTTACTGAAATCTGATATATAATAACATCATTCTACCTATATTTATTTTATAATGTGATTAATTTGGAGATTATTGACTTTCGTTCAAACGATTCAATTTATTTAAATATTGTAAGGGTATTTGTCTCAATTCCAATTTCCTTGAGACGTTCTTGGTATTGTGCACCTAATATTTCTTATGAGGTTTATCTACTTCCCTTTTGAGATAATTTTTCATTTTAATTTTTAAATATATTATATATCCATATTATTTTTTCATGGATATGTGTATTTTCATAATCCGTATACCTTTTTACAAGCAGCGTTTATTTGGAATGTTATTTTAATTATGGAAATATTGATGAATATGTATTCTCTAAAATATAAGGATATTGAGAAGGTATATTGTACATGTATTAAATATATGTATAATAAATTCTTTGGAATTGTTGTGGTGGGTGGCGCCTAGAATATCCCCACCATTAATTGATGGGTCTCATCAGACAAATCAGTTGGGGATAAATCTTTTATGTTTGTTCATAAAAATCAGACGAGTTTCGACCAATAGAATTAAATAATTTTAATGGTATAATGTTATCATGTTCCTGTTACATGTTATCTAATTAATAACCATTATCATTATTCATTATCATTCATTACTATCAATGAGTTTTTCACTATGACAAAAATATATGGATGCATTTTCATTCTCAGTTTATTAGTGGCTTCAGTTTTTCATTTATTCACTATTCCATATTGATTATGTAAAATATTATATGATTGCCATATTATTGAATTAATTCTTCAACTATTTTTAACCCTTAATGAGCATTTTATCTCACCCTGTAACACCCTAATATTTCATAGTACGTTATTTTTCAATGTAATTCAATAACATGCACTACGTGCAACACTGAGTTCAAGCGCACCACGACTTACCAAACTAGACGTTAAAAAGTGGTTATGAATATTATTAGCTGAATTTTAGACTTTATATAATACTTATAATTTATAATACATATTATGAGACTTAATTTATGAAAAAATAGATTTTTTCTAGAAAAATGAAGTATTTTTAAAAAAAAATTCAATTTTACCGAATTTCAATGGAGATCCATTTTTAAATCCAATATTTGAAACTTTTATGTATTCAATTTGAAAACATAAACTTATTCTTTAGAATCAGGACATAATATTTTAGTTTCAATAATCATTTGTGTAAAGACCCGTAAAATTCAATGGAAATTTTTTCTTAATTTTCTTTGGAATTTTACAAGAACGCGGTTTCTAACGGCACCTGATTCCGAGGCCCGGAGTGCCCGGAATCAATTTCTAAAGATTGGCTCGCGTACGTTCAGTGAACGAACAAGAGGGAATTCCTAACTTTTGACCCGGTGCTCGGAATTGAAATCTGAGGACACCGATGAACTCGCAGCGCCGATATTCGCTTAAGGAGACCTTTTCCGAGTTTGCGTTTTTTGCGAGACGAAAGTTAGATTTGGGAGATTTTATAAGAAGTTAAATAAAAATGTGGAAACACTTTTTATTTTTATTTTGTTGGTTAACTTCTCCCAAAGGGAGTTAAAGGTGGGACCCACATCCACTTAACCTCCCTTGGGAGGATTAAGTGTGGTGGGGCCCACACGAACCCCAACTTTTCATCTTCTCTCAAAGCTCCCTTTAACCCCTCTTTAAATGACATGTCAACTTGTTAATTAATTTGGAGTTATTTTATTTGAATATAAAACCTTTGAAATTCAATTTGTTAATTTTATGAATAAAATAAGACTCTATCTTATTTTATTTGGTTAGATTTCTCTAGCCTTCTTGAGAGAATTTGGGTTCTCCTTCTTCTTCTTCAACTTTGACGAAGAACGCGAAGAACCTTTGAGCTCCGACGAAGAACGCCGCTCCTCTCTTCTTCGTAGCCAGTTGTTTCCGAAGATCGATGACGTCTTCCGTGTCAACGAAACGAAATTCCGCATCCTCTTCGGACTTCCTTCGTCGGCTTACGAAGATTCGCCAACGACGTACCTCTTCGGACGTACCTCTTCGTCAACGGATTTGACGAACGATTACAGTGACACCCGACCTCCGCGACGTTGTCTTCCGCGGGCCGTTGATGATCATCGATCTTGAAACCAAGGTAGGGGTTGTTGTTGATTATTTATTTATTCTCGTTCTTGGTTCTAGCATGACAAACGTGAGGATAATTATTTAAGTGTTATCGTCTAACGAGAGGGGGGCCGGACCGCACAAACACGGCCGAATTCCCCCCTCCATTGTTCTTGATATGATTATCTTGTGGATGAACGTGATGGCGAGGTGTCGTCCCACCACGCGGAAATTCGCACGGTTATATTGTGCGACCCCGTCGCGCCGCGCCGTGGAAGGATCATCATGAACGCGACGCCGTCGCACCGCTTCGAAGAAAACCGAAGGGGCCGCGGCCGGAGTGGGGCCGCGGCGGAGGGGTGCGGTGCCGTCGCACCGCACCGGACGACGAACACCGTGGCCGGTTCTGGGCCGCAGCGGGATGAGAGGACCGGCGGCTCGCCGGGCCGCCGGTGTCGGAAGTCGGAAGGGGACCGGCTTTGCCGGTCCGTTGAAGAAGAACCGGCCGGCCAGGTCGGGCCGGCCGGAAGGGGAAAGACCGGGGTAATTAAATTCCCCCGGCCAGGATAATTGCCCACCCATTATGAGGGGGGGCTGGTTTCATAAAGGGGGGCAGCCGGCCCCCCCGTTTCCCTCATGGCAGGCCCCACGAGGGGGGCCTGTTTCTCCAAAGGCGCGGCTAAAAGCCGCACCGCCAGCAAATAAGAAGAGGGGGCCTTGCCCCCCGCGCGTGGAACCAAACGGCACTGGGCCGCGCCGCCGGCCGGGCCGGGTCGGACCCGGCTCAGGTTGACCCGGTTCGGGCCGACCCAGGGGGGGTCGGGCCGGGTCACCCCGGACCCGGACCCCCCAGTTTTCGAAACAACTTCGGTCTTTTGGCCATATCTTGAGCCACGGACCTCCGATTGACAAACCGTTTGCGGAAATGAGATCCTTGGATCGAGACGGTCCTTTCGGTATATTGAACTCAAAGTTTCGGAATAATTTGAGTTCGGTCGGGTTTGTTCGTTCATGAAACCAACCGGGCCTTCGGAGCGGAAACACTCATATCTTGAGCTACGGACATCCGATTGATGTGTCGTCAGCTTTGTTGTGTTCCTCTTAGTGATATGGATATTTTGGCATACTCCGCCCGAGGTTTGGACGCAGGTGGAGTACGGTCGGATTGGTTTTGCCTTAAAAACCAACCGGGCCCCTGGGACGAAAAAGCGAATAACTCTCAGACCGGGTGTCCGATCGACGCGCCGTCTGTTGCGTTGAGTTCATGTTGACGATACGGAACTTTTGGATACATCAACTCTGGACTTAGTGACAGTTGATGTATCAGCCTCTCGGCTCGTGGAGCGGACCCTCCCGAACGAGCTTGCTGTGTGTGGGAACCCTAGTGTTGGCTGCGACTGTGACTGCTACTGCTACTGCTACTGTGACTGCGACGACGACAGTACAGAGATCCTGTGTGGATTCGACAACGACTACAGCACTCAGCGATCCTACATGGATCAGTGCTACAGGTCCTGTGTGAGCCCGATCCTGTGTGGGTCTTTGCACTCAGCGGTCCTGTGTGAACCAGTGCCTACAGGTCCTGTGTGGGCCCGATCATGTGTGGGTCTTCGCGGGGGTTAGTTACCTATCGATCCTTCGTGGGTCCGACGACTTAGATGGATCAGAGATCATCTTTATCGTCTTTCGAAGAAGTATACCTGTGTGAGCTGAATCCTGTTGTTATCTTGTGTGGATTGTGTTGTGCTATCCTGTGTGGATTTCGTTTGCTTTCCTGTGTGGAATACGATTACTTTCCTGTGTGGACTGAGTTGTACTTGGGCTCAGAGGTTGGAGCGTATTGGAATTGATTACTTAGGTATATGTATGGGCATATACCTAAGCAGTGTCGGTTGTTACTTCGTGTTTGTATCTTCCTTTTGTGGTTATCCTTTGTGGACTTTTGGGAGACCTTTGGGGGTCTCGGGGTCCCTACTGAGTAGCTTATACTCACCCCTGCACGGGCTATGCCCGCACTACGTTGTGTTGGTTGCAGACGACGGACATCGTTGATCTTGGCTGAGGCTTGCAGAGCAGGACGGTACCTGGAGGTGGACCACTGGGCGGGACGTGTTCGGAGCGGACAGCGGAACCCGAGGAGCAGTGGAGCTATCTGTACCCACCCTTCAAGTGGGATTTCCAGTGGATAACTCGGTGTTGTAGATTTTACTTTACAGTTGTTGTTTTCCCTTTTTAGTTGTACTTTACTTTCAGTTTGGGTTTGTATACTGGCCCATTTACTTTTCCGCACTTTCAGTTGTACTCTGTTTTCACTTAGTGTTTACTTTCCGCTTGCTCACTCTGTGGTGTTTGTTTACTTTTCAAAGGCAATGCCTTCCCTTTTTACTGGGATTTACGCCTTGGTGCTAGTCGCCAGCCCCTGGCCTATGGAAGGCGGGCTTGGGGTAGTCACGACACGGGCCCCGAGGGCGGGTCGTGACAAATTGGTATCAGAGGAGTTTTGTTCTACCGCGATCTCTGATCTTTTCTATGTGAAGCAATAATGTTTAGCGTATTGAGTGTGGTTATCAGTCCAGGGAGTCCAGTGTTGGTGCGGCGGCCGACGTATCCGTACACCAGGACCCTGAATTCTGATTTCCGACTTAATGCACGAAAACATTGATTGCGTGTGTGTTTCAATGTTTTCCTTGTGATTACATTATATCAGCTCACCAGGTATACTGTTCTGACCGTGGCGCACCTGTTTCCTTTTCAGGATGGCCCCACGACGACAGCTAGCTAGGGTTCCAAGAGTCGAGTGTGACGACAACCCACCGAGCGAAGAGACTTCGGTGCCGGGCCCTCTGTCAGCAGTGGCACCGGTAGTAGCTCTACCCGCCGAGCCACCGATACATCCAGCACCAGCCGCTAACGATGCACGTCACCTCAGCGCACTGCATGAGTTTCAGCTCCAGCGACCACCCAGGTTTCGCGGGGAGACGGATCCCCAGGCAGCGGAGGACTGGCTGGAGGCAGTGGTACGTGTGTTTAGGCTAGTGAGGACACCAGCAGACCTCATGGTGATCCTCGCTGCGAGCCTACTACACACAGAAGCAGGACGATGGTGGAGCTTGATGCTCCAGGTGCACGATGAGGCATCTCTTCTATGGATGGACTTTGAGAGCCTCTTCCGCTCGGAGTTCGTCCCAGCCACCCCTCGTGCGGTGTGTATCCAGGAGCTTCTTCAGCTGCGGCAGGGCAGCATGACGGTCGCTCAGTACTCGGCGAGATTTACCGATCTCTCGCGCTACTCGACCGACATGGTACGGGACCCATTATTCCGGGCCCGGACCTTTGAGCAGGGTTTGAGACACGAGATCAGGGCATTGTCGATCTCCCTCAGCATACCGACTCAGACATGAGTACTAGAGCGGGCCCTTTTGATCGAGAGCTTCCTTGCTGAGTCTACACCATCACCGAGACCCACCGCAAGGCGACACGTGGCAGAGTCATCTGCAGCAGGCAGTCAACGGATGACTCAGGGGTTCAGGCAGACCAGACCTTCAGGCAGACGACCTCAGGACACTGGCTTAGTAGTGTGGGGCACACAGCGAGGAGCCAGTCTTTCGAGGGGCAGACATTGCTACTCGTTGGGCGGGCAGGGCCACATGGCTCGTGACTGCCCGACCCGCCGTGCCGAGGAGTAGCAGACGGTTGAGGGACCACCGAGGCAGAGGCAGAGGGTCGACCGTGGTAGTCCACAGGGAGGAGGCGAACGAGGCAGAGGAGCTGGACGAGCAGCCAGTGGTGGGAGACGCTTTGAGGCTCTACCACCACCACCACCAGGAGGTCCACCCCGACCACAGGGAGCTGGCGGGTAGAGACAGGCACAGCTCCAGGCAGAAGAGGCCTACGACCACGACACACCCGAGATGATTCGAGGTACTATCTGTGTCTATTCCACCCTTGCTGCAGTACTTATAGACACAGGAGCGAGTCACTCTTTCATAGCTGCTGCCCTTGTTCGGAGCTCGGAGATTCCGACAGAGCCATTGGCTCGATCCTTACGGCTAGAGACTCTTACGGGAGAAGACTCGACGATTACGCACTGGTGCCGGCAGTGTGAGCTCACTCTAGGAGGCGAGAGCTTTGGCTGGGATCTTCTTGTAGCAGCGTCGAGGCCTTACGACGTCATCTTGGGCATGGATTGGCTATCTACGGTCCATGCACAGATTGACTGTTTTAGGCGCAAGGTGCGATGTGTACGCACCGACGGGAGCAGGTTCACCTTCACCGGCGAGAAGGGATCCTTTGCAGCACAGGATGGACTTCCGCAGAGGAGAGGACAGCTCATTACTCATCAGTTGGCTAGCCTCATCCTTGGAGCAGTTGAAGTGCGGAGTCCTGGTTTTCCTACAGTGGTAGATCAGTTTGCGGACGTTTTTCCCGACGACGTTCCAGGGCTACCTCCTCACAGAGAGGTAGACTTTTATATTGACCTGTACCCCGGGACAGCCCTGATATCGACTCTAGCATATTGGATGGCCCCCGCAGAGATTCGAGAGCTACGGGTACAGTTGGAGGACTTGTAGGGCAAGGGGTTCATCCGACCCAGTGTTTCACCCTGGGCTTCCCCGATATTATTCTCCAAGAAGGCGGACGGGAGCTTGTGACTTTGTGTTGACTATCGTCACCTGAACCAGGTGACTGTGAGGAACAAGTATCCACTACCGAGGATTGATGACCTCTTTGATCAGCTCAAGGGAGCTAGGTGGTTCTCGAAGACAGACCTCAGGTCAGGCTATCATCAGCTCAGAGTAAGAGACGAGGACGTGCAGAAGACGGCCTTCAGATGTCGGTATGGCCACTATGAGTTCTTGGTTATGCCTTTCGGCGTAACCAATGCTCCAGCGGTGTTCATGTATCTCATGAACAGGATCTTTCAGCCATACCTTGATCGGTTTGTCGTGGTCTTCATCGACGACATTCTGATTTACTCGTCGACTGAGGAGGAGCACGCATACCACTTGCGAGTTGTACTAGACACATTCCGAGAGCACCATATTTATGGTAAGCTCTCGAAGTGCTAGTTCTGGATACGTGAGGTCCACTTCTTGGGACATGTTATCTATGAGGCGGGAGTTGTAGTGGATCCTGTGAAGATCGTGGCTGTGTTAGCATGGGAGCCACCTAGGAGTGTGACTGAGGTTCAGAGTTTCTTGGGACTAGCTGGATACTATCGTAGATTCGTGCCAGACTTCTCTAGAGTTGCGGCACCACTCACAGCTTTGACGAAGAAGGGGAAACCCTTCGAGTGGTCAGACAGATGTCAACAGAGCTTCCAGGAGCTGAGACAGAGATTGACTAGTGCACCTATCTTGAGGTTTCCTGAGGAGGGAGTAGGGTACGTAGTTTACTGCGATGCATCAGGGACCGGACTCGGTTGCGTCCTGATGCAGGAGCGGGAAGTGATCGCCTATGGATCACGACAGTTGAGGCCACATGAGCAGAACTACGCTACCCATGACCTAGAGTTGGCAGCGGTGGTCTTCGCTCTGAAGACATGGCGGTACTATTTGATGGGTGAGCACTTTACAGTCTTTTCTGATCATCATAGTCTCAGGTATATCTTCTCGCAGAAGGACCTGAACCTGAGATAGCGGCGATGGCTCGAGTTTCTCCAGGACTATGACTTTGAGATAGTCTATACTCCTGGGAAAGGGAACGTGGTAGCCTATGCCCTCATCAGGAGGATGGGCATTCAGCTACTTGAGGAGGCGACAGAGCAGCTATCCTCTTTGCAGATATCCTTCGTGGATAGAGATGGAGCATCCTTCCTTTAGTCTCTCACAGTCATCCCTCCACTACTGCAGCGGGTCAGAGGGGCACAGCGTGAGGACGCTGACTGTGAGACACGACATGCAAAGATATCCTCGGGATAGGCACCTGATGGTTTCTCCTTTGGAGAAGAGCACGACATCCTTTTCAGAGGACGTACCATGGTACCCGTCGCTTTGCGAGAGGAAGTGCTGAGAGAGTTTTACACTTCTCCTTTGGCGGTACATGCTGGAGTGGCAAAGATGTACCGGGACCTCAGACGACAGCACTGGTGGCCGGGCATGAAGAAGGCAGTAGCAGAGTTCGTTTCTCGATGCCTCACCTTCCAGCAGGTGAAGGCAGAGCATCAGATACCAGTAGGCTTGGTACTGCCCATGGAGGTCCCGGAGTGGAATTGGGACGGCATATCTATGGACTTCATGACTGGACTTCCACGCACTTCCCGAGGTCACGACTCCATCTGGGTGATTGTTGACCGACTCACCAAGTCGTCACACTTCTTACCCATTAGAGAGCAGGGCTCAGTGGAGAGCTTGGGACGTCTCTACATTCACGAGATTGTGCGGCTCCACGGTGTACCATCATCTATCGTCTCCGATCAAGATGCTCGCTTTACTCCCCGACTTTGGAAGGGGTTATAGGAGGCGTTCAGGACGCAGCTACGTATGAGCACAGCCTTTCACCCTCAGACGGATGGTCAGACGGAGAGGAACATTCAGACTCTCGAGGACATGCTCCCTGCATGTGTCCTCGACTTTGGTCGCAGCTGGGAGGACCACCTACCCTTGGTGGAGTTTGCGTAAAACAACAGCTACCACTCCACCATCGGGATGGCACCATACGAGGCATTGTACGGCCGACCTTGTAGATCTCCTTTGTGCTGGACAGACCCTGGGGAGTCAGCACTTGTGGGACCGGAGATGGTCCAGGCCACGACAGAGAAGGTCCAGGTCATCCAGGAGCGGATGAGGACAGCTCAGAGCCGGCAGAGGTCATTCGCTGATAGGAGGCGGAGGCCACTGGAGTTTGTGGATGGCGACCATGTCTTCTTGCGAGTCTCACCTCAACGTGGTATTCGGAGATTTGGCCGATGCGGCAAGTTATCTCTGAGCTTCTTCGGACCCTTCCAGATCCTTAGCAGGATTGGCGAGGTGGCTTATCGCTTGGCTCTACCACCTCAGTTGCACCGGGTGCACGACGTCTTCCACGTATCTCAGCAGAGGAGATACGTGCACGACCCGATGCACATCATTGACCATGGGGAGCTTGACGTTGACGATGGGGAAACTTTTATAGAGATTACGGTGGAGATCGAGGATCGACAGGAGCGGGTCCTACGTGGATGATCGATACCTCTAGTGTGCATCAGATAGCAGCACGGGAATCTCCAGGAGAGCATTTGGGAGCGGGAGGCTCAGATGCGTGCTCAGTACCCTCATTTGTTTCCCTAGTTTTTGATGTATCTTTACGGGGACGTAAAGCCCTGAGGTGGGAGTAATGTAAAGACCCGTAAAATTCAATGGAAATTTTTTCTTAATTTTTTTTGGAATTTTACAAGAACACGGTTTCTGACGGCACCTGATTCCGAGGCCCGGAGTTCCCAGAATCAATTTCCGAAGTTTGGCTCGGGTACGTTCAGTGAACGAATGAGCGGGAATTCCTAACTTTTGACCCGATGCTCGGAATTGAAATCCGAGGACACCGATGAACTCACAGCGCCGATATTCGCTTACGAAGACCTTTTCCGAGGTTGCGTTTTATGCGAGACGAAAGTTAGTTTCGGGAGATTTTATAAGAAGTTAAATAAAAATGTGGAAACACTTTTTATTTTTATTTTGTTGGTTAACTTCTCCCAAAGGGAGTTAAAAGTGGGACCCACATCCACTTAACCTCCCTTGGGAGGATTAAGTGTGGTGGGGCCCACATGAACCCCAACTTTTCATCTTCTCTCAAAACTCCCTTTAACCCCTCTTTAAATGACATGTCAACTTGTTAATTAATTTGGAGTTATTTTATTTGAATTTCAAACCTTTGAAATTCAATTTGTTAAGTGTGTGAATAAAATAAGACTCTAGCTTATTTTATTTGGTTAGATTTCTCAAGCCTTATTGAGAGAATTTGGGTTCTCCTTCTTCTTCTTCAACTTTGACGAAGAACGCGAAGAACCTTCGAGCTCCGACGAAGAACGCCGCTCCTCTCTTCTTCGTAGCCGGTTGTTTCCGAAGATCGACGACGTCTTCCGTGTCAACGAAAGGGAACGCCGCTTCCTCCTCGGACTTCCTTCGTCGGCTTACGAAGATTCGCCAACGACGTACCTCTTCGGACGTACCTCTTCGTCAACGGATTTGACGAACGATTACCGCGACACCCGACCTCCGCGACGTTGTCTTCCGCGGGCCGTTGACGATCATCAATCTTGAAACCAAGGAAGGGGTTGTTGTTGATTATTTATTTATTCTTGTTCTTGGGTCTAGCATGACAAATGTGAGGATAATTATTTAAGTGTTATCGTCTAATGAGAGGGGGGCCGGACCGCACAAACACGGCCGAATTCCCCCCACCTTTGTTCTTGATATGATTATCTTGTGGATGAACGAGATGGCGTGGTGTCGTCGCACCACGCGGAAATTCGCACAGTTATATTGCGCGACACCGTCGCGCCGCGCCGTGGAAGGATCATCATGAACGCGACACCGTCGCAACGTGTCGAAGAAAACCAAAGGCGCCGCGGCCGGAGCGGGGCCGCGGCAGAGGGGTGTGGTGTCGTCGCACCGCGCCGGACGACGAACACCGCGGCCGGTTCCGGGCCGCGGAGGGACGAGAGGACCGGCGGCTCGCCGGGCCGCCGGTGTCGGAAGCCGGAAGGGGACTGGCTTTGCCGGTCCGTTGAAGAAGAACCGGCCGGCCAGGTCGGGCCGGCTGGAACGGGAAAGACTGGGGGAATTAAATTCCCCCGGCCAGGATAATTGCCCCCCCATTATGAGGGGGGGCTGGTTTCATAAAGGGGGGCAGGCAGCCCCCCCATTTCCCTCACGGCATGCCCCCCACGAGGGGGGCCGGTTTCTCCAATGGCGCGGCTAAAAGCCGCGCCGCCAGCAAATAAGAAGCGGGGGCCTGGCCCCCCGCGCGGGGCACCAAACGGCGCCAGGCCGTGCCGCCGCCGGCCGGGCCGCGCCGCCGTGCCGGACCGTGCCGCCACGCCGCCGGCCGGGCCGGGTCGGACCCGGGTCGGGTCGACCCGGTTCGGGCCGACCCAGGGGGGTCGGGTCGGGTCACCCCGGACCCGGACCCCCCCGTTTTCGAAACAACTTCGTTCTTTTGGCCATATCTTGAGCCATGGACCTCAGATTGACAAACCGTCAACGGCAATGCGATCCTTGGATCTAGACGGTCGTTTCGGTATATCGCACTCAATGTTTCGGAAAACTTTGAGTTCGGACAGGTTGGTTCGTTCACGAAACCAACCGGGTCTTCGGAGCGGAAACACTCATATCTTGAGCTACGGACGTCCGATTGACGTGCCGTCAGCTTTGTTATGTTCCTCTTAGTGAGACAGATCTTTTGGCATACTCCTCCCGAGGTTTGGACGCAGGTGGAGTATGGTTGGATTGGTTTTGCCTTAAAAACCAACCGGGCCCCTGGGACGAAAAAGCCAATAACTCTCAGACCGGGCGTCCGATCGACGCGCCGTCTATTGCGTTGAGTTCCTGTTGACGATACGGAACTTTTGGATACATCAACTCTGGACTTAGTGATAGTTGATGTATCAGCCTCTCGGCTCGTGAAGCGGACCCTCCCGAACGAGCTTGTTGTGTGTGGGAACCCTAGTGCTGGCTGCGACTGTGACTGCTACTGCTACTGCTACTGTGACTGCGACGACGACAGTACAGAGATCCTGTGTGGATTCGACGATGACTACAGCACTCAGCGATCCTACGTGGATCAGTGCTACAGGTCCTGTGTGGGCCCGATCCTGTGTGGGTCTTTGCGCTCAGCGGTCTTGTGTGAACCAGCGCCTACAGGTCCTGTGTGGGCCCGATCCTGTGTGGGTCTTTGCGGGGGTTAGTTACCTATCGATCCTTCGTGGGTCCGACGACATAGATGGATCAGAGATCATCTTTATCGTCTTTCGAAGAAGTATAACTGTGTGAGCTGAATCCTGTTGCTATCCTGTGTGGATTGTGTTGTTCTATCCTGTGTGGATTTCGTTTGCTTTCCTGTGTGGAATACGTTTACTTTCCTGTGTGGACTGAGTTGTACTTGGGCTCGGAGGTTGGAGTGTATTGGAATTGATGACTTAGGTATATGTATGGGCATATACCTAAGCAGTGTCGGTTGTTACTTCGTGTTTGTATCTTCCTTTTGTGGTTATCCTTTGTGGATTTTTGGGAGACCATCGGGGGTCTCGGGGTCCCTACTGAGTAGCTTATACTCACCCCTGCACGGGCTATGCCCACACTACGTTGTGTTGGTTGCAGACGACGGACAGTGTTGATCTTGGATGAGGCTTGCAGAGCAGGACGGTACCTGGAGGTGGACCACTGGGCGGGACGTGTTCGGAGCGGACGGTGGAACCCGAGGAGCAGTGGAGCTATCTGTACCCACCCATCAGGTGGGATTTCCAGTGGACAGCTCGGTGTTGCAGCTTTTACTTTACAGTTTCTGTTTTCCCTTTTTAGTTTTACTTTACTTTTAGTTTGGGTTTGTATACTGGCCCATTTACTTTTCTGCACTTTCAGTTGTACTCTGTTTTCACTTAGTGTTTACTTTCTGCTTGCTCACTCTGTGGTGTTTGTTTACTTTTCAAAGGCAATGCCTTCCCTTTTTACTGGGATTTACACCTTGGTGCTAGTCGCCAGCCCATGGCCTATTGAAGGCGGGCTTGGGGTAGTCACGGCACGGGCCCCGAGGGTGGGTCGTGACAATTTGTAATTTTTCCGATAACTTTCATATTTGGATGAATTGTGAAAAATACTATATTTTAACAGAAAACATCATTATTAATAAAAATAATATATAGTGTTAAATTATAAATTTTAGTGGTTTGTAAGTATAAATAAATCATATTTTTACCATTTAATCCAATTCTTGTCATTTGAAATAAATCCATTTTGAAATTGGACATAAACAAGTGTCAATCTTTTGATAGTTATTGTTTCTTAAAAATACACCTTTTGGTTTTGACAACATGAATTAATATTAAATTAATAAATGTGACATCAATGTTTTGAATTTGTTTAAATAGATCTCATTTTTGAATTTGTAATATCAAATTTATCTTTGGGTGTATTTATGGTATTTTTCTGAAAACATTCAATTTTTGATGAATAGTGAAAAGTAGTGAGTTATTGTTGAAACCCGACTTTTTATTTAAATCATTATTAATTTTATTTAAATTTTTTTTGGTCAAAATAGATACATAATACATATATATGTTCAATTTAATTAATTGGAGTCATTTTATAATAATATTAGATATATAAAATTTTATTCAACTTTTCACCGTATTTTACCCACATCCTAGGAAAATTTGCAAATTCAAATAAAAATTAATTGTACCACTTCTATGAGTGGAATATCAAAAAAATATGAGAGACACAGTTGAGATTAATAGTAAAAATTTAGTTCAATAAGATAAAAATAATTTTTGATGAATAGTAACTTTTTACTTTTATTTACCACAGTTAAATGTAAATACAGTAATTAAGGGTAAAAATTATATTATTATTACCCTAAAACATGTCTGAATTCTATTGAATAAGTGTAATTTGACCAAAGAAACCTTATTATTAAAATATGATCCTTTTGGTCAACTTAGATTAGATTATAATATTTATTATTATTTAATTCAAAGAAGAGTTAAAAGAGTTAAAATCAAAGATTAATAACTAAAACATTTTTAATATAGGGATATACATAAGATAAATTCGACTATAATTATGAATTAGAAAGATAAAATTATTTTTGGAATAATGGTATTTTATTTATAATTTCTAGATATTAAATAATTATTTTTATTTATGACACAATGGTGATGTAGTAATTACAATATTAATGAAAGATTAAAATAATTTAAATTATAAATATCCAAATAAATTCAATTTTAGACTTTAAATAAATTCCACTAATTTTATAGGTTATTATGACAGGTTAGGGTTGGTTAGATCAATTTTTTTTGATGTAATCATGCTGTTATGATTTTAACAAAAAACAAATACCAAATATTGTCAAAATTGACATAAAATAATTTTTAAAACAAATATTATATTATTAATTGATATAATAGTCCTAAAAATATAAGGATCATAGAAAAGACTTCTATATTAATATATAACATTAATGAAAAAATTGGGGTTTGATTGACATTTTATAGAATGTTTATTAACCATATAATATAAAAATACAATGAGACATGGTAAATGTCAAACTATTTAACAAAGAGTTAAAACTGAAAACTAAGGTTAATATGGTATACTAAACATATCTAAAATCTATTGTTTGAGATTTTTTACCCATACCCTCTTTATATTTTACGTAATTATTTTGGAGCCATTAGAAACCGAAAATGAATTTATTATAAAATAATATTTTATTTTTTTCCTAAGGTTCCGCTCACTCCTCTTATAAAAGGGCACTTCCCCTTCCGTCAAATTCACACCTCCAAAGCCATTTGTCCCCGCCAAACTCTACCCAAATATCATACCAACTATCCTACCTTCATCCTAGATTCCTTCCTTTGGTCAGAAAGCAAACCTAAGGATCCATTTTGAAAAAATAAAAATGAAGAACCCGAAGAAGAGGTAATGATTTCACCACCCTCTATCATGTTCTCTTATTCATCCACATACTATTTCATTTTTGTCTCCATTATAAAATAATAAATACATTAACTTCTATATAATGTGATGATATTATAAATATGGAACAACTATATTCATTATTCTATCCATCTTAGCAATGATAATGTCACCATGCGTGCGCACGTACGGCTTACCATCTCCACGCTGTCGTGTAATTTGTTATTCAACACTATGTTATTTGGATGGATATAATGATGAGTTATATGTATATAAATGATGAAAATAACCTGATAATGACTCTGTAAAATTAATATACCAACCAATTCCACACTTTTAAGGTAATTATATTGTCACTCGTGCGTACGTACGGATTACCATCTCCACGACGCGATGAGATTCATTTCCACATTCACCATTCATCAACGATTAAAAATATATATTACTAAAAATTATGTAATATATGACATAATAATGCTACTGGAGATATATATATATATTTACTTACATATATCTTATTCACATAGTTCCGTTAAATATGATATGAAAACAGACACCACGTTTCTGCGTACGTACGGACTATCGTCTCCATAAACGGTGTTTTTCATTTCATATATATGTCTATTATACATATTTATATTCTAAATATATATGATATATAAATCATTTTTTATATTTTGGAAGTATTTATATCCGGATATAGGTGATACAATCACGAGTAACAAGATATAACATATACGATAAAGAAATGCATTATTACCCAAAATGTTAATTTAAAATGGAAATTATTTTTAAATGGGTAGTATAAAGTCATAAATGAATAATGTATGATATCATAAATATCAATATGGTTCTGTTATAATTTAATAACATAATACTATCTTTATAAATGAGGTTAAACATACCCTCGACTAAAGGAATGTGCAAGGTAAGGGTAAATTCCTCGATCTCATTATTATCCGAGATTGATTATGTGTAAGTATTTACTGGTACATTTTTATCATCCATGTCCATTTTTCATAAAAATTATTTCAAAATTAATATTTTAAGGATTTGTGAAAGATACTCTTTATCAAGATCAGAATTTCAAATGTTTTAAAATTTTATCTTTCTAAATCTTTTTAAATAATATCCATGTTTTCAAAATGATTTTAAGGATTTATTTATATGGACATGAATGTTTTGAAATGATCATTCTTTTCAAAAGTTTCAATGTGGTATAGGACACTTTGATTCAAAAATCTCTTTTAAATTAGTTCCTTTATAAATGTGTGTCTTTTAAATTATTTTACAAAAAGGATATTTCTCTCAAAAAGTTTTACTCATCATTTTCAACTATGTCATCATCCTTCAATAGATATTATTTTTGAATGATGATGATTTATTATAATACAATCTTCCATATTGTAGTGAATGAGTTATGAAATGTTTGACTGTGGATGTTCTATTTTGATACCAATCATGGTTTATGGATAATTTATTGGCATTTATTATGCTAGTTTTAAAACAAATTATTATGTTTTGTTTGAACTTTTTCATATGAGGAATGCAGTGGACTTAGTAAGTGACGGGTGGAGCCCGCTCTAGCTCCTAGATGAATCGGTAGGTGTCATTAGACAAACTAGTGTCTTTCCACAAGGCATTGACAAAAATTTTATTTGTAGTCTTGGCACAAGGCCTTGACTATGGGGTAATGATATCCAGTGTTCGGCATTCCCCCATTACGAAATTATAATTACATGTGATTGGTCGACAAGTAGAATAGCCATGTGCATGTTTATATGGTAATATTTTATTTTTTTTCATATTATGTTCAAATTTATATTTAAAATTGATTTTGGTTTTATCACACATCTTTCCTTAAAAGTTTATAGCTTCCACTAAATTATTTACCCTTAATGAGCATTTAAGCTCACTCCTTCATTATGTTTTATTTTCCCAGGATTCCAAAAAGCCTATTATGATTGATATGCAAGGTTAAGCTAAAGGGAATAATTTCGTTCTCAAAGAACTATTTCTTTCATGAATTTTATGTTAGAAAGTGTAATGTAATGTTCATGTATGTAATCTATTTTCCAAGACTGCTAAACTGATCGGTCTTTTGGGACTTGATTCCTTTTAATCATTCAAATGTATTAAAATAATGCACCAGCTCTGGGTAACTAGGGTCAAGGCATTATAGTAGGTATCAGAGGAATTTTAACAATAAACTTGGAAACTAGATTTAGATAAACTCCAATTAGAGAATATCACCCTAATATAAACTTTGTCAATTAGTATAGAAGAACATCCTATAATTTTGGTATAGTAGAGATATTGTGAGTTTTCTATGAAAATACATCCCTGTCTGGATACGAGTTGGTAGAGGTGGCTATGGCACAGATGTACCTAGGGGTAAAACTCGAAAACACCACTTTGAACTAGACTCGAACAGGAACTGGTGCACGACAACAGGCCTTGCTGCGCTCTTGGATACGACACTCCCAGGGGATATGATTTGGATAATTCTCATTTTCTATTCAAATAATTATGAAGGATTTACTAGTATATACCTCCTCAAAGAAAATATTTTTATGGATTATATCCATAAACTGTTCAATTTACGTTAGGTATTTTACAAGTTTGGAATTATACATTTAAATTCATAAAATGACCTACTGTATGCCACTGTATATAAATGGATCCTAGTAAAAGCAATGTGAACTCCAGAAATACGTATGATCCAAATACTAAGAATGATCATATCATTCACTGTATTAAGCCAACATTTAGAAGGGAAATAGTCTTTAATGTATTCCCAACATATGAACAAATATTAGCACGTGTTAATAAGATGAGTAAATAATTCATTGAGTCCTATGGTTTTGAAGGGAAACAAGAGACGAAAAGGATGGAAGAGAGAAATATTGATAAAGGGAAGAGGGAAAAGTAAGATTTCCCCATATGTGATCACTGTGGAAAGAATCACCTTGGAAAATTTTTGGAGGGAATGGGTCTCTTTTATAAGTGTGGAGAAAAAGGACACCAAGTATGTGATTGAAAGTGTAAGAAAAAGTTTTCAAATGTAAAATGCTTCAACTACAAGGCATTGAGACACTACGCGAATCAATTTCTCATTCATAAGATTATAACACAAATGATGTTATTGGATAATAATCAAGTTATTATACTACCTCAGATGAATAGGAATGACTAGTGCTTTTATGTTGTTATTATAGAATTATTTCATTTGAGTGATGTATCAATAATATACTGGTTACATGAATTATGGAGAAAAATAAGGATTATACTTCAATACTATTTTATTGAGGATTTGAGATTATATGGTTCTATGAAAATTGACTTAATAGTAAGCTACACTTTTTAGAAAATACATTATTGAAGGAAAGGTAATCCTTAATATGGTCCTGATAAGGAGGTAGTGATTTTGGAATAAGAGATTGTTGATTTGGATAAATTATATTCAATACACTTGACTTCCTTGAAACTGATTAATGATTTGTATATTCCATCATTGTTGGAGTTTACAACTTTTTTGGATAGAAGGAGTATATCCAGTATTCTATATGAAATAAGGGAGAATGAATGTAATCAATATGGTTGTATGGTAATTTAGGATGTTGCGGTGTTTTAGAAGAATACATGATGAAGGCGTACACATGTTATTACCTAGAAAAAAAGGATCTTCATTGTGTTTAACTTCCTTATAAATTTTGGTCTGAGAGTTTCGATATAAGTTTTTTGTATAAGTCTAAAGCTTAGAATGGATTACATTTGATATTGGATAATATTGTTAAGGTTATTTTTGGATTGTTACAAAAAGGACAACCCAGAGGTCGAGCGACAACTAGTCGCGTCCGGAAAGTCCATGACACATGAACCCGTAACCGAAGAGAGACAAAGGTGCATCACCTACGACTGGACTATGTGATGTACTAGTTTTTATAATTCAGCTTTTTTTAAATAGTCTGATAAATGCATTATAAATTCTTTATTTTTTGAACCCTATATGATTAGGATAAATAGATTGTTTTTTTGAAATATTTTGGGGTGAATTATGAGATTTCGGTAGGAATTAGTTGAAGGATGAAACTCTACTTGTCAAGTATATATATATATATATATAATTTTATCCCTCTTATTAAGACTAAATTTTATTAACCCAATTTCTGATGTGGGATTTCCGACAAAGGTATTTTCTATTTTCAACCTTTAATATCGAAGAACAATTTCAAATTGTGAGGATGCAATTTATTGAAGGAGGTAAGAATGTAACACCCCATGATTTCATAGTATCAAATTTCATCAAAGTAATTCAATAACTTGCACTACATGCAACACTGAGTTCAAGAACACCACTACTTACCAAACTAGCCGTTCAAAAGCTGTAATGAATAGTATTAACTAAATTTTGAACTTTATTAGATCCTTATAATTTTAGAATCCATATTCTGAGACATAATGTAAGAACAAATACATTTTTTCATATAAAAGAAGTATTTTTAAAAAATATACAACTTTACCGCCTTTTAATGGTGAACCATTTTTAAATAAAATATTTGAAACTTTTATATATTCAATTTGACAAAATAAACTTCTTCTTTAGAATAGTGACATAATAAACTAGTTTTAAATTTTTTTTTTCTGAAAACTTTCATATTTGGGTGAATAGTGAAAATTGCTAGATTTTAACAGAAAACAAATTTTTTAATCAAAATAATTTATAGTTTTAAATTATACATTTTAATGTTTTGGATGTATAAATAGATTATACTTTTACCATTTTAATCCAGTGATGCTCATTTTAAGTAATTTCACATTGAAATTGGACAGAAACAAGTGTCAATCTTTTAATAGTTATTGTTTCATTAAATTATGCCTTTTGGTTTTGACAACAAGAATTAATTTTTAATTAATAAATGAAAAATCTATGTTTATAATTTGGTAAAATAGACTTCATCTTTTGAATATGGTATATCAAAATTTTCTTAGGGTGAATTTTTGGTATCATTCTGAAAACATTCTATTTTTGATGAATAGTGAAAAACACTGATTTATAGTTTAAAACCGACATTCTATTAAAATAATTACTTATTTTATTTAAATATATTTTTTCGTTCAAATAGATACATAATACCTATATATTTTTAATGTAATTCATTGGAGTTATTTTGTAATAATATTATATATAAAAAATTTTATTAAAAGTTTCACCGCCTTTTACCCACCTCCTAGGAGACATTGAAAATTCGCATAAAACATAATTTTAACACTTCTGTGAGTGGAATTTTAATAATTCGAGCGACACGGTTTATATCACTAAGAGAGTTGTGTTTCAATAAAAAATAATTTTTGGTGAATAGTAATTTTTACTTTTATTTACCACGGTTAAAAGTAAATATTGTAATTAAGGGTAAAAATGATATTATTATTACCCTAACACATGTACCAATTCTCTTGGATAAGTTTAATTCGACCAAAAATACATTATTATTAAAATATGATCATTTAGGTTCATTTGGATTAGATTAGGACATTTATTGTTATTTAATTCAAAGAAGAGTTAAAAGAGTTAAAATCAAAATTTATTAACTAAAACATTTTTAATATAGGGTTATACATAAGATAAATCATACTAAAAAATTTAATTAGAAAGATAAATCGATTTCCTACATAATGGTATTTTATTTATAATTTTTAGACATTAATAATGATTTTTATTTATGAAACATTGATGATGCAGTACTTACCGTATTAATGAAAGATTAAAATAAATGACATTATAAATATCCAAATATATTTAATTTGATACATTATACAAATTACACTAATTTTCAGGGTTATTATGACATGTTAGGTTTGGATATATTAATTGTTTTCTAATTAATCATGCTGTTATGATTTTAACAAAAAAAAATACCGAGTAGTGTCAAAATTGACATAAAATAGTTTTTAAAACAAAAATTATATTATTAATTGATATAATAGTCCTAAAAATATATGTTTCGGCCAAAAGACATATATAATAATATATAAGTCATTAATGAACCATTTGGGGTTCTATTGGTCTTTTATATTATGTTTATTAACCATATAATATAAAAATACAAAGAGACATGGTAAATGTCAAACTATTTAACTAAGAGTTAAATCTATATGTTAAGGTTAACATGGTAACCTAAACCTGTATAAAACCTATTTATTGAGTTTTTTTTCGACCCATACCAACCTTATATTTAAAATAATTCATTTTGTAGCAATTATAAACCAAAAATTAATTTATTATAAAATAATATTTTACGTTTTTTCTAAAGTGCGCCTCACCCCTCTTATAAAAGTGCACCTCCCCTTCTCTCAAATTCACACCACCAAAGCGATTTGGCTAAGCCAAAATATACCCAAATATCTGAAAAACTGTCCTAAATTAATAATATAGGCATTGCTTTGGTCATAAATCCATCCTACTGAGCCCTTTTGATCAAATCAAAAGGAAGAACCCGAAGAAGAGGTATTGATTTCACCACCCAATTTCATGTTCTATTATTCTTCCACTTACTCTTTCTATATTTTTTCCATTATAAAATAATAAATAAAACATATTCTAGATAATGTGATGGTATTATAAATATATCAGAACTATATTCATTATTCTATCCATCTTATGAATGATAATGTCACCATGCATGCGTACGTACGGCTTACCATCTGCACGCTGTGGTGTAATTTGTTAATCAACACTATGTTATTTAGATTGATGTAATGATGAGTAATATGTATATAAATAATGAAAATAACATGCTAATGTCTCTATAAAATTAATATACCATCCCATTCCACACCTTTAAGGAAATAATATTGTCACTCGTGCATACGTACGGATTACCGCCTCCACGGCGCGATGAGATTCATTTCCACGTTCACCATTCATCAATGATTATAAAAAATATATATTATTAATAAGTATGTAATATTTGACATTATTATGCTACTGGATATATATATATATATGTACTTACATATATCTAATTCACTTAGTTCCGTTCATTACGATATGAAAACAGAGACATCGTTTATGCGTAAGTACGGACTACCGTCTCCATAAACGGTGTTTTTCATTTCATATATATGTATATTAAAAATATTTATATTCTAAATATATATGATATATAATTGATGTTTTATATTCGGGAAGTATTTAAAAATTGATCTATGTGTTACAATCAAGAGTAACAAGTTAAAACACGTACGATAAAGAAATCGATTATTATCCAAAATGATGATTTAACATGGAAATTATTATTAAATGGATATAATAAAGTAATAAATGAATCATGTATGATATAATAAATATTAATATGGTTCTAGAATAATTTAATAACATACTATGATCATTATACAGGAGGTTAAACATACCCTCGACTAAAGGAAAGTGCAAGGTAAGGTTTAATTCCTCAATCTCATTATTATCCGAGATTGTTTATGTGTAAGTATTTAGTTGGAAAATTTTATCATCCTTGTCCATTTGTTATAAAAATTATTTCAAAATTAATATTTTAAGGATTTTTAAAAGGTACTCTTTATAAAGATCATAATTTTAAATGTTTTCAATATTTACCTTTCTAAATATTTTTAATTAATGTCCATGTTTTAAAAATGAATTTAAGGATTTATTTATATGGACATGAATGTTTTGAAATATTAATTATATTCAAAATATTCAAAGTGGTATGGGAAACTTTGAGTCAAAAATATCTTTTAAATTAGTTCCTTTATAAATGTCTGACTTTTAAATTAATTTACAAAAAGGATATTTCTCTCAAAAAATTTTACTCATCATTTTCAACTATGTCAGCATCCTTTACTAGATATTATTTTTGATTAAGGTTGATTTATTATAATACAATATTCCATATTGTACCGAATGAGTTATGATATGTTTGATTTTGGATGTTATATTTTTATACCATTCATGGTTTATGGTTAATGTATTTAAATTTCTTTTGCTAGTTTTAATGAAATTTTATATATTATGTTTCAACTTTTAATTATAAGGAATGCAGTGGACTTCGTAAGTGACGGGTGGAGCCTGCTATAGCTCCTCATTTCATCGGTCAGTCTCATGAGACAAACTAGTGTCTTGTCATATGTTCTTGACAAAAATATTATTTTTATTCTTGGAACAAGGCCTTGACTATGTGGTAATGATGTCCAGCGTTAGACATTCACTCATTATGAAATTTTTATTACATGAGATTATTTGACTAATAGAATATCCTTGTACATATTTATATGGTAATGTTTGATATTTGTTTTCATATTATGTTCAATTTTATGTTTAAAATGGATTTTTTTATCACATATTTGGCCTTATATGTTTATAGTTTCTGCTAAATTATTTACACTTAATGGGAATCTGAACTCACCCCATTCTTACGTTTTGTTTCTCGGGATTCCAAGATGTGTATTATGATTGATATGCAAGGTTAAGAAAAAGGGAATAATGTAATTCTCAAAGAACTATTTTTTTGTATTGTATGTTTGAAAGTGTGATGTAATGTTCATGTATGGAATCTATTTTCCAAGATAGATAAACTGATTTGTCTTTTGGGACTTCATTCCCTGTAATCATGAAAACATATTAGAATAATGCATCAGCTCTCGGTAACTGGAGTCGGGTCATTACACACCCCTTTCATTTGTTTACCTACAATAGGTTATGATAATGAGATAATTTATTGAGTTTTTGTGGATGCAGTTTTTATTTCTAGTTATGTATTTTATTTTGTAACCTTTTCCAATGTAATTTTAGTTA
This sequence comes from Viscum album, assembly GCA_963277665.1. Classification (NCBI taxonomy): domain Eukaryota; kingdom Viridiplantae; phylum Streptophyta; class Magnoliopsida; order Santalales; family Viscaceae; genus Viscum; species Viscum album. The sequence goes on from OY728127.1 coordinate 1,380,351,969, forward strand.
AACCTATGTATCTAGTTTCACAAATACTGCTAAACTGATTGTTCCTTTTGGATTTTCTTCCTTCTAACCATGCCAATGTAATAATTAATGCACCAGATCCAGAATAGAGGGATCGGGGCATTACACTTACTATATAAATGATTCATTTTAAATAATAATATTTTGGATAAAACGATGATACAATGGTGGAAATTTAGAAAATTAGGGAATTATTATTCTTTATGAATGAATTTTTATTATTCTCTTAGTTTAGATGGAAAATAAATCCACAGATCTAGGTAAAGTGTCTTCAAAAAAAATTTATACTTTCAAATTAATATTTGATGAATCATATAGTATTTTAGATCATATAATATTTATTTATTCTAATACCCATAACATGAAATTGATCACTAACATACATGTTATCCAGGAAATAAAACAATCTCTATTTTTATTTACAATATCCTTTAATTCTCATCTATGTTCTCTTAATTGGAAACCGAGTTATGTGAAATTCTATATGGTCATTTTATTTCAAATTTATATGATATTATAAAGATATATAATTATTCTATCAATAATGTGGTTTAAAAAAGGTTTTTTCAAATTTATAACCCTGTACTAAAAAGATAAATAAAAAATTTGATGTATTAAATTTTTTAAATGGGGGAGGATGTCACAGAAAGAAATTTTAAAAGAAGAAAATAATAATCTATATCATAAAGGAAACACAATAAAATATTATTTGAGAAAGTAACACCTAAAATATTTTAAATACATTCATAGTAAAATAAATTTAATTTCATTAATCTCTTTTTGTACTGGAAACCCGATGATTTTTTTGATTGATAGAATATTCAACACTGAAACCCGAACATAAACGATCCATTATATACATTACTATTAGAACCTAGTAATTAAATTGATTGATATGAATAGTATTGTGTATATTATGAAATTCATAAATATGTAAATATAAGTAAAAATTTAATACTAAATATATATTATTGATAAATTGTTATTAAATAAACATTCAATTTTTAGTAATGAAATTTCAATTTTCAAAAATCTATCTTATTAATGTTTTTTTTCATGAAAATAATATTATAATAAATTTTTGGAATAATTATAAAAAATATTTGATAAAATTTACTTCATTATTATAATAATAATATCAACATTTACATTGGGTGAAATTTACTAATTTCTCTGAAAATGATGATTTTTTATTGAGGAGTGAAAAAAACAATTTAAAAAAAATTATAACATCATTTGAATATATTAAGAAATTTTAAAGTAAAAAATATATTTTGAACATGTTATCTAGAAATATAAGTATTATTTGTCAGTATTTAATTCAATAAATCAATTTTTAGTCAATATTATATTTGTTTTTTGTATATGTTTTTTGGGTTAAAAATGGGTTTTCAAAAAAAAATTAAATTTTAAATTTTTTTACCTTTTAATTAATTAACATAATATATAAGGAGGAATGTATTTATTTTAGTAATATATTATATATCAATAAATTTTAATTTTAATTATTACAAATATTATTATGATACATAATGTTAATTTTAATCATGATGGGTTTAAAAAAATACACATCTATGAAACCATATATATCATTGAATCTTTGGGTTTTGTTTGAAAATAAAATTTTAGAACATATAGAAAACATTTTTGAATAAATAATATTCATTATTTAAATCATATTGTAAAAAATGTATTTTGGAGAAATTTTCGGAATATTCTAGGTAGAATAATTATTTGATAAATAGATAAAAATGTGGAATTATAATTGAAAACTTTTTTATAATTATATTACTATTAAATATAAAATATATTCAATTTTTAAATTATATTTATTACAATTATACATCCATAAGTACAATTTAGAAAATTATAATCAATTTTATGTTTTTTATTGATGTAAAAACATTGTAAACATTTGAACCTATTCGCTTTAAAACCCTTCATTATCATCAAGTCAATCGGATTAATTTTAAAATAAATATTTTCACTTATGTGATGGGAATTTTAAAAAGTGGATTAAATATTTTTAATATAAATTTATATATAATCTATTTTTTTCAACTAAAATTTTTAACAAAATGAGTAGTGAAAATAATAAAAAATATTTTTTATGGTAATCGTAAATACAGATTTACCATTGCGGTTTCGCTGAAAAGATAATGTTAAAAATGTCCTCTACCAATGTGAGAATTTTTTTCGGAAATATATAAGTATATCCAACTATATTTTTTAATAATGATCTATTTATCACCATTTTTACATTTTAAAAATAAGGGAAAACATAATTCTTTTCAAAAATGACATGTCTGTATCCTCCCCACATATAAAAGAAATATCACTAGAATATCTTCTATAAACCATAAATAATATTTTTAGTTGACATGAAATTCTCAAATAACTTCTAAACTTCCCTCCTCTCATACTAGAAGCATTTTTTCATAAATCCAACCTATCATGGCCTCTAGTTTAATCCAAATGAGGATTCTTGAAGAATATTTAAGGTTCTTCAATAAGGATTTTTGTTTTACTTCCTTCCCCACCCATTAAAAATATACAAAAAAAACATTATATAATATAATCAGTGTATGAAATATAACAGGATTTTATTTTTTAATGATAAAACCATAATATTTTTCCTCTCTCATCAAATGTGTTATTGAACCATCATTTATGTGTATGGTGGACTACCAACTAATGAACAGATGTCATTCCTTTATATATTATTACCTCTCACTGTTGGGTATGATAATTGATGTAAAATATATATATATTATATTTTTAACATAATTATATATTAGTAATAACTATATAATATATAAAAATTTTATTCCTTTTTATATGGGAGACTATTACGTCGTTCATGTTTACAGTGGACAATGCCTTGCAAAGCGGTGTGATTTATTTCTCAATAACGCATTACACAGAATGTAATATGAGTAATCATAATGAATATATGTGAAATATAACAAATAATTATGATATTAATTAAATATTTATTATTATGTAATGGTAATATGTTAGTTTTGTATAGAAAATGTTCATAACATCATTTGGGTATGTGTGGGCTATCGCCTTCAAAAAGTGAAGTGACTCCCTTTTCATCACCACAACATAAGAATGATATATATAAATATATTTAATAAAATAATATTGTATATATGGTATTATTTTTATTATTTAGGGATAAATATTACTTTCCTCTATTAAATATTGGTCACTAGAAAATGGAAATGTTACTCAATCATATGTTTGACCTCTGTCTCCATGAATTGAAACGAAGTCTGTTTTTCATATCTGTCATTCAAGAGTGGTATTTGAACCATGAAATGAATATATATAAGATAATTTTGTAATTATTATTATTATTATTATTATTATTATTATGTTTATATAATGACCAAATTGACTATATTCAACCTTTCAAAGTCATTTTTACACATAAAATAGATATAGTAAACATGACTAACTCAATCCAATTTAAGAAATATATATATTAATCAAAGAAATAAGTTAAATAAATCGAATATTAACCATGAAAAAGGTTATTAATCATGTAAAAAATTAACATAAGCTTATTAATATTTATGATGAAGAACATTATTGATAAATCGATCTTCAGGTAAGGGTTTTCTCATCTCACTTTTACTTCCATACGATATATTCAATATTCACCACTAATATCATTGTTTGGTGAATGTATTCCCAGGAATGTATTTCCTGAAAAATATATTTATATTTATGTGAATTTACCATTCAATTCTAGGATATCTATTTCTTGGGGTTTATGCTTTTAATGATACCAATGTTGTAATGTTTTTCTCTTCAATTTTACTTATTTGTGGTGTATGTTATATGTTATACAACTATTTTTATTTTTGAGGTGTAAATTATGACCAAAAATAATATTTATATTTTAAATACCCTTATTTTCAAGATATTCTATATTTCATTTAATTTTATTCTATCATGAGGAATTTGATACAATAATACCCAAGTGGTGATATACTTTTGTCACAATTTCATCATTTTTTCGGATTGTTTCTAATCATACATCCAAATATGATATCATTTGATAAAACTCAAAATAAAATCATTAAATTATAATTTACTATTTTTCTTGATATATAAAATTAATAATAATATTTACCACAAATGTTTTAAAAAATAATTAAAATTTATTTTAAATAAAATTTGGATTTATTTCATACTTTAGTCGGAAGTCAATTTTATTTCCAAAAAAACTATTCTAGTAATGATTTAAAATTTATTTTATTAATTCCAAAAAAAATTGATGGAATTTTTAAAAAATATTTTATTTTTAGAAAATAAATTTAAAATGGATTTTTTTCAAATTTTCCAAAAAAATCCCTAATGCTTTTATAGTAAATGTTAGAGGAAACATTTAGTAATTTGCAAAAAAAAAATAAAACTTTCTAACCTTTTCATAGTGGAAAATAAATGTTACTATTATCTTAAATAAAATTTATATATCTTCTCCCTAAAATGAGATTCATTTAATTAAAGGGACCTTTTAAAATTTTTTAGTATATTTTTATAGTAATGGTCCTTCTAAATATAAATAAAATTATAAATTTTTAGATTTCTTTTCATATAGAAATGATTAACAAAAGTTTTTATGTTTTAATAATGTTTTTTTACTGGTAGAAAGTATATTTTAAAAAATAGATTTTTATAATAAATTTTAATTTAACATTTATTTGACTCCATGGATGTTTTCAAATAAATATATCTTTATAAGATTTAATAAAATTATAAATTTTAAAATGTGATTCAGAAAAAAAAAATTAAAAAATGATTAAATTTTAATGGTATTTTTTAGTCAAAAACACTGAAAACTATTATCGTTATTTAATTTATATTGAGTATATTATTTAATGATATCATCACCATCTATTATTTGGAGGGAGTAATATTGTTTCAAAGTGATTATTATCGAGGCCATTTCTTTTTAACAAGTTAGTCACGTATCAAGGGGATTAACATCAAACTTATTTATTTTCCTAGGGATATATTTGTTATAGAATTAGAATTAATGATTCCATGAGTTTTTTGATGAAATAGATATATTTTATATTCATGTTGTGGTTCGTTCACATTATAAATTATGGGTGCACCCATATAGTGTTGGGTGATCATGTTATAGAATATATGATGTGTGAGCCTAGATAGTGATCCATTGTCTTTGTTAATGGTTATATTTTCTAAAAAATTATACTATATTTCAGTCATATGTAGATACAAATTATTTGTTTTTTAATTGTTTTTATAAGTTCTCTATGATGTTAATGTCCCAGAATTCCAACATGTATTTCTTATGATTTTGATAGGGTTTTGATTCCCCATTTGATCTTGATTGATATCACATGGCTCATGATTATTGATTATTATGAATAATCCCTTTTAACATTCTATATGACATGTTTACATGTTATATGATCCACATATTTATGGATATGAATATTAATATGTTATAATCATGAATGTTTATTTTTTTATCATACCCTTATTCTCTTCTAATACTCAATGATACCATTAAATTAATAAGGCTCAAATTATACCTTATTAACCATTTGAAATCCCACTCCTAGGGATTAATTTTTAATTGGTTATAAATAATTATATTTATTGATTTATATCTAGAAGTTATTTAATATGGATCCTGATGATGTGTTATTGTGACAAAAATAAAAGCTACTTAGAGTGGGAGAGGTGATCATTTAAAGTCAGGGGAATTGTTTATGTATGTGTTTTTGCTAATTCTATAAACCCGTAGAACAAAAATCTCCCCAATAATATAATTTATCAATGTTTTCCTTTTTATTTTTTAATGGTTTTATGTAAAAAAATTGGGTCATAATTAATTGAATCAAAAATTAAAATGTTAAGTTTCTAATTTTAGAACTAGATCTATATGTGTGGTTTTGGGGCTATTACACTTATTACCTAAATCCCATCATGAATCGAATCAATATATTCCTACTTTAACATACTATTTTTATTTTCATAGGATCCTGATTTTATGATTTTTCATTTAAGTAGTTATTGACCTATTACTTATTGACCCAAATTAGGAAATATTTGACATGTGGGGGACTATTTTTCGAAGGATTGCTGTTATGAGTAAAAGATCTTAAAAATTACCTCAACCAACTGGGTCATCATCCTATGATTAATTGACCCAAATTAATCAATTTATTTCCTTATGGAGGGTTTAATGTTTTGAAAATTCAATTCTAGTAGGGCCTCCCCTACAACCTCTTGAGATATATGATTGGGATATAAACATATGTTCCCCCCAAGATTGATCATGTATTACGTTGATAAGAGGTATTAGTCTTCTTATAAGATACCTTCCAATATTATTACATATGACTAATTGGGGCATCAAAGTTAAAAAAATCATGAATCTCTTAGTTAATAAGATTCCCAAATGATGGGAAATAGATAAATACTATTTTAAATCATGTTGATTATCATGAATCTAAAATATCTAAAATTTTATTGGATATAGTATCATATTTACCATATTTATCCATATAATAATCTATATATCCATATATGCGACTCAAATATAGTTTAATCCTAGAAATCCACCATTATAAGATTCATAATAGAGGCCAAACACATACTATATTACCATGTGTAAGCCCTAAATCTTCCAAAATTTTCCATATTCCATTTTTTCCAATAACTCTTCAATTTGAAAAATACCATTCATTCAAAAAATTCTTTAATGGGAAAACATGTTAATAGCCAAGTCATCACTAATAGAAATTTTTTTTTGAGATCAACCTCTTCCTTAATGGATTATATTACATACACGCCAATTTGGCCTTGATGGGAAATATTACTAATAAGATGATCATTATTCAATTATACATAATCCCTACAACTAATTCAATACGAGAATATAATATTTTAAACAAGAAAATCATTCCACAATGGGGAGTATTCCATGACAGGGGATCATTTATTTTAAGACATATTCCTGATGTGGTAACTATTCTAAAATAAGACATTTTCCAAAAAAAATTGATCTATATCAATGGGACAATTTTCCTGCTATAAATACTATCTCATTATGAATTATACATTCTATGAAAATACTTCACATTAAACCATGTTTTATAAAATTATTTATTTCTCAGTGAGAAATATTCCACGTAAATCATCCTTCTTAAATAAGGTATATTCCCATTGAATCATCATTCTGCAATGGTTTATATTCTATCTAATTACCACAACCTAAATAATAAATATAGTATATTTTTATTACCATAAACTTTACTATATCATTATTAATATATATGATGCAATAATAAGGGCCTCATTTGAATAATCCCCACTCAATCACCAATATCTCTTCTTTCACTACCATAAATCCTCACCACATGAAATTATAAAATATATAATGATCCTATCACATAAACATAATGTTTTTAACATGTAATAAAATTGTTCTACTTAAGAAATAGGTATACATTATTTTTTAATGTTTATAATTATTTCCATTATTACGAAAAAAAATTGAGTAAAAGTTAAGAATTTTTTAAGAATTTTTTATTTGAATAAACTGTGGTCCTTATTAGAGTGTTGATATAGAAGAATTCAATTATATATAATCATATAACTATTTAGTATGTGATAATTATAATAAATGTTTTTGATATGAGGAACATGAGGATCATAATCACTACCTCAGAGTAATGAACCATTAAAGGGAAACAAATAGAGAGATAATATATGATAAAAATTTAATTCATATAGTGAAAAAATATATCATTTTTTTACCAAAACATGATGAAATTTCTATATATATAGATTATATTATATTTTAAAGATATGTTCTTGAGGATTCCAAATGATTTCATATGGTTACTCGGGTAATTTTTATATATATTCTCACACTAAAACCTCAGATGTTTCATCAGGAATTTTATTTCGTAATGTTGATTTTAATGTTTTTAAATATGATTTTAGTTAAGATATAGAGTGTAATGCAATGAAGTAGTGTTTTTAAGGATAAATTTTAATTTTATATGTTTTATTCAGTCATTGATCGATGTTATAACATCATGATTCAAATCATTCTGATGGATTGGTAGAGTCCACAATAGTTATGTTACAATGTTTCCCAAAACAAAAAATTCAAGTTAAAGGATGAATGAAAACAATCACTAGTGGTCCTGAATAAATTTCATATCAATATAGTTGGAGGGAATTAAAAATTTTAATAATGGAAATTGTTTGTAGTTGAATTTTTTCTATCATGACATATTCAATGGGAATTATAAAATAATTTTTTTCTAATGTTTGGTGGTTCATATTTTGGAAACCATTGTCATTATATGAGAGATATTTTCTAATTAAATGTATAAAACAACCTAAATTCTGGGAGTAAGTGGTTACATGCTATTATTTACTTTTTATATGTTTCTATTAATTTCATTTGATGATTTGGGTCTTATAAGTTATTTCATGTTTCCATTATCAATTTTATTTTATTTTATTTTCTCACTTATGTATTTTTTGTCTATTTTTAATCAAATTTTCCCACAGAAACATTTGATTATGAATTATGAACTTATGATAGAGATTTATATTATAATATGGATCTAGAGACTTTGGGTGACAGATCTAGTGTAGAGGGATGAAAACATTAATAAAGGGGAAAAGTTATCCCAAAGATATTAATTTGGTAAGGAACTAGTTTAATAAACTTATTTTAGTATTATTCCTTCCCATTAGACTAATCTAGAGTATTGTAGTGTGATAAAATACATCCCAATTGTGGGAATCTGCTTATGAATAGTATGTCATAATTGTTTTTCTCCTAATGATTCATTATTATTGCCTTTATAATTCTTAGATTTAACCGAAAAAATATATTTTCCCAACAATAGGTAGTATTATGTTATTTGAAAATACATCTTTTTAACTTCAAAATGGATTTAAAACCAATTAATTAAATAAATCCATGAGTGAGAAATGTGATCTATTTCTAAATAATTCATAAAAATTCATCAGCATCCCCTATTTAAATTAAAAAAATTATTCTTTGAGATTATATATTTTAATTTTGTTTTTTTAATCAATAAAACACAGGATTCACCAATATAATTAACCAACTCTAAAAACCAATAATTTTAAAATAGTAGTATAGTATAATGTAATCATGTAAATTCATATATTTTTTATCATCCTTAAGGGGTAATGAAACCTAGTTTCCGACAAGTCTGTTGGTACCATTTTTGAGAATCTTAGTGAATTTTTTTGACATTGTTAATATTAAATGATTAATTTATTATATCATTGCTTTAATTTTTTATATTTTTACAAGTGTTAATATTTTTATTTATCAACATTTGGTTGGATTTGTATGAGTAAAAATATATGATAATACCTATATATATAATTTTCTCAAGAGAAACTATTGGATATTTTTAGATATTATATATATTTTGAGTTTTAAAAAATCATAATTCCTTGAAAATATCAGTCTGGTTTTGATGTTCTTGTATTATTCCTATATTATTGGAAGATCATATTCAGATAACAAATTATTTGTTCATTTAAATTTCATATGTTTATGGTAAGAAATGAACTAGTATAGAAACATTGACCCCACATAACCCATTAATCAATAATTACATTTTCTAGTCACAAAACTACTCAATATCATGTGGTATAACCTCTTGAAAAATTGTTTAACTGAAAAATACCTCCCATGAATGGAAAGAAGGGAAAATAATAAAATTTTCAAAGAACCTATGAATATGGTATATTCTGTTCAAAATGATCATATGACAGGGTTCTTCTTGAAAACATTGTAATTTTTTTTCTATATACTAGATTTATGGAAAACCAATTATGTAAGTTTGAATAACCAAATTTAATAATTATTATACCACATGGTGTTAGAGAATAAAAACAAAATAATATTTTTCGTGTAATGATACAATCAAAAATACTTTTAAATAAATATTGTATAAATTCGATAAAAAAATTAGGGGATCATTTATTACAATTCACCGTCGGACAAAGAAAGGTAATAGTAGAGTATTCCAAAAAAATGCATAAAATTTAGATAATTGGATGACCTAGAAATCATCCTACTGAGAAAATTACATAATATGGGGATACGTTAGTCAATAATTTTTTAAATCAAATCCCTATATAACACAAGAATAAATATATTTATCACCAAAACCATCGTTGATTAATTTTATTAATTTTAAAAACAACAATGACTAAGAAAATGAGTCATTGTATATAATCAAATCCATTAAAACACCCCTAGATTTATTAACCCCACAATTATACATTTATTCAATATGAATCCAAAATAGAAATCCTGATTTTGATCACCATTATATAATATATTATGAAAAATATCGATAATATCGGTCATTCAATTCCATTAACAAGATTAAAAACATTTTAATAAAGAAGAATACATGTATGATCCCATATTCCCAACTAATACTTAATTAGAAGGCCATAGAGACTGACATGGTCCGGAAAATAGATTTCATGGTGGACCCCAAAGTTCAATAAATATTTTTTTAGATGTCATATAATTTGAATGAAAATGAATTGAAACTCTCAACTTACCTATATAGGAATATTAGTATAACCCTAACTAATCAAGTTCTCATTAATACCAAATTATAATGAATGAAAATCTAAAAGATATGTTATTTTTTTCAACGTCATTCTCTAATAAATCTACCACAACATCATCTAATGAGAACAAAATTTTACCCAAATTATATATATATGTGTGTGTGATTTTAATGTGTAGTCATCTCTGAACATGAAGTATACATCCAAGAATCATTCTCATAGTTGTAATCATCACCCCCTAGTATAGAAATATGAAATATTAGAGCAGATAGATGTCATCACATTTAATATTTCAATCAAGGACTCCATTTTAATCTTCATAAAACTCATGGATGCTCTCACTGATTCCTTTCAATCAACTTACATATAGATATCATGGTGTACCACATATGTATATTACATCATTTTAGATGAATATGTTGTATATGAAAATAATAAATTCCTGATGGCTATATAGTTTAGTGTCATTGGAAACATGGAATAAAAATATTCTATCCTGCTGAAAGATCTTCAATATGTATCATAATGATATCCACCTTTATTACTTCTACAAAAATCATTTATTCATAACCTACGGAACGGAAACATGAGAAGCGGTGAACTCAGATTCTTAGTTAGGGTAAATAGAGGAAATGTGGAAGTCTAAAATGAACAATGAGTATGAAACCATAGAAAAGTATTTTATGTTCATTACCTGAATATTATATGTTATAACAAATATTTGAAATCTATATGCCAATTATCATAATAAAATCAATGGAATAAGTCAGGAAACCACAACATTAAAAAAACATGGAATTATGGCACACATAACCCAGTAATATGATTTCCATAGAAGATAAGTAAATATATTAAAGACCATATTGGTCGTATGGATTCACTCCCCATAAAATCTTGTTTGTCAAGGTTCACTCCCATGGCTATCTTGGTAGCATGATTTCCCTCTTCATACCATCTTGGAAGTCATTGTTCACTCCCATAACCATATTAGTAACTAAGGATCATTCACAAAACCATCATAGTATATGTCATAAGATATAAATCATTACCCAATTCATTGTATGGGTGTTATAATCCCACCAAACCCATAATTATGTCATACATACATGTTCCACAAAATCATAAACAATTATATCATAAATTAAGAAATTAAATGGGTATCATAAACATGTAAATATATAATAACCCATTGAAAAGATACGTGTTTCATAATAATTTATTTAAAAGTCTAAAATGTGAACAATAAATGTAATTTTTAAACATATTACCAATTAAAGTGAAATACATTTAATAAACATCTTACATGTGAAGGAGAAACTAGTTTCTTTAACATATAACATATGAAAGTGAAACAGATTTCAAAACAAAATAACCCATGAATGATAAAAAGGATTCATAATGACCAAGAAATTAAGAATAACCCATTCATAGAAATAATTTAAATGTAAAATTTAGGGTATTTCATAAAAGGTCTTGAGTAACATCAAAATATTTCAACATAGATGAAAAAGTATTTCAAAATATCATTCAAAAATGTTTCTTAAGGAAAAATATCGATTATTCTTTGTAAAAGGAATTTTAATAAATAAAAAAATTTGAATTCCATTTTCATAAAAAACCATGAAACGTATAATTAATATTTAAATAATTTTAGAAATAATTTTCATTGAAAACATTTAAAATAATCTTCAATGCATTTTTAAATAAATTTTCATTGAAAAAAACTACGAAAATATAAAAATAATTCATGAAAAAATTATGAAAAAATTTAAATTGATAAAATATGAAAGAAGATTAAATGTTTTCTGAAAAGTTATTTCCTTGAATACATATTAAATAATCTAGAAAATTTCTAAAGACTATTTCATTAAAAATACATTAATATCATATAATTAATAGTAGAAAATTTTTTGAAAAAAATATCATTGACAACATATAATAGATTCTTGAAAACATTTTTGTAAATAATTTTCAATGAAAATTACTATAAAAAATTTCATAAATATTATAAATAAAAAATAAAAAGTATTCTTTAATGAAATGGCAGTGGTTAAACCTATACATGACATTCAAATTAAATATGACCCTTTTTTCAAGGAAAAAGGTTAGTAAAATGCCTCATTTAGAAAGCGATAAGAATATTCATTTGAAAAAGATGGGGATAGAAAAGAGGATATAAATTTCGTTTAATACTCATATTATATTAGTATTTTATTCTTGGTAAACACTTTTTGGAAAACATGGTAATGAAGGAACATTTATTTTTTACTGAAGAGAGGGTAATGTTGAGATTTCTTAACAACACCTTTACAAATATCTTATATTGAAAAGAGTGGAAGAAATGGTACCAATAAATTAATAATACAATAATAACATCAGGATAAGAAAAATAATAAATTTTCATGAGATAGGGAATATAATATTTGAATAATGGAAGGAGTAACATAAGTAATCTTTAAAAGATATAGTATTGTATCAATAAACTCTTACAACATTGTAAAATGGTATCAAACTCTCCAAGAAAGAAAAATAAAAATACATGAAGCTTAAAATATCAGGAAAATAATATAATTAATTATAAAACATGTATTATAGAAATATGTAAACCACAAAATAAAATTTAGGTGGATAAAAAAAATTTGAGTCTCAAAGAAGAATAATTTAGACAACACTATGTAACTGATTTGGTAATTTTTAAAACCTATACACCATGAAAGAAAGATCATAAAATGGATATGTTAATATCCTCAAATTTATAGATAGTATATATAATATAGTAATATTTATTTAATATACCACAAAAAAGGAATGAGGGGCGAACACAGCATGTATCTCATGATAATTAAATGCTAATTTAATTCTCTTTAGCATGTGACTTGACTCTCGTCGTACTCATTCAAAACACCTATATAATAAATATAAATTTTTTAAACATAATTTAAAGAACCATATTTTTAAATATACAACCATATATGCTTTGATTATTACCTTATATTAAACGGTATTTAACCATCCTATTTAAAGGATTCACTTCAGATAATAATCGCTTTGTTCATCATATCAGATTTAATTTGTTATATTGTTGGTTCTTAAACATATATCATTGATCCAAAATGTAAAAAATGATAAAAATATCATTTATATCTAGAATATTCGTTTTATAATTGTATATACAATTTATATATGTATGATATGGAATACACTATTCATGGAGATGGTATATTGTATGTATATATAAAAATTATTTCCATTTTTATTTCCCTATTGAATGAAATAATGAAAATGAAAAAACAGAATATATTTATTTAATTTCATTATAGTAACATTATAATTTAATATATATCATATATGTTTAATAATACCGTCTCTAATACATTCCATGCAGTGTGTCAGTGAATCACAATGCTTTCAAGGTGGTGGAAGTCCACACTTCCTCAAACAAAATTATCACATTTACAACAAATTGATACTAAAAAAAATTATTTTTGGTAAAATGAATAAATTAGATTAAATATATAATAAATATAAGATATATTATATTTAAATATTATGTCCATCATATTTTCTACCATGAGAGGCGGTACAGAAAATTGAATAATCATCATTTTGTGAGGAAAAAGTTCACTATACCCATAAACAGTATGTCTGTTACAAATTATATGAAAGTGTTTGTAACTGTAGGTAGAAACAAATTTCGTAAAATCATCTTAGTATATTTATTTTACTATTTTTTTATAATATAATGGAATAAATATATTTGAGGTGTGTAAAAGGGAAATAAGTTAAAGGATCTCAGGAAAATATGTTACCTCTTAATCGGGTAACTCCTTTTTGTATGTACCAAAAGGATTCCGTGGAAGATATTATGCCCAATGGGAGGCTTAAAAAATGGAGTTACGAATTTGGGGAAGGTTATTTCGTAGATATTGACTGATTCTAATAGTTTTGATAGGTGTGAAGAGGAGGGAGTGGTGGTGGCCTTTTATATGGAAGGTGGAGTGGAACTCATGTAAATATTTGACAAGAGAATTACATCCATGCTTTCTTATGGAACATGGATCCAATTATGATCAACATTTGGTAAAATGGAGTATATTCTTGAAATATGTCCATCCAATGGATTTTGGAAAAGAGGCTAGGTCATTTGGCCACCTGAGGGTATGATTAGTCCCTAATTAATCTTAATTTAACTTTATTCACTATGATTAATTTTAATCACCTTCACTAATCATTTCTGTAAAATAAAAAACATTATCTAATTATAATATAAATATTTTAATGATTGAAATGGTTTATTATAGTTTTTTATAGTTAAATTCACATATATGGTAGATCTAATATTAATGTTAATCCCAAAAATGAAGCTAAATTACGAGTCTTTACAGAAGAAAAAAGTTCAAAAGATTATTATATTTTTAGATTAAATATCAAATTCAAATTGATTATAAGTCCTAAAATAAATAAATAGATGTATAAATTGTTAAATTTCACCTTAAAAAAATTTTAAAATAATATTTAACAATAACAATTTTTAGAATGAAAAGTATTTTTTTTACCTAAAATCAGTATTTTCACTATTTATCAAAAAATGTTGTTTCAATGAAAAATCTAAAAACATTACCCAAAGATAATTTTAAAATTATAAATTAAAAATTAATTATATTATATCAAATTCAATATAAAAATGTATTCATAATTTATTTCATTATTTAAAGTGATTCAATGGAGAAAATAGTATTTTTAATCATAAAAGGACATTACCAAAAATCAATTATTTCCTTATAAATATGTTTCATTTATATAAAAAATATTAAATAATATTTGAAGAGTGGTTACTATGATTCATATTACCATGTTTAATGGGTATGTTATAATTATATTATTTAAAAAAATTGTAATAAAATAATACTACATAGAAACAAGGTGTTGTGTGTAATGTACCCCAATTCAGTGATGCAGGTAGTGCAAGGCATGTCAGTATTGTATGAAGATCAACCCAAGTAGGTATTTCATGTAGACAAGACAAGTTGGTGCTATTTAGAAGGAAGGTTTTACATTGTGTTTTGATATATATATATATATATGTGTGTGTGTGTGTGTGTGTGTGTCTATGTGTGTTTGTATAATGAAATATTTCCAGTGTCATGTGAAATGAAAAATATCAAAAGGAAAAATTATTTAGAAAAATATTATTCCAAAAAATCTCCGGGTGTTACATCCTACCCCTCATTAAATGAAATTCTCAGTAATTTTTTATTCGGTTATCAAATGTTTAATATTTAAATTTTTTGATCATATAAACCCACTTCATAAAAATGGATACTAAAACTTCACATAAAAATGGAAAGGTGGAACCATAACTATTCCCAATGAAACATATAACAGGGATTACATTAAGGAGAAATTTTTTTGGGAGTGATTAATGGACATGAAGGAAAAGAGGTAAAATTTATAGGGAGTTGTTAAGGTCATCAATTACAAATAATTGAATGATACAAGAAATTTTGAGTTCTTTGATGTCATAAATCTGTGATCACTTAAAAGTACGTCTCTTCAACAAAATTAACGTCTTAGTAAAATTGATTTTATTTTCATCACTATCCTAACTTTGAGTAATTCTTTTTTGGACCTATTATACAATGAAATATACTTAGTTTAAATATTTTATTAAATAAAATTTCTTTCTTTAGTTTTGTTTTATGAATTTTGAACTCATCCATTACTTCTAGAAATGAATGTTCAAAAATTAAATTTGATACCTGAAGCACTAAAATACATTTTTATCATATTATAAGGCCTATAAAAGAATGAGAAGTTTAACTTCTTATTGATAAATATTCTTAAAAATAAACGTTGGTTAATATGTTTATATTTAAAAATAATATGTAACACTTCTATTTCATTGTAAATAATCATTTAGCAAAAATAATTATACATTAACCCAGACCTCGCATAGGCATGTGGTAGGTGTGAAACCCTTATCATCCTTCAGTATTGCATTCAAGACCCGCATCATTGTAGGACATGATTATTTATCACAAAATATACAATATAACCTTTTCTAAAACATACTGATATAATTTCCAAAAAAAATAATATGTACACCCTTAAAATAAATTTTATCACTAAGTAGACTTTTAACCATGTTTTTCAATACAAACTCAATGCATAAAATATTATTCCAATGTTTAACAGAATATATTCAAGAATTTTTAACCTTATAACACCTCTTAGATATGAAAATAAAAAAATTTAGAATGAGAAAATGAAATCATCTTAACATTAATCCGTCATATAACACAAATAATCTCATGGATGTCGCATTGCAAATATGTGAACACCCTCATGGTAAATTCACATTGAACTTGGTAAAAACCTGAATTACCAAAAACAATTCTGGAAAACATTCATGAATCCCTATTACTTAGAATTAAAGATATATTCTATAAATCAGAGATGTTTTAAACTTCATCCATTATTGCATAAATAACTTTTCAACAATCCCTTAATTAGTCCATGGTATTATGTAATGTATAATTTATATATTCATCCAACATATCTTTTTTCAGAAACATTATCATAATATAAGGAACATATTAGGGGTCATAATTCCCAAAATAATGAGTTTTCAATGGAAATCACCTTTCCATTAAATCCCTTCACCAGTCCATCAGGAAAATTCTTCATAAACTTGTATATTTCATCATTCATATAACACAATTTTTTACTCCAAACACATACTAACAATGATTAATAAACTTAATAATTATGACATTAACAAGGATACCACGTCATATTATCCAATACCACTTTCCATTAACATTTCATCTATTATCTCATTGTCATCTATAATGTAACCATTACTCACACCACCTATCCATTTTTCTTCTATATCATTCATATTAGGACATTGAGCTACATAATGACAGTTTACTAAAACATAGAACACATAACCTTCTATGATTCCTTAGTTAGGGCAAAATTTTCATCCATTTCGTTAATTGAACTCTTTATTTTTCACTTACAGTCACTTTTTTTCATTTTCCACAGTGAAAACACCTTCATGTTCCACTAAAACATTCACATAGATTATTCATTCCACATTCTTGACACACATGAAAATGAATCATCTTTCTTGTATGGTCTCCATTAACTAAAATCACAATGAACTCTTTCATTCTCTTCTATGGTGATTCTGATATTTGGTTAATGTAAACATTATTAATCATGTTCTTTGAAAACTTATTAGGCATTATCACACCAACATTCACCCCATTGATCATCCTACTTGAGTCATGATTGTTAAATCATCAATCACATTCAATACTAATGTAGATCTTTATAGTTCCCACCATTAACTAAAACTATAAGCATAGTGTGAACATTACATAACATTGTATAAAAACACATAGTCATTAAAAGATTTAATTATAGGATGTCTAAATCCTGACACATTCCTTAATCTACGACACAATATGTTCATCCTAGGTTATTCATAGACTTCTTATATTTAAATCCTTCATGATGGTTTTTGAAATGTTTATTAATTCCCAAATAAAATCCCATGAGTGTTTCAAACTAGTTGTATAGCCAGTCCCATTATTGAGTACCAGATTACCATGAGGTAGGAATAAAACAACTTATTGGAGTCGTTACCCATATGTACATTGGTTATAGATCCACATCCACTATCAAGATAGGGATGTATATCTAGGAAACCACTCACTCTATCCTTTACCAAAATTCTAGTATATTTTCCTAAATGTTGAATCATCTTTATACTTATATTTATTTATATAGGGAGGCATATAATTATCAATATACCCATGGATCTCACTAAAATTTTCATCTCATTGATTCTATAGGATAACTAAACTATTCCTCTGATACAAACTATGTCACCACAGGTTTAACATACATTGATATTAAAAAATTTATGATTATTTTGAATACAGTAAAATAAAAAAATCACGAGCGCTACAATAGTTTAGTGTGTCTAGAAATTTGAATCAAAATATTTAATCTTTGTGAATAATCTTCAAAATCTCCCATAAATACCCACACCATTTTTGCTTCTACATAAATTCTTTCATCATATACGGGGGAAAATATAAATATGAAGTGGTGAGCTAAGATCCTTAGTAAAGGAATATAAAGGAAATGTGAAAGCATACATTGAAAAAATGGAATAGAACATTAGTAAAAAAATTACTACAATACCATTCATATTAGAGATTATAATATTGATAGAAAATTCATATACATTGATCATAATAGAATTAATAGAAAAAGTCATGAAAGGAAAAAATAGGATTAAAACATTTAATTTTGGTATAACCATAATATTATAATATGGTTTCCAAGGTACCCAATGGATCTCTTCAATTATTATCATAGTAATAGGCGTTCCCTCCCCATACAAACTTTGTAGTAATGGTTCACTCCCATGACCATATTGGTATCATGAGTTCACTCATCATAGCATCTTGATAGTCATAGTTCACTTTCATGTCCATATTAGTAGTAAATATTAATTCCCAAGACCATATTAATTTATCAGTTGAGATATAAATATTTACCTAATGCATTGCAGACAGATATAGGTCCTTCAATTATCATAAAGAAGTCATATATAAATGTGCCAATAAATCTTAAACTATCATATCACAACCCATGAAATGAATTAGGTATCATAAACATGTAATCATATCATAACCTCTAGAATGAATATAGATATAGTAAACATTTAATCAAAAAAAGTGTGAAATAGAAATATATTTCATAATCATATAACCAGTGAAAGATAAATTAATTTAATAAAAATATAACCCATGAATGAGAAAAATGTTTCATAAAAATATAAAAAATGACTGTGAAATAAGTTTCATAAACATATTATTCGTGAAAGGTAAATATGTTTAGTAAATTCCATGAAGATATCAATAACCTATTCATATAAATAATTTGAATGGAAAATTTATGAAATTTTTTAGAAAGGAATGAGTAACATCAATAGATGTAATCATAGATGGAAACAAAATTTTAAATATCTTTCAAAAATGTATCTTTAGGAAAATATCCTTTATTATTTGAAAAATAATTTTAGTAAATTAACCCATTTAAATATCTTATTCTTAAATATACCTTCAATCATATAAAGAAAACCTGAAATAATTTTGAAATTTTTTTTCCCTGAAAACATATAAAATAATATTCAAAATATTTTAAAAAACGTTTTCATTGAAAAGAAATAAAAAAAATATAAATAATGCTTTAAAATGTTTTGAAAACATTTTACATGAAATCATA
Source organism: Viscum album (assembly GCA_963277665.1). Lineage (NCBI taxonomy): Eukaryota > Viridiplantae > Streptophyta > Magnoliopsida > Santalales > Viscaceae > Viscum > Viscum album. The sequence continues at coordinate 1,380,371,943 of OY728127.1, forward strand.
TAAAATATGGTTGAAATTTATTGAAAACTTTTTACATGAAAACATATTAAATAATTATGGAATTTTTTAAAACTATTTTTTTGATAATACACTAAAAACATATAAATAATGCATGAATACTTATTAAAAACCATTTTACATGATATTATATAGAATAATCCTGAAAACTATTTGAAAAAATATTTATTTAAAATTACATTTGTAAAATTTTACTTAAAAATTATCAATTTTAAAATTAACAGGAATCATCAAAGAAATAACAGTCGCTAAATCTTTACATGTCGTACGAGGTAAAAATAGAATTACATTTTCATGGTAAAAAGGTTACAAAAATGTATCATTTGGATAGAAAAAAATAATATTCCATTTCAAAAAAATTTTAAAAAAAGGGAAAGTTTTATTTTAGTGATAATAGGATATTAGTAGGATATTCTTGGAAACACTTTTGAAAACATGGTTTTGATGGAACACATATTTTCTCCTGAAGAGAGTGTAATGTTGGGATTTCTTAAAAACAGATTCTTAACTATATTATGTAAAAAATAGGGGGACAAATGGTACCAATATTTTAATCAATTATTAATAAGAAGAGAATAAAAGAATATTCAATTTTCTTGAGATATGAATCATAAGATTTAATCAATGGAAATATAAACCTACCTATCAAAAAAATGGATATGATTATCTCAATAAACACCTATAAATTTGTAACATGGGATCATACTAGAAATGTTATGAAAGGAAATTAATTTATGCTTAATATATCACGAAAATAATATAATTCATGAAATAAAATTTAATTTTAAGTATATTCACCTCAAAAGAGAATTTAGTTTCATAACAAAACATGAGTCTCAAAGAAGGAAAATTGAGAAAAAACTATTTCAAATATTTTGTAACATTTGAACCAAATAACCATGAAAAAAAAGATCATAAAATGGATATTTTAATACCCATATATATAATTATTAAATATATAAAATAAAATCATGGTCAATACATTCAAAACGCAAAAGGAAAGAGTGGAAAAAAATCATGTATCTCTAGGAAATAAAAACGCGAGATGAAATCCCCTAACATTGTGTATAGACTCTTGTCTTGTTAATTCAAACCACCTATATAATAAATATAAATTTTTCATAAATCATTTAGAAAACCATATTATTATATCTAATATTATATAGTGTTTGATTACCACTCGATACTACCTTCTTGTTAACAATCATATGTTAGGGGTTCACTTCAGTTAATATTCATTTTGTTCTTTGTATTTGTGAATTTTTTTTTATCATTATTACTTTTACATAAATCATATTTCCAAAATGTAATCCATGATATCAATATAATTTATATAAGGTATATATTTTTATAATAATCTATAGTGTATAGATTTATGAAATTTAATACACCATTCAGGGAGATAGAAATCCATACATACACATTAATTTTGTTTTAAGTTTTATAGTCAAATTAAATGAATGAAATAAATATATATATTTATATTTATATTTATTTATATAATATAATTACATAATTATTATAATTTTATATACATATAATGAGTTTAATAAAACCATACTTAATAAATTTCTTGTAGTGTGTGAATGAATCACATCGCTTTGAGGGGGAGATAGTCCACTAATCATGAAACAAAATTATCCAATTTACCCCAAATGGGAAGTAAAAATATATGTGTTTTAAAAGGAAAAAATAAGAAAATATAACTAGTAAATATAATATAAAATTTATAAAAATAGTTTTTCAATAATTATATCCACCATGAGTGGTGGTACTGAAAATTGTACAATAATTGATTTTTGATGTGGAAGTTCACCGTACAAATAAATATTATGTTCGTTACCAATTGTATGCAGGTGTGTGTATGTGCAGGTCGAAATGTTAGATTAAAAATTAATAGTATATTTAGTTCGCTATTTTATTTATAATATAATGTAATAAATATATTGTATGGGGTGGATAAGAAAATAAAAGAAATGATCTCGAGAGATGACTTTACCTCTTAATTGGGTAACTCCTTTTGGATTGTTCCAAAAGGATTCCTTGGAAGAAATTCCACCCTAAGAGATGCTTCATGTATAAAGGGGTGTATTTTTTTATGTGTAATGGGAATATATTTTCAAAAAATAATTTTTTTATAGGTGTTAAAAATAGGTATAGGTAGTCACCTTTTATAGTGAAGGAGGAGTTAAACTCCTGTAAATATTTGAAATGTGATTTCCACCCACATTTTTCAGGTTGGAAGTGGAACCATTAATGATATATAATATTTCAATGCACTTTTAGGGTCGAAATATGTCTAGAAAAGTATTTTGGACATGTTTCTAGGTCATTTTGGCCCCAAAGTATAATGTTTTGTCCCAAATTAAGCCTAATTTTACCTTAATAGCTTTGATTAGTTTTATTTACTTTTACCAATCATTTTGAAAAAAAATAATCATGATCTAATTATAGACTAAGTATCATACTTATTACAATAGTTAATGTTGTTTTCTCATAATTCACTTAACATAATTAAAAAAAGTAATATTAATGTGAATCTATCAAATGTGAAGAAATTATAGGTCTTTAAAGTAGAAAGAATTTGAAAAGTTTATTATGTTTTCAAATTAAATTTAAAATGGATATTGATTACAATGACCTAAAACTTATTAATATATATATTATTAATCTAATTTTTCCATATAATATATTTAAAATATAATTTAACATTAATAATTAATTAAACAAAAAGGTAATTTTTAACCTAAATGAAGTATTTTTAACTATTCATTAAAAATTATGTCACTCAGAAAAATATAAAAACATAACGCTATGTTACTTCCAAAATTAAAAATTCCAAAATGAATCTTATTTTTTAAAATTCAATTTGTAATTTTTTATAAGATTAATTTCCTTATTAAAAGAGGTTTATTTGAGAAAAATATATTTTTAAACATGAAAGGACTATACAAAAAAACATATATTTTATTGTAAATATGATTTATTTATACAACAAAAAATATTAAAAAAATTTAAGAGTTGTTATTACTTTTCAAATTTATATATTTAATTTCTTTGTTATAATTATATCATTAAAAAAATTATAAGAAAATAATACTTTATAGAAACTCAATGTTGCGAGTAACGTGTTCCATGTCGCTATAGTGGGTAGTGCATGACAAGTAAATCTTACGTGTGGTTCAATCCAAGTCAGTATTTCATGTGGTTCAAGACATGTAGGTATTGAATGAAGTGCAATACAAGTTTATGTCATGTGAAATGAAAATTTGACTTAGTTTTTTAATGTGTATATATATAAAGATCTATTTCTTGAGTTATGTGAAATAAAAAATACCATAAAATGAAATTAAATTGAAAAAATATAATTAAAAATTATATGTGTGTTACATTAGGAGTTTAAGATCAAGTCAACATAGATGAGATATATCAATAGTAACTGTTTTAATTTAATTTCATTTAATCATCTTCTTAATGAAACAAAACTAAAAGTCAGCTATATAAAAACACATCATATAGTTGTATATATCCAATTAAATATACTATTTCAATATTCATTGGTCCTTAGTTGATAATGGTTATCCAATAAACAACATCTTAATATAAACAATATCCTTTTATATAAAAATTTAAATTGACTTTTCAGCCTCTATGTTGATAATTCATTGGAATGACATGAGTCAGTACAATCCCTTATGAAGTGTCTATATTAGAACCCAATATAGTAATATTATTTTCAAATAAATATTTTTTTCGATCCTAATGAAATTTTCAATGAATATGAGTTATGGTTTTTCTTCCACATGCACATGTTAGTTCACTCTTTATATAGTCAATCAATAAAATATTGTACAAATGAGACATTCAATAGAATGTATAGAGATACATCACTTCTCGAGTCTAATAGATATTAGTATATGTATTTTGGTTTCTAAAAAAAGAAAGGAAAATGATAATAGTGAATAATTACACTCAAATTTCATAACCGTGTTTACTAGAAAAAATATATAACAAATCTATAAATAAAACACAGTAAATATTAAAGTTTACCCATTAATATAATATTGATAATGATTAGTGATCCTAGATTTAATTAGATCATGCTAGTTAATTATGTAAATAATAAAATCAATTTCATCTCATATATTGGTTAATAATACATTACCATTAAGAAACCACACCAATTCATCAATAATATTAAACCATAATCTATGCATATCAATCATTACCTTGAGTGTATTTACAAATATATATGTCTAATTGACATTCAGTTAACCTACTCAATATTATTTTATCAGCTAGATTTATGTCCCAATAAAAATAGAGTATGAATTTCAAGAATATTTTCTCCCATTCACATGTAATGAATACCATAAAAACCCATCCATATGGAATGTTGATATCATACCAATAAGAATTTTAATTCATTCCCATCATTAACAAATAATATTATTCCATCCCATATTCCACTTCTAGCAAGAGTAATGTTGTAACAGATATAAAGGGATTTATTAGGGACGATCATATGCTATTTGAGGATGGTGTCTTATCATAAATTGATGAACCCAATATGGTTACCATTACAATAGAGGATGATATAAAAACTACATTTATTTCTTCCTCAATGATTCCAATGGAAGGAGAAACATATATTCCATTCCTCATGAATCACAAGGATTTATTTTCATTGATTTGTACTAAGGATCTAAACAAATATCCCCAAGTGGATATAATTATTTTTGGTATATCATAATAAAACAATATAAATTAATATTTGAGGATTATAATACATCCAACCCATTACACTAATGTGAAAATAGAAGATTACATGATCATAAAATGAGACATCATATGGATTTCCCAATAACTAAGGTGGCTTAAAAATATTTTTCCAATCATGAATAAGAATTTAATTATAAGGGACTTGAATAAGTTTAGGTATTTTAAATGATATTTTCCAAAATATGAATTCAAAATAAAGATCCCTGAAATTTTAATTGATTCAATGGATCACTTAAAACACCTCTCCTTAATTCATGGATGTTTGATATTTAACTGGTTCCAAATAATGTCCAAATATGAGGAGGTTGGTACCTTCAGGTAATAGAAGGGTATTGTATTACCATTTAACTACCATTTTCTTCAATACCACATACACCACATATAAATTCTATAATAGGTAATATATTTATGTAATATTATGGTAATCCCATATTGTTCTATGTGGATGATCTTATGGTTTGATCTGAGAAAATTTGACATATTATTGTTGAACTTAATGCTATATTCATCAAACTATTGAAAATTAATTTAAAATTGAAACTACGTAGATTTTCATTTTAAGTAAAATGAAAAAGGAAAATTCATCATCATCATTCTATCGCATCAGAGAATAAAATTGAACCCAAAAATTTTGAAAAATATAATTGATATACACCATCCAATATTGAAAAAATAGTTATGAAGACTCTAGGGATGGCTTATATTGCTACTAAATAATGAGTTACAGATAGATAGAGAAAATATTGATCCTTGGTGTGTTTTATGAACTCTCCATATAAAAATGTTGTTATTTTTTTAAAAAGTCTTATTTACAATGTGATATAAATCTAGAGTACAAATATTAGGTAATGAAGAAGTGTGTATTATTAATGTGTTAGATTTTTTCCAATATAAAAATAATAATAAAACGAACATGAAATTGTGGTTTTCAATTATAGTGAAGGATTTATTGATATTTATTGATTTTGGTATTGGGTTAAAGAGGTTCAAAACATATTTGGAACGGTTGGGAGTTAATCTACAATTTTTGAAATCATTGATGGATTTTTAATTTCAGCAACATCATTGATCCTATCACATCATCATATTGCATGAAGTAATTAAAAAGACATCATTATATGGATTTGAAATTCTGTATGACTTCATAACAAGACTTAATGTTATTTATAGGACATAATCATATGATTTTTTGAGACCATACCACTTTTTTGTATTTATTTAGATAACATATTAATTATAATTTATTAATAAAATGGATCCTAAAGACCTTAGAGTAATTTTTTTAAATTTAAGGAATTATATGATTTTGGTTGGGACATAACAACACATATATTGTCAGCATGTTATATTTTATTTATGTGTTGTTGAATATGGGATGTTTTTGAGACCTTATTATATAATGAGAAAGATATTATTACTAATAGATTTCTATAACTCAATTACTCTTGAGAAATTATATAAAAAAATTAATGACTTCTCGATTTTTTAAATGTCATAATTCCAATAACATTATTCCAATATCTGATAAATGAATAATAAACAATATTCAATATCCTTTTTCCATATAATAATGGTCCGTGACTACAACAAAAAATTTTCATACAACCATTCATATTTAGAGTCCATTTTTAATGATTCTAAATATATTGGTCTTCACATGAGATTCATAGAAATATTAATGGAATATTTGAAAAAATAATGCTACTGAAAAAAATAGAGGAAAATTTTATGAATTTTAATTTCAAATCTATGAAAAAACATGAAAATAGTAAGAGAATAATGAAATTGAATTATTAAGTGGTTGAAGATTTTTTGAATTTATATGCTAAATTATTTAATTAATTCGATCATAATATAGTGAAAAAAATCATGAAAATGTAGAATAATATTTTCTGGGTTTTTAAAGGAATCAGTACATAAATGGAAAGATGGAAATGTTTTATTAATGAAAGAAAAAACTATAATGTAGAATAAGAAGTTTATTTACTCATTGTTACATAATAACTTATAGAAGATGTAATTCATAAATAAAATTGTACGTATTCATATTATGAATTTAGCATATTGGAAATACATCTGATCATTGATGATGTAGGGGGTTTTATTTTATTTGTCGAACACTCTGAATATTTATTACACTATGGGATGTAATGTAAGACCTTAGAATTTATCTATATCTTCTATATAAAATATACATCAAAATATTACACAATGTAAATTCAATTACCCCATGATTATAAAATATTAAAAAAGACATTGATTTAACTAACATATTCAAAATTTAATTACTAAATTTATAAAATATACATCAATTTTTTAGATTATGATGATGGATAGTAGATTAAGTTGAATTATTACTGTCTTATATTTTTATATAAATAAATATTAATTTATATAATTAAAATAAGACGGTAATATAATTTATAAAATTATAAAAATATATATATTAATACACATTTAATTAGTATTTTATTTAATATTAGAATAAAACCACATAATGTATAAGAGCTAATAACTTTATAAATATTTATATTCTAAATATTCTCTATTTAAAATTAAATTTATATTTTATCATATTTATATTATTTATACATTACATAGATTCTAAATGCTGATTCATAACCTGAAAAATTGGTGATAAGTGTAGAATTATATTTATGATAAAAACTAAGGACAATTGAAAATATTAAATTAACATTAATTTTCATAGTAATGGTTAATTTAAAGTGGAATGATTTTTTTTCATTTATAGTACACAAAGACAGTCTAGAAGATAAATTTATAGTTATAAATTGATAGATCCATGTATGAAAATAATTTTTTCACCTAAATCAACAAAATTTAATGAAATACCATTCTTACTTCTCCCCTAAAATTCAATTCCACAGAAAATTACCAATTTTTCAGCTATATAAATACCTTAATTATAACAATATATGTGCATAATAAATGATAATTTTTTTAAAAAAAACAAATTTTATGTATCATAGAATACATTCTAATGATTGGTAGTGCCTTGTACCATAGTGGACTAATAATTCCTTTATTTAAAAAAATTTGTTCAAGAGAAGACTCAAGGCCTAAATGAAGAAGTTTCTCACACCCTATCATTCTATTATTTATATTTCTTATCCAATGAATCTAATCCTATTTTAGTTATATTAATATTATATATATATATATATATAATTATCAGTTCTATATGTTATTATATTTATTGTAAATTCATTAACTAATCCAATGTTAATTTTTGAAAAAATGATGAAATTGCTCAGGTTTTGGGAGGACTACCACCTCCAATGCCATCGAGTCCCATTTTCCAAAAATTGATCACTATAATGGGTTATATAGTGAATAAATATAATATTTTTAATAATATTTATATTATTAAATTATAAATCAATTTCTACACCCTTTTCATTTATAGAGAAAATAAAAATTCCATCCACTCTTACTTATGAACTACTTTATACATGATTGAATTTTTTTTTCATCACCTCCCATCATAGATAGTCGTAAGAATATAACTAATTTATAAATATTATACAATAATATAAATAAGTTTTTTGTTCCATTATGGTAGTATTAATATGTAACTCATTAATTATTATATCATTTTTATTCGATAAAAATATTTAAACTAGATCATCAATGACATTCTACATACCATTAACAAAATATGCTATCATGGAATAAAAATAGATATTTATAAATTATTTGAAAATAAATATTAGAGAACCATTAATAATATGGGATTGATGATCATTGTATCATAGAAAGATGATGAACATCAAAATTATGAAATTTTCATGATGAAATAAAAGACACTAACACTCAATTATTAAAATAAAAAATATCTAGTTAATCAATGTATAATAAATTACTATAATATAATGGTAAAAAATGTTGAAAATATGAAAATAGTTCCAAAATGAGGGTATTATATTAGTATGCTTATATTTCTTTAGGTTAATGATCTCTTGTGGGATTTGAATTTCATGTTTAGGGTTTCATATCAAAGTTTTATTTATTTGAAACATATTCAATATTCACAAGTTATTTTCTATTATTTTTATTACATTATAAATTATAGTAATTTTATATGATAAATTTCATAAAATTAAATGTACATAAAATCCTTTTTATGTTCAATAATTCCTAGTATTTCAATTCATATAATACAAATGTAGTGATGGTTTTTATCTCAATTCTACTTCATTAGGGAATTTTTTCATATTATTCATTGATTAGAACATAAAATGGACTAATTACATACCCATTGAAATACTTAATTAAAAATCAGCATCATTAATGTGATTTACAATTCTATTATATAAACTAATATTAATGTTAAATTAATTCATAAAATACCCCGGTTATTGAAAATATTTCATCATCAATTGTATTTTTTTAATTATTAAAAATCACTCGTGATATATTTCCATTTCAGTTAACTATATTTATTAATTTCCTATTTTTTATGAAATTCCATCATCAATTTCTCTCGGAAAAATTAAATTTCAAACTTGATTATTTTTTCCTTTTTTAATTTCATTATCTTAAATATATAATATTGTTAAGAATAATTATCATCATCAATAATTTCCATTTATCCCAATATCTATATATATTCATTTAGTATATTCCTTTAATTTCGTAATATTAATAAAAATTTAAATTATCTCATGTCAACTTATTATTTCTCTTTACATCATTTTAAAATAATTGTCATTTTTTCAATCTAGGTTTTCAATAAATATAAATTATACTATTAAAAGGATTTTCATTTGATGTTGTTATATTTTATCATCAACACCACATTTACATATAAATAATTTTATGTATTTTCATGGAATAATATTTTTGATTATGATTAAACTATTTCTTAAAAAAATTACATGTTAACTACTTTGAAATAATATTTGAAAGTGGTTAATTTCGTCATATTTTTTCAAAAAGGTTATGACATGTTTTTTAAAAACAAATTTCATAGTTTCAATTCCATATTCCTTTAAAAATTAAAAATTTCTATGTCAATTGTAGTTATTCTCTATTAACTTCCCATTTAATTTTATTATAATAATTTGATTTTCTTATTTATCCCATAATATCCATCAGTGAAATTATTGATCCCCTATTTTGTGGTAGTGTTCAATGGTATTCTAATTATATATTTTTTTTAATATGTGGTGAGATCATTTAATGCTTGTTGTACCTCAGTTGGGATATTTTATAATGATACCATCCACCTAATTTCACCGTAGGACTTATAATCATGTAATTTTATTTATTGATTGGTGAATATATTATCTTTCCATATATAAATTATTTCAATGAAAATATTTATTTTTTATTAGGGATGGATTATTTTTTATTTAATTGATATCCATTGATATTATGTGGGGGGTGCATTGGGTTTAATTATATGATTTGTATGTGTTATATTAATATATCCAATTGATACATTGGTATGTATCATGAGAATTTTTTATTTATTTAATACATATTTATAAATATTCTTTTTTTGGAGTCTCATAATACATTAGATTTCTTGGATAAGGCCTTCATGTTGTGGTTACTATTTATATGATTATTCATTTAACCACCATGAAATTAGTTGTCATTTTTTATTTCAATAAAATATATGGATTTAATTCAATATAATTTTATGAGTTATATAACATTACTCAATTTAGTTATTCATGATATATTTAATTAAGATTTAAAAATTAAATTATAAATTTTATTTCATACTACACCTTACAAAGAATTTAATCTCACAAAATTATATTGATTCCATTTTCCTTAGTAACAATTTCATTATTTATGTGTTTGGTTATCTATACATTTAAACTACTGGAATATATAAATTATGATCTATATTTTCTATACATTGTGAAAAGTAACCCCAATATTTATAGTACTGTTGTTAGGGTGTTATTATGTGTATTAGATCACGTTTACAATAAACCATGAGAACTGAAGCTATAGAAAAATAGAATGAGAACATAACCCTATGATATACCCTATTCATATTTTAGAAATCATTGTAGATTTCAGTAAATGAGTTTTTAGTAAATGTAATTTAATTATATGATATTTAGTGTTATTTAACAACTAAAAAATTATCATCATTTTTTTGAAATAGCCTTTAAATGGTAAAATGGGAGCCATTTATACACCCACAAAAAATAGTTGGATTTCCCTCTTAATCAAAACAATGGATATTGTGTAAGAGTTTAGCATATTATAAATATGATAGTGTAGATAACCTAGGATATGATATGTATCCATTCCCATAGGAAACAAAACATTTCTTCTTATTATAGTGAAATAATGTTGGAATCTTCTTGATGTAATATCCCTCATCCATAGATGGAACCATAAATCTATTAGTTTTTGGAGAAATTTATCAAATCCTTGGTGGTATATATCATACATTGGGATGAATGAAAGGTAAAAATATATCATGGATATATATTATCTTATTGGATATGTTGATAAATGACATTCATTTTTTGAAAAAAAAATAACTAAGAATAAATAGTGGATATGTATTAGAAGTCTTACAAGGTCATATTCTTTGAGAATAACCTTCCCTATGATCAAAGAGTAGACATTAAGAGGCAATTTAAAAATTTGAGGAACAAATAGTAGAAAATTATATTTTATTATTAGTATATATTTATATAGCTATAAATAAATATTATTGATGACATGCATTAATTCATAATGTAAAATCAATTTCATAGTTTATGGAAAACATCCAAATATAATAATGAAATTATTCTCTTAGTTATTGTCATCATGTGGTGGTATTGGGATAAATTTTATTAACAATTTGATAATGTGAAATTATCATACGTTAAAATGGTATTAAGACAAGAATAAGATGTTTTAAGACCATGTCAAAATTGAATTTGCCTAATAATTAAATGGTATGGTTGTTATTCCCATCATGAGTGAACTATGGGAATAAAAAATACGGGGATTTATTTATTGGAATTGGAGTTTTCGATAATTATAAATCTAAAGTCCTTCATTATATTGAGAGAAAGGAGAAGTAATGTTCTAAATTGTTTAATTATTTAATTTCATTGATATGGTTTATACCGACACATTATTTTCATTTATAAATATTATATCCTACCAAAAAAATTCAATAAATAAATTATGATCTAAACAAGAATAATGTTGTTTTAGTGTCTTTAAAAACATAGATTCATCAAAACCTTCCTATAAGAGATCTAAATCATCTCACATTGATTTCTTCATAACTAGAACATATCTTTGACAAATAATACATAAAAATTTACTCCATAACTATGAGAAAGGGAACATAATTATGGTTGAGATCAAATTCTCTTTGAGGGTAATAAAGATAGATACTACAATTAAATTATGAATAACATGATATGAATGGTATAAGAGGTTGATAAAAACATTTTAAAACCCTACAAAAAATTCCATATATCATAATATTGAGTCATGGAACAATTCATGGTAGTTCATAAGAGATGAATCATAGTGTAATAGATAAACACGATCCACTGGATAATAACATTGGTCTATGACATATGTTTTTAGAATAAACAATTAAATACAAAATAATATCATTATTCTAGTATCATAGGAAGTTTTATAATATTTTCTTTTTTCACTCCACATTCCATCATATAATTATCTAATAATAACTACAAAAACATTCATGGTGTAAATAGTCACTTAATAAATTTAGGTCACTCTTCGCTAAAGTCATTATTATCTCATGAGATATCCATCTTTACCAAATTCATTACAGAGATATATAATTTTTGGACCACCGATAACATAATGATAATCTATTTATTTCTTGGACATGGTATCATAATATATTCATTGCATAGTATAACCCATAATAAATAAATAGTTTTCATAAATATTTCAACAATTTATCATAGAATAACCGATGAAAAAAAGAGTTTTATAATCCCTTAATCACTATAATGAAAACCCATCAATAGAAATAAATAGGTTTTTTTCTTGTATTATATCCGTATTAATGAATATGTAACATCACTTGATTTCATTATAAATGAAAATTCATATAAAAATGACAAATTCATTATTTTAGGTGAAAATACTCTTTTCATTTTAGAATGAATTCATTAACTTATAATAATGTTCAAAATATTATTGAATAAATATTATGAAAAATTATTCTTAAAAAAATATAAAATAATCTTCAAATAATTGATTAGTCATGACATAGGGGAATTTAGTTCATTTATAGAATGTAAAAACAAATTTCTGTTTCACATGTTTTCTAGAATTTAAAAACTACAATGTTTATAGATAGACATGAATATTCCTTTTATTAATTTTTTATACATTAAATGATGGTTAAAAATGGAATTAATAAATTATATGATACTATTAACAATATTATAGAAAATATTTTAGTTAAATCATGGACCTGGATGAAAATGTATTTTCGACAGAAGAGAAAAATAATGATGGTTTTCACAATAAAATTTCATTCAGTGTATTAAGTTCATAAATTGAATGTAAAAATTTTAAACTCTATAAATGACTATATTAGATGAAAATAAATGTTATTATTTAGATTTAGTTCATAAATATTCTACATTGGAAGCATAACGATATACAGTTTTGATGAACAATGTGATTATAACATAAATCCCTTATGCAAATTTTATATCCCTTGATAGTTATATATCCTCCAATATAATGAATATTAATATATTTTAATATTTTAATTTATTTGTTTAAATTTTTTTAAACTCATATATGATTTTCTTATAACATTTTGACATCCATTTATAAATAAATATTTATTAAAATAAAATTTTCTTGGTTTACGTTTTCTTCTTTTTTCTTGAAAATTTCTGTTTGAAAGTTTTATTCCATGAACATTGATCATGGATCCATATTCACCATGTATTGATTCAAGATATAGATAACATATATATTAATTTTATTAATATTTTTGTAAATACTAAAATAGAGATATAGAAAAATGAATAATACTGTTCGTGGAGATGGTAGGATGTACATATGCATTAATGTTGTTTTTAGTTTTTGATGGATAGAAAAAAAGAAAATAAAATATTTCACATTTAAAAAATAATTATTATATCATGAATAATATATATTTTTATATTCAATAAATATATCATTTTTATAATCCATTTAATAAAGTAATGAACAAAATTCATATTATTATGGGGAAGTCTACACATACACATTAAGGATATTATCATTTTACAATGGATTGAAAAGTAAGAAGGTGATTATTATTCTATTGTTCTCAAAGAATAGGGATTTAATATGTTTAATATATAAAAATTGAACCAATCATAATATCTATAAATGGAAATTTATGATATAAAGTCAATTATATTGCTACATTGATCTGGTAGTCCACACATATAGGCGAGCGATACTTTCAGATATAATTTAATATAAATGATTGTGAAAAATGATATTCCATGATAATAATTAAATTTCAGTATATTAAGGATACATAATTTATTAATTATTGAGTTATACTATATAATTATGGTAGGTATAAGAAGAAATAAAATGAAATTTGTTGTGTAGGCGATTATATTTTCATGGGCGAGCATCATTTATATCTTCTTAAATAAAACCAATAACTTAATCATTCAATGAAAAAAACCTATAATCACAAGATAGGGATGTTCATTGGATAAATAATAATATTTTGGATAATAAAGAAGAATTAATGGGATTTAATGAAGGGAAATAAGGGTCACCCTTTTATATGTCGGTGAGATGTCAGAACTGATATTTAATAAATGTTCGAAATAATTAAACTATATTTTTGAAAATCTATTCCTAATGGATACAGGATAAAATGTGGGATATGATGAGGTCTGAATTTTGTTAAAATATCAGATTTATAAAATTCTATATTGAAAAATTACACATATCTCATTGTTATCCCGTGATAATCTTTTTTTTTAAGAATAACTAGAATAACAAATTTATACTCTTTTTACTTTTCATTATTACCAAAAACTACATTGGAATAACTAAAAAACATGGAACATATAATTCAAAATATTTTATACATTTTATAAAATTATACTCACATATGAGGAAAATTTTAATAAAAAATTAATCAAAAAAATGATGGAATGTAATATTCCTGAAAAAATATTTTCCAAATTATTAAAAACTTTTATACTCAAACCCTATAAAAAATTGATTAAAATTATATAAATTTGATTGTTACTATTATTAATGAAATAATAATACATTTAATTTCAATTTAAAACATAATTGGAAATTTTAAATTCCTTAAATGAGAAGACAATTTCAAAATAAAATTAGTATTTACAATGTTCATAAAAAAATATCTTTTCTTAAAATTATATTAAATTAATTCAAATATGATTTTGACATGATAATTTTAAAAATATTTTTAATTGTATATTATAAATTTTATAAATATAAAATAAATGAATTTTATTATTTTATCACAAAACGAAAAGATACCCATCATTATTGACAAATATATTTTTGAAGCATATAATGGCATTACTAAAACATGTGTACTTATTTATCAATATATTTTATTTATATAAATACATTTAAATATATATATAAAAAAATTATCATTATTAACACTTGCAATTTAATGTCTACATTATAAAAATATACTATATTATGGTTTATTAAGAAAATTGGTTTTGTGTATCATAGGATATCAAAAAAATTAAATTTAAATAGATATTAATATACATTAAAATATCATGGGTCACATTTTAAACCATTAAATTTAATTTACCCTGAAAAATTATTTGTCCAGTGCTATAAAATGGGGTCATATCTATTTCATCACTTCCTTGGGATCCCAAGTATCTTCTTCGAATATCTAATTTATCCTGAGATCTTTAACCATGTGTATAGTCTTGTTTCATTCAACTTAATCTATATTATTAAGTATATATAGTTGTTTTTCTTCATAATATAGATCATACTCTATGGGTATGACCTATGATTGTAGTATATGAGAATAATTAAGTATTCACTTCCTCAGGAAAGATACATGGAACACATCATGAACATATGATAAGTTCAATGGATGCACCAAGAAAAAATCCATAGTCTCTCCTAGATCAGGAATATAAAAGGGGACATTATACCTAAGGATCAACATTACATTCTTTTATAATCTAACAACATTATTCCAGGGATAAATACAATGAATTTCCCTCTCACCAATATCTAATTTCATATTTCACTTATGACATTCAACATATCATTTTTTGACTCTATGATTCCTCGATGCGCTGTAGAATATATTTAAATTTTCTTTTAATTATCTCACTAATATCATGTCACACTAGCTTTCATTATCTATCTTCTTTTAGGAAAATTTTGTTCCATAATTATTACCATATATGGATTTATAATGATCCCTATGAATTCTAGACTGAATTATGTTATTGTATAAAAAATCAACTATTAGATTGTATAGATCCCAACCACATTTTAAATCCATATAATAAGATCTCAACATTTACTACAGAGTATGAATGGTTCTATCAAGACATCCAAATTTCCATGAATCATTAGTATTACTGAAGCACCACTATGAATTAATAACATGATAAATACATCCCAATATCATCAAGGTAAACCTTATATCTCGATTTTTTTCAGTATAATGTGGTACTCTATATTACCATACAACTTCTCTAATGTATATTTTATAATGATAATAATATGGTAAATCATTTCTGGTGGAAATGTTGTATGGTGAATTTATATAGTAGTCAACTACAACCCATATTATTTGGAATGTATTCATCATTTTCTAAATGAATATATAATTTAAAATTTTATGATCAATTCATATGTCAGAAATTTTCTCAAAAATATAATTATTATATTAATTTAATGATTTTTTTTGAAACTACCTCTAAATAACGAGTTCAGAAATTTATTTCATCAACTATCATTTCTCATGAAGCCTTTTATATAACCTTATTATTCAATATGAGTAATAAACCATGTACCTTCTTTGGTGAATCATATAGATTACAAAAAATTCTCTACATCAGGGTACTATAATCATAGGATTTTTTATTAACCATTACATCAGTACATTAATATATTTTATATTTTTGTCAAGGGAACATGGATATATTTTTAGTTAACATGTTGAGTTGATTATATATTAATGATAAATTCTACAATATCAATGAGTAATATACTCCTAAACCCAAAACAAACAATGGATCTTAGTTACATAAGTTCATTTGGGACAATTTTTAATAACATTTGACATAAATTGATCCAACAATATACACCCATTTTAGATTATATGACATAGAAAAGATTCTTTATGTACAAAAAATTAACACTTGGTAAATTTTTCATTATATTTATAATTCCTTAAGTTAGCGTGTATAATAACTATGTGATATTCATGATCTTATTTTCTATTTCAATGTATAATAATATAATCAAATAATACTAACACCAAAAAATCAATGAATTTTCTAATTACAACATTGATGAAATATATGATGATAGGTGGATAATTAGTACCACCAAATTGACTAAAATTAAATTTATTGCATAAATATCTCTTATGAAAGAACCAATTAGGTATTTTATCAACTTTTATCCTAAAAATACAATCTATAGATCAAATATCAATCATAAAAATATAGATATACTTGTGGTTGAGTGAAAAAATCATAAATACAAGAAATGGGACACATAGTCATGATTATTAACTTTTTAAATTCTAAATAATCAATGCAATGTCACATTGGTATATAGTTATTCTAAACCAAATGAAAAGGTGAAACCAAAGGTGGAATAATTTCATGAATACATACATTTTTTGGTTTCTATTATAGTTGATTCTTCATGATTTGGAGAAAGACAAGGATACTCTTCTAGAAAGACCTCAAACAATTTATATAAAATATCAATATATTTTATTCTATGTTTTCCCCTAACCATATTGATAAACATCCCTTTTCAATTAGAATAATGACCCCTAAAAAACATGTAATTTTTAATGAATATTTGTACTTATCTCCACAATGAAAGATGATTATAGGTTGGATTGGAATATTGAATGTCACCACCCTTTATCATCAACTGATGTTGGGTTTTTTTAATCAAATACATTCCATTCGCAAAATACTATAAAATATCATTACATGAGTTAAAATAAGATATTTAAATTCCCATAATCATTAATGAAATTATAATAATAGGCATGAGATTTAAACATCGTAGAATTAGGGGATTTCATTATTAATTATACAACAAATCATTGAGGTACTATTATGATACCCATATAAAATTCAGCATATATGAAAGACTAGTTTAATCCATAATCTATTGATATATTTTTAATTATATATTAGATGTTATGTTTATCTATCACTACTTAATTATCCTACCTCACATCAAGAATAGTGGTTCATGGTATTTCTCAAGGAATATTTTATTAAGAGGTGATGGAGGTTAATAATCGTGATTAACCTTTTCATATGAGCATAGGTTCAAATAATACACATACTATTTGCATTAGAATCAGAAAAGTGTTGTTTGTTCATTTTGTTGTATTTTCTCTCCATCTATAACTTACTTATTTTCCCAACAGTTCGGTATTCAGTTTCACAATGAATTTTATTTTCGTAGTTAAATAATTTAATATTCCTCAAAATAAAATATCTTCCATGTTTAAATCCACTCATTTATCCTATATAAATGATCATATTGTTATATAAATTGTTATAATTATTTGAATTTAATTTTAATTCCATATTTATTTTCTTTTCAAAACAGTTTATTTATTGGTAACTCTGATATACATTCCCATATTGATAGCACATTGAATGATTTTATCATTTCATCAGATTATCCTTATGGATAACACCTTTAATATAATTGGTTTTAATCGAATGATGAATATATAAATCATTCATTCAAGTAGGACTATAATACTAAAAGTTCACTATAATAGAAAATTAAAATATGTATCATATCTAATAATATAATCATAATCCTTCTACTTTAGTTCAATGAATTCCTTTACAAATTTTAATACCATGAACACAAAGAATGTATATATTGAAAAATAAAAACCAAAAGTCATAACACTCTATTGAGTCAATATGTTTATGATTATTTTTTTCCTAATAATATTTGATCATTTATCTTCTTTTCCATACAAACAATAAAATTACAAAATTAGAATTTTATTTTCTAAACATTGTTTAAACGTTAAATAATATTTTTCTAGAACTGATCTATTAGTCATGAACTATTGGATTAAAAAATTATATATAGTTAGGTGATATTTCCTCATGAAGAAATTAATAAAACTTTTTACCTTTATTTGATCATTTGTATGATCTTTATGATTTTTAGTTTAAGATTGTTGAATAAGAATAAATAAATTTTTTGTATTGTATATCCTATAAAATTTTTACAATTAATGGGGAAATAATTTCATTTTTCAGTACATTGAAAATTAACATAGTTCCTTCATTGTTATTCCATTGACTAAAACCAAAAATTGTAGAATGAGAAGCATTTACCATAGTGGTGAAAAAAGTAATCATGAAAAATAAATTAGAGGATGTCTAAATCATGAAACCATATTTTCAATCTATGACACCTTAGGTTTCTCATAGTTCATTAATATTCATAATCCATTTAAATGTTTCAAAATATTTTTTAATTATTATTTTAGATAGCCAAAGAATATCTCATGGGAGTGTCAATCTTAGTGAACTATAAGGGCACACTCACTATGCTCCAGAATGATGGATGAGATGCTCTTGACCAACTCATTTCTAGGTTATTAGGCCTTTGTTAATATGTTACCAAATCACATTAATTCATTATATCAATATAGAAATCTATTTCTAGGGAAAACACAATCCATTCATTACCATGACCAAGGATGTTCCCCTATACATATTATATTCCTAATGGTTCTGATAGAGGTTTTATCTTACTAGTTTTCTAATGTTATTAAACCATTTTGTGATACAAACAATAACACCACATGATTTCCAAAGATAAATATTATGTCTTATTAAGTGAATATTCAACACATATTATTATAATCCAAACTATAATATCATATTATTAGTGTCTACTAAAATAGGGAAACATAAAAAATATTTTCATAATATTTCTACATCATCTCCAAATATATTCATCATCAGTTGAATATTTATTAGACATATAATTCAAAAATAACTCTTCATATCGTAGGGAAATTAAGCATAAGAAAAGGTGACAATATAAGCTTATTAAGGGAGAAAAATAGAGACATCATTGGTTACTTAAGTATAACATGATAGTAAGTGTACGAAATCATGATCATAACATTTAGAAACCATACACAGTAGGTCACATATTATAGTCTGGAGTCAAGGAATAAAGATCATTTGTTCCAATGACTTTAATGACAATGGAATCAAATAACATAAGAAATTAGAGAATATAGATTTCACAAGAGAAATTCTTTTAGAATACACATATGAATAAAAAATATTATCCATAGTCAAAAATCGCATCTTAGTTTATCATAGGTAATTGGGTTCACTCATCATTCCAACATATCTGAAATCAAGGTTCCCTCTCAAGACTACCATTGTGGAAAAAGTCTTATAATTAATGTAGTTCACACCAAAATACCATTCTTATTATCAGATGAGATATCAATCATTACATATTGAATTAGAGGGATATATAATTTGGGAACCACACATTATATAATAATAAAATATTTATATGTGTTCCTTATGAGAATAAAACATTTGTCAAATATCATAACACATGAAAATGAATTTTGGTTCAAAAACATTTTAACAATTCATTGTAGAATATCCCATGGAAAATAAAAAAGTTTTAAAAATATATCATGATCATAATAATAAAACATCCCAAGAAATAATAAAGATGGTATTCTTGGATCGTATTCCCATTAATGAATATGTAATATTGAAGGGTTTATCATAAATAAGGATTCCTTTTAAAAACACTTAGAATATTTCATGAGGAATTTTTTTTTTGTTTTGGAATCATATACCTAAAATTTAAAATTATTGAAATATTTTAAAAAAAAATCGATAAAAGGAACATGTATTTTTTAAAAGTATTATTTAAATATTTTCATTGACATTAAGCTGTAAAATTATTCTCAGGCTGTTTAAATTAAAATAAAGATTCCATTCATTTTTTGGCTAAAAATTACAATGTATCTTATTTTAAAAATCATAGGTATATTCATTTCAACCCATTTTAAAAAAAATCATGGGAAAAAATGAAATTAAACCATAAAAGGATAATATTAAAAACACTCATGAAAATATTTTAAATAAAAAATGTACATGGACTAACAAATATTTTCATCCAAAGAGAGAAATAAAGTTATTTTTCCTTCAAATTATTATTTAATTTTATTAATTTCATAATGAGGTGAAAATGAAAGGAAATATTTTAATATCATTGAATAATTATAGGTGAATAAAATTCATTTGATTCTTGACAGATAAATGATGATATTTTAAAACAAATCCCCTACATCCAGTTTGAATTTATTAAAAATGTATCTAATTTTTTAAATAATAAATATAAATTTATTAAAACTCTATTAAAAATTCATGTACATTATTCTATTATCATATGTGATCCATATATATCAATTTAATACCTATTTATTAATAATTATATTTTAAAATCATTGGTTTTTGGGGATATCTAATTTTTCGTGAGGGATTAACATTTTTAGTTATGGTTCGTGAACATTGATCATGGTTCCATAGTCAAAATATTTTTATTCATTAAGTAAATATAATAAATATTAATTACATAATTATTTTTTCGCATCTATAAGAGGAACATATTGGAAAATTAATTACATTATTGATTGATATAGTAGGATATATATATGCATGAATGTTGATTTCACTTTTAGAAATTTTCAAAAAGAATAACAATAATTAAAAAATATCCTTTCCAAATTAATTAATATTACATGAGGAAAATATATAAACATTAAATCTATATGTTTTCCCTATATGTTAAAGTTAATTGAATAACAATAGCTCATTTATTTATGGAAGTGAGTCCATATATATACACCAAAAAAGATATCATTTTCCAATGAATGGAATCATAATATTGTATATATCTCATAATCATTAATGAATAATATCTAATAAATAATATCATATATTTACATTATAATAATTATAATAAGCATCCATTACAATTGGTGATGGGAAAGGAATTTCATTTGTATGTTTATGTGGTGGTCTATATGTATGCATGAGAAATAGTTCCACTTAACATTTGATGGAAAGTATATATATTTGGTGGTTACATATTTATGATAACATTTTAGTTTCATTAGGATTAAAAAGAAATTATTATATGATTAATAACATATATTCACACGAGTTATAAGAAAAAATAAATTGAAATTGGTTGAAAGTAAGGTTACCTCTTCTTCAGTAGGAATCTTTTAGATTATTTTTATAGAAATTTGGAATTTCCGTTTAGGTGTAACAGAACAAAAAAATCTTAGATAGGGAAGTTTAAAATATAACTTTCAAGAATTTATTTATTATTGATGCATCAATATAGTGTAAATAATAGAAAGTGTGTTGTCCTATTAAAAGTGGGTGTGAGCTCACAAATCAAATTTCATAAAATATTAAAATTTAATAATTTCATAATCATTAAAAATGATTCTAAATTTCAAGATAATATATGTTGGTATTGGATAAGGCATCAAAATATCCAAAAAATAAGTTCAATAATAGTTTAATTGGGAAACATAGCGATATCTCTTTTTTAACCCCCGATAAACCACTTTTAACCGTATCCTTGAAAATAAATCTTTACTCTTTTTGTTATTAATTATGGAAGAAAAATAAATTTACCCTCATTAAAAGATATATAAAATATGAATTAAAAAACAGATTTCGTTTTTTTAAATAAAATTCATAGAAGTTGCGTTATTTAAATTAAAAATTTTCCCCCAAAATAAGATAGATTAAAGATTTCTAGATAAAACAGTTTCCCAGGTACAACATGTTTTTATATAAAAATATAATAGAATGTAATTTATAATGACATAAATTGGATTCTTTATAATATTAGTGAACTAAATTTACCTTCGAAACAATTTTTAAACATAATATAACATTGTAATTTTTTTAAATGAAATTGAATTTTTCAATATAAATCAGTATTTTTCATTTTTTGTCATAAAATAAATCTTATTAGATAATTATAAAAAAATTAAAATTTTAAAATGATGAAATGGTTATAAAAAATCATCTATTTAAAATAAATATTATTAATATTATAGTAATTAACTTTACAATTTTCTAACAATATGATATATTTTTTTATTAAAATATATTTTATAAAAAAATAATGAATTTACCAAAAATTATATACTTATTTTTCAATATATTTAATTAATCTATAACATTTTTTTATACATGTTTTTACTATTATTTATTCATATCCATACCACCGATGTAATGGTCTAGATACAATATTATACCATACTACAGTTCATTTATACTCAGGGTTGTGTGTATTAAAATCTATCAAATAAAATAAATTTATATCAGGAGAAATATATCATAAAATATGAAGGTTTTACATGATTAATATTTATATCATGACCTCATGAATTATGTGTATCCACCCTCATTGATTCCCAATGTGAAAGGAAAATCTTGTACAATAAAAACATCAAAGGTTGAGGTCCCAAATGATGTCATAACCACTACTTTGATAATAAACTCAATTTTATAAAATGTATAATTTTTTTATATATAGTCACAGAAATTCATATTTTTTATGTTTGATAGAAATAATGAGTCATTCTTTTATGCACCAAGGAAGGTATTTTTTAAAAAAAATCCTTATTTAAATCTTACGGAGACAAAAATTCATATCATTAAACATATTAAAATAAATAAACATTTCTTAGTTGAAAACCTCTTCATTATTCCAATATTTGACATTAATATAGATGATGGGAAGGATTGTAATTCAATATATAATGAAAAATATTATTATTTGGAGAAAGAAATTATATAATATGGTGCTTGAATAGAATAATTTTGAAATGTTATATTTCATTTCCATTCTTATGTTTGGGAAAATCATTATTTTATTATAATAAGAAAACTATCTATAAAGATAAATCAATGAATTAGAATATAATCCACAGAATAGAGTATGCTTCCTTTATAGGTATCATAGTGATGTTTTTCCTAAGGAATTTCTTATATTTACACTAGACTGTGAGGTTAAAATTTTTATTTATTCCTTCATATATGAAAATAAAATATATAAATAACCTTATAGAATAGATTTATTGCAATTATTTGTACAAAATACTATACATGAAGAGTTGTGAGGTAATGGATACATTCACCCTAGTGATTAAATTTAGGGATATCCTAGTCTTTCAGTAATATTTAATAATGTGTTTCTGAGTTCTGAGTCAATTATAGAAATATAACATTCATTACAATAATTATTATGTTCCCTCTTCCACAAATTGATTAATTATTTAATCAAATTCATCAACCTATATTTATCAATGATTGGATCTTACTGTAGTTATTAAAAACATAAAGGTGAAAAAATGATATACTAAATATGATATTCCATTTGACATACAAAAAATTTGATTTCATAATATTGTCCATCATATTAACTAAAAAAGCCTCTAGGTCTATAAATATAATTAATAATGTATTCATTGATTATATATATAATTTCATGGTTGAGTTAATTTATGATTTCTAATTATAATCGAAATGATATAATGAATATGATAAATATTTTTGAATCATTCTTGAGACTGTCATCGAAAAAGGATAATATTTGAGATTTCATAATTGGGAATTTTTCACCATGATGGTTCATTTTACTGTTATATTTTATATATGGAATGATCATAAATTGATCATTCAAAGAAACAATTATCAAGGAAAGACCTACATAGATGAATATAACTACGATATATAGTTTCCTTAATATAGTGAGTAACTATCGAAAACCAAATTAAATATTTTTATCAGTTAGCCAAGTCGTTAAACACGATGACATATAAAGGATAATTCATATGGTTACTGGAATGAATGTAAATTTATACGGATATAAATAATATATTTTTCAATCTGTAATTATTGAATGTATATTTTTATGGGTAATGATTTGTATTATATATAGATTCATCAAAGAATATTTTCAGAATAGTTGTTCTACATTTGAATAGAGTGGCTACTTCTGCATGAAACGAATTGATGATCCATGTAGATAACTATCCCAAATTTGATTTCTTGTAGTAATTAGTAATAGTTGAAATTTAAATATATAAATACTATATTATGGGGAAATATTTTTCTTTTATAGTGATTATTAAATTTCAATGTTTATATTCATAATAAATGTTAAAATTTTGAGCCAGATGGGATGACATGAGTAACTAATGGGAAAACATTATTAAATATTGTAATAACATGATAAGATAAATAGTGTGTAAGATGAACTATAAATATAAATGTGAATGGATTCCTAACAATGATTATCATGGATGAGGATCCATTTTTGTTGAACATAGTGATGTGGGATAAATTAAATTACAATTCATTGTCCAACCATCATTTTATGAAAATATGATTATGTATCAGTTGTATTCTAAGGGATTATAAATGAAGGTTAAATTTCATGTAATGTAGGGAATTGTTAGGCATCATCTCTGCATATGGTGTTTTGATGTTTAGAAATAGAATATGTGTTCTATCATAACATGAGTGGAAAATATAATTCCATGATAGAACAAATAAATTAAATTTGTCTCTATATATTGGTAATAAAAAGATTAATATTGAACTAAGGGTGAATTTTTTGGGGGACAATATATTGCATGAAATTTAATATTATGTATTGAGATACTTTTTGTGGTTAAAATTAAAGGATCATAGACAAAATGTATAACATTTTATGCATCTTCTCCCTATTACAATGTGGAAGTGGGATAATATCATTATGTATTTTATTCACTATAATACCTAATTCACCAAAGATAAATTATTTTATATGGGTAATTGCGGAGAAAAAAACTAATTACTATATCACATAGATATACAGGATTATATACCTCATAAAAATCATTCATGATCATGTATCAATGATGTTTTGAGGCTCCATGGTAACAATATTTCAATTGTATCTGATAGTGTCAATGTTTTCAAATAAAAATGTTCTCAGACCATTTTGAAGGCTATAATAATCATGGAAAATTAAATTATAACACATCATCCTTAAATAGATGCATAGTATGAAAGGTATATCTGGGACAACCGGGTCTCGATGACAACACAGACACCCCGCCTTGACATGGTCGTCAGGTTCTGGCCCACCAGTTACCCCAAAGACACATGGGGCCCACCCCAAGGTCCACCCACTTGCCTGAACGGGTCATCTGACTAATGATAGTCTCCACAGGCCAACACATGTCCTTTTCAGTGTGCTTTTTCCTCACTCACACACACCCTGGGAAACATCCCAGAAGGTCACCCATCCTGATCACTACTCCAGGCCAAGCATGCTTAACTGTGGAGTTCTATCAGACAGGCTCCTGAAAAGGAAGGTGCACCTTGTTGACATGAGTCATATAATTTAGCCATTTAACCCTTTATCATTTGGGGATTTACAATCACCCCCCCTTCAGAGCACAACGCCCTCGTTGTGGGCCCTACATCTCAACCCAGGCAGTGCACCGCCCTTAAGGCTAGGTTCCTCCTCTAATAACAAATGTAACAACAAAATGGAACTTGAAGCACTAAGAACAAAAAGAAATCCACTAGTTCTGCTCGTGTACACCTGCTTTCGGAGCTCTACTACATTGTCAACTGCTCGGCTGTTGCTCAAGAACCCACCGCTGCTTCTGTCTTGGTGGCTCCTCTAATGCCTGTAGATCAAATTTGCGGGGAGTCGGACAGCCACGTTCCATGTGACCCTTCCTACCGCATGCATAACACTTCCTGCTCCTTGTATGACTGGCTCTATTTCGGGAGCCTCGCACAACCAAACCTATATCCTGAGGTCGCCCACCTGATGTTCTGGTCCTCTTGGACCCCTGCATCATCTGTCTACTGCCTACAGATGACTCAGCTACTGATGGAAAATCTTGCGGTAAAGGTAGCAGCTCTTGAACACGCTTGGGATGTAGAGTCAGTGATATAAACTACACCCTGAAGAAGGTCTCGAAGTCTCCCCATGTGAAAGTCATCTCATCGCAAAACTGGAGCATCCGACTCCACCATCTTCCTGCTGTTGTCTGAAGGAGGCTGGCAGCAAAGATCACCATGAAGTACGTCGGTGTACCTACTATCCTGAAGACTCTCACCACAGCCTCCAGCAAATCCTCAGTCGCCTGTGGGTCCATCT
Source organism: Viscum album (assembly GCA_963277665.1). Taxonomy (NCBI): domain Eukaryota; kingdom Viridiplantae; phylum Streptophyta; class Magnoliopsida; order Santalales; family Viscaceae; genus Viscum; species Viscum album. Next base: position 1,380,399,249 of record OY728127.1, read on the forward strand.
CTCACTGGATCCTTGGTGGCCACTAGCGCTGGAACTCGTGCAGCGTGCTCAAGCGGCGTGCATCGAATGATGTTGGGGCTGGTTACATCGGTGGCCCAACGTATGGTAGTACCGCTGGTGCCTCCACTGGTACCTAAACTAAAAGAGGGCCCTGTACCGAGGCCTCATCACTCAGCAGGCTGTTAGTAAGTATATCTCTTGGGGATATAGCTGATCGTCTGTGGAAAGGCATCCTGAAAGAAACAGATGTGACACGGTCAAATGATTATACCTGGTGAGCTGACCTGGTTTGAGCTGTTTTAAGGGGAAACCTATGAAAACACACACGCAATTAGTGTTTTTGTGCACTGAGTCGGAAATCAGAATTCAGGGTCCTGGTGTATGGATACGTCGGCCGCCCGCACCAACACTGGACTCCCTGAACTGAAAACCACACTCAGTACCGTTAACACTATTGCTTCACAGAAAATAAATATTAGAGTTATAAGTTCTGTGGTAGAACCGACTCCTCTAATACCAATTTTTCACGACCCGTCCTCGGGGCCCGTGCCGTGACTACCCTGAGCCCACCTTCCATAGGCCAGGGGCTGGCGACTAGCCCCAAAGGCGTAAATCCCAAATAAAGGGAAGGAATTTCCTTTATAAAAGTAAACAACACAACAGAGTACAAGAGGAAGCAAACACTAAGAAAAGTAGTGAAAAACATGCTGAAAGTACAAGGGGCCGAAAATACAAGCCCAGAAGAAAGGTACACCTATAACTGAATGTAAAGTACAACTCAAAGGACAACAGCTAAAAGGTGGAGAGTAGCTCCTGAAACGTCCTCCAGCTTCCTACCTGAAGGGTACGTATAGATGTCCTCCTCAGTACTCCACGTCCGTCCGTCTCCTCCGGGTACCGACTCTTCGTGAGATCTACCTCCGGTACAGTTCAGTACTACAAGCCTTAACTATGATCAGTGATGTCTGTAACAACCCAAGATTTTATAAAAAATATTCTTTTTAATTTTATTAAAGTCTTGTGTTGTACGCTACACCAAAAGGAGCTTGCACAACACGCATCCTTGACTTGCCTTGCATTACACGCAATCACGACCTTCCTCGATAGCGTGTGTAATACGCAATACCGAGTTTCACTAAACAACGATATGCTATTAAAATATTATTAAAACTAGCCGTTATGAATAGTAATAACCACTTTTTAAAACTCTGTAAATCTTATTTTTCAAAATGAACTTCATTTTTGGATTCGGAGTATCAAATTTAGCCTAAGGTGAAATTTTGGTACTTTTCGGATAACTTTCATATTCTGATGAATAGTGAAAATTACTAAATTATAATTAAAAAAAACTTTTTAATCGAAATAATTAATAGTGATAAATTATTAATTTGAGTGGTTTTAAAGTATATTTAGAATATATTTTTACAATTTAATACAATGTTGGTCATTGGATGTAATTTCACATTTAAACCAGACATAATCAAGTGTCAATCTTTTGATAGATATTGTTTCTTAAAAAAAACGCTATTTGTTTTAACAGCGGGATTTAATTATAAAATTAATTAATTCAAATTCTATGATATGAATTTGGTAAAATAGACTTCATTTTTGAATTCGGAATATGAAATATATCTTAGGATGAAATTTTGGCATTGTTCTGAAAAACATCAATTTTTGATGAATAGTGAAACTACTAAGTGGTAGTTAAAAAAAATTAATTTCTTCATAAATCTTAATTTTACCGCTTCTGTGAATGGAATTTCAAAAATCCGAGAGACACGGTTGATGTCAGTAAGTAAAATGTGGTTCAATGAGATGAAAATAATTTTTGGTGAATAGTAACTTTTTACTTTTTTTTACCACGGTTAATAGTAAATAGGGTAACTAAGGGTAAATATGATATTACTATTACCCTAACAAATGCCCTAATTCTATTGGATAAGTGTAATTCGACCAAAAACAACCTTATGAATATAATATGACCATTTAGGTCCACTTGGATTAGATTATGACATTTAATATTATATTATTTAATGAATAGTTAAAATAGTTAAAATCAATGTTTAATAACTAAAACATTTTTAATATTGGGTTATACATAAGATAAATTCGACTATAAATATTCATTAGAAAGATAAAAAGATTTCCTACATAATGTTATTTTATTTATAATTTTTAGACTTTAAATAAATTGATTTATTTATGACACAACGATGATGCAGTAATTACCCTTTTAAGGAAATATTAACATAATTGATGTTATAAATGCTCAAATGAATGTAATTTGAGACTTTTTATGACTTAAACTAATTTTCTAGGTTACTATGATATATTAGTGTTGATTTAATCAACTTTTTTCGAAGATATAATTCTGTTATGACTTTTACAAAAATCATATATCAAATAGTGTCAAAATTGACACAAAATAGTTTTTAAATCAAATATTATATTATTAATTTTTATTTTATTCCTAAAAATCTAAGGATCGGCCAAATGACTTATATAAGGATATATTTATTAATAATATACAATTTGGGGTTCGTTTGGCATGTTATAGTAAGTATATTAACCATATAGTGAAAGAAAACAAAAAGACACGGTAAAAGTTAAATTATTTATCTTAGAGTTAAATCTAATTGATAAGGTTAAAATAATAACCTAAACTTGTCTAAATCCTATTGGTTGATAGGATTTCGACCCATACCCACTTTATCTTCGAAATAAGACCCTTTGGAACCATTATAAACCGATTTTGACTTTAATATAAAATAATATTTTGAGATATTCCTAAGGTTCCCCTCTCCTCCCTTATAAAAGGACACCTCCTCCCCCTCCTCCTCACACCAATTTGAGCACTCAAGCTCGGCCAACCCCTGCCAAAATCTCTTCTCCACTTCCCTAGAAACATCCTAGAGGTTCTGGCCTTCCTCAAAGACCAATTTTAGTGCCCTAAGAGGAGGTCTCAAAGAGGCGCTTCAAAGAAGAGGTAATTACCGTTACCAATTCTTTCATCTTTATTTCTTCTTCCACTTCTTCTTATTAGGTTGTTTCATTATGAAGTAATAACATCAGTATCACTCATATAATGATATGTTATTATAAGTATGAAACAAACCTATTTCACCATCTATCCATCCTACGGAAAAAGAAATCATTACGCGTGCGTACGTACGGAATACCGTCTCCACGCCGTGGTGTAATCTATTTTCCACCACCACCTTACATGGATGGGTATAATGGTGTAAAGAATAACTATACATAGTTATTAAAACATCATATTGATTCTGATATATTTTATAATCCACTCCGATTCAATTAAATATTTATGAAAATGATATCATCGCTCGTGCGTACATACGGACTACCGTCTCCACGACGCGATGAGATTCATTCTCCATGTTAACCATTTAAGAATGATTATAAAGTATATATAAGAAATAATAATGAAATATATGACATTATAAAGCTACTGGATTATGTATATATATATATATGTATGTCATCTACTTACTTCCATTTCAAGACAATAAGGAATGGAAAACAGCGTTCATGCGTACGTACGGACTACCGTCTCCATGAACGGTGTTTTTCATTTTATTTATCTATCTATTATATATATATATATACTGAATATATATGATATATAAATAAAATTTTATATTCTGGAAGTAAGTAAATCATGATATATGTAATAATAATGTCAAGAACAACAAGTCAATACACCTACGATAAATGAAACGATTTTACCCAAAACGCTTCTTTAACATGGAATTTACAAAAGAACGGGTAATATAATGTCATAAGTGAACCATATATGATATCATAACAATGAATATGATTCTATAATAAGTCAATGACATTATTTAAATCATTATACAGGAGGTTCGGACACATACGAAGCAAATCGGACCTAAGGTAAGGGAAATATCACAATCTCATTTTTATCCGAGATTGTTTATTCATAAGTATTTACTGGGGTATATTTTATCATCCAAATCCATGTTTCATCAATATGTAATATTATTTCCATCCACCTATAATTGTTTAAATCCATTTTTACCCTTCGGTGAGTTTTTAGTAATATCTATGAAAGGAATCTTTTGTCATACGAGGTACTTTTTGACTTTTCCGACAAAAGTACGAAGAATGTTTTTTTTAACTTATACGGCATGAATGGATTTTTAAAACATTGTTTCCAAGAAGCTTCCATTACAAGTTTTCAAGTTTATTTTTAATCAACTTCTTTTATTTTAAAGTTGTATGACATGCTATGAAAGGAAAAATGTTTTTGAAGAAGAAAGGATATTTTCCTCAAGAATGGAGTTCAAGTGTTTTATCAAAATTATTTTCCATCTAAGATAATAAAGGGTTCTGTTTTTATCCCTATTATTAAATTGATTTGTTCATGTTGTGATGGAATTATTTTTATGAATTCCTTTATCTTATATGAATTGATTTATGATGTCATGATGTTTCAAGAATCCCATTTTTGTTACATGTGTTATGCGATGATGTATGATTATGTGGCACACATAAGAAAGGATTCATTATAAGATGGGTGGGACCTATATCTCCCTCCAATGCATTGGGTAAAGATTTTATATCTAATGAGATAGACATGGCTGGAACGGAAGGTTATTTCGGTTCAGTGATACAGGACTGAAACGAGGAGTGAACTCGGTTCAGAAAGGGACTTTGTCCACTAAGATAGTCTTGGCAATGAGTCATGACTAACAAGAAATGATTTTCCATGATTATGTGTGCATGCCACAAAGTATCAAGTTTTATGTTATGATTATGGTGATCTCATTTTCACTTCTATGATTTGTTCCGTGTTAAGATATTATGATCCCTTTTGCAGGTTATGATTTTCAAAAAGATATGATATGATTTTTATTTCTTTTGTATACCCTTACTGAGCATTTGAGCTCACCCTTTTATGTTTTCTTTTCCCCAGGATATAAAGAAAGGTTTTAGGTAAAAAAAGGAAGATCTTTATGGGAGATTTTGAAGATCTTTCACCACGATTAGAAGATTATATTCCGAGTTTCCAAAGACACTAAACTATTACGGTCCTTGTGTGTGTGTTTTTGTTATGTACTAAGTATTCCGCAAAAGTAATGTAATATCCATGTACGTCATGATACGGGTCTCTACAATTGGTATCATAGGAAAGGTTTAGTCAACCTTTGGAAACTAGGATGTGAAAACGTTAGTGAGATCCCTAGAGATATTTCTAAGGTATGTCTAGGGATGTCCCTAAGGATACGTATACGTATATGATAGTCCTAGAACTATGGTAACGATCTTAGAATTAAACCTAAGATGTTAGATATTGAAGGTACTCCCCCTTTATTATGTTGTTTTCCCTAGCATGATTTTTTCCTCTCACACTATTCTTTTTGGGTTTTAGAAAATGGCTGGAAACAAGATGATTCACAATAATGGAGGATATGATGGACAATGGAATGATATTCATCATAATGAAATGGGATTTGGAAGTCCAAACATCATTATTATGTCGAATCAGCAATCTCATAATATGATCAATAAAGTAAAATTTGGTAAGTTTCCTGACTCGGCTAATAAGAGAAAGATGGAGTTTCATGATGATCATAGAGGAAAGAAAGTTCAATTTCCCCTATGTAATTCATGTGGGAAGAGGCATCAAGGAGAATGTTTCAAAGGAACTGGAAGATGCTTTGGGTGTGGAAAAGAAGGACACAAAGCAAGTAAGTGCAAAGGAAAAGGTTCAGTTAACACCATGGATGAGGATAATGGTATTGCTACGTCATCAACAATGGTTAAATGCTTTAAATGTGGAATGTACGGGCATTATGTAAACCAATTCCCTAAGGGAAAGTCTCATGAAGAGAATCAGTATGGTCGTATGGGAAGTATTTATGTTGATAATGATGAAGAAACTACAAATGATATGTGAGATGAAAGAAATGTTGAAGCTCGATCAATGGTCTAAGAATGTAGTGGAATGATTACATGTTTATCATGTGTAATGTTGTATAAGTAATCTCATGGAATAAGGAGACATCAAAGGATTGTTACACTGTTGTCTTTCCTTAAGTTTTGAAAGTGTATGATGAATGGTACCAGTAACCATGAAAGGTTATTCAGATACTTTTGGAAAGTAGATGATAAGTGCATAATGAAAGGATAAGAAGATAATGAGATGTTTGATTGTATTCATGAGCTCATGATTGATATAAGGACTAAGTGATATCATGGTTTGAGTATATATAATTAACTTTTGACAGCATTCATGTTTTCACTAAGGTTCAATTGGTATTCAAGAGAATACGTGATTAATGCCTTTGAATATTTGGAATGTGACCAACAAAACATATATTATGATATATGGGGATCAACGATGGTATTAAATCTCTGAGAATCGTTTTCACTATATTATGAGAGTCGACTGCAGTATTATGGATAAGCCTAAAAGATTGGAATGGATTATGTTGGACATAAGTTAGTATTGTTTGTTTTTTCGATATTATTGATGGGATGTTATATAGTTTTGGAAAAAGGACAACCTGCAGGACGGGTGACAGCCCATCGCTTCGGACAAGGCTGTGGGAATCGAACCCACAACTGAAGTGCGACTAGCCTTTATCGCCTACCACTGGCCTACAGGAAGTCCCTGTTTAGTAGAAACTAGTTTTATTATATTAAGCAGTATGATATATGAAGTATAAGTCCATTTTAGGAACCATATATGATTAATCTCACTATAGATCGACTTATGCATATAATTTTTGCTAACCTTTTGTTTGAGACAGATGGAATGACCCGTCATTCTATCACATGATCTGCTAACACTTCATGAATAAAAAATTCAACTTCATTTATTTAAGAGATGAAGTGGAAATTGTTCAAGGCACGAACAACAGTGAGATTGTACCAAAATAAAGTAAGTATTTATTCTAATTGAAATTTTCAACTTTAGGGAAATGATCTTGAAAACCAAAAATGTTGTCCTAGTGATCTTATACCTGATGAATCAGATGGTACCTTATATCATCAAAAATCTATGGATTTGTGATTACTGGCTTTTCCATAGCCATGTTCTCTACCACTCTCCATCAGAACATGATGGCTAGATTTCTCTTCCATATCCATATTTTCACCTATGTGGAAACCCAATGATTAGTTTATTTGGGTAACCGTTACGTTTCATACTTTTGTTTTTAAAGATTGGTTTTGATATTCCTTTTTACGATGTGGGTTTCTATTAAAGAAACTTTCTAATAGTAAACCATTTATAACCCCGACGAATTTCGAGGGCGAAATTCATTTTAAGGGGGGTAGACTGTAACAGCCCAAGATTTTATAAAAAATATTCTTTTTAATTTTATTAAAGTCTTGTGTTGTACGCTACACCAAAAGGAGCTTTCACAACACGCATCCTTGACTTTCCTTGCATTACACGCAATCACGACCTTCCTCGATAGCGTGTGTAATACGCAATACCGAGTTTCACTAAACAACGATATGCTATAAAAATATTATTAAAACTAGCCGTTATGAATAGTAATAACCACTTTTTAAAACTCTGTAAATCTTATTTTTCAAAATGAACTTCATTTTTGGATTCGGAGTATCGAATTTAGCCTAAGGTGAAATTTTGGTACTTTTCGGATAACTTTCATATTCTGATGAATAGTGAAAATTACTAAATTATAATTAAAAACAACTTTTTAATCGAAATAATTAATAGTGATAAATTATTAATTTGAGTGGTTTTAAAGTATATTTAGAATATATTTTTACAATTTAATACAATGTTGGTCATTGGATGTAATTTCACATTTAAACCAGACATAATCAAGTGTCAATCTTTTGATAGATATTGTTTCTTAAAAAACGCTATTTGTTTTGACAGCGGGATTTAATTATAAAATTAATTAATGCAAATTCTATGATATGAATTTGGTAAAATAGACTTCATTTTTGAATTCGGAATATGAAATATAGCTTAGGATGAAATTTTGGCATTGTTCTGAAAAACATCAATTTTTGATGAATAGTGAAACTACTAAGTGGTAGTTAAAAAAAATTAATTTCTTCATAAATCTTAATTTTACCACTTCTGTGAATGGAATTTCAAAAATCCGAGAGACACGGTTGATGTCAGTAAGTAAAATGTGGTTCAATGAGATGAAAATAATTTTTGGTGAATAGTAACTTTTTACTTTTTTTTACCACGGTTAATAGTAAATAGGGTAACTAAGGGTAAATATGATATTACTATTACCCTAACACATGTCCTAATTCTATTGGATTAGTGTAATTCGACCAAAAACAACCTTATGAATATAATATGACCATTTAGGTCCACTTGGATTAGATTATGACATTTAATATTATATTATTTAATGAATAGTTAAAATAGTTAAAATCAAAGTTTAATAACTAAAACATTTTTAATATGGGGTTATACATAAGATAAATTAGACTATAAATATTCATTAGAAATCTAAAAAGATTTCCTACATAATGATATTTTATTTATAATTTTTAGACTTTAAATAAATTGATTTATTTATGACACAACGATGATGCAGTAATTACCCTTTTAAGGAAATATTAACATAATTGATGTTATAAATGCTCAAATGAATGTAATTTGATACTTTTTATGACTTAAACTAATTTTATAGGTTACTATGATATATTAGTGTTGATTTAATCAACTTGGTTCGAACATATAATTCTGTTATGACTTTCACAAAAATCATATATCAAATAGTGTCAAAATTGACACAAAATAGTTTTTAAATAAAATATTATATTATTAATTTTTATTTTATTACTAAAAATCTAAGGTTCGGCCAAATGACTTAGATAAAGATATATTTATTAAAATATACAATTTGGGGTTAGTTTGGCAGGTTATAGTAAGTATATTAACCATATAGTGAAAGAAAACAAAAAGACACGGTAAAAGTTAAATTATTTAACTTAGAGTTAAATCTAATTGATAAGGTTAAAATAATAACCTAAACTTGTCTAAATCCTATTGGTTGATAGGATTTCGACCCATACCCACTTTATCTTCTAAATAAGACCCTTTGGAACCATTATAAACCGATTTTGACTTTAATATAAAATAATATTTTGAGATATTCCTAAGGTGCCCCTCTCCTCCCTTATAAAAGGACACCTCCTCCCCCTCCTCCTCACACCAATTTGAGCACTCAAGCTCGGACAACCCCTGCCAAAATCTCTTCTCCACTTCCCTAGAAACATCCTAGAGGTTCTGGTCTTCCTCAAAGACCAATTTTAGTGCCCTAAGAGGAGGTCTCAAAGAGGCGCTTCAAAGAAGAGGTAATTACCGTTACCAATTCTTTCATCTTTATTTCTTCTTCCACTTCTTCTTATTAGGTTGTATCGTTATGAAGTAATAACATCAGTATCACTCATATACTGATATGTTATTATAAGTATGAATCAACCCTATTTCACCATCTATCCATCCTACGGAAAAAGAAATCACTACGCGTGCGTACGTACGGAATACCGTCTCCACGCCGTGGTGTAATCTATTTTCCACCACCACCTTACATGGATAGGTATAATGGTGTAAAGAATAACTATACATAGTTATTAAAACATCATATTTATTCTGATATATTGTATAATCCACTCCGATTCAATTCAATATTTATGAAAATGATATCATCGCTCGTGCATACGTACGGACTACCGTCTCCACGACGCGATGAGATTCATTCTACATGTTAACCATTTAAGAATGATTATAAAGTATATATAAGAAATAATAATGAAATATATGACATTATAAAGCTACTGGATTATGTATATATATATATGTATGTCATCTACTTACTTCCATTTCAAGACAATAAGGAATGGAAAACAGCGTTCATGCGTACGTACGGACTACCGTCTCCATGAACGGTGTTTTTCATTTTATTTATCTATCTATTATATATATATATATATACTGAATATATATGATATATAAATCAAATTTTATATTCTGGAAGTAAGTAAATCATGATATAAGTAATAATAATGTCAAGAACAACAAGTCAAAACACCTACGATAAATGAAACGATTTTACCCAAAACGCTTCTTTAACATGGAATTTACAAAAGAACGGGTAATATAATGTCATAAGTGAACCATATATGATATCATAACAATGAATATGATTCTATAATAAGTCATTGACATTATTTAAATCATTATACAGGAGGTTCGGACACATATGAAGAAAATCGGACCTAAGGTAAGGGAAATATCACAATCTCATTTTTATCCGAGATTGTTTATTCATAAGTATTTACTGGGGTATATTTTATCATCCACATCCATGTTTCATCAATATGTAATATTATTTCCACCCACCTACAATTTTTTAAATCCATTTTTACCCTTCAGTGAGTTTTTAGTAATATCTATGAAAGGAATCTTTTGTCATACGAGGTACTTTTTGACTTTTCCGACAAAAGTACGAAGAATGTTTTTTTTAACTTATACGGCATGAATGGATTTTTAAAACATTGTTTCCAAGAAGCTTCCTTTACAAGTTTTCAAGTTTATTTTTAATCAACTTCTTTTATTTTAAAGTTGTATGACATGTTATGAAAGGAAAAATGTTTTTGAAGAAGAAGGGATATTTTCCTCAAGAATGGAGTTCAAGTGTTTTATCAAAATTATTTTCCATATAAGATAATAAAGGGTTCTATTTTTATCCCTATTATTAAATTGATTTGTTCATGTTGTGATGGAATTATTTTTATGAATTCCTTTATCTTATATGAATTGATTTATGATGTCATGATGTTTCAAGAATCCCATTTTTGTTACATGTGTTATGCGATGATGTATGATTATGTGGCACACATAAGAAAGGATTCATTATAAGATGGGTGGGACCTATATCTCCCTCCAATGCATTGGGTAAAGATTTTATATCTCATGAGATAGACATGGCTGGAACGGAAGGTTATTTCGGTTCAGTGATACAGGACTGAAACGAGGAGTGAACTCGGTTCAGAAAGGGACTTTGTCCACTAAGATAGTCTTGGCAATGAGTCATGACTAACAAGAAATGATTTTCCATGATTATGTGTGCATGCCACAAAGTTTCAAGTTTTATGTTATGATTATGGTGATCTCATTTTCACTTCTATGATTTGTTCCGTGTTAAGATATTATGATCTCTATTGCAGGTTATGATTTTCAAAAAGATATGATATGATTTTTATTTCTTTTGTATACCCTTACTGAGCATTTGAGCTCACCCTTTTATGTTTTCTTTTCCCTAGGATATAAAGAAAGGTTTTAGGTAAAAAAAAGGAAGATCGTTATGGGAGATTTTGAAGATATTTCACCACGATTAGAAGATTATATTCCGAGTTTCCAAAGACACTAAACTATTACGGTCCTTGTGTGTGTGTTTTTGTTATGTACTAAGTATTCCGCAAAAGTAATGTAATATCCATGTACGTCAAGATACGGGTCTCTACAATGTCCATCGTCTACAACCAACACAATGAGGTGTGGGCATAGCCTGTTCAGGTTTGATTATACGATACACAGTAGGGACCCTGAGACCCTCAAGGTCTCACTAAATCCAACAAGGAAAAACTCAAAGAAAGTTCTCAAAAGATAACCCCTACTTAGGTATAAGTCCATACTTATACCTAACTTATCATGTAACCCATCTGAGCAACAAGGTTTCACACAGATATGAAGTCAAAAGATAACCACTACTTAGGTATATGCCCATACATATACGTAAGTTATCTAGTTACCCATCTCAATCATGAGGAAAGCACAAAGGTCATTGACTCAGCTCAAACCAGGGTTTTCCATATCAAAACCGCAACTACTGAAGAGCTCCGTCTCTGACGAGTACGGTGAACCTGTCACAACTCCGAGGTACTGCTCACTAACCTAAGACTGCTGAGGTACTCCTTCTGTCGAGTACCGCAGGTCAGCCAACCAAACATAGAAGTGCTTCCCGCCAGGGTCTGCCACCCAAACATAGTAGTGCTCCCCCCTATTAGCCTGCAGAGGTACTCTTTCTGTTGAGTACCGCGGGTCAGCCAACCAAACACAATAGTGCTCCCCGTCGTGGGTCTGCCACCCAAACACATTAGTGCTCCCCACTGGGCTATAAAAGTCACTCCGACTCGAATAGGACAAGAAGTCTTCAGGTCTCGGCCAGCTACACGACCTCCATACTCTGTACGCTCGTCTCTAGGAGGTTCCACTCCACGAGCTACTGGTATATACTCCAAGTATCAAAAAGTCTCACGAAGTAGTATCTCGAAGGACTACCTCATCATAGGAGTCTCAACGCAATTGACGGCGCGTCAAACGGCCGCCCAGTCTGTGAGTTATTAGCCTTTTAGTCCCGGGGGGGGTTGTTTTTGTGTACAAAACAACCCGGACGTATCTCAAATGTACCCTGAACTCACATAAGGTATACTCAAAGGGACTGTTTCTCAATGTGATCACCAATGCCGCTGACGGTTCGTCAATCAGACATCTGGTCTGAATGTTATCGGCCTTTTCGTTCTAGGGGCCCGATTGGATTTCAGGTACAATCAAACCCGGGCATATTCCAACTGCATCCAAACCTCAGGTGAAGTATACCAAAAGATCCATCTCACCGAATGGAATCCAACAAATTTGATGGCACGTCTATCAGACGTCCAGAACTCATGTTATAAGAGTTTCCACTCCGAGGGCCCGGTTGGTTTTAGGTTCGAAGAAACCCGACCGTACACAAAGTTATTCGAAACCTTGATTGTAATATATATAAATGACCGTCTCGATCCAAGGATCCCAACGCAATTTACGTTTCATTGATCAGTGATCTTTAGCCCATGTTAGGGGCGTTTGAATGGATCTGTCCAGAAATAGGGGGTATGGGACCGATCCGACCCGGCCCAGTCCCCCTGGGACTGCCCGAACCGGTTCTGGCCCATTAGGGCGCGGCCCAGCCCGGCTGGCGCGATCTGGCCCAGTCGGTGGGGCCCATCCCATCACATCCAGCTCAGCCACGGGTCGGGCCACAGCCTCTGCTGGGCCGGATAGCCCGCGCCGGGCCAGTCCGCCCGCGCTGGGCCGCGCCGCCCGCGCTGGGCCAGGCCGCCGTGCTGGGCCGGGCCGCACCGGCTGGGACGGATCACGCCATTCGGGCCGGGCCGCGCCCTAACGGTCCGGACCCGGACCCGGGTCGGGTCATCCCGGTTCTGGACGACCCAGGGGGTACCGGGCCGGGTCGGACCGGGCCCATACCCCCTGTTTCCGGACAGATCCGTTCAATCGCCCATAACATTGGCTACGGACCTACGATCGATGCACCGTCCATTGCGTTGGGATCCTTGGATCGATACAGTAATTTCAGTTTATTACACTCATGGTTTTGGAGATATTTGGGTACAACAGGGGTTGGTTTGAACCTGAAACCAACCGGGCCCCCAGAGCGGAAACGCTTATAACTTGAGTTCCGGACATCCGATAGACGTGCCGTCGACATTGTTGGATTCCATTCCTTGAGACAGATCTTTTGGAATTCTTCACCTGAGGTTTGGATGTAGTTGGAATATGGTCGGGTTGGGTTGTACCTGAAATCCAACTGGGCCCCTGGAATGGAATAGCCGATAACTTTCTAACCAAATGTTTGATTGACGAACCATCAGCGGTGTTGGTGATCACGTTGAGAAACGGTCCCTTTGAGTATACCCTATGTGAGTTCAGGGTATAGTTGAGATAAGGTCGGGATGGATCACACACAAAACCAACCGGGCCCCCGGGACTAAAAGGATAATAACTCACAGACTGGGCGTCTTTTTGACGCGCCATCTGTTGCGTTGAGACACCTATTACGAGGTAGTCCTTTGTAATACTTCTTTGTGAGAATTTTTAATACTTGGAGTATCGACCTATAGCTCATGGAGCGGACCCTCCCGGAGACAAGAGTATGGAGTTCGGAGACTGTGTAGCTGGCTGAGACCTGAAGACTGCTTGTCCGATTCGAGTCGGAGTGACTTGTATAGCTCAGTGGGGAGCACTAATATGTTTGGGTGGAAGACCCACGGCGGGGAGCACTACTGTGTTTGGGTGGCAGACTCGTGGTACTCAACAAAAGGAGTACCTCTGTAGGCTAATAGGGGGGGTGCACTAATATGTTTGGGTGGCAGACCCCGGAGGGAAGCACTACTGTGTTTGGGTGGCTGACCCGCGGTACTCGACAGAAGAATTACCTCAGCAGTCTTAGGTTAGTGAGCAGGACCTCGGAGTCGTGACATGTTCACTATACTCATCAGAGGCGGAGCTCTTCAGCAGTTGCAGTTTTGATAATGAAAATCCTGGTTTGAGCTGAGTCAATGACCTTTGTGTTTTCCTCACGATTGAGATGGCTTACTAGATAACTTACATATATGTATGGGCATATACCTAAGTGGTGGTTATCCGTCGACTTCATATTTGTGTGAAACCTTGTATCTGAGATGGGTTACATGATAAATTAGGTATATGTATGGACTTATATCTAAGTAAGGTTTATCTGTTGAGAACTTTATTTGTGTTTATCCTTTTAGGATTTATTGATACATTGATGGTCTCGGGGTCCCTACTGAGTATCGTATACTCACCGCTGCAAGGGCTATGCTCGCACCTCGTTGCGTTGGTTGCAGGCAACGGACATCACTGATCGTGGTTGAGGCTTGTAGAGATGGACGGTACCGGAGGTGGATCTCACGACGAGTCGGTACCCAGAGGAGACGGACGAATGTGGAGTGCTGAGGTGGACATCTGTACCTACCCTTCAGGTAGGAAGCCGGAGGACGTTCCAGGAGCTGCTTGTCACCTTTCAGCTGTTTTCCTCTGAGTTGTAATTTACTTTCAGTTGTAGCTGTACCTTTCTTTTGGGCTTGTATTTCCGGCCCCTTGTACTTTCAGCACGTTTTTTACTTCTTTTCTTAGTGTTTGCTTCCACTTGTACTCTGTTGTGTTGTTTACTTTTATAAAGGCAATTCCTTTCCTTTTATTTGGGATTTACGCCTTTGATGCTAGTCTCTATCCCCTGGCCTATGGAAGGTGGGCTTATGGTAGTCATGGCACGGGCCCTAAGGACGGGTCATGACAATATCTATACATTAAAGGAAATGATGAGGTCATGATCACATGAATTCCATGTAACATGTGAAAAATATTTACCTCTATTATAATTCACATAAAATATTAGATTCATTGGATCATAAATATGGAATCTTATCAGACAATTTAGATAGAATGAAATATTACTCTATTCTACTGAGATATAACTGATAGAGGAATGATATTTTCTCCAAAAATTATTAAGGAAACAACAATGATGGTGCATGATATATATAATTAGATCAATTAATCTTAAATATATTGGAAAATCAATGATGATAACTATAAGGAATGTAATTGAATTATATGGTGGATAATGCAATATTTATATTTTAAGTATATAAGAGAGTTATAATGTCTAATGAGAAAGGGATGTTGTACCAAGCTAAAATTGACATTTAAAAATTTTAGAGCGATTGTAGTTGTAGAATAAAAATCGGAAAAGATAGAAAACATTCAAAAATAAATACAATCTTCTATTATTCATTTATGTTGAATTTCATTATTGACAAAACTCATGTACATCACACTGATGGAATAGAATTTGAATATGGCCATTCCAGTAAGAAAGAGAATGTATAATTTCCTTACACTATAGAAATATATTTTAATCATTAATATATTTAAATAATAAATTACTTATTTAATAAAATAGATAACATCATTATTTATTTTGAATATTAAAATATATTTATATTTATTTTATGGGATTCTATATTTTATATAAGTCGATTGCATTTATGTCATCAAATGTTGAATATAATATAATGTGTAAATAAATAAAAAGATATTAAATTCAATTTAATTAGTAACTAGTAAAATATAAAAGTGAAAATAAATAATTTTTAATAAGTTATTATTCTATAAAAATAGTTATGTATATATTGTATTTTATAAATTAGATGATCATATTTTCATATTTAGAAATTAAATCAGATTAATTAGAAGAAAAATTACGGATTAGAACATCTATATTTGTTAGGATGTGATATCTAAAATATTTCGTAAAAAAATAATAACGACTCTAAAATTTCAATCAAGGTTAATTATAGTAAAAATTATTAACATAAGGTGGATCGATTTTTTAAAGTATAAATTTAAATAATAAATGTTAGAATTTATTTTTTGGAATGGAATCGGAAAAAATATTTCACACCATCATTAAGTCACCTAACTCATCTAAATTCTATTAGGTTCAATTATTACCCCTAAAAACCATTCAATTCCATGTAATATTTATTTTTTAACTTAAAAAAGTGCTCCCTTTAACACAAATCATGCTAATATACTTTTCCAAAGTAATCATGAAACTCTTAATATTTTACTTATCCTATATTCAACATCCATTTTTTGTAGCCCCTTATTCTATAAAGAATACTTAAATCTTCCAGTGCCAAGAAGTCTTTCAAGAGAAGAACCATGTTATGAACTTAAACATTACATACACTTTAATATTATACATAGTGTGTTTTCTATAAACCAACCTAAAAATATATTAAAAACATATTAATATAATGAAATCAGTTTCATTAATGTAAAATTTCAATATATGATTTTAACCATTATTTCTCATCATCCCAAGACGTTTGAAAAATAAAAACATCGATCACGTTACATGTGGATTATTTGTTTAATGAAAAATGTCTTCCATTTTATTTAAAAAATAATATAAAAACTGATAAAAAGTTTTAGTTCATGATTTAACATGATATTTTTAATTTTATAAATATTATGTTAATTTTCTTAAATTTAAACATTTTTCATTCACAGAAAGATAAAACCTACATATGTGAGATCATGTATACTACCATCTCAAAAAATGATGTGTTTTATTTTTCATCACCACCATTCATGGTTGGTATTATATTTTATTTAGTGAATAAATATTATATTACTATTTGAAAAATAATTTTTTATAAATTTAATATTTTTATATAAGCCAATAGTAATGAGTAAATATTTTATTCGTTATAATTTACAGAATCTTGCTCGTCAACAACTTCATCCTTTACATGAAAAGATAATGTTCTAATTAAAAGATACTAGTAAATAATATATCATTAGGTAAACTATATTATATTAACATAAAAATATATGAATGATGAAATTTATATCAATGATTGTGAAGAGACTTCAACATTGTGAATGTATTATAAAATGATTATATATAATAGTGCTCGATGTTGAAAATAATCAATATTTAGATAATAAATTTATTTTGAAATGTTGTGGTGGAATAGAATAAATGGTAATAGATATGAATGAGGATTTGAATTTACGTTATTGATATAGGTATGTTTATTATATATGATGATAAATAGATCATATGTATATTAAAATTTAATGATACGTTTTATCGTCTTAATTTTATCTCATTGTGATATATGTTATATTTAAATATTGTTATATTTTTACTTGAATATATAAATACATATGAGTGTTTTTAATCCCAATTTTCATCTAGTAAAATTTATATAAAAACCATCTAATGTTAAATTTATCATGGGATTTTCATTCAAAAGATACCATATCTATAAGGGTTTTTTGTCATAATTCCCATCCATTGAGTAATAATTTAATATATTCCACATTTTATTCATTTAAATGGTGTAAATACATTACAATTAAATTATTTAATAAAAATTTACATTTAGTAATGTGATATAAAATTCTATTTCACATTAACTCATTCATGTTCTAAAAATTCCTTTCAAAGTAATGTTTTAATTTATTTTTCTAACTAAAAATTATTTCATTGAGTTTTAAGGTTTCCATATAAAAAATGTTCTTATAATTCAATTATATTATATTATTTTTGATTCCATACGATATTCCATCTTATAAATCTAGTGAGAATGAATTTTGTTTCATATAATATTGATGGACTAATTTCATTATCATAAAATGATTACATTGGTAAGATTAATTCTCATCATCTTCAATGAATCAATTTCATATTTATCAATAATCATTTATTATTTAAACTTTATTTATTATCATAATTTAAAATATAAATATTTTTTATCCCTTGTGTACTTATAATTTATCAATGTAATTTTTATTATATTATTAATATTATAAAGACCCGAAATTTCCATGAAAATTTTTTATTAAATAAATGGGTATTTTAAGAGTCTGTGAAAATTTACAAGGCCTAATTCCTAGGCCTGGTGTTCCTGGAATAAATTTATGAAGTTTTTTTTAGGTGAATTCAGTAAACATATGAGCGGGTTATTATATCTTTTGAACCGGTGCTTGGAACTGAAATCTGAGGGCACCATTGAACTCTCAGCGTCGATATTTGCATAAGAAGAATTTTTTGTCGAAGACAATGAGTTGATGATAGAAGTTAGTTTTTGGGATTTCTAAAAAAAATCAAGTGTAGCTACACATCATTTTATTTGAGCGACCATTAGGTATGTGGGGGTCAAAACCTCCTCTTGGAGGATGGAGGTGGGGCCACCACACATTAACCTATCATTAGAGGTTATGGTGGTGGGGACCACCAAAACTAATCCTCCCATGAGAGGATTAATGTGGTGGGAACACATGGGGCATAACCCCCTAATTGATGGAGGAGGATAAAACCTCTAAAATATCCCTCATTAATAAGGGAGTGCCTCTTGATCTCCCATAAATTAATTCATGTCGTCTTTCAATATTTAATGAGTTGGAGCCATTTAATTAATTCTCCACTTCTGAATTATTGTGATGACGCATAGTTTATTATTCCTACTCCACCCCATTAATTAAATGAGTCATCTCATTTAATTAAATGCCACAATTTGAATTTTAAACTCAATAATATAAAATAAAAGACAATATTTTATTTGGATGGGATATCTTTTCATTTTTTGGCAAAGGACGATTAGAGGATCATTGGGAGAAAGCTCCAAATGAAGAACCATTCTCCCTACGAAGAACGAAGAATGAAGAACCCGTTATTCCAATGAAGAACGCCATAAAATATCTTCCAAGGACTTCTTCCTCAGACTTCTTCACCGGACACATACAGACGTGGAGCGTCTTCCATGAGTCGATGCAACTCGGGTTTGGAAGTTCTTGGCGGACGCGACGAATGACGATCCTCTTCGTCTTCTTCATGAAACATTGTCAATGAACGATGAACGTCCAACAAAGGTAGGGGTTTTTTTCATTTTGATGATTTTTTTTCTTCTTCTCATCATTGAATGAATGGAATCGATGGAAAGTGATGTAATTATATTGACGTTCATCATCATTTCTTGATGAACCAATTAATACCACCTTAAACGCAGAACATGCGGGCCAACCTAACATCGCCGGACATCCTCTGTAAATTCTACTTTCTTGTGGTGTTCTTGAAAGTGGCAATGAGCCAACGGAGGGAGAAACGACAAAGGTCGTGCTACATGCGGCCTATGTGAACCGCACTGCCCCCGCGGCATCCTGCACCACCTCCGGCCTTGCCCGCACGCTGCCTGCACCCCGCTGGCCTGCACTCACGCTGCCACCGCCCTGCTAGACTCCTCGCGCACTACCCGTGTGCCCCGTTGGCTTTCTAGCGCCCTGACCAGTGCACCAACGGCTTTCCCGCGTGCTGCCCGCACCCCGCCGGCCTCCCGCACCCTACCGACACCACGCCGGCCAGCCTGCGTGCTGCCCGCGCCCCGCTGGCCTCCCTGAACCCTGCCTGATGCCCCGCGCCCTGCCCATGCATTGCCCGCCCACCCCGCCAGACAACCCGGGCGACCTTCCCGTGCCACGGATCTCGGACTAACTGGACGAGCTTTGCTAGCCACCCGAGTCGGCCCGTGGCATCCTTCATGGCGTCGCTGGCTGAACCGGCTTGACATTTCGGGCCGAGCCACCCGAGCGGTGCCCCACGTGGTGCTGGCCGAACCGCCCCCATTGTCTGCTGGGCCGAGCCTAGAAAACTGGGCCGAACATAGCGAGATGATCGAGTTGGCCAAGACTTGGATGGGCCATGTCGGTCCGACGGGGTTGGACTAGGCCCAGGCCCCATACTAACCATTAATTCCATAGTCCATATCTTTGGCACCTGATGACCGTTTGAAGAACCATCAGTGGCGCTAGTTTTCGTGGAGCACAATGGTACTTTTGAGTAAACCTAGTGGAGTTTAGGGTAATGTTTAGAGATGGTCAGGTTGGATCGTACACTAATCCAACCGGGCCCCCAAGACTAAAAAGCGTATAACTCACATATCGGGCGTCTGATTGATGCACCGTCTGTTGCATTGAGACCTCTATGTCGAGGATGGCCTTTGAGTTACTTCTATGAGGGAATTCATGACAGTTGTAGTATCGACCTGTAGCTCATGGAGCGGACCCTCTCAGAGAGGATCAAGTATAGTACGAAGACTTAGTAGCTGGCTGAGACCTGACGACTGCTTGACGGATTCGACTCCGTGTGATTCGACTAGCCCAGTGGGGAGCACTTGGTTGCAGTGGTATACCCACGGCGGAGGATCACCTGGTTGTAGGCAGCAGACCAGTGGTACTCGACAGGAGGAGTACCTCTGTAGGCTATTAGGGGGAGCGCCTGGTAGTTGGCGGCAGACCCATAGCGGGGAGTGCCTCTATGTAAGCACGGCAGGCCCATGATACTTGACAGGAGGAGTACCTCAGCTGTCCAGGGATTGTGGGAAGCACCTCTATGTGACGCGGGAGGACCACTTTACTTGATATAGGAGGACTACTCCAACATATATGGTTCCGACACTGTTACTGGGGATGTTACGTGATACTAACCCGAGAATAAAATGAAGGTTTGAGCTGTGTCAATAATTTTTGAGTTGACCCCATTATTGAGATTGATTACTTGATAACTTAGGTATATGTATGAGCATATAACTATGTGTGGTTATCTGTTGATTTCTTACATTGTGGGTTATCCTTGTTGGATTTTGTGAGACATTAAGGGTCTCGGGGTCTCTACTGAGTATCGTTATACTCACCCCCGCAAGGGCTATGTAACACCCCGAGATTTTATGAAAAATATTCTTTTTAATTTCATTAATGTCTTTTGTTGTATGCTACACCAAAATGAGCTTGCACGACACGCATCCTTGACTTGCCTTGCATTACACGCAATCACGACCTTCCTCGATAGCGTGTGTAGTACGCAATAACGAGCTTCACTAAACAACAATATGCTATTAAACTATTATTAAAACTAGCCATTATGAATAGTAATAACCACATTTTGAAATTTTGTAAATTTTATTTTTCAAAATGGACTTCATTTTTGGATTCGGAATATCAAAATTAGCTTAGGGTGAAATTTTGGTACTTTTCGGATAACTTTCATATTCTGATGAATAGTGAAAATTACTAAATTTTAATTAAAAACAACTTTTTTAATCAAATTAATTAATAGTGATAAATTATTAATTTGATTGGTTTTAAAGTATATTAAGAATATAATTTAACAATTTAATACAATGATGGTCATTGGATATAATTTCACATTTAAACCAATTATAAACAAGTTTCAATCTTTTGATAGGTATTATCTCTTAAAAACACGCTATTTGTTTTGACGACGGGAATTAATTTTTAAATTAATTAATGAAACTGATATGTTTTGAATTTGGTAAAATAGACATCATTTTTGAGTTCCTAATATAAAATATAGCTTAGACCTAATTTTTGGTATTTTACTGAAAACTTACAATTTTTGATGAATAGTGAAACCACTAAGTGGTGGTTAATAAAACTGAATTTTTCATAAAACATAATTTTACCGCTTCTGTGAGTGGAATTTCAAAAATACGAGAGACACGGTTGATGTCAGTAAGTAAAATGTGGTTCAATGAGATGAAAATAATTTTTGGTGAATAGTAACTTTTTACTTTTATTTACCACGGTTAAAAGTAAATATGGTAATTAAGGGTAGAAATGATATTATTATTACCCTAACACATATCCTAATTCTATTGAACAAGTGTAATTCGACCAAAAACAATCTTAGGAATAAAATATGACCATTTTGGCCCACTTGGATTAGATTAGGACATTTATTATTAATTTATTTAAAGAACGGTTAAAAGAGTTAAAATCGAAGTTTATTTACTAAAACATTTTTAATATGGGGTTATACATAAGATAAATTCGACTATAAATATTCATTATAAATCTAAAAATATTTCCTATATAATTGTATTTTATTTTTAATTTTTAGACATTAAATAATTTGATTTATTTATGACACAACGATGATGCAGTAATTATCTTATTAATGAAATATTGACATAATTGATGTTATAAATACCCAAATAAATATAATTTGAGACTTTTTAGGAATTTCACTAATTTTCTAGGTTAATATAATATGTTAGTATTTATTTAATTAACTTTTTTCTAACTTATCATTCTGTTATGATTTTTACAAAAATCAATTACTAAATAGTGTCAAAATTGACATAAAATAGTTTTTAAAACAAATATTATATTATTAATTGTTATTTTATTCCTAAAAATATAAGGTTCAGCCAAATAACTTAGATAAGGTTATATATATTAATAATTAACAACTTGGGGTTCTTTTGGCTTCTTATAGTATGTTTATTAACCTTATAGTGTAAGAACACAAGAAGACACGGTAAAAGTAAAATTATTTAACTTAATGTTAAATCTAAATGATAAGGTTAAAATAGGAACCTAAACTTGTCTAAATTATATTGGATGAGATGATTTCGACCCATCCCCACCTTTTCCTCTAAATAATTCAATTTGGAGCTATTTAAAACCGAACGTGACTTTATAATAAAATAATTGTTCTAGTTATTCCAAAGGTGCCCCTCTCCTCCCTTATAAAAGGGCACCTCCTCCCTCTCTTCCTCACACAACTTTGAGCCTTCAAGCTCGGACAACCCCTGCCACATTCTCTCTTCCACTTCCCTAGAAACATCCTAGAGGTTCTTGCCTTCCTCAAAGACCAATTTTATTGCCCAAAGAGGAGGTCTCAAAGATGTGCTTCAAAGAAGAATTAATTTCTGTTACCGATTCTTTCACCTTTATTTCTTCTTCCACGTATTCTTATTAGGTTGTTTCATTATGAAGTAATAACATCAGTATCACTCATATACTTATATGTTATTATAATTATGAAACAATCCTATTTCACCATCTATCCATCCTACGGAAAACGAAATCACTACGCGTGCGTACGTACAGAATACCGTCTCCACGCCGTGGTGAAATCTATTTTCCACCACCACCTTAATTGGATTGGTATAATGGTTTAAATAATAACTATATATTATTATTTTAAAGTGATATGGATTCTGAAATATTATACATACACTCCAATACAGTCCCACGATCATGAGAACGATATCATCGCTCGTGCGTACGTACGGACTACCGTCTCCACGACGCGATGAGATTCATTCTCCACATTAACCATTCATGAATGATTATAAAGTGTATATAATGAATAATAATGAAATATATGACATGTTAAATCTACTGGATTTATGTATATATATATATGTATGTCATCTACTTACTTCCATTCAAGACAATAAGGAAAGGAAAACAGCGTTCATGTGTACGTACGGACTACCGTCTCCATGAACGGTGTGTTTCATTTCATTTATCTATCTATTATATATATATATATACTGAATATATATGATATATAAATAATGTTTTATATTCTGGAAGTAAGTAAATCATGATATAAGTAATAATAATGTCAAGAACAACAAGTCCAAACACCTACGATAAATGAAACGATTTTACCCAAAACGCTCTTTAACATGGAATTTACAAAAGAACAGGTAATATAAAGTCATATGTGAACCATATATGATATCATAACAATGAATGTGATTATGTAATAAGTCAATGACATTATTTAAATCATTATACAGGAGGTTCGGACACTTACGAAGCTAATCGGACCTAAGGTAAGGGAAATATCACAATCTCATTTTTATCCGAGATTGTTTATACTTTAGTATTTAATGGGGTGTATTTTATCATCCACATCCATGTTTCCTGAATATGTAATATTATTTCCATCCACCTACAAATGTTTAAATCCAATTTTACCCTTCAGTGAGTTTTTAGTAAAGAATACGAAAGGAATCTTTTGTCGTTTCTCGTACGAGGTACTTTTTGACTTTTCCGACAAAAGTACGAAGAATGTTTTTTTTAACTTATACGACATTAATGGATTTTTAAAAAATTATTTCCATGAATATTCCTTTACAAGTTTTCATGTTTATTTTTAATCAACTTCTTTTAGTTTATAATTGTATGACATATTAAGAAAGGAAAAGTGTTTTTGAAGAAGAAAAGATATTTTCCTCAAGAATACATTTCAAGAGTTTTATCAAAATTATTTTCCATCTAAGATAATATAGGGTTCTGTTTCTATCCCTATTATTACATTGATTATGTTGTGATGGAAATATTTTTTATGAATTCCTTTATCTTATATGAATTGTATTATGATGTCACGATGTTTAAGATTCCCATTTTTTATTACATGGGTTATGAAATGATGTATGATTTATGATTTTGTGGCACACATAAGAATGGTATAATTATGAGATGGGTGGGACTATATCTCCCTCCAATGCATTGTGTAAAGATTTTATATCTCTTAAGATAGACATGGCTGGAATGGTAGGTTATACCGGTTCAGTGAAACAGGACTGAAAGGAGGGTGACTCGGTTCAGAAAAGGACTTTGTCCACTAAGATAGTCTTGGCAATGAGTCTTGACTAACAAGAAATGATTATCTATGATTATGTGTGTATTCCACAATGTTTCATGTTTTAAGTTATGATTATTGGGATTTCATTTCACTACTATGATTTATCCCATTTATGAAATTATGCTCTCTTTTGCAGGTTAAGATTTCCAAAATGTTATGTTCTTATGAATATGATGTGATTGATATTTATTTTATTTACCCTTACTGAGCATTTGAGATCACCCTTTTATGTTTTATTTTCCCCAGGATATAAAGAAATGTTTTAGGTTAAAAAAAGGAAGATCTTTATGGGAGATGTTGAAGATCTTTCACCACGATTAGAAGATTATATTCCGAGTTTCCAATGACACTAAACTATTATGATCCTTGTGTGTGTGTGTTTTTGTTATGTACTAAGTATTCCGCAAAATTAATGTAATGTCCATGTACGTCAAGCTTCGGGTCTCTACATTTGGTATCAGAGGAATGGTTTAGTCAACCTTTGGAAACTAGGATGCGAGAACTTTAGTGAGATCCTTTAAGATATTTTTAAGGTATGTCTAGGGATGTCCCTATGGATAAGTATAATTATAGGTTATAGTCCTAGAATTGCGCTAACGATCTTAGAATTAAACCTAAGATGTTAGATATTTAAGGTACTCCCCCTTTACTATGCTGTTTTCCCTAGCATTATTTTTGCCTCTCACACTATTCTTTTTGGGTTTTAGAAAATGGCTGGAAACAAGATGATTCACGATATTGGTGGATATGATGGACAATGGAATGATATTCTTCATGAGAAACCAAATGAAATGGGATTTGGAAGTCCAAACATCATTATTATGCCGAATCAGCAATCTCATAATATGATCAATAAAGTAAAATTTGGTAAGTTTCCTGACTCAGCTAATAAGAGAAAGATGGAGTTTCATGATGATCATAGAGGAAAGAAAGTTCAATTTTCCCTATGTAAATAATGTGGGAAGAGGCATCAAGGAGAATGTTTCAAAGGAACTGGAAGATGCTTTGGGTGTGGAAAAGAAGGAAACAAAGCCAGTAAGTGCAAAGGAAAAGGTTCAGTTAACACCAGGGATGAGGATAATGGTATTGCTACGACATCAACAATGGTTAAATGTTTTAAATGTGGAATGTACGGGCATTATGAAAACCAATGCCCTAATGGAAAGTCTCATGAAGAGAATCAGTATGGTCGTATGGGTAGTATTTATGTTGATGATGATGAAGAGACTACAAAGGATATGTGAGATGAATGAATTTTTGAAGCTCGGTCAATGGTTTAAGAATTTAGTGGAATGATTACATGTTTATCATGTATAATGTTGTATAAGAAATCTCATGGTACTATGACATAAAGATACATCTAAGGATTGTTACACTGTTGTCTTTCCTTGAGTTTTGAAAGTGAATGATTAATGGTACCACTATCCATGAAAGGTTATTCAGATATTTTTGGAATGTAGATGATATGTGCATAATGAAGGGATAAGGATAAAATTAAATGTTTAACAGTATTCATGAGCTCATGATTGATATAAGGACTAAGTGATATCATGGTTTGGGTATATATAATTTTGAGGATTTTGGTATGTGAAAAGTGTTAACTATTAACTGCATTCATGTTTTCACTAAGGTTCAATGGGTATTCATTCTTCAAGAGAATACATGATTAAGGTATTCACATGTTTTTAATTTGACCAACAAGATATATCTTATATGGGGGTAAATGATGGCATTCACGTGATCATTTTCTTTATACTATGATCTTGGACCGAAGTATTTTATATAAGCCTAACGATTGTAATGGATTATGTTTTACATAAGTTAGGATAAATTTTTTTCGATATTATTGATGGGATGTTATAATAATATAGCTTTAGAAAAAGGACAACCTGCAGGACGGGCGACAGCCCATCGCGTCGGACAAGGCTGTGGGAATCGAACCCACAACCGAAGTGCGACTGGCCTTTATCGCCTACCACTGGCCTACAGAAAGTCCCTGGTTAGTAGAAACTAGTTTTATTTTATTAAGCGGTATTATATATGAAGTATAATTTCTTTTATGGAACCATATACGATTAACCATAAGAAGGACTTATAACTTTTTCTAACCTTTTGTTTGAAAGAGATGGAATGACCCATCATTCTATCACATGATCTGCTAACACTTCACGAATAACAAATTCAACTTCATATATTTAAGAGATGAAGAGGTAATTGTTCAAGGCACAAACAACAGTGAGATTGTACCAAAATAAAGTAAGTATTTATTCTAATTCAAATTCTTCAACTTTAGGGAAATGATCTTGAAAACCAAAAATGTTGTCTTAGTGCTCTTATATCTGATGAATCAGATGGTACCTTAGATCGTCACAAATTTATGGCTTTTTGATTGCTAGCTTTTCCATAGCCATGTTCTCTACCACTCACTATCAGAACATGATGGTTAGATTTCTCTTCCATATCCATATTTTCACCTATGTGGAAACCTGGTGATTAGTTTATTTGGGTAACCGTTAAGTTTCATAATTTTGTTTTTAAATATTAGTTTTGGTATTCCTTTTTACGATGTGGGTTTCTATTAAAGAAACTTTCGAGTAGTAAACCATTTATAACCCCGATGAATTTCGAGGGCGAAATTCATTTTAAGGGGGGTAGAATGTAACACCCTGAGATTTTATGAAAAATATTCTTTTTAATTTCATTAATGTATTTTGTTGTACGCTACACCAAAAGGAGCTTGCACAACACGCATCCTTGACTTGCCTTGCATTACACGCAATCACGACCTTCCTCGATAGTGTGTGTAGTACGCAATAATGAGCTTCACTAAACAACAATATGCTATTTAACTATTATTAAAACTAGCCGTTATGAATAGTAATAACCACTTTTTGAAATTTTGTAAATTTTATTTTTCAAAATGGACTTCATTTTTGGATTCGGAATTTCGAAATTAGCTTAGGGTGAAATTCTAGTACTTTTCAGATAACTTTCATATTCTGATGAATAGTGAAAATTACTAAATTTTAATTAAAAACAACTTTTTTAATCAAATTAATTAATAGTGATAAATTATTAATTTGATTGGTTTTAAAGTATATTTAGAATATATTTTTACAATTTAATACAATGATGGTCATTGGATGTAATTTCACATTTAAACCAATTATAAACAAGTTTCAATCTTTTGATAGTTATTATCTCTTAAAAACACGCTATTTGTTTTGACGACAGGAATTAATTTTTAAATTAATTAATTAAACTGATATGTTTTGAATTTGGTAAAATAGACATCATTTTTTAGTTCATAATATCAAATATAGCTTAGGCCTAATTTTTGGTATTTTTCTGAAAACATTCAATTTTTGATGAATAGTGAAACCACTAAGTGGTTGTTAAAAAAACTGAATTTTTCATAAAACATAATTTTACCGCTTCTGTGAGTGGAATTTTAAAAATCCGAGAGACACGATTGATGTCAGTAAGTAAAATGTGGTTCAATGAGATGAAAATAATTTTTGGTGAATAGTAACTTTTTACTTTTATTTACCACGGTTAAAAGTAAATAGGGTAATTAAGGGTAGAAATGATATTATTATTACCCAAACACATTTCCTAATTCTATTGGACAAGTGTAATTCGACCAAAAAAAACTTAGGAATAAAATATGACCATTTAGGCCCACATGGATTATATTAGGACATTTATTATTAATTTATTTAAAGAAGGGTTAAAAGATTTAAAATCAAAGTTTTTTTACTAAAACATTTTTAATATGGGGTTATACATAAGATAAATTCTACTATAAATATTAATTAGAAACCTAAAAATATTTCCTACATAATTTTATTTTATTTGTAATTTTTATACATTAAATAATTTAATTTATTTATGACACAACGATGATGCAGTAATTATCTTATTAATGAAATATTGACATAATTGATGTTATAAATACCCAACTAAATATAATTTGAGACTTTTTATGAATTCAACTGATTTTCTAGGTTAATATGACATGTTAGTATTGATTTAATTTACTTTTTTCGAACTTATCATTCTGTTATGATTTTTAAAAAAATCAATTACTAAATAGTGTCAAAATTGACATAAAATAGTTTTTAAAACAAATATTATATTATTAATTGTTATTTTATTCCTAAAAATATAAGGTTCGTCCAAATGACTTAGATAAGGTTATATATATTAATAATAAACAACTTGGGGTTCTTTTGGCTTCTTATAGTAAGTTTATTAACCTTGTAGTGTAAGAACACAAGAAGACACGGTAAAAGTAAAATTATTTAACTTAATGTTAAATCTAAGTGATAAGGTTAAAATAGGAACCTAAACTTGTCTAAATTCTATTTGATGAGATGATTTCGACCCATCCCCACCTTAGCCTCGAAATAAATCAATTTGGATCTATTTAAAACCGAACAAGACTTTATAATAAAATAATTTTTTTGTTATTCCAAAGGTGCCCCTCTCCTCCCTTATAAAAGGGAAACTCCTCCCTCTCATCCTCACACAACTTTGAGCCTTCAAGCTCGGCCAACCCCTGCCACATTCTCTCTTCCACTTCCCTAGAAACATCCTAGAGGTTCTGGTCTTCCTCAAAGACCAATTTTAGTGCCCTAAGAGGAGGTCTCAAAGATGCGCTTCAAAGAAGAGGTAACTTCTGTTACCGATTCATTCACCTTTATTTCTTCTTCCACTTCTTCTTCTTTTGTTGTTTAATTATGAAGTAATAACATCAGTATCACTCAAATACTGATATGTTATTATAAGTATGAAACAATCCTATTTCACCATCTATCCATCCTACAAAAAACGAAATCACTGCGCGTGCGTACGTACAGAATACCGTCTCCACGCCGTGGTGAAATCTATTTTCCACCACCACCTTACTTGGATGGGTATAATGGTGTAAATAATAACTATATATTATTATTTTAAAGTGATATTGATTCTAAAATTGTATACATACACTCCAATACAGTCTCACGATCATGAGAACGATATCATCGCTCGTGCGTACGTACGGACTTCCGTCTCCACGACGCGATTAGATTCATTCTCCACATTAACCATTCATGAATGATTATAAAGTATATATAATGAATAATAATGAAATATATGACATGTTAAATCTACTGGATTTATGTATATATATATGTATTTCATCTACTTACTTCCATTCAAGACAATAAGGAAAGGAAAACATCGTTCATGCGTACGTACGGACTACTGTCTCCATGAACGGTGTGTTTCATTTCATTTATCTATCTATTATATATATATATATACTGAATATATATGATATATAAATAATGTTTTATATTCTGGATGTAAGTAAATCATGATATAAGTAATAATAATGTCAAGAATAACAAGTCCAAACACCTACGATAAATGAAACGATTTTACCCAAAACGCTCTTTAACATGGAATTTACAAAAGAACAGGTAATATAAAGTCATAAGTGAACCATATATGATATCATAACAATGAATATGATTATGTAATAGGTCAATGAAATTATTTAAATCATTATACAGGAGGTTCGGACACTTACGAAGAAAATCGGACCTAAGGTAAGGGAAATATCACAATATCATTTTTATCCGAGATTGTTTATACTTTAGTATTTACTGGGGTGTATTTTGTCATCCACATCCATGTTTCCTGAATATGTAATATTATTTCCATCCACATACAAATGTTTAAATCCAATTTTACCCTTCGGTGAGTTTTTAGTAAATAATATGAAAGAAATATTTTGTCGTTTCTCGTACGTGGTACTTTTTGACTTTTCTGACAAAAGTACGAAGAATGTTTTTTTTAACTTATACGGCATGAATGGATTTTTAAAAAATTATTTCCAAGAATCTTCCTTTACAAGTTTTCATGTTTATTTTTAATCAACTTCTTTTAGTTTATAATTGTATGACATATTAAGAAAGGAAAAGTTTTTTTGAAGAAGAAAGGATATTTTCCTCAAGAATTCATTTCAAGTGTTTTATCAAAATTATTTTCCATCTAAGATAATATAGGGTTCTGTTTCTATCCCTATTATTACATTGATTATGTTGTGATGGAAATATTTTTTATGAATTCCTTTATCTTATATGAATTGTTTTATGATGTCACGATGTTTAAGATTCCCATTTTTTATTACATGGGTTATGAAATGATGTATGATTTATGATTTTGTGGCACAAATAAGAATGGTATCATTATGAGATGGGTGGGACCTATATATCCCTCCAATTAATTGTGTAAAGATTTTATATATCATGAGATAGACATGGATGGAATGGTAGGTTATACCGGTTCAGTGAAACAGGACTGAAACGAGGGTGACTTGGTTCAGAAAGGGACTTTGTCCACTAAGATAGTCTTGGAAATGAGTCTTAACTAACAAGAAATGATTCTCTATGATTATGTGTATATGCCACAATGTTTCATGTTTTAAGTTATGATTATTGGGATTTCATTTCACTACTATGATTTATCCCATGTTATGAAATTATTCTCTCTTTTGCAGGTTAAGATTTCCAAAATGTTATGTTCTTATGAATATGATGTGATTGATATTTATTTTGTTTACCCTTACTGAGCATTTGAGCTCACCCTTTTATGTTTTCTTTTCCCCAGGATATAAATAAAGGTTTTAGGTTTAAAAAAAGGAAGATCTTTATGGGAGATGTTGAAGATCTTTCACCACGATTAGAAAATTATATTCCGAGTTTCCAAAGACACTAAACTATTACCATCCTTGTGTGCGTGTTTTTGTTATGTACTAAGTATTCCGCAAAAGTAATGTAATGTCCATGTACGTCAAGCTTCAGGTCTCTATAGGCTATGCCAGCACCTCGTTGTGTTGGATGCAAACGATGGACAACGCTGACCGAGGCTGAGTGTATGAGGACTGGATGGTACCCGGGGTTGGACCACACTTCATGATGGTAAATGGAGGATACGAACAGGTGTGGAGTGATATGGAGCCTATCCATACCTACCCATCATTTAGCATTTCCCGGAGGACGATCCAGCAGTTGTTTCACCATTCTTCTATTCTACTTGTTTTCCTTGTACGTTCAGTATCCTTTTACTTTATAGTTGGGATTGTATTTCTGGACCCTTTACTTTTCATAACATCCTTTTTATACAGTTTTACTTAGTGTATTACTTCTAACTACTCTATTTTGTGTGTTTATAATTTTTAAAGGAATTTCCTTCCTAGTTTTAGTGATTTATACCTTCCGTTCTAGTCGCTAGCCCCTGGCCTGTGGAAGGCGGGCTTGGGGTAGTCACGGAATGGGACCCAGGGGACGGTTAATGACAAGTTGGTATCATAGGATGTCGGTTCTACATCAGAACTTAGAACTCTGATCTTTTCTGTGAAGCAATAGTTTTAAGGGTACTAAGTGTGGTTTTCCTTTCATGGAGTCCTGTGTTGGTGAGGCAACCGATGTATCCATACACTAGGACCTTTACTACTGATTTCTGATTCAGTGCATGAAAACAATGATTGCGAGTGTGTTTTTAAAAGTTTTCTTTAATTCAGCTCAACCAGGTCAACTCACCAGGTATAAATATTTTGACCATGTCGCATCTGTTTCTTTCAGGATGCCTCCCCGTGGACAACCGGCTAGAGCCCTGAAATTTGTATGTGCAGATAGCCCACCTAGCATTGAGGCCTCGGTGTAGGGCTCTCTTCCAACGGAGTCACTAGCAGTACCACTACCCATTGGGCCACCGATGCCAAAATCCCCAGCAGTAGACGATGCCTGCTGCTTGAGGGTGTTTCATGAGTTCTAGTACCAATGTCCACCCAAGATCAGGGGGATACGGACCCAAAAATTGTTGAGGATTGGCTGGATGATGTGGTGGGAGTCTTCAAACTGGTAGGGACCCCAACAAACCTTATGGTGATCCTTGTCGCGAGTCTCCTTCAGACAGCAGCTGGCAGATGGTGGATCCTGATGCTCCAGGTGCATGATGAGATGACGCTACTATAGACAGGCTTCGAGAGCCTATTTCAGGAGGAGTTTGTCCTATACACCCTTTGTGCTGTGTTAATACATGAGCTACTACATCTACAGTAGGGTAGCATGATAGTAGCTTAGTACTCAGTGAGGTTCACCGACCTCTTGCACTACTCCACAGGTATAGTGTCAGACCCATTCTTCAGGGTTCAGACCTTCGAGCATGGGCTCAGGAGAGAGATCATGGTTTCAATGATCCCACGTAGCATCCCAACATAGGCGGGGGTGCTAGAGAGAGCCCTCATGGTGGATAGTTTCTTTGCTGAGTAGCCTCCCGTTGGGAGACCCACTGCAAGTCGACATGCATCAGAGTCTTCTGCAGCTGGCAGTACATAGATGACTTAGAAGTCCAATAGGACTGGATGTATAGTTGGACGAATTCATGACTCAAAATTAGTTGTGCGGGGCACCCAGAGTGGAGACAGATCTAGACATGCTAGGAACAGACATTGTCACTCATGCGGCAGGCATGGTCACATGGCTCGTGACTGTCCGACCCGTCGTTCGGATGATCAGCAGGTGGTCGAAGGACCGCCCAGGTAGAGACAAAGATTACATCGATCCGGTCCACATAGATATGGTGGACACGGAAGAGGATCTGGTTTTTCATCTGGTGGTGGACGACGTTTTGAGTTGTTACCGCCACCACCACCAGGAGGTCCACCCAGACCACAGAGAGCAGGTGGTCATGCGATAGCTCAGCTTCAGGCAGCTGAAGCATACAACCATGCTGCTCCGGAGATGATACGTGGTACGAACTATGTCTAATCCAACATAGAAGCAGTTATTATAGACACAGGTGCTAGTCACTCTTTCATTTCCACTTCCCTTATTTGGAGCTCAGAGATTTGGAGGGAGCCGTTTGCTCGATCCTTACGTCTATAGACTCCTACGAGAGCATACTCAATGATTACACACTGGTTCTAGTAGTGTGATATTACTCTAGGAGGAGAATGATTCGGTTGGGATCTCCTTGTAGCGGATTTGAGGCATTACGACGTCATATTGGGTATAAGATAGTTATCTACAGTCCATGCTCAGATTGAATGTATTAGGCACAAAGTGTGGTGTGTCCGCACAGATGGAATGAGGGTCACCTTCACCAGCGAGAAGGGAGCCTTTGCAGCATGGGACAGATTTACTTAGAGGAGGGTGTAGCCGATCACATATCATTCGTTCTTCCTTACCCTCGTAGTAGTTGATTTGGAGAGTCCGAGCTATCATGTAGTGGTGGACCAGTAGACGAATGTTTTTCCTAGCGGTGTTCCAAAACTACCTCCTTGTAAAGAGGTGGACTTCTACAATAACCTATATCCCGGGACGACACCGATATCTACTCCAACATATCGGATGACACCCACTAGGCTTCATGAGCTGCGAGTACAGATGGAGGACATAGAGGGGAAGGGATTCATCCGTCCAAGTGTTTCTCCCTGGGTTGCCCAGATTCTATTTTCCAAGAATTCAGATGGGATCTTGAGACTATGTGTTGACTACCATCCCCTGAACCAGGTGACCGTGAGGAAAAAGTACCCACTCACGAGGATTGAAGACCTCCTTGATCAGTTGAAGGGAGCATGATGGTTATCAAAGATAGACATCAGATCAGGTTATCTCCACCTCAGAGTTCGAGATGAGGATGTGTAGAAGACACCCTTCAGATGTCATTACGTCCACTACGAGTTCTTTTTTATGCCTTTCAGCGTAACCAATGCTACATCAGTTTTCATGGGACTCATGAAAATGATCTTCCAACCATACCTCGATTGCATTTTCATAGTCTTCATCGACGACATTCTGATCTACTCAACTACTGAGGAGGAGCATGCCTACCATTTGTAGTTAGTACTGGACACACTCTGAGAGAACTACCTATTTGGTAAGCTATTGAAGTTAAAGTTTTAGATCTGAGATGTGCACATTCAAGGACATGTCATCTCAGAAAATGGAGTTGTAGTAGATCTAGCGAATGTTGAGGTGGTACTTCCTTGGGAGCCACCCGGGAGTGTGATGTAGGTATGATGTTTCCTGGGATTATCTGGTTACTACCGGAGGTTCATTCTAGTCTTATCCAGAGTTTAAGAACAACTATAACCCTAGACTAATAAGGGTAAACCCTTCATGTGGTCGGAGATATGCCTGTAGAGATTTCAGGAGCTACGACATAGGCTGACTAGTGCACCATCTTGAGGCTTCCAGAGGAAGAAGTAGGGTACGTACTTTACTATGACGCATTTGATACCGGACTCAGGTGTGTCCTGATTTAGGAGAAAGAAATGATCACTTATTTTTCTCGATAGTTTAGACAGCATGAGCAGAACTACGCTACCCATGACCTGGAGTTAGCAGCAGTGGTCTTCGCCTTGAAAATTTGGAGACACTATCTTATGGGTGAATGTTTTACCTTGTAATCTGATCACAAGAGTCTCAGATATATCTTCTCTCAGAAGGAACTGAACCTGATACAATTTCAATGGCTTCAGTTCCTCTAGAACTATCACTTCGAGATAGTCTATACTCCTGGAAGGGGGAACGTTGTTGCGGATTCACTTAGCAAGAGAACTAGTATACAGTTTCTAGGCGAGGTGAAAGAAAAACTGGCTATATTATATATATCCTTTGTGTATAGAGATGGAGAAGCTTTTCTACAGTCTCTTACAGTCACTCTACCACTTTTTCAGTGAGTTAGGGTGGCGCACCGTGGAGACGCATACTACAAGACATGGCGTGCTCATATATCCACATGGCAGTCACCTGATGGATTTTCTGAATGTGTGAACATGTCATCCTCTTCAGAGGACATAAAATGGTACCAGTAGCACATCAGGAGGAATTGTTGAGGGAGTTACACACTTCCCCTCTAGCAGTACATCCAGGAGTGGTGATGATGTACAAGGACAATCGACGACAGCACTGGTGGATAGGTATGAAGAAGGCAGTAGCGTAGATTGTCTCTCGGTGCCTCACTAGTCAGCAATTGAAGGCAGAGCACCATGTACCAGCAGGCTTGGTATATCCTTTAGAGGTCCCATAATGGATTTGTTATGGTATATCCATGGACTTATTGATGGGTCTTCCACGTAAATCCAGGGGTCACGACTTGATTTGGCTGATCGTTGACCAACTCACCAAGTCAGCCCACAACCTACCGATCAATGATCAGGGCTCAGTAAAGATCATGGGACGCCTCTATGTCCAGGAGATTGTGTGGATACATGGATTACCTTATTCTATTGTCTCTGATCATGACTCATGCTTTACTTACCATCTATGGAAGGGGTTACATGAGGCTTTCAGGACACAACTTCATCTGAGCACCACCTTCCATCCTCAGACGGAGGACCAAACTGAGTGGACCATTCAGACTCTCAAGGACATGATGTGTGATTATGTACTTTACATCGGTTGTAGCTAGTAGGATCACTTACCTTTTTTGGAGTTTTCATACAAAAACATTTATCACTCCACCATCGGGATGATATCTTTTGAGGCCTTGTATGGTCGACCTTGTAGAATGCCACTATGCTGGACAGAACCTAGGGAGTCAGTACTGGTGGGACCAGAGATGGTACGAGCTACCACAGAGAAGGTGAAGATAATCAAGGAGTGGATGAAGACAGTACAGAGCAGGCAGAAGTCGTATGCTGATAGGAGACGGAGACCACTAGAGTACGAGGATGGCAACCATATCTTTCTACGGGTCTCACCTCGACGAGGTATACAGAGATTTGGGCGAGGCGAAAAGTTATCTCTGAGATTGATCAGACCATTCCAGGTCCTCAGTAGAGTAGGGGAGGTGGCTTACCACCAGTATCTTCAACCTCCATTGCACTGGGTGCATGACGTCTTCCTCGTATCTCAGCTAAGTAGATACTTGGACGACCCTTCTCACATCATCGAACATGGAGAGATAGATGTTGACGATGGGAAAACTGTCACAGATGTTCTAGTGGATATTGAGGATAAAAATGAGTGGGTCCTACGTGGACGGTTGATACCACTGTTATGAGTTCGCTGGAAGCACGAGACCTTTTAGTAGAGCCCATGGGAGCGGTAGGCACAGGTGCATGCTCAGTACCCCCATTAGTTCCCTAGTTAATGTTGTAGCTTACAGGGATGTAAAGCCCTATG
Source organism: Viscum album (assembly GCA_963277665.1). Taxonomy (NCBI): domain Eukaryota; kingdom Viridiplantae; phylum Streptophyta; class Magnoliopsida; order Santalales; family Viscaceae; genus Viscum; species Viscum album. The sequence goes on from OY728127.1 coordinate 1,380,436,327, forward strand.
TTTGGGAGAATGTAAAGTCCCATAATTTCCCTGGAAATGTTTTTCTTAAATACATGGGAGCTTTACGAGTCCTTGAAAATTTACGGCGCATGATTCCGAGGCCCGGTGTGCCCGGAATCAATTTCTGAAGATCTGTTTGGGTATGTTCAGTAAACATAAGAGACGGTTTTTATAACTTTTGAACCAGTGCTCGGAACTGAAATTCTAGGACATTGTTGAACTCTCGGTGCTCGTATTCACTTTAGAAGACTTTTACTTCGACGATAGTGAGTCGAGGATAGAAGTTAGTTTTTGGGTTTTCTTAAAAAAAATAATAATAAAATAATGTGTAACTACGCTTCTTTTTTTGAGCCTCCATTTGTTATGTTGTGGTTAAAACCTCCTCATGGAAGTTAGAGGTGGGGCCACGCACCTTAGCCTCTCATTAGATGTTATGGTGGTGGGACCCACCCGAACTAAACCTCCCATGTGAGGATGAATGTGGTGGGGACCACATGGGTCGTAACCCCATATTGATGGAGGGGGATAAAACCTCTCAACTCTCTATCATTAGTGAGGGAGAGCCTCTTGATCTCCCCTAAATTAACTCATGCCAACTCTCAATATTTAATGAGGTGGAGCCATGTAATTAATTCTCCCCTATTTATTTGTTGTGCCGACAGATAATTTATTCTGATAACTCCACCCCATTAATTTAATGAGTCATAACATTTAATTAAACCCCCCAATTTTAATTTTAAACTCAATAATCTAAAATAAAAGGCAATATATTATTTGGAGGGGCTAGATTTTCATTTGTTGGAAAGGAGTATTAGAGGACCAATGAGAGAAAACTCCCAACAAAGAACCATTCAATCAACGAAGAACGTAGAATTCATTCTTCCAACGAAGAACATTAGAAATGACCTTCCTTGAATTCTTCGTCAGACTACATCAAGAGACACCTACCGACAAGGTGCATCTTCCACGTTTCGACACAACTAAGGTTTAGAAGTTCTTGGCAGATGCGACGAATGACGATCCTCTTCGTCTTCTTCCCGTAACTTGTTCAATGAATGAAGAACAGAAAATAAAGGTAGGGGTTTATTGCATGTTGGTGCTTTTCGTTTCCTCTTCTCATCATCTAAGGAAAGGAATCGATACAATGTGATGTAATTAAATTTTTGTTCATTTTCCTTCATTGATGAAAAAATAGATACCACCTTAAACGCGGAGGATGCGGGCCAACCTAACATGGCTTGCCATCTTCCTTCGATTCTTCTTTCTTCTGGTGTTCTTAGAAGTGGCAACGAGGCGATGAAGGAGAAAATGAAAAAGGCCGCAGTACTCGTGGCCTCTGTGAACTGCGTCGCCCCTGCAGCATCCCCCACCATCTCCAGTCGGGCCCGCGTGTTGCCTTCTCCCCACAGCACCCCCCCTCTCCCTGTTCAGCATCCCAAAGGCCTGCCCGTATGCTGTCGGTGCCCCGCTAGTCTGCCCGCCCGCTGCCCGCACTTCGATGGCCTACCTACACCCTGCCCGGTGCCCCGAGGCCAGTATACACACTTCCCGCACACCCCGTCGGCCTACCCCTATGGCCTGCCCGCGCCCCGGCTCTCGGCCGAACATGAAGAGCCGTGTCGGCCACCGGAGCCAGCCTGTGGTGTCCTTTGCCTCGTCGTGGTCCGAATCGGCTCAGCTTTATAGGATGAGCCTCCTGAGCCACGCCCCACTCGGTGCGGGCCGAACCAGGCCCATACTCCGGGTCGAACCGCATACGGGGTGACCTAAGAGCCAAATCGCCCCTGAAGTTCACTAGGCAGGGCCCAGTGGACCAGGCCGAACCTAGCAGGCTGACCCACCCAATAGGCCGGGTCTGTGTTTGGCCGAGTCGGTATGATCGGGTCAGACCGGGCCTAAGCCCATTACTGACCATTACTTCCTTTGGCCATATCTTTGGCACCGGACGACCATTTGATGAACTGTGAGCGGCACTGGTTTTCAAGGAGCATGATGGTCCCTTTGAGTATACCCCACTAGAGTTCAGGGTAACGTTGAGATATGGTTATGTTGCATCATACCCTAGTCCAAATGGGCCCTCGGGAGAAAAACATTTATAACTCACAGATCGGGCGTCCGATTGAAATGTTGTCTGTTGCATTGAGACCCCTATGACAAGGCAGACCACTGAGTTACTTCTACGTGAGACTTCATGACAGTTGGAGTATCGATTTGTAGCTCGTGGAGTGGACCCTTCCAGAGGCGAGCAAGCGATGTTCAAAAACATAGTAGCTGGATGAGACCTGACGACTGCTTTACCGATTCGACTCGGAGTGATTCGACTAGCCCAGTGAGGAGCACCTTGTTGCGGCGGCAGACCCATGGAGGTGGAGCATCTGGTAGTAGGCAGTAGACCCACGATACTCGATTAGAGGAGTACCTCTGTAGGCTATTAGGGGGAGCACCTGGTAGTTGGCGGTAGACCCACTGTGGGGAGCGCCTCTATGCCAGCGCAGCATACCCACAGTACATGACATGAGAAGTACCTCAGCAGACCAAGGATAGTGGGAAGCACCTCTGTGTGATGCAGAAGACCCACTGTACTCGATAGAGGAGGAGTACTGATCATCTGAGGTTCCAAAACTGTGACTGAGGATGTTACTTGATACTACCCCTAGAACAAAATCATGGTTTCAGCTGAGTCACTAACTTTTGAGTTTACCTCATGATTTAGATAGATTACTCGATAAAAAATATATATGTATGGGTATATACCTAAGTGTGGTTATCTGTTGATTTCTTACATTGTGGTTTATCCTTGTTGGATTTTGTGAGACATTGAGGGTCTTGGTGTCCCTAATGAGTATCGTTACACTCAACCCTACATGGTCTATGTCCGCACCTCATTGTGTTGGATGCAGACGATGGACACCGCTGACCGAGACTGAGTGTACGAGCACTGGATGATACCCAGAGTTGTACCACACGACGTGAAGGTACACAGAGGAGATTAATGAATATGGAGTGTTGTGGAGGATATCTGTACCTACCCTTTAGGTATGATTTCCCAGAGGATGATCCAGCAGCTGTTTCACCTTTCTTCTATTGTACTTTTATTCCTTGAACTTTCAGTTTCCTTGTAATTTATAGTTGGGCTTGTATTTTCGGCACCGTTACATTTCATCACTTTGTTTGTATACAGTTTTACATAGTCTATTGATTCCACCTACTCTGTTGTGTGTGTTTATAATTTGTAAATTCAATACCTCCCAAGTATTAGGGATTTACGCCTTTGGTTTTAGTCGACATCCCCTAGCCTATGGAAGGTGGGCTTGGGGTAGTCACGACACGGGACCCTGTGGACGGGTCGTGAAAAATATTGTGGGTCTTCAATAATGGTATATTAAAATAATAAAAATTCATTTCATTCCATGTACAATTGGTTAATTTTACACTCTTCATATCTTATAGAAATATATTATTTCACATTCATGGTCGACAAATTGAGAGTTAGTTTATTTTATGTTTTAAAAATATTATCATTATAACATCATGGAAATTATTTTTAAAAGTGGATCATAACCTCATCTTTTTATGATAATGATAAGTTATATGTTATAAAATATATTTTTATTACATCAATTCAACTTTCCTCCAAACCCTATATGTTATATCTCTATTGATGTAATGTTCCATTAATTTTACTATAAATAATATTTTTATAAATTTTTATTGGTATATTATCCTCATTGTATCAGATGATGTAATCACTACTGGAAATAAAACATTTACCAACGGTTGAGAAGTGTTGGGAAAGGCTGGACAACCGTTGGTATAACATATACCAACGGTTCTTCCAGCCGTAGGGAAGTAAGCCGTTGGGAAAAACATTTCCCAACGGTTTACACTGAACCGTTGGCATAGGGTGGAGAAAGATTACCCTATGCCAACGGTTCTTCAAGTTTCCCAACGGTTTGTTTTTCCCAACGGTTTATAAAACCGTTGGGAAAAATCCAAACTCTACTCTTTCCCAACGGTTCTAAACCATTGGGAAAGGTTTTTTACCAACGGTTTTATGAACCGTTGGTAAAACTAATCCTAGAGTTTCTATGCCAACGGTTTTGAACCGTTGGCATAGCCTCTGCTGGGCAAATCAGCCAGCAGCTCCCCAATTTGGCCAGCAGCTCCAGCTCTCCAATTTGACCACCACGAGGTCTGGTTTTGTGGGTTCCCTCTCATTTTTCAATCCAATTATTGTACCTGCAATAAACTAACACATACATATATAAAATTATTGTACCTTCAATAACCAACTAACACTTACATATAGAGAACAAATTCAAACACGTTTAACATATAATGGTAGAACTATACACATCCATAATTAAATTAGAATTGATAACGTAATTATAAACATACATAATTCATTTAGAATTCAATTTAAAATTTAGATGATAATTATATGTGGAATCTAGAAGTCAATTCATAATTTGATCTGTTTTTTGTATACCATATATTTTTACCTAAAGTAATGTCCATTTTAAACATAATGCATACACCTGGAGTGCTACCGTCCACAACGCGCCTCAGATTGAGGCGGGGTTGACTCATACACGTCACATATGACCCCTGGATCGTTGTGCTAATGTATCGACACAATCCGAATGCATTTGATCGGTTTTCCGTATGTCAGTTGATGTTTTTCAATTAAAATGACGTACTTTTGAAACAAAAGGCAGACACTTTGAGTGGTTCCGGCCACACCGCGCCTCAGATTGAGGCGGTGTTGACTCATACATGTCACATATGACCTATGGATCGTTCTCTTAAAGTTTCAATGGAAACCGAATGCGTTTGGTCGGTTTTCCGTATGTACTTAAATTGTTGTCCATTTTAAGCAAAAGAGAGCCACATAGAGTGATTCTGGCCACACCGTGCCTCATATTAAGGCGGGGTTGACTCGTACACGTCACATATGACCCATGGATCATTTTAATAATGTATCGACACAATCCGAATGCATTTGGTCGGTTTTCCGTATGTCAGTTGATGCTTTTCACTTAAAATGATGTCCTTTTGAAACAAAAGACAGACACTTTGAGTGGTGCCGGCCACACAGCGTCTCAGATTGAGGCGGGGTTGATTCTTACACGTCACATATGACCCATGGATCTTTCTCCTAAAGTTTCAATGGAAACCGAATCCGTTTGGTCGATTTTCCGTATGTACTTAACATGGTGTCCGTTTTAAACAAAAGAGATCCACTTAGACTGATCCCGGCCACACCGCGAATGGGATTCATCCCGGGTTTGCTCGTACACATCACATATGACCCATGGATCGTTGGGATAAATTATCAACAGATTTGGAATGCGTTTGGTTGGTTTTCCGTATGCCAGTTGTTCTTTTCACTTATAATCCTGTCCATTTTAAACAAAATTGACATAGTTAGAGCGGTTTCGGACACACCGCTCCTCGGATTGAGGTGGGATTGACTCGTACACGTCACATACGACCGATGGATCCTTGTGCTAAGGTATCAACACAGTCCGAATGCCTTTGGTCGGTTTTTCGTATGTCAGTTGATGCTTTTCACTTAAAATGACGTCTTTTTGAAACAAAAGGCAGACACTTTGAGTGGTGTCGGCCACACCGCGTCTCCGATTGAGGCGGGGTTGATTCGTACACGTCACATATGACCCATGGATCGTTCTCCTAATTTTTCAATGGAAACTGAATCCGTTTGGTCGTTTTTCCGTATGTACTTAAAATGTCTGTTTTAAACAAAAGAGAGCCACTTAGACTGATCCCGGTCACACCGCGACTCGGATTCATCCCGGGTTGGCTCGTATATGTCACATATGACCCCATGGATTGTAGGGATAAATTAACAATAGATTCGAAATGCGTTTGGTCGTTTTTTCGTATGTCAGTTGATGCTTTTCACTTAAAATGACATCCTTTTGAAACAAAAGACGGACACTTTGAGTGGTGTCGGCCACACCACATCTCCGATTGAGGCGGGGTTGATTCGTACACGTCACATATGACCCATGGATCATTCTCCTAAAGTTTCAACGGAAACCGAATCCGTTTGGTCGGTTTTCCGTATGTACTTAAAATGATGTCCGTTTTAAACAAAATACAGTCACTTAGCGGACGACATCGGATTGACCTGAAATCACAGGACAACAATCCCATTATTATTCGCGATGTGCACGCACAGACGGCACGTCAATCAGACGTGCGGTCTGCGCGGGAGAACTCATTATGCCTTCTTTAAGCGTTGTGCGCGCTTGATAAACGCGCGTGGGGGGTCCAAACTGGCCGAACGAAGTCCGAATGGCCTGAAATCGGACGACATCAAAGGGTGAATGAATTGTGATGTGTTCGAGCAGACGGCACGTCAATCGGACGTGTCGTGTTCCTGCGGTGACCGGGAACGCCGTTCTAGTGTCATAAACGGCCAAAACGGGCATCTAACGGTCAAAATCATAGCGGACGACATCGTATTGACCTGAAATCACAGGAAAGCAATCCCATTATTATTCTCGACGTGCACGCGTAGACGACACATCAATCGGACGTGCGGTCTGCACGGGAGGGCTCATTATGCGTTCTTTAAGCGTTGCGCGCGCTTGATAAACGCGCGTGGGGGGTCCAAACTGGCCGAACGAAGTCCGAATGGCCTGAAATCGGACGACATCAAAGGGTGAATGAATTGTGATGTGGTCGAGTAGACGGCACGTCAATCGTACGTGCCGTGTTCCCGCGGTGACTGGGAACGCCGTTCTGGTGTCATAAACGGCCAAAACGGGCGTCTAACAGTCAAACTCATAGAGGACGACATCGTATTGACCTGAAATCACAGGACAACAATCCCATTATTATTCGCGACGTGCACGCGTAGATGGCACATCAATTGGACGTGCGGTCTGCACGGGAGGGCTCATTATGCGTTCTTTAAGCGTTGTGCGCGCTTGATAAACGCGCGTGGGGGGGTCCAAACTGGCCGAACGAAGTCCGAATGGCCTGAAATCGGACGAGATCAAAGGGTGAGTGAATAATGATGTGGTCGAGAAGACGTCACATCAATCGAACGTGCCGTGTGCCCGCGGTGACCGGGAACACTGTTCTGGTGTCATAAAAGGCCAAAACGGGAGTCTAACGGTCAAAATCATAGCGGACGACATCGGATTGACCTGAAATCACAGGACGACAATCCAATTATTATTCGCGACGTGCGCGTGCAGACGGCACGTCAATCGGATGTGCGGTCTGCGCGGTAGGGCTCATTATGCGTTCTTTAAGCGTTGCGCGCGCTTGATAAACTTGCGTGGGGGGGTCCAAACTGGCCGAACGATGTCCGAATGGCTTGAAATCGGACGACATAAAAGGGTGAGTTAATTGTGATATGGTCGAGCAGAGGGCACGTCAATCGGACATGCCGTGTGCCCGCGGTGACCGGGAACGCCGTTCTGGTGTCATAAACGGCCAAAACGGGCGTCTAACGGTCAAACTCATAGCGGACGACATCGGATTGACCTAAACTCACAGGAAAACAATTCCATTATTATTCGCGACGTTCACGCGCAGACAACACATAAATCGGACGTGCGGTCTGCATGGGAGGGCTCATTATGCTTTCTTTAAGCATTGCACGCGCTTGATAAACGCACGTGGGGGGTCCAAACTTGCCGAACGAAGTCCGAATAGCCTGAAATCGGACGACATCAAAGGGTGAGTGAATTGTGATGTGGTCGAGCAGACGGAACGTCAATCGGACGTGCCGTGTGCCCGCGGTGACCGGGAACGCCGTTCTGGTGTCATAAAGGGCCAAACGGGCGTCTAACGGTCAAAATCATAGCCAACGACATCGGATTGACCTGAAATCATAGGACAACAATCCATTTATTATTCACGACGTGCACGCATAGACGGCACGTCAATCGGATGTGCGGTCTGCGCGGTAGGGCTCATTATGCGTTCTTTAAGCGTTGTGCGCGCTTGATAAACGCGCGTGGGGGTGGGGGGGGGGTCCAAACTGGCCGAAAGAAGACCGAATGGCCTGAAATCGGACGACATCAAAGGGTGAGTGAATTGTGATGTGGTCGAGCAGACGGCACGTCAATCGTACATGCCGTGTGCCCACGGTGACCGGGAACGCCGTTCTGGTGTCATAAAGGGCCAAAACGGGCGTCTAACGGTCAAAATCATAGCGGACGACATCGGATTGACCTGAAATCACAGGACAAGAATACAATTATTATTCGCGACGTGCACTCATAGACGGTACATCAATCGGATGTGCGGTCTGCGCGGAAGGGCTCATTATACGTTCTTTAAGCGTTGCACGCGCTTGATAAACGCGCGTGGGGGGGTCCAAACTGGCCGAACGATGTCCGAATGGCTTGAAATCGGACGACATCGAAGGGTGAGTTAATTGTGATATGGTCGAGCAGAGGTCACGTCAATCGGACGTGCCGTGTGCCCGCGGTGACCGGGAACGCCGTTCTGGTGTCATAAACGGCCAAAACGGGCGTCTAACGGTCAAACTCATAGCAGACGACATCGGATTGACCTAAAATCACAGGACAACAATCCCATTATTATTAGCGACGTGCACGTGCAGACAGCACATCAATCGGACATGCGGTCTGCATGGGAGGGCTTATTATGCGTTCTTTAAGCGTTGCGTGCGCTTGATAAACGCACGTGGGGGGTCCAAACTAGCCGAACGAAGTCCGAATAGCCTGAAATCGGACGACAACAAAGGGTGAGTGAATTTTGATGTGGTCGAGAAGACGGAACGTCAATCGGACGTGTCGTGTGCCCGCGGTGACCGGGAACGCCGTTCTGGTGTCATAAAGGGCCAAAACGGGCGTCTAACGGTCAAAATCATAGCGGACGACATCGGATTGACCTGAAATCACATGAAAACAATAAAATTATTATTCGTGACGTGCAAGAGTAGACAGCACGTCAATCGGATATGCGGTCTGCGCGGTAGGGCTCATTATGCGTTTTTAAGCGTTGCGCGCGCTTGATAAACACGCGTGGGGGTGGGGGGGGTCCAAACTAGCCCAACGATGTCCGAATGGCCTGAAATCGGACGACATAAAAGGGTGAGTTAATTGTGATGTGTTAGAGTAGACGGCACGTCAATTGGACGTGCCGTGTGCCCGCGGTGACCGGGAACGCCGTTTTAGTGTCAAAAACGGCCAAAACGGGCGTCTAACGGTCAAACTCATAGCGGAAGACATCAGATTGACCTGAAATCACATGACAACAATCTCATTATTATTTTCGACGTGCACGCGCAGGCAGAACGTCAATCGGACGTGCGGTCTGCGCGGGAGGACTCATTATGCGTTCTTTAAGCATTGCGCGCGCTTGATAAACGCGCGTGGGGGGTCCAAACTGGCCGAACGAAGACCGAGTGGCCTGAAATCGGACGACATCAAAGGGTGAGTGAATTTTGATGTGGTCGAGCAGACGGCACGTCAATCGGACATGTCGTGTGCCCGCGGTGATCGGGAACGCCGTTCTGGTGTCATAAAGGGCCAAAACGGGCGTCTAACGATCAAAATCATAGCGGACGACATCGGATTGACCTGAAATCACAGGACAAGAACACAATTATTATTCGTGACGTGCACGCACAGACGACACATCAATCGGATGTGCGGTCTGCACGGAAGGGCTCATTATGCGTTCTTTAAGCGTTGTGCGCGCTTGATAAACGCGCGTGGGGGGGTCCAAACTGGCCGAACGATGTCCGAATGGCCTGAAATCGGACGACATCAAAGGGTGAGTTAATTGTGATATGTTTGAGCAGAGGGCACGTCAATCATACATGCCGTGTGCCCTCGGTGACCGGGAACGCCGTTCTGGTGTCATAAACGGCCAAAACGGGCGTCTAACGGTCAAACTCATAGCGGACGACATCAGATTGACCTAAAATCACAGGACAACAATCCCATTATTATTAGAGACGTGCACGCGTAGACAGAACATCAATCGGACATGCGGTCTGCATGGGAGGGCTCATTATGCGTTCTTTAAGCGTTGCGCGCGCTTGATAAACGCACGTGGGGGGTCCAAACTAGCCGAACGAAGTCCGAATAGCCTAAAATCGGACGAAATCAAAGGGTGAGTGAATTGTGATGTGGTCGAGCAGACGGGACGTCAATCGGACGTGCCGTGTGCCCGCGGTGACCGGGAACGCCGTTCTGGTGTCAAAAACGGCCAAAACGGGCGTCTAACGGTCAAACTCATAGCGGACGACATCGGATTAACCTGAAATCACGTGACAACAATCTCATTATTATTCGCGACGTGCACGCACAGACGGCACGTCAATCGGATGTGCGGTCTGCGCGGTAGGGCTCATTATGCGTTCTTTAAGCGTTGGGCGCACTTGATAAACGCGTGTGGGGGTGGGGGGTCCAAACTGGCCGAACGAAGACCGGATGGCCTAAAATCGGACTAAATCAAAGGGTGAGTGAATTGTGATGTGGTCGAGCAGACGGAACGTCAATTGGACATGCCGTATGCCCGCGGTGACCGGGAACGCCGTTCTGGTGTCATAAAGGGCCAAAACGGGCGTCTAACGGTCAAAATCATAGCGGACGACATCGAATTGACCTGAAATCATAGGACAAGAATACAATTATTATTCGCGACGTGCACGCGCAGACGGCACATCAATCGGATGTGTGGTCTGCGCGGAAGGGCTCATTATGCGTTCTTTAAGCGTTGCACGCGCTTGATAAACGCGCGTGGGGGTGGGGGTCCAAACTGGCCGAACGATGTCCGAATGGCCTGAAATCGGACGAAATCAAAGGGTGAGTTAATTGTGATGTGTTCGAGTAGACGGCACGTCAATCGGACGTGCCGTGTGCCCGCGGTGACCGGGAACGCCGTTCTGGTGTCAAAAACGGCCAAAACGGGCGTCTAACGGTCAAACTCATAGCGGACGACATCGGATTGACCTGAAATCACAGGACAACAATCCCATTATTATTTGCGATGTGCACGCGCAGACGGCACGTCAATCAGACGTGCGGTCTATGCGGGAGGACTCATTATGCGTTCTTTTAGCGCTGCGCGCGCTTGATAAAAGCGCGTGGGGGGTCCAAAATGGCCGAACGATGTCCGAATGGCCTGACATCGGACGACATAAAAGGGTGAGTTAATTGTGATGTGTTAGAGTAGACGACACGTCAATCGGACGTGCCATGTGCCCGCGGTGACCGGGAATGCCGTTCTGGTGTCAAAAACGGCCAAAACGGGCGTCTAACGGTCAAACTCATAGCGGAAGACATCGGATTGACCTGAAATCACATGAAAACAATCTCATTATTATTTTCTACGTGAACGCGTAGACGGAACGTCAATCGGACGTGCGGTCTTCGCGGGAGGACTCATTATGCGTTCTTTAAGCGTTGCGCGCGCTTGAGAAACGCGCGTGGGGGGGTCCAAACTGGCCGAATGAATTCCGAATGGCGTGAAATCGGACGACATCAAAGGTTGAGTGAATTGTGATGTGGTCGAACAGAAGGCATGTAAATCGGACGTGCCGTGTGCCCGCGGTGACCGGGAACGCCCTTCTGGTGTCATAAACGGCCAAAATGGGCGTCTAACGTTCAAACTCATAGCGGACGACATCAGATTGACCTGAAATCACAGGACAACAATCCCATTATTATTCGCGACGTGCACACGCAGACGGAACGTCAATCGGACGTGCGGTCTGCGCGGGAGGGCTCATTATGCGTTCTTTAAGCGTTGCACGTGCTTGATAAACGCGCGTGGGGGGTCCAAACTGGCCGAACGAAGTCCGAATGGCCTGAAATCGGACGACATCAAAGGGTGAGTGAATTGTGATGTGGTCGAGCACACTGCACGTCAATCGGACGTGCCGTGTGCCCGCGGTGACCGGGAACGCCGTTATGGTATCATAAAGGGCCAAAACGGGCGTCTAATGGTCAAACTCATAGCGGACGACATCGGATTGACCTGAAATCACAGGAAAACAATCCAATTATTATTCGCGACATGCACGCGTAGACGGAACATCAATCGGACGTGCGGTCTGTGCGGTAGGGCTCATTATGTGTTCTTTAAGTGTTCCGCGCGCTTGATAAATGCGTGTGGGGGGGGGTCCAAACTGGCCGAACGATGTTCGGGGGGTTGTTCGGGGTCCAAGGAAGAGGGTAGGGGGGCTGTCTGGGGTCCAGGGAGGAGGGTGGGGGGCTGTCCGGGGGGTGTTCGGGGCGTTGTCCAGGGTCCAAGGAGGAGGGTTGGGGGGGCTGTCTGGGGTCCAGGGAGGAGGGTGGGGGGGCTGTTCGGGGGGCTGTCCGGGGGCTGTCCGGGGCTATTCGGGGGGTTGTCCGAGGTCCAAGGAAGAGGGTGGGGGTGGGGGGGCTGTCCGGGGGGCTATCTGGGGGGCTGTCCGAGGTCCAGGGAGGAGGGTGGGGGGGGGGCTGTCTGGGGGGCTATTCGGCGGGGCTGTCCAGGGTCCAGGGAGGAGGGTGGGGGGGGGGGGGGTTCCAGGGTCTAGGAAGGAGGGGGGTTCCCAAACACACAACCACTAAAAGACAACATCCATAAAAACAGATAATATATAAAAATAACTCAACTCCAATACTATACTACGAGTCTAGATAAAACCAAATAGGAACACACCCTCATGTTATCATATTAATAACTCTTCTTGAATCATTGAGAGTCACATCCCAATGATCATAGGATCACTGGCCTAATTGATCACTAACCATGAAACAGATGTATGTTGGTCATGTCACCACATGCATCATCACTCATGCCACCATATCAATATATCATAAGGAATTCTCCAGGATAAGACAATATTTGATCACACATCATTCACATTGAGTTATCATAATACAAATTATATTTACATGCTTATGATATAGAATGAATCCACATTAGTAAGACCCACCCCTCTCATAAGTTACCATCACATCACTACAACTCATCCTAGAAATCACCCTACCGCATACAAATTCACCCAATCTAGGGTCTAATACCCAACAGGATCTTACATACTAGGATACACATCATGGATCACTATCAAAACCATAAAAACATTGACAGATCTCAAAAAATTAGTGCATGCCATCATTACCTCATAGAATTGAAAAAAGGTAAGTAACAAGCAATATATCTCACTACTCCATACTCACCCCACAACATAAGGGTCTCACATTACTAGGGAATAATTCTATCCAATACTAAATGATCTTGATCCATTTTTCATATACATATATAATTCACCTCCCCAATTACTAAATATTAATAACATACAAAATTATGATTCCATTTAACTAGAGTTAAACCATCAGGTTTTACAAGGAAATTCTATATAAGTATTTGTTTACACTTTAAATAAAGAACATGAATGTCATGTTAACACTCAATATTGATTCATTAATAAATTGTATTCGAATTTTATGGAAATACCAAAATAAATTAGTGAATCAATGTACCTATAGTGGTGCACATGACCACCATGAAACAATCATAAATTTTTACAAAAACCTTAATAATTGGGAATAACGAAATCAAGAATAGAAGTATATGATTTATAAGAGCTGGAACTATATTGTTGATAAAATATAGGAGTCTAACCTGGTAGGTGCTGATCTGATGGAAGATGTGGGGATTGGGAGGCTTCTGCAAGGAATCGCTCCAGGAGGACACGAACTGAATGCTTCTGGAATGTGGGGAGGCCGCTGGCTCGATTTGGTATTTGGGGCTTTTTTTCCCAACGGTTATTAAAAACCGTTGGGAAAACAAGATTTCTTCACCACTTTTCCCAACGGTTCTAAGAACCGTTAGGACAAAGCTATCTTTCCCAACGGTTCCATATAAACCGTTGGGAAAACAAGGGAAAAACCTATCTTTCCCAACGGTTGTATGAAACCGTTGGGAAAACTATGCATTGAGGGGTTTTTTCCCAACGGTTTCTATAAACCGTTGGGAAAAACAAGATATGCCAACGGTTCATTGAACCGTTGGTACACAAGTGTTGGGAAAGGGCCCTTTTCCAGTAGTGAATTATATATCTCTTTATATGTGATGTAGTTCAAATGTTCTTTTGTAAAAAAAATTGATTCTCAACTATGTCAATATCATTCACCAATTCTTACACAACACTATGGATGTAATCAAATTATACCATCTACCTTCTTCCTCTATATTGAATATGATCATTTTATTACCTTGATTGACTAAAGAATGTATTAAGATACAATATATTAATTTTTTGAATAAGTATTATTCGTGAATACTAATGATAGTTTATTTTTTAATTTTTTGTTATTTATATACTACATGTAGTGTATGAATTTTAGTCAATAATATGTTGGGTGGGGTCAAAAAATAGATATATTTTTAATGAATTAGTATTTTACTTGAGAGAACCATGTCTGGGTATTTTTTTGTATGTATTACAATTTATTCAGTTATATTTATTATAGTATTGATATTATTTAATATATATTGGATATGTCCTTCATAGTAATACTATGATATCCTATATTACTAATTTCCCCTATATGAAATTCTTTCTTATTATAAATTTGACTGTATTTATTTTCAGGGGGTCCTTATAATTCTTTCATGCTCATGTTATCAATTATTTTTCATTATTAAATATATTTATTTCATGTAATATATATTTAATTATTGATAATTATATGATTTTATGTGATATACACTACACTATTATGAGCATCGGGTGTCATCTCTTTATATATTTTCCAATTTTCTTATGAAAATAAAATGATAAATACTTATGAACGTTATATATTAAAAAAATAAATAATAAATAATCATGTGTTAATTTGATGAATATTGTTTTTTCTATGTAAAGTTATGTTCACTTTTGTATCTTGATCTAAAATATTCTAAATTGTTGGATCCTATTAATTTTGACATGTGTATTACATAGAATTGTAATAAAATAATATTCAAAGCCAGGGTACTTTAGATAGGGAATTACATACAAAATACCTTATGGAGAAAAATATGTATTTCGATTTTATCATTATCCCATGCATACTATGATCCATAAGATTTCACCTAGTGATTTGTGAGAACATGGGTGTTTCTAGATCATGGTAATGATTAAATAATAATGTTGAGTAGTGATCCAGCTAATATTTAATATTCCATATATTTTTGTGTATGTGGGTATGTTTATAAAGTAATTAATATTACACTAACTAGTAAAAAAGTTGTGTTAGAATTAAAATCTATATGAATTATTGGTTAATAATTCGACCTCATCTCATTGATATTTCTAATCACGTAGTTATAATTATTAATGGTATTACTTCATAGGTTCTATTTGATTGATTATCACTCTTTAGTGGTTAATGTGAAGGAATTCCTCTCCAGTTCATGATTTGGTCAGTGCATCGATTTTATTTAATTTTGGATAACAAAAATATAATGAATAATGATGGGATTATAATTCTTTATGGGATGTATTATCACATTTTATATGATTGGATAATTCCATGTCAATTATCATTATGTATTGAATATTTTTGGTTGTAACTAATGGAATAAATCTTCAGGATGTGTGTTATTAAATTATAGAAATTTATAAATGAATTCTTGAAAATGGTGGTTATTATTAAAATTCGATATTTTATTTCTTATGCGAGAATTATTTTATAAAAGTAAAAGGAATATTGAAAAATATTTAATATTGGGAAAAACATGAGTATATTTAAAAGGGAAACAACAATGTGATGCAAAAAAAATATATTCTATGATTAAATTGTTCATATCTTAAGAAGAAGAATCATGAAACTATAGATTAACTTTACCAAATATTTATTGAAATTATTCTCACTATCAAAATCGTTGGAGATAATTTTGAATATTCAACTATTTTTATGATAATTATTCAAATCTCTTGTGATGGTTTTTTTGCTAATGTTTCTTCCTCAAATTATAGTCATCTTTTTCCAATTCTTCATCATGATCTATAGATTATTCTAATATATTATGAGATGGGGAATGACTATACTTCAAATTTTAATAAAAAAGATGAAAAATAAACATAATTACTATCACTAAGGAAGGAGAAAAAAATTATGTAGTTGATGAATATTGATGTTTTAAAATATAATAATAATATAATGAAATATTATATACAATTATATATCTTTTCTACATAAATTTAAAAGGGGATAGTATGTTACAACTGTTTGATTACACACATATTATTCATGTTTTCTTTGATTGGGAACATTACAACAATATCATTGTAATTAACGTGAAAAAGAGAATAAAAAGATAAAAAATATATAATAATCTTGAAGAATAACGAAGAAAATTAATAAACAACTTTTTTTGATATGGGTTATAATTTATCTAAATGTAAAAAGGGACCCTTGTTTTTTAATTGTGAAATAAGATATTTTTTTAGCTTTACTGTGAAATAAGATATGACAATTCATATGCACAATAAATTGAGACATCTATTGATAATAATAAGATTCTACGTAATGGTAAGGTAAATGATGAATGAATAGCCATTGTGGAAAGAATTAATTCTTGATGTAATTAAAAATAATCATTGATAGATTTTATATTAATGAGTGTATTGAAATAATGTTTATAAAAAATTATATCATGAAAATAATAACACTAATATTGAAATGGATAATCAATATACTAACTTCATGGAATATGATTATGTTGAAGAAAAACATTTTTTTAAAAAATTGGATGATATTAAATGTTATGTAATGTTTAAATAACATAAGAAATCATAAGTGAATAAAAAATAATTAGAGGGAGAAGGATTGTGAACATATTCAATATAAATTGGTGAGTGTAGAGAAATAACATGATAAATTCAACATCAATGACCAAAATTATATAAAATAAGTTAGTTAAAAATAAATGAGATTAGAGGCTTAGGAATACTAACTAATATCAATCTAAAAACATGATAATAAAAATTAATTTTTTGTTTAAATGTTTGAGAATATGTTGAAAGTTATTCAGAACATTATTTATGAATATATTAATTATATCAAAAAATTGAAAATTATAGAAACAAGAAGAGGAACAAAACATTTCTATAATTGTAAAAAAAGAATATTTATAAATAAAATTCGTTTTCAGGAAAATGGTGTTAGTAGTTCATAATTATTGGGCATCATAATAATAAAAAAATATTTTTGGGAAATAAAATAAATTAATGTAGGTGTCATTTTCTGAAAAATAAATTGATTACTAAGGAATGTTTTTTTTATTGAAACTGATGGGACTATAGATGTATTAGGTATATATATAAAATATATTAACTCATAATCAATATTTATATATATATATTTTAATCTTGGTGGTTTTGGGGAAAAACATGATGGAGATTCATCGCATTCAACCAAAAACTATATGAAAGAGACAAGAAAAATATTGATTGAAATCATTGAATACATTTCAATATTATGGATAAATCTATAGATGTTGTGATAACCGTAGTCATCTTCTTAATGGAAACCTAATAATGATACAATCCTAGTTAAGTATTTACATAAATATTCAGATACCTCAAAATAAGACATATTAATCATGGATGGTTATTATATTATAATATTTTCACATGAAAATTCAAAATATATATTTTCATATATATTGGGTAATATATTTTCATCACATGTAATAGGAAACATCATATTTTTGAACAAAAATTAAATATCTTAAATAATGAAATGTAATCTTCTAAAATGATAGATCTCTCAAGGTAGACATTTTTGGTTTATATGAAATTCATAATGAAAATATGGAGTCAAAAAATACCTTAATTGTTAATGATATGAAAAACTTTTTATTTATTGTTTCTCAACAATATGATGAATTAAATGAGGAATTTCTAGTAAAAAATGGTTTTATAGGGAAACTGATTAAAGTTGGAAGGACAATTGCTGGTGTTAAAGAAACTAAGTGAAACCTATTTCAACTCGGATAAATACATAATTAATTCAGACTTTGTGTGAATGAAGACAAAAATAAATTTCATGGATGTCATCTTCAGGTATGAGAAATAAATATGAGAAATTTCTACAAAAATACAGTGTGATTATGATGTTAATTTTTTTTAAATTGAACTGGATATGCACAACTTTCCATAATTGGGAGAACACATTTTCATTACTTATTTATGTTTGGATTCCAATATCTAAACCCTTATAAATTAATCATTAAAAAATATGAGGGAACATGAGAATCCAATTTCAATATATATAATCATTTTATTTAATTTTTTGACTACATAAACAGTTTATATTTTCAATGTTTATTAAATATAAATTAGAGCCCATTAATTTGTTTAAGTGTTTTAGGAGATATGATGAAATGGAGTGTGTTCACTATATAAATTATATTTGTTATGGTAATTGTGGTCAATAAAAAAAGTATAATATTTCACTATTTCCTTGAAAGATATTTAACTTTAAATTAAATCAATGCACCATATACATAATAATAAAATGAATTGGCATATTTATATACTAGAATCATAATAGAGTTTTCCTAAACAATGTTGATAGATAATGATTCATCTCAATACTTATTTAGAAAGGCTATTGGAGTACTACTTCATCATAAAAATCATTATGTAATGAACTAATTATTACAGGTATCCATATGAAACTCATTAAAATATTTCCCCATGTTTAATTTATCCAATGTTATATAGAAGACACTATACTAACATAGTCAAAGGTTAAAATATTGGAATGTTTTTTTAATCATGTTTTGGTTGTATATTTATTTTTAATACTATAATTTGAAGAGGATACCAATGATACAATATGATTTAAAATAAAATCAATTATTCTACTAATTCTATTGTTATTATACATTTTAATAAAGGAGACACACTATAAATAATAGATAATAATATATTTTTCTTGAACTATAAGATGAAGCTGGAAAAAATAGTGAATATTCTAAATAAGATAAGGAAAAATATGATGATTAAATAAACTCATTTAATGGGGATATATACAACTAATCTCATTCAATGATGATAATATAAACAGATGTCTAAAATAATGTTTCTGGTCATACACATAATTTTAAAACTAATAGATCCTTGAAGAAACCCTCGAATAATATACAATTTTCAAAATATAAACCAATACATGTCAAAATAGATTTGGTTAAACAAGAATGGGATGATAAATTAGATGGTTAATTAGATCAAATATTTAATAATGTAACACATGATTTGGTATCGTGGCCTAAAAACTATAACTTCAACAGAACCAAATGGTTATTTTTAAACAATTTGTATGAAAAAGGTGAATTGATACGAAATAAATCGTGTGTTATGTGTAATGATAATTCTCTAATTTAGTTATATGATATTTATGAAACTATGGAACATGTTCCAAGGCTTAAAAACATAAAAATAATTATTTTATATATACTCCAAAATGTAAGAAATGATTTTATAAATGTATTTTTATATTTATTTATAGAATAGTGATCTCCAATTGGATGATTTGTGGACATACCTTATGAGTTTTTTATTATAGAATATTTAAATCATATTCTTAGTTGAGAAAAAGATTTATATAGGTTGAAACAAGTTTATGTAGTTGGTTTTTTAAGGGGAATAACTATTTGATATTTTTTCAATTAATAAAATGAATTGACAAAAAAATATCTATGTAGAAAATGAAAAAATACATCTATTATTATTATAATTTATGTAGATGATGTCATTTTCTCTGAAAATAATGCATAAATATATGATATTGTTTCCAGGGATTAAATTGAATTTATTAAAAATTCCATTATAAATTAGATGGGAATCATTCAGGTTTTACAAATGTTTAAATAGAAATATCTAGTATTTTTATGAAGAGAAGTATTCATGTGAATTTCATAAAATTATTTTCATTGGGAAATAATGGCCAATTTTTAAATTATTTTTAGTATGAACCAAGATATCAAATTTTGGAATGGGAAATTAAGTATTTTGATGATTACACAAAACTATGATTAAAATTTTGTTATATGTCGCATATTCAATGAATGATATAGTATATGTTGTCCCCCGTTATGCCAAATTTTAAATTAGAACCAAAATGACACATTATATGGAAGAAAAATGATCCTAACACACAAAAAACTATTTTTTCCTTTAACATATAATCATAATAGACTGTTCATTCATTTGGTCTATACCGATGAAGATTAGAATGTAATTATAGATGGTAGGGAATATAAACCAAGTGTAGAGTTTTATCATGGTAATAAGTCATTTCATTAACAGAAAAAATACTAGATAAATATAACTTTGAGAACTAATAAGACAGATTACATCTCTATAAGTCAATCTATGACTCAATTAATGATGTCCAAACCATAGTTGGATGATCTAAAACTAGAATTGGGGGTACTATTACTTTTGTGATGTGAAAATAAATGTACTATTATTATTTTATTGATTCCTATTTACTAATAATGATGTAAGGGCATTGACATGATAGAACACTTATTCAATTTTCTTTTTAATAGAACTAACCTATACCGAAAAATTTATACTAGTTGGTAGAAAATAGAAAATGTGTTCACTAATAATATAAATTGATTAATATTAACGGATTATAATCAAAATAGGAGTTCTATAACTATTATCAAAAGGACAAGGTAGAGTTTAATTTCTTCTCTATCTCATCAATTTGTATGATTTTTTTTAAAGTTGGAGGAAATTTGTGACATAAATATATTTTTTATCTACGTTATTAATTATTTATTTTATACGGGATGAATATATGTATGAGTTTCTATGTCTGTGTGTGTATGTGGGGATTATTTATTAACAATTGTTTCTATTAAATTGGATGTTCTATATAGATATAGATACAAAAAGTGTTTTTTTTGTGAACTAATCCTGGTGCTTGTGTAAACTGTTCTAAATGTTTTTTTTTCATGTGTATAAAAGTAATTATTCATTAATGGGCTCCCTGGATTGATTTTAAAATTGAATGATATATGTTATGATGTTGGTGTAGGTAGGGATATGATGGATAAAAAGTTGTTATTTTATGATATAATGATGAATTATTGATTGTAGAAGAGTTTTCTATCATAATTATTCATAAATGGACCACATTCTAATCAAATGAGAATCTAGAGAATCATAATTAATATGGCCAAATATTTATAAATGAATCTATATATACTATTATATTATTTTTTAATATTCATATGTTCAAATCCATTTTACATAACATTGTCTTATAATTTTTTAGTAATGATTCATTACTCAGAATTTATAGTTTTATAGTGATTGATATTCCTTGGGTTACAAAAAAAATACAATATGGGAAGTTTTAGTAAAAGAAATAAGTATATTTCATTAGAAGAAGATGATTTTGAGGAAGTTTATGAAACCCTAAGATGAAAATGATGTGATTCATTTCAATCTTTTTCCAATTTAAATTTTGTATTCTTCAAGAAAATGAAGATTGGACAGGTGAAGAAGGTATGGTTTATATGTTTTATTTTGTCTAAAATTCATATAAAACATATAAAAACAGTTAATATTATAATTAACATAATAACTAAAGGATTTTTTGATGCTTGTATTCAATTCAAAGATTCTTGGAACTAATCTTCAATAAGTTGGAGTTAAAATAGCTTCTCACGATAATTTTTTTTTTGTAATTTTGTAAAATTAATTTATCAAATAAATTAATCATATGACTCTATGGTTAATGTAACAATTCATGTAATTTGTTTCTTAATTTATATGAAATAAATATATGACTCTGATGTTTCAATATGTCTTTTTCTTTTGACTATTATTCAATATATGAATTATGAAAATCACATTTTATTTTTTATGGCTTTTAAAGTCCTAAAAATATGGAGTCTTAAGGCTTAAAAATTATTTATTATTAATTCAATGAAAACATTTGACATTTTTTTAAGACTTATATTGGTAGTGAGAGACTTCAGATTTAGATTGCAATGATTTTGTGATGTTTTGGATATTATATAGTCGAATATTATGGTGATTATTGTGATGATATTTACATAATTCAATTATTTAAATAAATTTAGATGAAGAGATTCCATGCAATCTACAATATCTATTTTTAAATATCATGATTCAGGATACCATGATTCCATCTTGTTTTAATGGAAGAAGGTGATTTTCTTGGAACTTTATTCTGAAAAATGATCCATAACTATAACCCATCGATTTTATATAAAATTTCAAATATGATTGAAAATTTAAAAATCATTAAAAGAATCAGTCAATATGAGATATTGAGTCTAGCATTTTCTAGTATGTAAAAATAAAATATCATTTTAAATAGATGTGGGTATTTTTATTTTTTTATTTGAAATAAAAATCTACCAAAATCATGGAGAATTGTTAGTTACTAATTATCTTAAATTAGGAAGTGGTAGATGATGAAATGAATTTGTATAATTACTTGTGTAAATTATAAAGATGTAATTTAATGAATATAAAATATTTAAATAAATAATAATAAATGTTTTGTGAAGTTTTAATATGAATCGGTATAGAAATGGGATGATAATTTTTATATGTCAAATGAAGAGATATGGAGAAATAACAAGAATAACTTGTTTTCCCTAACTATTTCATATGACATTCAAGAGGTAAAAGTGAATACTTTTGAACATCTATATTAAAAAAATAATTATCACAATGACAGAACCATCTAATATTTGAATATTTATGATACAATACTGTTTAAAAAATACTCTAAAAATAATTTGTAATTTTAGGGATTCACAAACATTTTTGGGTGATTGTGGTGTAATTTAAGTTAATAGTTACCCCTTGTTTTATTTATCCAAAATGTTTTTCCTAATAAACTATTTCATATAGGGTTTTTCCTAAACATGCTATAGATTATAAACACTTATTCACTAGAAAAAATTAAAAATTATGTTTTATAGAGTTTATTTGTGTATGTTGGTATATTCAATAGATAAGTCATCTTAGTGTGACTGGAAATGAATGTTTTATTGTGGTGAAAATGTAATTAAATTATTGATAAACGGTTCGACCCTTATCTAGATGATCTCATAGATCATTTATGTTTACATTAACCATTCCAATATCCCATGCTTCAAAAATATCTTCACGATCATTGGTTTTCCCATAATTGGTTTAATGAAAAATGAGGATAGATATATTTTTGATTAGGATCACAAGAAAACCATTATTGATTTTTAGTAATATATAATATTTTAAAAATTATTGACATATAATATATATAAAGGAAGGTACTCAACCTATATATGAAAACCATGGAAGTATCATTGAGTTCCCTATAAAATATAAAAAAATGATATGGTAAAGGAGAATAGTATCTATTGTCTTAGAAAAAAATGATTCAAACTGAGACCTGATAATCTAATATCATGAATAAATACCTTACAATGATATTATTATTCAAATGTTGACACATTTTTTACAAAACTATGATGTACACATGGTCACACAATTTTATCAACTAAAGTACATATTTTTTCACCCATACTAAACTTGGTTTCTAGTTTAGTGTGAGATCATTGTATATCATTTTGATAACAATTTCCACTATAAAAAACAATCCAAGTTGAATTATTTAATGGTATTTCATGTAGATAATCCTAACCTAGATAAAGCACTAATAAAAAAAATAATACAAGATATAAAACACTTATTCATCTATGAAAAATATAAAAAATATTTTATGTACAAGGATGGAAGATATACGATAGTTTTATGTAGATGAACGGAAAAAGAGTAACTCAATGAGGTAAGTGTGAGGATTTTAGTAATATCCCCCACCAAAAATAAAAACTATCTTAATCCTTCCAACTAGTGTAAGAATGAATAATCAATGATGAGTAATTTTATTCCATTATTATAGGCACGTAATTTACCCTACAGATACAAGTGGAACAATTGATTTTTAAGGGTGATTCAAAATAGGCAATCAAGAAAATCAATAGCATGCATGCCATTATATTGATAATTGGATTCCCATTATTGATTATGTGTAGAATGTTACTATAAAATTACCCTTATAAAAAACAAAATCATGCATCCCATATTCTATTAAATCCCTTTAAGATACACTGGAAAATATTTCTATGTCATTGTTAGACATATAGAAGAATGAGTTAATTTTTCACATCATACGTCTCATGATGAAATTTATATTTTTTTTAATAATATAATGGTAGGGATAAATGTGGTTAAGACAAACAAGGAAAAATGATAACATATTCACTCATCGATTTATACAAAAAAAATTATGGATTTTATCTAGAATAGAGTACATGGAAAATAAAATTCTTCCATTACATCAATATATAAAAGAATAGATCAATTGTAAGTTAGTAATAATGGCCCTCTATAAATGACTAAATTCTCAAATATCCACTATAATTGAGGCTCTGATAAAGTCATCTTAAGGTATATTAATGGGGGAGAGACCTTTGATGTTACATAAAAAGCCCATTTGAGTGCCCAAGTTTTGACCCAATAAGGAAATAATATCTTTCATAAAATAAAAGGACATGTATAAGTCATTACATAAATGATGTTAGAATACCTAGAATTCACACTGTCATGTAGTTATTATTGGATTAATGAAAATATCAATCTAATATACCCAAAATTTATAGGCTCCACCAAACAATTATATCCATTTTAAAGGGAATAAATTACATGGTACTATATAGAAAAACATAAAAATTGAAGTCTTTATAAATCCTTGACAACTTCTTTAATTCGGATGTGGTTACGTCCTTCATGGATGCCAAAAAAAGGCCATAAAAATTTCACTAATTCTAATATCACTACATGATTTTAGTATCACTCAAAAAATGTTAAAATATAATAATAAAAAATTCATTTATTTCAAATTAGAATGAATATATCAGGAATACAATATTCATATTATCCAGTCATCTTCCTATTATAATTACGAGAACCCATAGATCGAATAATTCATCAGTATACAATACAGGAACTTTTATAGAGTGGTCGAAAAAGTTATTATGTATTTTATATAGAATATCACATATTATTAGTGGTAATATCACCCAACAACCCATAAAAAACATAGGAGACTCCATATTCGTCTTTAAATGAGATACATGATGTTTTTCCTTTGAGGTAAAAATGCCTTCACATCACATCACTATATAATATACTATGACTAAAGAAAAGGAATATAATTTTTAGATGAGTATCATACAGAATCCTAATATAAAATGTTACAAAACTGGTAACCTCAAAAAAAGGTATCCTTGAATAGATTAATTCAAAAAGAAGGTCCACCTTCATTCATGAAAACCAATAGAACCGGTGTTAGATCCATGAACAACCTTGAATCCCAAGATTAATCAAATTATGTCGGATCCAAAATGTATAATAGGTTATGATATATACATGGTATACTATAATGGAACAGATTCCCATATTACAATGTATATATTACATATCATGTAAGACATAATTATAAGGATTATTAAGAATAAAAAACTAAATTTCATAATTATTATATCACATTAATGACTTCTGATGTACTGATTCCAGATATATCATTTTGACCCTATGATAATCAAATAAATATCCGATGGTTTAATTTGTAAGACAATAAAATATTTAGAATATGGTATTTTATGAGACTTTATAACTATATATAAAGAGTATTTACACTTGATTCCCCAAAGAATGTTTCCTTATTGATAAACCTATGAATATCCAATTATTTTCAAGAATTTCATCAAATATATTGGAACATATAATGAAAATAATATCTTTTAATGAACATATAGTAAACTAAATACTCATATCCAACTACTATAAATGAAAATTAATTCAAACAAGGTTCCCTTCATATTATTAATACAATACTCTTCCATTGTTCATTTTATTCACCTATAAATGTTTTTTCTCGTATAATTTATTATGAAATGATGTTAAATTTACTAGTATATACTCTTTGTCACAAGATTTAAAAAAATGTCATACAACCCAACCCAAAAGGCTTTCAATAATTTGACAGGTCCATCTTAAATGACTTTAACAATTTATAGATTGTCTATGCCTATATGACATCAAATCATAGAATTTTATTTAAATTTGTATTCAATCAAAAAGAATGATTTATTTCCTTAATGATTTGATGGATATGTCTATACTCATCGACCATAATGGCATGGTTTTCTTATCCATGGAAAAAAATACCCTTAATAGAACTACATAGGGCTTAATTCCTGTTACTTCTCTATATATAGTGATGTTAATATATTCTTCCCACAGTCTATCTTAATCTTACACTTACCCATGTTTTCTATAGGGATGAATCTTTCCTCATTCACATTAGTTTCCATCCCTTTATATCACTAGAGAATTCAAATATTTCTGTATTTAACTATAAAATATTATCTATATATTTATATAATGGAATCTATATCATGAAAAATGAATGGATTAAATTCCAATTATCATGAGATATATAATGATTACTACATCACTAATCTTGGTCCAAACTACTAATTTTATCAACATATATCTCCTCCCAATGTGTAGTATTCCAATTCATTTTGGTAACATTCTATATAAGACATTTTACTTGGACAAGATTCCATTTTTATAATTATATATTGATTTATTCAAGTTAATATGATATATTTAATATGAATTGACCACTAATCCAATGTATATACATAACATCCATGTCATAGTGGATCATCTTATGGGGTATTAGGATGGAGTTGTTTCAAGTTCCCCTTGTGTTGATTCTCAAACCATGTTGAGTATCCACCCATCAAAAAATGGATAAAAATTCACATCATTATAAATTACCTTAGAACATGGGATAAATAAATGGAAATAATTTTTAAAACCAATTTGTGGTTTCATTCCTATTATTTATGAGTAGTCCAGTGACTCTGTGATATTCTTTCACAAGATAACCCACAAATCCAATTAACTGGAATCCTCTTTACACCATTTTCACAAGACACATTCCCAAATATTTTCACAATTACCATATATTACAATGAACTTATCATTATCTCTCCCTATATAATAGCTCAATCTAGGTATATCCTTCAATAAGAGTACTACGTGTTACATGATTCCTTATATTTCATGAAATTTATGTATTTATATGCTTTCTATGCATAATTATACCAAATGTTTTATCATCCTTATTTTTTTTTCCAACATTGAATTTGATTTCGATATAACATTATATTCTCATAAATATTATTATTTCTAATATTAATCCATTTTATTTTTTTCAATATCCAAATATATTGAAATACCTCTACAAAAATCCATTATCATATGAATATAAGCCGAAGAATGTCATAGTAGCTTCTCTATGAATATAAAATAAATTTAATTTTCTCTCATTGTAATATCGTAAAAAATGAAATATTATCCTTTTTCCAGGGATATAAAACTACACAACATAATTTCCACACTATAAAAAATTAGAATTCATAGAGTGATATAAATTTTATGACCAAATTCCCACACATAAAATAATGATCCATGTAAATTTTAATGAGCTATGGTCTCTATATATTTTCCATTAATTGGATAATATTACCCCATTTCTAAAAAATCCCACATTATCTATACTGGGTACAATTCATTAATATTATTCTCATTCAGTCTCATGGAAGACAAAAAATATATAATTTCATTAATAAGATCAAGATATATACAAATATCACATAACTAATAATTTCATGTAGCTCGATTCATATTATCATATGAAATGTAGTGACATTTAAAAAATATATTTTAAACCAATATAGGGATCAAACTAAATTTATAATCACTATTAGAATCTTATAATAGATCAACACGAGTTACTTCTGTACTATAATATGACAATCTATTTTGTATACTCTCCTTAAATATTCTATAATTAATAAAAAAAATTTATAGAATCACACTAAATCATTAAAAAAATTAGTAATAAGATAATTCAAATCTTATGGGTAATAAAATTTAATGATTTTCATGTAACTATATTCATCTTGAAAATATATGGGTATTTCTATCCCAAGGAGAGGATCCATTAATCACATATATACTTAAAATTGATTTGTTGGAATGCCTCACATGATCATGGTGTACTATAATTATCAGCAATCTTATTCCATATAATTACTTTGGATTCAACTTCATTGTGTTATGATTTAAAATATTTATAATCATATATCATATGATTTTGGAGAAAGTCATAGCTCTTCGGCCCAATTCAAGTTGTCACACCTACTCCCCTATAGTCTGATTATCATGACAAAAAATAATGTCCCCCCTTCTATGGGAAGGTGTAAATTAGTATTGGGATATCATTAATATACTATTATCGCCATTACCTTTTTAAATAGTCTATCTTATCTTTAAAAAACATATACGACCCTAAAAAACAAAAACCTTTAGTCTTAATGCTACATATATAAACTATACACACCAATCCATGAGATTTTACAAACATTCACTGTGCTACACATTCATTTAACGATTACCATTCCACTAATATATATATTATCCTAACCATTGGTCAATGTTATCTATCCTTAAATATAATCCCCCATGGGTCTAGAAAATATAACAAAAATCTATGTGTGGCTTTTAGTGAAGGAAACTGTATATGTGTTCATCCATTAACAATTATGTTAGAACCACTTTACTAAGGCTTCAAGGTGTATTTCCTCTTATTCTGGTCAAATATATATGAGTTTAAATGGTCATTAAATTGTTTTATCAAAAAATAACATTATAATCCCTTGAATAGAGACACCAATAATGTATGTATAAATATAAGGAAGTAATGTCCTATGAAAATTCAAGTAACCACTCATTAATCCATTCACTTTTAAAATCAATAAAAAACATAAGGAATCAATTAAAAAGATACAATTTTTCTAGTATCTATTAATTGGTCCATGAAATAGACATGAAAATATCATTTTACCCACTGATCATGGAAACGGTTTGTGAATAAATTAATTTACTTTTTCATGCTTGCTTAAGCTATGCCACATAAAAACTATTAGTCAAGATTTGGTAATATCTTCATATGAAGATGATATTATAATTGACATGATTATATAATTGAACCATCTTTTTTCATATACCATTACCCTAATAGTTTAATTAATATATAATAGTTTAATATTTTAGGGGCACCAACCCTTCATTAATATCATATCTCTATAAGTAAACTTCATTCCTCAAGTATTTTAATCCCCGTTTAATTTCATGGATATCAATAATGACATCATTTTAGTCCAAGGTATACCACTATAAGGAAAATGTACTAGTGCCACCATATTTGGCCAGCTAAGAAAAGGTATATTTTATCACACTAAGATGTTATTTTATCCTCGTACACCATAAATAATATTATTGTTGAACACATCATTATATTCATTCAAACAATCATCCTCTAAATAATTTTTCCATCCCACTAATTCTGAATTAAAATGTTTCATGTTATGATTTATAAATTGTATAATATAAATATTAAAACGGATTCCAAAACATTCTATAAAAAACTTTTTGGATTTTAACTCATTTTTAAATAATAATATAAAATAATATTATTATATTGTTCTTAAGTCTTATCACATAACCCTAAAAAACATGAAATACAGATCTAAGAATTTTATATTTAATATTTGTTCGTGTATCATCAAAATAACATAAAATTAAATTGGGAACTTCATTCCTATTATTTTGACATTTCAATTTCAAGACAAAACATATCACACTTGGAAAAGGATTTATTATCTTTATATTCAACCAACAACTTGGTCAATGTTATATCACAATAAAAACCACCTTAATTAGTCCAAAATAAAATACCATACAATACCAAAGGGATTATACATGGTACTCTCTAGGTTCAAATCCAAGAAATGAAACTAGGGGAAAATCAAACATTCCACTTGAAAGTAATTATCCTTGTGTTACCGAGAAATTATTTGAGAATTTTTTAAAAAGATTTTTCCAAAATAAATGTTATGTTAAAAAACCATTTAATAAAAGAAAAAAATATGATTATATTCCTACAAAATAATCCTTAGGAATGTATCTTGTGAAAGTTATGGTGAAAATTAAAATTTCATAACTAATTTAGGCCCACCATGAGGCTATGATAAAAATTGATCTTTTCTTACTCGGTCGATTGAAAAAAGAAATTGTTAGATCACCCTTATATTCATCAGAGTGTGGCTCTATATGTCATATATAAAATTTATGTTTCTAAAATTTTAAATTTTATTATCCATTATTAACACTGTAATATTAATTCAAAAATACCACTTCATTATGTTCATTATTTCATGTCATTCGACTCCCATATTTGAATGAACTATTTTTAGATTACGCTAATTATACACATTTCTCTATAACCGTCACACATAAATTCATATAAAAACACAAATCAATGAAGGAAACATATCACATATCTAATTAGACTAACCTTAAATTATGTGGATGGTAATCATGCCTCTATATGAAACCCAACAATATCCCTCAATGATCAAATGTGCAGTAGCGGACAATAATTTGTGTATGAACAATTTAATCTTAAATCATAGTGATTGTACATGTTCATATATTTGTGTTCTGAATAAATGAATATAACTCAAATGATCATGGGGTAACCAGATCACACAGTCCATTGTCTCGTGATCATTCAATAACCTTTGATGATAGCATGTGTGATTCCATATATGGCCCATGAAAATATATATGAGGGTTTAGGGATATAATCAATGATAAAAAACTCATTTGTAATAGTATATTACAATAATAAAAAATATATCTCATCAATTATCTCACAATACTTTGGAACATATATTTATTTTCTTATAAGATTAGTCATATAAACATCTTATTTTAAAATACTCAGCAAAATTTCACTATAAGTGCGAAATAATTCAGTTTATTATACATATATATCTTGTAAAACTTTTCCAAATAACAAAGTAAATTATATCATATGAAATGGTTTAGATTAATTAAGAATTAAGGGATGAATAAAATTTTCCTTGAGGATGAGATCATAAGAACACGAATCTATCATGATCATATGTGAAATATCAAAACATTATGACTGAATATAATTAAAAATTGAGATTCTAATGAAATGGAATTAGAAAAAATGGCAAAAATGATCAAAATTAAAATATTATATGAATAACATGGCATGGAAACATTTATTGAAGACTATAAATCATCATATAATAATATCAGAATGCATAATATCATTTAATTGTGGCACAAACATAGCATTGGGAATCGTTACATTTATGATCCACACCATTAGGGAAAATTCATACAAGAAAATAAAATGTACAAATGAATGAATTCTCATGAGATATATACTTTTAAATAATGAATTGGATGGAGATTTAGGATTGTGGAAATTATATTAAATACTGAGGACTAAAATTAGAATGTCATTCACTCATTATATCATAAAAAATCTTTGGAAATAAAATTTGATTCCACAAACATTTAAATGAATAAAATTTAATTTTTTGTGATAAAATATATAAATATAAATGGGGTTCATAAAAATAGACAACTGAATATATATAACATTTCTAGAATAAAAAATATATGGGAATAAAAAAATGGTTCCCCATAGATTTCCAAATGTTAAAAAATAATAACATGAAATAATTTGATTGAAATAAAAAAAATAATCAAAATAAATTAATTATGGAGGGTGAATCATGAAATATATCTCCATTAGAGATAAATAGTTTCTAAATATGTCGATAAAAATTAAAATGAAATCAGAACAGATATTTTAGGAACACATTTTGTAATCATCAATGTAGAATTCATAGATACAGATATATTTAAAAAATATACCATTTTATTCAATAAAAATAATTGAAAAAAACTAATATAAGGTTATTTGAATCAATAAAAATTTTTCATTCATTATTAAACGAAAAAATCTTTTATAAAAATTAATTTAGTGAACATATTGTAATTAAATGAAATAAAAACCTATATGTGTCTGCAGAAGGATTTTTATGCATAAAACTTGTTTCATTTTCTCTTGATTTGAATTTATTTGTTTTAAACACTAGTATCATTATGGTAAACGAAATAATTACATATTTCATATCATTATTCCCATTTATTTGTCTTTATAAATTTATCTTAAAATAATTCTCCTCACGTATATTAGTTTATATTTACAAATTTTCAACATTTGGATTTTAATACTGTATGGGCTTATTTATTTGTTAATAGTTTTTTCAATATACCAACATATCCAAAATTTCATTTTTACCTAAACATTAATGGTTCTATATTTAATATTTGATGATGTGTTGTAATATTATATTTCAATTACATGAGAAATTTTTCATGTTTCATGAAGGTAATTATGGTTATTATCTAGATTGTGGTTATCTATCACTATCAATGGATTTATATAAAAGAATTGTTAATTTTTTACCATAAAAATATAAAAATATATTTTTTATAATTATCTATATCATATATTATTAGAAACAAAGTTATCATAGTAATCCATGATATAAATTTATATCATTGTTCTGGTATATGATTAAACCCACCCAAATTAGGACAAAACACAATTTAATGGATAATATTCAATATAGGGTAACTGGGTTATAAAATCATTCTGAAATAATTATAATGAATTTTATAATTTTATTAGTATGTTTTAATTTGTCTGAAATAATTTATATAAATTATAATGACATTGTATGTAAAAGAAATAGATTTACTTCATGGAGGTGGTGGTCCTCACAATGGTCGAGTTATGTTGAATTATTTTTATAAATGTATTTAATTGAATATATAAGGGTTCCATAATTATTAAATTATCACCATTTAATGTTAATTATAATAATTGAATTTTATTATAGTGGTTAAAAATTAATGGAAGAATAAGATAAATAAGAATCAATTATGAAGGTTGTAATATATATTTCAAGATATTAAACTTTTTCATTGGACTATACTTGGAAATATAGTCTTTAAGGTAAATAAGGGAAACTAGAAGAGGTAAATTTTTTAATCACACTGTACATTTACAATTATAATATTTTACAATTCAAGGATTAAATACTAAAAAAGTATAATAGATTAGGGGTGTTTTATTTCAGAAATAAAACATCCATCCATTGGAATACATATTTTTATCATGTTATAGGCATCTTCACATAGTAATTATATTTTTACAGTTCTACAATTTTCTAGCGTAATTTGTTTTAATCCATAGTAATTAATTTTATTTACCCATTTTGAAATTAAATTGTTTACTTAATTTTATCAAAATCAATTGAAATTGGAAAATTATTTTATAAATTTATATTTATAATGTTTTTAATGGTTATTTTTAATATAAATTCACAAAAACCATCAAAATTGTTCATTATAAAAAAATATAACATTAAAAACAATAATAAATGAAATTTATCTCTAAAATTAAATAATTAATAAAAAATATCAAAAATATTTTTTTATTTAAACTAAAACATTGAATTTTATTATAGTGTTAATCATATGTTTCATAAATTTTATAAAATATCATTAATAATCTTAACATTATTACCTAAAAAATATTGGATCAATTTTAAAAATGTTTATGTATTTATGAAATATCTATAATGTAATATAATTAATCATTTTGGAAAAAACAACATTTTCTCAATTGATATACAAATAAATTCCTATAGAGAATTCATAAAAATATTATCAACAAAAATTTTTAATGATATATTTAAAAACGTATATATTTATTTCTAAAATTCACATTTTATAATTAATATATTTATTATTTAAATAATATCATAACATATGTTGAAAATTAATTTATATGAAATTTTCCATTATTTATATTATCTAGTGTATTAAAATTAGTACTAATAAAAATATATCATAATTAAAATATATCCATTCTTGTAGATAAATAGTATGTATAAAATTTTATTTGTACAAAATAAATATGAAATTAAATCATTATTAATGAGGGAAATTATCTTATAATGTGGATACAATTATTTTTAAACACATTTTAATGACAACTTTACATTCTTCAATCACTATTTTATTAAAATGTGGTACGATTCATTAAGGTTCAATGCTTTTTTCTAAGTAAGACATCAAAAAAATTGTTTATTTAAGGTGGAATATTTCCTTAAAATTATGAGTCATTATATTTTAACCACTTAAAAATTTTGGTAGTCAAAATTTCATTACTTGGATGATTAAAATATAGGGTATTTTTATATCATTACATCCTCTACTTCCAAAATTGATTCCTCATACTTATGATTCACCCATAGAAATTACACTATATGTGTGGCCCATTCTTGAATACCCTTATCTCATTGACCCATAATTTCCAATAAATATTCCTAAAATGATATATCACATTTCAGTCACATGGATTCTTCGTTCATTACATATGTTGCATCAAGTTGATATTTACTCTGAATAGATAAAAGGAACAAATAATGAACATAGGATATTTACCCTTATCTCTATATATTTATATATTTTTTAATGTTTTACTTAGACTGACCATCTATCTGTGGGTTATAAATAATATTCAGACATGAAGGTATCTATAATTACATTTGAAGGATTCTCCAAAACCATGAGGGAAACCAAAAATCCTAATTCCATATAACAGAGAGTGATACTCCATGATTTGTTACCACATAACTTACATAGATCATGGATATTTAGTCAAGTAATAAATATTAATTTATGGAAATAAAATGTACAATCCTAGAAAGGAAATAGAAAATCTCCCAAAAAACATAATGTCCTAGAGATTTTATGGGGTGTCCTGCAACCAAATATATGTTATTTTTTACCTGTTTACATTATGGATTGGATAATGTTTACAACATACAATTTCACGTTTTTTCATCCTTAACATGATAGAATATCAAGAATCAATATGTGTATTCTGTGATTTCTATCAATATATTATTCCACGTCTAGTTATTCATTAGATATATATATCTTCTTGATTCATGGATTTATAGATAATAGTTAACTATGAAGATCATCCAAAATTTTCTTTTATAGTTATGGTTTTTATAGGATAAATATCATGGTTTTAAGCCTTATATCTCCATACTTATGAATGTCACACATCAGACTATTCAATTAATTTTTCTATGGTTTCCCATTATATAAAAATGATTCTTTTCCTTTGATTTAATTGATATTTTATTAAATACATGGGAAGATAGGATTTCTCACTTATTTTTATGACAATAAGGGTAATGATATATAAGTTTATAAGTATTATTCCATTCTACATTCTCACCATGGAAAGAGTATACTGAACTTCCCTTCTTAAATAATTAACCACCTTATTTACCTTCTATGTGGGGGTTAATGTATTAAGTATTCATAATAATTTATAATGAACAACAATATCATTTAGTGCATGTTTAAATAAATCTTTGTTAATATATATTTCAAACTCTTATTTTCTATATATATATATAAACTATAACCATAAATTTAATTATATAAAATCAGTAATGTAAGGATCACCACCTCTAAATTCAAATAATGAAATATGTAATTTTTTTCCTGATAGATGAATTAATGGCATGTATTAATTACCTTATGATGAAACATCATATTCCCTTTTTAGAGTCATTAATTTATATTTTTTAGTTGGTCTGAATGATAAATTTCATTCCATTATCAAAATAAAATTCACTCTCATAAATGTTAAATTAAATATCCTATATTATAGACATGAAAATTTAGTCAAATGTTATTTATTTTATCTAGATAACTTGGGAAAAATACTTATCTTTATTACTGTGGATGGACCGGACTGTTGATTTATATCGTCCCTAATTGAGGGATTAACGGATATGACTTTCCTAGTGATTACATGACCAATGAATGACACATTTTATATCT
The DNA here is from genome assembly GCA_963277665.1 of Viscum album. Taxonomy (NCBI): domain Eukaryota; kingdom Viridiplantae; phylum Streptophyta; class Magnoliopsida; order Santalales; family Viscaceae; genus Viscum; species Viscum album. The sequence goes on from OY728127.1 coordinate 1,380,472,343, forward strand.
GTAATTCATTCTTTTTAAAATATTCATATAGTTTCTATGTTATTAATGTTTTACATAAAATCATTAAAATTACTCCAGTATATTCGTTTCTTTTAGAATATATGTTAGTATAATCTCTATATACTTATATAAATATTTCATATAAATCACTAATGAAACTCTTCATCAAATACATAAAAATAGTATCATCATTCATAAGTTTAAATAGAATCAACCTAAATTCATATTTTATATACCTTGGGTAGAAAGCTACATCAAAATTATCCTACATATTAACACATATCATTTTATACACATATAAATGGAAAAATATGAAAAATATTGATATGTTTTTAAATAATTTAATATATTGATTTTACAAGTTATAGGACACTTTATCTATATTTTTATTTATTTATATCATAGAAATTAGTTGTAATATGTATTAATCAATATTTCTTTTAGATAAAAAGGATAGGTTCACCGCATAATGTTGCACTAGGGATTATAAAACTGAAATCATGTTATCTTATAATTGCATATTTAAATCAACTTATCTAATGGGGTATATATGAAAAAAAATATTTCAGATATACTAGGATAGAGTTTTGAGTTAAGTTAAAAACTAAAACTGAGGCTCTAGGGGTAGACATGGATTTTCATCCTAATATTGGTGGTACATTCTCATACAATAGTATTTTCATCAATATTAACTTCCTATTCAATCATTTCAGCAATGAATACCTCAATTATCTATATCGTGACCTATATTAAAGAATTTTATTCTAAGGGAAGTTCAATATTATTACTATATAGATTCTTGATAATTGGAAGTTCATAATATGAAAGGATATCTACTTTTACTAAAAATTGATATTTTATTTATATAATGAAAGTCAATACAAACACAATATTATGTCATCTTAAAACAAAAGAATGAGAATTATATTTTTAGATGTATCTTGCTATAAATATTAATTATCTAATAAAAATATATCATATAATTAAATAATATTCAACCTTGTGTTTTCATAAAAAGTTTAAAAATTCATTTCTTAATGTGGAGATTAAAAATTATTAAAAAAATTTGTGATATCAGTGAATTTTTTGGAATGTAATTAATTAATTTTTCAAATTAAAAAAAATGATATATAAATATATATATATATATTAAATAACTCATAAGTGACGTTCATACCCTATGTTATGAACATCAACACTTCCATATATGATACCCATGTTAAAATTAATTTTAGTCCTTTAACCTAAACGTAATCCAATACACTATAATTGTTGATCAATAAATTATTAATTAACTAATTTATTCCATGGGAGTGTCAAATATATGTGTAGTTATTCTTCCATTTCATGAACTTAGTGATGATTAATTTAAAACCAAACGATCCCTTTTCTAGTTATTAACCACAGGTACATTTTATATCGATCATATATCCACTTGTAGTTTCTAGAAGAATATGTTATTCGCATATTAAATATATAATCTATACTTTAACAAATCCTCAGGGTCATTAACCATAAGTAAATTTTCTTTAGAGGTTATATCCACATGTAGTAACAAAACAAAGATGTTATTTCAAAATAAACCACACAAAAACAACATTAACAAAACCTTATGATGTTATCTCATAATTATACATTCCCCTATGATGTACCACTACCATTTTCACTATAGTAATATAATATAATACCTAAAATAATAAAATTATCATCTAATGAATGTAATGACATCCCTTTATACAATAATAAATTTAAATTATTTTTATATAGTAAAAAACATTCCATTGTAAAAATGGTATTAAAAACTAGAGTGTTGAATGTTTGGAGTATTAGCTACATAAGTATAATATTTTATATTAATCAATAATTTTTTTTATAATTCCAATAGAGAATATAATAATTCAATTGTGTCCTTATTAAATATCCTCATGATAAACATGGTAATGAAATCATAATAATAGGGTAAGATCAGGGTCTAATTAAGGGTAGAATAAACATTTCATCTTGGAATAGTTAATAATCATATGAAAAATAACCGAAGCATTTTTTAAATATCATACCATCGTGATTGATAATCATAAAAGAAACATCAGCTTCAGAAGGCATGAATTAAGAAAAAGTAATTTAAAAATTTCAACACAGAAATATAATAGTCATATCAAGGTATCAAAACATATAATATTAACACTTTCCGATATGGGAAAAATATCATGTTTCATAACATAATATACTATGAAATAATAATTTATTTAGGGGATAATTACTATATTGAACCACACTATAAGTGACCTTACTTAGAGAAACAAAAAGGTAATCATGATTATTTTTCTCATCAGATGTCAACATTTAGCCAATGTATTGGAGTATGAAATTGGATCTCACCAATAATTATCCATACATATGATTTCAAATTGAAAATAATTCCTGTATAAGATCATAATGAACCCCCAAAAATAAAAATAATAAAAATATTTTATAACATAATTAATTATATTTTAATAGAATAAAGTTTGAATTTAAAAATGGTGACCTAAAACTATAAATTGAAAACCATTCACCATTGATATCATAAATAACTAATGGAAAAAAATTCATAACATCAATAAACGGTATAAAATACATTAATTAAATTTATTGACACTACAATGTTGATCACCCAAAATAATTACATGACAAAAAACAATGTAGGATGGTTAAAGAATAATAACTCCATTAGAGATAAATATTTTTTTATTAATATATAAATATGAATACCAAATCACAAAATATATCTCTTAAAAACATTTTTTTAACATTAATGAAAAAGACGTAGTTACATGTATCATTTAAAATAGTATATATTATCTTTATTAAAAATAGATGAATATAATTAAGAGAAGTTTATTTGAATTAAAACACATTAATCTCATAGATAAAAGAGTATAAATAATTTTAGATGGAATATGTAGTGATCATAGTAAATATAAATTCATAGAGGAGTCATATAATTTAATGGATGGAGTTCGAGTTATCAGATCAATTGACATTACTCGATCTATTCCCATTGTGAAGGACCACACTTATGTGTTCCTTGAACAGACACCTAGTCTTATTCCTAACTAATTGGTTTTGTTCACAATTGAACTTATTCCTAGATCTCTTCCCATATCAATCACTAATTAAAAACTCATCTCATTGATTAGCTATAATTGAATATATAATTAAAAGATAATCTATATAAGGGTTTTATACACACGAGTTCTTCACCATGGAGTGATCATTTCCTCTTCATCAAGTTGAATTATGGATCAATGAGACTCTTCATTGATTTCCATGATATTATAAAATCACGATAAAGAGAATGTATCCACTTCTATGGATGTATATCCTATTATATCAACAAAAAGGGGACAAAATATTTCCATATGCTGTACATTGGGCCAGGATACCACCAATTAATGGTAAATATGGAAGATATTCCCAAGAGTGCCTTTCAAATAATGTTTTGGAAAGTATGAGTTCATATCAATGCCCTTAAGACTCACTAATGGACAATTAATTTTCATGGACATGATGAATAACGTCTTCATAAAATATATCGGCAATTTTTTGTATTCCTTATCGACGATTTTATGATATACTCTAATAAAAAAGATAAGCATGTTCAATGCTTTATTATTGTGGTAATTTGAATAAATAGGTATGAAATATATGAAAATTATAGCCAATTCCAGTTTTGGATAGAGTAAATATCATCCTTGGGGTATGTTATCACTAGTAATGGAATATTTGTGGACCCTTATTAACAATGTCAATTGATGAGTGGCCCAACCCAACATCTGTGTTGGATAACTATATTTTTACTATTCTAGTTGGGTATTTGTGACTATTATTGAATTATTTGTCATTCTTTTAAAACCCACTAACCAAGAAGATATTGAAGGGACTAATGTATAACTAGATCATTTATTGTGATATTTATTGAAAGAGTTGAAAAAAATTCATATCATTACAACAATTCTCAGACATCAGGAAAGTGGGGAACTCTTTAGGGTGTATAATGATTCTTAAATTAATGAATTGGGATGTTAACAGTCCAAAAGATAGAAATTGATATCATATTTTTCTCTGTAACCGATAGTTCATGAGAATATATGTCCAACACAAGAACTCGAATTGGTGTCTATTATCTAAACATTTAAATTATTATGGAATTATATCTAGGAATAATATGTAGTTATATATAATAATCATAAGATCCTTCAACATATATTCACACAGAATGGGATTAATATGAAACAAAAAATATAGTTAGTTCTTATCAAATATTATTACAACAAAATCCACTACAATCCTATTAATTGTAACAAAGTGGTAGATGCTCTATGTAGAAAGGATCCTTCATATTTTTTAATTAAGAGACATTACATGGAAATAATATTTTAATATAAAAAATAATTGACATGGGAATATTTAAATATGGAAAATAATATATTCTTAAAAAATAATTTCTCAACCATCCATTATTCTTAAAATAAAGGATTCTAACAAAATTTGAGAAAATTAATAAAATGAAGAAGGATACTTGAAATGGGAAATCATAATAGTTCAAAAATGATGAGGATGGATTTTTAATATTTGGGCGACAAATATAAGTTACATAAATCATGATATAATAAAGGTTGTTCTTAATGACACACATATTTCATCCTTCCCCATTCACATAGGTAGAATGCATGTGTATCAAGAACTACTAGTGAATTATGGGGTGGAAAATATGAATAATGAAATAACTGAATATATATAATTGTTATTGGTATGTCATCATGTGATGGATAATGAAAAAATTCTAAGGGAATGATTCAACCATTTCTCATACTATCATTGATATGGGAAAACATCACCATAAACTATTCCACAAGAATTCAAAATACATCGAGGTGAAATAATGTTATATGGGTCATTGTGGATTGTATAATAAATGTATATAACTATTTAAAAAATTTAGAGGACCCCCTACTCAATCATCATGAAATAATATACATAAAATAAGTTTTGAGGATTCCTAGAGTAAAACTATCATTTTTATCTGATCAAAATTAAAGATTTACCTCTATGTTTCGGAAAATTATCCAACATGATCTAAACAATGAGTTGAAATAATGTAAGGATTATCATCCTCAAACTGATGGAAAATATAAGTAGACTATTTGGAAAATAGAAAACCATTTGAGATTATGTAATATGAACATCAAGGGAGGGTGGGAGAAACATCTACATCATGTTGATTTCTCTTACAATAATAGTTTCCACTAGAGCATCCAAATGCTTCCATAGGAAGCCCGTTATGGGAAAAGATTCATAATACTAGAATGTTGGGAAAAATTCGGTGAACATATTCCATTAGAACTTAAATGGTCCACTAAATAGTATAAAAGGTGAATCCATTCCCCAACACATCATGGCTTGTAAAATATGATAGATTTAATATGCATAAAATCGTTAACATGATATGGGGTATATTTTTTTTGGAGGAATTTTATTCCACTACAAATATTCGTACAAGAGTTTCAAGAGATTTATGAATATAGGAAATATATTACCTAAGTACATCATCCTATTCAAGATTCATGATCATGTTGAATCTATCTCTTATTTACTATCACTTCAATTAACCATATATCAAGCACATGTTGTATTCCATGTATCCATCCGAGGGTAATACATACCATATCCCTCACATGTACTAAATTCATATGTCGTATAATGGGAAAATGATATCTTTTATGAGGAGAAATCAGTGAATTTATCATACCATATAGATGATATTATAAAAAAAGATTATCAAAAAAGTAAAATTACTATGTTAAGACCTTATGCAAGAAGAGGGAACATAATAACTAGTGTAAGAAATGAATGAGAGGTACCCTCAGGAATTTTCACAAGTAAAATGAAATTTTGACCGTGATATTTCATAAGGGTTGAATAATCTAATGAAAGAGAATTTAATTAATGAAATTTAATTTATTATAATAAATAACATAGACAAATAAATAATAGAATTATAAATATAAATGAAAAATGTAAACATAGATAAAAAATAAACCAATAATTGTGGCAAGAAAATAAATTGAAAATAATAAAATAAGAAGAAGGATTTTTTTTATATGAATGATCAACTAGAATGAATGCATTCACTAAAAAAGCTATATAAATAAAACACAGTTTTAACAGTAAAATATCCATGATATTATAAATAAAATTAAGGTATCTTATATACTAAAATATCATATATTTATATCATGGTTTAAGTAAATAATTTTTTTAGATTTATAAATTATATGTTGGTATTTTTTATTGAATAAAAATTATGAAATAAAATATTATAATTATTACAACTATATTATAGATCATTTATTTCGATAGAATATATTCATAAATTAAATTCTTTTTTCTTCTAATGATTAGTTAATTTTATGAGAGCTTAATTAATTGTTCAAAGTTTCCTAAAAGGGGTTGTAATAAGAAAATCTATATTTTATGATTAAATTAAAATTTTAATTAAAATTTAAAATTGTAAAATTATCAAAAATATTTTAATAAAATTGAGTCCATTTTTGAAAACTAAACACTTAAAAATGGTTTGGGTTAATTTTTGTTAATTTTCTAAAATTGTAGATTTTTTTGTGAATAGTGGAATATAATAATTTACTTTATTTCACATTATTCATGAATATGTGAATATTTGAGTCATTGATTATGTAATAACCTATTATTTAGAAATATTTTTTTTACTTCAAACAGTTTCATGAATAATCCATATTCATTGTTTTCATCTAAAATAATAACCAAATGAATTAAATAACCAAAAATACCCCTCTCCTACCAATATAAATAACACCCAAGAACATCCTGTATCCTCAAACCATATAAGCATTTGATCATGCTAATATTATTACCAATTCCTCTCAAAATACTCTTAGTCATGTTCTAGTGTATTTGAAATCACCAGAAGTCCAAACCCAAGTTCCTTAAGGAGGTTCTCAGTGAGACTATATTGAAGTGGTAAAATTGTCCTTTTCTATTAATTTGTATTATTATCAGATCCTCCCCTCATCTCTCTTATCCAATGTGTCCTGTTATATCGAATATCTAAAATATAATTTAATTTTTTTATGATTATTTAATATAGATCATCAAATATATTCTCTTCAAATTTTATTTCAAAAATGAACACATCACACATGATTTGTCAATTCACCATGTTCATGGAAAGTCATTTTTAATTTAACATTAATACATTAATTAGGGTTCATAAAACCATTAAAATAGAAAAAATATATAGTAATATTTATATTATATCATTTTCCATGTTATTTAATATATATATAGGCAGAATATTAAATAATAATACAAAATAGATCATTATGATCATTAAACAGCTGAAATAAACTAAATTTTTTTCATTAACATATTATTTAATGAGTCAATATCAAATTCTGAAACAAACCGATTTATTGGAAAATTTAAAATTATAGACGTTTATTAATTACGTTTCAATCTACTTCAGTTATTTTCCAATTTAATATAAAATCTATAGTTATATGCAATTAAACTGGTCATGAAATCCATGAAAAAAACATTCCTAGGATGAAAACCTTCAACATTATAACTCACATAAATGGACATAAATAAAATTAATAACAATATAATAAATAACATATATGTGGAAAAGGTTATAAAATATTTAATTAATGTTTCTAATATAATTAGTAATGACAATAAGTTCTTGTTCAGAAAAAAATTCAGACATAAGGTAAGGGATCCCTATAATCCTCCAAATTACCATTGGGTTTCACATTCTCTCACATTACAACATTGTGTTTTATAATTATTAATATTTATTTTTATTAAATTGTATTTATATATTAAAAATTATGCATCTAGATTAATTAATCCTTATTTAATGGGGAAATACATGTTTTAAAAGGTTTATATTTCAAATCCTCTAAAAAGAAATGATGATTAATGGGATACTCACCATTTCATACATATTTTTAGGTAAACTATAAAAAATATAGTAAGGAAAAATTAATTTAATAAAATTATTTATTTAATAGAGAAAAAATATCTTAGTTTATTTATGTTATTATTAAAAAAATGTATTTTTCACATTATTGTCTCTATAATATTTTACCTTAAACCACACTACATTGGATCATTTGTAATGTTTCTTAAGAACTCTTTTTTACATGTTTTCAGTTAATTTGGATATCATATATGAATAAATTTTCATATTTCCCCTTATTAATGTCTATTTATGATTTAAAACCATTATTTCCTAGATAACGTAATGATACTCTAATCTTTTATTCCTTATGACACGATCATGATACTCATTTCATTCCATTAGTATCCCATGTGATTATCCCATGTGTTTTATCCATCATTTGATACACATATACATTAATGTTTTATGATTTATGTGCCTAGATAGTACTATGTTTAATAGATCACTTTTTAGCCCCATAATATTTCATATAAGGGATTAGGAGGTAAGACTAATCCATTATGGTACTTTTTCCACCATGTGATATTGTCTTGGAAGAAGCCTTAACTTCTGATTATTCCATGTTATATATTGGTTCCAAATTCCTACAAATCAATGATTATATAACCCCATGTTATATATTTTATTCTTCCTTGTGATTATTAATTTTCAAGGCCGTTTTATGTCATCATATAATGACATTTAACCCATGTCCTATGATTTATTCCTATATTTATTCCCCTATAATGATTTTTAGGTCATATATTTTTTCATGAATTCCAAAATATTTCATATATAGATTTAAGAGATCATAGGGAGTTAGGTACTCATTATCAATATTAATAAAAATATTATTTTATTTTGGTATCATGTATTCTAATTATATACCTACTCCTCCAAACACACTATAAATTACAACCCATGGGTTTTATTTAATGGTTAATTATTCAAAACGTCATGTAATATCATGTGTAAATTTCTAGGGTCACTATAAATATTAATGATGGAGTTCATTATTTGGAAATAATGGAGAAAAATATGGTCATTTTTCTGTGGAATGTGAAACATTCAAGGAATATTCAATGATAAATATTTCTTTAAGGTTTTTTTGTTTTATGATGAGAAACAATTAATATAGATGGAGAAAAAATATATGGAATATATATATTTATATGAATAAAACATCACAATAATGGCTAGGTAATTTCAAGATTTTGTTTTAGACACTGATAGTAAAATTATTAAATATTACTCAGGATTGAATTTAAATCATTGAACACCTTTAACCACTCGATAATTTTAAATTAATAAGAAATAGGGGAATTGTACTGACCAGGTTGAGATGGAATTTTTTGACACTTATTTTCCGTGATATAAAAATGTACAAAATGTTCATAGTTTTAGGAAATATATAAAATTCATTTTTAATGTTCATAGGTAAGCCCCAAAATACTCCAATTGGTGAAATTTACATGTCTGACAATGTTTTAATATATTTGTAAAGTGTTCATGGGGAATTTGGATTCTTTTTAGGGTTAATTATTGTAAATAAAATATCCATGAACATCTAACAAATGTGGTAATATATATCCATCCAATGGTAATGTATTTTAGTTTAAATGAGTTGGTTCATTAATCTAATTCATATTAGAATCTCGTTTCATAGTGAAAAAATTATCATGGTTAGATATTTAATGCTGTAAAAAAGTGATTTTCTACTACTATAATTGATGTTGGTCCACTAAATGATGGGGTAAAAGTTACAATACTTGTGAATTTAAATTATATGAATACCCTTTTTGACTGTAGATCATAAAATTCCATTATTCCTGATAATTTTTGAAATAAATTTTGAATATTACCTAAAGAATGTATGATATGAATTTTGGTGAAAACATATGGTAGAAGTATTTAATCAACCATGATTTATAGAAATATTACTATTTTAATAAATATGATAGTATTTCCTATAAATCATATTTGACTAGACATAGTATATTTAAATATCATTCATCAAATGTTTTCAATTTCAGTTTATCAAGGTAAGATATATTTTTTAGATACTAAAGTTGTATTAAATCATTTAAAGCCTTTGATAACATATAAATAATATTATAAATGGAATAGTGGTGTAATTGAATGTTACCTAGAACACATCATTAAAAAGAATAAAATAGGTCAAATTAGTGACTTTCAAGAAGTAAATGAATAAATGGTTCCTTTTTTGATGGATTCCTAGTGTTATTCTTGATCAGTAGGTTGATTTTTCTATTTAATATGATCCTGATTGTAACATGACTTATAAAACCCCTTATTCAAGGGATTATATGTATCGTTTATAATTTTAAAAGAAAATATTATCCGTTAGTATTTAATAATTTCAACAGACCATGAATTACTCATAGGTTGCTCATATTTTATTTAACAAAAATTATAATGGTTCAATGAGAGTTTTCGTTGATTTTGTAACCATTAGAAACTATGCTATTATAAAAAAAATAATAATTTTATCATATCAATTACATGATTAAACAAATATAGGAAACATAGAATCTTTTAGAGATTGACCTGATGTCGGTATACTATCAGTTGAAAGTGATGGATGGAGACATTTTGAATACTACACTCCGAACTATATATGGGAAGTATCAATTTTTAGTTATGTTTTTTGGGTTATCTAATGAACAACCAATATTTATGGACTTTATGAAAGTTTTTTCTATTGAGTTCATGGATATATATTTTTTGTGTTTGTTGATGAAATTTTGTTATATTCCAAAATAAAACAACAACATGAAATAAATATTTGTGATTGTTTTGGAAACCATAATAGAAAAGAATATTTATGGTAAATTTAGAATGAGTGATTTTTTTAGAAAAAAAAATCATTATATAGAGACATTATTTCTAGATATCTCATAACTATTATCATTTCTAAATAAAAATTTTATGAATGCCCAATACCCACAAATACCGCATAAATTCCTAGTTTTCCAAGATTAGTAGGTTAATAAAAAGAGTTTTTTGAAAAATTTTCTTAGAGAAGTTAACTAAAAAAGGAGATAAATTTAACTACAAAAAATAATGTAATGATTTTTTTCATAGAAAATAAAAATAATATCAGGGAAATAAAACGTTTGGGATATATATTCTAGAAATGATGAATTTTTCATCTACGTGGATTCTTCATTGGAAGGACATGCTTGGATCCAAATCCAGAATGATCAAGTAATTGTATACTCTTCATGTCAATAAAAAGAAAACGAGTAAAATTACTCTATACATGATATGAAATTAGCTATTTGAGATCATTATTAAAACATTTGGTTGTATAATTTTATAAGTTATAATGTGTGAAACATAGATTGATCACAATAGTTTTAATTGTATATTCACTCAGAATGAATTATACAAGAGATATTGAGGATGGATGGAACTATTCATGTATTGTTATTTAATGATTCATTACCATCCTTTAGAAGAACAAAAATTGGTGGATACTCAGAGTCAAAAAAATTATACATCCTTATCTATGTTATATTTGAAACATTAACCATTGGTTAATGATTTAATTAATTTTCTCCTCAATGTTTTATATGCATCAACATCTTCTATTTTTTTAGTATTTAGTAATGTTTATTTTTTTAAAAGAATAATGAAATCTTATAAGAGGTATCAATAATTTTAGGAGAAGTTATAATCTGATAAGAAGGATAATATTTCTAAATTAAATATTGATAAGGAGGTTATTTTATGATTTGGGAAAACACTATGTGTTCCATGTAATTCAAATATTAAAAAGTGTGATTAATTGAATCTCTCATTTATCCATTATATTTTCAAATGTGTTGGAAAACATTGTACAATTACTCAATGGAGTATTAATGGATAGAAAGAATGAAAAGTCATATGAATAACTTCACTGTGATGTGTTTGAATTTCTAGCAGGTCAAAGAGGAATGGTTTTTACCAATGTGGGTGCTTCAAAATTTGTATGTTTCCTAGTGTAAATGGGAAAATATATCCTTGAACACCGTGGTTTTATTTCCAATGATATAAAAAGGTACCCCTGTGATTTGGTTTATTGATTATCAATTTACAAAATCATCGATTTTCATTTCAATTCAAAATTAATTTTCTTTTGGTAATCTATATTTTATATATTTATAAAATATTTTCCTATAACATGTACTTCCTGTCAATATTGTATCAAAATTATAACCTAGGTTCACATAAAAATAATGAATTCTATTAGAAGTTGTCTGGTTTTGAATTAAAAATCCATATATATTTTCCTCTTTAATTTGGTGGACTTTCTGAGTAGATGATTTAGACCATAGAGGAAATTCTTCATTCATGTTCAACAGACTACCAGGTATGTTTGAATAAACATATTTCTTCGATTCAGTTTTATTATAATACTATTTTACATTATTCTATAGAAATGGTACCACATGAGGCATTATATGGAATGCGGTGTCAGTCCTAATCTTTAGGGATGATGTAAGAGAAAGGAAGTTGATGGGACTATAGTTGGTAGAGGAAAAGGACGGTAAATTTTATTTAATTTAGGGGAATATTAGGATTTACAATAGATGAAAGAAAATTTTTGCAGATAATTAAGGGGGATGTATTTATTTTGACGTAGATGATAATGTTTTTCCCAATGTTTATCCATCATTAAATGTTTTTTTTTGAAAATATGTAAATATATGTACATGATTCATTTGAACGCATGAAATCATGGATATATATTGATCATTTTCAAACCAAATTGATTTACCCTTGAGTTTATCTCAGTTACACATCATATTTCATGTTTCAATGATAAGGATATATATACTCGTTTTGTCAATTTTTTAGACTAAAGGAGGCTAAGTTAGAAGAGAACTATTCATATAATGAATATCATGGTATCTTTTTTAATGTAGTGTTAATGTTTTGTAAAATAAGGTGATTCACTATGTCAATGTTTTTTTTGAAAAATAATATGTTTGAAGAGGAAACATGCGAATCTAGAAATGTAATGAGGGAATGATATCACCACTTGTTTAATAATTGAATAAATTTTTTAGGAACAAATTTATAGAATTATGAATGGAAGTAACAGACAATTTAATAATATAATAAATCATTTTTTTATTTATTAATATGAATTAGATAGATATATTCTTTATTAAAATAACATGTAATTTTTTAAATCAAAAAACGAAAGAGTTTAAAAAATATTTTTTCATATTATGATTTATTTAGAATAATAATTTTAAAAAATTATGTTTGGGATTTTATAAAATGAAAAAATTACATCTTAATGTTAAAATTTTCTTATTGGTATATTTTTTTATTTTTCAAAAAATATTTATTTATTAATTGATTGTTAAAATTTTCATTTCTATTGATAGTTTCTTATTCTTAATAAATTATGAAATTTCAATTTCCCAATGTTTATTGGATTTTTTTAATGAAAAATAATTTTATTTATAAATATTTAATCCAAATATTCTCTTTTTAATCAATAATATCTTTCTATATACTTTTGTTTTATGAATAAAATAACACAATTTTCTTAAAATACTATTTTAAAATACAAAATCATTCTGCCTATTAATATATAATTATAATCCCTAAAGTATAATTCTATATTGAAATTTATATATTATATAAAAATATTTATTAATTCAGTTTCATATAATAATTATTATTATTCATAGATTTATAATAGAATCCATTTTTTCTCAAAAATAGTCTTCTTAAAACCGTGTTTCTAGCCACCACTATTGGGTTTATATTAAATTCATATTTTTAAATTTGAAATAATTTAATTTTTTAAAAAGGATTCCATGTTTTTAATCATAAAAATTAACAATTACTTATATGGACAACATAATTTTTTTACCGAATTAGTTTTTTAAGACAATTGAAATTAATTACAATTATTAAGGTAAAAACGATCATTATTATTAATTAATCATATAATATAATGTGTACAAATGACCCAACATATTTCCACCAAGTTTCTAGAAATATTTCAACCATTTACAATATATTATAAACAATTAAACATTAATAGGGCCCAGTGAGATGAAAAAAGTGAGCATAATTAACTCATTAAAAAATGTAAAAGTGTACTGATCACCTAACATGGAAAAGGCCTCCACCTATCATCCTATTTGAACATAATAAAAAACAATTGGATCAGAAAATATCTTCCTAAGTCACTTATCCACTTTAATAATAGTATCATAGAATCCATATTTTTTTGCCAAAATCCTTCTGTGAAAGGCCATTAGTGAAAACTAAAAGGTGTTACCCAAATAATTGGTAATTTTTTCCAATAAACATTTTTATTTTATTTCTTCCCCCACCACATCAAATTTTTTATACAAATTTCATATAATAACATTATTGTGTTCAATATACTATGATTTTTATGTTATGTTTGTGACCTATGACCTCACACACTTCCACTGAAAGGGATACAATATCGTCATTCATGTGTATATCGGACTATAACCTCCTTAAAAGATGTCACTTATTTTTCAATTACTATCTCTCACATTTTTTTATAATGATGGATTTATTGTTTATATATGATATTTATTACATAATAATACATCTGGAATCATTATATCCTATTTATCCTATTACGTTTCATTCCATTATGGATAACACAATGTCGCTTGTGTGTATCACAGACTACCGCCTATGAGGTGATGTTATTCATTTTACAGTAAAAAATTACATTAAAAGTAATATGAGTAAATATTATAAATATAGGTGATATAAAAAGAAATATATATGATACCAATGTCATATTTAACATTCTAAAAGTAAAATATATAATTTTCAACCATAACTTTTCACTCCCATAAAATGTCAAAATGTCATCTGTGGATGTGTGGATTGTTCCCTCTTCATTGCGATCTGATTCTTTGTTCATCACTACATCACAAGAATGATGTATGAAACTATATATAATTAAATATTATCAGATTTTTGATATAATTATCCTAATATATATATAATATATTATTTACCATCTTTCCAAAATGGTCATTGAAAAATAGAAATTTTACTCATGCTTATGCATGACCGACGGTCTCCATGATCACAAAATTGGGACATTTTTCATAACCATATATAATTATTGGTCTCAAAAGAATGATTAATGTAAAAATATGATAAATATTTCCTGATTATTTTTCTATAGAATTTTAAATCGTGATATATTTTACCATTGTATGAACCGAGATCTTTCTTGAGGTATTAAATATTTTACTTTCCATCAATAATGAGTTAAAATGTTTAATTATGGCCTAATATGGATGAATTTTGAGGTCATAGATGTATCAAAAAAAAATTGGGATATTTATGATCTAGGAAAAATCATTTGTGGTAAAAAATGAACATATCATGGTTTATAAGAACCATAAAGTGATGTCTACATGGTTACTACAAACAATTCAAGGTTGTATAGTGAGCGAGAGGATCTCACACAATTTGATAAATATTATAACTTGATGCATATGACTGTACGGACGGGTTTCAAATTTCTATAGTGAGATAAAACATGTTTTACAAAGGGTTAGAAAAGTTGAGCATGCAAACCGTATAGGGTGTTCCTTTCATACAGTAAAGGACACACTATTGGTTCACATTTTGGACAACTGAGCTTCCAAACTGTGATAGTTACGGGTTTTGGTGAATCAAAATTTCTTCAATCACTTAATTATTAAATAATATTTTTTTTCAACCCATCAATCTCTTAGAGGCCGAATCATGTAGAGATATTGTTTGATGACTATTCTAGGAAGTGGGAGATCTTCTCCATCTGAAATTCTAATATAGATCTATAAAAATCATCAAATCTATCTTCATGATATCTTACTTCATTTATATCCATTATTAGTTCTTCATAGTAACGACCTCACTATTTATGTGAAATATAATATTCCTTATTTCTAGGTTCGTCATCCGTTCTTATTTTCTCTCGTGATCTGAGTCGAATAAAAATAAGATAGTGGTTGATCACTCCACTACGAACCTATGGTAGGTAGTCACACAATTTTCCCATAAATTGAGGAGTTTATTTATATATCTTTAGGTTGTGTGCCCAATTATCAAAGAGACTACTTTTAAAATTGAATTTAATCAGTTATTTAAAGGCTTATGTATGACCTATGTAATTAGGATACCCTTTGAAAAATTATTAATGGTTGTGATCATTGTATTAGAACCACACCTTGGCTATGAAGTTTAATCAAATGGACCACCATGGGTAGCATATTAATTGGTTTTCCTATGAGGTGTTTCAGTTACACATTACCATGGGATATAAAATTATTAAATGAAAATTGTAAATTTAACTTATAAATGAAATGTAATGGATGTAAATGTTCCTAGGATTTGGCCATATAATTGATTAATTAATAATTATTTTATTCTTAATATGAAATTCCCATGTGTAAAAATAAAGAGGAAAGGACTTCTAAACATATCTCATTCCCTGATCCACTATATGAGGATAGCTTTTAGTGAAATGTTTTTGGTAGTGACCATGATATAGTGACATGGAAATTATTGAATGCTTATATTCCATGGTTTACAAATGGGTTCATATATGAACTTCATGGATATAATCATTTTGATACCACCTTTAATACTCCAGTATGATACATGGACTCCCATGTGGACTATCAATGATTGAATTATAGTGGCTAATTATTATACAGTTTATTGATACATGAAATCCTTCATTTTTTCCATGGATATAATTCGAGGGTAGTTGATCATATACTCCATGGGTGACACTTGGGGTCCCTTAGTGGACCACCAATGATGGACGTGAATGAAAATGATATTATACCACAACCAGATATATATCATTATTCCCAAGAACATTTCCTATGAAAATATGAAAGGTAATTGTTTTAAGTTACTCATGGAGTGATACCCAGATTCCAATATTGGAATGATAAGGATTGGCTCGGGTTTTGATATGATTAATTAAAAATAGGATTCATATGACGAATCTACCATACCAATTCACATGTATGGATTTGATTAGTGTATTAAACATGATAAATTTCTTGAATAGAAATATCTTGATCACTTATCTTCATGGGGGATTATATGATACATTTTTTATCATGAGACATATTTTTTAATAGATTCATTCTGTTTAAAACTGATTAATTAATTGAATGTATTTACATATATAGTTAGATATGAATAAATATTTATTCGTAGACATCTGGTATATGTCGATGTTAGTAGAAAATAATTAGTGTCCAAGGGAACCCAAACTTTATGGGATGTTGACTTTTAGTACTTCCTTAATAGATTCAATTTATTACTTGACGCATTATTTTTATCTATTCACTGACTAGTTGGTACAAGACCTCGGGAGGTTTTCTACAAGGATTGTATCTGTATCTCTATTCTTCCAACCATAGGGTAACCTATCATGACCTGTCCTTGGGGCCCGTTCCATGACTACCCGATGCCCGCCTTCCATAGGTCAGGGGCTGGTGACGAGCACCAAAGGCGTAAATCCCGGTAAAAAGTGAAGGAATTGCCTTTATAATGAAAACAAACACCACAGAGTACATAAGCTGAGTAAACACTAAGTAAACTGAGTACAAAAGTAAGTGCTAGAAAGTAAATCAGCCAGAATACAAACCCAACTGAAAGTAAAGTACTACTACAAAGGGAGTACAATAACAGTAAAGTAAATCAGCGAGTCTGATCCGTCCTCTGGAAATCCCACTTGAAGGGTGGGTACAAATAGCCTCCTATGCTCCTCGGCTCTAGTCGTCCGCTCCGAGTAAGTCTCGTCCAGTGATCCACCTCTAGGTACGGTTCAGCTCCATGAGCTCCCACCTCGTTCAGTGTTTTCTGTCGTATGCATCCAACATAACGTAGTGCGAGCATAGCCCATGCAGGGGAGAGTATACAATACTCAGTAGGGACCCTAGACCCCCGAAGGTCTCCCAGAATCCATGAAGGATAAACAACAAAGGAAAGATACAATCACGAAGTAACAACCAACTCCACCTAGGTATATGCCCATACATATACCTAGGTCATCATTTCCATCTCAGCTCCAGAACACGAGCCCAAGTACAACCCACTCCACATAGGATAACATATCCCATTCCACATAGGAATTCACAACCCAATCCACACAGGAAGGCACAACCCAATCCAAATAGGAAAGAACCACAATCATATCGATGATATTGATTGTAAGTTAAGATTAAGCTTACATAGGTATACTCTTAGTAAGGTGTTAGAGATGATCTGATGTAGCCACTGATTTATCTAAGATGTCGGACCCACATAGGAAAAAGACTGGCTAAGTTGTAGGACCCACAAAGCATACAAGACCAGCTACTCTGCCAGACCCACGTATGATACAAGTACAGAGTGAAACACTTCTGGACCCATATAGGATACAAGAACAGTATTCAAGTACTGTTGGACCCACATAGGATAAAAGAACAGTATTCATCACCATCGAACCCACGGAGGATTCCAATACAGTCGTTGTCACTGCCAAACCCACGGAGGATCCAAGTACAGTCATCATCGTCGTTGCAGTCGCAACCAACTATAGGGTTCCTGCACACAACATGCTCGATTCTGGAAGGGTGTGATCCACGAGCCAAGGGGGTCGATACATCAACTGACATGTATTCCGGAGTTTATGTATCCCAAAGTTCTGTCTCGTCAATAGGAGCTCAACGCGATAGTCGGTGCGTCAATCGGATGCCCGGTCTGAGAGTTATTGGATTTTTAGTCCTAGGGGCCCAGTTGGTTTTTAAGTCAAAACCAACCCCATCGTACTCCAACTATGTCCAAACCTCGAGCAGAGTAATCCAAAAGAACCGTCTCACTAATTGGAATCCAAAAAAGTTGACAGCACATCAATTGGACGTCCGGAGGTCAAGTAATAATTGTTTCTGCTCCGAGGGCCCAGTTGGTTTAGTGTTCGAACCAACCCGGCCATACCCAATGTTATCTCGAAACCTTGAGTGCAATATACCAAAATGACCATCTCTATCCAAGGATCTCTACGCAACTAGTGCGTCGATCAGAGGTCTGTAGCCCAAGTTATGGGCATTTGAATGAATCTGTCCGCAAATAGGGGATTTGGGCCCAGTCCGACCCGGCCCAATACGCCCCTTGGTCAGCCCAAAACGGGTTGACCTGACCCGGGTCTGCGTCTAGCCTGGTTCGGCGCGGCGCGGCCTAGCTGGCATGGGTCCATCCCAGCCGGTGCGGCCCGGCTCGGTGTGCAGGTCCGGCCCAGCGCGGGCGGCCCGACCCGGCGCGGGCAGTCCGGCCCGTCGTGAGCGGGCCGACCCGACATGGCTGGTCCGGCTCGGTGTGGGAACCTGCGCGCTGAGCGGATGCGGAAGGGGCAAGCTGCCCCCCTTGTTTTCTCGATACGGCGGACCCCTGTGGGGTCGGCCCTAGCTGGTCGTCGGGGGTTACAAACCCTCGACCTTCCCAAACTCGGCCGGTCGATTTGGCCAGCCGGTGAACCACTGCCGGACCGCCGAGGTCCCGCCTTCCGAAGCACCAACGGCCGGCGGATTCGGCTGCCCTCCACTGCACCGCCGTGGCCTTAGGTCGCGGCCTTTGTCAGACCATCACGCCGCGACGGTGCCGCGCCCCTCTGCCGCGGCCCGCCCAGGCTGTGACCCTCCATGGTGCTCCAGCGCAGCGCGACGGCGCCGCGCCCCTCCGCCGTGGCCCGACCCCAGCCGTGACTGATTTCAGCCACAATGGCATGGCGCGATAGTGCCACACTCTTTCGCCGAGGTTTTCCTTGTTCCTGCACGGTGTGACGGCACCGCGTCGCCTCTGTTCCAATCCAAAACGAGGTACAACAACAATGGGGAGGAGGGTCAGCCGTGTTTGTCCGGTCTGACCTCCTCCCGTTAAATCGATAACAAGTTTCTTATTATTTAATGATGAACGCCAAAATAATTACGAATGAAAAATAATCCCCTACCTCAAAAAAGTTGTCGAATGATGATCATCGTGGGAAATGGCGTTGCGAGGTGAAGCTCCGTATATGTTGACGGATAACGTCCGAGGAGGAAACGACGTCTCCCTTCCTTCGACGTGGGGAGAAGATCGAAAGAGGGTTCGTCGTCGTTATTCGGAAAAAGGCGTCACACACCAGATGCAGAGAGGAGAATAGACGACATGTCGATCTCTCCTTGCGGTGACGACGTTCTTTGTCGAGGTCTTGACGTTCTTCGCATTCTCCAACAAAGAAAATGACAATCCTAAAGACTTTGAGTATTCTCTCCCAAGATCCCCCCACAACTAAACAACCCCCAAATAAAATAAGGTATTCCTTATTTTATTAACACATGCCATGGGTTTTCAAATCTTAAAAACAAACTCAATCTCAAATTAAATTAATTGAATAACTTTAATCAATTAATTTAATGTGAGAGTTGACATGCAATTAAAGAGGGAGAGTGGGTGAGTTAAAAATTAATGGGGGTTTTCCAACATTAAGAGATGTTAGATGAAATTGATGGGGTGGGGCTCGTGTGGGCCCCACCTCACAAATATCCTACCAAGTGGAGTTAGGATGTAGTGGGTCCCACCCCAACTTCCACACATAGGTTATAATTACTTAGAATAAAAATAAAATTGTAGCGCAAATTTTATTTCACAGTTCAATTTACCAATTAATTTAAGAACACCTCCTGAGAAAACGCAACTCCTGATATGGTCATCTCAAGCCATTACTGGCGCTATGGTTTCATTGGTGCCCCCAGATTTCGATTCCGAGCACCGATTAAAAAGTTAGGAAAACCCGCTCATTCGTTCATTAAAAGTACCCGAGCTAAACTTCGGAAATTGATTACGGGCACACCGGGCCTTGGAATCAGGTACCTTCAGAAACTCCATATTCATAAAATCCCAAAGAAAATAAGAAAAAAAATTCCATGAAATTTATGGATCTTGAAATTACTCCCACCTCAGGGCATTACGTCCCTGTAAATATACTTCACAAACTTGGGGAACAAATGAGGGTACAGAGCACGCATCTGAACCCCCCACTCCCATGTGCTCTGCTGGAGGTTTCTGTGCTGCCAACTTATGCACACTAGAGGAATCGACCGCCCACATAGGACCCACTCATGTCGATCCTCGATCTCCACTGAGACCTCCGCAAAAGTCACCATGTCATTAATTTCCATCTCCCCATGGTCGATGATATGCTGCGGGTCATGCACTTATATCCTCAGCTGAGATACGTGGAAGACGTCGTGCACCCAGTGCACTTGAGGTGGTAGAGCCAGGTGATAATCCACCTCACCTATCTTGCAAAGAACCTGGAATGGTCCTATGAAGTGTATAGATAACTTTCGGCCTCGTCCAGATCTCTGTAATCCACGTCGAGGTGAGACTCGCAAGAAAACGTGGCCTCCATCATCGAACTCTAGTGGACTCTGCCTCTTGTAAGCATAAGACTTATGTCGGCTCTGAGCTGACATCATCCACTCTTGGATGACTTGGACCTTATCTGTCATGGCCTGGATCATCTCTAGTCCCACAAGTACTGCCTCCCCAGGGTCTGTCCAGCACAGAGGTGACCTGCAAGGTCGTCCATAAGATGCCTCGTATGATGCCATCCCGATGGTGGAGGGGTAGCTGTTGTTATATGCAAACTCCACCAAGGGTAGGTGATCCTCCCAGCTGCGACCAATGTTGAGGAAACATGAACGGAGCATATCCTTGAGGGTCTGAATGGTCCTCTCCATCTGACCATCCGTCTAAGGGTGAAAGGCGGTGCTCAGGCGTAGCTACGTCCCGAATGCCTCCGGCAACACCATCCAAAGCCGGGAAGTAAAGCGAGCATCTCGATCGAAGATGGTAGATGATAGCACACTATGAAGTGGTACAATCTCTTGAACTTATAGGCGTATCAAGATCTCCACTGAGCCCTGCTCTCTGATGGGTAGAAAGTGGGCTGACTTGGTGAGTCGGTCGACGATCACCCAAATGGAGTTGTGTCCTCTAGATGTACGTGGAATTCCAGTCACTAAATCCATAGATATCCCATCCCACTTCCAATCCGGGACATCCAACGGTTGTACCAAGCCTACTAGTACCTGGTGCTCTGCCTTCACCTGGTGGCAGGTGAGGCATCAAGAAACAAACTCTGCCACAGCCTTCATTATACCCCGCCACAAGTGTGGTCGTATAACATCCTGGTACATCTTTACTACCCGTGGATGTACCGCTAAAGGTGAAGTGTAAAACTCTTTCATCACCTCCTCCTATAATGCAGCTGGTACCATGGAATGTCCTCTAAAAATGACGACGTGCTCTCCTCCTATAGAGAAACCATCAGTTGCATGTCCTGTTGAAATTTGTGTATGCCGCGTCTCACAGTCAACGTCCCCACACTCTGTATCTCAAACCCGCTGAAGAAGTAGAGGTGTGCCTGTGAGCGACTGAAGAAAGGCTTCCCCATCTCTATCCACGAAGGATATCTGCAAAGAGGCTAGCTTCTCTGTCACCTCTCCAAGTAGATGAATGCCCATCTTCCTACTGAGAGAATCGGCTACTACATTCCCCTTTCTAGGAGTATAGACTATCTCAATGTCATAGTCATGGAGGAACTCGAGCCATCACCGCTATCTCAGGTTCAGGTACTTCTATGAGAAGATGTACCTAAGACTCTGGTGGTCAGAATAGACAGTAAATCTCTCACCCATTAGATAGTGCCGCCACATCTTCATAGCGAAGACCACTACTGCTAACTCCAGGTCATGGGTAGCGTACTTCTTCTCGTGCTTCCTCAACTATACTAATCCATAGGCGATCACTGCCCTCTCCTGCATCAGTACACACCTGAGTCCAGTCCCTTATGCATCGTAGTAGACTACGTACTCTACTACCTCCTCTGGTAGACTCAAGATGGGTGCGCTGGTCAATTTCTGTCTCAGCTCTTGGAAGGTCTCCTAACATCTATCTGACCACACGATGGGTTTACCCTTCTTCGTCAAAGCTGAAAGTGGTGTTGCAACCCTAGGGAAGTCCGACACAAACCTTTGATAGTACCCACCTAGACCTAAGAAACTCCACACCACCGTCACGCTCCTGGGTGGCTCCCAAGCTTGCACTGCCTCGATCTTCCCAGGATCCACTGCAACTCCCGCCTCAGAGTTGAAGTATCCCAATAAGTGGACCTCACGTATCCAGAACTGACACTTCGAGAGATTATCATAAATTAGGAGCTCTCTGAGTGTGTCCAGTACAACTCGCAAGTGGTAGGAAACCTCATCCTTAGTAGTCGAGTATATCAATATGTCGTCGACGAAGACTATGACAAATAAATCAAGGTAAGGCTGGAAGATCCTGTTCATGAGACTCATGAAGACAGTTGGAGCGTTGGTTACGCTGAAAGGCATAACCAAGAACTCAGAGTAGCCATACCGACATCTGAAAGTCTTCTTCTTCACATCCTCATCTCAAACTCTGAGCTGATGATAGCCTGACCTGAGGTCTATATTCGAGAACCACCGTGCTCCCTTGAGCTGGTCGAAGAGGTAGTCAATCCTCAGAAGTGGATACATGTTCCTCACGGTCACCTAGTTTAGCAATAATAATGGACACACAGTCGCAAGCTCCCATCCGCCTTCTTGGCCAACAATATCGGGGAAGCCCAGGGTGAAACACTAGGTCGAATGAATCCCTTGCCCTGTAAGTCCTCCAGCTATACCCGTAACTCTCGATGCTCAGTGGGAGACATACGATATGCTTTGAGTGGTTATCAGGGTTTTTCCCTGGGTAAAGTTTAATATTAAAGTCTACCTCTCTGCGAGAAGGTAGTCCTGGAACATCGTCTGGAAAAACGTTCGCATACTGATCCACCACTATAGGGAAACACGGACTCTGTATGTAAACTGCTCTTAGGATGAGGCTAGCCAACTGATGATTGATCGGTTGTCCTCTCATATGCGTGAGTCCATCCTGCGCTGTAAAGGCTCCCTTCTCGCCTTTGAAGGTTAACCTGCTCCCATAGGTGCGTACACACCGCACCTTGCGCCTAATACAGTCGATCTGAACATGGACTATAGATAACCAGTCCATGCCCAAGATGACATTGTGAGGCCTCGACACAGCTACAAGAAGATCACAGCCGATGAAGTCGCCTCCTAGAGTATGCTCACACTGCTGGCACTAGTGCATAATCATCGAGTCTTCTCCCATACGAGTCTCTAGCCGAAAGGATTGAGCCAACAACTCCGTTGGAATCTCTGAGCTCCGAACAAGGGCAGCAGAAATGAAATAATGAATCACTCTTGTGTCTATAAGAACATCAACAAAGGTGGAGTAGACAAAAATAGTATCTCAAATAATCTCTTTTGTTCTGTGGTCGTAGGCCTCTGTTGCCTGAAGCTGAGACTGCCTTTGTCCGCCAGCTCCCAGTGGTCGGGGTGGACCTCCTGGTGGTGGTGGTGGTAGAGCCTCAAAGCATCTCCCACCACTTGCTTCTCGTCCAGCTCCTCTGCCTCGTCTGCCTGCTCCCTGCGGACCGCGACGGTCGAACCTCTACCTCTTCCTGGGTGATCCCTCAACCGTCTGCTGCTCCTCTTCATGGCACGTCAGGCAGTCACGAGCCATGTGGCCCTGCCCGCCACATGCATAGCATTGTCTGCTCCTCCTAAGGCTGGCTCTGCACTGTGTGCCTCGCACCTCTGAGCCAGTGTCCTTAGGTTGTCCACCTAATGGTCTGGTCTGCTTGGACCCCTGTGACATCCGTCGACTGCCAGCTACAGAAGACTCAGCTACATGCCGCCCTGCGGTAGGTCTCGCTGCTAGTGTAGGCTCATCAAGAAATATCTCTATGAGAAGGGATCGCTCTTGTACTCCTTCCTACATCGGAATGCTTAGAGAGATCATTGATGCCCTGATCTCCTGCCTCAGTCCGTGCTCGAAGGTCCAGGCCTGGAAGAATGGGTCTCGTACCATGTCTGTGGAATATCGTGAGAGATCGGCAAATCTCACCGAGTACTGGGCTACCGTCATGCTGCCCTGCCGCAGCTTTAGTAGCTCCTGAATGCGCACTGCACGGAGGGTGGCTGGGATGAACTCCGAGCGAAAGAGGCTCTCAAAGTCCGACCGAATGAGAGATTCCTCGCCGTGCACCTGGAGTATCAGGCTCCACCATCTTCCTGCTACTGCGTGCATGATACTCGCTATAAGGATCGCCATGAGGTCAGCTGGTGTCCCTACTAACCTAAAAACTCGAACAACAACCTCCAGCAAATCCTCAGCTGCCTGAGGGTCCATCTCCCCATGGAACCTGGGCGGTCTCTGACGCTGAAACTCGTGCAGTGCACTAAGGCGACATGCACTCTCAACAGCTGGGGCTGGTGGAATCGGTGGCTCGGCGGGTAGAGGTACCAATGGTGCCTCCGCTGTAATAGGGCCCTGCACCAAGGAATCGTCGCTCAGTGGGTTGTCGTCTCATACAAAGATTGGAACCCTAGCTGTCTACCGTCGTGGGGCCATCTTGAAAAGAGACAGGTGCGCCATGTTCAATACTGTATTCCTGATGAGCTGACACAAAGTAATCACAATGAAAACTTTTGAAACACACATGCAATCAATGTTCTCGTGCACTGAGACGTCAGAAATCAGAAGTCATGGTACTAGTGTATGGATACGTCGGCCGCCACACCAATACTGGACTCCCTGTACTGATAACCACACTCAATACCCTTAACACTATGGCTTCACATAGAAGAAAGATCAGAGTCTTCAGTTCTACGGTAGAACCAAACTCCTCTGATACCAATTTGTCACGACCCGTCCTCGGGGCCCATGTCGTGACTACCCCAAACCCGCCTTCCATAGGCCAGGGGCTGGTGACTAGCACCGAAGGCGTAAATCCCGATTTAAAGGGAAGACATTGCCTTTATAAAGAAAACAAACACCACATAGTATGCTTGCTGAGTAAACACTTAGTAAACTGAGTAAAAATGTAAGTGCTGGAAAGTAAATGGGACAGCATACAAACCCAACTAAAAGTAAAGTACAACTAAAAAGGGACTACAACAACAGTAAAGTAAAGAATTTAGTCCGAGCCGTCCTCTGGAAATCCCACCTGAAGAGTGGGTATAGATAGCCTCCTCTACTCCTCGGCTCCAGCCGTCTGCTCCGAGTATGTCTCGTCCAGTGTTCCACCTCCATGTACCGTCCAGCTCCATGAGCTCCCACCTCGATCAGCGTTGTCCGTCGTCTACATCCAACACAATGTAGTGCGGGCATAGCCCTTGTAGGGGTGATTATATGCTACTCAGTAGGGACCCCAAGACCCCCGAAGGTCTCCCAGAATCCACAAAGGATAAACCACAAAGGAAAGATAAAATCACGAAGTAACAACCAACTCCACCTAGCACTACGGGAAAAATGGGTATTTGCGACGGGAATAAATCCCGTCGCAAATAGCCCTGTTAAAAACTTATTTGTGACGGGGGTATTTACCCGTCGCAAATAAGTGGGCTTTTGCGACGGGATTGCTTTCCCTGTCGCAAAAGAACTGGCGCGCGTTGCGTGCCAAATCGCGGGAAACATATTTGCGATGGGGGAATTCCCCCGTCGCAAATAACCTGCGGCGGTAAAAGGTATTTGCGACGGGAATATTCCCCCGTCGCAAATAGTATGTCGGCAGGTGGTTATTTGCGACGAGACCCGTCGCAAATAACTATTTAACCGTTGACCGTAATAAATGTTGGCTAAGGTATTTGCGACGGGTACCGTCGCAAATAACACTATTTGCGACGGGAATCCCGTCGCAAATGGACCCGTCGCAAATAATCTATCCTATTAATACCCCCATCCGTTTTTTTCAAATCATTCTCAAACTCCATCTTCTTTTTCTCTCAAAGTTGTATTTCTAAAGTTCAGTTTTTCTCCAGATTAATTTTTTTCTCCGGAGTTGATATTAAAGTTTTGAAGAACGATCAGAGCAGATCAATTTTCAAGGTATTTATGTTCATTTTAATTTAATATTTATTTTTAATTTTTTATTAGTTTCAATTATTCTTAATTAGTTGTAATTTAATTATGTTTACATTGTTTTGTTACTTAATAAATTTAAATTATTAGTATTGTTCATAGTTAATGGTAATTAGGAATAATTAGTAATAATTTTTAATAATTAAGAATAAATATTAATAATTAATAATAAATACCAATAATTGGGAATAATAACATTATTACATTATTAGTATATTTTATTATTAATATTAAAATAATATAATTTTATATATATATACAATTCTCTTTTCATCTGTGTGTTTACTGTCTTTACATGTATTATTTGTATGTGGAGATAGAAAATGCACAGATGAAAGGAGAATTGTATATAAATTAGAAAATTATATTATTTTAATATTAATAATAAAATATACTAATAAAGTTATTATTTGTAATTATTGGTAATTATTCCTAATTATTGGTAATTATTCATTTAATTACTAATAATTAGGAACAATTACCAATAATTATTAATAATTAAGAATAATTAGTAATAATTAGTAATAATTAGTAATAATTACCAATAATTAGTAATAATTACCAATAATTACTAATAATTACCAATAATTAGTAATAATTACCAATAAGTAGTAATAATTATCAATAATTAGTAATACTTACCAATAATTTGTAATAATTACCAATAATTAACAATATTTAGTAATAATTAGTAATAATTACTAATAATTACCACTAATTAGTAATAATTATCAATAATTACCAATAATTACCAATAATTACCAATAATTACCAATAATTACCAATAATTACCAATAATTGCCAATAATTAGTAATAATTAGGAATAATTAGGAATAATTAGGAATAATTAGGAATAATTAGGAATAATTAGTAATAATTAGTAATAATTAGTAATAATTACCAATAATTACCAATAATTTGTAATAATTAGGAATAATTACCAATAATTACCAATAATTAGTAATAATTAGTAATAATTAGTAATAATTACCAATAATTAGTAATATTTAGTAATAATTAGTAATAATTAGTAATAATTAGTAAAAATTAGGAATAATTACCAATAATTAGTAATAATTAGTAATAATTAGTATTAATTACCAATAATTAGTAATAATTACCAATAATTCGTAATAATTACCAATAATTAGTAATAATTAGTAATAATTACCAATAATTAGTAATAATTAGTAATAATTACCAATAATTAGTAATAATTAACAATACTTACCAATAATTACCAATAATTACCAATAATTAGTAATAATTACCAATAATTACCAATAATTGGTAATAATTAATAATAATTACCAATAATTAGTAATAATTGGTAATAATTAATAATAATTACCAATAATTAGTAATAATTATTAATAATTAGTAATAATTAATAATAATTACCAATAATTAGTAATAACTATCAAGAATTAGTAATAATTACCCATAATTAGTAATAATTAACAATAATTACCAATAATTAGTAATAATTAGTAATAATTATTAATAATTAGTAATAATTAGTATTAATTAGTATTAATTACCAATAATTAGTATTAATTACCTATAATTAGTAATAATTACCAATAATTAGTAATAATTACCAATAATTAGTAATAATTACCAATAATTAGTAATAATTAGTAATAATTAGCAATAATTACAAATAATTGGTTATAATTACCAATAATTAGTAATAATTACCAATAATTAACAATAATTAACAATAATTACCGATAATTAGTAATAATTCGTAATAATTACCAATAATTAGTATTAATTACCAATAATTAGTAATAATTACCAATAATTAGTAATAATTACCAATAATTAGTAATAATTACCAATAATTAGTAATAATTACCAATAATTAGTAATAATTAACAATAATTAGTAATAATTAACAATAATTAGTAATAATTAACAATAATTAGTAATAATTACCAATAATTAGTATTAATTACCAATAATTAGTATAAATTACCAATAATTAGAAATAATTACCAATAATTAGTAATAATTAGTAATAATTACCAATAATTAGTAATAATTAGTAATAATTACCAATAATTAATAATAATTAGTAATAATTACCAATAATCAGTAATAATTAACAATACTTACCAATAATTACCAATAATTACCAATAATTAGTAATAATTACCAACAATTAGTAATAATTACAAATAATTACCAATAATTGGTAATAATTAATAATAATTACCAATAATTAGTAATAATTAGTAATAATTAGTAATAATTACCAATAATTAGTAATAATTATTAATAATTAGTAATAATTACTAATAATTACCAATAATTAGTAATAATTATCAATAATGAGTAATAATTATTAATAATTACCAATAATTAGTAATAATTTACAATAATTACCAATAATTAGTAATAATTAGTAATAATTAGTAATAATTAGTATTAATTACCAATAATTAGTAATAATTAACAATAATTAGGAATAATTACCAATAATTAGTAATAATTACCAATAATTAGTAATAATTAGTATTAATTAGTAATAATTAGTAATAATTACCAATAATTAGTAATAATTACCAATCAATCGTAATAATTAACAATAATTCGTAATAATTAACAATACTTAGTAATAATTACCAATAATTACCAATAATTACCAATAATTAGTAATAATTACCAATAATTACCAATAATTACCAATAATTACCAATAATTACCAATAATTACCAATAATTAGTAATAATTACCAATAATTAGTAATAATTACCAATAATTAGTAATAATTACCAATAATTAGTAATAATTAACAATAAATAGTAATAATTAACAATAATTAGTATTAATTACCAATAATTAGTATTAATTACCAATAATTAGTAATAATTACCAATAATTAGTAATAATTAGTAATAATTACCAATAATTAGTAATAATTAGTAATAATTACCAATAATTACCAATAATTAGTAATAATTAACAATACTTACCAATAATTACCAATAATTACCAATAATTAGTAATAATTACCAATAATATTAGTACTACGAAAATAATAAAAAATTTATATAATATTAAAATTATCAATATTTGTAACATGTTTTGCTTTATTCTCAACATATTTAATTCTTAAAGGGTCATTTTTTAGGTCTATCTCAATAAAAAGTTTGCGTCAGTCGTGTATGATCTAAACTCTATAATTATCCTAGCTTGAGTGTTTTTTCTAACCAATTATTCAAAACCAGAAATGCTTTTATATTTTATAGAGAAATATGGAACAACGAGGTCGTCAACAATCATTATTAGGTGACCGCATATGGATAAATCAACGTAGAAATCCAAACGGTTCTGGTTTAAATCCAGTATATGTTGAGGGTGTGGAGACTTTTTTATCATTTGCGGCATCAAATCCAGAATTTGTTTCAGAAGGCAAAATAAAATGCCCTTGCAGAAAATTTGCATTGAGAACATTTGACACGTTTGAAAAAGTGGGAGAACATCTCTTGCGTTTTGGTTTTTAACCAGATTACGTTTTTTGGTATCAACACGGTGAACGCAGTTCCAAAGCAGGTGATACCAACTTGATTCCGGATCCATCCCGGTTTCATGATTTAGTACATGATGTTGCAGGTTCATCTGTTCAACATACAGAAACTCCGGCTGATATAGCTTCAAATCCTGAGTTGGCACCGTCTGAATTTTATGAGTTGTTGAAGTCGGCTGAGGATGCATTATATCCTGGCTGCAAGATGAGCAAATTAGAAGCAGTTGCAAAATTTATGGCTATCAAATTAGATAACGGAATGTCAAACACCTGTTTTGACCAGATATTTTCTTTTCTGAAAACACTGTTACCCGAAGGAAATGTTTTACCTGCAAATTACTATGAGAGTAAGAGGCTGGTTCGAAATTTGGGACTTACTTGTCAGAAGATTCATGCATGTTCAAATGACTGCATTTTATATTCTGGGGAAAATGAGTCGTTGGATAGTTGTCCTACATGTGGGCAACTGAGATATAAAGAAGGACAACATGGGAAGTTTGGTTTGATTCCTGTAAAACAGTTGAGATATTTTCTGCTGAAATCCAGACTTCAGCGTTTATTCATGTCTAAGAATACAGTGACAATGATGTCGTGGCATAAAGAGAATATTTCAACCGATAAAAGCTTGAATCATCCAGCCGATGGTGATTCATGGAAACATTTTGATAGAGTGCATCCATCCTTTGCTTTAGAAGCTAGAAATGTTCGACTGGGCCTTTCTACTAATGGTTTCTGTCCGTTTAGATCTTATGGTAGTCAATATTCATGTTGGCCTGTTTTTTTAACTCCCTACAATTTACCTCCATGGATGTTGATGAAGGAGCCATATATCTTTTTGACTTTACTAATTCCAGGACATCCGAAGAAAAATATTGATGTTTATTTGAAGCCATTGAATGATGAATTAAATTTATTGTGGAGTACTGGTGTCAGTACATATGATGTTGCAACGAAACAGAATTTCATACTGAGAGCAGCATTGATGTGGACAATAAGTGACTTCCCGGCTTATGGGATGTTATCTGGCTGGAGTACACATGGTCAGAAATCATGTCCTTACTGTATGGGAGAGAATAAAGAATTTATGCTCATTCATGGAAAGAAAACTTGTTATTTTGACTGTCATCGCAGATTTCTTCCAGCTGATCATCCTTTTCGCAGAAACAGATCTCATTTCAGAAAAGGAACAGTTGAAAGAGATGGACCTCAAAAAATGCTATTAGGTTCGGAGTTAAAATCAGTTGTATTTTCATTACCTCCCATCACTTTTGGTCCCACAATAAACCAACAGAAAATTTATGGTTTTGGGAAAGAACACAATTAGATTAAACGTAGCATATTTTGGGATTTTCCATATTGGTCTGATCTATTGGTCCGACACATGTTAGTTATCATGCTTATTGAGAAGAACTGTTTTGATAATTTGTTTCATATAGTTTTGGATACGCCAGGAAAGAGAAAAGACAATGTAAATGCACCTTTAGATCTTTCCCAAATTTGCAGGCATCCAGAATTGGAACTATTTGATAATGTCAGAACAGAAAGGTTACTGAAACCAAAAGCAGCTTATACACTATCTAAATAAAACCGTTTATTATTTTGTCAGTGGATTGAAGATTTGAGACTTCAGATGGTTGTGCTTCCAATTTGGGTAGATGTGTAAAAAATGGTCATATTACTGGATTAAAAAGTCATGATTGTCATGCTATAATGGAGAGACTTCTACCCATTGGATTAAAAGCTCTGTTGAATTCTGTGATTTTGGATTCCATAATAGACATATCTCATTTTTTTCGGGAAATTTTTGCGGCTACGGCAGATTATGATTTTCTAGGCAAATTTGAAAAAGATGTTGTTGTAATTATATGTAAACTGGAAAAAATATTTCCGCCGTCTTTCTTCGACTCAATGGAACATTTGATGTTACATTTGCCATATGAAGCCAAATGTGGAGGTCCGGTACAGTTTCGATGGATGTACCCATTTGAAAGATGCATGCAAAAATTGAAAAGAAAAGTACGTAACAAAGCATCTGTTGAAGGATCTATTGCAGAAGCTTATTTGCAAGAGGAAATATCTTTTTTCTGCTCCCATTATTTTGAATCGGATTATCCTTCAAAACAAAACCGAATGGGACGGAATGAGAGGAATATTGATGAAATCGACAATCAATTATCTATTTTCAACCAGTCAGAGCTTGGTTTTGGTGGAGTTTATGAACACTGGCTTTCAGATGATGAACATCAGAGAGCTCATACGTATGTTCTGCTAAAATGTGAAGAGATGACATCAGTTGTACTGTAACTATTTATATCACTTATTCTATCATTTATGTTACAGTAAATAACTTTGGTTTTTATAGGTTGTATGATAATCATATCAAGAAACAAATTCCACAAATTACAGCAGCTGCTCTCGAAGAACGTCGATTGAAAAATTTCTCTCAGTGGTTTCAAAAACTGGTAACATAAATTCTTTATCTTTTAGAAACTCATTCAATGTATAGTTTACTATATTGATAATTATTTCACAAATTTTCAGGTGTCTCGACATGCTGATAAAATTGACAAACGGCTGTGTGTATTGAGTAACCCACCTTCCAAACTTGTTAAAACTTATATTGCAAATGTGGTGAATGGATTTCGATTCCACACACATGCATATGGGGAATCAAAAAAAACAATGAACAGTGGAGTTAGCTTGAGAGGATCTCATCATCGAGAAAATGAAGTTGACTTTTATGGCATACTTGATGAAATCATTGAACTTTGTTATCTTGGACAACATTACATAACCACGTTCAAATGTCGGTGGTTGGATACAGAGAGAGGCGTGCGTGTTCATCCGACTCATGGAATCATCGATATTAAATGTAAAAGTGTTCTCGCAGTAAATGAACCATTCTTATTGGCTCAACAGGCATATCAGGTTTATTATGCAAAGTACTATGCAACATCAAGAGACTTGACTGATTGGTGGAGTGTAATAAAAATCAAAATTTGAGACAATCAGTTTAGTCAAAGTGAATTTGCTTTCACTGATGTGCAAAGAATTGATGTTTTTCAAGAGAGTACTCAAAATCAATCTTTTTTACAAATAGACATGAGTATCGATGACGACACCCCACATTTAAGAGTCGGTGATGACGATGATGTTAATGATGTCACATATGAATTTGAAATGGTAAGAGATGAAGCAACTGTAACTCGAATGGATATCGATGATGTTGAGGAGGAATATGAAGATGACATTGACATATATGAAGATGATTATGAAGATGAACACTCATGGTATTTATATACAATCATAATATGTATATATGTATATATAATAGTAATTATCAATTATTTGCTAACATTAACATTTTCTGTTTCAGATGGACGACGCCACATTTCGTGAGTTGGCGGATGCTGACCTGACTTTCGATGCGGATGAGTTGCTGACAGATGACCCTCAGCCTGCAGGCGCTCCAGGGAGTACGCGGAGGGGGCGCGGTCCTTCACGATTTATGATTCCTGACCCCGTCCCCGAGCGACGTCCACATCTTGGGTTTGATCCACGCACACGGAGGTGTGATAACCTGTGTGATAACCTGTGGATTTGACTAAGATTTCATTAATCTATTCACATAATAAATGTTTATTATTTTTTCAGTTTTCCGCATATAGCAGTCGGACAGGGCAGCGCTATTTTGCGCAACTATTTCTCTCAGCCGTGGACCACATGGGAGCAGATTCCCATTGATGTGCAGCAGGCCGTATTCGGCCATTGGTTGGTACGTACAGAAATAAATAATTTTTATTTTGAAAATTATTTCATTTCTAACTTGATATTTTGATTTATTTTTAGGGTTTATGGTATCCGATCGAGGATACCATGCGTGACGCCATCCACGAGGCATGGGAGGTGGCCATGCGTGATAGCCTTCGTCAGTGTTTGCACAATTTAAGAAAAAATGCAATGAAGAAAGCAGGAGTGTCAGATTTTGAGGAGTCATGTAGAGCACACCGACCAGAGTATATTTCATCCCATGTATGGGATGGATTATGTGCGCACTGGTTGAGTGGTGCCTTTCCGAGGAGATCATCGGTGGGAAGGCAGAATCGGGGGAGACAGGAGGTGACTCATCGAGCTGGAAGTACTCATAGACAGCATCTGGTACGTACATTATTTATAAATATTTTATATAACTATATATATTAACAGTTTATTTTTTATTCTTATAGGCTGTCGAGCACCCCAATATTACAGAGTACGACGTATATCAGAGGATGTATAGTGATCCTGCTACTGGGGAGCTCAGAGGTGATCGTCAGCATCACATCGTGGTCAGTATTATTTGTTTTCAAGTTTAAAAATTAACTGCATATAATATATTCACAATTTTAATTCTAAATTGCAACTATAGGAGTCATATGAGGCCGCAGCATCACAGGCCTGGCCTGAGAGTCAGGCCGAGTCATCAGATCAGACCACTGCCCGTCAGTTTGATGAGGCGGCTTGGATGCAGACCACCTAGTATGCCTTCGAGAAGGGCCGGGTAGTTGGTATCAGCTCTTGACTGACTCCCGGAGATTGTTATGGCAGTGCTGCGATGTCGGTGTCCAGCTCGAGAGGAGCTCGTGCATCTTCTTCTACTACATAGTGTGAGGATCAGTTGCGATCTCAGACTGCACAGATAGAGTCTCTGACAGGAGCAGGAGCAGATGCGTCAGCATCATGAGGAGGAGCGTCGACGCCAGCAGCAGCTGTACGAGGAGCAGACGAGTCGGTGGCAGCAGCAGCATCAGGAGCAGATGAAGTAAATGTGCCAACTCACTCATGCTTTAGGGATGGAGTTTCCTCCACCACCATCTGCAGATCCCCCACCTCCCCCTCTCCTTCAGATTAGAGTTTGTATTTATGTTATAAAATTTGGGAAATCAAAATATTATTTTTTTCTATTCTTAGTTTTTGTCTCATTATAAAATATTAATAATATTATATTTTTAAATAATAATATTAATATGAATAATAATATTATTTATATTTTATAATATTAAATTTTATATATATATTAAAATTTTATAATATTATAATTTAATTATATTTTTTGTAATATATGAATTATTTTAATATTTGAATGTAAAATAATTCTATTATTTTTATATTAATTAAAATAACTTATTAATATTTTTTTATTTATGAATTATAATTCTAATATTATTATATTAATTAAATCATTTATTAATATTCTATTATTTTTTATTTTTGAATTATAATCCTATTATTATTATATTAATTAAAATAATTTATTATTTTTATTTGTGAATTATAATTATATTATTATATTAATTAAAATAATTTATTAATAATTTATTTTTTTTATTTTTTTATAGTATTTGCGACGGGATACTATGCCCGTCGCAAATACTAGTATTATTATATGCATTAAAATAATTTATTAATAGTTTTTTATTTTTTTTAAAAAAATAGTTTTTGCGACGGGTCCCGTCGCAAAAAAAGGCTTTAGCGACGGGTCCGTCGCAAATAAGTGTTGTTGCGACACCATTTTCAGCAACAGGCCATTTGCGACGGGCCCCCGTCGCAAATGACCCGCTGCAAATACCTGTTTTTCTAGTAGTGTAGGTATATGCCCATACATATACCTACGTCATCATTTCCGGCTCGAATCCAGCACACGAGCCCATGTACAACCCATTCCACATAAGAAAACATAACCCATTCCAAATAGGAATTCACAACCAAATCCACATAGGAAGGCACAACCCAATCCACACAGGAATGCACCACAGTCATATCGATGATATTGATTGTATGTTAAGACTCAGCTCGCACAAGTATACTCTTCGTAAGGTGATAGGGATGATCAGATGTAGCCATTGATTCATCTAAGATGTCAGACCCACATAGGATACAAGACCATCTAAGATGTCGGACCCACAAAGGATACAAGACCAGCTACTCTGCCGGACCCACCTAGGATACACGTACAGAGTCAAATACTTCCAGACCCACGTAGGATACAAGAACTGTAGTCAAGTACTGCCGGATCCACATAGGATACAAGAACATAATTCATCGTTGTTGAACCCACAGAGAATTTCAGTATGGTCATCGTCGCTGCCGAACCCACGAAGGATCCCAGTACAGTTTTCATCGTCATCGCAGTCGCAACCAGTTCTAGGGTTCCCGCACACATCATGCTCAATTCCGGGAGGGTTCGTTCCCCGATCCAAGGGGTCGATACATCAACTAACATGTAGTCCGGAGTTTATGTATCCTAATGTTCAGTCTCGTCAATAGGAACTCAACGCGACATTCGACGCGTCAATCGGATGCTCGGTCTGAGAGTTGTTGGATTTTTTGTCCCAGGGGCCTGGTTGGTTTTTAAGTCAAAACCAACCCCAATGTACTCCAACTGCATCAAAACCTCGAGTGGAGTAATAAAAAAGTGCAGTCTCACTAAGAGGAATCCAACAATGTAGATGGTACGTCAATCAGACATCTAGAGCTCAAGTTATAGGCATTTCTGCTCCGAGGGCCCGATTGATTTCATGTTCGAATCAACCCGGACGTACCAAAAGTTCTCTGAAACCTTGAGTGTAATATACGAAAATTACTTCCTCGATCCAAGGATCGCTACGCAACTAACGGTGCGTCGATCGGAGGTCTGTAGCCTATGTTATGGGCGTTTGAACGGATCTGTTCGAAAACAGGGGTTTTGGGCCCGGTCTTACCCGACCCAAAACCCCCCTGGTCGGCCCGAACCGGGTCAACCCGACCTGGGTCCGGGCCCGGCCCAGCACGGCCGGTCTGGCTCGGTGTGGGTGCCCACGTGCTAAGTGTACGCGGAAAGGGGGAGACGCTCCCCCTGTTTTCCCGAAATGGCGGACCCCTTTGGGTTCCGCCGTAGCTGGCCGTCGGGGGTTACAAACCCCCGGCCTTCCTGAACTTTGCCTGCCGGTGAACATCCACGGGACCCCCGCGGTCCGGGATTCCGAACCGCCAGAGCCCGGCAGATCCAGCCGCCCTCCACTGAACCACCACGGCCTTAGCCCGTGACTTTTGTTTGACCGACGCGGCGCGACGGCGCCACCCACCTCTGTCGCAGCCCGCCCAGGTCATGACCCTCCATGGTGCTCTGGTCGCGGCCGCTTTTGGCCTCAACGGCACAACGCGATGGTGTCGTGCTCTTTCATCGTTGTTTCCCTTGTTCCCGCATGGTTTGACGGCACAACATCGCCTCCGTTCCAATCCAAAAAAAAGTACAACAACAATGGGGAGGAAGGTCGGTCGTGTTTGTGCGATCCGGCCTCCTCCCGTTAATTTCATAACAAGAGGCTAATTATTTTATGATGAACGCCAAAATAATTACGAACAAAAAACAATCCCCTAACTTGAAGAAGTTTTCAAATGATGATCATCGTGGGAAACGAAGTTGCGAGGTGAAGCTCCGTATATTTTGACGGAGAACGTCCGAGGAGGAAATGGAGTCTCCCTTCCTTTGACGCGAGGAGAGGATTTCAAGAGGGAGCGTCGTCGTTCTTTGGAAATAAGGCGTCACACACTGGCTACGGAGAGGAGAAGAGACGGCATGTCGATCTCTCCTTGCGGTGACGGCGTTCTTCGTCGAGGTCTTGACGTTCTTCACGTTCTCCAATGAAGAAGGTAACGATCCTCAAGACTTTGAGTATTCTCTCCCAAGATCCTCCCACAAATAAACAACCCCCAAATAAAATAAGGGCTTTCTTATTTTATTAACACATTCCATGCAATTTCAAATCTTCAAAAAAATCTCAAACCCAAATTAAATTAATTGAATAACTTTAATCAATTAATTTAATACGAGAGTTGAAATGAAATTAAAGTGGGAGAGTGTTTGAGTTACAAATTAATGGGGGGTTTTCCAACATTAATAGAGGTTAGAGAAAATTGAAGGGGTGGGGCTTGTGTGGTCCCCAAAACAC
The DNA here is from genome assembly GCA_963277665.1 of Viscum album. NCBI lineage: Eukaryota > Viridiplantae > Streptophyta > Magnoliopsida > Santalales > Viscaceae > Viscum > Viscum album. The sequence continues at coordinate 1,380,510,943 of OY728127.1, forward strand.
TAATATCCTACCAAGTGGAGTTAGGATGTAGTGGGTCTCACCCCAACTTCCACACATAGGTTATTATTACTTAGAATAGAAATAAAATAGTAGCGCAAAATTTATTTTACTCTTCAGTTAACCCATTTATATAACAACCCCTCCCGAGCAAACACAACTCCAGAAATGGTCATCTCAAGTAATTACTGGCACTGCGGTTTCATTGGTTCCCTCAGATTTCGATTCCGAGCACTGATTCAAATGTTAGGAAAACCCGCTCGTTCGTTCACTGAACGTACCCGAGCTAATCATCCGAAATTGATTACAGGCACACCAGGCCTCGGAATCAGGTGCCGTCAGAAACTGCGTACTTGTAAAATCCCAATGAAAATAAGAAAAAAAATCCTTGAACATTATGGGTCTTTACATAACCAAAAATTACATTTTATGCAATTATAGATAAGGGAATCATCCATGCTACTGGATTCTGATTATGGCTTAGGAAAAGGGATGAATAATATATGGATAAGGTAAGCAATTCTATCTATGATTGTTTTTTTTGTATTTTATGACATGTATTGTACTTTTTAAACGTATACATTTTTTGGATGAAATATTACAGAACCTATATGATCATCATTTTGTATTTGATATTCCTTATGGGATTTTTTATTATATCATTCATGGATGTTATATATATTCTTAATATTTTACTACTTCATCTAATTATTTGTTATTATTCAACTATTGTTCCATTATATAGTGATGATAGAATAGTCTCCCCTAAGACACACCCTAGGACATTGTTTCTAGATAGTAGTAATTCGTGTTTTTGGAGATTTTCTTGAGGCCATGTGGCCAACAGTTCTCAGAACCCATTACAGTGGAATCTAGGTTTGGGATGTTACAAAGTGTTGTCAAATCCATTTTTATGTTTATTCAATTTGTGATAATAAAAAATTATATGATGGTAATTGAGTTTGTTATTGAGTTGTACCTGGGAAAAGCTATTCCACGTACACAAAAATTCGAAATTGACACGAATTTAATTGTTGCAATATAGATTTTCACTATTATAGTTAATTTAATTACATGGTTGTGTGATGTGTTTGAATTGTGATGTTGTTACTAATCGGATTAGGATCTATTTTATTGAACCCAAATAAGATGTGTGTATTCCATATCCTGGATCATCTTAGATGTTTTATTAGATTTTCATTATATATATTATTCCATGACATATAGGATTCATTACTCAATTTCCTGATATTATGATAAGTTTTAGGAATGATATATATTCTGTGTGATTAATATTATTTGTAGGTAATTAAAAACCTTATTTGGTACTTAGAGTGTATTCCATAACCTAATAGGATATATCATGATTAGGATTCAATAGATATGCTTCAAATCCATTTGTGGCATGTTGAGTCATGGACAATGAGTGGCATGGACTGGAACTTGTTATGGAGTGAATTAGGTCGACATCATATTTTTCAAAATGAGGATTATAGATCTTATAGGATGGAATTGTTAAACCATATGGTTCAAATTTGTTATGAATAATGATATAGAGTAATTTAATGTGATAAAAAAATGTAAACTGAAATTTCATACAACTGATTACATAACCTAGACCCCACCATAGTTATGGGAAGTAGAGAGTATATCTTTCTTTAACATGATTTATAAGTTTTTTTGGCTAGACTCAAGGGACTATTAGATGGGTGTGATTATTATATAGGATGGGTGTAACTATAGTATTTTGATATATGTTCTTCTGGTAGTGAACAAAGATAACAATCTTATATGAGGTTGGTGTTTTATAATGTAGATACATTCAAACACGATAACCTCCATTCATACACTTAGAGGGTGGTGACGAATACACTCTAGAGGTGGAAGGACAGGGGATACTGATGGTCCTACAATGGTTCCAGTTATGGCACCTGTAGTTCTACCATACACAACTATTGTGTCATATTTCCATGATTTCTTAATTCAATTCATATAGACCATTCAAGGAACACTGTGACCTACATCGACAATGTAAGATATGAATCATGACTTCCAGCTGATGAATCTTCAAAAATTATTAGGGGAAGGTATACCATCAGATTTGAATTAATGGATAGAGGAAACTCTCGTAGTCATTTATAATTTAGATATTCCTCCCCCAATGTGTGTAATTCTTGATATATATATTCTGTAATATTATTCCAAGTGATGGTGGGATTTAATTACTCATATGGATCTCTATAGGAATATGTAATTGATTGATTTTCATATGACCTTATATGAGTACATACATCCCAAGATGTTGACGGGTGATAGTGACTCAGAGTTCATGCACCTGGAGTAGGGATAGTTATAAGTAATGGATAAGTAATCCCATTTTGCAGATCATTAGTGTATCACAGCTATTCTGATGGGGGATGATTTATCCAAGTCGAAGGGATTCGATAATGGTCCCACGTATGACATCTGATTAAAATTGAATGTCCATCTACTGACTACCATTTCTAGAATTGTGAATCGCGTTCTTATCATATAGAATAACCTAATAGATTGTGGTGGTGTGAGTAACGGTGGAACAACATTGAGATCTGGCGCTACATAACCAGAAATGGGAAGCATTGTCTGGGACATACATTTTTTGATATTAGTAACAACAAAAAATACTCTGGTATACATGTGAGGTGACATGATGGGCCATTTATAACCTTTTATAAATATTTTTCTCCCAAATATTGGGAGAGAGGGTCTGCACTGAGTCCATCTAAAGGTGTGGGTCATCATATTATATTGTGACCAATCAATTTAGCACGATCAGCTGAACAAGCCAATTATATGGTCATGTCCATGGTGGTTAGATACCAAATTTATAGGGACTACATAGAGGATCTTCTATGTGTATAAATGATGTATCATAATGTGGGAGATCATGAAATTTATATATAGTGCTACCAAAATAGGAGGAGCATTATCGTGGGAATTATACAATAGGGGTACACTTCCAATATCCTTAAAATAGTATAAACTCTTTTTATACATGATTTTATCACAGAATTATATATGTGGCTTTTGTGGAGGGCCTTACGATAAATGTTTTGATTTTTTATGGCATTATGATTCTTCAAACACCATTGGGGACTGGAGATATGGAATTAAAAAAGTTCATCGAGTTACACCTTAATATTTGAGGGATTTTATTCATATGATACATCTTTTTCATCGAGATGATAGGTTTTGACATCATTATTTTGATAGAATAGTTTGATACCTTTCATGCTTTTGATTATTTTTATTTCCATAGGGTGACCTTCAAATACCAGAAGGGAAGAAAGTACACATAGAAGGGTGAATGTAATATCCAAGAGATCCTATCTAGACCCGATTATCATTGGATCCTTGGAATTCTATCCTACACTATGAGTTTATATCTCCATGATCAAGGAAAAAATCAGGATGATTTCCATCTTGTAGTTTATCGTTTTTGGAGAATTTTATTGGATGAATTTTTTGGATTGCCTCTAGTGAGAGTGGTAAGGCTATCTAAAGTGTCAGATCCTAGACCTACAATAGTATACATTCCTCCTTATAGGATGGATAATACTATGATACATGGCCTTAGAGGCAGTTAATGGGTTTAGAGTAAAAGGGGTTTATCAAACACATTACTCTTATGTGGGGTTTGATAGCAATTTTTGGGAAATATGAAGATGGTACTCTCATAAATTTTGAAAATTATAGAAAATTGATCAAATTGATGTTTAATAACACGTATCCTCTACCATTGAATGATGATAACTTGGACCACAATGATGAGCATATTTTTTCTCAATTATTTATTTTTGATACATTTATCATTAAGAGCATGTTATAATAACATACATAAATTTTCTAGACTTTTGAAGTTGGTATGGTCTATATGAGTTCTTTTAAATTGTGTTCGGTCTCAAAAATGTGATAGTATATTTCATGGGACTGATAAAGAGAGTTATATATATATTTTTGGAATTTTTTTGGGTGGTTTTCATGGATAATATCTTGTTGTATTCTCATAATCGTAAAAAAAAATCCAAACACCATAAGATCATATTGAATACACTATGAGATCATCCAAAATATTCTAGTATAAAAAAGTGAACATTTTTGTTGGATACAATTCACTTCCATGGTCACATTATCTCAGATACATGATTACTAGTTGAACTAAAATGGATGAGGGGTATACTTTCCAGGAAAAAACAATAGAATTTATTTGATATGTAGTGTTTCTTAGGGATATATGTATATTACATTTGTTTCATACAGTACTTATCTTGCTTAGAATCACTTATCATTGGCTGGACTAAATAGGGTGTGGATTTGTTATGGACAGATATTAATAATAATGTATTTAAGGAGCATAAAAAGAGGTTTTTTCAGCATCTATACTTATTTTTCTAGATCCATTAAGGATTTACACTATTTACTATGATGCATCAGGTATCGAGCAAGGATAAGTCCTTATACATGGAGATCGAATCCTAGAATATGTATAATGACCCATACTTTACATACATTTTTATTACAACAGAATTAAAGCATACTTATTACAATATATAACAAAACCACGATAGGACCGTATAGGTATAGTGTCTTTAGAAACTGGGAAACATAAACAACTGGTTCATAAAGAATCTACATTGTCTCCTGTTTATTTCATAATATCTAGAGTCCCTTTTTCCACATCCTACTTAATACCGTTCTTCCTAACCTGTGGAAAAGAAAACATACAAAAGGGTGATCTGAAATGCTTAGTAAGGGTAAACTAAGGAAATATCAATCATATCATGTTCATAAGACCATAACATTTTGAAAATCATAACCTGCAAAAGAGATCATAATATCATAACATGGGATAAATCATAGAAGAGAAATGTAATCCCAATGATCATAACATATAACATGATACTTTGTGAAATACACTCATAATCATAGAAAATCAATTCTTATTAGTCGAGAATAATGTCCAAGACTATCATAGTGGACAAAGTCCATTTCTAAATTGCGTACATTCCTCGTTACAGTCCTGTATCACTGAACCAGATTAACTTTCCATTCCAGCCATGTCTATCTCATGAGATATAAATCATTAACCAATGCATTGGAGGGAGATATAGGTCCAATACATATCATAATGACACCCTTCTTATGTGTTCTACTAAATCATAAATCATATATCAAATTATAACCCATGTAATAAAAATGGGATTCTTAAACATCATGCCTTCGTAACATAATCCATATAAGATAGAACTGTTGGGTTCGAGACTGCGCAGCGGAAGCCAATGGGCCGGGATTTTTTAAATTTTCTGCATCATCGGAGTGACATAATCTTGTCGACTCCGGTGATCTCGTCCCAGCTTGGTCCGAGGATCTCGCAAGGTTCATAAGGAGCACAAAATAAAATTGAACGTTTACCTTTGTTCAGAATTGACGTGTAAGGCACCGGCGATCGTTGCTCGAAGACTCCGATGTCGAAGCCCTCTAGATCGTCCACACACGCCTTGCAAATCTGCACGCGCGCCGTTCGTCAAGATCCGGGTGCTAGCGCGGATCTACGACGCACACTTCAGCGCAGCGATGATCACCGCAAGGGAGGATGCTTCGATCCGGGATGGATAAGCTTGAGGATCCTCCTTGCTTGAGAGACTCTCTCTCTAAATTCCAGGAGGAGAGAGATGCTCTCAAAAATGACACATGAATAGTTATGGTGGGAGAGCATCTCTCTCACTTATATAGGGAGTATTAAAACACGCGGTGTAGGTTCCCGGCCCCCGTGTATTAGGCGTCCGCTATATAAGTGATGTAAATAATTATTTATGGAAAATAAAATTATGCCATAAATAAAATTTACAATTTATCACTTGCTTGTAATATATAAATATATTACGTGATAAATTTGAGTCTTTAACTCGACTCATACCTCCTACTAATATTAAACGAACCTAGGATATTTAAATCCAGTCGAATAATATTAATACGTGTATTTACCATACAACTTGTAAATACTTGTTATAAATAAATTCAACTAATTATTCTAAACTTGAATAACTAATGAACTTATTTATTATTTGGTGATCCATAGAACTTGGATAGTACTCGGACCCTTTGGCGGGGCCCACCAAGTTCTAAATTCCTACTCTCAGAATAGGGCAGATTTTCCAAGGCGCTATCGTGTGTGACCCTCTAGGCCCTTATCTCAATAGCAGTGAATAATATCACAGACCTAGAGCGGGGTCCAGCAACCCATCGAGGCCCCTATAGAGATAAGGCAAAGTCAAAGCAACGACTGCCTTCCTATGAACATGGTCCGTGTAATATAATCTCTTCGTCAAACAATATCTAAATAAAGCAGAATGCACACTAGTGTCATCATTCTTTATTTGCTTTATTTTTGTTTGTTGATTTGTCCGGACGGTCTTACCTTCGTCTACCATGGCCATGGATTTAATGAAGGTGCAACCATCCTAATCAACCAGGCCCGAGATATCTCTTCCTAAACTTGGAAGCGACAAATCCTTTCTCGATCATTCAATCAATGCCATGCCATTAATGACGTACCCAATACAAACTACCTCGCCACGACTTTGTCGCCATGGTTTTCGCCTTATATCAAATGTACGTAATTAAATGACATTCAATGATAATGATCTCAAGTCAGGAGACCATTACACATGCCCATAGATAGGAACGACCAATGACACCAGAAACATGTGGTGTTCCTATTAAGCGGGTCTGTCCTCATGATCTCGTTAGCTAGAGATCATCAAGTGCGAACTTCATGAGATGAAGTCTCAATGCTTATGAGCCCCCAGCACCTGATGGTCACACATCATCTGTGTCCTTTCAGAATGATGTAACTGAACCATAGGACGTTACTTTAAGATTACTGTCATGGCATCTCAGGGTTCTCATTATAGCCTGGGAACTGCTATAACCATTTGATGCGACAGGTAATCTAAGGACATTGCCATTGATGAAGTGGATGCAGAAGTATCTATACTATCATGGCAAGATAAACACATGCATAAAACCATACTGAATACATGTAACAGTAATCAAAGTACAAGACAAGTTGGGTCTAGAGCACCCACTTTCAACACTCCCACTTGCACTAGAGCCAACTGCTAACAGGTTTCAATCCGCTAGCTCTCACATGTGAATCATGCTTCTGCTGAGAAATGGCTTTAGTTAGGGGGTCTGCCACGTTGTCCTCTGTGGCTACTCTGCTAACTGTTACTTCACCTCTCTGAGTAAAATCCCTCAAGAGATGGAACTTCCGAAGAATATGCTTTGTCCTCTGGTGAGACCTGGGCTCCTTGGCAAGCACCACTGCAGCAGTATTGTCACAATATACTGGAACAGGGTCTGCACTGCTAGGTATAAAACCAATGTCTGAGATAAAGCTACGTATCCAGACTGCTTCCTTTGCTGCATCGGAAGCTGCAATATATTCGGACTCTGCTGTAGAATCAGCAACCACAGCTTGCTTTGAGCTTCTCCAGCTCACTGCACCACCATTCAGGCAAAAGATGTAGCATGACTGCGATTTCATATCATCATGATCTGTCTGGAAACTAGCATCAGTGTATCCCCTCACAACTAGTTCCTCATCTCCTCCATACACCAGGAACATATCCTTAGTACGCCTCAAGTACTTAAGGATAGTTTTAACAGCTGACCAGTGCAGCTCTCCTGGATTAGCTTGATATCTACCCACCATGCTTAAAGCAAAGGCAACATCAAACCTAGTACATAGCATGGCATACATGATAGAACCCACTGCTGAAGCATAAGGGACTCTACTCATTCTGTCAATCTCCTCCTGTGTTTGTGGACACATTTTCTTGGAGAGATTAATACCATGTGACATAGGTAACAATCCTCTCTTGGATTGTTCCATATTGTACCTTTTGAGTACCTTGTCAATATATGTACTCTGACTTAGGCCAAGCATCCTTTGAGATCTATCTCGATAGATCTTGATCCCTAGAATGTAGGCCGCTTCACCTAAGTCTTTCATGGAGAATCATTCATTTAACCAAGTCTTAACTGACTGTAAGACTTGCACCTCGTTTCCCATGATTAATATGTCATCAACATATAAAACTAGGAAAACAATAGCATTCCCTTCAACCTTTTTATAGACACAAGGCTCGCTTTCATTTTTGACAAAACCAAAATCTCTTATGGCCTCATCAAATCGTACATTCCATGATCTTGATGCCTGCTTCAATCCATAAATGGATCTCTACAGCTTGCATAATTTATTGGCATTCTTTGACTTAACAAACCCTTCGGGTTGAGTCATATAGACGTCTTCAACCAACTTCCCATTTAGAAAAGCAGTTTTGACATCCATTTGCCAAATTTCATAATCATGAAAGGCTGCTATTGCAAGCAATATTCTGATGGATTTAAGCATTGCCACTGGTGAAAAGGTTTCATCATAGTCAATGCCTTGACGTTGTCTGAAACCCTTTGCAACCAGTCTTGCTTTAAAGGTATTAACCTTACCATCCATGTCCAGTTTTTTCTTGAATACCCATTTACAACCAATGGGCTTCACATTAGCTGGAGGGTCTACCAAAATCCAAACTTGATTTTGGTACATGGACTCCATCTCAGAATTTATGGCTTCTTGCCATGTATCAGCTTCTTTGCCTTCTACTGCTTCCTTGTAGGTGAGAGGTTCATCATCCTCAAGGATTAGTGTGTCACCTGACTCGGTGACAAGAAAACCATAACGTTCCGGTTCTCTAACCTCTCGCGTAGACCTACGCAGTATCTGTGTCTGAGGAACAATTTCTTCTTCCACTTGTTCTTGTAGAGATTGTTCCTCTACCAACTCTTGTGCATCTGGAGCATTGACTTCATCAAAGTCAATCTTGCTCCCACTATTTCCAGTAGAAATGTGATCCCTTTCTAGAAATGTGGCGTATCTTGCCACAATGACTTTTCTATCTAAAGGGTTATATAGGTTGTATCCTCTAGTTTCCTTAGGATAACCTACAAAGATGCACTTAGTGCTTCTGGATGCTAATTTGTCACTTGGTAAAGTCTTGACAAATGCCTCGCACCCCCACACACGCATGTGTGTCAGATTGGGTTTCTTTCCAAACCATAACTGATATGGAATCCCATCTATGGCTTTAGTTGGTACTCGGTTAATGGTATATGCTGCTGTCTGTAAGGCGTATCCCCAAAAGGATAATGGAAGAGTTGTATGACTCATCATTGATCTGACCATGTCAAGCAAGGTCCTATTCCTCCTTTCACTAACACCATTCCATTGTGGTGTATAAGGAGGAGTGAGTTGAGATACTATTCCAGACTCCTTCAAATGATCAATGAAAGCTTGGTTAAGATATTCTCCGCCTCGGTCTGAGCGAAGTGCTTTTATCTTCTTACCAAGCTGGTTTTCTACTTCACTTTGATATTCCTTAAAGAAACGAAAGGAATCTGACTTATGTCGCATTAAGTAGATATAGCCATACCTACTATAATCATCGGTAAAAGTGATGAAGTATAGAAAACCACCCCTTGCCTCTACTGGAAATGGTCCACATACATCGGTATGTATTAATTCCAGTACTGTATTTGCTCTTTCTCCCTTTCCTGAGAAAGGTGCTTTGGTCATCTTTCCTTGTAAACAAGCTTGACATACATCTAAGGGTTCTAACTGTAGCGAGTCTAGATACCCTTCTTGATGTAATTTTTGTAATCGCTTCTCGTTTACATGACCAAGCCTAAAGTGCCATAGGCGGGTGTTATTTGAGTCATGTTGGTTATTTTTGTCATTGATGGCCATTACTGAGTTTTCTAGTTCTAGTATATATAAACCATTGTTAAGATGTGCCATACCATAACATATGTTATCCCTATAAAAGAGACAACTTTTATTTCCAAACTTGAAATAAAAACCCATAGTGTCTAAACATGACACAGAGATGATGTTTCTGGTAACAGACGGTACATAATAGCAATTGTTTAAAACTAGAACCAAACCAGTTGGTAAAGTCAAGTGGTAGTCTCCCACTGCCAAGGCCGCCAGACTTGCACCATTTGCAGCTCGGAGATCCACTTGACCTTTTGCAATCTTCTTGAACCTACTTGGTTCCTGTATATGAATACAAATGTGTGAGCCACATGCCGTATCCAATACCCAACTTGTAGATAATGATAGATTGCATTCAATGACAAAAATACCTGAAGCAGAAGCGTCATCTTGCTTCTTCTTCCCAGCTCTGCAATTCTTTTTCCAGTGGCCTTTTTTGCCACATCCAAAACAGACAGCTTCCTGCTCATTACTCTGCCTCTGAATCTTTGGCTTCTTGGCAGGACGGTGCATTGGTGTCTTTGGCCTTGACTTGGCTTTAGACCCCTTTGCCTTGCCCTTGTTTTTCTTGTTCACCATAAGGACAGATGTATTGGTGTTTTTCATGTCCTTATCAGCTGGCGAACTAAAGCCAATAGATCCGGGAGCGACTTTGTCATATCATTCATATTATAATTGACAATGAAAGTCGAGAAGCTTGACGGTAAAGAGGCAAGAATGAGATCCACTGCTAGTTCTTGGTTCAGTTTGAACCCAAGGGCTTCAAGCCTCTCAATATACCCAATCATCTTGAGTACGTGAGGACCGGCTTGGTGCCCTTCTGCCAGCCTGCACTTATAAAGTGCACTTGAGATCTCATACCTTTCTTGCCTAGCCCTCTCCTCATACAGTTCTTGGAGGTGTGAAAGCATCTTGTAGGCATCCTCTTCCTCATGCATTTTTTGCAATTGGCTGGACATGGATGACAACATGATGCATTGTACATCAAGTGCATCATCTACATGCTTTTTCCACTTATCTTTTTCCGTCTTGCTTGCTCCCTGAGGAGGCTCAGCAGGAATTGGGGATTCCAGCACATATAACTTCCTTTCTTGGCGTAGTACTATGCGAAAGCGCCTGTACCACTCCTGGAAGTTATTGCCGGTCAGGATATTTTCTTTATCCAAGATTGATCGCAGTGATAAAGTACTAGTGGTGTTGGTGATTGCCATTTTAAATCTACATCAGATAAACATTTAGCAGTTAGTACTTTGTCTTGATTACCTTTTGACATTTTATGATTAATAAATTATTATGTCATTTAATGTCTCCCACTATTTTAACGAACCTTAATGGCCCTCACCATTAGATTCGGAATACTCTATCGTTTGAGCATTCTAGTGGCAAGGATCCTCGAAACCTCCCTCGTAGTCTACAAGCTAGGGCTACGACACTACTTGGAGGGTTTCAAGGTAGGCGCTATGCTGGCCAACCACCTGTTCTTGTGGTTCCTTGTGTAGTTGAGTAAAGTCCCAGCTTTTTGGAATCTATACTTAATTCCCTCAACCTCTTGCCTCTAAAGTGATAATAAGTTAGCTAAGGCTAAACCTTGATTATTCACTTTAGTTAAGTCGACCCATTCCTCACATGGAAACGCCCCGGTAGTAAGAGGCACTCTCAACTGAGGCTGATGAGCACCCAAACAGCCTGTTTTGTTTAGATATGAGAAATGGAAGGCACTATGAATTAATATATCTTTGAGGGATTTTTTAAATTATTAATTGACGAATATAATCTCTTTTCTATTTATTATGTTCAAACTAGGTTGTCTCGCTCACAACTGAACATTCAAAAGAGTATTTATTCGTCATAACTTTATGCATTTTTTCTCTTGTTTACTATCCTATGTGATCATGCAATAATCATGCAGTCGCATAAAAAAAAAATAAACTATGCATAAAGTAAATCAAGCATTCCGACTGGTCTTGAGCATTCTATAATGATTGATCATTAACTGATCAATCATTACCTAGGGGCACACGTACCTGAGTAAACACAAGGCTCGTGTCGCTGCTGGCCCCAGTGCAAAGCCCAACTCATGTCTGGACTACCGCCCCATCTTGGCGGGGTCTGCCTCTCGGATCGTCACGAATTATTACAAATATACTCGCACGCAGGCGAGGGGGTCTGGGGTACAATATACATATAGTGCAATGGACGCGCAGGCCCTTATACATATTTGAATTAAAAGACGATTCGCAGACCGTCATTTATCTAATTAATTATTACAATCATCACATGCATTGAATAAATAATTAAATAAATACATACATCCCAAACATGCACAGGTCGGTCAAAAGCTCAAGACCAGTCGGGGTAAAAGTGCAATAAAATTAAACTGCAATAAATTTAAATTATGCGAGGGTGTTTTAATAAATTAAATGAATTTGATAAAATTCAAATAATTTATTTTTATCGGTTCCATTTGTTTAATTTAATTTTAATTCTAAAATTAAATTAAACGATTAATTTAATTCTAAAATTAAATTAATATTCTTGGATTAAAATAATCTAAACCCCTAAATTAATTTTAATTAATTTAATTTAAAATAAATTAATTAAAATTAATTCAGTGCAGGTTACCTCTAACCGGAGAGAAGTCCGACGGGTCCGCGTACCGCTGCGGGATGTTGTCCTAAACCGCGGTGTGACCGCGGCGTGACCGCGGCGTGACCGCGGCGTGACCGCGGCGTGACCGCGGCGTGACCGCGGCGTGACCGCTTCCCGCAACGGTTGCATCTCCCGGCAGCCCGCAACTCCGGCGATGGTTCGGGGCGGCCGGTCGGAGCTGGTCCAACGCGGACCGAGGTCGGCAGGGGTGGTCCGGCGGGGTTTCGCGTCCGGCGAGGGCGGCGTCCGGCGAGGCAGGCCGCGTCCGGCGAGGGCCGCGTCCGGCGAGGCGGTCCGCGGCTGGGAGGTCCGGTCCAGCGCGGGGTAGGTCCGGCGCGGGGGGGAGGTCTGGCGCGCCGCGGAGGAGGAGGGCCGGTCCGGGAGGAGGCCGTGGCGCGGAGGAGGAGGAGCCCGGAGAGGAGGCCGCGGCCGGCTAACCCTAGCCGGCCCTTGGCGGCGCGAGGGAGAAGACCCGTAAGGGTCTTCTTCCTTCTTTTTTTTTTAATTTTTTTTTTTGCTTTGCCACAAAAGGCCAGCCGCCCCCACCCCTTTTTTTTTAAAGGAAGACCCCAACTTGGGTCTTTGATTCCTCCCCCTTTTTTTTTTAAATAAAAAGGAGGAAGACCCCAAGTCTTGGTCTCCTCCAATTATTTTAAATTTTATATATTTTATTATTATAATATAATTTATTATAAGATATAATAAAATATTTATTATAAATTATAATAAAATATATATTTTTGATGTTTATCTCAATTTGAGAAATAACATCAAACGATCAAGAACTTGCGACGTCGATCCGATTAAAAATTTCAAATGATCGTATCTTGATCATTTGAAATCGAAACGACACGCGGTCGAATCCGAATGAACCGTCTTAACACCCCGCAATTAAATTTAATGCAATTTAATAATTTTTGACTCAGAAAAAACCTTGCGGTCGCTCTGATACCACTGTTGGGTTCGAGACTGCGCAGCGGAAGCCAATGGGCCGGGATTTTTTAAATTTTCTGCATCATCGGAGTGACATAATCCTGCCGACTCCGGTGATCTCGTCCCAGCTTGGTCCGAGGATCTCGCAAGGTTCATAAGGAGCACAAAATAAAATTGAACGTTTACCTTTGTTCAGAATTGACGTGTAAGGCACCGGCGATCGTTGCTCGAAGACTCCGATGTCGAATCCCTCTAGATCGTCCACACACGCCTTGCAAATCTGCACGCGCGCCGTTCGTCAAGATCCGGGTGCTAGCGCGGATCTACGACGCACACTTCAGCGCAGCGATGATCACCGCAAGGGAGGATGCTTCGATCCGGGATGGATAAGCTTGAGGATCCTCCTTGCTTGAGAGACTCTCTCTCTAAATTCCAGGAGGAGAGAGATGCTCTCAAAAATGACACATGAATAGTTATGGTGGGAGAGCATCTCTCTCACTTATATAGGGAGTATTAAAACACGCGGTGTAGGTTCCCGGCCCCCGTGTATTAGGCGTCCGCTATATAAGTGATGTAAATAATTATTTATGGAAAATAAAATTATGCCATAAATAAAATTTACAATTTATCACTTTCTTGTAATATATAAATATATTACGTGATAAATTTGAGTCTTTAACTCGACTCATACCTCCTACTAATATTAAACGAACCTAGGATATTTAAATCCAGTCGAATAATATTAATACGTGTATTTACCATACAACTTGTAAATACTTGTTATAAATAAATTCAACTAATTATTCTAAACTTGAATAACTAATGAACTTATTTATTATTTGGTGATCCATAGAACTTGGATAGTACTCGGACCCTTTGGCGGGGCCCACCAAGTTCTAAATTCCTACTCTCAGAATAGGGCAGATTTTCCAAGGCGCTATCGCGTGTGACCCTCTAGGCCCTTATCTCAATAGCAGTGAATAATATCACAGACCTAGAGCGGGGTCCAGCAACCCATCGAGGCCCCTATAGAGATAAGGCAAAGTCAAAGCAACGACTGCCTTCCTATGAACATGGTCCGTGTAATATAATCTCTTCGTCAAACGATATCTCAATAAAGCAGAATGCACACTAGTGTCATCATTCTTTATTTGCTTTATTTTTGTTTGTTGATTTGTCCGGACGGTCTTACCTTCGTCTACCATGGCCATGGATTTAATGAAGGTGCAACCATCCTAATCAACCAGGCCCGAGATATCTCTTCCTAAACTTGGAAGCGACAAATCCTTTCTCGATCATTCAATCAATGCCATGCCATTAATGACGTACCCAATACAAACTACCTCGCCATGACTTTGTCGCCATGGTTTTCGCCTTATATCAAATGTACGTAATTAAATGACATTCATTGATAATGATCTCAAGTCAGGAGACCATTACACATGCCCATAGATAGGAACGACCAATGACACCAGAAACATGTGGTGTTCCTATTAAGCGGGTCTGTCCTCATGATCTCGTTAGCTAGAGATCATCAAGTGCGAACTTCATGAGATGAAGTCTCAATGCTTATGAGCCCCCAACACCTGATGGTCACACATCATCCGTGTCCTTTCAGAATGATGTAACTGGACCATAGGACGTTACTTTAAGATTACTGTCATGGCATCTCAGGGTTCTCATTATAGCCTGGGAACTGCTATAACCATTTGATGCGACAGGTAATCTAAGGACATTGCCATTGATGAAGTGTATGCAGAAGTATCTATACTATCATGGCAAGATAAACACATGCATAAAACCATACTGAATACTTGTAACAGTAATCAAAGTACAAGACAAGTTGGGTCTAGAGCACCCACTTTCAACAAGAAGGACCTTGTAAAAATAATTACATCATAACATAATAAAATCATTGTAAAATAGGGATAGAAACATAACCCTTTATTATCTTTGATGGTAAATAATTTTGATTAAACACCTGAACTCCATTCTTGAGGAAAATATCATTTCTACTTCAAAAACATTTTTCCTTTCATGACATGCCATACAATTTTAAACTAAAATAAGTTAATTAAAAATAAAATTGAAAACTTATAATGAAAGCTTCATGGGAATAATGTTCTATGAAATCATAAAAACCCATTCATTTCGTATAAGTAAAAAATACATTCTTTAGGTACATTCGCCACAAAAGTCAAAATTATCTCGTAATGAAAACGACAAAAGATTCCTTTCATATATTTTTCTAAAAATATCCCAATAGGTAAAATTGGATTTATACAATTGTATGAGGATAGAAATAATATGACATATTTAGGAAACATGGATATGGTTGATAAATATTCCCTAGTAAATTTTAAAGTATAAAAAATCTTGAATAAAAATGAGATTGTGAGATTTTCCATTACCGTAGGTCCGATATGCTTCGTACATATCTGAACCTCCTGTATAATTATTTGAATAATGTCATTGACTTATTCTAGAATCACAATCATTGTTATGATAACATATATGGTCATATTATTTTCTTCTTATTAGTAATATTTTATTGCTAGTTGTTATTCCGGTGATTATTGCTTTATGTTCTTATGCTTGATTTGTCAAATAAATTCTTATGACTCTTTTTGGGTTATAGCTAAATCATTTGAAAAATGTTAGTAGTATAATATATATCATATTTATTAATTAAATTATTTTATATAATCATGGTTTAATGAAGATCACGTAGAATGAATAACATCACATCGTGCAGATGGTAAGTCGTACGTTCGCACGAGCGACGATATCATTCCCATAATTATTGAATGGTATTTTAGTGGATGATAGAATATCTCAGAAATATTATCATGTTATAATAATAATATATAGTTATTAATTACATCTTTATACCCATCCAAGTAAGGTGGTGGTAGAAAACAGATTAAACCATGGCGTGAAGACGATATTTCGTACGTACATATGTGTGGTGATTTCATTTTCCATAAGATGGATAGAAGGTGAAATATGATTGTTTCATATTTATAATAACATGTAAGTATATTACTGATACTTATGTTTTTACTTTATAATGGAACCAATAAATAATATTAAGTAGAAGAAGAAATAAATTTGAAAGGAACAGTAAAGGCTATTACCTCTTTTTCGACGCTCCTCTTCTAAACCTCCTCTTAGGGAAATAAAGTTGGACTTTGAAGAAGACCAGGAACACTAGTATGTTTCTAGGGAACCAGATAAGAGAAATTGGTAGGGTTTGGTCGAGCTTGAAGGATCAAAATGGTGTGAAGAGGAGAAAGAGGAGGTTCCCTTTTATAAGAGGGGCGAGGGACACCTTAGGAAAAACATAAAATATAATTTTATAATAAATTCATATTCAGTTTATAGTGGATCCAATGTGAATTATTTCAAATCTAGGGTGGGTATGGGTATAAATACTTTCAACCAATAGGTTTTAGGAAAATTTAGGTTACCATTTTAACCTTATCATTTATATTTAACTCTATGTTAACTAATTTAACTTTTACCATGTCTTCATGTATTGTTACACTATATGGTTAATAAACTTACTATAAACTACCAATCGAACCCCAATTGGTTCAATAATGTCATATATATTATTATATAAGTCTTTTTTCCAGACCATAGATTTTTATGTATAGAATATAAATTAATAATTAGTTATTTGTTTTAAAAACTCTTTTATATCAATTTTGACACTATTTGGTATTTTGTTTTTTTTAAATTTATAACTGCATTATTACATAGAAAAAAATTCATATAACCAACCATAATATGTTATATTAACCTATTAAATTATTTGAATTCATAAAAAGTCTAAAATTACATTTTTTTGGGTATTTATTATATCAATGATGATAATATTTCATTAATAAGGTAATTACTGCATCATCATTGTGTCATAAATACATTATATTATTTAACGTCTAAAAATTATAAATAAAATATCATTATATATGAAATATTTTTATCTTTATAATAAATATTAATAGTATAATTTTTCTTATGTATAACCCTATATGAAAAATGATTAACTTATTTATCTTTGATTTTAACTCTTTTAACTCATCTTTGAATTAAAAAATAATAAATGTCCTAATCTAATCCAAGTGGACCTAAATGGTCATATTTTATTCCTAAGGTTTTTTTGTTCTAATTACACTTATCCAATAGAATTAGGACATGTGTTAGGGTAATAATAATATCATTTTTACCATTAATTACCCTATTTACTTTTAACTGTGGTAATGAAAGTAAAAAGTTACTATTCACCAAAAATTATTTTTATCATATTGAACCACATTTTACTCATTGATATTAACCATTTATATTGATTTTTAAAATTCCACTCAAAGAAGTGGTAGAATTATGTTTTATGTAAATTTTTAAATTCACCTAAGAGGTGGGTAAAAGACAGCAAAAAGTTCAATAAAATATTCATATATCTATAATTATTATAAAATGGCACCAATTAATTAAATTGGAATTATATAGGTATTATATATCTATTTTGACCTAAAATAAATTTAAATAAAATAAATAATTATTTTAATAAAAATTTGTTTTTAAACTATAACTTAGTGTTTTTCACTATTCATCAAAAATTGAAAGTTTTCAAAAAAAATACCAAAAATTCACCATAGGATAATTTCAATATTCCAAATCAAAAAATGAATCCCATTTTTAATGATAAAATTTATAAAATTTCAAAAACTGGGTATTACTATTCATAACGGCTTGATTATATAATATTATAATAACATATCGTTGTTTAGTGAAATTCGGTATTGCGTTCAACGCAAGCAATCGAGGAAGGTTGCTCTGGCGTGTAACGCAAACCAAGACAATGTTGTGTGAGTAAAAGATTCCTTTAGTGTTGTGTATAACATAATACATAAAAACAAAATATTTCTCATAAAATCAATGGGTCTCACATTATACACCCCCTTAAAAAGAATTTCACCCTCGAAATTAGTCATTTCGTAAAAAACAGAAGAGGATACCTCTCCCTCATCATTTCCTCAAGTTTCCATATAGTTTCTTCTAATTTTTGGTTCCTCCATAAAACTTTAACTAAGCGATTGATCTTTTTTCATAGAACTTTTTCGCTACGATCCAGAATCTCTATCGGTTGTTCTTCATAAGATAGATCTTGCTCTAGCGGTACAACATCATAGCATAGTACATGTGAAGGATTGGGTATGTACTTTCTGAGGTGAGATACATGGAAAACATCATGATCTTGGGAGATATTAGGTGGAAGTGCCAATCGGTAAGCTACCTTCCCAAGACGATCCAGTATTTCGAAAGGACCAATATACCTATGACACAACTTTACCTTCTTTCCAAATCTCAATACTCTATTCGAAGGAGATATTGGTAAGAACACTTTATCACCATATTCAAACTCTAGGCCTTTTCTTCGGTTGTAGGCATAACTTTTTTGTCGAATATGAGCTGCTCTTATGTATTGTTGAATAGATCTTACCTTTTCTGCCATCTCATCAACAAGATAATGTCCAAATGGCTTTCTTTCCCCAAATTCATCCATGAATGTTGGATTTATGCATTTCTTTCCATAGAGAGCTTTATAAGGATCCATCTGAATACTGGAGTGAAAGCTATTATTATAAGAAAATTCCACCAATGGTAGGTTTTTATCCCAACCTCCTTTGAAGTCCATATAGAAAGATCTTAAGATTTCTTCTAGAGTTTGAATTGTCCTCTCAGACTGACCATATTTCTAAGGATGATAAGGAGTGCTGAAACTCAAATCTATATCTAGAGTATGCGGAAGAATACACCAAAACATCAAGGTAAACATCAGATCCTTATCAGATATAATGGAAAGTGGTACTCCATTCAATCATACCACTTCCTTCCCATATATACTTGCTAGCTGATCAAGAGAGAAATCCTCTCTAATAGTAATGAAGTGTACCGACTTCGTAAGATGATAAATTATAACCTATATAGAATTATTTCCTTTGTATGTTTTAGGAAGTTCAATGACAAAGACCATAGTGATGTTTTCCCATTTCCATTCTGGCATGAGTAATGGTTGTAACATCCCCTTAGACTTTTTTCTCTCATCTTTAACTTACTTACAAACCAAGTATTGAGAGACATATTCAGCAACATCTATTATCATTCCATCCCACAAAAAGTACTCCATTAGGTCTGTATACATCTTCGTGCTACTAGGGTGAATAGAGAATGAAGAACATTGAGCTTCATCCAAAATATCCTTCTTTAATTCTGGGATGGGAGGAACACAAACCTGATTCTTAAACCTTATTATTTCAACACAATCAATGTGGAATTCAGGAACATTTCTCACCTTCTTTTGTAACTCTACGTCTTCTTTTTGTGCCTCTCTAATCTTCACATGTATAGATGTTGGAACATTTATTTGAGAAATATAATATTTTTCCACTTCTAATATAATTCGAAGATTCATCCTTTTTAAATCCTTAAATATTGGATCTTTTGTGATCCTCATTATGGATAAGCTTGCATTGTCTTGTCGACATAATGCATCTGCCACCTTTTTTGCTTTCCCAGGGTGGTAATGAATTGAGATGTCATAATCCTTAATCAGTTCCAACCATCTTCATTGGCGCATATTCATATCCTTTTGTGTGAAAATATACTTTAATCTTTTATGATCAGTATAAATATCACACCTTTCAACATAAAGATAATGCCTCTAAATATTTAATGTAAAAATTACAGTAGGTAATTCCAAATAATGAGTTGGGTAATTTTTCTCATGGGTTTTCAACTATCGTTAGGCATAATATATCACCATATCATTTTTCATGAGAACACACCTCAATCTCTTCTTGGATGCATCACTGTAGATCACAAACCATTCTCCACCACAAGGAACTGTGAGGACAGGTGCATTGGATAACCATCTTTTTAACACCTTGAAATTATATTCACATTCCTCTATCCAAACGAACTTAATGCATTTTCGAGTCAACCTGGTGAGTGGATTATAAAATCATGAAAAATCATTCATAAAATGTCGATAATATCCCAGCAAACCAAGAAAACATTGAGTCTCAGTTACTTTTGTTGGACTCGACCATCTATCGATAACCTCTGTTTTTTAGGGATCCATAGATATCCCCTATTTTGTGATTATGTGACCCAAAAATGAATATTTTTGAAGCCAAAATTCACACTTGGTAAATTTGGCATAAAGGTTCTCCTTTATTAGGGTCATTAAAACAATTCTCAAGTGATCTTCATGTTCTTCTTTCTCTTTGAATAGACTTGAATATCGTCTATAAAGACTACCACAAACTGATCAAGATAGTCTCTAAAGACTCTATTCATTGGATCCATGAAGATAGCAGGGGAATTAGTAAGACCAAATGGCATCACTATAGATTCATAGTGTTCATACCTTGTACGGAAAGACATCTTTGGTATATACCCCTTTTAGACCCTTAATTGATGATACCCTGAATGATGATCAATATTGGAAAGGTATTAAGCACCACATAGATGGTCAAATAAGTCATCAATGCATGTGAGAGGATATTTTTTCATGATAATGATCGTGTTAAGTTCTCGATAATCAATGCAGAGTCTCATTGATCTATCTTTCTTCATAACAAACAGAATAGGTGCTCCCCAAGGTGATGCACTAAGGCATATGAATCCCTTATCAAGATTCTCTTGGAGTTGCTTCTTCAATTCCTGAAAATCAATTTGGTCCATTATATAAGGTGTATTTGAAATGGGCATAGCACCCGGTATGATTTCTATTGAATCTAAACTTCACGATTTGGTGGAATACATGGAAATTTCACCAGAAAGACATCATCAAACTCCCGTACAATGGGTGTATTCTTAATCATGAGTTTTTATCCAACCATTTGAGATAAATAACCTTAATTTATTTGAATTGGGTCCCATAATATGGAAGAAATTTCCACTGGAAGGTTATGTTCATCCTTGCTTCGATAGATGATCATTGATTGATATGAAATATGAAATGTGACTTCCCTTCTATAGAAACAGATATGAGCTCCATATAAGGAAAGCCATTCCATGCCAAGAATCATATCAAATTCCACTATAGGAAGGATCAGAAGATTTTTAGGAAGCACTTTCCCAAAAACGTCAATTGGAGAAGAATTAGAAACTTTTGATGCAACCGTTGTGCTATTAAGAGTTGTTAAAGAAAACTCACCGCCTAATTGTTGAAGTTGTACGATGATACACATAGAAATTTTTTCAGAAATAAAAGAGTGGGTGGATCCATAATCAAATAAAACATTTTCTACATTAGAGTTGATGATAAGTATACCTTTCACCACTTGGTTATCTTACTCCACATCGCTGATTAAAATTGCATGTGACTTTCCTTGTCTTTGGACTTAAGATTTTTTTGATTTTGATTATCATAAAAAATCCTTGGATTAGGGAACTCATTAGCATAATTCCCCATTTCCTTGAACTTGTAACATTGAAGTGTAGGAGGATCAATCGTTTTAGCCTTTTATTTGTTCTCATCACCAGACATCTTTTTCCCATCATTGAAGCATTCAAATGCCTGATGACCATCTTTTCCGCATTTGAAACATTTACTTGTCCCTTTAAGACAATTCCCTCCATGTGCCTTTCCTCACTATTAGCATAAGGGAAAAATCATCTTATTTTCAATCTGGTCTTTATATTTCCCTTTGAATTACATTGTCCCCTTCTTATCAAACCCATATGACTGAAGGGTTACTCCTGTCTCTATCTCAAACATGAGAGCACATCGAACAATTTCCTTGTAGCTATTGAAGTCCCTTATGGATAACGCCCTTAGATGACATGGTTTTAAGCCACTAATGAATAGATCAATCTTACTCTCTGGTTGGATAATAATTCCAGATGCATACATTGAATGTCTTGTAAAATTTGTTTCATAGGTACCAACAGATTCATCATCCTTTTTCTTTAGTTCAATAAACTCCTTCCCTATCTTTGCTTGAAGAATATGAGGGAAGTACTTATTGATAAATATGTTCATGAACTCGTCCCATTCCATGGAATCAATTTCATCTCTTTGCATCTTATTCTTTATAATATTCCACCATTGATCAACATCACCTTCCAAACGATATACTACTAAGATGACTTTATCATGTTCAGAACATTGAAGAACTAAAAATATCTTTTGAGTGGTACTAATCCATTGCTCATCCACTAATGGATCAATAGACCCATTTAATGAAGGTGGACGCTACCTCATGAAGGATTAAACAGAATGTTGCTCCTTCCTTTGCTCATTTGGAAGTCCTTTATGATTCATAGCTTGATAAAGTTGAGTGAGCATGGCTACATGATATTGCATTCTAGCCCCCATAACTTTTGGATTCTCAGGGGGACAATCATTGTATTTTTCGTCACATTCAACATTAACATGGTTCCTTCATGTTCCAGCCATTAACTAGAACCAATAATTATAGTGTGAGTAACACTAATCAGAATCGGAAAACCACATAATCAAGAAAAAAAATTCACACATTAGGTTTTATCATAGGTTATTCATGGCCATTTATAAAAAAGTAATATTATGTTCAATGCATAGATATATCCTTAGGGTTCTTGCAAAAGTTATCACATCCTAGTTTCCAAAGGTTTACTATACCTTTCCTATGATACCAAATATAATGACCCATACTTTACATACATTGTTATTACATCTGAATTGAATCATACTAATTACAACATAAAAAAAACCATAATAGGACCGTATAGGTATACAGTCTTTACAAACTGGGAAACATAAACAACTGGTTCATAAAGCATTTACATTGTCTCCCATTTATTTCGTCATATCTAGAGTTCCTTTTGGAATATCCTACTTAGTACCCTTCTTCTTGAGCTAGGGAAAAGAAAACATACAAAAGGGTGATCTCAAATGCTCAAAAATGGTAAACAAATGAAATATCAATCATATCATATTAGTAAGAACATAAAATTTTAAATATCTTAACCTACAAAAGAGATCATAATATCATAACATGGGATAAATCATAGTAGTGAAATGTAATCCCAATGATTGTAACATATAACATTAACCATTGTGGCATACCCACATAATCATAGAAAATCATTTCTTATTATTCAATACTCATTTTCAATACTATCATAGTGGACAAAGTCCCTATCTGAATCGATTTCATTCCTCGTTTCAGTATTGTATCACTGAACCGAATTAACTTGTTGTTCTAGTCATTTATGTCTCATGAGATATAAATATTTACCCAATTCATTGGCGGGAGATATAAGCCCCACCCATCTCATAATGATACCATTGTTATGTGTGCCACTAAATCATAAATCATATATCATAACATAACCCATGTAATAAAAATGGGATTCTTAAACATCATGCCTTCTTAACATAATAAATATATGATAAAAGGACTTCGTGAAAATAATTCCACAATAACATAATCAAATAAATGTAAAAATATGAATAGAAATAGAACGTTATATTATCTTAGATGGTAAATAATTTTTATAAAACACTTGAACTCCATTCTTGAGGAAAATATCGTTTATACTTCAAAATAATTTTTCCTTTCCTAACAAGTCATACAATTTTAAACTAAAAGAATTTAATTAAAAAAAATTTGAAAACTTGTAAAGGAGGCTTCATGGAAATAATTTTCTATGAAATCATCAAAACCCATTCATTCCATATATGTATAAAAAACATTCTTCTCATACTTTGTCCGGAAAAGTCAAAAGTATCTCGTACTGAAAACGAAAAAAGATTACTTTCATACCTTTTACTGAAAAATACCCAATAGGTAAAGTTGGATTCAAAAAAATTTAGGAGGATAGAAATAATATTAAATATTGAGGAAACGTGGATGTGGATGATAAATATTCCCCATTCAATTCTGAAGTATAAACAATCTCGGATAAAAATGAGATTTTGAGATTTTCCCTTACCTTAGGGCTGATTTGCTTTGTACGTATCCGAAAATCCTGTATAAGTATTTTAATAATGTTATTGACTTATTCCAGAATCATACTCATTATTATTATATCATATATCGTCATATTCTTAGCTTCTTATTAGTAATATTTCATTGCTATTTGTTATTTGGGTGTTTATTGCTTTATGTTCTTATGCTTGTTTTTTCGAATAAATTCTTATTCCACTTTTTAGGATATATCTACATCATTTACAGAATGGTATTAGTATAATATATATCATATTTATTCATTAAATTCATTTATATAATCATGGTTTAATGAAGATCATGTAGAACGAATCACATCCCATCATGGAGACAGTAAGTCGTACGTACATGCAAGCGACGATATCATTCCCATAATTATTGAATGATCTTGGAGTGGATGATAGAATATCTCAAAATAATAATCAAGTTATAATAATCATATATAATTATTATTTACACCATTATAACCATTGAAGTAAGGTGGTGGTGGGAAACAGATTACACCATGGCATGGAGATGGTATTCCGTACGTAGGCACGCCTGGTGATTTCATTTTCCATAGGATGGATAGAAGGTGAAATATGTTTGTTTCATATTTATAATAACATATTAGTATATTAGTGATACTGATTTTATTACTTTGTAATGAAACCAAGAAATAATAGGAAGTAGAAGAAGAAATAAATTTGAAAGGATCGGTAAAGGATATTACCTCTTCTTCGACGCGCCTCTTCTAAAACTCTTCTTAGGGAACTAAAGATGTTATTTGAAGAATACCATGGCCTCTATAATGTTTCTAGGGAAGTTTAGAAGAGAAATTGGCAGGTTTTAGCCGAGCATGAAGGCTCAAAATATTGTTAGGAGGGGAGGGAGGATGTGCCCTTTTATAAGAGGGGTGAGGGGATCCTTAGGAAAAACATAAAATATTATTTTATAATAAATTCATATTAGGTTAATAATGGATCCAAAGTGACTCATGTAGAATAAAGGGTAGGTATGGGTCGAAATAATTTCAACCAGTACGTTTTAGACAAGTTTAGGTTACCATTTTAACCTTATCATTTAGATTTAACTCTAAGTTAAATAATTTAACTTTCACTGTGTCTTCTTGTATTCTTACACTATATGGTCAATAAAATTACTATAAACTACGAATAGAACCCAAATTGGTTCATTAATGTCATATATATTATTATATAAGTATTTTTTACAAGCCTCATATTTTTAGAAATATAATATCAATTAATAATTTAATATATGTTATAAAACTCTTGTATGTCATTTTAGACACTATTTGGTATTTTCTTTTTTCTAAACTCATAACAGCATTATTATGTAGAAAAAAAATCATCTAACCAACCCTAAAATTTTATATTACCTATAAAATTATTTTAATTCACAAAAAGTCTCAAATTACGTTTATTTGGGTATTTATACTATCAATTATGTTAATATTTCATTAATATGGTAATTACTGCATCATCATTGTGTCATAAATAAATTAAATTATTGAATGTCTAAAAAATATAACAAAGATCACATTATGTAGGAAATATATTTATATTTCTAATGAATATTTATAGTCGAATTTATCTTATGTATAACCGTGTATTTAAAATGTTTTACTTATTAAACTTTGATTTTTACTCTTTAAACTCTTCTTTGAATTATATAATAATAAAGGTCCTAATCTAATTCAAGTGGACCTAAATGGTCATATTTATTGCTAAGGTTGTTCTGGTCTAATTACACTTATCTAATAGAATCAGGACATGTGTTAGGGTAATAATAATATCATTTTTACCCTTAATTGCCCTATTTACTTTTAACCGTGGTAAATAAAAGTAAAAAGTTACTATTCATAAAAAATTATTTTCATCTTATTGAACCACATATTACTCATTGATATTAACCATGTGTCTCAAATTTTCAAAATTCCACTCATAGAAGCGGTAAAATTATGTTTTCTGTAAATTTGAAAATTCTCCTAGGAGGTCGGTAAAAGACAGTAAAAAGTTCAATAAAAATTTTATATATATAAAATTATTATAAAATGACTCAAATGAATTTCCTTGAACTTATATTGATATTATGTATATATTTTTACCTAAAATAAATTTAAATAAAATAAATAATTATTTAAATAAAAAATCTTTTTTAAACTATAACTCAGTGTTTTTCTCTATTCATCAAAAATTGAATGTTTTCCGAAAAATACCCAAAATTCACCGTCGGCTAATTTCGATATTCTGAATCCAAAAATGATGTCTATTTTGAATGATATAATTTATAAAATTTATAAAATTGGGTATTACTATTCGAAATGACTACTTTATATAATATTTCAATAACATATCATTGTTTAGTGAAACTCGGTATTGCGTACAACGCAAGCTATCAAGGAAGGTTTCTCTTGTGTGTAATTCAAGCCAAGATAGTGTTGTGTGTAGTGAATTTTTTTTCTCTATTTCATATAACATAATACATAAAAAAATATTTCTCATAAAATCTCTAGGTGTTACAATACGGGTATCGATAGTTAAGGATACATGAGGGGAGATATCCAATGCATGAATTTGAGTTAGATAAGATTGTAAATGAATTCCAATTTTGCATACATTAAAGACTTGAGGAGAATTTTGTGGTATACAAAAATCAAAGAATTCTCAATAAAATATTAATCAAGATGATATAAACCTAAGGCATTGATGGTTGATTGAATACATATAGTATTTTTAAATTTTTTTTCCAATAAAACTGGTAAGAGAAATGTAGTATCCAATACACTAAGAAGGTGTAATTTGATACATATAGTGTAGTAGGCTAGTAGTGATTGGATGCTTATGGAACTATTCATTGATATTCTCATAGAGGTGAAGACTTGTTAGGGGAATTCTTTTTTATCATCATTATCTGTGACCTTTACCCTATTAAAAAGAGTGGGGATGAGGAAACTATTAGAATCTAAGGGATACTATTATAGTAGAGTGTGGTAGGCGAGGATCCTCCTCCTCATTAGACCATATGCATTGATTAAATTCATTGAATATGTGGTAACATATGGGGTTCAATAGACATATGCAAGGAGATTATATGATATATCAATTCTTCATCTTGGGAAGTGCACCCCAGTTTCACCAATATGTATCATATTTATATTTCCTATAATGGTGGATGGGTGTGAAATTATATTTAACTATTTTTTTCTTCAAATGTTCCACATATCAGCAAGTGAAGTTAGAACACCATCGAATAGAAACACTTCTAATTTTCTTCCCATTCCATAGTGTAAATGGAATGATGTTGTCATAGATTTCATGATCGGGTCACCTAGGTCATCATGCGTCAATTATATCTTATGTGTTTTTATTGATATGTTCACAAAGGGTTATCATTTCCTACCTATCATGGAGACATTTTCAGGAAATCAAATAGGGGGTTGTACATACATTAGGTTATATGACATCATTTAGTCCTTCATACTATCATTTTAGATATGTATGATTAGTTTAAATCAATGTTCTGTAAAGGGATACAAAGGGTTTTATGTACATTTTTTCTTCTAAGCAAAGCATACCACCCTCAAACTGATGGCCATTCAATGTGAAAGATACCGGTGTTTGAGGACATGTTGAAAGCATGTGTCTTGGTTTTTTTTGGTTCTTAAGAGAATAATATATCCCTTTTAGAATTTTCAAAAACCAATAGATTTAATGCAACTGTTAAGATGATTCTTTAGGATGATTTTTATTGTAATCCATTTCGATCACCCTTGATCATGTTAGTGGCTGGAATGGAAGCTATGCTTGGACCACATATGGTTCAAGAGACTATAATGAAGGATTAGTTTGTTCTGAAGTGATGGATACTGCACAATCAGGATAGAAATTCAATAGTGATATCAACATATGACTTCTATAGTTCAAGGTTAGGGATCAGTTTTTTTTACACGATTCACTGATGGTGGGGTATAAGAGTAATAGGATATATGGTATAGTTTCACCACATCATGTCACGTCATTTGAGATTCTAGATAAAATGGGGTTAGAATCCTATCGGTTTTAGGTACCTCATAGGTGTTATTCTATGCACAACATATTCCATGTCTCTCATATGGGATGTTTTCATTCAAATATATCTCATAAATTTCATCCTGATGAGGTTGAGTGATATTGATATGTCTCATTTTTGGAGAATCAAATACTTATTATAGATCATAAAATTATGGTTCTCGTAGGCTGGTTAGTTACTCTAGTAATGGTTCAATGGAATGAAGACTAAAAACATTATTATACCATGGATTGGGATGCCAATGTACAATAATAATGGATGTAGTTATTCTCTACATATTATTTACCACCCTTGGGAGGGTAATTCGGGGACCAATTTCTTTAAGGAGGGAATTTTGTATGAACCAGATTATTTATTTAGGTATATAATCTTTTAAATTCCATCATTAATCAGTTTCAATTGTTAATTATGACCAATTATTAATTAAATTTAAGGTTTTGGAGTTACAGATAGTTTTTGGAGATCGTTTAAAGCACAAAACCAAATATTATGGGTGGAAATGGCCTGGAACAGGGTTAGTAAAAACCATGTGGGTGAGGCTTCATGGTTACTACAGAAAATGCGAGAATGGATAAATGAGAAAGAGGAGATTACATAGTTTGATAACCCATGAGACTTCATGTGCATGATCATTCAGATGGGTCTGAAGTTTTCATAGTGGGATGAGACATGGTTTGCTCGCTTTTAGTCAAACTATGAAAGAAAATAGTGTGGGGGTGCCCCCTCCCTACAACAAAGGGTGCACCATTGCCACACGGTTTGGCCGACCATGCTTCCAAAACAGGTTACCTAGGGTTATTAATGAATTTATCATTTTCCCACACATAATATTTCAACCAAATTTCAATCATATTCCTCCATTGATTGCAATCCCTACCATTTAGAGCTCTTCTCCGACGACTATTCATGAAAGTGGGAGACCTTCTTTTTCTGTGCTCAGAATCAAGATATGTTAGAAGAATCATATCCAAATTGGTATGATATCAATTCCTTTTACTATTTCACTATTCTTCTTAGTATCATAAATTCTATTTAGGTGTATAAAAATATTCCTTATTTCATGGTCTATCATATGTTCTTCTATTTTCTCTAGATTTGAGTCAAATCAAAAGCAGATATTGGATGAGGACTCCACTATAAACTATCGATAGGTTGTCGTATATTTTCCCCGTAATGTCAATGTGCATATATATATATTATGTTGTGTCATAAACCCAATTATCGTAGAGACTCCATTGAAATTAAATTTATCCCTTTTTTAGATTTATTGGTATATCCTATGTAATTAAGAAGACCCTATGATAAATGATTAATTGATAATGACCATGAATTGGAACCACTCCTTTAGTGCTTTGTATATTCAAATGTAACATCTTGGGTGGCATATGAATTTGGATTACATTGATGTTTTTCATTTACCCCTATCATGGGATCCCTAGAAGAAATTATATTATTTGTGATGGGGCATTTGCAGTGGAAAAATAACCCATCAAAAATAGTCCCCAGACTCATGTTATTTGCAACAGAATAAGTGTTCCATCTAGAATAATCACTATCTATGAGGGAAGAAATCATTCTATCATAACTAGTTTTGTTGGGGATTCCCACCACTCAATTCCAAACACAGTTGTGACAAGAATTTACCACTGAATACTACTTTTCTCACAAATTCATGTCGACTTAGAAGTATTTTCAATGGAATTAAATTCTGATCGAAAATAATTTTGATTGAATGACTATTTATGATAGAATAAAATCCATCACTAGTAGTCCATCCCAAATAACAATTTAATTTAACATATTTGACCCCATTCTTCTTGCTCCTCTCCCACACAGGTGCTCTACAACCCCTCCCCTCCTCAGTGTCGCACCACCACACCTTCGTACTACTTAACTGTGTTTCTCGGCTGCACCACCCTACCTCTCTACTACTCTGGCCCATAACTCCACCACTCCCTATTCCACACAACCGTGATGTAGCGCCACCCCAGATCAGTCTTCCTAGTTCTTCTAGGAATATACTTTGGATGTGTTTTCCATCATATTTTTTTTATTTCTATTCAATTTTATGAATACTCGTATGGTCAAAAATAGGTGATTTAATTTACCTAAATTTTAATTTTTTGGATATTTAGGGTTAATCTAAATTTATTAGAATATATTTTGGTGCCTATTTATTTTAAAGTTTATTTTAGTTGATTTTAGGGTAAACATATATATATATATATATATATTTCAATTTTTATATAATTCTTGAACTCCATAATTGATCATCTTGATAGGTTATCCACTGGTTTATGCTTTTAGATTCCATGGATAAATGAGACTCTGTAAACCTTAATTTTTCTCCCATAAATAACATAATAAGGAAAGTCACATGTACATGAGTATGAATACTTCCCATATAATGTCAAGAAATTGATAAATGGGATTGTGAAAAAAAAATTCACCCAAAACTGATCACCAAAATGGTATTTTAATTCTTATAATGCTAGTATTCCAAAACATAAATCTATTTGGGTGTCAATTTACTTATTTATGGTTAATTCATCTTCAAACTTCTAAATTAATTTTATAATTCTTGTATCATTATATTTGGGTATCAATTTCTTTTTAAAGTGTTTATTTCATTTAAAAATTATATTTATAATAATTTAAAAAAAATATTGACAAAATTGATTAATGAAAAAACAATAATAATTTAAAATATGTTATAATTATTAAAAAATAAATTTATTTTTTAAAAAAATTTAATAATATAAAAAAAACAATGAATGATTTAAATTTTTTTTAAATAATAGAAATTATTAGAAATGAAGTATTTGTTTCAATAATTTGAAAAAATCCTAAAATATGTTATAGTATTTCATCATTATTTATTCCATATTAGTAATAAATTCCAAATAATGGTGTAAATAATAATGTAATAACAATAATTTGTTAAAAAAATAAAAAAAAACAACTAGTAGAATTTCATAATAATTCATATACATGTTTTCTTAATTAAATTAATAACTATTAACTATTCATATAAATGTTGCATAGACACCAGATGAAAAAAACATGTCACAAACCGCCTTCACCAAAAAGAGGGAAGGGTCACCAGATTTCCAAGACATTCCTTCTTTAAATTGAAGGATAGATAATGACCCTCGAAACCTGCCTTCAATAGGTCCCAGAGTGGCGACCCGCACCAAGGATATAGAGTCACACACTAAATAGAAGGAATTACCCTTTTTCTTTTAATAGGATTGGGAGATAAGATATTAAATCACATAACACCAAAACTAAAAGTGCATGTATGCCTGAAAGTAAACCATTCCCATATCCATGTTAACGGAAAAATATACAAGTCACAAAACACAAAAGGAAAAGTATCAAGAAAAGGAAAACAACAACAACAACTGCCCTAAGGTCTGAGATAGTATGGTCCTGCACGATCCCTGATGTCCTCCTGGAAACCTGAAAACAGTTTTATATACATAGGGTGAGCATACAAGTACACTTATTAGGGAAAACCAAAGACTCTCGTGCACAAGTGAGGAGACATTCTAATGTCTCGTGGAAAAAGAGATAACCAAACACCCAACTAGGAAAAATCTATCCACCCAACCTTGCCGAGGAACTCTCCCCAAATAACCTAAGTCAAGTGAATTATAGTAATATCACATCGATATTTTGGTATGTTGTGCCACTTTCCCACTGGTTATTGAAGACATCCTACACATCGAACCAATCCTTCCATTCTTACAGCAGTCCCACTGCCAAACCCTGCCCGCACACACCTGGGCCACAACCTCACTGTTGACCCACTTTCAAACCCTGCCCGCACTCACCTAGGCCATAACCATTATCCCAACCACAGACACCTAGGCCACAACCACCACACACAACCATACCCGCAAACACCTGGGTCAGAACAACTACTTCCATGCCCGAAGACACCCGAGCCTCACCCCGAATACACTTGGGAAACAACCTGCCCGCAAACACCTGGGTCAACCACCAAACCTACCTCGACCAAATATTCTTGAGCCATTAATGGGCTTCAGGCCATCACATCCGGCCCGAAGATACTTGGGCTATCCGGGAAAGGGAGCAGAAAGGAGCTTATAACCAGCCACTAATAGATTTTTTGGGAAAAACACCCTCCCCCATGAAATGGGGGTGTTCGGCACTATGGGTTCAACTTGGGTGGGTCACGGATAAGAAACATAAGAACTACAAATATATGTATAAGTAACAAACACTCAACCCAACCTATGGTTTCCAAATCCAATCCAAGAACAAGCACACTCGTCCCTATTCAAAGGAAGCACACTGCTCACAGTCGAGTCCCAACTCACCCGCAGAACCAATTCCCATTTAAGCTATTATTTCTTCCAGGATCAAGTAATCTCATCTAAATAAAGTTCTGCACTACTGGTCAACTAACTGCATAAGCAAAAACCAAGGTAAAAAGTTATATCCAACAACGATTTAAACATTCACACCGGGTTATCTTGCAATGTCACAACAACAAAGGGATAAGTGAGATCGCTCAAAGTACTGGAACCAAAGAAAATCCTGAGATACAGCCCCATGTTCCCAAAATCTAGGAGAAAACGGTTTCTCATCAACAGAGGATCCCACCGCAATTCGTGATATTAGAAGAGTAATCACACGGCCTCAAATTCACAACCAGCGAAAGTATAACAACAGGGGATCCCATCCCCACCCGCATCACCCCAGCAATCGGCCCACGAAAGAAACAACCAAACCACTACCACCAACACAAGGCAGGCCCATGCATGTATTTTCAGTTTTAAAATATTTAACGCACTCCATGGTTTCAATTCCACTTTACTTTAACTTGGTTATCACAGAAAAGGGTTGATCCTGGTGCTTTCTGTTTATTTTATCGAGTATACATAATTAAACAATTCCATGTTACGGTTATTTAAACATACATTGGTACCAAGGTTCCTTAGTGCACAAGGAAATACCACCAATGGCCACGATTTTCAGTGAGCACATGCCCGTACAATTCACAACACATAACAACATAAAAAGTGTATAGAAGAACATCGGTCACACCCCCCTTCATTATTTAAATGTCTGTTCATTATATTCATAAAGTTAGGTTTCATCAATTTCCACAGAGACCAAAGCATGCCCACCCCACATGATACACAGATGGAATGAAGAAGGATAAAATCCTTACTTTCTGGATCAAGGATCGACGTTAATTCCTCATGTGACTAGCAGGAACTCCATGGAACACGATGATGGAAAACATCGATGAGTTACAGATCGTTGGGAGGAAGGGTACTTCGAGCGCATGGTGATCGAGAAGAAGAAAAGTTGGGAGAAGCCTTTATCTTATAAAGGATGAGATACAGCATTCCTGGGACTGTTAAGATGTGGAAAGAAAAATTCAAAACTGCGTAAGAAACGGGATAGTGTGTTGGCCACGCGACTGGGACCCGCCACATGCTATTTAAAAGGTCCCCACCTTTCGGGGTGGTTTAAACCGACGTACACCTCATGGTTTTTCATTTAAGGAGGGTAAATACCCAATTATTTAATTTAAATTCCATTAATGGGAATTAATGGGCATTCAAACATGCTTAAAGGGGTTAAAACATGGTTTAAAACCCAATTTGCTTAAAAAGGTTGCGATACTGGAAAACCCATGGGGGGTAGGCGAGAGGTACCGGTAGCCAAGAGCTACTAGTTGGCGACAGCTACCAGTAGCCGAGAGCTACCGGTTGGTGACAACTACCTATAGCCAAGAGCTACGGGTTGGCGAAAGCTACCGGTAGCTGAGAGCTACTGGTTGGCAAAACCTACAGGTAGCCAAGAGCTACCCGTTGGTGACAACTACTGGTAGACGAGAGCTACAGGTTGGCGACAACTACCGGTAGCCATGAGCTACCCATTGGCGACAACTACCAGTAGCTGAGAGCTACCGGTAGCCGAGAGCTCCCGGGAGACGAGAGCTACCACTAGCTCACAGCTACTGGGAGCTAAGAGCTGTCGGTAGACGAGGGCTACCAGTACCCCAAAGGCACTGGTAGTCTAGGTCTATCGATAGGCCGAAGCTACCGGTAGGCCAAGGGAACTGA
Source organism: Viscum album (assembly GCA_963277665.1). Classification (NCBI taxonomy): domain Eukaryota; kingdom Viridiplantae; phylum Streptophyta; class Magnoliopsida; order Santalales; family Viscaceae; genus Viscum; species Viscum album. The sequence continues at coordinate 1,380,545,577 of OY728127.1, forward strand.
TCGGAGTCACCGAGAAGCTGAGATGGTCTTCCAGACCACCCAGAACACCTCAACATCAGATTGTTTCTAGGTAATGGACCCCAAAAACCTGGTCCATTACATCAGATACTTCTCAAACTATTCTCGTCCGTGAGAATATATGAACAACCCAGAAAGGAGAAAGGAGGGGTCCAAACAACCACCCTCTAAAGATACTTCTCAGGGGTAAACCGCTGAGTTGTTTGAAAGCTATAACAGAACCCCCCCCTACATCCAGAAATACTCCCCCAAGAGTTATCAACCACAAACATTCACAACAAGCACAAGGATAACACTGTCAAACAAATGAGTTAGGGAGCCCCTCCTACATGTCAAAATATTATCTGATTTCATCAGCACTGACTCTCCCGTGTGGGTTTAATTGCATCCACATTATGTATATTGATTAGTAGTCAGGTTTTCCCATCCTCAAACATTTGTACACACACACAGAGAGCAAGGAATAGATCATCTAAAAGCTAAGAAAAATAAGAATTTCATATATTAAATCATAAGGTACAATATCTCAAGGATCATAACAAAAACAACAAGGATGTCAAAATAGCTATGGGTACTGAACGCGAAACTGGGCCTCCCACTCCCTTGTTCTCTCTTTCATGACATCATTCCTCCACAACACACGAACCAAGGGGATGGTTCATCCACGATGTACTATTATTTACGATCCTAGATCTTGATTGGTTGTTCTATGATGGCCGCATCATCTTCGACATCTAACTCCCCCCAATCGATGATGTGGGTGTCGTTGTGTAGAAATCAACGAAGTTGGGAAATGTGAAAGACATTGTGAACATTCTCCAACTGAGGTGGAAACGCCAGCTGATACACCACCTCACAAACTCGTCCCAACACCTCGAAAGGTCTAATGAACCTAGCGGAGAGCTTACTCCCCATCCCGAACCTTCACTGCCCACATTGAGGTAAAACCATCAAGAACACATGGTTTCCAACCTCGAACTCCAATGTCCTCCTCCTATGATCGGAAAAAGACTTCTTCCAGTCCTGGGATGCCTAAATCCTCTCACACACGAGTTGAACATTCTCAGTGGTGCCCTGCACCACTTTTGGCCCAAGAACAGCTACTTCCCCAATCTCTATCCAGCAAACGGGTGAACGACACTTCCTTCCAAACAAGGACTCAAACTGTGTCATCCAAATAGTGGAGTGGAAGTTATCGTTATAAGAAAACTCCACTAAAGGCAAGTGTCGTACCCATGATCCCCCATAATCCAGAACACATGCCCACAACATGTCTTCCAACGTCTAGATCATTCGTTCTATTTGCCCATTTGTCTGAGGGTGGAAAGCAGTGCTAAGGCATAGCTAGGTGCCAAAGGAATTCTGTAATCCCCTCCAGACTCGTGAGGTAAACCGCTTGTCTTGATCGGATACAATAGATATCAGGATCCCATGCAACCGCACCACCTCATTGACATACCTCTTGGCTAAGGTGCTCACTGGGCTCGACTCCTTAATCTCCAAGAAGTGTGCATATTTTCTCAACCGATCCACCCCTACCCAGATGGAATCATAGCCTCCCTGAACCCTGGGTAGCGCTGTGACAAATTCCATAAGGATTTCATCCCACTTCCACTCAGGAACATCTAAAGGCTGTAACGACCCTCCAGGAAAACGATGTCCAACCATTACTTGCTGTCACACGAGGCACATTGCCACAAACTCTGCCACCGCATGCATTACCTCAGGCCACCAAAACTGTCTCCTTAGGCCTTAGTATATCATTGATACCCTAGGATATACCGCTAAATCCAATCCATGGAACTCACGGAGAACACCATTCTGCATCATCTATGAAACAAAAATCCTTCCATGGAAAATCATTCGATGCTGACCATCCTCCGACCATCCCATAGGAGCATTTCCCTAATAAACACGATCCCACATCACTTCCACCTCCGAGTCCCCCACTGCTACTCTTCCACCTACACCACTACGGACTGAACTACAGTCATCTGAAACAGAAAACCTCTTCCACCTTCCACTCTTGCATCCAAATGCAAGGCCGCTAACCCTTCCATCACTCTCCAAGAATCTGCAGATTCCCAAACTACTTCCTTCTGTGATATCCTACTTAGGGCATCAGCCACCACATTTCTTTTCCCTAAGGTGTAGGAAATATCGAAATCGTATTCCTGGAGGAACTTCATCTACCTTCGCTGCCTTAAGTTAAGGTCCTGCTGTGAGAAGATATACTTCAAGCTTTTGTGGCCCGTGAAGACCACAAAGCGCTCTCCGATGAGGTAATGCCGCCACAACATTAGCGAAAAAACGACTTCTGAAAGCTCCAGATCATGGGTGGCATAATTACACTAAAGGGGACATAACTGCCTTGACCCATATGAGATCACCCCTTACCGCAAAATCAACACACAATGGAGTCCCTACCCTGAAGCATTATAGAATACCTCATACACAGCCCTTTCTTCTGGAAACCTCAACCCTGGGGAACTAATTAGCTTCTCCGTCAGATTGTTGAAGGCTGCCTCACACTGCTCACTCCACACGAATGGCTGGTCCTTTTTGGTCAAGGTTGTCAAAGGTGTTGAGACTCGGGAGAAGTTGGGTACGAACCTCCGATAGTAACCTGCCATCCCGAGGAAACTAAGGACCTCTGCCACGTTCTTGGGTGCTGCCCAAGAAACAACCGCCTCAACCTTCAGTGGTTCTACTGCTACTCCCTGCTCAGACTATATGTTCCCAAGGAAGTGCATTTATCACATACAAAACATTCACTTCTACAACTTCCCATAGAGATGGTGTTGTCAGAGGACCTCTAAAATCGTCCTTAGTTGCTCAGCGTGATCGTCCTCGGATCTTGAGTAGATCCGGATGTCGTCAATGAACACGACCATGTACCGATCCAGATAATACCGGAAGACGGAGTTCATAATCCCTATGAACATAGCTGGAGAGTTTGTAACGCTGAACGACATGACCAAAAACTCGAAGTGCCCATATCTGCACCTGAAGGCCGTCATCGGAATGTCTCCCTCCTTCACCCTCAACTGGTGATATCCAGACCATAGGTCAATCTTTGAGAACCATCCTACCCCTTTCAACTGGTCAAAGAGATTGTCTATCCTTGGAAGAGGGTAGAAATTCTTGACTGTTACTTGATTCAGCCTCCTGTAGTTTATCCATAGCCTTAGAAAACCATCCGCTTTCTTCACAAACAATACAGGAGCACCTCACAGTGATGAACTCGGTCGAACAAAACCCTTCTTCATCATATCGTCAATCTGAATCTACAACTCCCATAGCTCGAAGGAGCCATCTGGTAGGGATCCACCGAAATCTGACAAGCACCCAGCTTCAAGTCTATCCCAAACTCGACATCACGTCGAGAGGGTAGAGTCGTCACCTCCTCAGGGAAGACGTCCATAAACTCACTAAGTGTTCCATAAAAAATAATCCCCAAACTCAGATTATTTTCAATAGAATAATTGTTCCATCTAAAATAATCACTATCTATGAGGGAAGAAATCATTCTATCATAACTAGTTTTGTTGGGGATTGCCACCACTCAATGCCAAACACATTTGTGACAAGAATTTACGACTGACTACTACTTCTCTCACAAACTCATGTCAGCATAGAAGTATTTTCAGTGGAATTCAATTCTGATTGCAAATAATTTTGATTGAATGGCAATTAATGTTAGAATAGAAACCATCACAAGTATTCCATCCCAAATAACAATTTAATTTAACTTATATGACCCCATTCTTCTTTCTCCTCTCCCACACACGTGCTCTACAGCCCCTCCCCTCCTCAGTGCCGCACCACCACACCTTCATACTACATACCCATGTTTCTCGGCTGCACCGCCCTACCTCTCTACTACTCTGGCCCATAACTCCACCACTCCCTATTCCACACAACCATGATGTAGAACCACCCCAAATCGGTCTTCCTAGTTCATATAGGAATGTAATTTGGATGTGTTTTCCATCATATTTTTTGTATTTCTATTCAATTTTATGAATACTCGTATGGTCAAAACATATGTGATTCAATTTACCTAAATTTTAATTTTTTTCATATTTATGGTTAATCTAAATTTATTAGAATCTATTATGGTGTCTATTTTTTTAAAAGATTATTTTAGTTGATTTTAGGGTAAACATATATATATATATATATATATATATATAGATTTGTCAATTTTTATATAATTCTTGAACTCCAAAATTGATCAGCTTGATAGGTGATCCACTGGTTTATCCTTTTAGATTCCATGGATAAATGAGACTCTGTACACCTTAATTTTTCTCCCATAAATAACATTATAAGGAAAGTCAAATGTCCATGGGTATGGAGACTTCCCATATAATTTCATGAAATTGATAAATGGGATTGTGAAATAATTTTTCACCCAAAACTAATCACCAAAATGGTATATTAATTCTTATAATTCTAGTATTCCAAAACATATTTCTATTTGGGTGTCAATTTTCTTATTTATGGTTAATTCATCTTCAAACATACAAAGTAATTTTATAATTCGTGTATCATTATATTTGGGTATCAATTGATTTTTAAAGAGTTTATTTCATTTAAAAATTATATTTATAAGAATTTAAAAAAATATTGACAAAATTGTTTAATGAAAAAACAATAATAATTTAAAATATGTTAAAATTATTAAAAAATAGATTAAAAATACTTTTAATTTTAAAAAAATATTTGAACAATTTAAAAAATACAAAGAATGATTTACAAATTTTTAAAAATATAAATTATTATAAATGGAGTATTTATTTCAATAATTTGTAAAAATCAGAAAATATGTTATAGTATTTCATAATTTTTTATTCTTTATTAGTAATAAATTCCAAATAATGGTGTAAATTATAATGTAATAACAATAATTTGTTAAAAAAATAAAAACAATTACCAGTAGTAGAATTTCAGAATAATTTATATATATGTTTTATTAATTAAAATAATAACTATTAATTATTCATATAAATGTTGTAGAGACACCAGATGAACATAACATGTCACGACCCGCCTTCACCAAAAGGAGGGAAGGGTCAGCAGATTTCCATGCCCTTCCTTATTTAAGTTGAAGGAGAGATAATGACCCCCGAAACCCGCCTTCAATAGGTCCCATAGTGGAGACCCGCACCAAGGGTATAGAATCACGCAATAAATGGAAGGCATTACCCTTTTTATTTTAATTGGATTGGGAGATAAGATAGTAAATCCCACAACACCAAAACTGAAAGTGCATGTACGCCTGAACGTAAACCATTCATATATGCATGTTAAAGGCAAAATATACAAGTCACAAAACTCTAAAGGCAAAGTAACAAGAAAAGGAAAACGACAACAACAACTTCCCCAAGGTCTGAACTAGTACGGACCCACATGATCTTTGTTGTCCTCATGGAATCCTGAAAATATTTTTATATACGTAGGGTGAGAATTCAAGTACACTCAGTAAGAAAAACCAAAGATTCTCGTGAACAGGTGAGGAGACATTGTAATGTCTCTTAGAAAAAGAGATAACCAAACACCCAACCAGGAAAAAGCTATCCACCCAACCTCACCAAGGAATGCTTGCCAACTAACACAAGTCAGGTGAATTATAGTAATAGCACATCGATATTTGGGTACCCCGCACCACTTTCCCTTTGGTTATTGAAGACATCCTATGCATCGAACCAATCCCTCCATTCTTACAGCAGCCCCACTGCCAAACCCCGCCCGCACACACCTGGGCCACAACCTCACTACTATCCCACTGCCAAACCCCACCCGCACACACCTGGTCCATAACCATTATCCCACCCACAAACACCTGGGTCACAACCACCACACACAACCATACCCACAAACAACTGGTTCAGAACAACTACTGTCATTCCAGAAGACACTTGGGCCTCATCCCGAAGACACTTGGGAAACAGCCTACCCGCAATCACCTGGGTCAACCACCAAAACTACCTCTCCCACAGATTATTGAACTAATAATGGACTTCAGGCCATCACATCCTGCCCGAAAATACTTGGGAAATCCTGGAAAGGGAGCAGAAAGGAGCTAATAACCAGCCACTAATAGAAGTGTTGGGAAAAACACCATCCCCCATGAAATTAGGGTGTTCGGCACTATGTTCTCAACTTGGTTGGGGCATGAATAAGAAACATAAGAACTAAAAATTTATGTATAATTAACAAACACTCAACCCAACCTAGTGTTTCCAAAGCCAATCCAAGAACAACCACACTCATATATATTCATAGGAAGCACACTGCTCACAGCCGAGTCACAACTCACCCCTAGAACCAATTTCCATTTAAGCTATTCTTTCTTCCATGTTCAAGTAATCTCATCTAAATAATTTTATTCACTACTGGTCAACTAACAACATAAGAAAAAAACAAGGGAAAAAGTTACCGCTAACAGCAATTTAAGAATTCGCACCCGATTCTCTTGCAAAGTCACAATAACAAAGGGATAAGTGAGATCCCTCAAAGTACTGGAACCAAAGAAAACCCCGAGATATAGCCCCATGTTCCCAAAATCTAGGAGCAAATGGTTTCTCAACAACAGAGGATCCCACCACTATTCGTGATATAAGCAGAGTAATCACACAACCTCAAATTCAAAACCAGCGAAAGTATAACAACAGGAGATCCCATCCCCACCCGCATCACCCCAGAAATCGGCCCATGAAAGAAACAACCAAACTGCTACCACCAACACAAGGGAGGCCCATGCAAGTATTTTCAGATTTAAAATATTTAACACACTCCATGGTTTCAATTCCACTGTACTTTAACCGGGGTTATCATAGAAAAGGGTTCATCCTGGTGCTTTCAGTTTAATTTACCGAGTATACGTAATTAACCAATTCCATGTTATGGTTATTTAAACATACATGGGTACCAAGGTTCATTAGTGCGCACGGAAATACCACCAATGGCCATGATTTTCAGTGAGCACATTCCCGTACAATTCACAACACATAACAACATAAAAAGAGTATAGGAGAACATCGGTCACACCACCCTTCATTCTTTAAATGTCCGTTCATTGTCTTTATAAAGTTAGGTTTCATCAATTTCCACAGAGACCAAATCATGCCCACCCCACATGATACAGAGAAGGAGAGACAAAGGATAAAATCCCTACTTGCTAGATCAAGGATCGACGTTAATTCCTCGTGTGAGTAGCAAGAACTCCACGGAACGCGATGAAGGAAAACATCGATGGGTTAAAACTCATCGGGACGAAGGGTACTTCAAGCACATGGTGATCGAAAAAAGAAATGCAGGGAGAAGCCTTTATCTTATAAAGGCTGAGGTACATCATCCCAGGATGGTTAAGATATGGAAAGAAAAACTCGAAACCGCATATGAAGTGGGATACTGGGTTCACCACATGGCTGGGACACCCCACACGCTACTTAAAAGGTCCTGGACTTTCGGGGAGGTTTAAACAGACTCACACCTCATGGTTTTTCATTTTAGGAGGGTACATAACCAATCATTTAATTTAAAACCCATTAATGGGCATTAATGGGATTTAAAACAGGATTAAAGGGGTTAAAACATGGTTTAGAAACCAATTTGCGTAAAAAGGAGGCGATACTGGAAAACCTGTGAGGGGTAGGTGAGAGCTAACGGTAGACAAGAGCTACCAGTTGGCGACAACTACTGGTAGCCGAGAGATACCGGTTGGAGACACCTACTGATAGCCGAGAGCTACCGGTTGGGGACAGCTACTGGTAGCTGAGAGCTACCAGTTGGCAACACCTACAGGTAGCCGAGAGATACCTGTTGGCGACAACTACCGGTAGTCGAGATCTACCGGTTGGAAAAAAATACTGGTAGCTGAGAGCTACCGAGATCCGAGAGGTACTGGGAGCCCAGAGCTACGGGTAGCCGAGAGCTACCAGTAGCCAAGAGCTACCGGTAGCTAAGAGCTGCTAGTAGGCGAGGGCTACCGATACCCAAAGGTCACCGGTAGGCTAGGTCTACCGGTAGGCCGAGGCTACCGGTAGGCCAAGGCATCCGCTAGGAGTCACCGAGAAGCTGGGATGGCCTCCCAGACCACCCAGAACACCTCAACATCAGAATTTTACCAAGTAATGGACCCCAAAAACCTGGGCCATTACATCAGATACTTGTCAAACTATTCTCGTCCCTGAGAATATATGAACAACCTAGAAAAGTGAAAGGTGGGGTCCAAACAACCACCCTCTAAAGATAATTCTCTGGGTCAAACCACTGAGTTTTTCAACATCTATAATATAACCCTCCCCCCTATATCCAGAAATACTCCCCCAAGATTTATCAACCACAAACATTCAAAACAATCACAAGGATCACATTGTCCAACAAATGAGTTTGGGAGCCCATCCTACATGTCAGGATATTATCCGCTTTGGTTGGCACTAACTCGCCCGCACGGGTTTAATCGTATCCAAATTATGTGTCTTGATTAGCAGTCAGGTTTTCCCATCCTCACACATTCGTACACACACAGAGATAACAGGGAACAGATCATCTAAATGCTAAAAAAGCAAGCATTTCATATATTAAAGCATAAGGTACAATATCTCAAGGATCATAACAAATAAAACAAGGATATCAAAACATCTCTGGGTACTGAATATGTAACTAGGATTCCTGATCCCTAGTTCTCTCTTCTAGGCCACCATTCCTCCACAACACACGAACCAAGGGGATGGTTCATCCATGAAGTACTTTCTACTTATGATATTCGATCATGATTGGTTGTTCTATGAAGTTTGCATTGTCTTCGACACCTAACTCCCCCCAATCGATGACGTGGGAGTCATCGTGTAGATATCAACGATGTTGGGAAATGTGAAAGACATTGTGAACTTTCTCCAACTGAGGTGGCCACGCCAGCTGATACGCCACCTCACCAACTTGCCCCAACACCTCAAAAGGCCCGATGAACCTAGGGGAGAGATTACTCCCCATCCCAGTCCTTCACAGCCCACATTCAGGTGAAACCATCAAGAACACATGATTCCCAACCTCGAACTCCAAGGGCCTCCTCCTACGATCAGCAAAAGACTTATGTCAGTCCTCGGATGCCTTCATCCTCTCACACAAGAGTTGAACATTCTTAGTGGTTCCCTGCACCACTTTTGGCCTAAGAACAGCTACTTCCCCAATCTCTATCCAGCAAACGAGTGAACGACACGACCTTCTATACAAGGCCTCAAATGGTGTCATACCAATAGTGGAGTGGAAGCTATTGTTATAAGAAAAATATACTAGAGGAAAGTGTCGTACTCATGATCCCCCAAAATCTAGAACACATGCCCGCAGCATGTCTTCCAATGCCTGGATCGTTCGTTCTATTTTCCCATCTATCTGAGGGTGGAAAGCAGTGCTAAAGCGTCGCTGGGTGCCAAAGGAATTCTTTAATCCCCTCCAGACTTGTAAGGTAAACAGCGTGTCTCGATCGGATACAATAGATCTTGGGATCCCATGAACCCACACCACCTCATCGACGTACCTCTTGGCTAAGGTGCTCATCGGGCTCAAATCCTTAATCTCCAATAAGTGTGCTTATTTTGTCAACCGATCCACCACTACCCAGATGGAATCATAGCCTCCCTAAGCCCTGGGTATCCCTATGATAAATTCCATAGAAATGTCATCCCACTTCCACTCGAGAACATCTAACGGCTATAACGACCCTCTAGGAAAATTATATTCAACCTTTACTTGCTGGCACACTAGGCACTTTGCCACAAACTCTTCCACCGCCTGCATTACCCCGGGCCAATAAAACTGTCTCCTTAGGCCTTGGTACATCTTTGAGACCCCAGGATATACCACTACAACAGATCCATGGAACTCACGTAGAACACCATTCCGCATCATCTCCGAAATGAAAATACATCCATGGAAAAGCATTCGATGCTGACCATCCTCCGACCATCCCACATGAGAATTTCCCTAACAAAAACGATCCTGCATCACTTCCACCTCTGATTCCCCCCACTGATACTCTTCCACCTGCACCACTAAGGAGTGAACTACAGTCATCTGAAACAAAAAACATATTCCACCTTCCACCCTTGCATCCAAATGCAAGGCCGCTAACCCTTCCATCACTCTCCAAGAATCTACAGATTCCCAAACTACTTCCCTCTGTGATATCCTTCTTAGGGAATCATCCACCATGTTTCTTTTCCCTAAGGTGTAGGAAATATCGAAATCGTATTCCTGTAGGAACTCCATCTACCTTCACTGCCTTAAGTTAAGGTCTCGCTGGGAGAAGATATACTTCAAGATTTTGTGGCCCGTGAAGACCACAAAGCGCTCTCTGATGAGGTATTTCCGCCACAACATTAGTGCAAAAATGACTGTCGAAAGCTCCAAATCATGGGTGGCATAATTAAACTCAAGGGGATGTAACTGCCTTGACCCATAGGAGATCACCCCTTGCCTCAACATCAACACACAATGGAGGCCCTACCCTGAAGCATTATAGAATACCTCATACACAGCCCGTTCTTCTGGAAACCTCAACACTGGGGAACTAACTAGCTTCTCCATCAGATTGCTGAAGGCTACCTCGCACTGCTCACTCCACATGAATGGCTAGTCCTTTTTGGTCAAGGCTGTCAAAGGTGTTGCATGTCGGGAGATGTTGGGTACGAACCTCCGATAATAACCTTCCAGCCCGAGGAAACTAATAACCTCTACCACGTTCTTGGGTGCTACCCAAGAAACAACCGCCTCAACCTTCAGTGGTTCTACTGCTACTCCGAACTCAGACTGTAAGTTCCCAAGGAAGTGCACTTATCACATCCAAAACATGCACTTCGACAACGTCCCATAGAGCTGGTATTGTCGGAGGACCTCCAAAACCGTCCTTAGGTGATCAGCCTGATCCTCCTCTGATCATGAGTAGATCAGGATGTCGTCAATCAACACGACCACGAACCGATCCAGATACTATTGAAAGATGGAGTTCATAAGACCCATGAACACATCTAGAGAGTTCATAACGCCGGACGAAATGAGCACAAACTCGAAGTGCCAATATCTGCACCTGAAGGCCGTCTTCGGGATGTCTCCCTCTTTCACCCTCAACTGGTGATATCCAGACCATAGGTCGATCTTTTAGAACCATCCTGCCCCTTTCAACTAGTCATCAAGATTGTCTATCCTTGGAAGAGGGTAGAAATTCATGACTTTTACATGATTCAGCCTCCTGTAGTCTATACATAGCTTTAGAGGACCACCTGCTTTCTTCGAAAACAATACAGGAGAACCCCACAGTGACACACTCGGTTGAACAAAACCCTTCTTCATCAGATCATCAATCTGAATCCCCAACACCCGTAGCTCCGAAGGCGCTATCTGGTAAGGAGCCATCGAAATCGGAAAAGCACCTGGCTGCAAGTCTATCCCAAACTCGACATCACGTTGAGGGGGTAGAGTCGTCACCTTATCAGGGAAGACGTCCATAAACTCACGAAAGATCCCTGGTACGTCCCCCATCTCTATATCCGCTGACTCCACTGATATCTCAGCTAACAAATAGAGGAGGGGTTCCCCTCACCTGCTACCCTTCTAACCACCCTAATCGCTGGAGAATGTAACACGTCGGCTGCCAATGTATGAAAATGCGACCCTTCCTCAGAAGCAGTCGATGAAGGCACATATAGAGAATATCTAATCAATGTCTAGGATGACATTGTATGGTTGTATTTGCAATATCAGGAGGTCCCTGACTGACTGTTGTGTCCCTATCATCAATTTGCATCCTCAACAAACATAAGATAAGTCGGTCTGACCTCCGACTGGTGTGCTCAGCACCAGGGGAACTAGAAGTCTCTATGAATCTAGACCCAATGCATAGTCCCGACTGGGTGTAATAATGGTGTGAGAAGCTCCTTTATCCAACAAGATGTATGCAAGGGTATTGATCAAACCGATCGTACCTCGAACGACCTCCGGTCCTGCTAAAACTGCTGCCTCCGTGGCGTGCAACTGCCCACGCCCGGCTCTTCTGCCTCTCGGCTGTAGGCCACCTCTCCAACCATTCCCTCGTAGAGGTCCCTAAGGAGCGCCCTGAGGTTGGCCTCCCCCTTCAAAATCTTCCCTCTGAGGAGAGGGAGCTCGCAGGACCTGCTGCTGCTGCTGGAAAGGCCTCACTGGATACTGTTGCTGCTGAGGCGGGTGTTGAACCTGCCCGCCACCGCCGTACTGCAATCTATCTAGGCACTAATTACGAAGGTGACCGTGGCTTCTATAGACGAAGCATCTCAGCCCTGGGCCTTAAGGGAAAGGGCATGGGCCAGGGGATCAGAACTAGAACTGCTGAGGCCTACTCCCTGTTTGTCGAAACCTAGAGGGTCCTGATGCTGGAGGCCTGCTACTGATGACCTTTCCCTGTGATGATCCCAACAGTATCCCTTCACGTGACACACCTCCCAGTGTGTGCATCCTCTCCACCACTTCAGCCTTCTTCTCCACCTCTAAGTATGTCGGCAAGTTCAAGGGGGTAACATCGTACTGGAGGGAAGGTCAGAGAACCTCCTCGAAACGTCTCTCTCGAGACTCCTCATCCGGAAAGAGGTCTGGATCAAAGCAGAGAAGATCCTTGAACTTGATTCCTAGCTACCTTACTGAGAAAAAAGGAGGGAAGGGTCAGCAAATTGCCAGGCCCTTCCTTCATTAAGTTTAAGGAGAAATAATGACCCCTGAAACCCGCCTTCAATAGGTCCCGAAGTGGCGACCAGCACCAAGGGTATAGAATCACACACTAAATGGAAGGCATTAACCTTTTTCTTTTAATTGGATCAATAGATAAGATAATAAATCCCACAAAACCAAAACTCAAAGTGAAAGTACAGCTGAAAGTAAACCATTCCCATATGAATGTTCCAATGTAAAAGATATAAGTCACAAAACGCCAAAGGTAAAGTACCAAGAAAATTAAAACGACAACAGAAACTGCCCCAAGGTCCGAGCTAGTACTGTCCTGCACGATCCCTGATGTCCTCCTGGAATCCTGAAAACAGTTTTATATACGTAGGGTGAGCATACAAGTACACTCAGTAGGGAAAACCAAATACTCTCGTTCACAAGTGAGGAGACATTCCAATGTCCCGTGGAAAAAGTGATAACCAAACACCCAACTAGGAAAAACCTATCCACCCAACCTCACCGAGGTAGGCACCCCAAATAACGAAAGTCAATTAAAGTATAGTAATAGAACATAAATATTTGGGTACCCCACGCCACTTTCCCACTGGTTATTGAAGGAATCATATGCATCGAACTGATCCTGCCATTCTTAATGCAACCCCACTGCCAAACCCCACCCTCACACACCTGGGCCAGAACCTCACCGTAGTCCCACCGCCAAACCCCACCTGCAAACAACTGGGCCATAACCACTATCCCGCCCATAGACACCAGGGCCACAACCACCACACACAACCATACCCACAAACACCTAGTTCAAAACAACTACTTCCACGCACGAAGACACCTGGGCCTAATCCCGAAGACACTTGTGAAAAAACCTGCCTGAAAACAATAGGGCCATCCACCACAAGTACCCTACCCGAAGATTCTTGGAATAATAATGGACTTCAGGCCATCAAAGACTGCCCGAAGATACTTGGGCTATCTGGGATAGGGAGAATAAAGGATCTAATAACCAGCCACTAATAGAAGTCACCCTCCCCCATGAAATGGTGGTGTTTGGCACTAAGTGCTCAACTTGGGTGGGGCACGAATAATAAACAAAATAACTACAAATATATGTATAAGTAACGAACACTCATCCCCACCTAGGGTTTCCAAAGCCAACCCAAGCACAAGCTCACTCGTCCCTATTCATAGGAAGCACACTGCTCACAACCGAGTCACAACTCACCCCCCAGAACCAATTCCCATTTAATATATTATTGCTTCCATGATCAAGAAATTTCATCTAAATAATGTTCTGCACTACTAGGAAACTAACAACATAAGCACAAATCAAGGGAAAAAGTTACAGCCAATAGCTATTTAAGCATTCACACCTGGTTCTCTTTTGAAGTCACAACAACATTGGGATAAGTGAGACCCCTCGAAGTACTAGAACCAAAGAAAACCCGGAGATACATCCCTATGTTCCTAAAATCCAGGATCCAATAGTTTCTCAACAACAGAGGATCCCACCTGAATTCGTGATATAAGAAGAGTAATCACACAACCTAAAATTCACAACCAGTGAAAGTATAACAATAGGGGATCCCATCCCCACCCGCATCGCACCAGCAATCGGCCCGCGAAAGAAACAACAAAACTGCTACCACCAACAAAAGGAATGCCCATGCGGGTATTTTCGGATTTAAAAGATTTAAAAAACTCCATGGTTTCAATTCCACTGTACTTTAACCGGGGATATCTTAGAAAAGGGTTGACCCTAGTGCTTTCAATTTATTTAATGTTACAGTTATTTAAACATATAGGGGTACCGAGGTTCATTAGTGAGCAAGGAATGACAACCAACGACCATGATTTTCTGTGATAATAGGCTTGTACAATTCACAACACATAACAACATAAAAAGAATATAGCAGAACATCGGTCATACCCCCTTCATTCTTTAACGGTCCATTCATTATCTTCATTAAGTTAGGTTTCATCAATTTCCACAGAGACAAAAGGATTACCACCCCGCATGATACACAGAAGGAGAGATGAAGGATAAAATCCCCACTTGATGGATCAAGGATCGACGTTAAGTCCTTGCATGAGTAGTAGGAACTCCACGGAACGCGCTGAAGGAAAACTTCGAAGGGTTACAACTCGTCAGGAGGAAGGGTACTTCGAGCGCAGGGTGATAGAGAAAAAGAAATGTAGGGAGAAGCCTTTAGCTTATAAAGGCTGAGATACAACATTCTCGGGATTGTTAAGATGCGGAAAAAAACTCGAAACTTCGTAAGAAGTGGGAACGTGGGTTGACCATGTGGCTGGGACACCGCACATACTACTTAAAAGGTCCCAGCCTTTCGGGCTATTTAAACCGACGCACACCTCATGGTTTTTCATTTAAGGAGGGTACCTCACCAATCAATTAATTTAAATGCCATTAATGGGAATTATTGGGCATTAAAACAGGCTTAAAGGGGTTAAAACATGGTTTAAAAACCAATTTGCATAAAAAGGAGGCGCTACTAGAAAACCTAGGGGGTAGGCGAGAGGTAGCGGTAGCTCTCAGCTACCGGTTGGAGATAGCTACCGCTAGCCGAGAGCTAGAGGTTGGTGAGAGATACCTGTATCTGAGAGGTACCTGTCGGCGACAGCTACCTGTAGCCGAGAGCTACCGGTTGGCGACAGCTACCGGTAGCCGAGAGCTACCGGTTGGCGACACCTACCGGTAGCCGAGAGATACCGGTTGGCGACATCTACCGGTAGCCGAGAGCTACTGGTAGCCAAGAGGTACCGATATCCGTGAGGTACCGATAGACGAGAGCTACCCGTACCCCAAGGTCACTTGTAGGCTAGGTCTACCGGTAGGTCGAGGCTATCGGTAGGCCAAGGATATCGCTATGAGTCACCAAGAAGCTGGGATGGCCTTCCAGACCACCCAGAACACCTCAACATCAATTTTTTACCAAGTAATGGGCCCCAAAAACCCAGGCCATTACACAACAATTATAATTCGTCTAGGATAAAAAATAAGAATTCCAAAAATTAGTAATTACAAAAAAAATCAATTGCAAATAAATATTATTTTTAAAAATTAAACAAAAAATTATTTATTAATTATTTATATAATTTATTAATTTAGGATAATGGAATTTATTTATATTCAAAATTAACTCTATATAAAATTTTGTATATGTTATATATACATGCATACATATGTTTATATATATTTTTGATATATATATATATATTTGTTTAAAAAGAGTTAGAATGTATACTTGATGTATTTATATTAACTAAAAATTTGTTATTTATATATACAGTATTTATTAAAAATGTAATTTTTTTTAATAATTAATAACTATAATTACGTAATTTATAAAAATTAATTATTAATTATTTAATATTATTAATAAATTTTAAGTTATATTTTATGTTAAAAATTATTATTTATTATTTCAAAATATAAAGAAATTAAGAAAATATATAGAAATTTGTAAAAGAAAAAAGATGATATTATAGTAATAGTAAAATGTATGTAATATTATTTAAAAATCATATATAAATAATATATAATTAGTATTCTTTAACAAAAAATTTCATAAAATAATAAATATTTAAAAAATATTTCTAATTACTACGAAATTTTTATCAAAGCTTGTGAGAAAATATAAAATATTTCGTATTATAATTTTACAACAATTCATTTAAATGTTATGAAAATTAAATTAAATTTTATTAATTATTTTTATGAAGGTTTTAATATATATATATAATATTAATAAAACATTAAATATTATACCCTTGCGTGTGATGTTAAAAAACACAGGATGCTCAGAAATGCTATCTCGCGCATATGGTAAACTCAACATCCCCAATATAATGGTGGTATCTGATTTCTAATATGATACACTATTTGGGAGAGAAACATGTTTTTTGAGATATTATAATAAAAATATTAAAATATATTACCATCATGTATGACTTTACCAAAGTCCTGTCCTAAAAAAATGACATGTCATGTCTATGGTAAACCTCACATTGCAGACCCAACTTTCGTCTTTTATTTTTCATATGATACAAAGTTTGACAGATAATATAAATTTTTATTAGAAAATATAATACTAATATTAAATAAATTACCCCCACATGTGATGTTACCAATCATCTAACACACAAAAACTTAATGTCGTGTCTATGGTAAAACCAAAATCCCATACCCAATGCTGGTGTCTATATTTTCATAGGATATAATGTTTGAAAGATATGATATATTTTATTGAAAAATTAATATGAAAGTATTAAATTAAATACCCTCCCATTCAATATAACTAAACCCCTGATGCTCAAAAAATATGTGCATGTTGTGAACCAAAATCATGAACTCAGCGGTGGTCTCCAAATTAACATATAAGTCACCATTAAAGGTATATTATATTATTTTCAAAAAACTGAATTTTTATTTTATAATATATTTAATAATTTTTTCAATTTACATCGTTCCTCTATAGGCCGTATAATCAAGTGTTGACCCAGCACCTCACTCAGATCATATTCCCTAAAATATTTCATGCTATTAAATTATTGATATAATTTTCAACTTGTGAAAGTTATTATTAATAATTACTCTTATATATGTTATTTTTTTAGATAAGTATGGTATTAATAATTAAATACCATTATATATTATGTTATCATGATTAGATTAATGATCACACAAATCCAAACAGATTTGGTATAAATCATGTCCACGTAGAATCTATTGAAATCATTATATCATTTTTATCATTGAATTACAATTGTTTTTTCTAAAGGAAAATTAAATTTCCAAGCTGTAAATATGATCTTACAACAATCAAAACATTTTACAACATAGGATTTCATCTTTTTCATTTTGGTTTTCAAATAGATAATATTTTTTCTATCAACAGTTTGAAATGAATTCTATGTAAATTACCAATTTTTTCATTATAGGTCCATCATTTCAGAAGTTTTTACATTCCATATATCATTGAATACATATGAGAAAACATAAATGTGTTACAAAATTTATGGATATTAAATCAGATTTTGTAATATCATACAGTGTTTTATATTTTATTAAATATTTTGATAAAGCATTTTTGACAAATAGAAATACATTACCATCATGTATCAATTAATTTAAGGGTATGGTTCATAATTTGGATCTTAGTTTTTAGAAAATACATTCATGTAAAAAAATAGAATCTCATATTATTGTGATTATGAATCATTGGTTTATTTTCTAATATGGAGAGAATCCATTTGTAATTATTCATAACAAGTAAAGTCAATAGATCCATTGAAAAAGTTGAGGTATTTTACAATTGCACATCATTTAAAATGTTTATCTATTTCTCACAACATTAAAAATTTTATGGAATTAAATAAATTAAATATTTCAATTAGTAAGAAATTAAATCATCTATGTGATGGTGATTCATGGAAACAACCTGATTAGACGCATCCTCAATTTCCAGCAGAATATCATACTATATGTTTGTGCCTTTATACTAATTGTTTTTTTCCATTTGGTACTTAGGGTTGTCAATATTTTTTAAGGAATATTTTCATTACTCCTTGTAACTGACGTCCTTTGATAATTATGAAGGGACAATTTATATGTTTTACACTATTAATTCAAGGAAAATCAAATAAATATATTTATTTTTATTTGGAGCCACTAATTTATGATTTACATTCATTATAGTACAAATGTGTGATGACATTTGATATAGTTCCATATCAAAATTTTCATGTTAATTTTGCATTATTATGGACGATCGGTTCTTTTTTAGTGTATTGCATGTTATTAGGATGGAGCACGCATTTTTTAAATCATGTATGTACATCATGGCTAGGAATAATGTGTTTATTCATGGTAATAGGATGAAGGTAAGTTATTTTTATTATCATTGGATATTTCATCCTGTATATCACCATTTTTGAAGGAATAGAATGTTTTTTAAAATAGTAGAATTCAAATAGATGAACGTCCAGTAGTCCTCTCAGGTAATCAAGAAAAATATATTACAAATTTATTACCCCTTTTTCATTTTTGGAAAAACCATTAACGAACAATAAATAAATTGTTTTGGGAGAGATCAAAATTGGATAATATAGAGTATTTTTTGTGATATTCAATATTTTGCTGATTTTTTGGTTCCTCACATGTTAGATGTAATGTATAATGAGATGATTTTTTTATCATATTTTATACCTTGTTAGATACAAATGTTAAGACCAGATATAATGTAATTTAATTTTCATAAATTTCCAAAATTTATAGATTTCATGAACATCAATTACATGTAGTTGAATGATTGAAAAAATTAATGAAACCAAAATAAGCATAGTAAATTAATAAAGAAACCAAATTATTAATATATAAAAGGATTATATATTTGAGTTTACTAGATTATTATTCTTATAATTTGTCTCGTTGTGTTAGAAATGGGGCTATTACTAGGTTAAATAGTTATAACTATAATTTCATAATTGAAATATTACTACCTGTTGGACTTAGAGGGCCATTTAATTATTCAATATAGGATGTGTTTATAATCATCATATTATGATGCATTGGATTTCTTATAACATTATAATGTTTTAATTTTATGTAAATTGGAGAAAATATTTCAACAAGTATTATTAGATTCTATGGAAATTATAATATTGCATTTGAATATGTAGATTAATGTGGGGGATAATACAATTATCATGGATGTATCTATTTGAGTGATGTATTCCAAAATTCAAGAATAATTTATTTAAAAAATCACCCTGAACATAAAACTGATAGTTTAATAAGTATTCTATGAAACCCTCTAATGAAATTCGTAAAATCGAAAAATTGGCATGTGGTTACTGGATTTTGATTCAATAAACTCATATATGGTGCCTCAATGAAATCAATGAATAGTGGTGTATTTTTTAAAGGATTTCATCATAAGGAATGTGATATTACCATTTATGGTATACTGGATGGAATAATTGATATATATTATCTGGGACTAAATTGTGTAACAATGGGTAGATGTCAATGGTTTTACACTTATTGAAGGATGTAGTTCATCCACGACATGGAGTCGTTGAAATAAAATATAATTTTCTTTTTGAATCATATGAATCATTTTCGTTTTCACATCATGAACATCATGTTAATTATGATTATTATTGTGTTTTTTTTGCGATAATTAAAGGACTGGTGGAGTGTGATTAAAATGAAATATCATGAAAATTAGTTTATTGAAAATTAAAATGGATCTGTGGAACTAAAACATATTGAAATTTTTCAACAAACATACCAAAATACATCTCTTACATGATGATATATAAATATTATTTATTGGACACCCCTATCTAGGGGTTGATGATATAGATAATGTAGATTAATTCAGAATGGACGATTAAAATGAAATTCTTATGGAAGATGACAATTTTGAATTTGAGAATGATGAAAATGATATCAATGAAAATGGCGAATATGGTGATGATTGGTGTATAATATTCACTCCATTAGTTGTGGTTAATTTTTATATTCTGATATTAATTAGTTTTATATATATGATATTTTCATTAACAATTTGATACAGGTAAGATTATTATATTTTGGTATTTATATGTTATTTATATTTGATTTCTGTATTAAAAATTTATTATGGGTAAGAAAAATTGATATAAATGGATATAGATGATCAATATGATCAATTTCATTCTCTCAGTGATGATAGACTTCCTATTGATAAGCCCAATTCTGATGATCCTCAAAATGGTGTACATATTAGTTGGGGGTTCGGTCTTGCTGAACAGATTATTCAAACACTATCATGGCACTGTCATCCATCTTCAGTTTGCAAAAACACCCTAACCATTTTCAACACCATATAATATTGATAGAACTTGTCAGTGAAATGATCCTTGAAGATCTTCCAATCATAATCCTTATTCTTATTTTCTATAACTCTAAAGTCTCACAATATCCTTTTAGGTCCTTCCAGTATGAATTTGTAACATTTTAACATGATTGAATCATATATTTCGATGAACTAAAATAAAATCTAAATCTTCATCAAATAATACTAATCTTCTGAAGGATTTATAGAATTGTGAAAGGTAGTTGGATTATAGAAAAGGAACTCTTGAGAAAGATACTAAGACTCACTCCTCTAAGCTTCTATAACTATATCCTAAATGGGAATGGGTGTAGGTTCGTATCCCAGAGCTTGGATAGTACATACGATAATATAACTAACATTCTTGTCCATGGGAGGATTCAGGAATAGTGGGTAATAAGAATATTCCACTTAGATCCTATTCACATTATTCTTGGAAGTATGATGTTGCAAAACATCAGTTAAAAACTATGAATACATTATAAGGTGACCAAGATAAACTGTCATGAAAAATCTGTAGGGAAGTTAATTTCATTAGACAACAAAAAAATAATATTTCAACCTTTATAAATATAAAGTTGGTGAAATACTATAATTACTCCTCATGAATCCTTCCCTAAACAAACCATTATGAACTAAGCCTTTTTTATGAGAGATACCAATGAACACCATTGGTACCTCCTCCTATGTCTCTTAAAGATACTTTAAAATTCATAATGACATCATGAAATGATTCTAAATATAAACTTTTGATACAAATATTTCGAAAACCTTCATGGAAACTATGTAACACTGATTACTAGGCCAAAATATCATGAGACAATGGGAATTCTATATCCCTATGGTTTGGCATCTATAACTTGGAATCATACAAGATAAAATAGGTAAAATCTTTTTCTCATAAATAGATAAATATAAATATATGTATAAGTAAGCTCAAAATAGAAAATGGTAATAATAATAGAAAAAACAGGTATATCAAATAACCCAAATAATAAATTATAATAGTATTCAATTATAGACAAGAGAAAATCAATATCTGAAAAGAAACATCCCTCAATGAACAGTGGATCTTGAATATCCAACATGTTGAAGAGATGCATTCCATTTTCTTAGAACAAGAAAAATAAATTCCAAAAATGTATTAATGAAAACATATGGTGTTAGAAAAAAATACTAGTATGATATCACTAACTGTTCCCTAATATTAATTGATAATATTAATCCATTTCACACCTTTAATATATATAAAATGACACATTGATTGACACATCATTTTCATAATTAAAATCAAAACACAACTTTTCACAATATGATAATCATTTATAACATGGATTAATAAAAAAATTATATAAATTTTTTTATATAACATAGTATTCATGTGTATGTATATTTCATAATTAATGGAATTTTTAATAGAAAAATTCCAAATGATCACTATGGTCATCTTCCAACAATATGATAACTTATAGTTATAGGATCCTCACCCTCTCAACACCCACAATGTTGTTCCCCAACATTGAATGGGGGAAAATAAAAAATGTTATATTTAGGATCCAAATTAAAATTTTATAGATTCATCCAACACATAATGATATATAGAACTATATGGAGGCAATAATTATAGAGATACAGATAATGAATGTGAAATAGAAAAAAATTCGACGAGGGATCAGATCATTCACCCATGATTCTATTCAACAATGATAGAGTTTGGAGGGGAGAAATTGGTTCTTTAGAGCCTCCAAGACCTATGAATTTGAGATTCAATGAGTTAGGTTTTATAGGGAGTTCAAAAGTGTGTTCACTAATTTAATGAATAATTTTTTGAAATAAAATTTCCCAAGAGAATGTATAGCTATGATGGGCCGTACGATTTGAAAAACTCTGAGCACTAATCTTGCACCACTATAAAGGGTTGCACATATTCTAATAGGTGGGAGAAAATTTTAAAACTTCGTAGCACCTATGGAAATCCCCAGTATCAATGGTGACACGATTATCACTTATATATCACAATGATTTAGAAAACCATGTTCCATTTGTGCAGATCCTAGAAACAGCCAAAAATTTCAACATTCCACCCAAAAAAACTTGAGAAAAACCCCAACCAATGAATTCTAAAAAATTACGGTCAAGGAGTTCCTAAAAACTAGTAATAATATATTACAACATCTAACTAATTTCTTTCCATTTGATAATTTGTGATATCTAGTCTAAAATGGTTGATTAGTTGGAGTCATTAAATCCAAAGGGGATTCACTCTCCATGGAACATTCTGGGGTCATAAAATTAAAATTTCTATATCCATGGTTGAATTATATTCTATAAAAATAAATGTCCATGAATTATGGAAATAATATTTAATATCCTTCGTCATTTAAATCAATTTAAATTTAATGGAACATCTACTCCCAATGATGTTAGAGAAATAACCATTAATAAAGTACCGATCCGTACAGAAAATATACCACTAACACAATGGTGCAGGTGCACTTGATGTTGTCCCACCCACATTAACATTCAATAATTAGTGGATAAAAGGAATATACCTAATAGACTTCATCACTCTATGCATCTTGATTCCTAAAGGAACAGTAAAGATTCTAATGATAAAAATATTAGAAAAATCATTTTCAAAGGACCAATTTTGACATTGATGTAATAAATAACTACCCTATGGATGAAATTGATTATTGTATTCGAGTATGGTTTAATGATTTCACATTATAGTAAATTTATTTCTCTCTATGTGTAATAAATGACAGTATCAATTTTTGTGAGAAACATAACTTGAATCTTCTATGTGTTCCCATTTTTGATAATAGATGTCATCATGAAAAAAATATCCATATTCAGTAATCAACCAAATAGATCCTGAATGTAAAACCATATCATTCTAGTGAAAACTCATATAAAAAATATATGATTCATACAATAATTATAATTCATGTACAGATAATTATTCAATAAAATCTACAATCATGTTTTTTGAAGTAGGTTGTTGGTTGGAATCCTCCTACTCCTTGTCCTATATAGGAGAATCACAAATGATAGATGAATGGTTGATTTCTAGGAAATCAGAATCCACTAGAGAAAAAAGGTACTGCTATAAAAATTGTACCAATACCACTCCCATTTACAAAGTAGACTATTAGAATTTGGTGTCCAGATGACAATAGCCCTATCGACATTTTTAATTTTCTAAAATTCTAGCCAAATATGATATAGAACAACATAAAATGTACTATAATAGAAATATTAAAAATAAAACATGGGTATGTGATACAAGTAAATATGGAAAACCTTACAATAATGTTGTGGGATATTCATCCATTGTTCTTTCTAACAATTATGGTTATAATTCTTATATAAAATACCTTTCTGGCACTACATTAGATGGTTATATTAATGTCATATTATTTTCGAAATATATGAGGTTAAATATGAGTAATATTCATTATAGATTATTGTGTTTAATATATTTGAGGTGGTTCTAGGTGAATTTACAATGGAAAGGTTCATTAAGGAGCCTCAAATCCTTTATTCCCAAGCCTAGAATCTCAATGGGCTTGGAACTATCTTTCCAAGGAACGGTAACCATCATTATTTCATGAATGTATCCAATCTAGATGAAGTTTTAGATAAGTTGTTGAATCCCATTAAAATGGTCCTTTGTCCATACATTATTATTTACCTTCCACTACAATGGAATTTTATGTATTGTTCCTCAATGTTCTATGGTACTTGGAAATAGCTTTTCCATATCGATTTTCCCTCCTTATGGGTATGTGTTGGATGTTTTTTCAACATGTGAATATTCTATAACTTGAATGGGGACATTTTATACCTGTTTTTAGACTATCCCATTTTAGAGGATTTATTATGCAGTGTGTTTAAATTTATTCTTATATAAATCTGAAGCTGGTATGGTCGATGGGTGTGGTAGTTGTGCGTGTACCAAAAAAATTAAGCGATTCATCATTCCTTATAGTGATGTTACTTTCAATCATGAGACACACTTTTAAACATTATTTTAAATGTTATGTTAACATAAATTATGTGTAATAGGTTTATACTCACACCCTTGAACATCATATCGATGTGTGTGAAGACAATGTGGTTAGGGATATAGGAGTCGACAAGTCCCCATTGAGAGGGGGGAATAAAATAGATAATAATGAGTTTAGGTTATACCATGATTAATTATAGATTGATTCCACTATTTGTATTTGTTTAAAATTATTTTTCACACTCTTGTTTGGATTTCCACTTTAGGGGTGCTTTTATTATTAATATTTATGACATGAGATACATTTTATGTCACTCTTTATATAATTGATTAAAATATGTATTATTTTATTATTTGTTATTATTATTACTTTTTTTTATTCATAATGAGGGTATATTCTACCCACTGATGATATTTAGACACACATAGCTTGTTTTCAACATCTTTATTACAAGGTAGCGCACATGAGGCATGGTGGAACACTGACTTAGATTCAGTGATTCTGGTTGAGGTGTTACTTGATCTTCTAAGGAAGGGACCAATTTAGTTTGGGAAATAGGTGGAAATATATCTTTAACCAAAAATCCATAGTTTATTTAATAATTGAAATTAGTACAAAACCACATTTTGTGTGTTTTCAAGCATCCATAATGGCCAAATATAATACTCTAGTATAATGATCATGTTGTGATTGAATTATCCATGGTTGCTGGAATCCTGTTCTCATCCAATTTGACAAAAATATGATTTCCACCAACTCCCCAAAATGGATATTTATACAAGAATGAAGACATTTTCATAGATTTAACTTCTTCTAAGTTAATATATCCTTCTCTAAGGGATGTGTTTTCACAATATCCACCTCAACAATAGCTATGAAGAGTAAATAATCATATATATCCCTATGGATTGGGAGTCAAACAAATTTATAGACATATAATAAAAGAATCTTGAAACTATGAAATCTATTCTACTTGTTATATATTTGTTTCCTGAATTCATTCACTTCATTATAAGTAGCACTGAAAGGCATAGAATGATGAGGACCATTCACTGTAGAGGATTATT
The DNA here is from genome assembly GCA_963277665.1 of Viscum album. Taxonomy (NCBI): domain Eukaryota; kingdom Viridiplantae; phylum Streptophyta; class Magnoliopsida; order Santalales; family Viscaceae; genus Viscum; species Viscum album. The sequence goes on from OY728127.1 coordinate 1,380,571,290, forward strand.
CCTTTCCACATGTATCACCAGAATCTATATACTCTATCTGCGTAATCCTATTACATAGTGAATAATGCTGAATAAAATTTTGTTACATATTGAATGCATTATTCTTGATCATTGAATGAATGTAGGGAACTATTTAGGATTTGTGGGATAGCTTAACGTACCTCTAAAATATGTTTTCCTTCCAGGAGAATTTCTTTATAAAACCATGAAGATGAAAAAAAATTTATGGAAGATGATATTCCTATGAAATGATCAATTCATTGGCTCAAATCTTGATTTAATATTTGCTATGCATGTCGAATAATGTGTTATCTTGATGCAGTAGGTTGAGAAAACTATTATGGGGTTTATTTCGAGTTATGATGTAATATTGTAGGTAAACATAAATATTTCAATTTATATTATATCCCCATTTAGTTTCATTTATAATAGAAAATATGCAAGAATAATTGGAAGGAATTTTTCCTACATATTCATACAAAGGTAAAAGGACTATACCATTAAGAGTAGGAATGAATTTTTTTTGAAAAAGTGGAAATATAAATAATAAGTCATAAAAATAATATTATATCCTAAAAGATCATATTTAAATAATAAAAATGAAATTTACTATTGAATGAACATATAATGAAGGTAAGCTTACCCATTCTATGGATGTGAATCTATTGATACCAATAAAATCCAATATTCAATTTTTTGAAAATGATTTATTCTATAAATTATCGAATAATGATATTTAATACACATGAATTCTCTTATTTATGATGAAATATATTGTTTATATTTTTATATAAGACCTAACATATAAGAGAGACTCACATTATTAGGGAAGTCATCTTTCCAGGACACATGTAACATTTGAAATTAACAATCATTCATTTATTCAAAGAAATTTAATGATCTACTCTAATTTTTCATTGGGTGGAACATGTTTTCTGGCATTTTTATAGAAATTTCATTGAATGGAATACCTTTGTGGATATGTGATGTGTATTATTTCCCACAATGTGGAATTAACACTATGTGATGGAAAGTGTATTAATCTTTATAATAAAGTGATTCATAAGTGATACAGTATTTCCAAAAATAGTATATTATAAATAACCAGCATGCATACTGAAAAACAGATATTCATCAATAAAGAATATTATTCTATAGCACACATTTCAAGAAATTGTTTTCTATATAGAGTTTATTTTTTTAACCATTAATTTCATTCATGAAAAATTTAAATAAATACCAGGGAGAGGGAAGGATATTCTCTAGTGACTTTTGTGAAGAAACCTGCACCATATAAATCTATATTTGGGCCTCCCAAATATATCCCTTTGTGAAGGGATCTCAAATAGATTACATAATGAAGGATTATTTGAGTAAATCCATTTATGAAGGGACATAAAATATGAATGTTTATGTGAACCATATGTATTATAATAAGAACCAAGATATATATGAAATTTGGGATCCTCAATTATAATTTTTTCTTCCTCTAGGTGGTCTCAAACTATTAAATATATAACATGTAGTGAGCTAATTAGTTACAGAACTGTATTATGTGAAATTAGGCATCCAAAACATCTATTTAATATCCTTGGTAATTCAACAATGATTAATTGAATCAATTTCAAGTGTCGAATTCTTTTATATAAAGTCAATGCCACAAAAATAACATTCTATAAATACCTCCTTGACATAATTAAGAGATAGATGACTGAGATATTCTCATTAATGGTCCCACCATCAATAATGGATTCCTTAGAAAAAGGGAGTATTCCCCAAATAAAATAAATTTACTAGATTTTTTTCCTCGAACAAATAGGACCCTAAAGGTGATATTAATATTGAATTCAATTATTAATGAGTGTTATTATCATAGGTATATCATTGAAAACGTTCTAGGAACATGTGGATTCTATTGTATCATTCATATCTATCATCTTATTATCACTATCTCTAATATGATTTCTTTTGAACTCAAGAAGACATAAATCTATATATTGATATCTAATATGGTCTAATCCTTCATAACTTTTATTATATGAGTCATCATGAAGGCCAAAATCATTTGGGAATAAAATTTTTGACTCCCTATTATTCATTAATGGTCTATATTACATAGGATACAGTCATTCCTCATTAGGAAATATTACCTATGAGCTATCTCTTACTCAATGAAAATCCAATGTTTATCCCCCAATACATCCTCAATAGGATTTACTCAATATGAGATAATTTATTGTAAATCATAAAGATTTATTAATGGATAACCATTCCTTAGTGACTTAGTCATTTCATAATAACCTATATTAAATTTGATCCCATCATTCCAAAATGGGACATATTCATTGTAAAGAATCCATTCTAGAGTTAGAATTACTCTTCACAATTCAATCATTCCTACATGACCCATATTCCATGTGTGTTAACTTTTACTCAATAAGATATATTTCCCATGAAGAAATCATTCAGGATTGTTCCATCTTCCACATGAGATGTCAAAATCAAAAGTTGACACATTTCATATAAGTAACTATATTACAATTGGACATATTGATTTTGAGGACATATTCTTCATTATCCATATCCACTATGAGTATTTCATTATTAATTGGACATATTACATGAGGGTCATAATTTAAAATTGTGTTATATATAATGTGACTCCCTCTACCTCAATATATCATATCCCCTAAGAGTTGAAATGTTCCTTTTCAAATTTCATTGCTAATATATGTGATGCATTACGATGGTCCAGCTTTGTATAATCCCTACTCAATCTATTGTCTTACCCCCTTACAATAACATACATTTTACAACACTATGTTAAACACCAAATACCATTCCTACAACACAACATTAAACCATTCCCATCAAAATATATGGGATTAAATTATTCTTAACATGATATAATGTATTCCTCTCAAAGGTTCAATTCCAACACAAAATAAGCAATTGAATAATGTATTTAAATGGGGTGTTATTTTTTCCCTGATGCATGACCTGAAAAGATAATTCTCACGTTCATGATTTTAAATCCTTAAAAGATAACATATTGACACTTTTCACATTACATTAATATGAAATTTGATTCCCCTTATTTATAATGAAACTATATGGGTTATTATCCAATTTCTACGGATACATAATAAACAAATCTCATGGCCCCAATTCAAAATCCAAAAAACCTATTGCCACCTTGTATGTTCAAAAATTATAGAGTGCCCGACTGGGTGGAATAAAACCATTGTACAAATAATAAATGACCTATTAAACGAAATTTTTAGATCAATATCATGAACAATGTTAAAATAAAAATAATATCACTATAAATGATTTGTGAACAAATATTATATATCTTATAGTGTCTTTAAGTAGGAAATAAATCACCTCCAAAATGGGTAAGTTATTCGCAACATAAAATTTTCACAACCAATTGAAAAAATAATTTGACACTAATAAATGACTAATGATCTCCATCCATTGCAATGTATTTCTGTACACACATCAAAAAAATTATTTTCATTGGGGAATGTTGGAAACTAAATAAATATTCCTTCATCGATTATTATAATTCAAATTAATTTCACATAATAATTAATATGGAAATACTATCTTTTATATAAATAATTTTATATGAAACTAATAATACTTTATTTAAATTAATGTTTCCTATATTAACATCACTTAAGGATTATAAAATTTAATTTTCTTAGTTTTTTTCCCTTTTTATATATGTTTAATCATAATGTGTGATTACTAAAAAAACAAATAATTTTAGGCACAATTTCTTTGTGGAATAAATTAAAAAAAATTATATAAGACTATAATATTTAAAATTAATTTCCATGCCATTGAATTTTTTTTAAATGTAAGACATCAATACTACATTTCATTCAAAATATAGTCCATTCAAATATTTTGAGATTAAATTGGATGAATTTCATTTTTCATACACTATTTATTGTCTCATTATAACCCATTAACGATTCATCATTAGCTAAAAATAGTAATTTCATTTTTTCATAGTATATTTTTTAAAATTTTAAAAATAAAATTAAAAAAATAATTAGTCAAAACTAGTTACTGAATATGTTCATATTTCTAGCTAGTTCAACAACCCATTTTGTGGAATAATTCCACTCTTTCAACCTACCATGGTCACTTTAAATCTTTGGTAAAAAATCAATAATGATTATTATTTACATGTGTTTCTTTTATTAATTAATTTAATAATTTCCTTGACATTTATTACATTATGGGTCACTTAGTCACCTTACACACCTTATTTGAGTTAAAAAATAGAAAAAAACCATACCTAAATGGTCATCTATGATGGGAATGAGAGATATAAAAAGAATTAAAATTTGAAAAATATAACATCCCATGAATTTATATAAAAAATAAAAAAATTAAAATTAATTCGAAATAGTTAAAGTATATCCCTATAGTGCAAGAGTATAGATTACATGAACCCTACACTAAATGTACAGAAACAAAAAAAGTATTTTATAAAATGTAAAATAAATGAATTATTTTAAATATATTTTTCATTTAATTTTCATTATTTTATTGTTGTGGGGGTTTCCCATACATTTCTGAAAGAAAGGGAGAGTTTTCAGGATTTGGGCCAAACCGTGAGCCCATTTCTATATTTAAAAAACAATTTTGTTTCTTTAATAAATATTCCATTTTGCATCATTTTACACCCATTACACTTTACAATTAGCATAGCCTATAATAATAAAACAACCATATCCATTGGGACCTCATGGTAATTCATAATCAAGATGGATTTGGGTTTTTATTAAGGTATTAGGCTAGCCTGAAATCATTTTTCTTGCTATAAAGTATTTTTTATATCTTTATTATACCATTCAATTTTTAGGTTTTTTTGGTGATTTCAAATCTCACTAGAGACCATTTAACCTGTGAGTTTCCACAACTTCTCATACCACACATTTTAGCTCATAATAATATCGAATTTGGGAGAAACTTCTCCGGATTTCTCAAATATCCCAGATTTGAAGATGTAAATTGTTTCTTTCATAACTCTACAATTTTAACTATATTCGACCCATTTTAATTCCTACATGAACTACTCATCCTTATTAGAACCTCAATTTAATTATTGGCTATTTTAAACTTCAGATACTATTTTATTTTTGTCATTTTATTGAATATATCTTATGTAAGTTGGTTTCCTCTCATGTTCCCCCCATTTGCATCGGGTTTCTTCCACTTTTCTAGTGGTTATAAAATGTCCAGAACCTAGTATTCACACCTAGGGTTTTTTTGGTGTGTTTTTGGTCAAATATTATAGTCTAGGGTTTTATTTCACTCCTTTTTTGTGTGGCAGTGGTGTTGTTGATATTTTCCATAATGAATTGGGGGTTTGACACAAATGGTAGGTGATTCCATCTGTGAGAAATTCATGACGAGTTTTCATGCCTGATTTAATAATTTTAAATGTTATTTATATTCTGTTCATTTGAGAAACCCATTTTTTATGGATTTTCTTAAGAGGTTAATTTTATATTTGCACTATTGCTTCAAATTGGGTGTTTTCCATGTGTAACTCTTGTGGTAATATTTGGGATTATTTTATAACATATGTATGTGGTTTATTAAATGTTGTTTGGGCATCTGATTCTGCTTTGGTAGGGTATTGGTGTGATTTTGGGTTTAAATAAGGTTTTATGAATGGGATTTAGTTGAAAATCCTTGTTATTCTTTTTGAATGTTTTTTATGAATATTCTAAATGGGTTATTGAGTTACACTAAGTGTGAAAAGAAAGTTTATGTACTATTTGGGTTGGTGTGTGTTTTTAAATGGGACAATTTTGTTTTTAATGGTCTGTTATGTAATATTTACCATCTTGGACACATTTTATAAAATTTCATAAAGTATTTATCGAATTTTGTAATAGATATGAAACAGGTTGTGGGATTTATTGGTGTGAGTATGGTTTGAAAATTAATCTGAATGAGAAAGGGGATTATGTGACAAGTTTTTTGGATGTGTGGTGTGTGTGGGATGTGAAAATTATATTTGAATGTTGAAAAGATATTTCATGGCATGTGGAACTTATTTGAGCACTAGAGAGAAAACCCGAGTATCTAGGTGTGTGGACGTGTACTAGTATTCTAGTGATCTCATGGGTTTTGCACCAATTTCACATAGCATTTATGATGATGAAAACACTAACTAAAATATGATTATTATGACGACCAAGATATGCATCCACTTGGTTATTGGTATTCTCCACACTAGTGGCTCGTGTGCACGAGAACAAATATTTATATGGTTACTTTCACAGAGATATGAGGTACCTGAGATCCATAGCGAGCTACTGCATAGGTGTTACATCCCATTGCATTTACTCATTAGATAAATTATTCATACCTTCAAAATATGGTATTTTTGGATGTAAAATTAAGTCTATTTGTGATTCTATTTAAAAGTGTTGATTCATTAATGTATCCCACTTCAAAACTATTTTTATTTAAAGTTTCAACTCTTGAAAATTATTATTAGCATTTTATGTTTATGAAAACATGTAAGAATTTAGTCCTAAAATGTTTATCACAGGTAATATTTTAGTGGTTGAATATTAATGGTCATTGTCTCACACACTACTTGCATACTTGGGTGTATGTATACATGGTTACTTTGTTTGAGTTTTGGGTAAACTTTTTAGTGCCAGTGGTTCAGGTTTCTAGCAGTCTTTCTTAGTGTACTGTCATGAAGATGGCTTGAGGGTGATTCCCCTTACTATGAGGAGTTTCTTGAGCTATCCATTTTGAGTTTTTTAATTTTATATAGTCTTTGATAATAGTTTCAAATTATGTTATTCAATTAATAATTTTTGTAAAATACGGTTTGATTGGAAAAATCCATATTTTTTTATTGGATTTGTTTGTAGTTTTATGTTTATAAACTCTGTTAAATCATTCCAAAATTACATTTTATGATACATGGGCACTTGTTTCAGCCCGTGGGGATAAATAATTCCCTTCGGTATTTTCCACGGGCCAAATTGGGTGCCAGTTTTGTTGGAAACTAGATCTGGTTCATGATAAAACGGTATGAGAGGAGGATAGGATCACTATCTTTGGGATGTGTTAACTGGGGAAGAGATGGGATACTCATGAGCCAAGATTTTCGGGACTTGAAATTCCAATTATGGGTAGTGTGCCTAGGTAGCACACATTATGATGGGATTCGAGTCTCCAATGGAAGTTAGGATTTATCTATGTCCTTTGGTTTTCCTAGTTTGATGATAATTAGAGTAAAATTAAAAGAGAGTTGGGTTAATGGTCTCAGTGATCTCATAGGGCCAGGAAATCCATGTGGAGATGGAGATATTTCATTAGAACACTCTCTACAATGGTGATGTTATTGTAATTTGGCCTCTAACCATGTGTGCAAGTCACCCACTGAATATAGTTCCCCTCGCATTGTCTTGTGTCCTTTAGTTTTGAAATCTATGAAGTTTGGTTTTAAAGAAACAAATTTCATGGTTTTAGGAAGAGTAATGTTTTTTTAAAATTATTTTATAATAATGAGAGAACAATTTGATTTGTGAAATGGTTGAACTGATTTTTCAAAATTAGTTTGTAATGGAAAATGGAATTTTTACACATCTTTTAAAAGAAGGAAATTATGTTAATTTTGGTTTTGAAAAAGTGTTTCCAATAGAGTTTTCTAAACTATTGAAGTAGTTTCAATAATATGGAATGATTTGGAGGTAACATGTGGAGTTTGGAAATAGATTTTGATTTGGTTACTATATATATTTTGAATGTTTTATAAAATTTTGGAATCTAGTTTTAATACTAGAAAAGTTGAGTCCCCAATTTAATAGGGATTTATGAAATGGAATTTTTCATGAAATTAGAAGTGTTTTGAAAAGGGCTGAAATGTATTAAAATTAATTTACATAAATTGAAAGTGAGTTTATACTGAATTATTAGTGATCTTTTGAATATTTTTAGGATTCACTGGAATCCTATTTTAAATTAGAAGAGAGGAGTTTTCAAAGGAATGGAGGTTAATGAATGGTAGTATTCATAAAACTAGGAGGGTTTTGAAAAGGGATGAGATGTTTTTAAATTAATGATTGTGACTTGATAGTGAGTTCTTATTTTAATTATTGGGCCTTTCTTGAAAAAAATGTTTGGTATGATGTAAATTGGGATTTTGATTTCATGGTTATCACTCTTGAGAAATAAGTACGTATTGGTTGAAAATTTTGGTTTTCAAAAGTGGGAATAATTTTTGTTATAACCATTGATATTTCCATTAGAGACCATGTGCATGGGGTTACATGGGATAATGGATGGTTAATGGAATGGTTGGATGAGTGTTGTGATGGATATGAGGATTGTGCTCGGTCTGGCGCGTAAACAAGCATGTGTGACGCCCATGGGGTACCATTGGAGGATACACTAATCATTGAACCATTTATTTTCCAAGATATGATTTTAAGGAAAACATAATTTCTTCATGACTGGTTTGGGATGTAATGTCTTATGTGTTTTTGAAAATTTTTTCATTGTAGGATATTTTGAGTCCTAGAACCCCTCTTGTTTGAATGTTGTTTTAGGTTTGTGTTTCTTTGGTAAGTTTGGTTGAAGGGCTGGTTAGTGGAATCCTTACGGAAAAAAGTTTCGGGATTCCTTTATTGTGGTTCCCCTCTTGTGTTTAGATCTGGTTTGTGCTATGTTTTGACAAATGGACTAGCTTGGTTGGGTCCTTGGGTTCTCTCATTGGATAAGGTGAGCCCCCACACATAGTTAATGCATGACCGAAGTGAAACCAAGATTGTTTCACAGTTGGAAGATCCTCTAGTTGATCGATAAAAGGAATATACTTCTCTTGCTTTATATATTGAGTCTACACCCTTTACATTCTTTTTTGGGATAATCTTGTAGCGGGAGAGTGTTCGTGGAAGGTTGAAAGACACCTTAGTTTCTTAAGTTACCTGATTCGTCAAACGAGGAAGTGGTTTGGGGTTGTTAGTGTGCATGGTGTCTAAGAGTGCCTCTAGGTACTCTGTAGTATCTTCAATGTAAGAGTTCACATTAAACCGCTAGTGTGGGAAAATTGGTTATGAGAGGATATTATGGACACTTTCTATAATTGTGTGATGTTTGGGATTGTTGCATAAGGCTTATCTTTATGCAATGTTTCTATCTGTCACAATGGTCATGTTTGGTGATTCCTTGTGATGTCATGTGCTTGTTTGACTCTAAATGTGAAGGTTTTGAAACAATCTAAGCATCTCTATTTTGTAGGAAGTGTATCACTATTCGGAAAATCTTGACATCATATGTTTATAGGAAGCTATTTCTATGTATCCTTTCCTATTTCCATTTCTCACCTGAATAAACAAGGGGTGATGCATGTGTTTCTTCAAAGAACGTGTTTTAGTGAAATGAGAGGTTTGGGTAAAGTGAGTTTGGAATGTGTTTTTTATTGGTGAACCCACCTAGGATTAGGGTATATATTTCATGGAACCACATTGATAAATTCTGTTTTGGGTGTTTCTACATCCTAATTGTATGGTCGAAGTTGCTTCAATCATTTGAGCTCCAGCCATAGGTCCTAGAGTGAAGTTGGCGCGTAGTTAGGAGAAATACCATGGTCATTAAAACAATTGTAAAAATTATTATCCTTAGTATGAATTATGGGAATAGTTTAAACCTATTCTGTCGTCATATTTCTTTTATTGTTTTCGTTTGATGGGAAGAGGAGGGAGGACCTTGTGTCCCTATTAGCACCCAGAGACATTCCTCACCACTTTAGTTTCCCTTGAGTTTTTGAAGAAATTTTTGAGAGTTCGCTAGATAGGTTAAGAATCTAGTTACTAGTAACCATGCCCCATAAAAGTATGTAGATACAATGATCCCCAAGGAAAGAGCATGGTTTTCCAAACTGTGGAGACGAACCATACAGTCATCCCAACTTTTTAAATTTTGGGGTCGTTTTGTGCGAGCCCATTCTGGTCAGTTATGATGGTTGGTTCCAATGGGGGGGATACCCACTATGAGTATTGTGTATGTTCTTTTGTAAAGTTATAATGGAATTATAACCCTTGTATCGGGGAGTACGTTTGGGTCTTCCCGTTTTTGTGTCCTGATTCTGTCTCAGGGAAAATTTAGGTTCTCTTATGGTGGGGATCCGATTTGTGTCCCCCCATACTAGTAACTCTGATTTTTCCATGGTATTGGCATGGTGTTAAGTAGAATCATTTGAATCTATCTAAATACCTACATCTTCCTTGGGTAAATATTGGTATTGGATAGTACCCAACAACTTAGTTAAAGTAAGGTAATTGTAACCATGTTTGATGTTGTTGTTTGTTTGGGAAAATTGCATGAGTCTTGTTTAGATAGTGTTTGAGGAGTTTCTTTTGGGATAAAATCAGAATTTTATTGATCGATTTAGTAATGGGGTGTATTTTTTGGTTTTTGGGAGTATTCCATACTTAATTGATCACTGGAGGTGTTTTGGCCTTTCAGGGTTGGGCGAAAGGTGGCTAAGGAGTCCATTTCGGCCTTTCTGTTGGGTTGGGTATTTGATTTTTCCCTTGTTGTGTCCTTCAATGGGATCAATGTTTTATGGTGGGGATAATTTTCACATACATGAATTATTTTAAAGTCATTTTTCATTTAATATCCATTATTTATTTGATGTGGTGGTTTCCCATAAATTTTTTGTGGAAAGGGTGAGCATTCATGATTTGGGCCAAATCGAGAGCCCATTTTCTGAATAAAACCCCAATTTTTTGTTTTTAAATATTGTATTTCTAAAAATTTTACACCCATTACACTTCCCAATTGAAATTCATTTATATATTAAAACAGCCATATCCATTTAGACCTCATAGGAATCCATAATCATGATGGATTTGGGTTTTTTATTATGGTATTGGGCCAGCCCGAACACCCGTTTCCTACTTTAAATGTTTTTTATAATTCTTTAATATCTCATTAATTTTTTATGTTTTTCGGGGATTCCCACCCTAAAATGATCCCACTTACATAATTCACTCCACCATGCTCTCTCACTCCTCTTTGGAGCTCATATTAATCCCAAATTTTGGTGAAAATTGTCAGGATTTCTCAAATCACCCATATGGAAAGAGGTAAATTATCTCTTTCATAACTCCTTAAATTTTTACACTTATTCCCCCATTAAATTTCTTAAATTCCCTATTCATGCTTATTAGTATGTCACTTTCATTTATGTCAGTTTGTAATATTCAATACTGGTGTGTTTGGGTCATTTTATTCAATATATCTCAAGTAAGTGGGTTTCCTCTCATGTTTCTCCCATATGCATTGGGTTTCATCCACTTTTCATGAGGTTATAAAATGTACAGAAGTAGGGTTCATACCTAGGGTTTGATTTGGTGTCTGTTTGGTCAAATATTGTTGTCTAGGGATCGATTTCAATCCCTTGTGGTGCGGTGGTGGTGCGGCTGATGTTTTTACAACAAATTGGGGGTTTGACACTCGAGGTTGGTGATTCCATGTGTGAGAATTTTGTGATGAGTTAGCGTGCATGAAATAATTTTTTTAGTGTTCCTTATTTTCTGTTTGTTGTGTGAAAACCATTTTTGAGGGATCTTGTTAAGAGGTTAATTTTATCATTTCACTTTTACTTCAAATTTGGTGTCTTCCTTGTTTAACTATTGTGGTAATATTTGGGCTTACTTTATAAAAAATGAAAGTGATTTTTTAAATATTTTTTATGCTGAAAATTCTGCTTTGGTACGGTATTGTTGTGATTTTGGGTTTAAAAGAGGATTTTTAATCGGTTTTTGGTGAAAAACGTTGTCATTCTATTTTAAAGTGTTTTATGAAAATTGTTAATGGGTTATTGAGTTTCACAATGTGTGTTAAGGAAATTTATGTACTGTTTGGGTCGGTAAATTTTTCTAAAACAGTAAATTATTTTGTGAATGTTCTATTATGTGATGATTAAAATATTGGACACTTTTTCTAGAATTTCTTAAAGGATTTATTTAATTTTGAAAGATATATGAATAATATTGCGGGCTATTTTTGTGTGAGTATGGTTTCAAAATGAATTTGAATGATAAAGGGGATTATATGAAATGTGTGTGGGATGTCTGGTTTGTGTGGGATGGGGAAATAACGATTGAATATTAAAATGGTATTTCATGGCTTTTGTAACTTATTTGAGCACTAGATGGAAAACTTGGGTATCATGGTGGGTGAGTGTGTACTAGTATGCTAAGAAACTCGTGGGGTTTGGCCTTAGTTTCACATAGCACGTTTGATGATGGAAAGACTATCAAAACTATTATTATTATTATAATGAATATGGGGAACCACTAGGTTATTGTTATCCACCCTACTAGTAGCTTGTGTGCATGTGAACGAATATTTTTGTGGTTACTTTCACTGAGATACGTGGTACCTAGGTCCCATAGCGAGCTAGTTCATAGTTGCTACTTCCCATGTCATGTTCTCATTAGATACATTATTAATACCTTCAACATACGGTATGTTTGGCTGGAAAATTCAATGGATTTGGAATTCTATTTAAAATATTTTATTCTTTAATGTATCCCACTTGAATGCTATTTTTATTTAATGTTGAATATCTTTAAAATTCTTATTAGCATTTCATTTTTATATAAACTTTCAAGATTATCATCCTTGAATGTTTATCACATGGAATATTTTAGTGGTGGAATCTTACTAGGCTTTGAATCACACCCCACATTCACCCTTGGGTGTAAGTAAACCTGGATATTTCGTCATAGATTTAGGTAATGCTTTTAGTGCCAGTGGTTTGGGTTTCCAGTGGTCCTTTTTGGCAGAGTTTCATGGAGATGGATTGAGGGCGGTTCCCCTTTCCATGAGGTGGTTCTTGGGCTATCCATTTTGGGATTCTACATTTGTTATTGTCTTTGAGAATTGTTTTAAATTATGTAATTCAGTTATATTTTTTTTAAAGATGGTTTGTTGTCAAAAATAAATACTTGTTATATTGGATTTGTTTGTTTTTTATGTTTATAAACTCTGGTAAATCATTCCAAAATTCAATTTTGCGATACCGAGGCACATGTCCCAGCCCATGGGGATCAGGAACACCCTTCGGGATTTTCCATGGGTTGGGTCGGGTACCAGTTTTGATTGTGACTAGATCTCGTTTGTGACATAAAATCAAAAAAAAATTATTAACCAATTATATAAGATCAAAAAAGTGTAATAGGGAATTAATAAATCATAAATAAAAATAATGTAATGTGAATATAAGATATATCATAGTTTCATAGAAAGACCACATATGTAAATAACACTACACAGGGAAAAGGTGGAATTAAATATAATAGTAGAATTTAATAAATGAAATATGAAGATAATAGAAATAAAATGCATTAAATGAATTAATAAGTCATTAATTCATATATCTAGGAATTAATATTACTGAGTGACTATTCCAAATGGGTAAAATTGTTTTTTGAAATATAGGTGTTATAATAATTACAAGAACAATAGAGTGGTTACTTAACCATCAACATTGTGAAATAAAAAATTTAATAACTAATGATTTAGCATTGTCAGAAATTTTTATAATTAATTAAATATAATTATTTTAAGATTAAATAATTGATCAATCCATGTGATATGATATAAGTAAAAAATATACATTTTTAGTAACATACCATTTCAAAACATTAATAACATTTCAAAAAATTTATTAATATATTATTATTAGAATTATATATTTTTGAATGTTATTTTTGAAAAACATTTATCATATATTGCAATGATATCACTATTATTATTTATACATTATATGATGTTTAATTTTCATAAATATTGAATATATAGGTGGGTATTGGAAAACCGTTTAGTATTATTTTTTCTATTAAAATCTAAATAAAGGATTAATTTCATCCAATATGATGTAAATAATCATTAGTTTGGACAAATGAATCAATTATGATACCTTTTTATAAGAATAAATGATATTTTTAGTATTGTTAAAAAATAATTTAACTCAATCATTATCCAAACAATCTTATCTCATAATCATAAATAGATCAACCACATCAAATTTTCCTTATTACATAAAACAATCCACATTAAATATACTTCCAATTTATCTACCAAAACACACATGTATATTTATTTTATGATTATTTATAACAAATCAACCCTCTTTTGAATCCTTAGAAAATATTCCTATTGAGTCATCACAAAAGGACGGTAATGTTTCCTTTCAAATATCATTAAATTATTTTCATTTTAATTGTTATACTACATCTTTGTAAATTTCATAATCAAGTATTTAATCATAAAATAATGTTTATAAGTATTCCTTAATATAGGTCATAAAATCAAATAATTAATTTAATAAATTATAAAGTTATCTATAATACTAACCTAATAATAATTACATTAATCCAATTATGTAGATGATGCCACATGCCAACTATGAGTAGTTATCATGTCCACTTTAAAGTCGTTTTTGAGTAATAATGATAATATTTTGTTCAAATTTATAATTATCAAATTGTAAAATTATATGATACTAATAACATTGATAATATGAATATATAATAAATTTAACCACCTAGTTATAGATTACTGAGAAATGATTTATGATTTGTACCTACTTTAATGAATATATTTTGCAGGAGAGAAATCATACAAATATATTTGAATTAATCCAAAACATTAATACTTATAAATCATATATAACAACTATATGGAAAATGATCATTACAGCTGTTACTATTTAGTTGTCGCACTATGGATATAATAACCTCAAATGATCGATATGAAAAAATGTTTAATCAGTTAAAAAATAATATATGACTATAAATAAATGATCGAAAATTTTAAAAATCACAAGGTCATTAGATTTACAACTAATTTACGTATTATTTCTAGTCTAGGGGTTTTATTAACACCCAAATAAAATAAATACTTGAGGAGGGGTAATACATTCACTCTTTTATATAGATTATTATCTCTATCTCTCCCTATATGACTATATTTTTTACTCTCTTTAAAATAAACTACATGTACTATCATTAAACACACTACAAAAATTATTTACAGTTCATTTAAATTTTATTTCCTTGAAACATTGAATTCATTTCTAGTCCGCTACCAAAGATATCATATATAGCAGACCATATATTGGCGATGATTTTCTATATATAAATAATTTTTCATGTATCACATAAAAAATTAATAAATTCTTTTGACTTCATGAAACTCGTTTTTTAGGAATCTTGGATACTGGTCCACTTCTAGTTTTGGGGAAACAATCATATTTTATTTTTTTAGAATGGTTTTTTTGTTTACTATATAAAATTTTGTTTAAGTGTACATTATAAATTACCATATATATGTTTTATTTTCCTTATTTTTTTTACCATTACTTATGACTTGTTTTTTTCTTTTTCACATATTCATATATAATATTTATCTGTGATTTTGTTTCATAGGAAGTTACACGATACCTTGATTTTTTTATATTTTAAATTATTAAATAAATGGTTTCCCTATTAGAAGATTATTCAATTTTATGTATAATGTATGATTTTTATTTGCATAACAAAAAAATTTATAAAACATTATTAAATAAAATGTTTTATGGAAATTATACATTCCAATCCTATATTATTTAATAATACATACATCACATGAGATACTATGTATGGATCATTTTAAATTATATTAACATTTTATTATTTGTTTTTTACATCATGTCTAGGTTAATGTTTTTAGTTACATTATTTATGATTATTTATCATTGTTAAAATTATCATCTACTTTTGGTCAGTATTCATTCAATGATCTATTTATATAATTCCTATAATTGAATGTTTCCATATTATACTGTATGATCCATATGTATTATAATCTCAAGTTATTCATATCGAATTCTATGATATCTCATATTTGGGGTAATAATTATTGACAACTAACTATGATTTTTGGCTTATCCATTATTTTATATATTTTCTCATATTATCCAATTTAGTTATAAGAATATGATGAGATATTGTATTTCTTATGAATATGTAAATACATACTAAAATTATTTCTATATAAAATGTTTTATCTTATAGAATGTATCCCAAAAATAGTATACCATTAGAATCCAAAATTGAATTACATTATTATTTTTTATATAGAATGTTTAATAATGAATATATGAGTTATCAGGCATAATATTTGGTATTAGAGTGATGTATTGTTATTTTTAGCATTAGGTTGGTTAACATAATTGGGATCACATTGTTTAGAACATTGTCTGAATCATTTGATGTAATAATTTAGAAAATACTTGTGATTTTTGGATAATTTTATCTATGATCATAATTTATCATTTATATGAATTTTAATTAATGATTCATAATTTTGAATATTACTATTTCTGGAAAATGAATTGATTGGGAGAAAATATTTTTGACAAAAACTTTTCTAGGAAATGTAATAGTAATCAAGATGACATGCCTAATAGATTGGTAGCATGATCCAGAATCACAAAATGTTATTAATCCAATTGTTTGAATTATTGAATAATACCATGAACCATATAAGATATTGATTTCATCCAATGTAGGAATAAATTATGGTAGAGTTTGTTTTGTGATAATGAACACCCATAAATGGTGGATCTTTAGGACCATTAATTATGATGTAGTAGACAAATTCAAATAATTTTTTTTTTCTAGGCCCCAATATTCAAAAATATTAAACGTAATATTAGTTCTTTGATGTTTTGAAAGAGAATTAAATAAATAGAAGTCAAAAATATTGAATATAAATCTGTTAGATGATATTATTGTAATAGGATTAGATGAATGGAAATATATATTTAAAATTTATATTTCACCTGAACAAATTATCTTTAAATGTATTGGGTATTTTTTATACACAATGAGATGGCGGATAAATCAAATGATTAGTTGAATGGAAACATCACATATCCTTAATGGTATTATTACTAGTTAATAATTATCCCTAAAACCAGGTCAGACCATATATTATGTGGATTAAAACCAATCTATAAAAAGTGTAAAATTATATATTTGATATATGTGAAGAAATTTTTCAGCATTCCCCTTTTGTGGAGACGAATATTCATCATTTTCAATGGTAACATGGGATTGGTAAGGAGAATGAAATAATATAGTAAAATTAAATATGGTTTAATGAAAATAGTAATAGTGGAAAGATTGATCAATTATTCAAAATTTATGAGGAACCCTGCAGACTACCTCAATGGAATGTGGAATTGTTTATCATTTTAAATAGGCAGATACCGTGATCAATACTACCATGTTACATGAATAATAAAATTTTTATGATTGAAAGAAAAAACGATCCACTCAGTCCTCCACCTATGGTTAGTTGTATCATCCAGAAGGTATATAGATACTAATAATGTTAATTTACCATGAAATTGGTCCTTAATTATAAAAACAGTTTTTAGCATCCAAATCCAAATGATCAGGGAATGATTTTTAATTTCACTAATACATAGGTGAGTCATGATATTAAATTAATGATACATAATCACTTTATTCATGCAATAAAATTGAATTTTTTATTTTATTATTCTTAAAATCATTTATTCAAATCATATATAGTCATTAAAATTATTTAAAGTCTCCAAAATTAATGGAGTTCTATTATATTTTAAAAACATGATGATGTGAAATTTTGTGTCCTAAAGTATACAAATCATACATAGATATCAATATAGAATGAATATTACAAGAAATATTGTAATTATCCATTTTCTATAATTCCCCGATTTACTGTGAAAAGATTGGATATAATTAAATATTTTAAATATCATATCCAAAGATAAGGATATAAAATAATTTTTCCAAAACAATCATTCTATTAAAAAATGACATGTGAATTTTTAAACATCGTTGGAAAGTCCTTCGCAACTATGGATATTATTTCCTATTGAATATTAACATATGGGTCACATGGTTATAACTAATGAAAGGGTAATTCATGAATGGATTCCCATAATAAAGGGATGTAATAATGAATTCCAATAATTATTTTCTGTTCTACCCACGATCAAGATTTTTATTTTCCTATTGAATATACACTACCAAAAATAGGCATTACAAATCATTAAAAAGGGCCATTATCTGTGCTAAAGAATCACTGACTAATAGAAAATGGTTTAAATCCCTTGTCATTTATCTGTAATAAAATGTGCTGATAAAGGACACATTTATCAACGTGTTCTTGAGCGTTGATAAAGGACCATTTATTATTACATCAATAAGCACACATAATGGAATATTTATCATCACTTCTATTTGAACTGATAGAGGTTCATTTATCAATGATTTTATAAGTGGTAATAAATGGAAAATTTATCAACAATTATAAAAGCACTGATAAAGAGACATACTACAATGTGATGTTAAGGAACACTACCCCACCAATACAGTGTGTTGTAACAGCATTCTGAATCACTAAAAACACTACCAAAGTCAACAAAATAATGTACAAATACAGAATTTAAATGAAGAGAAAACGATCTTGGAATTTTTTTTGGTTTGGTGATATGATTCACATGTTAAAAAAATGATACATATATATTGAAAAACGTGATTGGAGTCATAATAGTCACATTGTCCATAGTATTTTCATCTGGCTAATACATACACGACATAAATTACATTTTTATAGATTTTATAATGTATTAAAACATTCAAATGTTCTTTCCGGGTTTTGAGTACATCGTTTGTCTTTATGACTAAAATGTCCTTTTAAACTGGATGCACACACTTTGGCTCATACCAGTCATAACATGTGGTGGTTTGACATGATATTGAATCCAACAAATAATACATTTAATGTAAATAATATTACTTAATTTTAAGTATAATAGAAGTTTGTGATCATAGTTTTTACTGAGTTGCAATTTTTGAACTAAAATGTTGATTTTAAACTGGTAATAGACACATTGAGTCATACCAGACACATGTTGTATCAGATTGAGGTGATGTTGATTTCTACTGGCCAAAAATTAATTATGGATCATTTTCCAAATGTATCATGAAAATATGATTGTGTTTTCTTGTTTTTTATTAGGTAAGTGGTCCTTTTTAGTAAAATTTATGTCAATTTTAAAAAAATTGATGTCGTATCGGTCACACCACATGTCAGACTGAGGTGAGGATAATTCTTACACATCTAAAATGGATTGTGGATAATTTTAATAAATTATTATAATAATATTAATGTGTTTAAATATTTTTGAGTATCTCACTTATCTTTTTTACAAAAATGACATTTTAAACTGGAAACACGCACATTGACTCATACTAATCACATAGACTATCATTTTGATGAGAGATGAATTTCTACCCATTTAAAATGACTTTTGAATATTTTTAAAAAATAATCAACAAAAAGTGATCATGTTTTCTTGGTTTTTAGTGAGTGAAATTTTTTGAACTAAATTATTGATTTTAAGCTAATAACAGACACATTGAGTCATACTGGGTATATCATGGATCATATTGATGTGTTATTGATTACTCTACGTTAAAAATGACTAATAGATAGTTTACCTAATGTATCAAAACAATCTGAATGTGGTTTCTTAGTTTTCAGTAGGTCAGTTGTCCCCTTTATAAAAATTGAAGTCATTTTTAAATAAAAAGACGTACTTCATGTCATACCGGTCACACCATATGTCGGATTGAGAAATTCCTTATTCCTACATGTCTCAAATAAAGTATGGATTGATTTCCTAATCTATCAAAATAATATGAATGCTTCTTCTCAGTTTTGAGTATATCAAAAGTATTTTATACTAAAATGTCATTTTATACTGAAATCGTCACTTTAACCGATACATATCACATCACGTATTGGTTTGATATGAGATTGATTCCAACATGTTCCAAAGATCTTATGAACTGAATTCCAAAATTATGAAGACAATCCAATCATGTTTTATTTCCATTCAGTGAGTGACGTTCTTTGAACTAGACTATCAATTTTAAACTGTTAATGGACACAATTACCCATAATAATAATTATTTATAATTAATATAATCTAAAAATTATTATTAATAGTATTTATTAATCTCCTAAGAAAAATAATAATATATATATATCTATAAATATATTGGATATTTAAATAAATTTAAATATAATGAAGACTATATGTATAAAATTATATTAAAATAATGTTACTAATATAAATCATATATATATAATATTTAGGTAGAATCACTATAAAGACCCGTAAATTAAAAGGATCATTTTTTCTTAAATTCTTTGATATTTTACGAGTACGCAGTTTTTGACGACACCTGATTCTGAGGCCCCGTGTGGCCTGAATCAATTTCCGAAGTTTAGCTCGGATACTCATAGGGAACGAACGATCGGGTTTTCATAACATTTGAACCGGTGCTCAGAATCGAAATCTGAGGGCACCAATGAAACCGCAGCACTGGTAATTTCATGGGATGACCATTACTGGACTTCTGTTTGCTCGAGAAGGAGTTTTTAAAATTTGTGGATTAAGAGTAAAGAGAAATAAAATTGTGCAACTAATTTTATTTCACTTAAGTGGTTAAACCCATGGGTGGGAGTTGGGGTGGGACACACGAAAATTCTATTTCCTCTTGATAGGATTTAGTGAGGTGGGGCCCGCACGAGCCCAAACCCTTAAAATTCTCTAACCCCCTCCACATGAGTTATAACTCTTCCATATTTATGATGTCAACTTATCTCTCATTTAATTTTTGTCAACTCTAGTTTTATTTAATTAAATGAATGCCAACACACCTTTTATTAAATTAATTGAAACCCTTTAATTAATTGAATTAGGTGTTTTGAATTTTGAAAATGTTCGCAAAAGTAAATAAAATAAGGCAAAGACTTATTTTATTTTAGTTTGGTTTTTGCTGTGGAGAATTGAGAGAGGGATAGTTCTATACTCTGAAGAACATCTTCTCCTTCGCGAAGAACGCCAAGACTTCGATGAAGTACATTGACATCACAAGGAGAGATCGACATGCCGTCTCTTCTCCTCTCTGCAGTTAGTGTGTGATGCCTTTCACGAAGAACGACGATGCACCTTCCTTCGTTCTTCTTCTCGCGTCAAAGGAATGGGAGACGCCACTCCCCCATGGACGTTCTCTGTCAACATATACAGAGCTTCACCTCGCGACGCCGTTTTCCCGCGGCGATCATCATTCGAAAAATTCTTCGTGTTAGGTGTTTTTTTTACGTTCGTGATTAATTCTGTCGTTCATCGTTAAATAAATAGCCGCATGTTATCAAATTAATGGGAGGAGGAGGACCGCACAAACATGGCCGACCCACCTCCCCGTTGATGTTGTACTTGGTTATGGTTTGGAACGGAGGCGACGCGTTGTCATCGCACCACACGGAAATGAAGGAACCGTGGCCAGTGTGGGTTGTACCATTGAGACTGAGAGAGGTTGCAGCCAGATTTGGGTCATGGAGGAGGGGCACGAAACTGTCGCGCTGCACCGATCGGACAAGGGCCACGGCGGTGCAGAGGAAGGCGGCTGGAACCGTCGGCCGCCAGTGCTACAAGAGGCGGGACCGGCATGTCCCGCGCCGGATCCGGGAAGTACAGGGTTCAGCCCCCAGTGGCTAGGAAAGGGAGGACCCCTCCACGTGGGGGGAAGCGCCCCCCCCCCCCCCCCCCCCGCATCCGATCAGCGCGCGGACGCCTGCACGGGACCGGACCGGCCGCACTGGGCTAGACCGCCTGCGCCGGACCGGATCCCCGCGTCGAGTCGGGCTGCACCGGCTGGGCCAAGCCACGCTAACAGGGTTGGGCCATTCCAGTCGGGCCGGGCAGCGCCCTACCGGGCCGGATCCGGTTCGGGCAGACCTAGGGGGTATTGGGCCGGGTCGGACCGGGCCCAAACCGCTATTTTCAGACAGATCCGTTCAAACGCCCATAACATGGGCTACGAACCTCTGATCGATGCATCGTCAGTTGCGTAGCTATACATGGATCGAGCCGGTCGTTTCGGTATATTTCACTCGAGGGTTAGGAGAACTTTTGGTATGGCCGGGTTGGTTTGAACAGGAAACCAACCGGGCCCGCGCAGCGGAAACACTTATAACTTGGGCTCAGGACGTCTGATTGAAGTGTCGTCAACTTTTTTGGATTTCTCTTAGTGATATGGTTCTTTTGGCTTACTCCAATCAAGGTTTGGATGCAGCTGGAGTATGGTCAGGATGGTTTTTACTTAAAAACCAACCGGACCCCTCGGACGAAAATTCTAATAACTCTCAGACCGGGCGTCCGATTGACGCATCGTCTATCACATTGAGTTCCTTTTGAGGAGACAGAACTTTGGGATACATCAACTCCATACTTCATGTTAGTTGATGTATCGACTCCCTTGGCTCGTGGAGAAGACCCTCCCGGAATCGAGCATGTTGTGTGTGGGAACCCTAGAGCTGGCTGCGACTGCGATGACGATGACGACTGTACTAGGATCCTCCGTGGTTTCGGCAGCGATGACGACATTACTGGAATCCTCCGTGGGTTCGACGACGATGAATACTGTTCTTTCATCCTATGTGGGTCCATTAGTACTTGACTACATTTCATGTATCCTATGTGGTCCGACAGTATTTGACTCTTTACTTGTATCCTATGTGGGTCTGGTAGAGTAGATGGTCTTGTATCCTTTGTGGGTCTGACAACTTAGCTGGTCTTGTATCCTATGTGGGTCCGACAGCTTAGATGAATCAGTGGCTACATCTGATCATCTTTTTCGCCTTACGAAGAGTATACCTGTGTGAGTAGAGTCTTGACATTCAATCACTATCTTCGATATGACTGTTTTGTTATCCTGTGTGGATTGGGATATGTTATCATGTGTGGATTGGATTGTGCTTTCCTGTGTGGACTAGATCGAACATAGGCTCTAAAGATGGAGCCGAGCTGGAATTGATGACTTAGGTATATGTATGGGAAAATACCTAAGTAGAGTTTGTTGTTACATCGTGATTGTATCATTCCTTTTTGGTTTATCCATCGTGGATTCTGGGAGACCTTCGGGGTTCTTGGGGTCCGTACTGAGTAGCGTATACTCACCCCTACATGGGCTATGCCCGCACTACGTTGTGTTGGATGCAGACGACGGACAACACAGATCGAGGTAGGAGCTCGTCGAGCTGGACGGTACCTGGAGGTGGATCACTGGACGAGACGTACACGGAGCGGATGACTGGAGCTGAGGAGAGGAGGAGACTATTTGTACCCACCGTTCAGGTGGGATTTCCAGAGGATGGGTCGGTGTTTCTTCATTACTTTTCTGCCATTCTACTCTCTTTTATGTTGTACTTTACTTTCAGTTGGGTTTGTATACTAGCCCATTTACATTCCAGCACTTACTTTTGTACTCAATTTACTTAGTGTTTACTTCTGCTTCCATACTCTGTGGTGTCTGTTTTCTTATGTAAAGGAAATTCCTTCCCATGTATCTGAATTTATGCCTTTGCTGCTAGTCGTTAGCCCCTGGCCTATGGAAGGCGAGCTTAGGGTAATCACAGCACGGGTCCCAAGGACGGGTCATGAAAAATTGGTATCAGAGGAGTTCGGTTCTACCACAGAACTCAGGACTCTGATCTTCTTCTATGTGAAGCAATAATTTCAAGGGTATTGAGTGTGGTTATCAGTCCAGGGAGTCTAGTGTTGGTGCGGCAGCTGACGTATCCATACACCAGGACCCTGAACTCTGATTTCCGACTCAATGCATGAAAACATTAATTGCATGTGTGTTTCAATTTTTTCTTCATGATTACTTTGTGTCAGCTCACCAGGTATACTATATTGACTATAGCACACCTGTCTCTTTTCATGATGGCCCCATGATAGCAGCCAGCTAGGGTTCCGAGCTTTGTGCGAGATGACAGCCCACCGAGCGACGAGGCCTCGGTGTAGGCCTCTATTACAGCGGAGGCACCGGTGTTACCTCTACCCACCGAGCCACCGATGCCACCAGCCCCAGCTGCTGAGAGTGCACGTCACCTTAGTGAACTGCATGAGTTTTAGCATTAGAGACTGCCCAGGTTCCACGGGGAGATGGACCCTCAGGCAGCAGAGGATTGGATGGAGGTTGGTTGACGAGTTTTCAAGTTAGTGGGGACACCAGCTGACCTCATGGTGATCCTTGAAGCGAGTCTCTTGCATGTGGAAGTAGGTAGATGGTGGATCATGATGCTCCAGGTGCACGAAGAGGCATCTTTTATTTGGTTGGACTTCGAGTGCCTTTTCCACTCGGAGTTTGTACCAGCCACCCTTCGTGCGGTGCACATTCAAGAGCTACTACAGCTGCCTCAGGGCATCATGACGGTAGCCCAGTACTCGGAGATATTTACCGATCTCTCGCGCTATTCCACGGACATGGTATGAGACCCATTCTTCCGAACCCAGACCTTCAAGCAGGGACTGAGGCATGATATCAGGGTATAGATTATCTCCCTTAGCATTCTGATGCAGGCATGAGTACTGGAGCGATCCCTTCTCATAGAGATATTTCTTGATAAACCTACATCAGTAGTGAGACCTACCGCAGGGTGGAATGTAGCTTAGTCTACTGCATCTGGCAGTCGATGGATGTCATAGGGGTCCAAGAATACCAGACAATCAGGCGGACGACCTCAGGACACTGGCTCAGAGATGTGGGGTACAGGGAGAAGAGAAAGTCTTTCGAGGAGCAGACAATGCTGTGCATGCGGCGGGCAGGGCCACAATGCATGTGACTTCCCGACCCGCCATTCAGAGGAGCATCAGAAGGTTGAGGGACCACCATGGCAGAGGTAGAGGTTTGACCGTGGATGTCCGCAGGGAGAAGACGGACGAGGCAGAGGAGCTGGACGAGCAGTAGGTGGTGGGAGACTCTTTGAGGTTCTACCACCACCACCACCACCAGGAGGTCCAACCCCGATCACAGGGAGCTGGCGGACAGAGGCAGGCTCAGCTTCAGGCAACGAAGACCAATGACCAAGGTGCACCAGAGATGATTCGAGGTACTATCTGTGTCTACTCCACCCTTGCTGAAGTTCTTATAGACACATAAGCGAGTCATTATTTCATTGTCTCTGCCCTTGTTTGGAGCTCGGAGATTCCGACTGAGCCGTTGGATCGATCTTTATGGCTAGAGACTCTTACAGGAGCAGACTCGACGATTACGCACTCGTTCCGGCAGTGTGAGCTTACTCTAGGAGGCGAGAGCTTCGGCTGGGATCTTCTTGTAGCGGCGTCGAGTCCTTACGATGTCATCTTGGGCATGGATTGGTTATCTACAGTCCATGCTTATATAGACTATATTAGGCGCAAGGTGTGGTGTGTTCGCACCGATGGGAGCAGGTTTACCTTCACCGGTGAGAATAGAGCCTTTGCAGCGCAGGATGGACTCACACAGAAGATAGGATAACTGATCACTCATTAGTTTGCTAGCCTCATCCTAGGAGAAGTTGACGTGCGGAGTCTGAGTTGTCTTTTAGTGGTGGATCAGTATACAGACGTTTTCCCTGATGACGTTCTAAGACTACCTCATCGCAGAGAGGTAGGATTCTATATCGAACTATACCCCAGGAGAGCCTCGATAACTACTCTATCATATAGAATGGCTCCCACTGAGCTTTGAGATCTACGGGTACAACTAGAGGACTTGCAGGGCATGAGATTCATTCAACACAGTGTTTCACCTTGGGCTTCACTGATTTTGTTCGCCAAGAAGGCGGACGAGAGCTTTTGACTGTGTGTCGATTACCGTCTCCTGAACCAGGTGACCGTGAAGAACAAGTATCCGCTTCCGAGGATTGATGACCTCTTCGATCAGCTCAAGGGATCACGGTTGTTCTCGAAGATAGACCTCATATCAGGATATCATCATCTCAGAGTTCGGGACGAGGATGTGAAGAAGACGACCTTCAGATGTCGGTATGGCCACTATGAGTTCTTGGTTATGCCTTTTGGCATAACCAACACTCTAGCAGTGTTCATGAGACTCATGAAGAGGATATTCCAGCCTTATCTCGATCGATTCGTCATAGTCTTCATTGAGGACATATTGATATACTCGACTACTGAGGAGGAGCATGCCTACCACTTGCGGGTTGTACTGAACACACTCCGAGAGCACCAACTTTATGGTAATCTCCCAAAGTGTCTATTATGGATATGTGAGGTCCACTTCTTAGGACACATTGTCTCTAAGGTTGGAGTTGTGGTGGATCCTGCGAGGATCGAGGCACTGCTAGCTTGGGAGCCACCAAGGAGCGTGACGGAGGTGCAGAGTTTCTTAGGTTTGGTTGGATACTACAGGAGATTTGTGCAAGACTTCTCCAGAGTTGCAGCACAACATTCAGCTTTGATGAAGAAGGGGAGACCCTTTGTGTGGTCAGATAGATGTCAGGAGAGCTTCCAGGAGCTGAGACAGAGATTGACCAGTGCACCCATATTGAGGCTACCAGAGGAGGGAGTAGGGTACGTAGTCTAGTGCGATGCATCAGGGACCAGACTTGGGTGTGTCCTGATGCAGGAGCGGACAATGATCACCTATGGATCACGATACTTGAGGCAGCATGAGCAGAACTACGCTACCCATGACCTAGAGTTAGCAGCAATGGTCTTCGCTCTGAATATGTGGCTGCACTATCTGATGGGCAAGCACTTTACAGTCATTTCTGACCACCATAGTCATAGGTACATCTTCTCGTATAAGGAACTGAACCTGAGACAGTGGCGATGGCTCGAGTTCCTCCAGGACTATGACTTTGAGATATTCTATACTCCTGGAAAGGGGAGCATAGTAGCTGATACCCTCAGTAGGAGGTCCGACATTCAACTACTTGGACATGAGATAGAGTAGCTAGCCGTTTTGCAGATATCCTTCATGGATAGAGATGGGGCAACCTTTCTTCAATCGCTCATTGTCACACCTCCACTTCTTCAGCGGGTCAGAGAGGCACAGTATGGGGATGTTGAATGTGAGACGCAACATGCACCAATTAAAACAGTACATACACCTGATGGATTCACTATATGAGGAGAGCACGTTGTACTTTTTTGAGGACGTACCATGGTACCCGCTGCATTACAAGAGGAGTTCCCGAGGGAGTTTCACACTTCCCCTTTATCGGTACATCCAGGAGTGGCGAAGATGTACCAGGATCTCAAAAGACAGCACTGGTGGGTGGGTAAGTAGAAGTTTGTAGCAGAGTTCGTTTCTCGTTGCCTCACCTTCCAGCAGGTGAAGGCAGAGCACCAAGTACCAGCAGGCTTGGTACAACCCTCGGAGGTCCTGAAGTGGATGTGGGATGGGATATCCATTAATTTTGTGACTGGGATTCCAAGTACTTCCATAGGACACGACTCCAATTGGGTGATTGTAGACTGACTCACCAAGTCAGCTCACTTCTTACCTATCAAAGAGCAGGGCTCCGTGGAGAGAATGGGGAACCTCTACGTTCAGGAGATCGTACGGCTTCATGGTGTGCCATCATCTATCGTCTCTGATCAAGATGCTCACTTTAATTCTCGGATTTGGAAGGTGTTACAAGAGGCATTTGTGACGCAGCTACGCCTGAGCACCAACTTTCACCCTTAGATGGATGGTCAGACAGAGAGAACCTTTCAGACTCTCGAGGACATGCTCCGTGAATGTGTCCTAAAATTTGGTCGTAGTAGGGATGATCACCTACCTTTGGTGGAGTTTTCATACAACAACAGCTACCACCACACCATCAGGATGGCACCATATGAGGCATTGTATGGCCGACCATGCCGATCACCTCTGTGCTGGATAGACCCTGGGGAGTCAGCACTTATGGTACTAGAGATAGTCCACGCCAAGACAGAGAAGTTCTAGGTCATCCAGGAGCAGATGAGGACATATCAGAGCCGATATAAGTCTTATGCTGACAGGAAGAGGAGACCACTGGAGTTCGAGGATGGTGACCACCTTTTCATACGGGTCTCACCTCAGCATGGATTACGTAGATTTGGCCGGGGCGGAAAGTTATCTCAGCACTTCATTGGACAATTCCAGGTTCTCAGCAGGATAGGTGAGGTGGCTTATCTTCTGGATCTACCACCTCAGTTACACCGGTTGCACGACGTCTTCCACGTATCTCAACTGAGTAGATACGTGCATGTACTGATTCATATCATCGACAATGGGAAGCTAGACATCGATGACGAGGAAACTTTTACGGTGGCCCCAGTAGAGATCGAGGATCAACAGTAGTGGGTCCTATGTGGGCGGTTGATTCCTCTAGTGCGCATCAGGTGGAAGCACGAGAACCTACAAGAGAGCACTTAGGAGCAGGAGGATCAGATGCATGCTCAGTACCCTTACTTGTTCTCCTAGTTTGTAATGTATATTTACGCGGATGTAAATCCATGATGTGGGAGTAATGTAAAGACCCGTAAATTTTAAGAAATTTTTTTTCTTAAATTATCTTGGATTTTATGAGTACACAGTTTCTGATGACACCTGATTTCAAGGCCTGGTGTGCCCGGAATCAATTTCTGATGTTTAGCTCGGGTACGTTCAGTGAACGAACGAGCGGGTTTTCCTTCCTGTTTAACTGGTTCTCGGAATCGAAATCCTTGGGCACCAATGAAACCATAGCACTGGTAATTGCGTAATATGACCTTTACTGGAGTTGTGTATTCTCTAAAAGGAGTTATTAAAATTTGTGGATTAAGAGTAAAGAGAAATAAAATTGTGCTACTAATTGTATTTCACTTAAGTGGTTAAACCAATGTGTGGGAGTTGGGGTGGGACCCAGTAAAATTATATTTCCTCTTGATAGAATTTAGTGAGGTGGGGATCGAATGATCCCCACCCATTTAAATTCTCTAACCCCCTCCACATGAGTTATCACTCTTCAACATTTATGATGACAACTTAACTCTCCTTTAATTTTTTTCAACTCTAGTTTTATTTAATTCAATGAATGCCAACACAACTTTTATTCAATTAATTGAAACCCTTTAATTAATTGAATTAGCTGTTTTGAATTTTTAAAATGATGGAATAAGTAAATAAAATAAGGCAAAGCCTTATTTTATTTTAGTTTGGTTTTTGATGTGGAGAATTGAGAGAGGGAGAGTTCTATACTCTGAAGAACATCTTCTTCTTCGCGAAGAACACCAAGACTTCGACGAAGAATGCTGTCACCACAAGGAGAGATCGACGTGTCGTCTCTTCTCCTCTCTGCAGCTGGTGTGTGATGCATTTCCCGAAGAATGACGACGCACCTTCCTTCGTTCTTCTTCCCGCGTCAAAGGAAGGGGATACACCGCTCCTCCTCGGATGTTCTCCGTCAACATATACGAAGCTTCACCTCACGACGCCGTTTTCCCGCGACGATCATCGTTCAACAACTTCATCGAGGTAGGGGTTTGTTTTTACGTTTGTGATTAATTCTGGAGTTCATCTTTAAATAAATAGCTGCTTGTTATCGAATTAACGGGAGGAGAAGGACCGCACAAACACGGAAGAACATCCTCCCCATTGATGTTGTACTTCGTTATGGTTTGGAACAGAGGCGACACGGTGTCATCGCACCGCGTGGAAGCGAAGGAACTGCGGCTAGTGCAGGCCGCGGGGAAGCAGCGCGGTGCCGTCGCGCCGTGCCGTTGAGACCGAAAGAGGCCGCAGCTGAAGTCGGGCCATGGCGGAGGGCCGTGGGGCCGTCGCGCCGCGCCGGTCAGACAAGGGTCGCGACCTAAGGCTATGGCGGTGCAGAGGAGGGTGGCCAGAACTACCGACCGCCGGTACTATAGGAAGCAGGACCATCAGGTCTCGTGCGGCCCAACCGGCCGGCCATTACGACCGGCCGGATCCGGGAAGTAAGGGGGTCAACCACCGGCGGCTAGACAAGGGAAGGCCCCTCCACGTGTGGGGCCACCGTTTTAAAAACAAGGGGGAAGCGCCCCCCCCCCCCCCCCCCTCGTCCGCTCAGCGCGTGGACGCCGGCACAGGACCGGACCGGCCGCATCGGGCCAGACCGCCCGTGTCGGGCCGGATCCCCGCACAGGGCCATGCTGCACCTGCTGGGCCGGGCCGTGCTAGCAGGGCTGGGCCGCGCCCTATTGGGCCAGACCCGGACCTGGGTCGGGTCGACCCGATTCGGGATGACCCATGGGGTATTGGGTAGGGTCGGACCGGGGCCAAACCCCCTGTTTTCGGACATATCTGTTCAAATGCCCATAACATGGGCTACGGACCTCCGATAGACATACCGTCAATGCGTAGTGATCCTTGGATCGAGACGATTGTTTAGGTTTATTACACTCAAGGTTTCGGAGAACTCTGGGTATGGCCGGGCTGGTTCGAACACAAAACCAACCAGGCCCGCGCTGCGGAAACACTTATAACTTGATCTCTGGACGTCCGATTGACGTGTCGTAGACTTTGTTGGATTCCTCTTACTAAGAAGATTAATTTGGCATACTCGGATTGAGGTTTAGACGCAGTTGGATTACATTCGGGTTGGTATTGTCTTAAAACCCATCCAGGCCCCTCGGACGAAAAATCCAATAACTCTCAGACAAGACGTCTGATTGACGCGCCGTCTGTCACATTGAGTTCCTTTTGAAGAGAAGGACCTTTGGGATACATCAACTTTGGAATTAGTGTCTGTTGATGTATCGACCCCCCTTTGCTCGTGGAGCGGACCCTCCTAGAATCGAACATACTATGTGCGGGAACCCTAGAGCTGGCTGCGACTGCGACAATGATGACGATTGTACTGGGATGCTCCATGGGTTCGGCAGCAACGACGACCATAATGGAATCCTCCGTGGGTTCGATAGTGATTACTAATGTTCTTTTATCCTATGTGGGTCCGACAGTACATGACTATTGTTTCTGTATCCTATTTGGGTCCGACAGTATTCGACTCTATACATGTATCCTACATGGTTCCGGCAGAGTAGCTGGTCTTGTATCCTTTGTGGGTCCGATAGCTTAGTTGGTCTTTTATCTAATGTGGGTCCGACAACTTAGATGAATCAGTGGCTACATATTATCATCTCTATCACCTTACGAAGAGTATACCTGTGTGAGCTGAATCTTGAAATTCAATCACTATATTCGATATTATTCTTTTTCTATCCTTTGTGGATTGGGTTGTGTTATCCTGGGTGGATTGGATTGTACTTTCCTGTGTGGACAAGATCGAACATGTGCTCAAATGTTGGAGCCAATATGGAATTGATCTCTTAGGTATATTTATGGGCATATACCTATGTAGAGTTGGTTGTTACTTCGTGATTGTATCATTGCTTTTTGGTTTATCCTTTGTTGATTCTGGGAGACCTTCAGGGGTCTCGAGATCCCTACTGAGTAGTGTATACTCACCCCTGCACGGTCTATGCCCACACTACATTGTGTTGGATGTAGACGACATACAACTATGATCGAGGTAGGAGCTCGTGGAGGTGGAAGGTACCTGGAGGTTGATCACTGGACGAGACGTACACGGAGCGGACAACTGGAGCCGAGGAGCGGAGGAGACTATCTGTACGCACCCTTCAGGTGGGATTTCCAGAGGATGGCTCGGGGTTGAGACTCTACTTTTCTACCGTTGCACTCTATTTTCAGTTGTACTTTACTATCAGTTGGGTTTGTATACTGGCCCATTTACTTTCCAGGACTTCATTTTGTACTTAGTTTACTTAGTGTTTACTTCTGCTTGCATAATCTGTTGTGTTTTTTTTCTTACATAAATGGAATGTCTTCCCTTGTATCTGGATTTAAACCATTGGTGCTAGTCGCTAGACCCTGGCCTATAGAAGGCAGGATTTTGGGGTAATCACAGCACGGGTCCCAAGGACGGGTCGTGACATTCACTTTATTTATCTATATATCAAATGAGGAGTGACCTTCATTTTTTAGTTATTTATGGTGGGAGGTGTAAACGCCATTCAGGTTTATTGAAAATTATTGTAAGTGTGAAACAATTATAAAAATCCATCAGGCTCATTTTCAAATAATGTAAAACCCTGTCATTTTTCTAATAAAATAAATCCTTTTACAAAATCTTATTTTATCAAA
Organism: Viscum album; assembly: GCA_963277665.1. Taxonomy (NCBI): domain Eukaryota; kingdom Viridiplantae; phylum Streptophyta; class Magnoliopsida; order Santalales; family Viscaceae; genus Viscum; species Viscum album. Next base: position 1,380,603,419 of record OY728127.1, read on the forward strand.
AAAATATAAAAAATCATCCTATTATTTTATTAATGGTTTATTAAGATCAATGTGGAACATTAGGGGGTAAAAATGTAAGTAATTCATCATTAACTCTACCTCCACATCAAATAAAATAAATAAATTTTAGTAGTATACACTTAGAATCTAAAATGATGATGTAGTAACCAAATACCCCGGAGCTGTATAGAGATACATTTGTTTATTCTGATTATTCCATCTCAACCCTCCCTATTTCATTCTGGTCATTCACTCCGTCATTTCTTTGGTTGTGTGGGCCTTTTCTCTATAATGAGTTGGTGGAAATGGAGGTGTCGTGTTAATAACTAGTTCCAATGGTTTAATTTCATAAATGGGAGGCATTTACCCTTTTAATGAACAAAATTAAGTACATTGGTAAAACACATCATCTCATCTCTTGAATAGTGATCATTTCATTATGATGTTTGACACACATTCTCCATATCTTGTGAATGTGTACTTATGTGGATTGAAATACTCTAAATAGTGGTCCTACATTCAGTGTATAATGATCAGAGTACTGAAAGAAACCTAAAAGTGATGGGGGATGATTCTCAAGGCAACAAAATGCAATAATAACTCCTTAGGAGTTGAAACCGATGAGGATGGAACTTGTACTTCATTGTGTTCTCTAAAATGGGAAGTGCCTCCCATGTGAGAGAATTCAACCATTAAAACTAGTAATTGAATCAGTGCTTATAGTTCCACCATCTACATCTATAGAAAAGATCCACACGTCCATAGAAGTGATATATTGAAAGGAGTGAATGAAATGGAGAGGGTGGGGGCCAAAGAATCTGAATGCGCAATAGCAGTGTTGTGCCGCCTAGGATGTATTGGGTTTCTATAGTGTAATTTCACCTAACAAGTGTATTTTATTTAAAATAATTTATTTAATTCGATATAGAGGTTGATTTAATGATGAATTAGATAAGTTTTAATCCTTGAAATTACCCACAATGATCTGAATAAAACATTAGTAAAATAATTGGTTCAGTATTTTTTTTTAAAAAATTCAAAAAAAATTGGAAGTGTTTTAATAGGTTTTATGTTATTAAAAATGATAGGGATTTATAGGTTTGGAAAGAGAGGTCGATTGAGGAATGTAATTTATTCACACATACCTCGATAGTCAATATTCCAGAATGTGTTTCACATCTTGCACTATCAAAAACATTAAACTGGAGGTCACTCCTTATTCGATACATAGATAAATAAAGTGAATCAACCTAAATATTATATATGTGTGTATGTGTGCGTGTTATATATATATATATGAATTATATTATTAACTTCATTTGAATATATATATATGTGTGTGTGTATATTATTTATCAAATTTAAATTTATTTAAATATACATTATATTATTCGATATATATATATATAATTTTATTTTACAAATGAAACAAAAAAATATAACAAATTTTAAATTTTAAATTATATTAATTATAAATAATTATTATTCTTGGAATTGTGTATAAAATATAATTATTTAAATTTTTTAAATTTACGTATTTCAAAAAAATGTATATAAAGTTACCTAATTTTATTATTTTGGAAGAATCATGAGTTTAAAATATTTTATTCGTTATTTAAGTATAAATTATATTAGTGTCTACTAAATGAATATATAGATAGAAAAAGTATATATAGACTGAAAATGATGAATTCCAAAAAAAATATAATATATAGAATTTTATTACATCCATTCACTAAGAAGATTCTCCCCATTGAGACTCACATTGAATATCCCTTGAATTTCATGGGTTAGTAGAAACAAACAACTGACTCTAACACAATGTCCCATCACCAACATCAAGATTGAATCAATTTACATAACCTATAGAATCTAAAACCTATTATTTTTCATGGTTATTAGACCCTCTCCTATAGGAAGATATGGAATGACCCAATTTCAAACAGGAACTATATAAACTAACACACAATTCAAACCACATAACCCACTTGCATCAATATTTAGCCCCCACTGTAATCTAAATATTTTTTATAGGCTCTTTTGATACATCCAATTCCATGAAAATAAAAGGATAAGAAAGGTGATAAATTGAACTTTTTGTACTATCTAAACATATATAACTACATATGTGATTCCCTAGAATGAGTATAAGCACTGTATTTTGAAAAGCTAATGGGACCTTAAGGAAACTAACCAAAATAACTATTGATGGAATGTTTCTCATTCTATGGAAGTCATATGGCCACGTGAAGAGATTGAAGCAAAATCCATTTTCTTCTATGAGGGCACTGGACCACACCACGACTAGATCATTCTCTTAGAAAACAGAATCATGATGTCCCTTTTATCGAGCAGACCTAAAATATTTCCAACTTGAATACCCCAAGACTCAATGATAGACAATCGAAGGTTTCCACTGAAGGGAGACACTACTTAAACAGCATAATAAAGGTGTGATTAAGAAGATCTAATGTCTTGTTGTACAATGAAGTCAAGAACAAAATATTTAGAACACCATTGAATAGATCTGGGACCTTAGTGTGAAGTGATTGAGGGAAAAGTGGGAGAAAATCAATGTTAGAGAAAGGGGATGATGAATAAGAATCTCCCTTAAAGTGTTCACAATAGGATGGGGGTTTGTAATTAGATCGGGAAGCAACTATTAGTTCTTTTAAAAAAACCATAAAAAAGAGTCCTTTTATCAGTGCTTATTTTTTAAGCACTAATAAAGGGAATATTTATCAGTTCATTTTCAATGTTGATAAAGGTAGGAATTTATCAGTGCTAAAAAACTGATAATAAAATCCATACTTAGTAGTGTTAAATCATTAGCGCTGATAAATATTTGTTTTATAAGTGATTTTTCTAGTAATGATATATCCTCATCTTTATCAGTACTAAGAAAAGAACTAATGAAGATTTCTTTTATCTATCCTTATTACATATTCACGGATAAGTGATTTATAATAATAATTATGAATATTAAATTTGTAAATATATATACACTAAAATAAATATATATATATAGATATAAAATATATTTTCCTTATTTAAATATATTAATAATAATTTTTATAGTTATTCATATATATATATATTTATTTATAATTATATATATATATTAAAAAAAATATTTAAATTAGTATATATATTTATATAAATATGAATATATATTTAATAAAAAAATATAAATATAAATATATTAACTATATTCATTATTTATGTTATATTATTATAAAATTAATAATTAAATATTTATATTTAGTTATTTATTTACAATTAATTAAATATATATGATAATTTATTTATTATTATATTAATAAATTTTTAAAAAATATTATTTATTTATAATTATAAATAAATAATTTTATAAATATAGTATGTACATTTTTAAATATATTTATTTATACATATTAATTTATTAAAATTACGTTATAGGTATTTTTTTATTAATTTTACTGAATAACTAATTTTAAGTTCAAGCGTGTTAAAAATGCCTAAAACTGAATAAATTAAAAATAAGTACACTTTAATAATATTGAAAATATGGATATGTTTTATGTGTGTATGTTGTATATAAAATTAAATTAATTATAGATATGTGATATCAATATAAGATATATTTGATCTATGTTAAATTAAAAAATCAATGGACATTCAATTATAAGTGGATTAAACAATTAAATTGGTGAGTAGTTTTACTCCATATACAATTTTAATTGTAAAAAGTAATTTAATAAATATAGTGAATAAATATTTTTTTAATATGAAAATGATATTTATATACAACAATATATATCTATATATTTCATATTTAATATTTTTTTACAATACAAATAATCATCTAAATAATAATATGTTTAATTTTTTTTCTCAGTTTACTTATTTGTAAATTTAATTTTTTTAAATATTAATTTTCCATATATATAAATAATATATTGAATTTATTATAATTTATAGTTTATATAATGTTCAATAAATTTATTTATTTTTATCAACAATTAATTAATTTATAATAATTATAATATTTTTTTTTATAAATTCATTTATTATTTTTTACATATTTATTTCATTTTATTTATTCAGACCTTTATCAGAGCTACAAATGATGATAAAGGACTACTTTATGAGTATTCTAAATATAGCACTAATAAATTGTATCCAATATTAGTGATAAAAATTTATAACTAAAAAGGCTTTCCTTTATCAGCCCTGAAATTCCTTAAAAACTGGACGTTTATTAGTGTTAAAAAATGTGCTCATAAGGTGTGGAATTTCTCACCACATTCTTTTGCACTGATAAAGACTCCATAGATTAGAACATTTTTATAGCACTGATAAATACCAGCACTGTTAAATGCTGGTTTATGGTAGTGATATCCCCAAGAACATCTCTTTTTAATGATTTCTCTAATGAATGATGCTCATTTAATGTTAAAATTTAATTAAGAATCTACAACAGAATTTTTAAAAAAGATACATATGCCCATGTGTTTCACCATAAGTATAATGTCCTGGTCAATATTACACTAAATTAGTATCCCAATCTGGTTCTATATAAGACACCAGTCATTCCTCTTCACAATTCAGATACTTCCAACTAGCATCATGGTTCCTAGGTGGAACTGTGAGGAGACTATAACATGACATCAGAGTGCACAACCTGAACTTAATAACCAAAGATAACACACATATGAGTACATTAATATAATAAACACTCTGAAATTTATGTTTTCTATAATAAAATTAAATATAGTAAATTCCAGAATATCCATATCATACATAAATCACCAATCGTCCACTCATCCGATCACATATCAAAAAATATAAAAATAATAAATTTTAGCTCTACTGATTTCACTATGGTATATCACATACCTAGTCCATAGTACACTTTCAAGATTCTCATGACCATCTATCATAATATACATAATAAACCCACTCAATCTTAAAAAATAGGCCTTTTACCTATCTATATTGAATCCATATTCATTTTAAATGAAGGAATATGGTCGTCATAGACTATGAGGAGGCCATGTAGTGGGTATGAAATAAATATCATTTAAAAATATCAATGGTTGACATGTAACCTACTACCATATTCTCATTCTTATGAAATATTACCATCCAATACAAAATATAATTGAAATAAATATAAACAATGATACCATCGATTTTTAAGTGCAAGAAAATGATTGATCATAACTACTTTAGAAAATTTTATAGTGTCTTTAGCCATGTCTTGATGAAAATGAATCCAACGTAACCTAATGAATCCACCACAATGGTAACCCTAACTAAATAAAACTTTTTTTCCCATTGTACCTCACTCGATACCTAGATTTATCAGTCCTCAGTACTCATGCCAAGATAAAGTACTACCAAAACCTAGCGAATCAATCTACCATTATACCAATCCATCTTGAAAAACGTTACACAGAGAATCAGTTTAGAACATATACTATACAATAAAAAATAGTTCCTAGAGCATCAGTCCAACACCAAAACCATAAATAAAACCATTTATACATGAGTAATCGGTTCAAAACCTAAACCATGGATGTAGAGCATCAATCCATCATCCCTTATAGTTGGAATATGATCATGGAAAAGGCCCCATATTCGAACATATACCATGGATGAAAAAGTAAATACACCATCCAGAGAATATAAAATCCAGGTTTCATAGAGCATCATTCTGGATCATAAAAAATAAATTATTCAATTTGTGTTTGTATCCATAGTCATAAATATATCCCATATAGAATAACAATCAATTTTAATTCCCTAGTGCAACATCTCAACCACTTATGGGGAACATCAAATCGATAATATTAAACAATATCAAATAATTTTTCAAGAAACTCAATCCATCTCTCAAACCATAATCAAAATAACTATACCAATAGTGAGTATAATTTCCATCCTTCATCCATTTAATCCATATAATATCACCACAACCCCATAGGCCTACAACTTGTCTCTACCACATCAAAAAATTAAATAGTAATCATGCGATGGGAAAAATAAAATTATCGTTGCTAACATCTCAACCCCTTGGCTCACAGATTAGATTAGTTTAAATGGTCACCCACAACTATTACAACCCAACTGGACATAATTGATGAGGTTCAGTCTATAACATGGGAATTCATTTAGACCTATCAGTCAAAAAACAATATATAGGTAACCCTATATGGATCCTAGAAACTTTAACTAAAGTGGATGCATCCCTCTAGGGATCATCATGATCAATAAATAAGTGGGACATCTCGATACCAATTTTGGATAACGTCTAAAATATTATTCTAACACCATAAATATAGAGGCTACATATCATGGAACTTTTTATAAAGTATCTCATGTCCCAACAGACCTCAATGGAAGAGATACTCATAAGGGAGATGTAAACATGACCAATACTTCTCCAAACCACCCTAGGTTGTCCCATCACCCAACATATCCGTTACCTATAGTCACAAATCACTAATAATAAATATGGAAATTCAATTTCCAACACCATTTGAGGACTTCAACAATCCCTTTCCATATCCTTCTATCATTCTAATGACTATTATATAGAACTCCTCCAATGACTTTCATTAATGATATAGATAGACTCACTTCCTACAGTAAAATTTCCCTATCATAATATTATCACACCATGTTGTCTATTTAAAGATATAAAATTCCCAGAGGATCCACCATAATATTTTATAGGTAAAAATACCATAAATACATCTCTTATTGTGTCCCATTTCCTCTTCAGGGCATATAATCATTAAAATTCATCCAAATAGTAACGAATTGGTTATACACAACTTGTACACTGAGTATACAACATTTACACTGAAACCACTATCCAATGTGGGTATTACAACATTACCACACCATACATGGTGTTCCTTCATGTTCTAAAACAAGGATATTTCATAACTATGTTATGGTTGTGTACTTCCTCATGACCATGTCCCACAAACAAGGGTTTTCCCCCCTTGTCCATGACCACTCTACAATGTCTCACAATAGGTCGTTTATATAAACTACATTAAATGTAGTCCCAACAAAACATCATTCAATGTACTCACCTATATGGTTGTACGCCACAACATGGCGTGTACTCCAAGTACTTTATGTGAAGTTCCAAAGTTATTCTTCTTAGATACATGATCACCTGGCCATGTACCACCACATTTCAATGTATTACCACATTATGTGTAGCCCATACAGATGGCGTGTTGTTCCAAAAATAATTTATTTCCTAAGTAGAATAAATAAATAATTTGCGTTGTTGTCCCAAATCTTGTGTGGTATGTATTTCTCAATGTGAAACACCTAAGAACCTCCCAAACACCCCGTTTTCCATGATTATGTGCATATCGATCCTTTTTGGTTCTTTAGAAATCATAAGGGGGATGTATATATTTAAAAAAAATTATATATGGGAATCGATGGAGACAAATCAAATATCAACCTACCTCTTCATGGAATGACCAATGCATTATGTTCAAATCATCTCTGTAAAGCCACTACAACATGATCCAGTCTGAATCTCTATAATGGATGATGTCTAGAAAAATATTCCCCCACCTAACCACTTGGCTCGACCATCTCAATATTGGTAGAATCCCCTTCCCGCATTCATAATATACATGGGAATCCTTATGTGTGGGAGTATTTTAATTAATTAATTAATTAATTACGACATTTTAAAACCATCCAGAGTTTGAAACCCAGATGTGTCATTATTCCTTGCATTTTAAAAACCCCTTGTTCCATAAAAAAAATTGTTGTTTGAATCTCAATGGGATTATTCATCCAATAGATTTCACCATGAGAACATATTTAAATAACTTAATATTATGTTATTTAAATATTAAATATGTTGTAAAAAATTAAATGTCTTAGGATTACCCAAAACTCCTGTGCTAGAGTAAATATCAAATTCTTGGTCCTGCAGAGTGGTAATAAAAATTATCAATGATCTTATTTTCGGGGAAAGTCACCATTTTACCCCTAAAAAGAACCAGAATGAAAAAAAATTAAAATTTATAGAAAAATTCCGAATCAGTGGAACCATAGGTCCTTATAACCGCCTTACCCATAAAATTAACATCCTCAAGATGCTTTTGTGGAATTCCAACCACACATATCAACACACCATGTTTTTTTATGATAAATTCATTGTGTTATACTTTAATATGACATATTTGTTTATCATAATCACTCCATATTAAATAATACAACCCACCAATGTCAAGACACTTCCTTCCACCATCTATATTCTACTAAGATGATTTTTGATCATATCCATACAACCTGAGATATCTCAGTTTCATCTAAAAATCATCATCAGTTTAATGGGGATCCCCAGTATAGAACATAATGAACAATGGTCGAGTCCAACCAATGACACTTCCTACCATTGGAATATTATTCTGAAACACTTCCATATTAGTCTATATTGTAACGTCCCAGTTCCAGGTACTTCCCAGAGGAGCCTCACACTCAGATGGTCACATGGCTTCAAACACATTTCCCAGAACTTTAGAGGCTCTTAGCTAGCATCAAGGGCCTTGGGTGTGATAAGGAGAAATTATTCCCTCATTGGAAGAGTAACACAATGAAAATAAATTGATAATAGCTGTAGAATAAGTATTTACCATCCAAAAGTGAACATCGGATGATGGATAGTAAATAAACTACTACAACATATTTATAAATAATGATACATGTCACTATATCTAAGAAAGCATCAAAACAAGTCACAATATTGAAATAAAGTACTAAACCAAAGTAAAAATGACAAAGAAATAAACAAATCCAACAACGACGAAAGAATATGCTTTGTCCCATACTCTCCAACTCCACAACAATCAATTACCTGATGTAGAAGGGTGCTTCCCTTATCTATACTGACAGAACTATATTATTTTTGGGACCAAAAGCATGACAAAAATAGGGTGTGTGATGAATCCTAGTAGGCAACCACCCAAATATCAATTCCTAATAGTCAGTGAGTATATATGGTAGGTAATAATCAAAGGGAAGTAGTAAATGGGGATGTACTCAAAAGTAAACGGGCCTACAGTTTCAATTGCATTCATTTACATTCATCAACTATTCAACATAACATTCACAACCAACACTCTGGGATGTTCTCAAATCATACCCCCTTTGTTTCATCCAATCAATCACAAGTAACCTTTTGGGTGAGTTCTCACAGCCTAACCCCTCTGGTTCAACTTATACAAGGATAAAACGACTTTCTGGGTAAGCTCATAGGGTCTAACCCATTTGGTATCATGAAAAAAAAAGAATCTCTGAGGAATAAATCACCTTCAATTCACCCTATATCCTTTTAACAGTAAACTAAAAACACACTGAGAAGTCAACCAACATCAATTCCCCATGTGGTCTCATAATAGTAACTATAGACACTCTGAGGGATCACTCAACGTCAATCTCCCCCAATGATCTCACACCGTGATAATGAATAATATACACTCTAGGGAAGTCCTCAACGTCAATTACCCCTTTGGTATCAGTAAACCAGGTTCCCACAGCTCTATGTGTGTAAATCATGCAGAAATGATGTTCAACAGTAAATGTAAACCTAAATGTTCTTCTTGGCTAAATAGTTACAATGCATATCACAAAATCAAATAAATCACTCAATCCTTACAACAATAGGCATCAAAAAAATTATCCTAATAGGAAAAACAAGACCACATGGTCAATATTCTATCAAACATGGTAAAACACATCTATATCATAGAAATATAACCCTATTTACAAACAATCATCCTAACTCAAGAACAAAATCATAGCAGGAATCAATAGGGGTTAAACTCTCTAAACATGCAATACCAAAATCTAGGGTATTTGGAACTTTTTCACATAATACTCAAAGGCTAACTATGGAAAGGTACAAACAAGATACCTCGACATTGTAAGATCAATATACTGTTGTGTGGGCCCTTGTATCGACCTTGAACATAGTAGATCTATAAAGACATCAAAAAGGCACAACTAAGCATATCTCACGAAATAGGAGAAATCAAGGAGTGAGGCTCTACATGAAGGATGAACTCACCATGGTGATTCCAATGAAATCAACCTTGGTTAAATCAGATAATGGATAGTAGGTCTTTGGATTGGAGAAGAATCATTGGCTTTGGTCGATCCTGGATGAGACGAGCTAAGAAGAAGTGATTTTTTGTGAACGAGACACCACCCCAGTCAGATATAACAATTAAAAAGAAAAGTACAAAGAACATATTTTAAAATTACATGGGAAGTATATGCATTTACTAGGCCTCACTTTAGGTAGTCTCTAGGACACCCCACACAGCCAAGTACTCGGCCGTTACACGGCCAGTACATGGTCACCCGCAACAACCGGGTACACGCTGTGTACTCCTAAGTATATGGTGTGTACTCCTTAAATTTCTAAATTCTCCTATTTTTTACAAAAATACTAGAATATAAAAACACATACTAGAAAAAAAGTTCTATGTTCAATAAAACATCGCCCCTTAAAGAAATTAATCCCTAAATTTCCCTATAAAGGCGTTGTAGAAGAAGAATCATCGAACAACTTTGGCCATTGTGATTGTACATTGACCTCCCTCTCCCAAGTCTCATCATGTACTCGCCGAGGCTGCCATAGCACTTCTACCATCGGAACAGACTGGCCATGGTGATCCTTTTCACTATGATAAACAATATGGATAGGATTCCCCTAAAATGATGTGTCCACCTCCAACTCAACCTCCTTGGGTTCAAAAACATGAGACGGTTCGGAAAAGTAACACCATAGCTGTGAAACGTGGAGGACATTGTGCATTGCCAGGTACCTCTAAGGTTACCACAACCAATAGTAAACTGGCTCGAATCACTCCAAAACCTCAAACGGTCAAACATATCTTAGAGAAATCATTCCCTGCCTATAATCCTCATGTGTCCCAACATCGGTGTCACAGGTAGAAAACCCCATTCTCTGACCTCGAACACCAGAGGTCATCTTCATCGAACAAAATAAGACATCTATTCGGGTTGTGTAGTATCCATCCTCTTCTAAATCAACCCTACCTTCTATGTGGTCTCCTGAATAGGATGAGGTCCCAACATTGATTCCTCTCCTGCTTCCAACCAACATTGGGGTGATCAACAAGTCCTACCTTACAATGTTTCATAAGGTGTCGTCTGAATAATTTCATGTAAACTATTATAGTATGAAAACTCCAAAAGAGGTATTTTCTTCTCCCAAAAACCTCCAAAATCTAGTACGCATGCTGGAAGCATGACCTCTAGCACCTGTATCATATGCTCAGATTGGTCATCTATATAGGGATGGTAAGCTCTAGTCAGAAGTACCTATATACCAATAGAACTCTATAGTACCTTCCAGTCCTGAGAGGTAAAGCAGGAATCCTTTTCGGAAATAATGGAGTGAGGAACCCCAGGTAGATGTACAATATTCCACATGTACCACCTTCCCATTTCCTCAACACTATTGGTCTCCTTGATCGGTATGAAATGGGAAACCTTTGTGAGTCTGCTGATGACAACCCAAACTGCATCATTCCCTCGAGGCGACATTGATAAACCTATCAAGAAGTCAATCGTGACATCATTCCACTTTCACATGGGGATGGGTAATTTCTACAAAAGCAATATTGAATGCTAATGCTCTACCTTCACCTGCTGAAAATGGAACACCTCATGATGAACCGAGAAACATCTCTCATCCTACCAGGCCACCAATAGTAATGGTGCAGATCTCTATACATCTTGGTGACACCCGGATGAACTTCCCAGAAAAAGTGATGAATGTACCACATCATCTCCTCATTTATGTCTACTGACACCCATACACACCAATGAAAATTCAAGATCTCATCTCCTCGTACAGTACATCCAGGAATAGGTCCCCCTTGACACACTCTCCTATAATAATAGGCCTTCATAATCTTATTGTTTCATAATTCGCACATGATAAAGTAGAGTATAGGTAACAACCAAAAAGGAAAGAGATGTCTTCCCCTATCTGTCGTGCACCTCCAAATTCATCGTAGAGAATAGATCCATAAGTTTCCACTCACTACTGGCCTCAAGAACTACCTATATATTCATTCTCCTGGTAAATGCGTCAACTACTACATTTCCTTTCAAAGGCGCATAAGCAATCTCAAAATGAAGGGACTGAAGGTATTCAACCCACCTTCGCTATATCAAATTTAAATTTCACTATGTGAAGCTATAAATGAAACTTTTGTGGCCAGAGAAAACCTCAAAATTCTCATCAAACCGATAATGTCTCCAAAAGTGTAAATCATGAACAACTACAGAAAACTTGAGATCATGCGTCGAGTAATTCCTCTCATGTGGCCTCAACTACCAAGACCTGTACATAATGACTCCATCTCCCTTCATAACCACTGCTCTCAACCTAATACATTATGCATCTGAGTAAACTATATAACTCTTTCATGTCTTTGGAAAAACTAGTATCGGTGTTAATGTCAACCTCCCATTCATCTCTTGAAAGGATGACTGATAAGAATTTGTACATAAGTACATCATACCCTTCTTAGTTAGGCATGTTAGTGTCACTTCTAAGTGTGAAGATTCATGTATGAAACATCAGTAGTATCCATTCAACCCTAGAAGAATTCTCACCTCAAAAAAATTCTTCATCAGCTCCCAAAAACTATTGCTCTCACTTTCTTAGGGACTAATGATACTCCTATCTCTAAGATAACATAACCCATGAAGTGAATTCATTCCATCCAAAAGTGGCATTTTGAGAGAATACCATATAGCCAATGCTCTCTCAGTGTACTCAAAATGATCTCATGGTGTGTGTCATGGTCGTGCTGAGTGTGAGGGTACACGATGAAATAGTTCATGAAGACTACCAAAAAATAATCAATGTTTGGATAAAACACTTGGTTCATAAGTTCCATGAAAACGGTGGGCGTGTTCATGAATCCAAACGGAATAATCACATAATCGTATAGACCATACCTACCCCGAGAGGATGTAAGAGATATATTTGATGGTCTAACGTGCAACATATGATAAAATATCTCATGTAAATCATTGAGAACACCTAGAATCCTCGAATATGATCAAAGATATCACCAATTCTTGGAAAGGTATATCTGTTCTTAACCTTCAACTTGTTCAACTTCTGATAATCCACACAAATTCTGAGGGTACCATCCACCATCATTACAAATAGGATAGGATAACCCCACTGAGAACTAACGGGTTGGATGATACCCTTTTCTTGAAACTCCTCAAACTAAATCTTGCGCTCCAGTAACTCTAGTGTAGCCATCATATAAGAATGAATGGACATGGGTGTCTCTCTTGGAACAAGATCAATAGAAAAATCCACCAATCGATCTGGAGGAAAACTTGAAAAGTCGTATGTAAATTCATACGTGAAACTATGAACCACTGTAGGAAATTCCAACTGCGAAGTCCCCTGATCATCCGGATACTGACTAGCTATCTGGGATGTAACTTCTCTCATCCTATGATGCTCGGGTACTACTCTACTTTCATGGAAATCCAATTCTTCCTTATGTAATAAAAAACTTCCCTCTAGTGAGGTGAAAATCACCCTACGACATTAATTGTCAACAAAATCCTGGAAGTGAACTAACAGGTACATTCCAAGAATGAAATCATAGCATGTCATCTCTAGGAAATAGTGGTCCCAGAAGAATTGACACCCACTAAACTCAGGAGTCAACTACTTGCACTGTTGTACCCTCGCCTTTCTAGTCCCCAAAAAAAGTTTCTAGCGTCACGAAATCAGTAGAAGTAAAGATACAGAGCCCATGGATCTCCACAATAGTAACAAATATGAAACTATGGGAATCCCCTATATCGAAAAGTGGAGAAGCTATAACTGAGGAAACTAGAATCGTGCCTATCACTGTAGAGGGTCTGAGATCCTTCTCATGTAGGGTCTACTCCACCACAAATTTCTGGCCTATGCCATGGCCATGTGACCCTACCTGACTACCCTAAGCTAATTCTCCCTGTTGTTATTGAAATCCTACTGACTGGCTACCACGGATATGACTTCCACCTTGGGCGGAACAGGTAGAAGAACTCTAGTTCCTAGACTGATGAGAAACTAATGGGGGTTCTCCAGAATGATGGGTCCTAGAGGGACCCCTTTCCATATCTTTCAGTGAAAAAAAAGATAGAACCACTGAAGATGGACCATCTTTCCACAAGATCAACACTCCACTAGGACTCTTGGGAAATGTGTCCTCATAGGCCCACCCTTCCCACACTGGTAGCATACCACCTAGATACCTGATGTTGTATCTCTCCTACTCGGATTTCCACATATAGTATTCTCGTGGTGCTTCCTGCTATCATCCGGAGAATTTCTAACTCCTGATATTGAACCACACTATCCCACAACTTGAGAATCACTCAGGTTGCACTCTGTGATCAGCTCCTAGTTGATGAAAAAAATATAGAAGTCAACCTAAATATGTTCACCTAAGATCGGATTTCAAGCCTGAGACCATCCTCAAACATTCACTAAAAGAAATACTCATCACCCTCTAGAAGAGGTGTGAAGTGCTATAGGTCTGTGAAGTGAGAATAATACTCCTTAACTAAAAGAGTACCCTACTACAGACTAATGAAATCTCAGGCTCGATCGGCCCTCAATGTCTCTGGGTAGAAGTAATCGTATAAGGTATGCTGGAACTCATCCCAAAAAATAACCTACTGGCGTCCCACTTATGAGATCACATCCCACCATTTCTTGGTGGAATACTGAACTATATAGGCAGAGAGCTTCACCCTCCCCTCCGGAGGCGTCACAAGATGCTCGATGATTGACAACATGGCTTCAATAAATTACTTTGTAGCCTGAGGTCCTCTATCCCCTGAGAAAGTGGGATGATACTAGTATTGAAAGACTCACATTAACTCTACCATTGATGGGGTTGGATGTGGTGATCCCTTGAATGTCTATATAAACCTCACGAATCATTCTCGGAACTATGCAACATCACATTTGTCCAATGTTATGGATGGTTCCAAGACAGGAACTGTAGAGACCCTGATACCCATGTTCCTTATGAGACATGATATACTAACATTTCATCACAACATTTACAAATAATATATCATGCCCCATTACTACAGAAGATTGTGAGGCTCAAGATTCTGGGAAACCAGTTGCTTCTGATAAACTTCATTATTACAAACTATTCCTGAAAAATTTAAAACCAAATCGTAGGGTGAGCAAATAGGCCCAGTAAGGGGTTTTTAAAAGGTTTTAAGAAAAATCTTTCTCAAATCAGCCCTTTTGAAGCTAAATACAACACTTCATTGAAAACAAAGCATTATCTTTTCATAAAACGTAATAATCCTACATTTTTGAAACCACTTGCACAGAGAAGAAGTACGTACTTAAAATAAGCTTAAAAGAAGACATGAATCAGAGAATGCAAGCATGTGAAGAATAGATGATGCATAACTTACAACCATAATTACTTCAGTTCTAAATGATTGAGTGTAAGCAGGGAAGACATTCATACTGTGATACATTGGTACATAAGGTTTTTTATAACATCATACCACAAGTGTTACAGTTCTTATTTCATAGATTCATTCTCATTGTCAAGGGAATTTTCAACTAGGGGATGTCTTGTTAGTTGGACTAACCCCTGGTTGACCATTTATCATTACATGTAGAGGGAGTGTATAATGCCTAGGCTTGTCAAGACCTTGTGTCATGATCTTAAAACATAACTTAGTACGGATCAAGGAAAACCGCCAATCCTGTTTCCTATAGTAGCACAAGCCAAGCCTAACTGCCAAGACCATCACACATAAAAGCACAAGCCAAGGCTAACCGCCAAGACCGTCTCACATAAAAGCACAAGCAAAGGCTAACCGCTATGACCATCGCACATAAAAGCACAAGTCAAGGCTAACAACCAAGACCATCACACATAACGTCTCATGAGATTCTTACTTTACCCAATGCATTGGAGCACTATATAATTCCGGGCGCACCTGTCCATAAACACTTAAGTCCAAAACATCCCTCGAATATCTTGACATGGACTTTCTTTCATAGGGTTTCATTCATACATTCTTAATAAAACCCCCTTTTTTACATACATATTCATAACTTTAAGAGAGTTCAATCATTAATAAAACTAAGACATACATGCTAAAAATCTGTACACATAAGAAATTAACATAACAATTGAAAACATGGGTTTTAAGGAAATGAACATGAACACTTTAACATTCAAAATCCTCATAATACCAAGTTAAGAACAAGGTCGTTCATATCTAATACACATGCTGATAAATGGGTACTTTGGATGTTTATTTAAAAATGTGTGAATATACATATATTTATACATTTAGGGATATAAAGTGTGCAATTAGTTACATCTTGAGAAGTCATGTATATATGTATGCAAACTTCATGAACATATATATAGTTGTCTAAAAACTCATCTGCACTTTAAATAACATGACCTTTCCTTTGAAGAGTTTGCAAACATCATAAGAGGAACTTGTACTTGAAGACAACATATTGATACAAGGTTATATATACCTATATACATATAAATTTAGGTGTGTATACACACGTGCATGGGTTTACCAAATTAAACCATACTCAATAATATTTTTCATGTTATACATTAATCAAATTGAATGTTTGGTAAAACCGAATGGAGTTCTTTTACATAAAAAAAGAATGTGAACATAATTTTCATAAAACCCTTATTGGCATAAAATCATTCTTGAATACAACATGGTCGATCCATAAATATGAGAACATATATATGAATACATATATACACTTGTAAACGTTTAAGGAATTAACACTGCCCTTCTCCACAAAACAAAATCATGATTTGTCAAGAATGGTGATAAATGAAAATTTCGAAGGAATTATTTTGATATCAAAGTAATCATTAAATTTCATCATACATATAAACATGTAGGTTCACAAAAACTGAAATCAAACAAGACGGGAACCCTTACCTGCATTCGACTCACAAAACCGGAAGGGGGAAATAGGTGAAATACAATTATCCCGACCTTATACATATATTGATAGATATATATACACATATATAAGTAGAGATTAAAAAAACAATGCCTTAGTACTAGAGAAAACAAGACATATAAAAAGATTTCCCTTACCTGCTAGGAGAGGAGGAGAAGGAAGAAGCAGGCGACACCAGACCGGTGGTCAGAGATCCAAGAAACTGGGTGAAAAAACTCCCCTTGCCTTCGGTGCAAAACGAGGTTTTTAAAAAAAAGAGGACTCTTCGACTGGGGAGACGTTGATAGGGTATCCGAGGCTGACCAATAACTAGGCGGTGCCGAATTTGTGGAAAGAGGGGGTTTCCACTGTCGGCTTAGACGGAGTAAATGAGTCCCTATCCAACTGGTTCGGCGCGTGCATGAGGAAGAAGAAGCCATGAGGAGAGAGAGAGACGCGAAAAGGATTGGACGGCTGAGGTCAAATGCAGATCGATCGAACAGCTCAGATGTGGTGTGGCTTTAATAAGATTTGACGGCTCCGATGGAGATGTGCCAGATCCGACGGTCCAGCAGGGAGTGGCGTTTTAAAAGAAACGCGGGTCTCCTGTGGTTTCATATATATATATATATATATATATATATATTAAACATCAATAATTTTAAGTTTTTTATTTTCCTTATTATATTAACTTTATTATTATAATCCCACAATTATTAATCACTTATTATATTAATAAAGCTCAATTTTTCATTAAATACACAACTAAATTACTTAATTCACTCTTATCATAACCATATTTTTATTTTCATTTATTATTTATCTTAATTTTCCATAATTGAAGATTTGTGTTATTTAATAAAATTAAGCATTTAACATCACAATATTGTTAATTATTCTCAAATTCGCAAATGAGAGTGCATTAATCCAAAAAATTAACATTATGAAATACATACGTAAATCATAATTTGACATCGTCTCAAAACTATTAATAAAAGATCAAATTATAAACATTTGCGTTTTTATTATTACTTAAATTTAATTTAGAGATAAATATAAGACATTTAATTTAATTTTTGACACAACATATATAACTCATGATTTTGAGTGCATATTTTCTTAAACAAAATAAAAACCCATCATATTCAATATAATTAAAAAATAATTGTTTAATTGCTCAAGTTAAAAACGTGTATAGTAAATAGTGGAAAAAAATAATATTAATTTTCACCATTTTGAAACATAAAATATAATTCACCTTTTGGGAAAACAAGCAATAAATTAATTATATTATTATTGATGTCACTCATTAAATATTAAAGCAAATAATGTAATTAACTTTTTTTAACCTTTCGAAGGTAAACAAATCTTATCTTCCATGATCCACTTGAAAAATTAAAACATTGGAGGTTAAGAGGATCATGGGAGAGCCAACTGCTATATTTATAGCTGTTAGGGTCTAACGGTCGGGTATGTTTTCTATATAACACCTGGTCTCAGGGTATCCCTCACTTAAGGCGACTGAAGGAGAAAAAGAGGAGGCGGTTCGTGTTATTCTGTTAGTTCTCAGTATGGTTGTGGTGGCTTCAGTCATCCTTATGTTTATTCTGATGGATTACAAAGACCCTTACCGCCTTCTTGGCGTCCTTGTGGTTTTAAGCAGTCTCCCAATAATTGTAATTGGGGTTTTAATTGGGATTTTTGGTTAACTAAAATTCTTGTTCGATTGTCATGAGTTGTAGTCGCCAAGACGTTCCTCAATTGAATAAAAGGCCCTTTCATTCATTTTTATGAGTTTTCTATATTTTATTATTATTATTATCTTATAAGATGATTGTTTGTTCAATTAATGGATGACATTGTAATATAAACATTCATTACTCAAAACACAGTTTCTTGGGTCGTTACATTATTTCACCCTTCAATGAATCGCATCCTCAAAATTCTATTCATAAAAAAAGGAAAAAAATAGAAACCCCACACGTACAACATTACCGAAATAGAGGATCAGGATCGGTTAACGGAATACCAAAGTTGGCACATAGTTCTTCCATTTCCCTAGCCCATATGCAATTTGAGCAGTACCTCTTGTACTCCTGCTCATGTGTACTGCACACAGGCTTCTAAAGGGAGGCTCGTGGGGTGAAAAGCTCAGAAACATCTGAGTAGATAAATTCCATGATAACTCTTCAGGCTACATCACGCTCGAGGTAATCGAGGGGAATGATGCAATTGAGGAGACTAAAATTTAAGACATGGAACATATAGGCTGCACTAAGCTAGCCATCCTGGGCAGCTTTGATGAATCATGCTCTGGTAGAGAAGTTTTGTGCCAGAGTAAAACACTGAAAGAGACCATCAAAGTATCTTCCCCTTCGCCTATATCAGGGATGTTGAGCAGTGGCGATGAGATGAAAAACACGATCATCCTCCCGACAGGAACTAAGAATCTCAGGACCGTTCGCTAAATCGAGCAGATGTTGTAAAGACCCTCGCAGGTGGAGAAAAGATGGATAATCCACCTTGCATGTCCTGATCATAATAACCTCTACTAACTCATCGGGTAGTGATGAGATGTTCGCTTGACCAGCCATCTGAAAAAAAAACATTCGAAAGAGAACTCTTAACAACACTGATAAGGTAGAGGTAGGAAAGGAATCATGAAACTTTAATTTATGAAAATGTATACATAAAAAATCCTAAGTTTACTAAACGAACCCCACAAAGAGAGGAAAAACTCCCTAACTCTTCAAACCACACACAAGATGAACAGACGAGGTTAAACTCATTGGAACATCTATGACGCCTCCTGAGTTTAGAATGAGGGGTATGGAGTTGGGAAACATCATTATACACCTCTTGCCTAAGAGAAAATCGGGTGGACACATCTTCCAACACCCCAAATTCCATTCACTAGCCCCAGAAGCTGTAGTGCAAAATTTGGCACAGGTAAGCCGCTCGGAGGTCTCCGGCAACAAAAGCTTCTTGAAAGGGGTTATCAAGCATCGTGCCAAATTCTTCGCCAGTTGTGAACACTCAGAAGAGTCCCTCGTGATACTTTCCCCATCATACATAAGAGGGAAATTGGGTTGTCATCATTAGGAGATAATCCATTCCCAACCCCTGGTGTAGACTAATCACCCTAGGTGAATTTGACACGTCATACAGGTGCTTACATGTCGTGCGAATTCGGGTGTAATTAAGAATGCTCTCACGGCTAGCTAGAGATTCAATGTTCTCTAGAGCCTCCGTGGGAAGTGATAGTAGGTCAGTAGGTACATTTTCATCAGCCATCTGAAAGTTATAACATTTTGACTTAGTCAATCATTGTAATACATTCATACCACATGGTTTTCCAGAGTTTCCTGAACCCATCCTCTGATACCAATTGTAGAGACCCCGATCCCCATGTGCCTTATGAGACATGGTATACTAACATTTTATCACAACATTTACAAATAATATATCATGTCCCATTACTACAGAAGATCATGAGGCTCAGGATTCTGGGAAACCAGCTGCTTCTGATAAACTTCATTAGTACAAACCATGCTTGAAAAAATTAAAACAAAAATGTAGGGTGAGCAAATAGGCCCAGTAAGGGGTTTTAAAAGCGTTTTAAGAAAACTATTTCTCAAAACCCCTTTTGAAGCTAAAAAACACTTCACTGAAAAAAAAGAATTATCTTTTCTTAAAACATGAAAGTCCTACATTTTTGGAAACCACTTGCACAGACAAGAAGTACGTACTTAAAATAAGCTTAAAAGAAGACATGAATCAGAGAATGCAAGCATGTGAAGAATAGATGATGCATAACTTACAAACATAATTACATCACTTCTAAATGATTGAGTGTCAGCAGGGAAGACATTAATATCGTGATACATTGGCACATAAGGTTTTTGATAACAGCATACCAAAAGTGTTACAGTTCTTATTTCATAGATTCATTCTCTTAGTCAAGGGTATTTTCAACTAGGGGATGTCTTGTTAGTTGGAAAAACCCCTGGTTGACAATTTATCATTACATGCTGAGCGAATGTATAATTCCTAGACTTGCCAAGACCTTGTGTCATGATCTTAAAACATAACTCAGTACGGGTCAAGGAAAATCGCCAATCCCATTTCCCATAGTAGCACAATCCAAGGTTAACTGCCAAGACCATCGCACATAAAAGCACAAGCCAAGGCTAACCACCAAGACCATCGCACATAAAATCACAAGACAAGGCTAACCTCCAAGACTGTCGCACATAAAAGCACAAGTCAAGGCTAACAGCCAAGACCGTCGCACATAACGTCTCATGAGACTCTTACATTACCCAATACATTGGAGCACTATATAATTTCGGGCGCACCCGTCCAAAAACACTTAAGTCCAAAACATCCCTCACATATCATGACATGGTATTTCTTTCATAGGGTTTCATTCATAAATTCTTAATCAAACCCCCTTTTTACATACATATTCATAACTTGGAGACAGTTCAATCATTAATAAAACTAAGACGTACGTGCTAAAAATCCGTACACATAAGAAATTAACTTAACAATTGAAAACATGGGTTTTAAGGAAATGAACATGAACACTTTAACATTCCAAAGCATTATAATACCAAGTTAAAAATAAGTTCATTCATATCTAATACACATGCTGATAAATGGGTATTGTGGATGTTTATTTAAAACTGTGTGAATATACATATATTTATATAGTTAGGGATATAAAGTGTGAAATTAGTTCCATCTTGGGAAGTCATGTATATATGTATGCGAACTGCATGAACATATATATAGTTGTGTAAAAACTCATCTGCACTTTAAATAACATGAAATTTCCTTTGGAGAGTTTGCAAACATCATAAGAATAACTTGTATTTGAAGACAAAATATTGATACAAGGTTATATATATACCTATATACATATAAATTTTGGTGTGTAAACACATGTGAATGGGTTTACCAAATTAAACCATACTCAATAATATTTCTCATGTTATACATTAAACAAAATTAATGTTTGGTAAAACCGAAGGGAGTTATTTTACATAAAAAAAAGAACGTGAACATAATTTTCATAAAACCCTTATTGGCATAAAATTATTCTTTCATACAACATGGTCGATCCATAAATATGAGTACATATATATGAATACATATATACACTTGTAAATGTTTAAGGAATTCACACTGACCTTCTCCACAAAACAAAATCATGATTTGTCAAGAATAGTGATAAATGAAATTTTCGAAGGAATTATTTTGATATCAAACTAATCATTAAACTTCATCATACATATAAACATATAGGTTCACCATAACTGAAATCAAACAAGACAGGAAACCTTACCTGCGTTCGACTCACAAAACCGGAAGGGTGAAACAGGTGAAATACAATTCTCTTGACCTTATACATATATAGATATATATATATACACATATATACGTAGAGAGTAAAAAAAGGTGCCTCAGAACTGGAGAAAACAAGACAAATAAAAATATTTCCCTTACCTGCTCGGAGAGGAGGAGAAGGAAGAAGCAGGCGACGCCGGACCGGTGGTCAGAGATCCAAGAAACTGGGTGCTAAAACTCCCCATTCCTTCTGTGCAAACTAAGGTTTAAAAAAAACATAGGACTCTTTGACTAGGTAGACGTGGACCAGGTATCCAAGGCTAACCAATAACTAGGTAGTTTCGACTTTGTGGAAAGAGGGGGTGCCCACTGTCGGCTTAGGTGGAGTAAACAAGGCCATATCCTACTGGTTTGGCACGCGTGCGAGGAAGAAGAAGCTGCGGGGAGAGAGAGAGATGCGAAAAGGATTGGATAGCTAGGATCAAATGCAGATTGATCGAACGGCTTGGATACCGTGCGGATTTAAAAATAATGGATGGCTGCGATGGAGATGCACCAGATCCAACGGTCCAGCGAGGAGTGGCATTTTAAAAGAAACGCGGTTCTCCCGCGATTTCATATATATATATATATATATATTAAAAACATCAATAATTTTATGTTTTTTTTCATATCCTTGTTATATTATCAATATTATTATAATCCCACAATTATTAATCACTAATTATATTAATAATGTTTAATGGTTCATTAAATACACAAGTAAATTACTTAATTCACTCTTATCATAACCATATTTTTATTTTCCTTTATTAATTATCTTAATTTTCCATAATTGAAGATTTAGGTTATTTAATACAATTAAGCATTTAACATCACAATATTGTTAATTATTCTAAAATTCGCAAATGAGAGTGCATTAATCCAAAAAATTAACATTATGAAATACGTACGTAAATCATAATTTGACATCGTCTCAAAACTATTAATAAAAGATCAAATTATAAACATTTGCGTTATTATTATTGCTTAAATTTAATTTAGAGATAAATATAAAAATTTAATTTTAATTTTGATGCAAAATATATAACTCAAGAGTTTGAGTGCATATTTTCTTAAACAAAATAAAAACCCATCAGATTCAATATAATTACAAAACAATTGTTTAATTGATGAAGTTAAAAACGTGTATAGTAAATAGTGGAAAAAAATAATATTACTTTTCACCGTTTTGAAACATAAAATATAATTCACCTTTTGGGAAAACAAGCAATAAATTAATTATATTATTATTGATATCACTCTTTAAATATTAAAGAAAATAACGTAATTAACTTTTTTGAATCTTTAGGAGGTAAACAAATTTTATATTCAATGGTCCACTTGAAAATTAAAACATTGGAGGATAAGAGGATCATGGGAGAGCCAAGGGGTATATTTATATCCGTTACGGTCTAACGGTTGGGTATGTTTTCTATAAAAAGCAAGGTCTCGGGGTATCCCTCACTCAAGCCGACTGAAGGAGAAAAAGAGGAGATGGTTTGTGTTATTCCGTTAGTGCTCAGTACGGCTACGGTGGCTTCGTCCATCCTTATGTTTATTCTGATGGATTCCAAAGACCCTTACTGCCTTCTTGGTGTCCTTGTGGTTTTAAGAGGTCTCCCAATAATTGTAATCGGGTTTTTAATTGGGATTTTTGGTTAGCTAAACTTCTTGTTCGATTTCCGTGAGTAGTAGTCGCCAAGATGTTCCTCACTTGAATAAAAGGGCCTTTCATTAATTTTGATGAGTTTTCTCTATTTTATTATTATTATTATCTTATAAGAGGATTGTTTGTTCAAGTAATGGATGAAATTGTAATATAAGCATGTCAATACTCAAAACACAGTTTCTTGGGTCATTACATGCACGATGGGAGGTATTGATGGTTATCCCTGATATACCATGTATGGGGTATCGTAACTTCCCTGAATCAGGCGTACAACATAAGGACGTCACTGTGGCATGACTCTGTAAGGGAAAGCACACACCTTAGAACATGATTATAATGGACTAAAACATAGAAGTGCAATACAAGAATGGGAGAAGGAAAGCATTCCATATTTTCATAATAGGGACACATGGCATGTTTTACCCCAACAAAGCTTGTTCCTTTAAGCCTTCACATGGGTGTGTACTCCTTCCAACCTTGGTCGTGTAACAAACCATACACATAGCGTGTTCCCCCAAGACATGACATGTACATGAATCATTTTCCCATGACCGATTTCTTCTACAGGAGAAACGCACACAGTTGTCCTAGAATGACAGTACATGGCATGTTCATTCTAGACACGGTGTGTACTAGATGGATTTAAACAATACGTATTGGTTGTCATGCTACTGGATAAATGTGTTCAACTACATGGTTTGTTAAATATTGACATGGTGTGTATTGCCTATGTTTCATCCATCAGTGTCATTTGTCACATGGGTGGACACACAGTCCTTACAACACAGTGCAAGCATCCGATACACGATGTGTTCCTCCAAGGATTTCCCAACCCTGTGTCTCTCCCCACACAGTCAGTGACATAATTATGGACTACACGGTGTGCACATATAGTACACGACATGTAATTAAGAAAAATAGTTTTTTCCCAAAAAGAATGTTACATGGAATGTATTCAACAATACACACCATGTATTGCGGGTTTTCTTGGTCAATAATCATTAATAACTACTCTGGAACCCTAAAAAACAATGAAACAAACATTAATGTGCCAAATTATGATCTGTGAGGGCCCATAATCCCCATGAATCAATGTTTCGTATATTATTCATGTCATATAAAATCATAATAGTGTAATGATTCACCAAATTCGAATCCATGAGGGCCCCTAACACCTAAAGAACAAAATTCTGTCCTTATTTCAAACTAAAAATTAAACAATCCAATAGAAAATTAAATATCAGGTATTTTATCAAGGAATTTGTCACAACAGAATGAATATCTAGCATAACATCATCACAAAAACATTCAATAGCTGATGCTCACTAAATGGAATGACAAAAATGCATGACATGTAATTTATAGAAACTGCTTATATTATTCATGAGTTGGTATACCCTCATCTCATTGGATTGCAACAAAAATAGAACTACCATTATATCAATAACAAAAACAAAAAACATGTGAATCACCCAATGGTGAAATCAAATCTATTGTATTAATTGAAAATCCATAAAAATTGAAATAATCGAGGTAAATTAGATTTTCCTTGTACAAAGTTTAGATGCTCCCCATAACAGCTTATAACGATTACATATTCCATCATATCCCTGACTAATGGCCCCAAATATTATGTCAATAAGAAAAAATTCCTCTGATACCACTTTCTAACTTCTAGGTTCCAGCTGTCTCCTAGAGGTTCCCCATACCCGGTTGGTCACATCGCCTCAAGTGCATTTCCCCGAATTACAGAGGATATTGAATAGCAGAGAGGGCCTTAGGAGTGATAATGGGGAAACTATTCCCTAATTGGAAGAGTAACACAATGGAAATAAATAGACAACAATAGTAGAAGCAGTAATTACCATCCAATTGTGAACAACGGAAGACTAATAGTAAATAAACAACTGCATCATATATATAAATAATGATGCATGTCACAATATATAGGAAATCATCCAAATAGGTCGCAATTCTGAACTACAGTACTAAACCAATGTATAACTGAGAAAAAAATTAAAAATAATCTCCAAAATCATTGCAAGCCTTTGTTTGGTCCCATGTTATCCATCCCCATAGTATTCAAGTACCTGAAGTAGAAGGGGGCTTGCCCTTTTTTATACCTGCAACAATATAATCTGTTTGACCTTAAATGCATGACCCAAACAGGGTGTGAGAAGAATCCCAATAGGCAATCACCCAAATATCTGTGCCTAATAGTCAGTGAATATATATGGCAGGTAATATGCAAAATGAAGCAATAAAGAAGGAAGTACTCAAAAGTAAACAGTCCTACATTTTCAATTACATTCATTTACATACATCTATTATTCAACCAAATATTCACAAGAAACCCTATAGGAAGTTCTCACAGACTATCCCCTCTGCTTCAACTAATCAATCTCATGTAACCGTCTGGGTATGTTCACATAGGCTAACACATATTGTTCATCATATACAGGGATACGATGGCCTCTTGGGTAAGCTCACAAGGTCTAACCCCTTTGGGGTAATCAAAACAACGACTCCTTGGGGAAGAAACCACCATCAACTCATCCTATATACTTATCGATACACTATAGATACTCTGAGGAAGCACTCGTCCTCAATTCCCCATGAAGTCTCGTAACAGTAACTATAGACGCTCTGAGGGAGAAATCCACATCAATCCCCACTATGGTCTTGCAGAATGATATAGAATTATAGACACTTTGGGGAATCCATCCATGTTAATTCTCCCTATGGTATCATTACACTAGGTTCCCACATCCCTATGTAAGGCAGTCATGCACAAATGATATTCAGTATTCAATGTAATCCTAAAAGTACTACTTGGCTAAACAGCTTCAAAGCATATCACAACATCAGATAAATCATTCCATCCTAACAACACTAGGAATAGAATGAAAGTATCCTAACAAGAAAAAATAGGCCAGACGGTCAATATCGAATCAAACATGGGAAAACACCTCTATAGAACGGAAAGATAACAATATTTACAAACACAATCCCTAAATCAAGAAAACAATCATAGCAGGCATCAATAGGGTTAAAACCCCTAAACACGCAATACCCCAATCTAGGGTATTGGGCACTTTTGAACATAATATTAAAATAATAACCCTGTAAAGAAACAAATCACCTACCTCTACATTGTACAATTGATATAATCTGGTGTTGGACCTTGAATCGACCTAGAACATGGTAGATCGGCAAAAACGCCAGAAACTCTCAACCAATGATATCTCATGAAATAGTAGAAATAAAGGAGAAATTCTCTAGAAGAATAAATAAATCACCATGGAGATTCTAACATAATCTATGGTGGTTAAATTGGAGAACAAATGACGGGTTTGGGGAACATAGAAGAATTGTCGGCTTTGGTCGCTCTTGGACAAGATAAGCCAAGAATAAGTGATTTTTGTGAATGAGATGCAACCTCAGTCTGATATAAGAATTAAAAATAAAATTACACAGTGTGTCTTTAAAATGTACTTGAAATTTATATACGTTTACAGTTCCCTACTTTAGGTTGTCTCTAGGTCACTGCACATGGCCTTATACTCAGTCGTTACATGACCAGTACATTGTCACCCACGAAAACTGGGTACACGGCATGTACTCCTCAAATTTCCAGATTCTACACTTTTTTCTCAAAAACGACAGAAAAGATAAACTCCTACCTAAAAAAAGGTCCATGTTCTTACATATATACACACTCAATGAAATTATTTTGAAATCCTATATGATACCCACAAAAGTGTTACATAACCATGCCTAATGTGATACTCCCCACCATAGTAGTATAATTATTTTCACATTGCAACCAAACACCAACTCCATGACCCACTCCCCAATCAATGTTGAACCAAAAAACAAGACATGGTTCTCTCTCTCCCCCTAGTGACAAAATAAAATATAAAAATATTACCCATTCTGAAATCAGTGAATGTAACATATCATATTCCCTAACATCTTTCCCATCTCATTGAAAAAAAATCAACAATGGCCAATAATTCAGTCCCACCATATTGGTCCACATACGCCTCTCCATAAGTGAAATCTCTATAGAGGCCCTCTATCAGAACACATAATCATCTATATATCATGGAAGATATCAAACACTCTATCAGTATACTCAGGAAGAGGTCATGATATTTTCAATGATCATTTTTATATTGGTATAACACTAATACAACATTTAAAAATATGACCACAAACCAATCCATTCTTGGAACATTATAGTTATATCATATGGGCCTAGAGTAACCCTTTCGACAAGACTCTTGTCACACCCATAATGATTCTAAAAGTACTCATGGATTTTTTTCCAACTCAATAAAAATGGGGAAATATTTACCCCAAAATACATCCAATAACCATGTGTAATAGTGTGTCTCTAAATTATTATGCCTCCATGATGAAATTAAAATTTAACTATTACATGGTCTTGTATAAACAAACCAAGAACATGTTCTAACTCTAGCGATTAACACACCAAGGAAAGATGGATAAAAATACCTATCCAAACCATCTCATGAACCACCTATGATCCCAATCTAGCTCATAAACATAATAAAAAAAATATGACTGTAGGATTACATTGCCTAAGAATCTAAAAATACCGAATTCTATTCAAACTAATGAAATGACTAATGAACTCATAAAACTGTTAACCTTCTCGAAAAATCATAAAATCATCCGCAATAATACACTAGGATTTATCCTCCTATATCCATTTACAAATGATTTAAAACCAAAAAATATATGCTTTAAAAAACCAATGTCACACATAATCTAGTTTACCTCTCTCACTATCCACCCTCAAAAATCAGAAGACACAAACTCACTAAATTGGAATAACATTGAAGAAGGTCACTATGAATTTCAACCATAATCTATGATAACTCAAAAATGCCAAAAAATTATTAGGAATACAACACTCCCTCTTCTTAATGTTATCATACATCATCATGTCTGCACACCCAAATCTAATCTCTCTATTCAATAGACATCTTCTTCCAAACCATTCTCTAAAAACTAGGGAACTTTTACTCTCTAATCTTTTTAAAATTCAAATATTCTGTAGAAGAGTAGTCCACACAACCACCCTCTAAAAAAACACATTTTGGTCCAAAAATCATACATCTATGAACTAACTATACATGACGATCACATTTGCATACTCAACATTGAGCATATCACTATTGATCTACTAAAACATCCATCAGACCAGAATACATAAAATATCATTCTATAAGGCTTATTTTATGTTCATATTATATGCCTACCCTTATTAATGGGATTACTTTTGAGTCTATATGGAATGATTCAAAAAAAATCTATGGCCCCATCCTAATTAGACAATATCAATAAATCCATAATTAATTAAGATATCATAAACACATGTGTTTCACCCAAGGATAAAATCATTGAAAACCATAACATTGAATAAATTGAAATTGAATCACTTACCCTAAAAACATAAACATCCTATCAAAACATGTGTTTGTGATGAACTGGTTGAAATCCACCACTAAATCTAATGTATTCCTTTATCTTCTATCTAGAAAATAAAAAAATAATAAATCAATGAATTAACTTCTATGATAAACCTTTATATCTTATCATCCTAGGATCCACCAAATTGGCTCCTTGATCTATTTCACCCCATGAAATCCTGTGTTCCTCCTTATATTCCAGAGGCTGATAATTTGAAGTTATAGTCTATAAATAAATTTTCATGATACTATACCCCAATATCAATGAACAAAACTAGACATAAGAAATCTGTAACCATAACAAATTATTTTTTTGAAAGAATTAATATACTAAAATAGGTTCATTCATTAATAAACTAGAAAATATTAATGGCCCAAAAATCTATTCTATATATACAATATCAATCACCCACTAGGCTGGTCGCATATAAACAAATAATTGAAGAATAAATAAACTAGTCTCCACATCAAACATTGGGCTATATCAAATACCACATATCTAGTACCCTATCATTCTAATCTGGAACGATCACCAGTCTCCGTAATAGAATCCCACTCAAGCATTCTCTCATGGACCTTTTCTCTATCAATCCTACATATATTCAAAAACTAAAAGTGGATATAAGTTTTACACACACACCGAGGTTCATATATAGGGGAGATAAATAAATTTTATTATTCTACCCCAACAATAACCCTATAGCCTAAAACCATAAGTTCTTTCCCATTAAATATTCAAAACATTTCAAAAAATTAATTTAAATTAATATAAACAAATCAACTTCAGATCTTTAGTTTCAAGACCTTGACCAACCATACCTAATTAGGATCATTTTGGAGTATTTCAAAGAACATCATGATTACAATGCATCTCATGTAACATGGAGACTCCACCATTGTGTCACCCACAACCAAACCTCATGACATTATTTTTGATATCTTACTCAGTACATGGAACTCCTACCAAACTAATGTTATATTGAATTCAAGAGAAACAATTTAAAATCTAAATCTTGCATAGTAATTAATTATATCAAGAGTATCAGTCTAAAAAAATGTAAACATTAAAATAAATATTATTGTCTCATCATAATGACCCCTAAATGAGACATAAAATCATTAATTAATTGAGGATTTTCCAACACCAAAAACATTGGTTCAGAGTTTTAGTCTACAAAACCATATGTATACCATACCATAATTTTATACAGAATAAATTTTTCTCATAAACCATAAAAGTAGGGATTAAATTCCCCATTCATAAAAAATACAATACAGGTATTATATAGAATTATTATATATCTTAAACCCTAAAGTACAATGTTTGTGCTCAAATCCACTCTAATGACACCATCCCAAATATTCTAGAGCTACTGTCTACTATACTAATTTGTAATATTATACATGGAATAACATACCAATGGATAGAATAGTTTATTAGTCTTGGTAATCTAGATATATATATGATCCCCATTTTATATTTGATTACAATAATTACAACATGATTTTTTTCCACGAAAATAATTATTCCCTCTATCATTTTCATAAATATCATTGATAGTAAAATTCCAAGATTCTTCCGAATGGAAAAATTGATGGTGAGACCAAATGATCATTAAGATTCATGTAAATCAAAATAAATCATTAGTAAATAAATAATAGTAAATAAATAATAATTAATAAGGAATTGTAAACTTATGAAAACACATTTGAAATATCCCATCCTTTTAAAAAGTTACATCATTTTTAAATTTTTTTGTTAATACTCGCTTTAATGTTTAAATATGTGGTTATCAAGTCCTTGGGGAGGTATGGGAGTTTTATAGGGGTGCGTTACATGAATGGAGGTGAAGAGCTTCCAATCAGTGCATAGTTTATGGCTATCACATAGTGTAAAAAATGTTCCTAGCCTAAACAACATTGTGACATGGGAGCCATTTAGGATAGAAGGCTAGTTCAGAATTACTACTTGGTTATATTAAAAGTGAATTTATCTCTAGGTAACAATGAAATACATATTTACTTATATAGTAGATTTTTTAGGGATTTTTCATACTATGCGAGTAAACCGTGCACCCCATTAAAAGATAAAAAATTTACACCTTTTCTGCCTTTGGATTTCCTGATCCCCACATGATATTTCTTTAAAATATACCCCATAAACCATTATTGAAAAACCAGAAATACCATACTCATACTTGGGTGATTCTCAATGTATTGTTGTGAATTTACAGCGTGTTTGGGTGGGAATGGATGATCTGGGTGATTCTAACCATCCAAAATTCAATATTTTCTATAATAGGGCTTATAGAATATCTCCTATCCTTTTGAAAAAATAAAACCTTCAATTTTCATTCATATGATAGATTTAGTATATATTAGATATTTGAGTTCACATTAAGGGTGGATATTAAGCTTTTTTTCATGAACATACATGAGTTAGGTGGCATTAAATCTTTTTTCCATTGTCTTGTTGTGCTATATGTGTGTGTAGTTGTTCTATTTTCTTCCCTATTTTTTATGTATCTTGTTACAGAATGTTATTTCTACCCTTTATTGTGTTGGAAGACCCTTCATAGAACCTTTTGTGTCCATTAATGATATAATACCCAACATAGGGCTACCCAAGGGGTAAGAAGGACACCAGTAAATGGTGAATTAAAATGGTAGACTTATATTCAATGGTTTTATGAGACTGAGTAGGTAATTGAAATGTAATTCATACATGGGTAGGTTTATGGTTAATTTAAATGATTATATGTTGGATTATAAATTGATTAATATGTAATATAAGGGTTTTTATAGTATTTTCTAGGGATATGACACAATTACAGATGTATTGATGGAAAATGATCATTTAAAGGAAGAAATATTTTTAATGGGTGTGTTGACCTCAATGTGATTTTAAAATGTATTTCTTATTGAGACACTAAATATTGTTTTCAAATGAGGGAAAGGTACATTTTTTGTGAATATGTTTTAATGTTAATCTAGGTTGGATTAAAATGGAATTAAAATCATTTATAATGTTCTAGTTTGACAAATGGGAACACATGTGTTTAAAATGTGGTTTCAAGATAAATTCAGTACGTATTTTAAAATTTTATTATTTCCATGATGAAGTTATAATGGACTGATGGGATCATGGTAATTGAGGGGACATAAGATTTAGTGAGATAATCCCCATAAAAAATATGTTGGCATGTTATCATGATTATGGAAGGTTGTAATTGATGATTTGACATAACGAGGTGGTTTTCATGATGTAAAAATGGTTTAAATGGGATTAATGTGAATATGTTAGTAGATTTAGATTTATACATGAAATGTATATGTAACAGCCCGGGTAAATAAAGAATATGACATTTTCATATTTATCCATATTTGTAAATAAAATATTAATATTACTTTAAATGGGACGCTATGATCGATGGCGTACCCAATACGCAACAACGAGTTTCTTGGGAATCTTACATTGCACTCTAATAATAAAATAATATTGTTTAATATGGTAGTTAATGCCTAGTCATTGTAATGGAGGGAA
The DNA here is from genome assembly GCA_963277665.1 of Viscum album. Taxonomy (NCBI): domain Eukaryota; kingdom Viridiplantae; phylum Streptophyta; class Magnoliopsida; order Santalales; family Viscaceae; genus Viscum; species Viscum album. The sequence goes on from OY728127.1 coordinate 1,380,636,589, forward strand.
TGAACAGAACTAACTACAGAATGATTATATATGTTTGTCAAAAAAATTACTTTTATCCAATAAATGTTAGAGGCTTAAAATGAGAATGAATCCAATTTGAAGCGTAAATATTCTAATATTCTTTAAAAGGTCGATTAACCACCTTTTGGTGGTGAACCCTTTTTAAATCCAATTTTTGAAAATTTCATATGTTATATTGGACCAAATATAATTCTTCTTTATAATCAGGACATCAAAATATACATTGTGTAAATTTTTGGTATTTTTCCGATAAAGTTCATTTTTTAATGAATAGTGAAAAATGTGGTATTTTAATTCAAAAACTCTTTTTAATATAATTTATTTATATGATTAAATTATATTTTGAATTGGTTATAAAGTCCAATTATAATATATTTTTACCATTTAATCCAATAGTGGTCATTGTAATTAATTTCACTTTGAAATTGGACTTGAACTAGTGTCACTTTTTTAATAGATATTGATTATTAAAAACACGCTATTTGTTTTGACAACGAGAATTAATTATTAAATTAATTAATGAATCTTATATGTTTTGAATTTTGTAAAATAGACATTATTTTGTAATTCAGAATATCAAATATATCTTAGGGTGAAGTTTTGGTATTTTAATGAAAAACATCAATTTTTGATTAATAGTGAAACCACTAAGTGGTACTTAAAAAACTATTTTTTTCGTTTAAATGAAATTTTACTACCTCTATGTTTTTAATTTCAAAAATACGACATAAATGGTAGTCATTAGGAAGTAAAATGTGGTTCAATGAGATTAAAATAATTTTTTGGTGAATAGTTACTTTTATGTTTTAATCGCAATTAGAGGTAATTAGTGTAATTTATGGTAAAAATAATGTTTTAATAATATGAAATGACATTGACACATGTACTACCCTTATTGGATGAGTCATGGCCTACCAAGACAATCCATGGGTCAACATGGGGACCCCATCGATCCACTTTGGTAGGAAAATGACATTAATACCTTTTTATTTATAGTTAAAATTAAAATGTCACAAACATGTGTTTTTTTACTAAAACAATTTTTACATGGGGTTATACAAGTAATAATTTTGACTATAAATATTCATTAGAAAGATAAAACGATTTCCTACATCATGATATTTTTTTTATAATTTTTAGACATTATATAAATTAAATTATTTATGAATCCATGATGATGCAGCGATTACCACATTATTTAACGATTTAAATAAAATGAAAAGGTAATGTAAAATCTAAGACCTACACATGTAAAAAACATATTGGATGGGTGGATTTAGAAATATTATCACCTTATCCTTGAAATATATAATTTTGGGACCTTTAAAATCTGAAAAGCATTATATAATAATGTAATAATTTATAACTTTCCAAGAGTGCCCCTCCTCTCCTCTTATAAAAGGCCCCCACCTCTACCACCTTACACACACATCTCAAACCATTGGCTTGGCCAAACCCTGCCCATTTCATCTATCCACATACCTCTCTTCATAATTGAAGCCTCACCTTTGGCAGAATTCTCTTCAAGAAACCCTTTTGGTTCAAACCAAGAGGATTTAGCCGATTTAAAGGAATATAAAGAAACGAACAAGGCAAGTCGGACTTGAGGTAAGGGATCCTACCCCTCTCTTTCTTTTTAAGTACACTCTTTTATGTCATTTAATTTAAGATCAACTTTCTTATGATGGTTATGTTATTTTATATTTATCCTACTGTAATTTTTAAGTTCATATGATGAGAGACCCTATTTTCTCTCATCAATCCATTTTGGAAGTTTTGAGTGGCGCCGTTAGGCTACCGAATTTTCATAAGAGATCTAACCTCTCTCTTTCTTTTTAAGTACTCTCTTTTATGTCACTTCTTTTAAGTGCCTATTTGTTATGTTGGGTGATGTTATTTTATATTCATCTTTCTGTACATTTTATTGTAATATGATGAGAGACCCTATTTAATCTCATCAATCCATTTTTGGAAGTTTTAAGTGGCGCCGTTAGGCTGCCGAGTTTTCGTAGGGGATTTTTCAACTCACTTTTAGTCCAATGAGATTTATGATAAATTTTCCACCATTTCCATTGCGTGTTGAATGTACTGACCATTATTATACTCTTTGTGTAATATAATTTCATTTATTTGTATTTAAATATTCATTGTATGCCCCTTCTTCAATGGGGTGTACGTTTCAAAAGTTACCCAAGTCGGTAAGGGAACCTTTCACCCTCCTCTTTTTAAAAGACTTAATTTTTATGTATTTTAATTCACATACTATTTTGTTGGGATAGGTTCTTCTATATCCTTATTGATTTAAACATTATTTCCAAGTGATGAGATACCCTTTTTATCTCTCATAAACTGTTTTTTTCTAAATTTTGAAGTGACGTCGTTAGGCTATCGAATTTTTTCAAGGGAACATCTTAACCCAATTTTAATTCTTTGGGATAAAATTGTTGTCCTTGAATATGTAGTTCTATGAATATGTGTGAATAACCTCTGATTGTTTTACACTTAATATCAAATTATATTTGGTGTATTCAGTTGTCACACATAATTATGTAATTGATTTATCCTTAATCCATGGATACCGTCGTTGTATGGGACTTCACCTCAATTTCTGTTCATTGATGAATATTTTGTTTTATACACAACTTTTTATATATGGTGTATAAACCCCTTTGACTTTTACACTTATTCAAAAGTAATTTTTTTTTATATGAAGTGTTTTTCTAAACTACAAAAGGAATGTTTCTTTGTCGTACGTATGCGGTGACAACGACTTCTCCGCCGCCGTAACCATTATTTTAATTTCGGCTTCCTCTACAATCCATAACATTATTTTTAATGAAAAATAAATACCATGTTTTACTTTTCTTTTATTATGGTATTTAAAATGGTTTTGATAATGTTTTTATTATATCAATGTGTTATTGATATATTGTGATTCAAATGTGGAAATGTTATGTTTCCTTTATGCATGTTTTATGTGATACGATTAGGTTATGGTTCTTGGGAATTTTTATGAAGACAGGTGGTTCTGTGATAATCTAAGGGCGGGTGAGCCCGATATAGCTCTCCAATGCATTGGGTAACGCGAAGGAGTTAAACATTAAGATTTCTCAAAAGAGATTTAGGGAATATACTGTGATGGGTATTCCAAGCGTAACCAAGAGGGTTACTCCTTATGCAAGAATGTTATGAATGCCTCGAGTTACCTTTATGCCTTATGATTTCTATGTTTTATTCATGATTTGATGAGGTATGTTAAATTGCTTATGTTTTATGAGTAAAGTATGATTTCATTGATTCTTATGTATACATGTACTCATGTTTCCTTTCAATATTTCTTATATCCCTTACAGAGCTTTTTATGCACGTCCCAAGTTTTTGAAATGTTTTACATAGGAATTAAAGATAAATAGGGTCAAGGATGGGATCAAGGAAAGACATGCTATCTAAAACATGTAACTAGACATGTTTCTTTTAAGAGTTTTATTTATTTATGGAAACTTAGTAGAAGTTTCTACTTTGTAATCTTTTGAGATGTAATAGTTATGTCCTAATTCTCTAAAACTCTAAACCAGAAAAGATATTCAATGTGAAATATTCATTTAATTCAATATTATGTAAGGATTATGGACGGGGCCATATAGTTGGTATCAGAGGTCGGTTTAGTTAACTTTATAGGTTAGGGTATTCTCTAACCATATGTGACAGTACCATAATCGATAGGATTTTAGAAAGAGTCGTAGTTTTTAGATAATGTAAATGAGTAAGTATATCTGTGTGTTTATCCTCCTCATTAGTACATGATAATTTTGTTGATATACTCACACTGACATTTCTGGTTTTAGTAAATGGATGGATCTAGCAGGCACCACGGTGACAATGGGTTTGAAGGAAACTGTGGTGGTTGTCTGATTAAGAGACCGAATGAAATGGGGGATTCAATGAGGAAACTCATGGTTGTTCTAAACCAACTATGAAAGAGTCATGATAAAACACTTTAACCATGGTATGTTATGTAATGCATCAGGTACGAGATGACCAATCGATGTGGAAGTTCGGGTAATAATTATAAAGGTAACCATTAGGGTTTATTTGATCCTTACTTTTGAAGTAATTATGGGTTACTATATGTTATGATGGAATATGAATGACTTGAGATAAACTTTAGGTTAAAACATGTTAGGGTTATTTTTGGAGTTTTATAAAAAGGACAACATGTAGGCCGTGTGATAACCCATCGTGTCGGACAAAGCTGCAGGACTCGAACCCACAACCAAAGTGCGACATGTATTTATCGCCTACCACTGTACTACGTGAATTCCCTAGTTAGTATGACTTATTCTTTTTAGTTGGATGATTTTATGAATTAAGAGTAAGTTTATTTTGGGTTATCTATGGAAATTATTAACCTATCATGGAGGATATGTGATTAGGTTAATTACTTTTCAATATGAGACTTTAAGAGAAACTAATGTTATTTGGAGATAAGTGTTAACTTTTACCTTGGAAGACTATGTGATTAAATCCTTCAAATATTTGGGATTCAATCTAAGTTTGGTTTAATTTGAATAATTTTATGGAAAAATTGTGTATTGAATGGTATTTGTTGAACTTTGGGTTTTGTTGGACAAATTTTGGAGATTGAGAATAGATTTTATTTTTATAAAGGATTTTCCTTTTGTGGATTATCTGATCTTGTACTAACCTTTTTGGTTTTGGTTTTGGTTAAAGTCTAAAAACATGAAAAGTATATAGTTCACTTTTTTGGATTAGGTTATTCTCTAGTAGTTGATTATAGCTCTCTTAATGTAAACAAGTCGTCCTAAATACTCATCATTTGGGGAAAGTTTGAGTTTGTGTAAGAAATCTAGTAAAAGTTGAAAGTCAACATGACAAGTAAGTATGTTTCCATAAGATAAAAAAAAAATTTCTCAATGAAAATTAACTTAAACCAAAAATGTTGTCTATTAAATTTTCCTACGGGGGAATTGAATACCGTTTAACCCACCACAAGTATGTGATTTTCATGGGGATAAATTTCTCCTAAACATGTTTTCCATCACTCTCCCTCAAAACATGACCCTCTGCTTTTTCTTCCATGTCCATGTTTTCCTACATGGAATCCTAGTATGGGTTAACTCAGGTGACCTTTGTAATTATCTTTCATTATTTTAATGTGATGGTTTTAGTGACTCTTATTCCGATGTGGGATTTTCAATGAAGTTTCCAAGCCCAATTTTAAAATTGCGGGGACGCAATTCCCAAAAGGGGGGAAGGATGTAACACCCCGGGTAAATAAAGAATACGACATTTTCATATTTATCCATATTTTTGAATAAAATATTAATATTACTTTAAATGGGATACTATGCTTGATGGCGTACCCAATACGCAACAACGAGTTTCTTGGGAATCTTACGTTGCACTCTAATAATAAAATAATATTATTTTAAATGGTAGTTAACGCCTAGCCGTTGTAATGGCGGGAATGAACATATCATACTAAAAAATTATTATATATGATTGTCAAATATTTTTACTTTTATCCAATAAATGTTTGAGGCTTAAAATGTGAATGAATCCAATTTTAAACGCAAATATTCTAATATTCTTTAAAAGGTCGATTAACCACCTTTTGATGGTGAACTCTTTTTAAATACACTTATTGAAAATTTCATATGTTATATTGGACCAAATAAAATTATTATTTAGAATCGGGACATCAAAATATACATTGTGTAAATTTTTGGTATTTTTCTGATAAAGTTCATTTTTTAATGAATAGTTAAAAATGTGGTATTTTAATTCAAAACCTATTTTTAATCTAATTTATTTATATTATTATTTTATATTTCGAATTGGTTTTAAAGTCTAATTATAATATATTTTTACCATTTAATCCAATATTGGTCATTGGAATTAATTTCACTTTGAAATTGGACTTGAACTAGTGTCAATTTTTTAATAGATATTGTTTATTAAATACACGCTATTTGTTTTGAAAACGGGAATTAATTATTAAATTAATTAATGAAACTTATATGTTTTGAATTTTGTAAAATAGATATCATTTTTGAATTCGGAATATCAAATATAGCTTAGGGTGAGGTTTTGGTATTTTTATGAAAAACTTCAATTTTTGATGAATAGTGAAACCACTAAGTGGTACTGAAAAAACAGTTTTTTCGTTTAAATGAAATTTTACCACCTCTGTGTTTTGAATTTCAAAAATCTGACATACATGGTTGTCATTAAGAAGTAAAATGTGGTTCAATGTTATTAAAATACTTTTTTGGGTGAATAGTAACTTTTAAGTTTTATTCGCGATTAGAGGTAATTAGTGTAATTTAAGGTAAAAATAATTTTTTAATAATATGAAATGACCATGAAACATGTCCTACCCTTATTGGATGATTCATGGACGACCAAGAAAATCCATGGGTCAACTTGGGGACCCCATGGATCCACTTTGGTAGGAAAATGACATTAATACCTTTTTATTTATATTTAAAATTAAAATGTCACAAACATGTGTTGTTTTACTAAAACAATTTTTACATGGGGTTATACAAGTCATATTTTTTACTATAAATATTCATTATAAAGATAAAAAGATTTCCTACATGTTGATATTTTTTTAATACATTAAATAAATTAAATTATTTATGACACCATGATGATGCAACGATTACCTCATTATTTAACGATTAAAAAAAATGAAAAGATAATGTAAAATCTAAGACCTACACATGTCAAAAACATATTGGATGGGTGGATTTCGAAATATTATCACCTTATCCTAGAAATATATAATTTTGGGACCTTTAAAATCCGAAAACCATTATATAATAAAGTAATATTTTATAACATTGCAAGAGTGCCCCTCCTCTCCTCTTATAAAAGGCCTCCACCTCTACCACCTTACACACACCTCTCAAGGCTTTGGCTCGGCCAACCCCTGCCCATTTCATCTCTCCACATACATCTATTCATAATTGAAGCCTCACCATTGGAATAATTCTTTTCAAGAAACCCTTTTGGTTCAAACCAAGAGGACTTACCCGATTTAAAGGAATATAAAGAAACGAACAAGGCAAGTCGGACTTCAGGTAAGGGATCCTACCCCTCTCTTTCATTTTAAGTACACTCTTTTATTTCATTCCTTTTAATCTAATATTTATTATTATTGGGATTTTATTTTATATTACTCCTACTTTAATTTTTATGTTCAAATGATAAGAGACCCTATTTTCTCTCATCAATCCATTTTGGATGTTTTTTAGTAGCGCCGTTAGGCTGCCGAATTTTCGTAAGAGATCTAACCTCTCTCTTTCTTTTTAAGTACACTCCTTTATGTCACTTCTTTTAATATCCTCTTTTCTATGTTGGGGGATGTTATTTTATATTCCTATTTCTATACATTTAATTGTAATATGATGAGAGACCCTATTTGATATCATCAATCCATTTATGGTAGTTTTAAGTGGCATCGTTAGGCTGCCGAGTTTTTGTAGGGGATTTTTCATCTCACTTTTAGTCCCGTGAGATTTATGCTACATTTTCCACCATTTCCTTTGAGTGGTGAATGTAATTCCAATTATTATACTCTTTTTGTAATATAATTTCATTTATGGTTATTTACATATTCATTGTATGACCCTTCTTCAATGGGGTGTACGTTTCAAAAGTTTCCCAAGTCAGTAAGGGAACCTTTCACCCTCCTCTATTTAAAAGACTTCTTTTGTTATGTCATTTCATTCACATACTATTATGTTGGGATAGGTTTTTATATATCCTTATTGATGTAAATTTTATGGCCAAGTGATGAGATACCCTTTTTATCTCTCATCAACTCTTTTTCTGAATTTTGAAGTGACACCGTTAGGCTGTTGATTTTTTGCAAGCGAACTTCTTAACCCAATTTTGATTCTTTGGGATAAAATTGTACTCCTTGAATATGTTGTTATAAAAATATGTGTGAATACCCTCTTATTGTTTTACACTTAATATCAACTTATATTTGGTGTATTCATTTGTCACACATAATTATGTAATTGATTTATCCTTAATCCATGGATATCGTCTTTGTATGAGACATCGCCTCAATCTCCATTCATTGAGGCATATTTTTTTTCTACACAACTTTCTTTTATACTGTGTATAAACTCCCTTGACATTTACACTTATTAAAAAGGAATATTTTTTTATATGAAGAGTTTTACTAAACTTCAAAAGGAATGTTTCTTTGTCGAACGTATGCGGCGACAACGACTTCTTCGCCGCCGTAACCATTATTTGAGTTTCGGCTTTCCCTACAAGCCATAACTTTCTTTTTTAATGAAAAAAAAATACCATGTTTTACTTTTCATTTATTATGGTATTGAAAATGGTTTTGATAATGTTTTTATTATATCAATGTGTTATGGATATAATGTGATTGAAATGTGGAAATGTTATGTTTCCTTTATGTATGTTTTATGTGATACGATTATGTTATGGTTCTTGGGAATTGTTATGAAGACGGGTGGTTCCGTGAAAAAATAAGGGCGGGTGAGCCCGATATAGATCTACAATGCATTGGTTAACGAGAAGGAGTTAAACGATAAGGTTTCTCCGAAGAGATTTAGGGAATATAATGTGATGTGTATTCCAAGCGTAACCAAGAGTGTTACTCCCTACGTAAGAATGTTATGAATTCCTCAAGTTACCTTTATTCCTTATGATTTCTATGTTTTATTCATGATTTGATGAGGTATGTTAATGTTCTTATGTTTTATTAGTAATGTATGATTTCATTGATTCTTATGTATACATGTACTCATGTTTCCTTTACATATTTTTTATATCCATTACTAAGCTTTTTATGCTCATCCCAAGTGTTTGAAATGTTTTACACTAGACTTAAATATGAATAGGGTCAAGGATGGGATCAAGGAAAGACATGATATCAAAAAATGGAACTAGACATGTTTCTTTGAAGAGTTTTTTTTTTATTTTTGGAAACTTAGTAGAAGTGTCTACTTTATAATCTTTTGAGATGTAATACTTATGTCCTAATTCTCTAAAACTTTAAACCTGAAAAGATCTTCAATGTGAATTATTCATTTAATTCAATATTAAGTAATGTTTAAGGCCGGGGTTGTATAGTATAATTGGTTACTACATGGGTAGTGATGAGCGAGTTAGGTGAGTTATCATTTGGAAGTTATTGGTTTTGTTAAATGGGTTATGTATGGGGATTAGTGGATACGATTAACGAGTTTAGGAATACATGATGAGAATTAGGATAAAAAGTTACGTAATATAAATGGAAAATGATTTTAATGGGTTATGCAATAATACTATATCTCATGTTAAATGTTATTGATTCTAATTGGTATTTTTATTGATTATACATGGATTGTGAAATGGTATACATGGTAAATGGAAAAATAAGCACGTGGAAATTGTTTGTGGGTTTCATGAATGATTAAGGATCCTATCATGGGTTGGGTTGGAATGATGCTTGAACTCAGCCTATGAATGCATGGGTTAGTTAGTCGGACTAATTCTCTATTCGCCTAATGGTTGCCTTCGATGAAAATACATAGACAATGGATCTATGGTATGTTTTTTATAATGAATGTTTGGTATTTAAAATTGTGTCACTATGCTACCCAACATATGGTTATGGTCTTGGTTGGAACATTAGATCGAGGTCTATTCTTCTGATACACATGGACCTGGTCTAATTTCCAGACAGAGGCTACGAGGTATTTTGACCTGTTTGTTTAGTAATTTTTTTTGAGTAATAGGGTATGTGGTGCCTTATTCATAAAAATCATAATCTTAGGCTATAGTTTAAATGATGTAATTTTTTACCCCATGAAACATGAGAGGATTATGAATTTATTAATGAATATAGAATAATTGATGGGATGGTAATAGTGTAGAAAATGGATTAAATGAATATGGTAGCTATGTGTATGTTATGAGTTGTGAGTATTTAAATTCCCTATTCTTAAATGTGGGTGTTACCATATGTGCCTTGGTTAAGACATCTATTGTGACATGAGTTGGTGGTTTGGTTCTTTTTAGATATATTAATGGGTAAGATGAATTTTAGATAATTAGTTAAATTTTCTCCCCTTTGACTTTTTAATTTATTTCACATGATACATTCATACACATTTTCATAGACTAGTTATTGGTATAGACACTATTGATGTTGGAATACTGAGTTTTACTCAAACCCTTCTTGGGCTACAATGGCGTCTAGGGACCTGAACATATAGTACTTATTTTCATGTACATGTTTAAGAAAGGGAATAGTGTCTGGTAATTCTTCAGAAGAAGGGTAGAGCATGGAGTTCTAGAGTAAGTGGTGACATAAGTTCAGTTTTGAATCTTTTTTTTAGTTTTGTTCCTAGTTTATTTTTTATGAAAACCTAGAATGTTTTTTATTCATTGGTTTTTTTCATATCATGTGTACATGGTTACTAATTTTTTTTTGAATCTTGTCTATTTATTGTTCATGTGATTATTTTTCAATTTCTGCTACTTATGTTTTGGGATCAATTTGAATGTTGGGTATAGTCTCCACATGTTCTTCTTTAAAACCATGTTGTTAGTTGTCTCCCTCTTATATTAAAGGAGGAAAACCATTGGTCATGTGACAACCTGGGTTGGAGAACCAATTATAGTGGCTTCTGGTTTGGGGATGTTGCAAAGAATTATCAGAGGGGTTGAGTTTTGTGTTATTATTTTTTCATGGTTGAAAATAGACAGGATCTTTTCAGGGCATGGTAATGAGCTCATTCATGCCTTATTACAGCCCGACCTATGGGAGAAAACCTAATTTATGACATATGGGTAATATTGTTATATTTTGTTATTTGATAGTTGATTTATATTTCCCCCTCAAGTGGCATATTTTTAAGTAAGGTTTTTGATTTAAGAGGTTTCATCTCATATTCTCATGTGACAGTAGAAGGTGTGTGGGTCCATGCATCATATTTGGCACATATGACAGATAGGTCATCCATATGATTCTAGTGACTTATTTTTGAATGAAACGAGGATAAATGAAATCAGTATAAAGACATAAATTGAGTGAAATAATGGGTGTTGAAAAGTGAGTTATAAAGTGGTTTTCAGAAACAATAATCCTTGATTTGTAATGGGGAAATGTTTTGAAATGTGATTGTGAATAAAAATTGAGATTTTTGAAATGATTGATTACAAAAAAACCTTTTGAATGTGTAATTTCTTGCATTTTAAAAATGAAATGTTTTTAAAAGTGAAATCATTGGATTAAATGATAAGATTAGTTAGGTGGGAGAAATGGTAAAATAAAAAAATGTCAAGACAACAATGGTGGTAATTCCTTGTTTTTTTTTGTTTTCACCTGGTACTTGTTTTTTGGGCCTTGAGAGTGCCATGGTCGAGACCTTTAGAGTTTTTTAACCCTTCAATGGGTGTTCAATCCATGGTTCTAGTTTAAGGGTGTGAGTATCATCATTTTGGGACCTAGAGTCAATGGTTGTTTGGTTTTTTAAATGAAGTATGTTTGTAATATGAGATAGCATGACCATGATGAACAAATAGTTGGTTGATTTTTGGTGGGTATGGATTAGAGATTTCATGTGACCTCTTCCTGATGATACTCCATTTTTTGGATATTGTATCATTTGGATTTTGAGGATGTCTTGTGAGTGAGGATGATGATTGTGGTAGTTCTTAGGGGTTATTTTGGAATGTTTATATACTTGAAAGGTGAAATAGTTTCATGTGGGTGTCATCATGCATAGGAAAAAGTGCATTGGCATGCCTTATACTCGCCTCAAGGAAGCACTAGGGTGCTTACATCCGATTGTAAGAGTGGTTGTGAGGGGAAGGATCATTCAAAGACCCAATCCACTTGTTTTATTATAGTTATATATGGATGGAAATTTTTTTTTGGGATTGTCTGGTTTTATTTTTAGATCATGTGATCTTATGATGGATTTTGTGTTTAGTTGTAGGAGAGTGTGATACCTCAGTGGTCCTGATGTGTTGGGTGATGGACATGTGTTAGAGATACACTATACCATTGGGATATGTGCCTAGTGGGCTGGGCTTTGAACACTTGTTTCCCAAGTAACGAAGGATGAGAGTCCCTCATATTGTGATAAAATGTTATTTTTGAACCATTGGAGTTAATCACAAAATATTTATTGTGGTCAGAAGGACCATGTAAAAATAACTCAAGTGGTCTGATGATAGTGGTACCAAAATGAATGTTGGGTCCTGAATTCTTGGTCGATGGTTGTGAGGTGGAAGCAATAATGGTTGCAACTTCCACCTATATGGTGGCGTTATAGTGTTGGTAAAGAATTGTCAGGATGGTAAGCACCATACCATCTATAGATTGGGGATTCCTATTGGTGAGAGGATATAGTGGTGGTGGATATTTTTTTTGGTGACCATCAAAGTCGTCATAGCATTCTTTTTCTACTGAAAATCATTCCCAATAAATGTTTATTATCCCAGGTGTGTTGATAAGGCTCTGGCCTTACACCTATATATATGAGTGTGTTTTGGTCAGATATGGGAAATATCAAATGATACATGAAATGATAAGAATGCGCATGGAAGCCATTTTATGGGGGAGTACATCATATTCCTATTGTGAAAGTATCCTATGGAATGAAATGGAGGATTAAAATTCCATGAATTTCATTCATGAAATCTGATAACATGGTGTGGGTGTTCTTTTTATTCTCATAATAATGGATCCTGGACTACTATGTCCATGTTTAGGGGTTCATCATGTGTTCAATCATGAATCGTAGAGGTCGAGACTTCTTGAAATATGTTGTCCAATGATACTTTTAAGGTGGGGAGTTTCTTGTTATGTTTTGGAGGTATAGAGAAAGCTGTAATGTGGGTGTGGTGGAATATAAATGTGCATGGAAACCCTATATGGTGCATGTTTGGGTTCATTGGTCATGTTAGATGTGTGTTGAGGATGTTATGGAGCTCAATAATGGGATGAAGAGGAGATAATTGCATGTTAGAGATATTTTACATGACATAAAAGATGACATTGGGAGGTTCATGAGGAAGATGGTTTTATGACAAGAGTGAAAAGGGTGTTATGACTAGGTAAAGTGGTGATGTACCAATAACAGGGGTTGGGCATCAATGGAGTGAGCCTATTAGGGATGGCCTTAACTAGTTGGGTATAATGGAATAATTATGGTGGGCTATGAGAAACCTATAGTTAATGGTGGAAGAATAAGTTCACATGGGTAATGACAATAGGATATTTATAACAACCAAGTTTCCTTAAAATGAGTATGGATAGTGGAGTTGTGAAATCTAGGTGGACTTGATGGAATTATAGAATGATAATGTGGGATGATTCTCTTATATAATTTTGAGTGTGGTGAGTGAGAAAAAAAGTCTGAAATGTTGGGAAAGTTGATCGAGGTTCTGTTGGAATATTTATTTATTATGGGAGTTCTTAATGCCATAAAAGGGTATTGATAGGTTAAAGAGTATAGTGGGAAGAACCATAGTGGGTAATTGGTCATTTAATGTTGTAAAAGATGGGTCGAGTTGGATGGAATCGAGTGATATCAATCTTATTGAAATAATGTTGCGGATGAGCACTGGATCGTGTTTTGATAGGATGAATTCCTGGATATGATGAGTGTGTTTGTGTTGAACTTTACAAACCAATAGAAATGAAGTCAAGTTGTTGGAATTTTAGTCATATAACATGTATTTCACAAGATGATGTGGAAAATTTGAATGATTCCTCTGGTGATGTTGGTCTTGGATAACCATTAGTTCTTTAATAGAATTTTATTGAGACTGTGTTAAGCTATGATGGCCCCGAATTTTGGGGAGGATCAAACCAAGGTTGATATGGTCGGTTCATAAAGGGTAATGTAGTATGTTTTCATTTTTAATTGTGTGGTGACCTAGTGGTGATAAAAAATTCATTCTCTTGTGAATTGTTTAGGTAATAATGAGTCTGGGATGATGTATACTCAAGGGGAATTGGGTTGTGTCTTTGGGTCACGGTGGGATAAATGTTTTCATGGTGGGATAGATTCCTTAGTCCAGGAGTTATTGTGACAAAGCATAGTTCAAGGAGAATCATGGAAGGTAAAGGATCACTATTGGGACCATGTTATGAATTTTTTGGTCAAGAAGACTCGTGAATAATAAGAGGTTAACTCAAGGATACACCACTATAAGGTGGGGATATTTTAGGATCTCGACTTTTGGGGAAATATGTCCTTATCATGTTTTTTTGTGAAACATTATTTTATGTTTAAAGATGTTTTTGTTGAGTTATTGACGTTTTTTGGAGTATTCTCGAGGCGAGAGACATGAAATGAGGCAAAATCCACAAAAAAGATCTCATTTCATGGCTGGCACACCATTTGTGTAAATCCTGCACCTAGCCTAGGAAACTATATGGCATGGAAACCATTTTGGCTAAGGGATAGCGCATAGTAACCATAAAATTTACCAAACTATGTTGGTATCTCCAAGTAATTGTGAGAAAAAAACTTCCATTAGATAATATCTTTCCCAGGGTTTGTGCATGGCATTGAAAACCATCTGGGCAACCCATGTTCCCCATTGAATATTCAAAAACATAAAAAAAAATTCATCTTGGTATTTTTAGATCACCACCCAATATTTTTTACCATTCAACCACCTCTACACTAGGTGATTACCTAGCTTCCCACTCCTCCTCAATGGGTGATTCTCATTTGATTCATGGGTGTTTGGGGTGATTTTGGGTGATAGTCTATGATCTGGTTGTGTCTAACACTCCTCCATTCTCCAATTTCTACATTAGGTCTTATTGAATATATAATATTCTTTGAAGCCCTAAACCTTATATTTTCTAAATTATTATAGGTTTTCGATTCACTTTTTTTGTGTTCTAATTAGTGATAGAGATTAATCCATTCATTATCAACATACATGAGGTAGGTGGTCTTAAAGCCTTTTCCTAAAATCTTGTTGTCATATATGTGTACGTTGTTTTCCTATTTTTTCATGTAGTTTTTGGATGTCTCATATAAGGGAAATTTATGGGTCCCTAGATTGAGGGGCTAGACCCTTCATGGACCCCATTTTGATCATCAATGATATTATACCAAAAATAGGACTACCCATGGTGTAAGATAGACCCCTGTAAATGTTGAATTAAATTGGTAAAATTTTATATGGGTGTTTTATGAGAGTGAGTGGGTATTATAGATGTGATTGGAACAATGGTTGGATTATAAAAATTTGAAATTACTATATATCAACATCAAAAGTTCATAAGATTATTTTAAATCGTTTTGATTTTAGGTTTTGGGGGATGTGACCTGATTATATATTTATTGATGGAAAATGATGTTTGAAAGGTAGAAATGTTTTTAATAATGGTGTTGACATTAAAGTTATTTTTAAATGGGTTTCTTAATGAGAGTTCAAATAATGTAAAAAATGAATCCAATGTTCATTTTTGTCAAAATATCATAATGGTTGTCTTGGTAAGATATGAATGGGAATAAAATCATTTGTAATCTGTTAATTTTTAAAAGGGGACAACCTACATTTATTGGGTGGTTTCATAATGAATTCAATGATAATTTTAAAATATATTTATTTACATGATGTAGATATAAATTTAAGATGGTTCCATAGTAACTTATGGGAAATAAGAGTTGTTGAGATAGAACCCATAAAAAATATGTTGGCATGTAAGCATGATTATGAAGTGAACTAATTAATGATGTGATATAACTAGGTGTATGGAATGATGAGAAAAATGGTTAAATGGAATTATTTTGAATGTTATAATGGATTTTGATTTGTACATGAAATTAATATGTATTTAACAGATGGGAAATGATGATCGAGTTAAGTGAGTTTATAAATGGAAATTGTTGAATATGTTAAACATGTTAAAGTAAGTTGATTAGTGAATAATCTTAATGATTTTAGGGATAAGTAATGGGAATTGTGAAAAATGGTTATTTAATATAAATAGAAAAAATATATTAATGGGTTACCGAATATTATTAATTATCATGTTTATTATTATGGACTATTATTTCTATTTGTATGAGTTATTCTTGGATTTTGATATGGTATTAACTATAAATGCATATGTAAGAATCTTCACATGGCTTGGTGGTGGGATTATGGGCTGAGGTTCCTCCCATTAGTCAAGTTGGACTAATTCTCTTACCCCACCTATTAATGCGAGGGTTAGGGAGTCGAGGAGATACACTATGACACAAATGTGGTATTCTATGAACCAAATTGGGTTAAGGATCCATGTTATCGATTAGGTAATGAAATGTTGGGATGTCGAAATAATTCTCTATGCTTCCCAATATAAGTTTATGTAATGGGCTAAGATGACACATTGATGCTCTATTCTTCCCAAACACATGGACCATGCCAAATTTTAGGACAGAGGCTCCAGTGTATTTTGATTGATATGATTAGTTAATGATTTGGGATTAGCAGTTTATGTGACCCATTTTTCATGATAATTTTCCATAAAAAGCCTTTATTTAAAGCCTATAAAGTATTATCCCATGGAACATGATATTAATATTAATTTAGTACTAAATATATCATAAGTGAAGAAATAATAATAGTGATGAAAATAACATAAATGAATATGGTATATATGGGAAAGATATGATGTGTGAGTAGTTGAATCCCTTATAGTTAAATTCTAGTGTCACCCGGTGTGCCTTGGTTTAGACTTCTAGTGTTACTAGAGTTGGTTATTTGATTCCTTTAATAAATATTAATGTCTAAAATAAATATTGTATAATTACATAAATTATCTCTTTGTTTCCCTGTTTATTTATTTCCCCTGAAACCTATATACACTTCCATACAGAATGGATATTACTTTAGACACCATCAGTGGTGGCCTATAAGTTGTAATCACACCTTGTTTGGGCTGCCATGGAACTTGGGAACCCGAGAAGATACAACTTGTTTTCTTGTACATTTTCAATATAAGGAACTAGTGTTTGGTTATTCATGGTATGATAGGTGGGGCATAGAGGGTAGGACTGAGTCGGGACTTAGGTATGGGATTAGAGACTTTTTTTAGTTTTAGTCATGGATTATATTTTATAAATGCTTGGTATGTGCATTATTCAATGTTTTTTTCTAAAAACCTATAATTATTAAATTATTTTATTTCTGAATGATATCCATTTATTTTTCATGTGACAACTTATCTGTCGTTGCTACTTCTATTTCACCTTCACCTTGCTCGGTGGGTATAGTCTCCCAATTTTCATCATCAGACTTGTGCTACAATTCGACAGCCTCTGGCGTATAGGGAGGTGCTCTAGAGGTCATGTGAAAATCTAGATCATGGAACCCATTATAGTAGCTTATAAGTTGGGGATGTTACAACATAACATTTAAACCACAACCTAGCTATCCTGATTGGATTATGAATAATTAATATGGAATGTTAAATAAATTAAATCACATTACATTTAATCATTAATAGATAATGAAATGAATCTAAAGATAATATGATTATGAAAATGTCATGGATAATAATAAATTAATTCTTAATGAATGAAATTATTATTTTTTGGGTGACATCATATCATGAATCATTGTACATTTACCATCACGACCTTTCACAAGATGGATTAAAAATAGATGTACAAACTGATTTATTTATATTTTAATAATTTTATTCTGGGGACTATTGATGAATGAGTGGATATAAAATTCAATGACCCACACATCATTTTATGTCCAAATCATTCACCACATATTGAAAAATAAATTTAATTCTAGAATAATGAACATTATCATCATGTATCCAAATTTAGTAAATGATAAATATTTATCAAAATTTCGATAGACAAAAAAACTACATTGAATGTAGGACAGTTTATATTGAATGTATATATAGTTTAACAAGTAAACATATACATGGTAAATAATATTTATATTTAGTAGATATTTAATTTCTATTTATCATAAAAAAATTAATACTTATAGGTAATTTTATTGACTAAGAATTTGTATCAAAGATGTGAAATTTTATTATTTCCTTGGTCAAAATGATCAAAAACCATCCTTATAAATATTAAGGATTTTATCAATACCAAATATTTCTTGGATGATTATAAGATCAATAAATGTTTTTTTATTGATTAATATAAATAAAATAAAATTATCATTAAAACCATTATTGAGGAAAATATTTGTATCATCTTGAAAATATACTTTCAAAACTAGATTTTCAATGCTTTTGAAACTAATTCTCTTTCAATATAAACATTGAATAAAATAAAATAATTGTTGAATATTTTAGTGGTTAGGATGAAAACAAATTCCTTTCATGATGTACATGTTAGAACAGTGATTGCTTTTAATTTTTATATAAAATAAAAACATTATGACTTGAAAAATACAATACGATTCATTTTAGTTTTTTTAGAAAGTAGAAAAGGGTAAAACATCCCATATTAAATTATTATTGAAATTTATATATCATTTTTGAAATCAAATATTCAAAAAAATTCACTCTAGTAATTTTTTTTGACTAATATGATAAATGAAGTTGATTTTCATTAAAATATAATTAATTTAATGTACCAATGAGTGGTGAAAAAATAATATTACATGGAAAATATATTAATAAATAATGGATATGTAAATTAAATTGTTTTATTTGGATTTGATCAAATAAATTCCTCCAATTTAAATTCATGCATAATCAATCCAGATTAAAATGAGATTTCCAAATAATCCCTTAAAATGATCATTATAATGAAGTAAGAATTAACAAATTAATCGATTATGTGTATCAAATTTAAATCAACATAAAAATGTTGAAATACAACATAATATTATAAGATTTCATTACATAAAATATATACTAATATCAAATATAATAAAGTATTCATATAACCTAAGGAAATTAAATTGAGTTATTAAATTCATTACAACTTGGTAATTTTGAAGTAAAATCCCCATGTTTGAAATAATTTTTCATGAATCATAAAATAGTGACAATTATTAATGAATTATTATATCACATGTCATTGGGGTAATATATAAACCATATAAATAAAATTAGCGTCATAAGATTACAACATGCCTTAATTAAATGAAATTAAAATGAATTATGCTACCACATTGAATCATTCACATAACATACAATTTAATGAAATAATATAAATTAAAATAAAAAATACCATGAAATTTTATGGAATAATAATATTTCATTTACAAGATGAAGTATGTACACATTATAAATGTAATTAGTTTCACTATAATAAAATATTATCCAATGAAGTGAAATTGTGATGAAGTCCCTTGCATCAAGGTTCGTTCTGGTTGATCATTATTTAACCTCATTTATAAATTTTTAATTTAATTTTAATTTTAATAAAAATGAATAATATTAATTTTTATAATATCATATATGATTATCTATTAATATCTTATCAGCTATCTGTTAATGATATTTAATTATTTTCATTGCTTCAGGGGTTAATTTTCTGTTTTCTCCAAGAATGGTCCACCATGAATGTTCCAGTTCTTATCTGTAGGATATAAGGAAAAATTATATAGAATTATATTAATTTTATATTTGTTTTTAATTATATAAATAATATTTATTATTATTTAAATTTGGGCATGGATAATGGATGTCATTGCTTCCTAGAGATGGAAGGTCGTATTGGTGCATTAGCGACGTTGTTAATCCATTGACAAGTGAAATATAATGAATTAAGAGGTGTAATTACATTAAAAAATTGTATAGTTTCATATAAAACACATATATTAATTAAATTTATTCATATGACATTTCATTTAATGTGTGGGAGAAAATTGAATCATAACTCTTTGTTAAGAGTTAGTCTATAGTACACGTGAGACACATTATATTCATTTAAACCTCATGTAAATTATCTTTATATAAAATAAAATAAAATTATAGAAGTTAAAATTTGTAATAAAAATTACTTTAATCCACCATTAAATCTTACCTTTAAATATGGTAATGGAAAATTATATACATTATTTTGTGAGTTGGTGGTCCACCATACACAAGATAGACCATTTCATTTCCCATTTAATGGTAGAGAAGATTGATGCCGGTAAATATTTTAAGATATTAAAAACATAATATGTTGAATACTTTTATGTTATTATGTGATCATGGTTTAATAGGATATGATGGTTTAGATGAAAAAGTATAATAAAAATGATCATTTAATAACATCACCACTTATTTAGAAAACATTATTAGGTTTTCAGCGAAGTAAAATATTGTTTTTCACGCAGTCCAAGCAAAGGGATATATTATTTTTTTATGGGATTATGGATTTTAATTTTAAATTTATCTATAGAAAATTGTATATTGAATTGTTTATACGGGAGGAAAGAGGATTTATATGTGGTAGAGAGAACACACATGGAATATTTGAAAAGATTCCATTACAACCACATTTTAATCATAATAAAAGTTGATACATGATTAAATAATAAACCACAGAGGTTTTTAGGGATAAAACGTTTTCATACAATGGTTAATGGACATGTTTATAGGTAATTTTATACCTTATCTTCTTATTTTAACCCCTAGAAAATTAGGTCATAACATAACTATGGTAATTAATCATTTCTGATTATTCAGTTAATAATGGAAAATAATTTGTTTCACCATATTATATAATTTAAATCATTCTTATTCAAACTATGAATTCTATATCTACAAATTTATTTCAGATATGTTTCATAATCCAATTTAAAATTATACCAACAGATGCGATGAAAAATAAGGTTTCAAATATTAATTTTCTCAAACGTATATAATGTTTTAATAACAAAATTCAAAATGTTAATTTATTAAAATGAACTAAATTTGTTGTATATTAATATAATTGAACTGATTTTACATAAAAAACTATTTAAAATATAATTTATCCTATTAAACTATTTAAATGAAAAAATAGTTTTCAATAAAAACACGTATTTTTCACTATAATCAAAAAATAAATAATTTTATTAAAATAGAAAAAATCACACTATGATAATAATTATTTGATTTTTAAAAAATTGATCAATTTTCCAAAAAAATTAATATTTGTAAAAATTAAATTTATATTATTTTTTAAGCCCATAATTAAACCCTCATATTGAAAAAATGTAGTTTTTTATAAACCATTTCATTTTCATAGAAATGTTTTTTATTTTAATTTATTATCTACCGATGATGAATTAATGTTTTCTACATTTGTAAAATATACAGTAATCAAAATTTAGTTATTATTATTCTTAACACCCAACATAATGAATTGGTTATTATGGTCATGTTTTAAATAATAATATTTTCATAAAATATTATGTTTCATCGAAACCTGATAATGCATTCATAAAAATATATTCAAGTGATTTAATTTATTTAAAATTAATAAAATCATAATGTATCATGGTTTTATATTGTCTTATAATCTTATTTTTTATTTTAATACATTCTATCTTGAATTATATTCATATTTTAAAATATTGTGGTGTTACATTCTCCCCACCTTTATTAAATGGAATCATCAAAATTAAAACTTGATATTGAAAAATAATGAATTTATATTTGGAAATACCATTGTTGAAAAAACTATATCATTAAAAGGTTAAAACCTATTAAAATGGTAAACTAAAAATTTAATTTTTCACCTGGAATAACTCATAATAAGATATTCATATAGAAAACCATTAAGTAATGTTATGAAATTAACATGGATGTAAAGATTAAATAATTAGCATGAGTAATACAGGTTATTGATCATATTAATGTTAATTATCAATGGAATGATAAGGAACTCAAAAACATAATTTTTTTACAATTTAAATGGTCATGATATTAAACATATATAATGGTAATTGGACAATGATTTTTTTCTTGTTGTTTTTTCAAATAATGAGTAGTTCTATTAAAATATATGAATACAAATAGATATACTTATTATCATTCTATTTCACAATACAATTTTTATTTATTGGTCATTCCTCACTCAGTTTCAAATTTATTCCTTCATACAGGAAATGAATATCCAAAATTTATTTTTTATGCCTAAAAAAATAAAATTGACTTTTAATGGATCTTCATAAAATTGTGAAAATACATTTGGTTTGTCTGTAAATACTTTCCAAAACCAATATGCATGACACAAGTTATCGAATATAATAATTTTTCTTCTAAATATCAAAACTAAGTCCACTAGTTCATCAATAATAATTATTCCCAAAATAACATAACTAAAAATAATGTAATATTTACCAAAAAATTATGTATTATATTTGTATGAATTAAACCCTTATATCCCTTCAGTTATAAGTTCAATCCTTGCAACCTTTCCTGATGAAACAATTGTCCTTTTTTGAAAAAACAAATGTTAATATAATTCATATAACATTTCTAAATTGTAATTAACCAAAATTACTAAAACATTATCGAATATAAACTTTAGGTGTTAACATCATAATTATAATTAATCCCACAAAATAATACTGCGTTTTTCATTAAATAACCTTTCCCTAAAACATATACTGTACTAATGGGTTGTATATATATAAAGGATTCCCTGTATATCTTTAATCTTTCTATACATTGATCACAAAAAACCAAAAATAATGTAATTTAATACATTTAAAATATGATAAATATTAAAATCCTAAACCGATAATAGTATCCATAAGATATATCTTAATGAAGACATTTTGATTATCTAATATTACATATTCCTTTTTCGTTTCTTTAAAAATACCGTTGGTGAAAATAATTCTATATTATATTTATAGAGTCCCAAAACATAAATATTACTACTATTTTATTTTACTATAAGTCATTATATTTTCATGGGGTTAACCATAAGAATAGGTAACTTACACATATAATGACTATCTTCCCCACATTTAGTAAAATTAACTATTAATGGTTAAATAGAATGAAATTTATTTCTATCCATCATACTCCTTAGTTTTCCATGTATATTCACTAGTATATTATATTTTTTACAATTAAAACATTTTCCCACAAACTTGATACACACTAATTAAAATCTGTGTAACCTTAGTTTTAACCATGTTTATTCATTTTCATCATATATAGAAGTATTTTTGAATGGACTATAAAGAAAATGTGAATTATCTAAAGTGTATCACCTAGGAGTATCAAACCAGGTGTGTAGTAGTGTATTTTGTTTTGTATCATGTAATTCTAAATATAATAGCGAATTTCTTTTTTAGTGATCATACCCCTAGGTACATCATTTTCACAACCATGTCTGCATATAGAATCATGATAGCTATGTTTTTCAGAAAAAATCACATAATATCTACCTTACCAAAACATTGGTATGTTATTATATATATATACTCAAATTTTATCATAGGGTTATGTTCAATAATCAATTTATTTATTAATCATCTTCCCATGTGTTCTAATAAACTTCATTTGATACCGGTTGTAATGACCAATACCATAGTATCTTAAATATGGTGTCTACTATAATAAATTGGAATACGATATAAGGAGTCACATTCTAATGGAATAATAACTTTTTTAGTCTTGGTTATCCAAATAAATACATGATTCCCATATTAAAATTGAATAGATAAATTAGAAAATAATTTTTTGAATATTATTATTATTCCCAAAAGAATATTATTACATATCGTTGATAGTACAATTTTTGGATTAATTGGAATGGTAACTGAATATAGGTGAGATGAAATTATTATTAAGATTTATGCAAAGAATAACATATCAAGAGAAAATGAATAATAACAAATATTTAATAATAGATATCTCGAGGTAAATATATGAAAATAAATTCCATTTATTCATTTAATAGTTTATCTGGATTTGAAAATTAATAATCTTTGTAGAATGGTAAATAATTGGACATACATTGAATATTAATAGTATGGATGTAATTAATACATAATTCATAAAAAATATGGAATGGTAAATAAACCAAAACACATTCAATTTAATCAATAAATGGGGAATAAAACTCATATAATGATAATATCATTGTAAACATATCATAGATAATAATAACACAATTACTAATTAAGTAAATGATTAAATATTTTATTTCATTATTTATGGAATCATGATACCTCAATGGTCAATACCATTCATTATATGGTCTAAATCTACATGTAAAATTATATTAATTTATTCTAATATATATTCTTAATGAGACTACTGATGTATCTTGGGGATATATAATTCTGTAACCCACACATCACTTCATGTCCAAATAATTCATTATATATTGAATAATGGATTTAGTTCATGAACAATGTTCATAATCCTCAAATATCCATCTTTATCATGGAATATGGATTTATCAATATTTCACTAGATAAAACAGTAACATTTAAAATTGAACACCATATACCCAAATGATATATAGTTTAAGAATTAAATATATCCTTGAAAAATAATATATATAAATAAGGAAAAACTAATTTCTAGTCACCACATGATAGTGAATATTTCAAGATAAAAATTAATTCCAACTAAAATGAATAAATGAAATAAATTTCAATTCTTTACATAGAATAAATGATCATTAAAAATATCTATAAAGAATAAGGATTTAATTAAAACCACATTTTCCTAGTGTATTATATTTCAAATAAAGGGTTCATTTCATTGAAGAATATAAATACCACAAAATTTTCATTAAAACCATTCTAGAGGAAAATATCCTTTTCATCATGAAAATAAACATTCAAAACTAATGGATAAAAATAAAATTTCAATGTACTTTTCGTTGAAAGTAAATAATGAATGTTATAAAATATTCATTATAGTTTTTACTGGTAACCATGGCTATAAATTCCTTTCATGTTGTAGACATTAAAACAATTAATCCTTAGAAATAATGTATTTAGATGAAAATGGTTTTTTGACAGAAGGAATAAATGATGTCAGATTTCATTCAAAATATTTTATCATTAATTTTAAGTTAAAAATAGTGTAAAAAGGTTAGTATTAAAAAAAATCAGGAATAAATATTATATAGGAAAATAAAATGTTTTTATTCAACAAATTTCATATTATTTTTTTCATTGGAAGTTCATGCATAAACAATATCGATAAAAATGACATTGTGAAATAAAATCTTAGAAATAATATAAAAATAAAGTGAGAATTATCAAATGTATAAATCATGTGAATAAAATTTAAGTCCACATAAACCAAGTAGAAATACAAAATAAGACAATCAAAATCCATTAACCATTTAATCAAACAATATTAATGACAACAAAGAAGTAAAATATACTTAAGAAATGAAATTGTGTTATGAAATTAATTATCTCATGGTGATTTTCATGTCAAATAATATAGAATAAAATAACTCAAATTAAAACATAAATAAAATAAAATGTTTTTAATCATTATATTGCATTTATAATGGATATTATACGAACCGTATGAAATAAATTTGGTGCATAGCATTACAATATGCCTCACTGAATGGAAATTGAGATGATGTCTCACACAACATTGAAATTTGAAAAATAAAATTCCATAGAAAATATTATTTCTATTTAAACATAAAATACCAATATATATAAATCATTAATTATAATAATGTTACAAGTGGTGGGATTTACCACATATCAATTAAATTAGGTGCACAATAATAAAATATACAGTAATGTTTGGATGTTGAGAGGAAGCCCCCTACTTCACAGTTATTTTTAGTCCAATATGAATTAACCTCTTGTATAATGGATTTAAGAATTTCATTAATTTATAACATAATTTAATTCAATTTTATAAAATATTATATGCTTTTATTATGAAATCATATCCACTATTTTTGAATTATCATTCATTATTTTCACTATTTCGTGAGGTGTTTCCATTTGTATCTTGTAATTGTTTCATGAATGTTAATGTTCTTATGTATATGATAAATATAAATAATATATATAATTATATTAATGTTATAAATATATTATTTTTATAAGATAAATTTTTAGAATCATTATTTAAATTTTAATATAAAGAATGGACCACAATGCTTCATGCAGAGGATATGTCGTACGTATGCATGAGCAACATTATAATTCCATTAATTTGTGAAATGTTTTGAAATTATAAGATATATTAATATTAAATAATAAATATCCTTTCATAATAATACCATATATTCATTAAATTTATTCTTATTACATTGCACGTAATGAATAAGTTAAAAATGAATCACATCGCTTCGTGATGCAGTAGTCTTTCATACACAAAGACGATGTTATCATGATTTAAATAGAATGTAAAGTAAGAATTAATATGTGTGGTTATAATTAGTGATATATAATAACATCATCAATTTCATATAAATTACTTAAATCCATCATTACATAAATCCTTGAATGGTGGTTATGGAAAAAGAGTCACATCGGTTCGTAAGGCGATAGTTCTCTATACAAACAATTGAATGTTTTGTTTCCCATTTGATGGAAAATGAAATGTATATCGGTTATGACATTAACATAATAACAACTTGGTATATGGAATTCAATTAGGGTGTTATTAGATCTGGGTTTAAAATTTTTTGAAGGAAGTGGGAGAGGAATAAAAATAGAAACACCTATTTTGGATCATTACCTCTTATTCCGAAAAATATATTTTGTTTTACACCAAAATCCATCATAGGAAAGATATTTGATCAAAAAAGGGAACTATGAAGTTTTTATAATAATAAATATTTGATTTATATAGTTATTGGAGTATCCAAATGTCTTTGGACGTTTGAATAGGTTATGAGATTTGGTGGCCATTGATAAGTGGGGGAGATGACACACATGAAATTTATGAAAAGATTCAATTAAACTTACATTTTTATCTTTATAAATGACTAAAAAATTAGTAATTATCAATAATTAAAGGCAATAACAATGAATAATTTCATGAAAATTAGAGTTGTAAATATTTTTTTAAAATGTTAACTCATAACTTCTTAGTTTAACCCCTTGGTAAATTACTTTTTACCATCACTATGGAAATTAATTTATATATTTTTATTATTCATAATGGTCAAAACAAAAGTCAATATTATTATATATTATAAATTATTATTTATCAATATATGGAATCTATTTTTGAAAATTTATTTCGTAAAATTGGAATAATCTAATTTAAAATTTCCCATATAGAGGATGCAAAAACAGGTTTCTGATGAAAACATTCTCATAAGTATTGTATATTTTTATATGAAAAGTTCAAAATTAAATAGATTAAAATGAAATAAATTATTTATATTTTTATTTAATATTTTAATAATAACATTAAAACCATCTTAAAATAAATTATTTTCATGTACATTATTTAAAATAAAAAATAGTTCTTAATAAAAATCATTTTTCACTCAGCATAAAAAATGAAATAGTTGAAAAACCCCTAAAAACACAACATATTGTTTATATTTTCAATTAAAAAATTAATTTTATTTTTAAAAATAGAATTTATAAAATTGGGAAAAATAAATATTATTTTTGTGCGTACAGTTGGACTGAACACTTTTTTAGAAAGATACAATTTTCAAGAAAACATTTAGTTTTTCTTGAAATAGATTTTTATTATAATTAATTGTTACCCAATGAATTTTTTTATAAATGTTTACACCATAAAATTTTTATCATATATTAAGTTAAATTCCTTCCCATTAAGATAACAGTTAGTTTATAATAGTCACATTTTAAAAAAAAAATAAAATTGAGTATTGTGCTTTGTTTAAACAAGTTGTTGGTGCATCACAAGGTGTTGATGCGATTGAATTTATTTAAAATTCATTATATTATAAAATCTTAGGGTGTTATATTATATTCTAATAATTTTGTTTCATGACATACATTCAATTAGACAATAGTTTCTTCTTTTAAAATTATTGGGTGTTACAACAACCGTCTAAAACCTACCCCTTATTGTATATAACCTATGCATGGAGCAATAATTGAAAATCTCAACATAATATGTTGACAATAAAATATAATATACTAAAAAATATCATAAAATGTTACTTGGAAAAATATTCATCACTTAAACCATAAACAAACTATTAACATTGATACAGATCATTATGTCCAACTATAACCCATGATGTACTTTTCATATCAAACCATCCTCACAACCATAAATAAGTCATGACCATAAAAATATAGTATATAAAATGATCCAGACAAAATAATATTTCTATCATCAATATTTCATCCCTTATGGCTGGATTATCTATTTAGCTCTAAAGGGTCACCCATAACCATTAAAATAGAAAAAAAACATACAGGCACAGGGTAGATCTATCACTCAAGAACTCAATAAGATCTCAATGGAAACACATACTATGAGGATTCCATATTTGGATACTCGAAACCTGAAATCCTTATATAGAAACCATAATGGGATCATACGGATCATAACCTAATCATAACACCCCTTTCTATAACATTTATAACAACCAAAATTGTGGTACAATGCCTATCCCTCTTAGAAAAAAATCATATAACTGGTCCTCAAGCATCTCACCACATCAATGAATGAAATTATAATAATAATTATTTTACCCACCCTATATAATTTCTTTATAATCTAAGGTTTTCATGTACACTCATCCTATCTACCACCATGGGTTATAATTTAGTCCCAATAACCTGGAAAATTACATTCCAAAACTAATCATGTTTGCATAAAAACTCATTTTAAAACCCCCATTCGTTCACATAATTATTTATAGGGTATCTTACCATGTATCACTCTCAGGATATAGTTGTACTCTATTATTTGAGGAAAATAGATTTCTCATAATTTCCTCTCCCCAAACATTACATTAATATTCCTCATTATGAACCAAGGGATCCACCATCATGTCCGACATCGAAAACACTCAAAAATAATTCCCCTTAAGCTCCATTATGAAATTGGGTTGAAAATCATTCAAAACCATCCAATTTGTAACAAATATGTAGTATACCAAATTTATATAAGGTACACGATTTGTACTTAGAATCCTCCACCATTTCTATGTACATATACTCATCCTATTACAACTATGTTCTGGTCGTATAGAAATGCATGGACATGTCATACATGGGGTATGTATTAGCATTACTACACAACCATGTCATACATAGTGTATGGATGTTTTTTTCCAAAAAAAATTCTAATATTACATGGAATGTCTTCCCATGTAACCAGCCATATGGCAATTTTACACAACATACCATCTACTTAGACGATAACGTCAATAGCCCAAATATTCAATCTACCAACTACCAAATCACATGTCCTTGCACCACTACACATCGTGTAGTTACAAAAGATATTTCACCCATCAACACGACCACATGGACATGTACTACCACATTTCCAATAACTATAACATAGTGTGTAGATTGTGTAGATTGTGTGTACTTCCCAAAAGTCAATATATTTCTAAATGAAAAGAATGCATGTCATGTGTTCCTAAACCGCCCTCTTTGTGATAAGGTTATCAGAATGTGATAAACTAGAAAAACTCATGAAACCCATGACTTCCATAATTAGATAATAATCATTCATCTAGGGGTCCTACCATTAATAATACTTATATAAAAATTAATAAATAATTATATGTAGATTAGGACATAAAACTAAAAAACCATCCGTCCATATGGTGAAAATGTGGATGTATTGGGCCCATATCTGTTACCAGAATCCACTTCACATTGATCAGGTCCCAATCTCCTAGATATATGGATTCTAATTTCATTGACTTCCCACATACCTCTTGGCTTATCCATCATGTTATGGGGATAATCCTTTCCCCTTCCTATAGTGGGTGAAAATAAAAAAGAGACTAATCTTTTAATTAGTTAATTAATTAGTTGATAAATTAAATTCCATTTTGAATACTCATCTCATGTACTCACAGAAAAAGTTGTTCTCAACTTCACCTAAGTAAAATCCCATATTCCACACACAATTTTTAAGTTATAATCTCAATTCAAAACATACACCAAACGCTTGCCCTAGGTTTAAAACGAAATTATCGACAAATTACAGATTTCATAAAAAAAATTGAGAAACATTTCTCTAGTAAAATGACCATTTTCCCCATTATAAGAACAAAAATTTAGAAATTTAAATTTCTTCTCATATTAAATACTAGTAAACATGATTAATAACAATACGTTTAAAAAATATTGTTTTTAGAAATTCCAAATTGGGTAATGTGTTTATATATTAACTATAGCAATCATAAATACATTACTATAACGAAACAATATTCTCAATAATTTAATTTTATGTTGTTGGAATAATTCTATTGTCCCATGTACTTCATATGGATGGATCATTGATTTGAATTAAATAATGGAATGTGAAATGAAAATTTCAATTTAAATATCACCTTGTAAAAACATATCTTCATTTTGTGGTCTTACTCATATCATAAAATCTCTTAAATTCCATAGAATCATTTATATAATTGATGAATAGGCAGATTTGTGATTACTAAAATTATATTTTGTTATATGTAAATATGAAATATTATTATATTCTAATTGAAAAAATGAATATAACTAAAATTTTAATATTTTTATAATGTATTTATGAAAGGAGAAGTTATAGGAAAAGTAAAAAATATTTCACCATAGGTAGTGAATGTAACATTTTTAAGGAATATAATCATATGAAATAAAATATATTTTTATTTAAAAAAAACTGATTTATTTTTTTTGAAAATAATATTCTATGATGAATATTTTGGGGCCTCTATTATTTATTTGGGTATTTTAAATTACTTTTTAATAATATATCATTTTTTCAAAAAAATTAAAAATGTTAGCAAGGAAATGTGAAAATTTATTTAATTATATGAATGAATTTTTTTATAGAATTAGTAAATTATATAGTTACAAAACCATTACTCCAAAATCCATGAATCATGGAAGGGGTTATGATATGGAATGTTGCATGAATACATGGATTTGGTTTCTTAAAAATACTAATAATAAATTTATTTCATATTCAATGATATTATTGATGATCTGTTATAAAAAATACTCGATGTTGATCTACGATTGGGAATCATAGTAGTTTTCATGGATATTCAGACACACTTTTACTATAAGGAGGATTTTCAAATATATACACATCATAACATAATAAATAATATATTAAAATTTAATGAGTTTATCAAAAATAAATTAATATGGTTAGATATTATCAATTAATATAATTTCATGATTCATTACCATCCATGAAACGTTGTTAAAGTGTAAAATTTTATATGTTGAAAATAATCTATAAAAATTTCAATGATTATTTTTTTATTTAAAAGTTATACATATTAAAAAAATTATAAATTTTAACGATTATATAATGGACTCACTAAAAATATTCTAAATTTATTTTTTAACTACATATAATTAAAAATATTATTGTCGAAAAAAGTTTAATTATGGTGATAAAATAGGATGATGAAATAATTAACAAGAAAGTAAATTATTTCAACATTGATAAATATTGATTCATTTCATTTGGGACACAGTTATGTGTAACATGATTAATATATAACTATGATATTAGTTAAGTGGTTTCATGAAGTTTTGATTGAGGATATTTTCATTTAAATATTTTATGATAAAAATAAAAAAAGGAAATGTGGTATTCCTTTTTCATTTTATATACAAGTATATAGTTGTAATATTTTTGGAAAATATATTAAATATTATTTCTATATTATATATAAATATGTAATTATATTTTCATTTTTGTTTTTATGTAACTCAGTTTTTTAGATATATTTGTAGATCATTATTGAACTCTCAACAATGTTATCAAGGTACTTATGAAATTTTGACTATTTTACAAATAATTTTGGTATGTGACCATAAAAATGGATTAACATGGTAAATATATTTTATATTTAACTATAAATAAATTATTAAAAATTAAAAAATCTTTCGAATTACTATATATGGAGGTCTAAATTAAAAATTATTTCATATTCAAGTTGTTTTATAGTAGTTGTGATAATCTATATTCTTGGTCTGATGATTTCACTTAATTGACTATTTTCTATAATAATGATATACATTAATGTATATTATAAACCTAATATTATTTTTTTAAAGAATTATAATTTCTTGAGAAGATTTAATCACCAAATTTCATGATATATTCTTCTTGCTATATTTGATACATGTTACAATCCCAATACCAAAAAATATCATCTCATTTTCAAAATGTATATGGTGAATTTGTAATATCCATCATGTTTTACATCATTTGTGTGTTCATAATGGGTTTTATCTATAATAGAGGATTTAATTGAGTGGTATATCATATCATAATAGCTAAAATTTAAAATACAATTTGATAATAAGAAAAAATTCCTAATCATTTAGGTTTTTGGTTGGGGCCCTTTAGAAATAAAATAAAATGTTGTTTTGTTGTGTCAAATTTTAGAAATGGTGGATAAGAAATTGGTTCGAGCATAATAGATTCTATAAGAAATAATATTTC
The DNA here is from genome assembly GCA_963277665.1 of Viscum album. NCBI lineage: Eukaryota > Viridiplantae > Streptophyta > Magnoliopsida > Santalales > Viscaceae > Viscum > Viscum album. The sequence goes on from OY728127.1 coordinate 1,380,669,185, forward strand.
AGTAGTTAAATTCGTTTATTTTTCTACTTAAAAACATTATAATCATAAGGGAGGATTATATTTTACAAAATAATTTTCAAATTTTTTTCAATGATCCCATTTTTTGATATGTACTGTTCTCTCTTTCTGATTTGAAGGATTTTGTAATTCAACTTTAATATCATCAATATTGATATAGTAAAATGATATTCTTCATAATTTTACCCATTCAAATATTAAATTCAATATCTATGTAAATGTGTGATATCAAAAAAATGTGTTTTTGAGAGATCTGTCAGTCTATGTGGGTTTAAATTATTTATTATAATATGTAGTAATTACTTACTAAAACAACTAATTTTTTTTTGGAATAGATACAACTAACCACACAGAAGTATAGTAACATAAATTATATCTAAGAAATATAAAAATATATTATATAATGTTTTTGATTTCGTTCTCTAATTAATTTAACAACAGAATAATGACCACCACATTCCATTTTTTGATAACCTATTTTAAGAAAATATTGAATGTTATCTATAGGGGTTGTAAAATTTTAAAATATGTAATAAATATTCAGTAGACTATATCTCTATGAATTATATATCATAGGTCCATCCCATATTATAATATTATATAGGATAACTTCACATTTCCAAAATCAAATTAGTATCAAGAAGTATATTTTTTATCATTGAATTTAAACACATGTTATCAACATGTTACTAGAAGATCATTTTCTTAATTATTCTCAATGGTATATTTTAAATATTTATAATATTAACTCTATTAATATTATTTTAATAGGATATTTTATAGAAAAAATTACAATGTTTGAAAGGAAAAAATACTTCCTTATTTACTCTAATTAGGAATAGATCATTTAGATGCAGTAATAATGGTCTTTGAAAATCTTGAAATTAGTATATATATTATTTATACTAATTTAATTATAATTTACCCTTTTTTGAATAATCAGATTATTTTATTATCGCCATTAATAATAAAACGTTCACTGATGGTATGTGATTAATATTTTTATAATTAAATGTGTGATAAATATAAGACTATTTATAAATGAGAAAATAAAATGGAAAAGGAAAATAACAATTTGGGTATAATGTTTTATAATAATCAAATGATATATGATTAGTCTAATTATGCATTGTTTCTAAAAGTCGTTTTTGGAATTTTGAGTTCAGTTTCATGACATCGTTTGAATATTGGTGACTAAATAGTGGTCAAATATCTTTTACAGATTCCCCTAAAATTTTTTGATTCTAATGTACTATATTTTTTAAAAAATTGATTTAGATTGAATTCCACATCATGATTTTAATTTATCTATTTGGGATTGAGAGAAAAAAATTATTATTATAGAATCATATATCCAATGGGGACATTGTAATTATCTTTATGTGTATAAAAAACATATGGATTTCAAATGAAATAAATAATTATTAACTGAATATTATGATGAATATTTACAATCATTCACCATAATAACTTTTTTGTCACGAGCCGTCCTCGGGGCCCGTGTCGTGACAACCCCAAGCCTGCCTTCCATAGTCTAGGGGATTGCGACTAGCACCAAAGGAATAAATCCCGATAACTGGGAAGGCGTTTCCTTTAAAAAAATATAAACACACTCAACCAGAGTATAAGAAGAAGTAAAAAACGAAGTAAAATTGAATACAAAAGTAGTGCTAAAAGTAAAGGGTCTGGAAATACAAGCCCAACAATAAAGTACAAGGAAATGGACAGAACACCTAGAAGGTGACATGCAGCTCATGGATCGTCCACCATGGATCCTACCTGAATGGTAGGTACATATAGCCTCCTCAGCGCCCTCATCCCTCAACCTCCTCTGGGTACCGACTCGTCGTGAGGTCCACCACTGTGTACCGACTCGTAGTGAGGTCCTCTTCCAGGTGTAATCCTATTCTCATACACTCTATCTCCGTCAGCGCTATCCATCATCTGCATCCAACACAATGAGATGTGGGCATAGCCCGTGCAAGGGTGAGTATAATGATACTCAGTAGGGTACCCGAGACACTCAAGGTCTCACTAAATCCAACAAGGATTACCACAAAGAAGGATCTAAACAGATAACCCATACATAGGTATAAGCCCATACTTATAACGAAGGTATCAAGTAGCCCATATCAATCATTAGGTATCATAAAGATATGAAATCAACGGATGACCACTACTTAGATATATTCCCATACATATACCTATGTTATCAAGTAACTCATCTCAATCATGAGGAATACACAATGGTCATTGACTTAGCTCAAACTGGGATTTTATTCATGACATCAAAACCACGGATGCTGGAGAACTTCTCCTCTATCGGGAACAGTAGTCCTGTCATGACTCAGAGGTGCTACTCACTAACCTTATACGGCTGAGATACTCCTCCATTCAAGTACTTCGGGTCCGCACCCAAACATAGTAGTGCTCCCTACCAGGGGTCTGCCACCCAAACACAGTAGCGGTTCCCCTAATTGCCTATAGAGGTACTCTTCCTATCGAGTACCACAGATCTTCTGCCAACTACCAGGTGCTCAGTCTACTGTGGGTCTGCCTCCAAATACCGGGCGCTCCTTCCACTAGGCTAGTCGACTCACTCCAAGTCGAATCAGTCACGCAGTCATCAGGTCCATAGTTACTAGGTCTCCGCACTCTGTACGCTCGTCTCCCAGAAGATCTACTCCACCGGCTACTGTTTGATACACCAAGTATCAAAAAGTCACACAAAAAAGTATCAAAAAGGACTACCTCGTCACAGGGGTCCTAACGCAATAGACGGCGCGTCAATCGGATGCCCGGTATGTGAGTTATTAGCCTTTTTGTCCCGGGGGTCCCGTTAGTTTCGTGTACGAACCAACCCGACCGTATCTAAAATGTACCCAGAACTCTCATAGGGTATACTCGTAGGGACCGTTTCTCAATGTGATTACCAATGCCACTGATTGTTCGTCAAACGGACGTCTAGTCTAAAAGTTATCGGCTTTTCTATTCCAAGGCCCCAGTTGGATTTTGGGTACTATCCAACCTAGCCTTACTCCAACTGCGTCCAAACCACAGGTGAATTATGCCAAAATATTCTTCTCATCAAGAGGAATCCATCAAAGTCAACGACATGTCATTGGGACATCCGGAGCACATGTTATATGCATTTCTGCTCTGAGGGCCCGGTTGGTTTCGTGTTCGAACCAACCCGGCCATACCCAATGTTTTCCAAAACCTTGAGTGTAATATACCAAAACGACTATCACGATCGAAGGAATCCTATGCAACTAACTGTGCATCGATCGGAGGTCCGTAACCCATGATATAAGCATGTAACTGAAGATGGTCCGAAAATAGGGGGTTTGGGCCCGGTCCGACCCAGCCCAATACCCCCTAGGTCGGCCCGAACCGGGTCGACCTAACCCTGGTCCGGGTTCAGCCCAGTTGGGTGCGGACCGGCCTGGCTGGCGTGGCCTGGCAAGGCCGGCGAGGTCCAGCCTAGCCGGCCCCTACGGTGGGCCGCGTGGCTGGCTGACCAGGCGGAGTGGCGGCACCCATAGGGGCCCGAACTAGCCGCGGATTAAGTGGGGGGGGGGGGGTGTTACACCCCCTGGTTTCAAAGAAACGGCCGGACCCTTGGGTGACCGTGGGACCCCCCTTGGTTCCCACCTCTTGATGGCGCCGGCGGCCAGCCGCCCTTCCATGCCCGCCACGGTCTTAGGCTGCAGATTTCTTCCACCGGCGCGGCATGTCAGCGTCGCACCCCGCCGCCACGACCCACTCCAGCCGCGGCCCCTGATGCTCCGGCATGGCGAGAAGGCACCGCGCCCCTCCGCCATGGCCTGCTCCGACAGTGACACCTGTAGCCCCGGCGCAGCGCGATGGCGCCGCACCCCTCTGCCGCAGTTCGACTCTATTCTGCAACCTTCCTCAGCATCTCTGGCGTGGCACGATGGTGTCGTGCACCACCACTGCCGTGGCCCACTCCGGCTGTGGTCCCATATGTCCCCGTGCGGTGCAACGGCACCGCACCGCCTTTGCCGAGGCCTTGCATGGCTGCGGTTCCCTACCGATCACCGCACGGTTCAATAGCACCGTGCGCCTCCGCCTCCAACATCATTGAAATTTAGCAAAGAATAGGAGAGGAGAATCAGTTGTGTTCTTGCAGTCTGATCTCCTCCCATTACGATGATATCATGCAGCCAATTCCTTAATCAACGAAGAACGATGATAAAGTCTTGAACAAGAGAAGATAACCCATACCTCACAAAGACGTTGCATGTCGTCGAGCCGTGGAAAGAGGAAATCGTCGTGATGATCGGACGTCATGGAAGATCGGTGCTGATTCCGTTGATGTCGGAGAAAGTGACGTCATCGATGGCGACATTTCCCGTGGTGGTTTCTCCTACATTGGCACGGAGGATGAAGGGGAGAAGGCATGTTGTCGGAGACTTCACGTTCTTTGTCGGAGGCATTCTTCATCGAAGAGACGTTGTTCTTCTTCAATAACATTCTTTATTGTATGGAGGGAGATCATCTAAATTTCTGCAGAGGATTCCCACAAGGTTCTCCAAAATATTCCCCAACCCATAATTGAGTGAAGGCTCCCCAATATATTAAACTAGCATGCCCTTTTATCTTTCAAACCCTTGATGGAATATTAATTAGGGAGGTGAAGGGTTCTCATAATAATGGGAGTCGTGACATTAAATTTAAGAGGTGCTAAGTGGGGGGTGGGGGGGGGGGGTTGGAGAGAGTTATGGGAAGATTAGAGGATGGGGCTCATGTGGGCCCACCTCTCATATATCCAGACATGGGAGGATTAAACTTCATTAGAAATAAATTTTTTAAACAAATTTATTTAACTTCTTAACTAAACTCCAAAATAATATTTCTCAACCCGCTTCAAACACAACTACGGTAAAGGTCCCCTTATGCAATTATCGGCGCTGCGAGTTCATCAATGCCCTCAGTTCTCAATTCCGAGCACCAGTTCAATAGATACAAAAACCCTCTCGTTCGTTCACTAAACGTACCCGAGCTAAACTTCAGAAATTTATTCTGGGCACACCAGGCCTCGAAATCAAATGTCGTCTGAAGCCACAGACTCATAAAATTCCAAAACAATTAAGAAAAAAAATTCCTTGAAATTTCTGGGTCTTTAAATTACTCCCACCTCAGGGATTTACATCCCCATAAAGATATAACACAATCTAGGGAAACTAAAGGATTTAACAAGCATGCAACTGAGCCTCCCGCTCCCATGTTCTTTCCTTGAGGTTCCTGTGCTGTCAGTGAAAGCGCACATGAGGAATTGACCATAACTATAGGACCCACTCCTGTCGATCCTCAACCTCAACTGAAACCCTGAAAAAGTTGCCTCATCATCGATGTCCAGCTCTCTGTGGTCGATGATGACAGATAGGTCATGCATACATCTCCTCAGCTCAGATAAGTGGAAGACATCTTGCACCCGGTGTAACTCTGGCAGAAAGGTCAAGCAGCAAACCACCTTGCCTACCCTGCTGTAGACTTAGAAGGGTCCGATGATCCTCGAAGATAACTTTCTACCTTGTCCAAATCTCCTTAGACCTCATCGAGGTGAGACCCGTAAGAAGACATGGTCTCCATACTCGAACTCCAGTGGTCTTCTGTCTAGTCTGTGTAGTCTCATTTTTCGTGATACATAGGTGATCACTACCCACTCCTAGATCCGGACACACCCGAGTCTGGTCTCTGATGCATCGCAATGAACTTTGTAACAATATCCCTCAGGATGGGTGCACTGGTCAACCTCTACCCCAGCTCTTGAAAGCTCTACTGGAAGTGGTGCCACAACTTTGGAGAATTCTAGCACAAAGGTAAGTTTGGCCATCTCCTGAGTGATCAAATGCACCCTCTTATACATGATTCTGTCCTGTGCTGCCTGTGTTTCCCTTTTCGATGACCAAGGAAAACCCCAACCCAATGTTTTAGATAAACCTTAACCATTTTTTGCATAATACCGTCAATCCGTATATGAAATGTGGTTTCCCAGTCCATAGCCAAACTAACGTTGTAAGGTCTCGACGCTGCCACCAAGAGCTTCCAACCAAAACTCTCAACTCAAGGGTCATATCACACCATTGGCGTAAGTGTGATTATCATGTCTCCTCCAAAAGGTATGTACAGACGTGAGGGTTAAGTCAACAGCTTAACCGGAAACTCATGGTCTGGGACAAGATTCGTGGAAGGTATGAATGATTGGTAACTATGTCTATTGATACGACAGCTAGTAGTAGACACAGACCGTACCTAAAATCATTCTTAGAGACATTGGGTCACACTCCTTGACCTCATGTAGTTATTCTCTTCCCCTAACCTCCATGTCCCTCAGCCTGGCGGAGACTACAAAAATGGGTGGTTGTAACATGTTGAAATGTACACCACCTCATGCTGCACTCCTAGCACTGCTTCCACATCTGCAGCTCTGCAGATTCATCTGTCCTTAACACTTACTCATCTTGAAACATTTTACATGCACAAGTCTCTAAGACTGGCGCCAGTTCCATGCTCTTCCAGTTCTAACATTCTCTAGCTGTATCCGTTAATCCATAGAAAAATCAACCACAAAGGTTTTCTCTAGCATCCTAACATAAGTAGGAATGCATAGAGGATAAGGTGTTGGATCAGATATCCTTAAACACCCCACACAAATTGGTCCGAGATCTATATCACTGATCGAATCATGTTAATCAAGTAACTGTAATGATCAGTATGACTCGATGAATACTCAGCTACTGACACATCGTTCTGCCATAGCTGTATAAGCTCTAGAAAAACTCTTAGCCACTTCCTCAAGCCAGTCCTCAACCGCCTGAGAGTCGGTCTTGCCTCGGAACTTGAGGGTATTTGATGTTGGAACACGTGTAAGGCAGTAATACTTCGTGTTTCACCTATCAATACTACCGGTTTTAATTGCTGTCCAACATGTAGTGAGGTATAGCTAACACACTACTCAGAGGTACTATCTCAGGCATCGGTCCACGTACCGAAGCCTCATCACTATGCAGACCGTCCTCGTCATCACTCACTGGAAAAAACTAGTAGAAAAGTCCACCATCCACTCTACTGGTGTCTCAGCTAGATGGAAAACTCTAGTAATCGCCTCCAGCCAGTCCTCAACAGTCTGGGAATCAGCCTCGCCTCATAACCTCGGAGGCCTCTACTGCTGGAACTCGTGCAACGCGCTCTATCGACATGCACCGTCTGCTAGTATGGGTACTGGAATCCACTTCCCAATAGGTGGTGGTACTACTGGTACACCACCCGAGGGTTCCAATATAGTTAAAAGGTCCCTGCCTCGGAGCCTCGTCACTAAGTGGGCCATCATCATGTACTATCTCATCACTCTAACTGACTGTCCACGTGGAGACATCCTGAACAGATGTGACACAGTCAACGATTTATACCTGATGAGATGACCTAGTTTTAGCTAACTTTAAAACTTTTGGAAACACACACGCAATCAGTGTTTTCATGAAAAATGTTGGAAATTAGTAGTCAGGGTCCGGGTGTATGGATACGTCGGCCGCTGCACCAACACTGGACTCCCTGAATTGAAGACCACAATCGGTACACTTAACACTATTGCCTCACAGAAAAGAATTATTAGAGTCCTGGGTTCTACGGTAGAACCAACTCCTCTGATACCAATTTTTCACGACCCGTCCTCGGGGCCTGTGTCGTGACTACCCCAGGCCCGCCTTCGATAGGCCAGGGGCTGGTGACTAGCACCAAAGGCCTAAATACCGATAACTGGGAAGGTATTGACTTTATAAAACATAAAAACACTCAACCAGAGTACAAGCGGAAGTAATCATGAAGTAAAATTGAATACAAAACTAGTGTTGAAAGTATAGGGGCCGGATAGACAAGCCCAACTCTAATGTACAAGTAAATAGACAAAACATCTGGAAGTTGACAAACAGATCCAGGATCATCCACCACAGATCCTACCTGAAGGGTAGGTAAAGATAGCCTCCTCAGCGCCAAGTCCTTCAACCTCCTCCGGGTACCAACTCGTCGTGAGGTCCAGCTCCGTGTACCCACTCGTCGTGAGGTCCTCTTCCAGGTGTCGTCCTGTCCTCATACACTCGGTCTCTTTCAGCGCTGTCTATCGCGTACATCCATCACAATAAGGTGTGGGCATTGCTCGTTCAATGGTGAGTATAATGATACTCAATAGGGACCTTGAGACCCTAAAGGTCTCACTAAATCCAAAAATTATAACCACATAGAAGGATCTAAACAGATAACCCTTACTTAGGTATAATCCTCTACTTATACCTATGTTATCATGTAGCCCATCTCAATCATGATATATCACACAGATATGAAATCAACGGATAAACAATACATCGGTATATTCCCATAAATATACCTAAGTTATCAAGTAACTCATCTCAATCATGTGGAACACACAAAGGTCATGGACTCAGCTCAAACTATGATTTTATTCATGACGTCAAAACCACGGCTGTTGGAGATGTCCTCCTCTGTCGAGCACAGTAGTCCTGTCATGACTCTGAGGTGCTACTCACTAACCATATACAGATGAGTTACTCCTATTGTCAAGTACCGTGGGTACTCACCCAAATATAGTAGTGCTCCCCGCCAGGGGTCTGCCGCCCAAACAGAGTGGCAATTCCCCTAATAGCCTACAGAGGTACTCCTCCTGTCGAGTACCGCGGGTCTGCTGCCATCTACCAGGCGCTCCGTCTGTCGTGGGTCATCCGCAAAATACCGGGTGCTCCGTACACTGGGCTAGTCGAGTCACTCCATGTCGAATTAGTCAAGAAGTCGTCAGGTCCAGAGCTACGAGGTCTCCGCACTCCTTACGCTCGTATCTAGAAGGATCCGCTCCACGAGCTACTGGTTGATACACCAAGTATATCAAATTACCAAAAATAAGTATCACAAAGGACCGCCTCATCACAGGGGTCTCAACGCAACAGACGGCGCATCAATCGGACGCCCGGTCTGTGAGTTATTAGTCTTTTTGTCCCGGGGGGGGGGGGGGGTGGTTGGTTTCGTGAACGAACCAACCCGACGTATCTCAACTCTACCAGGAATCTCATAGGGTATACTCATAGGGACCGTTTGTCAACGTGATTACCAACTCCTCTAATGGTTCATCAAACAGACGTCCGGTCTGAAAGTTATCAGCTTTTCCGTTCGAGGGGCCCGGTTTGATTTCGTGTACAATCCATCCCAACCTTACTCCAATTGCATCCAAACCTCAGGTGACGTATGAAAAAAGATCCATATCATCAAGAGGAATCCAAATAAATTGATTTCATGTCATTCGGACGTCCGGAGCTCAGGTTATAAGTGTTTCCGCTCCGAGGTCCCGGTTGGTTTTGTGTTCGAACCAACCCGGCCATACCCAAATTTTTCCGAAACATTGAGTGTAATATACCGAAACGACCGTATCTATCCATGGTATCCTACACAATGGATGGTGTCTCGATGGGAGGTCCGTAGCCCAAGATATGAGCATTTAACTAAAGAGGTTCTTAAAATAGGGGGTTTGGGCCCAGTCCGACCCGACCCAATAGCCCCTGGGTCGGCCCGAACCGGGCCGACCAGACCCGGTTCCGGGTCCGGCCGAGTTGGGTGCGGCCCGACACTGGAAGCTCCACTTGGCTGGCCCACGCGGTTGGCCGCGTGGCTGGCTGACCAAGCGGAGTGGCATCACCCAAAGGGGCCCGCCCTAGCCCCAGATTGGGGGGGGGGGGTGATGAACCCCCCGGTTTCAAAGAAACGACCGACCTTAATGGCCGGCCCCTTGGATGATCGCGGGACCCCCCTTGGGTCCCGCCTCTTGAGGTGCCGGCGGTCGGCATGTCCGGCCGCCCTTCCATGCTCGCCGCGGTCTTAGGCCGCAGCTTTCTTCCATTGGCGCAGCACGACGGCACTGCGCCCTGCCGTCGTGGCCCGCTTCGGCCGCGTCCCCTGATGTTCTGGCGTGGCGCGACGACGTCACGCCCCTCCACCGTGGTCCGACTCTATTCCGCGACCTCTCTGTCGCGGCACGACAACGCCGCGCACTACCACCCACCATGACCTGGTCTGGCCGCGGTCCCTTTCGTCTCCGCGTGGTGCAACGGCACCCCACCGCCTTCGTCATGGCCTTGCATGGATGTGGTTCCCTGCTTATCACTGCACGGTGCAACAACACCATGCGCCTCCATCTCTAACATCATTTAAATTTAGCAAAGAAGAGGATAGGAGAATCGGCCGTGTTCATGCGGTCCGATCTCCTCCCGTTACGAAGATATCATGCAGCTAATTACTTAAGAAATGAAGAACGATGATAAAGTCTTGAACAAGAAAAGATAACCCCTACCTCGCAAAGATGTCACGCTTCATCAAGCCGCGGAAAGAGGCAAGCGTCACGATTATCAGAAGTCATGGAAGATCGGTGCCGATTCCGTTGACGTCAGATAAAGTGTCATCGTCGATGGAGACATTCCCTACGGTGGTGTCTCCTCCCTTGATGCAGAGGATGAATTGGATAAGGAAAGGCGTCGGTGACTTTGCGTTCTTCGTCAGAGGCGTTCTTCATCGAAGAGGCATTGTTCTTCTTCAAGAACATTCTTCATTAAAAAGAGGGAGCTCTTCTAATTTTCTCCAGAGGTTTCCCACAAGGTTCTCCAAAATATTTTCCATCCCATAATTGAGTGAAGGCTCCCAAATATATAAAATTATCATGCCCTTTTAGCTTTCAAACCCTTTATGGAATATTAATTTTGGAGTTGAAGGGTTGTCATAATAAGGGGAGTTGTGAAATTAAATTTAAGAGGTGCTATGTGGGGGGGGGTGGAGAGAGTTATGGAAAGATGAGAGGATAGAGCTCGCGTGGGACCCACCTCTCATATATCTACACATGGGAGGATTAAACTTCCTTAGAAATAAATTTGTTTTAACAAATTTATTTAACTTCTTAACTAAACTCCAAATTAATAATTCTCAACCCGCTTCAAACACACAAATGGTAATGGTCCCCGTAAGCAATTATTGGCGCTTCGAGTTCATCGTTGCCCTCATTTTTCAATTCCGAGCATCAGTTCAAAAGATAGAAAAACCTGCTCGTTCGTTCACTGAACGCACCTGAGATAAAATTCAGAAATTGATTCCGGGAACACCGGGCCTCAGAATAAAGTGCCGTCTGAAGCCACAGACTCGTAAAATTCCAAAGAAATTATGAAAAAAAATTCCTTGAAATTTCGGGGGCTTTAAAAGTTTAACTTATCCAAATGATTATTAAGAATGTAATCGATAAAAAAAAGAAAATTGTTCCACTATTTTTTTTGTTATGGAACCAATTTGCTCAGTATATGGAATTTCCAAAAAAAATACGATGATAGTGGCAAAAGATAACATAAATATAGTTATAATCGAATAAAATGAATTGGGATGAATAAAATCACAAGATAAATGATGAAAAATTTATCAAGTATTAATAAAATAAATTACATATCCAAATATGTCAATTTTAATGTTGATGCCTGTAAGGATGATAAGGAATGTTCTATAATTAATGATGAAATGTTTTTCATAAAAAATGTACAAGAATATTCTAAATACATATGTGGGAATGATAAAATGATGATAAATCAGAATAAATTATGTAACATAATCTAAAATATAAATTTCATTATTAAATTACAAGTAATACATAATTTAAAATGCTTCAATTCAATTTATAATGTAATCAAAGATTTAATATGGAAATTAGGACTTTTTTTAAGAAAAAAACATTGTCATATTGTTAATTTGAATTGAATATTTAAGTGTTCTTATAAATTTTGATGGTAATGTGAGAGGTGTTAAAAATTTGAAATAATATGAAACAAAAATGATTATAAAAAATATTAATCAATGTATTTTGAACTGTAATAATATATGAAAAAATACCAACAAGTCTTCATCATGACAATGGAAATAGATCTAAATTAATTAAAATATTTGATGAAAATGATGAAGTATTTAACGAATCATGTAAAAGATTAAAAAAATTCCTCAATCATTTGGTTTTTATGTTAATGAATTTTATTAATTATCAACTTATGTTCATTTGAACAATATAAAGGTATAGTTTTATCTTCATAAGGTTGAAAACTAATCGACGTATTTTTGATATTTTGGAAAATTATTCCATATAATTAGGAATATAGGGGAAAAATATATTTTATATTATCATGTATAGTTAGTATATAAATTTAATGTATAAAAATATATATTTCAAATTTTGATTAGTTGGGCCCTCAAAATTCCAAAAAATAATAATGCAAAAAGTATTGATAGATTGTGTGTTCAACATAATGAATAGTTATTTTATGTTTAGTGTTTATTTTTTGGAGTCATTGGGAATAAATAACATGTATTATTGAATAATACCAGATATATTGTAAATTTTAGAGGCCATTAATAAAGAGGGAGATAAGATCATCATGTACTGAATGTGTCCCTATAAAAATTGTATGCCAAACTACTACTAAAAAATATGTATAATGGCTCAGATGTAATTATTGGTAGGTGAATCCAACAAGGTCACTATGAAATTGAGTTCTTTGTCATAATTGATGAATATCGTAGTAATAATATATCTATAAATCAATATAAATTTTCACAAAAACTTCAACTAAACTAGAGATTCCACATAAACTCAAGAACACCACCATGTACACCATAAGCTTTCTAATAGTAAAAATTGGTATCTATAACATAGATAGACTATGATCTCTAGACTATATGGACACAAAAAATTTGAAGTAATAATAAATTATCATTGATGAATTTACTTCATAATATGACCATTACAGGTAAATTCTAACAATAGAACCCCATCATATTCTATAATATAACATTTGATATATGCAACATCATATTTGTATATATTCATAAATTGGACATCCCCAGATTCTAATTATTATTAGTGAAATCTTAAAATATTAATGTATGGTAAAACATTAAAATTCTCAGAATAAGGATTTTCATAGCCCCATCCCTCGCACTGTTTATCCAACTTGCTCACATGTCCTCCTCCAGACCTTTTTGATTACATGAATCCATGATCATTAAATATATACTTTCTCCGAGATGACCATATAACATGATAATATTAATTAGTAATATAATCAAAGTGGTATCCCTAAATAAATCTATGACATATATGTCCATATATAATATGATGTTACAATCAAAATTATGAATAACAATTAGTAGTCCACTTTTCATGATCTAAAAAATCCACATGGAAGCAATTATATTGGAATCAACATGTCTCAGTTACATTCCATGAACACATACCCAAAAAATAAGCCAACAAGGAAGTCACAAGTATCTCAGAATATATGTAACATGTAGATAATTTGGAATTACACCAAACCATTAAACCCAAAATAGAAGCCTTGGAATTACTCCAAACCGTGATATTAAAATATAAATCGTTATAAATACACCAAAACAATGTATACTTTAAATAAATGGTTCATATTTCACACAACTGAAATATAATGTGTGGTATTATTAAAATCCACTGACTATAAGTACTAATAGAAGAATATTTGACATTATACCCAACATAAATACCATGATATGAATTGTTAGTAATATAAAAAACATATATACCATGTGATGAATAGTTTTCACTAAACCCAATCAAAGTACCAATAGGGGAATGTTTGGAACTATATCCAATATAAAAACTAAGATATTAATGGTTTTCACTATACAAAAACTAAATACTAGAAGTTAAAATTTTTAAATTTAACCAATCCTAAATACTAATAGAGTAATGTTTTGTATTACACATAACTTAAATACCAATTCGAAAAAAATTTATAGTACCCCAAATCATATAATTGAGTGAGTAAGGGTCAACATTACAATGAATTTATATTCTAATAGAGTAATTCTCATAACTAATCCCAACCTACTCACTGAGAGAATAATTTTAAAAAATTTATCCAACCAAAATACCATGAGAGGAGATGTTAGAATTACACCCATCCAAATTAAAAAAATAGACAATGGTAGGATTTACTCTCGATATAATACATTTTCATGAGGATTTAGGATTATATTCAAAATCATATTTAACATTATTATCACATAGGAACTCAATAACGAATAGCCATATTATATTGAAACACATTCCACAACACATCACTCGTTAAAATGAATATCAAAAAATTTAGAATTGACATTCACATATCTTATCAAACATGTAATGGTTTTATATCCTATTGTTATTTCTATACAATACTAGGTTATGTCAAACCCACATGACCCTTTTTCTCATATACCTCTCTGAGGAACAATCTTATCAGAACCAATTAACTAAATCTTCCTTTTCGTTATCCATTCCATATAAGAAAATACATACTAAAATACAAACTAACATTATCAATAACAACATAATGTACAATGGTTTTAAAGTAACACATTATTTGGGTTTTATATTTTAGATTATTAATAAAATTCGTTAGGACTATGTCTAGAGGTGGATATAGAATAAATAAATAATATGAAGATGACCTATAATATACCTAACCTAAATTATGATATAAATTAAGAATTGAAACATTATTAAGTCTCATATTGAGATATTAATATATTCCATCCATGGCTTATACACCACAACCTGAAACAAATTAATATAAATAGAAAATAAATATTAAGTAATGAATAAATTATAATTGTTTGAATTATCCCATAATATAGTGTAGTTTGATTCAATCTAATTTTAATATAATTTATGACCTTGATAAAACCACCAATTTTTTGAAATTTCTGAATATCATCACCTTATTAAAAGTGGAACTCAAAATAAAAGGAAATATGATAGTGATTTGGCTAGATTTATCCTATATAATAGAGAAATATTGAACTCATGCGCAAACTATTGAACTCACCACATTTGATGTGACCAGATATAGAAAGAGAGAGAGAGAGAGAGGTGGATTAACTAGGTAAAATATACTAATGTGGTATTATGAGTTAATAAATTTTAACAAAAAAATATCCAAATAATTGAATATATTACCCCTCTTTTCATTGGGTACCCAATAATTGTCTTAAAAATAACCATTAGCCTCCTAGGTCTCGAGACAGCTCTAGAAAGTACTCGATAAACATCCTTATGTTACCAAGTATTCAACATCCAATTGTTTCAAAATTACAACATGCATTTTGACTACCTGGAATATTTAAAGCATCATGTGTATACTAATAACCTATATAATTTACCAATTAGGGTCTATTTTCACTCTAACAATCTAGTAATAACAGATACAATGTATAATTTTCTTCATAATCTTATAAATATCTATAAAATTATTTTAAAATTTGTAATAAAATGATAAAAAATAAATTAAAATATGAAAATTAACCTCTAAACTCAATTAAATCATACCCTAATTAATATCCCATCTTTAAAATTCCAAATCGGAACTAATATTGAAAAATTACATACAATCTCACCCAACTAGTGTTCAGTTTATTCATATTACTCTTACCCATAACAACATATATGATTAATAAATCTCTTCCATAAAACATCTCAAACTATTGAAACCTCATCATTAATCTCTTGTGAGCCTCACATCTCATTGAAACCACGTGAAAACAATAATTCCATATAATTTTCTAGTTATGTTCATGTCATAACATTACTCAAACCCCCATACCTATAAATTATTCATACATATCATATTATAATTAATCTCTTATATTCGTCATCATAAAAGTGAAATGTATTCATTGTTTTCATAAAAATAAAAAATCATAAAAATGAACTATTGTCAAGCAATTGCATTAATCTCCTCTACATGAATGGAAATACCCAAAAATTGATTTTTAGATATACACATTCAACCAAGATGGACAAATTTCAATGGATTTAATGAGATATAAAATCACTAATATCATGCACCCTGAATTGTTGGGAATTGTTTATTCGAAACCACTGAATACTTGATGTGGCACATAGGAACATCCTATCCATTCACAATAAAAATCACAATCTCACACCTATAACTATGATAAAAAATAAATCCTTGTATTAAAAA
Source organism: Viscum album (assembly GCA_963277665.1). NCBI lineage: Eukaryota > Viridiplantae > Streptophyta > Magnoliopsida > Santalales > Viscaceae > Viscum > Viscum album. The sequence continues at coordinate 1,380,685,306 of OY728127.1, forward strand.
ACCAATTATATGATATACATAAGATTATTGATACTTCTCAAGCAAGATCCCGAAATATTCTTATTCATGAATTGTACCAATGGCAAGTTACCCAATATACTGTCCGTTTATAATAACTACCAATAGAATCAAATGTTTGGTGTTCTAAAAATAATAAGGTAGTTCTAGGAAGAAGACCTTAAAAGACTATGATGGATCCTAAACCATCACCATGTTGGATAATAATTTAATTTTAATATCAATATTATCAAATATTATATTGGAAGAAAGAATATAACCAATGACATATAAGGGCGAGTTATATACAATTAAATTTTTTTTTCTCATTTTCCCAAGATATTAACTAAGTCAGTTTCAACCACTACCAAATTATTACATACCATGAAATATTTACAGTGTATTCTTATTAAACCACTCAATAATATTCACTCTAGGATTAATATCATTTTATTACTACTATAGAAAAATTTACTAATATATTCAATAATTTAATTAATAAGTGGCATTTAATAATATTTTATATTGAAAAATATACAGTTAATACATACCTTGAGTAGATTTTACCATTGTTATAGTCTAATAGTACTTGTTTCATGAGTAAAATTATACCCAAGACACATCCAAGAAAAACTTCTATAGATGAACCATTTTTCAACAGCCAAAAACATTCTCATTTTCATTTAAAAATTATATTATTTATTCACCATAAATATATCATCAATTCCTTGATTGATGTCACATGATTTAAAAACATATCATCATTTCAATGATGATGAATGTCACAACAGTCTAAATGTTCAATGGTACACTCATTCATATATATCCCTAGTAGGATGACTATATAAGCTACTATAACTTATGAAAAAGTACAACCCCTAAATACCCCTCATTGAAAAGGTTGTAGAAGTCTCTCTTTGTTAATCCTAAAACATCATTTACCAACACTAAATACATTCACTATTTTTGTGTCTTATCTAAGGAAATTAAATCCGTAAATAATAAACAATATCTCCTTTCAAGTGCCTATTTTTTCAAAATATTTCCAATCATTCTGAATATAATTTAGAGGATACAAGGTTCATAAACCCCCACTAATGATAGGGTAAATAATATTTTCAATTTCTTTGATTAATTTTCCAGCCATTTCAGCACAACAGACCAATTTAAACTTAAATTCTTGGATCAAAAGCTTAATTTTTTCTCCCAAAGGCTCGTCTAATAAGTTATTAAACCCATTTTATTTCTCCATCACTTTTTGAACTAGGTTAAATGGAATTTTTTTTCTTATTTTTCACCAAAACATTGCACATAAAACATGATGTGTATCTAAAATACAATCACAAAAATTGAGTAAAATCCAAGACACAATACTAGTTACTCATACATCATGTTTAACTAATGGAAAAAATGATAAACATTCATCATCCTAATTTCTATTATCATTTTAATCTAATATCTATGATGGAATTTCATAGGAATGTCAAGAACAATGCTTAATAAACTACTTTAAAGGGATTATGGATATCATATGTAGGAATCAATTCTTTTTACTCAATACAAACTCAATACACTTGGATGATTATGAAATCTTCTATCATCCCTATCCAATGTTACCCAATCTCAGGGATAAAAAAGAGACACATAAGATCAATAAAAAATAGTTATTCATAAATAAAAAAATATGAATATAGTCATCTATAATTCCCCATATTTTTATATAGGAAATCATTTTTTAACATGTTTTTGAATTATGAATGAGTATACTTATTTTTTATCATAATATCAATTACATATATATATAGACAAAATTGTGATAATATTTAATGCCAAAAATATATTTCAACTAGTGCCTTAGAAATAAGGGACAAGGACTATTCTTCAAAAAAGACCTACATAATTATGGTGGACAAGATTTTATTAAAATATATATCATTTATAAATATCAAATATAGAGAAAGATATCCCATTCATTTAAGATTCATATCAATACCTTTATTAGAGAGACTAGAATCCACATAATTCCTCTCTCAATTAGAATAAATGATAATATAGTTGATGATAGAGATAAAAATCATGCATTCCATTAACCGAGCCACAAACCTCCATGAGAGATGAAAAAACCATTTCTTATATCCTGAACATTAACAGTGGAATCTGTTTCAATCTTTAAATTATTTAATACATTTAATTTTGTAAAGGGAAATGTGTTGATCATTTCTTGTCCATGGGATGTTGAAAGTACACATGATTTATAAAATCCACTAAGGATCCTACTAATATGATCATGATATACAACTGCACATCTAAAGAGACAAGAATTCCCTTTTGAAGCACCATTAGAATTAATTGTAGTCCAATTTAGAAGATAAGTCTTCTAGAGAACATCATAGGTACTGGATGACATCCTAATGTTCCCAAACATGAAATATCTTCTCAACGCCTCGAAATCATGCGTCCTACTATCATAAAAATAACATTGTCACAAACTATATTCCCTTATAGAAACACTAAAATTTGAAATAGTTTAATGAATGATGAATGTTCCATAGTATTTTATCAATAGATTGCAACCATGATGAATGATATTAATAAACACTTCCACTCCCACATAATGATATTTAGTGAGTTGAAGAGATATGTAACTTATAACACACTGATTTATAGAACAAATATATTCCAACATTGGCATAAAAAATTTAACGAAATAATATATCATCTTCTATAGTGTTGAAGCTATGGTGAAGTTGATAAATAGATGGTTGGAATTTTAGTGATAATGATTGCATAATAATAACCTCGAACAATGAGAAACAATTAACAATTTTAGGAAAGAATCCATAAGAATTAAATTCTGTGAAAATCTAAATATTAGAGTGAATAATGCAGGATTTATCCAAGTATTATCTTTATAGTTTAGATATGTAAAAATAATGGTTTGAACCTATTACACACACTCTATGTTCACATTAAACCATGAGAAAATAATAAACCATAATTCTCAAAACATATATCTCAAAAATCTCAGAATTATAATTTCATCAACATAAGAGAAATAAAAAAACCCCTAGAAACAAGGAATTTCACTTTGAAATTGTTAGATTTTACCAATATTTTGGTTGTTTCTATTTGCAGGCCAGATCATATATTCAATTATAATACCGACTTATTAAAATAAATCACAATTAATTTTGAAACAACCTTTTAATGTGTAATTCGTGTTCATCCAAATTAATTCTAGATTGGGGATGCCAAATGTTGTTGTGAGTTCCACTCTATATTCCATAGAATGGGAAATATTGGTGAGTGAATATTAGTGACATTGGGATATTATTACATGTGTATAATGTAACAATAAACAACATAAAAATTATTAACCAACTATCAATACAAATTGAGCTACATAATTTTGACATTGAAATGAAAAATCACCCATAGATATTATTATACACTATAATGGAACATGAGGCAATTATAAAGTCCTACATGTTCACATAATGAAATAAGATATCCCCATCGATTGATCATATATATTAAATTCATGAAATAATATTGAAATATAACTGGTAGATAATTTTATTCCAATGCTAGATATAGACCTGTTTCCCTCCCCAACTATATATCATGCAAACCTACCCACTAGAGGGCCTTTCCCTCAATCACATACTATATCATGAGATCTGCATGTACCCTGAGATACTCATGAAGAGTTAGTAAAATAGAGTTCCTCACCAATAGTTGTATGCCTAACTTGTAACACCCCAAGCTTCCATAGTATGTTTCCCTTTAAATAATGTAATATCTGGCATTGTACGCAACATCGATATTCGAACACAATGTGACCAATCAAACTAGCCGTTATGAATTGTAATACCCACTTTTTGAGATTTTATAAGTTTTATCTTTCAAAATGGAAATCATTTTTGGATTGGGAATATCGAAGATATCTTAGATTGAATTTAAGGCCTTTTTTCGGAAAACTTTCAATTTCTGATGAATAGTGAAAAAACATTATGTTATTGGTTAAAATTGACAATTTATTTAAATAATTAGATATATTATTTAAAATTATTTTCGGTCAAAATATATAAATAATACATATTTATTTAAATTTAATTTATTTGATTCATTTTATTATAAGTTTAGATATATAAAATTTTATAGAACAATTTATCTTCTTTTAACCACCTCCTAGAAGTATTTGAAAATTTGTATGAAACATAATTTTACCACTTCTGTGAGTTGAATTTCAAAATTTGAAGAGACACGATTAATATCAGTATGTAAAATGTGGTTCAATGAGATGAAAATATTTTTTGGTGAATAGTAATTTTTTACTTCTTTTTATAACGGTTAAAATTAAGTAGGGTAATTAAGGGTAAAAATGATATCATAATTACCATAAAACATGTCCTAATTCTATTGGACAATTTTAATTCGACCAGAAAAACCTTAGGAATAAAATATGATCCCCTTTGGTCCAATTGGATTAGATTTGGACATTTATTATTATTTTATTTAAAGAAGAGTTAAAAGAGTTAAAATCAATGATTAATAACTAAACCATTTTTAATATAGGGTTATAAATAAGATAAATTCGCCTATAAATATTCATTAGATATGTAAAAAAGATTTCCTATGTAATGATATTTTATTTATAGTTATTAGACATTAAATAATTAAATTTATTTATGGAACAATGATGATGGAGAAATTACATTCTTAATGAATCATTGAAATAATTGATATTATAAATAACACAATAATTCATATATGAGACTTTTTATGAATTTAATTAATTGTCTAGGTTAATATGACATGTTAGGGTTGATTAAATGAATTTTTTTCGAAGTAATAATGATGTTATTAATTTTAAGGAAACAAAATACCAAATAGTCACAAAATTGACATAAAATAGTTTTTTAAAACAAATATTATATTATTAATTGGTTTTCTATTCCTAAAAATATAAGGATCAGACAAAAGGATTAAATAATATTATATATGTCATTAATGAACCACATGAGGTTTTCCTGGAAGTTTATAGAAAGTTTATTAACCATATAATATATAAATACAAAGGGACATGGTAAATGTCAAACTATTTAACAAAGAGATAAATATAAAATATAAGGTTAATATGATGACCAAAACTTGTCTAAAACCTATTCGTTGAGAGTTTATTTACCCATTAAAACATTAGAATTTATATAGTTCATTTTGGAGCCATTATAAACGGAAAATGTATTTATTATAAAATATAATTTCATGTTTTTCCAAAAGTGACACTCACTTCTCTTATAAAAGGGAACTTCACATTCTCTCAAGTTCACACCATCAAAACTGTTTCGTTCACACAAAATCTATCTAAATACCCTCCCAACTATCCTACCTTCATCCTGGAGGAGTTAGTTTTGTCAAAAATCCATCCTATGTAGCCGTTTTGATCAAATCAAGAGGAAGAACATGAAGAAGAGGTAAATATTTAATCACCTCTTTCAAGTTCGTTTCTTCTTCCACATACTATTTCTTTGTTGTTTCCTTTATAAAATAATAAATCCAGTATATTCTATATACTGTGATGTTATTATAAAAATTTTACTACCATATTCATTATTCTATCCATCCTATAAATGACAATGTCACCATACGTGCGTACGTACGAATTACCGTCTCCACATCGTGGAGTAGTTTTTTATTCAAACACTTCATCAATTGTATGGGTGTAATAATGAGTATAAATGATGTAAATAATAAATATAACGTAATAATGAATCTGTATATATGATATACCATCCAATTATATATGATTCTAATATCAAATAAATGATATTGTCTCTCTTACGTACGTCCGGATTACTATCTCCGCGAACACAATGAGATTCATTCCCCATCATAATCATTCAAGAATAATTTTCATTTTATGATTAAAAATAATTTTTATGAACATAATATCATTCTGTATATGAATAAAATACATCCAATCAAAAACAAACATGGATTTCATAACAAATCATATAAATTAAAATGAATCAGTTAGCACCTGAAAAGATGATACTACTAAAATATCATGAAGAAACCAATATTAGAATATCATATATGATATAATATTAATTTATATGGTTCTTGTATAATTTAATAAAAATTAATTTACCATTATACAGTAAGTTAACCTACCCTTGACCAAGAAAAAGTTCAAGGTAAGGGATAATTTCACAATCTATTTTATTATCCAATGTTGTTTTTATGTAAGCATCTACAGGGACCTCTTTAACATCCACATCCATGTTTCTTAAAAATTTATTCCAAAACATTTTTACTATTTAATAGACTATGGGTTAAAGTAATTTAAACCCTAGTTTGGATTTTTATAATATAGTTTGAAAGTAATCTTTACGTCATTTTCAAACAAGGTACCTTATGACCTTTTCGTCAAAATTTAGGTAAGAATGTTTTTTAAATTATACGGCGGGTGATACTATTTTCCACCATTTTGACATAGTCGAAGTTTCCCTTACAAGCTTATAATAATATTTTTAAAATAAATTTTTTATTTTATAATTATATTACTTTTAAATGATTTAAAAATAGAAAGAGATATTTCTCTAAAAAATGTTTTGATTTCATATATGTCAACTTCCTTTGATGGATTGTGAGAATATTTGAAGTTGATTAATTGTGATACAAAACATTCAAATTTTATTAATGATATTGTGATATGTTTGAATGTAAATGTGTTATTTTTATATAATTCATTGATTATGTATAATTTATTGACATTTTGTATTCTTGTTTTAATAGGAATGTATATGTTATGTTTAAAACTTTTCATATTAGGAATGTGTTGGACTTATTAATTGATGGGTGGAGCCCACTATAGCTCCTCGATGCATCAATAGGTCCCATGAGACAAAATACTCTCTTGGAACAAGTCTTTCACATAATCATAATTTTAGTATGGGCACAAGTCCAGGACTATGTGGTTATAGAGTATAGAATTATTCATTCCATAATTATCAAAGTGGCTATTGATATTGCATGTGATTATTCGACTAGAAAAATATCCATGTGAATAAGTAAATGGAATTATTTGATTTTATCATATCCATATTATGTTGAAGTTCAAGTTTAAAAGGATATTTTTTTTATTTTTATATTTCCTTAAATGTTTATTCTTATTTAAGAAAGTTTCCACTATATTGTTATCCTTACTTAACATCTGAGCTCACCCCTTTCTATGTTTTATTTTTCCCGAGATATGAAAAAGTATATTATGACTGACTTGTAGGGATAATATAAGGGATATCAGTGTGGCCTATGGAGACTATGTTGTGGTAGATTTTATTTTTATAATTTAATGTACAACTTATGAATGTATCTAGTATTTCCAAGGCAACTAAACTAATCTATCTTTCGAGACTTGATCATTTGTGATCATAACAATATTATGTAATAATGCACCGACTTTGGGTAACTAGCGTCGGGGAATTATGTAACCAAATACAGAATAAATAAGTGTTTGTATGATAAAATATAGAAACATACAATATCAATGATAAATACATTTCCCACACATGGATTTTAAAATATCCACTTAGGAATGAAAATTTCTCCATTGACCAGTTTGATTACCAAGTCTAATTTCACAACCAAATAAGGTAATAAGATGTTAGAATACTATCCACTCATAACAGATAAACTAAATCCAAACCATATATATTAAAATCACACCAAAACTAGAATTCATAAATGGAATGGTTGTAATTTCACATTACCTATATATAATTTGTGGAATGGATAGCGCAACACCCATATTAAATTTACTATAAAAACATTTTTAATTATTCAAAACATAACTATAAGGATATGAATAGATAACAATAAACCCAAAATAAATACCATTAGTGGAATGGTTGAAAATATAGAAAACATAAATACAATGATAGAAATATTTGGTATTAAACCTAACATTAATTAAAATAATGGAATTGTTTGATCCATAACAAACATAAATACTATTATGGGAATGGAAATAATTACACCCAACAGAAATATATAAAAATAATTATTTGAAAATAAACCAAACCAAAAAACCAAGGGAAAAATTATTAACACTACCCTATATATTATTACAAGGATAAGAATTATTGTAATAAAATCTATCTTAAATAATTAGATGATAATTGTTAGAATCACACCCAACATAAATTTGATGAGAGAAATGATTTTTATGATGGACAACGTCAACTCTGAAGATGTACTGGTTGGAATTACATCTGACTTATACACTTAGAGGGGAATGGTTGACATAGTAGCCAAAAAATGACTAATTAAGAATTATTTAGCATTTAAACCAACATAAATAACATGATAATAATGGATGAAAATATGTATAATAGAAAACACTAATTAATCCTAGGAAGTATTTCACACCACTAAATATATTAGTTTGAATATTTTACATTTCACAAAATGACATACCAAGCTGCATAATTATAAAAAAATAATCATGAGTGAATAGTAATATCTAGTTGAATAAAAATTTACATTTTATAAATCATTAACATTAATATAAAATAATTTATCAATTTAAATTGCATATTATATCCAAAAATTATTTTTATGGGAAACCAATCATATTCCAATTTAGTATAATGTTAGGAATCACACATATAACTTTTTTTCCCTATATAATTTCCAAAAAATAAAGCTAATTTGTACTATTAAAAAAATTTATGCCTTACTCACCCCATACACAAACTAAAACCCATATTAATAGTAAAAAATACAATTATTTATGCCATGAATAATTTACAGGGAAATTAATTTGTTAACCTTTTTAATAAAAGATATTATCTTTATATGATTGAATATAAATGAACCTACCATGGTTTACTATGTAAAATATTTGCGTTGAAAACAAATTTTCAGATCAATGCACTATATTATCAACACAAAAAATTAATATCAGGGATAATAATGTCTATATAATTAATAAAATAACTGATAAAAGACTTTTTATGGACCAAAACATTATTATACTACATATTCTAAATAAATACAGAGTCATTAGATTAAAATCAAGTCATTATGCCATGTATTGAATGACCAAAAGATCATTGTATGCATGGAACTCATGTAAATTGATGAGAAAGAATAAATACTAGAAAATAATTTTTTTTTAATTTTTCCCATTCAAGTATAAATTATTTATTTTAACTCATTCATATAAAACCTAATAAATTGATAGTAACCCGCAATTTAGAAGAATTAGAACATTGATGTACAACATGTTGAAGGTAACCAAATTTGAGGAATGGGTTTTGTGATATCAATACGAACATTAATTAATATAAAGAACATAAAAATTCAATAAAAATTAAATAAGATTATCTCCATGGAAGGGATAAAGTGGGAGATGTTGGGGATAGCTCAAATGACTCAAGGAGATGTTATAGATTTAAATGGTTTTTAATAATGTTTATTTTATTGAAAAAATTTAATAACAAACACAAACTATTGACCTGGTACACATAAAATGTACACTATGTTATCGGTGGACACCCTGGTCCATTAACAAGTATCAGTAACACTCAATCAAGTACATTACTCATTTCTAAACAGAACTCAACGACATCTTTTTATCATTTTCATAATTTTTTCTCCTTCCAAATTTTCATTACATACCTTAAAACAACACAATTAACCTTTTTCATACTATAAACTTGTTCCAGATGCCTTTTATAATCTAGCTCCACTTTAATGAAACTCATAGAACACATTCAATTCTAATACATCATCATACACCTCTAAAATAATTTTTATTCCTTCAAAAATTAATTTAGAATAATTAAGTAAAATAATACTGTAACAAACCCTCTAAAATAAATTGCACCATCCCCTAAGTAATCTATTATCTTCAAAATTAAAAATAAAAACTCAAAAAAATGCAACCCCAATTTGAAACATTCTCGGGCATTGTTTTCCAATGTTACAAAACCAATAAAAATTATATTATCTATAATATTAAATATAATTTTTTTCAAATAAGATATAATATAAACCAGAATTCATAGTTTTGATTGTTTTTTTTAAATATTATATAATGTAAAAAATAATGATTTTTGAATATACGTTTTTGAAAAATTATAAAAACCATTCATTGATTATCAAGGATATTTAATGAAAAAATACTGGTCCATGAACATTTTTAAATGATGTTAATTTATAGATTATAGTTTACAGGACATTACAAATAGGTGATAATAATTTATATCCATAGATATTACCATTAATAATGTTTTGAAAAAATATTAATATTTTTCATAACCATTATTGATAAAAAGAATCAACTTTTAATTTTTAGTAATTAATGAATATATAATAGTCTTATAGATTCAATGATCATAAAATAGGTTATATAAAAAATATACATATTTCCCAAGTTTTATACATCAAATATTCAGGATATTTTAAAATAATGAATTTCAAAATGTTGTGGAATCAAGGACGTAGATAGTAGGGAAAATAATTACTGAATCATGTTACATATAAGTGTATTTTTATAAATGTGAGAATAGTGAAAAATAAGAGAGTGAAAAAATTTACAACTAACTAAAATTGAATGATGTAGAAGTTATGTCCCAACAAGGTTTAGATTCAAACAAAGAAACCATTAATGTTTACTCACTTGGAAATTTATAGACCTATCATTTAAAGATCTTCCCAAGGAGATACGAAATTCAATTATTATTTTTTGGACTTTACCAATATGATAATAATTATTTTTATGAATCATAATTGTGATAAATTGAAAATAATTTAAAATTGTATGATAACTGATGAAAATTTTAATGGGTTTTCAATTAGAAGATCCCAAATTGAAAATGTAATAGAATTTATAAGTGTAGAGTTTGAGATATATCTTTAGAATAATGGAATAAAACATTATATGAGTTCCCCATAATCTACATAAAGAATGTGGTGGATTAAATATGTATCAATGATTTGTTGATAATGAATGAATATTTTCTGATGATTATAGAATATAAAATTATTTTTCAACGGATGGAATTCCTATAAAAACTACGAATCCAAAATAATATTTGTTTCACAAAAATATATATATCTATATATAATACCAAATAATTATATTTATAAGAATAGATAAATGATTAATTACTTATGAATTTCTGGAAGACTATGCATAATCAATCTCATAATAAAAAATCATGGGAAACTCAAAGATAAATACAATGGAGTATTCTAAATTTATAATTATAGTGTAATAGGTTATAAATTTTATAAAAAATAGATAAAAAATAATTTATTCATAAGATGTAAAGGTATGTAAAGATTAATTGAACAGAATAATATAGAATGGTTCTGAATATTAAATTTATGGTTATGTTGATAGAGATTAGTAATCATAATTTATTACAAGAATACTGTTAGGAAGAGAGGGAAAAATAAATGATTTCTGATTATCTCTATAGGATACTTAATAAGTCCTTTGAAATGATGAATATAATTATTAAATGAATTTTTATATTTAATATATTGATCAACAAAACTAGGTATATTATTTGAAAACCTTCTATTAATATTTTTTTGTACCACGTGATTGTTTTGATATAATCGTAATTGAATAGTAGAAATCATTAGGAACAAGGAAATGATAATTTGAAATGTAAACTCACAAGTAAAATGGATTTATTTTCAGGAGAAATATAATCTTGTAGAATGGATTAAACGAAGGAAAATATTTCTTATGCAAGGTATGAAATGAAGCAGTATTTCATAAAAAAATAATTTTATGTTTGTTTTATTTAATAGTGATCTATATGAATAGTTTATTTTGAAAAACCTAATGAATCTCTACCTTATAATAATAAACCAGGTTTTCCTACAGTGAATAATGGTTTTTATGGATTTTATCCATCCCCAATGGTTTTTTAATATTTGATATATTATACCAATCTCAACTATGCATATATAGATATCACATCTTATTTGAGGAACATTAATTAGATAAAATAATGATCCATGCAAGAATCCTATAAGTATCATATATGTGTAAACATACACACATAAATAACTATTTTATAAATTTTATATATCATCTCTGACTATGTTATTTATAACTAGAACCCCTCTTCATCATATCATATATAGTTCATTTCTTCATTTCTTAGTTAAAGGAAAAATAAAGAATGTGAGATTAGATAAAATGTAAGGGAAAACAAGGGACATGTCAGTGATCACATGGGTATAAAATGAACATAATGGTATAAGACCAAAATAAAAACATTTTAATCCCATACACTACATTTTTTAAATCATAATCTTGAGTTTTGGAATAAATGGTACAATTTCATAAGGAATGAATTATAAAACAATAAAAATCATGAACCATGAGTGTATAATTTTGGAATAAGGAATATGTTTTTTAAATACACAAAACAATAGAGAATCATTTAAATAGTTTTCAAAGCTCATTTAGAAGGATATCACAATAGAATGGGTTCACATCCCAATCTTTCATATTTTTTATGATTTACTCACAAGACTATCAAAATGGAGAATTCCCTATAGTGAACTGTGATCACTCCGGATTCCAGTAATGTTTATCTCATGATATATCAATCACCACCTAATAAATTGTATAGTGATATCAGTTCCACACTTTCTTGGTTATAATGTGACCATTGTTATTGGTTATTACGTAAGAAAAATCGGTGTCTATAACATAGCCCCCATACTTGTATATAACATAACCACCATCCTTGGTAATAACATGCCAAAAATCACATAAATCTAACCATAAATACGTGTTCTAAAAAACCAAAAAAATCATTATATCATTACATAATAACAAATGAAAACAACTAATTTTACACATATTCATTCCATTCATCATAGAATAACACAAGAAAAATAAAAGAGTGTAAAAAAAATCTCATTAAAATATCTAGTAACCACCCATATAAAGAATAAGTATGGTTTCATTAGATTTTATCACCAATAAATCATTGCTACTATCAAATGATTTAATCATATATGAATATTTCAGTAAAATTTTTGAGAAATATTTCTCAACGAACACTACAAGGAAACAGGCTTTTCGCGGCGGGTTTTTCGTGGCTGTTTTTAAAACCGCCCCGAAATTTGTTAATTTTTATTTTATTTTTATTATTTTTTTGAGGATTATATGAGGTTTTTTAAAAAACCACCACGAAATAGCGGTGGTTTGGGTAAAACCGGGGTGAAATGAAAAAAAATAAAAAAACATAAGAAACCCTGAAATCACTAAAACGACCATAACATTTGATTCGTGCGTCCGTTGGAGCACCAAGACCAATCAAATAGAATCTCATGAAAAGATCTAGAGGCACTGATAATCAAAACAATGAGGCGGTCAAATGTGGAGATGATATGAGAGTTATAAAAAAGTTGAAAAAAGTTCTCCAACTACAAACAGCCATAACTTTTTCTCCAGGTGTCCGTTTGGGCTCTACCACATATCAAATCGTAGCCAGCGAAGAGAGATACACACTAGTTAAACATAAGATGCTTCTGTAGTGTTTTAAGACACCAAACCCCTCCTAAATCCACCAAAAACCTGTTTCTTCCACCGGTGTCCCGTCGAACTTTCCTTCAAACGGACCTAACATTCGATCTGCGTGTCAGTTCGGACTCCTCCACCTGCCAGATCGTAGATCATTCCATGATCATCAGTTTGACAGGTTGCGACACCCACATGGATTCATGGATCATAAGTTATAGAATTTTTAGTGGGTATCGGGTTTGTTATGTTTTTCGATGCCTCGTTTCTAGCTCTAGTTTCCGGTCAGTGTTTTTAAATGGTCGTAACTTCTGATCCACTGGTCCATTTGGTATCTTTCACCTATTTGATCTAAGAACATTTTAGGATCTTTGATTTGACTGGTCGCGGATCTGGAACAAACTCTCGGATCATAAATTATCTCTGTTAATGTGAGTCCAATGTTTTTGTCACTTTATGACCATTTTGACGGGTTTTAACGGTTGCTCCATTTATTACTATATATTTGGGTTTCCAGGACTTGTTATCTTTATCAATGGTTTTTTGTGGGTTATTATGATGATTATATTTCATTCTTAAGGGGTTTTCCAGAGTTTTTATGAGTTTTCATGTGTTCTCATGCTTTCTAATGGTTCTTTCATCATGCTTCTCCATTTGTTTTCATGCGTTTTCATAATTTTTCATCCCTTATCACGCCTTTTCATACTTTTTCATGTGTTTCATTTATTATTTATTATTTATTATTTATTATTTATAATATAATATAATTTATTTATTATCTATTATTTGTTACCAGTTATTTATTATTTATAATTTATATTTATTTATTTATTATTATATATTATATATTATATATTATATATTATTTATTATTTATTATTAATAATCATAATATGTGTTAGTGGTTATATATTATATATTATATATTATATATCATTTATTATATATTATATATTATATATTATATATTATATATTATATATTATATATTATATATTATTATTAATATATTATTTATCATATATTATATATTATATATTATATATATTATATTATTATTTATTATTTATTATTTATTGTTTATTGTTTATTGTTTATTGTTTATTACTTATCATTTATTTTTTATTTTTTATTATTTATCATTTATTAATTATTTTTTTATTAATTTGTTATTTATTATTTGTTTATTATTATTTATTTTTTGTTATTTTTTGTTTATTATTTATTATTTATTTATTATCTATTATTATATATTGTTTATTATTTCTTATTTATTGTTTATTGTTTATAATTTAATATTTATAATTTAATATTTATTCTTTATTATTTGTTTATTATTGTTTATTATTATTTATTATTTATTATTGTTTATTTTTTGTTGATTATTGTTTTTTATTTAATATTTAATATTTAATATTTAATATTTATTGTATTATTATTTTAATTTCATAATTTTATTATATTATTATATTATTTTCATAATTTTATAATATATGTAAATATTATTATAATTTATTTTCTATTTTCTATTTATTATAGTAAACAATAAATAATAAGAAATAAATAAATAACTCAATAAATAACCACTAAATCAATAATTATTAATTATTGATTATTGATTATTAATTATTGATTATTTTTTATTGTTTATTAATTCTTGAGTTTATATCTATTAGTTATGTATTATTTGTTTTTTCAATTATTATATATAAGTATGCTAAATTATGTTTATTACCCACATGGCGAGCTTGCTGGAGTGGTAAAGTCTTTGGAAAATATGCAAGAGGTTAGGGGTTCAAATCTCACCAAACATAGTATTTCTTTATATTGCATGTGCATGTGCATGGGCATGTGCATGCATGGATAAAATAAATAAAGTAAATAAAATAAATACGAAATAAATAAAATAAATGAAATAAATATGAAATAAAAAATAAATACGAAATAAAATAAATAAATACGAAATAAAATAAATAAATAAATAATAAATAATAAATAAATAATAAATAATAAATAATAGATAATAGATAATAGATAATAGAGATGAGGTAAAATTACAATTGGCACATAAGTCATGTGACCCACAGATGTAAAATTGATCAAAAAATCCATCACATTTAGTCTGATTTCCATCAAATGAATTAGAACCACCTATATAATTAATAAATATTTTTTATATGTATATTTCAAAACTAGACATATATATAACCATATATTATTTAATTACAATCTTTATCACCCATTTGTTAATACCTATTTATTAAAATCGTTTTTCGGGGATAAATCTTCTTAATTTATCATTTTTTTTTCTAGTTTGATATTTTTACCCTAATTTTTAATTATGATTACATAATATAAAAAATGGGTTTCATGATAAAAATTTCACATATATTAATTATAAACATATTTATATTAATTCTTAAAATATATAGATAGATAAATTATTGACATAATTCATGGAGATAGTTGGTCAGAAAAATGAATGACATTTTTCTTCTTTTTTGATATATAGAATGAATGAAAGGAAAAAAATATATCACTTTTATAGACATGTTAAATATATATATATTAATTAAAAACATTCTCACCATCATACAAGAAAAAAAAAGAAATTAAAAATGAATCACATCACTTCATCAAGGTGTTCGTCCACATATAAACATGATAGATGCCATTATTTTACAACGTATTGATAGGTAAGAATATTAATATCATATTATCATTAAATAAGTAAAATAGGTAATAATTGCCACATTTAAACATTAGAAAACCAAAATTACCCTCCATTAATGATGGTGAAGATAAATGAACTGTATCGTTATGAGGAGAAGGTGTGTTGTATGTATGCACAAGCAATATTTTGACTTCCTATTTGATGTAATGATAGCGATTAAAGGTGGTTTAATAATAATAATATATTTTACATAAATTTATGATACTAATGTTGTTATATTATGATTAATATAATATATTTGTGGGAGGTAAATGAATAATTAAAAATAAAGTGATCTGTTAAGACAATTATATCTTCTTTTATATAATTAAATTAGATCACCTATTAAGAGCTTTATGGTTGGTATTTTTACAATAAAATCACCTCTAGATTGTGTTTATAGGAGCTTATAAATGAAACTCGTAGTATTTTTCTCAAGATATAAGGATGAAATTGGTGTGAATAGGTGAATGTATTGGAGACAGTTTATATTTTAGGGGAGGGGAACCCATGGAATTACATAAAATATTAAATTAATATTAATTAATATGGTTGTAGAAATGGATCATTACTAGTAATATTATAATATTAGAAGGTGATAACACATACTTTATTCATCCAATAAATTTTGGGTAATTTAGTATCATATGTTTTTCCTCATCATTTTTTCATAACCCATCCTTAACCTTTTGGAAAATTACTATAATATTAATGATTTTTAAATGTTAAAGTTTAATAATATTACTATTAAATTCAAAACAAGTAATAAATGGAAAATGGTATATTTTTAAAACCATATGTAATTAATTTTTTCAAATATGTTCTCTTTTTAATTCCATATAATTTAAGAAAATCACATCTAATATAAAATATCATTACCAAAAATTCAAACTCTATTCACTTAATTTTAATTTAAACACATCCTGACAATGGAGGATTAGAATAAAATAATTTTAAATAATAGTAACATGTAATATGAATTTATAAAATTCATGAAAAACATTTAATAACTAAAATTATAATACATTAAAAAAATTTTAACTCATTAATTTTTTTAATTTATTGGAGAAATACAGCATCAGGGATGCATAAGCACATAAGGTCATTATATAATATATAAGAATTAGAAATAAATTAATACCATGAAAAAGATTTTATTAACCAAAAAATAGGTATTTATATTTATTCCTCGCCTAATTTATTACCAATGTTTATATATAAGTGACATTTGATGAAACCCCCGACAAATCTAATGCTGGATATTATATTTGATAATGTGTTTGATACATAACACCAAGCATGTTGAGGAATATAATGAGATAAAATTTTATAGTATATTTACAATTTAAAATAATTCAATATATTTTATAGAATTCAATGCACATGACGTTGAGTTAGTGTATATCACAGGAAACAATGAGTTTCTTCATTGCTTACGTTACACGCAAGATCAAATTTTATCAAACAAAAATATATTATTTAATAACATAAGGTATAACGTAGCCATTAAATTAATGGATATTAATAAGAATATCCAAAGTATGAAAAATTAATTTTTACAAAAATATTAAATGAATTCATTGGTCACTAATTAATTATTATTGAATATAAGAACCATTTAAATATAATGGTCATGTTTTCATAGAAATCTATTTTTATGCTAGAAATAATATTTCAACCTAATAAATTAAATTAATAAAATTATTGATTGATATTAATTTATTATATATATATATATATTATTAAATAAAATGTTCTTGGTATTCACATTATACATTCAATATGCCTAAGATATGAATAAAAACCATATTTGCATAAAAACCTATATTCTTATGAAGGCAGTTTTTCTTCCTTATAATGGAGAACCTAATTTAAATCCAATTTTTCATAAAATTATAAATCCTAGATATAAAAATAATATACACTTTTGAATAGTAAAATAAATATTAGTATAGGGTGGAGTTTTGGTAATTATCTAGAAGTATCAATTCTTGTTAATAGTTAAAAATACAGAATTGTTGTTTAAAACTACTATTTCATCTAATTTATTTATAGGTATAAATAATATATTAAATTGGTTTCAATTTTTAATATGATAAAATTTTAATCTCAAATACAATTTAGTTCATTTTATTAAATTTCACATTTAAATTGGATATAAAAATGTTGAAATCATTGGGATGTTTTTATTTTAAAAACCAACATTTGCATCCCTTCAATGGGTTTATTTTTAAATTAATTTATACCATGAATGTAAATATAATTTGGTATAATGGATTCCATATTTTCAATTATAATACATTATAATTTAAAATAATTTCATCTTACTCTCGAGGAAAAAATTACTCCATGTGGTAAAAATTTGTAATAATGATTAAGAGAAAAACTAGCTTATCAAGGGACTACACCGTAAACTTATGGAGAATAATAACCTATATACATCCCAATAAGTTTTTTGATCGACTTATTTATACCTTATAATCACTTTTATATAATTGTTTTCCATTAATTTGGACAATATATATGCGAAAACATGGTAGTTGTTCTCTTTTCCGAAATTTTAAAGATTGCCACACCTCCTAAACTATAATAACTCACTCAAACCTCCCTTATACTCAACCCTATGAAACAAATTATTCTCTACCAATATGTTCCAAATTTACCCTTAAACATCCCTACCAAAATCCATGTGTCCACTATATTGTGATAAAGAAAACTAAGGGAGCCCTTTGGTGAAAACTGGAAGGATTTAACTGAAGAAGAGGTTACATCACTCCTTAACCTCTTTATTTTAATTTTCATTCTCCACCGATTAATTTTTTATTATCCCATGAATATATAAAAACAATATCCTAAATATAAAAATTTATTTTTAATTAACTTTCCTACTTAAACATAAAAACACCACTATCTAATTGGTAAAGAACATAACATTTCTATGTATGGTGAACTTATGCATCCCAAAAAGATGACTAATCATTATTAATTTAACTCCTCTTGTGGTTTTAATTATGATGTATACTCTATTTAAATATGATATATATGATATTAATAATGGATTTTTTCTTCATTAATTTTCATATAAAACATACCATTATGGTTTCTATATTTTTGGAATATGATAACATTGTTTATGGAAGTGAGGACTACCTCCCCATCAAAGCAATTTGAATCATTAACGCTATTCACAAAATACTTAAATAATGGTTTTAATAATAATATTTAAAATAAATTAAATATATATGATATGAGATTTATAATATATATTTATCATATACATTTAGTTCATATAAAATACAATTAGGAAATTAATGTAGAGTTAATGTGTATGTTTGGTCTACCATATCCTTGAATGGTGAATTGAATTTCCTAACAAAAAAATTATCGATTACAATAAATACATCTACAATTAAAATATTTGATATCTAAATCTTGGTTTAGATTCTAGATATTACAAAATAGTCATCTATTTGTGACAGAGAAACTTTATGTGCGTATCTTCAATCCAATAATGATGAATTGTTAATATTTTTCAATGATAACACCCATGTATTTAATTGTTTTATAAAAATATTATGTAATTTGAGTTTTAGAATGAAAATGGTATAAAGTGTGAAAAGTACATAATTCTGGATTTCTGACAGATTTTTAGTTCAAGGGTGTTTTGGTCATTTATGGAAACATATAATTAAAAATTTATTTATTTATTTTTTGTTAGAATCTTTATTGTAGTTATTTAATTTTTGTATTCTGGACCATTGGCTTAAACGATCTTCTAGATGGCATAAAAAATCAATGTAGTTGAATATTTTTCTGGGCAGACTGCATGGACCACACCACAGTAACAGACACCCATCTCGACCTACACCCATACAAATGCGTTTCTTACACTTGGGGATGAAATATGACTAAAAGGGGTGTTCCCAAAATAAATTACATGAAGGTTTGAATCCATTTATACACGTATTGAATGACAAATATTTGAAGGAATTTGATTGGATCCTTCTTCCAGAAACCGAAACTGCCAATCAAAAATTCATAACTCATAAACGCTATGGACATATGAGAAGAAATTTTGTGGGTGAAAGGTAAAAACATTAATGAACATCTTTAATTAAAGGTTACATGCGTTAATTGGCCAATTAATGGGTCACAAATGCGACAACTTGTGGAGGACATAAATATTCCTATAAAAGGACAGTAGCTCTTACCTCTATAATCATTCCAATCCTTCCCTACACCATATGGGGAACCAAGGAGAGGAGGCGAAGGGGTTATTAAGGATTTTTATTCCATTATTTTCATTTTATTTTAGTTTTTTTCTCATGTAATGCAGTATTGTTTTTTATATTAATGGGTTTCCGTTTTCTTCTTCCATCCCTTTTCTCTTCCTACTCTAATTATCATATTATCTCTTCCATCATTCCATCCTAATTTATATTCACTTCACCATGGATTGTGACTAACTTGAGGATTGGACATGGTGGTGGTTTTATTATTTTGTTTATTATTTTGCTTCAATTGAAATTTTTTTTATTCTATTTGTGTTGGAGGCCGAAATATTGCATGGGTGCGACAATCGTCCACCACGACACTATTTCCAAATCCATTTCTTTTCATAGATTAATCATTTTAACTCTCTTCTCTTAGGAAAACAATTAATATGGTGGATTTGGGGTTGCTATAAGGGATTACATGGAAAAATGTGGAGTCGGGTTTTGTAGGAATAAAAAATATGGCTGAGGTGTTTCCCTACTTGAGTAATAGTGGTGGTGGGGACATGTGCTAAAATAACACACTTAATAAATCAATGGTGATTAATTCATTAATGGGGTTTCACTAAATGAATTGTCAAATTGAATTTGAATGACAAATATATAATGAATGAACCTGTTTTATCCAACCCTAAGATCAAGACCATTCTTCCCTGATTTCATTCTGTTGGAATCTAGATTTATATTATTCATTTCATTATTTTAATTTCATGTTTTCAAAAACCATTATAAATAATTAATTACAAAAACCAAAAATAAATAGATTAGGTGAATTAGAATTAGATATTGAACTGACTGCAGTTCTCCTCAAGTGAGACGACCCTGGTCAGCCTCTCTGATGCACTAGGAAATTATAGAAACTTGATTTTTCCATTCCCTGCAACAGGAATGCATAAAAACTAGCAGAGTTGTCAGGGACCAAAGTAGTAATTTTGATCATTTTTTTTAATTTACATTTTTGTAAATTTTATATTTTTTACATTAAGAAATGTCTGAATTTTTTCTATAATGTATTGAAATTCAAATTTTTATGCATGGGAGGATTACTCATAGGTGAAATATTAAGAACCAAAAATTAATTATCATGATCTAAATTATTGGGTTAAAAGGATTAGAAATAATATATATTATTTTGGGATAAAATGGGATGGGAATTTGACTATGTTCATGCAAAGATGGAGTAACTAGACCCTATGCCGGATTATGAACCTGAGATAGTGGTTGATGAAATTCCACCACTTATCATTGAAGAACTAGAGGAGGTAAATTTAGAGGTACCTAGAGGATCATTCATCCCCACTTAACAAATTATACCAATGATAGATGAAAAATAAGATGACTTCCATAGTGAGCATCATGTGGGAGATCAACAGTAATTGGATGAACTTTGGAATGAATGTGGGGAATTACTTGATCTCCCCAAACCTTGCAATGAAGAAGATCAAGCACCGCTGAATGAAGAAACCACCCAATTACTTGAATTTGAAGTGGTTATGAAGGAGACAGACTACCTAACACCATCAAGTGATAATCAACTCTAAAAGGCAGTTTCAACTGAAGAATTGATTGATCCCAATCCGACTCTAGAATATGATCCATCCATGAACTCTACATTTTTTGATATCATTAAATCTGATTTGAGAATCAGTCCTTATATTTTTAATTTTCAGATTTGGTCAATCCTTACCTTTCTTTAGAACAAGATGAAAAATAATTTTCACCTATTTAGGAACACCTGGAGCTCCAAAAATTCATTGTATATTCTTTTGATGGAATACTGGATGGAGAGGGAGATGTTTCAAAAGTAGAAACGAAGAAGGAGGAGGATCCACACTTCATCCTACCCCCACCATGGAAGTTGTACCACATTGAAAAGAGGTAGAATATCGTGTATTGTATCCATGGATCTTCCTTCAAGAACAAGGATGAAGAACAAGCTCGGGAAATCCACATTTGGTGGTTCAAATCAAAGATGCTTCTTCCACCCTCAAATTTTGGATAACAGCTGGTACTACACTCTGGAGGATGTAAAAATTCAGGGCCCACTTGGGGGATCATACCAAGATTTACCTTAACATTATTTTTATATTTCAAATTTCTTTTTTAGATTAGTCTAGCATACAACCCGCTCCTCCTTATATTTTCGAGCATTAATAAAATGATCATTATTTTTAATTATGTAATTCTATTTTATAGGTTCGTATATGGGAAACAAAATCCTTAAATAGAGAAAGACTACTGAAGCTTTATTTACTAAAGGAGTTCATTTTTAATGTTCAATCTTTTAAACTCTTTATATTATTTGGTCCAAAATATTTTTTCATCTTTCAAGATAAAATTTCATTTCCACACCTGAATTATTGAATTACTTAACTTATCTACAAGACATGAGTTTCTTTGAAACCATATTATGCCATGTTTTATATTTCAATAATAATGATATTGAATGAGTAAAATGAACAATTGAATGTTTAAATTGAATCATGAATATTGAAATTATGACTCATGATTTATGGGAATTAGTTGATTTATGTAAATAGAATTTTCCGACAATTTTTCATAATTTGGATTTCTAAAATTCATGTGAATTGACTTTTTATTATTAAACATTCCATGAGTGATTGTACAATATCATATTTCTCATTCTAGAGAGGATTTCTCTATAAAGTACTTACAATTTATTATTGAGCATATTTCATGAGTGATCTTGGGGTATGTCACCGACCATAACATGAATTTGAAGTTTTCAAAGATATGATAGTACAAAACAACATTTAAAATGATTGAGGGATCTTTGAAAAGGTATTAACCTTATTTACCACCATTATGTCGATCATTCTTGTATCCCATGGAGACCATGAATGACCTTTATTGGGATGCTCTATATTTCAAGAAATTTTTATCCATTCCTACCATACTCGTTGTATTTTCATGATATTTAAAAAATGAAGGGGGAGGGATAATGGAATCATGGTGGAAGGGATGTTATAGACTGTAATGAAAAATTGTGGGGGTTATATGATGGAAATTGTAAAAGGTAATGGAATCATTCACTGTACATCATTATTTTCCGCTGTTGAACTTAAAAAAATTACAAAAAGAGCCAAAAAATGAGAAAAATGGGTTTTGATTTGAGAAAACCAAAAATCACCATTTTCCAGACCTACATTACTCTTATCTTATGTTTTCGGTGAAGGATGTGAGGATTGATCTAGTCATAAAATTGGAAAAAAATAAAAAAAAAGTAAAATAAATTTGAAAAATTAAAGTGGGTGAATTAATCATTCATTATGATTTACTTTGATCAAGACCTTACTTTGAGCTTTGGGGGAAGTGGGTGTTGCTACTCTGAAGAGGATAATTTCATTATACTTTTTGATATCACGCATTTTACATAAGAGATAAACCTCCACATTGATCCTTAATTTTTAAAACTTCAAATCCTACCAACCATAAGCCTCAAATTTAATTGAACCTTTATTGAAATGTAATCGTGATTTTATGTGCCTTTTGTCTTTTCAAAGTGGAGAAATTAGTTCTTTTACAATATTATGGATAAGGTGCATGTTTTCATGATATGAGCAAAACTCTACATGAATTATATCATGATACATGAGAGTTAAAATTCAAAGGTGAGATAAATCATGATGTGGCATGTTTAATAATAACGAATTGAGAATCTTGAATGAATGAAAGAAGAAGTTCCATCATTTTTCAATTGTGAAAAGTAAAATATATGAATTAATTATTTCTTTTAAAATTGGGAAATTAAATTGATATTTTATGTGGGTTTTTGAAAGTATTATTTGACAGTGAAAATTGTTTGATTTTATTACCGTGGAATTTGAAAATTAGTAATACTTGTGTCTTTTGAATTCCATGTTGAGATTTTATGTTTGAGGGAAAGCATAGTGTAAGTGCGGGGGTATTCGATAGAGAAAATTTATGTGCATATTTTTAATCCAATAATGATTAATTTTTAATATTTTTCAATGGTAAACCCCATTTATTTAATTGTTTTATAAAAATAATGGGTAATTTCAGTATTAGAATGAAAATGGTCTAAATTGTGAAAAGTGCTTAATTCTGGATTTTTGGACAGATTCTTATGTCAAGGGTATTTTTGTCATTTCCTAAAAATATAATTTCAAATTTAGTGATACTTTTTTTCAAATACTTATTTTATTTCCATTATTATTTTTTTCTAGACCGTGGGTGGAATTGTCCTTCTAGAGGGCGTAAAAAATCAATGAATTTGAAGATTTTTCTGGGCGGACAGTGTGGACCCCACCAACATAACAGAAATCCCTCTCAGCCTACACCCCTATAATTGAGTTGATTACGCTTGTGGATGAAGGAATACTAAAAGGGGAGTTCCCAAAATAATTTCATGGAGGTTTGAATCAATTAAAGAATCCATTGAATGACATATGATTGAAGGAAGCTGACTCGATCCTCCAACCAGAAACAGAAACCTCCAATGAAAAATTCATAACTCATACAACATGTATCCAAATGAGCTGAAATCTTTAGGGTGTATGTAAAACAAATTAATTAACAACATTAATGAAGGGTTCCATGTATTAATCATCCAATTAAGGGGTCACAAATGCGACAACTTTTGGAGGAAAGAAATCTGTCAATAAAAGGAGAGGAGATCCTAACTCTCAAATCATTCCAATCCTTCCCAAAATCATCTAGGGAAACAAGGAGAGGGGTCCAAGGGGAAATTTAGTTTTTTTATTCCATTATTTTATTTTTATTTTAGTTATATTTTCTCATGTAATTAATTCATGTTCTTTATATTAATGTGTTTCCATTTTATTTTCCATCCCTTTTCTCTTCCAACTATAATTCTCCTTATCTCTCTTCCATATTTCCATCATGATCTCTATGAACATAGAAAAGGAAAGTGTCTAACTCAAGGATTGGAAACATATGAGGTTTCATGGTTTTTTTATTATTGTTCTAAAATTTGAAATATTTTTATTCTGTTTGTGTTAGAGGTGGAAATATTGCACGGGTGAAACGGTCGTCCACCACGAAACTATTTTCAAATCAATTTCATTGCATTGATTAATCATTTTACCTCTATTATATTAGGAAAAACCTTCATACAGTGGATTTTGAATTTTTATAAGGGATGAAATGGAATATTTGTGGAGTTGGGTATTGTAGGAATAACATTCTCAGTTGAGGCATTGACTTACTTGATTATTAGAGGACGTGTGGTTTTGTGTTCCTGACACATGCTAAAATCAAACACATAATAAATAAATGGAGAGTAACTCATTAATTAGGTTTCACTAAATGAATTGACTAATTAAATTTAAATAAAAAATACATAATGAATGATCCTGTTTTATCTAACCCTATGATCAAGGCCATTCTTCCCTTATTTCATTCTGTTTTCATCTAGATTTGAATTCTAAATTTCATTATTTTAATTTCATTTTTTCCACAACCTTTTCAATAATTAATTAAAAAACCAAAAAAAATTAGATTAGGTCAATTAGAATTAGTGATTGAACCGACTATAATGCTCTTCAAGTGAGACAACATTGGTTAGCCTCTATACACCACTAGGAAAATATTGAAATTTCCTTTTTCCATGCCCTACAATAGGAATGCGTCAATCTAATAAAACAATAAGTAAAAACATACTTCATAAATTAGACAATTATCACCTTAAATCGTGAAAATAATGAAATATTGTTAACAAAAAGGTAACAATAAATTATAATAAGATAATAAAAGATATTATAAATATATTTTTTCTTCTTTTATTAGTTTTTGATATTTTTAAATCCGTTATACATGATGTTAATTTTGGTTCACCCAAAAATAATAAATGGAAGGTAATAGATTTTCTCTTAATTAACATTCCATTGATACATACTTATTATTATTTAGCTTTTTTGTTTTAGATAGTGTATATATTGTCCAATGAAATATTAAATCATGAATCACATTATTTTAATGATATTATATGATTCATTTAATGGTATTACATCATGTATATTTTGATTCAATGTGTACAAAGTGGCATGGTACACTCTGTAATTTTTAATGATTTTTCTCCTAAATAAGATTTATAATGATTATTTTGAAATCCCACTTCTCATTGTGCTTGATAACTTTATATTTAATTAATCACATATTTTTTAATGGATTTGATTTTATTTGTGTATATTCTTATAATTTAACTGGGGAAATGTAACAACCCGAGATTTTATGAAAAATATTCTTTTTAATTTTATTAATGTCTTGTGTTGTACGCTACACCAAAAGGAGCTTACACAATACGCATCCTTGACTTGCCTTGCATTACACGCAATCACAACCTTCCTCGATAGCGTGTGTAGTACGCAATACTGAGTTTCACGAAACAACGATATGCTATTAAAATATTATTAAAACTAGCCGTTATGAATAGTAATAACCACTTTTTAAATTTTAGAAATTTTAGCTCTCAAAATGGACTTCATTTTTGGATTCGGAGTATCGAATTTAGCCTAAGGTGAAATTTTGGTACTTTTCGGATAACTTTCATATTCTAATGAATAGTGAAAATGACTAAATTTTAATTAAAAACAACTTTTTTAATCGAAATAATTAATAATGATAAATTATTAATTTGAGTGATTTTAAAGTATATTTAGAATATATTTTTACAATTTAATACAATTTTTGTCATTGAATGTAATTTCACATTTAAACCAAACATAATCAAGTGTCAATCTTTTGATAGATATTGTTTCTTAAAAACACGCTATTTGTTTTAACAGCGGGATTTAATTATAAAATTAATTAATGCAACTTCTATGTTATGAATTTGGTTAAATAGATTTCATTTTTGAATTCGGAATATGAAATATAGCTTAGGATGAAATTTTGGCATTTTTCTGAAAACCTTCAATTTTTGATGAATAGTGAAACCACTAAGTGGTAGGTTAAAAACTGAATTTTGCATAAAACTTAATTTTACCGCTTCTGTGAATGGAATTTCGAAAATCCGACAGACACGGTTAATATCAAGGACTAAAATGTGGTTCAATGAGATGAAAATAATTTTTGGTGAATAATAACTTTTTACTTTTTTTTACCACGGTTAAAAGTAAATAGGGTAATTAAGGGTAAAGATGATATTATTATTACCCTAACACATGTCCTAATTCTATTGGACAAGTGTATTTCGACCAAAAACAAACTTAGGAATAAAATATGACCATTTAGGCCCACTTGGATTAGATTAGGACATTTATTATTAATTTATTTAAAGAAGGGTTAAAATAGTTAAAATCCAAGTTTAATAAGTAAATAATTTTTAATATGGGGTTATACATAAGATAAATTCGATTGTAAATATTCATTAGAAAGCTAAAAAGATTTCCTACATGATGGTATTTTATTTGAAATTTTAGACATCAAATAATTTAATTTATTTATGACACAACGATGATGCAGTAATTATCTTTTAATGAAATATTGACATAATTGATGTTATAAGCACCAAAATAAATGTAATTTGAGATTTTTTATGAATTCCAATAATTTTATAGGTTACTATGATATATTAATGTTGATTTAATCAACTTGGTTCGAACATTTAATTCTGTTATGACTTTCACAAAAATCATATATCAAATAGTGTCAAAATCGACACAAAATAGTTTTTAAATCAAATATTATATTATTAATTGTTATGTTATTCCTAAAAATCTAAGGTTCGGCCAAATGACTTAGATAAGGATATATATATTAATAATAAACAATTTGGGGTTCGTTTGGCATGTTATAGTAAGTGTATTAACCATATAGTGAAAGAAAACAAAAAGACACGGTAAAAGTTAAATTAATTAACTTAGAGTTAAATCTAATTGATAAGGTTAAAATAATACCCCAAACTTGTCTAAATCCTATTGGTTGATAGGATTTCGACCCATCCCCACCTTATCTTCGAAATAAGACTCTTTGGAACCATTATAAACCGATTTTGACTTTAATATAAAATAATATTTTGAGATATTCCTAAGGTGCCCCTCTCCTCCCCTATAAAAGGACACCTCCTCCCCCTCCTCCTCACACCAATTTGAGCACTCAAGCTCGGCCAACCCCTGCAAAAATCTCTTCTCCACTTCCCTAGCAACATACTAGAGGTTCTGGTCTTACTCAAAGACCAATTTTAGTGCCCTAAGAGGAGGTCTCAAAGAGGCACTTCAAAGAAGAGGTAATTACCGTTACCAATTCTTTCATCTTTATTTCTTCTTCCACTTCTTCTTCTTAGGTTGTTTCATTATGAAGTAATAACATCAGTATCACTAATATACTGATATGTTATTAGAAGTATGAAACAACCCTATTTCACCATCTATCCATCCTACGGAGAAAGAAATCACCGCGCGTGCGTACGTACGGAATACCGTCTCCACGCCGTGGTGTAATCTATTTTCCACCACCACCTTACATGGATGGGTATAATGGTGTAAAGAATAACTATACATAGTTATTACAACATCATATTGATTCTGATATATTGTATAATCCACTCCAATTCAATTCTATATTTATAGAAATGATATCATCGCTCGTGCGTACGTACGGACTACCGTCTCCACGACGCGATGAGATTCATTCTCCATGTTAACCATTTAAGAATGATTATAATGTATATATAAGAAATAATAATGAAATATATGACATTATAAAGCTACTGTATTTATGTATATATATACATATGTATGTCATCTACTTACTTCCATTTCAAGACAATAAGGAAAGGAAAACAACGTTCATGCGTACGTACGGACTACCGTCTCCATGAACGGTGTTTTTCATTTTATTTATCTACCTATTATATATATATATATACTGAATATATATGATATATAAATCATATTTTATATTCTGGAAGTAAGTAAATCATGATATAAGTAATAATGATGTCAAGAACAACAAGTCAAAACACCTACGATAAATGAAACGATTTTACCCAAAACGCTTCTTTAACATGGAGTTTACAAAAGAACGGGTAATATAATGTCATAAGTGAACCATATATGATATCATAACAATGAATATGATTCTGTAATAAGTCAATAACATGATTTAAATCATTATACAGGAGGTTCGGACACTTACAAAGCAAGTCGGACCTAAGGTAAGGGAAAATATCACAATCTCATTTTTATCCGAGATTGTTTATTCGTATGTATTTACTGGGGTGTATTTTATCATCCACATCCATGTTCCCTCAATATGTAATATTATTTCCATCCACATACAATTGTTTAAATCCAATTTTACCCTTCTATGAGTTTTTAGTAAAGGATATGAAAGGAATCTTTTTTCGTTTTTCGTACGAGGTACTTTTTGTCTTTTCCGACAAAAGTACAAAGAATGTTTTTTTAACTTATACGGCACGAACGGATTTCTACTGTTTTATAAAGCCTTATTTTCATGAAGATTCCTCTAAAATATTTCATGACTATTTTCAATAAAATCTCTTTCTTTTAAAATTGCATGATGTTTTGTGAAAAGAAATTGATTTTGAAGAAGAAATGATATTTTCCTCAAGAATTCAATTCAAGTGTTTTATCAAAATTATTTTCCATCTAAGATAATAAAGGGTTCTGTTTCTATCCATATTTTTTACATTGATTTGACTATGTTGTGATGGAATTATGTTTATGAATTCCTTTATCTTATATGAATGGTTTTATGATGTCATGTTGTTTAAGAATCCCATTTTTATTACATGGGTTATGCAATGATGTATGATTTATGATTTTGTGGCACACATAAGAAAGGATTCATTAAGAGATGGGTGGGACCTATATCTCCCTCCAATGCATTGGGTAAAGATTTCATATCTCATGAGATAGACATGGCTGGAATGGTAGGTTATACCGGTTCAGTGAAACAGGACTGAAACGAGGATTACTCGATTCAGAAAGGGACTTTGTCCACTAAGATAGTCTTGGAAATGAGTCTTGACTAACAAGAAATGATTCTCTATGATTATGTGTGTATGCCACAATGAGTAATGTTTTAAGTAAGGGACTCATTTTCACTTCTATGATTTATTCCATGTTAAGATATTATGATCTCTTTTGCAGGTTTTGATTTTCATAAAGATATGATATGATTTTTATTTCCTTTATTTGCCCTTGCTGAGCATTTGAGCTCACCCTTTTATGTTTTCTTTTCCCCAGGATATAAAGAAAGGTTTTTAGGTAAAAAAAGGGAAGATCTTTATGGGAGATATTGAAGATCTTTCACCACGATTAGAAGATTACGTTCCGAGTTTCCAAAGACACTAAACTATTACGATCCTTGTGTGTGTGTTTTTGTTATGTACTAAGTATTCCGCAAAAGTAATGTAATGTCCATGTACGTCAAGCTTCGGGTCTCTACAGTTGGTATCAGAGGAAAGGTTTAGTCAACCTTTGGAAACTAGGATGTGAGAACGTTAGTGAGATCCCTAGAGATATTTCTAAGGTATGTCTAGGGATGTCTCTAAGGTTAAGTATACGTATAGGTTATAGTAATAGAATTACGCTAACGATCATAGAATTAAACCTAAGATGTTAGATATTGAGGGTACTAACCCTTTATTATGTTGTTTTCCCTAGCATGATTTTTGCCTCTCACGCTATTCTTTTTGGGTTTTAGAAAATGGCTGGAAACAAGGTGATTCACGATAATGGAGGAAATGATGGACAATGGAATGATATTCTTTATGAGCAACCAAATGAAATGGGATTTGGAAGTCCAAACATCATTATTATGCCGAATCAGCAATCTCATAATATGATCAATAAAGTAAAATTTGGTAAGTTTCCTGACTCGGCTAATAAGAGAAAGATGGAGTTTCATGATGATCATAGAGGAAAGAAAGTTCAATTTCCCCTATGTAAATCATGTGGGAAGAGGCATCAAGGAGAATGTTTCAAAGGAACTGGAAGATGCTTTGGGTGTGGAAAAGAAGGACACAAAGCCAATAAGTGAAAAGGAAAAGGTTCAGTTAATACCAGGGATGAGGATAATGGTATTGCTACGACATCAAAAATGGTTAAGTGTTTTAAATGTGGAATGTACGGGCATTATGCAAACCAATGCCCTAAGGGAAAGTCTCATGAAGAGAATCAGTATGGTCGTATGGGAAGTATTTATGTTGACGATGATGAAGAAACTACAAATGATATGTGAGATGAAAGAAATGATGAAGCTCGGTCAATGGTCTAAGAATGTAGTGGAATGATTACATGTTTATCATGTGTAATGTTGTATAAGTAATCTCATGGAATAATGAGACATCTAAGGATTGTTACACTGTTGTCTTTCCTTAAGTGTATGATGAATGGTACCAGTAATCATGAAAGGTTATTCAGATACTTTTGGAAAGTAGATGATAAGTGCATAATGAAAGGATAAGAAGACAATGAGATGTTTGATTGTATTCATGAGCTCATGATTGATATAAGGACTAAGTGATATCATGGTTTGAGTATATAGAATTTTGAGGATTTTGGTATGTGGAAGGTGTTAACTTTTAACTGCATTCATGTTTTCACTAAGTTATTCAAGAGAATACAAGATTAAGGACTTTGAATGTTTGGAATGTGACCAACAAAACATATCTTATGATATATGGGGATCAACGATGGTATTAAATCTATGGTAATTGTTTTCACTTTGTTATGAGAGTGGACTGTAGTATTATGGATAAGCCTAAGGATTGGAATGAATTATGTTGTACATAAGTTAGTATTGTTTGTTTTTCGATATTATTGATGGGATGTTATATAGTTTTGGAAAAAGGACAACCTGCAGGACGGGCGACAGCCCATCGCTTCGGACAAGGCTGTGGGAATCGAACCCACAACCGAAGTGCGACTGGCCTTTATCGCCTACCACTGACCTACAGGAAGTCCCTGTTTAGTAGAAACTAGTTTTATTATATTAAGCAGTATGATATATGAAGTATAAGTCCATTTTAGAAACCATATATGATTAATCTCACTATAGATCGACTTATGTATATAATATTTGCTAACCTTTTGTTTGAGACAGATGGAATGACCCGTCATTCTATCACATGATCTGCTAACACTTCACGAATAAAAAATTAAACTTCATTTATTTAAGAGATGAAGTGGAAGTTGTTCAAGGCATGAACAACAGTGATATTGTACCAAAATAAAGAAAGTATTTATTCTAATTCAATTTTCAACTTTAGGGAAATGATCTTGAAAACCAAAAATGTTGTCCTAGTGATCTTATACCTGATGAATCAGATGGTACCTTAGATCGTCACAAATTTATGGATTTGTGATTACTGGATTTTTCATAGCCATGTTCTCTACCACTCTCCATCAGAACATGATTTCTCTTCCATATCCATATTTTCACCTATGTGGAAACCCAGTGATTAGTTTATTTGGGTAACCATTACATTTCATACTTTTGTTTTTAAAGATAAGTTTTGGTATTCCTTTTTACGATGTGGGTTTCTATCAAAGAAACTTTCAAATAGTAAACCATTTATAACCCCGACAAATTTCGAGGGCGAAATTCTTTTTAAGGGGGGTAGAATGTAACAACCCGAGATTTTATGAAAAATATTCTTTTTAATTTTATTAATGTCTTGTGTTGTACTCTACACCAAAAGGAGCTTACACAATACGCATCCTTGACTTGCCTTGCATTACACGCAATCACAACCTTCCTCGATAGCGTGTGTAGTACGCAATACTGAGTTTCACGAAACAACGATATGCTATTAAAATATTATTAAAACTAGCCGTTATGAATAGTAATAACCACTTTTTAAATTTTAGAAATTTTAGCTCTCAAAATGGACTTCATTTTTGGATTCGGAGTATCGAATTTAGCCTAAGGTGAAATTTTGGTACTTTTCGGATAACTTTCATATTCTAATGAATAGTGAAAATGACTAAATTTTAATTAAAAACAACTTTTTTAATCGAAATAATTAATAATGATAAATTATTAATTTGAGTGATTTTAAAGTATATTTAGAATATATTTTTACAATTTAATACAATTTTGGTCATTGAATGTAATTTCACATTTAAACCAAACATAATCAAGTGTCAATCTTTTGATAGATATTGTTTCTTAAAAACACGCTATTTGTTTTAACAACGAGATTTAATTATAAAATTAATTAATGCAACTTCTATGTTATGAATTTGGTTAAATAGATTTCATTTTTGAATTCGGAATATGAAATATAGCTTAGGATGAAATTTTGGCATTTTTCTGAAAACCTTCAATTTTTGATGAATAGTGAAACCACTAAGTGGTAGGTTAAAAACTGAATTTTGCATAAAACATAATTTTACCGCTTCTGTGAATGGAATTTCGAAAATCCGACAGACACGGTTAATATCAAGGACTAAAATGTGGTTCAATGAGATGAAAATAATTTTTGGTGAATAGTAACTTTTTACTTTTTTTTACCACGGTTAAAAGTAAATAGGGTAATTAAGGGTAAAGATGATATTATTATTACCCTAAAACATGTCCTAATTCTATTGGACAAGTGTATTTCGACCAAAAACAAACTTAGGAATAAAATATGACCATTTAGGCCCACTTGGATTAGATTAGGACATTTATTATTAATTTATTTAAAGAAGGGTTAAAATAGTTAAAATCAAAGTTTAATAATTAAATCATTTTTAATATGGGGTTATACATAAGATAAATTAGATTGTAAATATTCATTAGAAAGCTAAAAAGATTTCCTACATGATGGTATTTTATTTGAAATTTTAGACATCAAATAATTTAATTTATTTATGACACAACGATGATGCAGTAATTATCTTTTTAATGAAATATTGACATAATTGATGTTATAAGCACCAAAATAAATGTAATTTGAGATGTTTTATGAATTCCACTAATTTTATAGGTTAATATGATATATTAATGTTGATTTAATCAACTTGGATCGAACAGTTAATTCTGTTATGACTTTCACAAAAATCATATATCAAATAGTGTCAAAATTGACACAAAATAGTTTTTAAATCAAATATTATATTATTAATTGTTATGTTATTCCTAAAAATCTAAGGTTCGGCCAAATGACTTAGATAAGGATATATATATTAATAATAAACAATTTGGGGTTCGTTTGGCATGTTATAGTAAGTGTATTAACCATATAGTGAAAGAAAACAAAAAGACACGGTAAAAGTTAAATTAATTAACTTAGAGTTAAATCTAATTGATAAGGTTAAAATAATACCCCAAACTTGTCTAAATCCTATTGGTTGATAGTATTTCGACCCATACCCACCTTATCTTCGAAATAAGACCCTTTGGAACCATTATAAACCGATTTTGACTTTAATATAAAATAATATTTTGAGATATTCCTAAGGTGCCCCTCTCCTCCCCTATAAAAGGACACCTCCTCCCCCTCCTCCTCACACCAATTTGAGCACTCAAGCTCGGCCAACCCCTGCCAAAATCTCTTCTCCACTTCCCTAGCAACATACTACAGGTTCTGGTCTTACTCAAAGACCAATTTTAGTGCCCTAAGAGGAGGTCTCAAAGAGGCACTTCAAAGAAGAGGTAATTACCGTTACCAATTCTTTCATCTTTATTTCTTCTTCCACTTCTTCTTCTTAGGTTGTTTCATTATGAAGTAATAACATCAGTATCACTAATATACTGATATGTTATTAGAAGTATGAAACAACCCTATTTCACCATCTATCCATCCTACGGAGAAATAAATCACCGCGCGTGCGTACGTACGGAATACCGTCTCCACGCCGTGGTGTAATCTATTTTCCACCACCACCTTACATGGATGGGTATAATGGTGTAAAGAATAACTATACATAGTTATTAAAACATCATATTGATTCTGATATATTGTATAATCCACTCCAATTCAATTCAATATTTATAGAAATGATATCATCGCTCGTGCGTACGTACGGACTACCGTCTCCACGACGCGATGAGATTCATTCTCCATGTTAACCATTTAAGAATGATTATAATGTATATATAAGAAATAATAATGAAATATATGACATTATAAAGCTACTGGATTTATGTATATATATACATATGTATGTCATCTACTTACTTCCATTTCAAGACAATAAGGAAAGGAAAACAACGTTCATGCGTACGTACGGACTACCGTCTCCATGAACGGTGTTTTTCATTTTATTTATCTACCTATTATATATATATATATATACTGAATATATATGATATATAAATCATATTTTATATTCTGGAAGTAATTAAATCATGATATAAGTAATAATGATGTCAAGAACAACAAGTCAAAACACCTACGATAAATGAAACGATTTTACCCAAAACGCTTCTTTAACATGGAGTTTACAAAAGAAAGGGTAATATAATGTCATAAGTGAACCATATATGATATCATAACAATGAATATGATTCTGTAATAAGTCAATAACATGATTTAAATCATTATACAGGAGGTTTGGACACTTACAAAGCAAGTCGGACCTAAGGTAAGGGAAAATATCACAATCTCATTTTTATCCGAGATTGTTTATTTGTATGTATTTACTGGGGTGTATTTTATCATCCACATCCATGTTCCCTCAATATGTAATATTATTTCCATCCACCTACAATTGTTTAAATCCAATTTTACCCTTCTATGAGTTTTTAGTAAAGGATATGAAAGGAATCTTTTTTCGTTTTTCGTACGAGGTACTTTTTGACTTTTCCGACAAAAGTACAAAGAATGTTTTTTTTAACTTATACGGCACGAACGGATTTCTACTGTTTTATAAAGCCTTATTTTCATGAAGCTTCCTCTAAAAGATTTCATGACTATTTTCAATAAAATCTCTTTCTTTTAAAATTGCATGATGTTTTGTGAAAAGAAATTGATTTTGAAGAAGAAAGGATATTTTCCTCAAGAATTCAATTCAAGTGTTTTATCAAAATTATTTTCCATCTAAGATAATAAAGGGTTCTGTTTCTATCCATATTTTTTACATTGATTTGACTATGTTGTGATGGAATTATGTTTATGAATTCCTTTATCTTATATGAATGGTTTTATGATGTCATGTTGTTTAAGAATCCCATTTTTATTACATGGGTTATGCAATGATGTATGATTTATGATTTTGTGGCACACATAAGAAAGGATTCATTAAGAGATGGGTGGGACCTATATCTCCCTCCAATGCATTGGGTAAAGATTTCATATCTCATGAGATAGACATGGCTGGAATGGTAGGTTATACCGGTTCAGTGAAACAGGACTGAAACGAGGATTACTCGATTCAGAAAGGGACTTTGTCCACTAAGATAGTCTTGGCAATGAGTCTTGACTAACAAGAAATGATTCTCTATGATTATGTGTGTATGCCACAATGAGTAATGTTTTAAGTAAGGGACTCATTTTCACTTCTATGATTTATTCCATGTTAAGATATTATGATCTCTTTTGCAGGTTTTGATTTTCATAAAGATATGATATGATTTTTATTTCCTTTATTTTCCCTTGCTGAGCATTTGAGCTCACCCTTTTATGTTTTCTTTTCCCCAGGATATAAAGAAAGGTTTTTAGGTAAAAAAAGGGAAGATCTTTATGGGAGATATTGAAGATCTTTCACCACGATTAGAAGATTACGTTCCGAGTTTCCAAAGACACTAAACTATTACGATCCTTGTGTGTGTGTTTTTGTTATGTACTAAGTATTCCGCAAAAGTAATGTAATGTCCATGTACGTCAAGCTTCGGGTCTCTACAGGAAACATAGATACTAGCCACTAAAATGACCTAAAATTTCGAGGCACGACGTTCCAGGAATGATCTGGTGAAAAATGTTACGTTTGAAATAATGAATGCTGGATGTTTCATATTTCAATAGGAGTAAATTATAAATCGGTCCATGAATATAAAATATAAGCACATTTCTTCATTCAGTGTAGTTAATTTTTCTTAGGTGCAGCCTGACATCGACCGACATGGGTCGACTGTGAATGTAAGAAATTGGATTTAATCGTCATTAATATATTTTAATAAAAAAAATTATTTGACGCATTATTGGATTACTTTAATTAATACCTATTTTTAGGAATCCTAGGTTATCACCATAACCTAGGAATTTCCTATGAGGCAAGGAGACAAAAACCAATCTAATGAACAATGATCGACAATGGTGGATCATGGATCAACTATGACACAGAACCCCATTCATTATCATCAATTGATCCCTCCTTGAGGTAGGGAGTCGATCTCTTTGTGATTTATTTCCCCATCATAGATTTAAATTTTGAACCTGTACCAACCACAAAATAGCTTTATCTGTGGTTCAATCATTCATGTGAGGTGGATAATTGTAGATGGTTTAAAAGGGGGCTGAAATATTGGTGATTTATCTAATAATGTTTCTTCATGACCCACTGACTTTAAAAAATCAAGGACGTCATGAACAAGGCCAAGATACATTCATTGGGTATTCATGTGCTTAATATCCCCCTTAATTCTATATCATTATTCAATCATTATTATACCATTAAAACACTTTGCGATCAATCGATCATTGTTCCCACGATTCAGGGTGCAATGATCAGAGACCAATGGTTTTGACACGCAATGGCAATCTAGAGGTCATACAAGAGAATAGTAGGAAGGAGGGGACTTAAGGCAAAGGGAGTGATGACCGGAAGGTTGTCGGTAAGGTGACCAAAAGTGAGGGTAGGACATTGCCCAACAGGAAGCTGGGTGCTGATGGGGTGCAACATGGATGGGTCACCGGTAGGGAGGCCGTCAGTAGGGCGCGCAACCACAGTATAGGGTGTACCCCACTAGAATAGGGACTCGTAGCAGTGGAGACAATGGATGCATTCTAGTAGGGACTACATTGGAACCTGAAGTGGTGACCGTTTAGAAAATGGGAGTATATTCTCCACGCAGTCAGGCGGCAGCATGGATTCGAGGGATGCGATCAGGGTGGGTCGTGTCCGACAGAGCAATGATGGACCACACAACATGGGCTAGGAATGAGATTGGTGATGATTTAGTGGCCCATTAGGATGATCCAATTTGGGCTGGCTTAGACCGACTGGGTCGGGTTTGGTAAACGGAACCAGGTCGGGTCCGGTCATCCAAACCTTTTCGGGCTTGACCACACCCTTTCTACTAAATTGGCTATATCTTTTAAACCGTTAGTCTATTTGAGGAGCTATTTGTAGTGTTGGGACCCATGTGATGAGGCAGTACTTTTGGGATACACTTTGTACGTTTTATGGAAATAGGAGTACAACCTAATGTCTTGAGATGTACTTCTCTAAGGACAAGAACACCACAAGAGGAATCATGCGGCTGGCTATGACTATGTGATCTTAGTGACTATGTGACTTGGGGAATTTATGAACCATGGATGCTCGATGTCTCATTTATTCTCTATGTGACATTGACACCCCATGTTCCATCGACACTCTATATTTCATTAACACTCTATGGGACATCGACGCTCAGGGCACCATCATCGCTCCAGGACCCATCGATGATTTATTCACCATTGACGCTTCATGCGCCACCAAGAATTAGTGTTCCATTAACACACCGTAAGTATTTGAAACTCCATGCCCCATCGATGCTCTATGTATCAACGAAACATCTTGTATCATGTAGAATGGTAGATCTATGGACTATAACTAGAAATCCGTCTCTACATACATTAATCTTATACCTATGTGAGCTGACCATAAATGAGTATACTATGTGTGTATACTTTATGGTGTTCTTCTTGTGTTTCTATTATGGTATAATTCATATATTTATTATTGGTATTACCTTTTTGGTTTTGGGTGTCTTATTCTTTACTGTTTTACTAACCACGGCATGATATTTTCCAACACGTGTCATTTCTTGTGGAGGTGATAGAAACTTTGATGGTGTCCTTGGTGGACCATGACTAGGTGGTTCTTAGATTGATCAGGCATGTGCTTTTTTCTCCAATATATTCATAAAGTAATCCTACACCTACCCATTAGGAATGTTTTTTCTATCTATTATTTTTAGGAACTCGTGCGTTAACCATTGAATATTTTACTTATTGGGGGATTGTATTATGTCCATGTTTGTTTTCCTACTAATGCAATATGTTTTTTTGTATCATAGTGTTATGAATAACTTTTTACATAGTGTTTTTACATTTCATGATTTTGGTTTTTTTTGATGTGTGTGTGTATAAAGATACACAGAAAAATGCCTCCCATTTGTGGGATAAGCCTACGTGGTGCTAGTCTCTAACCATAGGCCTATCGGATGAGGGCTTGGGGAGTCATAGTATGGGCCCCTCTAAGATAGGTCCTGACATAGTGGTATCGAAGTATGTAAATTCTACCTAATAAACCAAGAGTCTATGCGGTTGTTTTTGGACAACAATGTTGAGCGTGTTGAGTTCGTCTTTCTGGACAGGGAATCCGATGTTGATGCGGCGGTTGACTTATCCACACACCCAGACTATAAATATTGGTTTCTAACTCATTGTAGGAAAATACTCGTTGAGGGGAAAATAATGGTACATAAATAATATAGGATTGATTGTGTGCTGATGTCCTTCTTGAATCAGTGTCAGGTTACTAGGTATACTATATTATCTATTGTACTTCTAGATCTATTTCAGGATGCCTCCATGAAGACATCCAACTAGGATTTAATGCCTGATTATGAGTATGATATTCCTAGCGATAAGGAATCAGTACATGGACTATTACTAGAGATAAAACCACATGGTGGTGTACTAGTGATACCACAACCCGAAGAGCAGAAATTAATACCATCATTTCTAGTAGTGGGTGTACACAGGCTGAGTGTGTTGCATGAGTTCCAGATGCAGTGACCTCCTAGGTTCAGGGGTCAGACAGACCCCTAGGTGACTAAGGATTGGGTGGTGGGGGTTTCGAGTGCCGTTCGTCTAGCGAGGACACCTCCCAATCAGATGGAAGTCATAGATACATGTCTTCTATAGGGCTCAGTGGGGTGACAGTGGAGCTTAGTTATCTAGACACAAGACAATATTACTATCTCTTGGGAATAAATGGATAAAATATTCAGGTATGGGTTATTATTGTGATTTTATTCTTGGTACACATACAAGAGAACCTACATTAATAGAAGATAATTCAAAAAATAGGTAAGTACTAAGCGAGATTTATAGATCTTTCTTGATACTATATAGATATGGTGAGGGACATGAGCTTCAGGACCTAGACCATTGAGAAGGGGTTTCAATAATAGATCCTTTAAGACATGATATCCCTTATCATACCTATAAATTTAGGGGTTCTGGAGTGAGCCCTAATTGTGAAGAGATTTATGGCGGAGAAGACTCCAGAAGTGGGAGCAATGATTTGACAATACGAACCATATTCGTCCATGGTGGGTATCCAACAATAGATGTAGGGACCAATTAGGGTCAAGAACAATAGGGTACAAGACCTAGATTTGGGGTCAGTAGTGCGATACACTCTAGGTAGAGTGAGCTAGTCAAAGGAAAAGCTATGTTAAATGTGTGCCCATCGGGGACACATGGATCATGATTTTTTGACTCACCATGAAGACGATCAGCATATGGTTGAGAGACCATCGAGGAAGAGGAGGAGGAAGAAGCTGGGTGGTCCGTAGGGAAGCAGACATGGAAGAGGAGCAATTAGATCAACCAGTGGTGGGAGAAAGATCAACATACTACAACCACCACCCCCAGGTGGTCCAAAAAAAGCAAAGGTAGAAGGTGGATAGGGATGAGGCCAACATCAGGTGATGGAGGATTATAACCTTGGTCCTCCAAAGTTGATTATAGGTACGATATTTATCTTTTAGACCCTAGATGATGTTTTTATAGACACATATTCTAGTCACTATTTTTTTCCACAACCCTTGTTCGTGACTCAGATATTCCAGTGGAACCGTGGACT
Organism: Viscum album; assembly: GCA_963277665.1. NCBI lineage: Eukaryota > Viridiplantae > Streptophyta > Magnoliopsida > Santalales > Viscaceae > Viscum > Viscum album. The sequence goes on from OY728127.1 coordinate 1,380,726,835, forward strand.
TGATCCATAGAATTATATCCTCATATAGGGGGATATTTGACAATAAAAAATTGGTGCTGATAGTGTTCCCTTACTCTAGGGGGTGATATTTTTGGATGGTATTTCTTGGTGACAGTGTTGAGGCCTTATGTAATCATTCTCAGTATGGACTTCTTATCCATAGTTCATTCCCATATTTACTATTAAAGGCACATGGTGTGGTGCATCAATGGTGATGGGACTAGGTCTTCCTTTTTCATAAAAAATTAAACTCATGTTGTGTAAGATGGAATCACACATAATAGGGTGTATCCAATCAAACAACAGTTGGATAGCATATCCCTCAGTGTTGTGGATGAGATGAGCCCTCAATTTCCGGTAGTGGTGAATGATTACAAGGACGATCTTTTGGAAGATGTTCTAGGATTACCTATCCACATGGTGGTAGACTTTTTCATTGATATTTATTCTACGACAAAACTGTTATCTACACCTGCATACTAGATGGCTCCCAAAAAGAAATATGAATAGAGGGTATATGTTACAGCCCGAGATTTTATGATAATTATTCTTTTTAATTTATTTGATGTCATGTGTTTTCTGCTACACCAAGATTATCTTCTGCTATACGCAACATCATATTAGCTTTCAGTATATGCAACACAATTATTGGATCATGTTATACACAATTTCAAGTTCATTTGATAGAAGTGATTCTACGCAACATTGAGTGCATATATATATATATTCAATGTATAAATGAAATATGGTTGGATTTTGTTATATGAAACAACAAAGGAGTCTTTCACTACACGCAACCCTTACTTGGCTTTCATTACACGCAATCACGACCTTCCTCGATAGCGTGTGTTGTACGCAATACCGAGTTTCACTAAACAACGATATATTGTTATAATATTATCAAGAACTAGCCGTTATGAATAGAATTAACCACATTTTTAATTTTATAACATTATTATTCATCTTATAAATTTTCTAAAACATTTTATGTGAACAAAATAAAATTTTCGGGTAAAATAAGTATTTTTCAAAAAATGCAGTTTTGCCGCCTTTTGATGGCGCACCCACCTTAAATATAGTTTTATAAATTTTTATAAGTTAAATTTTACAAAATAAAAATAATATTTGGAATAAGGATATAAATTTTTACCCTAGATAAAATTTTCATGTTATTCTGATAACTTTCATATTTTAATGAATAGTAAAAACACGTTATATTTTAATTAAAACAACTTTTTTCATCGTAATAATTTATGTGGTTAAATTGTAATATTGAATGGTCTTAATGTATAAATATAATATATTTTTACCATTTAATATAATGTATGTCATTAGCATTGATTTTACCTTGAATTCGTAGGTTAAATCAATTCAATCTTTTGTAATGTTTAAATCAAAAACCCATTTTCTTTCGACAACGGGAATAATTTTAATTTAATTTATGCAACTTCTTTGTATTGAATTTGAAAAAATGGATTTCATATTTTGAATCCGTGGGTCCAAATTATATTAATAGACTACTTTTTATTTTTGGGCATTATGAATATTAACTACGGTAAATTTTATTTACTATAGTTAAAGGTAAATCTGGTAATTAAGGGTAAATATAAGATTATAAAATTACCCTAACACCTGAAAAACTCCTATTAGATGACTAAAATTCGACCCATATCACCTAAGGGTCGGATTAGAATCATTTAATGGACTTTTTTCCATGAAAATAACTTAATTATTATAAAAACCAAAGAAAGTGACAACATGTCACTCTCTTAAATCATATAAGTATATTAATTTTAATTTAGTGATAAACTTCATGAAACTTCGAACATGAATAGTCTACAGGAAGATAATGAAATTATCTACATCATATGAATTTATTTATAATTTTTAGGGATTAAATAATTATCATTAATTGTGACACGATAGTGATGCAGAATATCTAGAATATAGTTTTTATTAAACTAATAGTGACCATAAAAGGCACAAAACCCTGACCAAAACTTATTGGTCATGTAAATTTAAACCATAATCATCCAATGGTAGAATATTTAACCATTTTGAGCATTATAAAAGTGATTAATTCACTTATATTATATTAATCTAAAATTCCAAAGTTGTCACCTTCATAATTTAATAAATATAACAATTTAAATATTGTGAATTTAAGATGATAAATTCGAGTAAAAGTATTATTTTGAAAGGTAATAGAGTTATATTCATCATATGATTTTATTTTTAATTTTTATGCAACAAATAAGTATATTAAATGATTATACAAAAATGATGTAGTCATTAATTTATTAAGAGATAAACCAAATAAATGGTTTTAAAAATAATAAAATAAATATTATATGAACTATTTAATGTTATCCACTAATTTTCTAGAAACATATGACCTTTTATGAATCTATTAAATCTTTTAGTTCGAACATATATTCTGTATATAGTTTATTTAAATTCAAATAATTTAATAGTGTCAAAATTGACACTATTGTTATTTTATAAAAATAACATATTATAAAATTGTCTAAAAATCACAAAAATATTTAAATATTATAAATTTAAATTTATATGGTATAAAAGGTTATAAAGTATCCAATTATGGAAAATTCACAACAAATAAGTAATTATTTGTTATAATTTAAAATTTAGAATGTTATTACCACAAATAAAATTAAATTGATTAAATAAGGATAAATCAAGTTGATAATGTTTATAATAAATTCATAACATGTCTAAATTTTATTGGTTGATAATATTACAACCCTATATCATCTAATATTCGAATATGAGTCATTTTTGGTCGTTTTTAAGTGGGGATAGATTTATTATAAATTAATATTTTTTAGATTTCCAAAGGTGCCCCTCTCCTCCCTTATAAAAGGGAGCCTCCTCCCTCTCTTCCTCACACCAATTTGAGCCTTTAAGCTTGGCCAAACCCTGCCCATTTTACTTCTCCACTTCCCTAGAAACATCCTATAGGTTCTGGTCTTCTTCAAAGACAAATATTAGTGCCCTAAGAAGAGGTTTCAAAAAGGCGTGTCGAAAGAAGAGGTAATATCCGTTACCGATTCTTTCAACTTTATTTATTCTTCTACTTCTTCTTATTTAGTTGTTTAATTATGAATTAATAAAATCAGTATCACTCATATACTGATATGTTATTATAAGTATGAAAAAAACCTATTTCACCATCTATCCATCCTACGGAAAACGAAATCACCGCGCGTGCGTACGTACGGTATACCGTCTCCACGCCGTGGTGTAATCTATTTTCCACCATCACCTTACTTTTATGGGTATAATGGTGTAAATAATGACTATATGTGATTATTGTAAATTGATATTGATTCTGAAATAGTATACATACACTCCAATACAATTTCACGATCATGAGAATGATATCATCTCTCGTGCGTACGTAAGGACTATCGTCTCCACGAACGCGATGAGATTCATTTTCCATGATTAACCATTCAAGAATGATTATAAAGTATATATAATGAATAATAATGAAATATATGACATTATAAAGCTACTGGATTTATGTATATATATATATGTATGTCATCTACTTAATTCCATTCAACTCAATAAGGAAACGAAAACAACGTTCATGCGTACGTATGGCCTACCGTCTCCATGAATGGTGTATTTCATTCCATTTATAGATCTATTATATATATGTATATTCTGTATATATATTATATATAAATCATATTTTATATTCTGTAATTAAGAATTCATGATCTACGTAATCATATTAATAATTACAAGTCAAAACACGGACGACAAATGTAATGATTTTACCCAAAACACTCTTTAACATGAAATTTACAAAAGAACGGGTAATATAAAGTCATAAGTGAACCATATATGATATCATGACAATGAATATGATTCTTTAATAAGTCAATGACAGTATTTAAATCATTATACAGGAGGTTCGGATACATACAAATCATATCGGACATAAGGTAAGGGATAACTTTTCCAATCTCGTTTTTATCTGAGACTGTTTATTCGTAAGTATTTACTGGGGTTATATTTATCATCCATGTACTTGTTTATAAAAATGTTTTCATGTATGTTTAATGTTCTTTTTACCCATTTTTTACTTTTACTACATGGTATGAATGGAATCTTTCTTTTACGAGGTACTTTTTTACTTTTCCAGCAAAAGTACGAGAAGAATGTTTTTTTAACTTATACGACATGAAAGGATTTTTATGGTTTTATAAAGACTTATTTTTATGAATCTTCCTCCAAAATATTTCATGACTATTTTCAATAAAATAATTTTCTTTTAAAATTTCATGGAATTTTGTGAAAAGAAAATGATTTTGAAGAAGAAAGGATATTTTCCTCAAGAATTCATTTTAAGTGTTTTATCAAAACCACTTTCCATATAAGGAGACATTATTTCATATGTGTATGTTTCAAGTATAATGTCCCTATGATTTACATGGTTTCACTTTTCTTATTATGAAATTATATCCATTTATTTTATATGGATTATGTGATGATGGGATGATGTTTATGAAACCCATTTTATTTATTCTGTTATTATGAATGATGCATGTTTATTTTGTGGCACAAGTAAGAATGATTTAATTATGATATGGGTGGGACCTATATATCCCTCCAATGCATTGGGTAAAGATTTATATCTCATGAGATAGACATGTATGGAACGGAAAATTAAACCGGTTCAGTAATACATGACTGGAATGGGGAGTGAACTCGATTCAGAAAGGGACTTTGTCCACTAAGATTGTCTTGGAAGAAATGTCTTGGCTACTATGGAAATCATATCATGTGCTTAATGGTTTCCACGATTATATGTTTTATTACCATGTTATTTTATCAAGATTGATGTTCCCTTATGATATAAGCCTTACGTACTTCCAAGATTCATGTCTTTGCTCAATATTTTTTTGTTTAGATTTTATGTTCAAGTTTTTGCATTCAAATGTTTATGTATTTTTTTATGTTCTCTATGTTTACCCTTACTGGGAATTTGAGCTCACCCCTTTTATGTTTTCTTTTCCCTAGGATATAAATAAAGGTTTTAGGTAAGAAAAAAAGGGGAAGATCTTTATTGGGAGATGTTGAAGATATTTTACAATGATTAGAAGATTTTATTCCGAGTTTCCAAAGACACTAAACTATTACGGTCCTTGTGTGTCTGTTTTTGTTATGTATTAAGAATTCCACAAAAGTAATGTAATGTACATGTACATCATGCTTCGGGTCTCTATAGTTGGTATCAGAGGAAAGGTTTAGTTAACCTTTGGAAACTAGGATGTGAAAACTTTAGTGAGATCCCTAGAGATATTTCTAAGGTATGTCTCGGGATGTCCCTAAGGTTAAGTATATGTATATGTTATAGTCATAGAATTGCTCTAAAGATCATAGAATTAAACCTAAGATGTTAGATATTGAAGGTACTCCCCCTTTATTATGTTGTTTTCCTAGCATGATTTTTTCCTCTCACACTATTCTTTTTGGGTTTTAGGAAATGGTTGGAAATAGGAAGATTCACGATAATGGAGGATATGATGGACAATGGAATGATATTATTCATAAGAAACCAAATGAAATTGGATCTAGAGGTCCACATATAGTTATTATTCCTAATAAGAAATCTCATAATATGATCAATAATCTCAACTTTGGTAAGTTTCCTGACCCACCTAATAAGAGAAAGATGTAGTTTCATGATGATCATAGAGGAAAGAAAGTTTAATTCCCCTCAAGTAAATCATGTGGGAAGAGGCATCAGGGAGAATGTTTCAATGGAACTGGAAGATGCTTTGGGTGTAGAAAAGGACACAAATCCAGTAATTGAAAAGGAATAGGTGTAACTAACAACATGGACAAGGATAATGGTATTTCTAATACATCAAAAACAGATAAATGTTTTAAATGTGGAATGTACGGGAATTATGCAAACCAATGCCCTAAGGGAAAATCTCATGAAGAGAATCAGCATGGTCATATGGGTAGTATTTATGTGGATGATGATGAGGAAACTACAAATGATATATGAGATGAAATAAGTGTTGAAGCTCAGTCAGTTTTTTATGAAGGTAGTGGAATGATTGTATGTTTATCATGAGTTATGTTTTATAGTTAATGGTGCTATAGAATAAAGAATCATCTAAGGATTGTTAAACTATTGTTTTACCTAAATTATTTGAATGTATATGTTGAATGGTAATAGTAACCATGAAAGGTTATTCAGATATTTTTGGAAAGTAGATGATATGTGCATAATGAAGGGATAAGAAGATAATGAGATGTTTGATTGTATTCGTGAGATCATGACTGACATAAGGACTAAGTGATATTATGGTTTGAGTATATAGAATTTTTGGGATTTTGGTATGTGGAAAGTGTTAAAATTTAACAACATTAATGTTTTCACTAAGGTTTAATGGGTATTCATTCTTCAAGAGAATACATGATTAAGGTATTCACATGTTTTTTGACCAACAAGAAATATCTTATGATTTATGGGGGATAAATGATGGAATTCACGTGATTGTTGTATGACATTTCAAGTAATCCTTTTCATTATACTATGAGCTTGGACAGAAGTATTTTAGATAATCCTAAATATTGTAATAGATTATGTTGGACATAAGTTAGTATTGTTTAAGGATAGAACTTTTTTTGATATTATTGATGGGATGTTATTGAATTGTAGTTTTAGAAAATGGAAAACCTGCAGGACAGGCGACAGCCCATCGCGTCGAACAAGGCTGTGGGAATCGAACCCACAACCGAAGTTCCCCAGGACTTTATCACCTACCACTGGCCTACAGGAAGTCCATGGTTAGTAAAAACTAGTTTTATTTTATTATGCGGTATGATAGATGAAGTATAAGTCCATGTTTGGAATCATATCCGATTAACCTCACCATACATGGACTTATGTATTCGATAACTTTTTCTAACATTTTCTTTGAGACAGATGGAATGACCCATCATTCTATCACATGATCTGTTAGCACTTCACGGATAAAAAATTCAACTTCATTTCTTTAATATATGAAGTTGAAATTGTTCAAAGCACGAACAACAGTGAGATTGTACCAAAATCAAGCAAGTATTTCTTCTAATTCAAAATTTTTAACTTTAGGGAAATGATATTGAAAACCAAAAATGTTTTCCTAGTTCTCTTATATCCGATGAATTAGATGGTACCTTATATCATCACAAATCTATGGCTTTGTGATTTTTGGCTTTTTCATAGCCATGTTCTCTACCACTCTCCATCAGAACTTGATGGTTAGATTTCTCCTCCATATCCATATTTTCACCTATGATCTTGTATGTGGAAAACTAGTGATGAGTTAATTTGGGTAACCGTTATGTTTCATACTTCACTTTTTAAAATTAAGTTTTAGCATTCCTTTTTACGATGTGGGTTTCGATGAAAGAAATTATCAAGTAACAAACCATTTATAACCCCGACGAATTTCGAGGGAGAAATTCATTTTAAGGGGGGTAGAATGTAACAACCCGAGATTTTATGATAAGTATTCTCTTTAATTTATTTGATTTCATGTGTTTTATGCTACACCATGATTATATTATGCTATATGAAACACCGTATTAGCTTGCAGTATACGCATCACAATTCATGGATCGTGTTATACACAATTTCAATTTCATTTGATAGATGTGATTCTATGCAACATTGAGTGTATATATATATATTAAAAGTATAAATGAAATATGGTTGGATTTTTTTATATGAAACAACAAAGGATTCTTTCACTACACGCAACCCTGACTTGGCTTTCATTACACGCAATCGCGACCTTCCTCGATAGCGTGTGTTGTACGCAATACCGGGTTTCACTAAACAGCGATATATGGTTATAATATTTTCACGAACTAGCCTTTATGAATAGAATTAACCAAATTTTTTATTTTATAACATTATTATTCATCTTATAAATTTTCTAAAACATTTTATGTGGACAAAATAAATATTTCGGGTAAAATAAGTACTTTTCAAAAAATGCAGTTTTGCCGCCTTTTGATGGTGCACCCACATTAAATCTTGTTTTTGACATTTTTATAATTTAAATTTTATAAAATAAAATTATTATTTGGAATAAGGATATAAAATTTTACCTTCGACAAAATTTTCATGTTATTCTGATAACTTTCATATTTTAATGAATAGTAAAAACACGCTATATTTTAATTAAAAACAAATTTTTTCATCGTAATAATTTATGTGGTTAAATTATAATATTGAATGGTGTTAAAGTATAAATAGAATATATTTTTACCATTTAATATAATGTATTTAATTATCATTTATTTTACCTTGAATTCGTAGGTTAAATCAATTCAATCTTTTGTAATGTTTTAAAGAAAAACCCGTTTTCTTTCGAAAACGGGATTAATTTTAATTTAATTTCTGCAACTTCTGTGTATTGAATATGGAAAAATGGATTCCATATTTGGAATCAGTGGGTCCAAATTATATTAATAGGCTAATTTTTATTTTTGGGCATTAGGAATAGTAACTACAATAAATTTTATTTACCATAGTTAAAGGTAAATTGGGTAATTAAGGGTAAATATAAGATTATAAAATTACCCTAACACTTGACAAAATCCTATTGGATGACTAAAAGTCGACCCATATCACCTAAGGGTCGGATTAGAATAATTTAATGGAATTTTTTCCATGAAAATAACTTAATTATTATTAAAACCAAAGAAAGTGACAGCATGTCACTCTCTTAAATCATAAAAGTATATTAATTTTAATTTAGTGATAAACCTCATGAAACATCAAACATGAATAGTCTTAAGAAATATAATGAAATTATCTACATCATATGAATTTATATATAATTTTTAGGGATTAAATAATTATCATTAATTGTGGCACAATAGTGATGCCGAAATTGTTTATCTAGTGAAAAATCAAGAATATAGTTTTTATTAAACTAATAGTGACCATAAAAGGAACTAAACCCTGACAAAAACTTATTTTTCATGTAACTTTAAATCATAATCATCCAATGGTTTAATATTTGACCATTTGGTGCCTTATAAAAGCGATTATGACACTTATATTATTTTATTTTCAATAATGCCAAGGTTGTCACCTTCATAATTTAATAAATATAACAATTTAAATATTGTGATTTTAAGATGATAAATTAGAGTAAAAGTATTATTGTGAAATTTAATAGAGTTATCTTCATCATATAATTTTATATTTAATTTTTATGCAACAAATATGTATATTAAATAAGTATACAAAAATGATGTAGTAATTATTTTATTAAGTGATAAACCAAATAAATGGTTTTAAAAATCATAAAATAAATATTATATAAACTATTTAATGTGGTCCACTAATTATCTAGATACATATTAACTTTTATAAATCTATTAAAGCTGTTAGTTCGAACATAAATTCTGTATATATTTTATTTAAATTCAAATAAATGAATAGTGTCAAAATTGACACTATTGTTATCTTATAAAAATAACATATTATAAAATTGTTTAAAAATCACAAAAATATTTAAAAATTATAAATATAAATTGATATGGTAGAAAATGTTATACTTTATCCAATTATTGACAATTCACAACAAATAACTAATTATTTGTTATAATTTAAAATTTAGAATGTTATTACCAAAAATAAAATTAAATTGATTAAATAAGAATAAATCAAGTTGATAATGTTTAAAATAAATTCATAACATGTATAAATTTTATTGGTTGATGAGATTACAACCCTATATCATCTAATATTCGAATATGAGTCATTTTTGGAGGTTTTTAAGTGGGGTTGGATTTATTATAAATTAATGTTTTTATGATTTCCAAAGGTGCCCCTCTCCTCCCTTATAAAAGGGCGCCTCCTACCTCTCTTCCTCACACAAATTTGAGCCTTTAAGCTCGGCCAAAACCTGCCCATTTCACTTATCCACTTCCCTAGAAACATCCTAGAGGTTCTGGTCTTCTTCAAAGACCGATCTTAGTGCCCTAAGAGGAGGTTTCAAAAAGGCGTGTCGAAAGAAGAGGTAATATCCGTTACCGATTATTTCAACTTTATATTTTCTTATACTTCTTCTTATTTAGTTGTTTCATTATGAAGTAATAACATCAGTATCACTCATATATTGATATGTTATTAAAAATATGAAACAACACTATTTCACCATCTATCCATCCTACGGAAAACGAAATCACCGCGCGTGCGTACGTACGGAATACCATCTCCACGCCGTGGTACAACCTATTTTCCACCATCACCTTAATTGGATGGGTATAATGGTGTAAATAATGACTATATATAATTATTGAAAAGGGATATTGATTCTGAAATAGTATACATACACTCCAATACAATTTCACGATCATGGGAATGATATCATCGCTCGTGCGTACGTACGGACTACTGTCTCCATGAACGCGATGAGAATCATTTTCCATGATTAACTATTCAAGAATGATTATAAAGGATATTTAAGGAATAATAATGAAATATATGACATTATAAAGCTACTGGATTTATGTATATATATATATATGTCATCTACTTAATTCCATTCAACTCAATAAGGAAACGAAAACAGCGTTCATGCGTACGTACGGCCTACCGTCTCCATGAATGGTGTATTTCATTCCATTTATAGATCTATTATATATATGTATATTCTGTATATATATTATATATAAATCATGTTTTATATTCTCGAATTAAGAAATCATTATCTATGTAATCATTTGAATAATTACAAGTCAAAACACGAACGACAAATGAAACGATTTTACCCAAAACACTCTTTAACATGGAATTTACAAAATAACAGGTAATATAAAGTCATAAGTGAAACATATATGATATCATAACAATGAATATAATTCTTTAATAAGTCAACGAAAATATTTAAATTATTATTCAGGAGTTTCAGATACATACGAATCATATCGGACATAAGGTCAGAGATAACTTTTCCAATCTCATTTTTATCCGAGATTGTTTATTCGTCAGTATTTACTAGGGTTAAATTTATTATCCATTTACTTGTTTATAAAAATGTTTTCATGTATTTTTAATGTCATTTTTACCCATTTTTGACTTTTACTACATGGTATGTATGGAATTGTTCTTTTACGAGGTACTTTTTTACTTTTCCAGCAAAAGTACGAGAAGAATGTTTTTTTAACTTATACGGCATGAAAGGATTTTTACGATTTTATAAAGCCTTATTTATATGAAGCTTCCTCCAAAAATATTTCCTGACTATTTTCAACAAAATCCATTTCTTTTATAATTTCATGGAATTTTGTGAAAAGATAATGATTTTGAAGAAGAAAGGATATTTTCCTCAAGAATTCATTTCATGTGTTTTATCAAAACCATTTTCCATCTAAGGAGACATTATTTCATATGTGTATGTTTTAAGTATAATTTCCCTATGATTTACATGGTTTAAATTTTCTTATTATGAAATGATATCCATTTCTTTTATATGGATTATGTGATGATGGGATTCTATTTATGAAACCCATTTTATTTATTGGGTTATTCGGAATGATGTATGTTTATTTTGTGTCACAAGTAAGAATGATTTCATTATGAGATGGGTGGGACCTATATTTCCATCCAATTCATTGGGTAAAGATTTATATCTCATGATATAGACATGGATGGAACAGAATGTTAAATCGGTTTAGTAATACAAGACTGGAACGAGGAGTGAACTCGATTCAGAAAGGGACTTTGTCCACTAAGATTGTCTTGGCAGCAATGCCTTGGCTATTATGGAAATCATATCATGTGCTTAATGGTTGCCACAATTATACGTTTTATTCCTATGATATTTTATCATGATTGATGTTCTCTTATGATATAAGCCTTACGTACTTCCATGATTCATGTCTTTGCTCAATATTTTGATGTTTAGATTTTATGTTCATGTTTTTGCATTCAAATGATTTTGGATTGTTTTATGTTCTCTGTTTTTACCCTTACTAGGCATTTGAGCTCACCCCTTTTATGTTTTCTTTTCCCCAGGATATAAATAAAGGTTTTAGGTAAGAAAAAAACGGGAAGATCTTTATTGGGAGATGTTGAAGATATTTCACAACAATTAGAAGATTTTATTCTGAGTTTCCAAAGACACTAAACTATTAAGGTCCTTGTGTGTCTGTTTTTGTTATGTATTATGTATTCAGAAAAATTAAAGTAATGTCCATGTACATCAATCTTCGGGTCTCTACAGTTTAGTTGGATGACTTACTGAGGAAGGGCTTTGTGAGACCCATCTTTTCACGTCGGGCAACCCCGGAATTTTGTCCCAAAAAGGAAGACATGATATTATGGTTATCTATGGACTTACAGAACCTGAACTAGGTGGCTATGAAGAATGAGTATCCAAAACTAAGGATTTAATACCACTTTGATTAGTTGAAGGGAGCTATGTGGTTCTCAAAGATATACCTTTGATCTAGATATTACCAACTTTAGGAACATGACGAGGATCTATCAAAGACAACCTTTAGATTCTAGTACAACCACTATGAGTATGTAGTGATGTCATTTGGTGTGAATAATTCCCTGAATAAAGTCTTCCATACATACATAGACTGGTTCATCAGGGTCTTCTTTGATGAGAAATTGGTGTAGTTGGAGTCTGTGGAGAAGTATGTGATACACATTTGGATGTTACTAGAAACATTCAAAGAGAACCACATTTATGTGAAGAGCTCGATGTGTCAGTTTTAGATTAGGGAGGTCCGATTTCTATGACAATTGATATTAGAGGTTGTAGTTGCAGTAGATTGGATGATGATTATTGTGGTTCATTCTTTGGAGTTATCCAATAGTGTTACCTAGGTGTGGAGTTTCCTGGGATTGACTGGGTACTATCGGAGGTTTGTAGTTGACTATTGCAAAGTAGCATCACCCTTGAAGACATTGACTTGGTAGGGGTGGCCTTTCATGTGGACATAGATGTGCCAACATTTCATTCAGGAGATGAGGCATATATTGGAGAGATACCCCATATTGAAATTATTAGAGGAGGGTGATGAGTACATTGTGTTCTATGATGAATCAATGAGAATTCTTGGTTGTGTAATAATTTGGGTGAATGTGGTGATTTCATGTGATTCATGATAGTTGACGTAACATGATCCGAACTATTTGATCCTTAATATTGATATAGCAGCACTAGTATTCACATTGAAGATGTGGAAAAACTACACAATGGGCGAGCTGTTTACCGTTTACCCTTACCACAAGTGTCTCAAGTATATCAACTCTCATAATGATCTAAAAATGAAACATAGATGATGGCTAGAGTTCTCGGAGGACTATGACTTTGAGATTGTCTATACTCATGTGAAGCAAAATTTAGTGGAATATGCTCTCATGAGGATATCCGTCCTATAGTAGCTAAATGAGGTGTAAGAGTAATTTATTGTGTTATAAATAACCTTTATGTATTGAGGTGGATAATCTTACCTTTATTAAATGGTTTTCACCCCTCCACTCCAATTGTGAGTAAGGTAGGCACATCTTGGGGATATTGAGTATGAGACTTTACATTCATAAATGTCTACAGGGTATGTCCTGGATGGATAATAAAATGGAGGGTATCACGTCATTCACTTTGGAGGATGCACATAGTTACATCAATTATCATTTTAGATCATGATGATCACTTTAAATCATATTTGTGTGAGGGATGGAAGGAGAGAGCCATCAATGTTCTTAGGGAATGGTATGTGTTTGCATCCTAAACATTTTCCATAGTTGGGAGGATCACCAGCCTCTATTTCATTTTGCGTAAATTAATAGATAAAACTCCACCATTGGTATGGAACCATTAAAGGCCTTTTATGAGTGACCATTTAGGTCACCACAATGTTGGATGGACCTAGGGGACTCAGAACAAATGGGTCAAGAGTTGGTATGGGCTACCACCGATAAGGTGAAAATAATTCAGGAGCGGAAGAGGATTGCGGAGAGTCAGCAGAAATCATCTGATGATAAGATATGGAGACATATGTAGTTTGATACGGGATTCCTTGTATTCCTTTAGGTCTCACCTTGATAGGGATTTTAGATATTGGTATGCGGTGGAATCTTTACTCAGTGATACATTGAACCTTTTCAGATTACGAGTATATTTTGTGAGGTGGCGTACCACATAGCTCTACCCCTATAGTTGCATCTGGTGTATGATGTATTCCATGTGTCGTAACTCAGAAGGTAATTTCATGATACATCACACATCATCAACTAGGGTGAGTTTGACAGTGACCATGGGGACCATTTTTAAGAGTACCTTTTGGAGATCAAGGAAACACTAGATAAGATCCTTCATTGGCACTCGATTCCTCTATTGTGTGGTTGGTGGCGTGATATAAATATTCAAGAGAGAACATGAGAGCATAAGGCTCTTATTCATTCTCAATACCCTCATATTTTTTTAGGGTCCATTGTTTCGGATTTCGGGTCTGGAAATCCCTAATGGGGGAGATAATGTAATTACTTAGATTTTCTCTAGTTTTATTTTTATAAATTAGTTGGGAAAATTATGAGATCATGCACTAAGACGACATGAGATTCTGTGGTCTAGTGTTCCCGGAATGTTATAAGGAAAAATGTTATGTTTTTAATAAATTTTGTAGGAATTTATTCTTTAAATGAAAATAACTTCAAAAGGGGTTCCCCGGATTAGAAATTCGATGGAACTATTACGTCTAGAGCAACAGATATTCTTTAGGCGGGAACTATCATTGATCGACATGGTTTGACTTTGAATGATAGAAATTGGAAGTAAGCGTCAGTAAAATATTTTAATAAAAATATTATATTTGACACTACATAGGTTTCCTTTACTTAAGACCTACTATTTGGAACCCAAGGTTTTTTCAATAACCCTAGAAATTCCTCTATGGTAAGAAGATATAAACTTATCATGTGAATGACGTCGAACGATAGTGGATCGAGGATCAAAGATGACACAGAACCCAATTCTTCATCGACCACATATCCAACCCTTATGTAGGCTGTTGATATATTTGTTATTGCATTCCCATTATTATATTAAAATGATTAATGTGGAAAAACCCATGAACAAGTTGATCGACGGTTTGACCATTCTAGTGAGTTGGATAATTGTTGCAAGTTTTAAAAGGGGTATTAAATCACAGTGGCTTATAAAATTTTTTCTTCATGTTCCCGCTAATTTAAATGATTTAATGCCAGTACGAACAATTACATGATACGTTATTTGGTTTTTCATGTTCTTAATCTCTCCCCTCTAAATTAATCAAGTTCATTGTGAATTCTTCACCCTTTGAAACCCTATGTGAATGATCAATTGTTTCACCCATGAATCCTAGCACAACTATCTAAGACAAAAGGTTTTTAACTATAACGGTATTGCGGAGCTGTGAAGGGAGAACAAAAGGAATGTGGAAGCTTATGGAGGAGGGTGTGATGGGTGGAAGACCACCAGAATGGAAGTAGATGGTGAGGGTATCACCCATCCTAGCGGGAGGCTGGGTTTCAGTTGGGTGTAAGATGGGAAGGCCATTGTCGGGGTGGCCGGTGGTGGGGTGCGCAGATACGGTCCACGGAAGACCACACCGAAGGAGGACCCTTTGGTGGGGGATGTCGTCAGTTACAACCGTAGTCACAGTTCAAGTGGGGCCATAGAGGAACCCATAGCTGTGACCTGCCTCATTGACCGGGGAAGTCAGATGGCCATGTGATCAGGCGATTCCATGGACCATAGGGATGTTTCCAGGGTGGTCCATGTTTGGAAGAGAAAGGAAAAACTACACGACATAGGATAAGATGGATAATCATGCCTCTCTAGGGCTGACTGGGCTGTGATCTAATGGCCCATTAGGACAGGCTGGTTCGGGCAAGCCCAGACCAACTAGGTCGGGTCGTGTCAGACAAGAACACACAAGACTCTTTTTACTAAATTATACATATCATTTAAAATTTGTTTCTGTTTGAGAATACAATTGTAATGTTGGGACCCTTGTGAAGAGACACCCCATTTTTAGATACTATAAGTGAATTTTTGTGGAATTTGTTTTATGACCTATTGGATTTAAGAGTAGGTTCTCCTAGGATAAGTTCTCTATGATCGGAATCATGTGTCTGGATGTTACTATGTAATCTTGGTGACTACATGACTTAAAGTTGTTTAACCCATTGATGCTCTATGTGCCATCAATAATCCAAGCTCCATTGATGCTCCAAGAGCAATCGATGCTCTAGGTTCCATCATTACTATGAGTTCCATTAATGCTAAGTTGGCCACCTACGCTCCATGTTCCACTAACTCACTATGCACCAATGAGGCTCCATGTGGCACCAACGCTTTGAGCACCACTGACTCCATATGCCCCATCGATGCTCCATGTTGCATTGATGAACTATCCTCCATCTAATATCCATGTGCTCTCAACACTTCTAGTGTCAATGAGACTTAGGAGATCTATGGAATATAACTGGAAATCCTTCTCTTCATACTTTAGACTTATACCTATTTGAGCTTACCGATATTGACTATACATCCAATATTTACATTGTCGTGTACTACCTATTTTTCAATTGTGGTATAAATCTTTTTTTCCTGAGTTGTGTTACCATTGTGGTTTGGTGTGTCCTACTAAGTATTACTTTACTCACCGATGTACTGGCTTTGCCTGCATCTATCATGTCTTGGGCAGACAATCCACGCTTTGATGGAGTCCTTGTTGATCCAAGATAAGGTGGTTCTTAGAGTGGTCATATATGGGAGGTGTTCTTCTATGAAATCAGATAGTTGTCCAACACCTACCCTTCATGTATGGTTTTTTACAGATGAGTTTCAGGAACTCATCCATTCACATTAGCAGACTTTACATTTGGAGGGATTATATTATGGACCTGTTTACTTTCAAGGTTTCCTATTGAAATACATTGTTATTGGTATTTTAGTGGTATGCATGCTTTTTTAGATAGTGTTTTTACAATTAATAATTTTGGTTCAAGAGATGTGTGTGTGTGTACAAGTACATAGAAAATTACATCTCGTTTGTGGGATATGACTACTCGGTGCTAGTCATCTACCCCTAGCCTAACATAGGTCGGATTTTGGTTGTCATGACATGGGCCCCACTTGGATGGGTCGTGACCTTATTAATTTGTACCTAATTTCTTATACATTTGTTACATAATTCCACATTCTCATATAATATGTTGATTCATTCATTATTCAGAATATTATGGAATTTAATTTGAATTATTTCATCTACAGAGATTTGAGTTAAATGTTACTATGTGGAAAATAATATGATAGCCTAATTTATTTCAATTTGGTTATACTACAACAATTTGTTTTTTAATATTACATCATAATGTTTATAATTACTATGACCATATATTGATGTATTCAAAAAAATAATTGTTGATTTATAGTCGATACATAAAATCTAATCCTTAATTGATTATCACATCAACATGATAATATATTCAAGGGTTTTCATTATATTCTCATTCTATTTGGGATATTTTACCCACGAATTTCAAGAGAAGGAAATAATTGGATCAATTTTTAGTAATACCCAAAAAGTTATTCTCCTCTAGTTATTCATAACATTTTTGAAGTAATACTACCATTTTTTCAATCATTAGATCTAAAAATGTTTCCAAGAAAACCCAAAATCATTTATCTCTTTAATCATATAATCCATTTTATTCATATATTCCTATTTTCTATAAATTTATTGAAATTTTTTTTAACCATTCAAAAATTATTTATTAAATACAATTTCAACATGTTTTTCTTTTATTAGTGTTTTTAATGTAATATTTTTTCACTTTAAAAACAATGAATTTTTGTATGTTTTTTACCATGAAAAAGGACTGTTCTTTTCCCCTCTTATTTCATGTATAGATTTATCCGCCTTCATTTCATTGAAGATTTAATTTAATGTTTAAAAGGATACATTTTAATGAAAATGTTTTCAAAAGTGATTTTCAAATAAAATCATGTTCATAATTTCTGTCAAAACAAAAGGATATTTCCGTAAATAATGTTTTTAAAATATATTTTTATATTATTTTAATTCATCCATGACCAAACCATTTATTTAACCCTACATGGGATATGTTGTTTTGATACGATCCTTATTCTTTGTCTGGATGTTTTATGATTTATTTGAATAAGGATTGTATTCAAATTCACTTCCATGATTCCATTAATTACGATTATAATAGTTATATTACTATGATCATTTGATATTAAATTATACCAAATATACCCATATAATTATTCATGTATATGATTATTTCCTGAACCGTATACCATTTTTACAAAGAGTATTCATTTTGATAGTGATTTTATTAATAAAGGAATTATTTTTAAATATGTGTCTTCCATTAAATAATGATATATGATAAAGCATGTTATTCATTTATTAAATTGATCATTCAATTTATGAGAAATAGATTCGACATGAAATACAAGGGTTTGGGATATTTTAATAAAAACCAAATGGGTTATAGACTATTTAATATAAGCCATATTGGATGGTGGCCAGTTAATGAAAGCCCCACGATTCATCAGTAGTCTAATGAGATGAAATTAGATGGAGAAAACCACTCAATGTTTATTTCTATGTAGAATAGACATGTTTCTACCAAATGACATAAAATTTCTTGGGTATATATCTTGATTGTATAATATTACATGTTCCAGATACATGACGTCTAATAAATAATTATTTCCAACATTTATATTCAATTATTATTCATCCATGGGATTTTTCAAGGAAATATATATGGATACATTTCATTCATTGTTCATTAATTAAATGGAATTTGTTTCAGATTATTAACTTTCCACATTGATTTTTCCTTATCCAGTTATTTGAGTTGATTGTGTTTCTAGTTAGTAACTTTCTATTTTGTTTATACACTTCCTTCTTGGATTATTAATTACATGGTATAGGATTTCATTTATTTACCCTAAAATAATTATTATTTTCATTGATTTATTATTGTTTTTTCTATACATCACCCATACTAAGAATTTGA
Organism: Viscum album; assembly: GCA_963277665.1. Classification (NCBI taxonomy): domain Eukaryota; kingdom Viridiplantae; phylum Streptophyta; class Magnoliopsida; order Santalales; family Viscaceae; genus Viscum; species Viscum album. The sequence continues at coordinate 1,380,745,949 of OY728127.1, forward strand.
CCAAACCCATATTTTGTTCCTTTACCTAGTATTGTTTGAATTATATAACTAAATATATTCTAGGATACAATAGATGGTGTATAGTTATCATTGAAAGAAAAGACAATATAATGTAAATGGGTGTACTCATTTGTAAAATAAAACATATTTACGTATCTAGATTTCTAATTCTACTAAACTGTTTGGTCTATTGGGAAAAACATTACTTGTATCATATGTCAATATAATGGTAGTAGACACCAACTCTTTGTTTTCTTGGGTTGGGTTGCTATAGTTGGTATAAGAGAATATTTAGCACCAACCATGGGAAAGAGATTTAGGATAACATAGATTACAGAAATAGTCTCTAAGGTATATTTTGAGGATAAATATATAAGAACATCCTATGATTTTGAAATGGTAGAGTTTATGTGGGTATTTTTTAAAATACATACCAATATAGATACATTTTTTGGATGTATTTCTGGCATATATGTACCTAGGGTAGTAAATCTAACAAACTGTGTCTTTTCTAACTTAGAGTGATAGAGTAAACGATAATGAGAATTATTAAGCGTCTTATTTACACTCATAAAACAAATCACATTTTCATTACAAACCATTTCAAATAATTTTTAAAATCAATAACTTATGTTAAAGCAAATTTTTTTTTGATTGATGATAATGTTTCATGATTTTTCTATCCTATAAATGATTATACGTTTTTCTATGACTATTGTTACTCACACAATGGTTTCTATTTTTTTGAATGGATAGAACCCAAAGGAGTTATGATAATGTTGAACATGAAGGATAAGGTTGTAACAGTGGGAAAATATATGAAGTATTGATATGAGTGACTGATATCTTGTTTAATCGTAATCTATTTTAACAAAATAATTTTGATAAAATATACCTGAACCAACTCCAAATATCACCAATGAAGATAAAGACAAAGACTTATATGAGCTCTAATGGTGGAGAACATAGGTAGAAGAAGGTTCAGTTTTCCTCATGCAAACAATGTGTATGTAGACCCATAAGATAATGTCTTAATGATACGGGGAAATACATAATATATGGTAAAGAAAGACCGAATTCAAATAATTTCCAATAAAAAATTATGATTAAAATGGAATAAAATGAAACATATCCTAAGGAATCCTTTATATTTCATTATTGTAAATGTGGGGAACCATCACATTAAATGAGTTAATAACCTCTTCCATAGGATAAACACTACACCAAGGAATGATCAATGTGAAAATAAGTGGATGATTTATGTATTGGGGGTTGTATTGAAACACATATTTAAAATTATATTTTTTTGATTAATCTTATTTCATTGATGTCAACCATATTAATTTTTGAAAATATAAAAATATTTTATTATAAAATGGACAACCAGTATGTTGGGTGACAACCAATCACTTCTGAAATGATCGCGGGTCAGAAACCAATGATCGAATGATGAGAAGGATTTATCTATAACCCTTTAGCTGTGAAATTTATTAGTTAATATTTTAATTTTTTGAGTTCAAAAAATCGATGAATAAATATTAATGATAAACGAGTAATGTGTATTTTACGGATTAGAGAATAATGAATTAACCAAATTGGATTTATATAATAGTTAGATACAAATGTAAAAACTTTTCAAAATTTTAGGGTCATTTGGATTTATTAAATGATAATTTTAGTGATAGATGGATTCATGATAATTTTTATATACCCATTTTATGATGTAAGTGATCAATTATAATTTCATGTAAGTAAAAAGAGATTATGGAATTATTCATATTAAATTAAAATGTATCATGTAAATAAATTTCCTAATATTCGTTGGTAGTAATATAAATATCAATAATAGGTAAAGGATCTTTACAAATTCTTTCCCAATACCATATTTCTTATTTGAACTGATGTTATTCTAAGTCAACATAGATTGATGGATTTGAGGCCCTCAAAATTCCATTGATAGTTGAAATGAATTTGATTTATGACCTCAGTCACTCCCTATAAAAATTTATGCATTTCCTCCATGTATGATTCTATAAATTCCACTAATGATCTCCTACTCTAAAACCAGATTATATGTTATTCCATGTGATAATTAAACTACCCATTTTCACTTATCAAGAAGATTTCTTATGAACCCCTGTCAAAATGTTTTATTTCATACGTATAAAATTTCAAACAATAAATCACCAATGTCGAGTATATATTTTGAGGATTAAATTTAAATTTGGTAGGGGAAATATAACACCCCAAAAATCAAAATTCTGATCATTTAATTTGATAACATATATGACATAAAACACCAAGTAGGTAATGAATATAATATCCATATAATTTTTAATCAAATTATTATTTTAAAATAACTCAATATATTTTAGAGCTTGAAATCCCTACGAAATTGAGCTACTAGATGTTGCACGCAACAACTAGTTTTTTAGTGTCTTTCATTACATGCAAAACTATGTTTTATAAAACAATAATATTTTATTCGTTAAAATAATAAGATGTAACATTTCTATTAAATTAGTGATGAATAAGATTATCTAACTTATGAAAATATATCAGTTACAAAAAATTTGAAATAATTTAATTGGTTACTAATTAATTATAAATGAATATATAAACCAATTGAATATAAATGGAATTCGTTAATAGATAACTATTTTTATGATCAAAACAATATTTTATCCAAATAATTAAAATATATTACAATTAGTGAGTGATAATAATTTAATACATTAATTTTATAAATTAAATCAATTTTCTTTAAATTCATCAAATATATTAGACAGGAATTAGATGAAAATAAATCCAATTATATACATAAAAAAATTTAATTTGATAAAGTAACTTTACAAAATTTTAAATGAGAACATATATTAAATCCAATTCATGGAAATTTTATAAATATTATATGTCAAAATAAAAATAATATTTCAAATTGGAAAAAAATTAGTTTAGGGTGAATTTTTGGTATTTTTGGGTGATGTTTCAATTTTTAATGAATAGTGAAAATACCAAATATTATTCAAAAATTATGTTATGATATAATTTATTTATAAGAGTAAATAATATTATAAATTAGATTTTATTTTTAATAAGATAAATTTTTTTAGTTAATCCTATTAAGGTAATTTAAAACATGTTCACATTAAAATTGGATATAAAAATGTCACAAACATTTGGACGTTTTTTCTATAAAAACCTCATTAATGTCTCATCTGTAGGGTTAATTTAAAATTAATTTCTTCCATGGGTCTGATTGTAATTTGAAAAATTGGAATAAAAATTTGGGATCATCATATACTATAAGGTATAATATGTTCAACATAGTTTTTCACCAAAATGATCTCCGATTGTGATTAAATTAATTACAACGATGAAGATAAAAATTAGCATAATAAGGGACTAAACCATAATCATATTAGAAAATGTAGAAACTTTTTAAAAATACATTTTATGACCTTTTAATGATCCTTTACCCCCTTTGGATGAATTTGGTCTTTTATCTGAGCCACATTCAATGACAAAGACATGGATGGAATTCCATTTTCAAATAATTACAAGTGTGGCACTCCTCCTCTACTATAAAAGTAACTCAAGCCCCCTCCCCCTATTCATACCACTCATGATACATTTATATGACCATGATTTCCCCAAATATTTCTTTTACATCCCTATCCTCAAAATCTAAGCCTCTCGTTTTTTAGAAATTAATTCCAGGATTCCCTTTGGTGTAAACCAAAAGAAGTTACCCGAAGAAGAGCTCATATATTCCCTCAAGATCTCTTGTTTTATTTTTCTTCTAAACCCCTTCATTTATTATAATTTAGTTATTTTATAATAAAAAATGTATCCTAAATATAATATTATATTTTTATGTTAATTTATCTACATATAATTACACACACTTCTATCTATTGTGTAATGAAATTATTATTTCTGTGTTGGGAGAACATCCACCTCACGAAACAATTATTGTTTCTTCCTCTTTTACCACCACTAATGGTGGTTATATTAAATTAAACTCTATTTATATTTGATATATATTATTTTTATAATTTATTTATTCTTATTTAACTTTTATATATAACCTTCCTTTATGCTTTATATCTTTTGGGTATATGATACCATTGTGTGTGGAAGTCTAGACTACCACCCCCTCAAAGAGATGTGATTTGTTCACGCAATTCAAGGAATTTGTAATGGATTATTTTTATAAATCAAATTAAAATATGGGACATTTAAATTTTACTATCATTATAATATATATATATATATATATATATAAGAACCTAAATCTTCTCTTCAGGTATGGATCCCATTTTTAGGTAGTTTTGAAGAAAAATGAAGAAATGTGGATTTTCTATCTACACATCGTGTACTTATGTGTACATTCCATGTACCTAGTTTCTATATAATTTCATTTATTTGTCATTTATTGGTCAACTACATGGTCTTGTGGTGACCTATAAGACCACTTATGTTGGGGGTCTGTTGAGGCTAACACACAACGTGTAGTGTTAATGAACACATTGTGTATTTTTATTTTTATTTGATATATCGAAAAGTGGTCGCATCTTATGTTAATATACATATTATTCTCCCCATGTTTTGTATAGGATAGTGATAGAATATTATAAGAACTCTGAAACCCTCCTGATTCCCCAATAGAGCTCTGATTGAGACATTTTCGGGTGCATTGGAATCCCACTGGTGAGTTCTAAAAACTAATAGAGCCTCTCTTCCTAATTCATCCTCTATCGTAAGTTATTCAAGAATGATATTTTTTCATCTTTATATATATATATATGTTGTTCTAGGCTTATTGAAAGGCCAACATTCAGGTATATTAATTGTCTAGAATAGAGATAAGTGGTTTGTGCCTTTCGTTGTTCGTCTTTGGATTATATATGAAAAAAGTTCCACATACCCACATTTTGTGTATTTCATGCTTCGAATTTTACCCTATTTAATACATATAATGTTTTTATTGATTGAAAAAGGGTTTTTTCTTATGTTTAAGGATAGTTACCTTGATTTCCTTGCATTGACTGATTAGAATGGAGTTTTATTGATATATGAAATGCATGTAATATTCATTGATAATTATTATTTATAATTTTGTTTCAGATTACATTAGTGGCTTTCGTATTATATTCCCACTATTTTTTCAATGGACTATGGGATCCTTCATGTAGATGATTGATCCAAGAGTATTGATCGTGAGTGCTACCCAGGAGGTCAATCATAATTAACTTATGCTATGTTGTCCCAAGGGTATTGACTGTGAGAGCTACCCAGGTGAAAATTTGAGACTTATTGAAGGAATATTGACCTAAGAGTATTGACTGTGAGAACTACCTAAGAGGTATTTTATAATTTATTGATACTTTGTTGAAAAAGTGGCATTTACCATTGGTGCTTCCAAGGTGGTCATTATAATTACTCTATATTATAGGAAACAATGGGGTTAGACTGTGAGTGATTTCATATAGGATCATTATTAAATTAATTTTTTTATGTTATACCAAAGGTATTGGACTATGAGAACTTTCCAAAATGGACGTTATTGAATAATTTAATCATTCTGATGAGTCTTACATGAAAAAGAACAATCTTGGACCCTGCCTTACTTGATTATTTACATGGTCTTCTAAGAAATCTATTAATTACTATTCCACAAGGGGATATATATCTTAGGCTAGATCCCATGATGTCATGTTTAAAATTATGAAAAATAAATTTTAATAAGTGTAATTGAAAACTGCATTATCATTTAATTTTGAGTACTTCTAATTTTATTACTTTATTTCTGTATGTTACATGCTATATATATTCATTTATAAATAGGCACATATCATTTGGTGGTTGGATACTAGAATTAATCTAACACCATATTTGGGTCATGTTTTGGACTCAAGAATATTATATGATTGCAGGTGTAGATAATGGTAATATTCTTTCCTCATCAGGTACTTTGTTGATGATGGACCTAGGGAGATAGGGAAAAATCTGAGGCATGTGATTCTATTAGAGTTTACAGAGTATTTTTTTATTGTATTATATTTTCATCATAGTGAATTTTTTGGTTAATTTCTGAGAAACATGTGACATTAATCATTTATATATATGCTTAAGTGGTTTTATTACTATCACTCATTAACTATTTACTTCTATTTTATGGTATTAATGCTTCCATTATTTTTTACTAATTTTTTTCTATTGTGTATACTCTGCCAATGAGGGCATTGTTTCCCCATTATCACACCTCATCTGTCACTTCTAGTAAGCATCCACTAGCATTTTGGGAAATGCACTTGAGGTTAATGACCAACTGGGTTCAGGGAACATTTTGGAGGCACCTCGATCATAGACATTACAAAGTGGTATCAAACTTGTTTCTTTTCTACATTTCCATGATATTTGGAGACAATATATTGGGATATTAAGGAAAAAGTATTTAGTAATAATATGTTCTTGGGAGTATCTAACCCATGTACAAGAAAAATCCATGTTTACTCGAATATTGCAATTTTTTCTAGTTTTCAAATTTTTAACGTTGATTTGATTTCACCATTGGCCGATTCAATTATTTTGTTTATTTATGGTTTATATAAATGTTGTTTTACTTATTTTTCAACCTGATTATATGAATGTATTCCATGTGATGCATCATATAATAACTTTCTAGATATCACATGTCATGCATTTTTTTCATGCCATATAGGGTGAATTAATGATTTCATGCAGTTTTTATAGATGGTGTGCTAGATATTCATGATGTTGTGATAGATGTCATGATAGAAAGACCTGGAATTTTGATAGGGTATTAGTATATGTAAAATTTCATTTGGTTTGATGCCTTTATTTGGTGCCTGAGGTGTTATGGGCCCTCTTGGATCAAAATTTGGTGTATCATGTTTGAACCATTATTATCTTCGGTTAAAATAAGACAATAATAAAGATTCCAAACCCTGATTCAGGGGGTGTATGTGCTCTTAAAAATTGGAACACAGCATGAATTTCCAAAATTTTATGATTTTGGGGGTTCTAGAGAAGTTTTATAGGATTAATCTCTAGAAAACCCGGTCAACACGACGTGTGATGTTATGAACACAGGCCATGTGTTCTTATATTCTAGAAGAAAAAACTTTTCTTAAGTACATGTTGTGTACCGTATATATAGTTTGTGTAGTTGTTGACCATGTGACTAGACTGTGTGATTAGAGACACAAGGTTCATAAGAATTTGGTATAACAAATTGATTATTGTGAGTATCTGTCGTTCTATAATATACCATGTATTTGGCTATGTGACTAATGACATGTGTGGATATAACTATTGGGTATACGTCATGTCTGGAGAGTGAACGTCTTGTAGTGTTACACTAGGAGGGAACCATGTAGTTCTTTCCATGTAGAATAATGTGGGATGGATGGAATATTCATGTACACTCCCTGTCTTTCAAGGAACACACCATGTGTATGGGGTGTTACACGACCAGGTCGGTAGAGGTACACGCCCATGTTAAGGCTTTTGGGAACACATTATGTAGTGGTTCTACACACCATGTAACTCTCCTTTATAAAAAATGAATATTTTACTTCTATTGATCCTTATTGAACATATAAGCTATAGTCCATTATAATATTGTACTCATGTGTGCGCTTGACCTTGTAGATTCATGGCACAATGATGTCCTATGGGTGTACGCTGGGAATAGGGCGATGATCAGACACCATAAATGGTAGATCAAGGACTACAAGTAGATCCTCCCAACATTGTAATCATGGAATCATCTATTATGTCAAACATAGGTGCTGATGTAAAGTTTCATGAAATATTTATGAGTATGATAAAGACCTTTCAGGAAGCAACAGATCCTACCCTGACTATGGAAGAGTTGACACAGGTGATACAACTGCAGCATCCTCTAAATTTTACAGGGGTTGGAGGACCATAGGTTGAAAATTCATGGATAGTGTCCATGATTTCTACCATCGAGCATCTGAGAACACCTCATGAGAGGAGGGTAAATATTTCAACTTACATTCTATGTGTTTCCACCAAGAGATTGTGGGATGTTATCTCAAGGTAAGACATCATCAGTATATGGTTTGGTAAGTGTTTTAAGGGACCTTCTATGATTACTTCAACCTCAAGAGGTTGATGGATGAATGAGCCTAAGAGGTCATGCAATTGGAGTAGGTATCTCTTTTAGTGATTGATTATTCTTGTCACTTTAAATAGCTTCAGTTCTTCAAACCTTTTTTGGGAGGTCATGATTAATCATTGAATAGATGGTTTAATGTTGGTCTCAGGTATGAAATCCACTCGTAGGAAAATGTTTGCAGGTTGACCTCAAGGACTATAATTGTAAACTAGGCTCTGATTACTGAGTGAAATATGAGGGTGTTTGGAGCTTTGCGCCAGGTTGGTTTAACATCCAGGATCGATACTTCCTTTACCAATATTAGGAAGTGTTGTAGGAGGATTTAACATGATTTTTTCGACGGTTTCCAGGTTAGGTGATACCAGTGCGAGAAGAGAGGGAACATGAGATCACATTCCCTGAATAACCCTATAAATTTCTGATCTTATGGAAAGATGGTTCATCTTCAATGTTTTTGTAGGATGTTCTCACTAGTAGTGAGTGAGAGGGGATCTTCTATGACTGCATGTTCAGAACAAGGACCACCGGTTTCTCATCAGAAAGTGAACTGGAGTTTTTCAGTACATTCAAGCCATGGAGGTGGTTAGGGTTGTGTTATATAAAAATTAGGTTTTCAATAATAGAAGGGGGGATCATATAAGGGTTGTTAAGAAGGGTCATAGGGATGCGGTAGAGGTCATACATTTGCATTGGAGCAGAAGGACATTCCTCCGCTTGTGTATTTTTATAGAGATGTCTTTCCAGACAAAATTTAAGGTTTATCTTCAGAGTGAGATGTTGATTTACTTATTGAGCTTGTGTCAAGAGTGAAACTGGTGTCCATTACTCTATATAGGATAGCTACACTAGAGTTACAGGTGCTCAAGAAGCAATAAGAGGAGTTGGTGGAAAAGGGATTCATCTCATCCGGTACTTCTCCTTGGGGTTCAAAATTAATTTTTATGAAGAAGTTGGATGGAAACCATATACTTTGTCTTGATTATCAGAAGATGAACCCATTGGCAGTCAAGAACCGATATCCCTTACTAAGGATTGATGATCTCTTTGATCGGATTTGGGAAGCCCCGGTGTTCTAGAAAGTAGTATTGAGATCCAATAATCCTAAGTTGTATGTTAGACTAGATTAGGTACCTCTTAAATCCTTTAAGAGAAGTTATGGTCTATATGACTATTATGTTATGTCATTCGGTCTCAGGAATGCACTAACAATTTTCATGGAACTAATTGACAGAGTTTTCTATCTATACTTGGATTATTTTGTAGTTGTCTTTGTGGGTGATAACTTTGTGTACTCTCACACATCGAACCACCATTCCATTCATCTTTAGATCATATTGAGTAAACTGAGATAGCATCAATTTTATGCTAAGATCAAAAAATTACACTTTTGAATGGACCGGATTAACTTCATAGGTTATGTAATCTTAGAGATCGGAGTATCAGTAGTCATAGCGAAAGTGAGATAATTAGTTTCCTAGGCACAATCAAAGAACTTGTTTTAGGTATGGAGTTTTATGTGGATAAATGTTTACAACATATTCTTTATTCATGTCTTTTTACACATATCATCGCCACATAAGGGCATGCGTAAAAATGGTGTGAAGTGAATTTGGATAGATTCATGTGATACAACCTTTTAGGATTTAAACAGGAGGATCACATCAGCACCGATACTAATTTTTCTGTAGTCTGGTAAGAATATAATTGTCTACTAGGATGCATCAGGTATTAGGCTAGGAGCCATGATTATGTAGGGGGAAGGAGATGTTGCATATTGGTATCAGATTTTGAGGCCACATGAGAAGAATTAATTGAATCATGATATCGAGTTTTCTGTAGTTGTACATGATTTGCACTGGTGGAGACATTATCTTTTGGGAGATCATTTTGTGGTTTACACTGACAAAAACATCCTGAAATATATCTTTACATAGCATGATATGAATTTGAGACATCGAAGGTGGGTTGAGTACCTTTAGTATTTTTACATTGAGTTTTCTTATATTCATGGGAAAGGCAACAAAGTGGTTGATGCATTATGCATGAGAACTCAAATAATGGTTGTTCAAGAGTCCATTATTTAGAGTTTTCTTATGGATATTTTATCTAAGATGCATTTGGAGGTTCATCAAAAATTGGGTCAGATGTTTATTTCTTCTATAGTTATTACCTCTACTCTTTTGGATTAAGTGAGAATGAGGAAGCGTTCTAATTCAGAAGGCATAGTCATATGGGAGAGTGTGTCAGGAGAGGTCTCTAATCCTGGGTGGACGTGGATGAGGTCTTTTGTTTTTATGGACAAGTGTGGGTTTTATCAGACATGTGCAAAGAGATGTAGTGAGATTTTCATTTATCATAATGGGTAGTTCATCTTGGTGTCACCAAGAAGTATCAAAATTTACAACACCAATATTTGTGGCCTGGTATAAGGATATATCTATCTAGTTTTTTTATGATATGTTCCACTGATCAATAGGTTATGGTGGCGTATCAGCAACCAATAGGGATTTGATAGTAGTTACCCACTCCTGAGTGTATGTGGAATAATATCGCGATTGATTTTTTTATTGGTTTACCAAGGTTTCCTCAAGGGAAAGATGTAGTAGGGGTTTCTGTTGATATACTCTTGATGGTTTCACATTTAGTTCCAATAAAGGAAAAAATCATTGTTGATGATTTTGGAAAATTGTACATCCAATAGATTGTACATTGTATGGGTCCTAAAATCTATCATTTCAAACAGGGATTCTCGGTTTACTTTTCAGGTCTCGTAGGGACTACAGAGGGCTTTGGGTACACATGAACTTCAAAGAAAAACACACCATCCCAAGAATTATGGCCAGTCTTAGCACATGTTCTAGCTTTTGGAGAAAATTATTCAAGAATTCATCTAGGATTTTTGGGGCTCTTGGGAGAGGCACATACCCCAAGTGGAGTGTTCCTATAATAACAGTTTTCAGGAAATGATTCAGATTTCACCCTATGAGGCTATGTACGGAAGGCCATGTTAATCAACCATATGTTGGATGTAGGTAGGAGTGGATGGTATGATATGACCATTTCTTGTCCAAGAGACCACTATACAGGTGGAGTTGATTCAGAAGAGGATGTCTAATATAAAATCATTCCAAAAATCATATACTAAACGATGGAGATGGCCTCTGGAGTTCGAGGTCAGAGATCAAGTTTTCTTACATGTCACCCCAAGGATGGGGCATGGAAGGATTAGGAGACATGGGATGCTTTCACCATGATATGTTGGGTTGTTTTAGGGTTTTGATAGATTTTTCCTAGTTTCCTATTAGTTTTAGTTACCTCATAGGTACCAAGATATGCACGATTTATTTCATGTTACTTATCTATGACATTGATTTTAGATAAGCCTCTAATTTTTCAACCTTATGAGGTCGAGTTTGAGTTGGATGCATCCTTTGGGGAGCACCCAATTCAAATTTTGGATCGCACCATGAAGGTTCTCTGTGACTGGTTGGTTCCTCTGGAATAGGTGATGTGGAAGCACAAACAAGTGTAGGAAACGACATGGGAGAGGGGGGCTGATGTGTGGATGCAGTGGCCGATGTTGTTGGTGGATTCTTCTTCACCGCACTTGGAAGGGAAATTCATGGATGAGTGGATTTAAGAGGGGTAGTTTGAAAGAACTCAAATCATCTTTTCTGCATTATATCTTCTTTTCATGTTGTTTTGAGGAAAAAGGATGAAATGGGGATTTTATATGTACATGATTTGTACTTATGTGTACATTTCGTGTACCCAGTTTCTGCTTACAGTCACGTACTGGCCGTGTAATGACCGAGTACATGGTCAAGTGGTGACCAAAAAGACTACTTCAGTCGGGGGCTAGATAAGGAAAGTTCATAGTGTGTAGTGTTAATGAACATGCTGTGTAATTTTATATTTATTTGATATATCAGAGTATTGTCGCGTCTTATGTTTTTAAACATATTATTATCTCTCTGGTTTGTATAAGAGAGTGATGAAATAGACAATGAACTCTAAACGCCTTCAGAATATCCATCCGAGCTCTGATTGAGACACTTTCTTGTCCGTTTGAATCCCACTGGTGAGTTTTCAAAACCCCTAGATCCTCTCTTCATGATTCCCCTTCTCATTTATGTTATTCAAGGATGAGTGTTTTTCATCTTTTTTTAAATCTACGATGTTCTAGGATGATTCAATGGCTGACGTTCAAGTTGATCGATCATACAAAATCGAGGAAGGTGGTTTGTGACTTTTGATGTTCCTATTTGGATTATTTATACTAAATGTTACACATACCCATGTTTGGGATATTTATTGATTATAATTTCACCATGTTTAATACCTTCTACGGTTTTATTGATTTAAAGGGGGTTGTTTCATATGCGTATGGTTAGGTAACTTGATTTCCATAACTTGATTCATTAGGATTTAGTTTTATTTATTATATGAAATGCATGTGACGTGTTATGAGAATGATTAGCCATGTAGTAGTATCAGATTACAAGACATGCATTGATTTTATATGCACAATAGTTTTCAAATGTATAGTGGGAGCGTTGGTGTTGATAATTGACCAAGGGGTATTGATCATGAGAGCTACCTACGAGGTCGTTCATAATTACCTTATGCTATGCTGGCCCTAGGTTATTGATCCTGAGAGCTACCCATGCGATTTTAAAAAAATTATTGATGTGATGTTGACCTAGGGGTATTGACCGTACGATCTACCTAGGAGGCAATAAATAATTTATCGATGCTATGTTGACAGAGGGGAAATGACCATGAGAGAATCCTTGGTGTTCATTGTAATTTATCGATATTTTGGGGAACCAAAGGGGTTAGACTGTGAGATATTTCCTACAGGGTCGTTATTAAATGAATTGTTGTTGTGTTATACAAAAAGAATTAGACTGTGATAACTTTCCCAAAAGGTTGTTATTGAATAATTTTATGATTGTGATGAGTCTTCCATGTTTAATCACAAGCTTGGACTCAGTCATACTTGATTGTTTTGATGGTATTTTGAGATATCTGTTTGTTACTATTATACAGGGAGATATAGAGCATAGGCTATATCCCAACATTGCATGATTCAAATGATCAAAAATATATGTAAATGAATGTAATTGAAAACTATATGATAATTTACATTTGAGAAATTTCTTGTTTATTACTTCATTTATTCATATTACCTACTATATATATTCACTGACAGTTATGAAGATATTTTTTGCTGGTTGCCTACTGGGATTCGTCTCACAACCTATTTGGGTCATGTTTTTGACCCAAGATGATTATATTATTGTCGGTATAGATAAGGGAATGCACTCTTATTCATCAAGTACATGATTACTTTTGGATCTGGAGATCGTGGGACAAAGATGGGGATTTCGATGATATTGGAGATTACTTGTTTTTCTTTTGTGTTGGATTGTATTGTATTTCAAGCATATTGACCTATTTGGATTCGTTCCAAGTCAAATGTGACATGCATCATTTATATATATATGATCCAGAATTTTATTACTATTTTTCTTATACTATATACTTATGTTATATGGTATTACTACTACATTTATTATTTACTAATTGATTTCATATGTGTGTAATCTTCCAATAAGTGCATTATTTCCAAATTATCACACCTTGGCCCCCACTACTAGTTGGTAGCCTCTGGTGTTTTGGGAAAGGCACTTGAGGTGATGTGACCAACTGAGTTCAGGGCACCATAAGGTGGAACTGATATTCGAGACATTACAATATCATTTACATTTAATTCATTTAATATACACCAATTAAATTAATGTAGCGTTCATGAGTCCGAACGACATACCCTCTCCATGAAAGGTTCTTTTCATTTCGTATTTCCCAAAATTATATATGATTTTAAATACTTATATTATGAATATATAAAATATTTAAATAATTATATAAATTCAATTGATAATGAATCTATGATCTAATTAATAAAAAGAACACATAAAATCATACTCAATAAACTATACAATTGACAACCGAAATAGTGGAAATAATGAATGATTGATAAAAAATGGGTAATAAGATATTATAATAAGATAAAATATGATATTTTAAATATGATTAGGGTTATGATATTAGTTATTGTCATGATAAAAATTATTATAAATGGATTTAAATGATGTTCATAAAAAAGAAACACATGTTTTAATATTTCACTTCAACTATCATTCCATTGAGACTTATTTATTGTTATACACCTAGTTTCTTATATATGGAGTATATAATTCCCTTTGACATGTCATTCAATTAATATTTTTATTATAATGACATTATAAGTTTAATTTAATGTTATTACATCATGTTTATTATGAATGAAATGTTTCATAGTTGTATTGTACACTTTAGAATGTTTAATGATTGTTCTCCTTGAGAACATTATTAATGATTTTTTTAAAATTTCGATTCCTTTGAGATTTTATAATTTCTCTTGAGTTAGTCAACATATTTTTGTTGACCTAATTTCTTAAATATGGTGTTAATAATTCATTTTTTCATTTGATATATCAATTCATTCATTAATAATGATATTTTGTGTTTCAATTTAAATTATTTCCTCTATAGTTATTTGAGTTAAAATTTACCATGTGGAATGGAATTTCAAAACACAATTTCTATTCATTTGGTTATACTACAGCCTTATTATCATTAAAATTATATAAATATGTGTATAATTAAACTGAACATAAATTTATGTATCTACACTTCTTTATGGAGATTTATAGTTCATAGAGATAATTTACTCATTGAATAAAGCTCAAGAAAACATTATAATTTTTTAAAGAGTTTACTTTACAATCTCATTTTTCTCAGGATTTCTTACTCATGAATATCAAATAAAAAAATAATTTTAACATTTTTCATTATCCCCTTTAATATTTTTCTCCTCTGGTTGTTCATAAAATATTTAAAGTAATAGTAATTGATGTAAAATAAATTTATGAAATGATTTATGAAAACACGACTTCATTTCATTCTCTAGTAGGAGATCATGATTTCTTCTAAAAAATCACGTACACTAAATATTATTTCAAAAATATTTTTAACCATTCCAAAATTATTTATTAAAGACATATTTACCCTTTTATATTTTACCAATGTTCTCAATGGAATCGTCCTATCACTTCCCAAACATAGAGTTTTTTTATCCTTTTTTCCATAAAAAATAAAAGCATTTTTACCTCCTGCAACATGAATACATATACAATCCATTAGTTAATTGAATTCTACTTTTCATATTTAAAAGTTTAATTTTAATGCAAAATATTTTCGAAAGTGATTTTCAAATAAAATTTCATTCAATTTTTTTTCCAAAACAAACTGATATTTTACTTAAGAATGATTTTAAAATATCTCTTATGGTATTTTCATTCATCAACATAAATAAGAATTTATTTTACTCAATATGGGTTTTGTTGTGTTGATATCATCCTTATTTATCCTCTTGATGGTTTATGATGTATTTTTTCAAGGATATTGTTGGTATTCACTTCCCTGATTCATTAGAGTCCCCTTGAAATATTTAATCTCTAATGATAATATAAAATTAAATTTTCCCCAAAATATCCATATAACTTTTCTTGGATATGTTTATTTATTGAACTGTTTACCATTTTTATTTATGGTATTAATTTTTATGGTTTTTTGATTAACTAGGGAGTTACTGATAAATCATTATCTTCCATTCAATAAAAGTATTTGACAAGTCATGTTTGTAACTTGTTAAATTGATCATTTTAAATATGAGGATTTATTTAGACATGGATGAAATGGGTTGGTTCCATTTAATGTAATATGTATAGTTTGAGGGTTATTTAATGTAATCCCAATGACCTGTGTACTCACTCATATAAGGCCCAATATGCGGCGATGGTCTCATCAGATAAAATTACTTGTTGAAAACCCCTTCATGTTTTTTTTCTTGTAGAATGGTAGATTTTCTACATATATGACTAAAAATTATTAAGGATATCCCTTGAATTTATAATGGATAATTTTCTAGATACATGAAATCCAATAATTCCGAATTCCATTCATTTATATTTAGTTTTTATTCATCCACAAGATTTTTTGTTGACATATCTATTGATACATTTAATTTTTAACTGATTGATTAAATAAAATGTGTTTTAGGTTTTTAACATTCAATAGTAATTTTTAGATATCTAATTATTTTTTGGCAAGTTTTCTAGTTTTTAACTTCCCATATTGTTTATATACTTCCTTCCCATTTTATTTATTACATGGTATGTTTTATAAATATTTACTATGCCATAATTATTATTCTTGTTGATTCATTATTGTATCTTATATAATTTTACCTTTATAATAATTTGATCTCACCGTTATTATTTTCCCTTTCCTAAGGATTCCGCAAAATATACGGAGAATGATATTAATGGATACACTATAAGGAATAATGTTATCCTTGAATGAAATTAAAAACTATGTTGTAAATGGGGTAATCATTTGTAAAACCTAAACTATGTTTGTATTTGAATTACCAAGACTAATAAACTATTTGGTCATTAGAACATTTATTACTTGTATCTTGTTCCATGTTAATTTTAATAGAAATCAGTTCTGTTTTTCTGTTGACAGGTCTATTCATTTTAAACTAAGAGAGTGATAATTTGTAAATTCCATTACAATAAATATTTTATAGTAAATTTTCGTGGAGATGTATCTATAAAATTACTAAATTTAATTTCTAAGATGATTATTCTAGGATTCCCACTATCAAATAATAATTATGATGAAAATATGGATATACCAATTATTTTTAATCAACATTAAACCAATTTACCATTTACTATGGAAATAATTTTTTTCATGGTTACTATTTATATTGACCTAAAATAAAGGAACTTATTGAGAAGATTTAAACATGTTGATTCCAAATATTAAAAACATTTTATCAAATTGAATTTATTAACATGGTAGAAAATAAATGTAAAATAATCTTGCAACACACAATTCAAACCATAGTAAAGATAAACACATTTTAACCCTGAAACATTGTTTATTCATGTCTCATGCTTAGAAAAATAGTAAATTATTGATAATTTTTTTTATGTATAATAACTTAATTTCAATAAAACAACTGAGACATATTTTTTAATTTCATTTATTATTACAATCCCTATTGCGGAGATAAAAACATTTTTTTTCATGAAAAATTTATTTTCAAATATTAAAAAAAAATTTATAAAAATTTCAATTATAAAAATTATTTCGATGAAATTAGAGGGATTAGAAAAAATATAAATGATTTTTTTTTATTTTAATACATTTTATTACAAAATTAATCTTTCTACATACGTGAAAAAAAAATTAATTCAATAAAAATGAATATTTACATTATTCACAAGAAAATCAATCTTTAAAAAAAATACCTTAAATCCGCTCTTGGGTAAATTTTTAAAATTTTATTTATCTTTATAAAATAAAAAATTTGAATATTTCATGAATTAAATATAATATTTTAAATAATAAATTCATTTTCAAGAAAACCTACTTTTATGCATAATATAGGTTTGCTAATAATTGAATTCTTATTTCATAATAAATAATAATTAGATTAATGTTGAGAAGGATAATTTTATATATAGAATTAATTATTTATTTTCATTCATACAATATATTTTATTTTATTTTTTGTTATGGCCTCATAATAATATTTTAATATTATGTCATGTTTCATTTAAAATCAGTGTTTCGTTTAGTGTATGTTGTTGAAGAATTGAAACTATTTATAGAGTTGTATTTTCGAAAATCTCAGGTTGTTACATAAGCCCCCTATACAAATTACTCGATTTTCCATTGAAATTTTAATTTGTTCACTATAATTATAGGTTTTATATTTTAAACTCGCTTTGTTGAAAAATGACATTGTAAAAAAGGGTTAGTAAAACATCCACTTTAAAATAGGTAATGCAAAGTATAAATGTAACCACAAAACTAGGTTTCAAAATAGTATAACGGATGTGGGTAGTGAAAATATGGTTGTAGAAGAGAAAACTAATGTGAAAGGACCAATATTGGGGGCTATAGAATATATTCAAGAGAAGGTTAAGATCCACAATACCATGAACCAGTGAGGTGTTAATATACCATCAATTTATTATTATTAAATGTTTTAGGGATTTTATTCATAATATCATTTTATAACTATCAAGAAATTCTTATAGTAAATATATAAACAACATAAGGAAACATTTTTACATATCAAGAAGAATATTTTCCTTTAATCAATATCCATTTTCATATTATATGTCACACCAAAGAATGAGGACTAACGATGATTTTTTAAACATTTATTAAATAACTAAAATAAAATTATATCATATCAAAATATAATATCAAGATATTCCTCTTTCCATTAGGAAATAAAAGAACCTAATAAATAGTTAAAAGTCAGTAATAAAATTATCAAAATTACTAGACCCTGAATTAATAATTATATCAAAAATATTTTCAATAATAACATAAAAGGATCCAATTTTGTTGTTTCAAAAAATACCATTACCTATGATGAAAACATATTACCTTCATTATTAGTGGATTTTTAAAAAATATATTTGATTACGTAGCATTCAATATACATCATATGAAATTCAATTCATTTATCCCAATTTATTTTTAATATCAAATAAAATAATAACCATAAAGTTTAAATATATATCATCCAAAGGAAACACCTCTAAATCCACATTAGTCTCTATGATAAGTTACTATATAATAATTTAATGTAGGTAATTTGAAAAAAAACGACGAATAGAATTTAGATACTAACATAAAATGAAATCCTTAACTTGACTATAAATATCCCTGAATATATAACATAGTCCATGAATCACATTCTATGAATCAAGATTATATATACCCCGTAATCCAGTAGTCCATAATTATCATATAATTAAACCAAATATCAACCCCAATTTGTATTTAACCCTTAATATGGTATTAAAATATAATCACATAAAACATTAAATAGGGGGTGTTGATGAAATTAAATTTTCAAAAAGCCATTAAATTATTTTACCATAATAGTATCAATAACATTTATACTACATCAAAATAAAAAATATATTCTTCCCAAATTAACCCAAAACCTTATTCATTAAATATGTTCACTACTATTAAATTTTTTTCAATAAATCCCAATTGACAATAAATATTAATAAGGATAAGATAAATCACATATTATGAAATCATATTCCAATTTCATCATTACAGGTAAAATCATTTTCATTGATCACTTTATCCAAACTAAACATTATTAAATCAAAATTAGAGACATATTAAGGACAATCTTTTCCCTTAATCAAGTGTTATGAACAAAATTCACCATTCCACTAATTTAATTTTCTATGTTATTAGTACCAATCAAAAAATATTTTAGAATAATTATGTAAAAATTAATCTAGATCAATTCATAAATGTGTCATGTTTTTTCTAAAACAATAACATCATTAGTATAACACTTATAAATCATTATTCATGTATCTACATACATCAAAACTTCAACAATCCCATTTAAATCTCAAACTATAAACATGGATTCATTATCATTTTCTCTAATACATCTTTCTAATATAATGAAATATGAATCCTGTATTTAGAGTCATCAGATTTAGTTTATCCATTCTTCTATTTTTAACATAATGAATTTAGTTAAAACATCCCATAACATTTATATTTCATTCATAGTCTCTACATCATCATCAGTAAGAACAATAATTTTAAAACCTAGATGATTATTTTATCAAGTATTCCCCCTATGACATAAATATGAAAAATTCCCATACATTCTATATTTAAATCATTCAATAATCACGGACAGAATAGAGATTCCATTATTATAATCCATCATTTTAACAAATATTTTATATTTTCCTTTTAAATTACTTAATTTGTGTCATTATTTTCCATACATAATAAATATTCTAGTTCCATTGAGGCATTCCGTTAGGTTCTTCTTCGATCATTATTTACATGTATGAATTTGAATCTCAATTCTTCTATGGTCTTAATGAATATCCTTCAACATATTAGGTTTTTTAATAATATCAACCATGTATAGGCTATTAATTAAACAAAAGGATATTTTATTAGTAATAATAATATAATTTCACCTTCCACAACCCATTTCAATTGGTTTCAAATTTGGTAAATAATTCCATTTTCAATTAGTTCTAAAAAGAATCCTCCTAGTTCCATCAATTTTATAAAATAAAAAATAATAATTATGTGGGAACTATATTTATAGTGAGGAAAAAAGAAAAATTATTGATGTGGTTTCTAAATTATTTCACTTAATTTCCAATATATAACACCATAGGCTTAAACTAGAAAATCCAAGATAATTACAAATACTTAAGATGTTATCCTATACTTTGACTTATCCTTAGGGTAATCAATAATTTTTTTTATCATCCTAGTTTCCATTGGATAGCTAAAAATTGTTTGGATACCATATATAGTGACCACAAATATTCTCATATATATATATATATATATCATAACATATATTGTGAATAGTCGTTACATAACATGTAATGACTCATATTTCCCCAATTTGTTTTTATATTTTTTGGGAAAATTATGAGACCAAGCGCTAGGATGACATGAAATTCTAAGGCCAACTGTGACCAGAACAATTTTTTGAAATTTTTTGGTTTTTAATATCACACACATGAATTTTCTGAATATTTTAAAGAAGTATTTAAAAAGTTCCTAAATTAAAAATTTAAGGGAACCATTGATCATAGGGAAGTGGTTTTACCCTAGGCGTGACTTATCATTGGTCAGATTGGATAATTTGTAGAAAAAATCACCCGAGGCGTAATCAGAAATAAAATAAATAATTAAAAATTATTTTATATTTAAATACCAATTATTCATAAATGGTATTTTTGATGGGAAATTTGAGACCATTTTTGAGTTTGTAAGGGGGTGTTTTCTTTGGCAGGGACTACCATTGACCGGTTTGGGTTGAGGATGAAAGTTAGATTTTGGTTGTATACATCATTTAAATATGTAATAAAAATATTTTATTTAACGTTTTTTTTTGAGGAAATGGTGTTTTACAATTTTTATAATCTATTTTAGAGGAATTCATGGTTATTCCCAACACCATAGAATTTCAATGAGACATAGAAAAGGAAGACATCTCCCAGTGATGAACGCCGAAAAATCGACGATCTATAATGACTTGGACCTCCATTCTTTGTCAGAGATAGGTCCAATCATCGAGGTTAGTTGTTGACCTCTTCATGATTTATTTTCCACATTTTTTAATCAAATTAATACCAATGACCAACCCAAAAAGTGGTTGATCCACCGTTTGATATTTTCTTTTGGGAGGAATATTTATTGTAGCATTAATGGGAATGGGTCTTTGTATATGTTTTTATGTTGGTTTCATTGTGATCCCACCAACATGAACTGGTCAATGGTGAACAAACAAAGAAAATATCCATTCATTAGGTATTAATTTTCTAAATCCCCCCCCCAATATACCTATCATGTACTTGGGGTGTTCTTCCCCCTTTGAAACCCAATGTAATTGATCAATCATTGCGCCCACAATTCATTGTGAAATTATCTGAAATCGAAGGATGTGATCTATGAAGAAATTATAGATGTTTGATTAGATCATTTTAGGAATGAGGTGTCTCACAATGGTGGGCATGAATAATAGTCATGGGGGCACCACATGGCCCGACATGAGGCCGGGTTTTGATAGGTCACAAAGTCGTGGTCCAATGGGACCATGCTAGAGGTTGATCTCGCAATGTCGGTTGTAGTGAAACCAAACATGAATCTACATTGGATGAAGAACCCATTTTAGCAGGGAATCAGGACTAGTCGTATAGGGTGGGCTAGTTTTGTTGACCAAGGGATCCAACTTTCCTTGAGGTCGGGTGACTACATGGACTAGGAGGATATGGCCAGGGTGGGCAGTGTCTGGAAGAGCTGAACTGGCTGGCGTGATGTGAGTCTTTTGTTCTTTTGATGATCGTTTTATGGTGTTGGGACCATTGTAATGAGTTATTTTTTCTGAGACACTCTAAGTTTTGTTTTTTGGATTTTGTTTTATGACCAAACTAATTGAGTTGTAGGTTCTCCCGGAACAAGAGTGCTATGAGCAGAATCTTGCGGCAGGCTGTGACTATGTGATCCTGGAGACAATATGACTTGGGGGCCACATGACCCATCGACAAGATATGCACCGTCTAAGCTCTATGCACCATTTATTCTCAAGGCGCCATTGACACTTCATGAACCATCAGCGCTTTTTCCTCCATTGACATCCTGAGCCCCATCACCACTCTATCTTCCATCATTACTCTGGGCACAATCAATGCTCTATTCCCTATTGATGTCATGTGCCCCATTGATTATCCATACACCAGTGAATCTACATGCGCCATTGATGATCCATTCTATATAGATTCATCCTCCACCATTGATGTTCCATTTGCTGTCAAAAATTTTAGATTCATAGATATTGGATGATATGTGGACTACAACTAGAAATCATTCTCTTTGTTATTTAGACTTATAGAAGTGTGATGTGTTCATATTTATTGTACTTCATGTGTTTTCTTCGTGTTGTAATTAATGTGATTACATTGGGGTCTACTTATTGTATTTTTTAGTGGTATTAACATTGTGGTTTTTTAGTTACCAACTACGTATTATGTTAATCTCCCCTGCATAGGCTATACCAACACATTTCATGTCTTCAGAAGACGATTGATGCTTTGAAAGGGTCCCTGGTCGATAGGGGCAAGGTGGTTCATAGAGGGAATCCCGATAGACGTGGTGTTCTTCAGTGAATTCAAAGAGATTTTTTAGTACCTACCCACTAGGTAGGGTTATCTATAGATTAATTTTAGGATTATATACTTTTCCTTTTGGTTGGGCTTGTATTCTTTCCCTGATTACATTTCTGTCATGTACTATTACTATATGTTGGTCTCTTAGTGATACGAATGCTGGTTTATTTAGTATTTTTTGTTCATCCCTTTTTCATTGAGATGTGTGTCTGTGTATAGGTACACAAGAATATTCATAACATTTCTGGGATATAAATACTAGGTGACAGTCCCCATCCCCTGGCTTATTAGAGGTGGGCATAGGGTAGTGACGACATAGGACCCAGGGGGATGGGTCGTTATAGATTATTATCAGAGGTTGTGAGTTCTACCTAATGAACGAAGAGTATATTAGATTGGTTTGCGGGAATACTTTCGAGTTATTTTGGCTTTCAGGCTAGGGAATCTAGTGTTTGTGTGATGTCTAATGTATCCATACACTAGGACTCTAAATTTTTTTCCAACATGGTAAATGAAAACACTATTAGCAGGGAAAAAAATGGTACAAGACTCATATAGGATTGAGTGTGGGTTCCAATCCATATTGAGTTACTGTCAGCTCACCATGTATAATATATTGATTTCGGTGCATCTTGATCTATTTGAGGATGCCTCCACACAAACATCAAGCCATAATTCTAAAGTGTGATCATATGGATGATCCTCTTAGTGATGGGGCATTGGTATAGGGGCTAGTACAAGAGATAAAACCTCTATGTTGTGTATAAATGATACCACCAACGAGATAGGAGAAGTTACTACCGGTGATTCCAACAGAGGATTTACTCAGCGGTGATCCAGAACCCCATTCAACTGAGAATTGGCTACAGGTGGTTACGTGTTCCTTTTTCCTAGTGAGAACGACTCTCAACCAGATGGTAGTACTAGCCCCGAGTCTTCATCATGGATCTTTGGGGAGATGGAGGAGCTTCGTGATATTGAATCATGAGGATACGATCCTCACATGGACATACATCATGCATCTATTTAAGGAGGAGTTATTCTTAGCGATGTTACAATTCGTGTGTATATACGTGCTACTTCATTTGTAGCAAGGAAGTCAGAGATTATCAGAGTACTCCGTGATATTTATAGAACAATCTCATTACTCCATGCATTGGTATAGGGGCTAGTACAAGAGATAACACCTCTATGTGGTGTAAAAAAGTTACCACCACCCAGATAGAAGAAGTTACTACTAGTGATTGCAATAGAGGATTCACTCAGGGGTGAACCAGAACCCCATTCAACTAAGGATTGGCTGGAGGCAGTTACATGTTTCGTTTTTCTAGTGAGAACGACTCTCGACCAGATGGTAGTACTATCCCCAAGTCATCATCATAGATCTTTGGGGGCATGGAGGAGCTTCATGATATTGAAGCATGAGGAGATGATCCTCATGTGGACATACTTCATGTATCTCTTTAAGGATGATTTATTCTTAGCGATGTTACAATCTGTGTGTATATAGCTGCTACTTCATTTGTAGCAGGGAAGTCAGAGATTAGTAGATTACTCGATGATATTTATAGATCATTCTCATTACTCCATGAATATAGTGCGTGACCCATTCTATAAGGACCATACCATCAATAAGGGGATACATAGTGAGATCATAGAATCAATGACATACATTATAATTCCCACATTTTCATGGGTACAAGAGAGAGCTCTACTAGTAGAGAGCTTTTTAGAAGAGTAGACACCTGTAGTGAGAGCTACCATCCGGAATCGTGTCCCTGAGTATTTGGTAGTAGTTATCCAATAGATGAATTAGGGATCCATGTTAATTAGACAGTTCAAGGGATGACCCCATGATAGGGGGTTTGGGGTGCGAGGCTCCCATGGAAGAGCAATCCAGCAGAAGGATAGTATTTTCTACTAGTGTGGTATTTGGGGAAAGTTGGATCGATATTTTATGACTCACCATATGGATGATCAGTAGATTCATGAGGGACCTCCAAGGTAGAGGTGAAGTATGGAACTGGGTGTTCCACCATGCAGTGGACGTGGCAGAGGAGTTGGACATGTAGTAAGTGGTGCCTGGATGTTCGAGGTATTAGAATCACCACCCTTAGGTGGTTCACTATGAGCTCAAAGAGCTGGTGGATAGTGATGAGGCTAGATTCAGCTTATGGAAGATTACAACCCTGATTCTCCAAATATGATTAGAGGTATGATCTCTTTATTTTACAGCCATGATATAGTTTTGATAGAAATAGGTTCCAGTATATTTTTTCTCTCCATGGAACTTAATCGAGACATAAGGATTCTAGTGGAACTTTTTACTCGATAACTATGTCTGATACTCCCATGAGAAAAGATTTAATGATCAAACACTAGTTCCTATAGTTTTACCTTAGTATTGGTGGTGATATTTTAAGTTTAGATATCATGGTGTAACCAACGAGGCCTTATGGAATCATCCTTGGTATCGACTAGTTATCTGTAATCTATTCCTAGATTGACAGTTTTAGGAATGTACTGTAGTGTGTCTGCGGAGATGGGACTGGGATTTCCTTTTTCAGTGAAATGGAAATTAATGTAGCACAAGATGTACAAGAACATATGAGTGTGTTTCCAATCACACACTAGTTTCCTTGCATGACCCTCATTGTAGTGGATGAGATGATTCCTCAGTTTCCTAAAGTGGAGGATGTGTGTGAGGAGGTCTTTCTGGAAGATGTCCTATGATTACCTCCTCAGAGGGAGTTAGTTTTTGCATTTATATATTCCCTTGGAGGTAATTGATATCTACACCGCAATATTGGATGGCTC
This sequence comes from Viscum album, assembly GCA_963277665.1. Classification (NCBI taxonomy): domain Eukaryota; kingdom Viridiplantae; phylum Streptophyta; class Magnoliopsida; order Santalales; family Viscaceae; genus Viscum; species Viscum album. Next base: position 1,380,771,821 of record OY728127.1, read on the forward strand.
TTAAAGTGAATTGTGTGTTTAGGGTACAGATGGTGGAAATTATAAACAAGGGATTTGTGAGGCCGAGGGTTTCACTCTGGGTAGCCGCAGTGTTATTTTACAAGAAGGAAAATATGAGTTTCAGGTTGTGTTTGGACTTTTAGAATCTGAAAAGGTGATCAAGAGAATAAGTATCCATTACTAATAACAGATAATATCTTCAATCATTAGAAGGGATGGTGTTTGATGTCAAAGATATACCTCATATTTGGATATCACCAGATTTGAGTGCATGATGAGGACGTCCTGAAGATGACGATAAGATTTTAGTACCGCCATTATGAGTACTTAGTGGTGTTTTTTGGCATGAAAAACTCCATAGAAGTCTTAATGGAACATATTAATTGGATCGTCCAGCCATATATTGACCTATCATCATTATCTTCATTGATGACATCCTGGTGTACTCAGCATCTAAGGAGGAGCCCACAATACACATTATTATTGTTTTGAACACTATCTAATAGAACCAAAATTATGGGGATCTCTAAGAGTGTTAATTATGGATTTGAGAGGTCCACTTTCTGGGGAACATCATTTCAGTGTTTGGAGTTGCAATAGATCTCGGGAAGATTAAATAGTTGATATCATGAGATCCAACCAAGAGTGTAACCAAGGTCTAGAGTTTTTCTAGCATTGCTAGGTACTATTGGAGGTTTGTACACAACATTTATAGAGTAGAATCACCCTTGCAATCCTTGACATGGAAATGGAATCCATGAATATAGATAGATAAGTTACAAATATGCTTCTAGGAAATAAGGCAGAGAATGACGAGCACCCCGTCTTGGGAATACCGAATGAGGGTGTTGAGTATATGGTGTTCTGTGATACATATGGAACCGTGGTTGGTTTTTTCCTAATGGGTTAGAAAGAATTAATTGCCTATGGTTCTCACCATTTGAGTACTCATGAGAATAACTTCATGACCCATGATCTTATGCTAGTAGTTTTAGTCTTTGCTTTGAAGACGTGGTGACACTACCATATGGGTGGGTGCTTTCCCATCTACTCTGACCATAAGAGTCTCAATTATTTAAACATGATATAGAGATGATTTGAATAGTTCCTTGAAGACTATAACTTTATTATTTTCTATACTCCAGGGATGTGGGATATAGTAGAGGCTGATCTATGTAAGATCCTCATCTTACAGTTACTGAGTGAGGCATCATAGTGTATGGCCTCCTAACATATATCCATTTTTGGATGAAGATATAGAATATTAACACCAGTCGATGGTTGTCCCCCATCTACTATTAAAACGATTCAGGGAGACATAGATTGGAGACACTGACTGTGAGACTTTATGTGATCATATGTCCAAAGGTAATTCCCCTAATAGATATTTTAAATGTGGGGATCACGTCGTTCTCTTCATAGAATGCACAGTAGTTCTAGTTACGTTGCAAGATGAGGTCTTGAGGGAGTTCCATAAATCCCCTTTATCCATGCATCCGAGTGTGGACAATATGTATTAAGACCTGCTATGATTGTTCTTATGGATTGGGATGGAGAAGGAAGTGGTAGAGTTTATTTCTTAGAGCGTCACTTTTCAGTAAGGGGAGGCAGAGCACCAGGTTCATACGAGACTGACCCAACCACTTGAGGTGCCAGAGTATAACTTTTATGGGATATCAACAGACATTGTGATGGATTTACCATGAAAATATTGGGGACTTGATACCATTTGGGTGATTATTGACTGACTAACCATGTTGACCCACTTTCTAGAAATCTATGAGTAGAGCTCAGTAGAGATCTTGGGAAACCTCAACATTAAAGTGACAGTTCAGATCAATGGAGTCCCATCGACAATTGTCTCAGGACGTGATGATTTCTTTACATCCCTTCTATGAAATGGATTTCCTAATGAATCTGGGACATAGTTTCACATAAGCACAATGTTTCACCACAAAACAGATTGCCAAATGGAGAGGACTATATAGGTTCTAGAGGACATGTTATGTGCTTGCATACTAGACATTTCATACAGTTGGGAGGACCACCTACCTCCGGTTGAGTTTTTATATAACAACATCTAACACTCCACCATTGGTATGGCACTATTCAAGGCCTTATAAAGATGATCATTTAAATCAACACTGTACTAGACAAACCCACAATATTCATTACACATGGGTCTAGAGTTGGTGTAGGCTACCACCAATAATGTATAGATCATCTGGTAATGGATGAGGACTACTCCGAGCTAGAAGATTTCATATTATGATAGGTGGTGGAGGCCTTTTTAGTTTGATAATAGAAGCCATGTGTTACATTCAGTCTCATCTAGATAGGGACGGTAAATATTTGGCTGGGAAAACATGTTATCTCCGAGATACATCAGCGCTTTCACATTCTGAGTAGAGTTGAAAAGATGGAATACTGCCTAGATCAACCCTTGATGTTGCACTGGGTGAAATATACATTCTATGTGTCGAAGATAAGGATGTATGTGCATGATCAATACCACATTATTGATAGGGGAGATCATGAAATTTATGATGGGATAACATTTTCAGAGTACCTAATGAAGATAATGGATCGACAAGAGAGAATATTTCACAGGCAGTTGATTCCTCTAATGTGTGTTCTATGGTAGCACGTGAATCTATGGGAGAGAATTTGGGAGTGGGAGGTCTAAATTCATGCTTTGTACCTTCACCTTTTAATTGAGTAGCCCTTGTTTTAGATTTTGGGGATGTATATTACTAAGGTGGGGATAATGTAATGACTTAGATTTTCCTTTTTTTAAGATATTATTTGGGATAATTAAGAGTCCATGAAGTGAGACTGCATGTGATTCCATGGCATGGGGTTCCCAAAATGATTGTTTAAAATATGTTATGTTTTTAATAGAAAATGCATTCCACATTTATGAAAAAGTGAAATAACACATAAAAAAATTACCATATCAGAAATATTAGGGCACTGTTGAGCTTGGAGAAGTGGCTTTAACCTAGGATCTACCTAACATTAGTCGACACGATTCATCTGTAGAAAAATTCATTGGGGGCTTAATGAAAATAATAATAATTAAATAATGATTATAATATTTTTAAATCCTAATAAATCATAAACAATAACTCTTATTGGATATATCATAACATCGGTGAGTACATAAGGGGGTGTTTTCCATATGTGGTCCCTAACAACAACTATCATGGGTTGAGGGTGAAAGTATGATTTTGGATGTAGATATTATTAAAATATATTATAAATATATTTTATGAAAAATTATTTTTTGACATAGTGGCATATTTCCTTTTTGATAAGCTATGTCATAAGAATTTAGGGTTGTCGCAATAACTCTAGAATTACCCTTAGGTAAGGAGAAGGAAGCTATCTCCCGAAGATGAATGTTGGTGGATCGAGGATCGACAGCACCCGAACATCTATTCTTATTCAATTACTAATCCAATCATTGATTCAGAGTATCAATATCATCATGATTTCATTTCCCCTTATTAGAGTCAAATGATGAACACAAGCCAAACCATGAAAAGGTTTATATGATTTTCAATCATTCTTGTGGGGGGGATATTTATTACAGGATTAAAAGGAATATATATTTTATATTATTCTGTTGTTGGTTTCTTCGTGATCCTGCTTAAATGAATGGATCAAGGTCGAATGAACAAGAATAAGATATTTTCGTTGTGTGTTCATGTGCTTAATCATACCACTAAATATATCATGTTTTCATGAATTCTTCTCCCTTTGATTCCCAATGTGAAATATCAATCATTTCACCCACGATCTATGGGGAAACGATCTGTGACTGATGGTTGTGATCAGCAACAGAATTGAGGAGGTGTGATGGGAGAAAAACAGGAAGGCAGAAACTCAAATAAGAGGGAATTGAGAATGGTAGTGACGACATTATTTGGCCCATTGGGAGGCCAAGTTCTGGTAGGGAACATTGCCATAGTCCAGGGAGATTCTGCTAGAGGACGAGCTTGCATCGGTGGCTATGAGCTTGCATCAGTGGCAGTGGTAGGATGCAACTCGAAGCCATGTTAGGGGAAGACACCATGTCTGTAGGGCTGGGAGACAAGGTATATCGGTGGGGCATCTGCATTCACTGGGGTAGATAGCTTGCTACACGGTCGACCAACCATGTGAACTAGGATGATGTGGCCAGGGTGTGCCGCATCTGGCGGAGAGGAACCAGTCGGTGTGACATAAGTCAAGATGAATATTAAGTCATCTTCAGTGGACCAGAGGGCCACGGTCCTAGAGCCCATCAGTACAAGAAGGTTCGTGTAGGCCTAGACCAACCGGGTAAGATGGGGTCAGGTGAACTGGATGGCGTCGGATCGGTCGGACTGGGTCAGGTCAGACAAAGACAAGACTGGCCCCATTTACTAAATTTTCCATATCATTCAATCCATGTGTCTATTTTGACAAGTTATTTGTGGAATTGGTACCCTTTAAACTAGGTAGTTCTTTTATGACACTATATGTGAGTTTTTTATGTTACTTTATGACCTAATGGATTGAGAATTTATTTCTATTGGAAGAAATTCACTCCGAGTAGAATCCTATGACTGGCTATGAATATGTGAACTTGGTGACTATCTAAGTTGGGGGATGCCAAAAACATTGAATCTCAGTGCACCATAAATGTTTTTTCTTCTATTAATGCTCCTTTTTCCATTAATTCTTCACGATCCATAGATGTTCCATGCACCATCAATATCTTGGGTATCATCGCCCCTCCCGGAACTATTGAGACACCATGTACCATTGGTGCTTCATGCACCGTTGATGCTCCATATTCCATGGGTGATCTGTGTGCCTTGGACACTCCATGAACCATTAATTCTCCATGTTCCATTGATGTTTAGTGCACCGTCAACAATTCTATTTTCATAGATAATTGTAGAACTCTGGACTAAAACATGAAATCCTTCTCATCGTTTTTTAGAAATCTACCTGTGTGAACTGACTGTATTAACTGCACTATGTGTGTCTCCTTCAATATTTAATTTGTGTGATTAATTTTTGGTTTTCTTTTTGTATTTCATAGTGGTATTACCTTTTTGGTCTTTGGGTCCATACTGAGTATTATTTTACTCACCCCTACATAGTCCATGCCGATATGTGTCTTTCCCTAAGTAGATGATAGATGCATTGATGGATTCCTTGGTGTACCAGGGCTAGGTGGTGCTTAGAGAGAGGCCCGATAGACGAGGTGTGCTTCAGTAACATCAAAAATATATTTTTCTACGTATCCTTCAAGAAGGGTTTTCGATGGATGAATTCTAAGAGCTTGTATTATTTTGGTAGGGATTGATTTATGGCCTCATTTATTTTTTAGTCTTATATTATTAATATATGTGGGAATCGTAGTGGTATGAATGCCTATTTACATAGTGTTTTTAGTTTAGCACATTTTCTTGGAGACGTGTGTGTGTGTATAGGTACTAAGACTAATTACTCCCATTTGTGGGTTATTCCTAGTAGTCACTAGTCACTATCGCCTGGGCTATTAGAGGTGGCCTTGGGGTAGTCACCACACGGGCCCCAGGTGACATGTGGTGACATAATATACTGATAAATTCCATAGAAATAATGGACTAGTATATTTGGTAACCTAAGAACAAATACAACTAGTCCATAAATTATCTACATCGTTTCCCACTAATATTATTATAATTACCACCCTTCTCAAACATATCATGCATAATAATTTTTTTTAGTACCTAGAGATAGGAAAGATAATAAAAGGTGATCTTAGATTCTTAGTAAAGGTAAACAAGGGAGATATCAATGATCATATGAGCTTAACATGAAAATAATTATATGAAAATATGAAAATAAAATTTTAAATCTTACCGTGCATATCATAGAATATAATCTTGTTCCATGGAATAAATCATGTCATTTCATAAGACATTAATCATAATGTAATTAATGACCATGATCCATTAGATCTTAACATAGGAACAATAAATAACATTTTTCCATAAAAATAACCATATAAAATAATTTACTTACTATTTATGGGTCCTTTAAAATCTTGTAATTGTTGAATGGGTTCACTCCCCCAACTATTATAGTAGTCATGTTTGATTTCTGAAACTATCATTATTGAAAACGGCCCTTACTAAACTAGTTTTATTCCCCGTTACATACATATTTATTTCATGATATATAAATCTTCACCTATTTAATTAGAGGGAGATATATGTCCCATCTTTCCTTGTTTGTAATGTGGCCACTATCCTTGGTGTAAACCAACCAACTTCCTTAGTCATAATGTAGCCATGATCCATCCTTATAACATAACCACCACTAACTATTGAAAACAAAATATATGTGTTCTACAAGATCATAAAAAATGCATTATATCATTATATCTTAGTCTATTATTAGAAAATATATTTCATAAACGTTTCATCCATTCATCATATCATAACCCAGGGAAAATAAATGTGTTTTATAAATATTTCATCAAAATAATGATTAACCGCCCAGATAATGAATAAGGAAAGTACCATTGGAACATATACCCATTACAAAATAATTAAAAACAATGTATTTTTTACATTTTAAGATTTAATTTTAAAGATCACTGAAATATTTAATGGGGAAAATCACAACATCATTTTGATAATCAAATTTAAAATAATAATATTTCCAAAAATTTATGGAACCGAATTAGTTGAAAAAAATTTGTAACATATGTTGGAATATTCAAAACATTGACTTATCAAGATAGAAAAAAAATCTGTTCATGAAAGTTAAGATAAAGGAAAAAATTATTTTCATTGTTTTGGTTAAAGCTCAAAAAAGAAAAACCTTCCAAAAATGATTAGAAGATTAATTTTAATCCATATTGTAAAAAAATAAACCATGAGTAAAAAATAATTTACTAAATCATAAGATAATAGTAATAACCTTGTTTAAAACATTTTTAGAAAATATTTATATTTATGAAAAAATAATTTTGACCAAAGAGATAAATAATATAAATTCTCATTAAAACATTATTTTTAGATTTTGAGTACTCAGGGTGATAAAAATCAAAGAAAATGTTGGATTTTCGTCAAATAAAAATAGTATTAAATAACTCACATATTTATTAAGGGATATATCATAAAATTTTTTATCATATTTTTACTATAAATTATCTTGAAATATAATTAGATTGTAATATAAAACCCTTATAGGTTCAGAAAAACTTTAATCATATTTTCTGGGAAATGAAGACCCATATATGGATTTTTAAATCAACATAAAAATCAGAAAAATATTATTATTTTATATTAAAATTTATTATATAAACCATGTAAATGAACCAGTGGTTCATAAGGCTTGGGCCTCATAAAAATAATGTGAGGCAAAAATCCCTCACCATAGGTCTGAATTCCTTCATACAAATTGATACCTCAGGTATAATACATATATATTTATTATAAATATATTAGAAACAAAATAGTATATAACATACAATATATTATTTTCTTATAACATGTTATCACCCAATTTATAACACTTATTTAGTAAAATAACTATTTCATGTTATATATGCTTCATTTTTAATTTGTATTCTAGTTCGGTAATTTTTATACTTTTATTTTGATCAATGAAAAATCATATGAAAAATATTAATCATGATATAAATATTATATATATTTCTTATTATCATATTTTTATTTAGTCATAAAATATAGAAATTGAAAAATGAATTACATCATTTTTTGAGATAACAGGTCCTATGAACACATGAATGTTATTTTAATTTTTCAAATTATTTAAAAAATTAATGATAAATAATAAAACCCATATAATAAAATTTATTTTGTTATTTATATAATATATATTCATTAAATCCATATGTATCACCATCCAAGTAAATTCAATGTCAAAAACGAACTACATCACATCTTAAAGGTGGTAGTCCACACATACAAGCAATCAACATTATAATTTTCCAACAGTTTGAAAGATAAGAAGGTAGATATAATATTATCATTTAAAAATTATAATTATTTCATATTTAAAATACATAAATAATAAATCTATAATAAAAACCAACTATTAAATATTGTGATGGTAAATGATTCTTATCGCTATGTGGATGTTGTAAGTCCTATATATGCATGAGAAATATTTTCAAATTGGAAATGTTTTAATGTGGCTAAATAATAGTGTTTTCATAATTATAATAACATTTTACTATATTTATAATAATATTTCTTCAAATATAATAGTTTTAGATGAGGTTATGTATTAAATAAAATAGAATTGATCGATTTACGTGATTACATCTTCTTTGAAATAACTCTTTTACATCTCCTCTTAAGGGTTTTAGAGTTAGTGTAATTGGACGAAATGACAATCAATAATTTATATATGTGAGTCTACAAGAGGACTTGTTATAGGTTTGTAGATATCGGAGGATGAAATTTTTATGAAGAAGTTAATGGATGGGGTTCCATTTTATAATAGAAGTGAAGGAAGTGTTGAAATTTCAAAAAATACTAAATTAATCTAAATTAATTATGAAATAAAAATACCCCCAAGTAGATATTATAAGAAGATAAGATTAGTATGACTAAAAATCATCCAATAAAATATAATTTGTAAAATTTAATGTCATATTCATACCCTTATCTTCTTATTATAACAATTCATTATCCCTTTTTACAATTACCATAATATTATGGTATTATACCCACTAAGGGTTAATAATGTGAATATAAAATGTAATAAGACCCATAAATGGAATGTGGATTATGTTTAAAACATAATCCCATTCAGTTGGATAAATTTTATATTTTTATATAGTTTATACCATATAATAATATATTTTGGATTATAAAATATCATTAATGTCCTTTTAAACAAAAATCATTTAATATGAGCTTAAATACCCCAATTAAAAGGTTGAAATAAAATATTAGTAATTAACATATCAATAATATGTCATATTAAATAATAAATACATTTGAAACATTATCACACACATATTTTATAAATTTTAATATTTTGAAAATCATTTTTTATATCTATTTATTAATTGGGGAAATATTGCATCAATGTTGCATAAGTAGGTATGGTAATTATATTGTTTATAAGTGATTGAATCAAATGTATATAAGAAAAATTATTTCAGGAATATAAAAATATACGTTTAAATTTATTCATAAAATAATATTTTATATATTTAGACATATAATTTATACATAAAACTTAGATAGTGACATTTTGTGTCTTTCAATGAATTAAACATTATTTTGGTCATTTTATTGGAATAAAGTATGTTAAAAAACTATAAATGAAGAATAAGTTTATTAGGGTTGAATAAACATAATCCAATAATAATTAGGATGAAAAATTATAGTATTATGATTTATTTTTAACTACATTAACCCGATTTAAACCTTTATTGAGGTTATAGATTTTACCATAGTAACTATTGACATTGACCAAAATTAAAATGGAAATATTTAAGAATTTTAATATATTATTTTTTAATTAAGGAAATAATTTAATAAAATTAAATAATAAATAATGAATAAAATAATTCAAATCAATGTGTTCAACAAATGGTGAAAACAAATTTCTATAAAAATACATTTTAAGCATGAAAATTGATTATCAATTTCCCTTAGAAAAAAATAGAAAATAAATTATAATATTTTATTATTTATATAATATATAAATATCATTAAAATAATTCACTATAATAGAGAAATTAAAATAATTATGATAAATAAAAATTGCACTCATATATTTATTTTGTAAAAAAAGACATTTTTAATTTTAAAATATTATTATTTCCAAATTCAGAGATAAAATTGATTCCATGGAACATAATTTGATTATATAAAATTTAATGGATTAATTTTACATTGAAGCTGTAATTTAAAAAATTTAATTCTTTTACAATCTTAATAGATAAAATTATGTTTAAAAATTATTAATTTCCACTATTCCTTAGCAAATCAATCATTTCAGGAAAATCGATAAATCATAATGAGTATTGAATTTTGACAAGAAAAATTATATAGTTTAAAAAATCAACACTAAATATATATTTTTCTATTACATTATGCTATCAGTTTTAATCTAGCTCTACTAAGTCACAAAAGAAAGTATTAAATATACTCTTAGGGTATACAATTATTTTTTGTTAGGGTATTTTATATAGAAAAAATGGGATACACTCTCTATATGGAAATGCAGACGCATAAAAGGAAAGAAATATTAATGATCATAATTCTACATTGTGGGGTTTATTATTTTATATATGTATTTTTATATCTATGTTGTCTAGGAAAGAGCATCTTATAGATTCACATACATATGAATCTGTGTACATTTAAGAAATAAATGAATTAGATCAAATGGTAAGGATTAAAAATAATTTATATGATTTTTCAATTGATGGGGAGTTAACTCTCCTTAGAGAGGGTGATAATTTAAGAGCCTTAAATATTTCACAGAATTTATTAGGGATCTGGTGGTCATTAAAAATGATATCATTTATCGGTTTAATGAGGCATTAGTGGAACAAGGTAATATATGGTTATAACATGATCAAATTTTCATGAATTCAAGGATGAAATGTCTCCCACCATTTAAATTAAAACATTTAGATTATATTAAAATTTTTGATATGAATAAAAAATATAATGTTATTGTTATTAAAGAACGTTGGTGAAATTTGAAGGGGAATATTAACTTTTCAACAAGGAATAATCTTGACCAAGCTACTGTGTAAGGTATATAGAGTTCTTATCAAGGGGAATACATCACCTGAATTAGATAATGAATTTTCATATTATAAAAAGTTTTTATATTTAATATTATATTAAAATAAATTAATTTCATAAATTTCTTTTTAAACCAATTTATATTTATTTAAATATTCATGAAGATTGAAGTATGGATGGAAATATGTTGTATATTGTATATTTCATACCATCTACATGGTGATTCGTTTCACATGATAACTTTAGAATCATATCTTAGAAACATATATAAATATTTCACTATTATTTCATTTGATATATTTAGTAATTTTGATTTTTTTGATATAATTGAAGGCATGTAAAAAAATTTAGATTGTTTTGAAGTTGGTTATATAAAGAATATCATTTTAGAATTAATTAAATTATATTACGATAATAATAAATAAAAGATAAAATTATTATCTATTGAAAAATATTTCATGTATTATTTATTCTATAAAAATTTTAATATCCATATTTTTGGGTTTACATAAATATATATTACTTATTCATTTTATTCACAATAGATGTAAAAATACGAAATCAAAATTTATGAAGAAAATTAATTAATTTTGTAGGTTAAAGAGTATTCAAAAAAATATTGATATTAAAAAATTGATTTATTATTTTTCTATCATTTTTATATAGTATTTTGAATAAAAAAGTTTTGAGAAATATTGACGATGTTAAGAATAATGCAATCTATTTTCTGTAAACTGTGAAACTGTGATAGTCAATAACTAAAATTTGGTCGATGGATGCTACATAACTTTAAAGTTGATCCTCAGGTATAAGATTTATCACATTTTTCTCATCAAGTAAGGATTTATTGTAATACAATTTCATTATTTTAAATTATAATATTTTAAGATACATTTTAATATAAACAAACATTAGAGAACAATCTATGTCTTGGTTGAGTCATATTAATAATCAAATTTTAATTTCATTTATATGTTAATACTATGAAAATGGTTTTATTCAATAATTTGAGGAATAAGTAGAGTCATATAGAGAAAAAAATAATATCATAATTTAATTTATTTAGGATTTAGTTTACACAAACCATTTAGGTTTATCAAATTTTATGAAATCACGTTTAGAAAGTGAGTGATCTTCATATTTCATGAGATGTGTTTTTCTCTCTTTAGGAATTGAAGGATCAAAACATATACCCTTAAGGAAATCATTATTTTTATTGTATAAAATCCATTAAAATTGATTTTATGTTATTAATTATTTTTTCAGTATATTATTAATTTTATAGGCTAATAATATCTATTATGAAGTGACAAATCATTCTATAAGGGTTCAAAGTGGATATCATACACTCTTGAATTTAATAATTGGTTGTGTGAAAAAATAAATTCTCAACTATGAAGGATGATGTAACTTATATGAAAATACAAAATCCCTCATGTATTCTACAAAATAATAAAATTATAATGATTATCAACATTGTTCTATTAATATGACATGGTGAGGGATTTAACTATTCACGATCTATCACATGAAAATTAGAAAATAAATATTAATGAAAATATTATAATGGTGAAAATAAAAAAATATGACACATATATCATAATGAAAAAATATAAATTCACAAATGTTTGAAAAAACCAAATAAAACAAAAATATGATCATGTACCTAAATTTGAATAATAAAACTAAAAAAATAATGAAAAAATAAGGACAACCCCTTCCAAAAAAACTCCAAATCCCCCAAAACCAACATGATGACATATTATAACGTCAAAAAGAAAGTATAGATCCATATTTACTTCACCTATTACATCATGAATATAATACATATGAATATTTTGGTTTTGATATTGGGAGTTATAAAAATCTCATAGTTGGACAAACAATATCCCCATATATCCTTAGAGTTTAATGTATTAATATTTTTTCAGTGTTTAACATTTCAATGTTTATCAATAATATATCTATAAATATAATTAATATATATGGTTCAAAATAGAACTCTTAGATAATAATAATCATTATCTTTCCATTTCCAATAACCATAGAACATGGTATCAAAATTCATAACTCATCATGATCTCAATTGTATTCCTTATGGAATAAAATCATTTAACAACCCAAACTTATGGAATTAGATTATTGAATATTTCAAATTCATGGAACCATATAATATTTTCATGTATTAATCAAGAGAAATAGAAATCACATAGATCTGAAATCAATATCTTATCCCTTATCTTTTACCATTTATCTTTGCAACTCCCCAGTGTAGTGAAATTTTTATAAGAATAAAAAATTGAAACTATTTTATACAACACCAAATTTAATCCCAATAGATCTTCATGTGGAGAATTTTTTTTAAATGTAATTACTGAAGCAACATGTAAAATGATAAGAAAACACTAATAATAACCATACACATTTTATTCAAATATATAGTTTTTAGTATGAATTTAAATCATAAAAATCCCCATTTTAATACATAAAATCCAATTACCTAATTATTCCAAATTACATTTCATTAATATAATATTTATTTCATATTATAAAATCCCTAATTTAATATCCTAAAATATCTAAATAAAGGAATACTAATAAACATCTTGGAGATATCTGACAATAATATTTTGATATTTTAATAAAAATATAATAAAATATCATATTAGGGGAAAATATTACACATTGATTCAACCGGTTAAATATTTATTTTAACTATCGTTATATTATATTATTTTGATGATTATAAAAATTTGAAAATATTTATAGTGATTTTCATAATTACATATTCAATTTTAACATGTATTCATCTAATTATATCACTAAAACACATCATTGGTGTGAAAAATTAAAAAAAACATGGAATATTATTCCCCAATTTTAAGGATTATTTTTCCCTCAAAACAACTCACAACAAATAATTGAATCACAAAATATTCAACATATTATGTAGAATTACATGTTAAAAAAATATAATAGATAAATATTAGACATACCACTTGATAAAATTAAAATACACACAAGGAATGGATCATATAATATAATAAAAAGTATAATAGTGAATAAAAATAAATGATGAGATACTAGAATAGGAATGCATCTACAAGTCATCTCCATTATGAATTTTTATAGGGTCCACGATTATATTATGATTATAGAGATAATTCCCCCAATGGGATTTCAATATTACTAGAAATTAAATAAAAATAAATTCTTGAATATTTTGGGAAACATATAGAGAATATGGTCAACGAGATGTGATAAAATATCCCCAATAATAAGTGAAAATATAATTAATGTCCAATGCTCAGTAAATCTACTCTAAAAAATATTATTCTCATCAAAAACATCCACCAAAATATCTCTAGGATCCCTTTCACCCACTACCATGTACCCAATGCTATCATGGGTCTGACGACCCACTTCCACCTCCACTGAGATCATATTACCCCACACCGAGTAGATGGGAGTTCTTTCTCAGAAAAATCAATCTTCAGTCACCACATAACTCCCATACCATCATATAAATTCTCCCTAAACATCAAAAGACATTTCAAAATTCACCCAAAATAATGCTAATTCATAAAGATTAAAAAAATATACTCTAATTACAAAGTTTAATACAAACTCCACATTATAGTGATTCACATCCTTAAGATGAGTCATCGTGTGAAGGTAATGAATAAATGCCGTCAGGGAAAACACATATTCTATTTATAATCACTAAAATCCTCTTACACACATCTATTCTATGAAAGAATATGTGTAAGTGGCACTTCTATTAACTATTCATTATTCCCACCTATAAAACAGACATATATAAACATCTCTAAAATAGTAGCTATGAGATAAAGGATCACGTAATCACTTCTTGAAACCTGATATGGATCCTATTTATATTTAAATAGTTGAGATCCATAAAAACAATTTCATAATATAGTATTTTTGACTCAATACCAGCTGATAATCATATCCCTCATTGTTCTCAAAACATTTAAATAGACCCATTAATAATAGATCCAATTACCTTTTCTCTCAATTTATCTGATATTCAAATCATGGTGAGACATGAAAAAAAAATGATTAACAAAAATAAATAAAATAAGAAAATTCATATTTTTAGTATAATAAATTTACCATATATTAGAAAATGGACACCTTTTCTAAATCACTGCCACGTAATTAAGAGTCACATATACCCTATTATTCCCAAAGAAAAAAATCTTCACTAGATTATATCCAACTGAATGTAGATAGCCAATACCATCCATTATGATGAGGAAATAGATCCATCTAAATAGATTTTTGATATACGTAATTATTAAAAACCTCTACATGTTCTATATGATCTTCCCAGTCACCTGATAATTCAAGAATATAACCATGGGAGAAAATACTAAGAATCAAATTATTATGTTTCAACTGTATATTCATTCATGGCTGACATGTTGAAAACAATTTGACATGAGAACTGAATTATTTCAATAATTAATTACAAAATTAAGATGTTCAAATACATCATAATTAGATAGTATGTTATTTTTTATCCCTTAAATCCTTACGAACTCTTTAATATAAATCATCCCATGATCCAAAACTATGTCTGTCTCTCTTGTAGAAATAAATTAGAAAACCAGAGTTAATTGTTTAATGATAAAATAAAATTAAATGTTCAATATTTTTCACCCCATAATACAATTCAAAAAATCACTGTATATATCAACATCCTAAAATGAAAATGGTTAATGCTTACCGACTAGAAATTTAATTTTCTCATTCACCAACTTATAGTGTATAAATTATGAATTATTTCATAAATTTTAAATACAATATAATTAAAATCTCACAATATTTACATTTTATTACCTAATAACTATAGTATAATAGAATATATTTTTATTCATTAATATACTGAATATTAATATTTATTATTTAAAAAAATATATGTAATTATCTTGGATTTTGAATATCAAAAATAGATTATTGTTTTTTTGGACATTTATCATTTTTTTCAAAAATAATTTAAATTATATCTTTAAATGCTGAATATAATAGAATTTAAAACATAAATAATTAAATGTATATAATCATTTAATTTTTTAATTATAGAAAATATCAATAATATAGTTATTGAAAAAAAGTTATTTAAAAAGATATCCAATAAATTAAATGTTTTAATTTGAAATTTAATTTTATAAAAGTCTGAAATTTAATTATAATAAGTATATTCAAAATTTCAATATTCTATATGAGCGTTCATCATATAGTTTTCTTAAAAAACATTATAATGGTAATATTTCAATTAAGGTTAATAAAGATGAAAATGTGTAATCCAACAAAAAAAATGATAGAAGTGGACAGAATCGTAAAAAAACTTGATACTAGAGGATAGAATCCAAATATATTAGGTAGGATAAAATAGTAATCAATCAAAAAATCATAATTTAGAAAAATATATATCTCTAATAGGAGTAAAAATCCTAAAGATAACATCAAAAATGATCTACTTGTTAATGGTGAATTAGCTACTCCAAATATCCCTGCGAACACGTAAGGCCCTGACAATCGAGAGCAACCTACACCTCCTGGTGGTATTTCTAATATTTATAAACCATGAATAAGATATTCTAAAAATTCCCAAAGTTTAAAATATTGTGATAGAATTATATTCCCATTTTGATCGCATAAATAAATCCATATAAAATATGTATAAAATAAAATAATGATACTAAATTATAATTAATAACTTTAATAATAAAATTTTCATTGTAATGACCCAAAATTTTGAATAATATTTGTTTCTTGAATTTGTGTATTTTTTATTTTATACACAAATTTTTTTTGTCCTTTAGTTAATGAAGCGAGTATAATTAAAATGAGACAGTTGGTTTTCGACTGTTATATGACCGTTGGTCATTAAGACCGTTGAAAACTAAACTCTTAACATTATTATTTTTGTTTATAATACAATTTATCAGGGTTAATTAATATAGAAAGAGGAGTTGATGGCCTCATCCAGTAGACTCGGTCTATACAAAGCCCATTTCTCAGATCTTAGGAAGGAAGGTTGCATCACTAGGCTTTGCTCTGGACTAAGCCCAAGATGAGCTTCGAAATGTGATGCTTGAACGAAATTTCCTACTGGATAAGTACCAGCTGATAGAAATCACCACTTGTGCAATGTTGTCCAAGCCACCCCAATACTCTATCAACATTGCACACCTTACTCTTAGGTCTTATGCAGGTGGTATAATGGGATATGTAAGGAGGCCTTAAATACTTTTTTTAATCCCTTCGTATAAATAAAATTGGTATTTCATCATTCCTGTTTTAGGAATAGATTTCCTTAATAAAGTATATGTTCAATTACGACAAATTTGATAAATTGATTTTAGAAGTAAAAATATCTTACTTTTCAAAGATTTCTCATACATAGGGAATTATTATGGTAAAATTTACATCATTTTTGAATTTCAATGGTCAAAATTCACTAAGGATGAATTTTTAGAATTTTTTTAAGAAGATTCAATTTTATGTATTGCGTTTTATGATTAATAGTATTTGATGAATAGTGTTTTTTATGAATAGTATAAATTATCTTATAATTTAATAACTTTTTATGTGAAATGATTTTCGAAAAGTAGAGGTAAATGGTTGTAATCAGGGTGAAAATGTGGTTCAATAAGATCAAAATAATATTTAATGAATAGTAAATTATGAATAGTAATATTAACCTTATGAATAGTAATGTGACATGTGGAATCATAATCTCACTTATGAATGTATAAAAATAATTTAGACATCTTGTTTGGTAATGTGATATTATAGCATTAGGAAATAACTGTTTGGGATATTATAAGTTAAGTAACATTATTTTTTGGGTGAATAGTTTTTTTAATTATAAATTAAATATCTCATAATTTGAAAAATTATTATCATAAAATGGAGTTCATTTTTGAATTATGTGCATAGATATTATGTTTTGGAGAATTTATGATATTTTAAAAAAATGTTTTGTATTTCAGTGAATAATAAAAATACAGTTTTAAGTTTCGGTACATTTAATGACAACATTATTTATGTAATCATGATATAATAATTATTTTCGACTTTTAAATAGTAATATATTTTACTAGGTGTCTCAAGTGTCCAATTCCATTAGAAAATACCATGGGTAAGCCCATGGTTTTGCAAATACCACTGATAAGGTGTCCCTTGGAAATTAATTAAATATTCTCTCACTTTTGCTATAAATACCAACCCATTACTTCATTAATTTCATTCCAATTCTTCCTCAACCATGATCTGGTCTGTTTACCTCCCATGGATTCCTCCCAAGGTTCCCTCAAGTACCCCATGGTCTCAACAATTGAGTTATCGAAGATACTCTTAAAGGTAAGGCAACCTTTCACCCTGTTCTTTTAAGTCATGACATCATTTTCGTTATGCCATCTAGTTTACATCTTATTATGTTGGGTTATATTTTTTTATGTCCTCATTGTAGCCCATTTTATTTCCAAATTATGAGATACCCTTTCCAATATCATCGACTTATTTTTCTGAATTTTAAGTGACGTTGTTAGGCTCCCGATGTTTTGTAAAGAAATCACATCTCCTCTTTTCGATGAAGCTTCCTTTTCATGAGGTATTTCATAAAAAAATCCATAATATTGCCTTTTTTTATTTCATTATGTCCTTATATGGTATTATGATCTAATAATGAGTATTTTAACCTTTACACATCCTTTTTAATGTATTCTAAAACCATGTTATATAACAGTTATGCTGTAGACTTTTCATCACAAAATATCTCTCTTTTTCTAAAGAAATTCTCTTATTTTATTTATCTGAATACCAAAACCTATTTAATATCTAGTGTAATTAATCTAGAAATAAAATTAATATATTTTATTCGTTAATTGACATACATTTAACCCTTATTCCCTTCACACGGCTTATAAATGACTTAAGGATCTTGTTTTTAAAAACTTTTTAAAACATCACAATTTTGAAGTGAAACCAATTTCTTTTACTCTCTTTGGGTTTTTTATGAAATGAATGATTACGATATATGTGGATCACATGAAAATAAATACATATTAATAGTGATCCATTATATCTCTTCAATGCATTGTGTAAAGAATTTAATCTCTAGAGATGAAAAGTTTCACGATAGCTTGGTGAATAACCTTGGAAATTTTTATGATACCTTGGGGATGAACCTTGGTGATATGTTCATGAATGTCTAAATTAAATGTTGTAGAAAAATTTTCTAGTTATGATTCATGTTATTGTTTCTATGTTATTCCTCTTTTTCATTCATTTATGATATCCATCATGTTCTTTTTGATATCGCTCAAGATCACATGTAAACTATTTCACTTATTTTCCTTATTTGGCCTTCTTCTCATCATTTCATTTGATGTATGTCTCCAGGTTATGAGTTGAAGTAATTTTACATAGGTTTAACTTATGATGAAACCTTAAAAGTGTATTAGAATAATGTTTTCTTTTGTTTCCATGTATATTGTTCCTAATTTCCAAGACACTATTATTTAAAGATCCATTGTTTGTAAAATGTAATGAAAAGTTATGTAATAAAAAGGCAGGATTCCATAGTTGGTATCATAATATAGTTTTGTTATTTTTAGAAATTAGGATATGAAAACATTAGGAAGAACCCTATATACAAGTTTTAATATTGGAAAAATACTTGGTGTTTTGGTGAAATATTAAGTAAGTTGTTTCTGAAAAAATAAATCCATGTCTGGATACGAACAAGTGGATGTGGCTATAGTAAAAATGTACCTAGGAGTGAAAACTAAAACTAGATGTTTTGGTCTTCAGCTAGGGTATCCTGGTACACGAAAATCGGCCTTGCTACACTTCTGATTTGACACTCATGGGGGATATGTTTGGTTAATCACATTCTTTTTAGGAATCATTATAAAGGATTTATAGAGAAATGTAATTGTTTAAGAATTATGTTTTAAAACATAAAATCCTTTATAGTTAAAAGATTTGTAAATTAAATAAGCTTCTAAAAAAGTTAAAATGGAGGTAATAGGAGGAACCGTGTAAATGGATTGTACAATGGACCATGTGCTGATGACCCTCAGATGAAAGACATAATGGAAAATTCCATGAGATTGATGATCCAACTGACTAAAGTTATGGGTAATAACTTGAATCAAGCTGAGAGACCGATCTCACCTCAAAGGGAGAAACATTTTGTTGAGTCCTTTATGCGTCAAAAACCACCAACCTTTAGTGGATCTACCAACCCATTGATTTCTGAATAGTGTATCAGCACTATCAAGAAGATCTTTTCTTTGCTCTGCTGTTTAGAACAATAGAATGTCACCATGTCTTTTTACCACTTAGAGGGAGAAGCTGATCAGTGGTGAGAGATGATAAAAATACAGGGCCAAGAGTGGAGGTTGAAGATATAGGGTGGGAAGATTTCATAGGGATCTTCTTCAATATGTATTTCCTTCATTTGATGAGAACATGAATGGAGAAAGAGTTTCTCAAGCTAAAGTATAAGAAGAATGAATCTATTAGAATCCATGAGATGAACTTCACAAGGATTTCCCGTTAAACATTTAGCTTTATCATGAATCAAATGGTGTGGAAGATAGATTCTTGGTGGAAAAATATCTCATTTGCATAATAATCTACCCAAACAAGACTATGACAGCTATAAGGAGATCCTGCGAAGTGCGATGGAAGTCAAACTGGAGTTTGGTGAGACACAATGATCTCATAAATCCGATGAAAAGAAGAGATCAATGGGTACATTATTAGGGATTAGCTTTGCTCTGGGAAGAGGAGGCAAGAAAGTGAAACCTCTCATGTGTAATAAATTTGGGAAGAAGCATTCGGCGAACTACCTACTCGAGAGCGGGAAGTGCTACAAGTTTGGAATAGATGTCAACATTCCATGGAATTCTCCTAGAAAGGTGAAGCTTTAATTCCCCAACACTAATAACAAGGGGAAGATGGTGCAGGACCTACCTAATGTCTAACACTATAAGTGTGGAAAACATGGGCAATTGGTCAATCAGTGTCCAAATCTATGGGCAGTGGAGGGGTGCCACCATCAGCCTCAACAAAGGCCAAGGGAGAAAGGTTGTTCTTTTTTATATCCCGACAGCTAAAGTTGGAGCTCTAAATGATGTAGTAGTAGGTACTCTTATTGTTCTCTCATTTCTAGGAAGTACTTTTTTTATTCTAGTTCTATACATTCATTTATTTTCTCTATGTTTTCAAATAATTTAAAATCAACCCCTGAATTCTTAATATTAGAGTTATCAGTCAAGTCTCCGGGTGAAATTATCCAAGAATCTTTTATGTTTAGAAACTCTAGTTTTTAAATTAGTGAGCACAATATTATTTCAAATCTATTTGTCATTCCCATACTGGAATTTGACATTATACTATGTATGGAATTGCTCTCAAAGTATAATGCTAAGATCAAATGCAGAAGCAAGGAAATATCAGAAGTATTGAATGGAAAACCTATTATTATCTTATAAGGACAGATATCACAACCAAATAAATGTCTAGAAGAACCTCATATATCCATCTTTATGGAGTTGATCTGTGAATAACAAGAAAGAAATGAGAGTATAAGGATAGAAAATTTCCCCAACATCCAGGAATACATTGATGTAATTACTAAGGAGTTTCCCAGACATCCCCCAGAAAAAGAGGTTGAGTTCTCCATTGAACTCACACATAAATTTCATCTGATATCGAAGAACCCGTATAAGTTTGAAAATGTGGAGCTGGAGGAATTAAAAAAACAATTCCAAGATCTTTTGGTGATGGGGTTTTTCTATCCAAGTGTATCCCCTGGGGGTGAACCTATTCAATTTGTGAATTATAAGGATGGATCAGTGTGGCTATGAATTGATTATAGAGAACTTAATGGGACCACAGTTAATAAAAAATACCCCCATACAATAATTGATGACTTATTTGACCAACATCGTGGGGCTCAATTATACCCTATGATTGATCTTCAATGTGGTTATCATCAATTGAGCGTAAAGAAAGAAGATATTCCAAAAAATTCCTTCTAATTAAGATATGGGAATTATGAGTTTGTTTTTATGCTCTTTGGAATGACTAATGCACATGATATTTTTTGGATTTGATAAATAGAGTCTTTAAGGACTACATTGAGAATGTTGTGGTAGTTTTAATTTATGATATTACGATATATTCCAAAAGTTGTGAGGAGTAAGAGGATCACCTAAGGGTTATTTTTTAAACTATGTGGAAGGAGATTATTTTTGGAAGATTCAAAAAATGATAATTTTGGTTACAAAAAGTTGCTTTCTTGGGAAACATTGTAACCAATGAAGGAATCACAGTTGACCCTATAAAAAAAGGTTGAATAGGAGTGGCCTTAAACTACAACAATAACTGAGATTTGTAGTTCCCTTGGATTAGTGGGATATTATAGGAGGTTTGTGAAAAAACACTTCATGGATTTCTAAACCATTAACCAAGATAACATGAAAAGGGGTCAGGTTTTTCTGGACAAAGGAGTGTGAGGAATGTTTCAAAGAGCTTAAGAAGAGTTTTTTTGTTGCAACAATGTTAACTCTTCCCTCAAGTGGATAATGATTCTTTATTTTTACCCATGAATCTCTAAAATGGCTTGGGTGCGTACTCAAGAAAAATGAAAAATTCAATGCTTATGCATCTCGATAATAGAAGACTCATGAGTAGAACTATCCTACACATGATCCGGAACTGGTTGTGGTCATTTTTTCTCTAATGTTATTGAGGCGCTATCTTTATGTGGAGAAATGTGATATATACATAGATCATCAATGTTTAAAGTATATTTTCACACAATAGGAATTTAACATTAGATAAAGGAGATGGTTGAATCTTATTAAATACAATGAATGTTCAATTCATTATAATCTCAGAAGAGAAAAAAATTTGTTGATTCATTAAGCAGGAAGGACCCAGTTGTTCTTTCCATGATGAGGATTCAAATAAATCCTTTGATCAATGACCTTGTAAATCTGGACATGGGAATTATAAGGGAAGTGACATCATAAAATCTAACCTAAATGACTTCTCAACCGTCATTACAAGATAAGTTCAAGAATGATCATGACCAATATCCTTTGTTACAGAAGAAGAATGAGGGTGTGAATGATGGGATGTTTCTGGAGTTCAATATTGATCATGAAGGTGTACTCAAATTTTTTACAAGACTATGTGTTCTATCTATTACATAAATAAAGAAGGACCTAATGGATGAATCTCATAGCTCTACTTTCCTTATACATCCTGGAAGAACCAAAATGTATAGAGACCTTAGTGATCCTTATTGGTTGGATAATATGAAAAGGCAGATTGCTGACTATACATCCAGGGACTTGGTATGTCGGCAAGAGAAGGTAGAGAGACAATATCATAAAGGGGTATTAAAACCACTACCCATACCAGCATAGGAGTTTGACAATATCATAATGGAATTTGTCACTTGTCATCCGAGAACATCCAAATGAAACAATGCGATAAAGGTTATTGTAGACCATCTCAAAAAGACTGACCATTTTATCTCAATTCCGGAAGATTTCTCTATTTATCATCTTGGCAGGATTTACATGAAGTAAGTGGTAAGGATGCATAGAGTTCAACTTTCTAACATATTTGATCATGATCCAATGTTCACATCAAATTTCTGGAGAAGTCTTCGATATGCTCTGAGTAAGGAATTGAATTTCATTATGGCCTATCACCCTCCAACTCATGGCCAATCTGAATGGACTTTTCAAACACTCAAGTAAATGATGAGAACATGCATAATGAAATTTAAAGGAGGAATGGATAAATATCTCTAATTATTGGAGTTCACATACAACAATAGCTTCAACTCAAGCATTCAAATGGCACCCTTTGAAGATATGTATGGGAAGCGATGTATCCTACTTGTTGGGATGAAGCTGGTGGGAGAAAACTTCTAGAGCCTGATCTTGTGCATGAAATGACAGAAAATTTCAATGCCATCCAACAACACATTATGGATAATCAGAGTCAGAAACAGAGTGATGATGACAACCGTCAAAGTGACATGGAGATTGATGTTGGGGACAAATTCTTTCATCAAATTTCACCTTGAAAGAGAGTTGTGAGGTTTGGGAAGAATGGGAAGCTCATCCCTAGGTACGTTGGCCCCTATTAAATCCTTGATCGCATAGGAGAAGTGCCCTATTAGCATGAATTTCCACAAAATCTAACAGAAGTTCATGATGTCTTCCATGTATCCCTCTTGGGGAAGTACATACCTGACCCTTCACTTGTACTAATTCCATAGGTGGCACAACCGGAAAATGACCTCTCTTATGAGGAGTAGTCGGTGGATATCATGGATCGTAGATACATGGTTATACGAAACAAGACTACCCACCTTGTTATGGTGTTTTGGAGGAACCACAAATATTAAGAAGCCGCGTGGGATCTAGAGAATGCTATAAGGCATAAGTACCCACAAAATTTCTCTTCTGAGGGTACAAGTTGAAATTTCGTGGGCGAAATTTTTTAAGGGGGGAAGAATGTAACGACATGAACTTTTGAATAATATTTGTTTCTTGAATTTGTGTATTGTTTTATTTTATAATAAAAAAAACTATTTCCTTTAAATAATGAAGTGAGTATAACTAAAATGAGACTATTGGGTTTCGGCTGTTATATGATCGTTCGTCAGTAAGACCGTTGGAAACTAAACTCTAAATGTTTTGACATTTATTTATAAATACAAGTACATGTTCTTAATTAATATAGAAAGTGGAGTTGATGGACTCATCTAGTAGACTTGGCCCATACAAAGCCCATATGATAGAGCTTGGGAAGGAGGTTGCATAACTAGGATTTTCTTTGGACCAAGCCTAAGATGAGATTCAAAATTTGAAGCTTGAATAGAATCTCCTATGGGGTAAGTTCAAGTTGATAGAAAGAACCAATTGGGAAATGTTTTCTGAGGCATCCAATGAATCTTTCACCATTTCAACCCTTACTCTTATGTCCTATACAGGTGTTATAAGGGGATATGTAATGAGGCCATAAATAATTTTTGTAATCTTTTGGTATAAATAGAATTGTTATTTCATCATTCCTATTTTAGGAATAGATTTCCATAATAAAATATATGTTTAATTAAGTTTAATTTGATAAATTTATTTTAAAAGTAAAAATGGTACTTCTCAATGTTTTCTCATATATAGAGAATTATTATTTTATAATAAACTTCATTTTTGAATTTCAAAAGTAAAAATTATCCTCGGATGAAATTTTAGAAATTTTATAAGACATTTCAATTTGTTGAATAGTGTTTTATGAATAGTGTTTTTTGATGACTAGTATTTGATGAATAATTTTTTTTAATACTATAAAAAAATTATTTTTAAATAACTTTTTTTGTAAAATTATTTTCAAGAATCAGACATACATGGTTGTAATCCGGGTGAAAAATGTGGTTCAATAAGATCCAAATGAATTTTGATGAATAGTAAATTATGAATAGTAATATTACCCTTATGAATAGAAATGTGACCTATGTAATATTAACGCTGCTTAAGAAATTATAAAAATTATTTAGACATCTTGTTGGTAATGTGATATTATTGCATTAGTAAATAACTATTTCGCAAATTATTAGATACGTATTAGTATTTTTTGGGTAAATAGTGTATTTATTCATAAATTAAATATCTCATAATTAGAAAAAATATTTTCATAAATTGAGTTCATTTATGAATTCAGATCATCAATATTAGGTTAGGGATAATTTATGTGATTTTTTTAAAATGTTTTGTTTTTCGGTGTATAGTACAAATACATTTTTAAATTTCGGTATGTTTAATGAAATCATTAGTGGTGTAATTATAATGTAATAATTTTGTTCAACTTTTGAATAGTAATATATGTTATGAGGTGTATTAATTGTTCAATACCATGGGAAAGCCTGTGGTTTTTCAAATACCACTGATGAGGTGTCCCTTGGAAATTAATTAAATATTCCCTCAATTTTGCTATAAATAGAAACTCATTCCTTCATTAATTTCATTCCAATTCCTCCTCAACAAATATCCGATCTTTTTACCTCCCAAGGTGGCATCCCATGGTGCCCTAAATCCCCCCATGGTCCCATCCTTTGAGCTTTTGAACTTACTCATCAAGGTAACAGAACCGTTCACCTTGTTCTTTTAAGTCCTGACTTCATTTTTATTATGACTTATAGTTTTCATATTATTATGTTGGGGAATATTATTCTTTTTCCACATTTCTGTACATTTTATTTCCAAATTATGAGAGGCCCTTTCTACTCTCATCAACTTATTTTTATAAATTTTATGTGATGTCGTTAGGATGTCGAATTTTCCTTAAAAATCACATCTCATTTTTTCTTTCAAGATTCTTTTTCATGTGGTATGTCATTAAAACATTCATACTATGACCCTACTTTTATTTAATTATATCCCTATACGATATTATGATCTACTTATGAGTGGGTTAGCCTTTCACCCTATCTTTTTATTGTTTTCTAAAACCATGTTATATAGTCGTTATGTTGCATAATTTTCTTCTCAAAATATCTCTCTTTTTCTCAAGAAAATATTTTATTTTATTTATGTGAATAACCAAACCTATTTCATTTACAAGGGTATTAATTAAGAAATAAAAATGATATATTTTATTCTGTAATTGACATACATATAACCGTTATTCTCTTTCCATGGATTATAAGTGACTTAATGATCTCGTTTTTAGCACGTTTTAAAACGTCATGATTTTGAAGTGAAACCCATCTCTTTTAATATATATGGGTTATTTATGAAATGTAGGATTATTATATATGTGGTTCCCATGAAAATAAATACATATTAAGGTTTTTCCCTGATTGGGCTCCAATTAATTAGGCAAATAATTTAAAATCTAGAGATTATAAGTTTTACTATACCTTGGTGAATAACCTTGGTAATTTTTATGACACCTTGGGGATGAACCATGGTGATATGTTCATGAATGGATAAATTAAATATTGTAGCCTCATTTTCAGGTTATTATTAATATTATTGTTGTTATGATATTTATATTTATAATTCATTTATGATATCCCTCATGTTCATTTTAATATCGCTCAAGATCACATGTAAACGGTTTCACATGTTTTTCTTACTAGGACTTTTCTCACACTTTCCTTTGATGTATGTCTCCATGTTATGAGATTGATTAATTGTACATATAATGAACTTATTATGAAACCTTAAAAGTGTATTATAATAATTTTTTATAATTTCTTCATGTTTATTGTTCCTGATTTCCAAGACACTAGACTTTAATGATCCTGTGTTTGTAAAATGTAATGAAATGTTATGTAATAAAAAGGTGTTATTTTGTATTCATAGTTAATACTGATAAATTATTTTAAAAACATTTACAATTTATTAGAAAATATATTCAAATGTAAATTACCACCAAATCATCCTTTAATTGGGAATTCTATCAAATTGACAAGTTTAAATCATTTTACAAACAAAATCATATATATAAAAAATTCAATCATAGGAGCATATTTATAAGGACCATGGATTGTTTGATGAAGGTCCATAGTTTTAAATATTTATAGTGAAATATTATTCTAGGTGTACATAAATCCCTTGATCTCAATTTTTGTTGGTAATAGATATCCATAACAAATAATAAACCTCATCCCTCAATAACTACAATATTCGATTTCATCATAATCACATTCTAAGTATTGATAATATATTCCATGTCTGTATATCCTTGGAAACTCTTCTAACTTCCATGGATCTCATCTGATTCATATAAATAAATCATATGGGAATATATAATTCATTTCCATCTGTCTCAAATCATTTCCATCATCCTCATTTTTATGTTTCAAAACATGACATTTCATTTCAAAAAGAAAGATCAAATGATTTTAATAAATTTTATTTTCATCAAAACACACCATTACATTCAAATTAAAAAAATAATGGAATTATTTCTCAATAATAATCATTAAAATCATACATCAATTCACTATTTTCAACTTCAATTAATTTTTTATAAATCATAAAATAATATTCTAATCCATTATAAAAGTCGATCAACAAAAACATTTCAATTTTAGATAATTTATCTGTAATATCAATTAATTATTAGTGAATAAATTAGAAATCCATTTCCAATTAATAAATTCTATAATGGATTCAATTGATAAGAATTTACATATATAAAAAACTCCCTTAATTTAAGTGATCAATAATCCGAATACATGGTCCACAATCATAGGGAAAATATTGGCTAGAAAAAATAATGAAGCGGTCCTTAAAAAAAATTATAAAAAATTACAAATCCCCTAATAACATCATATTTTAGAGGCCTCAATAAAAAATAAACATTGTGGATGTGGTAGTTCATCATTGATCAATGAAAAAACTAGTGAGGGAAACTCATCAAAGAAATCAACACTTATATCCATGAATTTTTATGGGTGGAAGGTCTAATATTACCTTAAGTGTGTCAGATTGATCATTTGTATTAACATATATTTGAGAATTTTTTTCTGAATTAAAAACATTAATAAAAAAATTATGATAATTCCCCTATTTTCCAAAAATTATGATGTCACCAACTAGCATGTTGGTTCCTCTATCTTTCCTATGGTTCCATGAAGATAGCCTAGGAATCATGGAACACCACTAGCAATTTTTTTCAAAGAATAAACAACAGAAAAAATGGGAAACCATTATATTTAATGTGGGATTCTGGTAGGAATCCCACAATTCCATCATTCCACAAGCTGTTTGGTGAACATCGCCTTCTATCAAGGTGACTTACATGAGATCTTCTTACTAAAATTCTCAATCCACCGTGTCAAAAAAACTCATGGAAATTCATGAAAATTAAAAAGGAGAATAAAAAATCATTCAACATCCTAAAAGATCAAACAATATGTGATAACCAATAATACATGGGAATAGAATATATGAAATCATAAATGGTTACTGTTCCAAAATAAACCAATCATCATGCAAGAATGAATGTTTTACCTCATTACAATTATTCCCACCATTAATTATTTATAACCCTAGAAAGCCTATCAATAAGGCTAGTTGACAAAGCGATGAGGTCTTCTCTCTTATGAGCAACTTCAATCTCAAGGGTTATGGGAATTGTATCCATTATTACATAACTCCCTACCCAAAGGTATGAACCTTTGGAATAGAACCTTTATATGAGAATCAATATACAGAACTATATTCTAAGTCACAGACATATCGGGTTCCACATAAAGGAACATCAAATTTAGTACATGAGATGGGTATAAAATAAAATTCTTGAAATGTGACATGGTAAAAATAACTTTTATTTAGGTCACCATATGTGGTATTTTAAAACAAATTACACCTTCAAAATCCTCTCAACAACCTCAAATAACACAACAAATACCAGTGAAAACATTCTCCATTTTCCAATCCATTAATAAAAAAACATTGGATCTAATTTGAAGAAAACAATTTCACTAATCAAAAAAGTTACAGGACATCAATGATAATCCAAATAAGAATTATATTCATTCAGTACTATAAAAAGACTTCGCTGAATAATATATATTTTCTTCATTGTCTGTTAGACCAAAGTTAGGTCCCACAATGGTAGTTTCACCAACCTCCAAAAAAATAATTAATTTACAATGAAAACCCTAAAATCCCTAAATTGGTTATAAATTAATGGAATATTTTATCTATTGTTGTATAAAAATTCATCTATCTCAAAATTTAAATTTTGTGGTCCTCCAAATCCATGGGAAAAATCATGAGGCTTTTACTCTATGATCTTTATAGCTTATTCATTGTGACCATATGACTGAGGAGAGTATTATGTGTCCAATATTACTTGAGATCCCTTAAACTCATAGTGGACTCTAAAAAATGATAATTAAATAGAGTATATTTATAAAAAACTATGCAAGATAGAACACTATATAATTTTTATGTCACCTTCACAGTCATATTTTCCATATCTAAAACAACAATGGTATTTTCAATTGGAATAATTTGATCCAACTTGGTCAATTAGTATGTCACCACACATATAACATTTATTCCATGATGGTTACATGAAAACCCAACAATAATTCCATCGATAATTCATATTACATTAATTTGGACATATATGTGGTTGAAGAAATATAAAGTCATTTGATTGATGTCCTTGATTTTTTTGGATGTATTAATACTATAAAAAACAACAAAACATCACATTTCATACTAGTCCATCAAAATTGAAACCACCTGTCATAAGATATATATTTCTAGAATGTTTGAATCACCCACTAGGAACTATTAAAATTCCATATCACATCCTTCAACAAAGCTAATCGAATCACATAATGGTTATTGAAGAAATGAAAACCCTTTAAATATTGAAACCATTTACTAATGATAAATCCACCGTATAAAGGATCCCTAAGTCTCTAAAACTCATCTACAAGATGCCTTTACTAGAGATTCATCTCATTTATAAGGGAATTGAATTGATCGCTATAATGGGAAAACCTCGTCTCATCCTCCCAAACACCCAAATTCATTCGAGCAATAGGAGGTATGATATTCTACTCTGTTAATGAATCCTTCATCGATTATAATGGTAGATTCAAAGTCAGGGCATCAAAAAAGTTCATTATTACAATGGTTCACACAATTTATAATTAAAATTATTTCAGTTAATCTAACTGTCACCTCTAATTGAGGTTTATATATTTATTTTTAGAATCTGAACTCATGAATTTTTGATTATATAAAAAACAATATTTTATCAATAATGGTTGTTCCACCAACTCTTCAGAGAAATTTTCACCTCTAATATTTCTAGATAATGTGTGGGACTATTATTATAATGTGCCTATATTTAATGAAAACAATAATCCCCCATGTGATCACCCTATTTTGGAACATATCCCTATCCTGAAACTATTACACCAAAAAATACCACATTACATTGCCTTACATCTGGAGGATTCATCATAGTTCCTAATGTCATAAAATGCTTTAAATCATATTGGAGAGTGGGAAATTTAAAATGATAAATAAATTTCACTCAATTTTGAGTGAGAGAATACAATAGGGAAGCTAAAATGGAGTACTATTTTAAGAATAAGAGGTAACACACTACTAAACCTAAGAAGATGTGAGTGTAAAATTCACTTTCATGTTCCTCTCATGACATGAAAACTTTATCATTTTTAGGATAAACGAATATAGCAAGTTCATAGACCATGTAACCTAAGAAAATCACTTCCTTATTCTGTAATTTTTTCATTAATAACATTCTATAGAGTCCATGACTTCTCAAGATATGGAAAATGACACTCAAATTAATCACATAATCCTCAATGATTTTAGAGTAAACAAAAATTTCATCAAAAAATAACATAATTAAATAGTAATGATATTGGTGTATAGTCTTATTTTCCAATTACATAAATATAATAGTGGAATCTGTATGACATAGTGGTATAATAAGGTACTCATTGTGTCCATTCCGCCTCCTAAAAGTGATATCTGACATATCGAACTCTTTAATCATTAGATAGGGGTAATTAGACCAATGATGAATCATAGAGTACCCATAATACCTTATAAAACAATCAATAGAGTCATAAATATAGGGAAACACATAGTTTTTCAGGACTACAAAAAAATTTATCATTTAGTGATCAATATATAAATGAATGGTTCTATTGAGCACCTCAGTGAAAATCACTTCTGCTATCCAAGGTAAAAAACTATATTGAATGAAGCCATTGGAAATAATTTCATTCAGATAGGTGTTTATCATGTTCATTTTAAATATGTATATATATATATATATATATTATAAGAGGTAAATTAGAAAGGCCATGTATTTGAAACTATTTTAATAGAAAACTCTACCTCCCATGATTGTGGTTGGATAAAAATTCTGACAGATATTTTCTAAAAATTAATCAACTGCTTAAGGATGGTCAATAAAACAATTTTCCTTCTCCTATTAAAATTAACACACAGATATAATCCTATAAGACTCTAGAATAATTGTAACATATCATCTTTACCTTAGGTCTCAATCTCCCTTATAAAATAGAACTACACATCATGGGTAGTGAAATATGTCCATCGAAGATAACATTCAATTTGGAATTTATATGAATCCAACTAGTAAATATCAAGAAATATGTCTATGGGATTCTCATTAAGAATCAAAAATTCATATATGATATTGATTTAATATAGTGAGAATGTTAATTATGGGAATTAATGAAACTTCCCTTCCTTCATTCCATGAGTCATTACCCTTTCTATAACATAAGGCTTGAGATCCATTAGAATATTCATCACATTTAGAATGCGGGTTGATATGAACAAATTAGAGTAACCACTATCAGATAATATAGTCACTAAAGATGAATCAATATTAATGTTTCCACTCACTATTTTTGTTCATGATTATGTTCCCACTAGGTACTCATCCCCTATATGAATAATCTCCATTACTGATGTTTCTGGATGAAACCCCATTATTCATAGACTATCAAACTGTGACACATGTCATTTTAGTAGAAATGGTCCCTTAGAACTACATAGAGGTGTTAAAAAATTAAAATCCTCAACAAGTGAACTGGTTGTCTACCATAGCCTAAGGTATTTGGTGGCAATATGAAAACATATTTTAAATTCCCAATCATGACACTTTAAAAACAACTTATTGGGTTATTAATCACATCTGTAATAGATCAAGAAGATGTCTGATATTGAGTACCACTACTATTATTTCCACCATCAGACACATTCATTATTATCTTCCAATTAAATTCATAAATAAATCTTCCTATAGTAGTAGGAGGAAATTATTTCAACCCTAGAAAACCATCCAAGTCAGTATCCTCTAATCAATGACATATCTAGAACATTATAAAAATATGTAAAATTCAAAATAAAGACTTATGTACATATATCTGATCAAAACCTTATCTGAAACTATTGATCCTTTTGTTTTATGTATGATAATAACGCATGGGAAAACTATAACATTCATTGAAATGATTGGTATACTGAGCCGTATTATAATCACCTCGGTGAATGTTGATAAAATCTATGTAAATAGGCAATACCATCAAATATAGATAGAATTAAAATTTTAAAGTAATCTTATAGTCTTTCCACTCCTTGTTATCATTTATTATTTAATAATTATAGAATCCAAATAACCCCTACATGGCCCTTATTGTTTATAGAAGGAACATTTTTCCTTAATGTAACTATAAATCTATAAAAAAAACTCACTGTTTCAATCTATCAATACCAAATAATCATCTTCCTTCTAAGGATTACTTATTCTGTTAAAAGAAGTGTTTTTTATGAAGAAAATCCTTGTAATGATATATGTTATAATTACTTCAAGGTATAACCAATTTTACCTATATTTGAATTGGTGCATCTCCTTGAAATAGATCATGGGACAAGAACACTACTACTAACATGAGATTTTGGTTAACTAGAGGGGTCTCATGCTATGGTTCATTAGTATATACCAATAAACTCTTGGAACAATTTTATATTAGAGTAATGCAAAAATATGTCATCAAAAGAAAAATAATAAAAATAATAAAAGGGTCATATTAACATAATGTATATTAAAAAAAACTCATCTTAAAAAAGTTATCTCATAAAACAGTTCTATAAATTACTAAGAATGGATAAAAAACCTCAAGGACACAATTTCCTGAATACCCATAGAAACATAAATCTTGTTAAAATTACATATGGCTAAATTAAATATTATAACCAAAGCCTTATGTTTCTACATTAATGTTTCTTTTTTACCATTGTATGACAATATGCATAATGAACTCCAAAAAGAGACTAAAACACAATTTGATACAAATTTTTCAAAAAATAACCCAAAGAAAACTATTAAACAGCACAATCATCATTATTTACATAGACTGAAGGTCATTCCTGATCCCCATGATCCAACATATAGTCCAAAGGATGATGAAAAGATGTTGGATCTATTTTCCATTTGAATAACGATAAAAATGATAGATGTGGATATAATCCATAAACAATCAGTATTTTAAATATTTCTACATGAAATAATATAAATTCAAGATAATTAAAATTATCATAAATAAGATTCTCAATGATAATATAAACATAAGATCTCCTCAAAATTAATGGATCACAAACTCTTTCTGTCACTACTGACTCTAATGGTCCGGATAATCAAGAACACCCACCATATCTAAGAAGTTCATTCTATTTTATTCTACCTATAATTATAACATCAAAATATTCCCAATTAAATTTAATTTTGAGAAACTCATGTTCTGTAGTATCACATCAAGAATTCCAAAATCAATACAAATCAGATAAACAAAATATGATCCATTAGATTTAAAACAAGTTAAAAAAATTATGAATTCATAATAAAATATGGACATCAAAAAAAATTGAATGATAAGTATTAAATATCTAAAAAGTTGTATTTCCATCAAATAATCTATTGTTAGGATATTATATCAAATATAAATGAGTAAATAATTTATAAAACATTATAATTTTTAAATCATATGCAATCATATCAGCAATGGTATATGTCTTTGGTTTGTTTAGATCAATGATTATTGATTAATAAATTATTTTCAAAAAACTAATATAAGTGTTTTCACATCCCTTTTTCATAGGCCTATGTGGGATAGATATTAATATAGAATAATGAACCACCTATGATAAATATATTTAGAAACCATTTTTCTCATCAATCCTTAACCAGGTAAAGCTAATATATTTAGAAACTATAAACATTATAACCCCAACCTTATTACATTGGATCCCATGTATTTAAAATAAATCATTTATTTAAGTGAATATCATTCATTTATATCACTATAAAATCATTTAAATTAATCATTTCAAGCATCCTAATATTGTGTTTTGAATCATTCCATTTTATTTCAAAAACCTAAATAATATTGTTTTTAACAAAAGTCATTCCTAATAAAAAAATCATTTCACTTGAAATTAATATTTCATTCCATTCATTCATTTATCTTGAATAATTATAAAAATAATCATTAAAATAATTCATTTCATTTTTAAAACATTTTCTAAAAATAAACACAATATTTGTGAAGACAATGTCAATGAGGTAAAAACATCATTCTATTTGAAAACAACTATCATGAATCACTGATCATTATTTTTAAATAAATTATAAATAATTTTTAAATTAATCCATAATCAACTATTTAAATTGATACTAATTCCCCTAAAATACCACTTAATTCAAATAAGGAGATAAAATATCCACAAAAAATGATACACAATCATTGGTAGATGATAGCATAGAACAATTAATGATGGGATCTAAGAAAAACAATTCCCTAATCACAACCAAATTCTATAAAAATCCATTATTTTTAATGTATTGGTGAATAATAAACATGATAGGGAAGGTAATTCATCAATTAGTCAAGGATAAAATTATCAGGTCAGATTCAGTGCTTTATTCGACACTTCAATATGTGATGTTTCTTCGTTAAAAGGGCCAAAATCCCATCAATATAAACTCTGAGATCACATTTTTTTAAATAAAATTGATGAAGTTATTTTCATAATTAAAAAAAATAAAATATGAGGAATAAAATAATGAAACAATCATTTCACTTATCACCTATACCAGTTTCATCGGCTAGCCACTAACATCCTCACGCTAACTAGTTGATTTAGATAGACTTCTTGGACATCAATGAACTCCACCAACTTTCCATTTAGATATAACTAACTGGTGAAGTGTGATATGAAAAATTCCAATACCATGTTCCATTCTCTCAACTCTCGAGTGGGGTTTTTGTAGGAATCCCATAACCCCATCGTTCAACTAGTATGATGATGGCGCTCACTAGACAGCTGATGGACCACCTGAAGCCTTTCTATATACATTTTTATATCCACAATCATTGTAACTATTAGAAAGCTCCATAAAAAACAAAATCAAAACACACTCTTAACCCTTATAATGGATCAGAAAAGTAGTAAAATCAATTATTAATTGAAACAACCATAAATTTAGTCATAACAAGTTGAAGCAACAAAATTAGTTATTGTTTATACATACATGTTTGTGTTGAAAAGTTATAAAAGACATTTCTAACTAATTCATTATCCTTTTCTTTATTTATCATTTCAATCCTTTCTATTTACTTCTCATTATAATGTAAAATTTCATCATATTTTATTTTTTAAATTCCTTCATATGTTTAAATAAATTGATCACTATTCCCTATAATTATACTGGCTCAACAATCTATTATAATTATCCATAATTCCTGAATCAAAAAAAACCCTCATCATTTTTTCAGTAAATAGAGTGTGGTTTTTCTAATAATGAAATCCTTTTCTGGATACAAATATCACTATACAAATGAGTCATACTAAATCCTCTATTCATACATTCCCACAAAAAAATTCTTCAAAAATCATTATACATATGAGTCATACTAAAAATATCTCCCAATTGTTAAATATAAGAATAACATTTCACATCCTCTCATTGATCCATAATGATCCAGATATTATTAGGGAACCACAATAACAAATCAACCCCAAACTCAAAAACATGAATTTCCTATTCACTATATTGATTGTTCATATAAATCAATCACTCTGAATAAAAACACTATAATTTCATCACATTCACCATTGATAAAGATGTTATAGTCAATGTATCTAGAATATTGGAGCATTCATCCAAATGAAACCTAAAAATACCACTATGTTAAGATAAATATATGTTTCAACTAAAACTTCCACTCATTAAAAAATATATGAATAAGATATCAAGATCAAATCATTCAGAATGATATTCCCATTACCATTCGTATATATCATATAAAAATGTAACGACATAAGATATT
The DNA here is from genome assembly GCA_963277665.1 of Viscum album. Classification (NCBI taxonomy): domain Eukaryota; kingdom Viridiplantae; phylum Streptophyta; class Magnoliopsida; order Santalales; family Viscaceae; genus Viscum; species Viscum album. The sequence goes on from OY728127.1 coordinate 1,380,808,598, forward strand.
TAATCCACTCCCTCTATTCTAAAATTAAAATCCATTATGGAATGTATATACTTCACTATCATAAGATTGATTAATACTAAAATATTCTCATGAAAAAAAACAATGTTTCAAATGTTTAGGATCTTGAATAACCATAAAAAACTCAATATAATATGTTTTATAATTCGTCTTGTGTGTCCTAAGAAACAGTTGAGCACATTGAACTACTCATCTATCCCACATTATCCCAAAACCAATCATAGAATTTTAAGAATAAAAAAACCAACACTCCTACATGTATCCTTCTTGAAATAATAATAACTGATGTCAATATCATTCTTATATTCTAAAATAAAACCTCATATTCCACACCCCACTATGAATTTTCTACCTTCCTAACATTTGACATCATTAATGTAGATTTATGTTATAATTTTTATTAAATCAATGATAATAAGTTAAAATCCCAATGAAAAATTGAGTATTGGTGTTCTTTTGGGGAACCATCCAAGACATATCATTATCCACCTTGTTTGGATCCACAAATATACAATATGTATAAAACATTATACAAATGAAACATTACCTCTATGACCGAGAACTGATCCTTCAACATCATCAGATCTGAATACTGAAATATAAATACGTCCAATACAATGGAAAAATGATCTTCTTGATCCCCACATGAACAACAATATACTTATATATTATCAATAAATATTACCATGAACGAAGGTAAAAAATTATGTAGCATAATTCATCTAGGATATACTCAATGTTGGTGAATTTTTACATTCAATGTCATCAAAATGAGTTTTTATTGGAAATAAAATTTCTCTAATTTTGACATGACTACACATCAACTCACATACAAAACTAATTATAACCCAATTTAAGATCATTATTTTAGAACCCCCAAATACCTCCCAACTGATAAAATAAATTATTGATCCATGGTAAAGGATATCAGTTCTTAATTTTAACTAAATTCAACCTATGATTGTCAACACACAATAGAAAAAATCAAAACATTTTTATTAATAAAAATAAAAAACCACCCCATGCACAAACAATATTCTTGATGATTACTTTTGTTTCAAGATACCCCAATTGAGTCATTAACTATCTAATCTATGTTTGATCCATATGTTAAGGTGTAATATGATAGGATTAGTACATAGTTAAAAATATCTCATCATATCCATCTCTCCCTCTATGGTTAAAAATCCAAAAATGCAGTATGAAATACATCTTTATTTCATAAACTATAAGAGGAAAACATCATAATATCCATAGAGAATCTATTAAACATCCCAACTACATGAGTCTAACTCCATATCTACTTATTTAAAAATATCTAACACTATATGGTAGTTAATAATGCACACCCATAAAAAATATGGTCTATGATGACATTGAGCGAGTGTATAATGTATCCAATAAAAGTAAATAGGAACATAAACATGTTATAACAAATCCAACTCAATAATCACATATATGTCTTTCATCTTCAGGAAAAGAAATACCTAATATGTATATATCCACATATATCTACAAAACATTATATAAATATTCTTATAAGATCATACCTTATTCATAATAATGTATATTTGAATTTTAATCTAGTTAGATACTCAACATCCAAAACTAGTTCAGAAACCAAAAAGAAAGATATAAATGGATGATAACCATAAAAATCAAACAATCCAATAACTCAGGGTGATTCGAATTTCATCATGTAGCCTATTATGGATATACCCTCTCTATGATCCTATAGGTCATAATAAACTAAAAAATTGTAAACTTGAACCAGGCCGCACCATAGGGTCGTTTAACTCCCCATTGTAGTATCTATTTTCTAAATAAATCCCAATGATCACATATCGCCTCTGTAAAAAGATCTCGTTGACAACATATATTTCACAACTTGACTTCTTATTAATGAGGGAAGGGATAATAAGATTCACATACCTTCCTTCGTCAATATTAAGGATAGATAAGGACCCCAAGTCCCTCCTAAAATAGGCCCCAACATGCTGACTAGCTCCAAGGGCTGATAACCATTCGCACAAGATTTGAGGCATTTCCCTTTTTAAGGAAAACAATACAGGGTGACAAGATGGTAAATCACAAACAAATCCAAAAAAAATTGTCGAAAATGAAGCTAAAAAACAAACCAGTCAAGATTTAAATAGAACATACATAAAGTACAATGAAACCCCAGTATTGTACCAATGAACATGGCTTAGAAGCAACACATCAGCTATACAGATGCCTGAGCTAGTATGGTCTTACACAGTCCACATAGTCCTTCTGGAAACCTAAAAATAGTTTTATATATATAGGGTGAGCATACAAGTATACTCAGTAGGAAAACCCAAGTCACTCATGCACATGTTGGAGGAATCATACTAATTCCCCTGTGAGAAAATAGTAAAACCTCATAATCACTTAACAAGGAAAATTAACCACACAAAACTCACCATGGAATACTCACTAAATAATGCAATTAAAGTAAAAATAAAAGGACATCAATGATATGTTACCCCTCACCACTTCCCATTGGTTAACTGCCCATCCATTACGATGAACTTCCTAGTGCTACCTCTATTCCACAATCCCCAAAATCACAATATGTTCATACACACATGGGCCACAAACTACATCACATATTTCCTACACACATCTTGTCCACAACCACATCACATCATGCCCCCATACACCTTGGAAACCACCACCAAACCTCTCACCCAAAACACCTAGGCCTCATCTCAATGACCCCTAGGAAAAAAACACCTCTCACACAACCAATAGAATAAATATGGTAACAATCCTCAATCCATTAAATCCTTAATGAACAGTTTTTTGCAACAAATTCTGAGAAGAGGTATCATGGGAGCCAATAACCAGCCATACATCATCCCACTGGGATGTTGGGAATGAAGACCTCTGCTATAAAAATGGGGGTGTTTGGCATGTAGATCCCAACATAAGTGGGGTGCAAATAGAAATCATAAGAAAAAACAATTTAAACATATAGGTAAGAAAAAAATCATCCCAACATATGGGTTTAAAAAAACAACCATCCCACACAAAAATGAACTTACTACTACCCCTACATGCACAACCACACAACGAGCCACAAAAAAAACACAAACCCACCCCATTCATTTAACCACATATCAATCATTATTAAGAAGTTAACTTATTTCATTCCATAACTAACCAAGAAACTACCAGCCACAATCATACCCAACACATTAATCGGCACAACCAGATTAGAGTCACACTACACAACAATATTCAATAACCATAACACAAAACACGAATAGTCCCACTGCTCTTCAAGTTCATCCATTCCACAATTAATCAATCTCTCAACCTGATATTCCATCACACCTATTTCACAACCGTATATATAAATCCCCAAACCACCACCACCAAAACCCCATCCCCACTATTGAAACATACCACACCCTACTCACAGATCCAACCCCTCTTTCCACCCTATACCCACATCCATGCTTCCAATAGAAGCATCTTACAACCCACATAATGGACAAGCCCAACAAAACCCTACATAGTACAACACCATAAAAACCGGAAAAATGTATTGAGATTTGTCCAACACTATTATTTAATTACACATCCATAAATATAGGGGTGAAAACGTAATAATTTCAATCATGGGGTGTCCATATTATTTAACCAAGTATACGTGGTTAATCTGATTTCATGTTTACAGTCATCTCATCAGAGGGTCAATAATAAGTATAATGGGTCATGAGTGTGCAAGAGATGACCATTGGAGAACATGATGTTCAATGTAATAAGACCCACACAATTAAAATTACATATCAAATATAACAGATAAAAACAAACAATATTAATTATCTTTCCCACCCCTATTTATGACTAAGGTAACAGGAAGATTATATCGTAACACCCTTATTGATTGGTTTACATTGTGATCATGAAAAGACATGATTATACCCACCCTTCATGATACAAAAACATGGGAGTGGCCAATGAAATACCTACATGGAAAAATAGGGGACCAATGATTTTTCCATGCACAAAAACAGAGTGTCGTGCAAGCAGTAGGAAAGACTCCAAGGGAAAAATGAATTGGCTTCTATATTATAGGCATGCAACTTCTTGATGAAGAAAGGTTGTAGGTTCACCACAAGGGAACTAAAGTTTTCAAGGAATAGAGGATCTCGGTATAAGAAAGGTCTAGATCATAAAATCAAGGGGATGATTTCAATGTACTGAAAATTAAGATCGTGGTTTGTCTACGTGACTTGGTTGTTTCAAGGTCTAGGGAGCATTACGATATGAAGGATATAATCAATATCCATTGAAACTTTTTTAGAAACCCCCAAACATGTATTTAAAATCGATTTACATTGAATAAAATGTAAGAAGGGAAATGATGTAAAAAATCAAAAAATTGCCCAATGATTGGGGAGTCGCCTTCACAAGATCCTAGGGTTGAGTCACCATTTGGTGTGTCACAGTTCGGTGATCCACCTCATAGAGAGTCATGATTTTTTGATTAACTATTCCGAGATCTACCATTTAGTGAGTCACCAAATGATGAGTCACTATTTAGTGAGTCACTGTTTGGTGAGTTACTATTTGGTGAGTTACCATTCGGTGACCAACCATTTGGTGAGTCCCCATTTGGTGAGGAAACATTCAGTGAGTCATAGTTTGGTGAGTCAACGCTTAGTGAATCATCATTTGGTGAGCCACCATTCAGTGAGTGACTGTTGGAAAAATGGAAACTAGAAAACTCTTGGAGTGAGTCACCATGACTCCCCAAAACACCTTCAACACTAAATTTTCACAATATAATGTACTTGGGAGGTCCAAACCATTGAATCAGATACCTTTCAAAATATTATCACCCTGGGGAATTCAAAAGAAAATAAAAAATAAATTGGGTTCCAAACGAACACCTCGTAAGACACCTATCAATGATAGAACACCTATGTTGTTCGAATTATTGAGTGAAACCTCAACATCGAAGAACACCTCCTCACACATCTACTAACCCAAAAAACCATATAAAACATGAAAGGTAAAACTATCCATACAAAAGTATCACATAATTATTTCATAAATTTTATGATACAGTCCCATTTGGGTGGAAATTACTCACCCTCATGGGTTTAATGACATCCTCCTTAATGTGTATTGATTAGGGATCAGGTCCACCCATTCCCAAATTTTAGTACTTGTTCAAAAATTATAGAACTGAGAGAAAAACTCATATTATTGAAAACAATGTTCATGATTTACATCATAAATAAAATCACTCGAAAAATACTAAAAAAGCTTCAGGTACTGGGAACACATTTGTGCCTCTCACTCCCAAGTACTCTCCTCGAGCCCACTATGCCTCCACAACACACAGACCACATGAATCGTCTATCCAAAATGTACATTATTATAATGATCCTAGATCTGTACTGATTGTTCCAAAAACATTTAATTTTACTTTATATCCAACACATCACATTCAATAATGTGGGAGTCATCATGTAGATACCGATGAAGCAGGTAGGCGTGGAAGGTGTCTTGGACCCTATCAAACTACAGTGACATTGACAGTTGGTATGCCACCTCATCAACTCATCCCAACACCTTGAACAGTCTGATGAACTTGGTAGAGAGCTTTCTCCCCTTAATAAACCTCTGCTTCCCATATTGAGGGGAAACCTTTAAGAACATGTGGTCTCCAACCGTGTACTCCAAGGTCCTTCTCCAATGATCAACACATGGATTCTGTCAGTCTTGTTCTACCTTCATCCTCTAATACATGAGCTGAACCTTCACTATCATACTCCGAACTACCTCTAGAGAAAATATATATGTCTCTCCAACATTCAACCTTCACATGGGTGAATGACACTACCTCCCACAAATTTCATTCAAGCATACAATACCAATGGTAGAGTGATAGCTGTTATTGTAATCAAACTCTACCAAGGGAAAATTTTGTACCCAAAATCCTCCAAAGTAATGAACACATGACTATAGCATATCCTCTAACTTCTAGAAGGTATGATCTGTTTTCACATCCGTCTAAGGGTGTAATGAAGTGTTAAGATGTTATTTAGTGCCAAAAACATCATTTAATACCCTCCAAACTTGTTTTGTAAATCATGCATCCCGGTCTAAGACGATGGATATTGGAACCCAATACATCCCCACCACCTCAACTACATACCTCTCCTCTAATGAATCTATTGCACTCAAATACTTAATTGCTATGATGTGACCTTATTTCAATAGAAAATCCACAACTACCCAGATAGAATCATATCCTCTCTGAGCCCTGGGTATCCCTATGATGAAATCTATCGATATGTCATCCCACTTTTACTGAGGAACATCAAAGGGCTGAAACTAACCACTAGGAACACTGTGCTCCGCCTTCTTATGCAGACACACTATGCACTTTTCCACATACTCTACCACTTCCCACTTCACCTCATGCCACTAAAACTATTCACTTAAGACTTAGTACATCATTGAAACTATGGGTGTACTGCCATGTTAAATCCATGAAACTCATGGAGAAATATTTCATGAATCTCCACATTGATGAATAACATCCCATGGCATATCATATGATTATGTACATCCTCTGACCATCCATCAAGAGCATCACCTTGATCAACATGATCGAGAATCACCTTATCCTCTGAGTCTCCCCCCTGAGACTCCTCCACCTACCGCATCATACATGACTGCATTGTAACCTAGAACAAGATTCCCCTACCACAATGTACTCCTACATATAGGAGTAAGGTATCCATATCCTCTATCTACTTCAATGCATCCACATATTCATGAATTACCTCCTCCTATGACTTCATACTCAAGGCATCATCCATGATGTTCCCCTTTACTGAGGTGTAGGAGATCTGGAATTTATAATACTAGAGACACTCTATCTACCTCCACATTCACATGTTTAGATCTCATTGAGAAATGAGGTACCGCAATATCTTTTGATCTGTGAAAACAACAAATTGATGCACAATTACACTGTGTAAACAAAATTTAGTGCGAAAACAACCGCTGTAAGCTCCAAATCAGTGTTGTAATAGTTTCTTTTGTGGGGACACAACTACCACATCTCATAAGAGAACAATCCTTTCTACTGCTTCATCATGTAACCCAATCCTAGACTATAAATGTTACATAACATCAAAAACATCACACCTTCCTCTCAAAACCTAATTATTAAAGCACTGACCAACATATCTTTTAGATAGATGAAAGCTTCAAGACACTGGTTACTCTACACGAAGGCCTTTTCCATCATGTTAATGTTTTTGGGACCAAGTTTGATAGATAAGGAAGTAAGAAGAGTTTTTTGTTATAGAGTGTTTTCTTTTGTTGTCAAAGAATATAAATAAATTCACTCGGTAAAGGACATGATAATGAGACAATTCATTGTTGATATGTATTTAACAAATATCTTAAGTTATGAGATCTTGTGATGAATTCCTTATGAAGGAATGGTGGAGATATGATGAATCCAGTCATATACAGTTTTGATTGGAAGAAATGATGATGCTGGAAGATAAGGATGTTTCAGTATATCCCATTGAAACTCTGACGATGCAAATGCAGATCTATCAAAGGACATATATATCACGATAGTGGAATTCTTGATGAAAGATGAATAATGGTTATGGAATAAAGTGAAGAGAATCATTAAAAAGGAATGAATGATCTATAGTTGGCACAAAAGGGTGTTTTAAGGCATTATCGTTTCCTAGTGTTTTCCAAATTATAGGTCCTGAAAAACAGCAGATGAAGAAATTTTTTTTGGAAATGGATGGTGTGCCCATGTTTGAAGATGGCCTGTTATGTTGTGCGCAAGTGGAGTTCCATGATCTGAACATCAAAATCAGGAAAAGGAGAGGCTTTCATGAATGATTTGGTTTTGCGCGCAAGATTGGCTTTTTCGTGCAAGATTGAAGGGAGCTTGGAATCTTACGCGCAAAGTAGGATTCAAGGTCCAAATATCAAAAAATGGATAAGGAAGGAATTGCGTGAATGATGTAAGAAGTTCAAAAAATATGAGGTTGGCGTGAAAGATTCATACACACCCAATGTGACATCAAATGGTGTTTTGCGTGATGCATCAGGGTTTTTCACAACGTGAAGGATTCTATGAAGTGTGTGAAAGATGAGGATGGCGTGAAAGAGACTTATATGCCCAATGCAGCGTCAAATGTGGTTTTTCACGATGTGTGACTTACGCTTTCAATGTGACGTCAAATGGACTTTTTCGCGACGTGTTAGGCTCTTGTGTGACACATTGGGGTTTTTATGTACATGGGTCGATGAGGTATATAAATAAGAGGTGACCCCCTCACATTTGTGAATCATTAAAATTAGAGAAATCTTGAGCTTTAATGTGTGAAAAAATATTATGAAAATGAGAGTGCATGAATGAAATAGAGTTCCGTGCAAGAAGAACAAGTTGTGCACAAGAAGATAGTTGCGCACAAGATTGAAGTTGCACGCAAAAGGTGTTTTGCGACAAAAGTTAAATCTTGGGTGAATGGAATTGAAGTTATGCACAAGACACCTAAAATGGTACACAAATGATTTGGGGTCATTTCATGTATTAGATTGTGCTTAAGATAGTTCTTAACAAATTCTATATAATAATGTGAAGATTTTTACATCAATGAATACACCTATTCAATTGTAAAGATGCATTGAAATACTGTAATTCCCTTTTTGTGCTAAGAGGGTGCACACACACTTGTGGACAGTTTTCCATGTGCTACATGAGTTTAAGGGTATATCCTACTCATTGTATTCCACATCAAAGGATTTTTTTCTAGTGGATTGTGTGGTACTAGATTGTTTCTCTACCATAAGAAGGACGTAGCTACTCTTGTTGAGTGGTGAACCATGTGACTATTTTGTTCCTCTTATTGTGTGAGTTCAAAAGCGAAGAAAATATTTAACAGGAGGCGATGGTTGTTTAAAAATGAAGGAAACATAAAAATAAAAAGATATCACAGATTCACCCCCTCCCACTATCAGAGATACATGGATCATGACTAAGAACTCAATTAGTATCAAATGGAGGTTCCCTTAGTTTTTTCTCAACTGTTTTTTTGATGAGAAGTTATGATGGAGAATTTGAATTGCATGAACAATAATGGGATTCCGATATTTAATGGCTAGAATTATCATATCTAGAAAGATAGAATGATGACTTATCTTATGTCTCTTGGGTATGAAGTTCCTGAAACAATAATAGATGAATTTCCTCCTATAGATGATAAGTTAACTCTTACACCTATTGATAAGAAGAATCATGAGAATGATGGAAGAGCGAAAACTGAATTACTCTCAACTCTTTCTAAGAGTGAGTTTTTGAGTGTTAAAGATGTTTCTACAGCTAAAGGAATATGGGAGAAGATGGAGAACATCTATGAAGGAAATACACAATTATATAAGGAAAAAATACCAATATAGAGGATGAAGTAGGAATATTTGATAATGGGAGAGTCTGAATATGTTGGAGGATTCTTTAAAATGGTCAACGATATTGTTAGTACAATCAGAAGTCTTGGTGAAAAGATGGTAGATCCTAATGTAGTTGAAAAGATCTTGAGAATTATGCCTGACAAATTTTTTTGCTAAAGTTTCAACACTGGAAGATAGAGACCCAGAAACATTATCTTTGGATGATTTATATAGCACTCTTATAACAAATGAAATGAGAAGGGAGATGAATATGAATAGAAAAGAAAAAGATGATCGATAATTATCTTTCAAGGCTATAATGAAAGAGTAGTCGAAGAAAATTTCTATTGAAGAGGAAGCTAGTGAATTCAAATCTAAAAATGAGGTATGTCAAAATTTTGATGAAATTTTAACCTTGTTTTCTAAAAATGTTAAAAGAGGCGTAGGGAAATACAAAGGGAAAATCCCTTTGAAATGTTTTGAATGCGGAGCTATTGGCCACTTTGCGGCTAATTGCCCTCAAAAAGGGATAGATGAAGACAGTGATGATGAAGAGGGAATAAAAATAATGTTATAGAGGAAATAGGGTGGAAAAGATAAATATTCTAGCTTAGGTATGAATAAAACGTTCTTCAAATCAAAAGGAAGAAACTTTTTTTCAAAAGATGAAGATGATGATGATCGTGAGACTGAATCTGAAAAATCTGTTCCTAAGAAAGCTAGAGAGAGTACTTTTTCGCAATAGTGAATAATGATGATTATGAGAGAAGTGGTACTAAAGAAGAAGAAGAAACTCAAATTTAATAGTATATGAAAGAATATCTGAAGGAATGTTTGAGACAGATCAGAAGGCTTAAAATGGAAAACAGAAAATTGAAAAATTAAATCTCTTCATCAAATAACCAAACATGTTTTATTGACAAGAATGAAAAATATGGAAATGAGATTGATGATCTAAAAAATTATCTTGAGAGAGATAATAATCTTAATGATCATCTGGAAGTAAAGATGAAGGAAAATGAAGATGAGTTGGATATTTTCCAACCTATTCATTCTAAATATGAGTAAATGAACACTAGATGCAACAATTCTGTTATAGAAGTTGGTGAATGTTCTGCTAAAAATGATCCTAATAAGGATCAAAAAAAGTTACTTTCAAATGCCGTATTGAAAGATGGAATGGGTACTGATAAAATAAAAGTTTGAACGGATATTTATGTGGTCAAAGTAAGAAATACTGAAATAATATAAGCATCTAGAAATATTGAGCCTAGAATGATGTCTACCACTTCTGGTTCTAGTAAGATTAGACAGAAATATGAGCTGAAGAAGAAAGCCACATCTGAAAATATAAAGGTCGATGTTCAGCAGAATTCTGCTAAGAACATTTTTGGGAAGCATGTTCACAACTCCGGTCAGTATAGAAGTTTCCATGGTAAATATTCATTCTATGGCTACAACTGCTATTGTGGTGGATTTGGACACATGGAAAATATGTGTTTGTTCAACCAACAATATTACAACTATTCCACATGTCTTGAAATAAAAGGATTGAGGGGGATTCAATCCTTTTAAAATACAAGATATCCAAATAAATTTCAGAAGATATCTGAGAAGTTTGGTGTGAATGTTGATAATAGCTTCTAACCACTAAAAACTACTTGTGAATGATGAGATCGACCAGGAAATCTGGCTACGGGTTGCCTTAGTGTGCTACTAGAGCAACAAGAGTATCATAATAATCCTCAGAAGCCAGAGTTTTTAAAATCTAAAATGGACATGTCTGATAAGTCTGAAAAGAAAGAGTGCATGGTTGTCTGTCTAGAACACATTTCCTTGGCTAGGAAATTGGAGGAAGCACAACAGAATGTGGAAGAGAAGGGATAACAAAAAACCCATGTTGTCAAAACTACTTTGAAAGAAATGAAAGGAGAATGTACATGGATTATTGATAGTGGGTGTTCCTCTCATATGAAAGGAGACTTAATGTTTCTGAAGAATGTGAAAGACTTCAAAGAAGGAATAGTGACATTTGGAAATGATGAATCTCTATGGATGAAAGGTGTTGGATCAACAACCATTGGAAAAGAAAAGAGGAAATATAGGAAAACACTATTTGTTGATGGGCTGAAACATAACCTTCTTAGTGTATCACAACTCTGTGATGAAGAAAACAATTTTATCTTCAGAAATGATGCATTTGTTTTGAAAAGTGAAAATTATGGAAAAATAGTTACAAGTTGCGTACATAATAGAGGGATTTTATTCCATGTTGGTGAAGTGCATAACTCTTATTACATGGGTGTGGTAGAGGAAAATTAGTTATGGAATAAAAGGCTAGTAAATAAGTGTCATAGAAATATTTTATTTTATCAAAGATAGATAGTGTCTATGATATGCCTGATTTATCAAGAAGAATATATTGGTGGTGCACTATTTGTGAGAAAGTGAATATTACAAACTCAATTCATAAAATAGTTGAAATTCACTCAAAAATACCCTTGAAACTTATACACTTTCATTTCTATGGAGAAATTAGTAAGAAATATACAAATGAAGATAATTACTTCATTACTTTCATTGACGACTTTACTCACATTACATGTGTTATATACTTTAGACGTAAGTTAGAAACTTTGAAAATTTTTATGCGTTTCTGGAAGAAATCAGAGAAGGAATGTGAGTATTCAGTGAATAAGTTAAGAACTAATAATGGTGGTGAGTATAATAATGAAGAGTTTGAATGTTACCTCATGAAACATTTAATTTATAATGAGTTCAGTTCACCACACACACCTCAACACAATGGGGAAGCTGAAATAAAGAATCAATGCCTGGTGGAAATGGGGAGAACTGTATTACATAAACATAGTCTTTCTAATTTTTAATGGAGGAAATCCATGAGAACTGCTGTGTATATTCAGAACCGATGTTTGTATAGGAAACTCTCATATATGACTCCATCTGAAATGTTCAATGGAAATACTCTAAGTCTAAACCACTTAAGAGTTTTTGGTAGTCCATGCATTATAAAGAAGAAAGGTGAAAACCTTTGAAAGTTTCCAAAAAGAGGAGATGATTGAACTTTTCTTGGCTATGCTCTAGAAGGAAGAAGATATAGATTTATCCATAAGGAAACATGTATAATTATTGATTCTTCATATGTAAAAGTTGTTCAAAATGTTGAGAAAGAAAAGCAGTCATAGGTTGATGCGAAGGTTGAGTTGGATAGAGAAGATTTTGTTAACGATTCAGATAATACTACAAATTGTGTTAATCCAACTCAAAAGGGGGATCCGACTCAGAAATCTCGAGTGATGTGGATGAAGTTCAAAAAACTCATCCTATGATGAGTAAACTAGTGGAGACTCAGAACATTATTGGAGATCAACATTAAAGGGTTAAAACAAGAAAAAAAAAACAAATGCTATAACACATACTTCTCTTTATTCAAATGTTGATCCGAATGATGTAAATGAATAATTTGAGCATCCAGAATGATTTCATTATATGAGTGAAGAGAATGATCAGATAGATAAGAATGATACTTTGGAACATTTACCTAAGCCAGACAACACGATCATTATTGGTACAAAGTTGGTTTTCTGGAACAAGATGAATGAATAAGGTAGAGTAATAAGAAAGAAATAAGTATTGGTTTGCAAAGGATATTCACAAATTAAAGGCATTGATTTTGATCAAAAAAATTCTATGGTGGAACAATTATAAATAATCAGAATATTTCATTCTATTACTACACAATGAGGTAACAAAATCTTTCAAATGGATGTAGAATTTACATTCTTGAATGGTGACCTTGACGAGGAAGTTTGCATTGATCAACCTTATGGATTTGTTATAGGAAAGGATGAATGTTATGTCTGATGGTTGAATAAGAAGTTGTATGGTCTAAAAAAATCTCTGAGGGCATGGTATTTTAAATTATATACCTACTTGAGAGAGATGAATTTTAAGAAAGGTAGAGTTGACATCAATAATTACATCAAAGAGTGTGAGGAGTTTTCACTGATCGTTATTGTTTATGTCGATGACATTATTTTTGATGAGAATGAGGAAAGATCATGTGAATTATTTTCCAAGCATATGAAGAATTTATTTCAGATGTCTATACTGGGAGAAATGAAATACATTCTTGGGCTACAAATTTCATAGAAGAATAATCACGTTTTTCTGTCTCAAGAAAAGTATGATAAGAAACTTTTGAAGAAGATTGGAATGGGAAATTCAAATCCAGTGTCCACAAAAATTATAGTGGGAACTAAGTTGTCTAAATATGGAGATTTGATGTACATTTATCAAAATGAGTATTTAAATCTGATTGGAAGTATTTTGTAGTTGACCGCCTCAAGACTTGACATCGTCTATGATGTCACTTTATGTGCAAGATTTCGGAGCGCTCCTGAAGAATCACATTTGATTGATGGAAAAAATAGTTCTTAGATATATCAAATGTAAAAAAAAATATTGGAATCAAGTATGATGAAACAAGAAATATTGATCTATTCAGGTATTTAGATTATAATTGGGCTGGAAATGTTGAAGATTGATGATCCACATCTAGTGGAATTTCCATACTGTGGAAAAGTAGTGTTAGTTAGAATACCATGAAATAGAATTCAGTAACTCTTATCACAGCTTAAGAAGAGTATATTTCCTCTACTCAGGTTGCAACTCAAATAATGTGGATGAAGACTCAGTTGTAGGATCTACTTGTCGAAGTAAAGCTACCCATCCCCTTGGGTTGTGATAATTAGAGTGCAATCAATCTTACAAGGAATCTAGTACAACATTCTCATTCAAAACACATTAATATAAAGTACCACTTCATCAAAGAGCAGGTGGAGACTAATGAATTGAAGTTGGAGTATGTTCCTACATCGGAAGAAGTTGCTAGCATATACCCAAAACCTTTACTAAAAGAACCATTTTCTAAATTGAGGTTGCATATGGGTGTCCCACATCCTTCCCATCAAGGATGAGGTACATGTATCTGTCCCCTATCTCATATTACCTTTGGATAGTGTTTTCAAGGGGGATAATTTTTTATAAATGTATTCTTATAGAAGTAGGTATAAAGGGGGGTTGTGAGTAAGTTGTGAGTCCAACATTTATGTGTGTGAACTATTCTAACTATGAATTGGAGTGGTTATAGGAAACAATGATTTTGTTTTCGAGGAAAATTGAATAAGTGAAGAAAGCTATGGCATAATATTGGAAGATGTTCTAAAGATGGAAGAGGAGATATGATCAAGAAATTTTATAGTCACTATTTTTAGACAACATGGATTTGACTATAAATAAATATTGTTTCCTATATAGAGTTAGCTCACGTAGGCTTAGAATTGTTGATAAGTAATCCATTTCATGAGGTTACAATGTTTAGTGATCTATGAATCTTTTTTTATTACAAAATTCAATGGGGGGATTGTTGGGTCTTTGTTGGATAAATAACGAAGTAAGAAGAGTTCGGTGTTATAGAGTGTTGTCTTTTGTTATTAAAGAAGACAAATCAATTAACATTGTAAAGGGAATTAAATTCAGACGATTCTTTGCTAATATGTATTTCACAAAAATAAAATGTTAGGAGAACTTTTGATGCAAGCCTTATGAATGAAATGGGGAGAAATGATAATTCATGTCAAATATAGTTTTGATTGGATGGAATGATGCTTCTAGATGATAGGGAAGTTTCAGTACATCCCATTGAAACTATGATGATGAAAAAGGTGATCTATCAAAAGATATATATCACAATAGTAGATTTTTAATGAAATCTAAATAATGTTTATGTAATGCAGTGAAGTGAATCATGACAAAGGAATGGATGATCTGGAGGTGGCACAAAGGAGTGTTTTAAGGTAGTGTTGTTTCCCACTGTTTTTCAAATATTAAGGCCTGAATATCGAGAGATGAAGAAATGTGTTTCTGGAAAAGGATGTTGCAGACAAGTTTGAAGAAGGCCTAGTGTGTTGTGAAAAAGTGGAGTTCCATGACCCGAACGTTAAAATCTGGAAAAGGACAGTCTTGTGTGAATGACTTAGTTTTTCATGCAAGATTGGTTTTTGCATGAAAGATTGAAGGGAGTTTGGAATCTTGCACACAAAGTAGGATTCAAGGTCCAAATTTTAAAAAATGGAAAAGGAAGGAAGTTCACAAAAGATTCAAGAAGTGCGTGAAATATGATTTCGGTGTGAAAGATTCATACGGAAGCCCAATGAGACATCAGATGGGGTTTTGCGTGACGTGTAATGGTTTTGCGTAGCAGGAAAGACTCACAGAAATGAGCCAAAGATGAGGTTGAAGTGATAAAGAAGTATGCGACCAATGCGACATCAAATGTGGTTGTTCACGACACGTGACTTACATGCCCAACGCGACATCAAATTGTGTTTTTCACGATGTGTCAGGATCTTACGCGATACATTTGGGGTTTTTCATGAAAAGGGTCTACGATGTCTATAAATAAGTGGTGACCCCCTCACATTTGTGAACCTCAAAACTTAAAGAAATCCAGAGCTCTGTGGTGCAGAAAAAAATTAAAAACATGATAGTGTGCTAATGAAATTGATTTGCGCACAAGATGAAGAAGTTGCGTTCCAAAAGAGAGTTGTGTGCATGATTGAAGTTGCGCACAAAATGTGTTTCATGAAATAAGATAAATCTGGTGCGTGTGGAATAAAATTTGCATGAAAGACACCTAAATGGGTGTGCGAATGATTTGGGGTCTACACACATATTTGGTTGTGCTTATGATAGTTGTTGTCATATTTTGGGTAAGAATGTGATGATTTGTACTTCAAAGAAAACGCCTATTCAATTGAAAATAATCATTGAATTACTGTTATTCCCTATTTGTTCTAATTGGGAGAACACACAATTGTGGATTGTTTTCCAAGTGCTAAAAGTGTGTAATTTTATATACTACTCATTTTGTTCCACATGAAATGATTTTTTTCTAGTGGATTTTGTGGTACTGGATTGTTTCTATTCCATACCAAGGATGTAGCTACTATTGTTGAGAGGTGAACCTTGTAAATATTGTGTTCATATTTTTGTGTGTGTTTTGTAGGAAAGAAAGTCTATAATAGGAGAAGAAAGTTGTTTCAAAAATAAGGAAAGAGAAAAATGAAAAAGATATCATTGAATCACTCCCTCCCTCTCATAGTGGTACTTGGATCCTGACTAAGAACTTCAAAAGTATTCAATAGAGGTGCAATTCAAGGGAGGTTGGGTATAAACCTCCTATACTAGCTTACTAGACCCAGGAAGCTGCGAACCTTCACCAAATTCTTGGATACTTCCCAAAAACATCAACACAGACCTTCGACGGATCCACTAATACCCCATGTCGAGACACCACATGTCCAAGGAATTACACCTCTCATGCCCAGAAGATACACTTGGACAACATCCCGTAGAGCTGGTGGTGTCGAAAAACATCCAAGATAGTCCTATTTTGATCACTGTGCTCCTCCACTGACTTCGAGTATATCTGCATGTCATCAATCATATAGATAATGAATAGTCCCATGAACTCATAGAAGATAGAGTTCATGATCCCATGAACATGGTTTCTACGTTCATTACATTGAATCGTATGACCATGAACTCACCTGAATATCCCGAAGACATTCTTTTTTATTGATTTTTTATTATCCCATTTCAAGGGGTGATGGGGAACCCTTACAATTCAATTATGCTCAGATACTACAAGGCTTGTAAGATTTGGAGATTACATAATTTGAAAGCCTTTGGCAATTCAACCAGACTATCTACAAGGAACTGACCCTCCCCAACATATGCATCGTGATAGTAGCTCTCCACCTTCACCTGGTCGTCTGGCTAGACATCCTATGAAAGCACCGTCTGGTTCCTATTTTAGAACCATACTCTCACATTCTGACAATCTATTTTGTTCTACTCTGGTGAGTGCACCTGCTCTGAATCCTCTTCTAAGGCTGCTCTTTTTTTGTAGAGTCTGTCTGGGGAAACTGCAGGTGGCCCGAAGGCCTTGAGGTGGCCTGAAGGCATTAAAGGTGGCTTGAAAGCCCTATTTTCCCATTGTCTTGGGTGGCCTGAAAGCCTTAATGACTACAAGAACAAACTGATGGCCCAAGGTGAATAGTTCCATCTCCTACTGTACCGAACAATACATGCTACAATAACTGCTATAGTAAATGCGCCAGTGCCCGCACAGTGTATAGTTCAACTACAGTACCTGTACAATGTATAGTTGTTCTACAATACTTGCATAGTGTATAGTCTGCTATAGTGCCGAAATAGTGTATAGTTCTTCTATATTACCCACACAATGTAGAGTACATGCTATAGTAAAGCGACTGTACCAGAAATATGCCTCTACCTGGTTTTGAACCTGGGTCTCATGGATGCATATAATGATACCTCACCAACTGGGTTCAGGTTCATGTTCCATGACCATGAACTCTAAGTTTCTATACATGCACCTGAAAGAAATATTTTGGATACCGTCCTCCTTCACCGTAAACAAGTGATTCCCATACCACTAATCAATCGTAGAGAACTAGACTATTCCCCCAAACTAGTTGAAAATATCATCTATCATTGAGAGTGGGTAATTATTCATGACTGTTTCCTCACTCTATCTCTTTTATTATATCCATAGACATAGACCAATGTATTCCTTTTCCAAAAAAAGACCAAAGAACCCCACAACCACACCCTATGTTGGATAAATCCCGTAATCATATCATTAATATGAATATGAAACTCCTGCAACTCAAAACGCTCCATTTGATAAAGAGAGTTCAAAACTGTACTACCAACAGGATGTAATTTTATCTCAAACTCAACGTCAAATCAAGGGGGTAGAGTCACAACCTCCTCAGGGAAACAATCCAATATTTCTTTTCAAAAATCCAAAACCTCTACCATCGTAGTGCCTGTCGATTCCATTGATATCTCCGAAAATTAGGAATGAATAGGAATAACATGTAGAATAAGCATTAGAAAACTCTACTCACCAAGGAAAGACACATGTGGGACATCCTTGTATAAAAACATGACTCTTATCTAGAAACAATAGATAAAAACATGTGCATAGTATAACTATTCAATGCTAATGATAACATTGAATGGACAAATTTGGAGCATAAAGATATCCCCACATGGCTGATACTTCCCCAACGTCAGTCTACAACCTCAGAAAACATCATCAAGATAAAATGATCTTTTACTTGTGAACATAAAACCAGAAGCTTGTAATTTCTATCTCTGTATATTCCCAAATTGTGGGATACACTAGTTGCAATAGAGGAGTTCAAATCTCCCGAATCAAACAAGGAACAACCAAGAGTACTAAACAAGATTATCATACCTCGAATGATCACTAGCACTACTAGAACTGCAACCTCTGTAGTGATCAACAAACCATTCCTAGATCCAATTTCCCTCTATCATCAACCACCTGCACAACCATTCATGGTTTTAGGTCCTTAAGGAAAATCTTGAGATCGACCTTCACCTACTTCATCTCCCCTTGGTGGAGCAGGAGCCTGCTTTCCCTATTCCTGAAATGGCATGTTCGGCAACTACTGCTGAGGAAAGATATCAACTATCCCACCAACACCATAATGAGATCAAATTGTGAACTAACATTGTAGGTTCCCACCAAATCCAAAAGAGAAATATCTAAGTAACTAGCCCACGAGAAAGGGATGTGGACCAAAAGATCGAAATTGAAACTACTAAGGATGACTCCCTTTTGGTCACAATCTGGACGACCCTTACACCAAAGACCTACTACTGATAGCCTCCCCCTTTGAAAAACTCACATAGCTCCCTCGTCAAGGTAAACCTCCTTATGAGTGCATCCTCTCAACTACCTCAAACTTATTATGGACCTCTATGAATTTCATAATGGTGAAAGGAGTAACCACATACATAAGATAAGGGAAAAGGTCCTCCTTTAAACGTCTCACTAGGGAATCCTCCTCATGGGAAATATCAGAAGAAAATATAATGTGATCCTTGAACATGATTCCCAAATCTAGTACTGTCATACTCCCCTACTGGAGGGAGAGTATCTCTTATCTCTTCTTATCCTTTATTGTCGAAGAAATGATTTTTCATGCAAAACTACCAATCAAAATCCATCTATAGAACATCAGCATCCTTTCACTCCACTAGGTACTCTGTCCCCCACTGACGTGTAGCTCCCCTCATCTGACTATCTTCCAATGGAACCCAATACTCTATCAGATCCTGTATCAAGTTGTAGGTTATCACCAGCACCTTAATCTAACTATCATTATCTATATCTAAAATGATTCCATATGAATTCCCTAGAGTCTACTGCTAGAATCTATGAAGAGTATTATGCCATTGGTTTTCCTACTCCATTAGGTCAACCCTCTACTGATTAGTTGGATCTACTTTCTTAGCTTCCACTACTCATACAACATGTGAATGATGAACGGGTTCCATAGCTAAAAAGTAAATAGGGAACTCTTAATCTAGGGTAGTATGGAATTTTTTTGGATTCATTTTTAACTCATTAATTATTTTAATTTCCTAAAAACTTTAAAAACAAAGAATAACACAAGTTGTTATGAAACATGTACCTTTTCAAGGTTCCCTACCCTATAATCTGTGTTCCATCACATGATCGTTTGGTAGGCTTAATGACCATGAATCCTCTCACGGGAGCCCATAAAATCTTGTGTCCTTACCGGTCTTTCCAGAATATGTCACACTCCAAGATCACCTAAAACTACTTCCCTACCATCCCATTCTATCCTTACTATGCATAAATCTAGACTCCATAGTATCTCTCAACAATCACTTCTAATATCATTCTATCATGACCCTCCTTTTTCATGATTAGGGAAGTGATAACATGATTCCAAGACATTTCTTCTTTATGATGAAATATAGATAATGACTCCTGAGTCTCACGTCCAATAGGCCCTTAGGTGGTGACTTGAATAAAGGGTTGATAAAAATTCCACCAATATGGGAGGCATTACCCTTTCAAAGGAAAAATTATCAGGATACAAGATGGTAATTCTCAAAACTTCTCCAAAAATCATTATAGGAATGAAAGGTGAAAAAAAAACCCTTGCATGTATTAAAAAAAGTTCTATAAAGTACAATGAAACCCAACAACATTACAAAAAACAAAGATAAGAAGAAACACAATAACTATCCTAACGCTAGAGCTAGTAAAGACCATTTGGGTCCCCATAGTCCTCCTAGAAACCTGAAAAGAGTTTTATATACATTAGGTGGGAATACAAGTATACTCAATAGGAAAACCCAAGTCACTCATGAACACATGAGAGAAACATACTAATTCCCCAGTGATAAAATTAAACAAACTCAAAAGAACCAAATAAGGAATAAAAACCACCCCAGCCTCACCAAGAAACACCCACAAAATAACACAAGTCATGTAATAATATAATAATATCGATGATAGGTTACCCCAGACCACATCCCACTATTAAAGTACTCATCCCTAATTTAGAACATCCTAGATCTACCAATCATCTACAAGACCCACTATCACTACCTTTCCGCAAAAATATGGGCCACAAACCACATCATATCCTTCCCACATACACTTAGGACACAACCAAATCACATGTTTACTGCAAACACTCGGTCCAAAACCATCGAAAGTGTCACCCGAAAACACTTTGGCCTCATACTGAACACACCTGAGAAAAAAAGCACCTCTCACACAACAATTACCATTTTTCTGGTAATAAACCTCAAACCAATATATCTTACCAATGTGTCTTGGGTGATAATTTCCTATAAGAGGGAGTATGGGAGACAATAACCATTCATCCATATTCCAGTTTAGATGTTGGAAACGAAAACTCCCCCCACAATAATTTGAGTATTCATTAGGTAGTTCTCTACACGATTGGGGTGAATATAAAAATCACAATATAATAAAATTTATACATATTGCTTTGTAAATACATATCCCAACCTATGGGTTTCCAAACAAACATCCAAGCCACACAAACTACCCTTTCTACTACTAATAAATGAAGAACCACAAAAGAACCCTAATAAAAAAATTAAACCCATCCTTTTATTTTATCCACTTATTAATATTAATTAATAAGTTCACTAAATTCATTCTAGCACTACCCGGGAAACTACCAGCGGCATCCATACCCAACACATTCAGTAACACAGCCAGATTGTAGTCCCAATGCACAACACAGTTAAACAACCATAACACAAACCACATAATGTCCCACTCCTCTTCAAGACCATCGATTCCACAATCAATCAACATTTAAACATTATATTCCACCACACCTCCTACACCACCTCATAAACAAGTCCCGTAGAAACCACCATCAAAATTAGAACCCTACTACACACACATACCACACCCTTCTCATGAATCCAACTCATATGTCCACCCCTATACCCAAAACCATACTATCAACCGTAGAAACATACATCCCAAAAAAGAAAAAATACAAACAAAACCCTATCCAACACACAACCACACCAACAAGTCACATTTAGTTAGATTTTACCGACACTGTTCATTTATTTTACTTTCATTAATTCATGTGTGACCAGACAGCTGATTCAATCCTGGGGTGTCCATTTTATTTAACCAGGTGCACATGGTTGATTATATTTAATGTTTACAATCATGTCATCAGATGATCAACAATATGTATAAAGAGTCACAGGTGTGAAATCATAGACACCCAAAAACAATGACTTTTTGAGGAATATGACCCACATAATTCACATTATAGATCAAATATAATAGATAAAATATGTAATCATTATCATCTTTACCATCCCCATTTATGACTAAGGTAACAAATATATTATATTTTAACACCCCTATTAATTGGTTTCAACACTGATCAAGAGGAGAAACGTGTATACCCACACCAAATTATAAACATTAAAGGGAGAGACAATGGAAACCCCTACATGAAATAATATGCAACCAGAAATTCATTATTGCACTAAAATAGAGGGTCGTGTGAGAAGTAGGTAGGAATCCAAGGGATAACTGAACAGGTTTATACAACACATGTGTGTGACTCCCTGGTGAAGAAAGGTTGTAGGTGCACTAAGAGGGAAAAAAATTTAAGGAAGAGATGATCTTTGCTTACAAAAATTCTAGATAATAACATTCGGGGGGAAAATATTAGAGTACCTAAAAATTAGATCATGTTTTGACAACATAGATTGGATGTTTCATGGTCTAGGGGGAAGTAAGATATTAATTATATAATTAATATCTACCTAAATCACTTTATAAATGCTAAAAAATTTCATTAATATTGATTTACATCAAATATAATGTATTGGGAGGAAACTGAAAAAACTAGAAAAAATACTAACCATTGGGTGAGTCACCATCACCTGATACTGGTGACGAGTCTCCGTTCGATGAGATACCACACCGTGAGACACCATTTGATGAGTCAACATTTGGTGATCTAAAATTCAGTGATCCACTGAATGGAATGTCACCATTCATTGTGTAACCATTTGGTTATCATCCATTCAGTGAGTCACCTTTCAGTGAGGGACCGTTCAGTGAGTCATCATTCAGTGATGCACAGTTCAGTGAGCCACCATTAGAAAAATGAAATATAGAAAACTCTTAGAAGGAGTCACCATGACTCCACTGAACACCGATGACACTGGATTTTCACAAACAAATGGACAAGGGAGGTCTGGTCCCTTACAATATATCTCATCATATCCTTTAGTGGGAAATCCCATAAACATAATGATTTCATGTTATCCAACCAAAACCTCTACACCCCCAAGAACCAAAGAAAAATTAATATCATGGATTTCTAATATTTCTACCCAACTGACACTCTTTATACTCTCTAGAATATGAAGTTTGTCTATATCATCTTCAACCCCACTAGTAGGTCTGAAATGGTTCAATATATATTTATGAAAGATACATAACATTATTCCTTTAACCATGTGACAACTCTCAATCCTTGAGATATTTATTGAACATTTTCTAAATACCACTTTTAGATCCACCTACTACCATTGATTCCCTTTACTCTTCCCCAAGATATCCCCCCCCAACAGAGTTTTATGTAAAACATATATTAATGTCGGTAAAAAATATATAACACATCAAATATTACTACAACCTCGTCCCATACATTCAATTTTTGGATTTTGTATCCAAATCTCCTCAGAACTTTTAAAATATGTGAATAATATCAAAAAGTGTGGATTAAAAATTAAAAACAACATATATCATTAATTTAAATACATTATTTCTTTGAACTTATCCATACTCTCCATCTCATTATATAATTTGTCAAATAAAATTTCTTGAAATCCTTCCATGATAACCCATTGGTCCTCTTATCATGGATGAAAACATTCTACATGTGTGGGGATAGTTTATCATGAAACAAAATGAGTGATTTAAATTTATACCTTTAATAGAATTGATATTCTTGATGTTCTTATACATTCCCTCCAAACACTCCTCATATCCACAATACCCAATATTTTCTTTTTTGATATGACCATCCAAAATAAAAATTCACTAATCACATCAAAACCCCCACCACATCCAATGGCGGTATTCTGTATATATTATAATTAACATTCTATATACATACAATGATCTTCATCTCTAATAGAGACTTTGGATTACCCAAAAATGGAATAATTTAATCTCTCTATAACATAATCCCTTTAACAAAATTCTCATACTCAACCTATCCATTAGAAATCTCATCGACACAATTATTATGTCTCATTATTAAACAAAACACCAAAATATTTTTAGCATTTAACATTAAATTGTTTATAAACTGATAATACCACACATTACTTCCTATAATATTTCATAACTTCACTAAAAAATACATAAAATTAAAACATATTTTCCCATTCCAATTTTTGTATGATATTTATCATATTTTTTGAAAAAAATAGATTATGTTACTAAAAAATGAATTATTTTACTTAAATATAATTCAATAATATTTCGTAATCCCATACACAATCATATATAATGAATGAGTGAGAATTAAATCCACAATTATAATTCATAAATCATGTATGTTTACACCAATACTCCTATTAAAACATGGAATTCTAGTGTAGTCTTGTTGTTTAATAACACGCATAGAGATTCCATAAAATTTCCTTTAGTCAATTATATAATATACCTATTTTCACAAATCCATACCTTACATATGAAAATTCTCTCATACCATTTACTAACATCACATTTGGATAAGTCAACACTATCAAGGTGAATCCACATATAGACACAACTATTATGCTTCAAAAAATTGAGGCTAGACACTGTAATGATGGTATAAGGGTATCAATACTGGATATATTTACCCTCTAATAGGTCTATCTAACCCATAACAAAATAATCACATTATTAATAATAAAAAAAGTAAAACTAATAATAGAAACTCAAATATAAATTAACAGCATCACATATATTCCGTTACAGGTCATTCAACCAAACCAGACATTTATGTGTAACTCAAGAACCAAACATTTACTGATGAAACTAAGAGGAGAAATAAATAATATTTTAGCCATTCACTTCTACACTACTCTAAAAGAACATCGATAGAGATCTGTGATGATTTATGACCTCAAATCCAAACTCATAGGCCTCTTCAGCATAACTACAACATAACTGATATTATGACTATGCATAGACTATTTATATGTACAAGATGTCATAATAAATCCCTAGTAGAATCCATAAAAACCACTAGCATCCAAATGGATTTTAATGTCTACATATATAAATAGTGTAATTATTTAAATAATATAATAACATCATTTTAGAAATTTGAATTATTATTTGACTTAAAAAATAGACATGGATATATAGAAATGTTCTTTATACATTACTTGTAATAATATAATTTTTACCCTATCTTACATCTCATGATCAACTAATATGAAAAATTAATTGAATAAAATCATTTCACATGAAAAAACATGGAATCACACCATCTCATGTGAAAAATACGTTGTATCTCATAATTTATCTAGTCTAAACTCATGTCCATGCCAAAAATATGGTCACTAAATCATTATCTCGGGTCTTACCCAACCCAAGTCTCCCTATATGTCTCCAACATCACGTAAATTTTCATAATATAAATGTTTTATAGAATAATACCTCACATATAGAATTATTAAATAACAACATATCAATATTCCATCATAATTAATTCTACATGACTTACTTATACTCTTTGTGAATTAATAAGAAAACACCAATAATATCCACACACATTAATTTTCATAAAAAAAATAATTTACATTCTGAATTTATTAAAAAGCAACCATTTATATTCACATAGTCGAATTATATTATGAACCTACATTAAATTCTAAATTACCCATAATGGTATAATTTTATATCATCTTTAATATAGTTTCGATAAAAAATCCAAAAACAAAGGTTTCTAAAAAAATAGTGATATTTTCACAACACTACACCAAAATTCATAACACTCTATATGAATTAATCAAGATCCAAAGCACACTTATCACATTATATACTCCACATAAATATCAATTTCTTCTTCTATTATCTTATCACTAATTATTTATAAATGATAATATAAATTTCATATTATATTTACTCAAATGATTCAATATGTCATTTAAATAATTTTTTCCCTTATTTCAATTTCTTAATCATATTATTAAACCACAAAAAATTATAAAATTTAAGATTAATTTATACCATAATCTACATAAAAATTTAAAAATACAAAAAACTCACAATGAATCATTAAATCACAAAATAGTGAAAGTATTATATATAATCTAGAGATTAAACACCATCAGAAAGTGATAGATAACCTAAATCATGATAAAAGTGGAATTTTTATATGGAATGGAGTCTAGAAACCACAAATAACATGTTAAATAAAATTAATCAACATCATTGATGAATATATATGATATTAAAATATGAAAACTACTACACCTTGTTTCTTTCAAGAAAAATGATAATTTTAATGAAGCTCTTACCATGATGGTGTTAACACCAACTATTGGTTGTGACTGTGATATAAAACTATCGTGAAATAGATTATTCAAGGTTATCAGTTAATTGAAGACCTTACTTTTACAGTGATTCATTAATGACCCCCAGGAATAAATGGAAATTAGATTAAAGTGGGAATTGTGTAATTTCACTTCTACAAAATTTACACTCCTTACAATATAAAATAGAATATTAGATACTTCTTCAAAAACATCTAGGTACATTTTGGTACTGGAATTATTTCATATCACTTCCATAACAATCAACTAATTGTTATCTTATATAGGGGGCCTAGTTGTATATCCTGGGGTAATTCAATCTAAATGAAAAATATAACTTTAATCTCTTCTCCTCCCTTCACACTGATCATCCAATAATAACTCAATGTCATTGACCAAGCTGGGTCAACATCTGAACTGGTACAAGGTTCAGTCTATGGTATGTCCCAATGGGCATTCATGACCCCCATAGTCTACCAACTATTTCATGGGTATCAATGCTACAACATGGGAATGATTTACCCAAAAATTATAAACATAAAATTACCAAAAATTAAATAAATTTAAACTAAAAATTTCATAAGAATAAATCCATAAAAAATTCCAAATTTATGATTATAAAAATTAAATAAATGAAAAAAATTGACACAACCCAAAGGACAAAAAACTAATCAATAAAACACCACATGGAAAGAGTAGATTCGTCCCTAAGCCACATCCACAACACCGCACGAAGGGGAACCTCTAGAAACCCAAACCACCTTATTGAAATAAATTTATCATACTTGTGTCAAACATAATAAATTATAATTACACCTAAAATGTGTGTATAGGGTGTGGGATAATTCTTATTAGGATTCCACCCAACAATATATTTCATGCAATGAACATTATATGATAAATAACTTTTAGGTTTTTATAATGAAGGACTGAAAATATTTTTATGGGTAAAATTTTTGAAGGAATACAACATGAAAAGAAAACATGAATTCTTTTGAAATAACCAAAAAATAAAACCATATACCGATAGTATGTGTGATATAACCAAAGGGCTCTATCCACGAGGAAATTCCTCAAGAAACTAGCTAGAAATGGGACAATAGGTACATCGTATCTCAGAAAAACGTGGCTTAGAGACTGTGACTAACAGAGTTATCCTGTATGAGAAACTAGGAGGGGACACCACAATGTCCTAGTGGTCTCCAATCATCATCAATGTTTATTACGTGTGGTCATTTCCAATCACGCTATGTAAAACTGAGTCGAATCCACTTATTTATCACTAGAATACTAGGCATACTCTCCCCAAGTAGTTATCAGGGATTCCCTTCATGCTTAATTAAGTTCCACATTTTACATAACACACCACATCCACATTCCACAAACAAAACATTTCATTAGACCTCATAATCCATCACTTTCTCACCCAAAAATCCACTTTTAAAACCAAACACACACAACAACCAATTCAAAACATGTTTTAGACCACTTAAAATGGATATTAATGCACGCGTATAATTTAATAAATATTATCAAGAAGAACTACTAATGTTTATACAATAAATATACACCATTTCATGTATAAAAAAATTGAGAGCCACATTTATACATAATCAATCCAAAATAGACTTTTTAACCACACACATAAATCATAGAACATATAAAATTAAACATGAAAATAATATAAATTCAACAAATAATGTTTAAGAAAAGAATCACATATATTGGGCATAGAAAGTCCTAGAATCCAATGGAAAACATCAGATTCCCCTCAAATTAACCTGAGATAAGAAAGATAAAACCCTAAACACTGATATTAAACAAAAAAAATTCAAGATCGAATAAAAAATCTCTAACCGTAGCCACTGGAGAAGAGGAAAGCCAAGAAAAAAGGAAGAAACCGCTAGACTAAATGGGAAAAACATGGGAGAAACTCAATTACCTGAATAAACATTAGAGAATCCCACCAAATCCTCCTCAAAAAATGGTAGAACATGGAACTAATAAAGTGGAATGGATGATTATAGGGGTGATAATCCCAAGTCAGCAAGAAGATGGGAGGATTTTGGGCTAAATCTGAGGAGGGGGAAATGTAAAATAAACCTTTTTAATGACCTGGATAGGAAACACATTTAGTCAGCACAGTTTATGAAATGGTGCGAAAACCATGTAGTTTATATTGTCTACCTAGTATATTCCATACAGTTGGCACTCATAGTCTATAAACCATTATCTAATAATGAAATAATAATCTATCCAAAAAACCCACTTGGACACATGGTTACCTTTTCATAGTGTACAATTACTACTAACAATGCATTATTTGTGTGCAAGGTTTTTAATTCCCAAATTTTTCCATTTTACTCCAAAAAAATATAAATTTAATAGGAAATAGTAAGAGTTATAATGAATTAAAAACGCCTCAATGTAAAATCACGGATGTGACATTTCTCCCAATAGTGACTTTTTTTCCCATAGAAAGTCAAATTGATGCTTGATTAAGAAACAAGAGTGAGCACTCTTTATCAACCTAGAAATTCTACTCCTAACTCTCATGTGTATCATTAATATGGTTCTAAATGACATGATCCATTGGAATAAACTTCCCACATAGCACTTTCTCTTGGGAATCATAAATTTTCACTAGCTTTTGAAACATGTATAAATCAGGCACTAAATCTAATCCATCCCAATTCAACACATGATACGGGTCCAGATTGTACTTATTATGTTGGGAGACATGGAACACATCATGAATTTAAATGAACTAAGAAGGAAAATCTTACTTGTATTCCCCCTTTCCAATCCTCTTAGTGATTTCAAATGGTCTGACATACCTAGGTGTGATATTTACCTAATTTCCCAAATGAAGATTCCCTAAATAATGTTCATATTTTAAGATAAAACATTCAACGATATAAAAGTAATAATCAAAGAGAATATTATTTTCATAATATTTGTGACCACTCTGACTAGTCAATAACCATTTCCTGATCTACATGACTTTCTCATATGTCTCTCACACAATGCCTAGTCCCAACAATGTGGGCTCTCCAACCTCATCCCAACATAGAGAAGAATGAAATTGTTGAACATTTTTCTCCTAAAAAAGAGCCATTCGAATTGATAATTTGTAACTATAATGATTAGAAAACACGACCAGTCCCAAATGTCTATACCGGAATTCTTCAAAATCCAAGAGGCATGATTTAAGTATGTCTTCAAGAATTTGATTTTACTACTCTTTCTAACCATATGTTTGATGATGGTATGCCATAATCTCATTGATCTACAACCTCAATTCCTTTTGAATCCCTTCTTATGATCAAGTTGTAAAATGGGGGTATCTATCAAAAACAATTGATTATGGGACATCATGAAGCCTTACCACCTCTAAAATGTCTTACCGGGATAGCATGTACACTATGTAGAATCATTAATCAGAATGAAATTGGATGATTTGGTCCAAGTGGTCAATTCACACCCAAAAAAATTACTTCCTTGACGTGTAAAAGGAAATCCGATGATAAAATCTATGGCCACCTCTTCCCACTTATAGGTAAGAATGGGTAATTGATGAAGAAAACCAGAGGGGATTTTTTACTCTACATTCACCAGCTGACATGTATAACATCCTGATAAAAATTCCTCTATATCTCAACTCATTCTTGGCCAATAAAACTACTAAAAAAATAAAAATAAATCTTGGTAATACTAGGATAAATTGACCACTAGGGCTGATGGATATCTAATATCACCACCATCATCAAAGAGAACGACAAAAAATGTCCATTGAATGAAATAACTACTTAGGGAGACAATGGACAATATCAATAAGTATCCCCACCATGAGGAAACATCATAGACTACTAGAACAACTCATTACTATGCTGATCTAGCCTAATCATTTCTAGAAGATAAGGAGTAAACTGAACAGTACCCGATAATGCACCTCCACAATGCTCCTTGGTCTCCAAGTGAATCTAGAAAGAGATCCTAATAAAAGTCCACTAATCACATTACATATTCATTTCCTACACTAGAACCTTTCCACTGAAGGTGTATTCCATGACATTACTCATTCTTGATTTATAGATTACATTGATGTCAAATCCCTATAAATACTCGATCCGATGGTGCTTCCTCAAGTTCAAATCTTTTATGGAGAATATGTAGGCTAAAAAATTTTGATTAGATTTGACCACAAATATCTCACTAAAAATATAATGAATCCACATATTCAAATCATGCCTCACCACTTCTAACATCAATACATGAGTTGATTATTTCTTTTTATGTGGTTGTAGTTGTCAAGATCCATATTCCACCATATAATCATCTTGAATGAGCCCAAATATGAGAACCATACCTGAAGCATCCCAATAAACCACATACCAATTTCCGGACTCTATAAAAATAAATACAGGTGTAGTAACCGACCACCACAACAGTTCCATAATGGACTCTTAACATTCTAGCTTGCAGTCAAAATTTTCTGCTATCCTAGTGAGTGCGGTCATGGGTGAAGATAGCTGAGAGAAATATAAAAAACAATCACGTAACAACCAGTTTGGACAAGGAATGTCATGATTTAGAACACGTTCTTCGGCTGATCCCATGACATAACTGCACTAATTTTCTTGTGGTCTATTTTAATCCCATGCTCTGAGATAAGATGGCCTAGAATCTTCACTTCCTTAAACTAGAATGTAAACATTGAAAACATTTCATAAAGATAGTGATACTGTAATGTTCTAAACACAACATATAAATACTGATCATGCTCTTCCTCATATCCATGAAAAATCTATGATTTCATCCACAAATACCACAAAGAAGGAGTTGAGGCCTTTGTGGAATAACCTATTCATCTGTTCTGTGAAGATAACTAGAGAATAGGAAAATCTAAAAGGCATGACCAAATACACAATGTGGCCATATCTACATTGGAAAACTATTTTGAGAATACGCCCCTCTATCAACATGACATGGTTGTAAACAGAACACAATTTTATCTTGGAAATCCACCATTACCATTTCTATTGATCGACAAATGTCATCAACTTGTTGTAAATGATAATTGATCTTGATGGTTACCTTATTCATCTTATAGTAATTAATACACAACCAGAAAGATCTATCAACATTATTCACAAACAAAATGGAGGCTACCTAAGGATAATCTCTCAGGGAAAGGAAACCTTTTCTATTTCAAAGTGTCGAACTATATCTTTAATTCCCCCAACACGATAGGAGAAATATGATATACGGGAAGAGATACCGGTTGTGTCACTAGTTCCAAATCAGTTAAAAACTAAAAATCCCTCTATGGGGGTAAACAATAAAAAGCCTCTAGGATCACCTCTTGGAACTCATCCACTAAAGAAGGTAATTCACCCTCAAAAGCAACACCATCATCTTCCATTGTGAGGGACAATAATTGAAATGCGTGAAAACCCAAATCTAGGAGTGGAGGTCTACCATGATCCTATCAATGATCCCATTACCCACAAAAAAACTAAGCACATTCATTAGGTACCATTAGAATTACCTACCACCTATAATAGTCAATTGTTTCTTGTAAGTTCACCATCTAATCCATTCCCAGGATCACATTAAAATGACCCTTTTCAAGACCATGAAATCCCATTCCAACTTGACCCTTGACAAGGTGAGTGCACAAGATGTTTACCAGAGACCCTTCTCCTTCATCTTACATTACAATATTACAACCTCCATAGCATAAGACATGATCTCGGTTGGAAAATTCAATAGAATCAAAATGAGTGAAGAGATAAATGAAACACAAAACCAGTATAAAAAAAGATTCTACTGTATAAGATTCACCCAAAATTGTACATAGATCTATCGAGGTACCTACATATTGTCCCGTTGGTAGTTGATCCACAACATTAAGATAACTAGACTCCACCTAGGTCTGAAATCAACCACTACCCTTTGGTTCTTCCATGAACTCACTCTAAAAAGAAGAAGATATTGTCCCACCACTACAACCACCAAACCAAGATCCCACCCTCTTAGATGATTTTGATTGGGGTGACACTAACATGGAAGCCATAGATCCCACACCAATCTGATATGGGTTCCCCATCATGAAAAACAACTATACAGGATTCCCATAAATCCACTCTAATGGAATGGTTTTGGGAGGGGAAATACACACAATCCATATGTGGCATTCCTTCATCCACTGATGTCACATAACAAACCCTTTATCATAGGCCACAAATGAAGACTATTGATAAGAGTGACCTGAAATCCCACTTCCTTTTTCCCCTTATAATATCAATTCCTCTCCTTTTTGAATGAAATACCAGTGCACGTCATTGAAATAACCCCAGATGAACCAAACCAAAAATTATGATCAGTATGAACTATAAAACCTCGATCAAATTATACAACATAAGTCATTACCTTGAATAGAAAGACTTGAGAATAGATTGCGGGCTGCAAACCCCTTTTGAATCGTTGACCCTTCCAATGCTAATTACAAACTACTTCTGGTGTGTACCAAACTAGTGTGGAAAAGTTGTTGGCGTACTCCATCATTAATTTGTCTGCCTAAACAAGTCCTGAAAACTCCTGGGACCTAGAATATGACAATAACATAGTGAAATACTAGTCACTAAAGACCGACTTGAAGTCTTTCTAGCTCATCTACCCATGCTTCCCTGTTTGGATCGTTATTCCCCACCACCTTTGACTATTACCTTCTAGAAAAAACTATCCCCTTTTGACCTTGACATCCTCAAGAGTGTCCAGGAATTCAAACATGTGTTATATCTTCTTGAGATAATCCTCCACATCCTAAGGCTCTGTGCTACATCATAAAGAAGGATGCTTTTTCTTGATAAAGTACTTGGATTTTTTTCCTAGGACCATATTTTGATTACCTAATTGGAGAAAAACCAGGACCCACTCTCTATCATAAATCCTAAATATCCCGAAATATAGCTTCCAATAACCACTGTGCAAGTGGTGAGG
This sequence comes from Viscum album, assembly GCA_963277665.1. Lineage (NCBI taxonomy): Eukaryota > Viridiplantae > Streptophyta > Magnoliopsida > Santalales > Viscaceae > Viscum > Viscum album. Next base: position 1,380,842,180 of record OY728127.1, read on the forward strand.
GATAACTCTCTCCTACCTCTTCCTGCGACTACATAGGAAGTCTTTATGGAGGGGTTTTTCTAAAATAAGAAAAAATCAAAAGAAAACTCTCAATACAACATATATGAATGTATTTAAGTAAAGAAATAAAAATAAACCAAACTCATCATGAAAACCTATCAAACTGACAACTTCACCCCCACCCAATGTCCATATATAGTCTGCCGCCTACACATCCCACCTGGAGGAGAAGTAAAACTAAAATCCAAATATCTTATAAGGAATCAAGTTCTGTCATGAGGTTTTCTTCTAGGAACCCTACTAGCATCCATAACTTTAGGCCTCGATAGTCCTAGCTCTGGTCTATCTATACTCATGAAAAATAAAATGACCCAAAATAGATACCTTATAAGATTCCATTTTTTCCACTAACCAAGCCGAGTCATCATCCAAATTAGCCCTCGGCCTGATCCATGGCATAGCCTGGAGGGCGTTCCAAATCCCTATGGGCTGGTAACAAGTGACCGAGTATCAATGTTACAACATGGGAATAATATATAAAAATTTATAAACATAACCCATCCAAAAATTAAATTAACTAAAAATGAAAATTTCACAACCAAACAGGACTAAAACAATTCCAGATTTGAGTTTATTAATATTAAACAAAATAAAAATTGGGATACAACCAAAAGTGAAAAAAACTATTCCAAAACCCACCAAGTGGAAAGAGGATCATCTCTTCAAGGCCATATCCACAACACTTATCCACGTATAACATCTAGAAATCTTAACTAGATTCTCCAAATACCTTTCCCTTAACAGTTTCAAAAATAACAAAGTATACTTACACCCGAATGTATAAGTAATGTGCGATCTAATACCCAGTAAGATTCCACCCAACAATAGATTCCATGTTCTAAAAATTATATGATAAATAAAATTCATTTTTAAATAAATAATGAATGAAAAAAATTTCTGTTGGAACAAAATATATGGAAAACCACATGAAAACAAAACATGCTCTCTTTTGTAATAACCAACAAAGAATATTGTATGCCTTCAGTATTTACGATATAAAAAATGATAAATAGTCATGGTGAAGCCCTTGTCTGCAATATTTAGAAATGAAACACAGGGTACCACGTATCTCGGTGAATATATATATTAGAAACCATGACTAATAGTGTTCCCATGCATGAGCCACTCGGAGTGGACACCCCAATGGCGTAATTGTCTCCAATCTTCATCAATATTTAGTTAGTGATGTAATCATCAATCCCGCTATGTGAAATTAGCATGAATCCACATCTGTATGACTAGAAAACTAGTCCTATTCTACCCACGTAGTTACTCAATATTCCCTTTTTGCACAATTAAGTTTCGCATTTCACAAAACACACATCTTTCACATTTAATAAACCAAACAATGCATTACACCTCAAAAGACATCACATGAACACCCAAAAATACAATTTTGAATCCAAAATCACACCATTTCCAATTCAAAACAGTGTTTCCACCACTTTAACTATTTAATAAAACACTTTCACAATTCATAAAATATTATCATGTTGCTCGATGAGGGTTTACACCATGAATATACAACATTTAGTGTATAAAAACAATTTTTGAGCCATATGTAAATCATATAATTCTAAAAACCAGTTTTTAAACACAAAAATAAATCATATAACATATAATTAAAATCATGTAATAAATAGAAATTCCTCAAAAAAAATTTAATCCTAGAATCACCTACATTATCTATGGAATCTCCTGGAATCTGGTGTTAAACATTAACTGCACCTCGACCGCACATTATTGAAACTAGATCAGACTCTTTACATGGATACTAGACCTAAGAATTAAATATCAAACCCCTAAATCATAACCCTATACAATTTAGAAAATGATATTCGTGAAAAAAGGAATGGAACCCCTAGAATGAAGGGAGAAAACAATGGAAAAACTCACTTACGAGAAGAATCTTGAAGTTATCCCACATAATACACCTAAAAAATGGAGGTCTAATGAATCATGTGGGATTAATGGATGCTTATATGGAAGAAAATATAGAATTGGGAATAATTTGGGTTAATTTGGGGTTAAATTCGAGATGGAAAAAAGTTATAATGCACATATTTAATGACCTAGACATGCCACATGGTTTGTCAAACTGTGTGGAGACCATGTAGTTTACACTATCTATCCCAGAAATTCCACATAGTCAGCCTGCACAGTTTACAATAAATTCTCTAACCAGGTGATAAGCCGATATCAAAAACCCCTCATGGCTACATTGTTACTAGAAACTATGCCACAACCATGCTCTAGGGTTTGTCCGGCCAAAATATTCCATTTTAACTCCAAAACCTAAAAAAATCTATGGGTAAAAAGGTAAACTGTAAATGAATGAAAAATATCTCAAAAGAAAATCAAGGATATGACACTCAAAATAAACCCAAAATATATACATAATATATAAAATAAACTATGAAAAAACATAAATTATATGGGTTACTATAGAAACTATTTTTCATAAATTCCACCATCGATAAAAGGGATAAATCACACACATTAGGGATGATACTTGTAAAAAATATCTTGTTTCAGGATATTAATTTCATGTTATTATTCTAAAAACATATGAATAGAGTATTTCATACTCTATTTCTGAAAAAAAACCTAACTACTGATAAATTATATATGTGACACCCAAATTTTTTTTGATAGTTTTCTTTTTCAAAAAAATTTATTTCTTTTATATCTTGTGATACATGAATCCCGGAGTGTAAATAAATTTTAATACAGAATATCCTAATAAAATTTTCATTATAATTGAGGTATTTATAGGAATAAAATCATTTTGATGTATGTATAAAGGTTTTAGGAAAATTGACTACATTGATAAATAAGAACTCAATATTTATTAAAGTCTTTATATGTTTCAAAAAATATATTTCCTCCTCTAAAATGATTTTTATATAATATTAAAGAATTATTTTTTTAATAAGAAGTTTAATTTTTGAGATAAAAATTTCATAATTGACATATAGTAAAGAGTATATAATTTGTTGAAAATATTAATTTTTAAATGAATACTTAAAACTAATGATTTTTATTGAAAACTATATTTTTATCCAATAATATTCAATGTTATATATATTATAAATAGTTTTAAAAGTAAAAATAACTAATCTATATTATTGATAATAAAATTATAGTAATTGGAGTTATATTTATGTGTAATTTTGTATGAAATCATAATATACGTGGGAATTTTTTTTAAATAGCTTTTAGTCACCTATTGAGAGTTTATTTTAAAATTAATTTCATCTAGATTCAATGATTAAATATCATAAAATTGATTTAATATTTATAAGTAACATAGAAGAAAAATTTCTGACTAAATATTTATTTTTCATACTGAGCAGTAAAATAAACTATGGTTACGGTTAAAATAGTTTTAGTGGGAGGGTTATACTAAGAGATAAGTTTAAATTTTTTAAATTAAACTTTCCAAATCATATATGTAGGCACTATTTCATCCTAATAATAAATCATATTTTAATTTTATTACATATTGAATTATTTTTCTTGATTATTTCTTTATTAAATATTAATATTTTAAAAATTTTCATATGTCTCCTCTTCCCTATATATAAAAGGACACCATTACATTATCTTCATTATACTACATAATCCATATATATTGGACATTACATAACCATTTCTCTTCTATCTTATCCTATCCAATGTGTGGATATTTAGATATATATGTATAAGATATATTATTTTATTATAGTGGTGATCATATCCCATTTGAAGATTGTCAAAATCAATGTATGAGATTTATGTTACAACCATATTATTTATCAGGATTATTTACGATTAAGTTTATAATGATGAAATTTCATGATATAACACAAAATAATCTAATGAAATTTATTCTCCTAAGTCATTTTGTGATATTATAGTATTTTCATTAATTATACTATCTTTAGGTACTCGTGATATAAAAATTACATTTTAAGGGAAATTTAATTTATTTTTCTAATTAGTCAAAAATTAATTTTCATTCATGTATATGTTATATAAAAATTTTATTAATAATTTTTTAAATATTCACCTATGATTTTTTAATATCATTTTTATGATTCACTAAATTTCCTAAATAAGGTATAAATGGAATTGTATTTTTATTTTCATAATAACATACTTTTTACTAGAAATGTGAAGTGATCCAAAATTTAAAAATTAATTGCATGAAGATAATTTTCATACATCATGTACAATTGATGATCTTATGAAACATTTAAAATTTTAAAAGTTTCTTTTGACAAAAAAATGTATTTGATAAAATTTTAGAAAATAGATTTTAATTTATTTATTTCATCCATGGAAAGGTTATCTTCATCAAGAAATATTACATGGAATAATATAAATTTATTTTCATATTTGATGAAATATTTTTATGTTAGATTTTCATTACTATGCATATGATCCAATGAAAACATCCTTATTATTTTTGAAGATGGTTTATGATTGTTATAATGAGAGATTCATGAATCCTTTTTATTTTCCACAGGTTATGTTTTGATGGAATGTTGAAATGTTTATGAATCTCATTTACATACCACATTTTATGATATAAGATGAATTATTTATAATAATTTGGAACATGTATACAATATATGACGTAATTGAAATATGATCCAATAATTATTTATTGGTCGAAAGCATTGGGTGAAGATGGATTCATAATGAGTTAATAAGAAATAGAATAAGGGGTGAATTAAATTTCATAATGGACTCTATCCATTATAAAAGTCTTGGGATTAAATTTTCTCAAAGGATATGATTGAATGGGGAGTGAACCTAATCACATATTAGATTCTAGGAAGTAATACTAGAAAATATATATGATCTTCCTTGTTTTTTTGTATGCCAAAAACATATTCATTTTTCTAATTTTATACTCTCATGGATAATCTTCATTGATTATTTTATAATTTTTATATTATAAAATAAATTTTTTTTCCATGACTTAATATTATAGTCTATAATATACATGAAATGGTTTTCACATGTTATTCTCATGTAATCATATCATTGTGATCATTTTATTCTTATATAAACATTAAAATATCAAATGTTTTTCCTTTCTATCAACTAATGATGACCATTTTTTTTCATATCCAGATATTTTAATGAAATAGTTTTAGTATGATATGTCAAAATATTTGTTAATATATAACTTTTCTACTTTATTTCATGGGAAAGTGCATAAGAGATTTTTAGGTGTCTGATAAATAGAGGAATTTCACAATGAGAGTGTGATGCTCTAACCTCGTCATCGTCAGCTCCACCATAATCTCCTAGTGAAGAGATCCTTATTGACTCTAATGTGATCCAATAACCAAATAATTGTTTTTCTACCAAGGTTAAATATTTTTAAGAGGTTCTTGTTGGTAATAAACCAACAGATCTATGAGCATGGCCTTTGGTATTCAGGGATCAGCCTTTCGAGATTCTGTCTACTCATCGAGAGGTTTTCTGTTCTGCTAGGGTTGATGTGTTCCCTTCAGTAGATCATTCAGTGAGTGATATTTTTGAGGTTTCTTCCTTTCATGATCATTCCATGGTGGATTAGTTTTGTCAGGGGAAACACCATATTCTGTTTTCTAAATCCATAATGGAATCATGGGACCTTCATCTTCTAGTGCTAGTTTCAGTGATCTCCATATATAACTTCTGCATTTACCTGTTTTCAAGATAGGATTTTGTAAAGGTGTGGTCAAGGAAAGATAACTAATATGGTAACTGGAAATTTTCATATTCTAGATGCTGTCGGGATTTCCACTACGTGATGGAATCAAGTATGGCTACGGTCTAGGTGTGGCTACCCAGGTTTCCCCTATTGTTCCATAACATGGGGATTCATCAGAAAGTCTATAATGCTTTTGGTCATTTTTTATATTTGAATTTTAATTCAAGTAGTATTCAGGTAGAGAACTCACCATGGGTGTACTTTGAGTTGGATTTGGCTTCAGAGTTACATGAAATCGTTTTATTAAGGATGTGGGAGAACTTATCCTCTTGGAAACATATTTTGTACCATGGTCTTCCGTATTTTTTATTCAGTTTTCAAGATGAAATACCACTCATTGAAGATTTGTATAAGAATAAGGGTAGGTCACATTTTTTCAACCTAGGTTCAATGTTCATCAAGAAACTGGTGAATCATTTATCAAGAGGAGAATATTTCACCCGAAGTTCCTTTATCACCTGATGGCATTTTATCACCCGAAGGAATTTTACATCACTCGAAGGATTATTCACATCACACCCAAAGAATTTTTTAAATCAATCCTGAAGGCCTTTTACAATGAAAAACTGACACCCATGAACATACCATTTTTTTGTACCTCCATTCATCGCAACTGGGACACATCGCTTGATCTCCGCAACCAAGAGGACTTTCGATACATAGTACAATCATGAATCAATTTGCACGATGTCGCCAACAATTATCTCTCCATAATCTCACATCATCATATTTCCACACACGCTTTCATTAGAAATCATTGAAATGCCATCATATCTATCATCATCACCTCTATTTCATTATTATTCATCATCTTCACTTTTCACCTGTTACCACAAACGTGGAAACCCCTTCCTTGTATCTCTCATTGTGGCTACATCTTTCCCATCCCACATTCAAAAACATGCTACCACATCCTCTTATATAGAAATCATGTCCATTTCTCCATTTAATACGGTCAATAATCATAATTTCATCAATTAATAATGTAAATAACTCTTAATTTATTTTGGGTGAAAATCATCCATTAATGTTTAGAAACTCCCCCCATTAATAATTTTCCATCTCTTAATTATTTAAATTTTAAATCACAAATCCCAACAATATCCACCTTGATTTAAAATTCAATTAATCCAAATTCATCAAAACCATCTTTGTTAATTTGTTCACTGGATCCACCAAGCTCTGAATGTCACCCAATGAATGGAACATGTTGAATGACAGCTGCGGCCAAGAAAAATTTCGATATTCCAGCAACACCGATTATACTATCGTCATTTTTGGATGACATCTAAGTCTTTGATAAGCTCCTTCACCAGAATCTTGTCACCTTGTTCTAAAATCGATAAATTCATCCAATTCCTATGATAGCACTATTGGGATGTAGAGCCCGATGCCACAGTGGAAGCCATTATTGCATAAAACAAAAAATAGGAGAAGATTTCACCTGATGTCCATTTATAAAACGAAGACATTTTATCACCCGAAAGAATTTTATATCTCCCGATTGATTTTTAACATCGCACCCAAAGGATATTTAACATCACAACTGAAGGACTTTTAAAGTGAAACACTGAAACCCATGAATGTACCTTTTTTTTGTATCGTTGATCATCACAAATAGGGCACGCCACATGATCTCCACAACCTAGAGGAATTTCAATACATGGCACAATTATGAATCTCCTTGCACGCTGTCGTCAAGAATTCTCTCTCCATCGTCGCACATCATCATCTTCATGCACATGCTTTCATTCTCTATCATTGAAATACCATCATCACCATAATCAACACCTCTGTTTCATTATTCTTCATCATATTCGCCTCACACCAGTTACTGCAAACACAACAACCCCTTTATTATTTCTCTCAGGGCGGCTACGTCTTTGCCAGCCCACATTCCAAAACATGCTAAAACATCATATTATGTAGACATAATTCCCATATCTCCATTTAATGTGGTCAACATTCATAATTTCATCAATTAATATTGGGAATAACTCTTCATTAATGTTGGGAGAAAATCATCCATTAATGTTCAGAAAATCCCTCCATTAAAATTTTTCTCCCTTAATTATTTTAATTTTAAATCCGAAATCCCAACATTATATATTATTGAAGGTTTATCAAATAGTATATCTGTGCCAAAAACACCGAGAGAGAATAAAATTTTCCTGTGTATGCCTTATATACTCAAGGGATCCTTACTGGTTATACCATTTATGATTCAGTTTGGTCTTTTCTAGAAAGTTATTAGTTTTTTAAGGGCGATTCCTTAGGGCTACTTTATTTTCGAAATACTTGATCATGGGTCCTGTATGGATTATTCATATTTATAAAATGTGAACATTAGGATGATGATAAGTAATATATGTCCATAAATGGTTCTAGTTATGAATAACATAATAATGTGAAATGCAGATTTCATAGTATCATGTTCTCTATGTATAAAATTATAGAACGATTCTAATAATACATTTATTTTTTTATCATAATTATTTGTATTGAATATTAAAATAATAACATGTTATATTTTTCTTTAAAATCATGCATCAGTATAGTTAGTATTAGGGGAAGGTATTGTTAACATTGGAAACTATGATGGGAAAATTTAGTGTGCATCGTTTGGATAATCCTATGTATAGAATTATGTACTATGATAAAATAAATAATAGAGTGTCATTTTCTATGAAAAATATCCCCTTCTATATAGTAGTCTAGGATTTTATTTATATAGAGATGAATCTATTGTTAATAACCCTAAAAATATTGGATATGTGTATCTCGTAAATCAATATGATGAATAATTAGTTTCACCTTACTATGCAACTAGGATGACACACCGAAGTTATAAGCATAGAAAAAACAAAATTTACTTATGAACCACATTAAAGTATTTAAATAGATGATGGCCATGAGTGTTATTGGTTAATCCGAAGGTTTCTCAGATTAAATGGAATGTGTAATTATTTACACATCCTATAAATTAGTTTTTAGGATTATGTGGATTCTCTAATTGATTATTGTTTCTCACAGTATGATTTCTATAATTATTCAATGGTTGGAACCCATGAAATAGTGATAATACTAAATTTTAAAGAAAATTCAATGATTGTTATCCTAAGAAACCAAATGTTATTGGCTCTGGAATGAAATATTTTGATGTTATGCATATTAAAAAATCTCAAGAGATTAATAATGATGTTATTTAAATTGATAAGAGGATTTAACAATGTTATATTTATTTATTGATGATGAAATGTATTATATATTTTAGTAGATCCATTTATTTTCTAGTTTGCTGAGAAATGGATATGTAACATTGGAATGAAAATTTATTATATCTAGTTATCGGTATATAACAAAGTAATTATTTTATAATTTGGAATTTGGAATAGATAAATGGTAAAATATTATCAAGAACATGAGGAAATTGGATGAAATTGACTAAATTGAGTGTGATGAATATAGGATAATATTAGTTAGTATGTACATTACATGTATTTTCATATGAAAATGGTAAAAAATTCCTTGAGATAATGTATAAGGATTATTAATCTTTCAGTACCTTGGAGGAAAATTTTAAAATAATTTTGAGGTATTATTATGGTAATTTCTTCCAACCTAAACTAAAGTTTGATCAATCTTTTAATGTTAGAAAAACTAGTGTATTAAGGGAGTTATTGATTAAGGAATTCTGTATCTATGAATAAATCATTTGATGTTCAATCAAGGTAGATATGGATATTGGAGTTACCCATCTGTCTCCTGGTTTTTATAAGAAAGGATATATGGACCTGAAAGGAAATCATAAAAACCATAGTGAAAATAATATGAGCATTATTTCACAGTCAAATTGAAGAATGAAAAATGGGGGAAATTTGATTAACGTAACTATTATATGATATATGTTATAAAAATAATTTATTTATGAAATTTAATGCTAATTTCATGGAAAGATGTTAGTTAATTATGTATACTAATAAAAGGATCTATATAATGTTCCACCCACACTACTATGATTCAATTGAAAGGATTGATGAAATTATGAAAACCAATGTTCAAATTCGAAGGCTAATCATGATGATCAATGTCAGATAAATATTACTTATAGGGAGCATAGGAAATATTTTTAAATACCAACTGATGATGAAGGGATTTACAAATATGTGGTTCAAGGTACACATATTTACAACTATAGGACTACTAATTTAAATTTTTTGTTTTGGATCTACCCGTTATTTTTTATCAGAAAAATTTTCCATAAGTATAAAAATTAATGTGATCAATGATTTTTATACATGGATGTTACTTCATTTTATATTTTTATTCAATACATTTCATAAACACAGATATGAGTATAGTAACAATTTAGTTATTTTGGGGAGTAAATTGACCACCATCTAATTTCATGAAATATCTTAAATGTAATACATAATGAACCTACCATTAAATACTCTCCATAGAAATACCCTACATAAAACAATTATGTATAACATAGAAATAGGAAACATTTGGAAGGGAAAAATATTATACTCAATAATGATAAACAAGGGAGATATGTAAGAATAAAATTAATATTAGGGTATGAAAGCATGATAATAAAAAGTGATAAACATACCCTATACATTAGATACTAAAATAATGAGTAAAGAATAAATAATTGAAGTATGAAAGTTAAGAATCATATGAAATTCAAAAAACATCATACTTTAGAGCATAAAATTGGAAATGTACATTTAATTGGGCCTTACACATATGCCTATAAAATAATTTCCATAATAGAATTGGTGCACTGACTAGCAATAATAGTGGAGTTAGTTCACTCATGAGACTATCATAGTAGTCATGGTTTACTCCCAAAAGCATCATTATGTAAAAATACCCTAATAAACTAGGTTCATTACCAATTATATTCATGAATGTATCAGGACATATATATATTTACCCGATGCATTAAACGGTGATTTAGGTCCCACTATTATCATAATGAAAACCATATTGATGTTTGACACAACATCATAAATCATTCAATATATAATAACCAATTAAATAAAATGGTTTTCAAAAACATTTCTACATATTATAACCTATGAAAAAGGTATAGGATTTATAATCATTTCATCATTCCATTAATGCATTACCCATGGGAAAAGAAACCGGATTCATAAGGATTTTATCATGGTATATCACCTAGAATAGAAATGGGATTATTAAAACTATATTCATCATAAACTATTAATATAAAATCTAATTATTGTATCCTTGGTTCATATCCGAAGAAATGTATATATTGCACCAAGGAATTAAATTTTTGATGGAGAATGATTTTAGAAGATAAATCACATGTAATGTCTCCTAAGAATGATAAATTTTCATAGAAATTCAATTTTTAAAAGGTAATATAATTTTAAAATACATTAATTTTAATATAAACATGATAATTTATAATGGATTATTTAGTATCATTTAATGAATTTTATGAATAAATATCCTTTCCCCATTGACAATATTATTTTAAAATAAGAAACTTTTTGAAGAAATATTTTTCATTTTTAAATAATTTATTTTATTATAAAAATTTCCCAAATACTAAAAAAATATTTGAATTGAAATGAAATTTTAAATCATTGAAGCTATTAATAGAATTAGTTAGTGTTAATTATATCCAAAAATACTATTTAGGTCCTGCATATGAAAACAAACATTCTATTCACATTTTCAGTGAATGAGAAACATATATATTTGAAAAGAAATTAAAATTAATTTTAAAAAATATGAAAAAAATAATTGTAAAAATATCACTAATAAATAATATTGGAATGGATAAAATTATATTTTGAACCCCTTTGTTAAAAAACTAATTTGGATGATTTTGGTTTTTGACTGAAGAGATAAATAATGAATATTTAAAAAAACTATTTCTCAATATTTTTACATATGAATGATTTGAAAAATTGTAATATTACATTGGAACATGGACAATACAATTTTATAGTAAAATTCAGGATAATTCATAAGAATTAGATAACATGATTTCAATATTTGAGTCGTAATCATAAACAATAACGATAAACGATGAGATTGTGAAATAATACTCTTACTACTATGGTAACATTGAAACACAACCCCCATGAAATAGAAATATAAAAACCAATATGTCCAACCCCATAATATTAAATATATTAATCAAAAAATTCATTTATGCAAAGTATATAAATCATAAAAAATATGTTGTGAATATGGAATGTGTCTCATAGTTTTAAAATGTGACTGACAAATCCATTAACGTAAGACTCTACTTCTTTTGTAACCATTAAAAACTCATTTATAATAAATATATATTTATTATAAATATGTTAATAAACCATATATATATATATATATAATACCATATATGATTTAATAATATCCCATTGTTACCCATTTATTAACAATTCAAAGTTAAATTAACGTTTCTAGTAACAACCGCATTGTTTTTCATATATGTTTTGATTTTTTATTTTGGGTTCTCTTATATTAATAATGATTCCATAAAACCCTAAATAATATTCAAGATATAATTATCAAATTTACATATAAATAAAAATTTATTTCAAGTCAAGAGATATATATTTCATAAATGAACTATGTTACGATCATGGAGACAAAAGGTCATTTGTACATATGAGTAACATTTCAATTTTTTGATAATCATTATAGATAAAAGGAATGAAATATTATAAATATTTAAAATTATATTAATATCACATGTAACGTAATATTTCATAAAATATAATTATTCATATCAGCCACATGGTGTGGAAATGAAAAGATAGACTGGCATCACTTTATGATGGTGGAAGTCCACAAGTACACGAACACCGTTATCGTCTTTCAGTCGGTGAAAATGTGTGAAATAAAAAGATATAATATTTTTTTAAATGATAAGTATGTCATTATTATAATAATTATTTCATTTGTATCACATATATTTATTTTCATTATCCTTATTATCTTCTATTTAAATCACTAGAGAAAAACATATCACACTAATGTTGTAGTCCTATGTACACCTGAGAGAAAATATTGTATCCCATATGGAATGTAAATAAAAAGGTATATTTGTTATTATTAATTTGTTGGAATAATTATGTTATACATATCATATATATACTTTATATCCATCATCATACCCAACCTTGAGTAGCTGCAATGGAAAAAATGAATGACATAGGTTTGTGAGGCTATAGTCCTCCATACACATGAATCATGAGTTTGTAAACCATTTTATGGAAGTGGATATAGTTTCATGTCATGAACATAACATAACAACATTTATTCATATGAAATATATTTAATTTGTTATATAATAATGTTTTAATAATAATTTAATGTAATGGAGGGTAGAAAAAAAAATAAAATGGCTCTTTGATGAACGTTACCTCTTATTTAGGTATCCTCATTATGTTTGCAAAGAAATACTTCATAGGTTATATATTAATAAAATAATGACTTTGTTAATATATTAGGGATTTAGGTTGGTTATTAGTTCATTTCATGGTTCATCCAAATTTTTTGATGGTGTGAAGTGGAGAGGAGTGCGGGTGGCCTTCTTTAAATGTCATGAGTGCAATAATTTCAATTTTTGAACGGAAAATGATGTACCCATTTTTTTTCACATTCCAAATGTATCCATAATGGAGTATTATCAATAATTTTACATTATAGGTTAGAAAAAATTCCATATAATATATTATATACAAGTATTTAGATAATATTTATCCATTTATTCATAGTTTAACCCCCAATAAACCCTTTCTACCTTATCCACGATAAATAATTTTTACTTTTTTCAATATAATTTTTTGACAAAAATATTGTGGATGAAAATAGAAAAAAAAATAATTATTAGTCAATAAATGAAATCCATTTTTTAAAATTAAATTAATATAATGGAATTTTTTTTATTTAAATTTAATCCCACATACATTATGGTAAATCTATTAGTACGTGAAAATGATCAAATGTATTTGAAGTTTTCCTATTAAAATTCAATATTAAAATAATTACAATGAATTAAATAGTATTAAGAGATATATAATTTAACTAATTTTACTTTTAAATGAATTTTAAAAATAATTTATCATTATAAATAATTTAGAAAAAAGGAATTTTGATTTAAAAAATATTATTATTATTTATTAATTACAAAATTATCTTTTCAGAAAAGGATCTAAAAATCAACCAAACATAATTATGAAATGATTATTTAGGAAATAAATTTAATTTTTTTATAGAAATTTTATATTTTTTTAAAAAAATTAAATTCGAAATCAATACCCTTAGATGCTATAAAAAGAGGGTTTTCATGAACTATATTTTTCAAGCCCAGTATGATATTATATTAACTATTTCTCTAATAATATTCATTATATGAATATTAATTAATATTTATTGAAATAAAATCTAAAATTTTATTCAATTTATTCCTCATTAAATATTGTTTTGTATTATTAAAATTTATCAACATTAATCACTTTAAAATATCTTTCGAGATAATGATTTTTTGAGACAAAATATATTCCTATAATGAAACTTAGTATAAAGTTGATTGGGATGTATTCCAAGTGATTAAATATTAATAAAGATTTTTTTTAAGAATTTGGTGCCAAAATTTTCTCTATTGTTGAAAAAAGTAAATGTCTACCTTTTTCTAGAGTAAACTCATTATATGGTCCATAGGATGAGGGGACATTAAATCTAGATAGATGAACCTAATGGCTAGTATTTTTTCCAATGTAACTCTGGTGAATAGTATTGGTATAGTTATCTAGATGAAATACCACCTACCATTGTAATGCTTCAACTATAGTCCAATATATAGTGCCTACACCGATTCCGTGTCTCTAGTGAAACAGTGCCACTGCTGTTATAGTTCACCTACAGTACATGTACACTTCTGATACTCAAACCTTCGCCCAATATGGTTTTGATCCCCCTTCCATGATGTTGTATTTAGGGATTCTTACTACTATGTAAAACTTCAAATACAACTAAATTAAATAATATTTATATAAATTGACGACAGAAAAGGAAATTTAAATTTCTTAATCTATTTTATATAAATGATTGATTGAAAAAAAATTGAATTTTTAAATAATCTCTAAAAAATCAATATTTTTATAAAATTTTAAAAAATTTAATAGTATGTTATTTTCATTATGATGATTCCAAAATTTAAGTTCAATTTTTCATAAAAAAATTTAAAATCTATTCAAATTATTTATAGATTTTCTCATAAAATAAATAAAAAATATTTTTTATGAAAATAATTTTATGATCAATGTAATTACATTCCCCAAAAGGGAATGATTATTTACTGAGAATTTATAATTAAATTGTTACTGAAAAGGAATTTTATAATTTTATGTCATATTGTAGTTAATAAATTTCATACCAATATCTTTAATGTTACGGTTATAGTTACCATTTTAATATTATATTATTTTATCCTTCGTTGAAGTTCAGTTTCATTTGTTAGGAAATCCATCGAAGAAACACATTATTTCATGTAATGATAGATAATATCAGTGTTACCAATAATTCAAGTTATCAAAAAATTTAAATTAATTTGAATAAAATAATTCCTAAAATTTTAGGATGTTTATAATGAACAACTCTTTTTATACACAAATATCAAATCTATTTAGATTAATATTAAATACATTATAATATTATCGATTCTAAAATGATAATGGTTTAGATTCAATAGTGATTAGATATAAAGTATTCTTATTTTATACATTATCTTCAACATATCCCACAAAGATCTTCTAAAATAGTTATCCTATTATGAAAACCATGCACAAACATTTCTCTATTTCTTGGGGGAATGAGACCTAAGAAAGTGTGATCATAGATGTTTGGTAAGGATAAACATTGGAGATATGAATCCATTGTCATAAGAAATCATAAAATAATAAAAAATTTATGTTGTAATGATTATAACATAAAAATCTTATACCCAACCTATCATATATAATAAAAAATAGTCGAGGAATAAGCATTATTTTTTCAGAAACCAAAGATTAAAAGAGTGATAAATCATCAAAAATCAATCAGGATAAATAATATAATGTCATTGATGTGTGACCCCATCATAAATAGGAAATTAATTTCACATATCATGGTTAACTAACAATTCCATTGACATATTTGATTGGGACACACATTTTTTCTTTATTTAATCAAGATGAACATATTTTCTCTAGTTCATAAATCCCATTGACAAGTTTCCCATTTTTATTTCATGAGATGTAAATAATTCTCCAAATAATTAGAAGGAGATATAGGTTCCACACATAAAATAATTAAAACCATAAATATGTGTTCCAAAATTATATAAATCCTATTAGAACACAAGAAGTTAAATTAGGGTTAATAAGAATTTCAACATAGCATGAACTATTGTGACACTAGCCTTTTATATATAACATTACATGATTTTATGAATAACCATACATTAGAGTGAAATCAATGGATCGTAAATCCTAGTGTCTTGGAAGACTAGGTACATAAAACTGAAAACATGGAACTAAATAAATAATTTCTTTATTTAATATTCAAATTGAGATTCTAACATCAATTTTTCTCAAACAATTGCATTGGGTACCATGGGGAACACATGAACAATTAATGAGCTAAATATATTGGTAAGAGAATAAATATAAGAACAAAACACTAGCACATGGGATAGAAGGCAATCCATCATGATATAAAAAGGCATGTAACATATAGAATCAGAACATATAAGCATGGAATAAAATAAACTTGAAGTCTTAGTAATGTATAAGAAACATAAAACCTGAAACTATCAGGATTCATGGATAACCTCCAAGACCATGGCACATGGTAGCACAATCCAAGACTGACCACCATGACAATTGCATATAATAGCACAAGCCAAGGCTAACTGCCAACACCATCGCACGTAATATCTCTTGAGACTCAACATTACCAAATGAAATGAAGATCTATCTGTGTTCACCCATATTAACATGTTAATGAATATTTATTCCACATATGGAATCATACAAAATTAATCATACATAATCATAAGGGTTCTCATGGAAAGAATTTAGCATCATACTCATGTCATATATCATAATAGAGGGGTGTATCATACAAGTGTCCATGAAAGAATGGAATTAAAACATAAATGGAAATTGATAAAGGATAATTGGAATATATCATTGTATGTTCTTTTAAACAAAATTGACAACTTTTATGATGTGTATTTAATAAATTTTATCTCCAAAACACTTTTGTGAGATTTAAAGAAAAATACTAAAGAACATTTAAAATAGAAAATGGAATAATATTTTATATAAATTCTGAGGTGAACCAAGAGGTATTTCATAATAAAAGTAACTTTTTATAAATAAAATGGTGTCTTAAAATATATGATAGAGTACATTTGGAATTGGGTAATAATTAGGGAAGTTCCCTAAAAACAGGTTTGCTCATATGGAAGTATTGAGGAGGGAAACACTTAAAAACATGTATACCCCCCAAAAGATAATGAAGAAGGGGCCATGATAAATGAATTTGGTACATGTAAAAAAGATATATAATGTTTAAATAAAAGTATATGATAAGGTAATATTGGTAAAATACAGATTTGGAAACCCAAAGGAACAAATGAGGTTTTGGTGGAATCCCTTACGGATTATCGGAATGGTATCAGTTGTAAATTAGAGGGATTATTGAGAGAGAATGGGGATTCTAATTAGTTATAAATCATTAGGTAATTATGGGGGAGGTTCAAAATCATACCCAATGATTATGGATTACACTTGAAAGTTACTAACATAGAAGACATTCTTGAATAAAAGAGAAATAGAGAGAATCTCTTACCTTATGTTTGATGGTGTTCTCCTCGTGATATTAATGACCTTAATAATAAAATTAGATTTCTTAATTAAGAAATATAGAACATATTATACATGTAAAAAATTATTATAGGATTTATATGTTCATTCATGACCTTTTTGATGGGTTAAGTGGTTCAATTTCATTGTTCAGGTCCATTTGTTTCCTTGTATTTACGATCGCTTTACTTATTTTCATGAATAAAGATTCATGTAAAATGGGGATGGTAGTCTAGAATTGGAGTTATATTTTATTATTGAGCATATAGAATGTAATTTTGTTGTAAATTTAATTTTGTTTCTTCGAGTGAAGTTGAATCATTATTTAAAACATCAGTGATAACCTTTCTGGTTTTTTGTCACTACGAACAGATTTTGAATTATAATATAATATCATGTGTAAAAAAATATTATAGAAGCATAAATAGGATATATTACATAATAATATGATTTAAAAATAAAAAAAATGATTTCATGACTTGAGATGAAGATGATAAATAAATTGAAAACACATCGTTCTTGAATGTGCAAAATTAACACATCAAGGATGGTGTCTTTACTACTTGTATAAAAGATGTTTTAAGTACAGATGATAATAACATATTCCATTATCATAAAAACATTACAATACATGTATATTAAATGTGTTTTCATAAAATTTGGATTAATATAGGTAAGGATATAAAAGAAAAGAAATGAACTCGAAAAGAAAGTAAAAGAATTGAAAAGTGGAATTTACCTCTTCAGTCAATCCTCCTTTAGAGCCTCTTAAAGGGATAATATTTGGTCTTTTTAAGAGACTAAGGGAATTTGGAAGTGGGGGATGGTCATGATGAGATATTTTTGAATAATTTAGGGATGGATTAAGTCTTTATAGGAGTGAAGAGAATAGGTATAGAGGGGTGGTATTTATAGTGGATGAGGAAAGGGTTTTCGTAATATTTAATTCCTCAGTTTATTAATATCAATCGAAAGCAGAAGTTGATTTTATTACAAGAAAAAATAATGTAATATGAACATGTGAGTTCGAACCAATTGGTTTGAATCAGCATATCATTATCCTTGACTCTATAAAACATTTATTTAGCTTAATTATCAAATTATTGTATCTTATTATTAAAAATAATAAATTATTTTAATAATATCAAAAAAATGACCCTAACCATTTTTCAATGTGTAGAATCAAAAAATGAACTCCATTTTATAAATTTATTTTCTATATATGATTAATTTTTTTAATTAAAATCAGAATTTACAGGGAAAATGTAGATTTTAAAACAATATGTGATTTTATAATGTTTTCAAAAATTACATAAGGTATTATAAACATATCGTAAAACAAGAAGACTCAAAATTGTGAATTTATGAAGACCTTTTAGTAAAATACATTTTATTTTAAATTATTTAATTAATTTCAATTAATTATTTATGTCTTACAGAAATCCCAACACTTTTACTATGATCGTATTATCACTTATAAGATTTCTAAAGATTATTTATACATTCAAGGGTGAGGTTACATTTCTTTTTGATGAGTTACTATTCATAAGGGTCATATTACCTTTCATAAGGGTGGATTCATATTCATAGGTTTATGTTACTATTCATTTGGGTAGGTTACTATTTATAAGGGTAGGTTATTATTCACCAAAAATTACGTTTTTTCTATCAGACCCCAAAAAACACCATGAACGCAACAATGCATGTCCTATTTTATAAATTCAACATACCAAAGTGGTAAAAATATGTTTAATGGTCATATTGTATTTAGTATCATGATATTTCATCTATAATGTTATTATACTATATGGATTAAATATAATAAGGGAATTCAATTGATAAACCATTGGGTCATTACATTATTCCCCCTTATGAAATTTCACCCTTGAAATATCATTTTACACTCTAGGTCATAATAAGGTGTGGGTACTTTTCCTTATTTTCTCCTTCTGTTCTGATGTTTCCTCTTTATACTTATATTTCTTCCACTTCAGTTTGACCAGGTGAGTAGTCTTGTTACGTAGAACATTATCTCTACAAATAATGACCTTCACTGGATTCTCCTCATAAGCAAGATCATTATCCGTCTATATAGACTATAAAGATAGTACTTGTCAAGGTTCTGTTGTGTACTTCCTATAATGGATTACATGGAACCCATCATGTACTTTCAACATGGTAGGTTTAAGTGAAACTTGATAGGCAACAAATTCAACTCGATCCAGAATCTTTAAGGGGTTGATGTACCTAGGACGTTCCATTCCATTCATCCCAAATATCCTAACCTTCTTCCATGTAGATAAGTAGAGAAATTCCATATCTTCAAATTTTAATTCAAGGTCTTGTCGACGATTTTCATCATTAATCTTATGTGGAATTTAGGCTTCCTTGATGTTCTACTGAATGGTTTTCACCTTATCTACCCTTTCATCCATCATTTTAGTTCCAAGAAGCTTACACTCATCGGCTTCTTCCCAACACGCTAGCGTTATGCACCTTTTCTCATAGAGGGCTTCATATGGCTCCATTAGGATGCTTGAGTGGACACTATTGTTGTAAGAGAATTCAACCAGTGGAAGATGTTGGTCCCATCCTCCTTTGAGGTCCATACACCCTACTCTCAACATATCTTCTAGTGTCATAATAGTTCACTCAGATTGGAAATAAGTTTGAGGATAATAGGTTGTAATGAAGCTCTATTCAGAGCTTAGAGTGCATTGAATACATTTCAAAACATTGTGGTGAATCTCTGATATCTATCAGATACAATAAATAGATTTACTCCATGGATCTGTACCACCTATTTGATATATATCAATGGAATTTGATTCAATGAGAAGTCCTATTGAATTGAGATAAATTTATATTCCCTTGAATGACAATCCATAATGACCCATATAGAATTATCTCCCCTAAATGTCTTAGGAAGTCTAGTGAAAGTGTCTATGGTGATGTTCTCCCACTTCCTTGTTGGTATGGGTAGTGGTCACATCATCCCGTTATATTTATATCTTTCAAACTTCACTTATCAAGATATCAGGGACTTTGATGTATACTCATAAATATTCATCTTCACATTGTCCCACCAAAAGTTCTATCAGAGATTTTGACACATCATTCTGCTCCTTGGGTGAATAGAGAAGGTTGAGATATATGCGTCATTCAAGAAATCCTTATTTATCTCTGGATTATATCGTAAAAATAATTGTGACCTAAAACCAATAACTCCTTCATAATTAATAATGAACTGATATGATTTCCAATTTCTAATGGATTCCACCCTTTTTTTAATTTTCACATCTTTTCTCTGAGCATCCATTATTTTCACTATGAGGGATGATTGAGAAATATTTTAACAAAGGATTATTGATGTTCCTCCATTAATTATTTTGACCTCCATTAAAGAAAATCAATGTATAGTGTATCCTATTCAATTTACATCATTGAAAAAGATGTAAGTTCCTTTCTACATAGGGAATATAAAACCTTATTTCCCATCTGGGATGGTCTTGGATTGAGGAGCCATAATATTTCATGAACTATATCAATATATTATGGATAATTTTAAGATATTTTTGAGTGAATATATATTTTAGACTCTTGTAATATGTATAAATGTCACACTTCTCCCCATAGAGATAATGCCTCCATATTTTTATAACAAATATCATAGCTTCCAACACTAGATCATGCATATGTTAGTTTTTCTAATTTATTTCAACTTCCTTGATTAATTGACTATCACATTACAATTTTATATCAGTATTCAACCTATGAATTTCTTTGAATCATTGTTTTAAACCACGTTGAGTTCTCTACTTAATGGGAGTATGAGTACTGGCACCATGGTAAAGCTCTTTTTGAGCTCCATAAATAACTCCTTACATTCTTAAGTCCAGAAAACCTTCACCCCCTTCTGTGTCATCTTGGTCATTGGGTATTAGAATCATGAAATGTTCTTCAAAATTTTTTAATAATACATGGGTAGACCATGAATGCTATGGATCTCAGTTATAAATGATGGCATGGGAAACTATTTGATTTCCTTTTCCTTAGAATGGTCTATAGATATCTCTTTACTGGTTATAACATTCCCCAGAATGGTACATCTTCCATCCAGAACTCCCATTTATTATAAATTTCATAAAACTTCTCCCTTGGAAATTTCATTAGCACAATATTAAAAATGACCCTCATATTTCTCCATGCTCTTGGAGTATATCAGAATATCATCGATGAAGACTACCAAAAAATTATTGAAGAAATATCAAAAGAATATCTTCATTAGATCCATGAATATTTTTAGAGAATTAGAGAGCCTGAAGAGAATCACAATAAATTTATAGTGTCCATAAACCATTGGAAATGAAGTCTTGGTAATATCTTCTTTCCTCACCATTAATTGAAGATATCTAGACCAAATTTCCACCTTAGAGAAATAACTGGCCCCCTAAAGCTGATCGAACAAGGCACCTATCAGTGGAAGGGGTTACTTATTCATTATTGTGTTTTTATGGAGCTCAAGATGTTCAATATAGAGGTTCATTTATCCATCCTTCTTCTTGATGAAGAAGACTCACGCACCCCATGGTGATGCACTCAGGAATAGAAACCCCTTCTCTGTATTCTACTGTAACTACTTCTTCAGCTCTTCCTGCTCTATGGTGGCCATTCTATAAAGTCTCGTTGATATAGCTAGAGATCCAAGAATAAGTTCAATTGAGAACTCAACATCTCAACTAGGAGGAATACTAGAAAACTATTCATGGAATACATCAATTTAATCCATCACGATGGGCATATCTTCGAGTGAGATTCCCTCCTTTTTCTTAATCATTTGAGCTAAAAAATCTGGCTCATAAGGAATTAATATCCCCACACGAGATGATGATTTTAAAGGATATTCATATTCCTCCATAAACATGTATAATGTTGTATGATGTTTTGGGATTTGCAGAGTGATCTACCTTTCCCAAAAATTGATGTTGGATTTTTATAATGATAGACAATATGTGCCCTAGATAACATAGAACTACACTAAAGGAAGTCTGAAAATATTTGATGGGAGGTAAATTCCAGAAGCATTTATCAAGGAGGTGTTATAAACCAGGGATTCAATAATTTCCACATTTTCTATTCTCATATATAACATATCCTCCAAATTTTGGGGTGGTGTTTTAACAGTTATAATAAATATGAAATATATGAAAGAATGATTAGAATAAGAATCAAATAGTATGTTTTCTATTATTGAATGAATAACTAGTGTACCTATAACCACATTATTTTTTGGATCCACCTCAGTAGTAGTGACATTATCCCATCCTTGTTCCCTTAGAGGTTGTTTTTTATTTCCTCCGATATCCCTTGGCTTCGGGAAATATTTTTCATAATACCCATATTCCTTGTAGTTGTACCACTATATGACTGACTGAGCATTTATATGATCCTTCTTTTCATCTTCCACATTAGTGATATTCTTAAAATCATATTGGAAGTTTTTAGTCAGATTCCCCTACATTCCACATTTTATGAAATTATTGGTTCCCTTTAAATAGTTCCCAAGATGAGTATTTTCTTATTTTTACACATTGAATGGTTGAAGGCCCTTCCATCAAGGAATTTATTTGTGGAACTACCCACATTAGATTCCATTTTCCCATTTTTTCACTGATCCCATAATACCACTACGAGTCTGTGATCACCATTTAAACCTTAATGGAACACCGAACAATCTCTTCATAGCAATTGAAGTCTCAAATATCCAATGAATTTTGTAGACTCGGATTTAGTATTCTAAATAAAAGAACCACTGGGCTTTCGATGGCCATGATAAAGCCATAGATTTACATTGAAATACTTGTAATGATTTCATCATATGACCTGATTGACTCATCTTCTATCTACTTGAGTCTGATAAATATCATTACATCTTGAGATGGTGGGTTCGGGGAATGTATTTACTGAAAAAAAAAATCATAAATTCCTCCTAAAAATAGAATAAATTTCCACCAGGGGATTTGTATTTTTGATCAGTGTCTACCACTGATCAGCTTCCCCATCAAAACAACATACCTCATGTATGAATTTATCTTTTTCTATGTACTAGAGGATAGAGAATATCATTTCAATGGAGTTAATCCATTGTTCTTCTAAGATAGGACTGGAAGATCCACTAAACATGGGAGGCCATTTCTACATAAAGGATTCAATGTCAACTAACTCTTTCCTTAGAGGAGGAGGGTGTTACACATGATTCAAGTTATTATTCATAACTTGTAACGGCTGAGAAAGTACGGTAAGGATTTTTTGAGCACCTATTTCGATCATAAAAGGCATATCAGAAGGGGATTATTCTCATTCACTATCACATTGATTGTTTTAATGTGTTCTCCTACTTCGTTCCATTAACAAAGTAAAATAACTCTCCATTATAGGGCTCTAATACTTAGTTTTTGTGCATAAAAAGATAACATTGAACTTAAAAGGATAAAGATGAAAAGGAGAAGTATATCCTAAATTATGATTCCATAGATTTAAATCTAGGTTATCCATGATCTATTTCTTCCATTTTATTTTATGGGATCCTTTTTTATTACCTTACTAATGGCATGTACTAAGCTTATTAATTTAGAAAAGCATATCCCTCGAGAGTGTCAATGAAAGAGTCCAGCAAGGCCTGTGGTCAGGCACCATTTCTCCTTCATGTCTAGCTCAAAGTGGTGTTTATGGGTTTTAACCCTATATACATCTAACCCAAATCACCTCTAACAATTCGTATCCAGATAAAGATGTATTGTATTGATAAACCTCTTACTATATACATACCAAAATTTTGGGGTTTTTTCTAATACTTAGTATCATCGACAAGGTTCTTACTATGGTTCTCTAATCCTAATCACCAAAAATAACAAGACCATCCTTTGATATGAACTACATTGATCATATACTATTACATATAAGATTACATGATTTTAAGAATAATTATACATCATATTTTAGGAAAAGGATTGTAATGTATGGTGTCTCGTAAGAATATGCACATAAAACATAAAACATGTAACTAAATAAAACATTTCATTATTTAATATTCAAATTGATCTCCTAACATCCACTGTGATCACACACATACATAGGGAACCCTGGGGAAAACATGAACAAATGGATGATCTAAATAGCCTATCTAGGTAATAACCATAAGAAAAAAACATTAGAATAAGGGATAAAAGGAAAGACATGATGATATAAAAAGGAATGTAACATATGGAATCATA
Source organism: Viscum album (assembly GCA_963277665.1). NCBI lineage: Eukaryota > Viridiplantae > Streptophyta > Magnoliopsida > Santalales > Viscaceae > Viscum > Viscum album. Next base: position 1,380,867,175 of record OY728127.1, read on the forward strand.
ACATATAAACACGGAATCATATAATCATGGAGACATAGTAATGTGGAAACAATATAAAACTATAAATTTGTATGATTCAAGGCTAAACTCCATGACTGTGGCACATGTTTTCACAATCCAAGGCTAACCACAAAGACCAGCGCACATGGTAGCACAAGCCAATGTCAACAGCTAACACTGTCACACATAACTTCTCATGAGACTCAACATTACCAAATACATTGGAGCGCTATCTAGTAACACCTAACTTAACATATTCCTAAATATTCTTTCCCTGTATATAATCATACATAATCAATCATACATACACATATGGGTACCCATGGAAAAAAAAGGGTATTATAATCTTATCATAAAAAAGAAAATATTGGTGTAGAATACAAGTTTCCATGTAAGAAAGGAATTAAATCATACATTGAAATTGATAAGGGAAAATAGGAATATGTCATGGTTTGTGATTTCAATCCAAAATGACAACATTTAAGAAGATTATTTAAGAAATTTTAGCTTTAAACCTTCTTTGGAAGTTATTAGGGAAATAGTTAATAACATTTAAAAGAAAAAAATTCAAAATTAATTATATAAAATATTAAATGAACTAAGAAGTTTTTCATAATAAAAATAATGATTTATATGAACAATGGTGTCTTAAAACAGAAGATAGTGTGTACTTTAAATTGGGTATGAATTTTTTATGTTCCCATAAAAGAGGTTTGGTTATCGAGAAGTATTGAGGAGTGAAAGACTTAAAAACATGTTTATCCCTAAAAGAGAATGATGAAAGGGTTATGATAAATTAACTTTTTTAATTTACATAGAATTTAGAAAATGAGCATTAAAATATAAGATAAATAAAATTTTCTAAAACAATGATAACACAACCTGAAGGAACAATGGAGGTTTGGAAGGAATCACATACGGATTGTCGGCATGGTATCAGGTGTACATAAGAGGGATTAATGAAAGATAAAGGGGTTTCTCATAATATATAAATCATGAGGAAAGTATTTGGTAGGTGGGAAATCATACTCCATCATTAGGGATTACACAAAAAAGGTAATGACATATAGGTTATTCTTCAATAAATGTGAAATAGAGAGTATCCATTACCTTAAGTCTGAAGGTGTTCTCCACTTTATATTAATGACCTGAATAATAAAATTAGGTTAATTAAGTAATAAATCCTGAAAAATATTCTATATTTAAATGATTTATTATAAACATTTTATGTTTATTTGTGACCTTTTTATGGGTTATTTTATTCGATTTCATTGTTCGAGTCCATTCGTTTTGTTGGTTTTTACGATTAGTTTAGTTATTTTCATGAATGGAGAATAACTTAAAATGAGGATAGTTCTTTAAAATTGTAGTTATATTTTATTATTAATCATATATAAGGTTATATGCTTTTATATTTCACTTGGTTACTTATAGTGAAGTTGAATCATTATATAAAACTTTGGGGATAACCTTTTGGGTTTATTTGTGGTTTTTGATAACTACAATCTCATTTTGCATCATAATATAACATCATGTGTAAAAAAGATTATAGAACCTTTAATTTTATATATTCATTAATAATATGGATCAACCATTACAAAAATGGTTTCATGATGAGAATTGAAAATAGTAAAAAAAATTGAAAACCCATCGTCCTTGATTTTTGTAAATTAACACATCTCGGATAGTGTCTTTACTACTAGTATAAAATAAGAGTAAAAGAGAGATTCTAATATATTATTCCATTATCATAAAAACATTACAATAAATTTATGGTACTACAGTTATCATAATATTTGGATGAAGAGTGGTATGGATAAAAATGAAAATAATTAACTTCAAATGAATGTAAAATAATCGAAAAGAGGAATTTACATCTATTTTTTAAGGGTTTGGTCCAATGCCTCATTTATTATTAAACATTGAAAAACCCGATTTAACTAGGAAGAGGGGGAAGCATTACATAGCCCAAAGGCCGTGTGGGTATTTATCCCATTAAATAGCCCGAAGTACCATTTTTTTGGCCCAAGGCCCATTCTGTGAGTAATACTACTACAATACTCTTGCTTCTACAGTACTTCAGAGTACCTTCCACTGCTACAGTACACTATCGCCGCTACATTGACCTGCCACTGCTACAGTGCCCGCCATTGTTATAGTGCCACCACTGCCACATTACTACTATAGAGACTATGCCCAATGGGTTTTTAACCCCCATTTATTATGTAGAAATAAGGGCTTCTTACCACTAAGCCAAAACCCCAACTACATTTACCTCTTGAATCAATCATCCTTGAGAGCCTCTTAAGGGGAGAGGATTTATAAATTTGATGATAATAAGGGATATTGGAACTCGGGGGTATTGGGGAGTGATTTGGGAAGAATTAATGGAAGGTACAAGGCTTGAAAGGGGTGAAGAGAAGAGGCAAGGAGGGGTGGTATTTATATTCGAGAGAGGAGGGTTTTCATAATAATTAATTCCTTTGTTTATTAATTCCCCTCAAGGCCCTAAATAGTAACTATTCTATGATAAAAATATTAATAAGTGCATTTTATTTCGAACCAATTGGGCTTACATCAGCAGAACATCATCCATAACTCTATAAATCATGTATTCAGTTTAATTTTCTAAATATTGTATTTTACTATTCATAAAAATTCAAGTATTTTAAAAATATTCACCCAAACCATTTTTCAAAGTGTAAATTAAAGAAAATTAACTTCAATTTTAAAAATTATTTTTATAAATATGATTAGTATTATTTTTAATTTAAGTCATAATTTACAAAAAAAATACAGAGTTTAGAACTATAACTAATTTTATAATGCTTTCAAAAATTTCATAAGGCCTTATAAAATTATCATAAAACCAGAAGACATAAATTTCTAATTTAAAAAAACATTTTAGGGAAATAAAATTTATTTTAAATTAATTAATTAATTTTAATTAATTATTTATTACTTCTAAAAATACCAATACTTTTAATATGATTATATTATCACTCATAAAATGCATAAATTTTATTTATACAATCATGGTTCAGGTTACCATTCTTTTAGAATATTTATTAATCTTAAGGGTCATATTTCTATTAATAATGGTATGTTACTACTCATAAGGGTAGGTTACAATTCATAACGGTATGATACAATTCATCAAAAATTAAGTTTGTTCCATAAGACCCCAAGCTACACCATGAACGCAATTGGGTACATATAATTTTTGGAATTCAAGATGCATAAGTGGAATGATTATGTTTAATGGTAAAATATTATTTAGTATCAGGATATGTCCATTATAATTTGATTATACTATAAGGCATAAATATAATAAGGGAATTCCATTGATAAAATATTGGGTCGTTACATAAACTGTGGAAAACGAGAAAGTTTCATAAATATAATTCTAATATGAACATAATACATCAATAAAATCAATATAGATTTTATAATTGAGTAATTTACCATGTAACTAATAATTAACATAAAATAAGTTTATCCTAGAAAGAATATGATTTTAGAAATTTCAGTTTATCCCATTATAAAAAAATATTTCCATTTTCAAATAATTTATTATCAAACAGCCACAAAATTATAAATAAAAAACATTTCTATGATAATAAACATGTAATATTTTTAAAAAAATTAAAATCAATAAGGTTTCATGATAATAGTAAAAGAACCTCATGTTCTATACGTTAAAAATTTCATCTATTTTTGTCAAAATAGTAATAAAGAACCTCATTTTTTAAAATAAAATGACGAATCATTTCAAAAAAAGTAATATGTGAGTAAAAATGTCATCAAAATATAATAATATAATAGAAAAAATATATTTGGAAACAATTTCCTAAAACATGGGAATTGAAGAAAAATAGAGTTATAAGGTAATAATAAAAGTATAATTATAAAATAAAAGTCCTTATAAATGTCAAATCATTAATGTGTGAAAAATTATAACTGTTATTTATATTAAATATAATAAAAATAAAATAAGATGAAATAAAAAATAATATATAAAATTAGTTTCACACGTATTCTTAACATGAATAATAAAAAATGTATAAGTTAAACCAAATGAATTTAAATTGGGTAAACAAATCCATTACAAATTTGTAATCTATCAAATAGTATGCCCCATACAATAAAAAAATAAAACACTAAAAATAATAAAATAACGATATTCATTATAATATATATCAAAGGATTATATATACACCAAAAAATAAATAATTGGTGAATAATGGAAATATATCATAGAAGAAAAAGTGATATATAAAACCCTTACCTCATGATTCCCCATAGTTTTTTGTACTTTAACATCCTTAATAAAGTAATAAATTTTTTATTAATTAAATATTGAAATAAATTCATATTTATAACACCTTAAATGATTATTTTATAATATCTTACAACTTTTTCATTAATAATAATTCATTATTTTCATTGTTTTGGGTGTGTTCATTTCGTACATTAATAGTAAGTCCATTTGTGTATAATTATTGATTTTCATATAAAATAGAAAATAGTGAAAAAATTATTTGAAATGGTATTCATTAACATCTATTATTTTAAATGGTCACATATATCATTTGGTTTTTATACATGGGTATGATTTATTTTATAAAATTTTAAGGAATTTGTTTTGGTTATTTTTCAAACCGCCATGAAAGAGTTTAATTTTATTCCATATTATGAATATATATCTATTACAAAAAATTAAACCATTTATAATATTATTATTATATTCATTTTAATAGAAAAAATCATTTACGACATTCTTGTAGGCAGTAATGGAAATCAAAAAATCATTTTCCATTAAGATAGTTAACCACCATAATATAAAAAATGGAATCTTATATTTGAATTAGACAATATGAGAAAATGAGTGGATAATATATTTTACATTATAATAAAATTATAGTATTTAAATGATACTATAGTTATTTTTTTTTAATTTTTTAATGAGGAGAAGATAATGTAGATTTAGAAAAGAAAATAATAGAGGTTGTTATAAAATAACTCTTCTTGAATGTCACCACATTGAAGGACCCCTTAAGATACATGTAATTGGTTAGTGGGTGAGAATAGAAATGATTTATTATGGGGAGAGCATTACTATTTTGTTTTGGTAATATTTTAATATTTTTAAGGATCTTTAAGAGAAATGGTGTGGTGAGGATTTGTATTTATACTTGTGCATTGGTGGTTTTAAATGACAAAATAATTATTATTTTACATTTAAAGACAACCGCATTTGGATGGAATTAATTAAAATGTATTTGGATGATAATTAAAATTGTAATGGTCATTTATGCATGAGAAAAAAATAAACCCCCAATTTAATTTTAATTTTTATGTATCTATGCTTTTACCTTTTAACATCACGTTGCTACATTATTTTACTTTTACTAGAATAAATTTGTTACCATTGTATACATTTATATGTAACAATAAATATGAAATTATAACATAATTTTTTCATCCATATTCCATATATAATTTCATCTTTTTAAAATTTTAAAAAAACCATTGTAAAATTTCTATTAAAATTAAACTTTCAAAATGCAACAAAAATTAGTTTCATTCAATGCTTTTTAAGAAAAAATATGTACTTATGCCGAAATAATGCATAATGATTGTTTAAATTTAATTAATCTAATTTTATATAACTAAAATATATTTAAGATACATTCTGAAAAATTAAAAATCAAATAATTACTTTTAAATATAATGAAAATGGAGGTTATATTAAAATTCTTATTTTTTTACTATTTATATGAAAATGAAGTCATTCAAACAATTCTAAATTTTTTTTCGTAAGATTGTTTTGATATCCTAAATCCAAATATGATGACCATTTTCTCAAATAAATTTTCTAAATGACTAAAAAATTAAATGTACTCATTTTCTCGTAGAAATAAAAAAATCTTTTTTTGAATAAAAGATATATTTTAGAACAAAATGATTTAAAAAAAATTATTTTTTATTTCATCAGAAATAATAAAATTTTACCAAACATGAAATTATTTTATATTTCATAATATAGTTAATCATTTTCACAGCCACCAATTTAATGGATACTTTATAATGGTCTTATAAAAATAATAATATACTGGAATTTTATTAAGATCAGTTTTCCATGAAATGTGCCTATCGAAGATATTTTAGTTATTATTAAAATGTAACCTAACATAGAATCAATTTGTATTAAAATTATTCATTTTACCCATCATAAATTTTATTTTTCCCAAAAAACATCTTCTCAGACATTTATCATTTAAAATTTGAAAATTCTTTCATAGGAACACATAAAATAAAAATTAATAATAAAAATTAAATTAAAAGAGATATATGGAAACCTAATGATTTCATAAAGTAACTATTAACTAAGTTTCAACATAATATATAATATGTGGTATGTAAAATTTTTGACATGGAATAAAATCATAAATAATATTATAGATTTATATATATTCTGGAACATAGGAATGTCGGAGATCCTAAGAAGGTTACATACTTGATAACCATAAACAAAATAAATGTAACAACGATCATTTGTATCATAAAAAATTATTATAACACGAGAAAATTTCAATTAAATAGACTATCCCTAAAGTGGAATAATATTCATGAGGAGATATAATTAGTTTATTTCATTCCATCACATAAGCATAATTTCACTATTTGGTTATGCCTTGATTAGTTTCCACTTCAACTCATACATTATAATTTGATGGTGATTTTTGGTGTATAAAGCACTAAAATATCAAAGGATCCATAAATATAATGATAATTCATCTGATCTATAATTATTTATAATCACAAAAAATGTGTTACCAATTGTTATCCCATTTGATAAAATCAGCATATATCAAAGTAATGCATCAATATCTAAATAGTTTTCCAGTGATCAATAGAAACCATTCCAGAAATGTTTGGCCATATAAACCTACCAAAATTATAAATTTATAAATAATAATATTAAATTTCTCAAAATCATCATATCATTATTCCCCCAAAATAAATGATGTATCTCTCAAGTTTCACATACCGAATATGTTAATACCTTCATCATGTATTTTATTAAATCATAATAATAAACCGAGTTACCATAAATCCTTATTGAAAATTTAAATTCTTTTTTATTCCTTTAATATAACAATGTATTTTCTAATTTATTCAATAAATATATTTTTTAAACACCATCAATTATAACATAAACCTCATTATCCATAAATAAATAATCATTTACAAGGTCATGAATACTATACAATGGAAAATATTCCTTCTATTTATTTCCTAATACCAACATAATTATCAAAACATTATTAAGGGTTATCTTTCCCAAAACATTCCCAGAAATATAAACATTCTTTAAATTCACATTTCTGTGTAATACAATTCATTCAACATATTCTTACATATCCATAACAGAAAATATATACTAATCAATCCATATATATATATATATAATATTACATATTTCATTACAATGGAATTCCAATACATAATCACATCTATTATTCCCCCTTATCCTCAAGCCTTTAAATATGCTTCATCATCATATTCATCATATCCTACTTACATTCATATGCAACCTTTCATCTCATCATTTTCAATAAAAAAACATCACACATACAAACATGATGATTCTCTTAAGTATATTTCTTCACAGGGCATTGATTTTTAAAATTATCATGAATTCCACATTAAAAACATTATATAAAAGATTATACCATTAAGAGGCCATTATTATCACCCAATGATTTATACAGACATTTCAATTTCCCTTATACATTCATTACTTGTTTCAATATTTTCCATACTCAAAACATATTTTTTATGCAATGAGTCTTTTTTATGAGTTCTTCTTCCAAAATTTTTTATTTAATAAACTAAATAATATATCCCCCGCGGTATCGACCAAACTAACTCTTCATAAAATCAATAATTATATTCTTTAGTGAGACTGAGATTTGGTTATATTTCACATTATTAAGAAAATTTCTTGATAATTGATTATATATAATCACAAAAAAGAGTTTTCAATCGAACTTATAAATAAAGGATATTTTTTTCAAACCATTTTATCATTTATTTTAAGAAAAAAATACTTGGTAAAAGGAAATATTAATTAAATATTTTATATTTCTAGAGTAAAAAAATTAATGTGAATTTAGAAAGATCATTAGTTTTCAAAATTGCATATATATAATAAAAAATAATCCCAATAAATAATGATATTGCAATATCAAACTCTTACCCCTTTGGAATATTTGAGTTTTAATCCCATGAAAGAGATATCCCAAAATAGATATATAAAAAATTTTTATAGATAATATTAATAAAATAAACTAATGGGATGTATATAAACAAAATATAATAAATATGTTTTCAATATGTCACGTGCCTCATGCAAGAAAAAAAGTGAGATGGAAAACCCTTACCATAAGTCTCAACTCCCTTCATAAACATTCGAAACAAATGTATGATAAATTTATGTTTATTATAATTCTATGAAAGAAATAAAGTTATATATATTATTCCATATATGATTTAATTATGTTATATCATTACTTCTTTATTAAAAATTCCATGTTAATGGCACATTTTCGGGTAATAACAAATTGTATTTCATATGTGTTTTGATTTTTTATTTTCATTCCTATTATATTGATCATTCTTTCACAATATGCAGAATAATAATCTAGAAAATATTATCAAATTAATATATTAAATACAATTTTATTTCGAATTATAAAATTTGGTTTTGGAAAAATTCTGTTTGTTACGTTCTTAGATAGGTAAGTCCTGTGTACACATTAGTAACATTTCCATTTGTCGATGATCACTATGGAAAGGAGATAAGTAATATAATATTTTTATATAATGATCATAAAATCATAAATAAAATATTATTTCTTTAAATATACTTTTATATACAATATATGATATGTGGTATGGAAAATAGAGGGTCGTATCACATTATGAAGTCATTATTCCACACATACACAAACTATGGTATCAACTTTATCTGGGTGAAAAGGTAGGAAATAAAATGATATATAATCTATTAATAATGATAAAAAGTTTCATTATTATCATAATTATTTAATTTATATCATATATATTTATTAAATTTATACTCATTACCTTCCATATAACGAATTAATGAATAATGATTTACATCTTTTTGCGAGGTGGTGGTCTACTGTACATGTGATTGGTGATATCATACCCCAAATACAATGGAGAGTAAAAAATTTATATATGTTACAATTAATACAAAGGTAAAATTATGTTATAAATATAATATATACTATTTAGATACATCATCATACACAATCTTGAGATGTGGTAAATGAGAAAATAAATCACTTCGGTTCCCAAGGTGATAGTCATACGCATAAAGGATGACTTCGTAACCCCTTTGATATACATTGATACATATTATGTTCATTACGAGAAAAGAAATAAAGAAATTAGAATATACCTAGGATATTTTATCATCATGTTATAATAATAATTATATGAGGTCACTGAAGAGTTAAAATAAAAAATGCATGTTGAAGAATGTTGCCCATTATTATAGTATCCTCCTTATGTTTGAACAAAATGAAATCCTAGATTGGATTTATGAACAAAAAATTATTCTATTATTATATTAATGATTTTTGGAAGTTATATTGCTACAAATATTCCAAAAAGGGATTAACGGTGTGAATATGAGAGAAGTGAGGGTGGCCTTTTATAAGTTAGTTCAATGGAACACTTGTAATATTTGAAATTAAAAGGGTGTGCCTGCGTTTTTCTCAAGAAATATTTTCCTATGATAGATTATTATAAAAAATTGGATATTATAGGGTCTTAATACTTTCTTAAAATATATTTTTCACTTGGTTTAGGATATTTTTACCATTATCTTTTATTTTTAACCTCCACCCCTGGTAAACCAATTTTTACCTTAACTGCGATCGTTAACATTTAGAGTGTTCACTATTAATTTTTGTTTAAATTAATATGAAATTTTTATACAATATTAATATTATGATTAGGTATATGGAATAAATTATTAAAAATCCAATTCACAAGAGTAAAAAAATTTACTTTAATATTAATCTCGTATATGTGATGAGAGAGCATGTTCTCAATGAGAAAATATTTAAATGTTTTGAATGCTTTTATATAAAAATTCAATAAGAAATCGAATCTAATTACCTAAATTTTATTAATAGATATATAAAGGAACTAATTTAACAACAAATTCATTTCAAAAAATAATTATAAATAATTTATATCAAAATGATGTTTTTAATTGAAATTTAGTATTCCTTACTATTCATCATAAACATATTTTTTCATAAAATTATCAAAAAAATAACCATAATAAAAATTTTAATGATGATTTAAAAAATTAATTTTATTTTTTAAGATAAATTATTTCAATGTTAAAAGAATTAAATTTGATTCATAACCAATAGATTTGATAAAGTAACAATTTTCTGAGAAGTATATTTTTCAGTCATAAAATGAATATATATTAATTATTAGTCCAGTAATAAAAATTGTATGAATATAAATTAACATATTTTTATATAATATATATATATATATTAAGAAAATACTCAATATGGACGTATTTAATTAACTAAAAGGGATAGGCATCATGCTCTTTAAAATGGTTTTCCGAAACCCCCATTTTAAATCCAAAAATTATCATACACTAAAATTCAATTTAAATTTTACTCAAAGGTAATTAAGTGGAATAAATATATATATATTATAATTAATTTAATTTAATACATAATTGTGAATTTTAATTACTCAATTTATTGATCGTAATGATAGTTTTATAAAAATCAGTATTTTTCACAATTTACAAAAAAATTAAAATTTTCTGAAAAATAAAAAAATTTGTTCACAAGATAATTTCAATATGATGATTCAAAATAACTAAATAATGTTATCAAATAAATATCCTAAATTTTCTATAAATTAAATATAATATATTCTCATAAAATAAATAACAATTATTTTTTATGAAAACATTTTTAATAAAAATAATTACATTTCCAAAAATTGATGTTTTATAGAATAATATTTTATAAAAAAATATAATAAAAATGGAATTTATATTTAAGTTTCATAATTTGGTTAATACTATTTACACCATTCTATTTAAAAACTATGTTATAATGGGAATATTTATAATAATTGTATTTCATGGTTCGCTATGGATTGGTGTCATGTGTCTTGTGCACTATCAAAGAAACTCATTATTGTGTGTAATGAAAGATAAAATAGGATATGTATATAATTTAATATTTCTAAACATTTATATTAATTTGAAAAAAAAATATTTCATAGAATCTCGATATTTCGCAATAATACAACCTCAATGATTAGAATTTGAATTTGTGGTGAAGCACCCTAATGTTATGATGATCTTATCTCATATCATTGAGACATAACCAATGGAATATTTTTGGGAATTTCCTTCTCGTATACCTTCTAAAGACCCATAAAAATTCAATGAAATTTTTTTTCTTAATTTTTTTTGGAATTTTACAAGAACCCGGTTTCTGACGGCACCTGATTCCGAGGCCCGGTGTGCCCGGAATCATTTTCCGAAGTTTGGATCAGGTACGTTCAGTGAACGAATGAGTGGGTTTTTCTAGATTTTGAACCGGTGCTCAGAATCAAATTTCAAGGGCACTGATGGAATCGCAGCGCCAGTATTTTTTTAGAAACTCCACTTCCGGAGTTGCGTTTTCTCGGGTGTGGTTTTTAAATTTTTGGGGTTAAGTGAAGAAAAAAAAATAATGTGGTGTGACAACTTTATTTTATTTCACATAAAGCCACTTAAAGCCACTTAAATCTGCTTAAGATGAGGTTAATCAGATAGGGTGCAATCCAAAATATCATACCCGCTTGGTAGGATATTTGTGAGGTGGGGCCTGCACGAGCCCCACTGTTTCTTTTCCTCTAAGTAACGCACCTGCAAAAACTGGTCATTAATGAAAGTCAACTGGGGAATTTTCTAAAACTCTTAAACGCTCCTATTGAATGGATAGTCAATTCGTTTCAATTAATTCACCAAATTAATGGTTCGTTTCTTAACATGTTTTCAAACAGTCGACATAATAATAAAATAAGACCAACACCTTTTCTTTCTGTTAACGTGTTGATTGTTGAGAGGATTTGGAGAATCTGTACCTTCATCCTCCTCAAAAAGAATGCGAAGAACACGAAGAACGCGAAGAACGCCAAACCCTCGGAGATCGACGATGGGACGCCGTGTTCCGCGACGCCGATGATTCTCCTTCCACGACGCTTCTTCCCCGACGTTCTTTCCCTGTGACAAATCATCGATCAACTTCTTGTGGTGGGAGTTTTCAAATCATTAATTCCTTTGTAGATTTTATCCTTAACTGGGATTTAATTTGTGAAATTAAATCCGTGTGTTTTCTTTAAACCTTGGAGATCGTCGACGCGATGCCCTTCCACGACGCGATGATCCTCTTCTTCCACGACCGTAAATTCCGCGAAGAACTCTCGTCCGACGACAGCTACGAGGTAGGGGTTTTATTTGAGAATAAAATTTATTCCCATGGATTCCTCATCTAAAACAAATAACCCGGATCAAAGTTCAATTTTAATTCATTAAAATTGTGCCTTGTTACGTTTTCATGTGTTGATTGTTATTTCCATTTTTTATCACCTAACGCGGAGGGTGCGGGCCAAACAAAAACGACCCGACAAACCTCTGCAGTTTTTCGTTGATGCGCGGATTGGCGGGCGACGAAAAATGGGGCCGCAAGTAAATTTTGAAGGATTTGCAGTGAAGTTCGAGTCCTGGGATGAGCACTGGCGAAGACAGCGCGCAAATAGGACCACCGGAGCGCGTCCGGTAATCCGCGGAAACCCCCGCCGGCGGCCGGAGGCGGCGGCTGGCAGCGGCCGCCAACGGCCGGCCGTCGGGATGCGGCGGCACCCAGCGCGCCGCCGGGAAGACCCGCCGCAGCGGCGCAGGATGGTACCGCGGCCGCGCGGGACCGTGGAGGAGGGACGCGGCTCAAGCCGCGTCTGGGTGTCACGGAGCGGCCCCCGCGCGGGGGCCGCAGCTGCCTTGCGCGGCGCCTGGACAGCGCCAGCGTGCCGGCCGAGCCTCCCAGCCAGACCGCAGGGCCGGACCGCGCCCTTCCGGGCTGGGCCGCGCCCCGCCGGGGCGGGCCGTGCCGGCCGGGTCGGTCCGGGCCCGGACCCCCCGTTTTCAGGCCTTTTCGGTCTTTTTCTCATAACATGAGCTTCGGGCCTCCGATCGATGCACCGTCAGTGGCGATGCGATCCTCTGATCGAGGCGGTTGTTTCCGTATATCACACTCAATGTTTTGGAATACTTTGGGTTTGACTGGGTGGGTTCGTACACGAAACCAACCGGGCCCTCGGAGCGGAAACGCTCATATCATGAGCTGCGAACGTCTGATTGACGTGCCATCAACTTTGTTGGATTCCTATAAGTGATATTGATCTTTTGGATTACTCCGCCCGAGGTTTGGATGCAGGTGGAGTACGGTCAGGTTGGTTTTGGCTTACAAACCAACCGGGCCCCTGGAACGAAAAAGCCAATAACTCTCATACTGGGCGTCCGATTGACGCGCCGTCTGCGACGTTGAGTTCCTGTTGTCGATACAGAACTTTTGGGTATATCAACTCTGGAATATGTTTCAGTTGATGTATCAGCCTCTCGGCTCGTGGAGCGGACCCTCCCGAATGAGCATGCTATGTGCGGGAACCCTAGTGCTGGCTGCGACTATGACGACGATGACAGTACAGAGATCCTCAGTGGATTCGACAACGACTGTGCAGAGATCCTCAGTGAATTCGACGGCGACGACTACAACACTCAGCGATCCTTTTTGGGTCAGTGCTACTGATCCTCTGTGGGTCCGATCCTGTGTGGGTCCGATCCTGTGTGGTTCAGCGCTCAGCGGTCCTGTGTGGGCCAGCGCCTACAGATCCTGTGTGGGTCCAATCCTGTGTGGGTCTTTGCGGGGGTTATTTACCTATCGATTCTTTGTGGGTCAGATCATTTGTGGGCCATTTCGGGGGTTACTTACCTATCGATCCTTTGGGGGTCAGATCCTTTATGGGACTTTGCGGGGGTTAGTTACCTATCGATCCTTTGTGGGTCAGATCCTTTTTGGGTGTTTTCGGGGGTTAGTTACCTATCAATCCTTTGTGGGTCGGATCCTTTGTGGGTCATTTCGGGGGTTAGTACCTATCGATCCTTTGTGGGTCCGACGACTTAGATGAATCAGTGGAAATATCTTGTCATCTTTATCGTCATATGAAGAAGTATACCTGTGTGAGCTGAAACCCTGTTTTTCTTCCCTTTGTGGATTGTGTTGTGCTATCCTGTGTGGATTTACGTTTTTCTTTCCTATGTGGACTGGGTTGTACTTGGGCTTGGATTTTGGATCTGAACGAGAATTGATGACTTAGTTATAAGTTTGGGCATATACCTAAGCAGTGTCGGATGTTACTTAGTGATTGCATCTTTCCTTTGTGTATTGTCCTTTGTGGATTCTGTGAGACCTTCGGGGGTCTCGGGGTCCCTACTGAGTAGCTTATACTCACCCCTACATGGGCTATGCCCGCACTATGTTGTGTTGGTTGCAGACGACGGACATCGCTGATTGTGGTGGAGGCTTGCGGAGCAGAACAGTACCTGGAGGTGGACCACTGGGTTGGACGTACACGGAGCGGTCGGCTGGACCCGAGAAGCAGTGGAGGCTATCTATACCCACCCTTCAAGGGGGACTCCAAGTGGACGGCTCGACGTTGCGGCCTTACTTTTCAGTTGCTGTTTTCCCTTTCAAGCTGTACTTTACTTTTAGTTTGGGTTTGTATTCTGGCCCACTTACTTTCCGCACTTACTATTGTACTCTGTTTTTACTAAGTGTTTACTTCTTCTTCCTACTTGCTCTGTGGTGTTTGTGGTTTACTTTCCAAAGGAAATGCCTTCCCTTTTCTGGGATTTATGCCTGGGTGCTAGTCGCCAGCCCCTGGCCTATGGAAGGCGGGCTTGGGGTAGTCATGGAACGGGCCCCGAGGATGGGTCATGACAAATTGGTATCAAAGGAGTTCTGTTCTACCGCAGACTCTGATATTTTTCTATGTGAAGAAATAGTGTTTAGCGTATTTTGTGTGGTTATCAGTCCAGGGATTCCAGTATTGGTGGGGCGGCCGACGTATCCGTACACCAGGACCCTGACTTCTGATTTCCGACTTAATGCACAAAAACATTGATTGCGTGTGTGTTTCAAGTTTTCTTTGTGATTCCTTTGTGTCATGTCACCAAGTATACTGTTATGATCGTGGCGCATCTGTTTCCTTTTCAGGATGGCCCCACGACGGCAGCCATCTAGGGTTCTGAGAGTTGAGCGTGACGACAGCCCACCGAGCGACGAGGCCTCGGTGCAAGGCCCTTTGACAGCTGAGGCACCGGAGGTACCATTACCCACCGAGCCACCGATTCTTCCAGCACCAGCACCATCCGCTGACGATGCACGTCGCCTCGGAGCACTGCATGAGTTCCAGCGCCAGCGACTGCCCAGGTTCCGCAGGGAGATAGACCCCAAGGCAGCTGAGGACTGACTGGAGGCAGTGGTGTGAGTTTTCCAGTTAGTGAGGACACCAACAGACCTCATGGTGATCCTCGCAGCGAGCCTACTACATGCAGAAGCGGGCCGATGGTGGAGCTTGATGCTCCAGGTGCACGATGAGGCATCTCTTCTCTGGACAGACTTTGAGGGCCTCTTCCGCTCAGAGTTCGTCTCGGGCACCCTCCGTGCGGTACGCATCCAGGAGCTTCTTCAGCTTCGACAGGGCAGCTTGACGGTCGCTCGGTACTTGGCGAGATTTACTGATCTCTAGCGCTACTCGACAGACATGGTACGGGACACATTCTTCCGGGCCCCGACCTTTGAGCAGGGATTGAGACATGAGATCAGGTCATCGCAAATCTCCCTCGTCATTCCGACTCAGGAAGGAGTACTGGAGCGAGCCCTTTTGATCGAGAGTTTTATTCATGAGACATCAGCGATGGCTCGAGTTCCTCTAGGACTATGACTTTGAGATAGTCTATACTCCTGGGAAGGGGAACATGGTAGCTGATGCTCTCAGTAGGAGGACGGGCATTCAACTACTTGAGGAGGAAACAGAGGAGTTACCCGCCTTGCGGATATCCTTCGTGGATAGAGATGGAGCAGCCTTCCTTCAGTCACTCACAGTCACTCCTCCACTACTGCAGCGGGTCAGAGAGGCACAACGTGGGGATGCTGACTGTGAGACGCGGTGTGCACAGATATCCTCAGGACAGGCACCTGATGGTTTCTCCTTTGGAGCAGAGAACGACTTCCTTTTCAGAGGGCATACCTTAGTACCAATCACTTTACGAGAGGAGGTGCTGAGAGAGTTTCACACTTCTCCTTTGGCGGTACATCCTGGAGTGGCGAAGATGTACAAGGACCTCAGACGACAGCACTGGTGGCCAGGCATGAAGAAGGCTGTGGCGGAGTTCGTTTCTCGATGCCTCACCTGCCAGCAGGTGAAGGCAGAGCATCAGGTACCAGCAATATTGGTACAGCCCTTGAAGGTCCCAGAGTGGAAGTGGGATGGGATATCTATGGACTTCGTGACTGGACTTCCATGCACTTCCAGAGGTCACGAATCCATCTGGGTGATTGTCGACCGACTCACCAAGTCGGCTCACTTCATACCCATTAGAGAGCAGGGCTAAGTAGAGAGATTGGGGCGTCTCTAAGTTCAGGGGATTGTACGACTTCACGGTGTTCCATCATCTATCGTCTCCAATCGAGATGCTCGCTTTACTTCTCGGCATTGGAAGGGGCTGCAGGAGGCGTTCGGGACGCAGCTACGTCTGAGCACCGCCTTTCAACCTCAGATGGATGGTCAGACGGAGAGGACCATTTAAAATTTCCAGGACATGCTCCACGCATGTTTCCTCGACTTTGGTAGCAGCTGGGAGGACCACCTACCCTTGGTGGAGTTTGCGTACAACAACTGCTACCAATCCACCATCGGGATGGAAACATACGAGTCGTTATATGGCCGACCTTGAAGATCTCCTTTGTGCTGGTCAGACCCTGGGGAGTCGGCACTTGTAGGACCAGAGATGGTCTGGGCCACGACAGAGAAGGTCCAGATCATCCAGGTTCTGATGAGGACAGCTCAGAGCCGACATAAGTCTTACGCTGATAAGAGGCGGAGGCCACTAGATTTCGAGGATGGCGACAACGTTTTCTTGCGTGTCTCACCTCGACGTGGTTTGCGGAATTTGGCCAAGGTGCCAAGATTTCTCCATGCTTTATTGGACCATTCCAGGTCCTCAGCAGGATTGGCGAGGTGGATTATCGCCTGAATCTACCACCTCAGTTGCACCGGGTGCACGACGTCTTCCACGTATCACAGCTGAGGAGATACGTGCACGACCTGACACATATCATTGACCATGGGGATATAGGCGTTGATGATGGGGCGACTTTTGTCGAGGTCCCGGTGGAGCTCGTGGAATGACAGGAGCGGGTCCTACGTGGACGGTCGATTCCTCTAGTGCGCATCAGATGGAAGCACTGGAACCTCCAGGAGATCACTTGGGAGCGGGAGGCTCAGATGTGTGCTCAGTACCCACATTTGTTTCCCTAGTTTATGCTGTATCTTTATGGGGATGTAAACCCCTGAGGTGGGAGTGATGTTAAGACCCGTAAAAATTCAAGGAATTTTTTTTTTCTTAATTTTTTGTTGAATTTTACAAGAACGCCGTTTCTGACGGCACCGGATTCCGAGGCCCGGTGTGCCCGGAATCATTTTCCGAAGATTGGCTCGGGTACGTTCAGTGAACGAACGAGCGGGTTTTTCTAACTTTTGAACCGGTGCTTGTAATCAAATTATGAGGGCACCGATGGAATCGCAGCGCCGGTATTTTCTTATAAATGCCTCTTCCAGAGTTGCGTTTGCTCGGGGTGGTTTTTAAATTTTTGGGGTTAAGTGAAAAAAATAAAATAAAGTGGTGCGACAACTTTATTTTACTTCACTTAAAGCCACTTAAAGCCACTTAAAGCCACTTAAAGCTTCTTAAGCTGAGTTGATGTGGATAGGGTGCAGTCCAAAATATCCTACCCTCTTGGTAGGATATTTGTGAGGTGGGGCCCGTACGAGCCCCACCGTTTCTTTTCCTCTAAGTAACGCACCCGCGAAAACTCCTTATTAATGAAAGTCAACTGGAGCGTTTTCTAAAACTCTTAAACGCTCCTATTAAATGGATAGTTAAGTCGTTACCATTAATTCACCAAATTAATGGTTCGTTTCTTAATATGTTTTCAAACTGTTGGCATAATAATAAAATAAGACCAACACCTTTTCTTTTTGTTGACGGGTTGATTGTTGAGAGGATTTGGAGAATCTGTACCTTCATGCTCCTCGTGAAGAACGCGAAGAACGCGAAGAACACCGAACCCTCAGAGATTGACGACGTGATGCTGTGATCCGCGACGCCGACGATTCTCCTCCCACGACGCTTCTTCCGCGACGTTCTTTCCCCGCGACAAATCTTTGATCAACTGCTTGAGGTAGGAGTTTTCACATCTTTAATTCCTTTGTGAATTTTATCCTAAACATGGATTTAATTCATGAAATTAAATCCGTTTGTTTTCTATAAACCTCGGAGATCGTCGACGTGACGCCCTTTCGCGACGATGAGACGCCCTTCCGCGACGCGACGATCCTTTTCTTCTACGACGGTCAATTCCGTGAGGAACTCTAATCTGACGACAGCTACGAGGTAGGGGTTTTATTTGAGAATAATATTTATTCCCATGGTTGTCTCGTCTAAAACAAAGAACCCCGATCAAAGTTCAATTTTAATTCATTAAAATTTTGCCTTGTTATGTTTTCATGTGTTGATAGTTATTTCCATTTGTTATCACCTAACGCGGAGGGTGCGGGCCAAACAAACACGGCCCGACAACCCTCCGCAGTTTTTTGTTGATGTGCGGATTGGTGGGTGATGACAAACAGGGCCTCAAGTAAATTTTGAAGGCTTTTCAGTGAAGTTCGAGTCCGAGGATGAGCACTGGCGAAGACCGCGTGCAAATCGGACCACCGGAGCACGTTTGGTGGTCCGCTGAAACCCCCGCTGGCGCGCCACGCCGGCGGCCGGCAGCGGCCGCCCGGCAGGAGGCGGCGGCGCCCAGAGAGACGTCAGGAAGACCCACCGCGGCTGAAGCCGCGGCGGCGTTGGCCGGTCCCGCGGCTGCGCGGGACCGCGGAGGAGGGACGCGGCTCAAGCCGCGTCCGGGTGTCACGGAGCGGCCCCCGCGCGGGGGCTGCGGCTGCCTTGCGCGGCGCCTGGCCAGCGCCAGCGTGCCGGCAGAGCCGCCCGGCCGGACCTCCGGGCCGGGCCACGCCCAGCCGGGCCGCGCCGTGCCAGCCGGTTCGGACCCGGACCTGGTTTGGGTCGCCCCTGGTCGGGCCGACCTAGGGGGGTTCGGCCGGGTCGGTCCGGGCCCAGACCCCCTGTTTTCGGACCTTTTCGGTATTTTTCTAATAACTTGAGCTTCGGGCCTCCGATCGACACAAATTCAGCGACGATGCGAACCTTGAATCGAGACGGTGGTTTTGGTATATCGCACTCAAGGTTTCGGAATAATTTGGGTTCAGCCGGGTTGGTTCGTACACGAAACCAACCGGTCCCTCGGAGCGGAAACGCTCATATCTTGAGCTACGGACGTCCGATTGACGTGTCGTTGACTTTGTTGGATTCCTCTATGTGAGACGGATATTTTGGATTACTCCGCTTGAGGTTTTCAGGCAGGTGGAGTACGGTCGGGTTGGTTTTGGCTTAAAAACCAACCAGGTCCCTAGAATGAAAAGGCCAATAACTCTCAGACCGGGCATCCGATTGACGCGCCGTCTGCGACGTTGAGTTCCTGTTGTCGATACGGAACTTTTGGATACATCAACTTTGGATTATGTGTAATTTGATGTATCAGCCTCTCGGCTCGTGGAGCAGACCCTCCCGAACGAGCTTGTTGTGTGTGGGAACCCTTGTGTTGGCTGCAACTACGACGACGACGACGACAGTACAGAGATCCTCAGTGGATTCGATGACGACTGTGCAGAGATCCTCAGTGGATTCGACGGTGATGACTATAGCACTCGACGATCCTTTGTGGGTCAGTGCTGTCGATCCTGTGTGGGTCTGATCCTGTGTGGGTCAGTGCTCAGCGGTCCTGTGTGGGCCAGCGCCTAGAGATCATGTGTGGGTCCGATCCTGTGTGGGTCTTTGCGGGGGTTAGTTATCTATTGATCTTTTGTGGGTCAGATCCTTTGTGATTCATTGCGGGGGTCAGTTACCTATCGATCCATTGTGGGTCAGATCCTTTGTGGGTCTTTGCGGGGGTTAGTTACCTATCGATCCTTTGTGGGTCAGATCCTTTGAGGGTCTTTACGGGGGTTAGTTACCTATCGATCCGTTGTTGGTCAGATCCTTTGTGGGTCATTGCGGGGGTTAGTACCTATCGATCCTTTGTGGGTCTGACGGCTTAGATGAATCAGTGGAAATATCTGGTTATCCTTATCGTCATATGAAGAAGTATACCTGTGTGAGCTGAAACCCTATTTTTCTTCCCTTTGTGGATTTTGTTGTGCTATCCTGTGTGGATTTACGTTTTGCTTTTCTGTGTGGACTGGGTTGTACTTGGGCTCGAATGTTGGAGCCGAAATAGAATTGATGACTTAGGTATATGTATGGTCATATACCTAAGCAGTGTCGGATGTTACTTCATGATTGTATCTTTCCTTTGTGGATTATCCTTTATGGATTATGGGAGACCATCGGGGGTCTCGGGGTCCCTACTGAGTAGCTTATACTCACCCCTGCATGGGCTATGCCCACACTACGTTGTGTTGGATGTAGACGACGGACAGCGCTGATCGTGGTGGATGCTTGCGGAGCAGGACGGTACCTGGAGGTGGACCATTGGGTGGGATGTACTCGGAGCGGTCGGTTGGACCCGAGGAGCAGTGGAGGCTATCTGTACCCACCCTTTAGGTGGGACTCCCAGTGGACGGCTCGACGTTGCGGCTTTACTTTTCAGTTGTTGTTTTCCCTTTCGAGTTGTACTTTACTTTTAGTTTGGGTTTTTATTCTGGCCCACTTACTTTCTGCACTTACTATTCTACTCTGTTTTTACATATTGATTACTTCTTCTGCCTGCTTGCTCTGTGGTGTTTGTGGTTTACTTTCTAAAGGAAATGCCTTCCCTTTTTCTGGGATTTACACCATGGTGCAAGTCGCCAGCGCCAGGCCTATTGAAGGTGGGCGTGGGGTAGTCACGGCACAGGCCCCGAGGATGGGTCATGACATACCTTGTAATTATCATACTAGTTTTATTTGATGGTATTTTAGAAACAGATTAGCATTCCATGAAAATACCCGACATTAATTTTCAACGAATGGATGTTACATTGCATATTATAAACAATCCTCTAATATTATATCAGTATAATGATAAATAAGAATTTCCAGCTGAATGAAAATCTATTACATGGATCATTATTCCTTCTAAAAAGAGTTTTTATCACGAACGGTTTGGAGAAACTCTACATCAATTATA
The DNA here is from genome assembly GCA_963277665.1 of Viscum album. Classification (NCBI taxonomy): domain Eukaryota; kingdom Viridiplantae; phylum Streptophyta; class Magnoliopsida; order Santalales; family Viscaceae; genus Viscum; species Viscum album. Next base: position 1,380,888,879 of record OY728127.1, read on the forward strand.
TTCATATTACGTGGGAGTTTATTTTACGCCTTTTTGGAATATTTTCCTAATCCTACACCTAATCGTGATGTTTTTTTAATATGATCTCATACGTGATGCTACACATATTTAAATGAATCTATTTACAATGTCTTGGATTGAGTTACTTTAATTAAAGAAGCAAAAACGTGATAATAATTAAAAGGGAATCATTCATCCAATTACATCACCATGGGGTTAACCTAGTATTTTTTTAGGATAAAAAATAAATCAAAAGGAATAATAATTGATTATAGGGAAGATACTTAGATGAATATCATGAATAAGTATAATCTAATACATATTGACAACTTGTTTGATAATCTATATAGATATTAATATATATTACAAAATGGCCTTGATTTTTGATATCTTCAAATGGGGGTCAAAGAGGTGGATAGGCCCAATAAAATATTTTATTTATGTTATAGACACTATGAATTTATATTGGTTCCATTTATAAATAATTATCCCCTCTACTATCATCGTTTATTTAATGAATTGGGACTATAATTATTACCTATATTATTTTCTCATTTTACATACAAACAATATTCATTTATATTAAAAGAGAAAGAATGATACTGAAAATCAAATGTTGACTATAATAGATACCCTAAAGAATGAGAATATTTATGAAACATTTACCATGTTTTAATTATGGATACATATAATTTCATCTTTATTTCATATAATTTCAATAAATGGTATATCTATAGATCTATACAATTTGGATATTTTATCATGATTTCAAAATATAACCCCAATGAATGAGATACATAGTTTTCATGACTTGGTTGGATAGTATCAATGAATTGTAGAATTTTTCTCATGGATGTCTAATAAACTAACCATTTTAACATATAAGGGGACCATGTTCCTTTGGATACGTGATGGTGAGTAAAATTTTAACGAACTAAACATTAGGTTAGTCGTTGTAACTATTCCTACACTACCCAATAGTGGAGAAGGGTTTATATTATATAGTGATATAGTAAAGAAGGTACTGTGATTCATCCTCAAAAACAATTTCATTGTAATTTAATATGCCTCATAATAATTGATGTTTCTTGATGAAAATTTCCAAATTCATAATTTGTAGATTTATGGGATTAGTTTTTTTGTAAATATTTTATGGAATTGTACATATGTATAATGTTTTGAAAAATATATTAATAGATAACAAATTTTGAACTATATATATTCAATCAAAAATAGTTCAATATGTGCCAGAGAAGATGAATGGAGTTGATTAAATATTATGAATTCTCAATACATTACCATCCGGACAAATAGAAAAAGGTGGATAATGCATTATGTCAAGTGGATCATTCTTCCATATCATTGATAAAGATTATAAAAGACCCAATATTCCTATATTATTAATTGATGGTTCTTCAAATCATGAAAGAATAGTTAAAAGATTATCTTAATCAAACGAGTGTTCAATGATCTGTATATATTATGATTATAATGGAGAAAATGAATGATTCAAAAATGTGTTAGAAGGTCATAAATTTTCTAGAGATCAACATTTATAGTATATGAATGATACGTTTTAGGGATTATTTTATTTTCCATCAATCTAATACTTGAATAAGGTTCTAATAGATGAAGCACAAAGATCATCTTTCTCCATTCAACCTAGAAGTATAAATATGTATATACATTTGAAAGAGTATTAATATTTGGAAATAGTAATGGGAGCTATTTTAGGGTATATATCTTGATTCGAAAAATGTTAGTAAGATGTGTCTGAAAGAAAAATGTTAAGTTGATGTTAAAAACACTACCAATACTAGAATATCTGTGGGAATACATCACCGTTGAATACATATGAGTCCTGCTATTAATATAAGTGTATTACTAAAAAATCTATCAATAAATAAACAGAAATAAATTTATTAGTAAAGGAGATACCTAATGAAATTGTAGAGAAAGACCAATCAATTTTCTAACACATTAAAAAACCTTAGAGTCCAAAAAAATTGTTACTTCAATGATCAGAAAGAATCTATAATTCAAGGATGGTGAGATTTTATTCCTATGAATTTATCCAAGGAAGGATGTCAAGAGATTAAAAAAGAATTTAACGATTAATTCTAGGTATATTTCCCCATAATATAATCCAAATCATATAGGGATGGTATATTTTCAAATGTTATATACCTGTAACTGCTATCATGTTAGTGATGTGTTCCATGAATCTATCCTAAGAAAGTACATACCAAATCATTCACATTTACTAAACATAGAGGCCATACCACATGATCATGATCATTCTAATGAATAAGTACAATTAGAATTATTATATTATATATATAATTTTCTATGGAGTAAGGATTCTCAGCTGGTTAATGTTATCCAGTGGAATCATGAAATCCAAATAAGCAAATTTGGAAATAATGTATGTAGTGAAACTTTTATATACAAAATTTTTATCAAATTTATTTACTCCAATGGTTAAATTCCTTTTGATTGGGTTATAATGTATCACCCATAAATTTTATGAAACCATTAATTCAAAATAAATTTAATTTCTTTAATTGCTTCTCATACACACAAACCTTATTCTAAATAATTGGTAATATTTTATAACAATATAAACTATTAATTAAATTTTTTGTAATAATAGAAATAATTTTTCTTAAACTACATATAATGGTTTTATATAAATAATATATTTTGAAAATTATGTAGTAAATGTATTTTAAATTATTTATATTATTCAAAAAAAATATTCACTCGTATTGGTTCTTATTTCCTTATGAAAGAACAAAATATAATTATTTTTTTCTAAATTAAATTTATTTTTTTTAAAAAAATATCCCAATTAACAGAGACTCAATTTTTTGGTACGTTTTCAAAAGACATATTTTTATTTGATTTGTGAACAATACTAATTTTAACTGAAAATTCCTTTTAATTTTAATAAATTATAGAAAAAAAATTTATTTAAATTGTTTAAGCAGTATAATTATTTTGTTCTTATTTTATATAAAATAATTATAGTCATTTTAATCAAATTTCATTTTATTTTGGAATAAATTTTAGAATACATGAGAAATAATTTTATCATGAAAACTGTTTTTCTATGATTTGACTGTTTATTTAAAAATAGATATATACCACTTCAAAAGATTGAGTTTGTAAAATTGTACTAAATATTTTTAATCATAATATAAAAATTTCATATTGAGGAAAATTTAAATTTTAATCATAGTTAGTATTAAATACAAAAATATGTGTTAACATGGTTAAGGATAAAAAGGGTTTATAGGGATGTTAAACCCTAACATAAGGGACTATTGTCTAGATAAACATTAATAAATCCTATTTTATTGTCATATTTAGACCCAATACTATACAAAATTAATATATAATTCAATTTTTAATAAATTCGCAAGATAATTACATTATTAAATTTTATTTTTTAATAACTTCTATGTGTTTTCTCTCCCCCATTTACAAAAGTAGACCCATCCATTCTATAAATTTCACAACATCAAGCCTTATATAATTACAAAAATCCACCAAAATCTCATATAAAAATCCAAATACTTGAATTTTACGATTATTTATTCAAAGGAACAATTCCATGAATCATTAGTGAAGGATGTAAAAGAGGTATATCAAAGGAGGTAATAATATTACCTAACCTCTTCAGATTTATTTCTTTTAATACTTCTTAATAATATTTGGTAATCATTTTAAAATAATAAATTTATTATTATAATTCTATTAAAATTGTATTATTTTAATGTAACAACCAATATAAAATATGTACAACATTATATAGGAAGAGAAATTATCGATTTTCCATATGTTTATACTACAGAATCCACTAAATGATAAAATTGATTCCACGTAACCATGTTTTTAGATGGATTTCATGATTGTTTTTTTACTTATATATTTTTTGTATTATATAATTATTATTTTTGAATATTAATTTCATATATTACCTCTTAACTTCCAATTCAATAAGTAATAATAGTGTCACTCATATGTATGTAGGGAGTACCACCTCAACAAAGTGATTAATTTATTTTTAATTTCCAAAATAAATGGTATGCAATAAGGATATATTTTTATGAATATATATATATATGGTATAATAGTTATTTCTCTAATGTTTAATTAATAAATAACCATATTTTTTAATCCTTCAAAATATAAAATTAGAGTTTATGCTTTTGTACGACCTACTATGTACAAAACGTTGTAATTCATTTTTCTATCTCTATATTATATTAATGAATATGAATAAAATAAAAAGAATATTTGTGATATTAATTTCATGATAAAAATTATATTTATGATCAAACTATTATCAATGTACGAGGAGCCAAACATCTGAACCGAAATTCCCATTAAAAATTAAAAATTCATCACCCATAAATATTTATTTTAATATTGAAATATATATAAATGTTTATTTAAATTTAATAAATTAATAATATTTAATATTATATGTGATTAAATTATTCTATTATAGAATTAAAAAATAATTAAATATATTATATGTGACAATAAATTACATTCCAAGAATGTCAAACGTGACATAAGAGATATATGTTATAATCTCATTATTTATCGGGATTGTTTTTTATTATGTTTCTGATAATGAAATTTCATGATATAACACTCTTGATCCTCATAAAATATTCAAATATGGTTCTTATTTTTAGATATGAAATTATTTTTATCCATTTTCTCACATTTTTTACATAAGAAACAGAAATAATATTTATATGAATAAAAAAATTATTTTTTTCTATAAAAATATCACAGATTCTATCTAAATAGTTTTTATAAAATTTTCATTATTTTAAATATAACATATTATATTTTTAAATTATTTTTTACAGAGTTTTATATTTTTATAAAATTTCTTGAATGTAATCTTCCTGATGATTTTCAAATTAGGTATTTTTTTCAAAAAATTTGAATGGAATATCTGTTCTAACTTATAAAACGTGAATATAATTTCACACTATCATAATATCCAAATTATTTGAATATTACATTGAATTTATCCAATTTTATTTCAGAAAATGAATCAAAATTTTATGAATTTTTTTTATTTGGAAGAAGTGATTTCAAATTGAAATGTTTATTTTCATCATGAAAAAAATCAAGTGATCATTAATAGTATTCTTCATCAATTATGAAATCATATTTTGTTATATATAATTTACAAAGAATATTATTCAATGATTAAATCCATATCATTTCACTATATTTTTTATGATTAAAATGATGATATGTTTATGAAGCTTGTTTATTTTACATGGGTTATGTTTTAGTGAAATGTTTAAATGTTTATGGAACCTATTTTATTTCCATGGGATTTGATAAAAGTTCAATTATTTCTAATATTTTTTGAAATATATGAATTATTTTTATTATATGGTGGGTGAGGAATTAATTATATAACTACCCAATTGATTCTGTAAATACTGATATCTCATAAGATAATATGGTCTATAATGATGAGTGAACCCGGTTCAATAAGTGACTCTTCCCACTATGATAGTTTTGGGAGGGAACCTTGACGTAGGATATGATAAAATGTTATATTAAAATAATAAAATATGATATTATTGAAATTTTTACATTTCTAAGGAAATAATATTCCCTGACAATTTTAGTCTATAAACATATTCTTTATTCCAATGTTATAATTACATGGATCATTTTAATTGATTTCATGACAATCCATGTCTAAATAACAACCCATATTTATTATATCGCATAAAATTATGTGAAATGATATATATGTTGTTTTTTTCAAACATTATTCTCGTGAATTAATACCCTTATTTTCAAGTTATATTTCAGTGAACATTGATATCTCAATTTTTTACACTTAATAGGGATCATAGCTCACACTTTCGTATGTTCCATTTCCCTTGGTTATTTAGAATTTTTTAAATTATTTTATATTTAACAAGTGTTCTATTTATTATGAACATAGTGGTATATTACATATATCTTTTATTTTATTGTTAGTTATGCATCCATGCCTCTATAGATAATAACCTAGTATGATTATTACATGGATTGTAATGTTTTATATTGAATATTTATGTAAAAATATTACATATTAATATATAAATATATTTTGGCTATATAATTGGTATCATATTAATATATAGTTACCGTTGGAAGCTAGGACGACATGTATTTAGTGAGACCCCTTTGGATAATATTTTGTATAGAAGAAATTCTGAAGATGTGATAATTAACAGAGTGTTTTTTCCAATAAAAAATCCCTATATAGATATTATAGGTGGATGTGGTTTGGGTATAGATTAATATAGGTACAATAGAAAAATGTTTTAGTGTATCTTCTACTTATTTATATTGAATAGTGGTTTTGTCCATACTGCACAACCATTTTGACACACTTGATTGATACCTGCAAGAAAAATAAAAAATTCACTATGGAAAAATTAAGATGTATGTGAATATACTATAAAAATGAATGATATACCATATGCCTAATGTTAATAGATTAAAAAATATGTAATTATTTAGTAATCTTGAACTTTATTTTTTAGGATTACCTATCGTCACTTTATGATTATTGTTTCTTATATTATAACTTTTTGTTTAAGTCAATTGATGCCACTTGATATATTATTATTAATGATTAATGTGATAGAAAATGGAATGATAGTAAACATGAGAAACCAAATGTTATTGGAGAAGGATTGATAAATATAATTCTTCTTATTATATAACATTCTCAGGCTATGAATTACAACTGGATTCCAAAAGAGAAAAAAGGAAACAAATTTTTTATTAGTCCTTCAGGTGGAAACATAAATCATATTTTAGTGGGTATTATGATACAATATTTACTGATATATGTATATATATACCACGGTTATGTTATTTTCCATCATGTATTGTTTTAAACAAAAAAAAAGTTCCTTTATCAATTTATCATTTGGACATTGAATCAGATCAATGGTTGACACTTATCAATAACATGAGGAAACCATAAAAACATACTCCATGGAGTAATATGAGTTTTTGATCTTATTATCCAATAATTACATTACATATATTCATTATAAAATAATGGAAAAACCATTTCTTGATCCAAGGATGATGGATGATGATATTGGTAGTACCATTGAGGAACATTTTAGGAGAATTGGGTTATAATTTTCTCATATTATTATGTTATAAAAATTAAATATTGATCGATTCATTAATGACTTAAAACTAATCTGTGAAATAAATTTTCCCTATGTAATTTAATAGACATTAATAAATACTTCAATGTTCTATCTAGGGGGATATGGATATTACGGTATCCCATTAATCTAATGGTTTTGAAAAGAAATGAATGATATATTTCTAATGAACATATAAAAAACATGGATAGAAGAAGACAAGGCATCCTTTATTCTAGATGAGTGGAAGTTGAAATGGATGTATTGTTCATAATCAATATTTAAATTTTTTAAGTGGATAATGGTTGTTCGTTGGTAAATAAAATACAAATTCTGTTCAAATAAGTTATTTAATGATGTCAATAGAGAAGAGCCTATATGGAATGAACCACCCATAATTTACTGTTTCAATCAAATAGATTACTTTAATTATGATAACCAATGCACAGATCAAATGGTTAACAATGATGTTTAATTTTCAGAACCTCATAATATAAGATATAATGGGAAATGTCATGTGATCACCATATATGATGATTGATATGATAAAAATGGAGTGAAATATACCCATACCATTCAATATAGAACTGCATATGTCTTATGTGTTTCGGGATCTACCCACTATATTATTTCAAAATATTTTTCATAATTTATCATAATTCCTCCTTAATGGTTAAATTTTCCATAATTATTGATTACCAATATTTGTATGATAAATATATACCAATCCCATGATTCTCACATAATTGATTATTGTGGGAATATGATTTTTTCAACAAGCATTTTTCTTTATCTAGTTGAATTTGGTTTCATCTTAGTCATAGATTATTTTTATTTACAACAATCCTTCACCGATTTATTATATAGGGAAGTCAATTTTTATATTATAATACAATTTATTAAAATCTATTATTATGATGAAGAATAAGATCATCTAATTAAAATCGCATCCAATATATGGGTCTTAATTCATTTTCAGAAGGAATATTTATCTCGTATGGTTGGGTACAAACTCAATAACAATTAAATTCTTATTTTGTGTGATTTAATTTATGTTTTTTATGAAAACATTTGTGTTCTTCCATGATATCATGATGTTCAATTTTCAATAGAACTTATACCAAGTGAAACACCTTTTTCTAAGAATCTATACAGAATAATCCTGACTGAGTTGAAGAAATTGAATATCTAACCCCAAATGAATATTTAAATTGTATTCTTTTATCCTTATTTAAAAACATTAGTGAACCTATCATTTTGGTTATGAATAATGATGGATCAATGTGACTCTTCATTGATTATTTGGAACATATCAAGGTCACTATCAATAACATGTATCCATTTCCCTATATTGATGAAAAGATTAATCAATTAAGAATTTACCAATACTTTACAAGGATCTATCTTTATTGTAGATATCATTAAATGAGGGTGAAAATAATTATATCCTAAAACAATATTATATAAAAGTTCTGGACACTATGAATTTATATTGAAATTATATTGTCTTACTTATTCCAATTCTATCATCATCGATTTAGTGAATAGTTTCTCTAGAGATTACAATAATTTATTTTTCGTAGTAATTATAGATGATATTTTTTAATATATAATTCTAATAATATATTATCAATATCATTAATGAATACACCAATGACACAAAATAAAGATAATTCGTCTTTATAAATTAACCATTTTTAATTATGGATATAGAAAGATTTATTTTTTTATCATATAATATCATTCAAGGGAATATCACTGGATATATCAATGAAAAATGTTTTTGACCATCGACCCCAACCAACCATGGTGATTTAGAATAGTATTTTTCGTCATATACCCATATATTTTGAATTATTTGTAAAACAATTATTATATTTATCTAATCCAATCACACTTTTAACATAGAATAGAGAGAAGTTACCTTGGATTGTTGATAATGAGTAAAATATCAAGGAATGTAAGAGAATGTTATTCAATGTACCAATTATTTCACTACTCTATAGTGGATAAAAGATATTGATCTATATTGATGCATTGAAAAATGGACCAAGATATTTCCTCGGGTAGATTTATATGGCGATATATTATTCTTCATGCAAATAGAAGTTTCATGAGAAAAAACATCCAACTAAGGATTTGAGTTTATCAATTTAATGTTTTGCATTAATTATATAGATGTATAATGAATATTGATAAATGGGGTTTATATATACTGGTTAAAATATATTGATGTATATATTCACTCAAAAAGAGCTATATATAAACCCTAGTAGATGGTTGGAGAGAAATAAATATTATATCTTCTCATCACATTAACACCATGGGAAAGTGAATAAAGTGGATACCACTTTAAGTCAAAATGATGCTGCTAACTTATTTATTATAGGGATTAAAAAATATCAAATTTTTATTTTATTTTCAAATTATATATATGGAAATTTTGAAGTAATGTGGAAAATCTTATATTACACAAATGAGAGATCAACTATATTTCTTTGTAAAGATAAAATATGGAAAAAATGAAGATTTTCTACTATAAAAGATAGTGATAATTTTTCCTAAGAACAAAATTGAATGATATGGAATTATAATTTTTAAAAATTAATTTTGTATCCCATTAACACCGTACATGAATAATGTTTATTTGACTAATATAATAGTTCAATATTCTCTATTAATCATAGAAATATAAAGATGTATTGATTTCTCCAATAGTATTTCTAGTTGGAAAACTAGACAAGAGATATTGTAGGGTATTTATCATTGTGCATGAAATGTAATAAATATTTCTCTGAGAAACAAAAGTCTAATGATATATTATAACCTTCACACATACCATATAGGAATATAGAAAAACCATGTATTTAATTATCAGACTCCTCAAAACATATAGTGGTAAAAAATTTATTTTTATTTTACTTATTCTCAATATAATTTTAACATACTTCCTCAAAATTAGAGAATATTGATCCCTTGATAAAGTTACCGAAAAAAATTAATGAAGTGGTTAGTTTTCATGGCGTATCAAATTTTATTGTATTTTATCATTATCCAAGGATTACCGTAATGTTCCAGTGATGTCTTTCACAAGATCATGAATCAAAGATTTTGTAGAACCTTTTACAACACTATAAAAATTATCATACAAATATAACCAATAAAATAATTGAGGTTGTCATAATTTTTTCTTTGTCTTTCAATGGTTTTTGTGATCAAATCCATTATATTGTAATATTTTATTGCAAAAATCACCTTCACTAAATAATTTCGATATATTTTTATGAATTAATCTATTAAAATAAGTGTGTAACTCTTAAATTATGGGATAAATTTGTATAAATAAGGCCACTGGGAAATAATAAAGGTAAAAAAATATTATATATTTTATGATCCATTTAGAAACACATTAAGGTGGATTAGAGTTCATAGTAATGTAATGATGATAATAATTAGTTAAATAAGGATTTATAGTTTTGTGAGAATGTAATACTATAAATATATCAATTGAATAAGGTTATGATATTTAGAAACAAGTTGAAATTGAGAACTAGGTATATTTTCTCTCGTGATATTCTTAATCAAGAATGGATTGTAGCTAATCAGATTGTGCTTCCATCAAACCTCTCTCAATTTCATTATGTCTTCCATATATCACACCAGAGTAAGTACATAACTAATATTTGATATGTGTTGAAATTATATGTCATACTTTTAAGATATAATATTTCATATTAAGAAAAAACAATATAAATTTTAGATCATATAGATTAGGTGTTAGGGAATAACACTACTCACCTAGTTAAAGTTCATAGGAGGAATCAGATATTCGAAAATTCTATATTGGAACCGGATGATGTATTGTAAATGATATATAATTATTATTTTTGTCATATTGATTATATTTTTTTGGGAATGATTCATTTTAATAGTGGTATAATGAAATACCATGATATTTTATGATATATCTCTTTTCTGAATAAAATCAATTTTTCGACAGCTTGATGTACATGGAACTGGTTGTTTTGAGAAACCATAATATATTATACCCTTAAGAAATAGATGTTATGTTTCAATTATGATTAATAATTTCTATTTTTAAAAAAATTATTATGGTTTGGGAGAAAATAAAAATATTGATAAATGTGTATTCTATTTTCTATAAAGAATTTACATGCTCCAAAAAATGATTTCCTGAAAAATATTTTTTTTTGATTTATGTGAGAGAATATTATAATACATTTATCCAAAATGATTTTTTTAATTCATCATTTAAACATTAAATTTTGTATAATTTATATTATTTTCAAGATTGATTAATTTTTTGAAGAATTGTGAAGAATTTTTATTTTTATTTGTATCTGTTTTTCCGTAAAATAATTTACAATGTTTCAGAGTGTATTAAAATGGATTTGTAAGTGAAATTACTTCATTTATTTTATTATTAATAAAATTATATAAATTATAATTAATTTTATGTATATTTTAGTTACACATCCTAGTAAATATAATAAATTTGTTTTATCTAAAACTTATTTTCATTGAGTTTTGAATGTTTATTTTATAATTACTTTCTCACCCTTTTAAAAATTTTATTGGATAAAATATATTCCAAAATTTCAATCACCATTTATAAATTTTTTAAGAGCCCAATTTATTTTATTGTAATATTAAATTGAAGAAAAAATAAAAAATTCACCACATTGAATTTTAAAATAGGTTTATCATGGGGTTAAACAATGTTATAATGGTATATTTTCATAATAAATTGTTTCAAAAAATATTCATAGCCATATTTTGATGGAATCCTATACCACATTCTTATAAATGTCCATTTGGAGTTATTTGTATCTAGCATAAAAAAATTATATTTTTATCATTGAATAAATTCCAAGTGTTTTGTGTCTTCTAATTATTAATGGACACCCATCCACTAACTTTATTTCCCCACCCTGAGAAATATATATTGACCAAAACCTACCAAAATATTGTTTCAAAATCCCTATCCATGATTTTTATATTATGGTCTTTATAGAATACTAATACAAGGGTCCGTAATAATGTACCTAATGGAGTCCTACCAAATGAGAGGTAATCATCTTACCTAACCTATTTATATTAGTTTATTATTATTCCTCCTATAAATGTTTGGTATTCCTCATAAAATAATACCATTAGTATCATCAATATGATATTTTTTTATTATTTAATAACTAATATCAATTATCTATCCCATTAATTGTGAATTAAATGTATCTCTCATGCATATAAATGGGATATTTCCTTTTCATTGTGATACAATTCATTTTTTATCATAGTATTTAATGGATGGTTATTATAGAAAATGGGAACTGGTGAGAGAACGTACTCCCCCACCATAACATGGTTGTCTGGTTTGGGCATATGAGGTACCACTGGTTTCCCCGTAGATAGGTGGTCCTCACTATGGGGCCCACCAACATGACAAAACGTGTCTTTATACTAATGATTTCTCCTAAAATCCTACACATTTCCTTTTCAAAGTGTTTTTCACTCAATCACACACATCCTAGGAGACATATCAAATGATCACCCATTTTGACCACTACTCCATGAAAAACATGATTTACTATTGAGTTCTAATAATTTAGGCTCTCGAAACTAATGCATCACCTTGTTTACATGGTTCATTTACATTAGTTATTTTACCCATTATCTTTAGGGGTTGTTATTTCCCCCCCTTTAGATAACATCGCCATCATTTTGGACCATAAAACTTAAATCAGGAAGTGACACCACAATTAAGTATGGGTTTCTCCTTTGATATAAATTTAATGATAGAGACCTACCCATTACACATATAACCATCCTTAATATGGAATCCAGGTACTGGTCCACCAGATACCTCCAAGTTCTCCTCAGACATTTAGTCCCCACTATAGGGCCCACCCACATGCTTGAACGATTCATCTAAATACTGACTATTCCAATATTCCAACACATTATTTTCAAGTATGCATTTTCCTCACTCACAAATATAATGGGACTTGTCCTAGAAGGCCACTCGAACTGATCACTACACCCGAACAAGCATGCATAACTGTGTAGTTCTAATAAGTTGGGATCTCAGAAATAAAGGTTCACCCTGTCGACATTGTCCATATCATTTAATTATTTAACATTTTATCATTCCTTGGTGTTATAGTTATCATAGTTAGTTTAATGTTTATATATTATATTAATGATACATTTAATCTTATAGAATTAAAATTTCATATGTTCCTTCTCACCATCTAATTCCTTGGAAAATGTTGATGCCCCTCGGGCTTGTATGTGCCTTCCAACACCATAGAGCGATGTGATTAAATTTTCATTTAATAATTACAAGGTAACAAATATAGATTATATATATATATATATATTATGATATAATAATTATTTTAGAATGGTGAACTATTATTTACCATTCCCTCTTTTCATCTGTGGAAAACTGAAACCAGCATTCATTGGTAAATACGACATACCGTCTCCATGAATACTATAATTCATTTTTCATTATACATAATTATGCATGAATCTAAATATAGATACATATTATGTTTATCATATTTATATAAATAATTAACTTAGGGATATGATGTATCCATGTTCTATGTACAAGGACCAAAACTCTGGAAAAAAAATTGCATGCAAAAGATCCAGTTTACCCCTGGAAATGATGAATTTAATAAGGAATTATTAATTAATGGATGTTGAAATGGTTTTAGGTAATTATAAATGAAAAAATGTATCTCAGTTATTTTTCATATAAACATAATATATTTGAATTAATTATATATGATTCCAAATATGTTTTTAAGAAAAAGTGGCCCCTTTTATGAGATTTATGCTATAATCTCATTTTTTAAATGATTTATTATGATTATGTTTCTGATGATGAAATTACAAGATCTACTTGTATAGATTAAAATAAATTATCCTATACTTTGGTAATTTCAAGAGATTAAATATTTTTCTTTTCAATATTCACTCGTAAATTAGCCAATATAAAAGATGAAAATTTTAATAAAAACTGAATTTCTTTTTCTCTTCACTCGAAAATTCATTTTCCTCAAAGATCATTATTTCTAAAAAAATTCCATGAATAATCTTAATATTATCCTAATTCCATTTAAATCCATTTTTTTATGATTATTTACTTTATAAAAATGTTATTAAAATGATCCCTCTATTTATTTTCCAAACAATTTACTAGAAATGTTAATGGACTCATTATTTTAACATATACATCATGACCATAATTTTTAGATATAATGTCCACTCAATGAATTGAATATTACATAAAAAAATTTCATGGTTACATTCAAATAATATTTTTCCATAATAATTTTTAAATTATTATATATTAGATAATTTATTTCATTGTGAAAAAGGTATATTCCTCATGATATATTCCTAGTGATATTTTCAAGTCATTTTCATCTAAGACGACATCCTATAATTATATATGTGATTTATTAGTGATATGATTTAATTATATAATAATTATTCTTTAATAATATGGTTTATCGGTATGATGATGATATGTTTATTAAAATCACTTATTTTCCACATGTTATGTTATAATAAGGCATTGAAATGTCTATGAATCTTGTTTCCATTGAACGAGTTATGATATATGATTAATGATTTATAATATTTTTTAACACAAATTTATGATTTTTATTATGTAATAGATGATATTGAAATTCAATATACCACCATCTATTGGACATATAGTGATATCTCCTTATATAATAAAGACTAAAATTGGGAGTGAATCTAGTTCACTGATCCCTTTATGATTCATGTATTATAAACTAGCATGAGTTATGACCCGACTCAGGATTATGATCTATGATATGTAGGGTATAGTTTTCAAAGGATATTAACATATTCTTATATCTCTATTCTCATTTTATATTTAACTAATCAATGATATAACTACTTTTTACCCATACTTAGCATCAACGGTCACCATTTCTAATCATTCATTTCCCCTGAAAATGGACAGTGGTATAATGTTTCATATGTCTAATAACAGTTCTTATAAATAAAGAAATTATTAAGAGATTATTTAGAACTATTATTATCATGTTGTTTATGTGTCATGTTTTATAATGATAAATTAATTTTACGATTCTACGATGGATCATAATGGTATGAATTAAATATTCATTAAATAATATATGATATTTATGTATGAAAATCTTGTGTCACTATACTATTCAAGGGTGATTGTTGTTAATTTAAAGTTGGAGTTATGAAATATACAACTCCCCCTATCATTGATTCACATATCATTGGAAATTTATATCATGTATAAACATAAGGAAATAACTATAAGACAAGGCCCATATTTCATTATTTTTTTTCAAATACTGATCAAAAATTATATAATAGGGGGTTTTATAATTATTTGTAGGTGTATAATAGGAAGATGGTTTTGATGGAACAACCATAATTTCACATAATAATCCCAAAATGTTATAATAAAATTGATATTACAAAGGGGTTGATACATCCATTAACCAACATAGATCATGGATAACATCACAATACATTTCCCTAGGGGACTTCTAATGACATTAGTGGAATAAGTTCCATATGGATTGTAGTGTTTAAACAAAAAAAAAGATGTGTAAATTCACCACTATTAAAAAATATTTTACTTGAGCATATTGAAAATATATATTAGAGAAGTGGTATTAATAAATAGAACAAAAATTTCAATTTTATCTAATTATGATATAATATTCACTTTAATGTTCACGTGTAGTCATAAAATTTAATTTAACATAGATTCAAATGTTAATGTGACATGTCACCCCCATGTACATAGTAATTATAGAAGGACTATTCAAACTCATGAACATATTCATAGTGTATCCTTAACTTGTAACATAAAAATATGTGATCAATATCTTCTATTAATCATGTTATCATTCTGTAATATATTTTCATAATGAATTTTTATGGCCCTATATAAGACAATTTGCAGGATGAAAACAAAACTCTTTCATTTTATCATGTATGTTAAGAAATAAAACTATATAAACTCAAACAAGAAGATTAATTAATTATATGGTCCAGTTAATTAATTAACACATGAATGAAGGTTGTGTTCAGTGAAAATTAAATGCAAAAAATAATCATTACGGAATGCTATTTGAGGTTATGAATAATGTACGTTTTGGAATATATTCATGGATGAAATTTATGATAATTTTTAATATTAAAATGATAATCATTATAAATAAAAGACCATTTGAAGTTATTTATCAAATTGGAAATATATCTTATCAGCAGGCATATCCACTAGATATTTCTCAAGTCTATAATATATCATATGTTTCCCTTTTGGTGAAATAAATTCCAAATCCATTAAAAGTAATAAACATTTAGGTGATACAATTATAAGATGGTTATCTTATTAGGGGAATCGAGTGGGGATCTTGTCTCATAGGGATAACGTAAAATGTAGAAAAAAGCACTTTCTCAATGTACTCTTATGAGATGATTGGAGTGAAAATGTAACATTTTAATTTTTTTGATGTAATGTAAAAAATACCATTCATATAATTTGTATGAATTATTGAGATAAAATACCATGTAATAAATTCAATTTGGGGGAATAATATAACAAATCATATTTTTCATTTGAAAACTAATTCCATAACAATATATTCCCAGTAGTTTAATTGTTTCACTATTGTGCATTAGTATAGAATTATCAAATCTCATATATTGAGGGGAAATGTATTTTTTCATAAAATATTATAAATTGAATGATTAATTCATTACATAGATTTAATTATAATATATTTGTACAAAAGAGATAAAATACCATTAATTGATACCATAGATATGATATATTATGGTCTCATAGTAATAGTACAATATAAAAAACACTATAGTATTATAACTTTTTTTAATAGGATTCCATGTTTCTATAAGGAATATAATTATATAAATGAGAAAAACTCTGGAATGAATAATTACTTAATTAATTGGTATATTTATGATTTTCATAATACACATGACCATAATAAACATGGAAAGTAACCATTAGAGAAATGTAATTTGTAATAGTGACCATGTAATTACAATACTACTATATCCACTAGAATTTTATATTTTCCACTATATTAAATAATCATGTAAATTATCATAATATTTGACTTGAAAAAAATTAAATATATATATATATATAGAAATATTATTAATTAGTTACTCATTCTATGAAAAATGCTATAAATACATGCATACAATATTTGTCAAATATGATTTATTTTCATGAATAAGACCTTAATTTTTATGAATAATATTTTATTTTAAAATACCCAAAATTAAATTATTAATTATTAATTTTTTATGATTTTTAAAATAATCATGTTTAAATTAGGTATGGTTGAAGTTCTTGAAATTTTAGTCAATAGTGAATTATGATTTTCAATAGTGAAATAAAATAAAATATACCTTTTTTTGATAATATAAAAACATGACTGATTACATACTAGATGATGTAATACATTTTAATTTCATTATCAAATGCATTAATAAAAATATATATTCACAAGAATCAATACTATTTATTTTCATGATGGAAAAAGTACTAATTTAATTCATATTTTATTAAAAAAAAGTACTCCTCTCCACTTATAAATATTAACCGAAATTAAGAATTTATCAGTAAAAATAAATACAAATTCTGTTTAATTATTAAAAAAATTCTCTCTCATAACCTTCTAAGCTATACATGGGAATTTCAATTCAAAACACATGATTTTCTTGTAAAACCATAGAGTGTTTTATGAATGAGATATCTTAAATGTGGAATGTATGATTTCTATTAAATACTATTTCAATTTATTTAATCAAATATGTAAAAATTTATTTTAATAAATATCATAGGAATGATTCTAAAAAAATATAATTGATATAAATATTCTTTAATATGTGTTCTAATATCACATAAATTAAAAAAATCAATATTATTATTTTTTATAATAAGAATTAAATCATGTTGAAATTAAAAGACTAAAAAATTTGTTATGAATATCATATTCCACTATTCCTTACTAGTTGAAAACGCATTTCCATAATAATTATAATATGTAATATTTATATTAATTTTTGGAATGTTAAGTAGAATTCTAAAAAAATTAACATTCAAGATCATTTTATGTTCATAAAAAATTTACCGATAAACTCTTAATAATGTAGAATTATTTTTTTGATATCTATTTGAGACATCGTTTCCGTGTGTTTAGTAAAATCGTGTGAGAAAACTGAGTGATGTACCCATCCATACAATTATGGGCGCACGATTATCCCATAATTTGTCCAATCAAGAAGACAAACCATGATTCCTCTTGTTTTTGGGTAAATTTAACAATTTTATATTTAAATGTATTATATAATAACCTTAAGTTTATATTTATCCTCCACTTCAATGACCCCAACTGTGGGATCTCCTCTGTGATGATATTCCAAAGCATTTGATCCAACTCATACATCTGATCTTAGAAATGAGGACTATAGATCTTGTTGGATCAATGTTGGTGAGTAATAAAATTATATTTAGGCATTATTCATTCATATTAATATCATTTGTGATATTTACGTGTAATATAATATTCCTTATTTCCAATTTATTCATCTGTTCTTCATTTTTGTCCCAATAGGATTCAAATTAAGAGTTGATACTGGATGAGAACTCCACTAAAACCCTATCAAAGTTGGTCTTGTGATATACCTTTATTGTTTGAGTGTTTATATATACTTCATTATTCTTCACACAAAATTATTGGTGTGAAACCCTTGAATTAATATTATACTTTTATTTATTTTGATAGGTGTTACCAATGTAACTAATGAGACAGGTAGATAATGGATTAGAACATAAGTATAATTAATTAAAACAACCCCTTGGGTGCGTTGTTTAATTTCATGGACCACCATGGATTTTAATTTAATTTAGGTAACTTCTTTGTGTTCTATTTACCCCTTCCACTATGATGCATAATAATGAATTATAAATTATAATTGGCATGGATTAAAAGAACAGGGTGGAATGACCATATCAATTTTCAATTTCAATTTAATTGTTTGTTTAAATATGTGTTTCTAAAAATATTATTGTTCCCATATATAGACACCCAATCTTGAAATACATGGTCATTACATATTATTTTGCATAGTACTTAATACATAACACAAACATAATCCCAAATACTGAATTAGTTTAGTATCTTTGGAAACTCAAAACATAATCTTCTAATCTTGGTGAAAGATCTTCAAAAACTACTATAATGATCTTTCCTTTTTTTTCCAACCTAAATCCATTATTTAAATACTGGGGAGAATAATACAAAAAAAGGTTGGGATCAAATGCTCTATATGGGTAAACATGGAGAAATTAAAACAAACCATAAACATTTAAACATAATAATATGAACATAATGTTTAAAGATAAAAATAATGAGTCATGAAATAAATCGTGGCAGAATGTAAGGAATAGATATCAACGAAAAATTAAACATGGTAAAATAATAT
Organism: Viscum album; assembly: GCA_963277665.1. Lineage (NCBI taxonomy): Eukaryota > Viridiplantae > Streptophyta > Magnoliopsida > Santalales > Viscaceae > Viscum > Viscum album. Next base: position 1,380,908,663 of record OY728127.1, read on the forward strand.
TTTCATAAAACATTACATTTTGGAATACTAATGAAAACGTGATATAATTTCAATAGTATCCAAGGCATTGCTTCGAATACCATCATTGTGGACAAAGTTCATTAATTAAATAGGATTACTTGTCATTCCAGTCATGTATTACTAAATCAGATTTACTTGTCATTCCAGCGATGTTTATCTCATTAGATATAAATATTTACCCAATTCATTAGAGTGAGATATAGGTCCCACCCATCTCATAATAAAACTATTCTTAGGTGTTCTAGAAAAACATAAAAAAAACAATATCCATAACATAACCCAAGCAATAAAATGAGTTTATTAAACATCATTCTATCATAATTGATATAAAAATGGATTCATTAAATAACATTCCATCATAAAAACAATAATATCATAGTAATAATAGGGATAAAATAATAAACCTATGTAATCTTATGTCGAAAATAATTATGATAAAACACTTAAGATTCATTTCAGAGGAAAATATCCTTTATTGTTTATAAATTTTGTTTCTCAAAATGTCATGCAATTTTAAAGGAAATTTTTTTTGCTGAAAATAAAATTTTAAACTCATAGAGTTAGCTTCATTGAAACAAGGAATTATGAAGATGTAAAAACCCATTCATGCCATATAATTTAAAAGAACATTCTCCTCACTATTTTCCCAAAAAACTCAAAAGGTACCTCATATGGTAAACAAAAGAAAGATTCTTTCCAAACCATGTAGTAAAAGTCAAAATGGGTAAAAATGACATTAATCATACATATAGAAATAGTAAAAATTTTAAGAGAATATTTTAGTAAAACATGGACATCGATGATAAATATATCCCAAGTAGATACTTATGAATAAACAATCTTAAATAAAATGAGAGTGGAAATTTTATCCCTTACCACGGGTCTGATTTCATATGTAAGTGTCCAAAACACTTTTATAGTGAGTTTAACCATATTATTAACTTGTAACAGAACCATAATAATATTTATTATATCATATATGATTCACTTTTGACATTATATTAACCATTCATTTGTCAATTCCATGTTAATGAAACATTTGGGGTAATAATCGTTTTATTTATTGTATGTGTTTTGAATTGTTATTCATGACATTATTACATATATCATGATTTACGTACTTCAATTTTTTTAAAAATGATTTATATATTATATATATACAGTAAATAAATATATATAATTTATATATTAATGTAATGTAATACACTGTTCATGGAGACGGTGGGTCGTACGTACGCATGAACATTCTTTTTGTTTCCATATTAAATTGAATGGAAGTAAGTAAATGACATATATATATTTACATAATATATAATAGTATTATTATGTCATAAATTTAATTATTATTTATTATGTATTCTTTATAATCATTCTTGAATGGTTACCATGGAGAAGGAATCTCATCGCGTTGTGGACACCGTAAGTCATACACACGCACGAGCAACGATATCATTACTATAATTGTAGAGTGGTATTGAAGTGGATAGTGTATAATATAACAGAATTATTATGATGTTATAATATTAATATATAGTAATTATTTCCATGATTATACCCATCCATGTCAGGTGGTGGTGAAAAATAGATTACACCACGACATGGAGACAGTAAGTCGTACGTACGCACAGACAGTGATTTCATTTTTCATAGGATGCATTGAATGTAAAATATGGTTGTTTCATATTTAAAATAAAATATCAGTATATGAGTGATAATTATGTTATTAAATTATAATTAAACAAAAAAAATTAGAGGATGTAGAAGAAGAAATACATTTTAATGAATCGGTAGAATAGATTACATCTTCCTCGATGTGCCTCCTTTAAATTTTTTATTAGGGAACTAGAGTTGGTCTTTTGAGAAGTAAAAACCCTCTATAATGTAACTAAAGATTTTGATATGATAAATTGTAAGGGTTTGGCTGGGCATGAATGCTCAAAATAGAGTGAAGAGGAGAGGGAGGAGATTCCCTTTTATAAGACAAGAGATTGTAACTTTAGGAAAGTCCAAAAATATTAATTTATTATAAATTAAATTTAGATTTAAAATGGTTCAAAAGTTATTTAATTAAAATATAAGATGATTTTGGTTCTTATAACCATCATTAAATAATATTTAGACATGTTGGGTATATATTTTTTATCCTTACTTTTTTGGTATAACACTTATTTTACCCTTTTTAATCTTACCATGATATCATATTATTTACACAATGTTCGTTAATATAATTACCATATCATGTAAAATTACCCACAAAAATTTATTTATGATATATTCAGACTTATATTAACCAATTTCCCAAATATTATATTTTTTGGATTTTAATATCATTTAATAAACTATTTTATGTTTTAAAATAGGAATTAAGTCAATTTTGGACACTATTCATACATGTCTTTTTATAAAATTCATAAAAAACATATTACATCCAAAAAGGCATTAATTCTTCCATAATATGTCAATTTCAACCATTAAATATGTGTATGGCATAAAATATTCAAATTAAATTTATTTTAATATTTATAAATTCATTTATTTGAATATCTCATTAATGAGGTAATCACTACATCATAATTGTAACATAAATAAATATTTTTATCTAATGTCTAAAAATTATAAATAATATACCATGATTTATGAAATTTTATTAGATTTATAATGACTAATAATTGACAAAGATTTTAGTTATATAACCCTATATTAAAATCAATTAATTAAAAGATATATTTTTAGGATATAATTTTCATTACTATAAATTAATCATTATAAATTGACATTTTGACATTCATGTGAATCCATGGGGTCCCCAAATAGACCCATGGATGAACATGTTCATAAATATATCATCCAATAGGATTATTACATGTGTTAGGGTAGTTTAATATTGTTATAATATTATTTTTTACCCCTATTAACTAGATTTACCCATTAACCATGGTAATTAAAATAATTACTAATGTTACAATTCATAATGTCCAAATATAAAAGGTTCCTATTTAAAAAAATTGAACCTTATAATTCCATATATGATATCCATTTTTCTAAATTCAAAAAAGAAAATTTAAAGTAATTATTTTAAAATTAATTTCCATTGTCAAAACCAAGTAGTGTGTTTTTTTAAAAAGTTATAACTATCAAAAGATTGACAATTGTTTATGTCCAATTTAAACGTAAAATTAATACTACGGACCACAATTAGATAAAATTCAAAAAATATAATCCAATTAAAATTTAAAACCAATTAAAAAGTTAATTTAACTATAAAAATAAAATAAATGGAAATTTACTTTAGAATCAAAATGCAGTATTTTTCAGTATTAATTAAAAAATGAATTTTATCAAAAAAATATCAAAAATTCATACAAAAATGTAAATTTTTATGCCCTTCTTCCAAATAATATTTTCATATTGTCAAATTTAACTTATAAAAGTGTCAAAACTAGGTTTAAAATGGGTGTTCCATCCAAAAGCGGTAAAACTACATTTTAAAAAAATAATTTTTTTATAAGTAAATTTGATTTTTTTCATATCATGTTATAGAAAATGTTTAATATGAATGATAATGTTTTATAAAATTCTACATTTTATTAATAATAATAATAACAGTTAGTTTATATCCCATTAAATTATAAAATTTTAAAAATATATCGTTTTTTTGTGAAACTCAGTATCCCATATAAAGCAAGCTATTTAGGATGGTTGCTCCTGCCTATTGAATAAGCCACTTCAGTGTTGTGTTTAATGAAAACTTCTTTTTCCGTTTCGTATAAATTAATGCAAGCATAGTTCATTTACACATTGAACAAAATCTATAATCAGTGTTGTGTGAAATGAATTCTATCAAAAGAACATGAAATTGTGTGTAACACAAGCCAAGAATATGGTTGTATATACCGCAAGAAAATAATGTGTGGCATATAGTGAAAACTAATATTAAATTAGCGTTCTACAAATGTAATCAATAAAAATAAAATAATCTATCTCATAAAATCTTGGGGTGTTACATTATACCCCCTGAAAATGAATTTCCACTTAAAAATTTGTCGGGGTTATTAATGGTTTACTAGTTGAACGATTCTTTTATAGAAAGCCACATCATAAAAAGGGATACTAAAACATCATTTTAAAAAGTAATGTTAGAAACATAATGTTTACCCATAGTAACTCATCAATGGGCTTCCACATTGGAGAACATTGGTGGGAAGTGAAAAAATGAATATAGAAGATAAATCTATCCATTCTGTCCTAATGGATAATGATAGAGAATAAGGTTTGGAGAAAGTTAACTACCGGAAATCCATAAATCTGGGATGATTTAAGTACCATTTGATTCATCAGATAAGAATTTACAAGTATAAGATTTTTAATTTCCAATATTCTTTCCCTAAAGTAGAATATTTTTTCATGATAATAAATACTTACTTTATTTTGGTTCAATCTCATCATTGTTTGTTCCTTGAAAAATTCCCACATTATCCCTTATTTAATGAGATGAAGTAAAAATAATTATTCATGAAGTGTTAGTAGATAATGTGAATGAATGGTAGGTCATTCCATCTGTCTCAACATAAAGGTCAGAACATAAAATTAAATATTCATAAGTCCGACTATAGTGATATAATACATTAATCTAACAACTATATGCCAATGTGATCCCATCTAATTACATGGTCAGGTTATGGATTTTACTTTTTCAACTGATATACATGAAATACATTATGCACTGAACTAATACATAGTGTAAATTCCAAATGATATTCCACCTCAATAACTCTTTACAGTAAATGAAATTTTCCTATGAATCATGGTGATAACATTACTTTGCATCCAAAATGATGATTCCCATTCATGGAAATATTCTCATGATCACATGTTAAATAACCTTGAACCACATTGACTATCAATGATGATCTATATATGATTTATGATGACATTGAACCCTCTCCATAATTTTTCTAATGAGATGAATCTCATATACTGACTCATGAACAAGGATTTTTACAACTAGTAAAGTCTTACATGTTAACCCCAAACAATTTGGATAACAATAAGGACTCCCATAAAAATGTTCCAAAGGATCCATCTGTATCAATAATTGATGAAAATTGGTATATGGGAACTCAAATAATGTTATGTTATCCACTGATGAGCCAAAAAAATACATTACAAAATCACTTATACTTCCTTCCATCATTTGTTTCATCGATTTGTATTTTCCTTTCATATTAGGATGACATGATATTCTCAAAGTAAATATATTTCAAATAGATTGAAATATTGATTTCCTAAAACAAGATATAAACCTCAAGTATCTGTATAATAATATTGAAATTGGAATTCCATACCAATTTACCACTTCTCAGATATAGACTTTAGAAATACCCTCTACCATATGAATTTCATGTATAGGGATGAATGGGATGACATTTCAGGCCAACACACTATCAACCATATGAAATCATGTCTCGAAATGATCATTATTAAACTGGTTTGAAAAACTAATATATCTACTCCCATTTACATAATTTTATTGTTAAAGACTATAACCTATATATTATACTCTAGTGATCATCATTAAACTTCTTACATGTGAGGTATTACATAACAAACTCATCCACTATTCTTTTCATTTCCACCAACCAATATTGAACAGTCAACTACTTATATATCATATATATTCTAGGATGAAAAAGCATATATAATGGTTGTAAGAATTAAGAATATGTTTGAGACATTCTGAAGGCCTAACCATTCGATCATGAAATAAAAAAACTAAACTCACACAGAGCATCCATCTCTCAATGGTATCCCCACCATTGATTTTTGACCTCATAGAAACATATTATGAATCAAATGTTGATTCCTCATTATCCATCTCCACCAAATCATAATCCAATGAATGTATAAAAAACCCATATCATAATATCTACAACACAACCAAACACATACATTACCATAAGAACACCCCCAATTCCACAAGAATTCCAGAGAATCAATACAACCAAACACAATACCATATTACCATGAAGAAGACTAACCATGACACCGAAAATAAACCAAAACACACTCCACATCAACACACCAATCTCCATACTCCACGTTCCACCTTATATCCCAATCATCACTACAAACCACTAGCCATGAGTTTCTTTACATTTACTTATGTCCTAGAATACAACACCGTAAAAAGCACACAAGTGCCCAAGTAGGGGGTGATTACAAATACACAGTAAGTTTTCCTTAAATGACTTCCGTACATTTGAAACTAGGATAAAAATGATAGCACATTTATAATCAGTAGTTTATGTATAATATTAAATTTTGCACCCATTACTACAAGCCAACACACCCTTTCCCATCCACCTTTACCCAACTCATGAAACCCAAGGGAAAACCAAACGACCATTCCATAATACATTTCATAATATCAAATTAGCACATAAAAATCCATGTTTGTAAGAAACACAAAACAAAACAATCATTATGATGGGACTTCCACCCAACCCATTCAACCCATTTCCAACTAGAAGTACTTCCTGACCACAACCCATAATGGTGGTTCTTCCGACCAATATCCATCACCGTTTATAGTGAGACTCCCCAACCACTTTCAGAATGGTGGTACTTCTGACCATAATCCATCACCATTTATTGTGAGACTTCCCGCCCAAATCCACACAACTCCTCCCAAGCCATAATTCTTAATCAACCAACAATCGCTATAAACTAAGTCCACACAAACACACACCATCATTCCCATCAAATTCCAATTCAATTCAATAAATTACCCATTAATTGAAATCCAAATTTCATTTTATTACATGACAAAAAACATGTCAATAAAACAAAATCATTATTGAAAACCATTTTCATCCACCATTTTCACAAAATAATCCCAGCATCACATTGTAAAACATATATTTTATAATCAGAAAACAAATGTGTTTCACCACAAAGCCCCTTTTTCCAAAAAAAAATCACCAACACATACCCTATGTATTTCTGATAAATTTAGAACATAAAAAATACAATTAATTTTAAACTAAACAAATTAATTGTGACCAAGAATCAAGTTCAAGAAATTTGGAGTCGATAGAGACCCCCTACCTTTGGGGTTCTAGTGAAATAGACCCGCGATCAACTACACCACAAATCTAGTGAATACACCACCTAATACACTCTAAATACCCTTCATTAACATCCAAAATCCTTAAAATCAACATGCACAGATGACACAAACCTATATCTACATGGAAAATATGTAGATATAGATAACCAAGAAAATGAGAAGAGTATATCTAGAGGAAACCAAAGAGAAACCAAGAGAAGATACTTACTCAGGAGAAACAACCTTAAAACGTCCTTGAAACCCCATTGAATCACTTCAAAAATCAGTGGGGGAGCCCCTCCAAAATTTAAGAACAAAAAATCCCAAGTTAGTCTTAAGTGGGAGATAGTTTACTGTGAAAATGTGGTAACCCAGAGGGAGCCTGGATTTAAAAACCTATTTTAAAGTGGTCGTACGGTTAGTCCTCCCAGTTTGGAAAACCATGAGCTATCCGTGTTCATGCCACTTCTTTGAGATATGGGGTCTATACGGTTGCCTAAATTTTTTTGGAAAACCATGTGTAGGCCGTGTGAAACCTACTATCTCCCCCTGCACGGTTTCTTGTAGAATCGTCACTATTTCCCCTAACCGTGCTCAAACTGTGCACATTTAGAAAAGCCTCCAATCTTATTTAAAACCATTCCAAACTCTCCCAACCTGTTCACAACTCATCCTATGCACTTATCACAGAAAAAAATCTTAAACAATGTCTATATACCTCAAAACGGGGGGTGATGCATTATCTCCACCATTGGACTTTCCATCCTTGGATGGGTGGGAACCATTGCTTTGCCAAAAGAACTCGGGCCATTTCTCGGCCATCTCTTTCTCCCGCTCCCAAGTCTCCTCTTGAATCTGACCATGCTTCCACAAAACACGAACTAAACCAATTATTTTACCATGACAGACATTTTATTTCATATCCAAAATTCACACTAGTACGTGCACTAAGAAATCATCTGATTATAACTCAACATGGATCACAATTAGTCACATAGTCATGATCGATCTAATACTTTATCAATTACGACACAATAAATACATTTTTCTCCACACTAAACTATGGTTGCATAGCCAAACAATAAGAAACCTCCCCAATCAACTCATGTATCTCAAAAGGACGTATATACCTTAGAGATAACATACCCTTCTTCCCAAACCGATGATGTCCCAGCCTAGGAGAGATTCTCAAAAACACATGATCACCCACCTAAAATAACAGTACTTACCGATGATGGTCTGCATTAATATATGATGTCATTGTGTTTTCTTCATCTTTTTCCTTATCAAAATGATTTTATTCATAGTATCTAGGACAAGGCTCGGTCGGATGATCAAAATCTCACCTGTTTCCACACATGATTGTGGGGAACAATAAAGACGCCCATAAAAACCCTAAAATGGAGCCATATTTAGCAATGAATAACTACAATTATTTTAGGATAACTCGACCAATGATAAGTTCTCCTCCCACGATCCAGCAAAATCCATCACACAGAACCTCAACATATCCTCCAAGGAATGTATTGTCCTCTTTGATTGGCCATGTAACATCCTAGGTAAATAATGAATATGAAATGTTCATATATTTTAATATTTGTGAATAAAATATTAATATTACTTTAAATGGGGTGCTATGTTCTATGGCGGACCCAATAAGAAACAACGAGATTCATTGAAATCTTACGTTGCACAATAATAATATAATAATATTATTTTAAATGGTAGTTAACACCTAGTCGTTGTAATGGTAGGAATGATCAGAAAAAACTAAAAAATGATTATATGTGTTTGTTAAATATTTTAACAATTACCCAATAAATGATAGACGATTAAAATGCGAAAGAATCCAATTTTAAGCATAAATATTCTAATATTCTTCAAAAGGTCAACTAACCATCTTTTGATGGAGAATCCTTTTTAAATATACTTTTTGTCAATTTTATATGTCTTATTTGACAAAATAAATTCCTTCTTTAGAATCAGGACATCAAAATTTAATTTGTGTAATTTTTTTCTATTTTTCTGGTAAAGTTCTTTTTTTAATGAATAGTGAAAATGTTGTATTTTGATTCAAAACCTCCTTTTAATCTAATTTATGTATATGGTTATATTATCTTTTAAAGTGGGTTTAAAGTGTATTTAAAATTTATTTTTACCATTTAATCCAATGGTGGTCATTTTAATTAATTTCACATTGAAATTGGATGTAAAAAAAGTCAATATTTTGATAAATTTTACTTATTAAAAACCCATATTTGGTTGTGACAATGAGAATTTTTTTTAAATTAATAACTAAAATTTATATTTTTGGAATTTGGTAAAATGGACTCCATAGTTCGAATCATAATGTCCAAATTATGTAATTAATACTCTTTTGTTTTGGACATTCTGAATAGTAACGACGGTAATTATCTTTAATTATTGTGATTAATTAGTAATCGGGTAGTTAAGGGTCATAAAATAATATCATAATAATATAAAATGACCCCAAAATGTGTCTAGATCCTCATTTTTGAGTCATGTCAAGCTGTGGGATGCTTTTTACCAATCTTTAGGGCCCATAGAGTCACATAGGTGTGATAATGACATTTATGACTTTATTTTTAAAAAAGAAGATAAATATAACAAAGGTTTGTATATCCTAAGTAAAACAATTTTAATTTTGTTTAACTAAATGGTCTCTTAGACTATATATATTAATTGGGAAGCTAAAATGATTTCCTACATCATGGTATTTTTTTATAATTTTTAGACATTAGATAAATAAATTTATTTATGACGCCATGTTGATGTAGTGATTACATCATTAATTAATGATTTAAATAAAAAGAAAAGATATGGTAAAATAAAAGACATAAAATTGTCTAAAACCGATTGGATGGGTATATTTATAACCCTTAACACCTTATCCTAAAAATATATCATTTTGGGACATTTAAAATCCAAAAACCATTTTATAATAATGTAACATTTCAAGAGTTTCCAAAAGTTACCCTCCTCCCTCTTATAAAAGGCCCCCACCTATACCCCCTTACCCACACCACTAAAACCTTGGATAGTCTAACCTCTGATAATAATATCTCTCCACATCCCTCTCTTACTCCTTGATGTTTCACATTGGGCAGAAGTCTTTCCAAGGAAGGCTTGGGCTCAAACCAAAAAGAGTTACCCGATTTAGAGGTAATGTCTTCTCTGATGTTGTTTTGTTTTATTTTGCTTCTCCAACCCCGTAAACTCTATTTTTTACATTATTTTGTAACAAAACAAGTATCTTGAATATACTATCATGTTTTTATGAGATTTTTTAGAGCTACACTTACAAACACCTCAATTTAATGGGGGAAGAACATATTGTTTCTGTGGACGACGAACTACTGCCACACGAAATGATGATTGTTCAATTATCTCCTACAGCCTATCATGGTTTCCATTAATATTTCACTATATTTATATATGATATACATTATGTTTATGTTTTACATATGATTCTTTATTTTTCATTTATGCCATACCTTTATGGTTTCCATAATCGGTAAACGTGATTAATTCATTTAGGAATTGCGGACTACCGCCCCCTCAAAGTGATTTGAACCGTTAATGACATATGTGGGATGTAAAAAGGATTTAGTTAATGATATAATATTTTATATCATACTGTAATTATAATATACCTTTATATAATTATTTTTTCCTTCCATTAAATGTGAAATAGAAATGAATGTAGCGTTTATGCGTACGTAGGATTACTGTCTCCATGAACGGTGCATTTCATTTCATTCATTCGAATGTTATGTACTAGTATAAATACATATATATACTGTATATATATGATATATATGATATCTACATCTTGGATATCATTTTAGAGATAATTGATATTTAACTACATGAACAACTTCTAAATATAAGAAGTTCACTTTTGACTCATGTACAAAATATCGACAAAATGACCCTTATTTACTTAAATGATTACATGATGTTTATAACATGGTAATAAGTGATATAAAATAAATAATAAAACTGTAAAAGGTTATTAATCAAGTATAAATTAACTTAAGATAATCATTAAGGAAGAACAAGGAACATACGAGTGAGTCAAGTTGGACAAGGGGTAAGGGGTTTCGTATCACGCTTTCAATTCCATGAGATTTCCATTGTTCGCCACATATTTATTTCATGTGGTGTATTGTGTACTTACATATGATATATATTATCATGATTCTATTTATATTCATGGTATTCTATGATTCATTTGGTTCTTATTATCTTTTGGTCATACAACTCTATTTATTACAATGAGGTAAGGGTTTTTTTATCTCACTATTTATTCCCGTGAGATTCATGCTATATTTGTCACTATCACCTTTGAGTGGTGTATGTACTTCCCATAATTCTACTCTTTGTGTTATATACTTTCTTATTTGTGTATTTAAATCATCCTTGTATTGTCCTTCTTTCATGGGGTCTACGTTTCAAAAGTTACCCAAATCAGTAAGGGATCATTTCACCCTCCACTTTTTAAAAGAATCCTTTTTGTTAGGTCTTTTAATTTATATCTTCTTAATGTTGGGATATGTTCTTATATATCCTCATTGCAGTAAATTTTATGTCCAGGTGATGAGATACCGTTTTTATCTCTCATCAACTCATTTTATTAATTTTAAAGTGATGCCTTTAGGCTGTCGAATTTCTGTAAGGGAACTTCTCAATCCAATTTCAATTATCTGGGTTAAACCTATACTTCTTGAGTATTTCATGATATTAATATGTTCGGATGACCTATTATTGTTTTACCCATAATATCCACTTATATTGAGTGTATTTATATTTTTCACATAGAATTATGTAATTGATTTCTCCTTAATCTATCTATACCGTCCTTGTACGGGACATCATCTCAATCTCCTTTCATTGAGGCATCTTCTGATTTCTACAGGACATTATTTTATACGGTGTATAAAATCATTTTGACTTTTAACTTCATTCAAAAGGAATATTTTTACACCATGTGTAATACTTAACGAAAAGGGGAATGTTTTTGTCTCACGTATGTGGCGACAACAACTTCTCTGCCGCCGTGACCATTATTTGAGTTTCATCTTCCGCTACAAGCCATAACTTTTTTAAATGAAAAATAAATACCATGTTTTACTTTTATTTTATTTTGGTATTGAAGATGGTTCTAATAATGTTTTGATTATATCAATGTGTTGTATTTCTATCTTGTGATTGAAATGTGTAAATGTTATGTTTTCATTATGCTTGTTTTATGTGATACGATTATGTTATGGTTCTTGTGAATATTTTATGATGTTGGGTGGTTCCCTAATAAACTAAGGGTGGGTGAGCCCGAGATATATCACTAATTCATTGGGTAATTCGAAGGAGTTAAACTCTGAGGTTTCTCCAAAGAGATTTTGGGAATATACTGTGATGGGTATTCCAAACGTAACCATGCGGGTTACTCCCTATGTAAGAATGTATTGAATGCCTCAAGTTACCTTTATGTATTATGATTTCTATGAGTTATTCATAAATCATATTATTTCATGAGGTATGTTAAAAATCATATGTTATGTATATATGGATGATCTAATGTTTTCTTTCTTTGTGTATCCCTTACTGAGATTTTTATGCTCATCCCATGTTTTTGAAATGTTTTTCACAGGACATAAAGTGGAATAGGGTCAAGTATGGGATCAAGTAAATATCATAATATCTAAACCATGGAACTAGATATGACTCTTTTGTTCAAGAGTTTTTATTTTGTGATAAAAATGGAAACTGAGTAGATGTGTCTACTTTGTAATCATTGAGATGTAATAGTTATGTCCTGATTCTCTAAAACTCTAAACCTGAGAATATCCTCAATGTGAATTATTCATTTAATTCATGATTATGTAATATTTTAAGGTTGGGTACTTATAGTTGGTTTCAAAGGCCAGTTTAGATAACTTTAGAGGTTAGGGTATTCTTTAATCTTAAGTGCATTACCATAATGGTTAGGATTTCAGAAAGAGTCGTAGTTTTTTAGATAAGGTGAATGAGTTTAAGATAACATGAATAATTATATCTTAGTATTACATGATTATTTTAATGATATACTCACACATAACTTTTTGGTTTTAGTAAATGTTTTGATATAACAGGAACCAAATTAACAGTCAATGTGAACAAATCATTGAAGGTTTTCTGAACGAGCAACTGAATGATATGGGAGCTGTGATGAGAAGTCTTCTGGTTATTCTCAACCAACTATCTGGAGTCATGATTGACCACCTGGACCTTATTGATCTTTATAAGGTATCATATATGCGAGAATCAAATCCCTACAGACGTTCCTGTAATAATCATAATTGTAAGTGTGTTCAAAAACCTATGTGTCAAATATGTGGAATGAAACGCCTAGGAAAATGTTTCAACGGGACAAAAAGATGCCATAGATGTGGAAATGAAGGTCATAAAGAAAGAACCGGCCATGGAAAAAGAAAGAATCTAGTTGAATCTAGGAATGGGAAAAAAGTTCATCCTGAAGGATCAATTGAATGTTTTAAATGTGGTGTGCATGGTCATTATGCGAACACATGTCTACGAAGATGTTTCGGGAATGGGATCACTAGGATCGTACAAATATTTGTTTACAAACACCTAATGCCATTCCGATTGAGGATGAAGAAACTAATAATGACCAATGAAAGGTATGGATTATTTCTTAACATATGTTTTCCAATTATTGAATCTTAATATATGATTCATGATTTGGTTTGTAGGAAAGAAGTATTTCAGAATAACTTGTAATGTAATGGTTAATGGATCATGAGAAATGTTAAATGAGTAAGATGTCAACATATAAGTGATTCAAGAGTTATGGTAGGTTTTATGATTGTGAAATTCTTAAAAGTATGAAGGCCCTTTTGATGATGGGATTAAATTAGAAGAATTTTTATAGTATGTGTAACCCTGATGTTTGATATAAGAAAATTTTATACAAGGAATAATTATCTTTTCTTTTTCTGATATAGTTATAAATAACCATTTGGGTTTATATGATCCTTGAATTTGAGGCAATTTCCAGTTAATACATTATTGGATTCAAAACAAAATTTATTAGATAACCTTTCACGATAAAATATGTTATGGTAATTTTTGGTTAATTTACCACTTTTTGGAGAATGTTATAAAATTATACAGTTTTTTAAAAGGGAAAACATGCAATCCATGTAAAAACCCATCACGTCGGACGATGTTGTGGGAATCGAACCCACAACCAAAGTGCGCCTAATATTTATTGCCTACCACTGGGCTACGTGAGGTCCCTATTTAGTATGACTTATTATTTTTTGTTAGATGATTTTATGAATCAAGAATAAGTTTATTTTGGGTTATCTATGTAAATGATTAACCTATCATGGATGATATGTGATTAAGATAATTACTTTTCAATATGAAACTTTAAGAGTAATTGATGTTATTTGGAGATAAATGTTAACATTTATCTTGGAAGACTATGTGATTAAATCGTTTAGAGATTTGGGTTTAAATCGTAGTTTGTATTACTTTGAAGAATTTTATGGATATCTGTTTATTGAATGGTATTTGATGAACTTTGGGGTTTGTTTGACAAATTTTGGAGATTAAGAGTAGTTTTTCTTTTTGTGAAAGATTATCCTTTATGGGGATTATTTGATCTTTTACTAAAAATTTTGGTTTATTTTAAGGTATAAAGACATGGGAAATATATATTTCATATTTTATGGATTATTTTATTATATCAAAGTTTATTTTAGTTCTCTTAATGCGAACAAGTCATCTTGAATATTCTTTGTTTTGAGAAAATATGAGTTTCTGTTAGAAATCTAGTAAAAGATGAAAGTCTACATGACATGTGAGTATGTTTACTTATGTTTTATTTAAGCTCATAAATAAATTCCTTAATTAAAAGTAACTTAATAAAATGTTGTTTGTTATCTTTTCCTGCTGGGGAATCAAATACTGTTTAACCCATCACAAGTTTGTGATTTTTTGGAGGTTAACTTTCTCCTAAACATGTTTTCTATCACTCCCAATCAGAACATGATGGTTTTTTTCTCCTCCATATCCATGTTTTCATGTAATCCTAGTATGGGTTATTTTAAGTGACCATTGTACTTCTTTTTCTTTCTTTTAATATGATAATTTTATTATCACATTTTCTGATGTGGGTCTTTCAATAATTTTTCTGAGCCCAATTTTAAAATTGTGAAACACAATTCCCAAAAGGGGGGAAGGACGTAACATCCCAGGGAAATAATCAATATGAAATTTTCATATATATTAATAATTTTTAATAAAAAATTAATATTAATTTAAAGGGGATTCTATGTTCGATGGCGTACCCAATATGCAAAAATGAGTTTTTTGAAATATTACAATGCACACTAATAATATAATAATATTATTTTAAATGGTAGTTAATTCCTTGCCATTATACTATAATGAATGAACATAACTACCTATAAATTATTATATATTTTTGTTAAATATTTTAACAATTCCCCAATAAATGATAGAGGCTTAAAATGCTAATGAGTCCAGTTTTAAGCATAAATATTCTAATATTTTTTAAAAGGCCGATTAACAACCTTTTGATGGAGAACCCTTTTTAAATATAAATTTTATCAATTTTATTTGTTATATTTTACAAAATAAAATGCTTCTTCGTAATTGGTACATGAAAATTTACTTTGTGTAAATTTTTTTATTTTTCTAATAAAGTTCATTTTTAATGAATAGTGAAAATGATGTATTTTAATTCAAATCCTAATTTTAATATAATTTATTTATATGGTTAGATTATATTTTTAATTGGGTTTAAATTTTAGTTAATGTATATTTTTACCATTTAATCCAATGGTGGTCATTGGAATTAATTTCACTTTGAAATTTGATGCAAAAACAAGTCAATCTTTTGATAAATTTTACTTCTTAAAAACCCGTCTTTGGTTGTGACAATGGAATTATTTTTAAATTAATTACTGCAATTTCTGTGGTTGTAATTTGGTAAAATGGTTTAAATATTTGGAATCAAAAGGTCCAAATTATGTAATTAAAAATATTTTGTGTGTGGACATTATGAATAGTAACGACGGTAATTATCATTAATTATCGTGATTAATTAGTAATCGGGTAGTTAAGGGTAATAAATTAATATCATAATAAAATAAAATGTTCTCAAAATCAATCCAAATCCTCTTTTTTTAGTCATGTCCGACCATGGTAAGATTTTTACCAATCTTGAGGGCCCATGGAGTCACATGGGCGTGATAGTGACATTTAAGACTTTATTTTTAAAAAAGAAGAGAAATATAAAAAAGGCGTGTATATCCTAAGTAAAATAATTTTAGTTTTGTTTAAATAATTTATATATTAGAATATAAATATTCATTGTAAATCTAAATATATTTCCTATACCGTGGTATTTTTTTATAATTTTTAGACAATAAATAAATAAATTTATTTAGGACACCATGATGATGCAGTGATTACCTCATTAATGAACGATTTAAAAAAAATGAAAAGATAGGGTAAAATATAAGACATACACTTGTAGAAACCCTATTGGATGGGTGTATTTAGAACCCTTATGACCTTAGCCTCTAAATATATCATTTTGGGACCTTTAAAATCCGAAAACTATTTTATAATAATGTAACATTTCAAGACATTCCAAAAGTGACCATCCTCCCTCTTGTAAAAGGCCCCCACCGCTACCCCCTTACCCACACCTCTCAAGCCCTTGATTCATCTAACCTCTGTTCATATTATCTATCTAAATAACTCTCTTACTCGTAGAATCTTCAATTTGGGAAGAAGTCTTTCCAAGTAATCCTTTGGCTCAAATCAAAAAGAGTTACCCGATTTAGCGGTAATGTCTTCTCTAATGTTCTTTTGTTTTATTTTTCTTCTCCAACCACTTAAAATATTTTTATTTAAGTATTTTCTTACAAAACCGGTATCTTAAATATACTATGATGTTTTTATGGGAAGTATTAGAGATACACTTACACACACCTCCATCTAATGGGTGAATAACATACTGTTTCTGTGGACGGCGAACTACTGCCTCACGAAATGATGATAGTTCAATTATCTCCTACTGCCTCTCATGGTGTCCATTGTGATGTCACTGTATTTATATATGATTTATATTATGTTTATTTTTTCCTTATGATTCTTTATTTTTCATTTATGCCATACGTTTATGGTTTCCATAATGGGTAAATGTGACAATTTCAGTTTAGGAAGTGCAGACTATCGCCCCCTCAAAATGATTTGAATCGTTAATGCCATATGTGAGATGTATAAATGTTGTAGTTAATGATATTATATATTATATTATACTATAATTATAATATACGTCTATATAATTATGTTTTCATTCCACTTATATTAAGTGTATTTAAATTTTTCACACATAATTATGTAATTGACTTATCCATAATCTTAGGATACCTTCTTTGTACTGGACTCCGTCTCAATCTCCTTTCATTGAGGGATCTTTGGATTTCTACATGACATTATTTTATACAGTGTATAAAACCCTTATGACTTTTAATTTCATTAAAAAGGAATCTTATTACATGAATTGTTTTACTAAACAACAAAAGGAATGTTTCTGTCTTATGTATGCGGTGAAAACGACTTCTCTACCGCCGTGATAATTATCTGTTTTTTAGCTTCCTCTAAAAGCCATAACTCTTTTTAATGAAAAATAAATACCATGTTTTACTTTTCTTTTATTTTGGTTTTGAAAATGGTTCTGATAATGTTTTTATATTATCAATTTGTTGTATTGACATATTTTGATTTAAATATGGAAATATTATGTTTCCATTATGCATGTTTTATGTGATACGATTATGTTATGGTTCTTGGACATTGCTTATGAAGTTGGGTGGTTCCATGATAAACTAAGGGTGGGTGATCCTGAGATACCTCTCCAATGCATTGGGGGACGTGAAAGAGTTAAACGCTAAGGTTTCTCCAAAGAGATTCATGGAATATATTGTGATGAGTATTCCAAACATAACCATGAGGGTTACTCCCTACGTAAGAATGTTATTAATGCCTCAAGTTACCTTTATGTCTTATGATTTCTATGAGTTATTCATAAATAATATGATTTCATGAGGTATGTTAAAAATATTATGTTATTTATATATTGATGATCAAATGTTATCATTCTTTGTGTATCCCTTACTGAAATTTTTATTCTCATCCCAAGTTTTTGAAATGTTTTTGCAGGACATAAAGTGGAATATGGTCAAGGATGGGATCAAGGAAATGCCATTCTGTCTAAAACATGGAACTAGACATGAATATTTTTTTCAAAAGTTTTTATTTTGTGAAAAAATGGAAACTGAGTAGATGTGTCTACTTTGTAATCATTGAGATGCAATAGTTATGTCCAAATTCCCTAAAAATCTAAACTTAAAAATATCCTCAAAGTGAATTATTCATTTAATTCATCATTATGTAATGTTTTAAGGTCGGGTTCATATAGGCCATCCGCCTGAGGGTGATATGACGTTCTAATGGTCAACTATGTCCCATGTTCTTGCTGCAATGATTTCATGAAAATAGATTGGAATCCTGGGTCTCTATATGATACAATTTGAATAGGTACACCATGCCTTTTTACCACCTCTCGGGTATATATTTGGTACATATCCTCCACCATATGAGATTCAAGAATCGGGATGAAATGGGCCAACTTTGTGAGCCGATCAACAATCACCCATATGGAATCGTGCTTCCAAACCATTCATGGTATACCCATCACAAAATACATTACAACCGGCTTCCATTTCCACACTGGGATGAGTAAGGAATGCAATATTCTTGCAGGCCAGTGATGATCTGTTTTGACTTGTTGACAAGTCCAGCATCTTGATAAAAACACAGCCACATCCTTTTCCATACCATCCCACTAAATCATATCTTTTAATGACATATACATTTTCAGAATTCTATGATGTAAAACCCACCTAGAATGATGATAATCCCTAATATGTTCCTCCTGACAAGACATTGGTACCACCATCCGATTCAGATAACAGAAGACTGAATTCTCATTCCGTTCCTAGTTTTTAATGGTCTCCCCACCATTGAGATTCGACCTCATCACCTTAAATTCAATAATCAGATGTATGTGCCCCTTTAAAAAACCATCCACCTCAGGATCTGATGAAACATAAAAGAAGACTACTCTTCCACCCCGATCCTTTCATTCCAAATGCATGTGATCTATGGCCGACCTCAACTACAACTGATCTGAGGGTGGTTTAACAGCTTGATTATATGATTTCCTACTTGATTCATTCGCGGCATAATTTCCCTTACCTAGTGTGTACATTATGTTGAAATCAAACCTCTTAATATATTTCATCCATCTCCTTTCCCCATTCCAGAATATCTCTGTGAGAATATATTATTTACGATCTTCTAGTTGGTAAACACTGAAATTTTTTCACTCAAGAGATAATGATGGTACATATTTTAAGCATATACCACTACTGTAACACCCCAGGTAAATAAATAATATGACATTTTCATATTTATCCATATTTTTGAATAAAATATTATTATGACTTTAAAGGGGATGCTATTCTCGATGGCGTACCCAACATGCAACAACGAGTTTCTTGGGAATCTTACATTGCACTCTAATAATAAAATAATATTATTTTAAATGGTAGTTAACATGTAGCCGTTGTATTGGCGGGAATGGATAGAAATAACTAAAATTTGATTATATATGTTTTTAAATGTTTTTACATTTATCCAATAAAATATAAAGTCATAAAATAAGGAAAGAATTCAATTTTAGGCGTATATGCCCTAGTTTTCACTAAAGGTTCACTTATCACCTTTTGATGGAAAACCGTCATTAAGTATAGTTTTGTTCACTCTTATACATCATTTTGGAACAAATAAAACCTTTCTTAATAATTGGGACATCAAAATTTACTTTGTGTAAATTTTTGGTATCTTTTTGATAAAGTTCATTTTTTTAATGAATAGTGTAAAATGTTGTATTTTAATTCAAAACCTCTTTTTAATCTAATTTATTTATATGATTAGATTATCTTTTTAATTGGTTTTAAAGTGAAATTAGAATATATTTTTACCATTAAATCCAATAGTGGTCATTGGAATTAATTTCACTTTGAAATCAGACTTAAACTAGTGTCAATCTTTTGATACTTATTGTTTCATAAAAACACGATATTTGCTCTGATAGCGGGAATTAATTATTAAATTAATTAATGTGACTTATATGTTTTCAATTTTGTATAATAGACTTCATTTTTCAATTCATAATATCAAATATAGCTTACGGTGAATATTTGGGATTTTTTGGAAAAACATCAATTTTTGATGAATAGTGAAACCACTAAGTGGTACTTATAAAAAGTGATTTATCCATTTAAATGAAATTTTTCCATCTTTGTGTTTTTAATTTCAAAAATCCGACATAAATTTTTGTCATTATGAAGTAAAATGTGGTTCAATGGGATAAAATAATTTTTTGGTGAATAGTAACTTATTAAGTTTTTAATCACGATTAGAGGTAATTAGTGTAGTTTAAGGTCAAAATAATGTTTTAATAATATGAAATGAACTTGAAACATGTCCTAACCTCATTGGATGTGTAATGTTCGACCAATAAAACGCATTGGTTAACTTGGGGACCCCATGAAGCCATTTGGTTGGAAAATGACATAAATTTCTTTTTATTTAATGTTAAAGTAAAAATGAGACAAACATGAAATTTTTTACTAAAACAATTTTTACATGGGGTTATACAAATCAGATTTTTGACTATAAATATTAATTGGGAAGCTAAAAAGATTTCCTACATCATAGTATTTTTTTATAATTTTTATACATTAAATAAATTAAATTATTTATGACATCATGATGATGCAGCGATTACCTCATTATTTAATGATTTAAATAAAATGGAAAGATAATGTAATATCTAAGACCTAAACATGTCCAAAACCTATTGTATGAGTGGATTACGAACCCTTATCACCTTATCCTCGAAATAAATCAATGTGGGACCTTTAAAATCCGAAAATCCTTTGAAAATAAAGTAACATTTTGTAACATTACAAGAGTGCCCCTCCTCTCCTCTTATAAAAGGCCCCCACCTCTACCTCCTTACCCACACTCCCAAAGACTTTGGCTCGGCCAACCTCTGCCATGTTTGTCTCTCCACTTACCTCTATTACTCCTTGAAGCCTCACTTTGGTCATAAGTCTTCCCAAGGAAGCCTTTGAGCTCAAACCAAAGGGAGTTACCCGATTTTAAGGTAATGTCTTCACTTGAGTACTTTTGTTTTATTTTGCTTCTACAACCCCCTAAACTATTTTTATTCATTTATTTTGTAACAAATACAGTATAATCAATATACTAGTATGTTGTTATAAGAAGGATTCAAGCTACACTTTCACACACCTACATCTAATGGTTAAAGAACATACTATTTCCGTGGATGGTGAATTTCGGCCTCCCGAAAGGATGATTGTTCAACATTCTTTTAACACCTTCAAAGGTGGCCATTAAGATGACACTATATTTATATATGATATATAATAAGTTTATGATTTCCTTAAGTTTCTGTATTTTTCATTTTGGGCATACCTTTATGGTTTCCATTATGGGTAAACGCGATATCTTCATTTAAGGAAGTGCGGACTACCGCCCCCTCAAAGTGATTTGATTCGTTAATAACATATGTGGTACGTATAAAGGATATATTTAATGATATTATATATGATACCAAACTGGAATTAAAATACTATTATGTATCATTATGTTTTAATTCCATTAAATATGAAATAGAAATGGAAGTAGCGTTCATGCGTACGTACGGCTTATCGTCTCCATGAACGGTACATTTCATTTCTTATCTCAAAATGTTATGTAATACTATAAGTAAATATATATAATGGTTATATATGTAATATATTACATAAAAATTATGGATATAATTCTGGTATTATAACATATATATATCTCCCTCATTTTGTTTTCATTCCATTAATATGACAAAAAATGAAAGTAGCGTTCATGCGTACGTACGGCCTACCGTCTCCATGAACGGTGCTTTTAGTTTTTTTCACCAAATGATATGGAATAGTATAAAATGAATATTTACTAGATATATATGATATTTTAATCATTAATACTATTCTGGAAATTATTTACTTATAAATACATGGGCAATCTTTTTTCAAACATGTTCATTTTTGACTCATGTACAAAACATCGACAAAAACGTCTGATATGAACTAACATTATTAAACAATTATTATAACATTATAATATGTGATATGAACTGAATAATAATCTCTAAAGGAGGTACTTTGGCAATTATTAATTGACCAAAGTTTATTATTCAGGAATATAAAGAAATGAACAAGACAAGTTGGACTTGAGGTAAGGGATCTTACTCCTCTCTTTCTTTTTAAGTACACTCTTTTATGTCATTCCCTCTAAAGATCATCTTTCTTGTTATTGGGATGTTATTTTATATTAAACATACTTTAATTTTTATGTTCATGTTATGATAGACCCTATTCCCTCTCATCAATCCATTTTGGAAGTTTTGAGTGGCACCGTTAGGCTGCCGAATTTTCGTAAGAGATCTAACCTCTCTCTTTCTTTTTAAGTACTCTCCTCTATGTCACTTCTTTTAAGATCCTCTTTGTTATGTTGGGGGATGTTCTTTTATATTCCTCTTTCTATAAACTATAAGTTAATATGATTAGATACCCTATTTGATCTCATCAATCCATTTTTGTAAGTTTTATGTGGCGTCGTTAGGCTGCCGAGTTTTCGTAAGGGATTTTTCATCTCACTTTTATTCCCATGAGATTTATGCTACATTTGCCACAATTTACATTGAGTGGTGTATGTACTGCCCACTATTCTACTCTTTTTGTAATATAATTTCGTTTATGAGTATTTACATCAATGATTTATTGTCCTTCTTTCATGGGGTGTATGTTTTGAAAGATACCCACGTCGGTAAGGGAACCTTTCACCCTCCTCTTTTTTAAAAGACTTCTTTAGTTGGGTCTTTTAATTTACATATTGTTATGTTGGGATATGTTCTCATATATCCTTATTGATGTAAATTTTATGTCCAAGTGATGAGATACACTTTTTATCTCTCATCAACTCATTTTGATGTGACGCAGTTAGGCTGTCAAGGGAACTTCTTAACCCAATTTCGATTTCTTTGGGTTCAACATGTAGTTATTGAATATGTCATCCTTTGAATATGTGTGAATGAAATTTGATTATTTTACACTTAATATCCACATATATTTGGTGTATTAGTTTGTCACACGTAATTATGTAATTGATTTATCCTTAAACCAAGGATATCGTCTTTGTATGGGACTTCATCTCAATCTCCTTTCATTGAGGCATATTTTATTTTACACACAACTTTATTTTATAGGGTGTATAAACCCCTTTTACTTTTATGTTTATCCAAAATGAATATATTTTATACGAAGCATTTTACAAAATGACAAAAGGGAATGTTTTTGTCGTACGTATGCGGCGACAACGACTTCTCCGCCGCTGTGACCATTATTTAGGTTTCGGCTTCCTCTACAAGCCATATCATATTTTTAAAAGAAAAATAAATATCATGTTTTACTTTTCATTTATTTTGGTATTGAAAATGGTTTTCATAATGTTTTTATATCAATATGTCGTATTGATATCTTGTGATTGAAATGTGGAAATTTTATGGTTCCTTTATGCATGTTTTATGTGATACGATTATGTTGAGGTTCATGGGCATTATTATGAAGACGGGTGGTTCCGTGATAAACTAAGGGCGGGTGATCCCGATATAGCTCTACAATGCATTGGGCAATGAGAAGGAGTGAAACGTTAAGGTTTCTCCGAAGAGATCTAGGGAATATACTGTGATGGGTATTCCAAACGTAACCAAGAGGGTTACTCCCTACGTAAGAATGTTATTAATGCCTCAAGTTACCATTATGTCTTATGTTTTCTATGATTTATTCATGGTTTGATGAGGTATGTTAAAGTGCCAATTTTTTATGGGTAAAGTATGATTTCATTCTTATCTATATATGAAATCATGTTTCCTTTCCATATTTTTATAACCCTTACTGAGCTTTTTATGCTCATCCCAAGTTTTTGAAATGTTTTTCACAGGTCAAGGGAAAGGTACATGATGTGATGATAGTGTCAAGGATATGTCAAGAAAGAATCCATGTTTTATTTTAAATATGTTTCCGTTGATGGGAAGAATGAATACTGTATTTTATGTAACCACTTTGTTTAAATGTGGAATGTAATGCAAGTTTCATGATCTAATTCTCTAAAACACTAAACCTGAAAAGATCCTCAATGTGTAATCTTGTAATAACTCAAGATTAAGTAAGGTTTAGTGCT
Organism: Viscum album; assembly: GCA_963277665.1. Taxonomy (NCBI): domain Eukaryota; kingdom Viridiplantae; phylum Streptophyta; class Magnoliopsida; order Santalales; family Viscaceae; genus Viscum; species Viscum album. The sequence continues at coordinate 1,380,933,288 of OY728127.1, forward strand.
GGGGCCTTATAGTTGGTATCAGAGGTTGGTTTAGATAACTTTAGAAGTTAGGGTATTCTTTAAGAATAAGTGACATTACCATAATGGTTAGGATTTCAGAAAGAGTCCTAGTTTTAGATAATGTGAATGAGTAAGTGTATCTTAGTGTTTACCTTCCTCATTAATACATGATGGTTTTGTTGATATACTCACACTGATATTTCTGTTTTTAGTGAATAGATGGATCTAGCAGGCACCAAAGAGACAACAGGTTTGAAGGAAACTGTGGTGGTTCTATGATTAAGATACTAGATAAAATGGGGGATTCAATGAGGAAACTAGTGATTGTTCTAAACCAACTATCAAGGAGTCGTGATAAACCACTTGAACCTTGGTATGATCTTTAATGCATCATGTACGAGATGACCAATCCATGTGGAAGTTCAGGTAATAATTATAAAGGTAACCATTAGAGTTTATATGATCCTTACTTTTGAGGTAATTATGGGTTATTATATGATATGCTGGAAAATGAAAGGCATGAGATAAACTTGAGGTTAAAATATGTTATGATCATTTTTGATGATTTTTATCTCTTTTTGGGGAATGATTTAAGAATTATACATTTTTGGAAAAAGGAAAACACGCAGACCGTGTGACAACCCGTCGCGTCGGAAAAAGCTGCGGGAATCGAACCCACAACCAAAGTGCGACTGGTATTTATCGCCTACCACTGGACTACGTGAAGTCCCTGGTTAGTTTTACCGATTCTTTTTAGTTAGATGATTGTATGAATTAAGAGTAAGTTTATTTTGGGTTATTTATGAAAATGATTAACTTATCATGGAGGATATGTGATTAGGTTAATTACTTTTCAATATGAGACTTTAGGAGCAACTGATATTGTTTGGAGATAAATGTTACGATTTAACATGGAAGACTATGTGACTAAATCCTTCAAATATTTGGGTTTCAATCTTATATTGGTTTACTTTGAAGAATTTTATGGACAAATTTTTTATCGGATGGTCCTCGTTGAACTTTTGGTTTTGTTGGACAAATTTTGAGATTAATAATAGATTTTCATTTTACAAAGGGTTATCCTTTTTTGGATTATCTGACCTTTTACTAACCTTTCTAGTTTTGGTTTTGGTTAAAGCCTAAAGACATGGGAAGTATATAGTTCTATTTTGTGGATTAGGTTATTCTCTAGAAGTTTATTATAGTACTCTTAATGCGAGAAAGTCTCCCTAAATACTCGTCTTTTGGAAAAAATATGAGTTTGATTAAGGAATCTAGTAAAAGTTGAAAGTCAACATGATAAGTGATTATGTTTCCTTATGAATAAATTCCTCAATAAAAAGTAACTTAAAACAAAAATTTTGTCTATTAACTTTTCCTACTGGGGAACCCAACACCGTTTAACCCATCACAAGTTTGTGATTTTCTTATTGTTAACTTTCTCATAAACATGTTTTCTATCACTCTCCATCAGAACATGACCCTATGTTTTCTCCTCCATGTCCATGTTTTCCTACATGGAGTCCTAGTATGGGTTAACTCGGGTGACCACTGTACTTATCTTTCTTTATTTTAAAGTGATTGTTTTACCAACTCTTGTTCCGATGTGGGACTTTCAAGGATGTTTCCAAGCGCAATTTTAAAATTGCGAGGACGCAATTCCGAAAAGTGGGATGGAAGATGTAACACCCTAGGTAAATAAATAATATGACATTTTCATATTTATCCATATTTTTGAATAAAATATTATTATGACTTTAAAGGGGACGCTATGCTCGATGGCGTGCCCAACATGCAACAACGAGTTTCTTGGGAATCTTACGTTGCACTCTAATAATAAAATAATATTATTTTAAATGGTAGTTAACATGTAGCCGTTGTATTGGCGGTAATGGATAGAAATAACTAAAATATGATTATATATGTTTTTAAATGTTTTTACATTTATCCAATAAAAGATAAAGGCATAAAATACGGAACGAATTCAATTTTAGGCGTATATGCCCAAGTTTTCACTAAAGGTCCACTTATCGCCTTTTGATGGAGAACCGTCATTAAATATAGTTTTGTTCACTCTTATACATCATTTTAGACCAAATAAAACTCTTCTTAATAATTGGGACATCAAAATTTACTTTTTGTAAATTTTTGGTATCTTTCTGATAAAGTTCATTTTTTTAATGAATAGTGTAAAATGTTGTATTTTAATTCAAAACATATTTTTAATCTAATTTATTTATATAATTAGATTATCATTTGAATTGGTTTTAAAGTGAAATTAGAATATATTTTTACCATTAAATCCAATAGTGGTCATTGGAATTAATTTCACTTTGAAATCAGACTTAAACTAGTGACAATCTTTGGATACTTATTGTTTCATAAAAACACGCTATTTGCTCGGACAGCGGGAATTAATTATTAAATTAATTAATGTGACTTATATGTTTTTAATTTCTTAAAATAGACTTCATTTTTTAATTCAGAATATCAAATATAGCTTAGGGTGAATTTTTGGGATTTTTTTGAAAAACTTCAATTTTTGATGAATAGTGAAACCACTAAGTGGTACTTATAAAAACTGATTTTTCCGTTTAAATGAAATTTTGCCATCTTTGTGTTTTTAATTTCCAAAATCCAACATAAATGTTTGTCATTAAGAAGTAAAATTTGGTTCAATGGGATAAATATAATTTTTTTGGTGAATAGTAGCTTATTAAGTTTTTAATCACGATTAGAGGTAATTAGTGTAGTTTAAGGTAAAAATAATGTTTTATTAATATGAAATGAACTTGAAACATGTTCTAACCTAATTGGATGTGTCATGGCCGACCAATACAACCAATGGGTCAACTTGGGGACCCAATGAAGCCACTTTGGTTGGAAAATGACATAAATATCTTTTTATTTAAAGTTAAAGTAAAAATGAGACAAACATGAAATGTTTTACTAAAACAATTTTTACATGGGGTTATACAAATCAGATTTTTGAATATAAATATTCATCGGAAAGATAAAAATATTTACTACATCATAGTAGTTTTTTTTAATTTTTAGACATTAAATAAATTAAATTATCTATGACATCATGATGATGTAGCGATGTCCTCATTATTTAACGATTTAAATAAAATGGAAATATAATGTAATATCTAAGACCTAAACATGTCCAAAACCTATTGGATGAGTGTATTTAGAACCCTTATCACCTTATCCTAGAAATAAATCAATGTGGGGCCTTTAAAATCCGAAACTCTTTTGAAAATAATGTAACATTTTGTAACTTTACAAGAGTGCCCCTCCTCTCCTCTTATAAAAGGCCCCCACCTCTACCTCCTTACCCACACTCCCAAAGCCTTTCTCTCGGACAACCTCTGCACATTGTTTCTCTACAATTCCCTCTCTTACTCCTTTAAGCCTCAATTTGGGCATAAGTCTTCCCAAGGAAGCCTTTGAGCTCAAACCAAAGGGAGTTACCCGATTTTAAGGTAATGTCTTCACTTGAGTACTTTTGTTTTATTTTTCTTCTCCAACCACCTAAACTCTTTTTATTCATTTCTTTTGTAACAAATACAGTATCATCAATATACTAGGATGTTTTTATAAGAAGTATTCGAGCTACACTTTCACACACCTACATCTAATGGTTAAAGAACATACTGTTACCGTGGATGGCGAATTTCGGCCTCCCGAAACGCTGATTGTTCAACATTCTTTTAACACATTCAAAGGTGGCCATTAAGATGAAACTATATTTATATATGATATATAATATGTTTATGATTTCCTTAATCTTCTGTATTTTTCATTTTGGGCATGCCTTTATGGTTTCCATTATGGGTAAACGCGATATCTTCATTTAAGGATGTGCGGACTACCGCCCCCTCAAAGTGATTTGATTCGTTAATACCATATGTGGTACGTATAAAGGATATATTTAATGATATTATATATGATACCATACTGGAATTAAAATACTATTGGTTATCATTATGTTTTAATTCCATTAAATATGAAATAGAAATGGAAGTGGCGTTCATGCGTACGTACGGCTTACCGTCTCCATGAACGGTACATTTCATTTCTTATCTCAAAATGTTATTTAATACTATAAGTACATATATATAATGGTTATATATTTAATATATTACATAAAAATTATTGATATCATTCTGGAATTATAACAAATATATATCTCTCTCATTTTGTTTTCATTCCATTAATATGACAAAAAATGAAAGTAGCGTTCATGCGTACGTACGGCCTACCGTCTCCATCAACGTTGCTTTTCGTTTTTTATATACAAATGATATGGAATAGTATAAAATAAATATTTACTTGATATATATGATATTTTAATCATTAATACTATTCTGGAAATTATTTACTTATAACTACATGGGCAATCTTTTTTCAAACAAGTTCATTTTTGACTCATGTACCAAACATCGGCAAAAAGGTCTGATATGAACTAACATTATTACACAATTATTATAACATTATAATATGTGATATGAACTGAATAATAATATCTAAAGGATGTACTTAGGAAATTATTAATCGACCAAAGTTTATTATTTAGGAATATAAAGAAACGAACAAGACAAGTTGGACTTGAGGTAAGGGATCTTACTCCTCCCTTTCTTTTTAAGTACACTCTTTTATGTCATTCCATCTAAAGCTCATATTTCTTGTTATTGGGATGCTATTTTATATTACACTTACTGTAATTTTTATGTTCATGTGATGAGAGACCCTATTCTCTCTCATCAATCCATTTTGGATGTTTTGAGTGGCGCCGTTAGGCTGCCGAATTTTCGTAAGAGATCTAACCTCTCTCTTTCTTTTTAAGTACTCTTCTCTATGTCACTTCTTTTAAGATCCTCTTTTTTAGGTTGGGGGGTGTTCTTTTATATTCCTATTTCTATAAACTCTTAGTTAATATGATGAGATACCCTATTTGATCTCATCAATCCATTTTTGTAAGTTTTATGTGGCGCTGTTAGGCTGCCGAGTTTTCGTAAGGGATTTTTCATCTCACTTTTATTCCGGTGATATTTATGCTACATTTTCCACAATTTCCTTTGAGTGGTGTATGTACTGCCCATTATTCTACTCTTTGTGTAATATACTTTCTTTTATGAGTATTTACATCAATGATTTATTGTCCTTCTTTCATGGGGTGTATGTTTTGAAAGATACCCAAGTCTGTAAGGGAACCTTTCACCCTCCTCTTTTTTTAAAGAATTCTTTTGTTGGGTCTTTTAATTTACATATTGTTATGTTGGGATATGTTATCATATATCCTTATTGATGTAAATTTTATGTCCAAGTGATGAGATACTCTTTTTATCTCTCATCAACTCATTTAGATGTGATGCCGTTAGGCTGTCAAGGGAACTTCTTATCCCAATTTCGATTTCTTTGGGGTCAACATGTAGTTATTGAATATGACATCCTTTGAATATGTGTGAATGACCTTTGATTATTTTACACTTAATATCCACTTATATTTGGTGTATTCGTTTGTCACACGTAATTATGTAATTGATTTATCCTTAAACCAAGGATACCATCTTTGTATGGGACTTCGTCTCAATCTCCTTTCATTGAGGAATATTTTATTTTATACACAACTTTCTTTTATACGGTGTATAAACCCCTTTTACTTTTACGTTTATCCAAAAGGAATATTTTTTATACGAAGCATTTTAAAAAATGACAAAATGGAATGTTTTTGTCGTACGTATGCGGTGACAACGACTTTTCCGCCGCCATGACCGTTATTTGGGTTTCGGCTTCCTCTACAAGCCATACCTTCTTTTTAAAAGAAAAATAAATATCATGTTTTACTTTTCTTTTATTTCGGTATTGAAAATGGTCTTCATAATGTTTTTATATCAATATGTTGTATTGATATCTTGGGATTGAAAGGTGGAAATGTTATGGTTCCTTTTTGCATGTTTTATGTGATACGATTATGTTGAGGTTCATGGGAATTATTATGAAGACGGGTGGTTCCGTGATAAACTAAGGTCGGGTGAGCCCGATATAGCTCTCCAATGCATTGGGTAATGAGAAGGAGTGAAACGTTAAGGTTTCTACAAAGAGATCTAGGGAATATACTTTGATGGGTATTCCAAACGTAACCAAGAGGGTTACTCCCTATGTAAGAATGTTATGAATGCCTCAAGTTTTCTTTATGTATTATGTTTTCTATGATTTATTCATGGTTTGATGAGGTATGTTAAAGTGCCTATTTTTTATGGGTAATGTATGATTTCATTCTTATGTATATATGAACCCATGTTTCATTTCCATATTTTTATAACCCTTACTGAGCTTTTTATGCTCATCCCAAGTTTTTGAAATGTTTTTCACAGGTCAAGGGAAAGGTATATGATGTGATGATAGTGTCAAGGATATGTCAAGAAAGAATCCATGTTTTATTTTAAATATGTTTCCGTTGATGGGAAGATTGAATACTGTCTTTTATGTAACCACTTTGTTTAAATGTGGAATGTAATGCAAGTTTCATGATCTAATTCTCTAAAACTCTAAACCTGAAATGATCCTAAATGTGTAATATTGTAATAACTCAAGATTAAGTAAGGTTGAAGGCTGGGGCCTTATAACTACCGCCAACTCCAAATCATGTGTTGGGTAGTTCTTCTCATTGGAACTCAACTGTCGTGATCCATATTCAACCACATGATCCCCATGCATGAGAACACACCCCAACCTTGATCCTGATGTATCACAATACACCACATACCATTCCCTAGTTTTTAAAAAACCATGATTATGGTGAATGTAAGGTGACCCTATTAACTATTCAAATCAATTATGTCACTAATCATCCCATTTAAATGGGATATTATTCCATGTCAAAGATAACATAGGTGAAGCCAATCGTGAGAAATTACGAACAAAACTTCGAAAATACCAAGCTAGACCAAGGAAGCTCAATAACTCGAAAACGTTCAATGGCAGTTGTCCAAATATAACATCCTCTGTCTATTCTAGATCAACTGAAACACCCCTATCAGAAATTACATTTCATGGAAACAAATATCTTTTATGAAAAAGTCACAGATTAAAAATTTCACATACAACTGATGATCCCTCAAGATCCCCAACACGATCGTCAAGTGTAGCTCATGCTCTACCCTTGTCCCCGAATACACTGGTATATCATCCCCAAATACCACCAAAAAAGAATCCAAATATTTCTGAAATATCTAACTCATCAAGAACTTGAACACCATTGCTACATTTGTTAGACCAAATGGCATAACCACATACTCAAAATGGTCATATCTACTTCTAAATTCAATTTTCGTGATATACTGCTTCCTCACCTGCAATGGGTGATTCCTTGAACTCAAGTAAATTTTGGAGAACCACTAAGATCCCCTCAACTAGTCATACAAATCATAAATGTGTGGAAGTAGATATTTATTCTTTCTTGTAACTTGGATTAGTCTAAGATAATCAATACAGATCCACAATGTTCCATCCACCTTTTTAACAAACAAAACTAGCACTGATCATGGAGAAATGTAAGGCCGAATGAACCCTTGTTTTTCTAACTCATCCGACTGAAAATTTAATTCCCACAATTCTGATGGTTCCATTCAGCAATATTAATGTGAGAATGTACTTGTCCCAATAAGGGGATCAATTATAAACTCCACTTATCTCATGGGTGGCAACCCAGCGAATCCATTAGAAAATGCATCCATAAAATGATCCACGACTACTGGAAGAACACTCTTCTCGAAGCCTTCCAAAGATTATAATGATAAGGCCTCTAACATATACAAGATCATTCCAATGGTTGGTTCTAACAAACTTGTTTCATCCAGCTTGCACTGATTTCCCCTCTTAAGGAGATGGCTAACGACATACATTGTAATAAAACTAACTACTCGTGCATAGTAATTTATGTGGGCCTTAAACATCGCCAACAAATACATTATCATGATTATGTCATAAGAATTGATCTAAAAAATGGGGAAATCCCACATCAATTAAATTCCATCCACAACTAAACAAAACGCTCGACATAGGAAGGTTCGACACTCTTTGACTCATAGGAGTTTGTAGGATCAAAACAGAAGGCATCATTACCACAGTTCAACCCAATAGATCAACAATTTAAGAAGAAAGAAAATAATGGGAAGCACATGTATAAATCAATATATTCCATAAACATTGAAATTAAAATAACCATACCTTTCGTTCTATATGGTCTTCACTAATCATCCACCACTACTTGATTAGCCCCAAGTAGATGAATGATTTAAATGCTCTACTCTTTATTATCCTGCTTAAACTTCCATTTTTGAGGAGGGTCACGAACACCCAACCTCAGAGCATTACGGCTAAAACACTAAATATGCCCCATATTCTTATAATTTTTACATAATTGAGGTTGTTCCTTAGAATCCTACTTGATGTGGCTTGTAGATCCCCATTAAAATTATCCCAGCTTGCACTAGGGTCTCGAAGGATGTTTCGACAATCTTGTGGTCTGATTCTCATGTGTTTCATTTCGATGAGAAAAGTTTTTTGTCATTATCTTTATCTCAGTGTTTGGGTTCACACCTCCTCTCGTGAGGACAATTTTACTTATATTACTTGGATTTAGGACCATGTTAGATATCGTAGCTGGTGTATCTCGATTTATTCCTGACATCAATGATTGAAAATCCTGAATGATGCTTTGGGCCAACTGTTGGATCACCTGGGGCTCAAGTGCAACCACATTTCTGGTAGCTCCCATTGATTGTTATATATGATGCCTACCAGGTTCTATCTCTATCAACATAAGAATCACCAATAGTCTCACTCCCTTTAAATTTAAGGTTTAAAATTTTAATTTCAATTAAATAGAAACTATCACAAACTGGCTTTCCATAATTTCACATTTCCGAGGTTGGACCATTTTTAAAAAAAACCCCCCATGTTTTTAAAATCAACGAATTTTCTAAATACCATGATGTTCTATTATCAAACCATTCCATTTTAAAACCCAATTCCAAATTTTCCATAATCATCACATTCATACCACAACATAAATCAGTAATCCACAATGAAATATTAATCCTAGTGGGAATTAATTTCAACCATACCAGACATGCTCATCTCATTGGCTATACCAATGACCATGATATATCCAAATCCTATAAGTGTCTCCAAACACTTATGTACCCAAAGCCCTGGTAACTTGAAGGATAGAAAAAAAGTGTTATCTACTTCCTTTTAGGATATACATTCCATGTTCTGAAAATCCTATGCCTTGATACAATCCCAACTAAAGGCGTAGACCAAGAACAAATGCCAACACAACGACCAATGATCAACACCAAGGATTTAACAACTGATCTACCTTGAAATCCTTCAAATGAACAAACTGATACCCCTTATAACATCCTACCCAATATCATTGTATTGAGAGGGCATTGGAATGTTACATGCCTTAAGTGACATTTCCAAGGTACCAATGGCTGGCAATAAATTTCGAGGGATTTGAGAATATATTGGCGAACAATTTTCCCTTTAGATACAACCTACCACCCAAAAAGTCCTCTAACAACAAACTATATGATCATGAAAACAAAACAACAAACTCATAAAATACCATAAGACCACCCAAAATTCCATATGAATTCCCAAAAACCAATACATCCAAAAACAATATCAGAGTACCATGTAGAAGACTAAACAAGAGACCTAAAATAAACCCAGACACACTCCACAACTTCACACTAAGATCTATGCTCCAAGCACAACTGTGTCTCCCAAGCATCACTACAAACCACTGGACATGAGATGCTTTACCTTTACCTATGCCCTGGAATTAAACACATGAAAAAGCACCCAAGTTCCAATGTAGGGGGTGAGTACTAATACTTTGTGGTTTTCTCCAAATTAAATCCCAACACATACCACTTAGATAAAACTATTTTCTCATTTTTAATATGTTATTTATAAAACTATTTAAATAGTACACCCATTACCACAAGCCAACACACCCTTACCAAGCCACATTACCTAACTCATGCAACCCAAGGGAAAACAAAAAAACCATGCAATAATCCATTTCACTATTTCTCAGTAGCATAAAAAATTTCATGTTTGCATGCAACACACAACAAAACAATCATTACAGTTGGACTTTTTCCCATCCTGCTCACCCCATTTCCATCTAGAAGTACATCCCAACCACTACCCATAATTATGGTTCCTCACACAAATATCCATCACCTTTTATAGCGAAACTCCATGCCCACATCCAAAATAAGGTTTCTTCCGACCACTATCCATACTCATTTTTAGTGAGACTTCTGGCCCAATTCCACACAACTCCACACAAGCAATAATTCTAAATCCACCAACAATCACTAAACCCCATGGCCACACAGAAACACACCACCATACCCATCGCATTCCAATTCACATTAATAAATAACTGATTTATTAAAATCACCATTTCATTTTTTCCTGGTAAAAAAATAGTTCAATAAAACAAATTCATTATTGAAAACTATTTTAATGAACCATTTTCACAAATCAATCATAGAAAACCATTGTAAAACCTTTATTTTAAATTGAATCATCAAGAGAAATTCACCACAAATCGCCATATTTCCCAAAAAAATAACCAACACATCAAAAAGATATTTCAATCCAATTTCACACATTATTATACAATTAATTTTAGGGAAAAAAATTAATTTTGACTAAGCATAATGTTCTATAAAATTGGAGTCTCGATAGAAACCAAATACCTTTAGGGTTCTAGTGAAATCGACCCACAATCAACTACACCACAAATCAAGAGAATGCACCACCGAAACCACTCTATATCCCCTTACCTAACATCCACAAGCCTTAAAATCAACAACCAAGGTAGCCACAACCCTAGATCTACATGAAAAAGATGTAGATCTAGAAAACAAAGAAAATAAGAATAATAGATCTAGAGGAAACCAAAGATAAACCAAGAGAAGAGACTAACTCGGGAGAAAAAACAATCAAACATCCTTGAAACCCCTTTGAATCACTTCGAAAACTAGTGGGGATCCCCTCCAACCCCTGAGAATATAAAATAAAAACTGATGCTTGAGTGGGAGAGAGTTTAGATTGAAATTGTTGTAACCCCCAGGGATCCTGGATTTAAATCCCTTTTTATGTGGTCGTAGGGTTAGTCTCTACGGTTTGGAAAACCATTCACTAACTATGCGCACACCACTATCTAGAGAGAAGGGGTCCTCATGATTATCTTCCATGGTTCGATAAACCAGGTTCAGGTCGTGCGAAGCCTTCTGTCTCCCCTAGAACAGTTCCTGGAGAACCCGCTTGGTTTCCCCTAACAGTGATCAAACTGTGCACCTTTAGAAAAGCCTTAAAACTTATTCAAAACCATTATAAAATTTTCCAACCTATTCTCAGCTCTTCCCCTGAACATAAAATATGTAGAAATGAATAAAAAATGGCCACATACCTCAAATCAGGGGTTCTACATGAACCAATGATAAAATCCTTATTTTTTCTCCAGATGATTTATGAATATGAAGTTAAAATGTTTATGAAACTTGTATCCCTTCAAAGGTTTATTATATTACCTCATGATAAAAGATTAATGATATTTTGGAACACATATGTATGGTTTTCATTATGTTAAGGGTGAAATAAAAATTATATATCCCTCCAATTCATTGGGTGTAAGAGGAAATCTCATGACATAATGAGGACCAAAATTTGGAGTGAACCTAACTCATTAAGTGATTTTTAATAATATGATAGTATTCTGCGTGAAATATTTCTATGTAAATAATTGAATGAAAAGTGAAATTAATCCACTATAATAGTCTTCGTAGTGATCTGTAACTATAGAAATTATTTTTCCATTCTTACATGTATTTGAAAAACTTATGTATTGTGATTAGACAATATGTTCATGACACATTATGGATTATATACGTTTTTTCAGACTACAATACTGTATCTATTGATTGACAATGCCTTAGTCTATGATTCAGAATTATATATATATGAAAAATTATGTATGATTATTGTATGTTTTTAATTCATTATCAAACCCTCATGCAAATATCATGATCAATTATTATCATTGATTGATATCTCAGATGTTAACCCCTACAATGAAAAATGGTATAGATGTTTTATTTACTAGTTGACTATGTATCCATGTTTCTAAATGCAATAATAAATTATTATTCATACATGGACCATATTGATATAATAATTATTCCAATAATATGATATAATATATATGTATGAATATTTTTTGCCACAATATTTTGTATCAGAGTATGATTTAGTTATTTTTTGAAATAGGGATGAGAAAACATTTCTAGGAACCCTTAGGAGAATACAAAAAATTGGATACCATCCTATGTTTTCGTAAATAAAGTGGTTTGATTTTCCTATGAAAATAAATCTATGTCTTGAAAATAAATGTGGAAATTATTTTTTCATAGATGCATCTAGGGGTGATATCCCTCAAAAAAGCTAGTCGAGTATGTCAGGTCCATAAATCATGTTCATAGTGAATGAGATATTATTTCACAATTAGTTTTACACTCATATGAGAAATTCTTAGGTTAAATTAATTTTTCATTCTGTTCCATTACGAATGATTTGGATAGACTATGACCACAGTTGCCAAATATTAAACCTAAGGTGCCATGGATTGAAAATATGATTTCATGATTTAGATATCCTCTGAATTATTTTCCAGGATTATATGATATGACACAATGATTATTAAATCTAATTATATGAATTTTATTTTCCATCAATGGTTGGATTAAAAAAATAATTTTAATGTGGAATGTAGTAGAAAATGCCATTATTTTCTTCCACCTCAAATGAATTTTATGGAAGCTAGAACAAAAAATATTTTTGTTATGATTATGTATCATTCACAATCAATTAAAAAAGATGAAATTTAAAATTATAGAAGTATGGAACAACATATTATTGATTCCTTCACAAGGAAACATCATCGATCTATTTATTGGTCCACTGATCAACTAATTTTTATGAAATGGATCTTTACAAATAAATTGTTATTTTCCAGCAAATAGTCTTCAAGAGATTAAAATGTTTTCTTTATTATTTATCATTTGGATGGATAATATGGTCAATGGTAGACTCTTATATAAAATATATAAGTCAATATGAATAAATTGAATCCATTTAGTGGGAAGAGTTTAGATGCTTCTTTTTCAATAGGTACTGTCTGTATATTATTTGAATTAAAATGCAGATGGATTTATTAGTGAAAAAGTTGAAGGCTGGTGAATCTATTATCACCTATAAGAAATATTTTGCTAGGCCTGTGAGTTATTCTAATGGTATTATAATGTAATTGGAAGGTAGGATCGATCGTTTTTTTCAAGGGTTTAAAACTGTATCTATGAAAGGAATTAACAAAAAGATACATTGATAGCTATACAAAAATATTTTGATTTCATTTAAATATATATATAGATATTAAATTCATCCACTAATGTAATTGGTTTTTAATAATAGAAATATGGAATTGGAAGGAGATTATAAAAAAAATCTACGTAAGGAAGAAAATATTCCTTTTTTATGTCATAAGTGAAAAAATACACATGGAAAAATTTATTAAGGTTGATATAAAATGAATTTTGTGAGGAAAATTATTTAATCAAGGAAAAGAGTGTCGATATTATGTGAAGAGGATATTAAATGAAAGGAACGGTGAAAAATATCAATAGAATGAAACACACACACTCTAGTATTTCAAATCCATGGAGTATGGGAATTATGATAACCAGTTCTCTAATCCAAATGATAATAATGATGTTGATTGATGTTAGATACTTCTTAAGATAATAGATTGTAGAAAATATAATGTGATAACATTGTCTAGGTGGGGTATGATAAGGATGTGGTTAAAGTTACACATTCTATCCAATATCAAAATTAAAAAAACATATAAGGAAAAACATTTTTAATCATTGTTGTCTACAACTAATGTTATAATTTTTTTTCCAAAATTGTTATAAAATAACTGACATTGAACATATAAGAAATATATTTTTGGAATATTTTATTTAATAAAAATGTTTTATATTCAGGTTTTACATGTTATTTATTAAATAAAAGACATCAAACCACATTAAATAGTTTATGAAATTTTCAGATTAGTTATTTTTTAATTCATTTTCATGAAACCCATCATATTTATCTTATTTAGTTAGCTCGGATCTCTTAATTATTCAATCCTATTAGATATCTTCTCCTTGATTTATTATTAACCAACTTCATCCAACTTCATCCATTATCGTTTGCGCCTTAATCACTTTTTTCACTATCATTCCATTATTGTGGTCTTCCCAGTTTGACCCTCCTAATGTAATTAATTTTTTTGATTTTATTATCACTGTATCCAATGTATTTTCAATTTTATTTATAGTTCCCATTTACCATTTGATTTTATATTACTATCATATTTTCTACACTATTTGTATTTTTATTTCTAATTATTCTCTCAAATATGGTATATTTTAATTGATAAATTATTTTTATTATATTTATGTTTTTCTAAAATATTATTTTAATAAGTAATGATATAATGAATATTATTTTACTATATAATGTGTTACTAAGGCCTGTTTATTTCTTAATTATGAATAGAAAATTTTAAGGAATAATGGATTATAGATTTTCAATATGAATTTATAAAAATATATATTTATAATCTCATGATTATTATATGATATTTTTTATAAATTAAGGGTAATTTAATATTTCTAATGTGACACTTTTGTTTAAAAAATATGTTTTATATATTTTTTGTGAGATATTTTATTTTATTTTTTATTTTTATTTAAAAAATAAATTTGAAATTTAATGAAAAAATATGATAACTGATTTTAAATTATTTATATTTTTTATAGATAATAATGACTCAACGTTGGAATACTAGACTTTAAACTAGCAAGGAGTATGGGGAAATTGTGGAACGATTTTTGGGATTTTCTAAAAAAATCCAAAATAGTGAGTTATTTTAAGATCGTTGGACAAAATATTATATACGATGAAGTTAAAAATAATATAGATTAAAGAACATTTAATTTTTGATGGTTCTCATCCAAGTTAAAACCATTGGATTTTTCATGGTTAAACTATGAATTATTCTTGATAGGTTGATGCTGATGATTTTTAATATGGTAAGTTTGATGAAAAAGAGGAAATGATTAGGGATGCTGAAGTAGAATTAATTTGGAATGTACCAATAGTTGATATTATATACTGTGATGTTGAAAGTCCAATATTTCAAGGTTGGATAATTTTTTTTGTTTTATCAATAGTTTTAAGGTGATAAATATGAAAGATGAAATTTAAAAAAATGTCATGTGATTAACGTAGTTACTACTACAAATGAAAGAAATACTCCCTAAAGAAAATGGTCTTCATGATTCACATTATAATGTGAAGAAAATATTATACCTAATGTGATTGAGGTTGAAAAGATATATTCCTCCTAGAATGAATATTTCCCATATAGTAAGGAAAAAGGAGATCATTCAAAGTGTCTGAAATACATGACATCATATAATATGTTTTAAATGAAATCACAAGTTGATTTGGACATTACAGAGACTCCTTCTAATTTGATTTTGTATCATTCAATAATTTCCCATTTGAAATATTTATTTACAAATTAAAATATGTAAAAAATGATAGGATGGTATTTAGATAAGAATATAATATATGAAAAATTATTTACTATAGTAGAGTGTCCATAGTAAAATAAAATTTATCAACACATTCTATAATTCAAAAATAATATAAAAGATATAAAATTTGTACTGTACATATAGTGAATGAATGAATAAAAAATAGGTTGTATAAAAAATTGTTCGTGGACTATTTTATTAGTAATTTAGAACTTATTTCATGAATGTTTTTTAATTAGAAATATATCATGTTGATTTTATTTATTTATGGACTGAAACAATGTGAAAATGTTATTCATGTGTTATTGTAACCATTAATTAATGATCTAAAACATTTATATAATGAAGTTATTATAATACATGACTATTATAAAATGAACAATTTTCAACTATATTCAATGATCATGTTCACTATAAATAACTTTACATCATCTATGAATTTTTATAGATAGGGTGTCATTAGAAATAAATATTGTCCGATTTGTGAACAATATAATTCATATTATAAATAACAACATATAATAGAAAGAGTATACTTTGTTTGTACTTTTGTTTTTATTATGATTAGTTATGTTATTCTTTATCTGATCATGAAGCTTTAAATGCAATGGAGGGAAGTAAGCAGGCAGACACAAAGATTTTAACTTGGTTCACCCTCACAGGGCTACGTCCAACGAGCATACGCCGACAAGTTACCGGTCGTACCAAATTCCACTATTCTTCACTAGATGTGAATAAAAAGTTTCAGGACCAGTCAATCCGTCCCAGGCTCACTACCTTTATAAGGTTTAAGGTCAGCTCCCTACTTTCCCAAGGGTCACTCCCTGTTTCTCTCTCTCTCTAGCTCACTGCCGGTGGAGAGGATCACCTTCTTCCTCTTCCTTCGCTCACTACTCTGGAAAGGATCCACTCACAGTTTATAGACCAGTAGGTATCTTTATTTGAATAAAAGAATTCATCTTCTTCTGTATTTAGATGCTCTGTTTAATTCCAACATTCACCCGTAGATGAATCTCTCTTTGAACTGAAGGTATTAGGAAAACTTCCAGCATCCACATAGCCTGAAAACACTGCTGGAAAAACAACCTTACATGGCACGCAAGTATCGGTGCACAAGTCACAACTGGCGCACCGGTCCACCTCAGACACTTACGCGACACAATCTTCTTCAACTCCAAACTTGCACAAATCACTTCCCTTTACGCTGAAACCAATATTGGTGTGGAACTAACAACAATCACCCTTATTCAAATCTGGAACGCAAAGTCCCACTTTCATGACACACCACCACCTACGCGACCACCACACCTACGTGAAGGGAGCTCTGATTTCTCAAAGTGTTGGACTCCATTGAGAAATGAGGAGGTGTGGTCCATTATTTATAGGAATTTTGAACACCCTGCGTGGTGACGCGCAAGTCAACCCTCGATGGGCAAGTCTCGGCACGCAGGTCTCTTCTCCTTCAAGTCACTTGCGCGACGCACTTCAAAACTTGCACGGACCTCTTTCGATTTCCATATTTTGATCTTCAGATCTTGAAAAACAATAGGAACGCATGTTTCCAATCCTCCTAGGAATCGGTGCACAAGTCCTTTCTCGGCGTGCAAGTCACATGCACGACCAACCCAATACTTGTGCGATCCTTAGCCCTTTTCCATATTTTGATGATCTGATCTTAAAAAAAATATGGCGCACAAGTTTCATATCCTTCAAGACCTCATCTCACAAGTCCCTTTTCCAAAAACACTTTTCTTCATTTCTCGATTTGCAGGAACAAAAATTTGGAAAACACTAGAAAACAACGCCACCTTGTATCTCTACTTTTTATGCAGCCACCGGATCATCCATTCCTTTGTTGAAGTTCTTGAATATAACATGGATCATTGACCACAGCTCTTGAACTCGACATTCCACCATGAAATCCCTTTTGTCAACAAATTTGTATGTCATGGTTTGCATTTTCAACAATCATAGCACAGTTGTCCACTTTGTCGACAAACATAATCACTTCCAAAATGCTTCAATGATAACATGAGATATTTTTTCCCAACAATATCAAAGAATAAAAAATCAGTTAAATTAATTTGTTATTGCTCTAGAATCATTGTCCACGGATCAATATTTTTTTATGGTGAAGTGAAGTAAGGTCACGTTCTGAAAGACACAAAAATCATGTAATTATAAAAATATATGAATGTAATGATCAATATTTTTTAATCATATATGATAACATTGTTTCAAAAATAAAATTTATTTTAGTAATATAGAGAAGAATATCTATGATATATTTATCATAAATTTTTTAGACAATAAAAAAAATAATAGAAATTGGATGAAGGCAAGATTGGACTTACTCTCAATGACATTACATTTAGATTAAGATCCAAATCCTAATAGAATATGAACATACCCACCTATATATTATTATTAATTATCCAAGTAGGGGTAAATTTTTATTTTTAGTGTCTCCCTTATGTCAAATTTCAACAAGGAAAATATTTAAATCAATTTTTTGTTTTTCTAATAGATTTATGGTTGAAAAAAATGAAATAACGAGATTTTATTGTCATGATACAAAAAACAACCAATAGTTTCATTTCATATAATTCATCATTTATATCTATAAATGACTCAGGAAGCTGTGTGATTTTTTAAATTCAGTTTGATAAAAATTATTGATCGACATTAATTGAAAAAGTATATAATTAATCTATTTAGATACTTTTCGATCTGGACTCTCATTTTCCACAATATTTTTTTTAATATCATGGATCATTTAGTGTTTATTAGGTATTAGAAATAATGATTTATTTTATTTTTATATCAACTATCATTGTATTATATTGATAGTATATGAGGATATTAAAGAGATATGTTAAGAATCCATGTCGACTAAAAGCCTCCATTATTGATATATATATTTTTGAATATTTTACAGAGTTGTTTATAATTTACTTTTCTAATATAGAATACATTAATATTCTTACATTTCACTATGACTGAGTCTATTTTGGGAGAAATGGAATATGTGACATGAAAGAAAAATCATTTCAATTGAACAGATAAATGATGTACATTTATACATCTTGAATATCATAGATTAGAATGATCCATAGATAGGATTTTATATCAATGTGATAATACAATGTTATCCAAAGAAGTAAGATATGTGAATTTTGAATGAGAGTATCAAAAAATTATTCCATGGTTTAATGAAATTTTTCATGGTATATTAGATGCATCATATATATTGAGATTATTAGTGGGTGGCCTAGGTTTAAATATTAAAACATTTTCCAGGTATGACATTACTGGCTATAAAATTGTTACGAAATATCAAGTAAACATATGTGCAGTTCAGAATAGTCATTTCTTCGAGTTCGCAGAAGCAATGCATTATTAAGTGCCAAAGATAAAAACTCAATCTCTTCATCAATTGTTTATTGAAGATTTGTAGAATAAATATTGGAGTTTGATTACTATAATTTTGATTTCTAGTGTATAAATACAAATAGGATATTAATAAAAACTATGTAAGACATGATGAATTCATTATAAAACTGGTCATTCATAATATATTGGAATTCATATCTGATCATTTGATCATGGAAACTTATAAAAAAAATCCATATTTTTAATCGATTAATTATACAGTGGATAAAGTTTTACAAGGAAAAAATAGAATTTTATTGATGAAAAACATGAATGTGATAATGATTTATGAGGGATCCCAAATTTCATGGAAATATTAACAAGAATATTAAAGATCAAGTCAACATCATAATTTTAGGCTATATGATATGATCATGATGAAGGAATTTTGGAATACGATCATCATGAAATTTCATAATATCTTAGGTAAAGTATATTTATTTCTTCTTTAATATTTAAAATCTCATAAAAAAGTATATATTAGTTTTATTTTTTAAATAAAAAATATATTGTAACTGAATGGTGAAGATTTTTTTAGGAAAATTATAGTTTTTTGTTTTCTATTTTTCATAATTATAAAAAATTATATGTAATTTTTTTTTATGAAATATTACATGGGGTTTATATACTTTTGTCTATAAAATTTTATATTTCATGTATATTATTAGAATTATTTTATAATTGTTAACTAAAAAAGTGAATAGTAAATATTTTTAGTATTCATTTTGAGTAAGCTTACTCAAAAATAGTTATTTACAATTGAAAATATATAAATAATTTGATAATGAGTGGTTTTTTATTATAGTTTTATGTTGTTTTCAACTTTTTAAAATTTTTATTAATATTTTTAAGTAACAGTTTTGTTTTTTCCTTCCTTTTTGAGGTTTCACCCCTCGTTAAAGTTATTATAATTTTATTTAACTAATTTAACAAATATAAATAAAAATGTGTTTAGATTAGTTTACAACATATTGGAACATTTATCAATTATTATTAAATATTATATTTAATATTTGGATTTGTAGATTATTGTAAAAATTGTTATTTATTTTGGTTTACAGGATAATGTGGGATAAAAAATCTCTGTCCCCTTGAAATTTTTGGGGGGATTATAAAAATTCTTCTTATGAGGATCCTCCTCCTCATTCTATATATTATAAATTTATGTCCATAGGGTAACAAAATAATTCCCGGGTTGGTAAACATAGATTCACATGATTACAAAATTTATTAGTTTCCCATATCCAAAACCAGTGGATGTCTGTTGAGATTGAAGATAATTCTATTATGGGTCTAAATTCCAAAAAATTTAATAATTCTATTTCTAATAATGCTCTATCCAATGTTAGTATTTTTATTGGTGATTAGATATGTGTTGGAAGAGATAAAAATATCTCAATTATGGGGGATAATGTTATTTGGATAATTTATTATTATTTTACTTACCATGATATGTTTTTACTAACATAGGTTTTTCCTTCTTGTTAGATGATATAAGTTATGAATGACACTAGATAAGTCCTGAAGTAATGTTTATCATTGGCTAACAGAAGATGAACATATTTTTAATCAACCCTAAAAATAGATGTACTTTTTTGTAAGATAAATTAAAAATATGTGTGAAATATATCCTATCTAGATAAAGATAAAAGGATTGGTCTTTTTAATAATGACAAAAAGAGTATTTTTTCATGGGCGAAATGTTATATTTTTTAATATAGTTTTATATTTTTTATTTTTTTTCTTATTAGTTGATAGAAAAATTGGATATCGAATCAAAAAAAATTATTCAACAATTATTTATCTCTTGGGGGTTATAGATTTTTGGAAGAATAAATGATGGCTCAAAAACATCAGAAAATGTGATCTAAGTCATCATGATTTTTGTAGGATGACCCTCCCCCCAAACTAGAAAAGATTATTAGAAGAGAACACAAATGAGGAAAACATGCCAATATGTGATGAAATAATTGAGGTATGAGGCTGATATGATCCTAAGATGTTCGTTAATTATTTATGTTAATTAATTTAATTTAATTATTTATATATTTTGATTCACTGAGGAATATTTCAAATACTATATATAATCCCTTGAGTAGTAGATCACCCAAAGTCCGTTCATACATAAGGGTGAGAGGGATATTTATTTCAACCAGTGTTCTTGATAATTGAGTTTTCTTAGGGTAATTTGAATTTTCACATTGATGGATTGGGGATCATGAAATTTGGAAATTTGGACCCTTTTTGGGTGTTTTAGTGTTTTAAAATGGATTTTGTTAGAGGTGGATAATATTTTTGTGGATTTCTTAGGGGTTTGGTTGAACACCAGAGGAGGACAAAATGATTTGGGCTATATGAAATAGCCATAGAATATAATTCAGATTGTTAATATGATTTATTATGAGAATATATTTCATGGGGTGTATCCAAAAGTATACAATACATGAAATGTGGGGCTAAGTTGCTTGTCATGGAAATTAATTGTGTGATATCATCTGACATGTTGTTACACTGGCTAGTCTGGCCCAATATACCCATTTTATAAATTTCTTAATATGTGAATTCATGTTCCACATCATGAACCCCCTTGGAAAGAATTAGTGGAGAATTTATAGGATGAGATAATTATGTAAAATCTCTAAAATAGATACACTATCATCCCATTATGCATGAATCAATGAAAATGGAGATCTAGGAATTGTGATCCCTTCTATTCTCATCTCTCATCTATTTGAAGCATTGTCGATTGAGATGGAATCCTCCTGGTGACTCCTTGATTTTTCAATCTAATGAAATTAATAATTCTCTTACAAATATCCCTCATTAATTTTTCTTCTGTTTATTTTATTGGGAAATTAGATGGAGAATCCCCCAGATCATGTTGGAGGTCTAAGGATGGAGAAAAAATTTAAATAATTGGTGAGATGTTATCATTTTTTGAAATACATTTTCTATTGAAAGGATTCATGTTAATGATTTAGAATTATTTTCCCATTCATATTTTACAATTTTTTAATATTAATTTGGTTTATGTTGTGTTTCCACAAGATTCAGATTTTCCAAATTCTATGTTTGATGATAATGTATGAGCATCTAAGTGTGGGTGGTTGATGTTTTATTTTAAAATACATGGTCAAGTAATTATTTCATCATGTTTCCTCCAATGTTGGTATAAATTTTCATAATTTTAATTTAATTATTTATAATGTATTTATAATTAGTAACTTTGGATTTAAGACCATGAGTCAAGAACCTTTGGTGTTTTTGGATAGTCTTGTATGTCTTTGAAAATGAAAGAAATGTCATTTGACCTTGTTAGGGTTGGGATTAAATCCATTTTTTAGGTGGTATAGAAATAAACCTTTGGGTCTATTTCTATTTTATAGTATATTAAATATTATTGGTCATGATGGAACACCATGAACATGACCCACTAAATTTGTAATCTGTTACCTTGATGAAAATTCATCTTATTTGACCTCCCAAGAACCCTGTTGGGTCTCTTAACATTCAGATTGGGACATGTGGACAACTTTTAGTTTATTATCCCATGAATAACTGTATTTTTCTATTTTTCATAACCTTGTGAATTTGGAATTACAGAAGAAAAATTATTATTTCATAATCTGGCTTGGAATGATTCCATGTATTCATCCTGATATAGAAGAATACACTAGTATATAATTAAAGGTATGTTAATTAATGAAGTGGTTATTTGACCTTGTTGGATTATCTGTTCAGAATAACATCAGGCTTTTCTTCTTTGATTCATCCAAGATAGAAGAATCAAACAATTGAAATTTATATCGATGTTTATTGATAACATGACTAATTCAGAAACATGTAAGGAAATATATAATTTGATAAATGGTTTCTTGGTCCGATATAGTGTTAGTGATTTACCATGACATTAGATAATCCACCTAATGAGAATAACTGATTGGTTAATTTAAAATTTGATCAATTGAGGAATACATATTATGATAAAATGTAGATCTAGGTGATGCATGATGTGCTTGGATTCCATATTATGGATATTAATAATAAGATGATTGAGGTATTGTAACACTGTATCATGAGACATAGAAGAATTTATTCATTATAGTGTTGTGGGAATCCATCTCTGGTGATTTGTATCTTTACCCAATGTATGGTATTAATCCATGGGAAGAGGTAAGTGACTCCAACATGGATTTTTTTATATAGTTCAGTATGAAATTATCTTTTCCCTTGACAAGATATTTTACCCTAGGAATATGTAAGTGACCCAATAATGGGAATTCTCATGGGGCCTAGTATGAGGTGATCTTTCCCATTTTTGATGTGAAATTTGAGAAGATATAATATGTTCAAGATAGTTTATGACAAATGATATTTTCACTTGAGATGCAATATGAGTTTTTTGTCTGAAGTAGTAGGATCCACAACTTGATGTGCGAGGGGGAGACAGAGTGATTCTGAAGATGAGATATTGGTTATTTATAATGAATTAGGATAATATTCTTGTGGTTTAGGTGATCCATCTAGAGGCATGAGGATCCATCACATAACTGAGATATCTGGCATGGATATAAAGTAGGTTTGGTTAACCCCATGTGTCAAACTAGAGGTCCATGTTTGGCATGATTATTTGATGTTCTTATTTAGACTAATATTTATTCACATACATATTGTACGACTGAATCCAATATATTTAGACAGGTTTTTTTAGAACTTGTTGGTAGTGGGATACTGAGTTTTACACATAACCTAATCAATCCTCCATTATACATTGGTACCTAATAATCTCTTACATTTTTATCACATGTACTTATTTTTGTTGAGGCCCATGTAAGCATAGTGAAGCAGGATAGCTTGTAGTTTCTTTGGGGATTTGATGATATTGGGATCTTGGATTCATTTAATCTATTTTATTTATTTAATTTATTTTGGTATGTATTAGTAACCAACCAAGTGGACGGTCTTCTATGAACAAAATGGTTATTCATGCCTTACTAAATTTCATGTACTTCCATTGTTTTTTTTAATTTAGTGATCTTTTATTTTTTCCCCTGAAAGATGTTTGGAGTCTAATTTTTCATTGTGCACTATAATATATGGGTATAGTCTAAACACAATATCATATTGCATCCCCCTCTTTTAATTGGTATCCTCTTGAGTATGGGAGGAGAACTTGAGATCTTTTGGTAAACTACTATGAGTCAGGGTGGTACATTAAAAAGTGGAATCACAGTATTATGTTTATTCTACCTTAAGAATTTAGTATTTGGTGTACTATAGATATAGTAATATACGAAAGCCTAAGAAATATATTGGGATAGTTCATGATTAAAACATATCATGGTTGGTAATCTATGTAACTATGTATGACATTTCTCTTTTAATTTGTTTTGTAGTTGTGTTTGATTTTTAATATGGGGTACAGTCATGTCATTTGGATATTATTATTTATTTCATATACCTATATTTTTTCAGGTAATTTAGAGGGAAATTATTTTATTTTGACTCTTGACATACAATAGAATGATACAAATCATACCTCATATCATGCATGTGAGATTCACATGACATATAGGTCTACTAGTGTGTGATTCCACTAAATACTGAGGGATGTTTTAACGTGTCAGCTATCGCTTCAATGAAATTTCAAGTGTAAGTATATCAAAAAATTATACTCCAATAAGGGATAATATTATATAAATTACTTCGGATATAATTTTATGTGTATCTATGGTGAGATTCTTAATGTTTATAATGCAGAATTAGTCCTCTTGCATCAGAGGTGGATTGGACCTATTAAGGTCCTTTCAGATAATGGTTCCTTTCACATTAATATATTTTATGTGGTTAATATTCAATTTTTGGTTTGTCTCCTATTCCATTAGGGTTCATTCAAATGTCTAGATGTTCAGAGATTATGGGTGCCAGTTACAGGAACTTAGTTGGGATTTTGATACCTTTCATTTTTGATACCATGGAGGTGGATATTTTGACATGTTGATGTCATGTAATTTTTATGTGGGAGTGTACTTAATTGACACTTATTATTGAACCTTTGAGATTTGGAACTATAGACTAGGTGGCTAGACCTAGTGTATTTTGTGAGACATGACTAGTAGGGTAAGGGTGGAGAACATGTGGCCCTAGTTTTGTACATATGACCTAGTGAATTTACCTTTTTGGTTTATCTTATATAGACCATTATATTGGTCACCCAAATGTTTTTAATGATTTAGATTTTATCAACAAGGAATTGGAAGCTCATGGGGATATTGGTGATGATAAAATTATATGTTCGTTCTCTAGAAATCAAGGCGTGGTCATACGGAATGGAACAATGTGGTGTACAGTCCTAGGGGATCCACACACATGGATTTCATGGTTATTTAGTGAGTGGAAAATAAATATTATAGAGACTCATGGTTATGTAAATTCATGTGAATGATCATGAAATTTAATTTAAAAACTATGGACCACTATAATTTAAAAACCATCTCATAAATAAGGTAGTCATATGAAAATTCATACCATATATAAACTATCAGGTTTTGATTGAGTGTTCCATGGTAGATTCTGGGATGCAATGGTTGATGGTCCATGAGGCATGGTTAGCCGATGGAATGGGAATTTGATCTTTATTTTGGAGACATACAACTCAGGGAGTTTTGAACTGGTTATATTGAATGGTTTTAGGAGAGAGTGTGTATTGGATGTTCTTGTGAATCGAAGCTGTTAGACACATTCTAGAGGTGTGTTATGCCACAAGGATGTGTGAATTAGTAGATTAAGTGTAAACATATATTCTTTTTTTTAGTGAAAACAATTTTATTAATGATTATAATGGTTGGATAGATGGTTTTGGGTTGGAAAAATGAAACTAGTGATTCCATCAAAAAACAATTTGGGGTCATGGTAGAGGAAAATGAGTAGGATATTGGTGGTAGTTCCATAGTAGAATATCATTCACAGCTACATGTCAGAGATTTATAAAGAGTTAGTGAGTTTTGAATAATAAGTACCTACTGAATCAGAGTATATGGTTGTTAGAAATATGCTTTCATTTAAGATCATGGGACCCTCGAATAAATATGACATGTCACTAAAGTAAATGGTTACATAAAAATGGATGTTTATTTGATGGTGGTCATCAACACAATATTATTTTACTCTTAAATAAGTGATCATCATTCCCAATAACATGACAACATCCAATGTATGAGTAGTGGCCCTTAGCAATATACATAACTACCTAAGAATTTTTTTTGGGTGGTTAAAGGGCCTTCTTGGTGCTTCACTATTAGAGTGGTATAATAATATCTTATATTGGGGAGACTATTATAGGATATTAGACGATGACCCCCCTGAGAGAAGGGTATTTTTCTTAGTTGGATTAGTGGATCGATTTTTATGGTGGTTTTTGAGAGTCAGATGTTATAAATTTTTATTTATCTGGTCCGATAGAAACACCATATTAAGAATTTTGATGAGGTGTTGGCTGGATTCATTTCATAAGAATCAAAATGATGATGTTTCATTGTAGTCATATGTTAGTTAATGGGATTATCCACTACCCATGACATGTTTTGTCTGGTGGTCCTTGATTTATAGATTGTTTTAAGGGGTGATCTAGTTTTATCTCTTAATTAAAGGGGTGAATCCCTATGTTGTGACATGTTTTAAGGTGTGAAACGTGTTTTGAAAGTGTTAAAAAAGATTTTTTCATAGCAATTCCTAGAAAATAATCAGATGTTGGTCCCATGTCTTGTGAACATCGTTCCAGCTATGATGGGATAATTTTTATGATTAGTATGGACTATTTGTGTAGAGTCAATTATAAGTAATCTCTATGTGTTGTAAACTAATACTCACATGTGTAATTCAGAATTAGAGAAAAGATAATTGTACTGACATTGAATACTGTTTTGGTCATGTTAATACAAGGTGGGAAAGAATCCAAATCTAGAGGGACATTGCGTCACCAATGATGTGTTTCACTACATGGCTTCTATGTTTGGAATTGTAATTGGATTAAAGTAGAAATGACATGTTCTATTCGATTCTAGGGAGAACCATAATCCATCAGACAACATGAATAATGAGACAATGGTTTTTTAGAAACAAAATCTTGTTAAAATCACCACCTAGTGTTCTGAGGATTCTTTCAAGAAGTGGATCATATTTTTTGTGTACGACACCATGTATCTGTAGGAAATAAAATTACACTCTTTCAGTGTTCCTATATAGAACATGAATAACTGATCTTGGTATAGAAACCCATATAGGGTGAGATAATTTTCTAAAATCGTATATTGATTCTCAGGGATGAGTTGTTTTCTAGTGGATAGTTTGAATGAACCCACATTCTGTTGAGTATATTTTTTTAATGCAAATTCAATTCCTCCTTTTAGGTGTGTACTATCTTGAAATGTGTATGTAAAAATGTTGTTTTATATGTTTTAGCATCTTGATGAGGTTTTAGATGTTTTTAATGTTTTGGTGGAAGTAGGATGGATTCAATTAAACATAAGAGGGAAAACAGAAAACATAGGCTACTAGAAATAACCCTCAAGAATCCATTTCAATTATTAATATGTTTCATGGGGTTCATCCAAAATGATATAGGATGGAAAAAATGGGTCATATGTACATTTATAAAAATATCATGTCACAAATTGTTTCAAGCGATGATAGTGGATGATCATTCCAATAAAGGCATGGTTTTTGATTATTTCAAATTATGAATTATTTTTTCACTTCAAGACCCCTCTTACAAAGAATTGGTAGATTATATAATTCACTATATAATTTTTGACAACTTCCAAATAGATCCCCTTAGAACCCAATATATAAATGGTGATGGAAAATGAGATCATGCCTTAATGGATCCCTTCTAATTGAATATCACTTCTGGTTAAGGAACCATCATTTAAGATGGAATCCTCTTGGTGATTCCTAGTTTTTTAAATCCTTTTAATTTTTTAATTCCCAATATAATATCCTTCAATAATTTCTCATGGTATTATTTTTATTGAGAAACAGATGATGAGCCCACGAGATCATGATGGATATGTATAAGGATAGAATGATTATGGACCTTCATTGTTAAAGGGTGTCCTACTCTTTAAATATATTCCATTATAGAGAAATCATTAATCAATTATTCATTGGGTTTCAATTTTCTATTTTTCCAAATTTTTTATAGTGATTTTTATGTCTTTTTATTTCCATGTGATATGTATTTTTTATACTACTTATTGGATGGTCATGTTGGACCATACAAGGGTGGTTGTTCATTGTTTTATTTCGACAATGTGGCCTAATAAGTCTTTTATCTTTTTTTTGGTGAATGGTTATATGTTATTACTTAATTATCTAAAATATATTTATAAAAACATAATTTTGATTATTTTTCATTAGACCAAAATGTGTGGCATTTAAGGAATGTCCAATTGGACGTTGGCAATGTGAGAAATATTTTTGGACATTATTGGGATTAGTGTTAACTATTTTAAACATAAGTGGTATACAAAAATCATTTTTTATGTTTCAAATTTTTTGTATATATGATAAGTGTGATCGCACTATAACACCATTTATACAACTTAAAAAATTATAAATCCACTTCTTGATGAAAATCCATATGATTTAACCTCATAAATACCCCATTAGGTGTCTTAGAATTCAGACATGGACATTCAATTCCATGAGAGGATTTTCATCCCTTTATTAAATAGTGATTTTTCAGAATTTGTTTAACATTGTGAATTTTTCTTAATGCGAGAAATATAATAATTTTCTAACAATACCTGATATGATTCTAGTAATAATTATGGATTTAGATTATACAAAAGTTGAGAGTAAATTGTATTTTAAATAGTGATAAATTGATTTGTCTTTAGGGTATTTTTGGTACTTAGTTACTTGATTATTACCTTGATTAGTTCTTAAAATATAGGAGAAGAAACCAATTTATATTAAATGACATATTTATTGATAATAAAATTAATTTTCCTACATAAAATTACATATAAGTATTTATCAATTGAATCATTGTTTGATATGGTGTCGGTGATTAGTCTGAATGTATGGAAACCCACCAAATGGGAACTGGTCGTTGGTTAATTGGTAATTTGAAAAAATTACCAATATTGGTTATGATACTATCTTCCTATGATTGATGAATGGTATATTTATATTTCATGTCCATGATATTTCTAGAAGAATGATTGAGTTCTTTAACCACTATATCATGAGATGTGGTATCAGGAATTCACCCTTGTGTAGGATAATCCATATCTTTTGATTGGTATCTTTACAATGATATTATATTACACTATCCGAATATGTAACCTACTCAAGTGTGGAAATTTTTATAGAGACCCTTATTAGAATATCTTTATCCATGGGATGGTATTTCACCTTAGGATGAAATTAGTGACTTCATCTTGGGAAATCACTTTGAGCTCAGAATGAGAATATCTTTTCCCTTGGAGATGTGTAATTTGGGAAGACATAACTGGTTCTAGAAATCATGGGCCTAGTGACTTGGTAACATGATACATAATAATGATGATATGTCCAAATTAGGAGGATCAATCACATGATTCTGAGGGATATAAAAATATATTCTTATGATTGGAATTGGTGGTTTGTCCTAACATTGGAGAATATTATTGATTTTTGGGTGATCTATCACGATATAGGAGTTCCACCACTTGATCATGATATCCAGCAAGGAACTGAAGCAAGTTTAGTATACCTTGAATTTCAACCCATAACTGATATATCAAAAGGTTTATTTTATGTTTATATTTATTTTATAAATTTATTCCCTAGTTTATCATATTATTTATAGCACTATAGGAATAGTGGCTTTCTTTAGACTCCATTAGTGGTAGCTTACTGAGTTTTACTCACACCCTTCTTGGGACACTGTTGTACATAAGTACCCAAGACACACCTACATATTTATTTATGGATCATTTTTTAGGAAAATGTTATCATGGTTGAGAAGGATAACTTTTAGGGTGATTGTTTATTAGATGACATTAGGATTGGAGATACAGTTGATCCCTTTAGATTATTTATTTATTCTTTTATGTATCTGTAACAAGCCCAGTGGTTCGTTTTATTAGTATAACATGGATGTTTGATCCATTACTACATTTTATATATTATTATTGGTTTTTTTATTTATAAAACTTTGGTTATTTAATGATAAGGAATATTTTTAGTTTTTCATTTATTATTGAGAACCCAGATATAGGAAGTATAGTCTTCCAACTATGCCATATTACACCCCCATCACTAGACAAATGAAATTATTATATAGGGAGGAATTCCTGAGGTCATATAGAAAACTGGTCTATCCACTGGATATATTGTTCTCTAGGGAGGTACATTAACATATTTTTGATAATATATTGGTGTATCCTGAACACTTGGGTAACAATCTATGGTGTTTGAAATGTATATCAAAAAAAATTATTTGGTTCAACTATAGAATCATGAAATTATGATTCATATATAAATTAAATTGAATCATTAAATTAAAATGTCTTGTATATGGATTAGATGATGGAGAAAGTGATTAGAGATTCGATACATTTGATGTTTGCAGACAAGAAAAAATAGTTCCAGGATTCATATATATATCCTCCACCTTCACCTATTGATCCCATTCCTCCACCTCCACCATCATATCCCACTTTCCATCTTCCCCTTTCTTATCCAACTGTTTTACCTCCGCCTCTATAAATTCCATTTTATTTGGAGTTACATGTAGAATATCCACAAACTTTTATTGTCACATATGGGATTATATAATATATTGGGGATACCATTCATCATCTAAATTTTCTATAGGGAAGCATAGGGTCACCGTGGATGAAATTATTGATAGATAATCAAGAGTACTATTTCATATAGATGAGGTCACAATAGTGTAACTAAATATTGAACCATTTTTTTATATCCATATAAACATGTCTAACAAATTTACAAATAGGTATGTATTGAATATATCCATTATTTCAATATATTGTTAATTTTTTTAAAAAAAATTAAATTTATCTATTTATCTATTTTTTTGGGGATATAATTAAATTAATGTCTTACTATATATAAAAGAATAAGTACAGTCTACTATTTTTTTCATAAACTACTTCTTTTAGAATTTATATATTATAGGCCTATGCATGGTTTTCATTGTATGATTATGAGAATTTAATGGATGCTATCATTTGAGGATGTGAACTGGATGTGATTATTTTAAAGAGAGATATCATATATTTTTTTCATGGTTATTTTTTGGGAATCAATGTGATTCAATTAAATTCCATGTATGTTGATTATCATATATATATATATATATCAATTATTTATATTTTTTGAAATATAGAAACTATGTTTGTTACATATAATGTATCATTATAAAAATTATATTCTTCCTGATGCGACCACTATATATATATATATATATATATATTTTGATCCACAATGTATTTCTACAATATTGGGGAAAATGAAGGATACATAAATAATATTTTATACTATTAAAATAGTTACAAATAAAGAAATTTGGTGATGGCTGATTCCAAATCTTGAAGGATATGAAAAATATATTTATCAAATTGGTATTTATATTAATTAAAACACCACTCACATTAGTTTTTTTAATTTTAGTGACCATTGGATGTTGTTTTTTTCTCTCAAATATAGAAGGAAACATAAAAGTTATGATATGTACATGAGGACATGAAAGAAAATTATTGTGATGTATTTGACACATAAGATTGATTATTTAAATAATTTAATATTGAAATATCTATCACTTTTATTCATAAATATTATTGGTAAACATATCATTGTATTAAATTAGGGAATGAAATTGGAAAGAGGTTACCAATGATAAACTATATAATAGAAAAGGTGACTTCCCATTTATCAGTAATACATTTTGGATTCAAGAAGTTAAAATAATATTTTCAATAGAAATAATATTTAAAAAAATAATTTTCATCATCAAGAAGAAGTATTGTGATGGGTATATTATGTTCTATGATTTATTTATTAAATAATATAGACCAGTAATGTTAAATAATTCAATAAGGATAGAATTTATTATAAAATATTCGTCATGTTTTATTAAAAATATATTTAAAAGAATTGTTAACTAATTTTTTAAAAAATTATATTTTTTATTATAGTTTCCAATATATTGAACATGTGATAAATAACTTACAATTATATTGGGTAGAATATTTCAAAAGGTTGACTGTTTTTTTGTAATATATGCTATATTGTTAATATTTCATTGTGTAACTTTAAAATGATTTGAATTTGGATCATCATTTTTTTATGTTACTTTTTTCAAATTCTACTACTTTACTATTTGGTGATTATATATGATTTAAATTTCAATATATATATATATATATATATATATATATATCGGTTTGTTATTTTGTAACTAATGTGGAAATTTTTATATAACACCTTATCACATTTATTTTTATATATCAGGCATGAAAACCTATTCCCATTATGTTTGTTTTAGATGGGTTCAATAATGATTTTTTATAAAACCAATGTTAAAAATTATTCTTCACATCAGTTAACTATAAGTGATGTGAGAAAAATATTTACAATGTAACCTGAAATAGAATAATGATGTAACTGATGTTAAAAACCCAGAAAACTGATGCAAAAATCCCAGTTTTTTATCTCCTATCTAGAACGTCTAAAATCATATTTATTTTTAGTTATAAACACCATTTTGTATATAAATAATTTTCTAACGGTATCACATTATGAACTCACTTCTTAGATATTAAAATAGAATTAACAAATATTAATGGTATGATGATCACATTTTTTCTCATGGATTCTTCTCCAATAGATGTTTGGGTGAATGTGACCCATAAAATGTTTCTATTCTTCACCTAGTTGAATTTGATGTGATTTTGGTAATGGATTGGTTTTATTTATAAAAATCCCAATAAAAATTCATTGAAATGATTGATAATTTTATATTCCAAAAAAATATATGATCATCTATCATTGTGGTGATAAATATTATCTTCTAATGGAAATTATATCAATTCCATGGGTCTTGATTCTTATTCAAAAGAGAAATTTATCTCAAATGGTTGGAGATAACCCAAACATCAAATATTTTTTATTATATGAGGATTTTTAATTTCTTTATATAGGAGTTTCATAATATTATTCCAATATATGGTTTAGATTTTCCAATAGAAACCACACATGGTTCTACAAACATCTCTAAGTCCTTATAGAGAATTTCCCTGATTAAATTGCACTAATTAATTAAGCATATCATGCATAATCATGATACGGTATTCATTATTCCATGTTTGTTTCAATGGGTTTCACTTGTACTTTTTTTTCTGAGTGAATATGGATAAATGAAACTCTACCTTGATTATAAACAACATAACAAGATCCCGATCAAGAATATATTTCCTCTTTCTTGTCTTGATTTATTTATTGATCAATTAGGTGGATATAAATATCTTTCCAAGATTCATCTACAATATGGATACTATTAATTAAAGAACAAATGTGAGTACATCCCTAGGAAAACCATCCTTTTGAGGTTAGGTCAGTAGGAATTTATAGTTATGTCATTTGGTCTTACTAATTTCCCTAGTAACATTATGAATTTAAGGAATATAATAATTTTATATTATCTTGATATGTTTTATAGACTTCATAAATGATATTATTTTATTTTCTAAGATAATATAATTGTAACAACCCAAAAATCAATTAATGAAAATTACTCTTGGTCTATTTAAATGTCTTCTTATGGTTATTTAAAACGTATGCACTTATTTGGTTCTAAGTTTTTGATTTTAAAATACCATTTAGAATTGTGGCCACTTCTAATATAGCTGTTGAATAGTGATCATTGGATTAGAATAAATATTGGGATTTAAGAAATCCAATTTACTCCAACAAAGTAAATGACGACCTCGTCCAGTACACTTTCCCCATATGAAGCCCATTTTTGCGAGCTCGGAGAGTAGGTGGCATCATTGGTCTTTGCTCTTGAACAATCCCATGTTGAGCATTAAAACGTTATTCTCAAGTGGAACCGACTACGGGAGAAGGGGATGTTAATTGAGATTACCACCTGAGCGATGTAATCTGAGCAACCCTAAAAGTCTATGAACAACGTACACATTACCCTTTTGTCTTATGAATGTGTTTTAAGGGGTTATGTAACAAGACCCTAGTACTATGATTATGTACATTAATCTTTTATAGAGAATATACATTGTTTTTATCATTGTTAATTTTTAATTTTTTTAAAGTACAAATAGTATTTTTAGATAATATTCAAACTAAGAAATATATTTTGATGAATTAATGGATTTTTGAATTATATAATGTTTTAATAAATTATTATTTTTATTTTTATTAAATCACCAAAATAATTTTATGAATGTAAGTATAATTTTTATTATGGATTGAATGTTGTTTTTGTCAAACCTTATTAATTTTCAATAAATGTTGATTTATATTTTAAAAGAAATTTTTTTTCCAATATTCAGATAATTATTTAGTTAAAATGAATTTTAATTTTGGAATCAGGACATCGAAATTATCCAACGGTGAATTTTTTATAATTTTCTGAGACAATCAAATTTTTGGGTAAAAATTAAATATCGTTTAAACATATAATGTGTTTTAGGACGACATAATGACCCAATAGTGATGTAATAAAACACTATAAACATTATGTTAGGACAATATATGTTTTACAATTATAATAATTTAATTTTAGGTTTTTTTGATTTATTTTACAAATATTTAGTGTACCCTTACGGCTTA
The DNA here is from genome assembly GCA_963277665.1 of Viscum album. Lineage (NCBI taxonomy): Eukaryota > Viridiplantae > Streptophyta > Magnoliopsida > Santalales > Viscaceae > Viscum > Viscum album. Next base: position 1,380,968,330 of record OY728127.1, read on the forward strand.
TAAAACATTTTGTCTTTTTAAATTGTTTTCCTTGAGAGTGTGACTAACCTTCACATAAGCCACCTTATTATTTGTACATTTTCGGTCATTTTCCATATAAAATATTAGTTTTCACTCCCCTTTTGCAAAAACAATGGTAAAAACCATTGGATGGTTTGAAGTTTTGATTAATTTAAAGTGTGGTGTCCCAAACCTAAAAATAATAAATTTCCTCTCCTTTCCTATTTAAACCCACCCAGGCTCCTGCTTCCTCTTCACTCAAAGGCTTTGGAGTTCATCCCAACTCTTCCCTCATCTCTCTATAATCCTCTGAAGGTACCCCATGCTCCCATGAATCCTCTCTTAAGCCTCTTCCAAACCTTAGGGATCACACATCTATGTAAGGGATTCCTTCCTTTCTTCTTTTCTCCTTGTTTCTTAATATCATTAAGCCCTTCTATTTTCAATAATAAATGATGGGGTATGATTTCAAACCTCCTTCATACTTCCCTCTTCATTTATTAATAATGAGATACAACCATTCTCTCTCATTAATTCCTCCCATGTACACCTATTACCATACCGAAATTTCATAAGGAATTTCTCTCTCCACATTTACATTTAAACAATTATTTTGTATTATGTATCTAAATTACTTTACATTTGTTGGGACATGTATCTATATGACCCCCTTACTTTCCATTTAATTTACTTATGATTATAAACCCATTTCTCTCTCATAAACCATTATTTATGAATTCTTATGTCACGCTATTATGTTATAGAAATTGCATCACATTTTTTCAAGCCAAGATCATTATGTAGTGAATACCATACCCGTGTATCTATCAAGGGTATTAATCTTTATGAACACATACATATTGAATGGTGAATTCATGTATTTATTCCTCATTCCTTAATCATGGAATATCTTATAGCATTGATTGATTCAATGTTATATGATCCATGTGTCACAGTTATGCATGAAATGAAAGGTTTAAGAAGGATGTGCCCTAATAGAGCTCCAACTCTTTGGGAAAAGTATTGTATCATGATCCATCATGTGAAATCAGTGTTGAATCATGATAATTCATGTTCAACAGGGTATTACTCGTGCTTCATGTGCAATGAGGTTTTACTAATGCTCCAGGTGCAATGATCCATCGCATATGATAATTCCATGTTAAGTGTTGTTGCTACATTTACATGTTAAGATTATCATGGTTTATCATGACTTTATGTTCATGTTTCTATTATGATCCATTGATATGTATTTTTTCTAACCTGTAATTTATTCTTCATGTTATTCCATTTTTATTCCCATTCTGGGCTTCTTAGATCACCTGTTTCATATGCATGTCCTCAGGTTATCCAATGTAATGCTATGTATGTTGGAATATAGTGGTCATGTAAAGAATGTTTTCAATAAAGATGTTTTTTTTGTGTTCTAAGTTATTATGTAATGTTCCTAATCCCCAAGGACACTAGACCTCTCTATCATCTGTGTTGTATCATGTGTATGTTTTTATGTAATAAATCATGTTTATGTCTGTAATAAAAAGTATGGTTGTTATAGTTGGAATCAATGATAGTTTTAGTTATTTTTGGGATTATTATTATAAAACCCTATTGATTCATTAGAGATAATTCTGTGTATAATAAAAAAAATACTATGTTTGGGTGGGTATTGAGTAAGTGGTTTATCAATCAAATACATCCTTGTCTGGATACGAGAAGGTAAAGGTGTCTCTCGCACAGATGTACCTGGGGGTGAAAACCCCAACAAGGTGTTTCGGGATTGACCTGGGGTATCTTGCTACATGACAATGGGCCTTTATGCTCTCTTTCTTACGACACTCCTGGGGGATATGCTTTGGTAAATTGACAATCTTAGTAAAAATCATTATTAAGGATTTTATTTTAAAAATACCCCAAAGAATATATGTTAGAAAGTAGATCATGGATAAAAAAAATATTGAAGCTTATAGATTCATATGTTAATGAAATAAAAGTAATTTATAAGTCATATGGTTTTTTATTTGGATTACCCTTTATGTGTTAACCATGTCTTTCCTTTTATTCCAGCAAATGGCCAGTGATAGGAGGATATAGGCTAACAACCGATGTGAAGATCAATGTGATTACCATGCTAACGAGATTTCCAATCCAATGGGAGTGGGAAAAGTAAAAGTTGTCACGATTCCCTCTCAGTTAACTCTATCTTTAATTATAAACATGGGTCAACATGAACGTTCAACCCCCCCCCCCCCAAGAATGAACAAGTCACTCTTGACAGCTTCATGACACAATGACCCCTAATTTTAATGGATCATATGATCCTTGTATCACTGAACAATGGACCAAATCCATTGAAAATATCATTTCCATGCATCAATGTTCCGAACAAGAGAAGGTTCTCTTGGATGCGTATCATATGGAGGGTGAAGCAGATAAATGGTGGACCTTGATCAAAAATATGAAGCCTCTGAAGGATATCAAGGCGTATGAATGGAAGGATTTCTAGAAGAAGTTTTATGATAAATATTTTCCATGAACCCTATAGCTTAAGATAAAAAGGGACTTCCTTTCCCTCAAGAAACAATTCGATGAATTTTTCAGAGTGTACGAGGAAAACATCATATTTCTTGCATGATATGCCATGGGATTTGTCATTACCCTTGAATTCGTGGTTGACTGCTTCATTGGTGGGATGAAACCTAGCCTGTGGAAAGCCATGGCGATCCATGACTTAGATAGCTATAAAAAAATTGTCCGATGTGCAATCAAGGTCAAAATGGAGATAAGGGAATATTAGGGGTATCAAGGGGATAAGAAGCATAATGTGGATTTCAATTATGGATGTATGATGGATAAATACAATGGTGCTATGAAGTTCCTTCACCCCACATGTCAATGTTGTAGAAAGAATCACACTGAAAGTTTCTTATAGGGGATGAAGAAATGAATTAGATGGGGAAGAAAAGGAAACAAAGCTGTTAACTTCTGACAAGAAAATACCATGTCTTTGACAGAGGATAGGACTGCTCCAATTGACTCCCAATGTGTTGTTCATGGATTCAAATTAAATGAATTTGGGTATCTTTCGAATCAGTGCGCTGTACCAGGGGTTTTAAGGGGCAGCCAATAACGTCCAAGGTAGCGAGGGTGAGCTTTTTCCATCACTACACCTGATGTGAACCACGAAAATGAAGTGGTGAGAGGTATTCTAGTTATTCATTAAAAAATGGTGAACGTCATTTTTTATTCATGTTCTATGCATTCTTTCATATCCCGTACGATTACTAGAACAATACCAACACCACAAAAAATCATGGATGTAATGATATCAGTGAGTACGACAAATGGGGAAATCATTGAATCTCGTGAATATAACTCCCCCACTATCATAATTGGTGGATTCAACTTCCCGGAGAGCCTCATCATACTCCCTCTGGTGTAATTTGATACAATTCATGGCATGGATTGTCTTTCCTTATATAGATCCCACATAAATTTCTGTGAGAGGGAAATCACTCTCTATGTGGAGAATCAACCCCTGATTCTATACAAGTGCAAGGAGGAAGATAAATCTTCTTTAGCTCCATCATCTCAAGTGTGGATATTACTACCCAATGAGCTTGAGTATCATGCTCAGATGATTGAGTCTATGGATGAAACTATCCTTGAATACAAGATTATTTTGATGAAATTATCTAAAGTGTTTCCCAGGGAATTTTCTGTTCTTCCTCCTAGAAGAGATTTTGAATTCTCAATTGATCTTATACCTGGGTAATTTCCGATATTTAAGATTGTGTATAGAATGAATTTTGGGTTTCTTGATGAGATGAAGGAAAAATGACAGAAGATTCTTGATAAATGCTTTATATGAACAAGTGTTTCACCATAGGGTGCACTAGTCCTCTTCATCAATAAGAAATATAGGTCAATTCACCTTTTCATCGATTATCATGAGCATAAAAATATCAACATAAAGAACAAGTAACCCCTCCAACGAATTTATGAATTGTTCGATTAGCTTCGTGGAGCACAACACTTCTGTGATGTAGATTTGTTGTCAGGATATTATCATGTATGTGTTAAGAAGAAAGATATCCCCAAGACTAATTTCGTACAAGATACAGGAAGTATTAATTCATTGTAATGCATATCAAACTCACAAATTCACCATAAATATTTATGAACATGATTAATATCATCTTTAGAGATCACCTAGAGAAATTTGTGGTAGTCTATATAGTTGATATTCTTACATACTCCAAAACAAAGGAGGATCATGATGAGAATCTAAGAACTGTACTAGAGACCTTACGAAAGAAGAAAATTAGTGAAAAGTACAGAATGTGTGAGTTCTGTGTGAAGGAGGTATCATTCTTGGGCCGTGTCATCACAAGAAAATGGATATCTGTGGATCCCTTCAAGAAAGATGAAATAGAGGGATGGTTGATACCAACATCGGTAACACATATCTGTAGCTTCATGGGGTTAGATAGATATTATCAACGATTTGTGAGTAATTTCTCATGATTGTCCAACCCTATTACCAATCTAACTCGTAAGGGTGTAATGTTTTAATGGAGTGATGAATGTGAAGAACGCTTCAAAGAGTTGAAAAGGATTCTTATCACAACGATTCTGCTCACATCACCCACATGTGGAGATCATTTTGTGGTATTCAGGGATGCTTTGATGATGGTACTTGGTTGTGTGTTCAATAAAAATGACAAATCCATTACCTATGATTCAAGGCAATTGAATGTTCATGAGCCGTATTATCCAACACATAATCTGGAGTTGGCTGTGGTGATCTTTCTCTTTAAGAATTTGGTGGAATTATCTCATTGGGTATAATTGTGAAATATATAAGAACAAAAAAAAATCCTCAAGTATATATTCACATAGAAAGTCTTAAACATGTTCCAACTAATATGGTTATAGCTGATTAAAAACTATGACTACATAATACATTACTTCCCTCGGAAAGTGAACATGGGGGCAGATGCACTAAGTAGAAATGACCCAATGATTCTATCATTGATGAGAATTCAAAAGGAACCAATCTTCTTATCTTTAATGATGATGGAAAAGTGAATTCAAAAGAAGGGAACATCCTCCATACTTTCACAAATGATTTCCCAACTATCTCTTTTGGAAAGGTTAAAGGATGCTCAAAAGGATGGTGTGGTAATTCAGAACAAAGTGGAAGCTATCAGAAAAGGGAAACACTGGGAGAACAATGTTAATGAAGAATGAAATGTGAGATTTCGGAAAATACTATGTGTTCTATCATGTCCATGGCTAAAAAAGGAACTTTTGGATGATTCACATAGTTCAAATTTCCCTATTCACCTAAGAAACACAAAAATATATTGAGATATCCAAGAGAATTATTGGTGGCATATTATGAAGAAGGAGATCACATAGTATACATCAATGTTCCTGGTGTGTCAGTATGTTAAGGCAGAGAGGCAAAAGTCTAATTGGATTATGCAACTATTTACCATACCATCATCGAAATGGGAGAAAATCATTATAGACTTTATCACTGGACATCCGACGATATCCAAAGGAATCAATGCAATTTGGGTTGTGGTGGATCATCTTACAAATTCTGCACAATTAATTTCTATTTGGGAGGATTTATCATTGGATAAACTGGAACAAATATATATTAGGGACGTTTTAAGGATTCATTGAGTACGAATATCTATTATATTCGATGAGGATCTAATATTTACCTCTACGTTTTGGAAGAGACTTCAACATGATCTAGATACCGAGATCAACTCCAGTACGGCCTATCATCCACTAACAGATGGCCAATCTGAGCACACTATTCATACACTAGAAGATATGTTAAGATCAGGTTCAATGGACTTTAATGAAGGATGTGATCAACATCTTCTTATATTTGAATTCTGTAATAATAACAGTTACCACTCGAGCATCTGATTAGAACCTAATGAAACCCTGTATGGGAAGAGGGGCATAACACTGGCATGATGGGATGATTTTATTGAAGGTAAGCTACTAGTAACACAATTGGTGAATGAAATGGGGGACAAGGTGAAATACATTTGGAAGTATATCAAGGAATCCATGTGTTGATAGAAGATTTATATAGATAACCTTTGACGAGACCTTGAGTTTAAAGTTATAGATATGGTATTTCTATGCATATCTCCATGGAAGAAGGTCTTGAGGTTTGGAAATAATTGGAAGTTAGGTCCTAGGTACATAGGCCCTTTAGATATTCTTGATCGTGTCAGGGATGTGGCCTATCAAATAGCACATCCTCCTACCATGGCCAAAGTACATGATGTCTATCATGTATCCCACTTAAGGAAGTACATATCAAACCCTTAACATTTACTCTCTTCATAGGTAGTATAGCTAGAGGATGATCTATATTATGAGGAGAAACCAGTTAAGATCATAGATCTTATGGAAAATTTTCTACGAAATAAGAAAATTACCCTTGTCAAGGTTTTTTGGAAAAACCACATGTTTGAAGAAGTGAGGTGGCAATTGGAAGATGTGATGAATCGGAGTTACCCACATCTATTTTATTGTGGGAAAATGAAATTTCGAGGGAGGAAATTCATAAAGGGGGAAGATTGTAATGACCCAAAAATTTATTAATGAAAATTTCTCATGGTTTATTTAAATGTCTTCTTAGGGTTATGTAAAATGTATGCACTTATTTGGTTCTATGTTATGAATATTAAAATACCATTAATAATTTTGACCATTTCTAATATTTACATTAAACAACGATCACATGATTAGTATAAATATGGGGATTTAACAAATACAATTTTCATAGACAAAGGAATCGATGGTTGTATCCAATAGACATGCCTAATACAAAGCCCATTTTTCAGAGCTCTTAAAGGAGGTGGAGTCATTGGGCATCACTCTTAACCAAGACCAAGCCGATATTGAATACGTTACGCTCGAGCGGAACTGACTACGGGAGAAGTGGAAGTTAATAGAGATTACCACTAGTGTGATGTTATCTGAGCCACCCCAAGACTCTATCACCATTGCACACCTTACCCTTCATTCTTATGAGGGTGTTTTAAGGGGTTATATAGCAATATCATAGTACTACAATTTTTTACATTATTCTTGTATTGATAATATACATTGTATTTATAATGGTTGCTTTGTAAATAGTTTATAAAGCCCAAATAGTATTTTATTTAATATTCATACTATGAAATATATTTTGATGAATCAATTTATTTTTAAATTAAATAATATTTTAATGGAATAATAATAATATTATTAAATTAATGTATAATTTTTTGAATGGAATTGTAATTTTTATTAAGTTTTGAAAGATGTTTTTTTCAAAATCCAATAATTTTCAATAAATGTTGGTTCATATTTCAAAAGTAAAAACTGATATATTTAGAAAATTATTTAGATAAAATGAATATTATTTTTGGAATCAGGATGCTGAAATTAACCAACAGTGAATATTTGAAAATTTTCTAAGCCAGTCGAATTTTTGGGTAAAATTTTAATATCGTTTAGACATATATTATGTTTTATGACATCATAATGGCCAAATTTTGATGTAATAACACACTATAAAGATTATGTTCGACCGATATATGTTTTACCATTTAAATAATGTGATTTTAGGTTTGTTTGATTTATTTTACAATGTTTTTGAGGACCCCTCAAGGATTATAAAACATTGTGTCTTCTTAAATTGTTTTCCTTTATAGTGTGACTCACCTCCACATAAAAAAACCCTATTAATTTAAGAATATCAGACATTGGCCTTATAAAATATATTTTTCTACTACCCTTTGGAAAAAACCTTGTGAAAAAAATTGACGGTTTGTGGTTTTGATTAGTTTAATGTCTGGTGTCCCAAACCTAAATAATAATGAATTCCCACACCTTTCTTATATAAACCCACCAAATATCTCACTTCATCTTCATTCAATGCCTTTTTAGTTAATACAAATTCTTCCCTAATCCATTTATAACACTCCCAAGGCACCCCATTCTCCAATTAATCATCTCCCAAGCCTTTACCAGGCATTTGGGATCACACTTCCATGTATGGGATTCCTTCCTTTCTCTTTTTATCCATGTTTTTTAATATCATTATTCCCTTTTATTTTCAATTATAAATGTTGGGTATGATTTTGAAACTCCCCCATACTGACCTATTCATGTTTGAGTAATGAGACCCCCCCATTCTCCCTCATTAATGCCTCCCATGTACACATGTTACCATGCAAAATGTTCATAAGGAATTTTTCTCTCCTCATTTACATTCAAGTAATTATTTTGAATTATGTTTATAAATTCAATTAAATTTTTTGGTACATGTATTTATATGACCCCCTTACTTTTCATTTCATGTCCATATGATGAGAAACCCATTTCTCTCTCATCAACCATTTTTTATGAATTCTTATGTCACGCTGTTATAATACCGAAATTGCACTGCGTTTTCTCAAGATAGGATCATTGTGTAGTGAATACTATACCCATGTCTCAATAAATTTTATAAAACTTAATGAACACATTAATAAATAATGGTACATTCATTTATTTATTCCACATTCTGTAATAATGGAATAACTTATGATGTTGATTGATTCTAAGTTATATGATCTATGTGGCACACTTATGCAGGAAATGAAATGATTAAGAAGGGTCTGCCCTAATTTCACTCCAATGCATTAGAAAATGTATAGTATCATGATACCTCATGTGCAATGAGTGTTGAATCATTCTAATTCAAGTGAAATAAGGGTTTACTTGTCGTTCATGTGCAATGAGGGTTTACTCATGCTTCATGTGCAATGCATCTTGGCTCATTCTAATTCCATGTTAAGTGTGGTTTCCACATTTCCATGTTATGATTATAATTCTTTTTCATGCCTTTATATTCATGTTTGTGTTATTCTCTATTGATATGGATATTTTCTAACATTTATTGAACTCCGCTTTTAATTCCAGGTTTATTACCTTACATGACATTATAGCTCACCCTTTTCTTATGCGTGTCCTTAGATCAAACTATTCAATGATAAGTACGAGGGAATGTAGTGGTCATGTAAAGGTTTTTTTTCAAAAAAGATGTTTTTTTATGTTCTATGTTGTTTTGTAATGTTCGAAATCACCAAAGAAACTAGACATCTCTATATTTTGTGTTGTATTGAGTGAAGGTTTTAATGTAATAAATCAGGTTTAAGTGTGTAATAAAAAGCCTGGTGGTTATAGTAAACACATGAATATTAAATTAGAATATTACTAGATACCCTAGGATTGGAGAATTTTTATACAAAATTTTCCAATATTTATTTTTAACAATATAAATTTTTATTTTATAGTCATATAATATCTTGATATAGTATATGGCTGTATTCATTAGAGATAGAAGTTATTAAACATTGACCTAGACTTTTCACTATAACTACGATACATTGTTTTCTTGGAATTTCTTGATATAATAGATTATTTTTGAAGGATTTATAATGGAATCTAAACAAATAACCAATTTTACTCATAAGGGAGTTATGATCTACTAGAATGATGAATGGAAAACATATTGAAGTAATTAATGAGAAGGTTTTCCAGTACACTTGTTCTCACACTACCATATAGGTGATAATTGTATCTAATTTATAGTATTTCTTTGAACAAAGTGATAAGATGTGTTATCATGTTTAATGATATGGTGTGTAATTATGTATCATGGTAATTAAATATTCATGGGAAAATTGCCTAAATCATGATTTAGTGTTAGTAGTGGTTATATTTGTATTAATTATATAGAAGAGATTTCTTAATAGAGACAGGGTTGACTTGTATACTGATCATAAAGTTTTAATGTATATATTAAAAAATAGTTGAGTGTGATCTAGAGAATATGGTAGGTTTTGATTAATTATTATGACAGTAAATTCATCACCACATAATAAAAATTAACGAAGTGTCTTCTACTTTGATTTTAGAGGATAATTCTAGCTTTTCAATGATGAGGACAAAAAAAGATCCAATATTTATGGATTTTAAAATGTTAGATCATTAAATCATGATGTAATGGGTGAAATATTAATGTTATCAAATGATTCATTATGTATATTTCCCTGTGAGGAATAATGTGGACCAAAAAGTGGATGTAGATATGAGAAAAGGGGAGAAATATTTCTTACAATCAATATTGATTATGAGGTAATGATAAGGTTTTCGAACCGAGTATGCATCCCATCAATACCACACATGAAACAAATAATTATTGGATGAATCTCAAAGATCCCCAGTATTTATTCATACAAAAAGATTGTATATTAATAGAAATTTTAAATACGAATAATGGTGGGATAACATTGATCGATATTTTACAATGTATGTATCTCATTGCTTGGTATGTAAACAATCTATAGTTGAGAGACAAAAGTCTCAACCGATTTTATAACCATACCCATACCTGAATGGAAATGGGAAAAATTTAATATATATTTTTCATCAGACATCCCAAAACATAAAAAGTTAATAATTTCAATTAGTTTGTATTAGATTTATTACTAACTTTAATATACTTCCTTTCCTATTAGAAAAGAATTTTGTTCTGATTAGCTTTACATTATATACATTAAAAAGGTTTTAAGGTTTCAGCAAGTACCAATTTTTTTGTGACTAATTATGATCTATGGATAACCATGAACTTTTGGATATGTCTTCAACAAACTCTATATACAATGACTGGTTTCAATACTTCTTATTAGAATTTGAAAATTGGTTATTCATAGAGGACAATTCAAACCATTGAAAATATATTGAAATCATGGTATCCAGATTTTAATGGTGGTTCTGATTAACACAATCCTCTAGTACTGATTTTTTATATATAAAATATTTCACTAATAAATTCATATGGATCCCAAGGAATACCTCTATATGAAGTATCAGAAAGCTCTTCTATGTTGTGATGAAGTTGGAGAAATAAATTAATTGTGAAAAAATGTAGTTGAGTAAATGCCATATAAGGTTATATTAATGATCAACGCAAATAGGAAGATCATAACTGAAAAAAAAATATGTTGAAATTCATCATTGTAATCTAGAATTTGGTGTTAGTTGTAAAGACCCGCAAATTTCAAGGAAATTCTTTTCTTAATTTTCTTTGGAATTTTACAAGAGCGCAGCTTCAGACGGCACCTGATTCCGAGGCCCGGTGTGCCCGGAATCAATTTCCGAAGTTTGGCTCGGGTACGTTCAGTGAACGGACGAGCGGGTTTTTCTATCTTTTGAACCGGTGCCCGGAATCAAATTCAGAGGGCACCGATGAAATCGCAGCGCCGGTATTTGCTTAGAAACGCCTCTTCCGGAGTTGCGTTTGCTCAGACGTGGTTTTTAAATTTTGGGGCTTTAAGTCAGAAATAAAATAAAATTTGTGCGACAACTTTATTTTATTTCACTTAAGCTGCTTGGAAGTCACTTGGAAGCCACTTGAACTGAGTTAAAGCGGATAGGGTGCTATCCGGAAATATCCAACCCTCTTGGTAGGATATTTGTGAGGCAGGGCCCGCACGAGCCCCGCCGTTTCTTTCGCTAAGTAACGCACCCGCGAAAACCCGTCAAAGTAACTGAAAAGTCAACCGACGCGTTTTCTTTAATTTCTTAACAGACCATTTAATTGGGCAGTTTATTTCGTGAATTAAATGGGCTGTTTCATTCGTTGAATTAATTCAACGAATTTAATGGGTCGTTACTTACGCGTTTTGCGTTTGTTGGCAAAATAATAAAATAGACAAACTTGTCTATTTTGGAGGATTGCTTTTGTTGTGCAATTCCTCTGAGCCTCCACCCTCTCCGCGAAGAACGCGAAGAACGCGAAGAACGCGAAGAACGCGAAGAACCCCGGCGACCGGAATTCGACGACGCACACCGTGATCTGCGACGTCGACGAGCTCTACCCGCGACGTTCTTCGGCGACGCCTCTTCTTCCGCGGCCGATCCTCGTTCGGAAACTAAGGTGAGAATAGGATCGTTTAATTCTCCCTTTTTAATTTCAATAACAACGGATTTAATTAATTAAATCCGTTTGTTCTAGATCCGGAGATCGCCGGCGCGACGTTTTTCCCGCGGTGCGACGAACGTCCCTTCCGCGACGAGCGAATCCGCGACGACCTCACGTCCGACGACGACAAGGTAAGGGATGTTGGAATATTTTATTTCCCCGTGTTTATTCTTTTAAAATAAAGAACCTGATCTCCGAACAATTTTAATTTAATTAAAATTGTTGTTGATTATTTTCTTTTCCTCCCGTTGTTTATGACTAACGCGGAGGGTGCGGATCTAACGAACAAGACCCGGCAACCCTCCGCCGATCTTTTGTTGTGCGGATTTGGGGGACGACGACGAACCATGCGGCAAGGGTGATCCGTTGTTCCCGCAGTGAAGATCGGCCCCCGGGAGGAGCAATGGCGCAGACGGGAGGCAAAACGGGCCACCGGAGCAACTCCGGCGGCCCGCGGAAGGCGGCGGCGGCGCGGGTCGCCGGCGCGGCGGCGCCGGTGACTGGAGGCGGCAGCGCCCGGCGCGCCGCCGGAAATTCCGCCGCGGCCGAGCCGCGGCGGCGGCGAACCGCCGGACCGCGTCCGCGGTCCGGCCACCCAGCACGCGGCCCGCGCGGGCCGCGTTCCTCCAAGCCGCGGGTCAAACCCGCGACGGTTTCTTCGGCCGAGGCCGAGCCGGCCGGTCCGGTCGGCCGGGCCGCGCCCAGGCCGGACCGGACCCGGCCTAGCCGGGTCGGGCCGGGTCGGGCCGACCCGGTTCGGGTCGACCCATGGGTGGTTCGGGGTGGGTCGCCCCGGACCCAGAACCCCCGTTTCCGCGCCTTCTTCGGTCTTTTGCCCATATCTTGGGCCTGGGACCTCCGATTGATGAACCGTCAGTGGATACGCGATCCTTGGATCGATACGGTCGTTTCGGTATATTACACTAAAGGTTTCGGAAGACTTTGGGTTCGGCCGGGTTGGTTCGTACACGAAACCAACCGGGCCCTCGGAGCGGAAACGCTCATAACTTGAGCTACGGACGTCCGATCGACGTACCGTCAGCTGTGGTAGTTTCCTCTAAGTGAGACGGAACTTTTGGCATACTCCGCCCGAGGATCGAACACAGGCGGAGTACGGTCGGGTTGGTTTTGCCCTAAAAACCAACCGGGCCCCTGGCACGAAAATGCCAATAACTCTCAGACCGGGCGTCCGATTGACGCGCCGTCTGTTGCGTTGAGATCCTGTTGTCGATACGGAACTTTTGGATACATCAACTTCGGACTACGTGTCAGTTGATGTATCAGCCTCTCGGCTCGTGGAGCGGACCCTCCTAAACGAGCTCGCTGTGTGCGGGAACCCTAGCGCTGGCTGTGACTTCGACGACAGAGCAGAGATCCTCCGTGGACTGCGACGACGGCAGAGCAGAGATCCTCCGTGGACTGCGACGACGGCAGAGCAGAGATCCTCCGTGGACTGCGGCGACGACTGTGCAGAGATCCTCAGTGGATTGCGTCGACTACTGCACTCAGCGATCCTCCGTGGATCAGTGCTACAGGTTCTGTGTGAGCCCGATCCTATGTGGGTCCTTACTACCGGTTCTGTGTGAGCCACTGCCTACAGGTTCTGTGTGAGCCCGATCCTGTGTGGGTATTTTGCGGGGGTTAGTACCTATCGATCCTTCGTGGGTCCGACGACTTAGATGGATCAGTGATCATCTTTGACGTCATCTGAAAAAGTATACCTGGTTGAGCTGAATCTTATGTTACTCTCCTTTGTGGATTGTGTTGAACTATCCTATGTGGATTTACTGTTTACTGTCCTTGTGGATTTGAGTCTTGCTTTCCTGCGTGGATTGAGTTGTTCTTGAGCTCGTGAGCAGAGCTAGAATTGGGGACTTAGGTTTATGTATGGGCATATACCTAAGTCGAGTCAGATGTTACTTCGTGATTGCATCTTTCTTTTGTGCTATATCCTTTGTGGATTTCGGGAGACATTCGGGGGTCTCGGGGTCCTTACTGAGTAGCTTATACTCACCCCTGCACGGGCTATGCCCGTACCTTGATGTGTTGGATGCAGACAACGGACAACGCTGATCTCGGTTGGGCGTGGAGCAGGACGGTACCTGGAGGTGGACCACTGGGCGGGACGTGCTCGGAGCGGACGTGGGACCCGAGGAGCCTGGAGGCTATCTGTACCCACCCTTCAGGTGGGATTGCCAGTGGACGACGCGAGGCCGCCGTCTTCTCTTCAGTTGCTGTTCTTTACTTTTTCAGTTGTACTTTCAGTTGGGCTTGTATTCCGGCCCCCTTTACTTTTCTGCACTTTGTAGTTACTTTCTGCTTGCTGACTCTGTGGTGGTTGTTACTTATAAAGGCAATGCCTTCCCTGTTTACCGGGATTTTACGCCTTGGTGCTAGTCGCCAGCCCCTGGCCTATGGAAGGCGGGCTTGGGGTAGTCACGGCACGGGCCCCGAGGTCGGGTCGTGACAAATTGGTATCAGAGGCGGTCGGTTCTACCGCAGACTCTGATCGTCCTTTCTTTCTATATGAAGCAATAGTGTTTAGTGTATTGAGTGTGGTTATCAGTTCAGGGAGCCCAGTGTTGGTGTGGCGGCCGACGTATCCGTACACCAGGACCCTGACTCCTGATTTCCGACTTAATTCATGAAAACATTGATTGCGTGTGTGATTCAAGTCTTCTTCGGGATTACTTGTGTCAGCTCACCGGGTATACTGATCTGCTTCATGAAAGTCTCAAGTTTTCCTTGTGATTACTTGTGCCAGCTCACCAGGTATACTGTTCTGACTGTGGTGCTCTTGTTCTCCTTTTCAGGATGGCCCCGCGACGACAGCCAGCTACGGTTCCGAGTGTAGGGCGCGACGGCAGCCCACCGAGCGACGAGGCCTCGGTGCAGGGCCCTTTGCCAGCAGTGGCACCGGCGGTAGCTTTACCCGCCGAGCCACCGATGCTACCAGTACCAGACGCTGACGATGCACGTCGCCTCAGGGCACTGCATGAGTTTCAGAGCCAGCGACCGCCCAGGTTTCGCGGTGAGGCGGACCCCCAGGCCGCCGAGGACTGGCTAGAGGCGGTGGTAAAGATCTTAAGGCTAGTGAGGACACCAGCGGATCTCATGGTGATTCTCGCGGCGAGCCTCCTGCAGGCTGCGGCAGGACGATGGTGGAGCTTGATGCTCCAGGTTCACGATGAGGCATCCTTGCTCTGGATGGACTTCGAGAGCCTCTTCCGCTCTGAGTTCGTCCCGGCCACCCTCCGAGCGGTGTGCATCCATGAGCTTCTCCAGCTGCGCCAGGGCAGCATGACGGTCGCTCAGTACGCGGCGAGGTTCACTGACCTATCTCGCTACTCGACCGACATGGTACGGGACCCCTTCTTCCGGGCCCGGACCTTCGAGCAGGGCTTGCGACAGGAGATTCGGGCGTCGCTGATCTCCCTCAGCATTCCGACCCAGGCGGGAGTGCTGGAGCGAGCCCTCCTGATCGAGAGCTTCCTGGCAGAGCCTTCTTCAGCGGCGAGACCTAGCGCAGGGTGACAGGTAGCTGAGTCTTCGGCAGCTGGTAGCCGACGGATGACTCTCGGGTCAAGGCAGACCAGACCCCCACGCAGACGGCCTCAGGACACCGGCTTAGCAGTGCAGGGCACACAGCGGAGTACCAGCCTTCCGAGAGGCAGGCTGTGCTACTCCTGCGGCGGGCAGGGTCACATGGCTCGTGACTGCCCGACTCGCCGATCAGAGGAGCAGCAGTCGGTGGAGGGGCCACCCAGGCAGAGGCAGAGGGTCGACCGTGGCGGTCCGCAGGGAGGAGGCGGACGAGGCAGAGGAGCTGGCCGAGCAGCGGGTGGTGGGCGACGCTTCCAGGCTCTACCCCCACCACCACCAGGAGGGCCACCTCGACCACAGGGAGCTGGCGGGCAGGGACAGGCCCAGCTCCAGGCAGTGGAGGCCTACGACCCCGACATGCCAGAGATGATTCGAGGTACGATCTGTGTCTATTCCACCCTTGCTGCAGTACTTATAGACACAGGAGCGAGTCACTCTTTCATAGCCTCTGCCCTTGTTCGGAGCTCGGAGATTCCGACTGAGCCGTTGGCTCGATCCTTACGGCTAGAGACTCCTACGGGAGCAGACTCGACGATTACGCACTGGTGCCGGCAGTGTGAGCTTACTCTAGGAGGCGAGAGCTTCGGCTGGGATCTCCTTGTAGCGGCGTCGAGGCCTTACGACGTCATCTTGGGCATGGATTGGCTATCCACGTTTCATGCCCAGATCGACTATTTTAGGCACAAGGTGCGATGTGTTCGCACCGACGGGAGCAGTTTTACCTTCACCGGCGAGAAGGGAACCTTTGCAGCACAGGATGGACTTCCGCGGAGGAGAGTGCAGCCCATCTCTCATCAGTTGGCTAGCCTCATCCTAGGAGCAGTGGACGTGCGGAGTCCAGTTTTTCCTGCAGTGGTGGACCAGTACGTGGACGTCTTTCCCGACGACGTTCCAGGGCTACCTCCTCGTAGAAAGGTAGACTTTTACATCGACTTGTACCCCGGGACAGCCCCGATATCTACTCCAGCATATCGGATGGCCCCCGCCGAGCTTCGAGAGCTGCGGGTACAGTTGGAGGACTTGCAGAGCAAGGGGTTTATCCGACCCAGTGTTTCACCCTGGGCTTCCCCGATTTTGTTCGCCAAGAAGGCGGACGGGAGCTTGAGACTGTGTGTCGACTATCGTCGCCTGAACCAGGTGACAGTGAGAAACAACTATCCGCTGCCACGGATTGATGACCTCTTCGATCAGCTCAAGGGAGCGCGGTGGTTCTCGAAGATAGACCTCCGGTCAGGCTATCATCAGCTCAGAGTTCGAGACGAGGACGTGCAGAAGACGGCCTTCAGGTGTCGGTATGGCCATTATGAGTTCTTGGTTATGCCGTTCGGCGTAACCAATGCTCCAGCAGTGTTCATGAGCCTCATGAACAGGATCTTCCAGCCATACCTCGACCGATTTGTCGTGGTCTTCATTGACGACATTTTGGCATACTCGACGACTGAGGTGGAGCATGCCTACAACCTGCGAGTTGTGCTAGACACACTCCGAGAGCACCAGCTTTATGGCAATCTCTCAAAGTGCCAGTTCTGGTTATGTGAGGTCCACTTCTTGGGGCACGTCATCTCTGAGGCGGGAGTTGCAGTGGATCCCGCGAAGATCGAGGCAGTGCTAGCTTGGGAGCCACCCAGGAGCGTGACGGAGGTGCGGAGCTTCTTGGGCCTAGCCGGATACTATCGGAGATTCGTGCCAGACTTCTCCAGAGTTGCGGCACCACTCTCAGCGTTGACGAAGAAAGGGAAACCCTTTGTGTGGTCAGACAGATGTCAGCAGAGCTTCCAGGAGCTGAGGCAGAGGTTGACCAGCGCACCTATCTTGAGGTTGCCTGAGGAGGGAGTTGGATACGTAGTTTTCTGCGATGCGTCAGGGACTGGACTCGGGTTCGTCCTGATGCAGGAGCGGGCCGTGATCGCCTACGGATCACGTCAGTTGAGGCCGCATGAGCAGAACTACGCCACTCATGACCTGGAGTTAGCAGCAGTGGTCTTCGCTCTGAAGACTTGGCGACACTATCTGATGGGCGAGCGCTTCACAGTCTTTTCTGACTACCAGAGTCTCAGGTATATCTTCTCTCAAAAGGACCTGAACCTGAGACAGCGGAGATGGCTTGAGTTCCTCCAGGACTATGACTTTGAGATAGTCTATACTCCTGGGAAGGGGAACGTGGTAGCCGATGCCCTCAGCAGGAGGACGGGCATTCAGCTACTTGAGGAGGCGACGGAGCAGCTAGCCTCCTTACAGATATCCTTCGTGGATAGAGACGGAGAAGCCTTTCTTCAGTCTCTCACAGTCTCTCTTAAACTTCTACAGCGGGTCAGAGAGGCTCAGCGTGGGGACGCTGACTGTGAGACCCGGCGTGCACTGATATCCTCAGGTCAGGCGCCTGATGGTTTCTCCCTTGGAGCAGAGCACGGCATCCTTTTCAGAGGACGTACCTTCGTACCAGTCGCTTTACGAGAGGAGGTGCTGAGAGAGTTTCACACTTCTCCCTTGGCGGTGCATCCCGGAGTGGCGAAGATGTACCAGGATCTCAGACGACAGCACTGGTGGCCGGGCATGAAGAAAGCTGTGGCAGAGTTCGTTTCACGATGCCTCACCTGCCAGCAGGTGAAGGCAGAGCATCAGGTACCAGCAGGCTTGGTACAGCCCTTGGAGGTCCCGGAGTGGAAGTGGGATGGCATATCTATGGACTTCGTGACTGGACTTCCACGCACTTCCAGAGGTCACGACTCCATTTGGGTGATTGTCGACCGACTCACCAAGTCGGCACACTTCTTACCCATCAGAGAGCAGGGCTCAGTGGAGAGCTTGGGACGTCTTTATGTCCACGAGATCGTACGGCTTCACGGTGTGCCATCGTCTATCGTCTCCGATCGAGATGCTCGTTTCACTTCCCGGCTTTGGAAGGGGTTGCAGGAGGCGTTCGGGACGCGGCTCCATCTGAGCACAGTCTTCCACCCTCAGACGGATGGTCAGACGGAGAGGACCATACAGACACTCGAGGACATGCTTCGTGCATGTGTTCTCGACTTTGGTCGTAGCTGGGAGGACCACCTACCCTTGGTGGAGTTCGCGTACAACAACAGCTACCACTCCACCATCGGGATGGCACCATACGAGACGTTGTACGGCAGACCCTGCAGATCACCGTTGTGCTGGACAGACCCTGGGGAGTCAGCACTCGTGGGACCAGAGATGGTCCGAGCCACGACAGAGAGGGTCCAGATCATCCAGGAGAGGATGAGGACAGCTCAGAGCCGGCAGAAGTCGTATGCCGACAGGAGGCGGAGGCCACTAGAGTTCGAGGATGGCGACCACATCTTTTTGCGTGTCTCACCTCGACGTGGTTTATGGAGATTTGGCCGAGGCGGCAAGTTGTCTCCACGCTTCATCGGGCCTTTCCAGGTCCTCAGCAGGATAGGAGAGGTGGCTTATCGCCTGGCTCTACCACCTCAGTTGCACCGGGTGCACGACGTCTTCCACGTGTCTCATCTGAGGAGATACGTGCACGACCCGACGCACATCATCGACTTTGGGGAGCTGGACGTGGACGATGGGGCGACTTTTGCGGAGGTCCCAGTGGAGATCGAGGATCGACAGGAGCGGGTCCTACGTGGGCGGTCGATTCCTCTTGTGCGCATCAGATGGCAGCACGAGAACCTCCAGGAGAGCACTTGGGAGCGGGAGGCTCAGATGCGTGCTCAGTACCCCCATTTGTTCCCCTAGTTTTTGATGTATCTTTAAGGGGACGTAAAGCCCTGAGGTGGGAGTAATGTAAAGACCCGAAAATTTCAAGGAAATTTTTTTCTTAATTTTCTTTGGAATTTTACAAGAGCGCAGCTTCAGACGGCACCTGATTCCGAGGCCCGGTGTGCCCGGAATCAATTTCCAAAGTTTGGCTCGGGTACGTTCAGTGAACGGACGAGCGTGTTTTTCTATCTTTTGAACCGGTGCCCGGAATCAAATTCTGAGGGCACCGATGAAATCGCAGCGCCGGTATTTGCTTAGAAGCGCCTCTTCCGGAGTTGCGTTTTCTCAGACGTGGTTTTTAAATTTTGGGGCTTTAACTCAGAAATAAAATAAAATTTGTGCGACAACGTTATTTTATTTCACTTAAGCTGCTTGGAAGTCACTTGGAAGCCACTTGAACTGAGTTAAAGCGGATAGGGTGCTATCCGGAAATATCCTACCCTCTTGGTAGGATATTTGTGAGGCAGGGCCCGCACGAGCCCCGCCGTTTCTTTCGCTAAGTAACGCACCCGCGAAAACCCGTCAAAGTAACTGAAAAGTCAACCGACGCGTTTTCTTTAATTTCTTAACAGACCATTTAATTGGGCGGTTTATTTCGTGAATTAAATGGGCTGTTTCATTCGTTGAATTAATTCAACGAATTTAATGGGTCGTTACTTACGCGTTTTGCGTTTGTTGGAAAAATAATAAAATAGACAAACTTGTCTATTTTGGAGGAATGCTTTTGTTGTGCAATTCCTCTAAGCCTCCACCCTCTCCACGAAGAACGCGAAGAACGCGAAGAATGCGAAGAACGCGAAGAACGCCGGCGACCGGAATTCGACGACGCACACCGTGATCTGCGACGTTGACGAGCTCTACCCGCGACGTTCTTCGGCGACGCCTCTTCTTCCGCGGCCGATCCTCGTTCGACAACTAAGGTGAGAATCGGATCGTTTAATTCTCCCTTTTTAATTTCAATAACAACAGATTTAATTAATTAAATCCGTTTGTTCTAGATCCGGAGATCGTCGGCGCGCCGTTTTTCCCGCGGTGCGACGAACGTCCCTTCCGCGACGACCTCACGTCCGACGACGACAAGGTAAGGGATGTTGGAATATTTTATTTCCCAGTGTTTATTCTTTTAAAATAAAGAACCTGATCTCCGAACAATTTTAATTTAATTAAAATTGTTGTTGATTATTTTCTTTTCCTCCCGTTGTTTATGACTAACGCGGAGGGTGCGGATCTAACGAACAAGACCCGACAACCCTCCGCCGATCTTTTGTTGTGCGGATTTGGCGGACGACGACGAACCATGCGGCAAGGGCGATCCGTTGATCCTACAGTGAAGATCGGCCCCCGGGAGGAGCAATGGCGCAGACGGGAGGCAAAACGGGCCACCGGAGCAACTCCGGCGGCCCGCGGAAGGCGGCGGCGGCGCCCGGCGCGCCGCCGAAAAGTCCGCCGCGGCGGAGCCGCGGCGTCGGCGAACTGCCAGACCGCGTCCGCGGTTCGGCCACCCAGCACGCGGCACGCGCGGGCCGCGTTCCTCCAAGCCGCGGGTCAAACCCGCGGCGGTTTCTTCGGCCGCGCGGCCGGTCCGGTCGGCCGGGCCGCGCCCAGGCCGGACCGGACCCGGCCTAGCCGGGTCGGGCCGGGTCGGGCCGACCCGATTCGGTCCGACCCGGTTCGGGTCGACCCGGTTCGGCCGACCCAGGGGTGGTCCGGGGCGGGTCGCCCCGGACCCAGAACCCCCGTTTCCGGGCCTTCTTCGGTCTTTTGCCCATATCTTGGGCCTGGGACCTCCGATTGACGAACCGTCAGCGGATACGCGATCCTTGGATCGATACGGTCGTTTCGTTATATTACACTCAAGGTTTCGGAAGACTTTGGGTTCGGCCGGGTTGGTTCGTACACGAAACCAACCGGGCCCTCGGAGCGAAAACGCTCATAACTTGAGCTACGGACGTCCGATCGACGTACCGTCAGCTGTGGTAGTTTCCTCTAAGTGAGACGGAACTTTTGGCATACTCCGCCCGAGGATCGGACACAGGCGGAGTACGGTTGGGTTGGTTTTGCCCTAAAAACCAACCGGGCCCCTGGGACGAAAATGCCAATAACTCTCAGACCAGGCGTCCGATTGACGCGCCGTCTGTTGCGTTGAGATCCTGTTGTCGATACGGAACTTTTGGATATATCAACTTCGGACTACGTGTCAGTTGATGTATCAGCCTCTCGGCTCGTGGAGCGGACCCTCCTAAACGAGCTCGCTGTGTGCGGGAACCCTAGCGCTGGCTGTGACTTCGACAACAGAGCAGAGATCCTCCGTGGACTGCGACGACGGCAGAGCAGAGATCCTCCGTGGACTGCGACGACGGCAGAGCAGAGATCCTCCGTGGACTGCGGCGACGACTGTGCAGAGATCCTCAGTGGACTGCGTCGACTACTGCACTCAGCGATCCTACGTGGATCAGTGCTACAGGTTCTGTGTGAGCCCGATCCTATGTGGGTCCTTACTACCGGTTCTGTGTGAGCCACTGCCTACAGGTTCTGTGTGAGCCCGATCTTGTGTGGGTCTTTTGCGGGGGTTAGTACCTATCGATCCTTCGTGGGTCCGACGACTTAGATGGATCAGTGATCATCTTTGACGTCATCTGAAAAAGTATACCTGGTTGAGCTGAATCTTATGTTACTCTCCTTTGTGGATTGTGTTGAACTATCCTATGTGGATTTACTGTTTACTCTCCTTGTGGATTTGAGTCTTGCTTTCCTGCGTGGATTGAGTTGTTCTTGAGCTCGTGAGCAGAGCTAGAATTGGGGACTTAGGTATATGTATGGGCATATACCTAAGTCGAGTCAGATGTTACTTCGTGATTGCATCTTTCTTTTGTGCTATATCCTTTGTGGATTTCGGGAGACCTTCGGGGGTCTCGGGGTCCTTACTGAGTAGATTATACTCACCCCTACACGGGCTATGCCCGTAACTTGATGTGTTGGATGCAGACGACGGACAGCGCTGATCTCAGTTGGGCGTGGAGCAGGACGGTACCTGGAGGTGGACCACTGGGCGGGACGTGCTCGGAGCGGACGTGGGACCCGAGGAGCCTGGAGGCTATCTGTACCCACCCTTCAGGTGGGATTTCCAGTGGACGACGCGAGGCCGCCGTCTTCTCTTCAGTTGCCGTTCTTTACTTTTTCAGTTGTACTTTCAGTTGGGCTTGTATTCCGGCCCCCTTTACTTTTCTGCACTTTGTAGTTACTTTCCGCTTGCTGACTCTGTGGTGATTGTTACTTATAAAGGCAATGCCTTCCCTGTTTATCGGGATTTTACGCCTTGGTGCTAGTCGCCAGCCCCTGGCCTATGGAAGGCGGGCTTGGGGTAGTCACGGCACGGGCCCCGAGGTCGGGTCGTGACATTAGTGATAAGTTATTGTTGTAAATTTCAAAATGAAATAAGGTAATGAGAATCCAAAATATGTTAAATATGAGGATTATTTATAATTTTCCTATTGATATTCTTGATCAGATTGTGGTAGTTATTTATCACTTGTCACTCTCACTATATCTATCTGAAGATCATGATTTGTTCTATTGATATCTCTTAAAAAAGTACACACAAACCGTATATATAAACGAAACAGAAAGGATTTACTGCTAGAGAATGAAAATTACTATGAATAATAAACTGGTAGAAATCATGAATCATACTGATAATGTTCAATGGAAAAGAGTACTCTCATGTTTAATGTTCTCACGAGGAATCACAAATTTGGGGAAGGGACATGGGAAACTGATGTGGTGATGACGTAGATATGTCATTAATTTTTGACTCAATGAGATGGAATTTATAGTTAAAATTTATATTTAATGGGGATATATTATAACACCACAATATTTTATATGAATTTATTTTGAAATCAAACTAATGTATTTTAAGAAATTCCTTACAGACAACCCCAATTCCTTATGAATTGTGGTATATAAAATGGTGACAAACTAAGTGTTAAATTTTTAGGCATGAATAGTAACAACCATATCTATAAGGACCTGGCCTTAAACCATACATAATATTGAATTAAATGAATAATTCACATTGAGGATCTTTTCAGGTTTAGAGTTTTACAGAATTAGAACATAACTATTACATCTCAAAAGATTACAAACTAGACAATTCTACACTGTTTCCATTTTTTTACAAAACATAAACTCTTAAAAAAGGAGTCATGTCTAGTTCCATGTTTAGGACAACATGACGTTTCCTTGATCCCATCCTTGACACTATTCCACATTATGTCCTGTGAAAAACATTTCACATACATGGGATAAGCATAAAAAGCTCAATAAGGGATACACAAAGAAGGAAAACTGTTAGTTTTTTAAAACAAAAAGTAAACCATGAATACTTTGACATAATTAATACTTTTCACCTTTATGAAGTAGTAAAAACTCTTCAATAAATAAAATATAATTACTTTCCCTTTTGTAACCAAAATATTACCATAAAACCCATATAAAGATCCCATAACATATAAAGGTAACTTGGGACATAAACATACTTAAATGGAATAACCATATGGTCGAAATCCTCACATATCACTAAATGGAATATCCATACGGTTGACTTCTATACCCAATGCATTGGATGTTATAATGTAACCACCCGTCCTGGTATTCACGGCACCACCGGTCATTTGATTTATCACGTAACCACCCATAAAATGTCAATGTTCCATTATAAAATCATAACAATAAAAAAATTATAAAAGAAAGATAAAATTTCCTCATTTCAATCACAATATATCACTTAAATATTTTGACATTACAAATCCATTATCAAAACCAATTTCAATACCAAAATACATAAATGATTATATGGTATTTATTTTCTTTTAAAAACATTACGGCTTGTTGAGGAAGCCAATTATCAAATAATACTCGTGGCGGTGGAAAAGGTCGTTGTCACCACTTATGTTAAAAAGAAACATTCTTTTTTGTCATTTAGTAAAATTCTTTGTAGAAAAATATTACCTATTTAATGTCAAGGGGGGTTATAAAGCGTATAAAATAATTTCGTGTATTAAAAGAAAATATTGCTCAATGAACGGAGATTGAGACGAAGTCCCTTACCTCATGTACGACGTGACTCGATCGTTCTTTAATCTCCCGAATAATAAACTAAAGTTAATTACTATTTTTTTAAGAACCTTTTATATGTTTATTATTCCTATTATGTCACTTCTTACCATGATATAATCATTATGTAAGCATTCAAGTTAATAGCGTTCATTTTGTCGATATTTGGTACCTGAGTCAAAAATGAAAACCTTATATTTACAAGTTGTCCATGTGGTCAATAGTACATTATATCCATAATGACAATAATTATTTAGATATCATATATATCATATATATATATTGTATATACATGTATTTATAATAGTACAATACATTTTTATGTATGAAATGAAATGCACCGTTCATGGAGACGGTAAGTCGTACGTACGCATGAACACTACTTTCAATTCTATTTCTTATTTTAATGGATTTTAAACATAATGATACATAGTTATATTATAATCACAGTATAATATCATATATAATATCATTAACTCTATCCTTTATACATCCCACATAAGGCATTAACGAGTAACATCACTTTGAGGGGAGGTGGGTAGTCCGCACTTCCTCAAATTAGATTATCATATTTACCCACTGTGGAAACCATAAAGGTGTGATATAAATGGAAAATACAGAAGCATAAAGAAAAAATAAACATAATATATATCATATATAAATACAGTTCCATTATAATGGCCACCATGAGAGGTGGTAGGATATAATCGAACAATCATCATTTCGTGAGGCTTTAGTTTTCCATCCGGATAAACATTATGTTCTTCACCAATTAGATGGAGGTTTGTGTATGTGTAGCTAAAATACTTCTTATACAAAAATCCTATAATATTTAGGACAATGGTTTTGTTACAAAATGAAGGAATAAAAAGAGTTTAGGGGTTGGAGAAGTAAAATAAAAGATAACAATTTAAGAGAAACTATTACCTTTAATTTGGATTACTTCATTTGGTTTGAACCAAAAGGACTTTTCCATGTGACTTTTGCCTAAGTTAAGGATTCTAGGGGTAGGATAGGGATTTAGGGATCTTAATTGGGAAGATTTGGGACGATCCAAATGGCTTGAGAGGTGTGATGAATTGGTTAGAAGTGGTCTAAATTTATAAGGGGGGGAGGGGCTCTTTATAAATGTGTGAAACAATTATTTTATTATATAATTATATTCACTTTATAATAGTCCAAAAATAATTAAAGATGAAGATAAGATGACTAATGTTTTAAATAAAATCATCAAATCAGAATTTGACGTGTTTTGGATATTATTTTAATAATTATAATCTTATATGTTTAAATGATTTATTAATGAGGTAAATACTAAATCATTATTATGTCATAAATGATTTAATTTATTTGTTCACTAAAAATTATAAACAAAATAC
Source organism: Viscum album (assembly GCA_963277665.1). Classification (NCBI taxonomy): domain Eukaryota; kingdom Viridiplantae; phylum Streptophyta; class Magnoliopsida; order Santalales; family Viscaceae; genus Viscum; species Viscum album. The sequence goes on from OY728127.1 coordinate 1,380,994,229, forward strand.
CATGACATAGTAAATATTTTTACCATTACAATGAATATTTATAGTTGAAAATATGACTTATATAACACCATATAAAAATTAATTACTTAAAGATTTTTGTTAATGTCAATTTTGTCTTTACATTAAATTAATTAATCTAAATTGTCATTATCACACCCAAGTGGGTCAATGGGGTCTCAAAATCTACCCATTTATGTAAATGGTCATTAAAGACTCAACCAATAAGTTTTGGACAAGTTTTAATGTAATTTTGAATTGTTATAAAAAATTTTTACCTTGAATTAACCTATTTACCTTTAACGGTGGTAAATAAGTCAAAAGTTACAATTCAAAAAAAAATTATTTTCATCTTAATGAACCACATTTTACTCCTTGATAACAACCATGTATATTTTATTTTTTAAATTCAATTCATAGAAGTGGTAAAATTTCATTTAAATGAAAAAGTTAGTTTTTTTAACTACCACTAAGTGGTTTCACTATTCAAAAAAAATTGAAGATTTTCAGAAACATACAAAAAATTCAGCCTCTGCTCTATTTGATATTCTTAATTCAAAAATGATATCTATTTTTTCAAATTAAAATCATAGAAGTGGCATTAATTAATTTTAAAATTAATTCTCTTTATCAAAACGAATAGCGTGTTTTTAAAAAACAATAACTATCAAAAGATTGATACTTGTTTATGTCCAATTTCAAAGTGAAATTAATTCCAATGACCAACATTGGATTAAATGGTAAAAATATATTTTAATTAAACTTTAAAACCAATTAGAAAGATAAAATAACCATATAAATAAATTAGATTAAAAGGAACTTTTGAATTAAAATACAATATTTTTCACTATTTAATAAAAAATGAACTTTATCGAAAAAATTAAAAAAATTAACACAAACTAAATTTTGATATCCCCATTATAAAAAAGGATATTATTTGGTCATATAGAATGTATTAATGTATCCAAAACTCTATTTAAAGAGGGTTCTCCACTAATAGGAGATAAATCGTCCTTTTAATATAAATTATGCTTAAAATTAGTTTCATACATATTTTAAGCCTCTAAATTTAATTGGATAAATGTAAATATATTTTACAAACATGTATAATAATATTTTAGTCGGTTTCATTCATTCCTACCAATACAATGACTAGGATTTAACTACCATTTAAAATAATAATATTATATTATTAGTGTGCAACATAAGATTCCAAAGACACCTATTGTTGCGTATCAGGTACACTATCGAACATAGAAACCCATTTAAAGTAAAATTAATATTTAATTAAAAAAATATTAATAAGTATAAAAATAGCTTATTCTTCATTTACATGGGATGTTACATCCTTTCCCCCTTTTGGAAATTCCATCCTCGCAATTTTTACTCACTTATCAAAATAAGTGGGGGTATTTATCCCTTATGGCATTTTTAGATTCCCACATTGCCTCTTCGACTATATGGTTTTTCCACAAAACCTTTACCTAGTAAATTACCTTATTCCGCAAAAATTTCTCTATACGGTCAATAATTTGGATTGGTTGTTTTTCATAAGAGAGATTCTCTTCCAACTGAACTACCTCTGGGCTCAAAACATGAGATGGATCTGGAATATACTTTCTCAACATCGAAACATGAAAAACATTGTGTACCTGAGATAAACATGGAAGTAAATCCACTATATATGCAACTGATCTAACATTCTCTAGAATTTCATAAACTCCAATGAACCTCGGACTCAACTTTCCCTTCTTACCAAAACGCATCACACTTTTCTGTGGTGAAACATTGAGAAAGACATGATAACCTACCTCAAAGGAAAGATCCTTCCTCCGGTTATCGACATAACTTTTCTGTCTCCTCGGATCTTTTCTCATGTGCTTCTAAATTAACTGAACTTTCTCTATCATCTATTCTACCAATTCTAGTCCCATTAGCTTCCTTTCACCTACTTCATCATAAAAAGGAATAGTTCGACATCACTTTCCATAGAATGCCTCAAATAGAGCCATCTGTATACTGGAATGAAAACTTCTATTATATGAAAATTAAAACAAAGAACGATGATGGGCCCAACTTCCCAAATAATCAATAGGGAAAGCACATAAATTATCCTCCAATGTCTGAATTTTTCATTTTGATTTCCCATCTGATTGAGGGTGAAAAGATGTACTAAAATTTATTTCAGTACCCAATGATTTCTGAAGGCCTTTAGAAAAGATAGAAGTAAAACCGGGATCACGATCAGATAAAATGGAGAGGGTAACACCATGAAACCTAACAATCTATTTAACATACAACCGAGCAAGTTGATCTAGAGACAAAGTATCACTAATAGGAAGGAAATGAGAAGATTTATTCAATCGGTCAACTATAACCCAGATTGCATTATTATCTCGAGATGTCTTTAGAAATCCCACAGAAAAGTCCATGGATATATTTTCCCATTTACACTATGGCACTGGTAAAGCCTGAAGCATTATTTTCGGTAACTGTCACTCTACTTTAACCTGCTGACAAGTAAAAAAATTCACAGTCAAATCAAGAATTTATCTTTTCATTCCATCCCACCAGTAATACACCTAATGATCTCTATACATCTTAGTACTGCCAGGATGAATGGAAAAAAGGAGAACTATGATCTTCACATGACAACTATTCTTCAACTATGAATCACAAGGCACAAATAATCTCTTTCCAAATACCAAAACAGAATCATTATCAACGTTAAAATCAGGTAACATAGCCTTCTGAACCAACTATACCTTTTTCTGCAACTCACTATCTTCGTTATACACATTCTTTATTCTATCTGATAGTGATTATTTCAATAACACCTGATACAAAATAGATTAATTTCCTGTACCAACAACTTCTATGCCAAAGTAAATTAAATAAAAAACCAAAGGATCTCGTTCCAAACTTAACAAGGCTAATGAAGCATTACTTTTTCGACTCAAAGCATCATCCACTTTATTTACATTTCTCGGATGGTAATGGATCATGAAATCATAATCCATGAATAATTACAACCATCTCCTCTGTCTCATGTTCAATTCATTATGAGTGAATATATACTTTAAACTTTCGTGGTTAGTATATATTTAACATTTCATTACATACAAATGATGCCTCCAAAATTATAAAGCAAAAACAACAGCAGCTAATTCCAAATCATGTGTAGGGTAATTTAAGTTGTGAGGTTTCAACTGACGTGAAGCATAAGCAATTAACTGATCACTCTGCATTATGACAAAACCCATTCCTTTCAACAAAGAATCACTATAAATAATAAACTCACCATTTCTGAATGGCAGTTCCAAAACTGGAGAATTCAATAATCACCTTTTCAATTCCTAAAAACAATCATCATATTCTTTTTTCAAGATGAACTTAATACCTTTTCGAGTTAACTTAGTCATTGGACTAGATAACCAGGATATTTTTTTAACAAACCTCCAGTAATAACCTTCCAAACCAAGAAAACTATGAATATCGGTTCTATTTGTGGGTCTTGGCCATTCATCAAAAACTTTGGTTTTATCAGGGTCAACAGTTATTCCATTTTTTGAAACAATGTGACCAAAGAAACAAATTTTGTTGTAACCAAAACTCACACTTTCTGAATTTCCCATAAAGTTTTTTTTCATTTAAGGTTTGCATGAGAACCCTTAAATGAATTTCATGATCCTCATTACTTCTTGAATAAACCAAAATATAATTAATGAACACAACCACAAACTTATCCAAGAACTCACGGAAAATTCTATTCATAAGATCCATGAATACAGCAGGTGCATCGGTTAAACCAAAAGGAATAACTACAAATCCATAATGGCCATATCATGTACGAAACGCGGTATTCGAAATGTATGCTTCCATTAATTTCAACTGATGGTACCCCGACCTCAAGTAAATCTTCAAAAAATACTATGCTCCCTATAGCTGATCAAATAAATCATCGATATGATGAAAAATATACTTATTCTTAACAGTCATGTTATTCAATTCTCTATAATCAATGCAATGTCTCATTGAACCATCATTCTTTTTAACAAACAAGATAGGAGCACCCCATTATGATGTGGTAGGTCAAATGAAACCTTTATCTAATAACTCATGCAATTGCTTCTTTAAATCTAAAAGTTAAATTTGAGCCATTCGATAAGGGGGTTTTGAAATTGTCTTAGCATCAGGAAGTAATTCAACAGTAAATTCTTCTTCCGGATCAAGCATAATACCAGAAAACTCATCAGGAAACCATCAACGTACTCATTTACCACTGGAACATCATAAATCTAAATAGTTCATTCGTTTCAACAATATGGTCAAGGTAACATTCATTTCCATTTTTACTAGTTTCTCAGCTTCCTGATATGTTATCAAAAGAAAGGGTTAATTTTTGTATACAAACTGAAAATCCTTCTGAAAAGAAACCTCTTTTTCTCTGAATTCAATCTTATCATGATAAATAGACATCTAATCCATGCCCAAAATAACATAAAACTCTATTAGAAGTAAAACAATAAGGTTTCCAAGTAGGTTCTTTCCGCACACTAGGACATGAATGCTCTTATGTTGTCTTTTTGTCTCAAATTTTTCTCCTGGTGTTTTTACCGTTAGTTCAGTATTCATATCATGAGATGGAATTCCCAATTTACTAGAAAAATTCTCAGAAATAAAAGAGTGTGTATACCCTAAATCAAACAACACACTGGCATAATCTGAACAAACAAATAGTGTACCTCATTCAACTTCATTTGATGGCCCAACATCTGCTGAATTAGTTGCAAAGGATTTCACCACCCCTTTCTGCTTGTAGTCTGGATGCTTTCCCTCAGTTGATTTCTTCACTGGACACTCCTTATCATAATGACCCATTTCATTACACATAAAACATCTTACCGATGGTTTTTCATTTCCATCTTGATCATCTTCCTTACAGTTATCAGTAATATGACCAGACTTACCACACCAGAAGCACTTTTCGGACTTCGATAAGCATTCTCTAGGATGCTATTTACCACACTTCTCACAAGTTGGATATTTAATTGTCTTACCTCTAGGCATCATTGATGAAATCTTTCCATTTTCCTTCCAACTAGACCTCTTATTCTATTTTTTTCAACAAACACATATTCATCGACAAACTCCATTTACACCTTCTCCACACATCGAACCAGATTTTCATAACATTTGACCTCACGAGAGGCTAATTCTCTTCGATGTCGTGACATTAGTCCGGAGTAAAATAGATTTTTCTTACTGTCAATATCTTAGATGAAATTTGGAGCATACCTTGTAAGTAGAGTGAACATTGCTTCATAAGAATCCACTGAGTCATCCTCCTACCTCAATTCTAGGAATTGTTATTCCATCCTAATATGAACCACCTTAGGAAAATATTTCTCAAGAAACATACCTTTGATTTCATCACAAACAAGAGCATCAATCTCCTCACTATCCCTGATATTTTTCACCATCGACCACCACTAATCAGCTTCACTTTCAAAATGGTAAACCGCGAGATTAACCTTTTGATGTTCTGAACAACCCATGACATCAAAAATCTTTTCCAGTGCTTTAATACACCCTTCTTCTAGAACCAGATCAGATGATCCTTTTAATGATGGGGGATGTTGCCTTATGAAATGATCCATTACTGACATGTTCCTTTGCGGTTGATCTGGCTGATCACATACATGGATCCCACCACCATTTACAGCCTGAGTCAACTATTCCATCACTGCAACAAATTGTTCTGTTCTGATTCCGACCATCTCAGGGTGCTGATTTGGAAGGTTGTCTTCCTTCTGATGTCGTCCCAACATAGAGGCCCTGTTTCATCTGAAGAAAACCATTCTGAACATAGAAATATCTTAGGAGAAGCAACATGGTAATTTTTAATTGCTATATGGTTTCAATATTAACATAAATTACTTTATGGATATTAATTTAAAAATACCTTAACTCCTAAAGTTTTCTAAACAGAACTCTGATACCAACTATAAGGACCAAGCCTTAAACCTTAAATAATATTGAACCAAACGAATAATTCACATTGAGGATATTTTCAGGTTTAGAGTTTTAGAGAATTAGTATATAACTATTACATCTCAAAAGTTTACAAAGGAGAAACTTCTACAAGGTTTCCATTTTTTTACAAAACGTGAACTCTTGAAAAAAAGAGAGTAGTGTTTGGTTCCATGTTTAAAACAACATGACTTTTCCATGATCCCATCCTTGACCCTATTCCACATTCTGTCCTGTGAAAAACATTTCAAAAATGTGGGATGAGCATAAAAATCTCAGTAAGGGATACACAAAGATGGAAAAATATTAGTTTTTCAAAACAACAAGTAAATCATGAATACTTTAACATTAGTAATACTTTTCACCTTTACGAATTAGTAAATACTCTTCACCGAATATAAGATCATTACTTACCCTTTTGTAACCAAAAGATTACAATAAAACCCATATAAATAAAACATAATATTTAAAGGTAACGTGGGACATAAACATACTTAAATGGAATAACCATACGGTCGACTTCCACACATATCACCAAATGGAATAGCCATACAGCTGACTTCCATACACAATGCATTGGATGTTATGATGTAACCACCCATCCTGGTATTCACGGCACCACCCGTCATTTGCTTTATCACGTAACCACCCATTAAATATCCAAGTACCATTATAAAATCATGACACATAAAACAATTATAAAGGAAAAATACATTTCCAAATTTCAATCACAATATATCACTTAAATATATTGACATAAAAATCCATTATCAAAACCATTTTCAATACCAAAATACTTAAAAGAGTATATGGTATTTATTTACTTTTAAAAACATTACGGCTTGTTTTGGAAGCGAAAGATCAAATATTACTCGTGGCGGTGGAAAAGGTCGTTGTCACCGCTTACGTTAAAAAGAAACAAAATTTTTTCCCTTTTAGTAAAACACATTATAAAAAAAGATTCACTTTGAAAATTCAAGGGTGTTTATATAGCGTATAAAAGAAAGTCGTGTATTAAAACAATAAATGTCTCAATTAAAGGAGATTGAGACGAAGTCCCTTACCTCGTGTCCGACTTGACTCGATCATTCTTTAATCTCATGAATAATAAACTATAGTTAATTTCTAATTTCATAAGAACGTTTTTCATGTTTATTATTACTTTTATATCACTTATTACCATGTTATAAACATCATGTAACCATTTAAGTTAATAACATTCATTTTGTTGATATTTGGTACGTGAGTCAAAAATGAACACCTTATATTTAAAAGTTATCCATGTGGTCAATAGTCTATTATATCCAGAATGAAAATAATTAATTAGATATCATATATATCATATATTTCTAGTATATAAATTTATTTATAATAGTATATAACATTTTGAGGTAAGAAATGAAATCCACCGTTCATGGAGATGGTAAGCTGTACGTACGCATGAACACTACTTTCATTTCTATTTCTTATTTTAATGGAATTTAATCATAATAATACATAGTTATATTATAATAATACTATAATATCAAATATAATATCATTAAAATTATCCTTTATACATCCCACATAAGGCATTAATGAGTCACATCACTTTGAGGGGGCGGTAGTCCGCACTTCCTCAAATGAGATAATCGTATTTACCCACTATGGAAACCATAAAGGCGTTCTATAAATGGAAAATAAAGAAGCATAAATAAAACATAAACATAATATATATCATATATAAATATAGTGCCATCATAATGACCACCATGAGAGGTGGTAGGAGATAATCGAACAATCATCGTTTCGTGAGGCGTTATTTTTTCATCCACAGAAACATTATGTTTTTCACCCATTAGATAGGGGTGTGTGTATGTTTAGTTATAATAATTCTCATAAAGAAATCATAGTATTTTGAGGATACTGGTGTTGTTACAAAATAATGGAATAAAAAGAGTTTAGGGGTTGGAGAAGTAAAATAAAAGATAACAATTTAAGAGAAATAGTTACCTTTAATTTGGGTAACTTCCTTTGGTTTGAACCAAAAGGACTTCTTGAAGTGCCTTCTGCCTAAAGTAAGGCTTCTAGGGGGAGGATAGTGATGTAGGGAGCTTAATTGGGAAGAATTTGGATGATCCAAATGGCTTGAGAGGTCGGAGGAATTAGGTAGAAGTGGTCTTCTTTTTTAAGGTGGAGGAGGGGATCTTTAAGAAAGTGTGAAACTATTATTTTATTATATAATTATATTTGGTTTCTAATGTTCCAAAAAACATTAAAGATGAATCTAAGATGAATCATGGTCGAAATAAAATTATCCAATCATAATTTTACAGGTTTTGTATATTATTGTAATCATTATAATCTTATTTAATTAAATGATTTATTAATGGGGTAAATACTACATCATTATTATGCCATATATAATTTAATTTATTTTTTTTCTAAAAATTATCAAATAAATACCATAATGTAGGAAATAGTTTTATATTTCCAATAAATATTTATAGTCTAAAATATGTCTTATATGTCAGCATATAAAAATTAATTACCAACAGATTTTTGTTAATGTAAATTTTGTCTTTAAATTAAATTAATTAATCTAAATTGTCATTATCACACCCAAGTGGCTAAATGGGGTCCCAAAATAGACCCAAAGATTCCCATGTTCGTTAATGAATCAACCAATAATGTTTTGATAAGTGTTAAGGTAATTTTAAATTATTATAATAATCTTTTTACCTTGAATTAACTTATTTACCTTTAACCGCGGTAAATAAAAGTCAAAAGTTACTATTCACAAAAAATTATTTTCATCTTACTGAACCACATTTTACTTTTTGATAAAAACCATATATGTCGGTTTTTTGAAATTCAATTCACAGAAGTGGTAAAAATTACTTTAAATGAAAAAGTCAGTATTTTTAGCTACCATAAAGTGGTTTCACTATTCATAAAAAATTGATGTTTTTCAGAAAAATATAAAAAATTCAGCCTAAGATATATTTGATATTCTAAATTAAAAAATGATTTCTATTTTTAAAAATTCAAAATATTTAAGTGTAATTAATTAATTTTAATCATAATTCCCGTTATCAAAACAAATAGCGTGTTTTTAAGAAACAATAACTATCAAAATATTGATACTTGTTTATGTCCAATTTCAATGTGAAATTAATTCTAATTACTAGCATTGGATTAAATGGTAAAAATATATATTAATTTCACTTAAAAACCATTTAAAAAGATAATATAACCATATAAATAAATTATATTAAAAGGCACTTTTGAATTAAAATAAAATATTTTTCACTATTCATTAAAAATGAACCTTATCGGAAAAATTCCAAAAATTTACAAAAAGTAAATTTTGATGTCCCCATTATAAATAAGTATTTTATATGGTCATATAGAATTTATTAAAGTAACAAAAACTATATTTAAATAGGGTTCTCCACTAAGAGGCCATAAATCGGCCTTTTAATATAAATTATGCATAAAATTAGTTTCATTCAAATTTTCAGCCTCTAACTTTTATTGGATAAATGTAAATACATTTAACAAACATGTATAATCATATTTTAGTTAGTTTCATTCATTCCCACAAATAAAACGACAAGGAGTAAACTACCATTAAAAATAATAATATTATATTATTAATGTGCAACGTAAGATTCCAAAGAAACCCTTTGTTGCATATCGGGTACGCTATCGAACATAGAAACCCTTTTAAAGTAAAATTAATATTTAATTCAAAAATATTAATAAGTATAAAAATATCATATTCTTAATTTACATGGGATGTTACAATACCATGAATAAATAAGTAAAATGTTTTTAAATAGTGAAAATTTATTTATCAGTTCATAATAAATAAGTACTCAATTTTTAGTAAAGTTATATTATTATTCAGAAATATGTTTTCTTCTACTGGGACTTTATTTTATTTTTTGATCATAATAATTATTATTAATTAATTCCACTTTTATAAATTTTATTTTAGTAAATTAATATAACTATTTAAATAAACATTTTAATATTTTCATAGCCTAAATTTTTAGGATTTATAAGAATATTAATTTTCATTTGAATAGTGAAAAGTACTTATTTTTTTTAAAAAAAATCATTTATTTTCTCTTATAAATACCATCATGTTTTGGATTTTTTCATTAAATTAACATAATAATCCATTTAATAGAAATTATATAAAAAAGTTATACAATTTGTAACATCCCATGTTTTAAATGGAATACACTACGTTCAATAGCATACCTGATACACAACATTGAGCTGAATCGAATAACCAAACGGTATTATTTAATATTATAGTTTTCATATAGGGCTTAGAATAGAAGGAATGAGAGATATTGACTAAATTATAAAAATAGGGTTTAAAAATTTTATACATTGATTTATTAGTTAAAAAAAATTTAGATATGAAAATAAAAAAACCTATTGAATATAAAAATGCGTTTTTATGGATTACTGTTTATGTGAATATAATAGAGTTTAGAGAAAAAAACACACATTTATGATTATATTAATGAAGTATAAATCCTTTATGTTGATTAAAATTCATCTAAAATGTTTTCAATACATGATATAAAAATAAATTCACTTTTATTTATAAATAGAGTATTTTCAAAAAAGGTGTTTTAACACTTTTTTATTGAGAGTCCATTTTAAATCTATTTATTATCAATTTTATAAATTTTATTTCCAAATAAAAATATATAATGTTGAATAAGGATGTGAAAATTTACTTTTGGTGAATTTTTGTTATTTTTCGGATAAATTTCTATTTTTAATGAATAGTGAATAATTCATCTTTTTAATTAAAAAATTATTTTCATATAACTTATTTATATAGATAGGTTATCATTTTCATAATTTTTATTGTTTAATTAGAGTAATTTTTTATCACTTAATAAAATTTAGGTCATTGGAATCATTTTCCCATTGAAATTCGATAAAAAACATTGTGAACTTTTGAACGTTTTAACTTCGAAAACTTGTTTTCTCGTTCCGTAAATGATATAAACACTAAATTAGTTTTTCCACTTATATGAATTGAATATTAAAATATTGGAAAAAATGTTTTAATTAGTTTAAAAAATGTGATTTAATAGGATCGACTTAATATTTAATGAGTAGTATCTTTAGTGTTTTGTTTTACCTGGGTTAAGGGTAAATCCATTAATTATTGGTAAAAATAATATTTTAATATTTTAAAATTACCCTAAAAAAATATAAATTTCATTAGATGACTTATTTTAGAAATATACAATCCTTGGGAAGAAATTTTATCTTTATTAAGCTAGATGGGTGTGATTATGGGATTTATAACATTAAATTTAAAGTAAAGGTGAAAATATCATAAATATGTCTCTTATTACAAATAAAATTTTAACTTGGAGATATACAAGTGATATATAAGACTATCTATATCATTTTTAAATATAAAACAATTACTTATATCATAATAATTTATTTATAATTTTTATTTAATAATTAATTAAATTAAACAGGGACTCTATAATGATGCAGTAATTGATTTAAAAAAGGAATGATCAAATAAATGATATTAGTAATATTAATATAAATATAATTTTTAATATTTTATGTAGTACAAAAATTTTATCGATGTAATTGAAATTTAATAGGTTATTTTATGTAGTTTTTTAGAAATATTCATGTTTTTAGGATTTTTTAGATTGTATTCTGATGAATAGTATCAAAATTGGCATAATTTATATTTTCAAATATAAAATATATAATTAAATGATATATTTTTTTTAAAAAAATATATTTGGAAAAATATTGAGTTGTGTATAAATTGTTTATTAAAGTCTGATTAATTGGTTGTTTTTTTGATTTGGTAATTATTTTAACTCTCAAAGTGTAAATTATTTAATAAAATTGTAATAGTTGAATGGGGATAAAACAAAGACATAATGATTAGAAAAATATTCAAACATATCTAATTTATATTGGTTGATTTTATTTATACCCATATTCATCCTATATTCTAACTGAATCAATTTGTATAAATTTTTAAGATAAAATGAATTTATTTTAATTTAATACTCTTAATAATTCCAAGGGTGCACTTCTCCTCTTTAATAAAAAAGAAACAATTCCTCTTTATTACTTGCACCTCAAAAAAACTCTTGGATCGGTCATTCTCTGACCAAAGCCCTTACTATAATACCTACCTACATTTAAGTATCATTAACATTCATAGAAACCACTTTTCAAAAAAAACATTGATAGAAACCATTCCTTATATAGTTTAAGGTGTCAATAAAGGTTGTCATCTGAAGTGAAGGTAATGTTATTATTTAAGTGTTTCAATTTTATTTCTTCTCCCACACACATAATGTATTATTCTTTCACGATAATATCGTAACTCTAAAATCCTCATTATAATGAGATTTAATTATGTTAATATCATCATACAAAATAATCTCCACTTCTATTTAATATAAAATTAATTAATCATTTTTGTGTATATGTGAACTATCACCACCACAAACAGATCTAATTCGTTTTCCAAAATCTTCTCTCATGATTGGTTATAATTATAAAAATAATTCGCATATGTGTTATTAATTTAATATTAATTATTATAATACTATAATATACATTTATTTTCATACATTCCATGAACATATAAAAAATAACATTGTTCATGGTATGGGACTACATGAACATTTAGGGATCTAATATCAAATATTTTTCTTCATGATATTAATTTTTATATATATTATATATAATATAAATGTATTTTAAAAAAATTACATACACATTTTGAATCCAACTCAAATGTTTTCAAAAAGTTATCTTTTTAGGGTTTTTACTAGATGTTTTGAAAAATGACAAAAAGAATGATCATTTTAACTTATAAAACGAAAAAAAATATCTTCCACCATGGAAATTATTTGATATTTAGATTCCTATAAAATTCTACATGTTTTTAAAGAAAAATAAATCACTTATTCAATTTTATGGGTAATTTGGTATTGAAAATTGTATTGAAAATGGAATTACTGTTTCAATATCATGAAATTATTTTCATTGATTGTAAATGATTTTTTATGTGTGAAATGTTGATATATGTAATCTTTTATGTGTTATGATTGTATAATTATACCTGGTCATTTAACATGTTGTTATTTGATAATATAAATATGGGTTCTTCTAGGTTAAACCAAGGTTGTATGTTTCTATTATAACCTCCAATTCATTCAGTTTGGAAGTCAGTTATATAATTATTACATTTGTAAGAGTGACTATAATGAGTTGACAACATGGTTATTAATTTTAAGTAAGATTATGTCCCATGTTACAATTATGTTTATTATGTTCTTTATATGGGTTTTCTAGTAAAATAATGATTACAAACAGTGTAATCAATGAAATTACCCATAGGGATGTGTATTTACTACTTCTAAAAAGTGAACATATTTACTTTTTGTTAAATTATTCATGGTTTACTTGTTTTAACATGGATAATAGTTTTTCATTTTGGTCTTTCCATTGCTAAGCTAGTTTTGAACATCCCAATTTTAAAAAAATCAAAGTATTTAAGGGATAATAGATAATGTATGGGATCAATGGAATTTTTTTATAATCAAACATGAAAAGTAACCATGTTTAATTTTAATGTTTTTGGTTTTGTGAAAAAAATGGATAGAGTAGAAGTTTCTAGTTTGTAATATTTGAGTGGTAATATATGAGTTATGGGAAAATTATCAGAAGTTCTAAACCTGAAAACATCCAAAATTTGAAATAAGGTCAAATTATTGACATAACCCAACATTGTGTACTATTTAATGTTGAGTCCTTACAGTAGGTATCAAAGGGTGTTTATATCACTTTCAAGGTTAGGATGTTATCTTGGTGCAGGTTAAAGATCTCTTAAAACCAAGAGGGTTATTATAAAATGGAAAAAAATTAGAGTTATGGTAAATTAGGTGGATTGGATAAAAACAATAACACCTATGATATAAGGACGTTGATAGATTAGTGTATTACAAAAAAAATTATCTTTTTCCCGATAGTTGATTATTATTGTAATAATTCATTTCATGTTTAAGTGACGATTTCATTCATAAGAGTAAGGATCATTTGTCAATATAGTTGTAAGAGATCTTTCAAAGACTTCTTATACCTCACCAATGATTTGACCACTCCTATTATCAAAAAATATTATCCGGATTGTGTATACATATTCATGTATATTTATATTAACTACAAGAAATTGTTTGAGTTATCCAACACATTCTCTTTTATAAGATTATTTTTTAGCTCATGGTATCTTTTTCAAAAGATTTCATGATCTAAACTCATCCAAATATTTATATTGGTGAGATAGAGAAAGTGGTGTAATTTTTACTTTTTTAGTTAAGGACAACATGCCAAAATAGAAAAGAAACATCAACAATATCCAAAATTTATGATTCAAGGTTTTGATTATCTTCTTATACCTAAAGTATGAAACATGATCTGGTTGATATTTATGAATCATGAGGATATAATCCTTATTTATTAATTTTATGAATGAGTAATTAAGAGATAAGGAGGAAATGACTAGTTAATGGATTACGAAGAATGATGAAATTTTAAGATGTCTATATATAAATTATTTAATATTTATAGTATATTTCATGATATATAAAGGTTTAAAATTATTATTACAATTTTGATAATGGGGTAATTTTTATATCTTTTTTATGTTGTGTAACATGTGACCCCGGTGTTTTTATGTGAATATATTATTTGAGGAATATTTCTCTTCTGCGAACATACGTATAAATTAATGGATAACCATCATAAGGTAATTTTTAGGTAGATAAGGTTTATTAAATTTTGGGATGAAAATTGAAAGGTATGAGATAACCATTGATTTTAAACCATGTTATGATCATTTTTTAGTACATTATCATGTTATGGAAATTATTTATGAATTATATAGTTTTAGAAAAAGGATAACCCGTATGAAGGGTGACAAACAATCATGTTGGACAATGATGTGGGAATCAAAACCAAAACTGAAGGAAAAAATGCATTATCACATACCACTAGCCTATGTGCAGTCTCTCGTGAGTATTAATATTTATTTTTTTTAAATTATTTGAGGTAATAAGAATAAGTTTATTTTAGGAAGTGATGTTTAATAAAATGGATATACTTAGTATTATAAAATGATTTTTGGATTTAGTGGTAGCTATTTTTTTGGAAGACATTAATTATTTTGGGAATATTAAAGGATTAAGTTAAATAGAATAATATAGTATTTTATTTTATAAGAAATGGTTTAATTATATTTTTTCAAAATCTATTATTTTAATTGGTGACATATGGTGAATTATATTTTTTACCAAAATTATTAAACTATCATGAAGAATATGTGATTAGGTTAATTAAATTTTTTAATGAGGTGTTAAAAGTGGTGGATGTTTTCTAAAGATAATTGTTAACATTCTTCATGAAATACTATATTATCAAATAATTATGGATTTTTTGTTTGAATATTTGTTGGAATTGGTTTGATTAATTTCAAGAATATTAATTTGTTGAATTTTCAATGTAGAAATTTGGGTATTACTATTAACTATTAGAGATTAACATAGTTTTCACCATGTAAAGGATTATTAATATTTTATATTTACCATATATTATCTTTACCATTTTGGTTTTGGTTAATGTTTTATGGTAGGATAAATAGATTGTTAATCTTCTGTAGATTATGTGATTCTCTAAAAGTTGATTCAAACAAAGAAATTCATCTATAATACTAATCATTTTGAGAAAAAGATAAGTATATGGTAGTGTATGATTACCGAATGAAACTCTTAATCAATATAAGTATGCTTTATTACATTATTATTAAATATAGTAATAGAATTATACATCTTGATGAAAAGTATCCTAAAACAAAAATGTTTTCCTTTTAATATTCCTACTATGAAATCATTGACTGTTTTACTAATAAAATATTTATGGTTTCATGATTGATAAATTTATAATAATCACATTTGCTTTCACAGTTTGTCAAATCATGATGGTTTTTTCTTCCAAACCCATGATTTCTTGTATGGAATGAAAGTATGTGTTAGCCATTGTGACCTGTGTACATTACATTCATTATTTTAATGTTGAGGATATAATGAATCTTTTTCTGATGTGGAATTTTAATTTTGTAACTTGGAAAAGTAAAATATTAATTACTAAGCGAAAATTTAAAATTTCAAGGATTAAATTTACAAAATGGGGGAAGGATGTAACATCCACAGTTTTTAAAAGAAAAGACTATGTCTAATACCATACATGATGTGCCACTTTGAACTTAATCAAATTACTAAACTTTATTATTTATAATTGTAGTTAATGCAATTCTATTTGAATTTTGTAATGAATGATAATAACTAAATAATGAACCTAGAATTTATAAATGTTTACAAAATGATTAATTTGTATGAAAATTATTTTGAAATGAAAATAAAAAAGAATTGAACATAAATGATATCTTTTAATGAAAAACTATTTTAATACGATTAATTGTGTTTATAAAATAATCTAATCACACTTCATAGATTATATTAATTAAATAAAAATATATAATTATTATAAGGCCCCAAAACCTTAAACCTTTCTTAATCTTGAGTTATTACAATATTACACATTGAGGATCTTTTTAGGTTTAGAGTTTTAGATAATTAGATCATAAAACTTGCATTACATTCCACATTTAATCAATGTGGTTACATAAAAGATAGTATTCATTTTTCCCATCAACAGAATCATATTTAAAATAAAACATGGATTCATTCTTGACACTTCCTTGACACTATCATCATATCATGTACCCTTCCCTTGACCTGTGAAAAAAATTTCAAAAACATGGGATGAGCATAAAAAGGTCAGTAAGGGATATAAAAAGTATGGAAAGGAAACATGAGTACATATATACATAAGAATGAAATCATACTTTACCCATTAAACCTATGCACTTTAGAATACCTCATAAAATCATGAATAAATCATAGAAATCATAAGACATAAAGGTAACTTGAGGCATTCATAACATTCTTACGTAGGGATTAACCCTCGTGGTTACGTTTGGAATACCCATCATAGTATATTCCCTAAATATCTTCGGAGAAACCTTAATGCTTAACTCCTCCGCGTTACCCAATGCATTGGAGAGCTATATCGGGCTCACCCACCCTTATTTTATCACAGAACCACCCGTCTTCATAATAATTCCCAAGAACCATAACATAATCGTACCACATAGAACATGCATCAAGGAAACATAACATTTCCACTTTTCAATCACAAGATATCAATACATCACATTGTTATAAAAATATTATGAAAACCATTTTCAATACCAAAATAAAAGAAAAGTAAAAAATGGTATTTATTTTACTTTAAAAAAAAGGTATGGCTTGTAGAGGAAGTCGAAACTCAAATAATGGTCACGGCGGCGGAGAAGTCGTTGTCGCCGCATACGTACGACAAAAACATTCCCTTTTGTTGTTTAGTAAAATGCTTTGTATAAAAAATATTCCTTAAGGATAAACGTAAAATTCAAAGGGGTTTATACACCATATGAAAGATGGTTGTGTATAAAACAAAATATGCCTCAATGAAAGGAGATTGAGACGAAGTCCCATACAAAGACGGTATCCTTGGATTAAGGATAAATCAATTACATAATTATGTGTGACAAACTAATACACCAAATATAAGTGGATATTAAGTGTAAAACAAACAAAGCTTATTCACACATATTCATATAACGACATATTCATGGAGTACAAGCTTATCCCAAAGAATGAAAATTGGGTTAAGAAGTTCCCTTGGAAAAATTTGGCAGCCTAACGGCGTCACTACAAAATTCAGAAAATGAGTTGATGAGAGATAAAAATGGCATCTCATCACTTGGACATAAAATTTAAATCACTAAGGATATATAAGAACATATCACAACATAATGTTATGTGAATTAAAAGACATTACAAAAGAAGTCTTTTAAAAAGAGGAGGGTGAAAGGTTCCCTTACCAACATGGGTATCTTTCAAAACATACACCCCGTGAAAGAAGGACAATACCACATTGATGTAAATACTCATAAATGAAAGTATATTACACAATGAGTAAAATAATGGGCAATACATACACCACTCAAAGGAAATTGTGGCAAATTTAGCATAAATCTCACGGGAATAAAAGTGAGATGAAAAATCCCTTACGAAAACTCGGCAGCCTAACGGCGCCACTTAAAACTTCCAAAAATGGATTGATGAGATAAAATAGGGTCTCTCATCATATTAAAATAAAATGTACAGAAAGAGGAATATAAAAGAGAATCCCCCATCATAACAAAGAGGTTCTTAAAAGAAGTGACATAAAAGAGAGTACTTAAAAAGAAAGAGAGAGGTTAGATCTCTTACGAAAATTCGGCAGCCTAACGGCGCCACTCAAAACTTCCAAAATGGATTGATGAGAGAGAATATGGTCCCTCATCATATTAAAATAAACATTACAGTAAGATTAATGTAAAATAACATCCCAATCACAAGAAAGATGAGCTTAAAAGGAAGGACATAAAAGAGTGTACTTAAAAAGAAAGAGAGGAGTAGGATGCCTTACCTCGGGTCCAACTTGACTCGATCGTTCATTAACGTCCTGAATAATAAAATTGAGTTAATTTATACTTGCTTAAGAACCGTTTTCAAGTTCATTATTCCTTTTATATCACGTATTTCCATGTTATAAACATTATGTAATCATTTAAGTTAACAATGTTTGTTTTGTCGATATTTGGTTCTTAAGTCGAAAGTTGACTTCTTACAATTACATGTTGTTCGTGTGGTCAAAGGTTCATTATATCCAGAATGATATTCATGATTTGGATATCATATATATCATATATATCCAGAATATACATGTATTTATAATATTACATAATCATTTATAGGTAAGAAATGAAATGCATCGTTCATGGAGACGGTAAGCCGTACATACGCATGGACGCTACTTTCATTTCTATATCATATTAATGGAATTAAAACTAAATGAGAGGTATGTATATTTTAATTACATAATTAAATTCATCATTTATATGTAACATAAATCATATATAATAAATTTAATAACATCCTTTATACATCCCACATATGGCATTAACGAATCAAATCACTTTGAGGGGGCGGTAGTCCGCACTTTCTAAAATGAAATTTTCGTGTTTACCCGTAATGGAAACCATAAAGGTATGACACAAAAGAAAAATAAATAAGCATTAGTAAAACATAAACATATTATATATCATATCTAAATATAGTGACATCTTAATGGCCACCTTTTAAGGTGTTATATGAGTGTTGAACAATCATCATTTCGTGAGGCAGAAATTCTCCATCCACCGAAACAGTATGTTCTTTAACCATTTGATGTAGGTGTGTGTAAGTGTAGATCGAATGATTCTTATAACAAAATTCTAGTATATTGGAGATACTGGATTTTTTACAAAATAAATTAATAAAAAGAGTTTATGGGGTTGGAGAAGCAAAATAAAACAAAATAACACAAGTGAAGACATTACCTTAAAATCGGGTAACTCTTTTTGATTTGAGCTCAAAGGCTTCTTTGGGAAAATTTCTGCCCAAAGTGAGGCTTCTAGGAGAAAAATATGGATGTGGAGAGGAAAAATGAGCAGGGTTTGGCCGGGCCAATGGCTTGAGAGGTGTGGGTAAGGTGGTAGAGGTGGGGGCCTTTTATAAGAGGAGAGGAGGGGCACTCTTGGAAAGTAAGGAAATGTTACTTTATTTTAGAATGAGTTTCGGATTTTAAAGGTCCCAAATTGAATTATTTCTAGGAAAAGGTGTTAAGGGTTCGGAATATACTCATAAAATATGTTTTGGACATGTTTAGGTCATAGATTTTACATTATCTTTTAATTTTATTTAAATCCTTTATTAATGAGGTAATCGCTGCATCATTATGATGTCATAAATAATTTTATTTATTTAATGTCTAAAAATTATAAAAAAATATCATGACGTAGGAAATCCTCTTAGATTTCCAATTACTATTTATAGATAAAAATATGACTTGTATAAACCCATGTAAAATTTTTTTTAGTAAAACAACTCATGTTTGTGTCATTTTTAATTTTACATTAAATAAAAAGTTATTTATGTCATTTCCCAACCAAAGTGGCTCAATGGGGTCCCCAAGTTGACCCATGGATTTTATTGGTCGGCCATGACACATCCAATAAGGGTAGGACATGTTTCAAGCTCATCTCATATTATTAAAACATTATTTTTACCTTAAACTACACTAATTACCTCTAATCGCGATTAAGAACATAATAGTTACTATTCACTAAAAAATTATTTTAATCCCATTGAACCACATTTTACTTCCTAATGAAAACCATGTTTGTCGAATTTTTGAAATTCAAAACACATATGTGGAAAAGTTTCATTTAAATGAAAAATTAGTTTCTTTAACTACCACTTAGTGGTTTCACTATTCATCAAAAATTGATGTTTTTCAGAAAAATACCAAAAATTTACCCTAAGATATATTTGATATTCAAAACTCAAAAATGATGTCTATTTTACAAAATTCAAAACATATAAGTTTCATTAATTAATTTAATAATTAATTCCCTCTGTCAAAACAAATAGCGTGTTTTTAAGAAACAATAAGTATCAAAAGATTGACTCTAGTTTAAGTCCAATTTCAAAATGAAATTAATTATAATGACCACTATTGGATTAAATGGTAAAAATATATTCTAATTGAAATTTAAAACCAATTCAAAAGATAAAATAATAATATAAATAAATTATATTAAAAAGAGGTTTTGAATTAAAACACAACAGTTTTCACTGTTCATTAAAAAATAAACATTATCGGAAAAATACCAAAAATTTACACAATGTAAATTTTGATGTCCCGATTCTAAAGAAGAATTTTATTTTGTCAAATATAACACATAAAATTGTCAAAAAGTGGATCTAAAAGTGGTTCGCCATCAAAAGGCAGTTAATCGACCTTTTAAAGAAGATTAGAATATTTATGATTAAAAATTAGATTCATTCGCATTTTCAATCATCTAACATTTATTGTAAAGAGTAAAAATATTTGACAAACATACATAATCATTTTTTAGTTAGTTTCGTTCCTTCCCGCCAATACAATGGCTAGGCGTTAACTACCATTTAAAATAATATTATTTTATTATTAGAGTGCAACGTAAGATTTCAAAGGAACTCGTTGTCGCGTATTGGGTACGCCATCGAGCATAGCGTTCCCTTTAAAGTAATATTAATTTTTTTTCAGAAATATGGATAAATATAAAGGTTTCACATTGTTTATTAACCTGGGGTGTTACATCCTTCCCCCCTTTTAGGAATTGCTTCCTCGCAATTTTAAAAATTGGGCTTTAAAAATCCATTGTAAGTCCCACATCGGAAAAGGATTAAATTAAACTATCACTTTACAAGAAATAAAGGGAAGTACAAAGGTCGCCCGAGTTAACCCATACTAGGATTCCATGTATGAAAATATGCACATGGAGGAAAAAACAAAGGGTCATGTTCTGAGGGAGAGTGATAGTAAACATGTCTGGGAGAATGTTAACCATAAGAAAATCACAAGCTTGTGATGGGTTAAATGGTATCTGATTCCCCAGTAGAAAAGATAATGGACAACATTTTTTTAGTTACTTTTCATTGAGGAATTTCTTTTTGAGCTTAACTAAAACATAAGTAAACATACTAACTTGTCATGTTGACTTTCAAATTTTACTAGATTTCTTACACGAACTCATATTTTCTCCAAAAGATGGGTATTTAGGATGACTTTTTTACATTAAGAGAGCTATAATCAACTTCTAGAGGATCACCTAACACAAAAAAGAGAACTATATACTTCCCATGTCATTATACATTGACCAAAACAAAAACCAAAATGGTTAGTACAAGATCAGATAATCCAGAAAAGGGTAACCCTTTATAAAAAGAAAATCTATTCTTAATCTCCAAAATTTTTCCAACAAAACCCAAAGTTCAACGAGGACCATTGGATAAACAATTTTTCTATAAAATTCTTCACGGTAAACCAAACTAAGATTGAAACACAAATATTTAAAGGATTTAATCACATAGTCTTCCAGGGTACAAATTAACTTTTATCTCCAAATAACAGCAGTTGCTCTTAAATTATCATATTGAAAAGTAATTAACCTAATCACATATCCTCGATGATAGGTTAATCATTTCCATAGAAAACCCAAAATAAACATACTCTTGATTCCTAAAATCATCTAACTAAAAAAAATTAGTCAAACTAACCAGGGTCTTCACGTAGTCCAGTGGTAGGCGATAAATACCAGTCACACTTTGGTTGTGGGTTTGATTCCCGCAGCTTTGTCTGACGTGATGGGTTGCCACACGGTCTGCGTGTTGTCCTTTTTACAAAACTATATAATTCTTAAAACAATCCCCAAAACAAGATAAAATCTTCAAAAATTATCATAACATATTTTAACCTCAAGTTTATCTCATGCCTTTCATTTTCCATTATAACATATAATTACCCATAATTACCTCAAAAGTAAGGATCATATAAACTCTAATGGTTACCTTTATAATTATTACCTGAACTTCCACATCGATTGGTCTTCTCATACATGATTCATTACAGATCATACCAAAGTTCAAGTGGTTGATCATGACTCCTTGATAATTGGTTTAGAAAAACCACGAGTTTCCTCATTGAATCCCCCATTTTATCTAGTATCTTAATCAGAGAACCGCTATAGTTTCCTTCAAACTTGTTGTCTCTTTGGTGCCTGCTAGATCCATCCATTCACTAAAAACAGAAATGTCAGGGTGAGTATATTAACAAAACCATCATGTACTACTGAGGAAGGTAAACACTAAGATATACTTACTCATTCACTTTATCTAAAACTTGGACTCTTTCTGAAATCATAACCATTATGGTAATGTCACATGTGCTTAGAGAATACCCTAACCTCTAAAGTTATCTAAAACAACCTCTAATACCAACTATAAGGCCCCAAAACCTTAAAACTTACTTAATCTTGAGTTATTACAAGATTACACATTGAGGATTTTTTCAGGTTTAGAGTTTTAGAGAATTAGATCATAAAACATGCATTAAATTCCACATTTAAAAAAAGTGGTTACATAAAAGATAGTATTAATTTTTCCCATAAAAGGAAACATATTTAAAATAAAACATGGAATCTTTCTTGACACTTCCTTGACACTGTCATCATATCATGTACCCTTCCCTTGACCTGTGAAAAACATTTCAAAAACTTGGGATGAGCATAAAAAGCTCAGTAAGGGATATAAAAAGTATGGGAAGGAAACATGAGTACATATATACATAAGAATGAAATCATACTTTACCCATAAAACATATGAACCTTAAAATACCTCACAAAATCATGAATAAATCATAGAAATCATAATACATAAAGGTAAATTGAGGCATTCATAACATTCCTACGTAGGGAGTAACCCTCTTGGTTACGTTTGGAATACCCATCACAGTATATTCCCAAAATCTCTTCGGAGAAACCTTAATGCTTAACTCCTTCACGTTACCCAATGCATTGGAGAGCTATATCGGGCTCAAACTCCCTTAGTTTATCACATAACCAACCATCTTCATAATAATTCCCAAGAACCATAACATAATCGTACCACATAAAACATGCATAAAGGAAACATAACATTTCCACTTTTCAATCACAAGATATCAATACAACACATTGATATAAAAACATTATGAAAACCATTTTAAATACCAAAATAAATGAAAAGTAAAAAAGGGTATTTATTTTTCTTTTAAAAAAAGGTATGGCTTGTAGAGGAAGCCGAAACTCAAATAATGGTCACGACAGCGGAGAAGTCATTGTCGCCGCATACGTACGACAAAAACATTCCCTTTTGTAGTTTAGTAAAATGATTTGTATAAAAAAGATTCCTTTCGGATAAATGTAAAAGTCAAATGGATTTATACACTGTATAAAATAAGGTTGGGTATAAAACAAAATATGCCTCAATGAAAGGAGATTGAGACGAAATCCCATACAAAGACGGTATCCTTGTATTAAGGATAAATCAATTACATAATTATGTGTGACAAACTAATACACCAAATATAAGTGGATATTAGGTGTAAAACAATCAGATTTTATTCACACATATTCATAGAATGACATATTCAAGGAGTACAAGCTTATCCCAAAGAATCAAAATTGGGTTAAGAAGTTCCCTTGCAAAAATTTGACAGCCTAACGGTGTCACTACAAAATACAGAAAATGAGTTGATGAGAGATAAAAAGGGTATCTCATCACTTGGACATAAAATTTAAATCACTAAGGATATAGAAGAACATATCCCAACATAATTTTATGTGAATTAAAAGTCATTACAAAATAAGTCTTTTAAAAAGAGGAGGGTGAAAGGTTCCCTTACCGACATGGGTATCTTTCGAAACATACACCTCGTGAAAGAAGGACAATACAACATTGATGTAAATACTCATAAATGAAAGTATATTACACAATGAGTAAAATAATGTGTAGTACGTACACCACTAGAAGGAAATTTTGGCAAATGTAGCATAAATCTCACGGGAAAAAAAGTGAGATGAAAAATCCCTTATGAAAACTCGGCAGCCTAACGACGCCACTTAAAACATCCAAAAATGGATTGATGAGATAAAATAGGGTCTCTCATCATATTAAAATAAAATTTACAGAAAGAGGAATATGAAAGAACATCCCCCATCATAACAAATATGAGCTTAAAATAAGTGACATAAAGGAGAGTACTTAAAAAGAAAGAGAGAGGTTAGATCTCTTTCGAAAATTCGGCAGCCTAACGGCGCCACTCAAAACTTCCAAAATGGATAGATGAGAAATAATAGGGTATCTCATCATATGAACATAAAAATTACAGTAATATTAATATAAAAGAACATCCCAATAACAAAAAATATGAGCTTAAAAGGAATGACATAAAAGAGTGTACTTAAAAAGAAAGAGAGGAGTAGGATCTCTTACCTTGGGTCCGACTTGACTCGATCGTTCTTTAACGTCCTGAATAATAAACTTGAGTTTATTTATACTTTATTAAGAACCTTTTTCAAGTTCATTATTCCTTTTATATCACTTATTTCCATGTTATAAACATTATGTAATCATTTACATTAATAATGTTTGTTTTGTCGATATTTGGTTCTTAAGTCGAAAGTGGGCTTTTTACAATTACATGTTGTTCGTGTAGTCAAACGTTAATTATATCCAGAATGATATTCATCATATGGATATCATATATATCATATATATCCAGAATATACAGGTATTTATAATATTACATAATCATTTAGAGGTATGAAATGAAATGCACCGTTCATGGAGACGGTAAGTCGTACGTACGCATGAACGCTACTTTCATTTCTATGTCATATTAATGGAATTAAAAATAAATGATAGGTATTTATATTTTAATTCCAGAATTATATTCATCAATTATATGTAACATACATCATATATAATAACTTTAAATACATCCTTTATACATCTCACATATGGCATTAATGAATCAAATCACTTTGAGGGGGTGGTAGTCCGTACTTCCTAAAATGAAATTATCGTGTTTACCCATAATGGAAACCATAAAGGTATTACACAAAAGAAAAATACAGAAGCTTAAGTAAAACATAAACATATTATATATCATAAATAAATATAGTAACATCTTAATTTCCACCTTTTAAGGTGTTATATGAGTGTTGAACAATCATCGTTTCGTGAGGCAGAAATTCGCCATCCACAAAAACAGTATATTCTTTAAACATTTGATGTAGGTGTGTGTAAGTGTAGATCCAATTAATATTATAAAAACATCATATTATATTGAATATACTGGATTTGTTACAAAAGAAATTAATAAAAAGAGTTTAGGGTGTTGGAGAAGCAAAATAAAACAAAAGAACACAAGTGAAGACATTACCTTAAAATCGGGTAACTCTTTTTTATTTGAGCTCAAAGGCTTTCTTGGGAAGACTTATACCCAAAGTGAGGCTTCTAGGAGTACCATAGGGGTTTGGATAGGCAAAATGAGCAGGGTTTGTTCGAGCCAAAGGCTTAAGAGGTGTGGGTAAGATGGTATAGGTGGGGGCCTTTTATAAGAGGAGAGGAGGGGCACTCTTGGAAAGTAAGGAAATGTTACTTTATTTTAGAATGGGTTTCGGATTTTAAAGGTCCCACATTGATGTATTTAGAGGATACGGTGGTAAGGGTTCGAAATATACTCATCCAATAGGTTTTGGACGTGTGTAGGTCATAGATTTTACATTATCTTTTCATTTTATTTAAATCCTTTATTAATGAGGTAATCGCTGCATCATTATGATGTCATAAATATTTTATTTATTTAATGTATAAAAATTATAAAAAAAATATCATTATGTAGGAAATATTTTTCTCTTTCCAATGACTATTTATAGTAAAAAATTGTACTTGTATAACCCCATGTAAAAATTGTTTTAGTAAAACAACTCATGTTTTTGTCATTTTTAATTTTACATTAAGTAAAAAGTTATTTATGTCATTTCCCAACCAAAGTGGCACCATGGGGTCCCCAAGTTTACCCATGGATGTTCTTGGTCGGAAATGGAACATACAATAAGGTTATGACATGTGTCAAGCTCATCTAATATTATTAAAACATTATTTTTACCTTAAACTACACTAATTACCTCTAATCGCGATTAAGAACATAAAAGTTACTATTCACCAAAAAATTATTTTAATCCCATTGAGAAACATTTTAATTCTTAATGACAACCATGTATGTTGGCTTTTTGAAATTAAAAACCCAGAGGTGGCCAAGTATCATTTAAATGAAAAATCAGTTTCTTTAACTACCACATAGTGGTTTCACTATTCATCAAAAATTGAAGTTTTTCAGAAAAATAGCAAAAAAATCACCCTAAGATAAATTTTATATTCCAAACTCAAAATTGATGTCTACTTTAAAAAATAAAAAACATATAAGTTGCATTAATTAATTTAATAATTAATTCCTGCTGTCAAAACAAATAGCGTGTTTTTAAGAAAAAATAAGTATCAAAATATTGACTCTAGTTTAAGTCTAATTTCAAGATGAAATTAATTCCAACGACCACTATTGGATTAAATGGTAAAAATAGATTCTAATTGAACATTAAAACAAATTCAAAAGATATAATAATCATATAAATAAATTAGATTAAAAAGAGGTTTTGAATTAAAATACAACATTTTTCACTGTTCATTAAAAAATGAACTTTATCGGAAAAATACGTAAAATTTACACAATATAAATTTTGATGTCCTGATTCTAAAGAAGAATTTTATTTTGTCAAATATAACACATAAAATTGTCAAAAAGTGGATTTAAAAGAGGTTTTCCATCAAAAGGCGGTTAATCGACCTTTTAAAGAATACTAGAATGTTTATGCTTAAAAATTGGATTTATTTGCATTTTCAATCCTATAAAATTTATTGTAAAGAGTAAAAAAATTTGACAAACATAAATAATAATTTTTTAGTTAGTTCCATTATTTCCCACCATTACAATGGCTAGGCATTAACTACCATTTAAAATAATATTATTTTATTATTAGAGTGCAACGTAATATTTCAAAGGAACTCGTTGTCGCGTATTGGGTACGCCATCGAGCATAGCATTACCTTTAAAGTAATATTAATATTTTTTTCAAAAATAGGGATAAATATAAAAATTTCATATTGTTTACTTACCTAGGGTGTTACAATGATGTTTAAAATTCATCATATATGTTTTCTATACAATTTATAAGAAGAAAATTTATTTTATGCCTTAAAAGTGTATTTTTTTAAAAAAAATGCATTTTTACATCCTTTTAATGGAAAACAAATTTTAAATAAATTTTTAATGACTTTTATAAATTCAATTTCTCCAGATAAATTAATTAATTGGATGTGGGTTATAAAAATTTTCTTTTGGTGAATTTTTTTATTTGTTAAATTTCATATTTCAATAAATAGTGAAAAATACTGCATTTAAATTAAAATCAAATTTTTCGTCTCATATATTAGTATATTTAGGTTACAATTTTAATTATTTTTAAATTTAAATAAGTTAAATTTTCTATAAAATATTCCATTATAGAAAATTGGACTCAATTTCACAATAAAATAGGATACAAAACATAGTGAAATGTTGAATGATTTTACATCAAACCCTCACATTCTCGATCAGTCAATGATATTAACATTTATTTAATATTTCAAAATCTGTGAATTGAATTTAATGAAAATGTAACTAAATTTTCATAATCAGTATGAAATATTTTATCAAATAGGATCATCTTAATTTTTGGTGAATGGTAAATTTAGTATTTTATTTACCACATTTACGGGTAAATTGTGTAATTATAAGAAAAACATAGTATTTAAATATTTTAAAATTAACCCAAAACATTTTTTAATTTTATTGGATGAGTTTTGTTTGACCAATACAATATTTGGGCAGAAATTTTGGAATTTTGGAAGCTACTTGGTTGTGATTATGACATTTTATAACATTTTATTAAATGTAAAGGAAATTATGTCATAAATATATCTATTATTATTAAAAAAAATTAATATGGAGATATATAAGTGATATATTCAACTATAAATATTCCTTATAAACATAACTATATTACATAC
This sequence comes from Viscum album, assembly GCA_963277665.1. Taxonomy (NCBI): domain Eukaryota; kingdom Viridiplantae; phylum Streptophyta; class Magnoliopsida; order Santalales; family Viscaceae; genus Viscum; species Viscum album. The sequence goes on from OY728127.1 coordinate 1,381,023,049, forward strand.
ATCAAGGTAATTTATTTATAATTTATATAAAACAGTAATTAAATTAATCAGTGACATATTGATGATGAAGTAATTGATTTATTAAAAGAAGAACAAGATAAATGATATTAATAGTATTAAAATATATATAATATGAAATATTTATGGAATAGAAAAATTTTATTGTTTAATTTTACATGAAAAAGATGATTAAAAGAACATTTTTTTAAGGAATCAAGTTGGTATGATTTTTTAATAAGTCCGACAATGAATACAGTCAAACTTGACATAATTCATAATTTAAAATATAAAATATTTAAATTCATGTTATAAAATTTTTAAAAATAGAATATTTATAACATAATGTTTAAATAAATCTAAAAATCGCATCAAGGACTCATCATTAGTCTTTTGGCATGATAATTTAATTATTTTATCTCTCTAAATGTAAATTACTTGATAAAATGGTAAGATCTAAAAGGGGGATAACCAAAATGATAAGGATTATAAAAAATTCAAACTTTTCTAAATTTCATTAGTTCATTATATTTCAACACATATTCATCATATGTTTTAACAAAAAAAATTAGACCCATTGTGAATAGAAAAATAATTTATATTAATTTAATACATTCAATAATTCTAATGTTTCCCCTCCCCTGTCAAATAAAAAGTCACTAGTTTCGCTCTATTACTCACAGAGAAAAATACTTTTGATCTGGACAAGATGTTCCCTAACCCCTTCCTATAATTCTTTCCCACATTCAAGATGCCTTAGTTTTGGTATAACAACCTCTTTATAAGTGTTAAGTTGTTAATAAATGGGATCTTCCCATGGAAATGTAATTCTTTTATTTAAGTGTTTCTATTTTATTTATTCTTCCACTTCCATAAAATATTTTTATCCTAATTTAAAATAATAACACCATTATCCTAAACTAATCTAGTATATTAAATGGGAATGTAATTAATATTTCGTGTGTACGTGTGAACTATCACCTCCACAAACTGATCTAGTAAATTTTTCATAACCGCCTCTAATTTATAGTTGCAATAATGTAATTAAGGGTAATCATTGATATTAATGACATATTAATCATTGGAGGATAATAATATATCAATTACATTCTTACTTTCAATACCCGTAAAAAGTATAATGTCGTCTGTGCGTACATGTGAATTATAACATCCACAAAGGGATGTGACTCAATTTTATTCATTACATAACATGTTTGATATATACATATTTATGTATATTTAAATGAATTATATTATATTAATTGTTTTACTATCATTTATAAAGGATAAAATAATATTTACCTTCTTTCTATATAGATCAATGAAAAATGGAAAATGTTACTTGTGTGTAGGTACGACCTGCCATCTCTCTGATTATAACATTGTTAATTTATCAAATACATAATTTAGGGTTTGATTTAAAATAATAATGTATGAATAAAAGTAATAATAAGGTTTTGAATCTTACTCAGGATATGATGAACTTATGACCACGTGTCACGACCCGCCTTCACTAGGATAAAAATGGGACATCAACATGCTAGACCCTTCCTTCTTCAAGTCGAAGGAGAGATAATGACCCCAATGTCCCACCGTCAGTAGGCCCTGAAGTGGTAAATATAACCATTGGCATATAATCACATGTAATATGGAAGCAATTACCATTTTCATAGAAAAATAATTGGAGATAAGATAATAAATCTCAAACAACTCCAAAAACAAAAATTAAAAGTAACGAAAAAAACCCTTTTACACATTCATGTTAATAATAAAGTGATACAAAGTAAAAGAAAACACCGAAGGTAAGTTCCAAGAGAAACAAAAATAGCAACAAAGACTATCCCAAAACCCAAGCTAGTAAAGTCTGGCACAATCTTCATTTTCCTCCTAGAAACACGAATGTAGTTTTATATACATAGGGTGAGTGTACAAGTATACTCAGTAAGGAAATCCAAAAGCTCTAATGCACTAGTGGGGAGTCATTCTAATGACCCGTAAGAAAATAGAGATAACAAAAGAACCTATCAAGGAAACTATCCACCCAACCTCACCATATAACACTCCCCAAATAATGCATGGCAGGTAAGGTAATTGTAATTGGACATCAATATTTGGGTACCCCGCACCACTTTCCCACTGGTTATTTAGGACATCCAATGCACCAAACCTCCCTCATAAGTTCCACTACAATCCCAATTCCACCCCAACAACAACCTAATGGGCTATCACAACCATGAATCCCACCCTTAGACACCTAGTCCACCATGACCACACACATTTCTACCAGCAGACAGCAGGTCCACAACAACCACTTCCACACCCATGACCCCTAGTCTAGAACAACCACTACCACACCATAGGAAGCCAATACCTCAACCCAACGATGGTTGGGAAACAATCCTACCTACACACACCTGGGATAACCACAAAAAAACACCCCTATTGAAGATTCTTGGGTACTAATGAACCTTAGGCCGTCACAAGGTGCCCAAAGATTCTTAGGATACCTAGGTGAGGGATATGAAAGGAACTAATAACTACCCACTCATATGAATGTTGGAAAAAACACCCTCTCCCATGAAATGGGGGTGTTCATAATGAAGTGATCAACATGGGTGGGGTGAGAATATGAAACAAAATAACTAAATATATACATATATTTTAACAAGAACTCATCCCAACCAAAGGGTTATGAAACTATCCCATACACAGACACTGTTTTTACTATTCCTACATGCACAAATACACAGAAACCAAAACCCGAGCATAACCCATTTCTGGAAAAAAATCACCCATTGTTCCTATTCTCTTTATCTAGTTCAAGTGATTCAATTTAAATAACTCTTAACTACTAGGAAACTAACAGGTATATCCACAAGCTAAGAAAACAAATGAAGGAAAACAGCCAACCAACAATTTAAGCATTCACACAGAGTTCACTATTAAAGTCACAAAAATAGAAGGGATTTTTGAGATCCCTCAATGTAATGGAACAAAACCAAGCCCTAACATGAATCCCCATGTGGCCTCAAATCCCAAACCAACAACATAACAAAATGAGATCTCATCCCCATCCACATCACCCAACATTCATAAATTAGAACAACAAAGTGTACAAGAGGATAGAGAAAGAGAGTTCTCAAATTTAACCACACCATTTATCAAGTTCCTTCTTTCTGTTTATTTAACCAGGATTATCATTAAATGAATCTTATTCATTGGGAATTCGTGTTATTGAGAAAAATTACATGATTAACCAGTTCCATGTTATAGCCATTCAACCAGACGATTATCCAGAAAAAAGTGGTTCATTATTACACAAGAAAAGACCACCAACAACAACTATTTTCAGTAGAAACATTCCCATAAATTTCACTACATAAAAATTAAGATAAAATAAGTATTGAAACATCATCATCATACACAACCCTTCATTCTTTAGAGTTCATTTATTATCTTTGTTAAGGTACAATTTCGTCCACATCCTTAGGGAAGCATTATCAAACCCACACCGCATGATACACAGTAAAGAGAGATGAAGAAAATCCCTTCTATGATGGTCAAGGATCAATGTTTTTATCCTCACGTCAAGAACTAAGGGTGTGTAACTTGCCGGAATGGAAAACCTGAGGGCTTCAAGGACTATCGGGAAGGGCTCCAGCAAGGGCACACGATTATTCTTTGTAGTAAGTCTCTATGGTGTACTTTATACAATGGAATGGAATTCTGAAGCGACGACCTCAACATAAGAAAATGAATGATCCTAAAATTTGGGACACCATGTCGAAGTACATAAAATCCGGTTTGTGGATCAACGACATATTTGGGTTGTTTCACATGCTGGAATTAATTTATATTTATTAATTCTCCTCGGTGATGGTCGTGGTAATTGCTGTGAGTTAATGTTTTTCCTTTAAATAGTGAAAAATGCATAATAGGGGTGAATATATAAAACATGAAAAATGTTTGACACCGTGGAAAAAGGCCACATGTCTTGGTAACTCAAGGGTCGCCCGACTATTGGGGATTTAAATCATCTTTTTCTGGATTTAAATAGATTTGAAATGGATATTAAAAAAATCACATCAAAAGATACATTACTAGGGGAGAACAAGAAGGTCTTAGAAAAATATTAAAGGACTTACTATTATGTGAGTCACCATCGCCCTGGAACGGTCGCCCTGAAACCATCACCCTGGAAGATTCACCCTGGCACCATTTTCATGGCCTCATCGTCATGGAACCAATGTCTATTGGTGTGATGGATGTCCCATCTGTTCCACTGATAACCATTGGTTCCACCGATGCCCCTTAGTGCCACAAACGCTCATCAGTTCCACAGTTCGTTCAATCCTGAAAATTGGTATACTCTTTATTGTGTCACTGATGGTCCCCATGACACACGAAACACCAAAATTAGGAAATGTAATGGACTAATAGGTTCCATGACATTACATCAAATACCTCTCAAAATATTCTCCCCTTATATAATTCAAGTGTAAACCTGAAGAAAAAGGGGGGGGGGTCGGGAAAACCACCTCACAATATACCTCTCAGGGACAAACCACCCTAGAGTTTTTCAAAAGCTGGAACAAGCCTCGATATCAAAGAACACCTCTCCATTTCATATCTCTTGAACAACTATGGATATACTACCACTCTTCTCCCCCAAGAAGTCACAAAAACAAATAATTTTCACATCTCACAAACATATGGGTTAGAGAGTCTCCTCATCCATGTGAAGATATTATCTACTCTTGTAGCACTGACTCAACCATACAGGATTACTCACATCAAATTTAATTTGTCTTGATTAGGGATCAGGTTCTCCCCTCCATACAGTTTGGACTTCTCACAAGCAATTAGTGAATAAGAGAAACATCTCATCTCCTAGAAAATGGGGTCAAACATTAAACCACAATAATGTTAAAGGAAATACAAAACCAAACTCAAAACATATTTGGGTATTGGGCATGCCTCTATCCCTCCCATTCCCCGATACTCTACTCAAGTCCATCATGCCATCATAACACCTGAACAAAGGTAACGGCTCATCCATGAAGTGTCTACTCCTCATGATCCTAAATCATCACTGGTCACTCCACATACGTTACATCGTCCTCGATATCCTGCTCTCCCTAGTCAAGGACGTGCAAATCATCATGTAGATTCTGACATAGATGAGACACATGGAAGATTTCATGGACCCTCTCTAGAGGCGGTGGTAGCAACAGCTGATAAGCCTCTTCGTCAACCCACCACAACACCTCAAAAGGTCGGAAAAACCTAGTAGAAATATAATTTCCCATACTGAACCACTGTTGACCACACCGAGGGGAGACCTTTGATAAAAGTTTGTCCCCATCCTTAAACTCCAAGGGTCTCCTCTTATGGTCGACATATGACTTCTTTCGGTCCTGAGTCACCATTATCCTCTCACTCAAAAGTTGAACCTCCTCTATCGTGCTCTACACTACTTCTAGGGAAAGAACACCTTCTTCCCCAACCTCAGTCAAGCACATGAGAGAATGACATTACCTTCCATAGAAGGCTTAAAAAATCCATAGCAATGATAGAGTGATAGTAACTTTTGTTGGAATTCTCCACCAGGGGAAAGTGTCGTTCCCATGATCCCCTGATGTCAAAAAGCATTCATGTAACATGTCTTCCAATGTATGGATGGTCCTCTCAATTTTACCATCTGTCTAGGGGTGGAAATTAGTACTAAGGCATAGTTTGGTGATAAAAGAATGTTGTAATCCCTTCCAGACATTTGAGGTAAACTGTGCATCCTGATCTAAGACTATGGACTTCAAAACTCCATGAAACCACACCACCTTATCAACATACCTCATTACTAAGGAATCCATTGTGCACAACTCCTTGATTTCCATGAAGTGGGTTGATTTCAGTAGTCAGTCTACCATAACATAGATAGAATCACATCCTTCTTGATCCCTAGGTATTCACATCATTAAATATTTCAAGATTTCATCCCACTACCATTCCAAGACATCTAAATGCTATAATAGACCGCCTGGAACATGGTGCTCAACCTTCACCTACTGGAAGACGAATCACTTTTCTAAAAACTCCACCACTACCCATTTCACCTTGGGTGACTAAAACTAACCGCTCAGTCACTAGTAAATATCAAAATATATTGGGTGTACCACCAGGTTTGAGTTATGAAACTCACCAACAACACTCTCATGAATCGTCTCTGAGATAAACAACTTCTTACAGAAAATCAAATGATTCTGACCATCTTATGACCACCATTCTAAAGCATAACCCCAGCTAACATGGACATGCATCACTTTATCTTATATGTATCCCTACTGACAGTTCTCCACCTATTGTACCAAGGAAGATCGCACTGTCATAAAAAATAGATAACCTCTACCATCCTCCACTCAATCGCTCAAACATAAAGTGGTCAACTCTTCAATTTATCTCTAGTAATCTGATGACTATCAAACAACATCCTTTTGTGACTTCCTACTCAAGGCATAGTCTATCACATTCTCATTACCTATGGTGTAAGATATCTCGAAGTTCTAGTCCTAAAAAACATTATCAACAACAACGGTTGCATGTTCAGGTATCGTTAGGAGAAGTCAAACCTCAAGATCTTGGGATCTGTGAAGACAAAAAAGAATTCCCCAATAATATAATGCTGCCACAACATCAATATGAACACTATCGATTCCAAATCATCATCCTCGGTGGAATAGTTACATTCCCGAGGATGTTACTTCCTAGACACACAATATATCACTCCTTGCTGCTGCTTCACCACACACCCCCATCCTAGACCTAAAGAATCACAGATCACTTGAAATTTTACCCCTTCATCTTGAAACATATGCACTGGGGAACTGAAAATCTTCACCTTTAGATAACTGAAGGCTTTGTGGCACAACTCACTCCAAACACAATCCTGGTATTTCTTGGTCAAGGCTTTCAAAGGTGTTGCGACTCAAGAGAAGTTGGGTATGAAACTCTAGTAGTAACCTGATAGAACCATGAAACTGAAAACCTATGCCATATTCAAGGGCACTGACCAATAAATAACTGCTTCAACCTTTTATGGATCCACATCTATTACCTGTTTGGACACCACGTGTCCAAGGAAGTACACCTCTCGTGTCCGTAACACTCACTTGGAGTTCTTCCCTTAGAACTGGTGGTGTCAGAGGACCTCCAAAACTATACTCTTATGCTATGTTTTATCCTCCTCTGATAATGAATAGATCCAGATTTCATCAACAAACACGACTACATACCGGTCTAGATACATGCAAAAAATGGATTTCATGTGTACCATGAATGCGATTGGTGCATTTGTAATGTCGAACAATATGACCATGGACTCAAAGTACCCATATCTGCATCTAAAAGCAGTCCTCAAGATGTCACCCTCTTTCACCCTAAACTACTGATATATATACCTTAGGTCGATCGTATAGAACCATAATGATCCCATAATTGGTAAAAAAGGTCGTCGATCCTCATGAGGGGGTAACGATTCTTGACCATTTACCGATTCAGCCTTTAGTAATCTATACATAGCCTGATCCAACCATATTCCTATGTTACAAAAAATAATGCAGCACACCACGGTGACAAGCTCAGTTGGATAAAACCCTTCTTCATCAGGTCATCATCATGTATCCAAAACTCCCGCAACTCAGAAGATGCCTTCTGATAGGGATCCATAGAAATCGGATGGGCACTAAGTTGTAAGTATATCCCAAACTCGGCATCATATCGAGGGGTAGGGTCACAACCACTTTAGTTAAGACATCTAGGAACTCTCCAATGATCCCTAGACTTCCACCATATCTAAGTATTCTAGTTCTGCTAACAGCTCGACAAGAATGGAAAGACGGGGCTCAAAATGTTGACATCCCACTGGACAACCTCGCTCCCCGACCAAAGCTACACTCTGGCCGCTGATATATAAGAACATGACCCTTCTTCAAAATCAGCCGATAATGGAAAACCAATAAAATAACTAGTAGATTCCTAAGATGAAATCATATGGTTTCTTTTGTTGCATATGAAGGTCCTCGCTGGACTAATGTATCCCCAAGATCAGTTGGTGTCCCCAGCAAACATAAGACAAACTGGTCTGACCTACAACTGGTGTACTCAATACCATGGGAATGTGATGTATCTCTATGACTAGACCATGAAAGTGGGCTAAAATGGTTTAAACGAAGGAGAAAAAAGTTCCAGAATCAAACATGCTATAAGTAAGAGTATTGGAAAAGTTGATCGTACCTCGAACGACCTTCGACCACGCTAGAACTACTGCCTACATAGAATATAACTGTCCACACCCAGATCCTCTACCCCTCGGCTATCGGTCACCTCCCTAACCATGACCTGGTCTGGTTCACTAAGGTCCACCCTATGGTTGTACTCCTCAATCAATGTCTTCTCTCGGAGGAGCGAGATATTGTGGCCCCTGATGTTTCTGCCGAAGATGACTGGCTGTTAACTGATTCTGTTGAGGTGGGAACTGAACCTAACCTCCTCCACTATAATAAACTCGGTCTGGGTACTGATTTTGGTGTTTTCCAAGGCTACCATAGATAATGAACCTCGGTCATAGGATCATTGAGAAAGGGTGAGTACCAGGAGATCGAAGCTAGAACTATTGAGGTTTACTTCCCATAAACCAAAACCTAAAAGACCCTGATGTTGGAGGCCTGCTGCAAATGAAATTCCCCTCCAATGAGCTCCAATGTCTCCCCTCTCACGGAACACCTCCTAGAATATGAATCCTCTTCACCACATTATCCATCTTCTGAACCTCCAAGCACATCAATAGAGTGAAGGGAGTTATAATATATTGAAGGTATGTTTAGAGTGCCTCCTCTGTGATTCTTTCTTGCTACTCCTCATCTGGGAAGAGGTCTAGAGAGAAAAGAAGGAGATCCTTGATCCTTATCTCCAAATACCTCAAAATCATACTCCCCTAATAGAGGGAGAGTAACTCCTACCTCTTCTCAGCCTTCATTGTAGAAGAATGGAATACCACATAGAACTCCCACTTAAAGTTGTTCCACGAAACCATTTCCTCCTTCGTCACCCCATGATAGTGCATCCCCCACTGAGGCACCACTCACCGCATCTGGCTCATAAATAGAGGAACCCTATACTCCTCCAGTGCTCAAATCAAGTTGAAATCTATCACCAGCACATAAAACCATATCTCCATCCCCATATTTGATACAATTCCCTTGTATTTCCCAAGGGCCTACTACTGAAATGTACGGATTTCCTTTAAACCCTGGCCATCCTCCTCCTCTCGCTCAGCCCACTGCTGAACAACCAAATCAGCCTCTCGGGCCTTGATCTCCCACACTACTCATGGTCATCTTCTGGGTTACACGGATTAAAGGTATCTAAATAAATTCCTATGTCAATGTACTATAGGATATCTCATTAAATTTTTTCTTAAACCTATTTTTCATTTTTAAACTCCCAAAACACCCTGAACACACAAAAACAGAAGTCATTATGATGCATGAAAATTTCCTAGGGTCTCTACCCTACAATAATTATAGCCTCTCTTGGTAATTTGGTTGGTCCAAAGTCATTGTATTGGAACACGTGGGGGCTAAAATATACAGTCCCCTCCATTATTCTCTAGCCTATTTCATGCACAATGTTTTGCTAACACTATTACCATGCCATCCCATGCAATCCTCATTATGCCTAACTCTAAACTCCATTATATATCTCAATAATCATCCTCTGATACCAATCTATCACAACCCACATTCACCATGATGATGAAATGGACAGAAACCTACAAGACCCTTCCTTTTTCAAGAAAATGGAGAGATAACGACAACTGTGACTGGCCTTCAGTATGCCCTGATGTGGATACTAGCAACGAGGGTATAGAATCACAAGTAATATGGAATTAATTACCCTTCTATAGAAAAATATCTGGAGATAAATGGAAAATCTCAAAAATCTCCAATTATTGAAAGCAAAGGTAAACCGAAAAACCCCTTTTCCACATGCATGTTCAAAATAATGTGCTACAAAGTACAAGAAAATCCAAAGTAAAGTACCAAAAGAAAGAAAAATAATGATGAAAATCCTGATGCACAAGCTAGTAATGTCTGGAATGGTCCTGAAGGTCCTCCTCGAAACCTAAAATCAATTTCATATTTGTAGGTTGAGTATACAGGTATACTCAATAGGGAAAACAAAAATATCTTGTGCACAAGTTTGGAGGTATTCTAATGAACCTAAGAAAATAGGGATAATCAACAAACCTAGCAAGGAAACTATCCACCCATCCTCCCCAAGAACACTCTCCAAATAATGAATGTTGGGTAAGGTAATAGTAATAGCACATTGATATTTGGGTACCCCGCATTGATTTCCCAGTGGCTATTTAGGACATGATATGCATGAAACCACCCCCAAATAGTTCAAATATATTCAAAATGTCATCCCAAACACAACTTTATTGGATTTCACCACCACACATCCTACTCGCAGACACATGGGCCACCACAACCACACACATCCTCACCTGGAGACACCTGAACCACAACAACCACTTCCATGCCCAAAGACACCAGGGCTAGAATAACTGTTTCCACACCCAAAGCCAACTAGGAACCATCTCGAAGCCACTTGGGAATCAATCATGCCCGCACACACCTGGTCCAACAACCAAAACACACCTTGCACGAAGTGTCTTGGTCCCTAATAAACCTTAGGCCGTCATAGCCTACTCAAAGAGTCATGGAAAATCTGGGAGAGGGATAAAATAGAGATAATATCCATCCACTCATAGGAATGTTGGGGAACCCCCCCCCATTAAAAGGGTGTGTTCTCCTAGATGTTCTCAACAAGGTTGGGGTGTGAATAAAAAACATAAGAACTAAATTTATACATAGAGTTGAACAAACAACCATAATATCCAATGTGTTATGAAACCAGCCCATACACAAACACTCTAATTACTATTTCGACATGAACAAATACAAAAAAACCACTTCCCAAACACAACCCATTTCTAGAAAACAATCCCCCATTGTACTAATCATCCTTATCACGTTCAAGTGATTACTAATAAATAATCCATCACTACCAGGAAACTAATAGGCATGGCCACAATCCAAGATCACAACTGACGGAAATGAGACAAGTCGTAATTTAAGCATCCACACTTGGTTATCTTGTAATGTAAAAATATAAAAAGGGATCTATTATATCCCAAAAAAGTAGTGGAACCAAAAAAATACATAACATGTAGCACCACAAGCCCTCAAATCGAAAAAATCAATTGAAAACTAGGATATCACATCGCCATCCACATCACCCCACAAGAACAATGAAGAAAAACCCTGTGTATTAGAGCACATTGTAACGAGGTTTTCCAGGATTACCACATCATTAATCATGTTCTTTCATTATGTTTGGTTAACTGCAGTGATCACATAAAGATTATTATTCATTGGGAATCTATTTTATCAATATACTTCACGAGATTAAAAGATTTCAATGTTACAACCATTTAATCTCATGATTATCCAGAAAAACAGAGGTTCATTAGTGCGTAAGAAAGGAATACAAACAACCACTGTTTTCGGAGGGCATAATCCCATACAATTCACGACATAAAAATGAAGATAAAAAAACCAAAAAACATAATAATCAAAAAAAACCCTTCATTATTTAAAGTCTGTTTGTTATATTCTTTAAGGTTTGGTCTTTTCCACATCTTGAGGGAAGAATTATCATACATTCCCTACATGACACACGGTAAAGAGAGACAACAGGAAACCAAACATGGATGATCAAGTATCAATGTTTTTATCCTTGCATCAAAAACTGATGGTGTGCAACCTATAGGAAAGGAAAAACATGGGATTCATGGTTGAGCGGGAAGGGATCCAATATAGGTGCACGATTTGTCTCTAGAGTAACTCAATAGGGCATACCTTGGGGAATGGAAAAGAATTATGAAGAGATGTTCTCGGCTTAAAAAATGCCAAATCATAAAATTAGGGAGACAATTTCGAAGTACATTAATGTTGGTTTGTGGCATGACCGCATGGTTGGGTGGTTTCACACATTGGGATTAATTGAGATTTAATAATTATCTGTGGAGATGTTGGAGATTATGGGTGTGAAATAATAGATTTCTGTTAAGTGGAGAAAAAGGCATAATAGTGGTGAAACTTTAAAACAAGAGAAAGGAGTGACACCTAGGTAAAAGGCCACACTTTTGGGAAATGAAATGGTCTCCCTACTATTAGGGGATAAAAAATCATTTACAGGACATAAATGGATTTGAAATGGGTATTAAAAAGCATTTAATTTAAAAGATACATTACTGGGAAAAAACTGGAAGCTATTGGACACATTGGGAAGGAATCACCATTAGGTGAGTCACCATCGCCCTGGCACTGTCGCCCCGACACCATCGCCATGGAACCATTTCCTTGGAACCGTCGCCCTTACACCATCTCCCTCGCAATGTCTCTCTAGCATCTATGCAGATTGGTGATATGGATGACCCATCGGTTCCACTGACATTCATCAGTGCCACCGTTCGTTTAATCTTGAATTTTGGAAAACTCATTAATGGGTCCCCGATGGTCCCCCATGACACCCCGAAAACCATAATTTGGAAAACTGGTAGACCAGTAGGGTCTTTTCCTATACACCACATGTGTTATTGAAATCATAACATGGTCATTTTCGACTAATGTACTAAATTTCATCAAAATTTCTGACGTAAACTCAAATAAAGAACTAATTATTATAACATGTTAATTAATTTCATAAAATAAATAATAAATAGAAAATGGTGTTTATGAAAGTATAAATTAACCTAAGGGTATTATTTATGATGAACAATGAACATATATGACCAATCTACCTCAATGTAAGGGTCTTCATCTCGATCTCCTTTCACTATGAAATTTATTGATAATATAAAATATTATTCTTATATAAGGTGTATATAGAGCCACTATGGAATTTCATGTAAATAAGTTATCTATAATAATGTTATATAATGTCTAGTTAAATTTTATAATTCATTAATATTAATATTTAAACGTTCAAACTGGTATGGGACACCTTAAACATTTAAATATTTAATTATCAACTACTTTTCTTCATGATATTAATTTAATTATTTATAATATTGATATAAATGTATTTTAATGGGAATTATAAATAAATTTATAATTTTATTATTATTATTTTCAAAAATATATCTTTTTACATGTTTTAATGGAACATTTTCACAAATGATAAACAGAATGTTCTTTTTAATGTATACAGTGACAAAAACTTCTCTGCCCCCATGACTATTATTTCATCCTTGGATTTCTCTATAGGCCTTACAATTTTTTTTAAAAAAGAAATCATGTATTCCCATTTATGGGTAATTTGGTATTGAAATTTTTTATGAAAATGGAATGATTAGTTCAATAACATGAAATGATTTTCTTTAATTGAAAATGCAATTTTATGAGTGAAATGTTGATAACTGTAATATATGTGTGTGTTTTGATTGTATATAACACATGGTAATTTGATGGGTGGTTGTGTGAAAAACCATTGAAGGGTGATTTAATGATAAAAAAGGTTGGGTGGTTAAATGTTAACCTCTAGTGCATTGTTTGTGGACATTGGCCCTATAGTTCTTCCATTTGTAAGGGTGACATGTATAGATGTTCACAACATTATTATTTCATTTGAGTTTCATTATGTCTCAAGTCACATCTATATGTTTTATGTTCTCTAGATTGATATTATGATAATAATTTGATTTAAAAATGGTAACCAGTGATCTTATATTCCGTGAATATTATTTTCTACTTCTTAAAGATAAGATGTAATACATTATGATAAAGTATTAATGGGTGACATGTTTTCATAAGGCTAATAGTTTTTCCATCATTGTGTATCCCTTACTGAGATTTTTATGCTCATCCCATGTTTTAAAAAAAATCATTGGATTTACAGGAGAAAAGAGACTAGGATGGGATCATGGTAAAATTAGTGACTAATGAACAAAAAAACATATTTCATTTAATAGTTTTTGTTTTGTGAAAAAAAAGGATAGTAATTAGAAGTGTCTACTTTGTAATATTTGAGTTTTTATGTATGGGTTACGAAATAATTATTTAATTCTATAAACATTAGAATATTCTCAATTTGAAATAAATTCAACTTATTGACATAAAATAAGATTATGTAATGATTATGTTCAGGTCCTTAAATTGTCATCACTATACATTATTTTTGAATATGTTCACTTTTTGGCTTAGAAACATTTTTTTAAAAATTGTTTTCATATAGGGAAAATGTTTTTATCTTATGAAATGAAATAATTATATATTTATTAATGTTTTTAATGAGATTTGTAAATTATATAATCCATAATATAAATCAACATTGATTTTATTGTTGTTATAGGAAATGGAAATATTTAAATTATGTCTTATACTTAAAATTTAATTATTCTAAAATGGGGTTTCCTTAACGTTTTCACACATCTTTAAATTTAAATTATTCTTATTATAGATATTGAACCTTGTAAAATAGATGAATATTTTTAACTATAATAATTATTATGAATTAATTTGTTCAAATTAATTTATATTAAATGTTAATTGTGGAAATAGTAAAATTTTGTTTCAACATTTATGGTTTAAATTGGTTTACATGGGGATTAAAAATTTATTAAGGGTGGAATTTCCACCCAAACCTATATAACTATAATTTTATGAAGATATATAAACCATATATTATCAAAAAATCGAATCATTATCTATTGGGAGTCCCTTTTCTAATATAGTGACCTTGTATCATTTAAATATTTTAGAAAATTCATTGTATGTTCCTACCCTAATATATTAAAGTCACCTCTTATACTGCCTTATTCAAGCTATTTAAGCATTTTAGGTCATAAAATACAGACTCTAAAATCATACAAGAGTCAATACCTTCATCCTGGAGCTTAATTTCTCCTCTAAATATCAATACATAAATGATTAAGTTGTAATCTAAAGGTGGTCTCTCAAAGAAGAGGGGGTTAGGGTGATTATGAAGCACAAAATACTCAAGGTAATGTTTTAACATTAAAATATATTTTTTATAATATTATTTAAGATTAAATATTCTATAATTTATATATATTATCTAACTTTACAACATATTATTTTTTTCATCAAGTCTAGTTATTTTGGGATATTTTGTGTTTTCCTTTCTTTGTCATCTATATAAGTAATTAACAGAGTGAAAGTGATATTTAAAAGAAAATTCACTGAATTTTCCCCTTGGGATGGGAATATTTTCTTCAATTCCCATTTTTCATTTAATTATTTTCAATAAATATTTTAATATTCTAAAAATATCACATAAATCTATGTTAAACTATTTTTTCTTTCTTTACAATGTTTAAAATGAGTACTCTTAGCATTTTCTAAATACGTTTCTATTGATTTTTTATGGAAAATGCGAAAGGAATTTGTATTTTAATATAAACCAAATTAATGGATCATTACACCATCATTTATACTATTAAATTTTTATATTCTATTATATGTTAAATTTTATTATTAAATTGAAAATTTCTTCTATAATATTTTTTATATTTTTTCAACTTTTAGAAGTGATTTACAAAAAAATGTTATTTACTTCTACAATGTTCTATTGAAATTTTAATGGTATTTTCATAAATTACAACATAATTTGATATATTTTAGGATTTACTAGGGATGTGAGGAAATGATACTATATTTACATTTTCTATAGAATATTTATGATTATGATGGCTAAATTTTATGAAACCCCAAATATTCTCAATTTGTTATATTATGATGTCTTGATGAATGGTTTATGATCTTGTTGAATACATGTGTATGGTTTTTATTATGTTATAGGTGGTATGTGGATTGTATTTTCTCCCAATAAATTTGGAAAGGATTGATTTATCATGAGATAATTATGAATTGAATGGGGAGTGAACTGTGTTTAGTAAGGGGAATTGTCAAATAATATAGTATCAGGATAGAACCATGAATTAGTAAATAATGGGATAAGAAGTGAACGAAATCCACTATGATATTTTTTGCATTGATCCTGGGCTAATGAAATCATTTTATATGATTATGTGTATTCCATAAAATTATGACTTCTGATTATGATTTATTCTCATTGATTATAATTTATTATTATTGATTCTTCAATATGTCGTCATATGTATTTTTATTGAAAATAATTTATTCCATATTCCAATATGAAATATATTTGAATAATTAGGTATTATTATTGAATGTTTGGATCATTTATACATATTATTATTCTTATCACTTGATCAAACATAATTATTTTGTGAAATATGTCATGTTTCCCTTAATGAGCATCTAAGATCAAACCTTATTATGTATCCCTTCATCATGTTATAAATCAATATATTAGGTATTATATTTGCTAGAAGGTTTCATGTTGTGAATAATGTAATCAGATACCATATAGATCTTTTATATACAATTTTTTATCCAGGTTTCCAATTTAACTAAACCGTTATAGTGTCTGGAAGAACCATATTTATATGAAATGAATATTCTTCTATTAGATATATTTATTATATATTAATAGTTTGGGTCTCTATAGTTTGATTGGTCAATTTTACATTCATTATCATAAAAATATTTCAATGTAATATTCACATTCACCTTTATATATTTTAGTTTATTATTCATCCATTAAATAAGTGTAAATTCAATTATGTGATCTTCGCTCCGAACTTTTGTTAGACTGAGAGTGAATGAATTATTATTCTTATTTTTTAGATGAAATATTAGTTTTATAAAAATAATTCTCCACAAAATGTAGATTTCCCATTATATAAATTACATTACATATCTCTACAGTGAAACTAAACATATCATTTTTTGACCTTTATTATAATTCAAACAATGACTCATCCTAAATTTTACATATAATGATTTTCATTTGGAAACATTGATATATCATTACATGTAATATTTTTGAAATATATCACATTATGTGACTGTATGAATTATAATGTGTCTAAATGTAGTGATATACAATATTCTTCTAATAATATTCAAATAATTTTTTAGGTTAAAGGATCAACTTATATTTCATTTAAATAGCCTCAATAACATTTTATTTTGTGTAGAATCATAATTGGGATTTTTTTAAATCTTGTTTTAAAAATATTTAGTATAGATTTAATATTAAATAATGATAAATATATTCACATACATGTTATAAAATCCATAAAATAATTAAATATCACATGGAATTAAAATTTATAAAAAATAATTCACCTATTTTGATGAATCATTAGACATGTACACATTCTATATTACCAAAATAATTATTTCAATATTAATAATGAAAATTAATGTACTTATGATTACTTTTAATTTTTTAAATTGATAAATTTTATATTCTATAGAGTGTTTTGAACCTAAAATTCCAATCTCTATGATATTCTATCATATCTATGGTTTTAAAATAAAAGTGGGGAGTAATATGAGGGGGTTGAATCAACATTGACTGATACATCCCATTATAATTTTTTCTCTCATTTATTTTAAATTCATATAACAAACCTATAACTCATTAGAATAATAAATAAGGAAAATATGAAAATCATTACAAAAATCACTAGGATATCCAGCTCATTATGAGAGTCTAATTCATTGTGGTTGAAGGGTGTTTTCCCCACATTAGAAAGTATTTATATTTCATTAAATGAAAATAATATATATAGATTATATTATTGACCACTTTATAATGATATCACCTAATTGTCACAATTTAAATGTAGCATGTCACAATATAAAAATCAAAAAACATCATGAAATATTATCAGTAATTATCATAACCAAGAATTTATGATTTTTTAATTTTTTCACAATGTATGTTTCATATATCATACAAGTGTTCACTTTTTCACCACCCCAAAATCATCCATGAAATCTTAATAAAAATCTATATAATGTTATGTAATTATTTGTAAATTTCCATAAATAGATATCTACATATTTATATTAACACAAAAACCATGGTATTAATAAATAAAATATAGAGTAACACATAATAAACAATAAATTTTAAAATCAAGTATCAAATCAATTAAAAAATACCAAGAAATAATTTTTTTAGAAATTCCATTAGAATATCATAAAAATTATGATGTGATTTATTAAATAATTACATGTCTAGTTTCATCCTCCAAAACAATGATAGAAAATTATTACAGACGATATCACCACATTGAAGAAAGAAGAGTCCATAAAATACATATAATATTGTTTAGAGAAATATATTTTAATTTTCTTCCACACTGTCACTAGTATCTATTGAATTTTATATTTCCATAATGACATAATGTATTATTGTAAAAGTGGACTATTCATTTGGTTCATAAAAAAAAGTCTTATTATTGAAAAACTTCCAACACATCAATATGATCTATGAAAAAGTCATAATGGATTATTGTATTAGGGAAAATGGGTACATCAACATATTTTACCTCAAATTTCTACATCACATCCCATTATTTTCTTCCAAAAAATAACCCTTCTAAAAAAATAATTCAATTTTTTTTCATAAGATAGTGGAAGGAAAACATAAGAATAAGTGAGATCTAATACTCAATAAGGGTAAAAATAAGAGATATCATCTAATAATCATAAGTGAACATTAGATGAGAATAAATTTATGAGAAGATGATAAAAAAATAATTATTATACCCAATAAATAAAAGTTATTTATTTACGAATTGTGGAATATGTTGTTGTTAGTCAATTGAAATATGTCATAAGAGTTAGGAATCATCAATAATCAATAATGAATCATGATAATATATTATAATCATTATATATGAGGTTTTTGAATACACATAACAATTGAGAAAAAAATTACACTGTCAGGAAACTCTACCAAGACTATCATAGTGGATTGGGATCACTCCTCATTATATAATCTCCCTATTTAGAGTTCACTCCCAAAACTATCTTATTATAAAATGTCCCTTACTAAACTGGGTTCACTCCCCATTACAATTCTTATTATCTCATGATATGTCATTATTTACCCAATGAATTATAGAGATATAAAATTCAAGGACCAACCATCACATAATGACAACTGTACATAAGTGTTCCATAAGATCATAAAACATTCATCATAAAATTATACCATAACACATTAAAAGGATACCTAGTTCATAAAATATTAATCTTCATAATCACAAACCATCCAGAGAAATAATTTTGATGGTATCATTGGATTATATCTCCACTAAATCATAACAAACATCATAAGATGTTTTTATAGATGACATTACTATTGAATCATCATTAGAAAATTTCTAGAGGAAGATGAACATTTCCTTTTTTAATAACATATTTATAATCTAAAAACCCAAAATTTTAATGGAAATTTTCATTTTGAAGTCCATGAAATAAAATAATTAATTAGTTTTTTAAAAAATAGTATTTATGAGTTTTTGGGAAATTTTCCACATGGTGTATGTTAATATAAAAATTCCATTATCTTTTTGGAAAAATGTAAAAAGATCCATGTCTGGAACACCATAGGATGCATCATTTTAAAACATGGTCAATAAAGTAAAATTTAATAAAATATAATATTAAATATTTCATTATAATAGAAACTAAATTCATGAAAAATGTTGACATAAAATATGGACATTGAAGAAAACATTCCCAACTAGTGAATAAAACATGGTTGAATTTCCTTAAAATCTATTTTTTAGTATCATGAGTAATTACAAAGATGAAAATGACATAAAAAAATGTAATCTCTATAAATAAATTTACTAGAAAACAATAAATATTATTTTTGATATTTATATAATATTTTATTATCATTATATTTTAATGAAAAAACTATCTCGTAAAAATTATATAGTAAATTCAAACCCATACCTCAAGTATGTATTCCTTTGTAAGAACTCTGTATTACTATATAATAAATTTAATTTTTTTTATAATTATACTCAATAAACACAATAATAACTCTAATATTGTAACACCCAAAGATTTTATGAGATATATATTTTTTTTAATGCCTTCTATTATACACTACACCAAGATTAGCTTGTACTATACACAACACCGTATTATCTTGCAGTATATACAACAATATTCTTGGCTCGTGTTACACACAATTTCATGTTCTTTTTGTGGAAATTATTTTATGCGACATTAAGTATAGATTTTATTAAATGTATAAATGAAATAAGTTTTGATTATTTTATATGAAACACCAAACAGAGATTTCACTACATGCATCCCGAACGTGGATTTCATTACACACAATCAAGACCTTCTTCGATAGCGTGTTTAGTACGCAATACCAAGTTTCACTAAATGAGATATTATTATAATATTATTAAGAACTAGCCGTTATGAATAACAATACTCACTTTTGAAATTTTATAAATTTTATCATCCAAAATGGACTTCATTTTTGGATTCGGAATATCGAAATTAGCCTAGGGTGATTTTTTGGCAGTTTTCTTAAAATATTCAATTTTTTATGAATAGTGATAACACTAGGTTACTATTTAAAACCCATATTTTTATTTAAATAATTAATTATTTTATTTAAATTTATTTTTGGTCAAAATTGATTCATAATACCTATATAAGTTCAATGTAATTCATTTGAGTCATTTTATAATAATTTTATACATATAAAAATTTTATTGAACTTTTCACCGTCTTTTACCCACCTCCTAGGAGAGTTTGAAAATATACATAAAACTTAATTTTACCACCTCTGTCATTTGGTATTTCGAAAATTCAAGAGACACGGTTAATATCAAGGAGTAAAATGTGGTTCAATAAGATAAAAATATTTTTTGGTGAATAGTAACTTTTTCCTTTTTTTTACCACAGATAAAAGTAAATAGGGTAATTATGGGTTAAAATGATATTATTACTACCCTAACACATGTCCTAATTCTATTGTATAAGATTAATTAGACCAAAAACAACCTTATGAATAAAATATGACCATTTAGGTCCACTTGGATTACATTAGGACATTTATTATTATTTTATTTAAAGAAGAGATAAATAGTTAAAATCAATGTATAATAACTAAAATAATTTTAATATAGGGATATAAATAAGATAAATTAGATTATAAATATTAATTAGAAAGATAAAAAGATTTTCTACATAGTGGTATTTCATTTATAATTTTAAAACATTAAATAATCTAATTTATTTATGACACAATGATGATGCAGTAATTACCTTATTAATGAAATATTAACATAATTGATGATATAAATACCCAAATAAATTTTATTTTAGAATTTTTATGAATTACACTAATTTTATTGGTTAATATGACATGTCAGTATTTTTTTAAATAACTTTTTTCGAACTAATAATGCTGTTATGATTTTCAAAAAAAATAAATTACCAAATAGGGACAAAATTGACATAAAACAGTTTTTAAAACAAATATTATATTATAAAATGTTATTATATTCGAAAAAATCTAAGGTTCGGCCATGATACTTATATCATGATAGGTGTATCATTAATGGACCACTTTGGTGTCTCTTGGATGTATATGGTATGTTTATTAACTATATAATATAAAAATACAAAGTGACATGGTAAATGTCAATCTAATTAACTAAGAGTTAAAACTAAAAGATAAGGTTAATATAATGACCCAAACCTGTATAAAATATATTGGATGATATTATTTCGAACCATACCCCCTTTAGCTTCGATATAAATCATTTTTTAGCAATTATACACCGAATATGACTTTATTATAAAATAATATTTTGATTTTTTCCAAAGGTTCCCCTCTCCTCCCTTATAAAAAGGGCACCCCTTTCCTCTTCTCGTCACACCATTTTGAGCCTTGAAGCTTTTCCAACCCCTTATTATTTCACTTCCCCACTTCCCTATAAACATTCTGGAGGTTCTGGGCTTCTCAGAAGACCAACTATACATCCTTAATTGGAAGCTTAAAGGAGGTTCGTCGAAGAAGAGGTAATCTCTTCTTCCAATTTTCTCAAGTTTCTTTCTTCTTCTACTTCTTATTTAGTTGTCTCATTATAAAGTAATAACATAAGTATTACTTATATACTGATATGTTATTATAAATATGAAACAACCCTATTTCACCTTCTATCCATCCTACAGAAAACGAAATCACCACGCGTGCGTATGTATGGAATACCGTCTCTACGCCATGGTGTAATCTGTTTTCGACCACCACCTTACTTGCATGAGTATAATGGTTTAAATAAATAACTATATATGATTATTTTAAATTGATATTGATTCTGAAATATTATACATACTAATCAATACAATCCACAATCATGGGAATGATATCATCGCTCGTGCGTACGTACGGACTACCGTCTCCACGACGCGATGAGATTTATTCTCCATGTTAACCATTCATGAATGATTATAAAGTATATATAATGAATAATAATGAAATATATGACATAATAATGATACTGGATTTATGTATATATATATATGTATGTCATCTACTTAATTCAATTCAGTTCAATAAAGAAACGAAAATAGCATTCATGCATACGTATGGCCTACCGTCTCCATGAACGGTGAATTTCATTCCATTTATCGATCTATCATATATATTTATATGCTGAATATATATTATATATAAATCATGTTTTAAATTCTAGATTTATTTAAATCAGGATATATGTAACAATAACAAGAACAACAAGTCCAAACACGTACGATAAGTGAAACGATTTTACCCAAAACAGTGCTTTAACATGGAATTTATAAAAGAACAGGTAATAAAAAGTCATAAGTGAACTATATATGATATCATAACAATGAATATGATTCTGTAATAAGTCAATGACATTATTTAAATCATTAAACAGGAGTTTCGGAAACATACGAAGCATATCGGACATAAGGTAGTGGATAACTTTTCCAATCTCATTTTTATCCGAAATTATTTATTCGTAAGTATTTACTACGGTTATATTTATCATCCACATCCCTATTTTATAAAAATGGTTTCATGAATGATTAATTTCATTTTTACCCATTTTTTACTTTTACTACATAGTATGTAAGGAATCTTTCTATTGTTTACCATACGAGGTACTTTTTGACTTTTCCAGCAAAAGTACGAGAAGAATGTTTTTTTAACTTATATGACAAGAACCGATTTTTACAGTTTTATAACACATTATTTTCATGAATCTTACTCTATAATATTTCATTAATATTTTCAACAAAATACTTTTCTTTTAAAATTGCATGTCATTTTGTGAAAATAAAATGATTTTCAGGAAGAAAGGATATTTTCCTCAAGAATTCATTTCATGTGTTTTATTAAAACCATTTTTCATATAAGATGACATTATTTCATATGTGTATGTTCCAAATATAATATATCTATTATTTACATGGTTTCACTTTTCTTATGATGAAATGATATCCATTTGTTTTGTATGGATTATGTTATGATGGGATGATTTTTATGAAACCCATTTCTATTCTTTGGGTTATGATGAATGATTTATGTTTATTTTTTGGAAAAAGTAAGAATGACTTCATTATGACATGGGTGGGACCTATATCTCCCTCTAATGCAGTGGGTAAATATTTATATCTCCTGTGATATACATGGATGAAATGGTATGTTAATCTGGTTCAGTGATACAGGACTGCAACGAGGAGTGAACTCGATTCAGAAAGAGACTTTGTCCACTAAGATGGTCTTGGAAGCAATGCCTTGGCTACTATGGAAATCATAACAAGTTCTGAATGGTTTCCACAATTACAAGATATATTCCCATTCTATTTTATCAAGATTGATGTTCCAATATGATACATGCCTTACGTACTTCCAAGATTTATGTCTTTGCTCAATATTTTGATGTTTAAACATTATGTTCATGTTTTTAAGTTTAAATGTATATGGTTTGTTTTATTTTCTCCATGTTTACACGTAGTGAGCATTTGATCTCAACCTTTATATGTTTTCTTTTCCCAAGGATTTCAATAAAGGTTTTAGTATAGAAAACCAAAAGGGGAAGATCTTTTTGGGACATGCTGAAGATCTTTCACCATGAGTAGAAGATTACGTTTCGAGTTTCCAAAGACACTTAACTATTATAGTCCTTTGGTGTCTGTTTTTGTTATGTATTAAGTATTCCGCAAAAGTAATGTAATGTATATGTACGTTAAGCTTTGGGTCGCTATAGTTGGTATCAGAGGAAAGGTTTAGTCAACCTTTGGAAACTAGGATGCGAAAACTTTAGTGAGATCCCTAGAGATATTTCTAAGGATTGTCTAGGGTTGTCCCTAAGGTTTATTATAACTATAGGTTAGAATCCAAGAATTATGTTGACGATCATTAATAACCCTGGGTGATCCTAAGGTGTCATGGATTAAATAATATGTAATAAGTTAGACATCCAATATGTAACTCTTTATGATTACGTGGTTCCTCATTATTTTATCTGTTTCTTACACCATGGTATTTGGTTTTAGTCAATGGAGGGAACTAGAAGGAATTGGGTCAACATTGAATCCAATGGAAAAATTGGTGACTAGGAGCAAAGAAATTTCATATTTCCTAGAAAGGATGATTTTGTGATTTTTCCGAATCAGTCATCGTGATATATGATTAACAATGTGAACTTTAGTGGTATTCTCATTTTATCAAATAAGAGGAAGATGGACTTTTATGCATATTCACATGTTGAGGATCATAGAGAAAGGAAGATTGAGATTTGTAAAGAAGGAATGAAGAACCTTGATGAATAAATAAAATGGAGGGGAAGATGTTATCTGTGTGGAGAGAAGGGTCATAGAGTGACAAAATGTTATGGAGTTCAATGTCTTATTTGTGTACAACATGGGAATTACCCAACACAATTCCCTGACCTAAGAGGTTGCTTCCAAATCATGGAAGGACTTTTCCATGACAATCATTAAAGAGGGTGGTTTGAAGTGTTTATGTATTAGTATTCAAGAATATTGTTGTTGAGGTACTTTTATCATATATTGGAATACCTATATATTGGTCCATTGTAGTTTTCCATAAGAATATGGAATCGATAACCATGAAAAGTTATTGAACTATTTTTTGGAAAGAGGATAATATGTGCATAACGAAGGGATACAGAGAAAATAATATGTTTGATAGTATTCATGAGCTCAGGACTAATATAAGGACAAAGTGATATCATGGTTTGAGTATAAAGAATTTTTGGGATTTTGGAATTTGGAAAGAGACAACTTTTGACAGAATTCATGTTTTCAACTAAGGTTCTATGGTAATTCATGTTGTAATTGAATACCTGATTAAGGTATTCAGAAGTTTGGAATGTGACCAACAAGATATATCGTATGATATATGGGGGATAAACGATGGTATTCACATGCTCGGTAGATAAAATTTCTAGTAATTGTTTTCTTTATACTATGATCACGGATAGAAGTATTTTAGATAAGCCTAAAGATTGGAATGGATTATGTTGGATATAAGTTATTATTATTTAAGGATAGATATTTTTTCTATATTATTGATGGGATGTTATAATAATGTATTTTTAGAAAAAGAAAAACATGCATGACGGGTGATGACTCGTCGCGTCGGACAAGGCTTTGGGAATCAAACCCACAACCAAAGTGCGATAGGCCTTTATCGCCTACCACTTTCCAACAGGAAGTCCCTGGTTATTAGAAACTGGTTTTATTATATTAAGCGGTATGATAGATGATGTATAAGTCCATTTTTGGAATCATATACGATTAACCTCACAATATATGGACTTATGTATATTTGATAAATTTTCCTATCCTTTTGTTTGAGAAAGATGGAATGAACCATCATTCTATCACATGATATTCTAAAACTTCACGGAAGACAAATTCAACTTCATTTATTTAAGAGATGATGTGGAAATTGTTCAAGGCACAAACAACAGTGATATTTTAGCAAAATCAAGTAAGTATTTATTTTAATTATTCTTCAACTTTAGGGGAATGATCTTGAAAACAAAAAATGTTTTCCTAATGTCCACATATCCGATGAATTAGTTGGTACCTTAAATCATCAAAAATTTATGGCTTTGTGATTGATGGATTTTTCATAGCCATGTTCTTTACCACTCTCCATCAGAGCTTGATGGTTAGATTTCTCTTCCATATCCATATTTTCACCTATGATCTCCTATGTGGGAACCCAAGTGATGAGTTACTTTGGGTATCCATTTTATTTCTAATAATCATTTTTTTTAAAGTATGTTTTAGTATTCTTATTTACGATGAAAGAAACTATCAAGTAATAAACCATTTATAACCCTGACGAATTTCATGGGCGAAATTCATTTTAAGGGGGGTAGAATGTAACACCACGATATTTTATGAGATATATTATTTTTTTAATGTCTTCTATTATACACTACACAAAGATTAGCTTGTACTAGACGGAAAACTGTATTAGCATGCAGTATACGCAACACTATTCTTTTTTCATGTTACACACAATTTCAAGTTCATTTTGTGGAAATTATTTTATGCAACATTAAGTATAGATTTTGTTTAATGTATAAATGAAATAAGTTTTGATTATTTTATACGCAACACCAAACAAGGCTTTCACTACACGCATCCCTGACTTGGCTTTCATTACACGGAATCACGACCTTCTTTGATAGCGTGTGTAGTACGCAATACCAAGTTTCATTAACGCGATATTATTATAATATTATTATGAACTAGCTGTTATGAATAGTAATACCCACTTTTTGAAATTTTATAAATTTTATCATTCAAAATGGACTTCATTTTTGGATTCAGAATATCGAAATTCACCTAGGGTGAATTTTTGGTATTTTTCTGAAAATATTCAATTTTTTGATGAATAGTGAAAACACTCGGTTACTATATAAAACCCGACTTTTTATTTAAATAATTATTTATTTTATTTAAATTTATTTTAGGTGAAAATTGATACATAATACCTATATAAGTTCTATGTAATTAATTTGAGTCATTTTATTATAATCATAGACATATAAAATTTTTATGGAACTTTTCACCGTCTTTTACCCACCTCCTAGGAGTGTTTGAAAATTTATATAAAACATAATATTACTGCTTCTGTGAATGGAATTTAAAAAATACAAGAGACATGGTTAATATCAAGGAGTAAAATTTGGTTCAATAAGATAAAAATAATTTTTGGTGAATAGTAACTTTTTACTTTATTTTCCCACGGTTAAAAGTAAATAGGGTAATTAAGGGTAAAAATGATATTATTATTACCCTAAAACATGTCCTAATTCTATTGGATAAGTTTAATTCGATGAAAAAAACCTTAGGAATAAAATATGACCATTTGGGTCCACTTGGATTAGATTTGGACATTTATTATTATTTTATTTAAAAAAGAGTTAAAATAGTTAAAATCAAAGTATAATAACTAAAACATTTTAAATATAGGGTTATACAAAAAGATAAATTAGACTTTAAATTTTCATTATAAAGATAAAAATATTTCCTACATAATGGTATTTTATTTATAATTTTTAGACTTTAAATAATTTAATTTATTTATGACACAATGATGATGGAGTAATTACCTTATTAATGAAATATTAACATAATTGATGATATAAATACCCAAATAAATGTAATTTTAGACTTTTTATGAATTACAGTAATTTTCTAGGTTATTATGACATGTTATAATTTATTTAATTAACTTTTCTCTAACTAATCATGCTCTGATGATTTTCACAATAATCAATTTCCAAATAGTGTCAAAATTGACATAAAATAGTTTTTAAAACAAATCTTATATTATTAATTTTTATTAGATTTTTAAAAATCTATGGTTCTACCAAGATACTTATATCATGATAGGTGTATCATTAATAGACCACTTGGTGGTCTCTTGGATGTATATGGTATGTTTATTAACTATATAATATAAAAAAACAAAGTGACATGGTAAATGTCAATCTAATTAACTAAGAGTTAAAACTAAAAGATAAGGATAATATAACGACCTAAACCTATCTAAATTATATTGGTTGATATTATTTCGACCCATCCCCACTTTATCTTCGAAATAAATCATTTTGTAGGTATTATAAACTGAATATGACTTTATTATAAAATAATATTTTGAGTTTTTTCAAAGGTTCCCCTCTCCTCACTTATAAAAAGGGCACCCCTTCCCTCTTCTCTTCACACCATTTTTAGCATTGAAGTTCGGCCATCCCCTGCCAACTTCTCTTATCCACTTCCCTAGCAACATTATGGAGGTTCTGGTCTTCTCAAAATACCGACTCTACTTCCTTAAGAGGAAGCTTAAAGGAGGTACGTCAAAGAAGAGGTAATCTCTTCTTCCGATTTTCTAAAGTTTCTTTCTTATTATACTTATTCTTACTTATTTGTATCATTATAAAGTAATAAAATCAGTATTAATTATATACTAATATTTTATTATAAATATGAAACAACTCTATTTCACCTTCTATCCATCCTACGGAAAACGAAATCACTGCGTGTGCGTACGTACGAAATACTGTCTCCACGGCGTGGTGTAATCTGTTTTCGACCACCGCCTTACTTGGATGGGTATGATGGTGTAAATAAATAACTATATATGATTATTTTAAAGTTATATTGATTCTCAAATATTATACATACTCTTCAATACAATTCCATGATCATGGAAATGATATCATCGCTCGTGCGTACGTACGGACTACTGTCTCCACGACGTGATGATATTCATTCTCCATATTAACCATTCATGAATGATTGTAAAGTATATATAATGAATAATAAAGAAATATATGACATAATAATGATACTGGATTTATGTGTATATATATATGTCATCTATTTAATTCCATTCATTCTAATAAGGAAACGAAAACAACGTTAATGCATACGTCCGGCCTACCGTCTCCCTAAACGGTGTATTTCATTCCATTTCTCGATCTATCATATATATTTATATTCTAAATATATATTATATATAAATCATGTTTTACATTCTGGAATTATGTAAATCAGGATATATATAATAATATCAAGAACAACAAGTCGAAACTCATACGATAAATGAAACGATTTTACCCAAAACGGTGCTTTAACATGGAATTTACAAAAGAACAGGTAATATAAAGTCATAAGTGAACCATATATGATATCATAACAATGAATATGATTCTTTAATAATTCAATGACATTATTTAAATCATTATACAAGTGGTTTGGAAACATACGTAGCATATCGGACATAAGGTAAGGGATAACTTTTCCAATCTCATTTTTTTCAGAGATTGTTTATTCGTAAGTATTTACTTGGGTTATATTTATCATCCACATCCCTATTTTCTAAAAATGGTTTCATGTATCATTAATTTCCTTTTTAACCATTTTTTACTTTTACTACATGATATGTAAGGAATCATTCTTTTGATTACAATACGAGATACTTTTTGACTTTTCTAGCAAAAGTACGGGAAGAATGTTTTTTTAACTCATACGGCATGAACGGATTTTTACGGTTTTATAACACCATATTTTCTTGAATCTTACTCTAAAATATTTCATGACTACTTTAAAAAAATCCTTTCCTTTTAAAATTTCATGGAATTTTGTGAAAATAAAATGAATTTGAAGACGAAATGATATTTTCCTCAAGAATTCATTTCAAGTGTTTTATCAAAACCATTTTCCATCTAAGATGACATCATTTCATATGAATATGTTTCAAATATAATATCTATATGATTTACATGGTTTCAATTTTATTATGATGAAATGATATCCATTTGTTTTATATGTATTATGTTATGATGGGATGATGTTTTTGAATCCCATTTTTATTCTTTGGGTTATGATGAATTATTTATGTTTATTTTATGGAACAAGTAAGAATGATTTCATTATAAGATGGGAGGGACCTATATCCCTCTCCAATGAATTGGGTAGAGATTTATATCTCATTAGATAGACATGGATAGAATGGTAAGTTAATCCAGTTCAGTGATACAGGACTGGAACAAGGAGTAAACTCAATTCAAAAAGGGACTTTGTCCACAAAGATGGTCTTGGCAGCAATGTCTTGGCTACTATGGAAATCCTAACAAGTTCTGAATGGTTTCCAAAATTACACGATTTATTCCCATGCTATTTTATCAAGATTGATATTCCATTATAATACATGCCTTACGTACTTCCAAGATTTATGACTTTTCTCAAGATTTTTATGTTTAAACATTATGTTCATGTTTTTAATATCAAATATATATAGTTTGTTTTATTTTCTCCATGCTTACCCTTACTGAGAATTTGAGCTCACCCTTTATATGTATTCTTTTCCCCAGGATTTAAATAAAGGTTTTAGGTAAGAAAACCAAAAGGGTAATATCTTTTTGGGAGATGTTGAAAATCTTTCACCATGAATAGAAGATTACGTTTCGAGTTTCCAAAGATACTAAACTATTACAGTCCTTTGGTGTCTGTTTTTGTAATGTATTAAGTATTCCGAAAAAGTAATGTAATGTCTATGCATGTCATGATTTGGGTCTCTATAGTTAGTATCAGAGTAAAGGTTTAGTCAACCATTGGAAACTAGGATGGGAGAACTTTATGACACAATGATGATGTAGTGATACCTTTTTTATAAATGATTTAAATAAATGATAATATAAATTTAAAAAACTATCAAAAACGTGTCCAATTATAATTGGATGATTTGATTTCAAACAATAGTCATATTATATTATAATTTAACGAGTTTTTAAACTTTATAAACCAAAAATATTCTTATAAAAAAATAATGTTTTCAAACACTCCTAAAGAGACCCTCCTACCCCTTATAAAAATCCATCACATCTAACCCATTAATCACACCTCTCAAGCCCCATGTATCATCCAAAATATTCCCAATAAATCTCCCAACATACATCTATTCATCATATAATCCTTAAAATAGGCATAATTCACTTCAAGGAATCTTTTTGGTTTAAACCAAAGCGAGTTACCAGATTTAAAGGTAACATCTTCTCTTGAGTTCTTTTATTTTATTTTACTTATCCAACCCCTTAAAATACCTTTACACCTTTATATTATAAAAAAACTAGTATCCTAAATATACTAGGTTATTGTTTTGAGAAGGACTAGAAATACAATTACACACACCTACATCTAATAGATACAAACAAATTGTTTTTGTGGATGGTGAATTACTACCTCACAAAACGATGATTCTTCAAATATCTCCAACCACCTCTCATGGTGTCCATTATGATGTTAATGTATTTATATATGATATATGTTATTTTTAGGTTTCTATATTATTATTTATTTTTGATTTTATCATAAATTTATTGTTTCCATAATGGGTAAATAGGATAATTTCATTTTAGTTTGTGTGGGCTACCAGCCCCTCATTGTGATATAAGTCGTCCATACCATACATGGAAAATATAAATGACGTTGTTAATGAACATACGTAACATATATAAAATACGATACAATATTAGAATAATAACATACCTATGTATCATTTGGTTTTCAGTCCTTTTAAAATGAAAAAAATTTAAATGGAAGTAGCATTCATGCGTACGTACGGCTTACCGTCTCCATGAACAGGGCATTTCATTTCATATATCCAAATGATATGGACTATACTAATAAATATATAATAGATATATATGATATATATAGGATATATATATATGATATATAAATCACAAATATCATTATAGATATAATGGAATTTCGAGCACGTGGACAATTTACAATTTTTACAAGATAATTTTCAACTCAAGTTTAGAACATCGACAAAATATCCTATATGAATTAAAATAATTAGAAAATTGTTACAGAAACGTAAAAAGTGATATAAAAGAAAAAATAAACAAGAATTTTTTTAATTCAATATGAAATTATCTTATGTTTATTATTCATGAAGCACATAGAATATACAAGACAAGTCAGACATGAGGTAAGGGGTTTTCACCACACATTTTATTCGTTTGAGATTCTTGATATATTTTCAAATATATCCTTTTTTGTGGTGTATGTACTGACCATTATTGTATTATTTGTGTAATATAATTTGAATTTTGGGTATTTAAATTTTTAGGCTCCTTCCTTCATGGGGTTTATGTTTCGTATGTTACCAAAAACAGTAAGAGAAGATTTCACCATAATATTTCTGTCAAAGAGATATTTTAAGTCATGTCATTTAATTTATTTTTTCATTGTGTTGTGATATGTTCTTATAGGTCATTAAGGCTGTAAATTTTATGTCCATGTGATGAGTGAACCTTTCTTCTCTCATACACTATTTTTTAGAATTTTAAAGTGACGTTGTTAGGATGTGGAATTTCAATAAGAGAACTTCTTAAAACAATTTCAACTCTTTGGGTTAAAACTATAATTCATGATTAGGACACAATATGAATATGTGTGAATGAAATATGATTGTTTTACTATTAATATACACTTAAATTGGGTGTATTATTGTTTTCCACACATAATCTTGTCATCTATTTTCCCTTAATCTAAGGATATGGTCTTTGTAAGAGACATTGTCTCAATTTACATTACTATGAAAATTATTTGATGTTACACAGAAATTCACTTTTATATGGTGTATATACATTACTTTGACATATTTTATCATGAATATATTTATTCGAATCATATTATAAGCTTTGATTAAGGTTATTCTTCAATTATTTGTATTCAATCATCTCTCATTTGGATTGGAAATCTTTAACTAAAATATCATTTTATATGTTTTAAATATTTATTCTTCTAAATAATTTTCATAAATTTCCATGTTTCAAAAACAGTTTTAAATATTTATCTATAAAGATATGAAGTTTTGGAAATTGAAATTTATTTCGAAAGCATCAATGTGGTATGGGACACTATGATGCAAAAATGTCTATATTAAATATTTTGGATGATTTTGAAAATGGTTTTATAAAGCATTGATTATGTCAATATCATGAAAAAATATATTGTGATTAGATTAGGGAAATTTTATCTTGACATTATGATGGTTTTATGAGTTATAAATATGTTATGGTTATTTGGAACTACT
Organism: Viscum album; assembly: GCA_963277665.1. NCBI lineage: Eukaryota > Viridiplantae > Streptophyta > Magnoliopsida > Santalales > Viscaceae > Viscum > Viscum album. The sequence goes on from OY728127.1 coordinate 1,381,056,250, forward strand.
TAGTATATGATTGGTTCTTGTGATATAGCTAGGGAGGGTGAGCTCGAGATAGCTCTCCAATGCATTGGGTAACGTAACGAAGGTAAATGTTAATGTTTCACCTAAGAGATTTCAGAAATATACTATGATGGGTACCAAAAACAGACCTCCCTATATAGCTGTGAAAGCAATTTTGTATGTTTGTTATGTATTCTACAAGTTACCTTTATGATTTATTATTTCTGTTTGTTATTCATAAATAATATGATTTTATAATGTCTGTTATGATTGAAAATTATGGTTTCATTGGTTTGTATTTATTGATGGGATATTGTTTTCATTCCTTCTGTTATAACACTTACTGAGCATTTTATATTGATCCCATGTTTTGAAATATTAGTCACATGACTTAAAGATGAATAGGGTTAAGGATGTGATAAAGGAAAAGTCATGATGTCTAAAACATTGAACTACACATGATTTTAAGTGTTTTTATTTTATGAAAAAAATAAAAACTGAGTAGAAGTGTATACTTGGTAATTTTTTAGATGTAATGTGATTAGTATGGTCTATTTATCTAAATCTCTAAAACTGAAAAGATCCTCAATGAGAATTATTTATTTTACTCAATATTTAGTATTGTTTAAAGTCGAGACCTTATAGTTGGTATCTGAGGTCGGTTTAGACAACTTTAGGGATTTAGATTTTGTATTGGACACATGGTTAGTCTCAATGCCTATTATTTAAGTTAAGTCCTTATTTTTGTAACTTTATTAGATCAAGGAATGTTTGTTACAAATGGAAGGAGGAGGATCTCACATTACATTCCTATTTCTTTCTGATGACTTCCTTGAAATAATTATTGAAAATTCTTGTCCATATGAATATAAAACAATTCTAAACGTACAACACACTTGCAAGCCATTGTATAATATTTTGAAGACCTATGATATACCTCAATACCATCGTGGATCGTGGGATTTATTTAATTAAATCTTATTTTCTCAATATTCTCATATTTTCAAGAAAGCTAAATATTATTAAGGAATTTTCAAATATTTTACCCTATCACATGATTTTTTAGCGTATTATGATTTTGAATAAGGTTATCAAGAAAGAGACCATATTGAAACCTATTTATATTTGATTTTAATTTATAGTCTTTCAACACATACTTATTGTTTTTCAAAAGGACCATTTATTGAATGTTTCCTATCTAACTTGGTTCGACTATTTATAAAAATAATGATTTATTAGAGGTTTTGAAATTATATGTCATACATTATTCTTTTCCAAAACTATTCTTTTGTGATCACCCATATGACCCAATATTTACAAGGTGTATTTGGATAAAGGAATCAGATGATTTTGAAGGATCATTAAATCATTATTACAATGCATGGACCATCAATCTACGTGAAAAAGATAACTATGAAACCAGGTGGACACAATGATGAAGGTATGATGTTCTTTCACAGGGAATAGTGTTATTTTATGGAGTTAAAAAATTTAATTTATATAAGACATCATGAATTAAAATATTGAGGTCATTAAGAGTTGCGATGAAAATGAGAGGCATAAGACAACCATTGAGGTTAAATAATGTTATGGTTATTTTTAGGGAGTTTATCTCATTTAGGGGAGTTTCATAAAAGTGTATAGTTTTTGAAAAAGGATAACACATAGACCATGTGACAACCCATCACGTTAGACAAATCTATGGAAATTGAACCCACAAATAAAGTGTGATTGGGATTTTTCTCCTTCCACTGGACTACGTGAAGTCCCTTATTAGTATGATTTTTTATTTTTAGTTAAATTATTTTATTGGTCAAGAATAAGATGATTTAGAATTTTATGCTTTATCAAATGTATATCCTTAGTATAGGAAAATGATTTAGGGAATAAGTCATAAAGGATATTTGGGAAGACGTTTTCTCTTTTTGGGAAACTTTATGCAAATGGAAAATAGCATACTTTGGGATTTCAATAGAGGAGTACTGGTGGAATTTTATTTTGGAATAATCTGTGTTTATATTATGGACATATGGGGATTTGTTTTATTTATATAAATGATTAACTTATTATAGATAATATGTGATTTGGTTAATTACACTTCAATATGAGACTTTAAAATTATTCAATATTATTTGGAGATAAATGTTTTGATTTACTATGAAAGACTATGTGATTAAATCCTTTGAGATTTGGGTTACAATCATAGTTTTGTTTAACTTTATTAATTTTAAGGACATTTGTTTATTGAATATTCATTTCCAAACATTTGGTATTTTTTGTTTAATTTTGGGGCATTAAGAGTTGTATTTTGATTTTATAATGTATTATCCTTTCTGGGGATTATCTATTCTTATACTAAGTATTTTGGTTTTGGTTAATATCTAATGATAAGGGAAATATATAGTTATTTTTTTATAGATAACATGATTCTCTATAAGATTATTCTAGAACTTTAGGTATGACCAAGTCATTTGAATACTCATTGTTTGGATAAAAGATAAGTTTTTGGTAGAAACTTATTAAAGGATGAAACTCTACATGAAAAGTAAGTATATTTCCTTATATACCTAGTCTATCTCAAAAATATATTCTCCATCTTTATTAAATGAAACTTTAAACAAAATGTTATTCATATACTTTACCTACTAGGAATCCAAATTCCATTTATACTATCACATGTTTGTGGTTTTCTAGTGGTTAACATTCTCTGGCTTATGTTTTCTATCACTCTCCATTAGAACTTGAAAATTAGTTTCTCCTCAATATCCATGATTTCAGGGTATACTAGTATGGGTTATCTCGGGTGTCCTTTTTTACTTCACATTTTTTGTTTTATATTTATAGTTTTATTGACTCCTTTTTCGATGTGGGACTTTTGATGATGTTTCTGAGCCCAATTTTAAAATTGTGAGGATGCAATTCCCAAAAGGAGGGAAGGATGTAACATCCCATGAGAATTAATAATGTGTGAATTTTCATATTTATGATTATTTTTGAAGTAAATAATAATTTAACATTAAAGGGGATTCGAAGTTTGATGGATTACTCAATATGCAACAATGGGTTTCTTTGAAATCATTGGTTACACACAATGTTATGTTATAACAAAAATTGATATAATAATATTTTTATTTTAAATAGTAGTTAATGCATAGTCGTTATATTGCAGAAAATGAACAAGACTAACTACAATATGATTATAAATGTTTTTTAAATTTTTTTTCATTTATCCCATAAAATTTAGAATCTTAAAATGTGAATGAATCCAATTTTAAGCATTACCACTCTTATATTCATTAAATTGTCAATTTACCGCCTTTAGATGGTGAACCATTTTTAAATGTAGTTTTGGTCACTTTTCTATGTTATATATGATAAAATAAATTCATCTCTATAATCGAGACGTGAAAATTTAAATTGGATGAAATTTTTGGTATTTTTATGATAATGTTCATTATTTAATGAATTGTGAAAAATAATCCATTTTAATTCAAAACATCCTTTTAATATAATTTATTTATATAGTTAGAATATTATTTTAATTGGTTTTAAAGATTAATTGGATTATATTTTTACCATTTAATCCAATGTTTGTTAAGAGATGTAATTTCACCCTTAAATTGAACATAAAAAAGTGTCAATATTTTAAGAGATATTATTTCATATTAATACACTTTTATGTTTTTACTATGGGAATTAATTTTAAATTAATTTCATCCATTTATTTATTTTTTATATGGAAAAATTGATTCCAAATTTGGAGTCAGGAGTTCCAAATTTACTGAATGGGTAACTTTTATTTTTAGATATTTTGATTATTTATTTCAGTAAATATTTTATTTACCTTGGTTAAATGGTAAATCCGATAAATAAGGGTAAAAAATAATATTATAATAAGATTAAATTACCCTAACATGTGACTTAATTCTATTAGCAGATACATGTCTGACCATGGTCATTCATGGGTGAATTTGGGGACTCCATTGTGCCACTTAGGAGTGATAATGACCCTTTATATTAATTAATTTAATGCAAAGATAAAAATTTTAAAAAAATATCTTTTAGTAAATCAATTTTTTCAAGGGGTTATATAAGTTATCTTTTAGACTATAAATAATAATTTTAAATTTAAAATGATTTACTACATCATGGTATTTTATTTATAATTTTTAGACATCAAAAAAATTTATTTATGACACAATGATGATGAATTTATTAACTTATTAATAAATGATTTAAAGAAAAGAGACTATAAAATTTAAAAAACTGTACAAAACCTGTCAAACTCAAATTGGATGATTTTATTTCGAACAAGAAATATCTTATCATTGAATTTATTAAGTTTTGGACATTTTGAAACTGAAAAATAGTTTTAATAAATTTATGTTTTCAAACATTCCTAAAGAGCACCTCTACTCCCTTACAAAATTTCATCACCTCTAACTCATTACTCACACCTCTCAAGCCTCATGGATCATCCAAAATCTACCCAATGAAGCTCCCTACATCATTATTGTCATGACCCGTCCCCTGGGGCCCGCATCGTGACTACCCCAAGCCCGCCATCCATAGGCTAGGGGCTGGCGACTAGCACCAAATGCGTAATTTCCTAGAACTGGAAAGACATTACCTTTATAAAATGTAAAAACACACAACCAGAGTACAAGAGGAAGCAATAACTAAGAAAAGATGTATAACAAGTCTGCTGAAAGTAAAAAGGGTTCGGAATACAAGCCCAAATGTAAAGTACAAATACAACTGAAAACAAGTAAAACTAAAAAGGGACAAACTTCTGGAAGGTGAAATTAGATCTTGGATCGTCCTCCGAGGTTCCTAGATGAAGGGTTGGTATAGATTGCCTCCTCAGTGTTCAACGTTCGTCTGTCTCTTCCGGGTGATGTCTCGTCGTGAGGTCCTCCTCCGGGTACCGTCCAGTCCTCATGAACTCCGCCTCGGTCAGTGATGTACGTTATCTGCATCCAACACAACGAGGTGTGGGCATAGCCCGTGCAGGTGTGAGTATAACTATACTTAGTAGGGACCACAAGACCCTCATGGTGTCACAAAATCCAACAAGAATAAACCATAATGTATGTTTTGAAAGGATAACCATTACTTAGGTATATTCCCATACATATACCTAAGTTATCAAGTAACCCATCTCAATCACGAGAGATACACAAAGGTCATTGACTCAGCTCAAACCAGGATTTTATTCATGATGTATAAACCATGGATTATGGAGAACTCCTCCTCTGTAGAGCACAATAGTCCTATCATGACTTTGAGGTTCTACTCACTAACCTTAGACTGCTATGGTACTCCTCCTATCGAGTACCACGGGACTGCCGCCTCACACAGTAGTGCTCCCCGCCATGGGTCTACCACCTCACACAATAGCGCTCCCCCTGATAGCCTACAGAGGTACTCCTTATGTTGAGTATCGCGGGTCTGCCCCCTCACAATGTAGTGCTCCTCCGCCATGGTTCTCCCACCTCAAAAAGTAGAGCTCCCCACTGGGCTAGTCAAGTCACTCTAAAATGAATCGGACAAGCAGTCATCAGGTCTCAGCTAGCTTCTAGGTTTCCATAGTTTGCTCACTCATCTCCAGGAGGGTCCGATCCACGAGCTACAAGCTGATACTCCAAGTGTCAAGAAGTCCCATGAAAAAGTATCTGAAAGGTCCGCCATGTCATAGGGGTCTCAACACCACAGACAGAGCATCAATCAGACACCCGGTCTGTGGGTTATTTGCAGTCTTGTCCTCGGGGCTCGGTTAGTTTCGTGTACGAACCAACCCGACTGTATCACAACTGTACCTGGAACTCCCATGGTATATACTCAAAGGGACCCTTACTCAACGAAATTACCAACGTCACCTACAGTATGTCAAACGTACGTCCGGTCTGAGAGTTATTGACTTTTCCGTTCCAGGGGCCTAGTTGGTATTTAAGAAAAAACCAACCCGACCATACTCCAACTGCATCCAAACCTCAAGTGGAGTATTCCAAAATAATTGTCTCATCAAAAGGAATGCAATGTAATTGATGGAACGTCGATTGGACGCCCGGTTCTTAAGTTATAAGTGTTTTCGCTCCGAATGCCCGGTTGGTTTCGGGTTCGAACCAACTAATCCATACACAGATCTCGCCAAATTCTTGAGTGTAATATACCAAAATTACCTCCACAATCCGAGGAATCCAACTCAACTGACGGTGTGACGATCGGAGTTCTGTAGCTCAATTTATGGGTGATTGACCGAAAATGGTCTGAAGAGGGGGGACTGTGCCCGGTCCGACCCGACCCAACCCACCCCGGGTCGACCCGACCGGGGTTCGGGTCTGGCCCAGTAGGATGCAGCCTGGTGGCAGCGGCCTGGCCTGGTGGGGTATGGTCAGGCCCAGTCGGTGCGGCACGGCCCGGCTGGCGCGGCCCGGCCCGGCTGGGAGTGGCTCGACCAGCTGGCCTAGCGAAACGCGGGGCAAAACCCCCAGTTTCTCTGAAATGGTGGTGCCAGGATGGCATAGCCCGAACACCCTGGAACCCATGCGGCACGGCTTCTACTCCACCACTGCCGCAGCTGGTGCCAATGCGGTCTTCCGTCGCCGGCGTGCTAGGGCGCCGCTGTCTCCAGGTGGCCGGTCGTAACAGATCGTCAGCGACCCGTGCCGCCATGATCTTCAGCGGGCCACCGGAGTCATTCCAGTGGTCTGTTTTTCCTCATGTCTGTGCATGCGACCTTCTCGGGTTTTCTCTACACTAAAACGGTCTCAAAACACTATTTCCCTTCCATTCACCCGTCTCCAAGCAGTCCGCGCATCACGAACAAGTTTGTGGTGGGTCCGGACCTGTTCGTTAGCCCGTACCCAACGCGTTAGTGGTTCAAACAATCACCCAAAAAATAAACGCCCATGTTTGAGGGTATAAATCACACATATAAAATTATACAATATCCCCTTACCTTGATTCAAGGTGTGTTCGTCATTGACGGCGTCGATTCGTTGACGTCAGGGTGCGTCCAATGAGAAGGCGCCGTTGTTGGAGTGCGGCATCTTCTCCTTTGACCCGGAGGAAGAGGAAGGAATATGGAATTCCTCATGGGCATCTCCTTTGTTTCTTGTCCCAGTTGAATAAGTGGAAGAATAATAAGATGCTTCTCGTTCTTCGATACATGGAGTGTTCTTCATCGTGGAAAAATATTCCCCCAAGAGTTCTTCCCCAATCCACTCAATGTTCCACCAACCCACTAAAATAATAGGCTCCCCTATTATTTAATTGTTGACAAGATTTTTAAAATTCAAAAGCTTGAATTAAATTAATTGAACAAGTTACATTCATTAATTATTTGGTTGGCATATTAAATGTGAGGGGGAAGGTGAAGAGTTAATGGGGGTTCATGAGTGTTAAAGAGAATAATTAAATAGGTTAGGGCCCTTGTTGGCACCACCACCATTATCCTCCCATGGGAGGTTATGTGGGGTGTGTTCCCAACATCCAACTACTCTATGGAGGAAATAACCACCATCAAATAAAAATTATGTACACATAATTATTATTATTTTAACAAATCTCCAAAAATTAACATCTCCTCCCGAGCATAAAGAACTGCAGTAAAGGTCTTCTTAAGAGAATACCGGCACTGCGAGTTCATCGGTGCCCTCAAATTTCAATTCTGAGAAACGGTTGACAAGATAGAAAAACCTGCATGTACGTTTACTAAACATACCCGAACAAAACTTCATAAATTGATTCCGGGAACACCGGGCCTTGGAATTAGGAACCGTCAGAAACTGCGGACATGTAAAATTACAAAGAAATTATGGAAAATATTTCCTTGAAATTTCTGGGAATTTACATTACCCCCTCCTCAGGGCTTTACATCTCTGTAAAGCTACAACACACACTATGGAATCAAAGTTGGGTTCTGTGCACACATTTTGAGCCTCTGTCTCCCATGTGCACCCCTAGAAGTTCCTTTGCTGCCAGAAAATGAGCACCAGAGGAATCGACCATACACATAGGACCCGCTCTTATCGATCCTCAATCTCTACTAAAACCTCCTTGAAATCCACCACATCATCGATGTCCAGCTCCCTGTGGTCGATAATGTGGGACGGGTCGTGCATGCATATTCTCAACTGAGATACATGGAAAACGTCGTGAAACTGGTGCAACTAAGGTGGTAGGGCCAGGCGGTAAGACAACTCACCTACTCTGTGGAAGAATTAGAGGAGTGACTATAAGATACTATAGAATGTATACACCATCTCTATCCATAAAGGATTTATGTAAGGAAGCTAGCTATTGTGTCGCCTCTCCTAACTGCTGAATACCAATCCTCCTGCTGAGCGCATCCGCAACAACGCTCCTCTTCCCAAGAGTATAGACTATATTGAAGTCATAGTCCTGGAGGAACTAAATCCATCTTCGTTGTCTCAGGTTTATATTTTTTTGAAAGAAAACACACCTGAGATTATTGATATTGGAGTGATCCGTAAACCGTTCACTCAACGAACAATGGGTGAGACTAGCCAATTGTAAGAACTCGACTACACCCTTCTTTGCCTATGTTCTAAAAGAGCTGCTAAGATTTATCCTTTTCCGAAAAGGGAAATCTGGTATCATCCCCTGGATGAACCACATATTTTTCCTAATACAGTCAATCCTGACATGAATGATACTAATTCAAGCCATGGACGATGTCGTAAGGCCTGACACTACTACCAAGAGATCCAACCGTTACTCTCGCCTCCAAGGGATGAGTCACAATGTTAGCATCAGTGTGTGGTTACTACATCTCCTCTAGTAGAAATCTCGAAAGTGAGGGTCAATTAAACAGTTTAAAATAGAACCTCTTAGAATTAACCACACAAAAATGAAGTAAACCAAACATCACAAGGACACGTGTCTTTTATTACTGCAGCTCAAGGAAAAAAGAAAAAAGGAATCCAAAAACGATGACATTAAAAAAGCTAGAAGCATCATGAAAAAATTCCTCTATGCCTGTAACCAATCCCACTCATGTCCACCTACTTATGGAGCTCCATAGTCGTATGCTTCAGCTGCCTGAAGTTGTGCTCTACCCTGTCCACCCATTCCTTGCGATCCGGGTGGACCTCCTGGTGGTGGTGGTGGTAACACATCCAAGATTCTTCCACCACCAGCTACACGGCTAGCTCCTCTGCCTCAGTCACCTGCTCCTTGAGGTCCACCTCGATCTAACCTATACCTCTTCCTGGGAGTTCCTTGATTAAATGGCTGATCGTCTGAGCAGCGGGTCGGACAGTCACGAGCTTTTTGAACCTGTTCGCCGCATGAGTAACACTACCTGGCGAGTCTGGTTATGTCTCCACCCAGGATGCCTCGCACACATGATCCTGAGTCATGCGGTCGACCACCTACGAGTCTGGTCCTCTTTCACCACTGCCTCATCTGTCTACTGCTAGCTGTAGAAGACTCTGCTACATGTCGACTAGTAGTGGGTCCCACTGCAGGAGATTCCAAAACAAGGAAACTATACACTTGGAGGGATCGCTCCAACACCCCTGTCTGCGTCAGGATGCTATGAGAAACAACTGAAACTCTAATCTCTCTCCTGAGCCCCTCCTCAAAGGTCTGGGCCATAAAGAACGGGTCCCATACCATATTTGTAGAGTAGAGAGAGAGGTATGTGAACCTCAATGAGTACTGTGCTACTGTCACACTGCCCTACTACAGATGTAGTAGCTCCTGTATACGCACCGCTCGAAGGGTGGCTGGTAGAAACTCTTCCTAGAACAGGCTCTCGAAGTTTTCCCATAGAAGTGTTGCCTCATCCTGCATCTGGAGCATCAAGCTCCACTATCTCCATGTTACTTCCTGATGGAGGCTGGCAGAAAGGATCACCATAAAGTCTCTTGGTGTCCCTAATAGCCTGAAAACTCTCACCATAGCCTCCATCCAATCCTCATCCACCTGTGGGTACGTCTCTCCCCAGAACCTGGGTGGTTTTTTGTGTTGAAACTCATGCATCGTGCTCAAGTGGCGTGCATCGTATACTGCTAGAGCTAGTGGTATCAGTGTCCCAACGGGTGGTAGTACCACTGGTGACTCCGCTAGTGCCCCAATTGGAAGAGGGCCCTATTCTGAGGCCCCATCGCTTGGTGGACTGTCAATAAGTACAACTCTCGTGGCCCTAGCTGGTCGTCTGTGGAGAGGCATCCTGGATGAAATAGATTGAACACTGTCAAAGATTATACCTAGTCAAAAGACCTGGTTTGAGCTAACTTAAAGAAAACATTTGAAATCACACATGCAATCAGTTTTTTCATGCACTGAGTCGGAAATCAGATGTCAGGGTCCTGGTGCATCGATACGTCAGCCGACCTCACCAACACTGGACTCCCTGAACTAAAAACCACACTTGGTACTCTTAACATTATTTCTTCACATAAAATAAATATCAGATTCTGATGTTCTACGGTAGAACTGATTTCCTCTGATAACAATTTGTCACTACCCATCCCACGGGGCCTGCATCGTGACTTCCCCAAGCCAGCCTTCTATAGGACAGGGGCTAGAGACGAGCACCCAAGGCATAATTCCCTAGAACTGGGAATTCTTTGCCTTTATAAAACATAGACACACACAACCAGAGTTCAATCAGAAGAAATCACTAAAAAAGCTGTATAAAAACTATGCTGAAAGTACAAAGGGTCCGGAAGACAATCCCAACTGTTAAGTACAAATACAAATGAAAACAATTACAACTAAAAAGGGACAAACAACTGGAAGGTGAAAGTCGCTCCTGGATCATCCTCCAGGGTTCCTACCTGAAGTGTAAGTACATATAGCCTCCTCAGTGCTCCACGTCCGTCCGTCCCCTCTAGGTACTGTCACTTCTTGAGGTCCTCATCCGGGAACTCTCCAGTCCTTGTGCACTCCACCTTGGTCAGTGCTTTTCATCCTCTATATCCAACACAATGAGGTGCAGTCATAGCATGTGCAACGGTGAGTATAATGATACACAGTAGGGACACAGATACCCTAATGGTCTCCCAAAATCTAACATGAATAAACCAAAAATAATGTTTTCAATGGCTAACCATTACTTAGGTATATGACCATACATATACCTAAGTTATCAAGTAACCCATCTCAATCATGAGGGATACACAAAGGTCATTGACTCTGCTCAAACCAGGATTTTATTCATGACGTCTAAACCACTGATGCTGGATAACTCCTCCTCTATCAAGCACAGTAGTTCTTTCGCGGCTTCAAGGTGATACTCACTAACCATAGACCGCTGAGGTACTCCTCCTTTCGAGTACCACGGGTCTACCACCTCACACAGTAGTGCTCCCCTCCGTGGGTCTGCCGACTCAAATAGTAGAGCCCCCCTTGATAGCCTACAGAGGTACTCCTTCTGTTGAGTACCACATGACTGCCGCCTTAGAAAGTAGCGCTCCTCCGCTAGGGGTCTGCCACCTCACACAGTTGTGCTCCCCACTGGGCTTGTCAAGTCACTCTGAAACGAATCGGACAAGCAGTCATCAGGTCTCAGCCATATTCTTGGTCTCCGTTGTCTGCTCGCTCGTCTCCAGGAGGTTCCTCTCCAAGAGCTACAAGCTAATACTCCAAGTGTCATGAAGTACCACGAAGAAGTATCTCAATGGTCTGACACATCATTGGGGTCTCAACGCAATAGATGAAGCATCAATCGGATGCCCGGTCTATGAGTTATTAGCCTTCTTGTCCCCAGGGCCCAGTTGGTTTTGTGTATGAACCAATACGACCATATCTCAAATATACCCCGAACTCCCAAGGGATATACTCAAAGGGACCATTTCTCAAAGAAATTACCAACTCCGCCAAAGGTACGTCAAAGAGATTTCTGGTCTGAGAGATATTGACTTTTCCGTTCCAGGGGCCTGGTTGGTTTTTAAGCTAAAACTAACCCGACTATACTCCGACTGCGTCCAAACCTCAAGTGGAGTATGCCAAAAGAACTGTCTCATCAAAAGTAATCCAACTTAATTGACGACACGTCAATTGGACGTTTGGTCCTTAAGTTATAAGTGTTTCTACTCCGAGGGCCCGGTTGGTTTCGGGATCGAACCAACTCGGCCGTAACCAAAAATCGCCAAAACATTGAGTGTAATATACCATAATAACCATCACAATACGAGCAACACTACAAAACTGATAGTGCATCGATCGGAGGTCTGTAGCTTAAGTTATGAGAGATTAACTGAAAAGGGTCCGAAGAGGGGGTGTATGGGCCCGGTCCGACCCAGCCAAACCTACCCCGGGTGGGCCCGAACCGGGTCGACCTGACCCAAGTCCGGGTCTGGCCCAGTAGGGCATGGCCTAGACCGGTGGTTGCGGCCCGGCCCGGCTGGCGCGGCCCATCCCGACTGGCGCGTCCCGGCCCAGCTGGGTGTGGCTCGACCAGCTCGCCGAGAAAAACGGGGGGCGTGGCCCCCGGTTTCTCCGAAATGGTGGCGCAAGGCTGGCACCGCCCTACCTCCATTGAACCTACGCAGCATGGGTTCCGCTCCACCCCTTCTGCGGCCAGATCCATGGCAGTCTTCCACCAGCGGCGTGTTATGGCATCACTGTATCCGAGTGGTCGGCCACCGCTGGCCGCCACCTCTAGTCACCAGCGCCACCACAATCTTCCGCGGGTCACCAGAGTCGTTTTGGTTTTCCGTTTTTCCTCATATCTGCACCTACGGACCTCTTGGGATTTTCTCTGCACTGCGACGACCTCAAACCGTCATTTCCCTTCCTTTCACTCATCACCAAGAAATCCGTGCATCATGAACAAGTTGGTGGTGGGTTCGGACTTGTTTGTTAGCCCATACCCACCGCGTTAGTGGTTCAAACAATCACCCAAAAAATAAACTCCCATGTTCAAGGGTATAAGTAACACATATAAAATTATAAAATATCCCCTACCTCGATTCAAGTTGTGTTCGTCATTGACGGAGTCGATTCATTGACGTTAGGGTGCATCCGAGGAGAAGGCATCATTGTTGGCAAGTGGCGTCTTTTCCATTGACATGGAGGAAGAAGAAGGAATATGGTGTTCCTCGTGGGTGTCACCTCATGTTCTTGTCCCGGTTGAATAAATGGAAGAAGAAGAAGTTGCTTCTCATTCATCGAGATGCGGAGTGTTCCTCATCATGGAAAAGTATTCCACCAAGAGTTCTTCCCCAATCCTCTTAAAGTTCCCCCAACCCACTAAAATAATAGGCTCCCATATTATTTAATTATTGACAATCCTTTTAAAATTCAAGATCTTGAATTAAATTAATTGAATATGTTCCATTCATTAATTTGTTGTTAGCTATATTAAATGTGAGGGGAAGGTGAAGAGTTAATGGGGGTTCATGGGTGTTAAAGAGGAGAGTTTAAGAGGTTAGGGCTCATGTGGGACCCACCACCATTATCCTCCCATGGGAGGTTATGTGGCGTGTGTGACCCACATCCAACTCCCTTTTGGAGGGAATAACCACCATCAAATTAAAATTATGTACACATGATTTTTATTATTTTTTTAACGAATTTCCAAAACTTAACTTCTCCTCCCAAGAAAACACAACTATGGTAAAGGTCTCCTTAAGTGAATACTGGCACTGTGAGTTTATCGACATCCTCAGATTTCAATTATAAGCACCAGTTCAAAATATAGAAAATTCTGCACGTACGTTTACTGAACGTACCCGAACAAAACTTCAGAAATTGATTCCGGGCACACCGGGCCTCAGAATCTGGCGCCATCAGAAACAGCGGACTCGTAAAATTCCAAAGAAATTAAGAAAAAATTATCCTTGAAATTTCTAGGTATTTAAATTCATCCTCCTCCTAGAATCCTAACCATAGGAAAAAGGAACTTCAGAGAATCCTTTTGGTACCAACTAAATTGAGTTACCCAATTTAAATGTGACATCTTATCTTAAGTTATTTTCCTTTATTTTACTTCTCCAATAACATAAACTCAATTTATTCCATTATTTTATAACAACAACATTATAATCAGTATACTTGGTTGTTTTTATGTGATGTATTCGAACTAAACTTCCACACCCCTCCATCTAAGGGATACAAATATACTTTTTTGTGGAAGTCGAACTACAGCCTCATGAAACAATGAATTTTCAAATATCTCCAGCTTCCTCTCACAACGGCCATTATGAGGGAACTGTATTTATATAAGATATATATTATGTTTATTTTTTATATATGATTCTTTATTTTTCAATTTTATCATAAATTTAGGATTTCCAAAATCGTTAAATAATATAATTTCATTTGAGGAAGTGCGAACTACCAACCCCTCAATGTTATATGACTCGTTCATACCATACAAGGAATGCATAAAGGTTATTGTTAATGAACATACATAACATATATAAAATATGATTCTATACTAGAATAATAATATACCTATGTATCATTTGGTTTTCATTCCTTTTAAAATAGGATCAAGATATGGAAGTAGCGTTCATGCGTACGTACCACTTACCTACTCCATGATCAGTGCATTCAATTTTCATATATCCAAATGATATGGAATATTCTAAATACATATATAATTGATATTTATGACATATATGATATATAAATCATGAATATAACTTGAGAGATAATGGAATTTTGACCTCTTGGACAATTTATAATTATAATAAGTTCATTTTTAACTCATGTTTTTAACATCGACAATATGTACGATATGAACTCAAATAATTAACTAATTAGTATAGAAAGTTACTAAGTGATAAATATAGAATAATAAAATATAAAAAATTTCTAAATAAAGTATAAATTAACTTAAATTTTCTTAATCTTGAATATCATGGAAAATACAAGACCAGTGGGATTTAAGGTAAGGGGTTTTCATCTCACTTTTTATTCCCAGGAGATTCATGCTATATTTGCCAATATTTACTTTTGTGTGGTGTATTTACTTCTCATTATGGTATTATTTGTGTAATATAATTTCATTTATGGGTATTTACATCTTTATTTTAGGCATTTCCTTTCATGGGGTGTCCATTTCATAAGTTACCAATTTGGTAAGGGAACCTTTCACCATTATCGTTTAATCAAAGACATCTTTTAAGTTATGTCTTTTAATTTAAATTTTCTAATGTTAGGATATGTTCTTCAATATCCTTACCGCTGTAAATTTTATGTCCATGTGATGAGAGACACTTTATTCTCTCATCAACTAATTTTTTGAATTTTAAAGTGATGATGTTAGGCTGTTTAATTTCAATAAGAGAACTTCTTAACCAAATTCATTTCGTTGGGTTAAAAATTTACTTCTTGATTAGGTAATGCAATGAATATGTGTGAAAGACTGATGATTGTTTTACACATAATATTCACTTATATTGGGGGTATTATTTATTTTCACACATAATCATGTCATTGATTTCTACTCAATCTAATGATATGATCTTTTCAAGGGACTATATCTTAATTTACATTCCATTGAAACTTATTTGTTGTCATGCACCAATTCACTTTTATATAGTGTATATGCTAACCTTTGACATTTTATATTATGAATTTATTTATTCTCATGATATTATAAAATTTGATAAATGTTATTCTAATATTATTTTTATTCAAGAACCTCCAATTTGGTTATAAACTCTTTAACAAAAATATCATTTCAAATGAATTAATGATATATTCTTCTAAATATTTCCCATTAATTCCTTTTTTTAAATGGTTTTAAGAATTTATTTAAATGGACATGTCTTTTTTGAAATTAAAATTTCATTCAAAATCATAAATGTGGTAAGAGACACATTGATTAAAAATCACTTTATTACATATTTTAGTAGATTTTGAAAATGGTTTGATAAATCATTGATCGTTTCAATATCATGAAATGATATATTGTGATTGGAATATGGAAATTTTATCTTTACCTTATTATTATTTTATGGGTTATGAATATGTTATGGTTCTTAATAAATGTGTAGATATACGGGTGGTACCCTGATAAACCTAGGGCATGTTATCTCGATATAGATCTCCAATGCATTGGGTAATGTGGTGAAGGTAAACATTGTTGTTTCTCCTAAGAGATTTAGGGAATATACTATGATGGGTATTCCAAAGGTACCTCCCTATGTAATAGTGAATGATAATTTGTAAGTATGTTATGTATTCCATAAGTTACATTTATGATTTATGATTTTTGGGTTATTCATAAATATTATGATTAAATAAGGTTTGTTATGATTGAATAGTACGGTTTCGTTGATTTGTATTTATTGATGGTATAATGTTTTAATTCCTTATTTTATAATCCTCACTAAGATTTTTATGCCCATCCCATGTTTTGAAATGATTTTCATAGAACTTAAAGAAGAATAGGATCTAGGATGTGATCAAGGAAAAGTCATGTAGTCTAAATCATGGAAGTAGACATGTTTTTAAGTGTTTTTATTTTATGGAAGAAATGGAAACTGAGTAGAAGTGTATAATTTATAATATTTGATATGTAATGTAATTGTTATGGCCTATTTATTTAAATCTCTAATCATGAAAATATCCCCATCGTGAATTCTTTATTTAACTCAAGATTAAGTTATGTTTAAGGTTGGGGACTTATAGTGGTGACAGTAGATGGTACATTTGTATGAGTAATGATTCCATTTTTTAGTGGATGTAAATAAAGAAAGTAAAATATTAATTCAAAATTTTAATATATTATTTACAAAAAACAATTACAAAATAAAAAATAAATATATCATAATTATCAACCATCAATTATGAAGCTGGAAAATCAATTTTGTCACAATGTGGAGGTGAAAGTCAACATGTATACATGAGTGATGCATTTATTTCACATTTAAGGGAGAATAGGTTCTAATTGTTTTTGAATATATCATAATAAAATCATTTTATATTTAATATATTGTATTAATAATGTTTTATGGATAATTGTTTAAATATAGTGTTAGAAGAAATATAATGGAAACATCTTTCTTCAGAAGTATACATCTTGTATGAGACACCTCTATTGGCTTACACATTAAGCCTTAAAGGACTAGTATTAAGAGAATATAATAAGATATGGAATTATGTAAAGGAATATATAAATGTTTTTAAATGGTTTTGGATACGATTAATGCCTATAGTTGTGTAAATAGGGTAAGAAAAGAGGTGCTCTTTTTAAAGTGAGGGGAGATACCCACATAAAATTTATTATAAAATCATTTATATAAGGTCACGTTTTTAGGAACATGGCTCCAAATGTATATGCATACAATTAAAGAATTATTATAGATTAAAATATATTCAAAAATTAAATATAATAACATTTTTGGTTGAAATAATTATAACACATTGAGATTTTAAAATAATTCTATACTTGATATTTGGTTAACATGAAGCATTAGGCTTTATGAGAATTAGGATATACTAATATTTAAATGTGACCATTACAATTCAACCATTTAATTAGAGAGTTTGAAAAAGGATTAAAGCATTGAGAAATATATATAATTTTCTTAATCAGTTATTGAAAAATTATTATTAAATAAGCACTAATGTTTTTAGTAAATTCATTTTATTCTATAAAAATAATTTTTCATAAAAATGGGTTTTATTTCTTTTTGTGAAAAAATATTATAACTAATTTATGGAAAATTTAAAAAAATTAATTGAGAAAAATTATATAATTTTCGGAATAATTAAGTACACATTTTATTGTAGGTGAATTTTGATAATTTTATGTAATGTTTTATTTTTTAATGAATAATGAAATTTATTTATTTTCATTGGTTACTGTATTTTATCTTATTGTATTTAGAAATCCAAATTATATTTTTAATTGGTTTTAAAATACAATTACATCATTTTGATTAAAATTATCAGATTATAGTATTCGTATGGATTTTTAAACATCAATTTTTTCTAATCCAATTTATGAATAAAACTCACTTTTCAAAAAAAATTAATTTCCATTGCCTTCTATATTTTATTCATAATTTTGTTTTGTAGAATTAAATAAATTGAATAATTTTTAAAATATTAGTATATTTTTAATTTGGAGGTATATATTTTCTAAATATGTATTTTTTCATATTGAATAGATACCAAGGTAAATATTTATAACCATATTAAGGGAAAACTCGGTAATTAAGTTTAAAAATAACATGATAAGGACTAAATAATGACACTAACACTTGAATTTGTCTTATTTTATGATTTTATCAAGGCCATTTATATTAAACTATAAATAATTAAGGAATCTTGGATGAATATTTATTTTATTTTGGACGTTATATAATTTTCTGTAAAACAATTATAAAATACTATTCTCTTTGTTTTATAATTATTTAATTTTGTACTTTCAGGCAAATAGATAATATTTGTTATTATAAATTTTCATTTTAATGATAAATTAATTTTAGATATCAGGGATTTTTATTTCTATTTTTTAGTGATGATAAAATTACCATAAATAATTTTAGAACACATAATCTCCAACAATTCAATTAATATAATATATAATAAATGATATTAAAAATGATAAAAGTAAAATAATTTCAAATACATATTTTGTCCATAGAATTTTATAGATAAAAATAAAATATTTTATATGTTTTGATGAATTATATTCCAATTACCATTTTTTCGTTATTTTCTTCCAGCCAAAGTAAATTAATAGTTCAAAATATGAATTTATTGTTTTTCCCAGAAAATAATATTTTTTTAAAAGATATAAAATTAAAAAAACTATATTCTTTATTATATTGTAAAATAGTTAAAAAATCAAAACTCTTTCCATTTATTTTCCAATTTTGATTTTATTTTATCTATATTTACCTATAAAGAGTAAAAACATTTCTATCATGATAATTATTAAAAAAGGACAATGTAGGTTTAAACAGATAAATAAGGTTAAAAACCAAATAAAAACACATAAAAATTTTATTGGATGACATTATATCGACCCATATTTATCATATTTTCTAATTATATAAATTTGGATCTTTTTACATTAAAATAAATATATAGTAATTTATTTTTTTAATTAATATTAATAGGGTCCTCCCCATAACTTATAAAAGTGTACCACATATCTTCATTTATTCATAACTAAAATCCCATTTAATTCAGATAATTCCTACCAAAAAATCTTCCTAATATCCCCCAAAATGTTATATATGTATTATTAGGCATAACGTTTTCCTTATTGGGAATGCGGTGTAAAAAAGGAGTGTTTCTGAATATGAGTTATAGTATTTAACAGAATTTTTTGTGATATTTATTCTTCCACGTCCTCAAAATATTATTCAACTATGATGATATAATAAAATAATTATATATCATATAATGATATTTTATAATGTTAATTTCATTACCAATATACATCACTTATTCAATAAAATACGAAATGAAACCGTCATTCGTGGGTATAGTTGACTACTGTCTCGTGAACCGAGGTAATTTTTTTCCATTATTGAATATCATGGTTTTTTGGGATGATTTATTTAATTTACATACATTATAAATATGAAACAAATATCATTTTGGAATTCAATATATCATATATTTTCTTACCATTCCATTCATTGAAAAATTATAATGTTTTCCGTGTGTAAGAGTGGATTATCACCATCACGAATTGATGTGAATCATTTTTCATTATCCAATCAAATGAATGGGTATATATATGTGAATATAAATAAAAATTATTATATTTATGGAATAATTATAATTTTTAAAAGATAATGTATTAAAGCTTCATTGTATCTTGAACATTGAAAAATTGAAATATTAATCATGTGTGCGTACAAACAACACTCTCTATAATTGTAACATAGATCAATTTTAAAAACTATATTTAAGTAATTATTTTAAATTTATAATTTATTTATAAAAAATGTAATTATTTATTGATTATTATTATATTGAAAATTAAATAATTTCCACATTGAACATAGTAAACTATTTGAAGTCATTTTTGATATATGAGTTGAATGTAATAAAAAAATCTGATGTAAAGTTAATTGATTAATTTATTTTATATAATATAATAATAAATGAAATAAATGGATAAATAAAATTTAAATTGGTTATTATGTATTTCAATTGCTATAATTATTTGATAATTTAAGAATATAAGTTACACACATGATGATTTAGACTCTCAGAAATATACAATATTCTATGAAAACCCAATTTCAAATATTTAAAAATTAAGAATGAAAATAGTTCTCTTCCATAACCATATTCATAAAAATAATTCATTGATTTATTTTTATGTACATAAATGAACAATATTGGATATTTTTTTATCTATTTTAATATTTATTCAAGGGATTCCGAAAAGTGACTTTTACCAATTTTATACTGAATTACTTACTTTATTTGGAAAATTATAATTAATGAATTTTATTATATATACTTTAAATTTATATTCCCACCACCGTAAATAATTTATGATTTTTCGATTCCTTTTAATTATTCAATTTTTTATTTATTTAGAAAATATAACCATTTTCCTTATGGATTATCAAAATGTTTTTTAAATAAAATGGATATTTGAATATCAATAATTGTTTTGGTTATGGATGATATGAATTTATCATAACAACACTTTTTCCTTGGGTTATGACCATTCTCTATCTAGCTAAAATTCTATCTCTATTTAATGTTATGTAATAATTTATAATTAGGCATATATATTTCTCCCAAATATACCTAGATAATTATATGTTCCTTTGATGGGGTAACACATACCATTAGTTCATTTCTAAGTGACTTAGTTATTAAATATCCTTTGCCTAATATTTTAGTAACGATTATGAAACACATTTCATACCATGGGAAAATAATATCTTTATTCATTAAGATTAATTTATCTTTTATTTAAAAATATTCTTGTACGTGTTATTATGGGTTCACCTATATATTAATCCTATTATTTTGGGTAATTTTTATTTCCCATGAGACATTTTTAATGGAATTTTTTTGTAATCCTAATAACCAATGAGACTATCTCCAACTTTACATTTTTTCTTGCTAGTTATCCTTGATAAATTCTCATGACATTAATTGTGTTACTCTCACATTTCCTATGTTTCTAGGTACTTATGGCAACATTTTATTCATTTTATGATCCCATGTCCTTACTCATGAGTCTTATATTATTATATATCTTATTATATATAACACCTTATGATTTCATAGTACATTATCTCTTTAAAGTAATTCAATACCATTCACCACACGCAACACCGAGTTAGAGGGCACCACGACTTATCAAACTAGCCTTTATAAAATTGATTATGACTAGTATTAACTTGAATTTTAATTTTATATACTCCATATAATTTTAACATTCATATTCTGAGTTTTTTAGACAAAATATAAGAACAAATTCAATTTTTCAGATAAAAGAAGTATTTTAAAAAAAAGCAGTTTTCCACCTTTTAATGGTGATCCCATTATAAATCCAATATTTTACACTATTAAAAATTCAATTGGATGAAATTAAAGACCTCTTTTAAATCGGGATATAAAATTATCTTCGGGTGAATTTTTGGTATTTATCTAGGACTTTTATGTATATTCATTATTTGGCACTTTTATATATTCAATTTAATTAATGAAACATCTATGTTTTTAACTTGGTAATAATAACTTAAATTTTGAATTGGGAATATCATAATTATATTTGTGTGAATTTTTATTTTTCTAAAAACATTCAATTTTTGATGAATAGTGAAAAACATGTTGTTATAGATAAAAACAGACTTTTTCATAAAAATAGTTATATTAATTAAAAATTTCTCATAATGTCCACATAGAAACAAAATACATATATTATTTCAATTTAATTCATTGGAGTAATTTTATAATAAGATTAGACATATAGAATTTTATTGAACTTTTTTAATATCTTTTACCCACGTTCTAGGCACTTTTGAAAATTTGCATAAAACGTAATTTTGCATCTACTGTGAATTGAATTTAAAAAATCCTAGTGACATGGTGGACATCATTATGTAAAATTTGGTTAAATAATATGAAAATATTTATTGAGGAATAATAACCTTTGAATATTATTTACCACGGTTAAAAGTAAATATAATAATTAAAAATATAAATGATATTATAATTACATTAACTAGTGTCCTAATTCTATTGGATATATGTATTTCGAAAATAATAAACCATAAGACTAAAATATGATCCTTTTTGATCCACATGGATTATATTTGGAAATTTATTATATTTTATTCAAAGAAGAGTTAAAAGTGAAAAATGAAAATTTTAACATCTAAAACATTATTAATATAATGTAATACATTAGATAAATTTGACTATAAATATTAATTATAAATATAAATATATTTAATAAATCATTGTATTTTATTTATAATTTTCAGAAATTAAATAATAAAATTTATTTATGACACAATGGTGATGCAGAAATTAGCTTATGAAATAATAATTAAAATAATTGACATTATAAATACAAAAAATAAAGGTAAATTGAGTATTTTTATTAATTACACTAATTTTCATGGTTAATGATACATGTTAGAGTTTATTCAATGAATCTTTTTCTAAGTAATCATGTTTTTATGACTTTCACAAAAACCAAATACTAAATAGTATCAAAATTGACATAACTAAGTTATCAAAAAAATAATATTTTATTAAATTATATAATAGTCATAAACATATAAAGATCATAAAAAGAAATTATATAATGATATATATTTTATTAATGAACCTCTTTAGTTTCTCTTGAGATTTTATAGTATGATTGGTAACCATGTGTTATAATAATACAAGAAGACATTGTAATAGTTAAACTATTTAACTAAGGGTTAATCCTAAAAGATAAGGTTAATATGGTGACATAAACTTACATGAAACATATTTCTTGAAACGATTTAGATCCATACCTATATTATCCTCCATATAAATCAATTTGGTTCTATTATAAATATAAAATTAATTTATAATAAATTAATGTTTCAAGATTTTCCTAATGTGTCACTCTCCTCTCTTATAAAAGGGTACTTCCCCTTCTCTTATCCTCACACCTCCAATGCCATTTTCCTCGGACAAATGCTGATCAAATATACTACCAACAACCCTTAAATCATCATAGATGCTTTTATTTGATCATAAATCCATTTTATGGATCCATTTGGGTCAAATCAAAAGTAAGCATCCGAAGAAGAGGTAATTACTTCATCGCCTCTTTTAATGTTATTTTCTTCTTCAACATCCAATTTTTTGTATTATTTCTATACTAAAATAATAAATAAAATACCTTCAACATACTTATATGTTTTTATAAATGTTTTAAAACAATATTCATTATTTTTTCCATCCTATGAATCAAAAAGTCATTATACGTGCGTACGTACAACTTACCATCTCCATGTCATTGTGTAGTTTATTATTCAACACTATATTATTCGGATGGCTGTAATAGTGCATATAATTAATTTAAATAATGAATAAAAAATGTTAACTATTATTTAAATAATATATACCATTCAATTAAACACTATTTTACCATTGATAGTATGATATTGTTTCTCGTGCATACGTATGGCTTACCGTCTCCACGACACGATGAGATTAATCTTCAACGATCACCATTCAAGAATTTTAAAAAAATATATATACTAATTTAGTATGAAATATATGAAATAATATTTATACTAGAATAATATATATTTATGTACATAAATATATTTCGTTAACTTACGTCCATTCTATACGATAAGAAAATAGAAACAACAATCATGTGTACGTACAAACTACCATCTCTAGGAATGCTGTTTCCAATTAATATATCTATCTATATAATTATTTGGTTTCTGAATATATATATTATATAAATCAAGTTTTAAATTCTGTAAGTATTTAAATCATGATCTAAATGATATTATTAAGAATAAAAAGTTAAAACACGTACGATAAACAAAGAGATTATTACCTGAAATGTTACATTAAAATGGAAATTATTTTTATATGGGTTGTATAAATTCATAAAGGAATCATGTGTGATATCATAAATATGAATATGGTTCTGTTATAATTATATATCATACTATAGTAATTAAACACATGGATAAATGTACCTTTGTCCAAAGGAGAGTACATGGTAAGGGTTATTTCCTCAATCAACTTGTTCTTTGATATTGTTTATCTATAAGTATGTAATGGGAAATAATTATAATATATTTCCATTTTTCATAAAAAAAAATTCAAAAGGATTATTTTATAGTTTTACAGAAGTTATCCTTTAACTAGATCCTCATTTTAAATGTTTTAAAAATTATTTTTATAAATCTATTTTATAAATATCCATGTTTTAAAACTAATTTTAAGGATTTAATTATATGGAAATGATTGTTTTAAAGTGTTAATTACTTTCAAAAGATACAAAGTTGTATGATACACATTTATTCAAAAATTTATTTTAAATTAATTATTATAAAAATTATATAACTTTTAAATTATATCATGAAAAAGGGATATTTCACCCAAATCGGTTTTACTGATCATTTTCAATTATATCAACATCCTTTAATATATATTATTCCTGATTGAGGTTGATTTATAAAAAAACAATATTCTATTTTGTATTGATTGAGTTATGATATGTTGCAATGTGGATGTTTTATTTTTATACCATTAATAGTTTTTTGTTAATGTATTGACATTTCGTATGCTAGTTTTAGTATGAATTCTTATGTTATGTTTCATATTTTTAATATAAAGAATGCATTGGACTTAGTATGTGATGGTAGGGGCCCACTATAGCCCCTCAATGCATCGGTAGGTCTCATGAGACAAATTAGTGTCTTGGAACAAGGCCTTGAACAAATTTTTATTTGTATACTCAGCATGAGGCCTTGACTATGTGGTTTTGATGTCTGAAATTATGAATTCCCTCGTTATGAATTTATTTATTACATGTTATTATTATACAAGTATAATATCCATGGGAATGTTTCAATGGTAATGTTTGATTTATTTTTTTCATATTATGTTCATGTTTAATTTTAAAAATTATGTTGTTTTTATTACAATATTTCATTAAAAGTTTATAGCTTCTCCTTAATTATTTACCCTTGCTTTGCATTTGAGCTCACACCTTTCTGATATTTTATTTTCCAAGGATTATAAGTAGTGTATTTCGATATTTATGTTTGGTTAAGCTAGAGTAATAATGGAATTCTCAAAGGATTTAATAATTTGTGTTTCAAGTTTGAATGATTAATGTAACATTCTTATTTGTAATCTACTTTCCAAGAATACTAAATTGATAGGTCGTTCAGTACATCATTCCATGTAATCATGCCAATGTATTAAAATAATTCACCAGCTTCGGGCTACTGGGATCAGGGAATTATAGTTGGTATTAGAGGAAGTTTATCAATATCATTGGAAATAGATTTAGAACAATTAGATTAGGGATCATTACCCTAAAATAAAGTTTACAGATAAGTATAGAAGAAACCCATAGAATTTAGTTAATGTAGAGATTTTGTGAGTTTTCAATGACATACATTTTAGAATGGATACTACAAGTGGATGTCGTTCTGGCACAAATGTACATATGAGTGAAAACTTCGACAAAGATATTCAGAATTGACCTGGGGTATCCTGGTACAAAACAATGGGCCTCACCATGCACCTGGTTTGACACTCCAAGGGGATATGCTTAGGATAATTCATATTTTCCTTACAGACCATTATGAAGGATTTATGAGTGAATATGTTAGCAAGGAATCCATTTTTATGAGACTAGATGTGTTAAAATATTCGATTAATGATGATAATTATTCTAGTTTTTGGATTATACAATGTGATACAATCTATCTGAGTGTATGTTGTCATTCATAAATGAATCCCAGTAGAGGGAATATGAAATCTAGAAATACGCATTATCTAATAAGTAAGAAGGGAAATATCATTCATGGTATTAAGCCAGTATTTAGAATGGAAATAGTCTCCCATGTATCGACACCCAATGCATGGTTAAGCCCAACCTTATAAAAACCCTCATTCCATACTAAATAGAGGAAAATTAATATAAATCCAAATAACTATTTAAAATATTCAACATAATGAAAATGTGTTCGTGAATTAATATTTGTTTAATTAAATATTATATATTCCATGAAAATTTGAACGTCTTTGGATTCCACCAAAAAAAATTCCTAGGGTCATGACCCTATTGTGGAACCAATGGTGTGGTCAGAAAAAATATGTGAGATTTTATTATAGGTGAAATGTACATTTCCCATTAAAAACTTGAAGAAAATGGTTCAATATTTTACTTATTTTAAAAACATGGGATGACTCGGGTCATCACAACAATATTAATAATTCACTAACAGATAGGTTTCAACATGTGCCTACCATATCGATTTCCATTAAGAAACCTCTATCTAAACACAAACCTACCATGTCTCACCATGAGATGAAAGAATAAAATATTTTTTTACTCGTTATTTGTAATATCAACAAAATCTTATTTATTATCTAATGTAGTGTATTTTATTTTTTTTGGATTTTTATTTATTAATAATATTTACTTAAATATTTTAGTTATTTTCTTATGTATGGAATATTAATTAAAATTGATAACAATATATTCAAGTATTTATACCTTTATACAACATTTTTATATATAAAATGGTATTTCTAAATATCAAAATTTATATTTATCATGTTCTTCCAAAATAACCATCATATTGCTTTAATACTGTTTGAATTTGAAATAATAAATTTTATTAGTTTATCTTATTTTCCAGTTCAAATGGATAGATATCATTTTATGCATGAGCTATTATTTAAAAATTATGAATTTTATTTTTGGTTGTAGTTACGGAAATACAGTAATGATATCCTTAAAATTTTCATTCTTTATTTGTATAAGAATTATATATATATTCATCTCCATGTTTTAAAAAGTATTGAATTCTAGTGAAAAAATAAGAAAACATTTTTTTTAAAAAATGTTAACAATTGGACATTGTAAACATGATATGAATCTAAGAAGATAATCCAACCCTCTAGGATTTGTAGGCCCTGGATAGCCTTCAAAGTTCAATGTGTTCACGTGGACTTCTTCCACAACTATTAAATATTTACTAAAAAAGAACTAGTTTATTTTATCAATAATAATATTCCAAATTATTTTCAATGGTTATTATATTTTATGAATTAAAAATGATTTCAATATTATATGTATTTTTAAAGGATTATTTAAAAAAATTGTATATTAGAATTTTAAATGCTGTAAATTTTAACGAAAAAAGTTATTTTTTAAATAAGATTTTTTTATTTTAAATATTTTTCTGTTCTAAATAAGTTTCCAACATTTTATATATTATTTAATGATTTATAACAATATTTTTCATAATTTAAATTTTACAACACTTATTGTATATTTAAATTTATCAAATGAATTTATCTAAAGGAAATTGTCTTTAAAAATAATGTTTTCTAAAAAATAAGTAGTTTTTGAGGTGTATGAAATGTATTATATATATATTGAAAACTGTATAAATTTTAATTTCAAAAGTAGTTATCAAATTTTTGTATTTTATATAAAAAGAAAAAAGAATTAGAAAGGATTTCGAAATTGTATTTACAAAAGTTATTCTACTAGTTTTTAAACCCCCTTAGTGGATGTTTTATGATCGCACTATATTTTAAAATGATTTTTTATTGGCTCATAAGAGCTTCTAAATGAGTGTAGCTTTATTAACGATCTAGTGTGAGAAAATTCTAAATACCAATATATTTTTAAATTTTCAAACTCTAATATGGTTTAATAGTTCATCCATTTCCACAAAATATTTTATTGAAAAAGATACTTATTTTGTAAAGGAACATACAATTTTTGGTTGTTTTTTTTTAAAAAAATACAATGTTTTTATAGGAAATTCAGATGTTCATGTATTAGGGCAATATATATTTTTTTGTCTTTTATATTATCCTTTATTAATATTTAAGTGGGCTATATTAACTTTTTTATCACAATCTCGAAATATCATTTTGATATCAAAATTAGGGGGAGATTATTTTAGTAGCACACCATTTTATCTAAAATGGGAGAATATGAGGAGCATCATCTGGTTTTAAATTTTTTATAGTGGTTGTTTAAATTTCCCAAGGGTTTGTGATCATCGAATGGGGAGATATTTTGAGAACACTTATGTTGTCCCACAAAATCCCAATATTTCATATATTTATATATTCTTACAGTCCACATATTTTACTAATTAATTTATCATAACTGATTTTAAGAAAATAATTTCCATTTTTCTATATATACATTCCTATAGTGTGTTAATGTTTAATACATCATATTCTTCTTATGAATAAGTTTTGACTTCGTATAATATGTTATGAGCCTATTGAATATTATATGTGATATATTTTTGAATGATTTCTCTCAAAAAAATTATCCTATATGATTGTATTATCTAATGGGGAGAGTGTGAATTTCAAAAAATGAAAATTTAATTAACTTATGAGAGTATTGTGTATGAAAATTATTATAGGATGAGTGGAGAAATATCCCATATAAGGAAAATTCTTATGATAATCATCCTACCATTTCAAGAAGTCTTACACTCAAGATAGGGGTTAAAGTATAGATCCTAAGTGATAATAATTTCAAACACGACAATTCTATATAATATGTGAATATAAAATATCATAAACATTATAATAATATCTTATGACTTGTCAAATAAGATTACATAATAGTTTTGTCACGACCCGCCCTCGGGGTCCGTGCCGTGACTACCCCAAGCCCGCCTTCCATAGGCCAGGGGCTGGCGACTAGCACCAAGGCGTATATCCCAGTAAAAAGGGAAGGCATTGCCTTTGAAAAGTAAGCACACACCACAGAGTAAACAAGCGGAAGTAAACACTAAACAAGCAGAGTACAACTGAAAGTGCGGAAGAGTAAATGGGCCAGAATACAAACCCAAACTGAAAGTAAAGTACAACTCAAAAAGGGAAAAACAGCAACTGTAAAGTAAAGGCCGCTACTCCGAGCTGTCCACCGGAAATCCCACCTGAAGGGTGGGTACAGATAGCTCCTCTGCTCCACGGGTCCCACCGTCCGCTCCGTGCTCGTCCCGCCCAGTGGTCCACCTCCGGGTACCGTCCCGCTCCGCAAACCTCAGCTAAGGTCAACGCTGTCCGTCGTCTGCAACCAACACAACGTAGTGCGGGCGAAGCCCGTGCAGGGGTGAGTATAAGCTACTCAGTAGGGACCCCGAGACCCCTGAAGGTCTCTCAAAATCCACAAAGGATAAACCACGAAACAAAGTACAATCACGAAGTAACAACCAACACTGCTTAGGTATATGCCCATACATATACCTAAGTCATCAATTCAGATACGCTCCAACCTCCGAGCCCAAGTATAACTCAGTCCACGCAGGAAAGTATACGTATTCCACAAAGGAAAGTAACAGGATTCAGCTCACACAGGTACACTTCTTCAAGGACGATAAAGATGATCACTGATCCACCTAAGTCGTCGGACCCACGAAGGATCGATAGGTAACTAACCCCCGCAGAAGACCCACACAGGATCGGGCTCACACAGAACCTGTAGGCGCTGGCTCACACAGAACCGCTGAGCGCAAGGACCCACACAGGATCGGGCTCACACAGAACCTGTAGCACTGATCCACGTAGGATCGCTGAGTGCCGTAGTCGTCGTCGTCGAATCCACACAGGATCTCTGTACTGTCGTCGTCGCAGTCACAGTAGCAGTAGCAGTAGTAGCAGTAGTAGCAGTCGCAGCCAGCACTAGGGTTCCCGCACACAGCAAGCTCGTACGGAGGGTCCGCTCCACGAGCCGAGAGGCTGATACATCAACTGTCACGAAGACCGAAGTTGATGTATCCAAAAGTTCCGTATCGTCAACAGGAACTCAACGCAACAGACGGCGCGTCGATCGGACGCCCGGTCTGAGAGTTATTGGCATTTTCGTCTCCGGGGCCCGGTTGGTTTTTAAGGCAAAACCAACCCGACCGTACTCCACCTGCGTCCAAACCTCGGGCGGAGTATGCCAAAAGATCCGTTTCACTAAGAGGAACACTACGCGTCTGACGGCACGTCAATCGGACGTCCGTAGCTCAAGATATGAGTGTTTCCGCTCCGAAGGCCCGGTTGGTTTCGTGAACGAACCAACCCGGCCGAACTCAAAGTAAACCGAAACCTTGAGTGCGATATACCGAAACGACCGTCTCGATCCAAGGATCGCGTTGCCGCAGACGGTTCGTCATTCGGAGGTCCGAGGCTCAAGTTATGAGCGAAAAACCAAAACTGGTCCGAAACGGGGGGGTCCGGGTCCGGAACGACCCGGCCCGACCCCCCCCCCCTTGGGTGGCGCGGCGGCCGGCGGCGGCGGCCGGCGGCGGCGGACGGCGGCGGCGGGCCACGTGGCGGCGGCGGGCCGCGTGGCGGCGGCGGGGGCTGGCGGACCGCGTGGCGGCGGCGGCTGGCGGACCGCGTGGCGGCGGCGGCTGGCGGACCGCGTGGCGGCGGCGGCTGGCGGACCGCGTGGCGGCGGCGGCTGGCGGACCGCGTGGCGGCGGCGGCTGGCGGACCGCGCTGGCGGCGGGGTGCCGCGGCGCATGCGGGAGGCACGCGGGGCTAAGCCCCGCGTTTCTAACAAAACGGCACGGCTTAAAGCCGTGCCTTGAAATATAAACGGCCCCCGCAGGTGGGGGCCGGCTGGACAAAAACCGGGGGGCTTTGCCCCCCTCCTTAATTGAACCGCCCCCCCCTCTTTAAGAGGGGGGTTTTGAAGAGCCGGCCGGGGGTTTAAACCCCCGGTTTTTATGATATCCGGCCGGCCTGCTGGCCGGCCGGTTTTTACCAACGGGACCGGAATTTCCGGTCCCGCCCTTGACTTCCGACGCCGGCGGCCCGGCCGCCGGTCTTTCCTTCCGCCGCGGCCCGGAACCGGCCGCGGTCTCCTCGTCTCACCGCGGCCCGGAACCGGCCGCGGTGTTCGTCGTCCGGCGCGGTGCGACGGCACCGCGCCCCTTTCGCCGTGCCAAGAATCCTCCCAACGCGGCGTGTCGGCGTCGCGGTCTTGAAATCTCTCCTCGGCGAAGCGCGACGGTATAGCGGAAATCATAAGCATGTTCATCCGCGTGGTGCGACGGCACCACGCCTTTTGCTTCCACCCGCATGAATCAATATGAACGAAGGAGGGGGTTTCGGCCGTGTTCGTGCGGTCCGACTCCCCTCGCGTTAACAAATAACATAACTAAAAAGTCTCACGTTTAGTCATGCTAAAATCCACGATTCAGGAATGGAATAAAATAATTAATAAAAACATCCCCTACCTCGGGTTTGAGATTCAAAGAAATCCTCTACGTTCCGCGGAAGACGGCGTCGCGGAATTCAGGCGTCGCGGTCGTCGTTCGTCAAATCCGTTGACGAAGATTTACGTCCGATGCGACACGTTGTTGGCGGATCTTCGTTTGCCGACGAAGAAGGTCCGAAGAGGAAGCAGAGGTCCGAAGATACTAGGTCTCTGAGTCGATGATCCTTGACGAAGTGTTGTCGTTCTTCGTCGAGGATGAAGACGTTCTTCGTTCTTCGTCAGAGCTTGAAGATGAGAAGGCTCTCCAAAGGCAAACAAAGAACCCTAAATAAAATAAGACTACCTCATATTTTATTAACACAACACAAAAGAATTTCAAAATTTGAAATTCAAAAAGGGCTTTAACTTCCTTAATTAAATAAGGGTAACGTAGGCCAATTAAATGGGGGTTAAGAACGTTGAGAGAAAAAGAAAAGTCTTAGGGGTTCGTGTGGGCCCCACCACACTTAATCCTCCCAAGGGAGGTTAAGTGGGTGTGGGTCCCACTTCCAACCCCCTTAGGTAGGTTTTTTATAATAAGTTAAAAATAAAATTTGTTTTACACAATTTTATTTAACTTAATTGAAAAACCCCAAAACGTATCTTTCAACCCGCAACGAACGCAACTCCCGAAAAGGTCTCATTAAGCGAATATCGGCGCTGCGAGTTCATCGGTGCCCTCGGATTTTAATTCCGAGCACCGGATCAAAAGTTAGGAATTCCCGCTCGTCCGTTCACTGAACGTACCCGAGCCAAACTTCGGAAATTAATTCCGGGCACTCCGGGCCTCGGAATCAGGTGCCGTCTGAAATCGCGCTCTTGTAAAAATCCAAAGAAAATTAAGAAAAAAATTTCCCTTGAATTTTACGGTCTTTACATTACTCCCACCTCAGGGCTTTACGTCCCCGTAAAGATACAACAAAAACTAGGGAAACAAATGGGGGTACTGAGCACGCATCTGAGCCTCCCGCTCCCAAGTGCTCTCCTGGAGGTTCCCGTGCTGCCATCTGATGCGCACAAGAGGAATCGATCGCCCACGTAGGACCCGCTCCTGTCGATCCTCTATCTCCACCGGGACCTCCGTAAAAGTCGCCCCATCGTCAACGTCAAGCTCCCCATGGTCAATGATGTGCGTCGGGTCGTGCACGTATCTCCTCAGCTGGGATACGTGAAAGACGTCATGTACCCGGTGCAACTGAGGTGGTAGAGCCAGGCGATAAGCCACCTCGCCAATCCTGCTGAGAATCTGAAAAGGTCCGATGAAGCGCGGAGATAACTTGCCGCCTCGGCCAAATCTCCGAATACCACGTCGAGGTGAGACCCGCAAGAAGACGTGGTCGCCATCCGCGAACTCCAGTGGTCTCCGCCTCCTGTCAGCATATGACTTCTGCCGGCTCTGAGCTGTCCTCATCCGCTCCTGGATGACCTGGACCTTCTCTGTCGTGGCCTGGACCATCTCCGGTCCCACCAGTGCTGACTCCCCAGGGTCTGTCCAGCACAAAGGAGATCTACATGGTCGGCCGTACAACGCCTCGTACGGTGCCATCCCGATGGTGGAGTGGTAGCTGTTGTTGTACGCGAATTCCACCAAAGGTAGGTGGTCCTCCCAGCTACGACCAAAGTCAAGGACACATGCACGGAGCATGTCCTCGAGAGTCTGGATGGTCCTCTCCGTCTGACCATCCGTCTGAGGGTGAAAGGCTGTGCTAAGACATAGCTGCGTCCCGAACGCCTCCTGTAACCCCTTCCAAAGCCGGGAAGTAAAGCGGGCATCTCGATCGGAAACGATAGATGATGGCACGCCGTGGAGCCGCACAATCTCCTGAACGTAGAGACGTCCCAAGCTCTCCACCGAGCCCTGCTCTCTGATGGGTAAGAAGTGTGCCGACTTGGTGAGTCGGTCAACAATCACCCAGATGGAGTCGTGACCTCTGGAAGTGCGTGGAAGTCCAGTCACGAAGTCCATAGATATGCCATCCCACTTCCACTCCGGAACCTCCAAGGGCTGTACCAAGCCTGCTGGTACCTGATGCTCAGCCTTCACCTGCTGACAGGTAAGGCATCGAGAAACGAACTCTGCTACAGCTTTCTTCATGCCCGGCCACCAGTGCTGTCGTCTGAGGTCCTGGTACATCTTTGCCACTCCTGGATGTACCGCTAAAGGAGAAGTGTGAAACTCCCTCAGCACTTCCTCTCGCAAGGCGACTGGTACCATGGTACGTCCTCTGAAAAGGATGTCGTGCTCTGCTCCAAGGGAGAAACCATCAGGTGTCTGTCCCGAGGATATCTGTGCACGCCGTGTCTCACAGTCAGCGTCCCCATGCTGTGCCTCCCTGACTCGCTGCAGTAGTGGAGGAGTGACTGTGAGAGACTGTAGAAAGGCTGCTCCATCTCTATCCACGAAGGATATCTGCAAAGAGGCTAGCTGCTCTGTCGCCTCCTCAAGTAGTTGAATGCCCGTCCTCCTGCTGAGGGCATCAGCTACTACGTTTCCCCTCCCAGGAGTATAGACTATCTCAAAGTCATAGTCCTGGAGGAACTCGAGCCATCGTCGCTGTCTCAGGTTCAGGTCCTTCTGCGAGAAGATATACCTGAGGCTCTGATGATCGGAAAAGACCGTAAAGCGCTCGCCCATCAGATAGTGTCGCCATGTCTTCAGAGCGAAGACCACTGCTGCTAACTCCAGGTCATGGGTAGCGTAGTTCTGCTCATGCGGTCTCAACTGTCGTGATCCATAGGCGATCACTGCCCGCTCCTGCATCAGAACACATCCGAGTCCGGTCCCTGATGCATCGCAGTAGACCACGTACCCTACTCCCTCCTCAGGCAACCTCAAGATAGGTGCGCTAGTCAATCTCTGCCTCAGCTCCTCGAAGCTCTGCTGACAACTGTCTGACCACACGAAGGGTTTCCCCTTCTTCGTCAACGCTGTGAGTGATGCCGCAACTCTGGAGAAGTTCGGCACAAATCTCCGATAGTATCCAGCTAGTCCCAAGAAACTCCGAACCTCAGTCACGCTCCTGGGTGGCTCCCATGCTAACACAGCCTCAATCTTCGCGGGATCCACTGCAACTCCCGCCTCAGAGATTACGTGTCCCAAAAAGTGGACCTCACGTATCCAGAACTGGCACTTCGAGAGCTTACCATAAAGCTGGTGCTCTCGGAGTGTGTCAAGGACAACTCGCAAGTGATAGGCGTGCTCCTCCTCTGTCGTAGAGTAAATCAGAATGTCGTCGATGAAGACCACGACAAACCGATCGAGGTATGGCTGAAAGATCCTGTTCATGAGAGCCATGAACACTGCTGGAGCATTGGTTACACCGAAAGGCATAACCAAGAACTCATAGTGGCCATACCGACATCTGAAGGCCGTCTTCTGCACATCCTCGTCTCTGACTCTGAGCTGATGATAGCCTGACCTGAGGTCTATCTTCGAGAACCACCGTGCTCCCTTGAGCTGATCAAAGAGGTCATCAATCCTCGGTAGCGGATACTTGTTCCTCACTGTCACCTGGTTCAGGCGACGATAGTCAACACAAAGTCGCAAGCTTCCGTCCGCCTTCTTGGCGAACAATATCGGGGAAGCCCAGGGTGAAACACTGGGTCGGATGAATCCCTTGCCCTGCAAGTCCTCCAACTGTACCCGTAGCTCTCGAAGCTCGGCGGGGGCCATCCGATATGCTGGAGTGGATATCGGGGCTGTCCCGGGGTACAAGTCAATATAAAAGTCTACCTCTCTGCGAGGAGGTAGCCCTGGAACATCGTCGGGAAAAACGTCCGCAAACTGATCCACCACTGCAGGAAAACCAGGACTCCGCACGTCAACTGCTCCAAGGATAAGGCTAGCCAACTGATGAGTGATGGGCTGTCCTCTCCTCCGCGGAAGTCCATCCTGTGCTGCTAAGGCTCCCTTCTCGCCGGTGAAGGTGAACCTGCTCCCGTCGGTGCGCACACATCGCACCTTGCGCCTAAAACAGTCAATCTGTGCATGGACCGTAGACAGCCAATCCATGCCCAAGATGACGTCGTAAGGCCTCGACGCAGCTACAAGAAGATCCCAGCCGAAGCTCTCGCCTCCTAGAGTAAGCTCACACTGCCGGCACCAGTGCGTAATCGTCGAGTCTGCTCCCGTAGGAGTCTCTAGCCGTAAGGATCGAGCCAACGGCTCTGTCGGAATCTCCGAGCTCCGAACAAGGGCAGCGGCTATGAAAGAGTGACTCGCTCCTGTGTCTATAAGAACTGCAGCAAGGGTGGAAAAGACACAGATAGTACCTCGAATCATCTCAGGTGCGCCGTGGTCGTAGGCCTCTGCTGCCTGGAGCTGTGCCTGTCGCTGCCCGCCAGCTCCCTGTGGTCGGGGTGGACCTCCTGGTGGTGGTGGTGGTAGAGCCTCAAAGCGTCGGCCACCACCAGCTGCTCGTCCAGCTCCTCTGCCTCGTCCGCCTCCTCCCTGCGGACCGCCACGGTCGACCCTCTGCCTCTGCCTCGGTGGTCCATCAACTGACTGCTGCTCCTCGGCACGGCGGGTCGGGCAGTCGCGAGCCATGTGGCCCTGCCCGCCGCACGAGTAGCACTGTCTGCCTCTCGGAAGACTGGCTCCGCGCTGTGTGCCCCGCACTGCTGAGCCAGTGCCCTGAGGTCGTCGGCCTGAAGGTCTGGTCTGTCTGGACCCCTGAGTCATCCGTCGACTGCCTGCTGCAGATGACTCTGCCTCGTGCCGCCCTGCGGTGGGTCGCTGTGCTGGTGTAGACTCAGCAAGGAAGCTCTCAATCAGAAGTGCCCGCTCCAGTACTCCTGTCTGAGTCGGTATGCTGAGGGAGATCAGCGATGCCCTGATCTCGTGTCTCAAACCCTGCTCGAAGGTCCGGGCCCGGAAGAATGGATCCCGTACCATGTCGGTCGAGTAGCGCGAGAGATCGGTAAACCTCGCCGAGTACTGGGCGACCGTCATGCTGCCCTGCCGCAGCTGTAGAAGCTCCTGGATGCGCACCGCTCGAAGGGTGGCCGGGACGAACTTAGAGCGGAAGAGGCTCTCAAAGTCCGTCCAGAGTAGAGATGCCTCGTCGTGCACCTGGAGCATCAAGCTCCACCATCGTCCTGCTGCTGCGTGTAGTAGGCTCGCAGCGAGGATCACCATGAGGTCTGCTGGTGTCCTCACTAGCCTAAACACTCGAACCACTGCCTCCAGCCAGTCCTCTGCTGCCTGGGGATCCGTCTCCCCGCGAAACCTGGGCGGTCGCTGTCGCTGAAACTCATGCAGTGCGCTGAGGCGACGTGCATCGTCAGCGGCTGCTGCTGGAAGCATCGGAGGCTCGGCGGGTAAAGCTACCGCCGGTGCCACTACTGGAAAAGGGCCCTGCACCGAAGCCTCGTCGCTCGGTGGGCTGTCGTCTCGCTCGACCATCGGAACCCTAGCTGGCTGCCGTCGTGGGGCCATCCTGAAAAGGAAACAGGTGCGCCACGGTTAGAACAGTATACCTGGTGAGCTGATATAAGTAATCTCAAAGAAAACTTTGAAACACACACGCAATCAATGTTTTCGTGCATTAAGTCGGAAATCAGACGTCAGGGTCCTGGTGTGTGGATACGTCGGCCGCCGCACCAACACTGGACTCCCTGGACTGATAACCACACTCAATACGCTAAACATTATTGCTTCACATAGAAAAGATCAGAGTTCGCGGTAGAACCGAACTCCTCTGATACCAATTTGTCACGACCCGCCCTCGGGGTCCGTGCCGTGACTACCCCAAGCCCGCCTTCCATAGGCCAGGGGCTGGCGACTAGCACCAAGGCGTATATCCCAGTAAAAAGGGAAGGCATTGCCTTTGAAAAGTAAGCACACACCACAGAGTAAACAAGCGGAAGTAAACACTAAACAAGCAGAGTACAACTGAAAGTGCGGAAGAGTAAATGGGCCAGAATACAAACCCAAACTGAAAGTAAAGTACAACTCAAAAAGGGAAAAACAGCAACTGTAAAGTAAAGGCCGCTACTCCGAGCTGTCCACCGGAAATCCCACCTGAAGGGTGGGTACAGATAGCTCCTCTGCTCCACGGGTCCCACCGTCCGCTCCGTGCTCGTCCCGCCCAGTGGTCCACCTCCGGGTACCGTCCCGCTCCGCAAACCTCAGCTAAGGTCAACGCTGTCCGTCGTCTGCAACCAACACAACGTAGTGCGGGCGAAGCCCGTGCAGGGGTGAGTATAAGCTACTCAGTAGGGACCCCGAGACCCCTGAAGGTCTCTCAAAATCCACAAAGGATAAACCACGAAACAAAGTACAATCACGAAGTAACAACCAACACTGCTTAGGTATATGCCCATACATATACCTAAGTCATCAATTCAGATACGCTCCAACCTCCGAGCCCAAGTATAACTCAGTCCACGCAGGAAAGTATACGTATTCCACAAAGGAAAGTAACAGGATTCAGCTCACACAGGTACACTTCTTCAAGGACGATAAAGATGATCACTGATCCACCTAAGTCGTCGGACCCACGAAGGATCGATAGGTAACTAACCCCCGCAGAAGACCCACACAGGATCGGGCTCACACAGAACCTGTAGGCGCTGGCTCACACAGAACCGCTGAGCGCAAGGACCCACACAGGATCGGGCTCACACAGAACCTGTAGCACTGATCCACGTAGGATCGCTGAGTGCCGTAGTCGTCGTCGTCGAATCCACACAGGATCTCTGTACTGTCGTCGTCGCAGTCACAGTAGCAGTAGCAGTAGTAGCAGTAGTAGCAGTCGCAGCCAGCACTAGGGTTCCCGCACACAGCAAGCTCGTACGGAGGGTCCGCTCCACGAGCCGAGAGGCTGATACATCAACTGTCACGAAGACCGAAGTTGATGTATCCAAAAGTTCCGTATCGTCAACAGGAACTCAACGCAACAGACGGCGCGTCGATCGGACGCCCGGTCTGAGAGTTATTGGCATTTTCGTCTCCGGGGCCCGGTTGGTTTTTAAGGCAAAACCAACCCGACCGTACTCCACCTGCGTCCAAACCTCGGGCGGAGTATGCCAAAAGATCCGTTTCACTAAGAGGAACACTACGCGTCTGACGGCACGTCAATCGGACGTCCGTAGCTCAAGATATGAGTGTTTCCGCTCCGAAGGCCCGGTTGGTTTCGTGAACGAACCAACCCGGCCGAACTCAAAGTAAACCGAAACCTTGAGTGCGATATACCGAAACGACCGTCTCGATCCAAGGATCGTGTTGCCGCAGACGGTTCGTCATTCGGAGGTCCGAGGCTCAAGTTATGAGCGAAAAACCAAAACTGGTCCGAAACGGGGGGGTCCGGGTCCGGAACGACCCGGCCCGACCCCCCCCCCCCTTGGGTGGCGCGGCGGCCGGCGGCGGCGGCCGGCGGCGGCGGACGGCGGCGGCGGGCCACGTGGCGGCGGCGGGCCGCGTGGCGGCGGCGGGGGCTGGCGGACCGCGTGGCGGCGGCGGCTGGCGGACCGCGTGGCGGCGGCGGCTGGCGGACCGCGTGGCGGCGGCGGCTGGCGGACCGCGTGGCGGCGGCGGCTGGCGGACCGCGTGGCGGCGGCGGCTGGCGGACCGCGCTGGCGGCGGGGTGCCGCGGCGCATGCGGGAGGCACGCGGGGCTAAGCCCCGCGTTTCTAACAAAACGGCACGGCTTAAAGCCGTGCCTTGAAATATAAACGGCCCCCGCAGGTGGGGGCCGGCTGGACAAAAACCGGGGGGCTTTGCCCCCCTCCTTAATTGAACCGCCCCCCCCTCTTTAAGAGGGGGGTTTTGAAGAGCCGGCCGGGGGTTTAAACCCCCGGTTTTTATGATATCCGGCCGGCCTGCTGGCCGGCCGGTTTTTACCAACGGGACCGGAATTTCCGGTCCCGCCCTTGACTTCCGACGCCGGCGGCCCGGCCGCCGGTCTTTCCTTCCGCCG
Organism: Viscum album; assembly: GCA_963277665.1. Classification (NCBI taxonomy): domain Eukaryota; kingdom Viridiplantae; phylum Streptophyta; class Magnoliopsida; order Santalales; family Viscaceae; genus Viscum; species Viscum album. Next base: position 1,381,095,577 of record OY728127.1, read on the forward strand.
CGGCCCGGAACCGGCCGCGGTCTCCTCGTCTCACCGCGGCCCGGAACCGGCCGCGGTGTTCGTCGTCCGGCGCGGTGCGACGGCACCGCGCCCCTTTCGCCGTGCCAAGAATCCTCCCAACGCGGCGTGTCGGCGTCGCGGTCTTGAAATCTCTCCTCGGCGAAGCGCGACGGTATAGCGGAAATCATAAGCATGTTCATCCGCGTGGTGCGACGGCACCACGCCTTTTGCTTCCACCCGCATGAATCAATATGAACGAAGGAGGGGGTTTCGGCCGTGTTCGTGCGGTCCGACTCCCCTCGCGTTAACAAATAACATAACTAAAAAGTCTCACGTTTAGTCATGCTAAAATCCACGATTCAGGAATGGAATAAAATAATTAATAAAAACATCCCCTACCTCGGGTTTGAGATTCAAAGAAATCCTCTACGTTCCGCGGAAGACGGCGTCGCGGAATTCAGGCGTCGCGGTCGTCGTTCGTCAAATCCGTTGACGAAGATTTACGTCCGATGCGACACGTTGTTGGCGGATCTTCGTTTGCCGACGAAGAAGGTCCGAAGAGGATGCAGAGGTCCGAAGATACTAGGTCTCTGAGTCGATGATCCTTGACGAAGTGTTGTCGTTCTTCGTCGAGGATGAAGACGTTCTTCGTTCTTCGTCAGAGCTTGAAGATGAGAAGGCTCTCCAAAGGCAAACAAAGAACCCTAAATAAAATAAGACTACCTCATATTTTATTAACACAACACAAAAGAATTTCAAAATTTGAAATTCAAAAAGGGCTTTAACTTCCTTAATTAAATAAGGGTAACGTAGGCCAATTAAATGGGGGTTAAGAACGTTGAGAGAAAAAGAAAAGTCTTAGGGGTTCGTGTGGGCCCCACCACACTTAATCCTCCCAAGGGAGGTTAAGTGGGTGTGGGTCCCACTTCCAACCCCCTTAGGTAGGTTTTCTATAATAAGTTAAAAATAAAATTTGTTTTACACAATTTTATTTAACTTAATTGAAAAACCCCAAAACGTATCTTTCAACCCGCAACGAACGCAACTCCCGAAAAGGTCTCATTAAGCGAATATCGGCGCTGCGAGTTCATCGGTGCCCTCGGATTTTAATTCCGAGCACCGGATCAAAAGTTAGGAATTCCCGCTCGTCCGTTCACTGAACGTACCCGAGCCAAACTTCGGAAATTAATTCCGGGCACTCCGGGCCTCGGAATCAGGTGCCGTCTGAAATCGCGCTCTTGTAAAAATCCAAAGAAAATTAAGAAAAAAATTTCCCTTGAATTTTACGGTCTTTACAAGTTTTTCTTGGTATTTAAAATGTTATAGAATCTTACAATATTTAATATCTTATAAGTCAAAGGATTGTTCTTAATAGAGAAAAGGATTATGAGAGTTAAGACATCAATCCATGGAAAAAATTTCATATAGTGCTGGATATGTATTCACCCAATAAGAAAGTATTAAAAATTGTTAATGTCTCATTAAAAATAATAATGTTTATATTCTAGGTAAATTAATATGGATAAATGACTTATGCTGAAAATTATTATGGACCCTAAGACTAATGAAGAAATTTATTATTAAATATTTAATTAAATAAATATGAAATTAATTTATATAATAGTATTTCAAAAAAATTACACTCAAATATTTCATTTTATCAAAAAAAATTTGAAATGAATATTTATAAAATTTTATTTTTTATTTCCCTGAATATGTATAGATCCAAAAATGTTTGATGTTATAGAAAAAATCTACATTTTTCTCTACAATTTTTAAATAAGAATTACACATGATAATTAAGGGAATGTTATTTATTTTTATTTTTTTCATATCATGAACAATAAATATGTATATGTTTTTAAATTATAATATACGTAGAGGTAATATTGAGTTTAAAAAATATGTAACTGTCACACTAAATACATGATCCATTCTACATGATCATATATATTATGAAACAAAGAATGATAAATTACTATTATGAATTAAAGACAATAATTTATAACTAAATAAATTTTCAAGATATTATTTTATTATGTACTATATCTCTTAATCTTTGATAAGAGTTTATTTCCAACGAGCTTGTACCATGGTGGTACAAGCTCATACTTGGCATCCAAAAGACCCGGGATCAAATCCGGGCATGGGTGAATTTTCGGGTACTGTAGCAGGGCACTGTAGCAGTACTGTAGCAGCCGTGGAACTGTAGCAGTAGTGACACTGTAGCGGCGGAGGTTACTGTAGCAGGTACTGTAGCAGTGTGGGCACTGTAGCAGTACAATTCACCGAGGGGTCCTTTTTGCCAAAAAATGGGCTTTCATGCCTTGTATTCAGGCCACTTGGACTTGGGCCTACGGGCTATGTAATGGGTCACCCTCTACCCAGTTTAAAGAGGTCTTTGCTTTAAATAATAAATTGAGGGTTCGACCCCAAACATTAAAAAAAGTATTATATCTCTTAAAATATCATTCGTCATTTTTATATTCCTTCATGTGACAATATGTTGAACCCAAACCAGATTATTCCTCCAAATATTATTAAGCTTCCACTCATTTCTCTATGTGTATAAACCCCATGACTTATAGGATTCACGATTTGAGGTTCACATTCAATCTCATTAATGGATTAGGTGGAGTTATAGAAAGGGTTGGTTGTGATTGAATGGTATCATAGAGTGTTTTAATTTCGTATTTAAATTAGGATCTCTTGATGATTTCATGGGTGGTAAAACAAAAATATTACTCAATCCATGTTTGTAAAGTAGACAATGAAAAAAATTGTGGTAGAGAATGACTTATAATCAAATCAATGTCACAATAACCGATAGATCAACAATTATAAATAGTATACTGACTTCATTGTATCTTCATAAGTCTGGATTCATGTATCAAGTGGTTTAATGTAATTATGAACATGTTTGTGATGTGTGATTATCCATTAAAAAGGCTAATCATCATTTTTTTATATTATAATATTCTTATTCATTATTATTAATAAAGACCATTTTTAATCAATTTTACAATTTTAACAGTTTTTCACATTATGATTGTATTTTTTTTAATGTACATTTTTACTCGATAAATTTTTGAACAAACTATATGACAGCAAATGGTCATTATTTTACATTAATTTTTAATTTTCAGGTTTCTCATTCCATTGGAAAAAATTTATATTTTCGGATCACATGATGATTCATGTTGGAAGACCACCATTTTGGACATTCAATCCATGAAATTTATGGAAAATTTAAATCAACAATAGCCCAAAAATAACACTATATTGTCTAATATCCAAACAAAATTAAGTTAAAATTTTATCTATAAATATAGGAGATCATTGGAAAAATTTCATTAAACGGTGGAAAGAGCTAATTATGATTCGTAAAGGGATTTATAGGTGTCCCAACTTGATGATGAAATTTTTTTGCAAGGTTCCACATCCTTGAAAAAAAATCCCACCATTTTAATCATATATCTATAAAAAAATTCCATTTTGGATGAAATTTTACAAGGTGTAATGAGAATTTTAGGGCATCATTTTCTTCTATAATGGACCACCAAAATTCATCCATACTGAAGCTCATTTGGATTTATTTTTTGAATTCATGCAAGCTATTATCCATTTTGTGTAATGATCCGTAAATTTCAAGGAAATTTTTTTCTAAAATTCTTTGGGATTTTATGAGTACGCAGTTTCTGACGGAACCTGATTCTGTGTCCTGGTGTGCCCGGAATCAATTTCCGAAGTTTATCTCAGGTACGTTCAGTGGATGAACGAGCAGGTTTTTCTATCTTTTGAACCGGTGCTCAGAATTGAAATCTGAGGGCACCAATAGAACCGCAGTGGCAGTAATTTCTTAAGAGGTCTTTTACTGAAGATGTGTTTTCTTTGGAGGAGTTGTTTAAAAATGTGGATTAAATAAAAAGTAAATAAAATTGTTTAAATTTTTATTTATAATTATAAGGTGGTTTTATACTACATGGGGGTGTTAGGGTGGGACCCACTAACATCTTAACTACCCATGTGAAGATAAATGTGAGGTGGGGCCTACATGAGCCCCAACCATTCACATTCCCTAAACCCCTTAAACCTCTCATTAAACTCCTTCTTTTTAATGTTGACAATCCCCTTGTATTTATTGGGGTGACTCTTCCTCTCCCCTCTCTCCCTCATTAAGGCTTGAAAACCTATCACATAATTAATTAGACAACTCATGGTTTAATTGATTAAGTGAATTGGATTTTGAATTTCGTATTTTTTAATTTATGGAATGAATTATTAAAATAAGGAGGACCCTTATTTTTTTTGTTGGTTGGCTTGTTGTGGGGAGTCTTTGTAGGAGAGCTCTAGTTTTATTTGAAGAACTTCATCCTCAGTGAAGAACGCCACGTCTCCGATGAAGAACATCGACTCAGCGAACCCAGTTTCTTCTTCCTTTTTCCACCTCCTCAACAAGGAAGGAAACACCGACACGGAAACTCGCCAACAACGTCACACTTTTTTTTCTTCTATCCGTGATAAAAATAGGAGACACCGCTTCCTTCTCGGACGTTCTCCATCGATGTCTATGAAACCTCACCATGTGACGCCGTCAACCGCGACGCCAATGTTCGTCATAGTTTGTTGAGGTAGGGGTTAAGTTCAATTTTAATGGATTAAAATTGTGTAATGGTTTTTCGTTTAGAATCTCGTTTACCTTGGATGATAGTTCTCGTTTTGCGCGGAGGGTTTGAGATGAACGAACACGGACCGACAACCCTCCTTTGTTCTCGTTAATTATTTTAGAATTGATATTTGATGGCGGTGGAAGAACAACAACGTAGCGTCGTGCCGGGAATGAGGAAAAGGGAACCAGTGTCGTCGCACTGGTTGAGCGGAATAAACCACGGCCCGCTACACTGGCCGCTTCGGTGGAAGAACTGGTCGGCCCGTCAGCCGGACGGGCGAAGGGGAGCCGCAGTGCCAGGAGGGTACCGCGCTAGAAGACCGGCCGGCCCGTCGGCCGGCCGGGTGGAAGCAGACCGCGTTGCCATGAGGGGGCCTCGCCAAAGAAGTCACGGCCCGCTGAGCAGGGTGCGTGCGCCAGAGGACCGGATGACCGAGCTGACTAGCTTAGGAAAGGGCGGCGCCACCTGGCGTCGCCGGTACAGAAGAAGGGGGGGGGGGGGGGCTGCCCCCCACCCCTTAGAGCCCGCTCGGCTTCGGAAGGGCTGCTCATCCAGCCGAGTCGCGCCACATCGGGCCGGGCCGCGTCCCTTCAGGCCAACTTGAGTTTTCCCTTCAGATTGGTCTGACCCGTCAAACTGGGACAACTCGACCTGTTGGCCCACTAGGCTAAACGGGTCAGGCCCATTAATCACATAAAATGATGTTAACTTCAAGACCGTGTGTCCGATCGACGGACCATTTATGGAACTAGGACTCTTTCAACGAGACGGTCCTTTTGAGATACTCTAAGTGAGTTTTGGATGATTTTATATATCGGCTGGGTTAGAAACGAGCATATTACTAACCCGGCCCCTGGGACGGAAAAGCCTATATTTCTTAGACCGGGCGTCTGATTGACGCGTCGTATGTTGCGTTGAGTTCCTTTTGACGTGGCGGATCTTCAGGATACATTAAATCTAGACTTTGTGACAGTTGATGTATCGACCCCTTTGGCTCGTGGAGCGAACCCTCCCAGAATCGAGCGTGCTGTGTGCGGGAACCCTAGATCTAGCTACGACTGCGATGACGATGGCGACTGTACTTGGATACTACGTTGGTTCGGCAGCGAGGACGACTATACATGGATCCTACTTGGGATCGACAGCGAGGATGACTATACTTGGATCCTATGTGGGTTCGGCAGTGATGGTTACTGTAGTAGGATCCTACATTGGTTCGGCAGCGATGACTTCTGTACTTGGATCCTACATGGGTTCGGTAGGGGGGATGATTCAAAGTCTATATATATCATCACCACCCCTCTTCGTGAGTTGTATACCTATGTTAGCTGAGTCTTTACTTTCAATCATTGTCATCGATATGATTGACTTGCTTTCCTGTGTCAACTGGGTTGTGCTTTCCTGTGTGTACGGGTTTGTTCTTGGGCTCTTGAGTTGGAGTTGAACTGAAATTGATGACTTAGGTATATGTATGGGCATATACCTAAGTATAGTTGGTTGATACTTTGTGTTTGTATCTTTCCTTTGTGGTTTATCATTTGTGGATTCTGGGAGGCCTTCGAGGGTCTTGGGGTCCCTACTGAGTATCGTATACTCACCCTTGCATGGGCTTTGCCCACACAACATTGTGTTGGTTGCAGATGACGGGAAACACTGACCATGGTTGAGTTTTTTGGAGCGGGACGGTATCCGGTGGTGGACTATCAGGCGGGATGTACACGGAGCGGACGGACGGATTTGAGGATCTAAGGAGGACATATGTACCCACCCTTTAGGTGGGGTTTCCGGAGGTCATCTCGGTGGTTGCTGTTTACTTTTAAGCATTTTTACTTTACTTTTCTTAGTATTACTGTACTTTTAGTAGGGATTTTATTTGGCTCATTTACTTTCCAGCACTTACTTTTGTCATAGAGTTTACTTCAGCTTGCGTACTCTGCGGTGTTTGTTTACTTATATAAAGGCAATTCCTTCCCTTTTTATTGGGATTTATGCCTTTGGTGCTAGTCGCCAGCCCCTTGCCTATGGTCGTTGGGCTTGGGGTAGTCAAGGGATGGACCCCGAGGACGGGTCGTGACAAATTGGTATCAGAGGGATCAGTTCTACCGTCAAACATAGGACTCCGATAATTTCTTCCTGTGAAGAAATAATGTTTAGAGTAATGAGTGTGGTTATCAATCCAGGGAGTCCAGTGTTGATGCGGCAGCCGACATATCCATACACCAGGACCCTGACTTCTGATTTTTGACTCAGTGCTCAAAAACATTGATTGCATGTGTCTTTCAAATGTTTTTTTTGTGATTACTTTGTGTCAGCTCACCAGGTATAATGTATTAACCGTGGTGCACCTGTTTCTTTTCAGGATGGCCCCACGATGGAAGATAGCTAGGGATCACAATTACGTGCGAGATGGTAGCCCACCGAGAGACGAGGCCTCGGTGTAGGGCCCCATACAGTGGAGGCACCTGTGGTACCTCAACCCGCCGAGCCACCGATGCCACCAGCCCTAGAAGATGAGAGTCCATGCTGCCTGAGTGCACTGCACAAGTTTTAGCGACAGAGGCCACCCAGGTTCAGTGGAGAGATGGATCCTCAGGTAGTCGAGGATTGGCTGGAGGCTGTTGTCTGAGTCTTCAGATTGGTAGGCACACCAGCAGATCTTATAGTGATCCTTGCGGTGAGTCTCCTGCACACAGTATCAGGTAGATGGTGTAGCCTGATGCTCCAGGTGCATGAAGAGGCATCACTACTTTGGATGGACTTCGAGAGCCTCTTACACTTGGAGTTTGTTCTAGCTACCCTCTGTGCGGTGCGCATCCAAGAGTTATTACAACTGCGGCAGGGCAGCATGACAGTAGCCCAGTACTCAGTGAGATTTACTGATCTCTCACGCTACTCCATAGACATGGTACATGACCCATTCTTCAAGCCCAGACATTCGAGCAGGGACTGAGGCATGAGATCATGGCTTCAATGATCTCCCTCATCATTCCTACATAGGCAAGAGTACTGGAGGGAGCCCTTATTGTGGAGAGCTTTCTTGCTGAGAATACACCAGCAGCGAGACCTACCGTAGGGCAACACGTAGCGGAGTCTTCTATAGCCGGGAGTAGACATATGTTACAGAGGTCCAAGCAGACCAGTCCATCAGGAGATCGACCTCAGGATACTGGTTCGGATGTGCGAGGCACACGCAGTAGAGCCGGTCATACGAGAGGCAGACAAAGCTATGCATGCAGCTGGCAGGGCCACATGGCTCGTGACTACCCGACCCACCATGCAGAGTAGCAACAGGGGGTTGAGAGACCACCCAGGTAGAGGAAGGGGATCGACTGTGGCAGTCCAAAGGGAGTATGTGGATGAGGTAGAGGATCTGGCCGAGCATCAGGTGGTGGACGATGCTTCGAGGCTCGACCACCACAACCACCAGGAGGTCCACCCCGACCACAGGGATCTGGCGGAAAGAGGCAGGATCATCTTTAGGTAGTGAAGGCTTACGACCATGGCGCACATGAGATGATTTGAGGTATTATCTGTGTCTACTCCACCCTTGCTGCAGTTCTTATACACACAGGAGCGAGTCATTCTTTCATTAACGTTTCCCTTGTTCAGATCTCGTAGATTCCGACAGAGCCATTGGCTCGATCCGTACAGCTAGAGACTTCTACGGGAGCAGACTCGATGATTACACACTGGTGCCGGTAGTGTGAGCTTACTCTAGTAGGCGAGAGCTTCAGCTGGGATCTTCTTGTAGCGGCGTCGAGGCCTTACGACATCATCTTGGGCATGGATTGGTTATCTACTGTCCAAGCTCAAATTGACTGCATTAGGGGAAAAGTACGGTGTGTCCACGCATATGGGAGCAGGTTCACCTTTACAAGTGAGAAGGGAGCCTTGGAAGCCCAAGATAGACTCACGTAGAGGAGAGGGTAGATGATCACACATCAGTTGGCTAGTCTCATCCTCGGAGTAGTTGATGTGCGGAGTCTGAGTTTCCCTATTATGGTGGATCAGTATGCGGATTTTTTCCTGACGATGTTCCAGGACTACCTCCTCGTAGAGAGGTAGACATCTATATTGAAATGTACCCCGGGACAACCTCGATATCTACTGCAACATATCGGATGGCTCCCGCTGAGCTTCGTGAGATAGAGGTACAGGTGGAGGACTTGTCGGGCAAGGGATTCATTCGACCTAGTGTTTCACCCTAGGCCTCCCCGATTTTGTTCTCCAAGAAGGTGGACGGGATCTTGAGACTGTGTTTCGACTACCGTCGCTTGAACTAGGTGACCGTGAAGAACACGTATCCACTCCCTAGGACTGACGGCCTCTTTGATCAGCTCAAAGGATCACGATAGTTCTCGAAGATAGACCTCAGGTCAGGCTATCATCAGCTTAGAGTTCGAGACAAGGATGTGCATAAGACGACCTTTAGGTGTCGTTATGTACACTATGATTTCTTGTTTATGCCTTTCGGGGTAACCAACTATCTAACAATGTTCATAAGATTCATGAATAGGATATTCCAGCCTTACCTCAATCGATTTGTCCTGGTCTTCATCGACGACATAATGATTTACTCGACTTCTGAGGAGGAGCACGCCTACCACTTGCGGGTTGTACTGGACACACTCCGAGAGGACTATATTTATGTTAAGCTCTCGAAGTGTCTGTTCTAGATTTGAGCGGTCTGCTTCTTGGGGAACGTCATCTCTGTGGTGGGATTTGCGGTGGATCCTGCGAAGATTGAGGCAGTACTAGCTTGGGAGACACCCAGGAGTGTGACGGAGGTGCAGAGTTTCCTAGGTCTGGCTGGGTATTATCAGAGATTTGTGCCAGATTTCTCCAGAGTTGCAACACCACTTTCAGCTTTGACGAAGAAGGTGAAACCCATCATGTGGTCAGATAGATGTCTGTAGAGCTTCCAGGAGCTGAGATAGAGATTGACCAGTGCACCCATCTTGAGGCTACCAGAGGAGGACATAGGGTACTTAGATTACTGTGATGCATCAGGGACCAGACTAGGGTATGTTTTGATGCAGGTGTGGGCAGTGATCGCATATTTTTCACGATAGTTGAGGTATCACGAGCAGAATTATGCTACCCATGACCTAGAGTTAGTAGTAGTGGTCTTCGCCTTGAAGATGGGGAAACACTATCTGATGGGCGAGCACTTTATAGTCTACTATGACCTCAAGAGTCTCAGTTAAATCTTCTCACAAAAGGACTTGAACCTGAGATAGTGGTGATGGCTCTAGTTCGTTCAGGACTATGACTTTGAGATAGTCTATACTTCTGGGAAGGGGAACATATTAGCTGATGCTCTTAGCAGGAGGTTGGACATTCAGCTACTTAGAGAGGCGACCGACCAGTTAGCTACTTTGAAGATATCCTTCTTGGATAGAGATGGAGAAGCCTTCCTACAGTCCCTCAGAGTCACTCCTCCACTACTTCAGTAGGTCAGAGAGGCATTGCCTGGGGATGTTGACTGTGAGGCACAACGTGCTCAGATATCCTCAGGACTGGCACCAGATGGATTTTCTGAAGACGGGAAGCCCATCATCTTTTTAGAGGACATAACATGGTACCAGTTGCATTACAGGAGGCGGTTCTGAGAGAGTTTCACACTTCCCCATTAGCGGTATATCCAAGAGTAGCGAAGATGTACCAGGATCTCAGACGACAGTACTGGTGGTCGGGTATGAAGAAGGTTGTAGCAGAGTTCGTTTAACGATGCCTCACCTGCCAGTAGGTGAAGGCGGAGCATGAGGTACCTGCAGGCTTGGTTTAGTCCTTAGATGTCCTATAGGGGAAGTGGGATGGGATATCCATAGATTTCGTGACGGGACTTCCACATACTTCCAGAGGACACGACTCCATCTGGGTGATTTTTGACTGACTCACCAAGTCGGCCCAATACCTACCTATTAGAGAGAAGGGCTCAGTGTAGAGCATGGGACGCCTCTACGTTAGGGATATCATACGACTTCATGGTGTGTTATAATCTATCACCTCCTATCAAGACACTCATTTTACATCCTGGCTTTGGAAGGGGTCGCAGGAGGCATTTGGGACGCAGTTATGCCCGAGCACCGCCTTTCATCCTCAGACGGATGGCCAGATGGAGAGGACCATTCCAACTCTCAAGGACATTCTCCATGCATGTTTCCTTGACTTTGGTCGTAGCTGGGATGATCACCTACCCTTGGTGAAGTTTGTGTACAATAACAGATACCACTCCACCATCAGGATGGCACCATACGAGGCATTGTACGTCTGACCTTACAGATCAATTTTATGCTGGACTGGCCCTAGGGAGTCAGCACTCATAGGACCAGATATGCTTTAGGCTATGACAGAGAAGGTGAAGATCATCTTGGAGAGGATGAGGATTTCACAGATCTGACAGAAGTCCTATGCTGATAGGAGGCACAGACCACTAGAGTTCGAGGATGGCGACCACGTTTTCCTTTGGGTCTCACCTTGACATGGACTACAGATATTTGGCCGGGGCAGCAAGTTATCTCCACGCTTCATCGGACCATTCCAGGTTCTCAGAAAGGTAAGCAAGGTGGCTTATCGTCTGGCTCTTCCACCTCAGTTGCACCGAGTGCATTACTTCTTCCACGTATCTCAGCTGAGGAGATACGTGCATGTCCTGACGTATATCATTGATCACGGGGAGTTGGACATCGATGACTGGGTGAAAATTGTTGAGGTTACAGTGGAGATCGATGACCGACATGAGCAGGTCCTACATGGACGGTCGATTCCTCTAGTGCGTATTAGGTGGCAGCATAAGAACCTCGAGGAGAGCACATGGGATCGAGAGGCTCAAATGCATGCACAGTTCCCTCATTTGTTTCCCTAGTTTATGATGTAGTATTACGGGGACATAAATCCCTCAGGGGGGTGTAATGTAAAGACTCGTAAATTTCAAGGAATTTTTTTTCGTAAATTATTTGGGATTTTACAAGTAATCATTTTCTGACATAACCTAATTCTGAGGCCCGGTGTGCCCGGAATCAATTTCGTAAGTTTAGCTCGGGTACGTTTTGTGAAAGAACGAGCAGTTTTTTCTATCTTTTGAACCTGTGCTCAGAATTGAAATCTGAGGGCACCGATGAAACCTAAATTTCGGTAATTGCTTAAGAGGAACATTACTGAAGATTCTTTTTCCTTGGAGGAGTTGTTATCAAATGTGGATTAAATAAAAAGTGAATAAAATTGTGTACAATTTTATTTATAATTTCAATGTGGTTTTATGCTACATTGGGGAGTTAGGGTTGGACCTACTAACATCATAACTACCCATGTGAGGATAAATTTGAGGTGGGTCCCACACAATCCGCAACCATTCACATTCCCTAAACCACTTAAACCTCCCATTAAAATACTTTTTTTAATGTTGAAAAGCCCCTTGAATTTATTGAGGTGACTCTTCCTCTCTCCTCTCTCCCTCATTAAAGCTTTCCAACCTATCACATAATTAATTAGACAACTCATGGTTTAATTGATTAAGTGAATTGGATTTTGAATTTTGTAATTTTGAATGCATGGCATGAATTAATAAAATAAAGAGGACCCTTATTTTTTTGTTTGTTGGCTTGTTGTGGGGAGACATTGGAGGAGAGATCTAGTTTTATTTGAAGAACTTCATCCTCAATGAAGAACTCCACGTCTCTGACGAAGAACATCGACTCAACAACCATGGTTTCTTCTTCCTTTGTCCTCCTCTGCGACAAGGAAGGGAACACTGATGAGGAAACTCGGCAACGACGTCACGGTTTGTTTTCATCTATTCGTGATAAAAAGAGGAGACCCTGCTTACTCCTCAGACGTTCTCCGTCGACGTCTGTGAAACCTCACCATGTGACATCGTCAACTGTGACTCTGACGTTCAACATCGTTTGTTGAGGTTGGGGTTAAGTTCAATTTTAATGGATTAAAATTTTTCTATGGTTTTTCGTTTAGCATCTCGTTTACCTTGGCTGATAGCTATCGTTTTTCACAGAGGGTTCGAGCTGAACGAACACGGCCTGAAAACCCTCAGTTGTTCTCGTTAATTATTTTAGAATTGATATTTGATGGAGGTGGAAGCACAACGCCGTAGAGCCATGCCGAGAACGAGGAAAAGGGAACCGGTGTCGTCGCGCCGATTGAGCGGAAAGAACCATGACTCGCTACATGGGCCGCTTCGGCGGAAGAACCGGCCGACCCGTCGGCCGGCCGGGCGGAAGCGGACCACAGTTCCAGGAAGGCACCACGCCAAAGAAGCCACAGCCCGCCGAGTGGGCCACATGCGCTAGAGGGCTGGACGGCCGAGCTGGCTGGTTTGTGAAAGGGCGGTGCCACCTGGCGCCACCGGTGTAAAAGACCGGGGGGGGCACCCCCATTAGAGCCCGTTCGGCTTTCGCCGGGCCGCTCAGCCAGCCGACCGAGCCAGCCGGGCCGAGCCAGGCTGGGCCATGCCACTTCGGGTCGGGCCGCATCCCTTCAGGACAACTTGAGTTTTCCATTCGGACCGGTCTGACACCCCTGTTGGGTCGGACCTGTCAAACTGGGACAACTCGACCCGTTGGCCCACAAGGCTAAACGGGTCGGGCCCGTTAATCACATAAATGAGGTTAACTTAACGACCGTGCGTCCGATCGACACACCGTCTGTGGCACTAAGCCTATTTCGACAAGAAGGTCCTTTTTAGATACTCTAAGTGAGTTTCTGATGATTTTTTATATCCTATTGGTTAGATACAAGCAAATTACTAACCCGGGCCCTAGGACGGAAAAGCCTATATTTCTCAGACTGAGTGTCTGATTGATGTGCCGTCTGTTGCATTGAGTTCCTTTTGAATTGACGGAACTTCGGGATACATTAACTCTAGAATTTGTGATAGTTGATGTATCGACCCCCTTGGCTCGGAGAGCGAACCCTCCCGAAATCGAGCGTGTTGTGTGCGGGAACCCTAGAGCTGGCTGCGACTGCGACGACGATGACGACTGTACACGGATCCTATGTTGGTTCGGCAGTGAGGATGAATTTACATGGATACTACGTGGGTTCGGCAGTGAGGATGACTGTACTTGGATCTTACGTGGTTTCGGCAATGATGGTTACTGTACTAGGATCCTACGTTGGTTCGGCAGCGATGACTTCTGTACATGGATCCTACGTGGGTTCGGTAGGGGGGATGATTCAGAGGCAACATATATCATCACCACACCTCTTCATGAGTAGTATACCTGTGTTAGCTGAGTCTTGAATTTCAATCATTATCATTGATATGATTGACTTTCTTTCCTGTGTCGACTGGGTTGTGCTTTCCTATGTGGACTAGGATGTTCTTGGGCTCTTGAGTTGGAGTCGAACTGGAATTGATGACTTAGGTATATGTATGTGCATATACCTAAGTAGAGTTGGTTGATACTTCATGTGTGTATCTTTGATTTGTGTTTTATCATTTGTGGATTATGGGAGGCCTTCGGGGGTCTTGGGGTCCCTACTGAATATCATATACTCACCCCTACATGGGCTATGCCCACACTATGTTGTGTTGGTTGCAGATGACGGACAGCACTGACTGTGGTTGAGGTTTGTGGAGCGGGACTGTATTTGGTGGTGGAGTATTAGAAGGGATCTACACAGTGCGGACGGATGGATTCAAGGAGCTGAGGAGGACATTTGTACCCACCCTTCAGGTGGGGTTTCTGGAGGACGTATCGGTGGTTGCTTTTTACTTTTCAGCTTTTTTAGTTTACCTTTATTAGTTGTATTATACTTTCAGTTGGGTTTTTATACTAGCCCATTTACTTTCCAGCACTTACTTTTGTACTCATTTTACATAGTGTTTTCTTCATCTTGCGTACTCTATGGTGTTTTTTACTTATATAAAGGCAATGCCTTCCCTTTTTATCGGGATTTACGCCTTTGGTGCTAGTCGACACCCCCTGACCTATGGGAGGTGGTCTTGGGGTTGTCATGGAATGGGCCCCGAAGATGGGTCGTGACAAATTGGCATCAGTGGGATCTTTTCTACCACAGAACCTTGGACTCTTATAATTTCTTCCTGTGAAGCAATAGTGTTTAGATTAATGAGTGTGGTTATCAGTCGAGGGAGTCCATTGTTGATGCGGTAGCCGACGTATCCATACACCAGGACCCTGACTTCTGATTTCCAACCCAGTTGTCGAAAACACTAATTGCATGTGTGTTTAAAATGTTTTTCTGTGATTACTTTGTGTCAGCTCACCAGGTATACTTTATTAATCGTGGCACACCTGTTTCTTTTCAGGATGGCCCCATGATGGCAGCCAGCTAGGGTTACCAGTTACGTGCGAGATGGCAGTCCACTGAGCGACGAGGCCTCGGTGCAGGGCCCCATTAAAGCGGAGGCACCGGCGGTACCTCTACCCGCCAAGCCACTGATTCCACCATCTCTAGAAGCTGAGAGTGCACGCCGCCATGAGTGCACTGCACAAGTTTCAGTGACAGAGGCTTCCCAGGTTCTGCGGAGAGACAGAACCTCAAGTAGTCTAGGATTGTCTAGAGGCTGTTGTCCAGGTCTTCAGATTTTTAGGGACACTAGAAGATCTTATGGTGAGCCTTGCGGTGAGTCTCCTATACGCAGCCGCAGGTAGATAGTGGAGCCTGATACTTCAGGTGCATGACGAGGAATCACTTCTTTTGAAAAACTTCGAGAGCCTCTTCCGCTTGCAGTTTGTTCCAGCCACACTCTGTGCGGTGCGCATCCAAGAGTTATTACAGGTGCGGCAGGGCAGCATGACAGTAGCCTAGGACTCGGTGAGATTTACCGATCTCTCGCGCTACTCCACGGACATTGTACGAGACCCATTCTTCTAGGCCCATACATTTGAGCAAGGACTAAGGATTGAGATCAGGGCTTCAATGATCTCCCTCAGCATTCTGATGCAGGCAAGAGTACTGGAGCGAGCCCTTATTGGGGAGAGAATTTTTGTTGAGCCTACACCAGCAGCGAGGCCTACCGTAAGGTGACACGTAGCGGAATATTCTCTAGGCCACAATAGAAAGATGTCGTAGAGGTGCAAGTGGACCATTCCATCAGGAGGGAAACCTCAGGATACTGGTTCAAATGTGTGGGTCACACGCAGCAGAACCGGTCATACGAGGGGCAGACAGTGCTATACATGCGGCGGGTAGGGAGACAAGGCTCGTGACTGCCCGACCAACCATGCAGAGGAGAAGCAGAGGGTTGAGGGAGAACCCAGGAAGAGGCAGAGGTTCGACCATGGTGGTCCGCAAGGAGCAGGTAGACGAGGTAGAGGATCTGCCCAAGTAGTAGGTGGTGGACGACGCTACAAGGCTCGACCACCACCACCACCAGGTGGTCCACCCCGACCATAGGGAGCTGGCGGATAGAGGAAGGCTTAGCTTAAGGTAGTGGAGGCTTACAACCATGGGACAACTGAGATGATTTGAGGTACTATATATGTCTACTCCACCCTTTCTGCAGTTCTTATAGACCCAGGAGTGAGTCATTCTTTCATTACCACTGCCCTTGTTTGGAGCTCGGAGATTCGGACAGAGCCGTTGGCTCGATCCATACAGGTAGAGACTCCTACGGGAGAAGACTCGATGATTACGCACTGGTGTCGGCTGTGTGAGATTACTCTAGGAGGCGAGAGCTTCGGCTGGGATCTTCTTGTAGCAGCGTTGAGACCTTACGACATCATCTTGGGCATGGATTGGTTATCTACTATCCAAGCTCAGATCGACTGTATTATGCGCAAAGTGCGGTGTGTCCGCACATATGGGAGCAGGTTCACCTTCACCGGCGAGAAGGTAGCCTTTGCAATGCAGGACAGACTCACAATGAGGAGAGAGCAGCCAGTTACACATCAGTTGGCTAGTCTCATCCTCTGTGTAGTTGATGTGCAGTGTCTGAGTTTCCCTGTTGTGGTGGATCAGCATGCAGACGTTTTTCCCTATGATGTTTGATGACTACCTCCTCATAGAGAGGTAGACTTCTACATTGAAATGTACCCCGGGACAACCCCGATATCTACTCCAGCATATCAGATGGCTCCCGCTAAGCTTCGTGAGATACGAGTACAACTTGATGACTTGTAGGGCAAGGGATTCATTCGACCCAGTGTTTCACCCTGGGCTTCCCCGATTTTGTTCTCCATGAAGTAATACGAGAGCTTGCAACTGTGTTTCTACAACCGTCGCTTGAAACAGGTGACTCTGAAGAACAAGTATTCACTCCCTAGGATTGATGACCTATTTGATCAGCTCAAAGGAGCATGATGGTTCTCGAAGATACACCTCAGGTCAGGCTATCATCAGCTCAGATCTCGAGACGAGGATGTACAGAAGATGTCCTTCAGGTGTCGTTATGGACACTATGAGTTCTTGGTTATACCTTTCGGTGTAACCAACGCTATATAAGTGTTCATGAGTTTCATGAATAGGATATTCCAGCCTTACCTCGATTGACTTGTCCTGGTCTTCATCGACGAAATACTGATTTACTCGAATTCTGAGGTGG
The DNA here is from genome assembly GCA_963277665.1 of Viscum album. Taxonomy (NCBI): domain Eukaryota; kingdom Viridiplantae; phylum Streptophyta; class Magnoliopsida; order Santalales; family Viscaceae; genus Viscum; species Viscum album. The sequence goes on from OY728127.1 coordinate 1,381,112,773, forward strand.
AGCACGCCTACCACTTGCGGGTTGTACTGGACACACTCCGAGAGCACTAGATTTATGTTAATATATATAAGTGTCAGTTCTAGATTTGAGAGGTCTTCTTCTTCGGGCTCGTCATATCTGTGTGGGAGTTTAGGTGGATCCTGTGATGATTGAGGTAGTACTAGCTTGGGAGCCACCCAAGAGTGTGATGGAGGTGCGGAGATTCCTAGGTCTGTATGGGTACTATCGGAGATTTTTTCCAGATTTCTACAGAGTTTCAGCACCACTTTCAGCTTTGACGAAGAAGGGGAAACCCATCGTGTGGTCAGATAGATGTCAGCAGATCTTCCAGGAGCTGAGACAGAGATTGACCAGCGCACCCATCTTGAGGCTACTGGAGGAGGATGTAGGGTATTTAGTTTGCTGTGATGCATCAGTGACCGGACTTGGGTGTGTCCGGATGTAGGAGAGGGCAGTGATCGCCTATGGTTCATGACAGTTGAGGCAGTAAGAGCAGAATTACGCTACCCATGACCTGGAGTTAGCAGCAGTGGTATTCACCTTGAAGATGTGGTGGCACTATCTGATGGGAGAGCTCTTTACAGTCTACTTTGACCACCAATGTCTCAGTTACATCTTCTCACAAATGGACCTAAACCTGAGACAGCTGTGATGACTCTAGTTCTTCCAGGACTATGACTTTGAGATAGTCTATACTCCTGGGAAGGGGAACGTAGTAGGTGATGCTCTTAGCAGGAGGTCCGGAATTCATCTACTTGGAGATCCGACAGAGAAGTTAGCCGATTTGCAGATATCCTTCATTGATAGAGATGGAGCAGCCTTCCTACTGTCCCTCACAGTCACTTCTCTACTACTTCAGCGGTTCAGGGAGGCAAAGAGTGGGGACGTTTACTGTGAGGAACGACGTTCTAAGATATCCTCAAGACTTTCACTAGATGGATTTTTATAAGGCATGAAGCACATCATTCTTTTCAGAAGACATAACATGGTACCAGTTTCATTACAGGAGGAGGTGCTGAGAGAGTTTCACACTTCCCCATTAGCGGTACATCCAGGAGTAGCGAAGATGTACCAGGATCTCAGACGACAGCACTGGTGGTCTGGTATGAAGAAGGATGTGGCAGAGTTCGTTTCACAATGCCTCACCTACCAGCAGGTGAAGGTAGAGCACCAGGTACCAGCAGGCTTCGTTCAGCCCTCAGAGGTCCTGGAGTGGAAGTGGGATGGGATATCCATAGATTTCGTGATGGGACTTCCATGTACTTACAGAGGACATGACTCCATCTGGGTGATTGTCGACTGACCCACCATGTCGGACAACTTCCTACCTATTAGAGAGTAGGTATCAGTGGAGAGTATGGGACGCCTCTAGGTTAAGGAGATCGTACGACTTCATGGTGTGCCAAAATCTATCGTCTCTGATTGAGATGCTCGTTTTACTTCCTGGCTTTGGAAGGGGTTGCAGGGGGAATTTGGGACGCAGCTACGCCTGAGCACTGCCTTTCATCCTCAGACGGATGGCCAGACGGAGAGGACCATTGCGACAGTCGAGGACATGCTCTGTGCATGTGTCCTTGACTTTGGTCGTAGTTGGGAGGATCACCTACCCTTGGTGGAGTTTGCGTAAAACAACAGCTACCACTCCACTATCGGGATGGCACCATATGAGGCATTGTACATCCGGCCTTGCAGACCGCCTCTGTACTGGACTAACCCTAGGGAGTCAGCACTTGTAGTACCAGATATGGTTCAGGATACGATAGAGAAGGAGCAGATCATCTAGGAGCGAATGAGGACTACACAGAGCCGACAGATGTCCTATGTTGATAGGAGGCAGAGGCCACTAGAGTTCAAGGATGGTGACCACGTTTTATTATGGGTCCCACCTTGATGTAGAATAATGAGATTTGGCAGGGGCGGAAAGTTATCTTCGTGCTTCATCAGACCATTCTAGGTTCTCAGCAAGATAGGAGAGGTGGCTTATCGCATGGCTCTTCCACCTCAGTTGCATCAAGTGCACGACTTATTCCACGTATCTTAGCTGAGGAGATACGTACATTTCCTGATGCATATCATTGATCACGGGGAGCTGGACATCGATGAAGGGGAAACATTTGCAGAGGTTCTAGTGGATATCGAGGATCGACAAGATCCGGTCCTACATGGATGGTCGATTCCTCTAGTGCGCATCAGGTGGCAGCACATGAACCACCAGGAGAGCACATGGGAGCGGGAGGCTCAGATGCGTGGACAGTACCCTCATTTTTTTCCCTAGTTTATGAGGTAGCTTTATGGGGACGTAAATCCCTGAGGGGGGAGTAATATAATGACCCGTAAATTTCAAGGAATTTCTTTTCTTAAATTCTTTGGAATTTTACGAGTATGCAGTTTCTGAAAACACCTGATTCCGAGGACCGGTGTGCCCGGAATCAATTTTCGAAGTTTAGCTCGGGTACATTCCGTGAAAGAATGAACGGGTTTTTCTATATTTTGAACTGGTGCTCAGAATTGAAGTCCAAGGGCACCGATTAAACTGCAACGCCGGTAATTTTATAATAGGACCTTTACCGAATATGCCTTTTCTTTGGAGGAGTTGTTAAAAAATGTGGATTAAATAAAAAGTGAATAAAATTGTGTACAATTTTATTTATAAATCTAAGGAAGTTTTATCCTACATGGGGGAGTTAGAGTGGGACCCACTGACATCATGACTACCCATGTGAGGATAAATGTGAGGTGGGGCCCACACGATCCCCAACCATTCACATTACCTAACCCCTTTAAACCTCCCATTAAACTCCTTCTTTTTAATTTTGAAAATCCCCTTGTATTTATTGGGGTGACTCTTCCTCTCCCCTCTCTCCCTCATTAATGATTTCCAACCTATCACATAATTAATTAGACAACTCATACTTTAATTAATTAAGTGAATTGGATTTTGAATTTCGTATTTTTGATTGCATGGAATAAATTAAAAAAATAAGGAGGACTCTTATTTTATTTTATTGGTTGGCTTGTTCTGGCGAGACTTTGGAGGAGAGATCTAGTTTTATTTGAATAACTTCATCCTCAATGAAGAACGCCAAGTCTCCGACGAATAACATCGACTTAGTGACCCAATTTTCTTCTTCCTTTTTCCTCCACCGTGGCAAGGAAGGAAACACCAATGCGGAAAATCGCCAAAGGCATCACGCTTTGTTTTCTTCTCTCCATGATAAAAAGAGGAGACACCACTTCCTCTTCAGATGTTCTCCGTCGACAAATACGAAAACTCACTACGTGACACCGTCAACCACGATGCCGACGTTCTTCATCGTTTGTTGGGGTAGGGGTTATGTTCAATTTTTATGGATTAAAATTGTTCTATGGTTTGTCGTTGAGAATATCGTTTACCTTGGCCGATTGCTAATGTTTTAGGCGAAGGGTGCATGCCGAACGAACACGGCCCGAAAACCCTCCGTTGTTCTCGTTGATTAGTTTATAATTGATATTTTATGGCGGTGGAAGCACAACGCCATCGCGTCGTGCTGGGAACGAGGCAAAGGGAACTAGCGCCGTCGCACCGGTTGTGCAGAAAGAACCACGACCCACTACACGGGCCGCTTCGGCGGAAGAACCGGATGTCCTGTTGGCCGACCGGGCGAAGAAGAGTCGTGACACCTGGAGGGCACCACACCAAAGAAGCCGCGACGCGCCGAGTGGACCGCAGGAGCCAGAGGGCCGGCTGGCTGAGCCAGCTGGTTTGGGAAACGGCGGCGCCACCTAGCACCGCCGGTGCAGAAGACCGGGGGTCCATGTTCCCCCCTGAAGCCCGCTCGGCTTCGGCCGAGCTATCCGGGCCGCGTGCTCAGCCTTGTCGTGCCCCGCCGGGCAGTGCGGCGCCCCGCCGGGCCAGACAGCGCCACTTTGGGCCAGGCCACGCCACTTCGGGCCGGGCCGCGTCCCTTCGGGACGACTTGAGATTTCCCTTCGGACCGGTTTGACACCCCTACTGGGTCAGACCCCTCAAACAGGGACATCTCGACCCGTTGGCCCACTGGGCTAAACGGGCCGGGCCCGTTAATCACATAAACGAGGTTAACTTAAAGATCATGCGTCTGATCGACGCGCCGTCTGCGGAACTAGGACTCTATCGATGAGACGGTCATTTTTCAATACTCCAAGTGAGTTTCATATGATTTTGGATATCGGCTGGGTTAGAAATGAGCCTTTTACTAACCGGGACCTCAGACAGAAAAGCCTATATCTCTCAGACTGGGCGTCGGATTGACGTGCAGTCTATTTCGTTGAGTTCATTTTGACCAGATAGAACATCGAGATACATAAACTCTTGACTTTGTGACCATTTATGTATCGACCCCCTTTGCTCGTGGAGCGGACCCTCCCGGAATTGAGCATGTTGTGTGTGGGAACCCTAGAGCTGGCTGTGACTGGGACGACGATGATGACTGTACTTGGATCCTACGTGGGTTTGGCAGTGAGGATGACTATACATTGATCCTACGTGTGTTTGGCAGCGAGGAAGACTGTACATGGATCCAGCGTGGGTTCGGCAGTGATGGTTACTATACTAGGATCCTACGTGGGTTCGACATCGACTAATTCTGTACATTGATCCTATGTGGGTTCGACAACGGAGATGATTTAGAGGGTATATCTATCATCTCCACCCCTCTTAGTGAGTAGTTTACCTGTGTGATATGAGTCTTGACATTCTATCATTATCATTGATATGATTAACTTTCATTCCTATGTGGAGTGGGTTGTGCTTTCCTATGTGGACTGGGTTGTTCATGGGATCTTGAGTTGGAGTCGAACTGGAATTTATGACTTGGGTATATGTATGAGAATATACCTAAGTAGAGTTGGTTGATACTTCGTGTTTGTATCTTTTTATTTGTGGTTTATCCTTTGTAGATTCTGGAAGGCCTTCGGGGGTCTCGGGGTCCCTACTGTGTATCGTATAGTCACCCCTACAAGGGTTATGACCGCACTACATTGTGTTGGTTGCAGACGACGGATAACACTGACTGTGGTTGTGGTTTGTGGAGCGGTACGATATCCAGTGGTGGACTATCAGGTGGGATATACACTGAGCGGACGGACGGATTTGAGGAGTTGAGGAGGGCATCTATACCCACCATTCTAGTGGGGTTTCCGGAGGACGTCTTGGTGGTTTCTATTTACTTTTCAGCTTTTTTACATTACTTTTCTCAGTTGTACTTTACTTTCAGTTGGGTTCATATACTGGCCAATTTACTTTCCATCACTTACTTTTGCACTCAGTTTACTTAGTGTTTACTTCTGGTTGTGTACTATATGGTGTTTTTTTGCTTATATATAGGCAATACCTTCCCTTTTTATCAGGATTTACACCTTTGGTGCTAGTCTCCAGCCCCTAGCCTATGGGAGGCGGGCATGGGGTAGTCACGGCACGGGCCCCGCGAACGGGTCGTGACATTTTGGGTCAAAGGTGGGAATGTCAAAATTCCACAATACTTCCCCCAACCTCAGGCCTAGAATACTAAATTGGGATGGCATGTACTATTTTTTATCAACTCAAGGATTTAATTATACTTATTTATGGTAGTGGTGTTGGATGATTTAAAAATAGTTGTGTGTTGTTTTCATTTTATTGTAATTATCCTAATTTGAAGTTGTAATCACCTTTCTCAAATTTTATGTTATTCAATTCAGCATAATTTCTTAATAAAATTCCTTATTATCCAATAATTGTTTTATTCTAAATATCACTTCAATATCATTAATTCGGGGTATGAGCATATTCACACAAAACCATGAAAATATTATCACACAATAGTGGAGTGATCATTATTTCCTAGTTGTTCATGTATTCAATTCGTCCCTCATGAGTCTACTTTCTACTTCCATTCAAATCATAGTATCAATGGAAGGACAAAACACTTAAGGGTTGATAAAGTAATTTGCAATGGGATGTATTTGATATAGTGACCCTCCACTTTCATTCATTACCTTTAAAAATGATTTTATAAAATTACTTAAGACATTACACAAATAAACTCTGAAAACCATATTAGACTAATGCCCTTAGAAACATTCAATACACTGTAGTAATTTAGTGAAAGATATTAAAAATATCAAATAAATATCTTTCCCTAAAGTAACCCTAACTAAATCATTTATTTATAACCTTGGGAATGTAAAACATAAGAAAAATGACAATAACAAAAGATTAGTAAGGGTAAACAACATAGACATGTAAAAAAATAACCATAAGGGTATGAGAATGTGATCAAGAAAATAAAATATCATACAAAACATATCAATGATCATAAATAGGAATCATGTTATAAATATTTACTATTTATTAGACATGAATCATAATGAAAAAAAAAGAATATAATCTGTGAAATCATAACACAGGAATAAGAAATGGAATTTGTTGAAATTAGATAAACATAAAATATGATTTCCATAATAGTCATGGTGTTGGTTCCAATTCTATATTTGTATTATAGGTTATCATCCCATACTATATGAGTGGTCATCGTTCACTCCCATGCATGTCTTCGTTGTATGATTTTACACCCCAAAACATCTTGATTGTCATGGTTCACTCCGATAGACATATTAGTAGCCAAGGTTCACTCCCAAGACCATATTATTTGTCAAGTTTCATTAGTAAGACCCTCATAGAAAATCTCATAAGAAATAAATCATTACCCAATGCATTGTATGGAGATATAGGTCCTACCCATCTCCGAATGAAACCATACATACTTGTGCCATGAGATCATAATAAGTCATATCATTACCCAGGAAATGAAAGGGTAATAAACATGTAATCAAATAAGAACCTATAAAATAACGACAGACTTCATGATCATGTCATAAAAATCATACCTCTTGAAAAGAAGTCATCTTCATAATAATATTACCCATGATTTTTAAATTAATTTCTTAAACATCATTCAATAAAAATATAATCCAATCTCATAAATAATATGAATGATATTATTTGAATATAAAAATATATGTCATCTTAGATGGGGAAGGATTTTGACTGATAACATGGAAAATGAATATTCTTTAAAAATCATGTTTTAAAACATAAAAAATTTTAATAGCCCTTTTCTTTTAAAATAATAAAGAAAAGTTATAATGGAAGAATGAAAACATTGTGAAACACTTTTTTCATGAAACCATTTAAAGGAATCTAGAAACAGTTTTATATCATTTTTTCCATAAAAATATATTGGAAAATTATCATTGAAACGTTAAGAAACACATTACAATATTAAACATTTATATAAATTCCATTTCCTTGAAAATGAAATTAAGATATATTTTGACAACATTTCTTTAAAAAAATATTCATTAAACATGTTAAAGAGTCCCATACCACATGAAACCATTTGAATCATAATCCCCTTGAAATAATAACATAACACAAATAATAAAATATTATTAACTAAAGGATATTCATTATATAACATGTCAAATTTTTTTATATCACATTATAAAAGAAAATATGCGCATAAAAACATGTGTCTAAAAAGGAAAATGGTGAAAAAAATTCATTACTCATTCCAAAACTTTTTAACCTTAAAACCCTAAAAAATAATTAATAAAAAGGATATAAAAATTCCAATTATTTTTTTTATGGAAATTAGAGAATAAATTCATGTTCTCTATATACACTGCATGAAAGCAATGAATGATAAATATGGTGTGTATCCCATAGAAATAAAAAGTGAGTTTAAATTACCTTACCAATTTGAAATCAATCGAATCGTATTTCCAATGAAATTATGAACATTATATTGAAATTAAAATACATTAATATTCTGATTAATACTTATAAAATACATTAATGGGATACATATTCACCAGGTATAAGAAAAAAGTAGTGTACAATGCATATATCTCACATAAATAACGGTGAGATGAAAATCCCTTACAATTGGTCTGAATCACTCTGAACGAGTATGTTACTCCTCTATAGTTGTTTTAAAAATTCTTTTAACTATTACCAGAATCAAAATTGTATTTATTATACCATATATGATTCTATTATGACATCATATTACCCATTAATTTATAATTTCATGTTAATGCAATGTTTTGGGAAACAACTTCTTTGTTTACCATATATGTTTTTACTTATTATTCTTCGTCATCATACATATTTCAGGATTTCCCTTTTCAAAGAATGTATTAAATATATAAATAAAATATATAGTAAGTATATATGTATTTATAATATACTCTGAAAGATAAAAATAGTAAATGAAATACATCGTTCATGGAGACGGAAGGTCGTACGTATGCAGGAATTTTGCTTTCGTTTTCTTGTTTAGTTAGAGGAAAGCAATATATATCATATAATGTCTTTATAAATTAATTTTAAATTCATCTATAACATATATATTCAATAAATTATTCCATATAAACATCCATTTGAAATATAGGTGAATGATGAATTACATCATATCATGGATATGGAAATCCATAATCACACTTGATCCATGTTATCATTTTCCAAAAAATATATTAAATGGATTATAAAAAGGGTAGACAAGATATTATTATTAAAAAAAATTAATGAAACTAAAAATATCCTATATAAACATTAAATCCATAATAATTCTCACTCATATAATGTTTTAATCAAGAGAAGATTACATTGTGGTGTGGAGATGGTAAGTCGTATGTACACACGCATGGTACTTTTTTTTATATGATGAATGAAATGTGGAGTATCGGTGTCCCATAATAATAATAATATCTAAGAATATAGAATATTATGGAATTAATACTTTATTATGTAAAAAATATAGTAATAACAATTATAAGAACAAAAAAACATGAAGTGCCTGGTAAAACAATTACCTCTTTTTAAGAATATCCTTTGGAATTGCACCAAAGGGATTCATAGGTTGGATTGTTTCCTCAAATATGGAAAATAGGGTGAATTATGGGACGTGGGAAGGAAAATTTCTCAGGTTTTGTCCAAGACATATAGTTTTAGAATTTTTAATAAAAATATATGGGGGGTTACCTATTATAAAAGTGGGGAGGGTCACATTTGGAAACACTCAAAATATTAAATTAATATAAATTAATTTTCTATTTCAAATGTCTCAAAAATTATTAATTTATAATTTAAGGTTAATATATGACTAAATATTAATAACCATTATTATTTTTGATAATTTTAGGTCACATTCATACATTTTTCTTTTGGATTTAACCCTTGTCTAAATTTATTAACTCTTACTATGAAAACATGGATTTTTACTCATTAGGGTTAATATAATTACTATAAAATGACAGAAGAACCCTAAATGGATAATTTATGAAATATTTTACAATATTTTAGTCATAAGGACATATAATACAGTTTTATGGATTTTATAATGTTTAATTAAATATTAATTTTTTTAAGAGTCATTTATGTCAATTTTGATACTATTCAATATTTGTCCATTTAAAAATATCCTCAAAACATTGTATCATCTAATAAACACTATTAATATATCACTACCATGTCTATGTTACCTATAATTTTTTTTGATTTAATAAATTATGTAAATTTATATTTATTTTATAATTTTAGAAATCAATTTTTTAGATATTTCATGACTAAATAATTACTAAAAAATTATTATGCAAGCCATTAATTAAATTATTTCATCTTCAAAAATTAAAAATAAATTATCCTGACAAAGTTAAATGTATAATATTTAAAAATAATATTTATTTTTGAATGATTATTCCTAATATCTCTTTAGTAATAATTATTTAGTTATTAAAATTATATTAAGACATTTTTAAATTATCGTTGAATAAAATATAATAAATTTCATTTTCTGACCCATGTGGAATAAATAGATTATAATTTCGGGATGAGGTTGATTCTGGTTGAAAAAAAGTATAATAATATTTGGACACAAGTTAGGATAATTTTTTTTATATTATGAAGTTATTTTTACATTTAATTACATGATTTACCCTTAACTATGGAAAATTAATGATTTACTTAAGTTTTTATTTACCAAAATTCTACAATAATAAGTTTATCTTAATAGACTCTAATTATAAATTTTATTACATATTTTTAAGTCCATTTTTATACATTTATCTCCTAGAAGTGGGTAAATTATATTTAACACTAATCTCGTAGATGTCGTGAAAATATGGGTAAAAGAGACGTTCAAAAGGTCAATAAGTTTTTTCATCTAATTTAAATTTAGAAATGATTACAATTACATAAATAGTATTAAAATATGTAATATTATTCTATTTTAACTTTAAGAATAAATTTAAATATTATTAATTATTTAATCAAAAAAATCAATTTATAACTACAATGCTGTATTTTCACTATTCCTAAAAAAATTAATCTTCTTTGAAAAAGACCCAAAATTCACCTTTAGATAGTTTTTACATTACAAATTCATAACTTATGTTCATTTTATAAATTTAAAATTATATTGGTGACTAAAATTAATTTTATAATTGTTCATAAATGGACTTAAAAAGTGGTTTCCTTAAGAAAACAGTATTTCTAAACATATAATGACTTTACCAATAAAAATTATGCTTCACATTTTTAAAATGTATAATTTATATAAAAACATTAAAAATAATATTTTAAATTTTTTTATTACATTTCATATTACTATTTTTAATGGATAGGCTATAACCATCTCATTTAAATAATTATAACAATGTAGTGAGGCTTCCATGGAACTCATTTTTGCGTGTAATCCATGGCTACTCAATGTTTCATGTACTGAAATATTAACAGAGTGTCTAAATATAATGTAATCCAAACATATTGTTTTCATAAAATTCTATATATATTATTATTTAAAATTTAAATATCAAAATTATTAAATAAATTCTAAAATTATATATTTCACAAAATCTGAGGGTGTTACATTCTACCCACCATAAAATTATATTCTGCCTCCACATTCAACTATGTTATCAATGGTTGAATACTTTAAATTTCCATTCATATATACCCATATCTTATAATTTAATTCAAAAAAATCCTTTTGAAATAATAATACATTCAAAATAACAATTACACAGAGTAAATCATAACTCTGTATCTACATAAGAAAATATGGGTGAAGATTTAGACATAGAGGAAAGGAATAAATAATCATATAGATTGATAATGATCAATGATCATAAAAAATAGGGTGATCAATATAATTTTAACCTTCCAAAAAAATATTAAAATAATGAAATGAGAAATATGTCATTAATATAATCAATAATGATGATAATAAGACAAAATTTTACATCATGATTCTTTTCATAATGTTGAATATTTTTCAATATTAGATAAACTTACTTTCATTATTAAAAACATAAACATTTTTTGTTCCTTGATCAATTCCAACTTCATATCATATTCCACGAAATGAAGTAGAATTTTTCCTTACGAATGCATTAACATATCTTGAGAAGAATGATAGTTCATTTTATCTATCTTTAACAAAAAGGTTGGAACATATTATAAAATATGCATAAATACACTAATGATGAGAAAATACTCTAATATCATAAACATATCATAAGTTTAACATAAGAATTCAATAAAAATATTACCCTATAATCATAATGAATGATAAAAATCCAAAAAATTATAATGTAGTCCACTAAATCAGCTTATCATTTATCTTCAATATATGATAAGTTATATCTTGGCGGTAAAATTATAATCATGTGAATACCTTCATCTTGTAATTTCATGAAACATGGTACTAACATGAGTTTTCATACAAACTTATTGAAAAAAATAATGTTTCATTATTTGTTAGTTATTGGATATATCCCTTAAGTCAAAAAATTTGAAAACATCCCCCATTGTAGCAAAATCCACTTTTCAATAAATGATTAATCAGTTCCAAGGAAATCATTTCCATTAAATTTAGTTATTCATTTAAAAAATCATTATATTAATATATTGAAAATATTAAATATTATCTTAACAATTTCAAAATTTCATCATTCCAATAAATTTCATTTAGTGTCCATCGGAATCATTCAATATAAATTTAAAAATCATAAGAGAAAAACAGAAACTGAACAATCCTTGAATATTTAACCATTCATATAATATAATTCTTAAAGCAAAATACGTAAAAAAAATTATTATTCCACATCATACATAATTTATATGAAGGCTACCTCATCATATTAATTATTACCTTATTATTCTCACATATCAGCTGTACTCTCATCATTAACAACAATATATACATTACTCATACCACCTTTCAAGTTTTCTTCATGAATTTTCCATGTAGGAAATATATATTCATAATGACAATTTATTCCACACTTAATCAATTTATCCTTCGATGATGGCTTAGTGAGTCTAGTATTTCCATCCATTTCATTTTATAAGCCCTTAAATTTTCATTTGATGTTACTTTCTTTCTGTCGTTCCATTAGATAGTCAAAACATCTTTCTGTTCCTTTAATAAATTCACTTAGGATATTCCTTCAACCTTCTTTACATAAGGTAAACTAAATCATATTCCCTCTACACTCACCAATAAATGAACTCTCATTGGAATATGTGCTATGAATCCTCTGTGAGTCTGAGAGTTGGCAACAAAAGTTTTTTTAATAATGTTTCGTGAAAGCTGAATAGGCATGATAATGAAATCATTCACCCCAGTGATCATCCCATTTTATATCCCATCAAAGAAAAAATTACAACATATTCAATATTAGTCATATTCCATCTGGTTATCCACATTGAATAAAACAAAAATCATAGAGTATGAATCATTTTCCGTAGTGAGGAACAACAAAATCATGAAAATTCACTTATATGATGTCTAAATTTTTACACCTTCCATAATTAGTGACACTTAAGGTTCATCCAAGTTTATTCATATTCAACATATATTTATTTACTTTATGATGGTTTGTTAATATTTCATTCATTTTCATACCATATCCCATGGGACTGTCAAACTGGTGGTGCGTCAAGGCCTGTTGTCACGTACAAGGTTACAACAAGTCAATATTGAGGCACCATGTTGGAATTTCCCCTAGATACATTTTACCAAGCCCACATCAGCTTATAGTATAATAACATGGAATTATTTCTAGAAAAACACATTCACTATCCTTCACCAAAATTCCCAAACAAATCTCATATAAGTTTCCTTATCCTTACACATATCCATTGATATTTCCTTATTTTTCTTACTAAGGTTTTCTCCTCTTATTTTCGAATGGTTAACTAAAATTTTTATTTCATTCCAACTATAGAGACACTCATTTTTCAAACATTAACATTACATTGCTTTTTCTAAATTACTTAATAGATTACACAATGAAATGTTAAATTAACATATTAGTAAAGTTACTTTGGAAAAATGGAAAACATTGTTCTAATTTGGATAAATATATTCAACATATAACATAAATATCTTCTCATTTAGTAACCCTAACTTAAACCATTCTATATAAACAGACAATAATTAAATGATAGAAAAATAATGGGCTCATATTCTTGGTAATGGTAATAAAGGGAGTCAAGTAAAAAATTCATAAGCATACAGGTATAAGGACAGGGTTAAGGAAGTAAAATATTATACCTAGCATGTCAAATCTCATAAACAGTAATCATGTCATTAATATTGTCAGTTCAAAACACATGAATCATAATGAAATAAACATAATCTATCAAATCATAACAAAGTAATAAGACATGGAATTTTTGGAAGAAACATAAATATATAATGTGAATTCCCTAGTACTCAAGGAATTTCTTCTAAGCCTATATTAATAGTATTGGTAAATATCACTTACCATCATGGTTGCCATGGTTTACCCCTGTAGACATCTTAGTAACATTATTTCACTCCCCATCCATCATCATAGTCATGGTTCACTCCCATGGACTTTTTAGTAGGAAATGATCAACATCAATATAAAATTAGTAGTCAAGGACTCTGCTAAGGCAAATTAATGTATTTCATGAGATATAAATCTTTACCCAATGTATTGGAGAGAGATATAGTTCTCACCCATCTCATAATGATATCATCCATACATGTGCCATATCATCATAATAAATAATATCATAAGACATGAAATGAAATAATTATAACAAACATGTAATCATATCATGACCTATGGAAATGAAAAATAATTCATAATAATTTAAATAAAATTATAACTCATTAAAATAAGAAGGCTTTAATTTCATATAACTCTTAAAATGGAAATGGGTTTCTTAAACATCATTCCATCAAATAATAAACTATTTAAATAATGAATGTGAATTTTATTCTAGTATTATAACAACGTATTCCATATTTTATGTGAAATCATTTTTAAAGATCACTTGTAATATGAATTTTCAGTATAAATAAATTCTTAAAACATAAAATATTTCCAAACCATTTATTATGAAAATAAACATGAAAATTTATAATGGATGATTGAAAATATCATGAAAACCCTTTTTCCTTGAAAACATATAAAGCATGAAAAAATAATTACATCAATATACCATTATAATATCATTGAAAATTGTAATGGATTCCTTGAAAACCATTTAATGCCTAAATTTTCTCATTAAAATCCTTTTACTAGTAAATGAGTAGAAGTTCAATTTAAAAAACATTTCTTTAGGAATATAAAATTTAAACATCTCAAAGTGTCTCATACCAGAATAAAAAATTTTAATCATAATGCCCCTGAAATAAGAATTTTAAAAAAATTAACAAATATCATTAATTAAAGGATATTATTTACATAAAATTTCAAATGAAAGTATACAACCTTGTAAAAAAACATAGGTTCATAAAAATAAGTGTATAAAAAGAAAGAAAATTGAGACAAAACATCCTTACTCATTCAGAATATTATAAACATTAAACCCCCATGAAATATTAATTATCAAATGGATATATTAATACCAATAAATAAATGTATAAAAATAATATAACAAATTCATGTGTCGTATGTACACCACATGAACTAAATGAATGTTGAATAATGTGTTTATCTCCTAGAAACAAAATGTGAGATGAAATTACCTTAAACATTGAAATCGATTGAATCGTATTACCCATGAAAGAAATAAAATTATATGGATATGAAAATACCCTAATAACCCTAATAATACTCATAAAATACCTTCATGGCCATCATATAATCCTTGTATAAGAAGCATGAGGATTATAAGGCATGTGTCTCATAGAAGTAAAGGTTGGATGAATATCCATTTCCTTGGGTATCATTCCCACTCTACATGTCTGAAAATCCTATATTGTAGTCTTAAATATAGTATTAACTTTTAAAAAATCATTATAATTTGTATGATTTCACATATGATTTATTTATGATTGTATATTACCTTTTTATTAAACATTTCCACTTAAACCAACATTTTTAGTAATAACTTCATTGATTATCATAAATGTTTTGACTTGTTATTCATAGTATTCTTATAAAGACCATGATTTCCTTACATATAAAATTTAAAACATGTTCCATATAACTTATATATTCTGTATCTATTTATTTATAATAAACATTAAATTATATTAATATTAAAAATATACATCGTTTATGGAGACGGTAGGTCGTATGTACTCATGAATTTTGTTTTCATTTTCATGTCAGGTAAAAGGAATAGAATTTATATGACATATTAAAATTATAGAAAAATATTAATGTCATTAATAACATATATATTCTACAAATTTATCCTTACTAACAACAATTTGAAATATAAGTGAATAATGAATCACAACACATCGTGGAGATTGTAAGCCATACGAACGCACGAGTGATGTTTTCACTTTCAAAAAATACTATATAGATGATAAAAAAAGAAGAAATAGTATTATTATTTCATTATATTAATATAATTATAAATATATTATATAAAAATTAATCCAAAAATTATTTTCCCTCATACAATATGGTCATGAAATACAAATTACACCATGACAAGGAGACAGTAAATCTTACGTATGCACACATGGTACTTTCAATGTTTGTAGGATGGATAAAAGTGGAATATGAATTGTTACATAATCATAATATTATCCCAAAATATATATTTTACTAATGTTATTACTTTATTATAGAAAAACATAGTAAGAGGAAATTGAAGAATAAAATAATTTGAAGGAGTTAGTAAAACAATTTCTTCTTTTTCGAGAATCTCATATTTATTTGAATAAAAAGAACATCTAATGTTGGATTTAGTCCCAAATTTTGGCCTCTATGATGAATTAATGGATTTTGGGAGTAGATATAGACATGTTTTGTATGTTACAAAGGGCTTTTTCAGAATAAATGAGATTGAGAGGTTCACTTTTATAATTGAGGGGAGGGGTACTTTATTGAACTCTAAAAATATTATATTAAAATATATTAATTTTCTATACAAAATGGCCCAAAAATTATTTATTTCTAATATAAGATTATATATGTCTAAAAAATATCCACGAGTAATCTTTAGATATGTTTGGGTTATATTATTAACCTTATCTGTTGGGTTTAACCCTTAATTATTCCTATTATTTATTATCTTGACAACATGGATTGTTACTCTTCAGGGATAATATAGTGACTATATAATGCCAAAAAAACTCCAAATTGCTAATTTTTTACAAATTTAACATTATCATAGTTATTTGGAAAAATTAAAAAATTTCATTATTTGAAAATATTATTTATGTCAATTATGATACTATTAAATATTTCTCACCATAAAATTGTCAGAAAAACGTGGTAACAAATAAAAAACGCTTTTAATATATCACTAACCTATCTAAGTTGCCTATAAATATTTTTTATATCATTAATTATGTGAAATTATATATTTTTTAATATAATTAATATCATTTATTGGATATTTTGAGATTAAACAATTATTTTTATTTAGTCAATTGAAACTTATAAGAGTGTCTAAATTTTGTTTATTTTTGTTCATAGATGGACATAAAACCAGTTCTGTTAATAAAATCGAATTTTCAAACCTTTAAATACATTACAAATAATTATTATGTTTATCATTATCAACATGTTCTATTTCTATAAGACCAATATAAATTATAGTTGAAAATATTTTATTACTATTCATATTACTAAACATAACAGCTAAGCTATAACTATCTAATCTAAATTATTATTATAATAAAGTGTTTTTTCATAGTAACTCAATATTGTGTGTAACGTAAGCCATGACGGTGTTGCGCATAGTTCATTATTATCTTGGTATTTACGAATCATGTTATCCAAACATAGTGTTATTATAAAAAAATATATTTATTATTGTTTTAAATGGTAAATATCAAAAAGATAAAATTAAATCAAATAATATATAAATCAGGAAATCTTGGGTTGTTATAATGAATTTTATTTCTCAATCTATAAATGTTTAATAATTTTTGTTTTTGATATTGTCATTTAATTATTTTCTCTCTTCCTCAACCTTATTGAATTTTATCACCACATATTTTATCTACATATATAATCCGTTACTTAGGAGTGCTTATGAAAATTATCTTTTAAGTGAATTAGTGATCAAAGTGTGTATTTTAAGGTGTTAAAATAGTAAGGAAATATGATTGTTTAATTGCATTAAATAAATCCCTCTCAAGTAAATGAACTGTAAATAATTTGGAAATATATTCATACAATACATCCATTGTAATAACCTATGATCAACCCGTTATCATAATTTTAATTAACATAGGTCTCTTAGTTATCATTTATTCACGTATAAAATCAACCCGATGTAGGCCACATCATGTCAAAAATAATAATAAATGTAATGTACATGTCTATATGTTTATTAATAGGTATCTAAGGATTTTACAACCCTTGATACACTACATGGGGCATCATAACCCTAAAAATTAGTAAATTTGAATGAGACGAAATTTTCATTCATTTTTCTAGGACCCATGTCTCTAACATAGACACTCATATCATTTATCCCCTAATTTCTCAAATCACTCCCATGATTTAATTATTATAGATGTCCAATATGAACAAACCAAACAATGGTAAAATTATCCCTACATTGACTACTCCTCACCAAGTGTGATTTATAGTTACCATCTTAATTATCATTGGTGTCATAATAAGAAAAATAATCAACCACAATATTTGATCTTCTATGCACCAAAAAAAAATCAAACCAATAATGATTTTTAATCCCCACAATACCAATATGAACATCCCCATGTGAAATTAAAAAATTATAATTATAAATATGTAATAGACCATTTGGATCGACCCCTTTTCCAAACTAATCCACAATCATTTCTTAAGAAACTATGTCATCAAATAGGGATAATGACCTTAGAGGATTTACCTTTTAGATTCGAACTACAATGTATTGAAAAGGTTATAGAATCCATTCCCACACATGTTGCCCCTTAAACATCATTTATAGAAGTATATTTTTACCCACAAACCTCTTGTGAAAAATAAAATATATAATTATCTTGTGAATATATGAGACCTAAAGAATAAGAAGGAATTATTTATGGGTGTCATAGTTTGGAAGAAACAAATTTTCTATATTCACAAGAGGAAAATTTGACATCATGGATTTAGCATCCATAATAATTATCCATTTTTTATTTTTTAGAAATATAATACATTAATGATTTAGGGAAAATATTGATCTTTTATTTTTTACCAGCAACTAAAACTCATATATAACACTTTTGGGTTGAAAAATATTTTATAATGGAATGAATTGTTTCCAAATTTATGGGAAAAATTTATTTTGATTCACATTACCAATCTGCGTTATGAAATTTCAATAAATCCAAAGTGAAAAATATTTTCCCTCCTTCCCTACTTAAGTAACAATTTATAGGTGATAACAAAAAAATTTAATTCATTCATTATTCTCATGAAACTAATAAACTTTGATTGATCCTTGATGTCTTAGGAATGACTGTAAAAGAACTAGGTCAACCATTTTTTTTATTTCTTGGATTTTCAAACTCATTATAGAACAAAATATTGTAACTAAATATTTTATTAAACAAATTCTAAATTTTTTAGAATAGGGGAATTATTTTCTCCTTCAAATGATGAAAGTTGGAATTGGGGAGGTTGGGGGGATCCATATCGTGGTAATAATTTTAAACTACGCACATTCAGAAAGGAAACCCAGTATCAGCATGAAATTAATATTATTTTATTTATTTTATTTATTTTATTTATATGTTTCATAAAAACGAAATATATAAATATATCTTCATATTTTCATCTATTTTTATACTTCTCTTATTTTTTCCTTATTCAATTTGTCTTTCTTCTCTGTATTATATCATTTATTTTATTTATTATCTTTTTTATTTACAATTTTCTTAATTACAACAGGAATGTAAAATAATTATTACCATATAATGTGTATGTGTATTTATATTTTATTTTGGAAAAAATACACCACTTTTCAAAAGCGGGCCTGGTGGGACTCAAACCTGCAACCTTTTGGATAGAGTTGATCATGCCTTACAATGACCCATGAGATATGTTTCATTCAACTTGTTCATCTTATTTATACACACACACACACACACACACACAGATATATATATATATACTCCAAAATGGTCAGGATCCAATATACCATAATTTTATTAAGATCTTCTAGGATGGTTTCCTGAGAAGAGCTCTGCTTTCAGAGGCGATTCCCTAGAAGAGATGACTGAAGCTTGGGCCTCCTCCTCCCTTGTGGGGGGAGGGGGGAGTGTCCTTCCTTAATCATTACCAGATCAGTCCTTGAACCTTTCCCAAACTCAAATTTCCTTCCTCTATTCATGTTAATCCCGCTCTTCCCTAAGGCCGCTAACTCCACAACTATGTGCAAAAGATTACGATTTCCAAAAGAGTTCAAAAAGATTTGGATCTTCAGAGGTCTATGATTATAGCCCGATTAAGGGGTCACCGTCCCCCATTATTCACTTTTGATCGATTTTCAATCGAATCATGGGATCTTCATGATCGTGCGGTGGTGGGTATCTTTAATCAGAACCACTTGATGATCCATTTCTCCTTGGAGGATGATCTGATCATCACCTAGTCAAGATCCCCTTGCGATATCAGTGGATGCGGCTTTCATCTTTTTTTTTGGTATTTTTAACTCAACATGCACTGGGAAACACCTTATTTTGGAGTACATTTATGCTTCCAGAATAGCCACTACCTTTCCAGAATCCATCAATTATACGAATGATAGGCAATATGGATTAATGATTTTTGTGCTCTGATAATCACTCATGGGCAGTTTGTCACCCAATCTCACCTCATGTATGTGTCATGGTTGATTTTTTGAATCCCCCTATGGAGTCTATATATTTATGATGGAGATGAATTTCTATGGAAAGAAATGGTTTTCTTTGAATCATGGCATGAGTTCTTCCTAGGATGTCACATGTTAGGCCATGCGGTCTCTTTTTATCATCATAGACTTAGGGATATGAAAGCATTGATCAACAAAACGGGGGGGGGGTATGAGGTGCAAGGTCATACTATAGTGAACCAGAAGGTGTGTGATATTTTTAGTGTGCGAGATTTGGAGGAGGTGTGCGTGGAAGTACTAAAGGTGTTGGATTACATCAGGAAACAAGAATTACCAGGTGTGGAGTCAAGAATCTGGGATTTTAAGCTCTAGTAGTGGACGCCCTTGGTTTCTCTTGTGAGAGTGAAGTGTGTGAATCTGAAGGAGGTAGAGCCAGGGGTAATGGAAATATTTTCTCATTTAAAATAGGATTTGGTACTAAATATAGTAGATAAGGAAGAGTACATATCTATTTCTATGGTTAATATACCATATACAACTATATCCATATAGTTAGGTAAGGTGAGAATCATAGTGAATGATGGACAATGTTTTGGTGTCGCTCAAGCCCAAGGATTTGAGAACAAAAACATGAAACCCCAGTTTATTGGATTTGGATATAACCATCCCACATTATTGGAAATGGTGTAGGGGAATTCATGGATATTGTGAGAAATAGATGCACACTTTTGATAGAGGAGCCTAGACAGAGTGGATATCTTGGGGACCTTAGATCAAAATTCTCTCAAAGCCAACTTCTATGTTCCTCTAAAGGATGGTAATAGGGGAATAAAACTAGATTGGTGGATAAAATAGGTATTAAAGAGTCTTTTTTATGTAGAGACACCTGAAGGAAGGCTCAATGTTAAATATGGGGAACCATTTTGATGGTTTGGACGTCCAAGATCCACCACTAACTCAAGAGGAGGATTCTTTATGGGATGAATTCTATATTCACCCCTCAGTGGATAGTATGGACTGAATTCAAGGGAATGGTCCTCACAGTCCAAGAAGGAAGAAAAGGAAAAGGCTTTTGAGTCTCAGGGAAAAGTATTGTGTTTAAATGGAAAAATCAAAGTGCCGTAAGGATTACTCCCACATTCCAAAACCAATAGAGACTAGGTCAACCAAGAATGGTAGAAACAAAGAAGGAAAATCTGTATAGAATTGGGAAAGTGAAGAATCTAGTAGGAATACATGATTCAAGGAAGTATAATATGGGGATTAAATGAAACTAATCCTACACTCCTTGGAGGAAATTCTTGAAAAATATCTCTAACCCAATGTCTCAGAAGAGGAGATTAAAATGATTTATGAAAAAATATTTTAATTTGATGCCAATGTCACGACCCATCCTCAGGGCCCATTTCGTGACTACCCCAAGCCATCCTTCCATAGGCAAGGGGTTGGAGAATAGCACCAAAGGAGTAAATCCCAATAAAAGGGAAGACATTCCCTT
Organism: Viscum album; assembly: GCA_963277665.1. Lineage (NCBI taxonomy): Eukaryota > Viridiplantae > Streptophyta > Magnoliopsida > Santalales > Viscaceae > Viscum > Viscum album. The sequence goes on from OY728127.1 coordinate 1,381,134,585, forward strand.
AAGTAAAAAACACAATAGAGTATGCAAGACGGAGTAAACACAAAGTAAACTGAGTACAAAATTAAGTGATGGAATGTAAATAGGCCAATATACAAACCCAACTGAAAGTACAGTACAACTTGGAAAAGTAAGGTACAACAGCTTAAAAGTAAAGCAGAAACCACTGAGACATCCTCCAGAAACACCACCTGAAGGGTGGGTACAGATGGTCTCCTCAGCTCCTCAAGTCCATCCGTCCACTCCGTGTACGTCCTGCCTGATAGTCCACCTCCGGATACCATCACACTCTACAAGTCTCAACCACGATCAGCATTGTCTGTCATCTGCAACCAACACAATGTATTGCGGGCGTAACCCATGCAGGGTTGAGTATACGATAATCAGTAGGGACCCCGAGACCCTCGTAGGTCTCCCAGAATCCATGAAGGATAAACCACAAAGGAATGACACAATCACGAGGAATCAACTGACTCTACATAGGTATATTCCCTTACATATACCTAAGTCATCAATTACTATTCGGATCCAACTCTCGAGCCCAAGCACAACACAGTCCACACAAGAAAGCACAACCCAATACACACAGGAAAGAAGTCAATCACATCGATGTTAATGATTCATGATCAAGACTCAGCTCACACTAGTGTACTTCTCATGAATAGGGGTGGAGATGATTTGATGTAGCCTCTGAATCATCTCCTATGCCGAACCAACATATTATCCATGTACAGATGTCGTCACTGCTGAACCCACATTGGATCCAAGTACAGTAACCATCGTTGCCGAACCCACGTAAGATCCAAGTACAGTCGTCATCACTACCGAACCCATGGAGGATCCAAATACAGTCATCCCCGCTGCCGAACCCACGTAGGATCCAAGTACAATCGTTTTCTTTGTCGCATTCGCAACCATCTCTATGGTTCCCGCACACAACACGCTCGATTCCGGAAGGGTCCGCTCCACAAGCCAAGAGGGTCGATACATCAACTGTCACAAAATCCAGATTTGATGTATCCCAATGTTTCGTCTCATCAATAAGAACTCAACGCAAAAGACGGCACGTCAATATGATGCCCGGTCTGAGAGATAATGGCTTTTCTATTCCAGGGGCTCTGTTAGAAATACGCTCGCTTCTAACCCGGCCGATATCCATAGTCATCCAAAACTCACTTAGAGTACCTTAAGAGAATCGTCTCATCGAAAGGGTCCTAGTGTCATAGACGGCGCGCCGATCAGACGCGCCGTATTTATGTTATTATCGTTTAAGTGATTAATTGGCCCGACATGTTTATCCCAGTGGGCCGACGGGTTGGGTTAACCCAGTTTGACGGGTAAGACCCAGCAGGGTTGTCGGACCGGTCTGAAGGAATACACAACTCGGCCTGAAGGGGCACGGCCTGGCCTGAAGTGGCACGCGTCGGCCTAATGTGGCACGACCCGGCCCGTCGCGGCCCGGCTGGCTCAGCTGGCTGGGCGAGTGGCTCAGCCGTAGGCCGAGCGGGATCCAGGACCCCCCCCCAGTAGTCCGCACATGCCGCGCCAAGCGGCGCCACCCTTCCCCAAGCCGGACGGCTATATCGGCCGGCCTTCTACGCATGCGGCATGCATGGGCAGGTCGCCAGTCTTCTGGCACGGGGCCCTCCTGGCACGGTATTCCAGCTTCACCCGGCCGGCCGACGAGTGGTCAGTTCTTCCGCCGAAGTATCCCGTGATGCGGTTCATGGTTTCTGTCGCCCAGCCGGCGCGACGACGCCGACTTCCTTCACCTTGTTCCCATCATGGCGCGACAACGTCATGATTCCTACGCCTTTGGTTTCCCATTCCAAAAGAATAAAGTTCCAACGAAGGGTCGTCGGGTCGTGTTCGTTCGGCCCACACCCTCTGCATTATCCGGTAACACATATCCAAGAAAGAACGAGGTTCACGAAACACAGCGACAATTTTATTTTCAATAAAATTGAATCATATCACCCTACCTCGAAATGAAGTTCACGGTTGTCAAGTTCCATGGATGTCAGCGTCATTTCTGTCATCGTCGGTGTGCACCTGAGGAAGTGATGTATCCTCTTTTATCACAGAGAGAATAATATAAGGCACCCCATTTTTAGCGAGTTCCTGCATCGGTGTCTCCTCCCTTTCCAAATAGGAAGAAGAGGATGAAGAACCACAATCGAAGAGTTTATGTTCTTTGTCGGTGAGTTGGCATTCATCAACAAAGTAGGAATCCCCTTTATTCTTCACAAGAGTTCTCTCCCCAAATCCCCAAACAACAAGAAAATGAAAATAAAATAAGGCCACCCCTTATTTTAATTAAACATTCCATGCATTTCAAAATAAAAATTTCAAACACATACATAATTTATGAAAGAGTTTAAATTAATTAATTAAGGTTTGTGTTGGAAAGAGTTTATGTGGGGAAGTGGAAAGGTTACAAAATTTAAAATCGAGTTTTCATTTAATTAACATAGGAGTTCAAACGGGTTAAGGTGTTATGAAATGTGAAGGGTTTTGGCTCGTGTGGTCCCCACCTCACAATTATCCTCACATGGGTAGTTCGGAGCTTGTGGGTCCCACCACAACACCCCCATGTAGGATTTAACCACCTTAGATATAAAATAAAAATTGTTCCATGATTTTTATCCAGTTCTTATTTGATCCTCAAATTTGAACTTCTCATCCCGTGCAAACTCAATTGCAGTAAAGGTCCCCTTAAGCAATTACCGGCATTGTGAGTTCATCAGCGCCCTTATAATTCAATTCTGAGCACCGGTTCAAAGGATAGAAAATATCACTCATTCGTTTACTGAACATACACGAGCTAAACTTCAGAAATTGATTCCGGGCACACCGGCCCTCAGAATCCTGTGCTATCAGAGGCCATAGACTCATAAAATTACAAATTATTTTAAAAAAATTCCTTGACATTTCTGGTTCTTTATATTAATCCCACCTCAGGGCTTTAAATCCCTATAAACCTACATCATAAATAGGGGAAACAAATGAGGGTACGGTGCACGCATCTGAGCCTCTCGTGCCCATGTGCTCTCCTGGAGGTTCTCAGGCTGCCAACAGACACGCACTAGAGGAATCGAACGTCTGCATAGGAATCGCTCTTATCGATCCTCGATCTCCACTGGGACCTCCGTGAGTGTAGCTCCATCATCAATGTCCAGCTCCCCATGATCAATGATGTAGGTCAGGTCGTGCACATATCTCCTCAGCTGAGATACATGGAAGACTCCATGCACCTGGTGTAACTGAGGTGGAAGGCCCAGGTGGTAAGCCACCTCACCTACCCTGCTGAGGACTTGGAAATGTCCGATGAAGCACGAAGATAACTTTCCACCCCGACCAAATCTCTATAATTGACATCGAGGTGAGACCTGTAATAAAACGTGGTCTCCATCCTTGAACTCTAGTGGTCTCCATCTCTTCTCAGCATAGGACTTATGTCTTCCCTGTGCAGTCCTCATCCACTCCTAGATGATCTGCACCTTCTCCGTCATAGCCTGGACCATCTATGGTCCTACAACTTCTTACTCCCAAAGGTCTTTCTAGCCCAGAGGTTATTTGAAAGGTCGGTCGTATAGTGCCTCGTATGGTTCCATCCCGATGGTGGAGTGGTAGCTGTTGTTGTACGCAAACTCCACCAAGGGTAGGTGATCCTCCCAGCTGCGACCAAAGTCAAGGACACATGCACAGATCATTTCCTCGAGAGTCTGAATGGTCCTCTCAGTCTAGCCATCCATCTAAGTATGAAAGGCGGTGCTCAGGCGTAGCTTTTTCCCAAATGCCTCTTGAAACCCCTCCAAAACCCGGGAAGTAAAGCGAGCATCTCGATCGGAGACGATAGACGATGGCACACCATGAAGACAAACGATATTTGGAATGTAGAGGTGTCTCATGCTCTCAACTGAGACCTGTGTTCTGATCGGTAGGAAGTTGTCCGACTTGGTGAGTCAGTCTACGATCCCCCAAATGGAGTCGTGTCCTCTGGAAGTACGTGGGTGCCCCGTCATGAAATCCAGGGATATCTCGTTCCACTTTCACTCCGGAACCTCTTAGGGTTGTACCAAGACTACTGGAACCCGGTGCTCTGACTTCACTTACTGGAAAGTGAGGTATCGTGAAACGAACTTTGCTATAACCTTCTTCATACCCGACCATGAATGATGTTGTCTGAGGTCCAGGTACGTCTTCGTCCCTCCTGGATGTACCGCTAGAGGGAAGTGTGAAACTCCCCCAACACTTCCTCTTGCAGTGAAACTGGTACCACAGTACGTCCCCTAAAGAGGATGACATTCTCTCCTCCTTCATAAAATCCATCAGGCAACTGCCCTGTGGAAATCTAAGCACATCACATCTCACAGTCAACATCCCCACGTTGTGCCTCTCTGACCCACTGATGTAGTGGAGGAGTGTCTATGAGGGACTGTAGGAAGGCTGCCCCATCTCTATCAACGAAGGATATCCGCAAAGTAGCTAACTTCTCTGTCGCCTCTCCAAGTAGTTGAATGCCTGACCACCTGCTGAGAGCATCAGCCACAACGTTCCCCTTACCAATTGTATGGACTATCTCAAAGTCATAGTTTTGGAGGAGCTTGATCCATCACCGCTGTCTCAGGTTCAGGTCCTTCTGCAAGAAGATGTACCTGAGACTCTCGTGGTCAGAGCAGACTGTAAAGCACTCGCCCATCAGATAGTGCTGCCACATCTTCAAGGAGAAAACCACTTCTACTAACTCTAGGTCATGGGTAGCGTAGTTCTGCTTGTGCTTCCTCAACTATCGTGAACCATAGGCAATCACTGCCTGCTCTTTCATTAGGACACACCCGATTCCGGTCCCTGATGCATCGTAGTAAACTATGTACCCTACGCCCTCCTCTAGCAGCCTCAAGATGGGTGCACTGTTCAATCTCTGCCTCATCTTCCAGAATCTCTACTGACATCAATCTAACCACACGAAGGGTTTCCCATTCTTCGTCAAAGATTAAAGCAGTGCTGCAACTATGGATAAGTCTAGCAAAAATCTCCGATAGTAACCAGCCAGACCTTGGAAACTCCGTACCTCCGTCACGCTCTTTGGTGGATCCCAAGAAAGTACTGCATCGATCTTCAAAGGATCCATAGCAACCCCCGCCTCCAATATGACATGCCCCAAGAAGCGAACCTATCGAATCCAAAACTGGAACTTCAAGAGCTTACCATAAATCTGGTTCTCTCGATTTGTGTCCAGTACAACCCACAAGTGGTAGGCGTGGTCCTCCTCAATATTCGAGTAAATCAGAATGTCGTCGATAAATACTACGACAAAACGATCGAGGTAAAGCTGGGAGATCATGTTCATGAGACTCTTGAACACTTCGGGTGCGTTGGTTATTCCGAAAGGCATAACCAAAAACTCATAGTGGCCATACCGACACCTGAAAGCTGTCTTCTGCACAGCATCATCTCGAATTCTGAGCTGATGATAGCCAGACCTCAGAACTATCTTCGAGAACCATCATGCTCCCATGAGCTGATCAAAGAGGTTTTCAATCCTCTGGAGTGGATACTTGTTCTTTATGGTCACTTGATTAAGGCGACGGTAGTCGACACATAGTCTTAAGCTCTAATCCGCCTTCTTGGAGAATAAAATCGGAGAAGCCCAGGGTGAAACACTGGGTCGGATGAATCACTTTCCCTGCAAGTCCTCCAGCTATACTCATAGCTCACAAAGCTCAGCGGGAGCCATCTGATATGCTGGAGTAGATATCAGTGATGTCTCGGGGTACATGTCAATATAGAAGTCTACCTCTATACGAGGAGGTAGTCCTGGAACATCATTAGGGAAAACCTCCGCATACAGATCCACCACATCAGGAAAACTCAGACTCCGCACATCAACCGCTCCGAGGATGAGACTATCCAGATGATGTGTGATCGGCTGCACTCTCCTCTGCGTAAGTCCATCATGTGCTACAAAGGCTCCCTTTTCACCAGTGAAGGTGAACCTGCTCCCATCTGTGGGGAAACAACACACATTGCACCTAATACAGTCAATCTGGGCATGGAATGTAGATAACCAGTCCATAACAAAGATGACGTTGTAAGGCCTCGACTCCACTACAAGAAGATCCCAATCAAAGCTCTCAAATCCTAGAGTAACCTCCCACTACCAGCACCAGTGTGTAATCATCGATTATTCTCCTGTAAGAGTCTCTAGCCGTAAGGATCGAGCCAACGGCTCTGTCGGAATCTCCGAGATCAGAACAAGGGAAACGACAATGAAATAATGACTCGCTCATGTGTCTATATAAACTGCAGCAAGGGTGGAGTAGGCATAGATAGTATCTCGAATCATCTTAGGTGTGCCGTGGTCGTAGGCCTCGACTACCTAGATCTGAGCTTTCACATGTCAGCCAGCTGTCTGAGGCCAGAGTGGTCCTCCTGGTGGTCGTGTTGGTAGAACCTCGAAGTGTCGTCCACCACCTGCTGATCGGCCAGCTCCTCTGCCTCGTCCGCCTGCTTCATGCAGACCACCACGGTCTAACATCTTCCTCTACCTGGGAGGTCCCTCAACAGTCTTCTGCTCCACTACATGGCGGGTCGGGCAGTCATGAGCCATGTGGCCCTGGCCGCCGCATGCATAGCATTGCCTACCTCTCGTATGGATAGTTCTACTGCCTATGACCCGCACATCCGAAACAGTATCCCATGGTCGCCCAACTTATGGTTTGGTCATCTTAGACCTCTGCCACATCTGTCTACTGTCGGCTGCAGAAGACTCTGCTACGTGTCGCCCTGCGTTAGGCCTCGCTCATGGCGTCGGCTCAAAAAGGATTCTCTCCACATGAAGGGCTCGCTCCAGTACTCCTGCCTACGTCGGAATGCTGAGGGAGGCCATGGAGGCCCTGATCTCATGCCTCAATCCCTGCTCGAAGGTCCGGGCCCTGAATAATGGGTCTCGTACCATGTCCGTGGAGTAGCGTGAGAGGATTTAAACTCTCACCGAGTACTGGGCTACTGTCATGCTGCCCTATCGCAGCTGTAGTAACTCATGGATGGGCACTGCACAGAGGGGGGCTGGAACAAACTCCGAGAGGAAGAGGCTCTCGAAGTCCGTCCAAAGTAGTGATGCATCGTCGTGCACCTGGAGCATCATGTTCCACTATCTACCTGCTGCTGCGTGTAGGAGACTCACTGCAAGGATCCCCATAAGGTCAAGTGGTGTCCCTACTAATATGAAGACTCTGACTATAGCCTCCATCCAATAATCAGCTGCCTGAGGGTTCGTCTCTCCGCGGAACCTGGGCGGCCTCTATCACTGAAACTCGTGCAACGCACTCAAGCAGCGTGCACTCTCCGCTACTGGGGACGGTGGAATCAGTGGCCCAGCGGGTAGAGGTACCGCCAGTGCCTCTACTGTAATGGGGCCCTGCACCAACGCCTCGTCGCTTAGTGGGCTGCCATCTCGCACAAAGCCCGGAACCCTAGCTGGCTGCCTTCGTGGAGCCATCCTGAAAATTAACAGGTGTGCCACGATTAATACAATATACCTGGTGAGCTAACACAATTCAATCACACGGAAAACTTTTGAAACATACATGCAATCAGTGTTTTCGAGCACTTAGTCGGAAATCAAGAGTTAGGGTCCTGCTCTATGGATACGTCGGCCCCCACACTAACATTGGACTCCCTGGACTGAAAACCACACTCAATACACTTAACACTATTGCTTCACAGAAGAAATTATTAGAGTCCTGAGTTCTGCGGTTGAACCGACACCACTGATATAAATATTTCGTGACCCGTCCTCGGGGCCAGTGTCGTGACTACCCCAATCCCTCAATCCATATGTGAGGGGTTGGCGACTAGCACCAAATGCATAAATCTTGATAAAAGGGAAGATATTGCCTTTATATAAGTAAACAAACACAACAGAGTACACAAGCTGGAGTAAACACAAAGTAAACCGAGTACAAAAGTAAGTGCTGGAAAGTAAATGGGCCAGTATACAAACCCAACTGAAAGTATGGTACAACTGAGAAAAGTAAGATACAACAGCTGAAAAGTAAAGTAGAAACCACTAAATCGTCCTCTGGAAACCCCACTTGAAGGGTGTATACAAATGGTCTCCTCAGCTCCTTCAGTCTGTCTGTCCGCTCCGTGTACATCCTGCCTGATAATCCACCTCCGGATACCGTCCAACTCCACAAGCCTCAACCACAATAGGCGATGTCCGTCGTCTGCAACCAACACAACGTAGTGTGGGAATAGATCGTGAAATGGTGAGTATATGATACTCAGTAGGGACCCCGAGACCCCCATAGGTCTCCCAGAATCCATGAAGGATAAACCACAAAGGAAGGAAACAATAACAAAGTATCAACCGACTATACTTAGGTATATGCCCATACATATACCTAAGACATCAATTACTGTTCGACTCCAACTCTCGAGCCGAAGCACCACACAGCCCACACGGGAAATCACAACCCAGTCCACACAAGAAAGAATTCAATCACTTAGATGATAATGATTTAAGATCAAGAATCAGCTCACATAGGTGTACTTATCACGAAGATGGGTGGAGATGATTAGATGTATCAGTTGAATCATCTCCTATACCGAAACCACGTAGGATCCAAGTACAGAAGTCATCGCCGTCGAACCCACGTAGGATCCAAGTACAGTAACCATCGATGCCGAACCCACGAAGGATCCAAGTATAGTCGTCATCGCTGCCGAACCCACAGAGGATCCAAGTACAGTCGTCATCGCTGCCGAACCCACATATGATCCAAATATAGTCGTCATCATTGTCGTAGTCGCAGCCAGCTCTAGGGTTCCTGCACATTGTACACTCGATTCCGGGAGGGTCCCCTCCACGAGCAAAGAGGGTCGATACATCAACTATCAAAAAGTCCTGAGTTGATGTATCCCAAAGTTCTGTCTCGTCAATAGGAACTCAATGCGACAGACGGCGTGTCAATCAGACGCTCAGTCTGAGAGATAATGGCTTTTTCGTTCTAGGGGCCCGGATAGAAATACGCTCATTTCTAACCCAGCCTATATCCATAGTCATTCAAAACTCACTTAGATTATCGCAAAAGAACCGTCTCTTCAAATGGGTCCTAGTTCCGCAGACAGTGCATCGATCAGACGTGCAGTCTTTATGTTATTCATGTTTAAGTGATTCATAGGCTCGACCCGTTTAGCCCAGTGGGCTGACTGGTCGGGTTAACCCAGTTTGATGGGTCCGGCCCAGCAGGGGTGTCAGACCGGTCCGAAGGAATACACAACTTGGCCCGAAGGGGCGTGGCCCGGCCGGCTCAGCCAAAGGCTGAGTGGGTTCCAATGCCCCCCCCCCCGTTTGTCCGCAACGGCGGCGCCAAGCGGCGCTTCCCTTCCCCAAACTAGCCGACTGGATCGGCCGGCCTTCTGTGCACGCGGCCCGCATGGGTGGGTAGCCGGTCTTCCAGCTCAGTTCCCTCCTGGATTCGCGGTCCAGCTCTGCCCGGCCGCCTAACGGGTCGGCCGGTTCTTCCGCTGAAGCAGCCCGTGATGTAGGCCACAGTTCCTCCCACACAGTCGCCACGACGGCACCGTCTTCCTTCTCCATGTTCGGAGCAGGGCGCGACTGTGTCGTGCTTCCTCCACCTCTAGTTTCGAATTCCAAAAGAATAAAGTTCCAACGGAGGGTCGTTCGGCCATGTTCGGTCAGCCTGCGCCCTCCGCTTTAGGCGGTAACACATAGGCAAGAAATCATGAGATTCACGAAACACAACAACAATTTTATTTTCAATAAAATTTAATCAATTAAATCTACCTCGAAAAGAAGTTCATGGTTGTCAAGTGTCGTGGATGACGGATTCGTTTCCGTCATCGTCGGTGTGAATATGAGGAAGTGACGTCTCCTCTTTTATCACGGAGAGAAGAATAGAAGGCACCCCGTTGTTAGTGAGTTCATGCATCGGTGTCTCCTCCCTTGCCGTGGAGGAAGAAGAGGATGAAGAACCGCGGTCGCCGAGTCAATGTTCTTCATCAGTGAGTTGGAGTTCTTCAACAAAGTAGGAATCCAATTTCTTCATCACAAGAGTTCTCTCCCAAAATCCCCACACAACAAGCCAACATAAATAAAATAAGGCCACCCCTTATTTTAATTGAACAGGCCATGCATTTCAAAATAAAAATTTCAAACACTTAATTAATTGATGAAAGAGTTTCAATTAATTAATTAAGGTGTGTGTTGGAAAGAGTTTAAGTGGGGAAGTGGAAAGGTTACAAAATTTAAAAGGGAGTTTCCATGTAATTAACATGGGAGTTCAAAGGGGTTAAGGAGTTATTGAATGTAAAGGGTTGAGGATCGTGTGGGCCCCAACTCACAATTATCCTCACATGGGTAGTTATGAGCTTGTGGTTCCAAACCCAACTCCCCCATGAAGGATTTAACCACCGTAGATATAAAATAAAAATTGTTCCATAATTTTTATTCGCTTCTTATTTAATCCAAAAATTTTAAATTCTCATCCTGTGCAAAAGAAATTGTGGTTAAAGTTCCCTTAAGAAATTACTGGCATTGCGAGTTCATTGGAGCCTTAGGGTTTCAATTCCGAGCACCGATTCAAAAGATATAAAATCATGCTCATTCGTTTACTAAACATACATGAGATAAACTTCAGAAATTGATTCCGGGAACACCGGGCTGCGGTATCAAGTGCCATTAGGAGACATAGACTCGTAAAATTACAAAGTATTTAAAAAAAATCCCTTGAAATTTTCGGGTCTTTACAGCCAAATAGTAGAAAGATGTGTGGATAGATATACAAAATTGAATACTATCTCAATGATTCAATAAGAGAGAAATCAACACAGTGGAATTTATTCATACAATGGAATGGATGATCACTCACCTTGAAGAGCTCATCAAAGAGGATCTAGAAACCCAAGTTAGTACGATGCACTGGGAAAATTATAGAGTAGTTGATTCATGTAATCATAGTCTTCATTTTAATAATTTTGTGATCCATTTCATCAAGTAGTGGTATCGTGCTTCTAAACAATGGGATTCCATTTTACCATAAAATTGATTAATAAAAATATGAAATTTGGATGGATGGCAGGATCTAATTCCGAGGTAGAAAAACCCATCATGGAACTCGAATCCACAACATTGGGGTGATAATGGAGCATTCCTTTCACTAACCTACGACCTGATGAACATACGTCATCTTTAATATATATATATATATATATTTACTTATTTACTTATTATTTGTTTAATTGTTTATATATATATATGTATATATTGTATATATATGTAATCTTTTTTATAATTTCTTTTTTTATACCTTTTACATTTTTTTAGATATTTAAAATTTAAGTGGAACACCTTCTTTTTCTAACACCGTTATTTTTATCTTTGTTTTTTTCAATATAACCTATTTTAGTTTCCATTGAATCTAATTTGTTTTGGGTTTGATAAGTATGGTCTACATAAGATTAATTTTTTTTCATGTAAATCACATACATGCAGAAAGTCCACACCATTCTACCATCCACTACATTAAGTTCATAGGTGTCATCGGGATCAAAGGATCAATTTTTTTTGGAACAACATTTATTAGTATACCACCGGGTCAAATTATTCACATAAAAGATTTCAAATTTTAATGTTGGTACATCTCTAATATACCACTACCCCCATCTAAATTTTCATTCTTTTAAACACAGAGGATTTTTTTTCTAAAATTTAGGTTTTGAAAAACATAAAAAAAATCTTTTCTGTCAATTTTTTTTCATATATCGAAGGAAAAGTTTCTATAACATTGAACATGGTAATACACATTATATAAATTGAAATGAAATATCATGTAATTTTTCATTCCATGATTATAATTTTTATCCATATATATGTTTTGGGTAATAGATTTTGGAATCTGTCGTTCACTAATGTGAATATTCACTATTTACATTTTCATCCAATTAATAATAAAAATTCTCAATGAACATCCTTTGTATTGTGGCATAATAATTTGCATTATTAGGGTCCCATTATAAATAGAATAGTCTTGGTGTTTGGTTTAATTTTAACATTAGTATTCAAGAAATCATAAAAGGAAATATATAAATTTTATCATAGAGCATTGAAATGACCTAATGTCTGTATTTCCGCACTTGGGGATAGTAACTCAAGATATTTTGGGCCTAGGGTTGGGAATTTTTTCTCTATTTTGTGGTCATATGAATTTATATTGGAATAATTTAACAATATATGATGCATGAGTATGTGTTCTTCACATGGTTCCCTAGGCTTTTGATATTGGATGTCATCAGTATAGTCTCAATATAGGGGTTGACAAGATTAAGGGAAATTTCAATACCCATGAAAATTTGAATAAAAAAAATTAAAAATACAAAAAAACTGAGTACTCATATTAATGTTAAATGGTTATTCTTCATAGCAATTCAATATTTTTTCATTGAATAAAAATGAACACCCATGTCTATTGTTGCATGCAACACATCATCATGAATAAATGAAATTGGGTGAAATGTGGTGATGAATTTGAAAAAAGGAATGGAATTGGTCTGGGGATAGGACTGAGAAGCTATATTTTGTCTAAATATGTTTAATAGATTCATAGTTATTTTTTATGAAGACTTTTAGAGAACATTGTGTGTTAAACGTTTTTAGGAAAAGGAAATTCCAAATTTTACTTTTTGAGAAATATTTTTCTTGGGACTAGAAAAATAAATATTCTGTTATGATTAGCCACTAAAAGAGGATAATATTCATTTTTTATATTATAATATTCTTTTTCTTCATTTTTCATAAACACCATATTTAATGCATTTTATAATTTTAATAGTATTTTATTTCTCTATTTATCAATTTACATTTTTTATATAATAATATTCATGTTCTACACTACTAGTAAACACCATTTTTAGTGAAATTTTTAATTTAAACATTATTTATCATTTTTATTGCAATAATTTATTAAATTAAACTATTACCAAGAACATTTTTAAAAATGTCCTAAAACACCAAAATGGTCATAATTTTACTTTCATATATAATTTTAAAATACCTCATTATATTGAAAAAAATTCCAATATTTAGAGCACATGAATGTTCAAATTAAAATACCACCACATTGGAAAATCATCCAAAGAAATTTTAGGAAATGTGAACTCGATAGTGACCCAAAAAGCTTATTTTAGCATAAAATATCCATGAAAGATTAAGGCCAAATTTAATATATATATATATATATAATAAGTATTGGGTAAAATTTCATCGAATAGTAGCAAGACCTAATTCGGATATTTTATGGGAGTTCCTGGAATCCATTGTTGAAGATGAAATTGTGGGTGAGATTCTGGATCCCAAAATAATATCCCACAATTTTAATCATATCTCCAAACTAAAAATTATATTGGTATGAAATTTTTTATGGTTTTATGATACATATTGTTATTCAATTTCTTCATCTATATCCAACCCAAATTCTTCCATCTAGAAGCTCATTTAGACACATATTTCAAAGGCATGCTAGTTTGTTCCCATTTTGTGTTATTTTTGGAATATATAATGTTACATAAACAATAAAACTCCATAGGCCTACCATACTCAAGTGGGATGACTTATAATATTGGGGTCTAAAACCAAGGATTTAAAAATACTATTTCTGGAATTGGTGTTGGAGAATTTGAAAACATTTTTAGTGTTTTCATTTTAATGTTAGGAATTTTATTTGAAGTTCTAGTAACTTTTCTCAAAATATTTTTCGTCCAATTGACATTCTATTTTTAATAAAAGTTATTACTGTCCAATTATTATATTATTATTTATATCATGTTTATACTTTCACTTCACTGTGTGAACTTATTCACACCAAAACATGTGATATTCTTCACACAATATGGGAGTGATCATAATTTTATTATTCTTCACTTCTTCAATTATACTATCATGACTCTACTATTAGATTCAATTGGGAGCATGGTATTAAGTTAGGGATAACCATCATATGGGTTGATCTTAGGTTAATGCAAGGGGATGAGATGGATTTTATTCCTCACACTATAAGTGATTATTAATTTATTTTATTAGTTTTTTCATTAAATGATTCTATTTCTTCATATTCCTTATTTAATTTTTTCATAGAAGTTTTCATGTTCTTATAAGATCATTTTCATAGGTGTAATCATAGAGATGATCATATATGTGTATACGTGATTAGAATGTGTATGTGAATGTGTTAAACTATTATGTGAAGAAGTTAGGTTGATTTATTTGAATGAATACCTCTTGAGATAATGAAATAGAAATCATTTAAAAAAATTCATACAATCCATCCCGTGTAATAACCGTGGATCAACCCATTATCAAAATTAAAATTCAAATAGATCTCTTAGTTCTCATTTAATCCCATCCAAAATCACCCTAATGATGGAAAATTCTAATAAAAAAATAAATGGAATGTACGTGTCAATAGGTTTCTTCATAGATCTCCTAGGATATGACTACCCAAGATACAGTACAAGTGATTGCTTATCCCAAAAAAAACCTGGGTAAATTTGGGTATGGCCAAAATTCTTGGTTTAGTTATCCATATTGTGTAACAATGAGGTAGTGGTGTGGTTATAAATTCCTCGTTTATATATATATATATATTCATGGGAAGAGGTTGTGTTATTTTTTATGTTATTTTATTTTTTTGTAACTATCATGAGGTTATATAAGATGGGGTAAAATAATAAACCAAGGATTTTCATCAGAGAATATACCTAGTGAAAATTCATGCATGAATAATTTATTAATGTGGGTTTTAAAATAAAGTGTTTCCAATGTATGAGTGTCCTTTCACATATTTGGGGAATTAGAATTGGTTATAGGATGTTTATATCACTTTTTATTTGATATGGGTGGGAAATGACAATATTTTTACATTATCAGTGAGCTTTTTATTAGTATTTGAATGAACGAGGTTCGTGTTATTCTTAAGAGAGCATAATGAGCCAACGACCATATGGAAAAAATTTAAAAAAATTTGGAAAATATTTTGTATCATGTAATCTCAAGATTGTATATTAGAAGGATCAATTAGTTATACACAATAGATGATATTATATTCAGAGGTTTGGTTTTTGGTTTATATAGATCATTCATTATTACCCATATTCATTTATTGAATAGAAATTATGAGAAATTAATTGATAAAAATATATGAGTTTAAATATCGATATATAATTATGGATATTTTCCATGAGTTTATTTAAAGTGATATTTTTAAAATTTTAATATAGAAGAGAATATTTTTTTGACTATTATATATTTCCTTGGGATTTATCAATAGGGTTTTTTTTGGAGTTGATATAGAGGTTAATGTTATCAATTTTAAAAGAATTCTTGGTTTAGGTAAGACCGTGGGAGTTGGCTTTTAGTGTGATTTATTCTCCATGGTGTGGATTACATTTAAAAATCTAGTGGCACCCATGGACTTATATGTATCACCTATGACATTATGGTCTATCAACAAACAATTTGAAAATAATTTTATGTTGTTTATGGGAGGATTGAGAATATTTTTATAAATGATGCACTACCATATCAGTTTCATAAACCTATTTAGAAGTTGTTGATATAGAAAAATTAGGATAAATTACCATTGGTACCACTAGTATATAGTGTTATTGGAAGAGAAAATCTGGTATAATCTCAATGGTGATATAAATTTAAAGGGAGTTGTGGTATAAGATTGATATGTTTAGGAGAAGGAGTTAATCGATTGAAATTTTTTGTTGTGGATGCTCAAGACGTATAGGAAATATAGGCGGTTCACGTTATTATTCTAGTTTACTCAACTCAGTCTTTTGTCTGACTAATTTTGGTCCCTCAGTTTTCTTTTAAATATATTCCCTAGTTTATTAGTTTGGATTTCTAATAGAGAATATTTTTTGTTAATTTGAGTTTATAGCACTAATGAGAGACTTGAGGAGTTTGAATGTGGTGTGTTGTTATTTTATTTTTTAGTGACGAAATCAATATTATTATAACCAAGTTCTATAATAGGAATAACCATATAAAATTTTCATTTGTATTTGTATTTACTAGTTATAGTATTTAATTCATTTCAATTGTTATCAATGAATTGTAATTCTCTCCAGTTTTGATGGTAATTATATGGTGTTTTTTATAGAGAGATAATCTCATTAAGGGAATAGACGTATTGATCCACAAATTATTGCATCTCAATTGTAGGAATTGAAACATTGTATCTTTAATATATAGATAGTTAATTTTTTTTTAGTTTTTATGAATTATTTTGATTTGTGTTCATGGGGGTTATGATTATACCTCTATAGTGATAGATTCATATTCAGAATTTTGTTTTATCTAGGTGTGTTTCTTATTATAATAGATTCTTATCATATGGTATCAATGGATCTTTTTGAGTTGAGAAATTAGAGGGATGAGTTGTTATAGTGATTTTTTATTTTCATAGTGTGTCATAATGGGACACTCGAATAGTTTCATTGAAAAAAAGGATGGAGAGAATTGGATTGTATATTAATTTCCATTGGAAAAATCATGTGATATTGAAAAATCACCGTCCACTTCATGGGAAATATTATTATTTTTATTTATTAAAATGGGTGAGCTAGATATCTAAGATTAATATATGATCTTGATGACATCATACGAGGGTTAAGGATGGAAAAATATCAAATATAACTTCCCATTTTTGGTTTGTGAATTTAGTATTTTTTTAATGTTTCCTAATGTTATGAATATACCAATTACATTTATAAAGATTTTGAAAAGGTTTTATGATCATGTGTTGAAAATGTTTTTATTACATTTTGAGATAATATGTTCATTTACTTAAATATAAATCAATATCATGTTCAACATCTCAAAATTATGTTTTGGATTATCCTATATCATTCGTTGTATGAAAATATGTTAAGATCTTAATATTGAAATTGGGGGTTCATTTTTATTTCCATGTCATTTCAAATCATATTTTAATAATAAAGGTGGTTATTTCCTAGATACCAGTAGATATTCAATATAAATTATGTTCTTTTTTATTCATAACTAGTTTTAATAGGAGTTTCATTCCTATGTTATGTAGGATTAAAACTCTATTATCATCCTCAACTGGGAAATAAATTGATTTTACATGGACGTAGGAGTCCAAAGATAATTTTAATATTTTAGGGTCTAATTGGTTAGTACTATAGTTATTTCACCACTAGAATTAGGTATTAATTATGAGGTATATTAGGATTAATCACATCAGGGGTTTGGATGTGTTTTTACACAAGATAGATCAATCATTTATTATAGGACTAGATGTTTTTATCCTTGTTAACATATTTATGATACCCATGATTTATATCTTATTTTCATGGTGTTTGACATTAGGATTCATATTTATTATCTACATGGTGAATTATTTTTATTCTATACTATTCATAAGGACTTTAGATATATATTTTCTTTTATGTATTTGAATTAATGTTTGATATGGTTTGTTTAATTTATCTAATATTATTTCATTGATATCCGATATACTTTTGGAAATGGTAATGTGGTGACTAACTCCTTGAGTATAATGTATTATAGTGAGGATTATCTGGTAATTAGAAATAAAAGTAAAGTTATTGACTTGTTGGAATCTATTTTCATTTCAAATTGAATAGTTTTATAATGGATGTGAAGAGGTTTTGTAGATTATTGAGTGATCTATGGTAGTAGAAATATAGAAATATAAAAAAATATTCATATATGATAATTAAAAATATGTGGTGGAAATAAAGAACAAAATCGGTGTTTCATATATGCAGTTTTGAGTAATACATCTTCTATTTTTTTTAATCTCTATCAAGATCACTGAAGTGGTAACAAAAATCATCATAACATCGTATGTAGTAAACCATCATTAGATAAATACCATATCATGGGGACTCCTGATCACTGAAGGTGTGAAAGCACTTACTATGTGATAAAAATGATGATCAATGAATTGAAAATATTTTTTGATTCTTAAATGAAACAAGGGTGTAACAACAAATGAGATTAAATTCCATATATAGTCATCCCATTCACTTTTATTTAAATGAGGAGAATCAGTTTAATATAGTGTTATCTCAAGACACCCAAACTCTACTACATTTTGGAGTAACATTCATTTGAATTTCTCAATGAAAGAGTATTTATTAATTAAAAAAAAATCACATTAGTTTTGGTTTAATGAAACCACATAAGATAAGTGTTCCATACATTTTGTGCATATATTATAAATCTAATAAAAATATATTATATAGCAATGGGTATCATCCAATGACACCAGAAAACATAATCCAATCATAATCCATGATACACATCTCAGGAATATAATTGTTTGTTACCCAATGGATATCAAATATATAAATATCACAAGATTTTGTACAGAACCAAAAAAACCCCACTTATACTAAATCCATAAAAGGAATTAATAAAAAACATTACAACACTTTATTAATCTTTTGAAAACTATTTTGGGTATGGTTTATCAAAATCTCAAAATTTTATAAAGAAAAATCAAAATGTAATTCTTATCCGATATTTCTTTAATCATGAACTTCATAAAATTTTAAAATTTATAAAAAATTTAAAAAAATCTTTCATAGATGTAGGAAAGGATAGGCCTTTAATAATGAATCAATGTTACTGAAGATAACAATATATCTAGAGTGGTCTTTATAAACGATTCTTATATCTCATCAGAACATATCCACCCCAAGATGTATAATATACATTATATATATGCATATATAAGCACTTTTACATGATATATAGGGACCAAAAGACATTGAATTATTTCGATCTAGTATAGGCCATCTCAAACATTCATTACTCTCAAAAAATGATATAGTCAAAATATACATCACATTTCGTTCATCTAGAAAATCATCCCATTACATGTCCCATATCCAGGTAGTAAAAAATCATTTGTCACCAAACTAAGCATGGACATCCAATTCATCAGTATAATTTTGTCGAGTTTTATGTGTATTTTCTCTTCATATAAGTGTAAAAACCTATCTTAGTTATGCTCCAACTGATGAAATGGCCTACAATATAACACTCAATGGACTTTATATAAAAGAAATAAAATTATGAATATTAATAGGATATTTATCTTACCAGCCTTAGCTAAAAAAGACTAATAATAAACATACACCCCTAAGTACAACTCATGAGTCCAATACTCATTCTAATCACATTATATCACCATAACCCATAATACATTGAAATGACCATTGAATAAGAATAACTATATGTAATACCTTGGGAGGATTGTATCAAACCACTGTTTAGATACATTAAAATACAACCCCCATGTATTAATGATAAATTGAGAGGTACTTTATTATAATGACATGATACAAAATTTAATCATTATGGGAATATAATATGTATTTTAAACAATGATAATCAGAAAGGAACTCAAATAATTCTTATAATAATTGTTTCATAAATGGATCTATTACATTGTTATTTACATCCCCTAATAGATCTTAACATTAACCCTCACAATGATTTGTCATATGAGATGGAATTTTTGAAGCATATGTTTTGTAATTTTGTGATAGGGGTTCCTTGAAATGAGCAATGGATCAATTGTTTTTAATGTATATTTCAATTGAACCATTAATTTGAGGAACCACCACATGTTATGTCATATAGTTTTTGATACAACCAACCTTCTTTGATATTTTTGATGAAGCAATGTACTCTGCCTTTATTATCACGTCCACCATGGTTGATTTTTTTAAAATGTGACATCTAAATCTTACACTACTTAGGAAAAAAATAATACCAAATTAAGACACTATATCATCTTTATCAAGTAAAAAACTAACAAATATCTCACCCCTAAAATACCCTCATACTCTCCACCAAACACCAAGAACATATCCTTTTTTATTTACAAGTCATTAATTATATTATTATTATAAATACATTTAAGAAAACTATGATTGAATGTATATATACTAGTAATTCTAGCAGTATATGTGACATTAGGTAGAGTACAAAAAGTGGAATACATTATAGATCATAATGCAAAAACATAAGAAATTCTATCTATACCTTAAAACTCTTTATATAGAATAATACTGAATCTACAAGTGATTCACTCCACACATAATTATAAAATATGATTGTTTTGATTTCTCCATGATATACCAGTTTATAAAATTACCCATGAATATTTCTGGACTAATTCTATGAAAACTCTTAAATTTTCCACTATTGATCTTTATCCCAAGTATAAAGGCTACATTACCCAATTCATTTACAAAGAGGAATTTACCAAATGATATATTTATATAATTTAAAGTCATAATTTCTTTTATGACAACTATTATGTCATCCATATATTATATCAGAAAAACTGAAACACTCCCACAATTCCACTTACATAAACATGGATCATTCACATTTTTTATTAAACCAAATTCCTTAATCACATCATGAAATTGGAAATTCCAACTCATCGAATATTTTTTGATTTAAAAAATGGATGATTTTCATTTGAATGCCTTTATAGATTAATTTGTATCATTAAAACCTTCTTAATATATCGTATACCCATCTATGACTAAATTATTGTTATGGAAATGTAACATCCCAGATATTATAAATAATATTACCAATGTGGTTCAATTAAATGGATTAATATATATTATGGATATAGAAAACAAATTCCATAATTTGGTTTTATTATATCTTATCAGTTTTAAAGTACCATTATGTATCGCTACCGTTGAAAATATATCTATTAAATAGTGATCACATGATTAGAATAAATATATTATTTTAAGAAATCTAATTAGAATAGAAAAGGACATGATTTCCATAATTACTTAGATAATACCCTATGAAGTCCATTTGTAGAAGCATCTAAGGAAGATAGAATCACTAAAATATAACCTTAACTAATAACAATATGAGATCTAACAAATTAATCATGTGTAAACCCTATTATAAGAGAAGTTCATGCTCATCGAGATCACAACTGAAACCATGTACATCAAACCACCCCATGAATGTCTCATAGATGCGCACCTTACTCTTAGGTATTTTTTATGGTGTAATGAAGGGATACGTTTGAACACAATAATATTAAGAATATTTATATTGTCTGTAAATATGAATATATTTTCATTTTATAATTATTACTTTATAAATGATTTTGATTTCTATGAAATAAAACAAAAAAATTATTTTCTATTAAAATTTGATTAAGGAATTTAATTTGATGAGTTAATAAATTTTGGAAATAAGAAATATTTTAATAAAGTAACTATTTTAGAATATCTTATTTAATTTAAATTAACATATAATTTTTACAATTCTAATGTAATTCATATAGGGGTTGAGAAATTATTATTGCCAAAAATACAAAAATTATCAATAAATATAGACTATTAATTTTAATGATAAAATTCAAATAGGACTAAATTTATTTGGAGAAAAGTAATATTATTTTCTGGAATCCAAAATTGAAAATATCAAATAGTGAATTTTTCATAATTTTCTGAGAGAATGAAATTTTTTGATAAAAAATTAAATATAATATAAATATTTGGTGTTTATTAAGAAACCATAATGAACCAAATGTGTTATAATAAATACTATTAATTTTTTCCTCGACCAATAATATGTTTCCCATGAAAAAAAAATTATATTTTAAGATTTTTTATTTAATTTTTTTAATGCCTTTATGAATCTTCCAATACCTATAATATATTTTAATGTTTTAAAATAATTTTATTAAGAGTATTACTTATCTCCACATCATAAAGGGTATTGTTTTAATAAGTTCAGACATTGGCATTATAAAATAACGAATTCCACCCCACTTTGATATAAAATCGAGTTAAAATCAATCTAATGATTTTGGTCTTGGTTATTTTTTTAATTAGAGTTTGAAACCAAATTTTGATAAATGATAAAGAATTCACCATTTATTTACTATATAAACACATCCAATCTCCAATTTTTATTCCCTAAAAATTTTCTGACTGCGTCCTTACAATGCTCTTCCAACTATAGATTCCTCCCCCGGATCCCCCAATCTCTCAAGAAGCACTTCCCAATTATTTGAGATCACACTCTCATGTTATGGATCCTCTCCTTATCTTATTTATTCAAGTATCTTATTTATATTATGTATTTTATAATCATTTATTAATGTTGGGATATATTCTTTAATATACCACATACATTAGATTTTATTTTTAAAGGAATAGATACCCCATTCACTCCCATAAATTACACTGATGGACATTCACATACCCATGTTATGTTGCAAACATTTTACCATGATTTTCCCTACCAATCAGCTGTTTCTATAATACCCATACTCATTCCCTATCTATGGTGATCACCATTATAAACATATACTTATTTATTGTGAATGTAAATGAATTTATACAATAGTATGTTATCATGGAAGAAAATAATATGATGTAGTAATCCATGATATATGGTATATGTGGAGCACTTAAGGATGATAATGGAACAAAAGTGATAGATGCACTTGAAATTATATAGTGGTTTAATGAATTCGGTAATGTTTTAGTCTAATGGAACATCATTCAAGGGATTATTGAGAGAACCTAATATATCATGAGACTTTTTCAATCATTATTTCTTTTTGTTTATCTTTTACTTATGTTTATTATGCAATGTTGTATGTTTTTTCTAAATTTTCCATGTTTCCTTCTTGATATTAATTCAATATCGGGCCTCACAATTCATGTTTATGATTCTCGATCCTTTTATGCACCATTTTTATTCCTATTATCTAACATGTATAACATTATTCATGTTATGAATTTTTTTCCATAATGTTCTTTATATCTCCCCCCTTTCTAATTTATATCCCTAGGTTATCCCATGGATTTTTAAGTATGAAGGAATAATATGATATTGTTATGGATGTGTTCAATAATGTTATTTTGTCCAATGTTATTTGTTGTTATATAATATACCTAATTCCTAAATACAATAGACTTCTCATTCATCTAAAATGTAATATGTGTGATATTATGTAACATATATTAAATTAAAATTTATTACATAGAAGGGTTCACTAATGAAGTATGAGAGGAAAAGTTTAGTTATTTTTTCATTTGGATAAGAAAACTATAGATAAATCCTTAGGTACAAGTCTATGTATAAGAAAACATCCTTAGATTTTGATAAATTAAATATTAAGTGGATTATGATGAAAATAAAATATTTTCATGATAGTACAAGTGGATATGTCTCTAGTACAAATGTACAAAATGGTAAAACCCAAAAAAAACAAGTTGATCTATTCTCGACTGGGAACTAGTGCATAACAATGGGACATTATGCACACCTAGTTTGTCACTCCCAGTGGATATGGTTTGGTAAATTCACAAGATCATTATGAACCATTATTATCATGGCTATAATTTCCTAAATATTATATGATAGAAAATAGATCATGGTTTTCATATATTGAAGGCTATAAATTCATAAGTTATATAATTAATGTTTACTTTAATTTATATAATTATTTTCATTAGATTCCCAATTAATTTTATAATAGTTTCAAAATATTTATCACATATTTTTCTTTCATTCAAAATAATGGGAAGAAATTAGAGGAATCATGTAAGCAAACTATGTGAAGAGAAATGTATTTACTTCCCAATCATGAATCCCAACACGATTGGAGATAGAATAATAATCATTATAAAGATACTCTCTCGGATAATTCAGATTTTAAATAGTGTCTTGGATCTGGGGTGTTCCCAAATCCCCCTAAGAGAGATCAATCTACAATTGAGGCCTTTTTTAAAAGGCATATGACCTTCAATGGATCTTTTGATCCCTTAATCATATAAACATGGATAAAATTTATATAGAATATATTCTCTATACATCAATATTGTAAGAAATAAATGTTATTATTTGTTGGGTACCATATAGGGAGAGAAGGTGATCAGTGGTTAATATTGATCAAGAATTTTAATTGTGAGGAATAGATCGAAGTGATGGGGTAGAATTAATTATATAAAACAATTCGATATAAATTTTCCGCATAGTCTCTCAATTAAAAGGGAAGTACATTTCATTTCCCTCAAGTAAAAAGTCAATGAATCTATCTGTGCGAATGAGGGAAACATAACAAGATAGTTAGGATATGCCTCTTGATTTTTTATTACCCAAGGATGAAAAGTTCAAAATATATTTGGTGGGATAAAACATAGTCTATGGAAATCCCTCTCGATCGGAGTCATTGATATCTATAAAAATATATATTGATTCTCCCACCATGTTGAAATGGATATCGAAGAAATTTATGGATATCATGGGGTAAATAATTAGAATGTGGACTTCAATTATTGTATTACAATGGTGAAATATAATTGTTATTTGAAATTTTAACATCCAACATGTCAAAATTCATGAAAGAAGTACCAAAAAAATTACTTAAGGGGAATGAGGAAATGCATTGGGTGTGTGAATGAAAGAATCCTAGCTAGAGATTAATGATGAGAGAAACCCACTTATGTGAAGGAGGAAATGAATTCTAAATTAAAACCTACGTTAATTATAATTTTTTCAACTACACATAACAAGGAATATTTCAAAATAATTTCCTAGGACAAGGGTTTCCGAAGATGACCAACAACCTCTAAGGAAACCAGGGTGAACACTTCCCATCACAATGAATAATTTGGATCGTAAAAATGAAGTGGTGAAAGGTACAATACATATTGATTCATGAAAAGATTACGTACTTTTGATTATGGTTTATGCATTCCTTCATATAAGACATTTATTTCAAAACTATTCCAATACCACCATAATTAATGGACGTGGAGATGTTGATTAAATTAGAAAAAGGTGAAATTATTTCATCCTAGGTATATAAATCCTACCCTATCAATGTTATTGGTCTGAATTTTCAATAAAACCTTGTGACAATCCCTTTAGTGGAATTTCATGAAATTCTAAGTTTGATTTGGGTTTCCTTATATAAGGATAACATAAATTTCTGTCAAAAGAAAATCACCCTTTTTATCTTGATTCATCACCCAGTTTTATATAAATGCAAGTCGTTGGATAAATCTTATTTTGCACAAAAATCTCAAGAATGGATATCACTTACCAACTAAAACTAACATATTGATCAAATCGATGAGTATAATAAATGGATCATCCCTCAAGAAATTACAATTGTTAGGGAATATGCAGATGTGTTTCTCAATGAATTCCCTAGTTTTATCCTTAATAAGTGGATATATATTCAATCAATATTATCCCATTAGTGACACCATTTACCGAAACTCTATATAAAGTGGTAGTATTGAATCTTGACGAACAAAAGAAAAACTATAGGTGAATCATTATAACGAAATCATATGCCCAAGTTCATCTCCTAGAGGTGTACCAGTCCTCTTCATCATGATGAAGGATAAATAAATGTGAATTGTTGTTGATTATCATTATTTCAACAAGATAATGAATAATTAAAAGCATCATTAACCATGTATTGATAACTTGTTTAATCATATGTGTGGATAATAAAAATAATACAAGGAGGATATGTTGTTGGCGTATCACCAAGTTAGGTTAAAAAAGGAGGATATTACCAAGGCTTCTTTTTATACGAGGTAAGAGCACAATGGGTTCAAAGTAATGTCACAAAGACTCACAAATTCTCTAGAAATGATCATAGTAATATGGAATTGATTATTTAGATATTACATTGAAATTTTTGTGTAAGTTTTAATTGTTGATATTCAAATATAATCTAAATAAAAGGAGGAGAATGAAAAGAATCTAATAATTGTGCTAAAAACCAAACTGTAGGAGAAGCACTATGTATCATACAGGAAAATGGTGTTTTGGGTGAATGAGGTCTTTTTAATGAGGCATATTTTCACAATAAATGGTAATTTTTTGGACCCTTAAATGATATTAGTAATTAAAGGATTGAAAGGGAAAATATATTTGCCACAAAGCAGTTTTTTTCCATAGATAAGCCACCTAATGTCATCAATGTTTGAGATATTTATCATCATTGTAAATACATCTAACCATGGAAACAGGAAAGGGAGTCAAGATTTTTGTCAATGGTGAATGTGGAGAGAGATTCAAAATGTTAAAAAAAATCTCTACACCAGTACTCATACTACCCACAAATGGAGAAATTTTCATGGGATTTGGGGAAGCTTTAAATAAGGTCTTGGGCATTATGTTAATGAAGAATGAAAAAGTGATAAATTATGATTTATAAAAATTGATGGTTCATAAACATAAATACCTAGTTCATGATATATAGTTCGATGCATTGATATTCACATTGAAAATTTGGTGGCATTATCTCTTTGGGGATAAGTGGTAATTATATATGGATCACAAGAGCCTAAAGTATATATTCACATAGATTTAGAAGAATATTCCACAATGATAATGGTTAAATATGATCTAGGACTATGACTACTAAATACAATAACATATGTGGAATGAGAATTAATTATATGATAATCAATGTAGAAAGGATCAAATAATTTTATCCTTAATGAGAATTGAAAAGGACCCATTGTCATATATTTGAAATGGATGGATGTGGAAATCATAAAGAAAGGAACATCATTAATCCTCTCAAAAATTATTGCCTAATCATCCCTTATATAGAGGATAAAAGATCCTTAAAGAGATAATAAGGGAATTTAGAAGAAAATTGAAGAAACCAAAACAGGTAAATCCTTATAGTTTCTTGGTAATGAAGAAGCAGTTGTAAGATTTGGGTCAAGACTATGTGTAGAATAAATTCCTATGTTAATGAATGGATAATTGGTTGATTCATAGAGATTGAACTACTTCATCCATCCTGGGATCAGAAAGATATATCAAGATCTTCAAGAGAACTATTATTGTGAAAATATGAAGAATGACATCTCATAATATACATCAAGATGTATTGTATGACAATAAGTGATGCCTGAATGTAAAAACTCCAAGGGGATGATGCAATCATTACCCATACCTATGGGTAAATGGGAAACCTTTATTAAGGAATTCCTCACTTGTATTCCAATGAAAATAAGAGGAAATAATTCAATGAGTGTTATGGTGGAGTGTCTTACAAAGACTTATCACTTCATTGTGATTCAAGAGGAATTATCACTTGATAAGAATATGTGGATATACATTAGTTATGCAGAGAGACTGCACAGAACACCACTATCGATTGCATGTAATCGAGATCCATGATTTACTTCTTTTTTATGGCGGAGTCCCCAATATGATCTAAATATTTATTTCATCTTCAAAACATATTATCACCCTAAAACGGATGGATAATCTATGAAGACTATCCAAACTCTCAAGTAAATGTTGAGTAAATAATCAACTGACTTCAAAGGAGGATGGGATCAATGTCTTCCTCAAGTTGAATTGTCATATAATAACAATTTCCAATCAAGAATACAAATGGATCCCTATGAATCCCTTTATTGGAGGAGGTGTAGAACACATGTATGATTAATGAAGATTGGGAATGAAAATTTTCTGGTCTATAAATGGCATATGAGATAGTGGAAAAGGTTAGGACCATTCAGTATCACATCAAGACTGATTAGAGCCAAAAAACATATATGTATAATAATTGACCAGTAAATTAGTTTATGGTTGACGAAAAGACATTTCTCAATATATCTCTATTGAATAAAGTCATGAGGTTTGGGAAGAAGGTAAATCTTAGTCCATGATACATCCTTCCCTTCGAGATCCTTGATTGAATCTGAGCGGTGGAAAATCGACTAGCACTCCCAATTAACCTATATCAAGTACATGATGTGTTCCTTGTATCTCTCTTGAAAATGTTCATATCATACCCGTCACATATACTCAATCCATAGGTTGTACTATTTGATAATAATCATTCTTGTGAGGATCATCCTGTTAAGATCTTATATCTTGGAGATAATGTTTTCTGAAATAAGATAATGAACCCAATCAAAGTGCTATAGAGAAAACACATGTTTGAATAAATAATGTGGCATGTAGAGGATGTTATGAATTAGAGTAACCATCATCAATTTTGTTATGGGAAATTCAAATATTGAGAAGAACATTTCTAAAGGGATGAAGGTTGTATTGACCAGAACATTTATGAATTAAATACCACTTTTGATTTAAATAAATGCACTACTGTATAATATGGATATCAAAAAACATGCACTAATTTGGTTTTATTATGTCTTGTTCAATTTGAAAGCCCGTTAATTATTATTATCATTTATAATATAGACATTTAACAATGAACATATTATAATTATAAATATAGTGTTTCAAAAAATCTAATTGGAATAGAAAAAAAGAGGTGATGGCTTCAATAAGTGGGATCATACCCAATAAATTAAATTTATCATATATTTTACGGGAGATAGATTCTATAGGATTTTTACTTTCCCAATCCCAGGATGAGACCCAATAACTTAATCACATGTGATCCTCTTTATGAGACAAGTTCAAGATTATTATGATCACGGATCAAGCCATATACATCAAACTACCCCATTAATGTATCACTATCGTGAACCTTACACTTAATGGGTTTTTTGTTGTAATAATGTTTTATCTATCAAGATTGTAACAATATGAGTAATATATATTATATATAATTATAACTATATTTTCATTTTAATACTGTTTCTTTTGAAATAATTTTGATTTTATTACAATAAAAAAATTGTATTTTTAATTCAGTTTCAATTAAGACATTCATTTTGATGAAATAATTGATTTTTAAATAAATAATATCATAATAAGATATTATTTTTAAATAAAAATTATCTTATAATATTTATAAATTCACATGTAATATTTATGTGCCGGAAAAATTTAATTATCAAAAAATATAGTATTTATAAATAAATATAGTGTTTTATTTTAAAAATGAAAGTTTATGTACATATTAAATTTTTTTATATAATAAATATTATTTTTCAATATTTTTAAACTTTAAAATAGTGATCTGTTCATTATTTTTTGGGACAGTCAAAATTTCATGTTAAAAATAAATATTGTATAAATATACAGTGTGCATTATGAAGTCGTAAAGAACCAACAATAACTAATTGAATACTATAAATTGTTTTTATAAAAAAATTTATTTTTCCCCTTCCAAATTATGTGATTTTAATATCATTTGATTAATTTTGTAAACCCTTTATGAATCCTACTGAACATATAATATATTTAAAGGATTTAAAATAATTTTTTATGAGTATGACTCACTTCAATATCAGTAAGGGTATTATTTTAATATGTTTGGACCTTAAACTCCTAAAATAATTAGATCCACCCCTCTTTTATAGAGAACTTTTCCAAAAAAACGGGGTTTGGTTTTTGGTTTCATTTATCTTAATTTAATGATTATAAAACCTAATATTTAGAAATGATAAATAATTCCCAACTCATTTCCTATATCAACCCACCAATGTTCCCATTTATTTCCACAAAAAATCCTCATAGCATGTCTTTAATATATACTCCACTATATAGATTCCTCCTATGGTGACCTCAATCTCTCAATAATCTCCTCCCAAGATATTGTAATGACTCTCTCATGATAAGGGTTTCTCTCCTTCTCCTCATTATTCAAGTATATTCATTGTATTTTTTATTTTATGATCATTTACTGATTTTGGGATATGTTCTTAGCTACTCCACTTACTATCCATTTTTTTCTAAATTATTATATTCACCTTTACCTCTTATCAATCCATCACATTAGAAATCATATTCCCTTATTAACCTGCCAAAATTTCACCGTGATTTTCCATGCTAAAACAACTGTGTAGTGAATACCCATACCCATTTCCTATCTAGGGTGTTCACCTTTATGCATTTATAATTATTCATTACAGTGTTACATGTAAATATTACAATAAAACTAGATATTAGAATAAAATAATCTAATGAATATATCCATGTTTTATGATTTATATGGAACACTTAAGCAATAGGTTGATATGAATGTTACTGGTGCAACCGTAATTACATAATTTCCAATTAATTGGTTTATATGTTCATCTCATGAGATTTTATGCATTGGATTAGGGGGTGATCATAATCCATCATGGGAATGTTTCCATTATTATATCATGGGGTTATCCTTGAACTATGTTTATGATGTATAATGTTATGTTATTTCAATATTTCCCATGTTTTCATTATGATTATCTAGGTATATCATGACTAATTGTTTATGTTTATGATTCTCACTCATTTTACTCCCCATTGATATTTCTATTGTCTAATGTGTGTTACTTTCTTCATATTATTCCATGTTTATTTCTTTACAGGGATTTATAGCTCACCCATTTATTATGTACTTCCCTAGGTTATCCCAAGTAGAATTATGTATAGAGTAATAATATGAGAATGACAAGGAATATCTCAATACTGTTGTTTTATCCCATGTTATATGTTTCAAATTAATTTATTTAATTCCCAAATACACTCTAAATATCCTTATCATGTGTTTTATTATGTGTATTATTACATAATAATTCATTAATTCGTATGTAATAATAAAAATATTAGTCATTGGATAAATGTTTTGAAATCCATTTGATATATCATATAATCAAAATGAGCGTCTATGGAATGAAATATCATAATGTAATTTATTATCACAATTTGTTAAAGGATTCTTCATAGTCAATACCATTAATTTGTTTGTAACCCTTTACCATCACCCATTATTTTTTTGGTATACACTATACCATATATTTTTGTTTTCTAAAATAACACTCCCTTTCACACCATTTCCATAACCCATTTAGATGCAACCACCATGATCTAGACTTGGTTAGTGTACATGGATTCCATTCTATGTTTCATATATTTTATCTATTTATCCAAATCAAACTCTCAACAGAATCCTGATATATCGTTTTCTTAATTCTTATGAATATTTATTAATTATAATTTTCTATAATAAATTCATATATATTATATTATAAATGAATCCAACCAATACTCTAAGGTTCATGTGTATGTTGTGTCTCTTCATCTTCCACAACTCTTTATGGAACTGACAGCACATAAAACTATGGAACTCAAACTATATTTTGGTATAAAAATTATCTAATATTAACATTCCTCTTAACAATACCTTTAAAGATAATTATTTTTTTACAAATGTATAGAATAATACAATAATCAATTTGTTATTAGTATGAATATAGAAATAACATACCTTTATTTCCATAGGATAACCAAAAAATAAGCACTTATCAAAATTATGCTTTATTTATTCAAAATAAAAATATAATACAAAATATCCACAATCACAAATATTTAAAA
Source organism: Viscum album (assembly GCA_963277665.1). Taxonomy (NCBI): domain Eukaryota; kingdom Viridiplantae; phylum Streptophyta; class Magnoliopsida; order Santalales; family Viscaceae; genus Viscum; species Viscum album. The sequence goes on from OY728127.1 coordinate 1,381,166,002, forward strand.
AAATACATATTGTGATGTCTCCTAGGACATATATAATATTTTGACCTTATGACTACTTTAGATGGAATTTTTATAAGTAAGAATGCAACAATATACAAAGCACCAGCCCAAAATAAAATATATGTGCCACACAACTGCATCATCAGTAAAAAAAGTCTTAAATGGCATTGTTACCTCTCTCTGACACACCTTTCTACTATGGTGTTCCAAGAAGAGTGAGTTGTGGAACCATTCCACAATCTCTTGAATATTCATTCAAATCCTAGACAAACTATTCACTACCATAATGTGATCAATGAAACATATTACATTTTACCTATGGATTTTATAGTTCATTCTGAAACTCTTTGAACTTTTCAATATTTTCATACTTATTTCCCCTCATAATCACAAAACCATTCTGGAAAAATTCATCGGTTAGTATAATGATATATCTAAAATAAAACCTTTCTTGATTATTCATTGATCAAAATACATCATTAAATATGATATTCAAAAGTTCACTATCCATTTCACTATTTTCTATTGAAATTTTATTTGTTCATTTTTATAAATAAACAATATTATTCATTTTCAAATGATTCATAAATGAATGGTTCCAAAAATCCATATTTTTGGAGTTATCATATGTGTTTCTATTTTATTTTTCCATGGTGAAAATAAAAATGGTATGTTGTGTTAGAATCAACCCACACCCACATATGTGAAATAATATATATTGGATTATCCATATCCATAATGTGTAAAAAGTTTACCCAATTCCCAATTACATTAAACATTTCATTAAAATATATAGAAAAAAAATTTCTATTTATAGTTGTTGATATTACCTTCTAATCTAAATAAGATAAATAATTAAAATTTCTTATTGTGGTTGGAATAAAAAACAAGTTATCTAATAATATGTTTAAACCACTATTTAATGTTAGAACATAAGTGTCAAATCGAAATGATGATATACTTTCTCCATTACTGATATTATGTTTTTCTATACACTAATAGAAAAGTTTCTTCAACATTGAGGTTATAACATTGGTTTAAAAATGAGATAATTAATGTGGCATGCATTAAATATTAGTTATGAACAAAATTGATGTTGTAGGATATTTGGTATTTCATTGAATGGTAGTTTTATATAAAGATGACTTCAAATATTTCCTATAAGAACACTAAACGTCAGTTTTGAAAAACATTTATGTTAAATGTTAATGAAATGATGTATGGTTTCTTCAAAAAATGATGTCAAAAATTAATTAAAAATAAATTTTATTTTCAGTTATGTTTAAAACTAAGGTCAAAACACTTTAAAAAAAACACACATTCTGAATCCATCTATTAATTATCATTGAAACCCTTTTTGTTCTGAGCATATGATAGCACTGATGGGAACTTAATGTTTTTCAATAGTGAATTTAGTCAATTTTATTATATTTTAATTATCATTTCATTATCATTTATGCTGAATTTTCAATACTATGTCATTATTTTATGATACATGAAAATATTTAGTTCCCAGAAACCCTATTTCGATCGACTGAAAACTTTGTTTAATGTTTTATTATTAGTTCTTGTTTTTTTGTTCATTTATGAAATTTTTTTATTCAATATTTCATTTTCAGTGATGCGACTAACTACAAGGGAGAACATTTGTATTCACTATCAATTTTTCATTATTGTAATCAACATTTTCTTATATTTTTACATTTTAATGTTAAACAATTTATCTATTTTCTATACATTTTATTATTTCCGTCATTTTTTTGTTCTCATTTTTTAATTACTAAAATTTTAGTTAATGATTTTTAAATTTTTAAATTTTTTATATGATATATTTATCTAATGTTGTTACCAAAATTGATATATAAATATATTAGTTGTAAATAGTATACATGGACTTTTTCATTTATGATTCCAACCAAATTATATATTTTTGGTTCACTTTAGTAAACATTAGGATGATATAGAGTCATATATATCATAATAAAATTACCAAAGTTTAATTAAATTTTATGTATTAATACATCATATATATCCATTCATTTAACCAAAATAAATATTTGATGATAGTAATAAACACTCCCATTTTTCATCTTCATCACATTATGTCACGCATATTTTTTATAAGAATCACCTTATGCTAGTTCTGTTGTAAGTAAATAATTATTAATAAAAAATATGGTAATTAAATCAAATGTTTAGTGGTCATATGCTTATTTTAATTTCATATTGAAATTTTAACATATTACAATATGGAAATGGTTTCTTGAAAATTATTATGAAACATATAAGTTGGATAATATTTTCGGTTAACATACTATAAGATTCATTTTCTCTTTATGATTTCATATTATATTAGGGGATAAATGAATTCTTAAATGATTTCCCTCTCATGAAGAGTTAATTTATAAAATTTTACATGGTATATATAATAAAATAGTTATGAAAAAGCAACTATGGAATTTTCTTATCAGATAGATTTTGAAAATATATTTAATGTCTTAGAAAAAAATCTATGTCATGGAATAATGTGAATAATTTTTCCTAATAACGATTTAATTCATCCTATAAATATAAATTCATGATATTATTTTGATCATATATATACATTATTTACTATTAACCCTTGTATTTTGTGTATGGGTGTTTTAATAAATAAGTGTTTTCAATTATTTTGTTATTTTAGTCAACGTTTTATTTTCCCTATAATTTTTAGCATATAAAAACTTCCACTTTTTAATAATGGAAAATTATAATTTCTATTTAGAATTATTTATTCTATGATATCTAATGTGGGCTATTTATTTCTATATTAAAGGATCTTGATAGAACAATTGGGTTGGTGTGTGGTAGATTTTTAGAAAAACAATCTATAATTACCAAATTTTCAATATTATTATACTATGATCATCAAAAATATTTTATAATGTTTTATATAAATTAAATAAATATAGAAAGTGATTTATTTTTTTTTATTCCTAATAATTTTTTGTATAATTGTTCTTAATTGAAGGGAATTATTTTTAGTTTTTGTCTGTAGGTTATTTTAAATTTTTATTTGATTGTTATGATAATGGTGTATAAGATAAATTATTTATAATTTTTTGTTAGGAAAATTGTTTGATATTTAATATATGAATTTATGTTTTATAAATTTTTTATAACTATTTATATGTTATTTTTTCTTTTTGATGATAATTTAGGTATAAATTTTTGAAAATATATTATATATTATTGCTTTTTACTATTTAAGATAAATTAGGTATATTAGGTTTTCACTATTGTGTATAATTGTTTATTATGATAAAATGGTTATTAATTATTGATTTTTTTGTTATATGTTTTTATGTATTAAATTTATCTATTTCTATATATATTTAAATGTTTGTATGTTTCAATATATTCATCTTTTAAACTTTGATATTATGTTTTTGATAGATTATATTTTCGTAAAATATTGAAAACACCACTTCTGAATATAATAAATTAGTTTATGGTTTCTTGTTTTTTTATAATGGAAATATTCCAAATAAAGATTTTATTTTCATCCCATGCATGATGTTTATGAATGTAAAAAATTTAAATTGCGTAGAAATATATAATAATCTCATTTTATAGGGTTTTACCCTTAACTATGCCTGTTTTATCTGACGCAGTGAAAGAATGAAAAAATAAACAACAAATGTTGATGAAAATATTTAGAATGATACATAAGATCAAATTGATGAATGAATTCAAGATGAATGAATTCAAACTAATGAAAAAACTACGTTTATTAAATCATTTTTGGAGATTCTACGAAAATAGTTTTCACAGGGTTCACTAAATATACCGTGTACTCAACAGTTCTGATATTATTTGTCTCGAAATCATGATATTGTTGGAGTGATAAAAGTACTTCATATTTTCTTAAAATTGTAAATGAGATACTTCCTAATGGAAAAGGGTTTCCAGATTCCCATTTTGAGGAAGAAATAGAATGAATAGTGGTATTTGTGTATAAAAATATATATTATTTCCCAAATAATTTTATGTTGTATAGGATATAATAAGAATGTTTATCAAAATTTTATAAATGGGTGACATCATGATAAAAAATGCAAGAAAACAATAACTCAGATTCATTCCTTGGTACAGACATCAAACCATATTATAATTAAATTAGAAACCTTCTTAATAATTCCTTCTAATAAAGCATTCAAATAGTTCTAGTAATTAAAATTTCATTATTTCTTAGGTACCAAAATTGAACCTCCAGCTAAAGAAAATTTGTACCTCCCCATAATTCCTCATTTGAAGCATCAATTTTTTAATTCAATTGATGCAAAAAGGTTAACATGGAATAAAAATGTGCACATATATTTTGGAAAATTACATTCCCAATTTTAATTCCCCATAGTGTAATAGATTTTATAAACAAATTATAATTTTAAAATTTATGTTATAATTATCATAATGGAACTATGCACAAATGTAATGAATATATAATGGAGAATTAGTAGCCATCGAAGTTCATGGATGATGTTTTAGTAGTTTTAATCATTTTCCAGATATTATATATTACTGAAAAATATATAACACTAAGATTGATGATTTATTGACCAAAACTGCCAGGAAATGATATTGATGTGTACATTTCATCATTGATTGATGAATTGAAAATTATATGGGAGATATGTGTTATATTTTTTGGTGCATACAAGAAAGAGTATTTTAATTTATATGATATGATAATGTACACATTAAATGAAATTCTGGAACATGAAAACATATATGGATACAATCATGTTCAATTTTTTACAACGAGACATCATATTGTCAATTAATAAATTGAAAAAAATATTGTACATGGTACAATAAATATTTTTTAAATTATTTATCATTATTATAAATTTAAAAAATTAATGGGTTTTTGAATATAATCAACCCACAACCTTTTTAAGTTGAATAATTTTATGGAATGGTGAAAATTATTGATTTCACATTTTTAGAGAAATTATTTTTTAGTCATCAAATAATAAATATAAGGAATTTTCTCTTTGTTTTGATCTACCTTATTTGAGATTCATAGTAAAAAACATAACATTAAAGTTATTCATGTTTTAAGAAATATGTGTTCCAATTTTATTATGGATTTTTTATATATATAAGGAATGAAAAAAAGATGTGTTAAATTTTATATTGGACTTAATATCCATTGGAATGTCTGTTGAGATAGATCTCACTATAAAATGAAAGTGAACATATTCACCATTGCCTTGTCACACATTAAAGAATTGTGAGGGGATGAATTTATGTTGGTGTCTGCATGGTATTAATGTACCCATTGTATATTCATAAAATGTATTAATTTTGTTTCATTGAATAATTTTAAATAAATAGGTATGAAATATCATGAATTTCTTGCATGGATTCGACAACTGTTATCTGTCGCATAATGTGGTATATTTCAAAAACGATTTATAAAGAATATAATCTAGATTTTTATTTGTTTTCAAAATCTATTTTAAGAATATTCATTGATCCAAATTTGTTATATGTGATGGGGAATGAATATTATCATATACTTTGACAATTATAAATGTATTTCTGACCTACATTTTTTCATAGAGTTTTTCGCCTGGTAATTCCTATGGTGTGTGAGATAAGAATATGCGGCCATGTTTATTTTAGATTGACGTGTTATATTGAAAAATATATGAATAATTTTATTGGATAGATTAAAAATTTACCTCAACTAGAGTCTGGTATTGTTAAAAAATATGTATCTGTAGAAGTGATTGACTTAAGTACTAATTATTTGTATGATTTAGAGAATATTGTCTTCCTTTTTCTCAATATATGATTGTTAATAGGGAAGTTAAAGGTATTTTAGTATTAGTGGAAATGTTTATTCTATATGACGAAGTCATGAATGAACATTTATACTACTTGAACAACACAAATGAGGTTCATCCATATATTTCACGATATATTACTAAATTAAAGGTATGATATCTAAAAAGAAATGAAAATTGGTTGATTATTGAGAAATAAAAGACATTTATTTAATTGTTTAAAGTGAAATATAACAAATATATATACAAAATTACAAACAATGAAATGGTTCATAGGGGTAAAATCTCTTAATATAGTCACATGGTATGGTTTTAATATTAATGGGTACTCATTTTACACAATAAATTAGGATCAACATATTACCATTCAAAATATTGGGTTAATTGTATTAATTGAAGTACTGCATTTTTTAGTGAAAAAGTTAAATACCCAATTTCTTCACCAATGAAATATTTTGGAGTTCTTGAGGATATATAGTAAATTAATTATGATAAATTTATATTCAAAATCATTAATTGTAATTGGAATGATATAAATAGTAATGTGAAACATTATGATTATGGGCTTATACTATATGATTTGAAAATATTTTGTTCCAAAGGGAACTAATTATCACGGAAACACATGAAAAGAAAATATTTTCTGTCATTAATCCATCTGAATTATTTGTAGTCTATCATTTTTGAAGCTAAAAAATTAATTTGGGTAATGAGAATGATGATGATGTTATGTATTTATATCAGTGTTATTCATATATTATGTGATTCGTGGAAGATTAATATACCAATATTGTATACATAGTCCAGGAAATATGAAATGATAGTGCTAAAGGGATATAAGGAAACACTAAATAACAATCCTAAATATTTAGGGAAATAATTATATTTTATTTCTTTTTTGAAAATCATATGTGTAAAAGTTATACATTTTTATTTATTGATGGACAAATATATATTAATATATATTATTTATTTATATTATTTTTGTGTTTTATTTTACATTCTACATTTTTTGAAAAAACAATTTTTGATTGAAACACATGAGGTACATCAATGTGTTTTTTATGTTTAAACATATAAATTTTTTTTTGTTACATTGATTATTATATTTATAGACTTTTCTATCATTTTATAATTAATGAATGTATTTAATAGTGTAACATTATTATTTTCTTGTTAATAATCATGACATAATTATATTTAAAAACTTAAAAATGTGTGACCATATTTCTTTACTTACATATTTCTGTTATCATTTTTTTTAATATTCAAATTTTTTAATAATATTATGCTACATGTAATTTCATTAAATTTTTCATTTTCAATGATAGAGACATAAGAAAAGAATCATTTACAAAGGAATATTTCTTTTTCAAATTATTAAATATTCTGTAATATTATTATTTAATGAAAGGAAAAATTAAATTCAAAAAATAATATTTACAGGATTACTAGAGGATTCCACACATTATTCTATAGGGAAATCAATTTCTTTAGTTGGTAAATGTAGGATTACATGTTTATAAAAACTATCACTTTCTTATGGAGGGCAAAGAATACATATTAATTTTGATTATAATAAAAGACAAATAACTTAAATGCAACAAATATTATAGATTATATCACAATACGGATAAATTGTAGGATTTCCATTTTAAATCAGGATTTGAAATCCGTCAAAAAAATATGGAGAATGAGAATTTTCAGAAGCCATATTGGTAAAATATCTCAAATATTTTAATTTTATCTAATTTTTTTAAATATTATATATTTTAAATGATTAATATTTTATATATTAATAAAAGATTATATTCTCCTTTATAGAAATGAAATAAGTTAAGAAAACATTTCCATCTTTAGTGGTTTTTTTATGAAGATATTTTAGAAAAAAATAAAACAAATTTATATTTTTGGGAAATTAAGGGAAAAAAGACCCACATCTCAAGTATGGTGTTTTTTGATGAAGATGCATGGAATAATTTTTTCTCTATCCCAGATGATAAAGAATATATATTATGATAATTATTTTATATTTTAATATATCTTGTATATTACATGATTACTTATATGTTTATTTTGTGTAAATGGCCTCCATAAAATATTATAAGAGATCCTAGTGCAAAAGGTATACCTTTATACATTATCACATATATAGTATTATTTATTTGAAAAGAATATAATTCCAGAAAATATTGATTCAATAAGATCTCAATATAAAAGTGGTTCTTAAGAGTTATAATTTAATCCTTTATCTCCCCCACTCTCTATAAAAAATGGAAAACATAGATAAGTTAAAAATGAAAATTATATTATAGCATAATCTATAAAAGTGGCTGATAGAATTGTAAGAAATTAATTATCATTTTCCATGAATGATTTTATTTTTGAAATCAACAACAATATAATTCCATTTTTATTTTTGTATTTAGTGGTGACCTAGAGGAGAATTTGATATAGGGGACATTTACCGCAGAGGGTATAATGGAGATACAAGCTTAAAATTTAGGAAATCTAAAACACCATGTCTAAATAAGGGGTATAAGGCATGTGTCGGTATTTGAAAATTTTATGGTCATCATAGTAAAAAATTAAGATACTTTTAAATATATTGCACTAAATCTGAGATGAATAACCTGAAATAATCTATGGTCATTCAAATTTAACTATTTGTGCAGGATATGATTAAATAATGAAGAGACAAGCAATGACTCTACGACCTTCTTAGCTAGTAAGAAAGCCAATCCTACCCATCCAACCTTTTAAAATCCTCCACCTCCTCATTTCCACCTAACCATATAAAATTATTTTTATTCTATATATCCCCTTGTATTTATTATAGCGAATATAGTTATACTAATAATTGGTAATTTTTTATAATACCAACCTTTATATTTGGGTTAGGTAAGAATATAAATACATGATCTTATTGATCCAACTAGTCTAATATTATTTTCTATCAATTAGGTTACAAATGTTGGATATTATAAGGGACTTTTTTTAATTTTTCCCCTTATACTTCTTCATTATCTCATATGTGAGGTTTTTGATGTTTTTCAAAATATTATTATTTTTAAATTATTTATAATTTTTTCTGTAATTTAATTTATAAAAGAGTTTCTAAAATAAATAAAAATAGTAAAAAATAAACCAAAATATTCTTGAACCAAAAACATTAAGTACATATGATATCTCTAATGGGATAAAAATTATCACAGTTTTATTATTCCTAGGATAATATATATGAGTTCTTGATGATGTTTGATATATGTGGAAGAGACTATACATTGAGATATAAAAAAGATACCATGGATTTGGTTATATTTGTTGATCTCATCATGACTATGTTGAATATTTATTCTATAAATGTAAATTTGTGTTTCGTTTCTTATTTATTTAATTAAATATTATTTCATGTGACTTACTACAAATCACATTCAATTAGGTATCTATATATACTTCTTGTTCAAAACTAGATCATTGGTGTTTATGGTTAATAAGAACCATAATACAATTCAACAATTGTTCAGTATGTGAATACTTATGCAAGAGTTACATATATATAGGTGATATTATCAAAGATTGTGACTGAGTGTTAGTTTTTTCTATTCCTTTATAGGTAATGACACTAATATAATTATGAAGTAATATTTATTTTAATATCATTGATCATGAAATTTCTATATTGTAGATTTCATTGAATGTTAGTCATATTTTTCCAAAATAGATGCACATTATAATGGTTTATATCTTTATTAGGCCGAATTCATAATAAATATAGACACTTGTTAGAAAACTAGGTTTTATTGTAAGTAATTAATTTTAACTTATTATTTTTATTATATGTTTTATATTGAAATATATTAAAATAAATATCGTGGAAATTTGATAATATTGTCACATGTCAATAATATAGACAAATAGAATCGAATGTGTGGAAGAATCAATAAATATATTTTTTATTAGATAATTTTTTATTTTTTAAAATACATATAATGGATTTTATTTTTAATATAATATTTTATAATTGATGTTTCATGATCAAAATGGAAGTGTGTAATGTGTTTATTATGTATTAAGATTCATTTATGATATAATCATAAATATGTGAATGATTGAATTTTATATGTTTAGAAATATTTTTTATTTTTTATTTTATATCAATTAATTTCATTTTTTAATCTTATAACATTCATCATTATTTAACATTTTCAATGATATTGATATTTAAATGAATAACTAACATGCCCATATTTTTAGACTGTTTGGAAACTATTTTTTTAATTATGATTTTGAATTAAATTATCAGGTATATTTATATTAATTAGAGTTAATGAAATTAGTTTTCATACAAGTTGTTTTATGCATTTAGTTAGTTTATTTTATTATTTTATAACGATTTTATTTGATATATGTTAGTTAAATATGTGGAGTACATAAATCTATTATAAAATATTTAAAATATTTATGTTTTATTATTTTTTATAAGTTTATTATTATTATTTACTATCTTTTATACATGTTTTGATAATTTATATATGAAAATATTGGCCAATAATTTTTTAACAATGATCAATTGTTGATACATAATCCAAATAAAATCAACTACATGAAATTGTTCACAAATATATTTTATATTAGATAATATATGTTTTTTCATATATATATATATAGGTATGTGTGTGTGTGTGTTGGTTTCTATTTTACCAATAATTTTACATATCCATAATGTCTACATCAAAAAGGAAGGGTGGAATGTAGTTTTTTTGTTTTAATATTCATGTTTAAGACAATAAAAAATGGGATTATGACTAAATTTTATATGGTTATTTATATTAATTCTTTTTGTTTTAATAAATAAAAATTCTATTTTTTAATATTATAACATTAAGTATTATTATATATTATTAATTATGTTGTTTCATGTAAAAATGAAATACATACCCATATTTGATGTTTTTGAACTTTTTTAAGTATGGTTAACAATTAAATTAAAAGGTGTGGATATTTTATTTAACGATTAAATATTTTTTAGTTATAAAATCATTTTTTATGAAATTTTTTATATTATAATTTTTTCTTATAAATTTATTATTATAAAACTATTTTTAATTCTAAGATAAATTTTGAATTATGGGGTATGCATATTTTAATTTATGTTTAAAAATGAGTAATTAAACTAATTTTTATTAATTCTTATAAATTTTTTTTTGGGTTTTATAGATTTAATATGTTTTAGGTTTGTCTCTTTTATTTAAATTTCAATAAATAAGTATTTATAAAAAATTGTATATGTAATTGTTTATCTTATTGAGCATGACTTTAGAGGGTTTTTCTTTTAATTAAGTTAGTGTATTATGTGTAAATGTAAATATTTTTTTAAATTGTTAATCATGTTAGGTAAATTTCTTTTTTATGTTCTTTATTGGTAATTATTTTTGTTTATAAGTTTTTAAAAAATTGATATAAAACAATATAAGTCATTGGAATGCATTTAAAATGTCAATTACCCATAAAAAATCTAAATAAAATCAATGATGTAAAACTATTGGTAAATATGTTTTATATTATATAATATATGTTTTGTATTATATATATATATATATATATATTTGTGTGTGTGTGTCAGTTGTTTTTATTATTCATATTAATGTTTCATAAAGAAAATATCCTAATCATATAAAAAGAGTAGAATGCAGTAATTTTATTTTATGATTCATATCTGTGATAATCAATACAAGGATTATGGATGAATATGATAAGGTTGTTTATATTAATTATTATTGGTTTTATAAAAAATATTATATTTTTAAATCTTATAACATTCATTATTATTTTATATTTTAAATGAGGTTGAGTAATTTTAAAATAAAGAACTTACCCATTTCAAGATGTTAAATTTTCTAACCAAAACCACCCCAACATATTTTAACGTTATACTGCTAATTTTTAATATTTCAATTGATTGGTGTCTTTGTAATATATAATTTATTTCAGTATATTTTAATTACTTCAACAATGATGTTTGTAGTTTTGATAATAAAAAACATTGTTTCAGTGTTTATATTACATTTTCTTCTTCATATTGGAATTAATTTTTCCTTAGAGGTACATATACTCTTATCAAAACATAGGGATTCTCCTAATTTTTTTCTTAACAATGTTATTTTTTTAATTTATTTTCATCCATTAACAATATAAATAATTTCTATTTTCAGGCATGCAGAATAAAATGTTGAGATAGTATTATGTTTTAGTTTTTTCTATCAACTTCATGTTTTTTTGTTTTAATTTTAATTTCTTTCTTTTTTCCATTAATCTATAGGGATCAATGAATATAGAATCTATTACCCATCAATACATTATTTTTTAGGTATTTAATGGTAACACTCAACCAATGTCATTAAAAAAATAGATTTTTTCATTCATGTTTCCTTAAATTTTGTTATTCTATAGATTCATAATTACTATATAATTTTGTGATGTACAATTTTTCAATTTTAATTTCCCATTTATTAATAACATTTCAAATTTTGATAGTGTAAATAGTTTTGATTAATTTGATAGACCATGCATTGACGATATCAATTTCATCTCTTTATTTTTACGTTGTTCTTTCTATTTAAATGATAGTAGGATACATTATTTTAACATTTTATCTAAGATAAAATAGTTTATATTTCATATAATATTATTTTCATATTTTTTTAACAGAGTGTTGGAAATTTTATACATATAAATTTAGTTTTTTATGGGGACATTTATTCATTTCACTATTGTGATTTTAGGTGTTATCGAGTGTTGTAATCTAAAAACTACGAGTTATGGTTGATAGATATTTCATTTTTTATTTCTAAAATGTAATAATATTAAGAGGGAACACTAAAAATCTTATCGTGTATAACATTTTTTAATAAATATAAAAAATATTTAGGTTATAGTATACAAATAGACATAGATTTATAATAATTTATGAAATATTTTTCATAATATATATTGATATTTGGTGCAAGTCAAATTTTTCTTGTTATATATAAATATGTTTTTTATTTATTCATTATAAACCTGACGGGAATGGTAGTTTTTTTTGTAAATACATTGTTATTTTATTTACGTTTAAATTTTAATTATTTTCATGATGGGTGTTGAATTTTTATTTTAATCGTTATGTTTAATATTAAATTTTCCAAATAAAAAAAGTCCATAATTGATTATTTTATTGTAATAGACGTTTGATATCTTTGAATTAAATTTTTTAATTAATAAATTAATTTTTTAATGTTTCTTTTCTATTTGGATGAATTGGTGGAATTTTTAATGAATTTATAAATAAAAAAATCATATTTTCAATTAAAAATATATGTTTTCTTGGGTTAATTTTATTTTATCTTATTATATATGTTAGTTTTTTCCATAATTTATTTATAGAATTTATTTATAACATGTTTTGAAACTAGTTTATCAACAAAATGGATGTTTGTGTTTTTCTTTTTGAAATGATAATATTTTAAATTTAATATAATATAAAAATTCATCAATGTTTTATTATTAAGCTATATTAAAAATATATGTTATTACAATATAAAAATTGTCTCTCAATACAATTTTTTATGATTAATTTAATTTTACCTTTAAAATTTATTCGTTAAAATTTAATAATTACATTATTGGATTAATGATATTTTCAAATAAGTTTTTATTATGTTTGATGATTTTTAAGATTTAAATTGAGTAAAAGTGGATGTGGTTTTATTTGTAATTTTAAATTTCAATTTTTTAATAGGAATAATATATTTTGTATGTTATAAAATGAATATTTATCATTCTTGGTCTTGTTGGGATTATTTTCTATATTAATGTGAATTTTTATATTAAATTTTTATTTTGCAATGGTTGAATTTTAAAATATTTTATTTTTGATTTTTTAGATGTTTTATAATATCATATTAGGACATGTTTATTTAATTTTTTTATCATGAGTTTTCTTATTTTTAGAAGGCTTATGATATTTGATGGATATCTATTATCTCGAGTTAGAGGTGGATTCGAAGCTAATAATTCAAGTCTTAACATTGTGTAATATACCTAAATAAATATATAGGGATTATATTTAACTAAATTTTACAATGAATTCTAAAAGTGTCATATTTAGTTACTGAATATTCATGGTATCTATAAATTTTTCTAATAATATAAGATATAAAATAAGTATAACTTATCAAAACCTATTTTTAGATGTTCAAATTCACTATAAATATGTGAATTTTATTGATTAACATGTCTCTGAAAGGCTTATAACTGAAATTATAAAAATTGGTCATAAAAAAAGTGATTTCAACATAGTATAAAATTAAATAGAAGGACACATGGTTTGAATCCGGACATCACTAACCAAGCATTCAAACTATATGTAGTGTGTTTTTTGATATATCATTTTTACTAAAATTTAGATTTTTTACTTTCATATAATACTAAAATTATACCTATTTGATTTATTTTACATTCATGTGTTCCCTATAGGGATTATTTGTGTATTGAGTTTTCATATTTTTTGCATATAACCTATTATCTATTATTCAATTTAAAACAATATCTCCCTGATGATATATATGGAATGCTTCAAGAAAAATAAATTATGGTTAAATTATAAATTATTAGGTAAGTATCATTTTATTATAGTTTAAAAAATTATTATTTATACAATATTATTATAATTTAAGTTGTTATATTATGTTTGTTTTTATTGGATTGTTTAATACAATATTTTTTGTTTCACTACTTTATATTCTCTTTTATTTTATATGTTTTCATGTTTTTTAGACATCTAATTTACTATATTTTATTTTTTAAAAAGTAACATTAAAATTAGTTTTTTCTATAAATGGAGATATAATCATAATTATTGCACTTTCAATGTCATTTATGGGTAAAAACTACATTTAATGGGCTAAGAAATTTTATTGAGGTGGAATTTCAATATTTTAATTTGCATAAAATTAAAGCTAACAGTAACTTCCAACATTTGTATTTTGTAAAAACAAATGTTGAAATTTTTTCGAGGTCAAAAATAATATGACATTGAACATCACTTTAAACAAAAAAATAACATACCAATTTCCACGAAATAATTTCTACATCGATTTTATTATAATATTTACATGGAAATATATTTTCAATGACATTTTATCCAAAAATGATGTAGAAAGACCCCATAAAATTTTCTTTTACTGAATATTTATGTGCTTTTTTATTAAAAAAATATGTCAAAACAATTGTTTATAATGAATCCAATATAAATGTAGGTAGAAAACTGAACATAAAATGGAGAAATACACCAATGTTGAATTATTGTATTCAACTATTTCTAAATTTTTCAATTCAATCATATCAATGAATATATGTTTATTAGAATAAAAAATTGTTATACACATCTGGTACCCTTTACAATCGGGGTAGAGTGGGTGAAATTGTGACATTGTCCAACACACTGGGATCTCTCCATGGCTAGATGTATACCCATAGGTCCACCCAAATACTATCTATTGTTATCTACTGGATGGTGACTAGCACTGTGTAACCACATTGCTTAAAATAAAAGGCATTTTCCTATTACAAAATGCATAAAAAATATCCAATTACTAATAATAACCTAAAATATCAACGAGATATATATAATAAATTGAACTGTATATAATTAATAGATTATAATATTAATATAAACACATAACATACGTGAAGTAAAAGGGAAACAATGTATCTCGAAGTTTCTGAACCACTTTACACTAACATCCTTCTCTGTATTTCATGTACTCTAAGATAACTGTCCAACGATAACTGTTACCACCACCACCACGAATCACCATTCCCTATAATTGGACACCAACTTCGAATAGATTTAAACTCCAAATAATCAACTCAAGACTCAAATACAACCAGATAATCTATAAACAAGAGGATAATCTACATAGACACAACAAGATTGAGTATAACATTCATATAAGGGTGGGAAAAAATATTGTAACTCCCAACCTTAGAAGCCAACAAAACAGTTATCTAGGACAATGTTCTACATAGATTCCTACATTTCTCTAGGTACATTATAGTATTCTATCTCATCTTGATGCTCAATAAGGATATCATTGGGATACTATATCATCTATTCAGAGTATCCAAATTAGTAGAAAAAATAGAAAATGTAAAATTCATTGTAGATAACTATTGTAAAGAAAGAGAGGTGTTGTCTAATAAATAATGGAAATAAAAGGAATCATAAAAATTGGTATTAAAAACATTAAATAATTTATCCCTTGTTGGAATATCTTGTAAAAGGATAAATCATAACATAAAAATAAAAAAAACTCAAAACTAAGAAGTCATATGTTCTACCTGGTCATGAATTACATTCTTTACCCTACTCTATAATGAAAGGAGTCACCTACCAAGCCATTTCCACAAAACAATGAGGGAAAATAGATAGTCTTATTCTTGGGTTCTGAGGTTGCATTATGACTAGATCAATGTAGGAGTAAAAATCGGTTTTACTCTATCCATGGAGTTCCTAAAATAACTAATCGATATAATAGGTGAAATCATTAGTTCTTATTATAATAGATGACCATAAGAATAAATAATTAAATACATAAAAAACAAAACCTCTATTACTAGTAACCTTAGTAGTACACAAGGTTTGACAAACCCTCCTCACACAATTTTAGATATCTCTAAACTAGGTGATAGGTCACACATTATCAGTTCTATTTCAAGGTCTGTAACAAAGGCAACTATAACAATAAATTATAGGGGAATCCATTTGGGATCCACCAACACTCCCTTATAAGAAAGTTATCCAAAATACATGGATGTCATCCATGGAATTATTCATGGCCCAAACTAAAAAAATAAAATGAATCCATCCTTGGAATTATCTAAATTGAATCCAAGGAACAACATCTCCAACATATTAATAATTATGGGATTGGTCATAATCGAGGTCCAAACCCATGGAATTCTATCTCACCAAATAAATCAAAATATTGGAATATCATCATGAAACAATCACATGGATAACTATAATGGAATCCAAAATATTCATCTTTTTTATTCAATATATAATAAAACACTAAAATTTGAGGGGTAACACTATTTTATTTATAGTGATTTTTATGTGAGGAATATAAGGTATCTCCTAGAATTTATTATATTTGGAAATCCTCAAATACAATGAGAGGTCATACCCTATAATATAATTGAGTCCCCTACTATAATCTATTCTTAATCAAGTAATTATACATATTTCAAAACCAAAACTGATTCCAACATATGAAACCCATGGAATTCCTCCCCAAAAAATCATTTATATAATAAATATCAATTACCAATCCTTATTTTTTAAGAATGCATTTCATATAAATTATTATAATTATTCGAAATTAGTTGATCATATTGAATCACCTTAATTTCATAAAATACATATCATTTTCTAATGTATTGATTAAAAAGTGTTTTATTTACAAGCTGTAGAGGAAAATTCATTTCACGTTTCCTAATAGAACTCTATTTAACAAGCACCATCTCTTAACTATTTACTATGATTCAAAAAAATTAAATTCTATTCATAACATTTTTTACCCATTTTCATCAATGTTTTACCACTTTAGTAATTATTAGTTTCATAAATTAATCTCATGTTAATTTTACAAGATGTCATTCAAGAAAAAATCACTATTTTAACAAACTGACTTTTCATTCCATTAGGCAAATTTCAAAAGAAAAATATATTTTCTAATTCAATAATAACAGTCTAATCAATTTAATTCCAAGGTATATCCCCATAAAATATGATCTATAGTTTTGAAGTGTAATTTTATAACTTCTCGTTTAACCATTCAATTTATATAAATAATGAACATCCTAATCCCATTGATGATAAAAAACCCAAATATCTTCATACCTTATTAAAAAATCATATATCTATGGTTCAATTCATGTTAAATGATAAATTAAAGAAATAAAACGTTAACAACACCTAATTCTAAAATACTAGGCCAACACATGATAGGGTTGACATGCCCACATAATTAGATCACCTGTAATAAAAAATATTATGGGGTTGTAATTGGCACAAGACTGTCTCATTATTTAAAAATATCACAGGTCATTTATGAGGTACCATTTTATCCAGACTCATAAGAAATCATGTAACTAAAAAACATGCTTGAAAATATGAAGTATTAGATGAAACTAATGAGACACTGGTTTGAACCAAAAATATGCTGATTATAAGTAATTGGATAAAAATGTTTAACACTAGATATATATTAATGAATCCATGCTCTAAATAAACAAGTACCGAGGGAGATCAATATAAGCTAAGCATAGGGAGAGGAGGGTGTGAGGGGATGCTACAATACTGTTAGGATGATAAAATCCTGAATTAAAATAGAATCCATGGAATATGGTAAGTTATGAGGCTTACCCTAATTGAAGCTCATATAAAGACTAGTGGATAGCCAGTACAAAGCCCAGTAGCATACTAGTGGGACCCACTACCATCCCTAGATACAAATGGGTCCAATGGATTAAAAGTTTCCCTTTACTGGCTAGATAGTGGCACTGTTGCAACTTTTTTGTAGGCCCTAAACACTCTTATACCCTTTGATGAACAACTCATCACCATTCCATGTGCCATTACACATTTTTGTTGTGTTCCAACCATTGAATTGTAGTTCTTAATCTGAATTAAAAACTTGTACATCTATCAAACACAAATTTCTAGACCCTACAACAATTTTAAAATACTTATATGGATATCGAAATTACAAGCTCTTGATTATAACCATTCTCATTCATGAAAAGTCTCAGTGGTCTTCAAACTACATCACTCAAAACACATCTGTTTTAATTTATTTCTAATGGAAATGTTTTATTTTCAAATTCCCAATATGAATCCAAATAGAAATACCCCTACCACAATTTTCATTCTTTTTAAATATTTATCCACCATTTTCATTAAATTAAAAAACACCAAGATAGTTCTTACCCAACCTCATAAAAACTATAACGTGATTTCTTTGTCATCCTTCTAATAATCCATCTTATGGGGCACCCCAACATAGGTATTGGCACATGAAATTATTTTTTAATTCATGATGCACCAAATGATATAATTTCATAACAAAACACAATTATCATTTTTACCGGTTCACTATGTGTTGTTTAAAAATCAACACACATGATAACACTAGTCTAAATAGATTCCCATATTCATTTCCAATTGTGATGTAAAACAGGTAACCCCTACCATCCTAGCTCAACCAATACAATCCAGATCATCCTCTAAAATCCCAATATAGTGTCCAAAATCCACTATCATATTCAATACGACATACCAAAGTATTTATGACTCATTTTAAATCATTATAGACAAGGGAAAAAATCAAAACTCTAATGGATGACCAATCTCGCAAACACACATCTTCTTCCACTTATGTTCCTCTAAATTGAAAAATTGTGATGAAATGATATCTAATGGAAGACCATGATTATCCCAACACACAGAGTTCTAATATGACCCTTGATGTAATTCCACAAACCCAACAGAAATCACCCATTCAATTCCCCAAGCTCTCACCCATGTACCAATGTGTTATCACACCAAACTAATAATTCTTAACACAATTTAATCTCATTCATGAAAAACCCACTCAAAATCTAACCATCATAACTTTGGAATATACCTCTGTAATTCCCCTAACAAATTCATATACAATCAGATTTACAAAACTATTGAAATAAATTTTCCACCATAACCATTCAAGGACAAGTCTCTTAAATTAATAACCCTTCTAGTATGTGGTTCAAATTCCCAAGACTAACATTATGATCTACACCACATGAATTTATTTATCACAATTAAACTATATCAATATCATAATCTCATATGCCACAAAATTTCCATCACTAAATAAATGGATGGGAAGGGCCAAACTCACTGAAATTCGAGTTCTACTGAAAACAACTAACATTTTCTATTCCTGAATCACAAAACACAATCCGTATTTCTTTTGAAAATACATTAAAATTTATGGACAAGACATACATGGATTATAGTGGGTTCTCTATCCTATTTTTTTCCTTGTATATCACCTTCAACACTGACCATAATGGTTCTATCCATCATCATGCCAGTGTAATTACTCAAAAGTTATTCCCACCATTAACTACAACCACCTATACCAATAGTAAAGCCCATATAAACCATGTTACCACATCATTGTCCATCAATTGACGTCACCTACCCCTAATAAAGGGTATTTTTTTCTGTTCCATTCAAACCGTGGGTAACAATGCCCACATTGTCTCCTTAGGGTCATCATCCCCAAGCTCACACACATTTTCTCACCAACCAAAATTTGGTATCCACCACACCCTATTACACACACTATCATGATCCATTTAACACAAAACATGCACAGAATCGAAAACCAACCCATCACATATATTGGATCACTATCTAATGATTAATTTAATATCCATAATTTTACACATGACTAAAACACAAATATAGATCATGTTGTGGTCTTCCTTACTTTACTGGGAGTACCCTTGGTACTCCCCTTCAAATTCTATTAATTCACATACGATAAGGTCTGACAAATGGCCACACCCCCAACCATCACCCTACAAAGACACATGAATTCATCAGAACTCATATAAATGTACAAGAGATTCATCCAAAATAGATCAATACTAGGCACTCATTCACTCTTTAACTTTGTCCCAATCCTTAATACCGAACATTGGTACCCCATGTATTTTATCATTTAAAACCATCGAAGGAATAACTTTTCCCCTGCCATATTACCATTTTTACCTATCATGTACTAATCCAATCCCTAAGTACCATAAAAATGATAATTTTGTCTCGTGTCACAAAATCTCACCAAATCCCAAGTGATTCACACATAATTACAACCGATTTATAGAAACCAACACATTATTTCATGAGTATAGCTTCAACCATTTTATACCCTCTTGCCTAAATATTAAATCTATCATGCATCCATTAGGTCACTTTAACAAACCTAAGTCATCTTAGATGAATATTTATAACTAGAATGAAAACCTATATGTATTAATGACATGTGAATGACCACTCATAGTTCCGAGTTCCATTTCAAGAAGCTGAAGTACTTATCAAATATATCATCATGTATCAAATTCACATCTCCCACTCCTTGGGTTTAGAATCCGAGTGATACTTCCCTTGGAAATTGAACTATATATAGGGAAATAACTCTCCAGGTTCTTAATCTCAACAAAAAAACATGGTAGAATCAAATATTCTCCAACCTCATAGGCTAAAATATCTACCCACAACGTACTTTTAAAAAGTTATTCACAACAGTAGGTCAACCCCTCTTGAGGTTCAACGTCGATCACGTAAACATACTAATAATATTTATGCTAGCCTATGATGAACATCCCAAGGTACTTTCTAAACCTTTAACTATATGTAACCATTCACTCATTCATCCCACCTCAACAGAACATAAAGGTTTGAATCAAACCCAAATGTTGGTTTCCTTCACATGTCTCATTGAACTGAATCATTAAAACCATGTTTCCTTCAAGGGTTAATAGGATCTAGAATCATTCCCCTAAACCAATATTGATAAGTGTTACCACTCATGGGATTACACTTTTTCCAATCAAAATTTCTCATAGAATGGGAAAACCCCAATCTACAATACCCACGATCAATTCATGAGAAATTCACAAGGTTCTCAAGCCACAAGTAAACATCATAGAGGATTCATAAACATGTGCTCCCCAAAAAACCTAAATACCCTCTTTCAGCATTAACACTACCAAAAGGTAATGTCCTTAAGAAAATAACATCATAATTCGAGAAATCACATAAATCTGACTACTCATACACCTAGTAATGACAAGATAATAATGCCTCTATGTTACCTCATCCATTTAATGTTCATCAGATTATTAATCATACATTTTTTATACATTGTCATTTTAAAAATATTACATCATAGGGTTAGTTCGATAGAATTCAATTTCAAAGTATTGAAGAAAAATGGAAGATAAGTTTTTTATTGACAGTTCATTTAAACTAAATGGAGTTGTCCATGGGACAAACATATCCATGGAAGTTCCAATACCATAAAGAAATAAAGTTCACATTATCAATATATTTTAGGGATTATAAAAATAATGATTTAAAAATCCTTTATTCTAAAGAAAGCACATCATAAAACCTTTTAGGTTTCGTAAATATTTTCTAATAACTCTAAATGAGTGATTAAATTGGGTTCCATTAAGAATATATAATGTATAATATCACTATATTTTCCTCATTAGAACTATATTTAATCAAGACTGTCATCAATACACTTGTAACTACCAATATATTAAAGTATCATCCCATTAATTTTTCATGTAAGTTTCCACCAGAATCATATATGGAGAATCTCTATAAAAATGTTACATAAACATTAAATCACTACCCCCATTTCTACCAGTGAGTGTAATCCATGGGAATATATATATATATATATATATATATATTGAAAAATTATATGATAATATAAATCTCTAGTGACTGACATATAAATCTCATGCAGAATACATGTGATATAAAAGTCCTATATAATAAGAATGATACATGAACTTTGACACCCCCAAATTCCATACTGGCCCATGATCCAGAATTCCATAACCATAATATCCCAAATCATGGGTCTAACTGAAGGTGAAAATGAAATCCAATTATAAACTTCCAATTATATAAACAATGATCTCATCCATGGAATCTTGGGTTTCGCCAATTTGTGGGTTGTTCATTCCAAGGTACGATCTCATCTTCAAACTCCTAGGCATTCATATCTACGCTTCTCGCATGCGAAATTATAAAGATAAAAGAAAACCCCTTTGAGATTATTTTCTAATTCCCTACACCTAAAGACGCTAAACTCGTGCTCTAGGTTACTGTCCTACATGGACTCATGCCAAATTCTCCATAATCCAAAGGCTTATGTTCTTTTATGAGAATTTATAAGGATATTGTGGGGATACTATAGACTTTGGTAAGAGTATCCAAAGTAGTATAACCAACTGAAAATAGAATTCTCATTCTAGATAAAGAACATAAAAATACCGTAAAAAGGAAAATAAATATTTGAAGTATAAAAATCAATAAAAATGGGTATTCCATACTTTCCAAAACCTATCACCCATAGGTGGATCACAAACCAGTATTAAATATAATGAATAAAAAAACTAAAAATCATCCCTAATATGTCCATGGTCCTCCCCAGTCCTAATATCCATAATTTTCTCTAGTATTCTATTAAAATAATTTAGTAAATGGATATTTCTTTAAACATGTAACATATAAATAGGTTGGATTATACACAGTTACAAAAGTTTGATGGTGGATAAGTATGGAGTGAGTAAAAATCAGTAGTCCACCACCTACGACATCCAAAAAAATAACCATTCAATTTTATATGTGCATGTATAATTGCAACTACTAAAAATAATCACATTACTAAATTATTAAATTCATGAATAAAAAACATCCTCTAATCATGGGATCTATTATGTCACTTGTGGTCTGACCTACCCTCTTCATCCAGTTCCATATATATCTGAACATGCTGATTGGTCTCAGAATTTGAGTTTGATTTCATGGGGAATAAAAAGGTAAACTCTAACCATAAAACATAACAGAATCTATATGGGATCCACCATCATTCCATTATGAACATGTAATCTAAAATACATTTGATTCATCTAATAAATTCTTCAATATTCCACCCTAGAAAATCCAAGTACTATGACCTTATCATTTACCGCAACTAAATTCATGTAAGCATGTGTCTATTGTATTTAGTGTGGCATGTTTGGCCCAAGTTCATATCCCCACCAATGGAATACCGTGAAATTTGATATATTCAAATCTAAGGAGATCATCCAAAAATATTCATAAGGATACCTAATGAAATGTAATACATTCATATGTGGAATTAAATACATAATACATCACTAAAATCATCGATTCATTCACCCAATGAAAATCACAATAATGAATTGATGGGGAATCTGTAGAAGTTCATTGAATAAATTAGCTTTAGATATGTTTGAATCCAATGAGGTATACTCCCATGTAATTAATGTAATTACCATAATAGAATCCACACTCATTATATAAATTATAACCATTTCATATAAAAAAATTAATCTATGGGATGGCATCCTATGAATTCCACCCATATGTCTCATTTAAACAAGAAAACTCATTTACAATTTAATATTTACTAAAAATAAATTTACTATCAGGAATTATATCTATTGGATACAATGTAATTATTCTATATCACTTATCATTTCACAAAATCATTAAAATTTTCCCAATGATTATTTAAATAAAGTTTCATTCACCATATTTATGGGAAAATACTATATAGGATACTTAATAACACTCAATTCTTCCAATACCATCACATGACACGTCATTAAAATTCAAAATTCAAAATTCTTATTTATATAATATGAAACAAATTTCATAACCAATGTATACCACTTTACTAAATAGTAGAGTCTTCCCATAATCACATGTAATTTTCATGTGATTCCATTCATGAAAATGTCACTATTTCTACAAACACAATTTTCCACCTATTCAAAACATTTTGAAGGTCGAATCCATTTTAAAATACAATTATCACAATACAATTAGATCAATTTAAAATTAAAAACCCTCCAAAAATTATCAATGGTTATGAAATTTTATTTCCCAACCATGGATTCACATTATAAAATTTCATTTAACCTTTAAATTTAGATAACCAATACTCACGCCAAAACCATTAATGGTTAAAACCCATCTAAAGTCATCCCTCATGGAACTATCATATTTTTATGATTTATGGAATATTAAATGAGTAATTAAACTATATAAATATATAATAACACTTAATTATTTATGATTGGACCAATTCATGACAAGGCCAACACGTCCACAAAATCACATCACATGTTAAAAAATAGAAACTATATGTGATTGTACTAGGTACCACATTAAATATTATTATAAAATCTCATGCATCATGTACCAACCATTAATTCATACTTATAATGAATATATGAAAAAACTAGATAAATACCACATAAATATGGAAAATTAGACCACACTAGAGAGAAAACTCTTGATATAAAAATAATTATTAGAAGGAAGAGAATGTGAATCAGTTCCTTTAGCTCTAAATCACATATGATGATGCTCTTATTAAATAGTAACAATGTGAAATCATCCTTGATGAAGGATATGGACATGATGATCATGAGGGAATAATACTAAACCAAACGGGGAAAAACACCAAATTATAAGACAATAGAGAATTGAAGGTGAAATGATGTGTCTCTATAAACAAAAAATTCATTTTGGCCCCTTCCTAGAAACTAGACACCAATGATTGGATAGTAGTCCAATGGTTCTCTAGTGAACCCAAAATCCCTTGATTCCTACATCACAGGATAGTAACTAGATGGTGGAACTACAAATTCATGGATGCAGTCTTTAATAACTTACATAATCTTTGAAACTGGCATGATTCTTAAAAGTTACTCAAAATTCACATTAATTGCGTAAATAATCGTGTTTAATGTGTTACGTCCTTTGAATTTTTATCATGTATCCTGGTTCACAAATTGGACCCTCCAAAAAAATGAAAGTTCATGATCATAAAAAATGTAAAATTCTCCTATAAATAGGGCCATTATCATCATAACATGTTGGATGCCCTGGAAATAGAAATTTTAGCATAAAGAAGCAGGTTAGGAAAAATCATGGCATGATAGGTAGCCAATAGATCGCCAAAGAGGAAAAACAAAATAAAAACTCTACTTAAATATCTTGAAAACGAAGGGTAACTAAAATAAAGACAATGAAAATGTATCCTAGTATTCTCTAAAATAAAAATTCTAATGGATAAAATATAGGCCCCAATCATCACAACATCAACCCTTTTTATTCGAATAGAATAAATAAAAGTTTCTAAATGGAATAATATCATTAAAAACATACTATTTAATAAATCCCACTCAAGAAACATTAGATTTTATATCATGATAACCAAATATTATTTTTAACCTTTTGGGGAACATCGAGAGGGTTTAACACCTCACTAGAAGACACCATAGTTGAAAAGTGATCCTTTAATTTACATGATCCCATGCCACACCACAAAAGTGGAATACCCAACCCAACCACAAGTTATGATAAGGGATCTATTATCTTTCAGAATAAGGGATATACTAAAACACTATCAGTAGAATATCATGTTGATAGAGGATCTCATAGCTTGGGAACATAGGGAGATGATGAACCGAACCTAGAGGTTATTATTGAGGATTTCATGCCTCACTAAAATATATCACTATCAAGTGGATACCAACCTCAATATACCCTTGAAGATCAATCGTTGGTTTCTTCATTATCCATATACTATTAAATAATATATAATCTAATATCACCTTGAAAATAGACTCAAATATCAAATGACACTTCCCAATTTTTAAATTATATAGAAAAATACCCAATATATTATGTTTGATTATTTAAAACATGAAACATATGAAAAATATTAAATTCATCATATCAAATACATGAAATATATTTTATGAGACCTGGGGCTCATTACATGAGTTGTAATTTGGTATCATTTATTATTCTTGAATCATCCATCTCAATGCCTATATAAAAATTTCATGGATGTACTGTCGATCAGAATTCTCAGTTAAAATTTAAAACCAAAACCATGTATTTTTAATAATAATACTAATTGTAATAGTAATAGTAATAATATTATTATTATTATTAATATGATTATTATTATGTAAATTTTAAAAATAATCCCCATGTGTAAAGGTGTCACATGACACCCAAATTTGTCTCTCTAATCATCCCCTTAATGTGTTTTTAATTATAATTATAATTTCATTGTTTATTTCTTATATTTTTTTTCCTAGGTGTTATTTCCTGTCTATGTTATCTCACTTTCCCCCAATCCTATTTCTCCAAAAACACAAATTCACCAGATGTGATGAGCCATATAGTCTCCAACACGTTTGTAGCTATTTTGACCACCATCCCCATGCACCTCTGAGAATTTATAACCACCATTTCTTTTTAAAAATATTATCATGTATTTACCAAACCACACCATTAGTTCCACACAACTACCACACTGATAATTGAGCACTTCTACACATTTCAACCATCTTTATTGATAGCTAGTCCTAGGACTACATTTTCCTCGCCTTTCACCACTAGCATTGTATCTTTGTTAGGAGCTTCTTCATACTAAACCCACTATCCATATAATGATAACCCGAGTAAGCCTCAACTATCATCAAACCTAATGGGGATAAATATTACATTACTAGAAATAAGTGAGAAATATATATTGACATGTTGAAAACTTGGCCATAAGATCTGAATCTTTTAAACACATGTCCTCAAATGAAGAACATAAAAAAAAATTCACATGAGATTCAAGGAAACATTTTCAACTGATAATTCCATTAATGTTTAAAAAAATATAATTATCATTTAAGAAACCATTAGTAATAAATGATATTCTTAAATGTCATTTATAAAAGATTTATTGTTAATAGAAAAAATATAATCAGGTATTCAAATAAAAATATTTCCAATTCACATCTCCATAGAATTTAAAATATTTTGGTGAAGGACTCAATATATAAGGAAAAATTGAAATAAAAAAATTAATAAATACATTAAAAATAATTATTAGTTATTTATTAATACATGTTGATTTTATAGTAAATCCATATAATCATTTCTAATTATTCAACATGTTCTCTTACATAAGGGAATTCTCCCATAGAAGCCCTCAAAAACTTCTTAAGGTTTATTCAATCACAAATATTTAGTTAATAGAGATCTATATATATGGAATATTATGTCATGAAATGAAATACATAATTTAATTAATTTTTTAATTTATTCCTATATCTCTTCTATTAACTATAATGTATCATAAGAACTTATATGAAGGGATAATATATCATTCATTGGGTTAATCCATAATTTCAGACCTAACCAATATCTCAGTTATTCTAACCTAAACCATGTTAAGTATATATAATATTTTAATAAAAACTCCACACAAAAATACAAAAAATAATATTTTATATTTATAGAATATTTATTGAGGCTCTATAGTACTTTCATTCCTACTACGACTCAGTAATTCAGCGTTAATCAAATGTAGAAATGTACCTAATGCATAAAAATTGAAAAAAAAATCTCCCTAAATATCATGAGCCATTTATTTATTTTAGTAATAAATATAAAGTATCCAATAAAATAAAAATTTCAAAGAAACTCCCCAGACTGAGTCTACGAAAAACATTATAATGAGTGACCAATAAGGCTATTTGAAATAATTGAGGATGTTTAATGCACTAAATCTACCATTTTCACCTGGGGAAGGTCATGGGACTCTAAAACACAAAAAAAAATTATGTCTCACATTGGTAAAACATTGGTCATTGAATCACCCACACTGTAAACCATTTTACACTAATATTGGAAAAAAATCAGTGATCTAAAAAATTGAAGCTCTCAGGGAATTCTCATACAGAGTCACCCCACTATCTCACACATATCCTTTGTATATGACAGTTTGGGATATATGTGAACTCATCACCCAAAAACCAATGAAAAAACCCCCATTCAATTATGAAGATATGGTTTCCAGGACACCTTAAAATGAGATCTATGGAATGATATGAATGCTCCTTGTGTGAAAATTTTCATTAAACAACACAAAAATTTATTCCTATTTGAAATAATCACCACCCCGTGGAAGAGAACTATACCATGAACCATTATCAACATTCCCATAATGGTCCATTGAAAATTTATTCAATAGTGGTAGTATTGTAATACACACATTCAAAGAGATATGTTAATGTTAATTTTGTAAGAGTGAAATACCTAATATGTAGTCCACAATAAATCACTTCCAAAAAAATATATTCTATCACCAGGAGGATTGATAAATAGTATTCAAATCTAGTCTCACATCAGTTTCCTCATCATCTTCTTCCTATAAAAAATTGAAACCATTGTCGCTGATTTTGACTTAAGAAGAACATGTGGCATCATATCAATCTTTTACATGTTCGTATTAAATAATATTATATACACACAATGATCTCTAACATGATCCCTCATAATATCAAAGACTGGATAGTTTTATTATCATCACACTTTCATTGAATTTCCCAATGAGCACTATAGTTCGCATTCCAACCCTGATAAACTGTCAATGCCACAATGATTCCCATCAGGTGTCCCAATCCCTTGCAATATAAAGTGGATGGTTCATATAATTCTAATGACCATACATTATCAACTCTTGAACAAAATAAAATTCCTACATGAGAAACTAAAATCCAAAAACATCTAAGTAAAACTCATCAACCACTATATAGAATTTCTTGTTTGAAATGGGTACACCCATAATGATACCAAGTTTATACAACACTAAGTTTCACATTTCACTTGGAAGGTCACTACTCAGTATTTTGATCTCAATATTCACCATAAACACTAAACAAAACCCACTATAAACCAGAGAAATTAGTGAATGTTCACCACATGTTTTGGGAACCATAGGGTCCATCTCGGGGGATTGTTCGACTACACTAGACTGTAGGGATAAAATTATCACATGAATCATCTCATACTTAATTAAAGAGTGTGGGTACCCCGATCATTGATCAACAGTGATATTATTCTACCACTTCACACATTAAAACATCTTGAAATCTACTTTTTGAAGTATATCCTCCCCTATCAAGGCAAAAGGTCCTCTTCTGTAAACATAAACCACAATGTCGTTGTTGCATTACTCTGATCTCACAAAATGATGGGGATTAAAATCCATGAAGAAAAACATTAGTGGATAAATTTAGACTCTATAATATTCCCCTACCTCTCTACTCTAATCTCACAAACTTCTATTAATTTATGAATGAATCCCTAGAAGGATTCGGTCCAAATTCATTTAAATATCACAGATTACTCATCTTCCCACTCAGAAACATTGAAACACCATCCATGAAATAAAATAGGATACAAGAATCATCCTTTCTATAATAGAACACCATAGGTTTCCCTTCCAACACATGTGAAATATTCTTTATATTAATAGAAATATAATTCTCATCCATGTAAATAGTGCCCATGCCATGACAACCACATGATAGGTTTTTTATCATTAATACCAAAGGATTGGCCCCACATTCTACACTTGAGGGAATATCACATAATACTAAAGAATCGAACCACCATCTAAACAATAATTGAAAATAAATTATCAAAAGTAACTAATATTCAATCCATATTGTGTTTTGTTCCACTACACCAATTATAATTCCCCATTAATATTCTAAAAAATCTAATTTCTAATATAAGGACATGCTAACATCCCCAAAAGGGATTAGTGATTTAAGTAAACCATTATAGGAATCATTATAACTTATCAAGGTCTACTAAGGGGTTCCACTATATTCTACAACACCCAAAAAAATATTTCATGTAACACACTATCACCTAAATATATGATTACCTTTAGATATGTTAATTTTTCACTAGATTTCACCACATGAAACACCAAAACCTAATTAAAAATAGATATATTTACGTAAAATATAAATATGTAAGTAACATTTTAAAAACCTCACCATTGAGTTATAGAGAATGAAAATGAGTGGCCACTTTTTGAAAAAAATACATAAATAACAGAACGCCTACTTTTAATATAAATGAAATTAAATTATTATAACTACAGCGACTTATAAGATCAATTGTTGTTTAGAAAAGTATTTTAAAAAAAATTATATTTATGTGACATGAATTTATATTTCAAGAAACTTATTTTTTATTATGATAAAATATTACTTAGATTAATACTTTTTTAAAATTCATATTATTTGATAAATGATATTAAATAAAAATAACAATAGAATATATATGAAAATTTCATTTTATAATAATAATATTGGACATTATATTTTTTATTTCACTGAATAATTGAATTTATAAATTTACGAATTTGAATTTGGAAATATGGAAATAATTTTTTATTTATAATAACAATATTATATTTGGATTAAATTTTCAGTTTTTGCTAAAACCAATTAATTGGAGTAAAAAAATGGTTTCTATGAAAATTATATTTTTTAGGATTTTATCATTATGTATGTGTATGAATGGATTTATTAAAACATTTTAAAAAATATAATATTTGTGTGAATAATAATTTTATGATTATTAATATATTATTTAAACTTACGAATCATATATTTTTCATTTTTAGAACAAAATTAAAAAGTATGTTCAATAAAAAAAATTATATTCTCTCTATTATTGGAATCAAGTATTTTCAATATTAGATTCTGTTTTGGCTTAGCACGAAAGTCTCTTAATTTTTATTTTTTAGAAGATCTATAAAATATTTCTGGTAAATTGATAATTTTAATAACTATGTCTTACTCATAAATTTTATACTAAAAATAATTTTTTCTAACAACTTGATTTGTGCCCTATGTGTTCTTATCGGTAAATTATCTTTTCAAAATCATAGAAATTTTTATATAATTTTTTCATAAATTAAAAATAAAAAGGTTCAAATTTGGTAAGGTTTTTATTTTTAACATAGATATTAATATTTAGTACACTGTTTAAAATTGTCTACCAAGGTAAAATTAAATTGTTGTAAATGATAAAAATGCTAAATAAAAAATCTTTTAAAATGCTCAAGGTTCCTCCAAAAAGAGTTGTACATGATATTTTTGACCTACAGTATCTTTTCAATACCATTATTTTCTAATTTTAATCAATTTTCCTTGGAATAGTAACATCAAATTATTTAAAATGTGAAGGGTACTTCCAAAAGTTCCATTCTCTTCACTTAAAAGGTAACATCTCTTCCACAATAAGACTCACTATACATTCAAATTTATCATATAAAATATATAAGATTTTTCCTTCTTGAAAATTATACCAATAATAAAAATCCTATGGTCACTATTAGTTACAATAATTCCTCTATTTAAAAGGATAATTCCGAGAAAACATTTAACCTCCCAACATGAGTATCCACTTCTTTGTGGTGAATATTTATTATTTTGATTCAATGATAACTTTATATAAATATGAAAATATGTTGAAATAAGTATCATTATTGTACAAAAATTTATTAAATTAATAGTTAAAAAATGATTTTATCCTCTCTATACACATCGAAATAAATAACATCGATCTAAAATATGTGAAAACAACCACCTCCACATAGCGATGTTGTTAAATTTTTATCACTACCAATAAATGATGGTATAATGTATCGATTGATGAATAAATAGGTATTCTCTGAAAATATCCAAATTGTTAACTATTGATTTTTCATATAGAAATTTTTTTTCTATGCATTGAGAAATGGGATCATTAATCGTGTGTAAGTGTGGACTATCTCCTCCAAGAACAATGAATTCCATTTCTAATACTTTCAAATAATTAATGGTTCTTACATTGGATTTAATTAGTATATCTGATATTTATGAACTTCTCGAGATTCTTTATATTTCACATTATCACTATCCAAATACACCCCCTTACTCATTAAATCGTTATAACACATTGCCTTTTATAATTAATTAACCACATTTGTAAATGAGGATTAATAGTTATATCATAAATGATTATAGGATTTAATATAGAAGTAATTTTATTTAAAAATAATTTATTTAATATTTTCATGATTTTATAATGTTATTAATATTAATAATATTTATTAATATATTACCTTTTCGTCGTTAAACACATCGAAAATGATTTCCCCACGACATCCATCCTCCTAGGTTATATTAATTTCTTTCACCATAGGAAAATGGTATTTGATAAAAATATTTAAAAATTTTATTCTTATATCATTAATTATTTAGGAATGATTAAAATGAAAAAATCATATTATAAATGATATCATATGTTTTATGATTATATAAAATAAGAAACCGAATGTTATAAAATATTATAATGAAAATAAAATATAACAAATTAATATGTTTGTAATATATGGTTATAAAAATAATTATAAAAATTTTATTATATTTATATTATGTTTATAATATATATTATTGTGATAGATAATTTCATTATACCAGAATTTAGGTAATGTTCAGGTAACTGGAAATAAAATGTAAGGGTTTTTCATCTCAAATTCAAGTCTTATAGACTTATTTGGTATTATGCACCTAATATCACATATTTGGTGTATATAACACCAATTTATGAAATAATATCATCAATTATAATTTAATTATTTTATTTTAATTTCATATAAACATCAATCGTTCAATGATTTTTGTTTACTCAAGTTGTATGGGTTTTCCTTGTCTCAATTTTGATTCCTTGTGAAATTTTACATTTTCCCCCATGATCCCTGTATATGGTGTTATATTTTCTTCATTTTCCATTTAAGGTCCAATAAATTATTTAATTTTATTTAATGGTAATATCTATCTAAATACTATTCAATTTTTCATGTTTCTACTGATTAATTTACGTCCTCGAATGTAATTATTTTTGGTAACATCACTTGTGTTGATTGATTCATGAAAGTTCTATTGAATTTATTTCATATTAGTTAGGTATATTATGAAATATTATTTTAATATATGGTATTATGTGATATTTATCTAGGGATATTAATATCTACAAAAAAATCAATGGAAAATATTTATTACTTCTGGGGTTATGTTCTTTTGAAGTCATCCACCTTCTTTCTATGGATAGCTTATGAGCAAGTATTATAGTATTGAGTTAGTTGTATACCAATTGATCAAGACAATTTGAACATAAACTTTTACTTATTTAATATTGGATAATGTTCACCAAAACATATTGTTAATATATTCACATTGGTAAATTTATTGTCATTTCGTATATTCTTATTCAGATATAGATTCTTATTCGCAGGTTAACTATATATTTTTGAACCACCCAACTTCTTAATCTGGATGGGTTGACATAATATTATCCATTTTATTGAAGTTTCGAAAATTATCCTCATTATTGACGATTATTAACTACTAACACCATTTTATTAGGTATTAACCCTCTTTATTTTTCGTTATTTAAATGGATATGTTTTAATTCATCTATATATTACATAGTAAATTCTATGAAATTTCTTATTGACTCTTATCGATAATGCATTGGACCTAAATAATTTATGTTTGGGTCCTGAAATTATATATCCCATTAATTCATTAATGGGATTCATGAGACAAAACAATTGAATTTTTTGTGTATACTTCTCTATATGTCAATATAGTTTCTCAACAAGAGGGGTTGACATCATATTTTTCACATTTGATATTATGAATTTCATAAGTATGAGATTATTATTATTGGAATCCATGTATTCGTTCATATTCATGTATATAACATGATATAAATTTTATTTTAATGTAAATTTATTTATTACAAATATTCCTTCTTTATTATCAATATCATGATTAGTTTATTAAAAATTTCAATTATATGTTTACCTAATGAGAATTTTATCCCACCCCTTTTTTATTTTTCCATTTCCAATGGTCATAATGTAATGTATTACAAATATTATATCTAATATAAAACCCTTTGTGTATAATTTTTTGGGTGAGTATGATGAATTTTTATGGATTATATAGTTTCATATATAGTGGAAAAAACAACCATCAATTAAGAAATACATTTTTTTAGTTTATACGTTTTCCTAATTATCTAAATCACATAACCTAAAAGGTCATTGTAATATATTTAATGAAATGTTTTCTTTATATCTTGAAATTATTGGATAGTTATTTATAGTAATCTATAGTTTGTATTGAAGTGAGTATCAGATGTTTGCGTTTATAGAATTTGATATGGGAGTGTGGGTTTAGTGTGTTATTGTTAGTTTTTGAGTAGAGTTATGATTACACATGAGGTTGGCATATTTGTTGAGGAAATTTAATTGTTGATAAGTTATGATTTATATTAATTTAAAAGGTATGTATTAACCTTTGGGATAGTATATAATTTCATGTTATGGCAATAATATACCTTTTATTAAGGGATTTGGATGATAGAACGTTAGTTAAAACCCATGGGATAACTATATATGATAATTAAAAGTATAGTATAACATTCTAAGGGTTTTGTAAAGTAAAGATTATATGGTTCACAAATAAATTACAACCCAATTTAGAGAGTATAGGTGGATTCAGGATTTTTCATAGATGTAACTATGGTTAATAACCCATAATATGGATGAATATGCACTAAATCAATCGTCACATGGTACATAGAAAAGAGGCCTACCTGTAGACCAGGTTTGTCACTCACATAGGATATGAAAAGGTTTACTCACATTCACTTTAATGCACCATTTTGATGGATTTTAGTATGATGTTCACTAATTATGTCATAATCCTAATATGAAAATAACCATGAATATCCACGGATTGGACAAAGAGAGTCATATGTTTATCTGAAAGTATTATATATCAAAACATGTTTCATAAGTTAATACATATTCTAATTTATCTTTCCATATACATATTTGGGATAAAATTATAACCATTTTGGTTTTAGTATTTGGTTCAAAGAGGATCATATAAATTAATATGATAAAGGTATGTGTTTTGAAACCATGATGTCAGATAACTGAAAAAGGGTTTATACATAAATAGATTAGAATTTATATGTAATCTTATTATTATTGGAAAAATTCAGTTTCCTTATATTACATAACATAGTGAGGTTAATATATAAATTTAAATTAAATCTTCATACAATTATATATTTTCATTAGTAATTTATATTTTTCAATGATATTTTAGTTTATTATAAATGTTATAAGGATTATGTGAAACATATAGGTATTTTTCATCAGTAGATTCACTTTAAATATTTATAAACATATATTAAATAGTATCAATCACCCTGAAAAGTGGTCTTATGACAAGGTTATTTTTTAGTAAAAAAATAAACGAACACATTATTGAGGAATGGGTAACTCTTTTCGTTAAAATATGATTTATATTATTGTAATAACAGGTTGATTGACATTGGAAACTGTCTGTTAAATAGTTTTGATAGACTATGAATTTAATTTAATTTCCCTAAAAAAGTGATCAAAGAAATTGTTTGTGAAGTAAATGACATTTTATAGAATTTGACACAAATTATCTATTTTGGGACCATATACAATAGTGGTTAATACCCCTTGGGGTTAAAGAGGGAGTTAATTAATGGGATGAATGTAAAACATCACCACGTTTTATTAACCAGGATATTCAAATTTTCATGCGAAAGGTATATTATGGAATATATATTATTAGGGTGTATACATACATTGGTATATGATTTTATTAATGGATAAATTTTATTTAAGAATGAAAAGTAACTTGATATAGCTTGTGAGAGTGTATTAGATTTTATATTAGAGGGTACAACATAAACAATGAAGATGTTATGAACACCCTAACCTTATTTCATCAATAAGTTATACATAAACATGAGTGGATGTAATTTGTATTTGTGAGAGAATGTTAAAACTCAATATATTAATATATTATTATCTTTATATTAGTAAACATTTTAGATAGCTTTCACCACAAAAAGCACCAAACATAATTGAAATACTTATATATTTAGATAAAATATAATTATATAAGAATGGTCCTTAAAACATATTTATTGAATAACTGTGAATTAATATTAGTAACCTATTTTT
Source organism: Viscum album (assembly GCA_963277665.1). Taxonomy (NCBI): domain Eukaryota; kingdom Viridiplantae; phylum Streptophyta; class Magnoliopsida; order Santalales; family Viscaceae; genus Viscum; species Viscum album. Next base: position 1,381,202,711 of record OY728127.1, read on the forward strand.
GAAATATTTTTAAACAAATCAAATAATGTCTATTCTAAAATTAATTAAATTCATTTCATTTAATTAAGTTTACTTATAAGATCATATATTGTTTAGAAAATTATTTTTCTAAAAAAATACCATTTTTGTTAATGAATTTATATATCACTAAATAATATATAATTAATGAGAATAAATTATTTTTCATTTTAATAAATATTTTAATCCATTTTTTTGGTAAAATATACGAAATTAAAATCATAATAGTTTAAATTTGGAAATTTCATTTTCAAAAATAAAATTTTTCATCATTATATTTTAGGAATTTTTTAAAGAAATAAATTTTTAAATTTTATATATTTTATTATATGACATAGAAATCATTTTAGGATTTTTAATAAAAATATTATTTAAAGATAAAATTATTTGGTTTTTAAGAAACATTTTTTTACTAGAAAAATAATTTTTTTAATTATAATTTTTTATAATTTAATAATTATTTATGAATATCATATATGATTTTAAAAAACCTTTTAAAAAATTATATATTTATTTATGTAATAAAATATCTTGTTTTAATATATTATTTGAACATATAAAAACTTTTTAAAACATTTTTAGATGTAAATCCAAATGATAGTTAAATAAAAAATTATTTTTTATCTTTTCCTAGAATAAATAATTTTGAAGGGGATATTTTTTTAATATTGAAATTTATTTCACTTAAAATATATTTCATTTAATATAAGAGAAATATTTTAGGGGAATTGATAATTTTAATAATTATGGGATACACATAAATTTTATGTTTAAAAACACTATATTTTCCACATGTTTCATAACATTTTAAGTTCGTTAAAATTAACATCAAATTATGAAAATATATCGTTTTTTTGGTAAAATGTTATCGAAATTTTAAAATAATATTTTCAAATTTTGTAAAATTTTCATTATTAATTTTTCACTAAAATTAATTTATATTCTCAAAATTAATTACTAACAAAAAAATAGATTGGGGTGAAATATAAAAAAGGAATGTGAAAAATAATTAACACACACAGGTTGTCTTCAAAATGTGAGTTTGAGGTGAGATTGTTCCAACAAAAATTTACATCCTTTTTGTTTAATTTTTTGAGTCATTAATATCTGAATAGTAACCCCACATTATTGAAAATGATTAGGGCGCTTCCAAAAGTGTTCTTCTATTGACATATAAAAAGGTAACACTTAATCCACTTAAAGACAATACTTACATATGAATTTCTCATTTAAAATATTCTAAATAAATAATCATATTATCATATCTGGATTCCAAAATACTATGGAATCTATTAATCAAAATAAGGCCTTTATTTAGAAGTACAATTCCATGTAAATGTTTGGCCCTTCGTGTTAGTATCCACATCTTATAGGTGTTTTCTTCAAAAATTTTATTTTCCAAAATTTATATATGATTAGAAACATAATTATATAAGTATCATTATTTTACTAAAAATTAATTATATTTTTTTTGGAATTTTTTAGTAATTTCCATCCACTAGGAAAATAGAATAAAACCAACCATGAATATGTGATGATTGCCACCTTCATGCAGTTATTTTTTTCATTTTTCATCACCACATATCAAGGGAGAGATAATGGATGTAATCGATTAGTAAATATATTTGATATATTTAAAATATATTTAATAAATTATATTGTTTTAGGAATAATCAATATATCCAATCATAGATAAATGAGATCAATAATCAGGGGTACATGAAGGCAATTGTCTCCATGAATAATGAATTACATTTTTCATCACCACCTTTCATTGATGGATCCGAGAATGTTTTTAAGGAGTATATATGAATTTTATTACTTGATCTGGGTTATTAATTAATCACATTATCATTATCTAAATATATCCTCATAATAATTCAATAATTATAAAACATTTCCCTTCGAGTCGATTTAATAGCCATTGAAAATGATGTTTTATGTATTATATCATAAATTATTATGGGATTTAATATAAATGTAATGTAATTTATAATTATATAATTTTATTTATTTATTTATAAATTTATAGTTAGTATTGAAAATATTTTTTAATATATCACATTTCAATAGTAAAAACGGAGAAAACTAGTTCATCATGGTTTCTACATTCATTAGTTTTATTCATGTATTTCACCTAATGTAAATGGGAATTTATTAATAATGGGAAAACAATTATTATTACATCTTTAATTAACATATAGTTATTAAATTGAAACAACTTATTGAGAATTGATCACATATTTATAATGTTCTTGTACGAAACAAACAATCTTACATTCTAACACCAGGTGATTAAAATAAACTATAATTTGTTAATTGATTAGGAATATATAGTTTTAAAATCATTATAAAAATGTTTTTATTTTTTTAATAATATTTTTATACTTGTTTTAAGATATATAGGTTCATTTTTACCATGTTTGAGGAATATTTTTGTAAGAGGGACTACAAGGTAAGTGGATTTTCAACTAAAATTCCACTCTTTGAGATATGTCTTGTATTATTAAAATAATTTCATTTATGTGGTGTATATACATTCTTTTTGGAATACAATGTCATTAATAATCTTTTAATCATGTAGTTTTATGTTAAATTAAAATCTCATCATTTCAAGGTTATTTTACTAATATGTTACTTATGTCGTATGTGTTTTCCTGCTCTCAATCATAATTATTTGAGACAAGTTACGTGTTCCCTCTAAGTTTTGTTATATTTATTTACTATATAATTAAAAATATATATATTTTATTTATATTTATTTCATTATATTTACTATCAAAATGTTTTTCCCTCATTCAAGTGTCTATTTATTTAGTCTTTTCTTGAAAATTAACAATTTCATTATGCAACATTTATTCACTGATTTATGACAATTCTATTGAACTTTTTAATACAAGTTGGGTATATTATTACCATTTATTGTATTATGTGGTATTCACTAATTATTTTAAGTATATATCTTCTGACAACATAAATATTTTGACAAATATTTCTCACTTCATGGGTTATGGTCCTTTTGGATCCACCCACCAACATTTCATGGATTGTTTATAATAATGATATTCAAGTATTCACATAGTCATATACACATTTCTATATATGGTGAGAACATATAATTTTAAAAAATTAATAATTTATGATTTTAGAATAGAAATAATGTTATTCTATTTCATATGAATGTTCATTGCTGTTTCAGATTTTGTTATTCAAATACAGACGATTATTGGAATGTTCTTTATGTATTATTCAATCATCCATATTATTTATATAGATGGATTTTGATCATGTTTTCCATTTTATTAAATTAGGGAAAATTATTAAAATTCGTGATGATTATTTATTTCTAAATCATCTTTATTATATATTGTCATTTAGAATTTTTCACTAAATGGTATCTATATTTCTATTCATCCAATTGTTTATTAAGGACTGGTTATAAATTTCTTATTTACAAACATGGTGAAATAATTGGAATTCAATAATATAGGGGTGGGGATTTGAATTATATAATCCATAGATGAACCAAAATCTATCATTAGACAAAAAATATTGCGTTTTGATGTATACCACTCGATATTTCAATATAATGTTTTTGAACAACGCATCGATAGAGTGTTTTTGGCATATAATATTATCCATTCCATCTATATGATATCATAATTATTTTTACCCATGATTTAATTTGTTATCATGTTTATAGAATGATATCAGTTTTAAATGATTGTATAATTTTGTAGTTTTTTTATTTCTATCACTTTATTTATACAACACTTATATTTTTTACATCTTCAATTTTATATTTCCATCACTGTGAATTTTATCTCAACTCATTATTAAGTATTTATATTCCCATATCATTAAGAAAAGTATTACACATGATAATTCTAACTCAATATCACTTGTGGATAATTTTTGGGAGATTCTGAAGATTTATTTTAGATGAATTATTTTCTAATATAGTTAAAAAATCCACCGTGGGAGAAAGTCCTTTGTTTTGTTAGTTTATTTTTTATTCTAGTTTTTAAATATTTAAACGTAAAATGTATAGGGAATGTATTAAATCTAATATTTTATTTTACTTATTTAGTTTTGGGATAGTTATATCTACGATTGTATAGATGGTATAATATCTAATAGGAGATCAATAAAACAAATCTTGCAATGGGGGTCTGAGGCATGATAGAGCATGATGATTATATTGTCCTCTAGTCTGCTAGTACAATGGTCCATAAATAATAAACATTAATAATACACTAATATACACCTTCTAATGACCATTTATATGCATCTTACAATTATGACTATTTACACTCAATTTATAACACGATATAGTGAAATTGGTGTTCATGAAAACACTACATATCTGATTTACATTCCCACATATAACCTCTACCTGAATCATTGAATTTGAAAAATACACATAAAAATAATTTATAGGGATCACCTCATGGGATATATTGTCCTTGATTAACACCTTTTCATGGTCACTCTTCCTTGAAGTGTTTTTAAAATCCTCAAATAAAACATTTCTTCTAGACCCATATTAAAACACTAACCATTGTAAAGAATACATGTCATGAGTTTGAGAAGTATTTATCCACCAAAAGATCAACATTATGGTTTTCCCTCATCCTGAGAACACAACATAGTTCTTAAATTGGTAGTACCACCAGCCTCAGGCACACCATCCAAATAAATAGTGGTTTTTGACTACCAATGAGGGTCTATAATGAGATTGTGGGGAAATTATACCCTCGTATTAGATTATAATAAAACAAAAATCATATAAAAATAATAAAACCATGTCAATAATTGATTATACATCATGAAAAATGTCAACAAATAAATAGAACTCATGTGGTATATAGATGGAATATGTATAATGTCATGTGAGTTATACATACTAAGTGAATACCACAGGGTAAGATCATATACATGTAATTGAAAAAATTAAAAATTGGGGGAAATGGGGAGAAAATAAAAACAACATTTCGAGTACAAGCCTAGTCACATCACACATGATCCTTATTACTCATCCTAGATCATCCATAAATCATATTTCCCTTTACCTTGTCCTTACAATTGACCATAAATTGTAGCTGGGTACCATCATTGGCTCGAGCAGGGTATCGGTATGACTCATGTGACCACCACTAGTGGAAAATATATGATTATCTAGTCTATGGAAAAGTTAATGTTGAAGTTCATAATAAATTAAAGGAAAAAAAAATAAATCATTGATGATAATCCTGTTTTAAAGTGACACCAAAGTTCAATCATACCTTTTTTGGACAGTTTCAGATGTCTCTAAACACAACATATCTGATGAATAGGATAAAAGATGAATCCAATGAGTGTATTTAAGAAACTAAACGTCGTTAATATCAAGGATGAATCATATATTGTGTTCAATGACTTCTATGCACACAAGAATAATATTTAATCCATGTAATTAATGCAAAATAAATTCACTTAATATGCTCAATTTTTAATTTTTGGAGATTTCCCAAGGAATTATAAATCAATATTCTCACTTCTATATCCAACAAAATTAGAAAAGGTATTATAAATTCATAGTCTTGAGGATTAATCTGTTGAAATTTTATATGAAATTTTAGGATGTAAGATTCCCTTTACCTGGGTACTTAGAAACATCAAAATTAATCTTAGAAAAAAGGATTATCAATTAAAAATATTTTTTGGACACATATTCTACCAAATTTTTGGCCTTATGGTTGAGGGAATCATCTACTAAGTTACCCTTTCCATTGATTAAAACCATCTCAAAGTAAAATGATATAAAATAATTGACACCACTTATATGTGAAATATATTTTTTCTAATTGTGATATCATATAGTTTGGTATTATATGGTTGGTATATACACCAAACCGATCAACCATATTGTAGTGTCCTCAAAACAACACAAAAATAAGCTAACACTAATATTTAAAGGTCATTTTTAGGTTAATTATAATAAAAACCTATACTAGATCATTTAATGAGCTGTAATCATTACCAGACTTAGATAAGATCTTGATTTCAGAGTCATTAGATTAGTTAAATCACAACTAAGGGTGAATCAGTTATTTATAAATATTAATTCTTTTCCCTTTGATCAACATTAAATACTTGATAGAGTGAAATGATTTGATGAATAACCTAAAAATCATACATCAACAAGGAACATTAATTTTAAGGGTTTACTAATTAGTATGAGTATATGTCTAGTGAAATTATGGAGTAAAACCTATAATCACACAAATCACCTTTAAAACAGTAAGAGTCACTGAAAGTTGGGAAAATACATTAAAATTTATTTTAGAAATAACATGACTATTTCATTGCATCACACATAGTTAAAATATCTTAAATTGAAATAATAATATTAAATTATTAACCCAATGAATATTCCTCCACCAATGAATACAATCAAGTTGTTTATGAGCTAATATCGTCTTATTATTCTCTTCTTTTATAGTAGTAAGACACCACATCCAATCACACTCAAATAACAACATGAAATAATTTCATTGGTTTACCATATATTCAAATTTAAATATACATTTATATTTTTAGATTTTATCAGTATGTTTTTATTCCTCTCTCACTATCTCTCTTATGAACTTATCAACGATCTCTCCTAGTTGGTTTATTTAAAAAATAATCAAAAATACTTATCCTTCCATTATTGATAATTAATTACCTAAATATATCATAAATAATAATATAATTTATTTTTGTATCTATATAAATATTATATCTGTATAATTTTTTATGATAATATGATGTTAAATACTTCTAAATAGTTTGATCATATAATTCAAAAACTCTGAAAACTTCTCTCTTTATAACTAATTATTAATAGCATGCGAAGATGAAGAAAACACGTGTAATCCATTAGAAAAAAATCATGATACATAAAATTAATATATTCTTTATGCATGAATAAATAAATTAATATAGTTACATGATTGTGGATTATTAATTCTTTCACATTAAAATTTATTAAAATTAATACAATCAAACTCTTATCTTGAAAACAACTAATTCTATCTGTGATACTTTATTTTTTTGCATGAATTTTTCTATTTCATATAACATGTAATATCACTCATTATGATGAACAAAAATTTCTACTCTAATAACATATAAATATCACTAATAAGGATGAACCATTTAGTGTTATGAGTCATTATTTCCCAAGGATAAATATTATTTCCGAAACATGGACTAAAAATAGACCATGATGTATAATCTTCCATTTTAGTGTCCTCCTCCTAAATATATATATATTGAACCATAGAATCACATGATCAACGACATAAAATCAACCATCTAAATCCCACTATAATTCAATATAACATGAAATATTCATGGTCACTAGACCTGCAAAACACAACCCAATGTCTCTCTTCTAAAAAACAATTCAGTATTTTATCCTCACTTGTTCTCACTTCTTATGGTTATTTTTCATTTTTCATGGTTCATGATAATACAATCCAAAAATATATATCTTGTAATATATCATTGCTATGAATTTTTAGAATTAAACATTACACATACGATATTACCTATATGTATCTCAAAAGTCATATTCACCAACTCATATTTAAATTTACACAGCATCAAATCACATTAACAGAACCTATTTAATTTGTGAGCCATTATTACGTAGAAGCTGGACAACCCTTATGTAATTATTTGTCCATCAAGATAACTATTATTTTGTGTATTTATTAATCGTATGTAGTTAAAATTTCTTCAAGTAACTATTAAATGTTCCATGTGAAATCAATATAATAATAACATGATATTTTCTTTCAAGTACTTATCGTTTTCCAGACATTTCATGTAACCTTCACACAATGCATGTATTTGTTGAATGACCTTTAAAATGAGAATTAATAATTTTATGATAACATCATATGGTTTCCATGTTTCCTTAATAAAATATTGTTAAATTTAGATTTATAGAAACATAGCTTATCAATTACTATTAGAAAATCATTCAACTTAGTACAAAACACCCCAAAAAACCTCAAATTGGTTCTATTCCCTCTCAAAAAACTTTGACAAACATCTAAGATGGGGTAGACAATGTTCATTCATAGAAAAACACATAAGATTAAACAATTTTGTGTTCAAAATAACAGTTAAAATTTTTAAAATTGAATACGATATATGGGTTGAAATAAAAGAAAACACATTAATCAAATCCAATTCAACCTTCTCCCTTCAGACTACCCTATATGAATATCATAACATATACTATGTTATATAATTGAAATTCATGGTAAAAAAATATCCCCCTTTTATTTTATTTTTTGTAAAGAGGAAAATGAATTTCATTCAACAATATCACACATATCTACGAACCATCATTCAATAATTCTAATCCTAGCTGACTAAAATCGATGTAGGAAACAAGAACATTGAACATAAAAGTCATGTTTTCTATAAGAGAATAATTATTTACATTCAACACTATTCAACATTCATCCACATTTAAATGCTCATATGTTATATAATCCTCAAATTCATTCATGCACTTTATCCCACTAAAAATTAACATCACACAAACAACACTTCTTAAATAACTGGTTACCCATATTAATTCTCTCTAAAAATTATCTACCCGTTTAGAGAAAACAATATCAATGGTTACTCCCCCAATAAAAATTATCCTCCTAAAAAAAATTCAATGATATGATCAAAAATAATTTTTCATGTTTCCATTTATTTTTCTCCCCCTTGGAAAGTAATATCCAGAGATAATATGATAGAGGGAACAATACAAAATACCTTATCCTTGATATTTTTGAGGTTGAACACCTATATTTAACATTATATTTTGAAAATATTATATTGATTAAGGTTGGGTGAGCACATCAGATATATTCTACTTCAAATTAATATACCCCCAATTCAATACAACTATCAACACAACGTCATTGATAGAGTGATAGAAAATATCAATGTTTTTTCTTCGTGAATACAAAACAAGCTTTATTGAGAAATTTATTACACTTTGATTATCATAACCGAAGATGTGGAATCAGCACATTAACCATAAAATTTTCTAACTATATATGAATCCACGTTAATGAAGTTGTGTAGTGAGTTTTTATAACACTCCATGATTTTATGGTATGCATCTATTCAAATTTAATCTCTTTTACATCATACAAATAATGAAATATTATTATGTTATCATGATAAATAGGTTGTTAAATTAGAATAAATGAATAGTATTAACCACATTATTATGTTTATATATATTATATTGAATCAAATATATTTACATTCATGAAAATAATTTTCAAAGGCATACAATAAGAATAATTCCAATTTCACACATAAAAGGCTATATTTTTTTAAAGGTAGTTTTAACACCTTTTAATGGAGAAACAATTTTAAATAAAAGTTTTGACACACTAATAAATATTATTTATGAAAATAAAATTTATTTTTATAGGTTAAATTTTAATTTTATATTCAGTTGTATTTTTCATTTTTTCAAAAAAATATTTATGTTCACGTGAATAGTGAAAAATATAGATTTTCATAAAACTATCAATTTCATTATATTAAAATTATATTTATAATTTTAATTTCACATAATTGTAACTTAAATACTATTTAGTTATAAATAATTTAATTTATTTAGTCGTTATAACTAATTTTGGTAACATTGCATTTTTTGGGCATAATAATACATTTTAAAAAAAATGTTTTTTGTTGTGTTTTATAAGTTCAATATTATATTAAATTGTAAAAAATATATATTTTGAATTTATATAAATGGATTTCATAATCTGAATTATATGTTCCATATTTATCTAATATTCCACTTTTATTTTTTGGAAAAATTTGAATAGTTACTTTTTTAAATTTTGTTACCATAATATGCATAAAAAGAGTAATTTAGGTTAAAAATAAAATGACAAGGCTTATTAAATTACAATAAAATCATAAAAAAGTTTATTGGATGATTTATATTAAATACCTAACACCTAATGACATAATATTAAAATTTTAATGGAATATTTCCTATGATAATGAATTTTATATTATATAAATTAAACCAAATCACAGAAGTCAGTTTATTTGTCTTATACATCTATTTTGTGTCCACATTGGGAAAAAGAGTGTTTTTTAAAAAAATAAGTGTCACTTTTGATCTTATTATAATTATATTTGTGACGTAAAATTATTTACATATTTTGGGAACCATTTGGATGAGTTTATGATATTTATAAAATTTTTTCTAAGGAAATGAAAAAATTGTCTCAAAAATATGTTAATAACTATATTTATTTACAATGGTGTTATATATAATATATCTTCAAATATGTATACTATTATAAAATATAAAATTTTTATATACATCCTGGTATTTTGTTTTTGTTTTTTTGGGAAGAAATAATTACATTGAATATTCTTACAATTATGAAGAATTAATTATTTTATTAATGAAACAATCAAACAAATGTTATAAAAAATATTATATTAACTATTATTTGAATTAATTAATTTTGTCCATTAATTTTAAGAATTATTATGAAATATTACTAGAGTCATAAATGTTTTATTCCAAATTTATCTTGTTTTCTTATTTTCCAAAAGGGAAATCTAATGAATAGTGTCAACATTTATAGTTGTAATATTTTATCCAAATGATATTTCCTTAAATTATTTATAAATCATAATATGAATATTTACAAAAAATCGATTATTTATTGGTATAAATTTAATAAATCAATAATTTATGGTCTAATTAAAAAAATTCTATGTAAAAATTACCTTATTTTAATATTTAATACATTATTACGATAATTAAAATTATCTTCTATTAATTAAATCATTCAAATTGATAAGGTTTAAGTAAAAGAAAAATCATTTCAAAATTTTATTTCTTTATGATATTAAAATATTATCTCATATAATATTCTAATCCATTGAAACTTGGTTTCAATTTAATAGAAAATGAAATTATTATAATTTAATATTTAAGGATTTCCAAGGGGGGCCTCACCTTATTCATAAATGCGAAGTCCTTCCTTTATTTCATTTGAACACCATAAGGCTATTATCATGACCAATTTCTTCCCACATCTGTACATAAAATCATTATCCATGATATCTATGTCATGTATTCCCACACATACCATCTCTTGATCCCTTAAGAATATATCTAAAGAAATTCTACTGAAGAAGAGGTAATCATTTTAACGAAGTCATTAAAATTAATTTTTTACTTTACCTCCTCTAGACGTGTTATTACTGTTATAAAATATTATACAAAGAATAGTATATACTATGAATTTATATTATGTGAATAATACAACCATACTCTACATTTTAACCATCTCACAAAAAATTAAATCACCACACTTGCATATAAATGAACTATTGTCTCTACGTAGTGGAGTAATTTTTATTCTATGTTCAAAATTAAGGAAAGCATATGAAAATGTATTAAATGATTAAATATTATATTTATTATATTGATGTTATATTAATGTGGTAGATATATAACCAATTCAAGATTATTATGAATTAGAGGAGAAAACTTGCATATGAAAATGAAGTACTTTACACCAAAAACAAGGATCATAATAAAATAACATTGGAAAACCAGTGGTAAAATGTTATTAAGGGATTGTATATAATACCATATATATATATAAGTATTATTATTATATATAATATTTATATTTTTTAAATCTACTATACAATAGTTTGTAACACATTTTAATGATGTCAAACCTGGGGTTTGGGTTTTTCTTTTCTAAATTTTATTTCCATAAGATATACCTTATGGGATAATTATTTCTTATGTGTGGTTTCTGTATGTTGATATTTGATATATATTATTAGGAATTTATTTATTATCATATTATTTATTGTTATATTTAGTTTTATTCTTCTACAGTGATTTTGATTCAAATATTTAAAATGTTTTGGGGTAGTTCAGAATGTTTAAATATTATCTTCCCAAAGAATGTTATTAGTTATTTATTAATGGTATTTCTATTATATTGGATAAAGATAAACCCAAGTTATTATATCATGGGTCCAATTAATATTTATTTTCTTAAGTTATATTCACTCTTCTTCTATGTGTATTTATAGCTATGAAATAGGATATATACATTGTGGTATTCCTCACATGTTTTATTAAAAATACAATTTTAACTGTTAATTTTTTCTAAATTTAAAAGAGTTTTTTATATGGAATTATAGGCTTTTACCACTTTAATGATTCCTAATTATTTTTCATGATTTAGTGAAACATTGACAAGGACATATCCAAATAAAATCAATTCTTTTAAAATTATACAGTTTTTTAAATAAATGATTCCAAATTAAAATGGTATTTTCCTTAATGATTTATCAATGATTTTATTAGATTATTTTAATATATTTTAATACCCTCTATTGAATCTTATAAATAATTTATTTTTAACTATTATGTTAACATATTCCTTATTTTATTGAATGGATTATGATTATTTTTACTGGGGATATATTGTTCTATTAGAATTCACCATTTTACTCTGGATAGTTTATGATTATGTTTAATTATTGGCAATATTATTTACATTTCATATTCCAGTTTTAATATGAATATAAATGTTTATTTTCTTCCACCTCATTCATGTGAGGAATGTGTTGGACCTAATAACAGGCGAGTGGGGCCCTTATATCCCCTCGATGTGTCGGTAGGTCTCACGAGGAAAACTAGATTAAAATGTACTATTCATATGTAGCCAAATTATAAAAACATATATCCCATTGAAAATACACATATTTTATTTGAGAACAATATAGCTAAATTTACAAATTTGGTTAAATTATGTATTTCTTTCATAACAAGGGATATATAACAAAAAATTTAGTGATTATTATTTCTTTATAAAGATATTAATATTATTATAGAAATACAGAATGTAACTAAATATTGAAATTTGGATCCATGGTTCTCAAATAAAATATTCTTATTTTCAATGGGATTTATGGTTTTAAAAATAGGATATTTTGGAATAGAAAATTTTCTACCTAAAAAATTTATCCATGGACGCGTGTAGGACTCTATGTTTCTCTAGATTTATGGAAGACATTTGGGAAAATTAAATTAGAGGGGACTAATTTACACCATATTCATGTCAAATTTAATAAAAACTAATTTTAACACTAAATTATTAGAATAGCCTGAAAATTTGAATCTAAATAATACTGAGTGAAAAAGGAAAGATATAGAGGATATTTACATAGCTCCAAAGAGATAATTTAGAGAGAGTAAAATTAAAAGCGGGATGAAATATTTTAAAGGCATATTCATCAGTTTTAATAATGCAATAAAGGCCAAGGAATAATTATCCTCATACCAATACCACAATGAGAACTAGATTAGAATATTTTATTGTTGGTTTGAATCCCAAATAATGCTACTTCAGTTCATTAGAAGATGACTCTAATTGGGAAGAAGAATTTGAAGACTATAATAATTTGGAATTTGATCTTCGACTTTTCCCCTTTTTTATGTTTGAATAGTGGATGATTAGCCATGTTTTACACATCCTCGCAACCTTTTCCAAAGTTTTTCATTTTTAAAAAATTATCCTTGAACTAAAAGTTCATGGTATATTCCGAACAGTATAAATATGAAGGGTTTGCCTAGACTATTAGCAAGGAACATCCCTAGATATTAATTATTATTATTTATTATTATATTAAATGTTAAAATGATCAAGATTTTACATGTTGTATTTTTTTATAGAATATCTTTTAAGAATCATATAAATATTGTTTTCATTTATGAATGATATAAAAGGAGGTTTGGGATGTTATTAAACTATAAAATTAATTCATTATTTGGGGAGAAATAACTACTCTAATAAAAAATAAATTCATTTTATCCATTACTTCAAGAGAATTTGTTATTTCCATGGCACTCGGACTATGAACCATTTATCTGGTTCTATTATTTTACTACATCATATTTGTTTTATATGTGTATAATTGTAAAGGCTTATACTACCCACTAAAATTTGGGGTTAATGGTTTTGAATAAAAAACAAATAGTCTAGAATTGAATTCTTCCACTTTGTGGAAAAATTGTACTCTTTGGATTGTTCCTCTAGGTAAAAAAATGATAGTATGATTTCGGTTTAATCCTCATATAAAAAAAGACTATATAAATTTGTTGTGACTCTAGTTGTCTAATATTAATTATAGGATTCCATTAAGTTGGTTTTATATCATTCAGTTCATCAAATAGGTGATGATTAGACAGTGATCATTTAGATTTTAAATAATATAAATAATCATTTCCTTTTATTTTACACTGCTTTTAAATTTCAATAATGAAATAATTCTAAAATAATTTGGACCATTCCAATTCACACCTAGTTATTTTTCTATTTTAAATTTATAATTAAAATTATTATCATAGGTTGGCCCCAAGAACTATATATGTTTTATTTTTACAATCATTTTCTAAAATAATCATCTTCAGGAAAATATCTATTAAATACGAAAGGAACAAGTATGAATGATATATGGATACATCAACTACCACCTAATTTTGATGATACTATCTATAGATACTTAGAATCATGTATTGAATCACTATTAAAGAGTCATTATATCGATCAATAGAAAATCACATAATAACCATACAAGTTTCCCAATGAAAAAGCTTAATCATTAGTCGGTAATGATTTGGTAATGTATGAGTTTAATATTATGGTTATAAACATTTTATTTTGTGATATCAATAAAACATTTATATTCATGTGTCTACACGTAAAAATTCCCACGACATCATGAAAATTTTGAATGTTACACATCATGGATTAGATATGCTTATTAGAACAATTTTCAGTATATTAAGAGATAAATATCACGAATAAAAAATGATTGAAATGGAATCTATTAATTAGTTTTTTTATAGATTTATATGATTTTTAAATGTTATGATATCATTAAGAGAAAATCTAAAAAATCATATTCTTGTTGAAAGACTACTTGGATAACTTCATAAAAGGTTTAATTCTAAAATGGTTTGTATTCAAGAAAGTAGTAATTTGAAACAATATACTCATGATGAGATTATCAGATCATTATTGAAATATTAGTTATAAAATTAATACTATACTTATTAATACAACATAAAGAATAAGGTAATTTCATTTAAATCAAAATTTTATGCTTACTTTTCAAATTTAAATTTATAGAGAAATTTTAGGAATGATGATGCATAATCTACAAAGGGAGGATGTAGAAGTGAAAAATATATTGTAGAAGATATTGTAAAAAATATAAAATATTTTATTTCTAGGAGGATAATAAATTTCATTATATTTATAATAATTCTCAATATTTAGTTTTCTATGAGTATAAAAAGAGGGAGAACATCAATACTAATTATTTGAGCGTAATTAAGGTAATGAATAGTAGGAACCAACACATAAGGGAAAACATTACAATGGTAGTCATATGGGTTTTCATTTAGGTCTCATGATTTGATATAGAATATGGTTTAGAAAAGTATGTAGAATATTTGTTCTAAATATCTTTACTAAATAAACTAAGGCACTCTATATATTACGTTACCTTGGAATCTAAATCTAAAACCCCCACATTAAAGTGATTTTTTAAGGAGTTTGAATGATCTAATCATAAATAGGAAAAGATTTTTGTTTTATATAAGAATATTAGGAGTCAAACTAGGTTTGTTTATAAGTACAACAAAAGGAAAAATAAATCTTTTAATAAGTCTTAAAATAAAAAAATATATATATATTTTAATAATATATATTTTGGTCCTGAAAGTGATCAAGAAATTTTGGAGATCAAACATCCTGAATTTAAAAAGTTAAACAAATATATTGATTTCATTTCAATGTGTCGTGGAGCTAAAATAATAAATTTTGATAATATTCTTATGAAAAATGAAATTTATATTTTTATGTAAAATCTATCAATTTTGATTCAACATTATGAAAACATTAATAAAATAAATAGATTCTCTATAATGAACAAAAATAAATATGGTCTCATTTATGAAAATAATTAAAGAAAAAATTTTAAGACAATATTTATTAAAATCACTAATGGATGTACATCCACTAGTACAAGTTTTAGAGTTTATGAGAAATTTCATTATTAAAAATGAGTGATCCTTGATATTTTCAAAATCTATTGGACATACTAAACCTTTAATTTCTAAATATTTAACATCTATATTACATATATAAAACTCTATAAAATTGGTTTGGGTTCCCAATAATTCATATGCTAGTCCCATTGACCTAAATTTTCAAGGGTAGGAAAACCTTAATAAAATTATATATATAGAAAGTGTTTGTCGGATGCCTAAAAAATGAGTTTTGGTAAATGGAATGTTAATTTTAAAAACAAACGATGGTTGATATATTACTCATTCTATAATTCAATTATGGTTACAGATGTAATGTTACATTTTTGATAATTTTTATTTAAAGCTAAAAGGATTTGGTGAGGATAGAATTTCAAATTCTTTTATAATTTCTCAAGTTTTATATCTTGATATATTTAAGCATGATTTTGTAATAATATAGTAACTACATTATGATTTAATGTTTTTAAAATATCACAATGATAAATACATTACATTGAATGAAAGATATGTTTTATTTTATCCAAATATAAAGAACAATAATTATTCAAATAATTTTTTTAGAATTTACTGATCAAAATGTAAAATTATTACATGATATAAAATATAACAAAACAATTTGGTATAAGATTTTTGTAATATATAATTTCTGGTTGATGCATATTCTTTCCCTAAACAAACTAGTTTATCAATTACATGAAATATAAGAGGAAAACACCTTTTATTAATTGTAAACAACGCTGAATAAATTTCAAGATAATTAATGAAGTTAAAAATTATAAGTCTTATTTATCATATTCATATGGATTTATTTGTTCTAATAATTCCTTCTATTTGTATGGTTAATAGTTATAATTTTTCATTATTGATGATTTTATGAGACACATTAGTTTATATTCTTGTAGTCAAATATGAAACTTTGTCAAAGTGTATCACTTTTTTATAAATTTCTCCTAAATGACAAAGGAAACTTATTAAAATTAGTTATAATTTTTCATGTTGGAGAATTCTAGATTCTATAATTTATCAAATTATATGAAAAAATATGTATTCTCACATCTTCTCTACTCATTTAACACATCAAAAAATTGGTGTTTTAAAAAACAAAAAATTAAAACACTTCAAGGAATGTATATGACCATGATAAGTGATTTCAAAATATATAATGATTTTGGGTGTTAATATACGATTATATCTCATTATGTAAAAAATGTAATTATCTTAATAATTATTTTTGAAAAATATCCCTTATGATATTTAGAGAAGGAAAAACCTTAAAACAAGATATTTTAGACTCTTTACGTGTACATTTTTCAATAGTAATACTAATGATGCTTTAGATAAATTTGTGAAAAAATGTAAAGAAATAATAATGAAATGATATTCAAATAACTATAATTAATATAGAATATAATCTAAAAGAACCATGTTTTTTTAAGAATATCATCATGTTATGTTTTATAAAAAATTTGTGAATAAAACGAATGATGATATTGATCAACATGAAGATGAATTTATTAATTTGAAAATTGAATATGATGAACATCAAGGTAAAAATTTACATATTGTGGGGGATTTTTATTCTCAAAATGAAACTATTTTTGAATGATCTTGTATGACTCATAGATATCATCCAATAGATATGTCTATTTAAAATGTTGATTAAAATATTCATACTAGAAAATATGATATTAATATTCGGTCTTATAAGGATTTTATATCGGATTTTGTTCCAAATAATATTTATGAAACATCAACTGATTCTATTTCAATATTGGAAAAAAAATAAGAGATAAATAGTTTAACTAAAAAATGTGTTTGGACGTTAGTTGTTCCACAAAATTAATATCGTGTTATTGGAATAAAAGTTTTCATTAGAATCAAAATTGACGAATTTGGAAATATAGTAAAAAATTAAATTCAGATTAGTTTATCAAGGATATTATAAATAAGTAGGTATTAATTTTGAATATTTTTTCACTTACTTCTATATTAGAAGAAATTATAAAAGGATTATTTATACTTATTTTCATGGATTAAAATTATTTAAAATGTATTTTAAAACTATTTTTATTAATGTATATATTACTTATCAAGAATATATTATACATAACCCAAAGGTTTTATGATTAAATGATTAATTATTTAGATTATAAATATCTATGGTATTATACAGTTTCAAAGAATATTCTTAATCATAGTTGGAATATAGGTGACTAGTTTTAAATTAAAAAATCTCAAGAAAAAGGTTGATCCAACATTGTAATTAAGAAAAATTATAATGATATATTGATTGAAAAAATTTATAATGATTATAATATTTTTTCATCTTCATGTAAAGTTTTTTAATGGTTTTTTATATTTTATTACTTATAAATTTAATAAAAGTATGATGGTGAAACATGAATTTTTCCTTATTTTTCAAATATTTCAAAGAAAATATGACATTTTTCTTATTGAAACCAAGCATGGTAAAGATATAGATAGTATATTTAACTTCAAATCATATAAAAGATAAAATAATCCCTTAAAAACTACATTAAAATTAGATTTCTCTAAATCTAGGAAATATATTGATGTCAAAGCTTACATAGGGATGACTCCATTTTTTTGTACTAAACAACTTCCAACTAATATTAAATATATTTAGTTCACATGTGTGAAATATTTAAAATTAACTCTATCGAAATTAACTTTCAATATATTAAGAGAAGTTTTAGATATGTTAAAGGATATTTGAATCATGATTTTTATTATCCTACAAGAACTAATTTTGGTTTTATAATCTATTATGATTCTAATTTTGGGGGATTCAAGGTAGATAGAAAAATCACTTCGGATATGTGTCATTTAAATTGTAAATATTTAGTTTCCTTATATTCATAGAAAAGAAATATATTTCACCTTATTCTAATGAATATGAATGTATAGTTGTTTAAAATTATTACTCTTAATCATTATTGATTAAGTAAACCCTTTCATATTTTTTCTTTATTTTGAAAATATTTTTTTTTTCAATGAAAACAATTCTAAAATTTCTATTGGAATAATTCCCTTAAATCCATCTAGACTAATAAAATTTGGTTTAAATTTCACATTCACAGAGAATATGTTCAAAAAGATAAATAAAATATGGAATTAAGTTTTACAGAGAATTAGTTGACTTCCATCTTTACTATAACATTAGATTTTACTTTCTTTGGGAAAATTAGGTTTGAAATTGGAATGATTTATATTTAAATTTTGTTTTTTTCTTCCACATATTTTTTGGTTGCTTTACTATGTATATATGCTGATTTTTAGAAAAATAATAAATATTCTGATCTAGAATATGTTTAATATTTTTATATTTCTATACAAAAAAAATATATGAAATTTTTATTTTGTATTATAATTACAAGTTGATGTGTACTTACTTTTTAATCCTAATCATTCCATAAAACGGTCATTTTTTGAATTATTTCTCATTAACATCCATAAACTATTTAAACATTATTAAAAAAACATATAATTCAAAATTTCAAATAGATGTCATTAAAATGGACCCTTGAGGCATTTTATGTTATTTACATATTTAGAAAAATATGACAATATTTATTTTTATTTTTATTTTATCTTGATATTTATACATATAAAATACAATAAATATGTGTATAGTGTTTAAGTACTCCTTGGATGAAATTCATTAATTATGTGTTAATAATTAGGAAATACCACAATATGATTAATTATATGTTCACTTCATTGAAGCTTTGTAATTATAATTTCACATAGATTTATTAACTATTACCATTAGGTTTTTATGCATTATATTTATTAAGGTATACTTTAATCTTATTGTTGTATTTTTTTGATTAAATTATTTTTATATTTCTTTTTATAATTATTTTTGACATGTTTTATATGTTTTCTAATTTTTTTTGAGACTAAATATGTAATTTTGGACCTGTAAATTTAATTTATACTTGTTTTTTATTATTCTAACATAGAAAATTTAATATCACCAAGTAGAAAAATTGGAAAAACACATTGCCTATTAAAAGTATATGTTTCTGTTTTTAGAACCATGTACCCAAATTTCCATATTTTGTAACCTTATATATTTTTACAATATTAATGGATACATATCTCTAAATTTAGTTATTATTATTTATTTTTAAATTAAACACAATTATAAAAATATAATTACAGTAGATAAAAGTATTAATATCACTTTATCATGAATCCAATTAGGTAATAATTCACAGAATGTTTTCAGTCTGAATTCTACAGTGTTTTTGAAACTATTGTCTAAATATATATAAATGATATCATGAGATATAGAAGTCCAATTGAGGGAATTATCCATTATTTCAAAGCCTAAATAAATTATATAAGTTATTCAAATAGAATTAATGTTTTTTTTTGTAGTTCATAGGGTCTGATTTATGTATGAAATTTTATAAGTCAAGAAATTAACAGATTTCAAAATATTTGATATGTGAATTTGGTTATGGGAATTCAACTATGTGAATTATCCAATGTGAATTATACTATGTTAATTGACATAATTGAATATGAAAATATTAATTAACTTATGTGAATTTTAATACATGTATTCTCTTGGATGATTTTGATTACATGTATCCACTTATATAGAACATAACTATATATATTTGGTTTCACGGACTAATTTATATACATACAGAAATAAAATATATGCATTTTCATATGTTATACATTAAGATAAACGAAATTTTTTTATAATCAGTGAAAAAAATTATAAAGTATTTTGAGTTTCTTGTGGTTGTTCAGAAATCATGATATATTCCATGGGTTTTTATATGATTCAAGTTTCCACATTCTCTAATTTTTTATTAATGTTTTTAATGTATAATTATTCCTAAAATTAAATATTAATGGTCTAAAAATCATGTTTTTTTAAAATTGATATATAAGGAATAAAATGTTATTCAAATGTTACAATCATGTATAATTGTTGACGATGAAATATTGGAACTTGTGATATTTAAATTCAAATTTGATAAATTAAGAAGTGTTTGTCTTCTATAACATCCGGAACTATTGGAGAATATAAATAATTATTATTTACTATTTTATTAAATGTTTTATGGAGTTTTTTCATAGAGGTTTTATTTTTTATTTATTATATAATAGGACAGACATAAAATACATTTTAAATTAATAAATTATATACAATGAAGTTGAGTATTTTCCTATATTGGCCAAGTGTTTAATTATTTGGTCATCAACTACTACTACTAGTACAAGTAAATTCATTAGATCCTTTGCTATTGGATATTTTATTTCTTCCTCATCACTCATATAATAAATCATTCATCTAGTTTGGTTGGTTTACTTATTTGTATTATTTTCTTGTCTGTATAATTTTAATGGTTTATACTACATTTTAAAATGTAGAATTTTGGGTTGTAATTTCCAAAAAAATATATATTATTTTTTTCCTCTAGTAGTAAAAAGTAAAATTATTCTGTTTCTGGCTCCAATTATAAATTTTTATGTCTCTTTTAGAGATTCGACTCCCAATGAAGAGGGATTTGGAATAGGGTTCTGGCTCTGTGTGTGAAAAAATCATTGTAATATTCCATTTATATGGTGTAATATATTTAATTTAAAGAAAGGTGTGAAGATTAAAGTAATATAATCTTTTTCCAAACCTCTATAAAAACATTTTAATCATTTTCATTTATTTCAAACTATTATTACATTAAATCTCTGATTTAATTCTGAAATCGTTTAAAAAATGAATTAACAACGTCATAGAAATTTTTTCATAATAAATATAGGCCAACAACCCAATATAAGAGTGATCTAGTTGATAAAATCCTTCATTAGATTCTTATAATAGTTGAAATCTACTTTCTATTTTTAATTGAGATATTTCATGTTGTTTCTGAATCCCTCTCCTTTGAGTGGGTAGACTCCACCTCAAGTTATATCTTCAATGAGTCTAGTGTGACTATTATATTGGTAATTCAAATAAAAATATTATTTTTAGGCCCAAAACCACCAAACAACAAATAATAACCCAATAATCACCATTACTAATGGAAACACTATGTTGTCTCAAACTATGTATATGATTTTCATCCTTATTTTGACCATCAATACTGAAACCTTATTGTAAATTTTTTTTATTGAACCGATGAAATAATCATATTCTGAATATTATTCTAAATATATTTTTAGATTCTCCAATTTTAGTATATTCTTTAACAAAAATCAAATTTTCATAATTTCTATTTTTTGTGACTCGTCGAATATATTCAGAAATAGGGTATACTTAACTATATTACTCTTCTTAGATACTCTAATAATATTTTCAACAAAAATTTAATCCAAGAATAGAAATTTTTTTGTGTTATTCTATTTTATTATTCATCTTTGAGAATTCACTAATTTTTTTAATAGATATTTGAAAAATTATTTTTTAAAATTTGAGTTCATAATTATCATTTTACAGTTTCAATTGAAAAAAATCAAGATAATTCCCTAAATCAAAATCGATTTCATCATTTTTGATACAGATATTTTTATTCTCATATTCAAATAATTTAGTTGTCATTAATTTTCATTAAAATAATATTTTTTTATTCTTCATGGGATGATTTCATATTGTTATAAGATTGATCATCATTATTTAAGATTATATTACCCATATCATGATTTAAATTTTTTTTGAGATGCATTAAATAAATTCTCTATTTAGAATGAACTCAAATTGATTTTAATCACCTTTACATCTATTATTTTTCCTTCCATCAGTAGGGAAATATTCATTATAACCAATCGTAATGAGAATTATTTCACTGACATCAATGTTAGTAACAATTCTGTATTCCTCATCACAATATTCACCTTTCTCATATTTTGATAAATGATCATATTTTGGTTATTTGGGAAATTTTTACCTATACCACATTGAATTTTTTTTACCATGAATAATTCTTATTTTGGGATCGTCTAGATATATAATCATCTTCATTATTGGATTCATTTTCTTTTAGTTTTTGATAGTTTACTATAAAATATCAAACAATCCACACAATCAAATCATTTATGTAAAACCATGGGATTTTAGAAGAGTAGAATTATGTTTAATAGTTTATATGACCTAATATAGAACGATTATAAGGGAATTTAACACCCCAAACCATTATAATATATTTATTTTTAAATAAATTAAACCTCTTTTATTGATTTTCATACATGCAACGCCGGGTTTAAATGAAATGTGACAATCTACTAAAATATTATTATTTAAACATAACCATTGTATCATAGATATTAAATTATTGGGTATAAATAGGACTAATTAAAATATTGGAATTATATGTTTTTCACTTATTTAAGATAATTTCAGTGGTTATATGTTAATTATAAATAAAACTAGAACCATTTGACAGAAAAAGATTCATTTTCTAAAATCTTGTTTTGTATTTCTTTGTGAACATAACATAAAATTAATTTTACCACTTATTAATGTTTTTCGAACAAATAAACTATTTGTTTAAAATCTAATTTAAAAATTATCTTGTGTTTGTT
Source organism: Viscum album (assembly GCA_963277665.1). NCBI lineage: Eukaryota > Viridiplantae > Streptophyta > Magnoliopsida > Santalales > Viscaceae > Viscum > Viscum album. The sequence continues at coordinate 1,381,226,466 of OY728127.1, forward strand.
TTTGAGAAATATTTGAAAAGATTAAATTTTCAAAGATAGCTTTTATTAACAACTATCATCTCAGTCAAATTAATTAAAAAGACAAATGATAGTATAAATTAATTATAATGTAAAATTGGATCAATTTTAATACATTTTAACTAATTTAGATCATTTTTTTCTATTTTTTGTTCAATATATATATAAAAACATTCCATATGTATTATAACCTTTCTTAGGAAACTTGATTTTTCTTCTCGTCGTCGCGTTCATTTTTAAAATTAATTCCACTAATTATATAAATATAAAATAAAAAATGTATAAAATTGATGAATAATAATAATTAATATTATACAATGTGGTCAAATTATAATTTTACCATAATGAATAGTGAAAATAGAAAAAAATGTGATAAAAGTAAAAACTAATTTATATAGGGTTTAACTAAAAACATAACGGTTAAAATAACCCAAATATTTCCAAAACCGATTTTTGGTAACTATATAGATATTATCAACTCTGATGGTCTACAAGGATCATTTTTAGGATTTTTTCACAGAAAATCTTTAGTATCACATTACATTCTAAAAAAATTCATGGGTGTCCTCTCCCTCACTTATAAAAGGCCTCCCCCTCTCCTCTCATATTCACACTTCATAAACCATTTATTTTGGCCAATACCTACCAAAATATCATCTATAATTTTATTCCCACTTTTTATAGGTATTATTTTTATTAGTATGACCTTCTAAAAATGCATCAGTTAAAATCTAAAAAGACACTCCAAAGAAGATTAAATTTATTGCATTTGTGTATTTATTTTATTAGTTCATTAATATAAATAAAATCTATTAAAAAAGTAATACTATAATTATAATAGTATAAAATAAATTTTTATATTCTATTATTTTAATAAAGTAAAAAATATCCATCCCCACATCTATCAAATGGGAAAAGAAACAATTAATCGTGTGTACAGGGGACTACCGCTTCGTGAAGTCATGTAATTAATTTTCCATTGAAATAATTAATGGATGCAAATAATGAATATTTTAAAATATTTAAATGATATTTATGACATTATTATTATTCTGAAATTATTATATCATGTATACATTTTCACTTTCAATTCCATGGGGTATATAATAATATCGCTCGTGAGTATGGCAGAATCGCACCTCGTTAATTGATGTGGATCTTATTTTTATTAATATTTACATGGAAGGAATTAAGGTTAAAATTAATTAATATATATGATATATATGAACTAAAATAATTTTGGGACTATAATATAACATATAACTCCTTACTTTTTAGTCAGTTGGAAAACAATAACGTCTATTGTGTGTTTGTGTGGACTACCACCTCCACATAGTAATGTGAAAAGTTTTTCTTTTAATTTTTACAAGGATGGTAATAAGGATGTATTTTATTAATAAATTATATATATATATGATAATAATTACTTGGGATATTTGATTTATATTTTATTTTTCATTCATTTCCTTTTGTTGGAAGAAATGGATACAATTTTTATGTATATATATATATAGAATGTCATCTCCATGAATAGTGTAATCCATTTTCTATCTCTAATTTTTATCGAAAAAACTAAATAGATATATTATTAACATATATGAAATTTATATCATGGATAAAATTATGGAGATTATGGGACCATGATAAAAATAAAAGTACTCAAAACACAAAATCAAAACATACATGAGTAACAATGTTTTTATTACTAGAAATAATGATTTTAACATGTAATTTTAAAGGAATAGAAGATAAGGTTCCATAAGTAAATTATATATACTATTATATATATGAGTTTGGTTAATAATATATTTATAATAATCTAATGGTTATTATTTATGAGGTTCAATCACATATGAAGAAATTCTTACCATAGGTTAGGGGTTCTCATCTCACTTTTACTTTTCCGAGACTTATGCTATATTCCGAAATTATTCCTTTCTATAGTTTATATACATCACATTTTAATATGTTATATCAGGAATATATTTATTTTCATATTATTTAATGTTTCATTTGTTGTAATTCCTTTCATAGGGATTATGATTCAAAAGTAATAAATGTTGAAAGAGTCTTATTTCTCAGTCTCATTTTAATCATATTTTTTACAATTCAATTTATATTAAAGGAAATTATTTTATAATTTTTTAACAAACCAATTAAATTTATGTATCCACTATTTAATCATGACATTTACAAGTAATTATACCAATTTTACAATTTTTATACTTAAAATAATTCTTAAAAGTTTTTTTAAAAATATAAATTCATTTAACTATTTAGTTGACAATATTTGTTTCTTACATGATCTTGTTTTATAAAACTATAAAAAAAATTATTTAAGATAACCCAAATGATTTATTAAATATATTTTTACCCATGTTTTTCTTATCATAAAAAAATGGAAAGGAATATTCTTGAATATTTCCAAATAAGTACCTTTTCGATTTTACCCAAAATTTTATAAGAATATTTATTTCAATATATGTGGAATGTATGGAATTTCCCACTATTAAAACAACTCATTTTTTCAAGGTAACATATGTTGAGTCGGAACAATAACAGGAAAAGATGGCAAGAGGGGGGGTGAATTGCCTTTTAAAAAATGATTAACAAATTAAAATCAAAGTAAAGAATGCAGCGGAAATAAAAGAGGCAATCACACAAGAAATTGTTAACGGAGTTCGGCCAAAACCCGGCCTACGTCTCCGCTCCCAACTCAACCGTTGAGAGATTCCTACCGCTTGCTTTTCAATGGTTTTAGCAAGAAACCCACTAGGCTTTGAGGTAGCACTAGGACCTATTACAGCTTTCTTTTTGTGGTTTAGCAAGAACCCACTTGCTTTCAATGGAATAGAAAGAACCCACTAGCCTTTTTAACGGGTGAAGGCTAGCTCACCGTGACACAAGCCTTTAAAAAGGAAAGGCTTGAAGAAACCTCTTCACACCTTAGTGGTGATGTGAAACCCAAAAGAAAGGGGGAAGAGAAAATGTGTTGGGGTTTGTAGGCACAAACCCAAAATTAAAGCTCAAAATAAATAAAACAATAAAAACCGTATTGTTGAGAATCCTTGGGCGCCAAAGGTTGAATGGAGTTGAAGACGTGCACTCCCAAGCTTCTATGGTGGTGCTACTTGGATGTGGAATTGGATTGGAGCAGTTGTGGTTCCCTTGGAGCAATCCGCCGGAGGTTTGCCAAATGAGGAGAATTGTGTTCGTTGGCTTCACAATGCTTAATTATGGTCCGGAAATTATTCCGGGGCTTCAAGGTCCTTTATTTATAGAGGGGGAACCCTCATATGGCCGTTGGAGGCCTTTGGAGCCGTTGGAAAGGCTTTCGGAGCCGTTGGGAGGCAAGTGGAGCAGCCTGGTCAAAGCCCCAACGACTAGTTTGACTGGGCTACCGGCTGGCCGGTACAGGGCCACCGGCTGGCCGGTGCCTTGGATGTTGAGAAGTGCTTCTGCCCAGGAGCCACCGGCTGGCTGGTGAGAAGGCCACCGGCTGGCCGGTGGTGAGACAGTAGGTCTCACTATTGAACCAGGATGCCACCGGCTGACCGGTGACAGAGCCACCGGCTGACCGGTGGAACCTGGCAGTGGGCAATGCCTCTGCCAGGTCCACCGGCTGGCCGGTGCCATCACACCGGTTGGCCGGTGGACTGCAATTCAGTCCATTTGTCGGCTTTCTTGGGCCAATCCTTTGGCAATCTTGTGCCTATCATCCACAACACTTAAAAACAATGTTAGATAAACAATAAGGTGATTGTGATCATGAAAATAAAACAACGAGGGGAACGAGAGGTACAACAATCTCCCCCTATTTTGATGATCACAATCACCAAAAAAATTAATGTAAAAAACTGAAATTGAAAGGAAATGCTAAGCATGATGAAAAGGATTCTCCCCCAATCAATCAAGAAATTTCTCCCCCTTTGTGATTATCAAAATAGCTTGGGGCATAAAACTTGATTGAGGGAAAAAGTTTGAAAAACTAGATTTTGAGAATTGAAAAATAAATTGAGATAATTGAAATGAAAATTTGAATAACAGTTTGAATTGAAAGTTTTGAATCAAAATTGAGATGAAAATTTTGAATTGAAAGTTTGTACTGAATGTTTTGAATGAAAAATTCGAATTGAATATTTTGAAATGAAAATTTTGATACCAAGTGTTGAAATTGAAAGTTGGAATCGAAAATTTTGAAATTGAAATCGAAAGGGCTTAATTTGAAATTGAAAGTTTGAATTGAAACAAAAAGCTTAAACAAACCTAACTCCCCCTAAGTAAAAACAAAAAGTCACCGGGGAGAGGGATTTTGAAAAGAGACAATTTTAGGCCCGGAGAGACTCGCTAGAAGGGATTTTTCAATCCATACTTGTCTCAAGGCGGGTCTTCTCCTAAAAAATTCGTCCGAAAAGAAAATACTTTTGGGATGACCATACCGGGCGTTTTTGCAATCGCATTCATAAATTAGGTGCCCGGGTTTTTTACAATAGTTACAAAATTTAAAGCAAGAGCTCCCCCTAACAAAAACAGTGGGTGCATGGGAGGAGGAGGCTTGGTTGGTATAGCCAAGTCCTTGGGTGGTTCTAGATATTCGTTGGGAACCTAGGAGATTGTTCAAATTTTGTTCCCCTTGGGTGAACTTAGCTAGGGTTTCTCTAAGGTCCTTGATGGTTGATTCCAAAGAATCAACATTGGGAAAATTTTGGATTTTAAGGGAGAGTTCCTCCTTCTCTTTGAGAAGTTGTTCTTTTTCGGAGGAGAGTTTTTTGAAATTCTTTTTCAAAGCGACAAATTTTGATGAAAGCTCATGAAAACCATTTTCTAATTGATCTCTAACATGTGAGAGTTCTTCATAAGATAGATGATTAAATGAATTAGAAGAACTAGAGGAGGAAGAGGAGGAAGAGGAGAAAGATACCTCATGTTTTGCCATTAGGCAATTATTACCATTGTCGCTCGAGGAGAAAGAAGAGAAGGAGGAGCTATCACTCCAAGTTTTCTTTAAAGCCTTCTTCTTCTTCTTCTTGAACCTTTTCTTGTGAAGTGGGCAAACGGGCTTGATCTTTTCGCAGGGTTCTTGCTTTTGAGTGGGTTCTTGCTTTGGAGCCTCGCTAGTACCTTCATAGGTTAGTTCTAAAAGCTTCCAAATATCATGAGAAGATGTGCAAGAAGAAATACAATAAAAAACATTACGGTCAAGACCACAATGAAGAGAGTTCATGGCTTTGCCATCAAGCTCAAAATTTACAATGTCTACGGGGGTCCATTTAGACTCATCGGGAGAGGAGAGGGAAACTCCTTGCATAACAATTTTAAAAATTGGATAGCCAATACTTTTAAGAAATGTGGTCATGCGGGTTTTCCAAAAACTATAATCGGCTCCATCAACGAATGGAGCACGATCCAAAGAATGTCCTTCTGGGGCGTAAGAGGTTGAAGCGGTAGAAGCCATCAAAAAGGATCTTTAATTTGAAACCGGTTAGGGAATTATTCAAATACGTCCCTCTGATACCAATTGTTGAGTCGGAACAATAACAGGAAAAGATGGCAAGAGGGGGGTGAATTGCCTTTTAAAAAATGATTAACAAATTAAAATCAAAGTAAAGAATGCAGCGGAAATAAAAGAGGCAATCACACAAGAAATTGTTAACGGAGTTCGGCCAAAACCCGGCCTACGTCTCCGCTCCCAACTCAACCGTTGAGAGATTCCTACCGCTTGCTTTTCAATGGTTTTAGCAAGAAACCCACTAGGCTTTGAGGTAGCACTAGGACCTATTACAGCTTGCTTTTTGTGGTTTAGCAAGAACCCACTTGCTTTCAATGGAATAGCAAGAACCCACTAGCCTTTTTAACGGGTGAAGGCTAGCTCACCGTGACACAAGCCTTTAAAAAGGAAAGGCTTGAAGAAACCTCTTCACACCTTAGTGGTGATGTGAAACCCAAAAGAAAGGGGGAAGAGAAAAGGTGTTGGGGTTTGTAGGCACAAACCCAAAATTAAAGCTCAAAATAAATAAAACAATAAAAACAGTATTGTTGAAAAGCCTTGGGCGCCAAAGGTTGAATGGAGTTGAAGACGTGCACTCCCAAGCTTCTATGGTGGTGCTGCTTGGATGTGGAATTGGATTGGAGCAGTTGTGGTTCCCTTGGAGCAATCCGCCGGAGGTTTGCCAAATGAGGAGAATTGTGTTCGTTGGCTTCACAATTCTTAATTATGGTCTGGAAATTGTTCCGGGGCTTCAAGGTCCTTTATTTATAGAGGGGGAACCCTCATATGGCCGTTGGAGGCCTTTGGAGCCGTTGGAAAGGCTTTCGGAGCCGTTGGGAGGCAAGTGGAGCAGCCTGGTCAAAGCCCCAACGGCTAGTTTGACTGGGCTACCGGCTGGCCGGTACAGGGCCACCGGCTGGCCGGTGCCTTGGATGTTGAGAAGTGCTTCTACCCAGGAGCCACCGGCTGGCCGGTGAGAAGGCCACCGGCTGGCCGGTGGTGAGACAGTAGGTCTCACTATTGAACCAGGATGCCACCGGCTGACCGGTGACAGAGCCACCGGCTGACCGGTGGAACCTGGCAGTGGGCAATGCCTCTGCCAGGTCCACCGGCTGGCCGGTGCCATCACACCGGTTGGCCGGTGGACTGCAATTCAGTCCATTTGTCGGCTTTCTTGGGCCAATCCTTTGGCAATCTTGTGCCTATCATCCACAACACTTAAAAACAATGTTAGATAAACAATAAGGTGATTGTGATCATGAAAATCAAACAACGAGGGGAACGAGAGGTACAACAACATATATAATTTCAAATTTTTATCTTAAAATAAAATTAATTTCCAAAAAAAATTGAATTTTTTTTAAAATAAATATTTTAAAATTAAAGATGTTGTTTCCCTCAATAATTTGTAAAATAACATTTTTTTTGTTCATTATATTCATCAACAAGATCAAAACATTGTAATAAATAAAATACATTAAGGATATTTTGTTACGATACAATCCTTTTTATTTATCTATATAGTTTATGATCATTTTGACTAGGGATGTATTAGTTTGATACCATTCATATTTCATTAAATGGTTTTGGGTTATCTTTATTAATTGGGTTAATTTATGACATTACATATGTCAATTTTTAAATAATAAAGTTTTTGTTAATTATTTTTTACTTCTTTATTATGAAGAGTGAATTGGATGTAATAATTGACAGGAATGGACCTTTATATTTCCTTGATGAATTTTTATGTCCCATAAGACAATCTATCTTGGGGTTTGACTGAGGCCTTACCCATTTATGTTAGATAAATTGACCAGTGGAATTCATATTATAGTTATGATTTATGACAAAAGTAATTCAATTATTGTGATATTTGTCATTGATTTTCATGTTATTACTCAATTATTTATAATATCCATGGAAACGTTTCAACCTCATTTGATTATGTATATAGTATTTTTATTTAATTATTCATAGGCTCCACCATACTCATAACCTTAATGGGAATTTTATCTCACCATTCTCTTATGTTTCTTTCCTTGAGATTCAAATATGAGAACGATGATTGATTTGTTGGTTGATAATATTGGAAATAATAATGCACTTTATGGAAAAACATTTGTAAATTATGTTATCATTTGTAAAATTAGATTCATGTATGTAAATATCTTACCGGAATACTAAAAAATTATGTCATTTGGGATGTGATTAAATTAATCTTATGCCAATGTAATAATGATACCACCAATTCAGGGCTATTAGGGTTGTTTTTTACCATTTTGGTTGTAGATTCACTTTGAACATTCCTACTCCTATTGTAAAGAACCGAAAATCATGTGGGATTTTTTTTAATACATGGGATTTTTATGAGTCCATTAAAATTTACGGTGCTTGATTCGGAGGCCTGGTGTACCCATAATCAATTTATGAATTTTTTGTTCGGGTACGTTCCGTAAACGCACGAGCGGGTTTTTATAACTTTTGAACCGGTGCCTGGAACTGAAATCTGAGGGCACTGTTGAACCCCCAACACCGTTATTTGCTTATGGGGCTTTCATTTCAATGGCTGTGAGTCAATATTTGAAGATAGTTTTTTGGTTTTTTGTGGAATAATAAAATAAAATATGTGCATGTCTTATTTTATTTTATTAGTTAAAACCTCCTCTGGGAAGTTGGTGGTGGGGCCACCACACCGTAACCTCCCATGAGAGGATAGGGTGGTAGGGACCACCCTAACTCAACCTCCCATTGGGGGATAAATGAGGTGGGGACCACTCGGGTTTGTAACCCCTTGAAACTCTCCATTATGTGGGGAGAACCCTTGAGCTCCCATCTTTATGTTGAAAAATCCATCCAATTAATTATTTTGAATCTTTTTGAATTTTTGAGCTAAAATTTAAATAATGGATTAAATTAATCCATTATTATTGAGGGGTTGGAATTTTCATCTGGTTGGAGCTTGGAAGATAGGAGAGCTTGGGGAGAAAAAAAATTCTCTAACGGTGAACACTTCTTCTACCAAGGAAGAACGATCTTCAACCGGAACAAGGGAAGAAGGGACGTCCTTGAAGAATGTCGATGATGTAGTCCTCGACTTCTTCTCCTTCTTTTCCAACGTCAATGATAAGATATCTGACATTCCATGGCATCGTTAATGAACTACTTATCCGATGGAGGGGTTTGACCTTGTTTTCATTTCTTATTATTCGTTTTCCTTCGTGGATTATAATTCGAAGCCACTTGATATCACCCTAATGCAGAGGGCATGATCTGAACAAACATGGGAATAAACCTATATATTCCTTGTGGAATTTGACGTTGAATGTTTCATGATTATAGGATGAGCGTTACTCATCAACAATGTTTTCAGATCAAAGGAGGTGTCCTGAGGAGTGCGTGACTTCTTCCGAAATGAGAAATTGGGCCACCAGAACTCATCATGTGACCCACGGAAGGTTCGCTGGCGGTTAGAACCGACAAAGGACACTGGCTGAATAAAGGAAGGGTGGATGGAAAACCAACAGGACAAGTGGATAGCGGCGGTGAAACCGCATTACTGGAGGAGAAGCGGTGGCCCCTGGCCGCGATGGTGCTGCGGCGGTCGGTGCAAGGATAGCCGTGAAAGAAACTGGCAGCTCAAGCTACCGGGTCGATCGAGAAGGAATGGCACAACATCACCGTGTTTTGGAGAAGAAGAACTCATGGCCCCTGCCCATGGCTGTGCAGCAATGGCCAGCACATGTCTGAACCCGATGAAGACTGGCGGCCCGAGCCGCTGGGTCGCCAGATAAGGTGTGGCGCAACCGGCCCAACACGGGAGAGGTCTGGCCACTCGGCCATTCTGGAGGAGTGGGACCCACCATGGGTCCCTCCTAACATGGACCGGCACCACCTGGCACCATTTTATCTCCCACCCGAATGGAATAGCCATTTGGTATTTCCAGGGGGCGCGCGTCTTCCCCCTGCACGCGGCTAGGGAAGACCCCCTCGGGCCGCCGGGTTAGACCCAGCGCGGGCCGCTGGGCCGGACCCTGTGCGGTTCGGGCTGCGCTTGCGGGCCAGGTCGGATCTGCGGACCGGGGCGGACCCACGAACTGGGTCGGACCCCAGTCCTGACCTGTTTGACCTGATTTCTCCTTTTGGACCATAACGTGGTCTACAGGTGTCTGATTGATGAACTGTCTATGGCGACAGAAATCTTGGAGTGAGACGGTTCTGTTGGCATACCCCAGATGAGGTTTGGACGCAGTTTCGGTATGGCCAGGTTAGAATAACCATAAATCCAATCGGGCCCTAGGAATGTAAATACCAATAACTCTGAGACCGAGCATCCAATTGACGCACCATCTATCTCGTTATGTTCTTTTTGACGAGACGGAACATCATGACACTTCTACATGGGACTTCATGATAGTTGGAGTATCGACCTATAGATCGTGGAGCTGACTCTCCCAGAGACGAGAGAGCGGATTACGGAGACCTAGTAGCTGGCTAAGACCTGATGACTGCTTGACTGATTCGACTTGGAGTGATTCGAAAAGCCCAGTGGGGAGCATCTAGTAGTTGGTGGGAGACCCACGGCGGAGGAGCGCCTGGTAGTTGTTGGCATACCTGCAGTACGCGAAAGGAGGAGTACCTCTACAGTATATTAGGGGGAGCGCCTGGTAGTTGGCGGCAGACCCACAGAGGGGAGCACCTCTGTGTGAGCACTGCAGACCCATGTTACTCGACAAGAGGAGTACCTCAGTAGTCCAAGGTTAGTAGGAAGCACCTGGTAGTTGGTGGCATTCCCACTGTACTCGAAATATGAGTAAATTCTAGAATCCATGGTTTCGACAATGTAAATATAAATCATGGTTGATCTAAGTTAGTAACTTCTGTGTTTACCTAATGATTGAGATTGATTACTTGATAACTTTGGTATATGTTTGGGCATATACCTAACTGAGGTTATCTATTGATTTCATTCTTTCTGGTTTATCCTTGATGGATTTTGTAAGGCCTTGAGGGTCTCGGGGTCCCTACTAATTATCTTTATACTCACCCCTTCATGGGCTATGCTCGAACATCATTGGGTTGGTTTCAGACGACGGACTGCACTGACTGAGGATCAGAGTTGCAGGACTGGACGGTACCCAGAGGTGGACCTCACAACAAGTTGGTACACGGAGTATACTGACAGAAGTAGAGTGTTGAGGAAGCCATCTGTACTTACCATTCAGTTAGGATGTCCCATTATCTGCTTTACTTTTATTTAGTTGTACTTGTTTTTCATTTTTATTGTACTCTATTGTTGGGCTTGTATTTTTGACCCCTATAAGTTTAAGCACTCCTTTTGTATACGGTTTTACTAAGTGTGTTTCTTCTAGCTATACTCTGTCGTGTTTGTTTTTATTTTATTAAGTCAATCCCTTACCAGTTTTAGGGATTTACGCTTTTGGTGCTAGTCACCAGCCCCTGGCCTATGGATGGCGGGCTTGGGGTTGTCACAGCACGGGCCCTGGGGGAAGGGTTGTGATAAATTGGTATCAGAGGAGTTGGTACTACCATAAAAAATAGGACTCTAATCTTTCTTTTCTATGAAGCAATAGTGTTAAGGGTACCGAGTGTGGTTTTTAGTTTCGGGAGTCCGGTGTTGGTGTGGCGGCCGACGTATCCATACACTAGGACCCTGACTTCTAATTTCCGACTCAGTGCACGAAAACATTGATTGCATGTGGGTTGTAAAAAGATTTTATTTATGTCAGCTCAACCAGGTCAGTTCACTAGGTATAATCTTTGATTGTGTCACATCTGATTCTTTCAGGATTCCTCCCCGCAGATGACCAACGAGAGTCCCGAGAGTTGTATACACAGATATCCCAACGAGCGATGAGGCCTCGGTATAGGGCCCTTTTCCAACGGAGGAACCAGGGTTACCACTAACCGTTGGGCCACCGATGCCACCATCCCCAGCAGCAGATGATGCACACCGCTTGATCATGTTGCACAAGTTCCAGCACCATAGGCCACCAAGGTTCAGGGGAGAGATGGACCCACAGGCGGCTGAGGATTGGCTGGTGGATGTGGTGAGAGTTTTCAGACTGGAAGGGACACCAACTGACCTTATGGTGATCCTTTCCACGACTCTCTTTTAGGAAACAACAAAAAGATGGTGGAGTCTAATGCTCCAGGTGCATGATGAGATGATGCTACTCTGGGCTGACTTCGAGAGCATATTTTGGGAGGAGTTTTTCCCAGCCACCCTACGAGTGTTGCAAATATATGAGATACTTCATCTGTATCGGGGCAGAATGATTGTAGATCAGTACTCAGCGAGGTTCATAGACCTCTCACACTACACCACTGATATGGTACGAGATCCATTATTCAAGGGTCGGACCTTCGAGCAGGGTCTCAAGCGAGAGATTAGGTATTTGATGATCTCCCTCAGCATCGTGACGCAGGAAGGGGTGTTGGAGAGAGCCCTCATAGTGGAGAGTTTCTTTACTGAGTAGTCTCAAATAGCGAGACCCACCAATAGTCAACATGTAGCAGAGTCTTCTGCATCTGGAATTAGACAGATTCTTCAAAGCTCCAAGTGGACCAGTCCCACTGGTGGATGACCTCAGGACTCATAATCAGTTGTGTTGGGCACCCGGAGTGGAGACAGAGCTAGACATGTCAGGAGCGAACCGTGTTACTCATGCGACGGGCATGGTCACATGGCTCGTGACTATCCGACCCACCATTAGGATGATCAGAAAATAGTCGAAAGACCTCCCAGGTAGAGACAGAGATTCGATTGAGTCGGTCCGTAGGGAGAAGGCGGACATGGCAGTGGAGCTGTTTATGCAGCACACAGTCGGCGACGATTCGAGGTATTACCGCCACCCCCGCTAGGAGGTCCACCCTAACCGCAGGGAGCAGGTGGACAAGAGAGAGCTTAACTCCAGGAAGTTGAGTCTTACGATAATGGAACTCTAGAAATTATTCAAGGTACAATCGGTGTCTACTCCACCTTAGATGTAGTTCTTATTGACATAGGTGTCAGTCACTCAATCATTATCACTACCCTTGTTCGAAGCTTGGAGAGTCCGACGGAGCCGTTGGCTCGATCCTTACGGATAGATACTCCTACGGGAACAGGCTCGACGATTAAACATTGGTTCTGATAGTTTGAGATTACTCTACGAGGCAATAGCTTCAGCTGGGATCTCCTCATAGTGGCTTTGAGGCCTTACAACATCATATTGGGTATGGACTAGTTATCTACAGTCCATGCTCAGAAGGACTATATTAGGCACAATGTGTTGTGTTTCCACAAATATGGGACCAGGTTCACCTTCAATGATGAAAAGGGAGCCTTTTCAGAGCAAGATGGACTTACTCGGATGAGGGTGCAACCGATAACTCATCTGTTATCCTAGCTTACCCTCAGATCAGATTCTATGGAGAGTTTGAGCTACCCTGTAGTGGTGGACTAGTACGTGGATGTTTTCCCTGAAGATGTTCCAGGAATACCTCCTCCCAGAGAGGTGGACTTCTACATTGACCTATACCCGAAGATGGAACCGATATCTACTATATCATATCATATGGCTCCCATTGATCTTCGTGAGCTGCGGTACAACTGGATGACTTGCAGGGGAAGCGGTTCATCTAGCCTAGTGTTTCTCCCTTGGAAACACTGATTCTATTCATAAATAAGGTGGAAGGGAGCCTCAGGATTTGTGTCGACTACTGTCACCTTAACCAAGTGACCGTGAAGAATAATTACTCACTCCTGAGGATTGAAAACCTCTTTGATCATATGAAGGGAGCATAGTGTTTCTCTAAGATAGACCTCAAATCCAGCTATCACCAGCTCAGAGTTCAAGACAAGGATGTGCAGAATATGGCAGCCAGGTGTCTGTATGGCCACTATGAGTTCTTGGTTATTCCTTTCAGCATAACCAATGCTCCAGCAGTGTTCATGGGACTCATAAACAGGATCTTCCAGCCATACCTCGATCACTTTGTCGTAGTCTTCATCGATGACATTCTGATCTACTTGACTACTGACAAGGTGCATGCCTACCATTTTTGGGTAGTACTAGACACACTATGAGAGCACCGGATTTATGGAAAGCTCTCGAAGTGCTAGTTTTGGATCCGAGAGGTTCAATTTTTGGTACATGTCATCTCAGAGGCTAGAGTTATAGTGGATCCAGTGAAGATCTAGGAGGTACTTTCTTTGGAGCTACCCAGGAGTGTGACGGAGGTATGTAGTTTCTTGGATTTGGTTGGTTACTACCGGAGGTTCGTACAAGACTTCTCCAGAGTTTCAGCATAACTATCAGTCTTCACCAAGAATAGGAAACCCTTCATGTTGTCGGAGAGATGCCAGCAGATCATTCAGGAGCTGAGGTAGAGGCTGACTAGTGCCCCCATCTTGAGGCTTCTAAAGGAGGGCGTAGGGTATATAGTCTACGGCGACACATCAGGGACCAGACTCGGGTGTGTCCTGATGTAGGAGCGAGTAATGATCTCTTATGGTTCTCGTAAGCTGAAACAACATGAGGAGAACTACGCTACCAATTACATGGAGTTAGCAGCAGTGTTCATTGCCTTAATGATATGGCGACACTATCTTATGGGAGAATGATTTACCATATACTCTGATCACAAGAGTTTATGGTATATCTTCTCTTAGAAGAACCTAAACCTAAGACAACAATGTTGTCTTGAGTTCCTCTTGGACTATGAATTCTAGATATTCTATACTCCTAGGAAGGTGAATGTTGTTTCTAAGGCCCTCAGTAAGGGAGTTGGAATACAGCTACTAGAAGAGGCGACAGAGTAGCTGGCTACTTTATAGATTCTTTATGTGGACCGAGATGGAGCATCTTTCCTTCATTCTCTTTCAGTCACTTCTCCACTTCTTCAGTGAATTTGGGAGGAGTAGCGTGGAGACACTGACTGCGAGACACGATGTGCTCAGATATCCGTAGGGAAAGCACCTGATGGATTTTCTGAAGGTGGGGAGCACATCATCCTCTTTAGAGGACGTACCTTGGTACTAGTATCACATCATGAGTAATTGTTGAGGGAGTTATAAACTTCCCCTATAGCGGTACATCCAAGAGTGGTGATGATGTACCAAGACCTTCGACGACGACACTTGTGGCCAGGTATAAAGATGGAAGTAGCAAATGTTGTCTCTCGATTCCTCACTTGTCTGCAAGTGAAGGTAGAGCACCAGGTACCAGTAGGATTGGTTCACCCTTTAGAGGTCCCAGAGTGGAAGTTATATGGGTTATCCATGGACTTCGTGATGGGTCTTCCACGTACATCTATGGGACACGACTCAATTTGGGTGATTTTTGACCAACTCAACAATTCGTTCAACTTCTTACCAATCACAGAGTAGGGATTAGTAGAGATCATGGGATGCCTTTATGTGCAGGAGATTTTTCAGATACATGGTCTACCTTCATCTATGGTCTCTGATCATGATGCACGCTTTACTTCATGGCTATGGAAGGGGTTGCAGAAATATTTCAAGACGCAGCTTCGTCTGAGCACAGCCTTCCATCCATCGAAGGATGGAAATTCTGAGAGGACCATTCAAACCCTCGATGACATGTTGCGTGCTTTTGTCCTCGACTTCGGTCATATCTGGGAGGATCACTTACCTTTGGTGGAGTTTTCCAACAACAACAGCTATTACTCCACCATAGGGATGTCCCCTTTTGAGGCATTGTACGGGAAACCTTACCGATCACCCTTGTGCTGGACTAACCCAGGGGAGTCAGCATTGGTGGGACCAGAGATTGTACATGCTACCACAGAGAAGGTTCAGATCATTTAGGAGAGGTTAAAGACTGCACAGTGCAGGTAGAAGTCGTATGCTGATAGGAGGCAGAGGCCTCTGGTGTTCAAGGATGGCGACCAAGTCTTTCTACGGGTCTCACCTCGACATTGTCATTGACGATTTGGATGAGGAATCAAGTTATCTATAAGGTTCATAAGACCTTTTCAGGCCCTCAGCATAGTTGGTGAGTTGGCTTACCATTTAGCTCTTCCATCTCAATTGCACCGAGTGCAATACGTCTTCGATGTACCTCATCTGAGGAGATACGTGCACGAACCTGCTCACATCATCGACCATGTAGAGTTGAACATTGATGATGGGTTGACTTTCACAAAGGTTCTTGTGGATATTGAGGATAGACAGAAGCGAGCCCTATGTGTATGGTTGATACCTCTAGTGCGCATTCGTTGGCAGCACATGAACCTCCAGGAGTGCACATGGGAGCAGGAGGCTCAGATGCGTGCTCAGTACCCCATTTGTTCCCTTAGTTCGAGTTATAGCTTACGAGGATGTAAATCCCTAAGTTGGGGAGAATGTAAACACCCAGAAATCCCATTTATTTTTTTAACATGGGATTTTTATGAGTCCGAGAAAATTTATCGCACTTGATTTCAAGGCCCAGTGTGTTCGGAATAAATTTCTACAGTTTTTTTGGGTTCGTTCAGTAAACATACGAGCGGGTTTTTATAACTTTTGAACCGATGCTCGGAATTGAAATCTGAGGGCATTGTTGAACTCGTAGTGTCAGTATTCGCATAAGGAGACATTAACTTCAACGGCAGTGAGTCAAGATTTGAAAATAATTTTTGGGTTTTATGTGTAATAATAAAATAAACTAAGTGCACATTTTATTTTATTTTATTAGTTAAAACCTCCCCTTGAAGTTGTTGGTGGGGCCACCACACCTTAACCTACCATGAGAGGTTATGGTGGTAGGGCCCACTCAAACTCAACCTCCCATGGGGGGATAAATGATGTGGGGACCACCATGGTTTTTAACCCCTTGGAACTCTCCATTAAGTGGGGAGAACCCTTGATCTCCCCAATGTATGGTGACAAATCCACCCAATTAATTATTCTGGATCTTTTTGAATTTTTGGGCCAATAATTAAATAATGGATTTACTTAATCCATTATTTTTGAGGGGTTTCCATATTAATTTTGGTGGATCTTGGACGAAAGGAGAGGTTGGGGAGAAAAATAATTCTCCAATGAAGAACACTTCATCCACCAATGAAGAACGATATTCAACTGGAACAAGGGGGGAAGCTTTGTCCTTGAAGAACGTTGATGACGTCGTCCTTGAATTCTTCATCTTCTTTCCCGACGTCAAAGAAATGATGTCCACCATTCCACGACATCATCAACGAAAAAAGAATCTGAGGTAGGTGTTTGAACTTTTTTTCGTTTCTAGTTCTTCTTTTTCCTTCGTGGATTATAATTCAAAGTCGCTTGATATCACCCTAACGCGGAGGATGCGGTCCGAACCAACACGGTCCGAACCCTCCTCCTTCTTATTAGAATTTGACGTTGAATGTGGCATGAGTCTGGGATGAGCCTTACTCTTCAAAAATGGTTTTTGATCGAAGGCGGAATCCTGAGGAGTGTGTGACTTCTTCCGAAAACAAAATCAGGCCACCAGAACTCATCTGGTGACCCGCGGAAGGTTTGTCGGTGTTCGGAACCGGAAAATGACAACAGTGGAATGAAGGATGGGTGGCTTGCAAACCGACCATCTATGTGGAAAGCGGTGGTGCAACTGCACTACCAGAGGAGAAGCCGCGACCCTTGGCTATGGCTGAGCAGCGGTGGCCAATGCAAGGCCGACCGTGAAAGAAACCAGTGGCTCAAGCCGCACGGGTCGACTGGGAAGGCGCGACGTAACGGCGCCGCACAATGGAGAAGAAAAAGATGTGCCCCCTAGCTGCGAGGGTGCGGTAGTGGGTGGAACATGGCCAGTCACGAAGAAGACCGGCGGCCTGAGCTGACGGGTCGTCAGAGGAGGTGCGGCGCAACTGGCGACATGTGGGAGTCGGCTGGCCACTCGGCCGGACGGGAGGAGCGGGACCCACCTTGGGCCATGCGTGATGCGGAACGGTGCCACCAGGCGTCGATTTATCTCCCACCCAAATGGAATTGTTATTTGGGATTATCAAGGGGCATGCAGTTTCCCCCTGAACATGGCTTGGGCAGACCCCATGGGCCGCTAGGCCGTCGGGCCGTACCCAGTGCGGGAAGCTAGGCTGGACCTTGTGCGGGCCGCCGTAACGGACGCCGCACAGGCTGCCAGGCTGGACCCCATGACGCAGAGCCACCCTCGCGGGTCGGGATACCATCAAGGGTTGGGCCGCCTCTGTGGGCCGGGTCAGATCCGCGGACCGAGTCGGACCCGCGGACTGGGACGGACCCCAGTCCAGACCTGTTTGACCTGATTTCACATTTTCTCCCATAACATGGGATACATGTGTCTGATTGACTAACCATCTACCGAGAAGGAAATATAGGAGTGACACGGTACTTTTGGAATTCTTCACTTGAGGTTTGGACGTAGTTGTGGTACGGTTGGGTTGAACTGAACCAAAATCCAACCGGGCCCTCGAAATAGAAATGCCAATAACTCTCAGACCAGGCGTCCGATTGACGCACTGTTGGTCGCATTGTGTTCTTTTTGACAAGACAGAAAATTGGCATACTTCTATGTGGGACTTCATGATAGTTGGAGTATAAACATTTCTCTCATGGAGAGGACCATCCCAGAGACGAGCGAGCGGAGTTCGGAGACATAGTAGCTGGCACAAACCTGATGAATTCTTGACCGATTCGACTCAGAGTGATTCGACTAGCCCTGTGGGGAGGTCCTGATAGTTGGTGGCAGACCCATACAGGTGGAGCACCTGGTAGTTGGTGGCAGACCCATGATACTCAACATGAGGAGTACCTCTCCAGGGTATTAGGTGGAGTGCCTGGTAGTTGGCGGCAGAGCCACAATGGGGAGCGCCTCTTTGTGACCGCGGCAGACCCACGGTACTCGACAGGAGGAGTACCTCAGAAGTCCAAGGTTAGTGGGAAGCACCTGGTAGCTGGCAGCATCCCCACTGTACTCGAAAGAGGAGGAGTTCTCCCGCAGTCATGGTTTGGACAATGTGAATAAAAATACTGGTTGAGGTGAGTTAGTAAATTTTGTTTTTACCTCATGACTGAGATAGATTACTTGATAACTTAGGTATATGTATGGGCATATACCAAAGTGAGGTCATCTGTAGATTTCATACTTTTTGGTTATTACTTGATGGATTTTGAAGGACCTTTAGGGTCATGGGGTCCCTACTGTGTATCTTTATACTCACCCTCGCACGGGCTATGCCCGCACCTTGTAGTGTTGGATGCGGACAACGGACCATGCTGATTGAGGATCAGAGTAGGAGGACTGTACAGAACCCAGAGGTCGACCTCCCGACGAGTCGGTACAGGGAGGAGACTGATAGATGTAGAGTGATAAGGGGGCCATCTGTATCTACCCTTCAGGTAGGACTTCCCGGAGGATATCCTCATAGCTGCTTTAATTTTCCTCATTTGTATTTGTTTTAGTTGTATTGTACTCTACAGTTGGGCTTGTATTTCTGGCTCCTTTACATTTCATCACTCCTTTTGTATATAGTTATAATTAGTGTTTTTCTTCTATCTATACTCTGTTGTGTGTGTTTATATTTTATTAAGCCAATGCCTTCCCAGTTTTAGGGATTTAGGCCTTTGGTGCAAGTCACCAGCCCCTGGCCTATGGAAGGCGGGCTTGGGGTAGTCACGGCACGGGGCCCGGGGGATGGGTCGTGACACCTATTCTCACATTTTCATAACATAGAGACACAATCTTACTAAAATGGACATTAATTTAAAAATATGAATTTTTGGAGTCAAATTCATCATCCTCATAAAAAAATATTTTTTCATTTATTATATTTTTTTACATTAAAAACAATATATATTTCAATTATTTTCATTTTCTTTGTCACATCATAATTCCCCATTTCATCAAAAAATACTATGAATTTCGTCGACATTGATATCATTTGGATACTTTTAATACAAATCAAATTCATTTACATAAAACTTATAATGTATGTAATGTAAAATATTCTCAATAAAAAAAGATTCTTTCAAATCTTCACCATAGACTTTGATTATGATAATAACATCATTAACCATTATTAATATGTTGTAAATTGTCTCATCATCATTCATTTGATGATATTCATATCTAATCCTCTGAGGATATATCTTTACATGCATAAATCTAGTCATCCCATCATATATATTACAAATTTTATCCTAAATAAATTTTACTATTTAATTTCCTTTTACTTTTAGAAATTCACTCTCTAAAATAGTTGAAAAAATAATATTTCTACTATGCCCGTCATTATCACTAATTATTTTTTCTATAGATACTAAAGTAGAACCTCCATCCTGTGGAGGTAATCCATATTTTGAGACTTCCAAAAGCAATATTTTCAATAAGTAGACA
Source organism: Viscum album (assembly GCA_963277665.1). Taxonomy (NCBI): domain Eukaryota; kingdom Viridiplantae; phylum Streptophyta; class Magnoliopsida; order Santalales; family Viscaceae; genus Viscum; species Viscum album. The sequence continues at coordinate 1,381,246,329 of OY728127.1, forward strand.
ACAAATAAACATTTTTCCCACCAAAAATGTAAATCATTACCATAAAATATAGGAATCCCCTTGATATTCACTAAATTCTAGTCATCTATTTATGATAGTTGAAATTTTTAAATATTTCTATAATAGAGAGACATAAAAACCCATATCTTGAAAGAGTCATAAAAATCAAGGTATACATTCTCTAATTCCAATTGTATAGTCATAGGATCAGTGAAATCTCAATGGTAGGATCATTTGTTTATCAGTATTAATATTTTTCTTCTATAGAATTATCTAACAATTGTTATAGTCAAATTATTTTCTATGAAAGTGACCACACGCACATAGAGACAATATACATAAAATTTAAAATATTCACAACTAAGAGTGATTATCTAGTTCTTGTATTAATCTAACAAGGCTAATCCTAAAAAATTACTAATAAAACATTATTAATCTCTATGAAAACAAAATCATTTCAACTCACTATTACAAGTATATCAAGAGTTTTCATTAATTATTCTTAGTTAGTAGAACTTTTACTAATATAAAAATATTAATAGAGTATGTATCAAAAGATACTTCCACAAATGAATGCTATTGGGTTGTTCATGTTTGGAGATCATCTTTCTCTTATCTTGTTGTACATTACCATGAAACCACATCAAATCACATGCACAAAACTACATGTAATAACATCATTTGATAAATAAATCACCATTATAATGGAGTTATTAAAAGTATTAGATATATGTAGAGAATTATTACTCCTCTGTCTCTTTGTATTGTGAACTTCATGAAAAACATTCTCAATTGGTTTCTTCACAAAATACTCAACATCATTTCATCCTCCTTGATTAAAAATTTATTCACAAAATTCAACATTAATAATATTATTATTATTTTAATTACATATAAAACTTCCTAATATAAAAAAATGTTAATGAATATTTGAATTTTAATCCTCCAAAAGAATTAAATATGTGATTTAAAAACCTCTCCATTTTCCTCTCTTTATAAATGGAAAATAGTTTTATAAAATTAATTAATATAGACATGAATACATGAATAAATAGATAAAAATAGTGATGTCATCCTAGATTCATCCTCCTTGAATCGAGGAATTCTTCATCATTAAAAATATCAAACTCTTTCAACGAAACATCTCATTCCATCCAAGACAGTTTCATTTCCTCTATGAATTTTCCCATATCTCTTGCTATGAAATATTTATCCTCATATTGAACCACGAACACTAGTTTGAGAATATTTCAGAATTCCATCCAAAGGAGAACCACAAGATTCTACAAATCGTTATTTTCCGAAGGTAGGAATTCCAGAAAAAAATTCTAACTGAAATTGGTACATGATGTTATCTCTTCAATTTTGGTGTTCTACAATAGGCTTGATAGTGCTCCATACAATCACTTTTCTAACTACATCAATTAAATCATGTCAATACCATGACAACTCAATCCACAATATAACACTCATTTTCATTCGGACTACCATATGATGTCCACTATCAAACATCCAAAAAAATTATTCTACAACATATTATCACCAGTTATCTATTAGTATTGTTCATGTTTATTTTATAATGATCATGATAATATTATAATGACATAAAAATATTTGAATATTTCTTTTCTATGAATCTTGGTATTTATCTTTTATTCCTAAAATATTACCTCTATGTATCTATAATGTAACTTTATATATTATAAATTTACTATAATAGAGTTTCTATACAAAATTACACATTCTATTTAAATGTCAATTCAGCCATGCATAGAGATGTGGAAATCATTAAATATATCCTTCACACATCATGGGTCATAATCATACATAGGTACCAAAAATTTGAGTTACCTTTACATTCACCATGTAAAATCCAGGTGATTATTACTTGAATAGGTCAAAAAACCATTATATGAGGCCCTTAGTAGCTGAAGGTCCACTAAATAAGTAGTTATAATTTCAGGTTACTTTCACACAATTTCCAAGATAACATAATACCACATATATAATTTTATATTAACCAATATATAGTTGCATAATAACTTTGAATAATGCCGTCAACTCATTACCAAAATTTCAAACTACTTTAAATCAATTCCAATACTTCTCGAAAAATACCCACATACATTCAAGATGAAATTGACAATGTTAATTTATCAAACAATTCCTTCCATTAAATTCATTAAATATCAACACAAATTCATAGATTTTAAAATTGGATATGAATTTTGTGTTAAAAAACACAAGAATCAAATCCACTTAAACCTACTCACTAGAAACCTCTGAATATGAATATCACAACAAATAAGAACTAATTTAATCTAAAGGATTGATCTAATAATGGATTTTCATTATACTATATCTCTCTTTGTACTCCTACAAATTACACTCAAAGGCATTATACCTGAAAAATTCACTATATTTTTTTGTCAATTATACCATTGGTGCTAATAAATGGGAAAATTATTCATTGAATATTTGATAATAACCTTCCAAAACAAAGAAGTATTAAATATCAAAATCCTTATTCATGTACTCAAAAGTAAAAAATTATCTGACCATACAAGTCTCCATAGATACTATATCATTATATATAACATTCCCTCTATAGTACACATGGTTTATTCAAAAAATGGCACTTAGTGAAATTGGAATAAATCTTATCATCCTGATATGTCCCCTACATAATATCCTGATATCACATTTTATCATCCTTTGACATAGAGTAATTATAATTTCATCATTATTAACAACCAAAAATGTCTCAAAATTCAGATTCAAAATGAGATTTATCAGAACCATTAATATTATTTGTATGTTTTCATTAACATATGGAATCACCAAATACTCAAACAGATCATAGATGGTTTTAAATGAAGTGATATCTATATTTTTGGCAATTATCCTCCTTCAATTACAAAATGATCATAAATAAAACATTGAGAAAAATATAGTTCATCGAATATTATCAATAATATCATCAATAAGAGGGAGTATATATTGATTTTAACCATTACATGGTTGAATTTTTGATAGTTCAAGCATATAAATTGATATCCATATTCCTTATTGGATAATAGGACTGGAGAACCCCCAACATATTTACTCATCCATATGAATCCCTTTTTCCATATACTATAACCATGCTTTTTTCCCTTATATAATTATAATATTCATCATTATAAATGGGATGGTAATAGGATGTTCACCCTGAATGAGCATGGTGGTAAACTCAAACTCTCTATTGGGTGAAAATACTATGAAATCATTAGTAAATACATCCAAAAAATAATAAAATATGTGATTAAAAATAATTGGATACTTATTTCAGTCATGTATTGTTAGAATGATTATCTAGGCTGTTATACTTCCCATATACTAATGGTTATGTCATGAACAACCCACTTGTATGTCCCCGTCACTATCATAGACATGGTAACAACCAATATGGTATTGGTATGGTATTAATTATTCCATCAGTAAATTCAAATAATTGTTATTCATCTTTAATACAAAATGTTCCCAAATGTATCGTTTTCCACTAACCAATAGGGTACACCTAAAACCGTAGTGAATTACCTCACATTAGACCACAAGTTTGGTTTCAATAGATGTCACTTCATATTTATACTCTATTGATAAACATGTTTTCTCAAATAACTGATGAGTTGTGAATCAATTTGAACCTCCAAAGTAAAATAAATCATAAGCTAGCATAGAGGAGACAATAACAATACTTCAGACAATATGAGGTAAAACACCATGTTCAACAAGGGTTTAGTGGGAAACATGTAACTTCAATATTCCATATCCTTTAGTTCCAACTTTAATCCCCTAAATTGCATCACTATAATGGCACTACTACCCATAACATTGACCACCACATCCTCCACCCTAACACGAAAAGATGTTAGAACTCTAGATAATTGACACAAAACCCAGATTTCCTTTTTTTTATTAATAGATTTTTTATTTTCTCTCTCAAATTATAGATCATGCATGGTAAACATATTCAAATTATGAGATTCTTGAAATGTTTCATGATTTTTTGAAACCTTACATAAATAGTATAAATACATATATATCATAAAATTTGTAAAATATATGGTTGGTTCACACATTACTAACCATTCATCTTAACCAAGTAATGTATATCATACCCTCTAAAAAGAGGCACACATTTGGTGCAATATTTCAAAAACTATGTGGCCAAACTGTGTGCAATTACTAGTGACTTGAAAGAATATATTTTTTTTCCAAAACACCCCATTCCCATTTTATTTATATAATATCCATAATTTGCATCATGAATACCCTAGGGGGTCTCTCTCATTCCAGCCCCTTCTTCTAGACTCTTCCCCATGATATATTCTCTTCGATTTTTGTGTATGATCTTCACTAGATATAATTTATTACCCTCGAACTCCTTCCTCTCCCAACCTCCTATTCATCTCCATGCTGCATTAGATTCTTGAAAAGGTCTACATGTATGGTTGAATGATTTTTGGTTGTTTTTTTATTCCTAGGTTGTATAACATCTTTTTCAGCATTTTATTAACACAAATGGTGTGGGTTTTGGCCTTGGTTATCAAATAGATCTTGTCCCAGATAGTTACTCCACCTATAATTGTCCTTTAAATTCTAGAACCATGATTACTTGTTTTTTTAATCATTTTTTATATTAATTAGTAATAATAATTGGGTTTGAGGTTTTTTGGAAATAAATTGATCCTTTAAATTGATTCAAAGGAAATGTGATGGATTTGTATTTTTAAAATTTTAATGTTATTTTACCAAAATGCACATATTAAATTTTGATAAATATACCAAATGGACTTTGTTAAAAACTTAAGATATTGTAAAAAATATTGTGTATTCAAGAAGATTATCTAATCGATATTTGGTTTTACATGTAATGTTAAGTAAATATTTAATATTACAAGTATATATTTAGTGATTTAATGTTTATTTAATAAGGGGTTGATGTTTTTAGATTCCTTTAACAAAATTGATAGATACATGAATATATATTGGAAAACACATACACACACACACACACACACACCTATATATATATATATATATATATATATGTCTCTGTGTGTGTGTGTGTGTTTGTGTGTTCATGTGTGATAAAAAATGAGGATGTGTAAACTGGTGCAATAAGAGAAACAATCACACATATACATAAGTGTCTATGTGTGTGTGTTTTAATAAACATTGGAATAATAATGGAAAAATCTGATGACTTTAAATTTGGTACTAATGTTCATTTTTCAATTATTATTGTAATGGATTTCTAAAATAAATTATAAATTATTGGTTAGGTTGTTTTTCATCAATTTCGATATTTTTCAATGATTATTTTAATTTGAAAAATTCATGAACTAATTGTTTTGCATTATAATTTGTCTATTTCTATGTTTTTTTAAATGTTTTCCTTAGATTTAACAAAAAAACAATTAATGTGGAATTTAGAGCATCAATGAATAATGTATATTTTAATGGATTGATGAAAGGATCATTACATTTTCTAAATGAAATTTGACAATTTTGAAATGGGTAAGGCACATGTGAATCCAAATATCTATGTGCAGAAGGATTGTTTAATTATATATTTTTTTCCACATTACTATCATAACTAAATAAGATGAAGGTTGTGGTGTGATGGATGGGTAGAACAACCCCTAGTAAATGGTATAAACGTTTATGTTGTTGAATAAGATGTAGTTCTGTGGATGGGAGACACCATCATGTCCGGACAACGAATAAAACATGTAGTGCTACACTTCTGAGATAATGAATGTGCTCCATAGTTGACATAGATTGGGTTTCATGGTCAGATGTTTCCACGCTACATGGCCATGAAATTTTCTATTTAGTGTTCTTGAAATAATTAAATTTTATCAGATTTTATCACGAGTTGATATGATGGACTAAATACTCCACTAACCTTAGAGGACCTAGGGACTCTCCCATGGAATTATAAGGCCTTTTTTCAATACAGGTGTTCAAATTACATGATTATTTTGAATTTATGAGTTTTTAGGTGGGATGGATTATAAACTAGGATTTATAATGGATATAAGAGGGATTAGACCTCCTAAATTATGTTTTTTATACCTGGAATGGGGTTAATTGGGTGTTTAATAATAGTGGTAGAGAACATGATGATGGTTTGTTGGTAGAGAATACTGCCCACATCTATTTACTGTCTACTAAAAAGACACGGTCTCATTAGAGGCTAGGTCAAGGGCCTTGATAGCTATTATGGTCCACATACAAGATGGATATGAATCTTTTTTTATCAAATTCAAGACTATTTTTTTTAAATCCAATCCTCATTTCCTTCTTAAGAGAATCTTTTCCATTGGAAGGCCATGTGTAGTTATTAACCCTCCCCTTTTCTCACATTTTAATCCCCATTCAGTTTGAGGTAAATTTGGGGGATTTTTTGTGATATAATTAGTTATATTGATACATAATTTTCCATGTCACATTCCCCTTTGTTTTTTTTGTTTGTATTTTTGAATTTTGATAAGATTCTACAAGATAATAGGGGAATCATCCAAAAAACAATGGATACTTCACTATGCATAGTAAGTGGGTGTCCCAAGATGAAATTATTATAATTTTTCTATGTTATTAACGAAAGGTATGAAATGTAATGAAAATTATTCATGATATTTACATAAATTAAACAAATTAATTATAAAATCAACATAAAATGTTATATATTTTTCTTCCGACGATGTCGGGGAACTATTGTGCCCCTCTCATTGGTTTTTGGTTGTGGTTCCATGTTAATATGGTTTCTCGATGAGTTTTGAAGAAGTCGACCAGTTTAAATAAATGTGATTAATTAATTCGAAATACGTTAAAGAATTATTATGGCTTATTAGTATGATTTGGGATCTCTGGTCGATGTGGGATGACCGTTTGGATGAAGAGTTGTCTTGGAAATCCTACATAGAGCTTTCGAGTTGCAGATTAAAATGGAATGTTGTTGAATGATATATGTGGTCCATGTCTATTCTCTATTGTATTATTAACCCCAATATATGCATGTGGTATGTGTGGTCCTTCCACAGGCTGTGAATAACTCCATTTTATTAATATGATATTTTATTTTTATTCAATCGTTTAATTTAAATTAATTGGTTTTCAAAAAATGAGATTCCTCGAGTGTGAGAATAAATAATGGGGACCATTTTGGACTCTTAAGCACATACCCTATCCTCAGGGCCTCTAATAATCTATAATTGATGATATATATATATATACATTCATATATATAAACCCCCATCAAGGGTATGTTAGATTTTATTGTTTTGGGAAGCCATAGAAAAGGTTCCTTAATTGACACCTGAATATAGGTGAGGTGTCACTAGGTTTTTTTATCCAGATTAGGACTTCATTAATAGTTTATGCCCTTGATACATACCCTCTTGGGGTTATTTTAAAATGAAATATAATTTTAGAACCTAGATCCCTAGGGTTGGATCCCTAATCACCACCATGTAGGGGTGAGTATAGTTTTTGAATACCATCATAATGGAAGGTTATGTGTGACTATTGTGATAACTTAGATCTATTTAAATATTTAAAATTAATATGGGGTGAGTGAACCTTATAATTTTTTAAATATTAGATTTGGGATTGGGATTATTCCATCTCTAGATAGATACTTTTTGGAACTGAACCATGAGGCCCATATGGCCATGTTGTGACTATAGAATGTTATCTAATAAAAGAAATGGAAAACATCTATGTGTTGGGCTATTGTCTATATACTATATTTAAATAAATTCAGGTTGTTATGACTATTTTCATGGTCATCGTCACCTGCCTAGAGACACTCCAACACTGACCGGAGTGGGTATGGTCAATCTAGATTTCATAACTATGAATCAACAATATTTTATTTATTTTTTTGTTTTATTTATTTTTTGTTTATATATTTAAATCGAAGAAAGAAACATTCACATATCACGAAATTTTATAGAAACGTAGGATACTACATGGGAGGTCCCCTATTATGTTTTTAACTTACAAATTTTGAAGGATTCCCTTGAAATATAGTACCCCATAAACCCTCAGTGGTTTCAGGTCTATGTTAGGTTGAGACCAAGTATTTCTTAATTGATATTGAGTACCATATATGGGATTTGAAGATATAAAAAAGGTGAGTATTGAGGTCTATGGTGAATCCTCCTCAATTCCCTTTTCACTTTTTATTTATTCATTTTTTTTTGTAAATGCAATCGGCCTAGTGTGAAATGTATTTTGTATGCATGTATGACTTCATTCCATTTTTTATATCACGTATAGTTTATTTATATATATTCATACTCTAATGCATATGAATCATTTATGATACATAGATATTTTTATATATTATTGTGTACTCTGATACAATAGGTATAGTTTCTTTATTATCTCTTTACTAATCGGAATCCTCAGGCATGCGAGGAGACTCACCTAGGTCAAATAGCACAATCATTTAGATTAAAATCCATAGTGAACTAGATCAAGATAATACAAAGTGATATCAGCTGGATTTTATTTTCAGTTACTATTATGGAAGATATAAGTTATGAGATATAGGAATGTTTAAGATTCAATGATGGAACGGAAACTAGTGCATCATTGAGACCTTTTTCAGTGTAATTATTCAAAACTAATGGCATGGGATTTGTGTTTTAGATTGTTGGTAATATAGTTGATTGATTTATCTTGATGGTATATACATGATTTTTGGATTTATGAGCTATGAATCATTATGGAATTTTGAATTTTAACTATATGAAAATTCATGTTTTTTATCCATCATGTATCTTAGTGGAAAGAGAAATCTATGAATGCATCATTCTCTGCACAAAGTGATTCGCATAGCATATGACTTCTTGTGTGTTATTTCTCTAATGATGAGATACCAGTTTCATAAAATGTAGAAAATAATTTATAAAAAAAATACTATATAATTTCTTGGTGAAATTTTTCTATGATAGTCCAATATGAATATATTTCCAATAATAAACATTCTATAGAATTCTAGGGAAGGATAGTAAATGGTAATTGTGATGATACGATCTCTCTTGTGGGAGATGTGTAGTTTCCTTAATTGTGTGGTATAGTCATTGGATTCATTCAAGACAAACTCATTAGGGGTATGTAATATTTAGGGATGATTATTTAATGTCCCAGTAACATCCTATATGGTGTTTTCCAATATAGTCTGTAATGTAATTTATTATAATTAAATTATGTTACTATGATTCTCCAAACTCTGTTATAGGGTAAAATCTGATACAAATGTGCATTATTTTGGATGTGACCTGACTGTCCATAGAGTTTTCTAATTCTCATGTACTAATAGATAGTGGATTCCCTAGGTGTGGGTGGGGATTTCGGCATATGATTCCTATTATATGTCTGTGAAATCCAAGAAATGTGTCTTGGAACCAGAGTGTTAGTATTTATGAAATAGTTACATGGATGGAGATATATAGGTAGTTTCATATATTGGAAATGATTTATTGGCTAGTTGAGAGACCCTAGTGACCCTCAAGCTGTGACTAGGGATTTCCATGACATAGTGGGATGTGATACGTGGTGGTAACTGGGTTTAGTGGTTAGTTATGATATTATGATATTCTTATAGGTGGGAATAATTTTTGAGTTATTCAGATTATGAGGGGGTTAAAATGAGTTTCTAATAGGTTTATAAATATTCATAGTTATTTCTACAGTTTATTCACTTCGAAACACCTTGAGTATAATTTTTTAGGCATTGATACGGGGAATAGAGGGTCGGTTCGGTTGAGATACCTAGAAATTTTGATTTTTGATATGATATTTAGTGGTGACATGTTAGATCATGGACTAACTCCTTTTATTTATGACTTAGTATATGGTATTATGGTGATAATTTGATTATACCTTGATTTATGTGATGTGGACGGTTTTGAAGATGATCATTGAGGGACGTCCAAGCTCGAAAAGGGTGACATATCATGTAACAGGGTCACTATGTGAGTTAGGTGATTATAGTTTTGATGGTGTGAGACTCAAGGGATTATGAGTAAGATTATTTGACTATGTGATATAAAATGGAACACCAGTTATTTTTTGATGAGATTGATGTACTAAAAATATATAAATATGGTACCTAATGAATTATTGATTAGGGTATGATTCTATATAGGTGGTATAAGGAAAAACATATGATGGGGGGTTAACTCTTTTTTATTAGACGGAATTCCCCTCACTTTAGATGAATTTCATCAAGTATTGGGGATGGTTTTCCCATGAGATGGGGATGATAAGTGAATGTAATTTCATGTTGGTGATTTGGTATAGGTTGAAGGTAAATGGATATTCATTTTTTGGGTGATATGTGAAAGGAATACCGTGGATATTACTTTTTTGACTTAGTGGATAGATGAAAAAGACACTATGATGGTTGGGAGTATAATTTTCACCATGTTTTCATGAGATTTGTATAGTTATGGTTGTATATTTGGGAGACCAGTCACTAAATGTTCATGTTGAAATTGGATACTAATGCTACAACAAAAATTATCTAATATTGGTACCCTCGGTGACTACCATATTTGAGTGTCAATGTCATTTGTTGAGGTTGAGTGTGGTAATTAGGATCCATATGAAATAGAAATAACATAAGGGTACTTAATATTTGAGGTGTGTCAATGCTCATGTGTTTGATGGGAATGAAACCAGTTTTGGCTAGTCAAGGATCTGATTATTGAATTTAATTGATATTCAAGAATTGACTTCAGTGCGTATATTTTGAAAATAATTGAATTATTTTAGAGTTTAATGAGTAATGATTTGGTAATTAAGGGAAATGTGTTCGTAGTGGAGGTCGATCAGTTCTATAATGGATTACTTTCATGAGATATGTCTATTAATTATTTGTATAATTGGATTTGAATATGGAATCCATGTCAAAGGATAAATTTACGAAACAAATGCAACATTCTAGAATCATTTGAATATTTTATTACAAAATTCAATGTGGCTTGGTTTCTTGAATTTATGGTGGGTTTTATGGATTTATATTCACAATTAGAAATAAAGGGTGAACCATCCTCTGAATTGTGTTTCGAGGGAGATCATGCATGGTGAGTTGGAATCAATGTTGAGAGCACAGTTAGAAGATGGGAATCCCACATTTGATGTCCAATTTTGATGGTGGGTAGTACATACGGTCAGAAGTTTTCCTTTAACTATAGCTTATGGTGAGTTGAAACATGATATCATTCTTGATTTGAGTATTACATGGTCATGTCTCGAGATAGATGGGTGTTATGAAGCACTATACTGATGATTCGATGTTGGTTAGAAGCATTATCATAGGTTGTGTTTTTTGAGGGAATTGATTTTTTTAGATAAGTAATAGAAGTGTTTTGGGAACTAGATGTCAAAAAAACCCATTTTTACTAGAATTTATAATTGGGATTGGTTGGAATGTATTAATTTTTATGGAAACAATAAAATCTCTCGGATAAAAAGTGTTTTAGGGTGGGAAGGTTGTAAAACCACATGTTAGTATGTGGGTATGATGTTTAAGGGTAATTTGATGGTTTGAGTTAATTGATATATTAGATTTTATACCAGTTCTTGGAATATATATTTTAATGTTGAAACCTCTTAAAATATGATTTATGAATATGTAATGGGGTTTTGAGGTCTGTCATTTATATAGAAAGAGTACCTAAGGAAATATGGGTGGTTCGGGCTATGACCTTCAACCACCAGCCATCGACTAGCTTGATAGTAGCCTTTCTACCCTATAATGTCCATCAGCTAGAATATGGGTCATGTTTGTATTTTTTAGTGGGGGGAAGACCACTATTTTATAGTATTTTTCCCTTTTATTTAAGGGGAAAGGGACCCTTGTGGTGGCCCCCTTTAGCCATTAACATTCCCATGTTCCCAATAATTCAACCCCTTTATTCTACAGTGGGTTTGGTGATACTTTTTACAATAGGTGGAGGTATGTTCATCTATACTTCTTATATCACTACCCATTATCTCAAGCACCAATTTTTTCTTTTTGGTTTGTTCGGCTTTATAATATGATTCAACTGGAGAATGGTGGAATCATCCTGAAGTTAACGGGCTTTCACTCTACCTCATAAGAGGGAATAATGGGATGATGTGTACACATTATTGATTAGATATTCATTTAAGGCTCGTGTCAATGTAAATTTTATTAAATATTTTGTGTAAAATTTGATTAAAACATTTATGTAATAAACATTGTATGTTAGGGATTTTTCTCAACATGATTTTCGAGGCCTATTACAAATATCATGTGGGTTATTTTTTCTGTTCCTACATAACAATTTTACCAGTGAGTTTTGGAAAATATTCCAAATTTAAATCAATTTTATTAATTAATAATTAATTTTTTTGGGTTTTTGAAGTAATGTTGGGCCTCATTTTGTTAAAAATTATCCATATAATTTCATATAGGACTTATAATTCCTTGGTAGATCTTATAAGATATATTTTAAAAGGGAATGAATTGAAATTAGGTTAATTGTACTCATTCATCCCATTTTGTATTAAACATCTTGATATATGATTTTGGTAAGAGTGATATCATAACATAAAATGAGTGACCCACTTATTAATAGTTATATTGTTTAATTTAAAATAAATAGTTTAATGTAAATTAATTGGTTAAAATAAAAACAAATTCTTTTAGAATCCAAAAAAATTAGAAGGACCACATTGTACCCTTTAAAATTAGCTTTATCCCCTCGGGCATCAAAATTAGAGGCATGGTCATGGATCAATACCATGATATGAATAAACTTCCCTGAGGGGTATATCCCAGTTAATTGTTTGAGGAAGTCTTGGAAATGTTTTTGGTATTTATCACATGGTATAATTGAGTTATTGTTAGGTTTTTTTCCTGAGTATATAGAAACCATGACCCAGGAAACCCATAGTTGTTTTCTAGTTTATTAAATATATTTAAGATAAAAGGAATCACATCGTGAAGGAAAATATAGTTTATTAGTCTGGGTAAATTTGATACATACTTGAAATTCTTAATAAAATAGACAATATAAAATAAAAAAGTATTTTATTTAAGAAATCCATTATTTCCTTTAGTTTAACATTTAATATCAATCAAAAAACACTTCCTAGTATCCTAGTTAAAATAAAACATAGGAAATTGGTGATGTCAAATTCTCAGTAAGGGTATGTGTAAAGATATAATAGTTAATAAATAAGTAATAATCAATATATAAATGAAAATAAATGAAACACATGGAATTTATATAATAACATGATAATAGTATGAAAAAAATGAATGATGATCAAATAATTTCATATATATAATCACATGAGAATGAAAACATTACCATGGATATTATAACTAACAATATAATCACATGGAATATCAATAATTTAATTCATAGTGAAGGAATTCATAATAATGTACGTATAAAACATACCGTCGAAGCTTTGTTCCATGAAATCTAATATTGTTGATGCCTCAAGCCATGAAATCTATATAAATGGGTGTGGACTTTTCCAAAACACAATATTAACTTTCTCATAATACCTATAGATGTATCAAGGGGTATAAGGGTCCCAACACATCACATAATAAGTCAAATGCATTCCTCAGTGAATGGGGTGAAACATAGTAAATTTAAAAAAAATTATTAAAAAAAGAACATATGACATATTAATACATATGACGATAAATAAATATAACTAGAAAAAATCAAGTGTCAAATGGGGAATGGTAATAAAATTTTACATGTCAAATTAAACTGATCATAAATCCTATGAATCAATAATTTGGATTGAATCAATACAATATATCTTCATTGTAACATAAATAAAATATATGTTTGATGTCATTGGTGAATATAAATTCCATAATAATTAATTTAAAATCATTTTGAGTAAAAACTATTTTCCATTTTAAAAATAATCTTAAAAAAAGTTTTTTTAAAAAAATATTTAACTTTTAAAATGTTCTTTGAAACCCATAAATAATTTTTTAAATCATGGATTAGTCCTGGATGGATGAAATTTTTTATATGGCTAGTAAAAAAATAATTCTTCCATTCTCTTTTTTTTGTAAAATCAAAATGGGTATTGATTTGAAAATAGAAAGATGATTCCTTTTAAAAATTTTGTAAAAAGTTAAAAATTGTTAAAAATGTACTCGATAATGCATTTTTAAAATGGTTAAAAATATTAAAAATTATAAAACATTGTTTTGGATGTAAAAGAATTTCTGGCTGAAAAGATATGTGAAGTTAAATTTTATTAAATAATTATCAATCATTTTAAGTAACAAAGAGTGGGAAAATGGTACTATTAATTGAAATTTTTCATGAATAAATAGTGTGCAATAATGATAATGGGTTTATTAAATACTGATCAAATAATTTCCTTGTATATAAATTTATGTATAAACAATCCTGATTAAAATTAGAATATGAAATAAACTAATATAAATTTCATAAAGTTTATGAGTGAATTAATAAATGAGTTTATTATTTATGGAAAATGAAAATACGCCTGAAACACGTAAAAATAAAACATAATATAATCAAAATTAATTACTCACATAATAATAGAATATCAATGACAATGATGAAATAAAGTAACCTTATGAAAATAAATTGAGTTATAAAACTTAGTACCAATTGGAAAATGTTATTTCAAATACCCTTGGATGAAATAATTAAAAATAAAATACATGATACCAAGAGTTATGAAGTGATCATGATTTTACATTTAAAAGGTGTAGTTTTTAAAACATATAAAATAAATTAGGCACATAAAAATATAACATGACTAAATGAAGGGAAATCGAGATAATGTCTGTTACCACAAACATCCTTTTTGGTAAACATTATTTAACATCTTATATAGCTATATTAAATTTTCAATAACATATAACAGAACCATGTTAATATATATAATATTTTATACAATCCTATTATAACATCTTCTCACCCATTCATTAATAATATTTGTTTTTGCGTCATCTTTTTTGAATTTTCATGAATGTTATAGTTCATGGGAATATTATATAGTTTAATCTTGTTTATCATAATGGTGGTGAAATAATTATCATATTTATTCTTAAATTATACTTTTATGAACAATAATAGATTATTATTTTTAATCATTAAGTATGTTCAGATCATCGAGAAGGTAGACCCTACATACGTTTGGGTAACATTTCCAATTTTCAATGATAATTATAGAATAGAGAAAGGTTATATTTTAAATGTTAAATAATATAAAAATATAAAACATACCTTTTTATATGTCTAAATATACATATATATATATTTATATATATCATCCATATGGTGTTGTGCTTAAAATAGAGTCACATGTGTTCGTGAAGGTTGTAATCTACACATAAATGAATGAAGTTATCATATTTAAGTGAGTGAAATTATAAGTAATAAAATTATATATATTATTTTAATAATGATAAATATTTCATTAATATGATTATTATGTTTTTTATACTAATCATTATAATTAAATTTATCCTTATTAACTTCAATGTCAAGCATAATTAAAAAATGAATCATATTGTTTTGTGAGCTAGTAGTATGTTAAAAACATGTGATACATTATCATTTTCCCTTTATTGTAGAAAGTATAAATTTTATATATTATTTAATGAGTATATAGGTATACTAATTTCCTAAATATTATTTATATACATTATATCCATCATCATACACAATTATGAGAGATCGTAGTGATGAAATAAATGACATTGGTTCATGAGGCGTTAGTCTACCGTATGCAAAAATGATTTTTTAGTATCCCATTTGATGTCAGTGGGTATGGTTGTATGTAATTTAAATAAAATAAAAATATCTCATTATATTTTTCATACTTATGTTATTATATCATCGTGTTTTCAGAATAATTTTATTATGTAGAGAAAAATGAAAAAAAATGATCGACAAAGAACGTTACCTCTTACTCAGGTAACCACCTTTTGTTTACACCAAAATCCTTCAAAGGATGGATTTATGACAAAAAAATATTTTTATAGGATGATATTATTGATGATTTAAAGTGTTTTGTTTAGGTATTTTATAAGATAGAAGTGTTTTGATGTGTGAATAACAGCGGATATTTGGTAGCCTTCTATATGTGAAATGAGTGAAACACTAAAAATATTTGGAATGAAAAAGGCGTACCAACATTTTTCAAAATGTAATAGTGTCCCAATTGAGTATTATAACTAATTATTAGTTTTAGTTTATAAATATGGAATTAAAATATATTTTGGAAAACATTTATGGCCATTTAACACTTAAATTTTTAGTTAAAACATTATTAAACTCATTTTACCCCTAACCGTGATGAATTGTGTTCAAAATTTTAATTATTAATTATGGTAAAAAATAAGATTACAATACTAGATAACATAAATTATGATGATTAAAAATAATTAATCAATTTTTTATTACTCTATTACTATAATCGGAAAATTGTAATTTGAAATTAATCCCACATATACGACGTGGAAAAAGTTTTTCAAAGAGACAAACTCTGAAAGCTTGCCTTGTTTTCAAAAAACAATATTATTAAGAAAATGTTTCAAATAACCAAATCTATTTTAATAGATATATAATAGAACTAATATTACATTACACAAAATTAAAATTATAATTTATCTTCATAAATATTTTTGACTAAAATTCATTTTTAATATAAAAATTGTTGTTTTTTACAATTCATCGAGAAATGAAATGCTTCAGAAAAATACCAAAAATCACACAAATATAATATTGTAAATAAAATTTTAAAGTTTGATTTAATTTTGTAAAATATTTTTTCTAAAGGGGGTAAAAAAATAATTTAAAATTATATTTTTCAAGTGCAACGAAACTGACTTTTAGAAAAAAGTGTAATTTTTTTCAAAGAAAATTTCAATATCTTTTAAATGATTCTTTTTTATCTGTAATCAATAGAAAAAAATGTACATGAGTAACATATAGAATTTTTAAAATTTATTTAGTTCTATTTATACACATTAATTTAATGTCTGTGTTAAATTGTTTGGTTTATATTAGATTTTAATAGATTATTTCATGTCATTTAAACTCATTATTGTGTGCATAATGAGCTATCAAAGATAATTAATTTATATAAAAAGAAATACATGACAGAGTATTTGGGTGTTATATCCTCTATTATCTAGTTTTTTTGTGTCACATTCAATATCAAATATCTCGTTCCTCATAGAAAAAGTCAAGGTGTTACATTCTATCCCCTTAAATAAATTGTGTCTGGGAAATTTAATATTTATTTTTTAATCGACAATTTCACATTTGAAAATACCATTTTTGGAAACCGACATCATTAAAATAATATGTATAAAATCGTTTTTATTATATTTAAAGTATTGTGTGAAGGTTATTTAAAATAACACACACAAGGTTTCCAAATCGGACAACATAGGTGGGGATTTTAGATTTATACATGGAAGAAGACATATTGTTAAACATAATATGGAGGGTGATAGAGATCATTGATCACAAGAAAGTGAATGATATAGTTAAAATAAACAACCCAAACCCATAAATCAAATAGGTTTAAAAATGGTCATTGATATCATCCAAAATAATGGAAACAAGATAGCATTTTATTTCAATATGTCATCCTAAAGATGATTAATTTTATTTAGAAAATATAATTACTTTATTTCATTAAATTTCGTAAGTATAATCTCATCCTTTTTTATTCCTATATCATTTTCCACATCATATATTTCTCTAATAAATGAAGATGATTTTTTTCTTTAAAAACTAATAGATCATAATAATGATAATATATTCCTTCAATCTATACTTATCACAATAATAAAATGGTTAGAAAAAGATATACAATAAGAATAAATCATCATATGGTGACGTAAAACATAAATCTCTAAAATATCATTGAATTTTTAACTTAAACCACTTCACAAATGGTTATCCATATAAACATTCCAAAATATTAATATCCAAACCATTATAATTAAGGTCACTATATTTCAAGAATAAATATATCAATAATCCATCACACAATATAAAATATCTCTTATTAGTCACATACCGAATATATGAATACCTTCATCATGTATTATCTTGAAACTTGTAAATATCCAAAATTACAAGAAAATATTACTTAAAACCTGAATTCATAAATATTCCTTAAATAAAACACATATTATTGGATATATTCCATATATTCAAAAGTAGTGTTAACTCCATTATTGATAGAATAAACCATTTTTCTAAAAATCATTAATCAGTTCTAAGGTATTTTGTACTATATAATTGACATTTACCATATCAATGATCTCATTATCCAAAATCCATTATGTAATAATTAGGAACAAATTATTTTTTACCACTCCCTTAATCATGAGTTTTAAAATAAGTTTAACTTCCCATTGAATCATTTTTATTGGTAATCAATAACGTTCAATATAAAATTTCAAAACCAAAATAACAAATTATTACAGTAGAATAATTATACATTTCAAAATTCATATAACCCAGATATCAATGATAATATTATAAAATTACCTAATTCATGAATTCAAACACATTAAAATTAATCGTTCTAATTCATCTATCGTTATAAAATTAGCCTTGACATTATCCATTTTCCACTTTTGTGGAATATTCCTTGACACTTGGTGAATTCGGTTATATACAGCCCTATATCCGTATAATTGAAGCATCCAACATTGACAACATTTTCATTTCCCTTACAAACTGGATAATATAGGAATATCCCTCCACACTGATAGAAAATTATCATTCCCTTTATGCAAGTACCTGGATTTTTATTTCACAAAATATCACATGTCTGGAAATCCTTCATTCCATTCTTCCCAGTATCTAATGTTTTCTCTACTATCCAATTCTTATCTTACTTCCATACAAATCTATGATATATAAACAACTATTTCATTTTCTTGTTAGAATGAGATATTTTTTCCTAATATATTGGTAATGTTTGGGAGAGTAGGTCCCTTCTAAGTATAGGATTTATCCCTTCAAAGAAATGATTATTCTTACTTTATAGACTACATGAAATGATGTTTTCCATTTATAACTTCTAATAAAATATCAAAATGAAGGAATATAATATATTAAATCATACCATTAATAATCATAATTTATAATCCGAAAACTATTTAAATACTTAATATAAATTAAAAAACGCATGGATTACTAATCTCATATTCCTAAATGTGATACAATTGGTATATATAAATTTCAAAATCCATTATATTAGATTGTAAATAAAATATAAATTATACATATAATATCCCTAATGGATTTTCAAACCAGGTGTGTACTATGGATCGTCTTCTTACAACACGTAATGATATGGTCCAGACCATAGTTCCCTTTTCAATGTTATACACCAATGTACATCTCTTTCAGAACCACATCTACATGCAAAATAGAAATAGAGATCCATTTCATGGAATACCAATATAATCACTACCTCACAAAAACATTATGACATTATTTTATATATGTACTCAAATATAATCATAGGTTAGTGTTAACCAATATATATTTTCTGAAATCCAGTTCCCATAGATTCTATTAATCTTCCAAGGATACCAACTATAGTGGCATGGATATAAATACCACAGAGTTGCTGTCTATATTATTACATTATCATAAGAAAAAAAGGAATCACATCCCAAAGTACCTCATAATTTGATATTCATGTAATCTAGATACATACATGAAAATATTATTACAATTTAAAAAAGGAAATATAGAAACTATTTCCATAGAAACCACCATTATTCCCCTTAGTAAATCTCAGAATGTCTATCACAAAAAAAACTTCATAGTACCATATAGAAAATAAAACAGAAGAAATTGGTGAGTTGAATAGCTCAGTAAGGGTAAGAATATAGTGGTAGTTGTAAATAAAAATGGAATAATCAATATGGAATGGAAATAATTGATAAAAAATCATTTAATCAATAACTAGAGCTTAATATCGTATAAATAATTTATAATCAAATAATGAAATATAAACAATAATATGATCTTGAAATAAATACCATGTATATTCTAAATAATTTATTAATCAAACGGAATATCGATATTTAAATTCATAATTCTTGAATTCATAATTCTTGAAATCTAAAACATACCATTTAGTGATTTTCCAAGATATATAATTAGGATTATACCTTGTGCCAAGACATCTATATAAATTGGTAATGTCTCATTTAAAACCCAATTTAGTTTGTCCCAGGAGACCTAATGATGCATTTCAGGGCTGGGGAAGGCCCCTTCCATCACATAAGAAGCCAAAAAAATTACACATATGAATGTTCTGAAACATAATAAACATAAACATTTATAATGAAAAAATGAAATAAAATTTTAATACATACCCCAATCAACCTATATTATTATAAAAAACCCATAGTAAAATAATTAATAGTAATAAAATATAACATTACCCAGCTAAAATAATCATAAATCATCCAAATAAAGAATAAATATTGTATAAATACAACATATTGTCAATAAATCATAATTAAAATAAAGGGGTAATGTCATTTTTTTAATATGAATACTATAACAATTTCAACTAAAAACATTTTTGAAAAAAATAACCTTTGCACAATAAAAATTTGATTTTTTAAAACAATAATCAAAAAATATTTTGAATATAATTTTATTTTAAAATAACATTATAAATATACATATGAGTTTTTAAAATAAGGATTGGTCAAGAAAATTGGAAAACAATACATGTTGAGTACTTTAAAGAAATGATTTCATTCACTTTTTATGTAAAATGAAAAATGGAACTTTTGGAAAAAGACATTAGGATTCCATTGAAAACAAATTATTAATGTAAAAATAGGTAAAAAAATCATAAATAAAACATTTGGAAACAGGTTACAAAATTAAATCATTTTTTGAAAACATATTTTTGGAAGAAAATTGATTTCTGACCGAAGAATGAAATGATGTTAGGTATTATAAAAATATTTTCTCATTCATTTTATGTACCATGAAGTGAAAATGGTATTATTTCTTGATAATGTTCATGAATAACTAGAGGAGAAAAAAATTAAATGGTATGTTAATCAATTAACAAATAATTCCAATCAT
The DNA here is from genome assembly GCA_963277665.1 of Viscum album. Classification (NCBI taxonomy): domain Eukaryota; kingdom Viridiplantae; phylum Streptophyta; class Magnoliopsida; order Santalales; family Viscaceae; genus Viscum; species Viscum album. The sequence continues at coordinate 1,381,267,529 of OY728127.1, forward strand.
TATAAATTCATGTAAAAACAATCTCGAATAAAATGAGATTGTTCAATAAACCCTTTCAATAATGGTAATATTGAATTGAAAACTATTAAATGAGTAGATTATGATTATCAAATGTAAGTCCATATAAAAAAATGGAAATTATTTAATAATATAATCTGAATTCATTACACACATAGTCTTGTAATATCAATGATAATGAATAAGTAATATAACCCACTGAAATGAAATTGAGTTATAACATTATTTACCACATTATGAATTTTATTTAAAATATAATTTTATTAAATAATTCAATTTGAAAAATAAAACACCATGAAATGTTATGTAATAAGTATATTACATTTAAAAGTGGCATTTTATGCCTCACATAAATGATATTAGGTGCATACCATTAAAATATGAGTCACTAAAAGGAAAATGAGATTTAGTCTATTACCCCACACATCGTTTTGGTTGAAAATTCATTTACCACGTATATTGTATTGTTAAACTTTTTTTTAATCTATAAAAAACCCCTATTAATTTTTATCATTTCATATATCTTTATTTCATAAGATCTTTTCATGTGGTCATTAATAATATTTTAGTATTCTCATTCTTTTGCATGTTAATTCCCTTATTTTCTTATTCATGATTTGTTATGAAAGTTATGATTATTATGAATATTATATAGTAAAATATTTACAAGAATAATAATAATTGAATAATTATCATATTTTTACAACAATTTTTCTTTTAATACCTATCACGAAATACATTTTTGAAGAAACAACTTTGTAGTGATCAGGAATATGGTGGGTTTTACAAACACATGAGTAACATTTCCATTTAAAAACAATCATTGTGGAAAGAATTTAAATAATATATTATCTTTACATAATGATAATAACATAATATATATCATATTATTTCATTAAATATACTTATATATGTCATCAATGTGTTTTGTTGATTAAAATAGAGTCAGATCGCTTACTGTAGAAGGTTTTCCACACATACAGAAAATATGTTATCATATTTTACTGAGTGAAAAGTTCAGAAATAAAATGATATATTATTATTTAGAATGTTAAATAATTCATTTTTATAATAATTATTTTATTGAGGTCACATACAATCATTAATGTTAACCCTATTACATCTCAGGTAAAGTATTAGTAAAAAATGAATCACATCGCTATGTGAAGATGTGGTCTACTTTACACATGATTGAGGTTATAGTATCCCTAGAGAAATATAAATTAAAAAAATTAATATATTGTATATTTATAATTAGATATAATTATTTTATAAATATCACATATAAAATTTATATCCCTCAGTATACCCAACCTATATAGGTGGTAATAAAAAAATGTACGATGTCAGTTTTTAAGGAAATAGTCCTCCAAACACACAATTGGTGATTTTTTAACCCATTTGATAGAATTTGGGATGGTTGTAGGTAATTACAACAAAATGAAAAAAATATAATTATATTTAGGATATTTATCTTATTAAAATTTCATTTTTCAATTATAATTGAAAGATGTGGGGGATGAAATATAATAAAAATGTTCGATGAAGAACGTTACCTCTTCCTTGAGTAACCTCTTTAGGTTTCCAAAAATTTCTTCCAAGAATGAATTTATGAAAAATATAATAACTCTATGAAGCCAGTATGTAATTTTAAAAGTTATTTGTGTAGTTATTTTCCGAAGAAAAAATGGTGTGAATCTGTGAAGAAGAAATGGGAAGGGTGGCTTTTTATAAGTGAGGTGAGTGCAACACTTGTAATTTTTTTTAATGAAATAGGTGTACCAACGTTTTTCACTTTCCAAAAGGGTAAAAAATGTATCATTATTGTTCCATAGATATTATAGTGTCATATTTTTTCCATAAAATATATTTTATACTATATTTTGGCTTATTTTAATGTTTACATTTTTAGTTTAACCCACAGAAAACTCATTTTACCATAACTATATTAAATAATGACCTTTTTTAAAATTAACTACGGTTAAAAATTAATTTGACCTTATTAGATAATTAAAATATTATTATTAAAAATATTTTATACAATTTTCCAAATTCTATATGTAAAAGTGTAAAATTTTAATTTAAAATTAATTCCACAGATGCGATGAGGAAGTGGGTTTTCAATGAGAAACTGTTCAAAATTTTATAATTTTTTATATAAAAATTCAATTTGAAAATGATTAAAATTATATAAACTGAATCAAAATATATATTTAATATATATAATTTTAATATAAACCCAATTAAAAATATATTTTATCTGTATAATTAATTCAGACCAAAATAAGTTTTAAATTATAGTTCAATATTTCTTTTCTTCATCAAAAATTGAAGCCTTTCATAAAAATACCAAATATCCACCCTAATATAATTTTGATAATATACATTCAAAAAATATTTTAGTGTTATCAAATCAAATTTTCTGGTAGTGGTAAAAATAAGTTTTAAATTTGGTTTGGGAAGTGTAACTAAAGTGTATTTTATAAAAAATATATTGTTTCCAAAAACTTTTAATTTTATTATAAAAAATTATAAATTATTAATATAATAAATAGATAAAAATTGAACAAGATTATCCTATATATTTTTCTAATTTATTTAGATCTATTTTAAATAGGTCAATTTTTCATCTATGTTACAACTTTCATCTTTAAATAATATTTAAATAAAATATAGTGAATCATTTAAACCCGATGTTGGGTATATATCAGTATTTCAAAGATATTGAATATGTTTAAAATATGTATATCATAATGTCTTAGTGTGTTACATCCTTTTATATTCATGGTCTTTCATGTCACATACACAATTGTTCCTTAATTTCCTATTTCAAAATATCTGGGTGTAAATGACTTGGACATAATTATAAGGGGATTCTCTTGATACTTGAACCCATAAAGCGATTTTTTTAAATGAACGTGAATGATTATACCAAAATAACTAGGGAATGATAAAAAATCACCATCATAGTGGAATGTATGGGATTATTTTATAAATTACTAGTGGATTCCCATTAGTGACCTTTTAATACCTTAAAGACATTGTCCTCATTAAGATGACAATAGGGTTAAGGATCCTTCCCATTTTAGGTTTATATGAGTTATGGAGGTGGTTGTTACCCCATATCTAGTGAAATATTTTAAGCATATGGAATATGAGTCCCATAGGTCCATGTTATAACTAGGGAAAGTATATTAATGAATGAAATATATAATGATCAATTGGTGGTGTTTTCATTATTGAAAAAGAAATCACTTCTAGGGGTGGTCATTAAAACCCTTATGGAGAGGTTGTTAAAACTCTCTATGGGGTGTTTGTAACTATGAGAAGTTCATAAAAACTCTCTATGGGGAGGTGGTGAAAATTCTCGATGGGGAGTTCATGATACTATGAAAAACTCTCTAGGTATAGAGGTCTATGATAATACTACTGGGGATACCATGTATTTGGAACTAATATTTTTTGTTCTAAATTGAGGAGAGAGTTACCACCACATGCAATTTATCAAGGTATTATGGTCTCTTATGTGGGTGTGCTAGAATTTCCCATACTACTGAGGTTCTGAAACTGGGAAGCATTGTATACTAGGATGGATAATTCTGTAAGTCGTGAATTCATGTTGGATTATTTTCTTAGTTGTTAAAGTATATATCATAGTGAGTTTATTCCTCATATTTTTATCTGTATATAGCATTGAAATACCAGTGATTCATAATTATAGTTTTTATGGTCATCGCGTAATTCCTAGGGAAACTCTTAAACATGGTGAAAAAGGTGTAGTTGATCAGGGTCTTAATATAGAGGATCGATGATGGTTTATTTATATTATTTGTTAAAATTTTCATTATTTCAGTTATTTTATTTGAATAATGTCACTTAAACATATCACCATATTTACTATAAATGTATTGGATTGTTCTGGTAGTTATCTAATTATTTTTTTACTCATATCATTCTTGATCCAACACAACATTTGGGTACCCAAGCATCCCTCGTCTAATATAGACCCTAATTAGTTTAAGTCTTGGTATTTCATGATCAATCTAATGTGGTGTTGATGGGATTTAGATATCATTATGAATTGAGGGTCAGGGATTTTTTGGGATCCACCTATATTTTCTTTTGAATTTTTATTTATTCTAATATTTTAGTTTTTCTATGTGATCGTCCCCATGGGTGAACTATATTTTATTATTATATTACTTCATTATATTTTGTTATAGAATGTATATTTTACATATTTTGTATATAATCTATGATTGTTTTGTTTTATATAATATGCTTTGTTATTTCTATCCGTTATTTTGTACTCTGATATATATGGTATATTCTCCACATAGAAGCACACGATACCCCTATTTCTAGTCGGTATCCTATTTCACACAACGAGGAATACCTGAGGTCACATAGAGTCACCAATCTAGTTTCAGTACATAATAAAATTAATGGGACATTATATGTTTAATCATTGGATGATAATAATTTTGGTTCATTCATTACATTTTATTAATATTATTAATGTATAAAACTTAATCTCATTTATAAATTATTAATGTAGATATTATACTTCATTTTTTCATTAAAATGATCTTAAAAGTATTGAAAAATAGGTTGTTTCTATATAAAAAAAATATGGATTTCAAAAGGGTTATTAAATAATAGTTGTATAGGTCGATGAAACTTTTCCAAGTGATTTATTTATTTTAAACTAAATTAAAATAAAGGTTTAAAAATTAATAATGATATATTATCATTTTTTAAGGATGGAAACCCTTATTTTTATAATATATACCAAACTATCATAAAAATTATGTTTTATTTAAGTACTTATACAAGGTGAGGGGTTTATTTTTCATGCCTACTGATCTATTTTTCTCTTTCCTATCAATATATTTTCAATTTTAGTTTCTAACTTTTTCAATGCTCTATATCCATTGATCACTTTTTTGTTAGATGGTGACTTATGGAGTCACAAGGAGGTATGTTATTTTTTTGTTAGTTTATATTATTAAGTCATCCATGTAGTAATTTTAATTATTTCGATATATGTAGGTATACTAATGGTTCAATGGATAAGTACAGGAATTTGGTGGTGGTTATAACTATAGCTGGTCTAGTCATGGGTGATTGATGATTTTTTTGTTTAAAATTATGTTATGGATTTATTATTGTTTTAATTGATTAATTTCTTATATATTTTTATTTTCATGGATGTTTTACTTCTGTATGGGTATATCCATTAATTTTTTATTTAATTTTTTTTTATTTCTCAGTTATTTATTTCGGTAACTATTCCCAACTTGTGTTCTCTACATTCTAAGGATCTTTTTCCAGCACATGGGTTTTTAAAACTCCCATTAAGTGTGAATTGTTCCAGAATAAAAATACAATGGAAGGATGGTTTCGGTTTTTTTCGTAAAAATTGATTTTATATATAAGGGTATTATATGGGATGGGTTTTAGAGAACCCATTATTATTTTGGTATCTCTAGTAGATATTTCTTGGAATAATAGAACTCAAAAGGTAAGATCAAGAAGACTGATGTGAGTTCTTGATCATTCAAAAACACAGGTTTCCAAGGTAAATTAGGTTCTAATTATTGATTTTGAGTTTATAATTATTTTATAGTATAAATTATAGATTTTTTCACTAGGGGTGACAATAGTTTTGAACTGGTGGTTCCTAGTGAACTTGTAGGGCATGGAGATCAATGTCAAGCCCAAATACATGGTTCCTATTCAATTCGTTGATACTGGGATTATTGTCACGTTATCCTCCAACCATGTGGCCATGTCATTCGTGGTAATATATCCCCACCGGATTCTATGGTGGGTTTCTTTTTCTTATTATGCCTTTTTTATTAGGAATTTTTTAATTTTGTAGGTAAAATTTGTTTTTTAATTTTAGATGTATAGTTTTAAAATTTTAAGGCCTCAGTTTTAAAACTAATATATGTTTTTTCAGATTTAATTAATATATAAAACTATTTTTTGGGATTCAATTGAGTTGTCTCAAAATTACTAAACTAGGTTTCTTGGTAGTTAATATTGATGGTTTTTAAAATGTATCAACTATTTTTTAAAAATTTAATATAATGCAAATGATAACTTGATTTAAAGAGGGGTGATGTTTTTAAAAGGTTATTTCAAAATGGATTCCATGGGGAGTTTTATAAATATATTTTTATCTTGATTTTCTATGACTCCCCAATCTATTCTCACATATAAAAAAAATAATTTTGACTTATTCTATTTAATTTTGATGTTATCTGAACAGAACATTTAAAATAAACACAATGAAATTTATTTAATTAAACAAAAAAGTGTTTACATTACAACATGATCAAAGGAAACCATACTGCCCGAAATTACCTATTAGAAGACCTATTAGAATTATAGGGAGACCACCCAATACAACAAAAATCGAAAGATAATATCAGGGGTCATTCAGATCTATCACAATGAACATATGTATATCTAGAGCCACTACAACCACATTGAGAATCAGGGGGATGATGTGAACCATCATGGACAAGACGTTTTGAATATGGAACACCATATTTCAGGATTTTACAAGACACTAATGAAATATGACCATTTGCTCTGTTATGTGACCGTTGGAGATACATACGACCATTGTTTTCCATTTAGGGCGGTTAGAATTTAAAATAATGTGACTGTTGGTATTTTGTTAAACCAAAATAAATTTAATTGAAAAATTTAAAATATGTTGTATGAATATTCATAAAACCTATTTAACTACCTTAAAATTTTAAATTGTTCGAATATGTTTCACATATTTGAAGCTTTATCTTTGACATCATGGTTTTATATTTAAAAGCGTATTTAAAAATTATTATGATTTAAAACATAGGTGTGTATTTCAAATACATTTCAAATGTTTCAAACATTTAAATATTGTATGATGATTATTTAATGATTTTCTATATTTAATGTATTCTATTTTATAAATCAACTATCTATGGTTATATTAAACATTCCTTCCTAAAATATAATAAATAATGTTCTTACTATGTAATTTAGGGATCTTAAATGATTTATGTATTTGTGCACTTTAATCTCCCAAAATTATAAATAAAGAAAGGATCATGTTTTGTGAAAATATGTTCTTGTTTATAATATTATGTATAATAAAAATATTTTCTTTCCTTTGAAAAAAATGGCTGAGTACCCCACCTACCCGAGGGCCACCTTTTAGGTAGCCACTCAAGGCCTTGGTGGGCCATCTCAACTATAACCCCTGGAAAATGGCCAAGGGCAGTGCGCATGCATGGTGTGTGTTATGTCTCATGCAAGAAAGTCATAGTTGGACCTATGCAGGCACTGGAAAGCATGTGCAACAGAACCAGAGTGTTCCACTGTGTGGTGTGGCATGACGGTGTGGGTGGCAGCATAAGCGCGCTCGTAGAGAACCCGGTATGGGGCAGTATCGGGAGAGGGAGGGAGTAATCTTAGTGATTGCATGGAGCTCTGAACTTATAAGGGAGATTAGGAAGCCTCACTATTTCGATGTGGGATGGAAAATTTTAGGCGAAACTTGATGTGAACCATTGGATCATGTCGCGCATGATTTGAGACATATGTTTCTGTTCGGTCCTCAATTCTCAGCAACTGCAGAGTCTGAACCACATTTTTATGAGGAATTAAATCCATTGGAATCTATTTACCACCTTCCAAGTCTTTTTAAAACCCCTAAAACATTCATAGTCGTCTGCTCTAATCCTTAGTAGATCTCAACCATTCATCTTTTAATAAATTCAAGGATGCACCCCAGCCATCGGATCTAGGATTGAACAAATCCCAACCATCCATTTTATTCTCAGTTTTCCCTCAGCTTCATCATCTTCCACCCACGTGCACTGTTCCATTGCGCTCAGCTTCCACTTTATCCATTTTTTCTCCACTCATGACACTAGGTCACCCCTATTTTGTTGGTTTTCCACCAAACCTAACACCCTCTGTCTTATTTTAAACCAAGGTTTCTTGTTATTCCATGCATGTTTCATAAAAATAAATTATATATAATTTATATATATAACTCTTTTGGCACCCAAACCTTATTATTTCTCTATTATCTAGTGCCCCCATCAAGTTGTCTTGAACCTCTCATTATCCTCCTTCGAACCAAGTAAGAGAATTATATCTTTCCATATTCAGGAAATATCTTATATACATGTTTTATATACTATATATATATATATATATATGTATTTCTTATATCCCATTCTATCTTGGTTTTAACACTTCAAAGTATTATTTTTAAAACCTTGAATGGTGTTTTTGAAAAGAATGGGGTAATTAAGGGTTATAATAGTTTCATTTTTAAAAACCCATTCACATATATTTATATATATATATATAATGAAAGTATATATGTATATAGTTATATGTTTTTACTTACATTCAATATGAAACAATTGTCATTATTCACAAGTTTTTTTAATGCTGTGAACATAATTTTCATATACATAGCATGTATTCAATATTTTTTTGCTTAATTAGACAATATATATGTATATATATATAGTTTTATATATACATTTAGGTTTTGGTCTTAAACTGACTTAGTTTTTATAAAAACTATATTTTGTATTTAATTATGTTTGTGAGATGCAAAATGTTTACAATGATTTATTAAACCTTGTGTTGGTTGAGAAAATTTCATGTATAATCCTTGTGTTCATATAGTCCATATAATTTTCTTTAAACACAAATTTATAATCTTCCGCAATATATTTTTTCAATCATTTCATTTTGTTCAATTTAATATGACAATTTTTTTGAAAAATATTAAAAATAACTTATAATTTTCTTTGTTTTAATATTATGCACTTTGGAATATAAAATGATTATTTCAAGATAAGTATTTTTCGGGGTGTCAAATTTCGTTACAAACTTGTAATTTATTTTCTTTAGTTATTGTCACATGTGGTGTAGTATTCTTAGCATAATTTTCATTTATTTCAATATCCATTTAGTGGTTAGTATTTTCCTACACACTTATATGCAAGACTGACATTGGATATGCTAATGCTAAAGAACGTCAATGAACTCAAATTTCATTTTATGGAATTAAGAACCAAATAATTCAAAGTGCTATAAGACACATTGAATAAAATGAAATAAGAAATTAAATTATTCAAAGTGGTATGAGACACATTGAATAACATTAAACGAGAAACCATGTAATTTGTTACACTTGTAATGACAAGTAATTTAATAAATCAAAGTGTTTTGAATAACTTTTGTTTGAACAAATGAGGAAGGCATTGGTTATAGTATGTGGTGGTTGGGGCCCACTATATCCCATTTTTCCATCAGTAGGTCTCATGTGACAAAAAAAGACGTAAAAATAGTCAAGACCTTTTTGAAAATGATTTACGGATTTTGGTCGAGGTCTTAATAATTTTAGATGTCTTGGCTGAGGCCTTGACATAGTCCGGCATAAGAACTATCCTCATTGTGACTATGAAATTTAATTAACTGAGTGAATATTCAACTAGTTGAATCTTCTTGTGTAAAGGTCAACTACATAAGAGAACCAGAAGAAGTAAATGATTAGGTCATAACATGTTTTCAGAATACATAGATTTATTTTCTAATTTATGGCTTACAGTTAGAAATGATAGAAATTGATGTTTTTATTTCATGAACCACTCTAATCATGTATTATATATAGTTGTAAATTTAGTACATAAACATTTTCATGTCACACGTTTTATAATTATAATGCCTCATACTTTATATAATTCAATCACTATATTTTGTATGAGCATGATTTTTTTGTAATATGATTCATTGTAACCTAGTTAGTATTTCATGAAATGTTCGCTTATAATTCTTGGCGAAAATGTTATGAGATGATTCATGTATTGAGGCTATCCTTAATAAAATGTTTTATGAATAATGTTAAAGGAATGCTTTCAAGAAGTTTTATTTGAAATATTATTTTAAAACCCCTTACATGACATTCTTATTCTCACACTATGTTTTAAATTAAATTTTACAGGTTTAGTAAATTTGAGTTACATTGTTTGGTGGAAGCTTTGTGGAGAATCATGCACTTCAGTTTTTGAATAATTGTACTAGTTGTTTCTAATTCTCGAAGACATAAACCAAAATGATCCTTTTTAATGGACAATGTTGTTTAATATTAATCTTTTAAAAAAAATCGCACACTATGTTTTAGTAAAACTGCACCGTCCCCAGGGAAGATGGGGGACGAGGCTTGATAGTTGGTATTAGAGGATTGGTTTAGATATCCATATAAAATCAGAATGAAATTCAGTCCATGTTTATATTTTACTAAGTATTAATTTTCTTAAAATATTCAGATGGATAACGAAGCAAGTCTTATGTCTCTCCCCACCGAATTACTAGAACATATAATTGTTGATTCGTGTTCAGAGACTTACCTGGAATTTGTGAACTTGATTCTAACATGTAAAACCCTTAATCAAGTGTCTATCAGCCCAAATATTCATCGACTTTATCAAGGACTGAGTCGCGTTTACTACCTCATATTGCAAGCGTAACTTGCTTTTTATGAACACAAAGGAAGGCACTACAATGTCCTCTTCTTTTGTTTCACCCTATCTTAGGGTTATCTGGCCCTAGAGAAGTTCTAGAAAGATATAGAGGTGGGTGACCACAGCGTAGCCTAAATGTTCAAAATAATGTGTTTAATAGGTATGAGAGGCATTACAACATCTAGTTTTTAGAAAACCAAGTCATCTGATTGGTCTATTAGAACCATGTTCCTTCTGATACCTCTGAACTCGATACCTCTTGTTCCACCCTTTCAAGGACTTGCTACTTACAACCTAAGTTCGACTCGAGCTATGAGTAGTTTATCTGGGTGAATAAAATTGAGGAGTGTATGAACATTTTGGGGATCAATCTAAGCAGAAGAACCTACCAAGAATGTCTCTGATGATGGTTGACCTGGTAAAGGGGGGCCTCAAGATTGACATCTGTTTTGTTTTGTTGGTGTTTGTGTATAATATTTTTAGAATTGCAAGGATAAAATTCATTGAAGGGGAGGTTAATGGGACACCCCAAAAAATTTTCACATGTAATAATAATATTTTCGTTTTATTATGTTTAATTTTCATGCTATCTTTACAAAACCTTCAAAATAAAAACATTGAATTTTATTTTATTAATCGCCATAGTGTTTACATTAAACTAATATCAAAGGAAACCATCCTATAAAAAAATAACTATTAAAAGACCTATTAGAATTTTAGGGAGACCACCCAATACAAAAAAATACCAACATTATATTAGGAGTCCATCGGATCCATCACAATGAACATTAGTATGGCCAGATCCACTACAACCACACTGAGTATCATATGGATGATGTGCAACATCTTCACCAAGATGTTTTGAATATGGAACACCCTAATTCATGATTTTATAATTCTTTATATCAATATAACCATTTCCTCCTTTAGGTGACCATTGGAGATACATACAACCTTTGTTTTCATTTTAGGGTGGTTAGATTTTAAAATAATGGGACAGTTAGTATTTTTTTAAACAAAAAAAAATTTAACTGACAAATTTAAAATATATGGTATTAATTTTCATAAAACCTATATTACAAGCATAATAATTTAAATTGTATTTATATGTTTCACATATTTAATCTTTATCTTTGACATCATGGTTTTTAATTTAATTGAGTATTTAAAAATTAATATGATTTCAAATGTTGGTATGTATTTAAAATAATTCTCAAATGTTTCAAATGTTTTAAATATTGTATTATGATACATTAATGATATTGTAAATATAAAGTATTCAATTTTATAAATCATCTTTCTATGGTTATATTAAACATTTATTTTTAAAATATATGAAATAATGCTCTTACTATGTAATTTAAGCATCTTAAATGCATTAAGTATTTGTGCACCTTAATCTACCAAAATGATAAATAAATAATGGATCATGTTATCTGAAAATATGTTATTGTTTATAATCTTATGTATAATAAAAATAATTTTTTTACTTTTCAAAAAATGGGTGAGTAACCCACCAAGATGATGGCCACCTTTTATGCAGCCACTTAAGGACATGGTGGGCCATCTTACCCACCACCCCAGGAAAACATCCCAGGGTGGTGCACACACCTGATACATGATATGTCTCATGCACATGAGGCATAGTAATACCTAAGTATGCACGAGCAGGCGTGTGCAAGGGTACCATAGCGCACCACTATGCGGGGTGGCATGACAGCGTGGGTGGGTGAAGAAGCACACCCACAGTGAACCCGTTATGGGAAAGTACTAGCAGGGGGATGGAGTAATCCGAGTGATGGTAGGGAGCTCCGTACTTACAAGGGAGCTATGGAAGCCTCCCCATTTCAATGTGGGAAGAAAAAATTTATGCAAAAATTGATATGAACCATTATATAATGATGCGTGTGATCTGATCCATCCCTTTTGATTCAGTCCATGATTCTCAGTAGTAGTAGATACCCCTCTATGTTTTTTCAGCCATCTTATCCATTGAGATCTAATTGCAGTCATCCGAGTCTTTTTAGAACACCCAAATCTTTCGTAGCCATCTGATCCATTCCACAGCAGATCTCACATGTTCATCTATTAATAAACTCTCAGAAGCACCCCAGCTGTCGGATCTGGGTGTGATCAAATCCCAACCATCCATTTTATTCATGGTTTTCCCTATGATTCATTTTATTCCCCCCGCTTGCAACGTTCCAATCACGCTCAACTTCCACTTTCTAAATTTTTTCTCCACCTTTGACACCGGGTGGCCCCAATTCTCTTTGTTTTCCACAAGAGCGGACACCCTCAGTCTTATCTTAAACTGAGGGGTCTCTGTTTTCCATTTTGGTTGAGTTAAAATACAATATATATAATTTATATATACAACACATTTGGCAACGAAATCCTATGAGTTTTTTATTCTCCAGTGCCTCTATCAAGCTATCACAAACCAATCCTTCTCCTCCTTTGATCAATTTAATAGAATTATATCATTCCTTATTCATGAAATAACTTATATAAATAGTCTATATAAGAAATATATATATACTGTTTATATCCCATTCTATCTTGTTTTTATGCCTTCTATGTTTTATTTTTAAAACTATACATGTTGTTTTTTAAAATCATATGTTAATTAATGATAATAATAGTTTCTGTTTTTAATACATATATATATATAATGAGAGAATATATGTATATAGTTATATGTATGTACTTATGTTCAATATGAAACAACCGTCTTTGTTCATAAGACCTTTTAATGCTGTGAACATACTTTTCTTATACATATCATGTTTTCAATGTTGTTTTGTTTAATTGGACTATATATGTGAATATATATAGTTATATGTATGTATACATTTAGGTTTTATTATTAAACTAATATAGTTTTCAAAAAACTAAATTTTTTATTTAATTATGTTTGTGAGATGTATAATGTTAACAATGATTTACTAAACATTGTGTTGGTCGATAAAATCCTTTGTATACACCTTATGTTCATATGGTTCATATAATTTTATTTTAACCCATATTTATACAAGAAAAATAGTTACCCTTGTGTATACACTCCTATGTTAAAGATGAAATAATCATTTATACATATACAAGATATTCACTTGTAGAACAATATGTTAAATTTATTTTTATGCATACTTCACATGAAATAATTATTTTTTATAAAGCATTTGAATCTGCCGAAATATAGGTTTTCAATCATTAAGTATTGTTTTATTAACTATGACTATTTATTAGCATGAGTTTTAAAAATAAATGACAATTATCCTAATTTTATAATTATTCACTTTGTAATATAGCATGTTTACTTTAAAGATGATGATTTTAGGGGTTATTATTTTATGTGACAAACCTGTAATTTATGTTCATTAGTTATTTTGACATGTGGTATAATATGCTTATCATACATGTCATTCATTTCCGTAACCATGCAGTGGTTAGTACTTCTATACACACTTATATTCATGACTCCCTTTGGATATTTTAATGTTAATGAACCTAATCGAACTCAAATTCCCTTTAATGGAACTAATAACCAAATTATTCAAAGTTGTATAAGAAACTTTGAATAATATGAAATAATAAATTAAATTATTCAAAGATGTAAGGGAATCATTGAGTAATATTAAATGAGAAGCAATGTAATATTTTACACTTGGATTGATAAGTAATTTAATAAATCATAGTGTATTGATATAATTTGATTTAATGAAATGAGGAAAGCATTGGGCTTACTATGTGGCGAGTGGGGCCTACTATAGCCCCTCAGTGCATTGGTAGGTCTCATGAGACAAACTATATGTGGAATTGGTCGAAGCCTTTCCGAAATTTATTTATATATTTTGGCTGATGCCTTAAAAATTTTATACATCATGGTTGAGGCCTTGACATAGTCCTACATACGTACATTCCTCATTATGACATTGAAATTTAATTAATCAAATAAATATTTGACTAGTATAATATTCTTGGTTAGTGATCTAATAATTTTGATAATTAGGTGAAGTAAATTCTTAGGGCATAATGTGTTTTCAGCACATAGAAAATTATTTTCTAATTTATTTAATAAATTTAGAAATGAAAGAAATAGAATTTATTATTTCAAGTGCAACTCTAATAAAGTATTACTCTTAGCTAAAAATTTAGTACATACACTTTTTTCATGTCACAAATGTTAAATTTTGAATTAATCCTACATTATATGTTTCATACCCTATATTTTGTATGAGCATGATTATTTTTGGAATATGTTTCATTGTAACCTTGTTAATATTTAATGAAATTTTCACTTATAATTCTTGGAGAAAATGTTATGACATGATTCATGTATTATATCTTTCTATACAAAAAATATTTATGGATAATGTTAAAGGAATGTTTTCAAGAATTTTAAATTGAAATATTATTTTAAAACCCCTTACTAGGAATTTGTATGCTCATCCTACGTATTAACATAAATTTTACAGGTTTTGAAGATTTGAGTTACACTATTTGGTGGAAGCTCTGTGGAGAATATTTCTCTTTCAGTTTTTGAAGAAATGTTATAGTTGTATCTAATTTTCCAGGATCTAAACAAAAAAATATTTTATTTCTTGGAACATGCTATGTAATAATTATCTTTAAAAAAAATTACAAACCATTTTTTAGTGAAACCACACCGGCCTCATGGCAGTCTGGGGCAGGGGCGTGAAATTTTCAAAATTAGATGAATGGTTTTTTGTATTTATTATAAAGAAAATAGAACTTTTTAATTCATTTTTTATCTTGTAGATATATGTATATAGGTATTAATTATTTATTATTTTAATTTTGTATCTTTATTTATATGTTTTTTTAATTTAAACATGCTTCTCATGTTATTTTTTATATATAACCCCAAAATATCAAAATGAAACTATTTAGTGTTGTCCTTGTATTGTATATTCCTTTGTATGTATAGGTGTTGTCCAATTTTCAAATGGTGGTCGTTGTCTATTTTGGAAATTTTTTATTTCCAAACTAAATTTGGATAGAATACTTCGGTGAATCTTGATCGGTGTGGTTCATTGTGTGTTCCTTCGACTCACCTTGATGGGATGTGGTTCATTTTTTAAATACCTTACCTTGTTTTTTGGATGATTCACTATGGGACTCTCTATGATTTTTTCCCAATGGTTAGGATTGGTGGATAGTGTGATAGATTATGATGAGTTATAGATTCTATTTATATGATAAGACTTACTAAGAGATGGTTTCCAAAAGTAAGGCCTTAGGTTACTCTCCCTCTCAACCTAAGTAATAACCATCATCATTTTTATGGGGGTGTTTCCTCTTGATTTTGTTTCAACCATGAGTTATTTATCCATATAGGATAGTTATGGTTGTAATTATTTCAAATTATTGATATTTTCATTCTTTTGGTATTATGTTAACATTAAAATATTTTTTGAGATTGTTTATCATTTCGAACATAATGTTCGAAAAAAATACATTAATGTCACAACATTATTATCTCGTGAGAAATATAAAATCTCCCAATTAATTTTAGGGATTTAATGAAACCATAATATCTCAAATACTTATCAAACATAGAGTATCTTTGGGGTCTATCAGAACAAAAAAATCTCAGAAAGTTTTTAGACCCCACCCGTATTAGGGATTTATCAGACCCAAACCATCTTAGGGATTTATCTGAACCAAACCATCTAAGGCCTTTATCAAACCCCAATCATATTATGGAATTATCAGTACCAATAATATTTCAACATTTTATCATACCTAAACCATATCATGAATTTATTATACTGATACCCACAATAATCCATACATATGTGTTCCATATGAAAACAATCATATGTAAAATAATAATATACCTATATAAAAAAATTATAAAAATTGGATATGGTATCGTCAAAATTGACCTCAATGATGGAATGGTTGATACCCAAAACTCAATTATCCCAAAATATTGTTCCGTAATAACCTTTGGAGAATGTATCAAAGAAAATAACTACCATATAAATTACTTATTCATAGATAAAGAGGAAAGTGACACCAAGAACATAATGAGTTTTTAGATAATGCTTTAATATTTGGAGTAAGTGATGAAGCTGTGGGTCTCATTCGAATTGTCAATTTTTTAGAGACTAAAAAATAATAATTTTCAAAATAAATATATGGAAAAAAATTACAATAATGTACCTCATTATCTGATATAAGGGTTTCAAAAATTTATGTGAAATCATTTTAAAGACATTTATATTTTAAAAAATACATTTCAAATTGGGGCCTTGAAAAATACATAATTGTTTAAGAAGGTGATATTAATATTTTGGAAAAATGACCTTTAAAAAGAATACTCAATAAGTTACCCTTATAAATACATAATTTTTATCAAAAATAAAAGAGTATTTTAAGGAAAAACTATTTAATTTGAAAGGATGGAGAACCATTTTTTAATATTTTGGAATACCATTGTTGAAACCCCACTTTGTAAAAAGAGTAAAAAGGATTCATTTTAAAGTTATGAGATGTAAAATATGATTGATACATGATAAAATAAATCAATAGATTTAAAATTATAATTTATTTCATTGAGAGGAAGGTAAAATATCGTCAAGGATGAGAAATCATAATTTAAGAGGATGAGAATTATAATCAACAATGATATTCTTTTTGAGGAAGCAATTAATTGAGGTAAAATATTTGAAAAAATATATTATTTTTTAATGTAGAGTAAGATAATGTACAATTATATTAATATTTTGGGTGTAAGAAACAAATATTGGATAAATTAATTTTGTTAAAAAAATTTAAAACACACCATAGGGAGTGGAGATAAAAAAATAGCCTTACAAATTGTGGCATCCTTTGAATAAAAATCAATTTTAATGAAAAAGCGTTATATAGCTCTTCAAACCCCATTAATTACATGAATATGGTAAAATAAATAATTAAATATTAATAACATCATAGTAAATATATCATGGTTAAAAATAATAAAAATGACCTGTGAAATTAAATTTGAGACAAAGAAACTCTTACTATAAAGATATCATAATAATCTAATGAACAGAAGAGGGATTCTATAAAATATAAATTAAAATATCATGAAATTAAAGTTATTAAATATATTTTGAGTAAATTGGGTATTTAATAAACCATATAAAAAACATTATTGTGTGTAATATCAAACCTACCTTATATATTTTAAAATGACACAACGAGACCCATAACGTAATTTAGGACTATCACTAAAGTGATTGAATATATAACCTTAAAACTATCTTAATAATATATTTCATAACCCAATTCATATATATATATATATATATAATTTTATATCAATAATTTATAATTGTTATGTACATGGATATTAGTTAACAGCTATTTAATTTTAATATCTGGTGTGAGTAATATTGAATGTTCAACTACTTTCGTAATGATGGTGTTGTTCTTCATTATTCACACAAGTTTCATAATAAAAAAATCATGAATGGTTCTATAATTTATTATTTATCATTATATATAATTATAAAATTTCGTTATATGTGATTTATGGTAATTATATTTAAATATTAAATCAATGATGACATGTCTTAGTGATTTTTACAGAATAGACATTGGTGTCTTGATTAATGATCTTAATATCTATATTGACATTCCATAACCAAAATAAAAAACACGATTTTATTATTAATATTTTATATTATCATTAATTATGTTCTCTAATACATTTGTGATATTATATTATGTCATTGTTCAAGTTAGTTTTTAGATTGACCCAAACGTGAACATAGCATATGTAATGGGTGTGTATGATTGTGAATGTGGTTTATTTAGGAATAATATAATTATTACATAAGAATAATAATATTATTTATAAATTTTTATGGTTCTGAATAATATTTTAATATATTTTAATAAATAAAATATTCATATAAAATGAGATGGGTTACTTCATGGAAGTGGTAGTCAGCATGTATTCATGATCAGCAATTCCATTTCTCAATGAATTTGATTGAATGAATGTATATGAAAAATTATCATATCAAAAATAAAATTTTGACATATTAAAAATAACCAATCATAAAATCTGTACATTTTACCAAATATCAAATGTGGGGATGAAAAATAATCTACATAACTTTTTGTTGGTCGTAGTTTACACATACCCAAGATTTATTTGTTTTTTGTTTTCTAATTCGGGATGGAAACGATTTAACAATTGTTTTCAAACTAATATAATAACACTAAATTATATTAATAATATTGTTTTAATTATATTAATGTGTACAATATAATTTTTTTTACGAATATTAATAATAAAAGACTAAAGATTATGAAATATTGAGGTTGAGAACTTGAGATTTCACTTATCTCTGTGGAAATAGAGTACTTTGGATAACTAATCAGACTAGATTCTTAATAATATTATAAATACATATAGGTTTATAAAAAATTGATAGTGTTTTGATGAAATATTATGGGATAAGTGTATCATGATTTTTTGGAAGTGATCTCCTTTTATAAGAGAAGAAAATCGTATCTTTCTCAATATCCATTATTTTTCAATAATGACAAGGCCCTATTCAAGGATAAATGGATCCAAAATAGATAAATAACTATATTAGGGTGATATAATTTCACTAAATCCTCTCCCAGTAATTTTCACACATGTTTTATACTTGTTTCAACCCTTTTTTCAATAGATTTTTTCATTTTACTATTTTCGTTTTTACATTGGAAACTACATTCTACAAAATTAATCTTCAATTTAAAAAAACAATGATATAATTATTACAGAATTTTGATGTGATAAACAAATATTAAATCCCTATATAATATAATTTATTTTCTAATTAAGATAAAATGAACTTATAAATTGAATCATTAAATAAACATAAATACTATTTTGTTAAAAAATAATGTTTACGAAATTATGTTTTCTTAATCATATAAAACATTAATTACCAATTAAAGATGTTATAATATTTTTTTTTTGTATTTTTGTGTGTTAGAATAATATGAAATTAATTATATTAAAAAGAAATTTATTTTTTAAAAAATTAAATAAAAATAATAATAAACACTTTGAGAATTACCTTTTAACAATTATCATGGTCCTTAACATTAATTTTAATAATTGATGATTTTTGAATAACAATGAAAATTATCATATTAACAAATATAATCATATTTATTAATTTTATTAAATCCATTTTTTATATTTAACTTGTATGAGTGGTGAATAAAATTAATATAAGCGAATAAAAAATATTTTTTAGAGTAAAAAATTCCTTGAGTTTCGAAAATGTTAATCAGGTGTTTTATAAATATAAATTAAATTTTAATTATATATTTTCACTCTATGAATATAATTTTTATCTGAAAATTATATAAGTTTTTTTAATTATTACTTACATCATTATAAATTTAGAAACATTATAGATTTAGTAAAAATATTATTTTTAACAAATCACTTAAAAATAAATAATTTAAAAATTATAAAATTTTAAATTTTGGATAATTTTTACATTCTAAATTCAAAAAATATGTTTATTTTATAATAATAAATTTAAAAATGTTATAAATTTATCTTTTAAATGAAAATATATAATGAAAATATACTTTTATTTAAAAACAATCTTTAAATAATGTAACTATTCTTATTCATATTTTTTATGAATTTATAATTAATTGAATTTTTTTTATTTACTATTAGTCGTATTATTCTTATGTTTTCTTAATAAAACTCATATAATATTTTGTGTTTATTTTCATTTGGTTCCATGTTCAATGAAATCTAAAAAAAAGGTATTAATTTATTATAAATATATTTCAAAATCATTGGGCATTACAGTAAAGACCCGTATTTTTCAAATAATTTTTTTCGTAAATTATTTAGGATTATTATGATTCTTTAAAAATTAACGGCACGTAATTCCGAGGCTCGAAGATCTCAAAACGTAATTTTGAACTTTTTTAGGGAATGTTCCTTAAACGTGCGAGTGGTGATTTATATCATTTGAACTTCATCTCATATTGAAAATCTGAGAGAATCGTTGAATTCTTTGTGTCAGGATTCACTTAAGGGAAGCTTATCTATGTTCGAAAAAAGTTAGAAAGAAATGTAAAATTTCAGATCTTTTGTAATAAAATAATAAAATAAATAAAATTTATCTTTTTCTTCTTTTCGAAAATAATGAAAGACAGTGGTGGGACCGTAGTGCAATGTCAGACATTAAATATGAGTCTTTTAATGTCTCGAACCTCTTGTTTATTTGGTTTTGTAACAACCATTCTTGTTTGATTAATTGGATCATTAATTAGAGTTAATTAATGAATAATAGTATTAAACACAACATGGGAGATTTTTTCCTTATCTATATAGGGCTTGGGCATGGGTTTTGGTCACTCATAATAGAAACCTCTGACGATGAGATGTTGACATCTTCCACCAATGTAGAATGGAGAGACGATGAATGTTGGAGGATTCAAACCAGGCAACGACGGGTGACGACACACACCGTCGAACACAGGTTTATCTCACTCATCACCAATGTCTCCCAAAGAGTTAGAAGTATGGGTTTTGTTTAAGGTTTTTATGATACATCTCCTTTTTATGATGTTGAACCCTTCCCATGTTATGATGCTAACGCGAAGGCCATGGGCCGAACTGAACAAGGCTCAGACCCTCCACTGATCCCTGTATTGATTGTGTTCTTCATAGGTGATTGACCAATATGGCGACAAGATGAGTCGTAGGGCCACACTTTGAGGAGGTTTCAAGGCTCTAAACCAAGGCGTTTGGCAAAGGGAGGATCCACCCTAGTAGGTCCTACCAATGACTGGTCCACACAGACTGGCCCGCTGGAGTGGCATCAACCAGCACCGCTGATTGAAGACCCGAGCAGTCTTAGTCCATTCAAGATGAGAGCAAACCCATGTGCCCAGCTGGCGGGCCCCTCCCAACCAGTGGTCTGGGCCGGTCCAACAGCCCGATGGGCTGAGCCTGAAGCCTAGTAGGCCGGATCTGGCTCAACCAGATCGGGTCTAGCCCATTTAGTTCTGCCCTAGCCCAGCAGACCAAGCCGGGTCGAACTGGACCCAGAAACTTTTTAGCCTAGTTTCACATAATGGGCTATATCATCTAAACCGATCATCTGTTTGATGAACTGTCACTAGAACCATAACCCTAGAGATGAGGCGTCCCTTTTCAGTAAATTCACTTTTTGTTTTGGAGAAATTTGGAGATCGATTGGGTTGAATCAAACCTAAATCCAACTGGGCCCTAGGTACTAAAATTCTCATAACTAATAGACCAGGGGACAATTTTACCCATTGTATGTTGTGTTGGAACCCTTATGAAATATAAGATTTTCGAGTTCAATAATTTTGGGACTTTGTGGATGTTGTAATAGGGATGATGCCTTGTGGAGAGGATCCCTCAAAAATCAAGAGTTATTAGTGTGGGAACCATTTGGCTGGATGTCAAGCATCAAAATGACCCTTTCTTGATTAGAACCAGAACAACCATGTATGGATCTGTTGTAGCATGACTTGATGTGGACCAGCCTTAGAGCGGCCCATGTGGACCAGTGACTTACAACCCTACCTGGATAGGTGACTTATGACCCCGTGTGGATCACTAAATTTCATCCTTATGTGTATTGATGACTTACGACCCAGTGTGAATCAACGTCTTACGAACCTATGTGGATTAGAGGTATCATGGCCCAACGAAGACTAGCCTTAGTGCGGCCCATCTTGGATCAACAAATTACCACCATGTGTGGATCGATGACTTTCAACAATGTGTTGATGAGTGACTTCTGACCCTGTGTGGTTCGGTCACAGGGGTACATCTTTCTTTCTCATTAGCGGAACTTCTCAATGGAATAAGATTAATTAGATTTATTACTAATCATCATTTTTTCAATTCTTTATGTTATATATCTGGTGGGAGATAAGTCTTTAGTTGTGTATTATTATTGTTATTATTCATTGTGGTTGTTCATTTGGGAAACTCTAGGAGACCTTAGAGGGGTCTCGGGGTCCCTAATGGGTAATGTTATACTCACCCCTATATGGGCTTCACCTACACCTCGTTGTGTCTTGTGAAAATGACATATAGCTTTGACCAAGGTTTGGGAGCTAAGACCAAATGGAGCACAGAGTTTACTGGTTTTTATAGAGAGCCACAGTGATGAGATATACCTACCCTTCGCGTAGGATCCATGGAAGATTACCTCAAGAGCTATTTTTCCTATCAAATGTATTTTTATTTTAGTTGGGTTTTTATTGTAGCCCTTTCTAATTTAGTTCACACTTTTAATTTTTTCAGTTATACTGTGTGGTTTGTTCTTTTTGTGTTCCTGGTATGAGTGTTTGTAGGATTAAAGGAAAATTCTTCACATTTTTAGGGATATGCCTTTCTGGTGCACGTCACCAACCCCTCACCAATGGAAGGCAGGCTTGGGGAAGTCAAAACATAGGCACTGGGGGACAGGTCGTGACAATGTTGTATCAAAGGAGTTAGTTCCACCTAATAACTAAGACTCTGATATTTTCAATGGGGAAATTGTGATAAGTTTATTGAGTGTGGTTTTCAGTTTCAGGAGTACAATGTTGGTGTGGCGGCCATTATATCCACACTCTAGGTTCATGAGTTCTGATTTTCTACTTGATACACGAATACCCTAATTGTGTGTTTCATGGAAGTGTTTTTCTTTTTTCATCTATTTTGAGTCAACGTAGTAGGTATAACTTATTGATTCTGGTGCATCTGTTTCCTTATAGGATGTTTCCACATATACGGGCATCCGGGATTTTTGAGAGAGTTCACGATGATGGCCCACTAAGCAATGATGATTTGGTGTAGGGCCCTCTTACGGTAGTGCTTCCTTCGGGTGGTGTACCAGCAACACCACTACCTGTAGGGTAGTAGTTTCCACTTGACCCACCAGTAGATGGTGAAATCCAACCAATGGTGCTGCATGAGTTCCAGTTGTAGAGGCCTCTGAGGTTTCGAGGCGAGAGGGATCCAAAGGCTGTTGAGGACTGGCTGAAGGCATTGGTCAGTGTTTTCCCCTTAGTTGGGACACCATAAGACCAGATAGTGATCATAGATACTAGTCTCTTGAAGGGAATATCAGGTAGATGGCAGAGCATAATTCTATAGATGTAAGATGAGTAGACCATCATTTGGATGGACTTTGAGAGACACTTTAGAGCGGAGTTCGTTCCATCTAATCTACAATATGTTCGTATTCAGGTGCTCCTGCACTTACAGTAGGGCATCCTGAAAATAGCCCAATACTAGGAGAGATTCGTTGACCTCTCCCACTACTCAACCAACATGATATGTTACCATTTCATGAATGCTCTGACCATTGAGGAGGGTCTCCGACGAGAGATCAGAGCATCGATTATATCGTTAAACATTCCAACATAGGCTGGAGTGCTAGAGAGAGAACTTCTAGTGGAGAGACTCTTAGATGAGCAGGAACCGACTATGATACCCCCCACCAGAAGAAACATAGATGAGTAATATAAAACAGGATTTCGGTAGTTGGAATAGGGGCCCGAACCTGCTATAAAATCTTGTGTATGACCCTTGAGTGTAGGGTCGGAGGTGTGGAGCTCACGGGACAGCAGATTTCAGTTGAGCAGTAGACTGTACTACTCATGTTGTGGGAAGGTTCACATGGATCAAGATTGCCTGACCCATTATACAGTTGATCAGAATATGATTGAGTGACCACCGAGGTAGAGGTATAGATTCAAGTGGGGAAGTCCTCAGGGCGGTGGACGAGGCATATGAGCAGGTCGTGTAGTAGTCAGTGGGCAACAGTTTAAGGTTCTACCACCACCACCTCCAGGTGGTCCACCCTAACCTTAGGGATTAGGTGGATAAGGATGAGATCATCTTCAGGAAGCTATTTCCTATGACCACTTCACTACAAAGATGATTTGAGGTATGATATGTGTCTACTCCACCCTAGCACCAGTTCTTATAGACATAGGTGTTGGCCACCCTTTAATTTCCAAGGATCTCGTTCAGAGCATAGACAATCTGGTAAATTGATTGGCTTGATCCTTACAATTAGATACTCCTGCTGGAGATGATTCAATTATTATGAATTTGTACATATAGTGTGAGATTAATCTAGGAGACGAGAGCTTCAGCTGGGATCTCTTAGTTGCAGCATCGAGGCCTTACGAGGTCATCTTTGGAATGGACTCTCCATCTACAGTCCATGCTCATATCCACTATTTTAGGCACAATGTGCAGTTTGACTATAAGGAAGGGACTAGGTTTTCATTCACTGGTGATAATGGAAACATTGTAGATCAGGATGGACTTTCTCGGAGGATGGTGCAGCTGATCAGTCATCAGTTTTCTAGTCTAACCCTTGGTGTAGAGGATGAACGGGGTCCGATATATCCTATTGTGGTAGACCAGTATAATGATGTATTTCATGATGATGTTATGATACTACCTCATTGAAGATATGTAGAATTCTATATTTACTTGTACCCTAGGATGGAACCGATATCTAGACCATCATATCGAATGGCTCCCATGGAGCTTCATGATTTGAGGGTATAGCTGGAGGACTTTCAGAGGAAGGGGTTCATATGACCAAGTGTTTCTCCATGGGAAACTCTGATTTTGTTCGCAATGAAGGAAGATGGGAGTTTGAGGCTATTCATAGACAATCAGTTCCTGAATCAGGTTATCGTGAAGAACAATTATCCACTTCTAATGATTGATGATATCTTTGATCAGCAGGAGGGAGCACAGTGGTTTTTGATGATAGACCTCAGATCAAGCTATCATCAGCTTGGGCAATGTGTTGAGTACATACCAAGGAAAACCATTAGATGTTGATACGGACACTATGAGTTGTTTTTTAAGATTTTCAGCATAAGAAAGACCCCAGCAGTGTTCATGGGACTCATGAATAGGATACTCCATCCTAATCTCGATCACTTCGTTCCGTTCTTCATTGAGGAAATCTTATTGAACTCAGTGTCAGAGGAGGAGCACTCCACTAATTTATAGTTAGTCTACAATACACTTCATGAATACCAGATTTATGGTAACCTCTTTATGTTCTAGTTCTAGATACAGGAGGTACACTTTCTAAGACACATTATCTCGGAGGCTAGAGTCATAGTATATCTAGAAAGGATAGAGGCATTGATTGCTTGTGATCCACCCAGGAGTATGAAAGAGGTGCGGAGATTCCTAGGGGTGGCTGGGCACAACCGAAGATTCATACTTGACTTTTCGAGAGTAGCAGAACACTTTACATCTTTGAAAAATAAGAAAAACCTTTATTGTGGACATAGAGATACCAGCTAAGATTCCATGATATGAGGTGGAGACTGATGAGTTCCCCCATCTTGAGGCTACTAGAAGATGGCGTTGGGTATGTTGTCAACTACGACGTATTAGGGACCGGACTAGAAAGTGTCCTGATGAAGGAGAAACTGGTGATCAGCTATAAATCACAATAGTTAAGATTGCACGAGCAGAACTACAATACCCATGACCGGGAGTTAGCATCATTGGCCTTTGCATTGAATATTTGGAGAAACTACATGATGGGATGACAATTTACTATCAACTCTGATCAAAATATTCTCAGGTATATCTTATCACAGAAAGACATAAACCTGAGATAGTGGTGATGGATGGAGTTCCTCCAGGGTAATGACTTTGAGATAGTCTACACTCCTGTGAAGAGGAACGTGGTGGCAGACGCACTCAGTGTGAGGTCTGGGTTACAGTTTCTGAGTGAGGTGATAGATCAACTAGTAGATTTGCATTAATCCATCAAGGATATAGAGGGAGCATCATACCTCTAGTCTAGGACTTTCACACCCCCACTCCATCATTAATTATAGGAGGCACATCTTGGGGTCGTTGATTACGAGACCTGACGTGCTCATATATCCTCAGGATGGGCTCTTGAAGGATTTTCGGAAGGCTTGGAGCGTATCATCCTTTTCAAAGGATGCACCATTGTATCAGTGACGCTGTGAGAGGAAGTAATAAGGGCGTTTCCCCTAACCCCTCTGGTAGTACATCCTAGTGTGGTGATGTTGTATCAGGACTTCCAGTGTCATTACTGGGGACCGGGTTGAAGAAAGCCATGGCGGAGTTCATTTCTTGATGCCTCACTTGTCAGCAAGTGTTGGCCGAGCACCAGTTTCATGAAGTCATGACTTAGCCACCTGAGGTGCCGGAGTGGAAGTGGAATGGAATCTCCATGGAAATCGTGACAAGGCTACCTTGTGCATCCTGGTGCCACAATTCCATCTAGGTGATTATTGACCGAATCACAATATTGGCCCACTTACTACCTATCTGAGAGAAGGTATTAGTAGAGCGATTGGGATTCCTCTATGTTCAGTAGTTTGTAGATCTTCACGGGGTGCCATCGACGATTCTCAAAGATCTTGACACTCTTTTTACATCTTGGTTGTGGAAGAGATTATAGGAGGAATTATGGACTCATCTACGCGTGAGAACCGCCTTTCATTCTCATAAAAATGGTCAGATTTAGTAGACCACAATGATTCTTGAGGACATGCTTCAGGCTTGCGTCCTTGATTTTGGCCCTAATTGGGAGGACACCTAACCCTGTTGTTGTTTTCATACAATAATAGTTATCATTACCCAATCGGCATGGAATCATTTGAGGCCTTGTATGGGAAACCATGAAGATCCCCTCTATTCTTGATAGACCCAGGGGAGTCCACACTTATCAGTCCATATTTGGTACGAGCTATCACAAAGAAGGTGCAGATCATCTAGGAACAAACAAAGACTGCACAGATATGGAATAAGTCTTATGCCAATAGAAGACAGAGACCCTTGGAGTTCGAGGAGGGAGACCATGTCTTCCTACGGGCCTCACCCTGACAAGGATTGTAGAGATATGGTTGGGGTGGAAATATATCTCTGATGTTCATCAGTCCTTTATAAATCCATAACAAAGTATGTGATGGGATATACAGCCTAGCTCTTCCCCCACAGATGCACCAGGTGCATAATGTTTTCAATGTTTCAAAGCTGAGAAGGTACGTGCATGATATATTGCAAGTTATTAACTGGGCCGAGATGTACACTGATGATGGGGTGAAATTCATGGAGTTCCCAATGGAGATAGAGGATCGATAAGAGATGGTCCTTCAGGGGAGGTCAATTCCTCTAGTGAGTGTTTGGTGGCAGCATGCGATCCTCAAAGAGAGCACATGGGAAAGAGAAGCTCAAATACAAGCTCTGTACCCCCTAGTTGTTTCCCTAGATTTGTTGTGGCTTTTGGAGACATAACTCCCTAATATGGGGGGACATAAAGACATATATTTTCCATAAATATTTTTAAAAATTATTTGTTATTATTACGAGCCTGTAAAAATTTACAGCACGTGATTTTGAAGCCTTAACAGCCCAGAAAAAAATTTTGAAATATTTTTAATGTATGTTCAGAAAACGTGCGATAAAAGATTTCTATATTTTAACTAATAAACATATTAAAAATTCAAGATCACCATTGAATTCGTAGTTATGAGATTATTTTAATGAAATCTTGACTTTTTTTTGGAAAAAGTCGGTTGGAAAAGTAAAATTTGAAATATTTTGAAATAAAATAATAAAATAACTAAATGTTATTATATTTTTCATTTTGAAACGTTTTACTGATGGTGGATGGAACGCATTTCAAAGTCAGACTTTAAATAAGGGAATTTTAATTTCTTGAACCTCTCATTTCTTTGGTTTTGAAATGACCATGCTTGGGTGTTTAATTGACTCATTAATAACAGTTAATTAATGAATCATAATATTAAACACAGTGTGGGATATTATTGTCTTACATAATCAAGCCTTTGGAATGGGTTTTAGTCACTCACTAGTGGAACCTCTCTTGATGTGTTGACGAAGACATCCACCAACGTAGAATGGAGCGTCGATGACTGTTGAAGGATTTGAACTGGACAACAACGGGCGACAATGACACCTTCGAACGTGGGTTCATCTCCCTCATCTATAGCATCTTCCAACGAGTTTGAGGTAGAGGTTTTGTTTAAGGGTATTGATTTTCATATCTTTTTAATGATGTTGAACCCTTCCCATGTTATGAAACTAACACATATGGCATGGGCTGAACTGAACAATGCCTGGACCCTTGGCTGATTTCGGAATTGATTGCATTATTCGTGGGTGGCTGACCAATGTAGTGGTGAGACGAAACCGGCGGACCACGCAGTGATGTAGACTTCCTGGAAGGCCCATAGGTGCAGTCAGGAAGAAAGTAGAACCAACAAGGCTTCATCAGTGGCCCGAAAGAGCACCACCGATGCGGCGGGGCAGCGGTAGCGGAGATCGGTGACAGCGGTGACCGGCTCTCGCTGGCCGCGTGGAGGAGGAGGCGCCAGAAGGCATTGCAGAAGACGATGGGGGCGGCCAACCATTTTCATCCGCATTGATGTTGGGCACCGAACCACGGAAATTCACCGCAACAATGGACGAAGGTTGGGCCTACGCCCATGGGTCCCACTGATGACCGTTCCATGTGAACTAGCTAGGTGGAGCGGTACCAATTGGCGATGCTGATTGATGACCCGAAAGGACTTACTCTATTTGAGAGGGGAGCAGACCCACGTGCCCAGCTGGCAGGATGCGCCCAACCGAGTGGGGAAGGCCGATCCAAGCCGGGTGGGTCGGGCGGACCCACAACCCAGCAAGCTAGACCGGGCTGGGTCGGTCCTATTGGGTAACACCTAACCCTTGCACTTTTTAGCCCAGTATTACTTAAAGAGCTATACCTCTTAAACCGAATGTGTGTTTGATGAACTGTCCATGAAAATAGAACCCTGGGGACAAGGAGGTCCTTTTGAGATACTCCACAAGAGTATTGAAGAAAGCTAGTGTATCGCCAGGTTGGATCGAACATGAATCCAATGAGGACCTCATTACTAAAATATCTATAAATAACAGACCGGGCGTTCAATTGAAATGTCGTTTATTATATTGGAACTCTAATGACATAATGGATATTTTGGTTACATCTCTATAAGACTTAGTGGAGGATGAAATATGGCAGATGATTTTTGAGAGGATCATCTAGAAATAAAGTGTTCTTAGTGTGGGAATCTTGTGGCTGGCTATTAAGCATCAAAATGACACTTTGTGGATCTAAATTAGAACTAACCTATGTATATCAGCTGTAGTGTGACCCGTGGTGTCCTAGCCTTTGAGTTTCCCTTCCTGGATAAATGAATTACTACCCAGTGTGGATCGATGACTTACAAAACTGTGTGGATCGATGACTTAAGACCCTGTGTGGATCAACCACTTACGACCCTATGTGGATCGACGATTCATGACCTAGTGTGGATCAGCAGTAGCACAACCCGATGAGGACAAGCATTAGAGCATCTGTTCATGGATCGGAGACTTACGACACTTTGTGGATCGACGAATTATGACATTGTGTGGATCAGTGACTTATGACCCAGTTTGGATCGGTGACAGAGCGACTTCATCATGGTTCGATAGTGAAAATTCTTAATGGAATAAGATAAATTACTTCTACAACTAATCATCATTATTAATATTAATTAATATATATACCTGGTTTGAATAGGGTATTTTGTTTTTCATTGGGATTGAGATCATGCTTTTTGGTTTTTCCTTTCTGTAATTCTTGGAGTCTTTTGTGGGTCAATGGGTCCATACTGGGTATTGTTATGACCACCCCTAGATGGGCTTCACCCACACCCTGATGTTTCTTATGCAGACAGCAAACAACTTTGACTAAGGATTGAGATCTAGGAATAGATGGTGCACTGGGGTGACTAGTTGATGCAGTGAGTCGTAGTGACAAGTTGTACCTGCCCTTCTGGTAGGATCCTTGGAGGACGACCTCAAGAGCAGTTTTACCTTTCCACTATATATTTATTTTTGTTGGGTTTGAATTCTATCCAATTAAACTTCTGTTCACACTTTTACATTCATCATTTATACTACATGGTTTTTTCTTATTCTATTCCCAGTCTATGTGTTTTCCGTTTTAATGACAATTATTTCCCATTTTTAGGGATATTCCTTTATAATGCTAGTCTCCAAACCCTGTACTATGGATGGCGGGATTGGGGTAGTCACGACACGGGCCTTGGGGGTCAGGTCATGAAAATTACATATAATACCCATGACATAATTAATATAGGGTGAGAAAGGATATTCTTATTTCATACAACACACACTAGTAATTAAACCCATGGAAAATCGTACCCATGACAATCCTCAATTCACCCTAACACATTATTCTCACTATATCTCTTCTTATAACTCGTATAAATAATATAAATTGTCATATACAATCGTCAACTGCATTTAATTATAAATAAATTGGGCTTACCATGAGACTATGATTCATTTAGAAACAATAATTCATATAAAACATGACTGATGACTTGAATATTGAAATAATTATTGTGTTTCCAAATCCCCCATTGAAGACATATTTCTGAATCTAATAATTTACAAATCAATCCTTCTAACCAAATTCAAACACAATTTTATTAATAATCTACTTTTTAGTGTCAAAAATGGTTCATTAAGTTATACATTTGAAATATCACATTATAACACCATTTAAAATGGTTTTGGAAATCAGATTATATTTGACTTATTTTTGAAACAATGGAAAAACACAACTTTAAAACCAAAAAGATAAAGATACAAGAAAATGAATGTAAAAATTCATTAAAATTTATTTGTATACCAATTCATGAAAAATGATTAAAAAATATAAGAAAAACCATAAAACACCTATAAATTTTCATTTAAAAGTTGTCACAAACAATGAATCCTTAGGACTCAAGATGTCTCCCAAGTAAAATCAATTTAAAATTGAAAACATTTTTAAAAAATTGATTCGAATGAGAAAATTTTATTTATAATTTGAATAAATCTACAGTAGATTTCATTTCTAAAGAATGTAATTTTGGAAACCCGATATTATCATCGATTTTTATGAAAATTATAAAAAACGGAATCTCTTACTTTGAATGAGATTATATGTAGTGATTCATTCATGAATTGGGAGGGGATGGTCCAAATAGGTTCATGCACACCCTATGAATCAAATTGATAAAAATAAAAACCAGGAAAACCTAAGTTCCATAAAATACCAACCCAAGAGTAGGGAAGGAAAATGAAACCACAATAATGGGTGAGGGTAAGATAAATATTCCCAATCCTTGGAAGTTCATCCTAAGTTTAAAATTATAAATTTTCTATACCCTTAGAAGAATTATTCAAATCGAAAGAAACAAACCCCATTGGGGTTTTTATTTTGAAAGGTAAATGGGAAAACATAAAAAATTTAAATCCTTATAAGGTTACATGGTTTTGTTTCATAGTTTTTCACAATGTACATCAACAGTCCACCCCACTTTGGAAACAACTAGGGAGCCATATGGTATGGATGCATAGTTTGAAAAGTAATTCTTCAAACATGAAAATATATATATAGTAAACTTGTACACTTATCAGATGATTTTTACTAATAGTGGTCAATTTTTTATGGTCGTATCCCTAAACACAAAAGGAATTGCATGGTTTTCATTGTATTTTTCATGGTATGGATCCATATATATGAAACTCATGTGCACAAAATGTGCATGAACAATATTAAATTGAAATAAACTTATCTAAATTACATCATTATATTTTCCAAAAACCATGTGCACCTGCCATGTGATTGAATAAAAAACTTCCCAAAAACCTAAATTTTTAACCCGAAACACACAAAATAAAAAGTAGTAGAAATTAATTAATTAATAAAATAATAAGAAATGGAAAGGTCATGGTTTGAAAATTCTTAACATCATAACAAATTATTCCCATAAAAATTCATAAATTTCCTAGTGGGTCATGTATAGTGAAAACATAAAATAAAAATATGGTCTCCTTCCAAATTATAAATGTTTCCCAAATGAAAAGAAAAAGAAACCCAACCAATAACCCCATATATTATATATCTAGAAATACATAAAATGTAAAAAAATCTAAATTAAATACCTTAAATGTCTCTCCATACTGTATAAGAAATACACTTTTCAAGGTGGGTAAGCAAAATTGATGATACCAAAGAAGGAATCACAAATACCTCCATCCTTTAAATAATTCCAAACACAAAAAAATCACAGAAGTTGGCACCCTGAACCATAATCCATTAACATGAATATAAAAATATCCAAAAAAATAAAAAATGGAAAATTAAACCAAAACCAATACGTAGGTAAAAAGTGTAGAAAATATAGGGAGAACCTTATAAGGATTATAAGTTCTAATTGACTAACCACATAAAAGAGTTGAATGAAAATTGGGGAGTAAAATAAAAAAATTGGAAAATAAGAGGGAACCCTCAATAAATACTTCGTTTATAACATTACCTATAATTAATACAAAAATAGAACATAGGTAAAAAGTAAAGAAATTATAGGGAGAACATCATAAGGATTATAAGTTCTAATATACTATCCACAAAAGCAAGATGATTGGAAATGGGAGAGGAAAAGGAACAAAGTGGAAAAGAAGAGGGAACTCTCAAACAATACCACTTTTATATCATTACCTTTTTTTGTACTATAAAAAATAAAATTTACAAAACTCAGAAGGATAAATCAAACAACCATATAGATGATAGTTTGTAGTAAAATATCAAAGACACCAATAATTATTTATTAAGATCTATTCCACCACCATGACTATAACATCCCAAGTAAATAAGGAACATGATATTTTTTCATATTTTTTAATATTTATGAATTAAATATAAATTCAACTTTAAAGGGGACCCTATTTTAATGGCTTACACAATACAGAACAGTGGGTTTTTTTGAAATCTTATGTTTCACAGTAATAATACAATATTATTATTTTAAATAGTAGTTATCTCCTAGACATTTTATTTGCAGGAATGAACATAACTAAGTAAAATATGATTGTAAATTTTGGTTAATTTTTTTACATTTATCCAATAAAATTTAGAATCCTAAAATAAGGACAAAATTCAATTTTAAGCATGAATACTCTAATATTCACTAAAAGGTCACTTTACCGCCTTTTGATAGAGAACCCTCATAAAATCACATTTGGGAGAATTTTATATATTCCATTTTAAAAAATATAATTCTTCCTTACAATCAGGACTTCAAATTTTACTTTGAGTAAAATTTTGTTATTTTTCTGATAAATTTCATTTTTTGATGAATAATGAAAAATACTATATTTTAATTCAAAACTGCCTTTTAATCTAATTAATTTATATGGATAGATTATATTTATAAATTTTTTAAAGTGTAATTAGATTATATTTTTACCATTTGATCCAATGGTGGTCATTGGAATTAATTTCACTTTGAAATTGGACATAAACAAGTATCAATCTTTTGATAGTTATTGTTTCTTAAAAACGCGCTATTTGTTTTGACAACAGGAATTAATTTTAAAATAATTAATGAAACTAATACATTTTTAATTGGGTAATATAGACATCATTTTTGAATTCATAATATCAAATATAGCTTAAACTTAATTTTTTGTCATTTTCTGAAAAACATCAATTTATTATGAATAATAAAACCACGCAGTAGTATTTAAAACTGACATTTTCATTTAAATGGAATTTTACTGCTTCTATGGATTTAATTTAGAAAATCCATTATGCAAGGTTGTTATTATTAACTAATATTTTTTTTAATAAGATGAAAATAATTAGTGGTGAATAGTTACATTTGATTTTTGTTTACCACAGTTAGAGGTTAATAGTGTAATTCAAGGTAAAAACTTATTATAATAACACAAAATTACCTTAAAACTAGTCCTAAACTTATTTTATGGGTCATTTACGACCATGGGCATATTTGGGTCGATTTGGGGACCCTATGGAGCCACTTGGGAGTAATAATGACAAATTAATTCAATTAATGTAAATTAAAGTCAAAAATGACACAAAAAAATATCTTTTCGTAAATTATTTTATAAGACCATTAGTCATCTTATCTTCGACATTAATGATTGTTGGAACTTTAGAAACAGAAAATCATTATATAATAAAAGAACATTTTAAAACATTTCTAAAGAGACCCTCTTCTTTTTTATAAAAATCTCTCACTTCAAACCCATTCCTCAAACATCTCAAGCCACATGTATTTTCCAACACCTGCCCAAGAAAGATCTCTAGATCCCACGCTTCTTTAAAGAAGCCTTACCTTTGGCAGAAGGCACTTCCAGAAGTCCTTTTGGTTCATACCAAAGAGAGTTACCCGAATTAAAGGTAATGGTTTCTGTTAAATTCATTTCTTTTATTTTACTTCTCCAACCCCTAAACTATTTTTATTATTTTATTTTTTTAAAACACCAGTATCAAAAATATACGAGGATATTGTTATGATAAGTATTCGAGCTACACTTACACACACCTCCATCTAATGGGTAAAGAACACACTCTTTCTGTGGGTGAAAAACTAACGCCTCACGAAACGATGATTGTTCAATTATCTCCTACAGCCTCTCATGGAGGCCATTATGATGGAAATGTATTTATATATGATATTTATTATGTTTATGTTTTATTATGATTCTGTATTTTTAATTTATAGCATACCTTTGTGGTTTCCATTATGAGTAAACGCGATAATTTCATTTGAAAAACTACGGACTACTGCCCCCTCAATGTGGTATGACTCGTTCATACCATACGTGGAATGTATAAATAATGAACTTATTGAAATTATATATTAAATTATAGTATAATTAAAATATAACTATCTATAATTTTTTTTTTGTTCCATTAAATAATAAATAAAAATTGATGTTGTGTTCATGCGTATGTACGACTTACTGTCTCTACGAATGATGCATTTCATTTTTTACCTCCAAATGTTATGTAATATTATAAATACATATATATGATAGATATATTAGATTTATATTATATATAAATCATTAATATCATTTTTGATACAATGGATATTTGACCACATTATCAACTAGTATTTATAAAAGTTCATTTATGACTCAAGTTCTGAACATCGACAAAATGTCCAATACAAACTCAAATAATTAACTAATTTTCATTTCAAGGTAATAAGTGATATAAAAGGAATAATAAATTATAAAAAGGTTCTTAATCAATTAGAAATTAACTTATGTTTATTATTTAGGAAGAACAAGGAATAACAAGTCATGTGAGACACGAGGTAAGGGGTTTCTTATCTCTCTTTTAATTCCATGAGATTTACATTGGTTACCACTAATTTATTGAATGTGGAGTATTGTGTACAATCATTTGATATATATTATCATGATTCTATTTATATTCATATTATTTTGTGAATCTGTTTGTAGTTATTACCTTTTGGTCATACGACTCGACTGATTACAACATGGTAAGGGATTTATGTCTCACTTATTATTCCTGTGAGATTCATCGTATATTTTCCACTATTTCCTTTTGTGTGGTGTATGTAATTCCCATGATTTTATTCATTTTGTAATATAATTCAATTTATAGGTATTTTCAACATCATTTTATGATTCTTCTTTCATGGGTTGTATGTTTTGTAAGTTACCAAATCTGTAAGGGAACCATTTAACCCAATTTCCATCCCTTGTGTTAATCATCTAATTATTAATTATTTCATGCTATGATTATGTGTGGAATCACTATTTATTTATTTATATTTTAACTTCCACTTTCCTTGGTGTGGATATTCATCTGATACACATAATCACTCCATTAAATAATTCTCAAGTCATCGATATGAACTTTATTAGAGTAATTTTAACTCAAATTCCATTCATTGAGTTAAACATCAAAGTCATTGGTTTAGTCTTAAAAAGAATATGTGTGAGTATTCTATGATTTATTTACACTGAATACCCAATAATATAGAGTGTATTTATATTTTTTTTCACATTATTATGTAATTGATTTATCCTTAATCAAAGGATATTGTTTTTATAAGGTATTTCATCTCAATTTATATTCCATTGATACTTCGTTGTTGTTATGAACAAATTCAATATTATATGTTGTATATACTATCCTTTGGCATATTATATCATGAATACCTTATTTTTCATGATATTAAATTACTCGGATTCAATGTTATTTCTCAATTATTTGAATTCAAGGGTCTCTCATTTTGTTAAAAACGCTTTATGTTAAATATCATATGAAATGTTTTAATGTTTTATTCTTCTAATTATTTTTCAATATTTTCCTTGTTTTAATAATGGATTTAAGGATTTACTTATATGGACATTAATGTTTTAAAATGTTAATACCTATAAATGTTTCAATGTGATATGGGATTCATTGATTCAAAAATATCTTTATTAAAGGTTTTAAATGGTTTTGAAAATGGTTTGATAAAGCATTTATTCTGTCAATATCTTCATTTGATATATTGTGATTGGAATGTGGAAATGTTATCTTTCCTTTATTCTTGTGTTATTTTTTATGAATATGTTATTGTTATTGAGAATTGTTTACATTTACGGGTGGTTTTGTGATAATCCTTGGGTGGGTGAGCCCGAGATAGCTTTCCAAGGCATTGGGTAACGTGACAGAGGTAAATGTTAATGTTTTTCCAAAGGTATTTTAGGAATATAATATGATGGGTATACCAAATGTGACTCCCTATGTAGTTGTGATAGCTACAATTTACATATGTTATGAATTCCATATGTTACCTTTATGATTTATGATATGTGTGTGTTATTCATTTATATTATGATTTCGTTAGGTATGTTATGATTGAAAAGTATGGTTTTATTGATTTGTATTTATTGATGTGATAATTTCTCTTTTAATTATTTTATAACCCTTACGGAGCTTTTTATGATCATCCTATGTTTTGAAATGTTTTTCACATGACATAAAGATGAGTAGGGTCATGGATGATATCAAGGAAAAGTCAAGCTGTATAAAACGTGGAACTAGACATGTCTCTTTTTGTAAGAGTTTTTATTTTATGATCAATGGACACCTGATAGTAGTGTCTACATGTAGTATTCAAGTTTTTATATAATAGTTATGGCCTAATTCTCTAAAACTAAAACCGGAAATGATCCCCCATGTTAATTATTCATTTATTTCAAGATTATGTAATGTTAAATGTCGGGTCCTTATAGTTGGTATCTGAGGTCGGTTTAGAAAACTTTAGAGGTTAGGGTGTTCTTTAAGAATAAG
Organism: Viscum album; assembly: GCA_963277665.1. NCBI lineage: Eukaryota > Viridiplantae > Streptophyta > Magnoliopsida > Santalales > Viscaceae > Viscum > Viscum album. The sequence goes on from OY728127.1 coordinate 1,381,305,375, forward strand.
TGAGATTACCATAATGGTTAGGATTTTATAAAGAGTCATAGTTATTTTAGAAAAATTGAATGTGTTTAAGATAAAATTAATAAGTATATCTTAGTATTTACCATCCTCATAATATATTATGTGATGATTATACTGATATACTCACACTGACCATTTTGGTTTTGGTAAATGGCTGGATCTAGCAGGTACCAAAGTAACAGTGGATAAGAAGAAAACTGTGATGGTTTTTTGAATGAGAAAATGAATAAAATGGGAGCTACATTGAGAACTCTTATGGTTATTCTCAACCAACTATATAGAGTAATGATTGACCACCTAAACCTTGGTGATTTTTATAAGGCATCTTATATGAGAGAAACAAATACCTACATAAGTTCAGGTAATAGTCATAAAGGTAAGTATGTTCAAAAATATATGTGTCAAGGTTGTGGAAAGGAACACATAGAAAAATGCTTCAAAGGGACAGGAAGATGCCATAGATGTGGAAATGAAGGTCTTAAAGCAACAAACTTCCATGGAAAAAGGAAGCATCTAGTTGACTCTAGGAAAGGGAAAGAAGTTTTGTCTAAGGGATCAATAGAAAGTTTTAAATGTGGTATGCATGGTCCCTATAAAAAATGCTGTCCTATAAAGAAGTATCGGGACTGGGATCACCAGGATCATACAAATATATTTTTACCAATACCAAATAACATTCCAATTGAGTATAAGGAAAACAGAAAATGACCAATGAAATGTATGGATTCTTTCTTAACTGAGGTTTAGACATTATTGAATCTTAGAATATGATTCATGATTTTGTTTGTAGGAAAGAATAATTTCAGAATAAGTTTGAAGGGGGTGGTTAATATACCATGTAGAATGTTGAATGAGTAAGAAGTCATCATATACGGGATTCAAGTGTTATTTTAGATTTTAGGATGGTGAAATTCTTAAAAGTATTATGGCTCTTTTGATGTTTGGATTACATTAGATGACTTTTTATAGTATGTGTATCCCTGAAGTTTGATATGTGAAATTTTTATTCAAGGAATAATTATATTTTTCATTTGTGGATATTGTTATAAAGAACCATTTGGGTTTATATGATCCTAAAAGTAAATAAAATTACAAGTTAATACATTTTGGGATGAAAAATGAATGTTATTAGAAAAACATTGTGGCTAAAATATTTCATGGATATTTTTTATGAATTTATCTCTTTTTGGGAATGTTATAAAAGTATATAGTTTATGAAAAAGGACAAAATGCATACCACGTGACAACCCGTCGCATCAGACAAAGCTACGGGAATCAAACCCACAACCAATGTGCGACTGGGGTTTATCACCTACCACTAGACTATATGAAGTCCCTGGTTAGTATGACTAATTATTTTTAGTTAGATGATTTTTTGAATCAATAATAATTTGATTGTGGGTTATCTATGGAAATGATTAACTAATCATGGAGAATATGTGATTAGGTTAAAAACTTTTCAATATGAGACTTTAAGAGTAACTAATGTTATTTGGAGATAAATGTTAAGATTTCTCTTGGGAGACTATGTGATTAAATCCTTCTGAGATTTGGGTTTCAATATTATTTTGTATTACATTGAAGAATTGTATGGACAATTGTTTATTGAATGGTCTTGGTTGAACACAGGGTATTTTTTTGACAAATTTTGGAGATTAAGAGGAGTTTTTCTTTTTGTAAAAGATTATCATTTCTGGTGATTATCTGATCTTCTACTAACTAATTTTGGTTTTGGTTGATGTATAAAGATAGGGGAAATATATAGTTCATCTTTTTAAGATTATGTGAAACTCTAGATGTTGATTCTAGCACTTCAGGTGTGACCAAGTCATCTTGAATAATTACCGCTTTGAGAAAAGATGGGTTTGTGGTCGAATTTTATTAAAGGATAACACTCTACGTGAAGAGTAAGTATATTTCCTTACAATCTTAGTCTATTTATTAATGAAATTCATCAACTTTATGAGAAGGATACCGAATTAAAAAAATTATAATCTCTCTTTTATCATCTGACTTTTACCCAACCACAAATTTATGGTATTATGGTGGTTCACTTTCCATGATCAAGTTATCTATCACTCTGTATTAATCTATGAGAGTTAGTTTCACTTATATATTCATGTTTTCATGGAATCCTAGTATCTCTTATTTCTATTGAACATTTTACTTTTCTTTTTTTCTTTTAAAGTGATAGTTTTATTGACTCTTTTCCAATGTGGGACTTTTAATGAAGTTTCCGAGCCCAGTTTTATAATTGTGAGGACGCAATTCCTAAATGGGGGGAAGTATGTAACATCCTAGGTAAATAAGGAACAAGAAATATTTTCATATTTATTAATATTGGTGAATTAAATATTAATTCTACTTTAATGGGGGCACTATCTTCAATGGAATACCTGATAAGAAACAATGAGTATTTATTTGAAATATTACGTTGCACAATAATAATATAATATTATTATTATAAATGTTAGTTAATTCCTATACCTTCTATTGAAGTGAATGAAAATAAAGAACTAAAATATGATTATACATGTTTGTTAAATGTTTTTTCATTTATCCAAAAAAAATTAGATTCTTAAAATAAGAAAAGAATTCGATTTTAAGCGCGAAGACTCTAATATTAACTAAAAGGTTGATTTACTACCTTTTGATGGAGAACCCTCATTAAATATCATTTTGGTCACTTTTATAAGTTCCATTTGAAAAAATAAAATTCATCTTTAGAATCGGGACATCAAAATTACATTGGGTAAAATTTTGGTATTTTTCTGATAAAATTTATTTTTCGTTCAATTGTGAAAAATACTGTATTTTAATTAAAAAGATGCTTTTAATATAATTTATTTAAATGGTTAAATTATATTTTTTATTTTTTTATAGTGTAATTAGATTATAATTTTTCCATTTAATCCAATAGTGGTAATTTTAATTAATTTCACTTTGAAACTGGACAAAAACAAGTATCAATCTTTTAATAGTTATTGTTTCTTAAAAACAATATATTCGTTTTGACAACGAAAATTAAATTTAAATTAATTAATAAAACTTCTAAATTTTTAATTTGATAAAATAGACATCATTTTTGAATTCATAATATCAAATATAGATTTGGTTGAATTTTGGGTTGTTTTATGAAAATCGTCAATTTTTTATGAATAGTGAAACCAGTAAGTAGTAGTTAAAAATAGAAATTTTCATTTAAATGAAATTTAACCACTTCTGTGGATTTAATTTCAAAAATACAACATAAATAGTTGTTATTAGTAAGTTAAATGTGGTTCAATAAGATAAAAAATAATTTTTATGAATAGTAACTTTTGACTTTTATTTATTGATGTTAAAGGTAAATAAGGTAATTCAATGTAAAAAAGAATATTATAATAACCCAAAATTACAATAACACTTGTTAAAACATTATCAATTTAGTCATTTACGACCATTGGAATATTTGGTTTGATTATGGGACCCCATGGAGCCACTCAAAAGTGATAATGAAACGTTATATTAATTAACTTAAAGTAAAAGAAAAAATTACATAAACAAATATCTATTAGTAAATTAATTTTTAACTGGGGTTATATAAGTTATATTTTAGACTATAAATAATAATTGGAAAGATTAAAAAATTTACTATATCATGGTATTTTGTTTATAGTTTTTAGAATTCAAATAAATAAAAGTATTTGTGACAACAAAAATGATGCAGTGTTTACCTCATTAATAAATCATTTAAATAAATAAGATTATAAATGACAAAATAACATCTATAACCTGTCCAATTCATATTTTATGAATTTATTTAGACCATGAGTCATATTATCTTCTACCTTAATGTGTTTTGGACCTTTAGAAACCGAAAATCATTATATATAAAATAACATTTTCAAACATTTTTAAATAGCCACTCCTCTCCCTTATAAAAGACCTCACTTCTAACCCATTCCTCACACTTCTCAAGCCCCTTGTCTCATCCAAAACATTACAAATTAATCCCCCAGGATCCCTATTTTCCTCCTAAAAGCCTTACCTTAGGTATAATACCCTTCAATATGTCCTTTTGGTACAAACCAATGGGAGTCACCTGAATTAAAGGTAACATTTACTCTTAAATTCATTTATTTTATTTTAATTGTCCAAAACCTAAACTCTTTTTATTATTTTATTTTATAAAAACAACAGTATCTTAAATTTTCTATGATGATTTTATGAAAAGTATTAAAACTATACTTAAACACACCACCTTCTAATGGGTAAAGAACATACTGTTTCTGTGGATGGAAAACTAACACCTCATGAAAGGAGGGTTGTTCAATTATCTCTTATTGCCTCTCATGGTGGCCATTATGATGGAACTATATTTATATATGATATATATTATTTTTATTTTTTCTTTATGATTCTGTATTTTAAATATATGTCATACCTTTTTGGTTTCCTTTATTATTAAACGTGATAATTTCTTTTGAGGAAGTTTGGACTACCACCCCCTCAACGTGATATGACTCATTCATACCATAGGTGGGATGTATAAAGGATGGAGATATTGAAATTATATATTATATTATACTGGATGTATAATATACCTAGGTATCATTATGTTTTAATTACATAAAATATGAAATAGAAATGAAAGGATCGTTCATGCATATGTACGGATTACCATCTCCATGAACGATGCATTTCATCTGTAACTTCCAAATGGTATGTACTATTATAAATAAAAAAAATATTCTAGATATATAAGATATAAATGATATAAAATTAATTAATATAATTTTGTAGATAAAGGATAATTAACAACATTATCAACTTTTAATTATAAGAAGTTCATTTTTTACTCAAGTACCGAACATCGACAAAAAGGCCAATATGAACTCAAATAATTAACTAATTGTTATTTGAAGGTAATAAGTGATATAAAATGAATAATAAACTTTAAAAGGCTCTTAATAAAGTATAAATTAATGTAAATTTATTATTCAGGAAGAACAAAGAACAAAAAATGTCAAGTTAAACACGAGGTAAGGGGTTTCTTATCTCACTTTTAATTACGTGAGATTTCCATTGTCCACCATTAATTTACTACAGGTAGTGTATTGTGTGCTACATTTGATATATATTATAATTATTCTATTTATATTCATCATATTCTCTTAATCACATTGTGGATAGTAATGTTTTATCATACGACTTGATTGATTGCAAAGTGGTGAGGGATTTTCATCTAAATTTTTATTCCTGTGAGATTTCTACTATATTTACCAATATTTCCTTTTGTGAGGTGTTTTTAATTCCAATGATTTAATTAATCGTGTAATATAATTAAATTTAAAGGTATTTAAATATTTATTTTATGATCCTTCTTTCATGCATTTTATGTTTCATAAGTCACTAAATCAGTAAGGTATCCTTTTAACCTAATTTCCATTTCTTGGGTTAATTTTCTAATTCATAATTATGTTAGGCTTATATTACATGTGGAATCACTATTTATTGATTTATGTTGTAATTTACACTCCCCTTTGTCGATATATACTTTTAATACACATAATTACTCCATTGAAAAATCCTCAAGTCATTGATATGAACTTTATATGTGTGATTTTAACTCAATTTCCATTCATTGAGTTAAACATCCATGTCATTTGTTTTGTATTATACAGAATATGCGTGAATGTTCTATGATTTATTTAAAAAGAGTATCCAATCATAATGAGTGTATATATATTTGTCTCACATTATTATGTAATTGATGTATCCTTAATCAAAGGATACATTTTTTATAAGGGATTTCATCTCAATTTACATTCCATTGGGACTCCATTGTTGTTATGCCCCAATTCACTCTTATATGGTGTATATAATGTCCTTTGGAATATTATATCATGAATACCTTATTTCTCAAGATATTATAATGTTCTGATTCAATTTTATTCCTCAATTATTGGTATTCAAGAGTCCCTCATTTTGATAAAAACTCTTTAACTAAAAAATATTTTTAAATGTTTTAAAGATTTATTCTTCTAAATAATTTTCATTAATATACATGTTTTAAAAATGGTTTTATAGATTTATTTTTATGGAAATTAATGTATTAAAATGTTAATACCTTTATATATTTCAATTTTCTATGGGACACTTTGATTTAAAAATCTGTTTATTAAATGTTTTAAATCGTTGGGAAAATGGTTTGATAAAGCATTGATTATGTCAATATCTTTATATGATATATTGTGATTGGAATTGGAAATGTTATCTTTCCTTTTTTCTTTTGTTATGTGTTATGAATATGTTTTGGTTATTGGTCATTTTTTATGTATATGGGTGTTTCCGTGATAAACCTAGGGCGGGTGAGCCTGAGATAGATCTCAATCGCATTGGGTAACGTGACAGAGGTAAACATTAATGATTATCCAAATAGAATTAGGGAATATACTATGATGGGAATTCCAAATGTGACTCCCTATTTTGTTTTGATATCTACAATGTATGTATGTTATGAATCCCATAATTTACATTTATGATTTATGATTGGTGTGTGTTATTCATAAATCATCTGATTTTTAAGGTATGTCATGATTGAAAATTATGGTTTCATTGACTTGTATTTATTAATTTGATAATGTTTATTTTCATTATTTTATAACCCTTACTGATATTTTTATGCTCATCCAATTTTTTGAAATATTTTTTACAGAACATAAAGATGAATAGGGTCAAGGATGATATCAAGGAATAGTCAAGCTGTCTAAAACATGGAAATATACATGTCTCTTTTTTTAAGAGTTTTTATTTTATGGAAAATTGATACCGGGTAGTAGTGTCTATATTTAACATTCAAGTTGTTATATAATATTTATGGACTAATTCTCTAAAACTCAAAACCTGAAAATATCCTCAATGTGAATTATTCATCTAATTCAAGATTATGTAATGTTTAAGATCGGGTCCTTATAATGACCTTGTTGGATAACTCTTCAAGTAGGTCCAAGCCCCAAAATGAAACATTCCCTTACTAGGTTCTAGATATATAAATGAATTATAAGTAAAATGTTATGGGGAATGATTCAATCGTTCGTAATGATATTTCCTGACCACATGAGTTGGAATGTGGATAGGGTGAAAACCGAAAAATAACTACAATAGAGTCTTGCAGATCAAGATTCAAAATAAAAATATATGTCATAGACTATCTATGGCTTCATAAGAATCTTCTAGGATGTACACTCTAAATAAAAAAGAAACAAAAGTCCCCCAAACAAAAATTAAATATTCAAATTACTCTTAATTATTAACTTTAAAACAATCCAAATGAATAAATCTTTTATAATCACTAAAAAAATTCACACTTTAGTTAGAATATTGTAGTAAAATTCTGAGAATCATTTTAAAATTCTAAAATTTCATTATTAAAAAATTTATAATCACATTAAACATTATTTCCATTGTAATTATATATCAAATACCAACTTATAAATTTCAAACCATCACTTCTAAATAATAATTAAATTTATAAAGTCGTTCATTAAATTCCATTTTGATATTCCAAATCATCAAATTTATTTCAAACATTTTAGAAAACACCATCATCAATCTTAATACATAAAATTAATTACAAAATATCTATGTACATATTAAATCATGTGAAAATATCACTGAAGATATTTCAATGTATCTTTGAGATTTACTTTATAATTTTTAATACTACTTTTTCCATTGAAGAACCAATAATCAAATAAAAATTCCCATCAAAGTCAAACAAAATATCTAAAATATATTATAAAAATACACTTTTGATACATAAAAAATAACAACTACACATAACACAAATAAATATAGAATAAAAATAATTTAGGAAAACAAAATTAGGTGTTAGAAGCTATATATGGTTTTCCACATAGTTTGATATATTGTTTCATAACTATGGAACAAACCCCTTGGATCCCTATAGAACATTATGAAAGTTCAACACATGGGTATTCAAGTCATGAGAGCATATTTTGATCCTCAAGTTTATCTTTTATTTTCACCCCATGTATCAATAATCATCAAAACAAATTTTAAAATCCCATTAGGATCACAAAATAATTAATTCAAAAAAATTATTAAGAAGAAGAACAAATAAAGCTGGAAATCGAGACTCGAATCCAAAAATCCCTTCGTAAAACATGTTTCTTCACATGGTGTAGTTATCAGGCACTTAAATAATTAGACCAAAACTAATTCATGTCTGAAGATATGAAGTGATGTAACACCTAAATATTTAGAACTAAGAACATTGTATTTGATTGAATTTTTGACATGAAACATCACTTTTAGAAGAAAATATAACTCCTTGAGACATTAAGATATATCTATTTTTAAATGAATTCAATATGTAAAATATCATTCATTATATGAATAATTATGTGTATCATACACTAAACACAACACTTAGTATTTCTTATGTTACATGGAAGACCGATATTAAGAGGAACGTTACATATTATTGAAATGTTATTATTTAATTTGATAGTTATCACCTAGAAATTAGAATTGACTGTATAGATAATATAAAATAACTTATGAAAATATGTATTTTCAAAACATTATTAGTTTTCTATTAATTATTAAAAAAATAATTATCATTTAATGGAGAAAAATTTAGAAAAAATGTATTTTCGTCAAAGGTAGTTTAATCCTGCTTTGTGAACATAGCATAAATTTAATTTTTACCACTTTTAGAAAATTAATTTTTTAAAAAATAACAACATTTTTAAAATAATAAGACCAAAATTAACTTATTTTGAATTTTAAGGATTTTTATGAAATCTTTCACTTTTATGAATAGCGAATGATAATTAATTTTAATTGAAAAATGTTATTTATTTATATTATTTATAATATTTAATTTTAATTTTAATTTGAATTTTAGTAAAATAAGATAAAACATAACAATTATTACAATTATGGTCATTATAACAATTTTTATCCTCATTTTTTATATAAAAACCTTGGAAACATTAGATCATTTTCTCTTTAAAATCTTTTATTTTCATCACCTCTACAAAATTACAATTAAAATATAATTTCCCAATCTTTCTAATTGTGTTTCTAAATATGGATTAATTATTTTGAATTGTCATAATTAATGTTTTATAAAAATTTCAACTTAATTTTTGACCAAAATAAATAGTTAAATCTGTAAAAATTATTTACCATGTTTAATGTAAAAACTTATTTATCGATGGTTAAACTAAGAAGAAATGGGTTAAAAGACCTATAAACTATTAAAAACAAATTTTATGAACATATTTATACCATATATATTCTAGGTTCTATAATTTTTTATTTTGAGGATTTTTATATGGTAAAAATGGTGGTATGATTTAATCTTTTCAAAACATTACAATTATGCCACTCACTTCACTTATAAAAGGCCTCCTAGAATCCTCTAAAATTATCAACTAAAAACCTTTATGGTTTATAATATTACATCCCAAATAACTTCACATATTCACTCATATCATATTTTAATCCTTATAATTCGAATAATTACATTTTAGGATGAATTTTTGTGCAAAAATAAGCAGGGTACCCAAAGAAAATATAACATTCTTTAACAAGCATTTATATTTTATATCTACTACGAAATCCATTATTTTTTATTAAAACATTATAATATAATAACTTATTTATAGGAAATTTACTAATATATTTTCATACTTTTTTCATGAATAAAACTACATCCACTTCAATCAAATGGGTTATGAAATCATTGTTCGTATGTATGGGGGACAACCACCTAGCAAACCGATATCATTCATTTTTTCATTACCATATTTAATCGTTGGATATGGTGATGGTTATAATATATATATAGATATATGATATTTATAACATAATTATATCTATGGATACATTATACCATATATTTTTGTCTCATTCCATTCCCTGGGAGATGTGATAATATCACCCATGTGAACGGTAGATTACTACCTCGTGATGCGATGTGAATCATTTTTCACCAATGCTCTATAGGGAAGTTAAAGATGATACATTAAATTGTTATATGTGATATAAATGAAATAATTATTATATTATTAATATTTATGTAATTATTAAATGATAATATATCATTTTATTTCTTACCTTTAAACCCACTTAATGAACCTAACATAGTTTGTGTATGTATAGAAAACTGCCTTCACGAAGCGATGTGACTCTCTTTCCATCACCATAGTACATTGAAGATATATATAGGTATATAATATTGTATATAAGATGTTATAATAATTATTTATTTATAATATATTACTTTCATTCTTTCCATAATGATCTTTGTTAAATTAAAACGTTACTCATGCATACATACGTCCTACTGTCGCCAGGATCATAAGGTACTTAATTTATCATAAAAAACATTCAATATTGGTTTTAAAAGTAAAATTTATAAAAAAAATATGATAATTATTTCGTGATTAATTTTTTATATACGATTAATCTATGAAATATGTGTATGAATCAAGTCTTTAATGACAAAACATATTGAATTAAATAAGTCAATTAACACCTAGAATATTTAAAATAATCAATGAATATTTGAAAAGATGTTATAAAATGACCATAATTGATATTATGAATATATATATGGTTCTTATTTAAGTTAATAACTTTTTCAAAACCACTATACATGAGTTCAATCAGTGATCAACGAAAATGAATCGTGAGATAAGTGATTTTGTTCCGATTTCTTTTCACTGAGGCATATTTTTATGGTTTGAACCAATTTCATTTATATCATTCTTAAATAGAATGTCTCATGTTTAATATCATTAATAACTAAGGCCCTGTGGTTTTATATTTTACAATTTGAATTATTTCATCCAAGTGTATTTGGATTAAATATTACCAAGTGGTAAGGGTCTTCGTCTTAATTTACCTTCATTAAGGAATATTATAATGTTATCCACTTAATTTTTGTTATATGGTATATATACTTACATATGAAATGTAATATCATGATTAATTCATAATTCATGGAATTTTAGGTGATAATTTTAAATATTTCACCAGTGGTGATTTGACTTGAAAATTATCAAGTGGTAAAAATTATTGTGTGGTCTCAATTAATTTTATGATTTTTAACTTTCTCTTAAAACAATATCATTATTGTGATAATTTTTCATGGCAAATTACAATTTTTAAATATAAATATTCTTTTATAATTGATATGTTTTTTTCAAATAACATATACAATTTTTAAATAGTTCTTTTTACTCTGAATGTTACTTGATTTACTGGGGAAATATTGATAAATCAATCTTCTTTACTCAATAAGATATTTGATGCTACCAAATAATATTCATGAATTAAATTAATTATTTGATATATATTAGGAATTATTTGGATATTCAGTTATCGGTGGGTCCAAGAAAAAATATATCTTTCTGATGCATGGACAGGTCTCATGAGGCAAATTAGTTATCCAAATTAAAAGGGTTATTGCCTGTAGTTTTTACCTATGTTGATGAAAGATCATGAATGTTGAGGTTTTCATGTAACTAAGACATGAAGTATAATAATAAATCAAATTCATCATTTATAATTTTTTTATTATTATTCTTCATGATATTTTAAATATGACATTATATCTAGATTCATTTCATTATTAGTTATTGATTAACTGTTATATGTAGTAAGATATTTACCTTTTCATATTGATTAATCCTTATATTGTCATTATAGTGAAGTAATTTATATGGAACTTGTGATTATTTATTTACCTTTCAAATTTCATTATTCATTATTGATTCTTGATATCTTCTATTGTACTAAACCCTTACTAAGAATATGAGCTCAATTCTATTTTGTTTCCCTTCATAGGAATTAATGAACTATACTATTTTTGATATTAAAGAATATTCTATGGGAAATTTTATTCTCTAAACTGAATTATCTTCCAATTTTTGTTTCCTAATGTAATAAATGAATCAAAATTTCATCTATATTACCCAAATTAATAAACATTTTGTTCCTCATGATTTGATTCTTTATATCTTATGTCGATATAATAAAGTAGGTGATGGTTCTAGGATTCTAGCTCTGGGTATCTATAGTTGGAATCATATAAAGTTTAGTAGAAACCATGAGTACTAGACTTAGGAAAACATAGATTATGGAATAATACACTATAATATACATTGAGGATAAATATATAACAACTTCCTAAATTTTTTTTATAGGTATTTATTATGTGGTTTCCATGAAAATAAATCCTATTATAGATCTCAAAAGCGGACATAGTTCTAGAATAGATGAACCTAGGGGTAACAACTCTAAAAAGGGTGTTTTGGGCTTCACCGGGTCATCACCTGGTGTATGATAATTGGCCTTACAACTCACTTGGTTTGATTCTCCCCGAGGACATTCGTTGAATAATACATATTTTCTTTCTATACCATTATTATGGATTTGAAAGTATATATATCCCCAAAAAACTATGTTTATGAATATTAGATTATCTGTGTAAAAAATCAATTTATTTTTACAAAATCTATTTTTGGGGATTATACATTATGTTTCAAAATTATATAATCTAATCCAGTGTATAAAATCATCTAGAAATGGTTTATTTAAGAATTAATGGGAACCACATCAATTCTTGTAATCTAAAGAGTGATAATGATCATTTTTTTTACGGTACTAAGGAAATATTTCACGGGGAACTAGTATATCAAAAATTATCATAATATGAGTACATATTATCATGAGATAAAAATTCTGACAATGAATTATATAAGATAATGTCTTCAAACTGAATAAATAGAGGAATTGGATGGTATGAAAAAATATGGATAAATGGAAGAATGTAAATAATAATTTTCCAACATGATAAGATTATTGAAAGAAAAACCCAGTTATTACTGGAATAGAATGTTATTTTTCTACAAGTCCATTGATAATTTTTGTGGTTCTTTTGATTTCAATGTCCAAAAAAATTCTTGTGTCCAATGATTTCACTATAATGAGTTGTGACACTATTCCAATCTATATCTAAATCATCAAAAAAATAAACCTCCATAAAATCTAATGGATTATAGACAATATTATTCTATTAAAAATGATGAATACAAATTATTATTTTTATTTTTATTTTATTCAATAATTATATAATTTTATTTTTTTATCAAGTATGTTCTAGTTATAATAATTATTAAATTTATAAGTATTTGAATTTAATATATTTTCATTATATATTTGAAAGTGTATGTTGAACAGTACATATGACCTAGAAAAATGATTCAATGAAAATTTTAACTTATGGGAAATATACTTGAATGAGGACCCTAATATGTTCATGATTATTAGAAAATTATTTTAGTATAAATAGATACTTGACATGAGTAATTTAAATTTGATAGTACTAGCTTATTTCAAACTAATTAATTATTTTTCTAGAATTTAGTTTCTACTATCATTAATAGATTTTACAACATATTCGGACTTTAGAAATATATCCACTATTATATTATTTTCTATGGAATAAGTACTAATTCATTCATAGAATATTTTTTATGGTAATTAATGTTATTACAATGTAAGATCCCACATCCAGAAGTATCAAAAATTTCCAAAGGAATTGGAATTGTCTTTACCGGACTAGTAAAATATTGAAGTAGGACTTGGAGTGAGATTAAGGGATTTGGAATTCCAAAATGTTTTATTTTGATATGAATAATGAATCTTAGTGGGTTTCATAGTTTTTTTATGATCATTGGAGGTTTCGAGTTAGGTTGTGTTAGTTTTGGAGTCTTCTGGAAAGACTACATAGTTTGATGTGCACAACGTAGAAGAAATAATGTTACTCCATAAAGGTCAGGTTGTTTTAATTGATTTGGATCTATTTATGGTTTAGATACATAGTAAAATAATGTTTTTTCTTTAACCATTCAAGGAAATATGAGAAACCATGATTGGTTGGGGAGGGACTGAAGCATGGAACCTAGGATGCGCATGTTTTCAGAAAATCATGTTCCATGCTGCTGGTGGGAGGAAGTTATTAAATCACAGATTCTAAATAGTTTTTTAACCCATGAAGACCAAAAATGTGTATCATTAATATTGTACTATATGGGTCTGTATGGTTTTTTCATGGTTTTTCCATGTTTGTGACCAAACCGTGTGAGCGATGGCCTAAGACAGGGCCAACAACATGGTTGGTACATAGTTTGGAAAACCTAGCCATTATACCAGGTGATTATCCTAAATAACACTAAAATTATGTTTTTACCATTTACACCCTTTAGGATTTTTATTTACTCTAGGCATTTATCTCCCTCTTGTGCACACGAACCTGGGGAGCCTTCTCGTCCCTTCATAATGCCGCATCCAATAGGTGATTAGGTGGTATTCCTTCATAAATTTAAGGTGAGATCCAACCTCTAGGGTGTTCCATTATTCCTCATGTATTTCTTTATAATTTTGGGATTTTATATTTTTGGGTTTGATAAATATTTCATCATATTATGGTCCAACCATCTATTTTCCCTAGGGATTTTTTTTCTTATTCATTTTGGAGATCATGGGATGTATTCTGTATGACACTGAGAGACGTTTTGTTCTGATATGAGATATTGGCCAATTTTCTTAGGTTTTACATATTTATTTAATTTAATTTGATGTCTAAATGATATAAACTCTTATGTATTTGGCCCAAAATAGGGTCAGGGTTATGTCTAGTATCATCGGTGACAGGTATAAATCAATTATAGCGTGACATGATGACTTGGTCAGTTTTTCGACATTATTCCATGATGGGTTTTAACTAATTAATTAATTATAATTTTTATAGGCAATTAAATTATATTTTGTGCAGTATAAGAGCTTGGGTGATTATGATGATCTTATTTGGATGTCGAGGGGTTTGGACGATGGATGCACATGCCTTGTAAATACCTTCATGATTTACAAATGTATAAAAAATCTTTTTTGGAGAGGTCGGTTGTATAAAGCATAACTCATAGTCATATTTTTTCATTTTAATTTAGTAAATTCCTTAAATCCATGTGTAGTGATATTTTTTTGGATTGATTAATTTAGTTAGGGGCATTCTATTAACAACTTATACCTCCCATGGATCCCGTTGAATCCTATGGTTTCCTTAAAAAAACCTACATATGCCCATGTGGTGAGTCATATCATGATAAAGGTAAATTTGAGTTGTAAAGGGTTTGAATGAAATTATTTTAAGAGTTACTATTTTCCCAAAATTCCTAAGAGGATTTTGAAATGGGTTTGAATATGAAAATTGGTATTAGACTTGGTTAATAATGTAATTGGGAAAAGTTTATCTTTTTTAAATGAACCTTGTTTTGAAATGACATGTTAACCATCAACTGGTTTTGAAAAATAGGTTTTAATTGGATTTAAAAATATGATTAGTAATTGTTATGTGGTGATGAATTTAGTGAAAATTAACTAATGGATCTTATTATGGTTTTAATGTAATTCCAGGCCTTGTTCGTTGGATAGTTTTTAAATAGAAAGACCCTTGTTAGATATGGGTGATTTAGAAATGTATA
Organism: Viscum album; assembly: GCA_963277665.1. Lineage (NCBI taxonomy): Eukaryota > Viridiplantae > Streptophyta > Magnoliopsida > Santalales > Viscaceae > Viscum > Viscum album. The sequence continues at coordinate 1,381,320,959 of OY728127.1, forward strand.
ACGATCGGGTTCTATTAACTTTCTTTGGAATGAGAATAAGGATTGTGCTTTCTTAAGGAGTTTTTTTGTATTGAGGGTCCTCATAGACCATATTTGGTGTAAATTGATTAAATGAGGATGTTTGTTTTCATGGACAGGTGTATGGCCATGATCATGATAATAGGTCATTATGAAGTGAGGTAATAGTTTATGTGGTAGACTAATGCTCTAGGAATAGGCAATATAATATGGATATAGAATCATAATGATTCCTTGAAGTGGGATAGTATATATCGTGGTTTAATTTCTAGACATGGGATTAGGCATTGATGGTATACCATGGAGAAAAAGATGTTGGATTGAGTCTACTTCACCTTAGGTTGTGCCGAACATGTGCTCTAGGATCCACCATTGTAATGCATAGATGGGTTCTAGACTGAGGCTCCGATAACTATTGTTATCTTTCATGATGGGTTTAATATATAAAACATTCAGTATTTATACAAATAGTTTGGAATATGTTTAGGTGTTGGATGGAGGTTCCATCCATGACTGTTATTGATGTTGATATTTGATTAATATAACATAACAACATTCTAGGCACAAATGGCATGAGTACATGATTTAGGTACAGTGGATATGTGTTTCATGCCTCCTTGAGTAGAATGGGTTTTAAAAACCTCTTTCAGTTTAGATGTGAGGTACCGCTCTTATGTTATGATTTATGGGACTAGTTTAGTTTGTTAATTATTTGGTTGGTTTGGGCACCATCGTGGATCCCATGGTCTAGTTGATACTTGATGATGTGGTATGTTCCTCAAATGGAATCTCGTTTTGGAACTATTTATTTATTCCACTATTTATCTTAATACAAAACACCACTAATTAGTATTTTATTTGGACACTGTTAGTGAGGGACTACTGAGTTTTACACACACCCTGCTTCGTCCGACATTTCACTTGGGTTCTGTAGAATCCATCCAATGTTATTGTAAACACTTTTTTGGGATGAGGCCTAAATAGATATTTTTTTAGTAGTGGAGGAATTACCAATTGGTGTCAGGTGACTGGGTGAGTGGGATTGGTGAAGCAGAATAGCCTATTTTTTTTTTTTTGGTTTGTTATATAAATGGCCTAGGGGACAGTTGGTTATATGAATGACATGGTTTTTAGGTCCTCTATTGAATCTAATATTATTATATGATGTTTCAGTTTATTTATTGTTTATATCTAATCTAATTTGTATGATATTTGGATATTTACTTATGATTTTCACCTTGATATGTGGTTATATTCTCCTCATAGTTCCAATTTATACCCCCACTACTAATTGATATCTTTTGAAATATGAGGAGGTGTGCTTGAAATCATGTGGTGAACAAGCTTGGAGCACCAGTTTACTGGATCCTAGGTCGGGATATTTTAGAGTAGTATCAAAGGGTTTTATTTTCATTTTATTTTACTATTTGGGAATTGGTATATAAGACATATATGAATATATCATATCCTGTGGTGTACATAAATTTGGTGATTCCTAAAAACATGTTTTGGTAGGAAGTCCATGATACTAGGGATTGTGATGGATGTTTTTGATTTTTTGTGTTTTGGTTGTATATGATTTTGGCTTTATGCAACGAACCTTTTTTCGAATTTAATGGTTTATGATGGATTTTAGACAATTGTAACATTGGAATGTGTCATGGGATTTTATTTTGAATCTTCTCTTAAAGATTCATGAGAAATCTCTCGTACCATTCTAGACATGTAAGATCCCCTTGATATAGGCCTACTGGTGTGTGATTTTGTGGATTTCCTTCTGATCACAGGTTATGGGGATCTATGATGACGTGCTCAATGAGGATGTGGGTGAGTTTGTCACCCATGGTTGTTTTAGTGACCATGGGGGTAAATATGGTCTAATTATAGGATCCTTGGACCCCTTTTCAATGGTATTCTTTTGATATTTCTTGTATTTATGGGAACTCAGGGGAGTGGTTTGATGTGAAGATGCTCAAAGAGGAGGGGTTCCCTAGTTGTGGGAAGTTGTTTTCTATATGAAACCTTTATTGTGCAAAAACATTGTAGGAGGGTGTTGTGACTTGTTGTTGTTGTGTGATGTTTATATGGGTTCATGTTTGATAGCTTGTTGGTTGTGTTCTTCTATGATTAGGATTAGAGCTTGGGTGGTTAGACCTAGTGACATTTTGATGTAACTCCAGTATTGGGACTTGGTTCCATTTTTATTTGAGAATAACCCATTAGGGGGGTTTTCTATGTTATTTTTTCTTTTGATTATATGAGTAAAAAATGCATGTTTTGAAATTTTGACAATAGTGCATGAAGGGTGCAACCTAGTACATGGTTTTGGAATGTATGATTCCTTTGGAATTGAGAAAGAAAACATAGGTTATAGTGTTTCAGCCTTATGGTTGGTTTCTAAAGGGGGCGTATTGTATGAGTACCATTATTGGGTGATAGTTTTACAGATTGGTTTTTCCTAGTGGTTCTGAGCTACTTTGAAAGTGTAGTTTTTCTTTGATTATAACCCTATAATTCAATTAGAATAGTTGTTTTTTTAGTATTAGGTATGAAAAGATTCATGGTTTCCCAAAAATGCATTTACATTGAGTGTTAGTGATTCAATAGTGCTTATGTTTCCATAGGGTGGGACTCATTAGGTGTATTACTTATAGATGCATCTATAAGAACTTGGTGAGAGAATATATGACCCTAGAGGGACTTTTGAATGACTCTCAGATCTGGGGTTGTCATATAAGTGTTTTTAGATCATGAGCTTCTTTTCGTTTATAAATCCCCATAGGTGATCAACATCAAGTGAGATAGTCCTGTGAGGTAGCCATTACTAGTGGTTAAGGATTTTGAGACTATCTCACATAAATCATGACCTGATAGAGTCTGAATCATGTTCTTTCATTGGGTGATATGATATTGTGTGTAACTGTTAAGTGTTAATGGGATCTGGAGGGTTGAACTATTTGTGATGTGTCATGTTGTTTAGTTTCTAGATTGGATGTTACAGATCATACATTCTAGGTGGTTGGATTATGTGGGAAGAAGATAGTGGGACTACTAATGATGTGGATTTTAGGAGATGCTTGCGGTTTAGGATTCCCAATTCATTTATATGAGTTCACATGTCTATGTAGTTAAAGGTGACATTAGATATGGTTTTGTTTTGAGTTATTCATCGAAGACACCTTTTCGTACACTTAGTCAGGAGATTATCATGAATAATACTCTGACATATCCCAAAATATGTTTAGAGGGAAATAGTCATACACCTATCTACACTATTGTCCTTTTTTGGATATTGGAAGTCCTAGAGTTTATGCTCATGCAGTGGTGTATGTGGAGTCATATAGTGGGAAGAGAACCATTGACTGTTTGTAGGATAGGTCCTCTAAATGGAGAAGTTGTCAAAGAATGTAATGGTTTCTATTACTAGATGTCATGAATGGGTGATCGTTGAATTTTTTTTTCTTTCATGTGAGGGAGATAAATCCATGTCCAATTATTTAGATATATGTTTTTATAGAATGGTATAAAACTACTGATGTTTTTTGATTAAGTTGATGATGATGAATACCTTTGGTTGAGAATCGTGTCTCTATTGTGGTTATACAACTATTTTTTCTAGATTGTTCTTGAGTGTGTGGAACACACAGTGGATTATTAATGGTGGAATAATGATTCTAGTTTAATCTAATTTTTTGTGTTTTTAAATTACATAGGGAATGTTAATGGGAGATCTGTTGGGGAATTTGGTCAAAAGAGCTTTGGATTCTTCTCGAAGTCATTCTATAAAATAGTTCAGGTATACGCAACAGTCGATTTGTTTGGGTTGTTGTGGAATTCCATGGATTTTGAGTACATAGTAATTATATGATTTGATGATGGTCCACCATGTGTATTCATCATTTTGGAAATTATTAAGGAAATTTTTAGTTGTAAAAGTTCATTTTTGGTTGGGTTTTCTTAATGAAAAGTGTGGAAGGTATCAGAATTTGGTGGTTATAAGATGAATATTATAGAGGGGATAATGATAGAATGATTTTTGATCAGGTGATATTGAAATAAATTTTCTCATTAGATGGGATCAGTTAAGCTTCATCAATGGGTTTTGGTTTGGTAATGGGTATCGGTTCAGAGTCTGGGAGGATGGGGGCCTTCATTTGGGGTTGTACCATGGAAGCATTTTAGTCTATCTAGAGCTAAATGATGATATTGGATAAAAATATAGTGACTAACATAGGACAAGTGAATCATAATGATGATAACTAAGGATAATCATGGATGGTAATTATTATGGTCAGGATGTTGTAAGATCCCACATTAAGACAGATTAAAAATATCTAAAAGAATTTGAAATTTCATTACCAAACATGTTAAATTTTGAAGAAGGGATCAAAGTGATATTCAAAGAGTTTTAATTCCTAAAAGTGTTTTTTAGATTATAAATGAAACTCTAGACATGACTCAGGTAATTTGAAGAGATTTAGAGGTTTCAGTTTATGTTTTCATTGTTTTGGACTCTATTGGAAATGGTGCATGATTTAATGTTCAAGCTTTAGGAGAAACTCTATGACACCTTGATGGCCAAGTATTTTTTGTTAATTTTGAACATAGAAAGGATTATTTCATAATTACCAAATAATTTTATGTAACCCATTTTATGTAATAGTAGAAATAGTGTGAAGTTGAGGACGGTGTGAAGCATGGCGCACAAGTTGCGCATGGTTTCAGATAAATTGTGTTCCTTGATGTATGTGGGAGGAACAGCTGAAATCACTCTTACTGTATTATTTTTTAAATTTTGTATCCCAATCATGCTTCCATTGAATTTGGATAGTAGGGATGAAATTTTTTGGGTCATGTATTGGTCAATTGTGTGGACAAACTATCTTAGTGGTGGCCTTGGACAGAGAGAACCCCACGGTTGGCGCACAGTTTGGAAAAAAATTAGGCTAAACTATAGGGAAACCCAGATTTTAATTAAAATGATTTTTTACAATTTATCCCATTTATTATTATTATTTTCCCCTAACATTTCTATCCCACCCTCTTAATGAACTAGCGTAGTCTTATCCTCTCTTCCTTATTTCTACAATCGTCAATATTGCGCTAATTTGGTAGTGTTTCTTCAGTGATTTGAGGTGAGATCCAACCTCTACGGGATTTCTTTCTTCCTCTTCTACCTTCTCCCTAATTTTTGGATTCTCAAGTTTACGTTTTTTTATTATTACACTTGAAAATTATGTAATCATTCTTTTATCATAGGGATTTTGGTCATGTTGTGTTGAAAATATCATGAGACATATTCTGCTTGTTGTTGTGAGATATTTCATTATGGTATGTGACCATGGTAAAATTTCATAGGTTTTTTCTAATTATTTTATTTAAATTTTTTTCAATTCATATTCCCTCTTATTTATTTGCCCTGAAATATGGTTGTGGTTAATTCTCAGGTCTTCAGTGAGTGGTTGGCTTCAATTCAGATGTGGAACGATGCACCTGAGAGTTATTAGGCATTATTAAAATTTCATATTTTGTTGATTGATTAATTATAATTGTTATTGTTAATTAATTTCTCTTGGTTTATGAAATGAGATTGGGTGATTGTGAAGAGATGGGATAGATGATGATGGGTTTAGATGATTCATGGAAAATCATTAGGAAGGCTATTGTGTTTTGTAAATGTTTCAAAAAATTTCATTGATGAGACTTCTAGTCTAAGAGTTTTACCCATTTTCATAATATTTTATGTCCAAGAGTATGTAGTATTCTCTATACATATATGTGTTGTGGGATTTATATCATGGATTACGTAGTTTAGATTGTGTTTTGGATTAACCTCTTAGACCTCCCATGGATCATGTTGAATATACTAATTTCCATAAGATCGAACCTATTGATTCCCAAGGGGTGATATGTATCATTAAAATGGTAAATTGGACTTTTAAAGGGGTGGGATGAAACTATTTTCTATGTTAATCTATTATAGAAATGCCTAAGGAATTTCTGAAATGGGTTTAAATATGTGGATTTTTCTATGACTTGGTTTTTTGTGTCAAAGTGGAAAGGATATTTTATATAGATGATCCTTCTTTTAAAATTAGGTGTTAACCTCCAGGTCATTTCGTAAAATAGATTTTTATTGCATTTAAAATGATTTTTTGAAATTGATATTTGTTCAAGACTTTGGTTAAAATTCATTAATGTATATTTTGAAGGTTTTAAGGAAAAGGTAGGCCTTGGTTATTGGTTGGTTTTTGGAGAGAAAGTAAAATGTTGGAGAAACATGATTTTAAAATGTCTAGCAAGTTTATTTGTTTTATTATCTTTGGAATATGAATAAGGGTTGGGATTTGTTGAGGGATATTTTGTTTTTGAGAAACCCAAGGGATGATGTCTTGGGATAATAGTATAAATATGGTTTTTTACTTGAATTTTTTTATAGCCATGATGATGATCATATGTAATTAAGATATAATGGAATGGTTTAGGTACTGAAATGATTCTCTAGGAACAAGTAGTATACTATGGACATGGTGTTAGGCTGTGGATTTGGACACTAATAGTATACTTCATAGTTTATGTTCTAGACTAAGGCTCTAGGGATTGATATTATAATATGTGGGAAAGGATTTGGGACTGACTTTCCTTCCACTTGATCTAGGATAAACTAATTCTATTGGATCCACCGATGTTATGTATAGATGTGTTCTAGAATGAGGCTTCAGTAAATACTATTTTGTTTTATAATAGCAGTAATATATAAGACATTCTGTTTTGGTACTAATAGTGTGGTTTATGGTTGGGTGAGGGATGTAGGATCCATCCAATATTGTTACTGATGTTGATATTTGATTTTGTTTCTAGGATGACATTATAGAATCAAATGGCATGGGTATATGATTCAGGTAAAATAGATGTGTGTTTTATGCCTCCCTATGTGAAATGAGTAGAACAAAACCCATTATGTTTTAGATGCGAGGTACCCCTCTTATTTCATTATATAGGGGACTAGATTAGGTTGATACATGTTTGGTTGTCCTTGAATTCACCAAGGAATCTATCTTCCAGGGATTACTAGATGAGTAGGTGAGTTCCTTGGCTTTCATTCCCTTTTGTACTATTTATTTATCCCACTATTTATCTACATACACAATATCATTGATTGGTATATTCTTTTGATACCGTAGGTGTATGCCTATTGAGTTTTACTCACACCCTTATTGGGTCGCCTTTATACCAAGGTACCTAAATGACTTCAAATTTTATTTCAAACATAGGTTTGGGATGAGGCCTACTTGAGTATTGTTTGGTAAAAAAAGACTTCTTGAGATGTGTTGGGTGACAAGATGGGTTTTCTGGGTGACATAGTGGAGAATTTTTATATTTTATTTATTTTGTTTTCTTATCTAACCAACCAAGGGGTTAGTTGGATGTATGTATGACATAGTCATTCTGGCCTTTATTATATTTCAATTCATTATAACATGTTTCAATTTATTTATTCTTTCCACCTACACTGATGTGTATAATATTTTGTAATTTACTTCTAGTTGTGAACCCTAATTTTAGGTTTTAGCCTCCTTATAGTTCAACATTATATCCCTCTGACTAGTAAGTAGCCTCTAGCATATGAGGAGGCACGTTTGAGGATAGGTGGTGAACCAGATCGGTGCACCGATTTGGTGTCCCCTAGGCCATGACTTTTGTTTCCAAAGAATACCTGATAAAGGTATTCAAATGTTTTTCATTTGATAGTTAAGAGATATATAATTTTTTGGGGGAGTAATGGTATGTACATTATAGAAATTTAGTGACCTTATTTATAATTTTTCGGATTTTTTTTAACTATTTTTATATTGTTTTTGATATTTCACTTTTGGATGTTTCATAAGGTTGACCATTTATGAAGTGGTTTAAGTTGTACATTGGATGTGGTTATGTAGAATAATGTTGTTGGTCTGAGTAGGACACTCATTTGGGGGATGAATTGAGTACTTATAATAATTTCAATCTAAAATGGTTATTTAAATGTTCCCTAATTTGAAATACAAAATGGCCCATCTAAATAAAGTAGCAGATTTATAAAATTTTTGATCTTTTAAAATATTTCTCAAATAGATATTAGTTCTCACTTAAAAAAAATATGGACTATTATTTTAACTTTTCAAATCAAGTTACTAAATCATGTTCTAATGTAAACATTGTCTAACATTTACTATCAATGTGAAAGAAATTATTTTTCAATGAATTAATAAAGCAGTTAAAATAAAACTCTATATAACATAGCAAAAATAAAACAAGAGATTCGGCCTCAAGATGATACTTATTCTTATCCACTTGGGAACCACCTTCCAGCAAGAAATTTATATAAATAAACTTTTATCCACACCCTTGATCAGGGTAAACTAAAATTTCCACACTTCCCTGGTCAAAAAAACCCTTTCACATTTTTCGATGGAGTGATAAACATACGAAGACATGCTAAGGCCTCTTCCACATTTATCTGTGAGACTGTAAGGTATAAAAAATGTTTTTCAAGATATAAGTGTACCTTAAAATTTTTCATAGGATTCAGTATGTGTTCATGGAATAAAGAGACAAACATTTATAGGAACATATAAACAATACCAAATAAGTGAAAAATTTAGATAAAGTAGTTTATAAGGTTACTTGTAATTGGTAATGAAACTTACGAATCTTTCAAAGTTATGCTTGAAATAAAGCTCGAGTTCACTTCTAGAAACATACAGAAAAAGCAATTGTCGTGAGAGATTCTTTCTTTTTTTTCACTGACTTATAAATGGGTATGATGAGTTCATATCATTTATTATCTATTTTCTATGGAGTGTTCTTCATTTTTATTTCTCAACAGTATCACTTATATTCACAAAAAATGGTTCATTAGTTCTTTTCAGACACACAAGTAGCTCTCTATCTTTCTATAGACACGATTCTACCTATTGATCTATTATTATACTTATTCAATGCATCCAAAAAGAAGCATTATTTCAATCATTTCATCATACCTCATTCCTCATTTTTCACTCTGACATCAATTAAATTTTATCTAATAAAGACAGACAAAGTCATTAGAATACATAATGGTACTAATATTCACAAATATACCTATTAAAAATAAATTTTCATTTAACTAAAAAAGGAAGGATTAACAGCATCTAAGATCACTGACTTGGTCTGACAGAGTCTCATCAATGGTTGGTCATGAAGGGCATCTCGGGCTTAATTCATTCTGCAATCAAGATTGGGGAGACAAGTATTGGAGACTCCACATAGGTAGTTCATTCTGACGGTAGGTTGATTTGATGGTTACTAATTGTATTGGTATATCATACTAGTAACCCATACATTGAAAAAAATAAGAATCCATCGGTAAGTCACTCAGTCTATATATTGATGCAATGGTTAGTAATCTATTATTATCTCAATGAAACAGTGACACTTTGTTTTCCAAATTCTGAGTTGAGATATATAGGTTGAACAACAATGACTCATTGCATCAGTATCTTGAGTGAATATCTCTCATAAATTTTAAAAATTTATCAATTTGTTTAATGGTGAGAGAGTTAACAATGTGAAATATTATCAGTAAATCCATGTAAATGGTATCTCATACTTATCAGTTTTTTAGTTATCAGTAGGATGTCCAATAATGAGTCCATCTTAATGGTGACTCAAACTTAGTAAAATATTTGCAACCACTCGAATGATGTGAAATAAAAACAGAATTGATTAAGAAGATATGTAAGCATGAGTAAACATAATTTTACTTAATTTTACTTAATGAAGAAAGATTATTTAGCATTAAAACTATAGGAGGACAAAAATATCTCCATTTTTTTAGGATAAAAAATCCTGGAATTAATAATGCATTCATAATTATCAAAGTACAAAAGAACGGTTCTTCTAATCATGCCTTATAGAACATGAAAAAGTAAAATATAGGATTAAAAATTCAAATAAAATTTAATACTATCATATTTTTCCCCCTTTGGGATTATCAATAATAGAACAAATATCAAAAGATAAAAAGGCATATAATTGAGGAAAAGGGAAAATTCATTTCATGATAAAAATACGGAACAATGGATAATAGAGTCGAAATTATATCCTTATAAAAAATAAACCAAGAATAAAATCATCCTGAAGGAAAGATCTGTAACTTATTTTCCCTTATCAGCATTAGCAGTTGTAGAAACATAAGTTATAGAAGGGGATGATTTATATAGTTTCCGAATGGGAACTCCAAAATGGTATAATAGGGGATTGAGTGGAAGAAGTAGGTGTTATAAGTTCCCTATAGACCACATTCTTTAGATGAATAAGATCATGATAATGTGAAAAGGATTATGGGTTATTAGAAATGAATTAAAAGGGTTTTGAGAAACAAAATATCTTAACTGACAATCCACATATTGGTTGATAGATCTTGAAGGCAGGATCTCAGTTATAGGTCAAATAGGAAATGGTTTTTGGGTGAAATTATTTGTGATTTGGACATGATGTTATGGATTAAACAGGTTGATGAAATCCATTATTATCATCCCAGCCTTTTCTATAGCCATGGTAAAATCATCTTTATTATCAATAAACATACGAAGTGTAGGTGTAAGATCCATCAGTTGTTCTACTAGTTCCGTGAATTCTTGTGTGATTGGAGGTAGCCTCAAATTATCCACCAAATATTTGAATTGATTCTCCAATAGTGGTTTGGTATAACCACTTTTAATGTAGTAATGTACATTCATTGTGATCTCATATTGAGAATTAGTAACACAATTCTTGAAAAAAACCATACCATTTCATATATATGATCTCTATTGTATCTAATTATTATCAGGATTTCCTCTTATGAGATTCCCATCATAGTATGATGTTCCTCCCTTATCACGGATCAGATCATATCAATGTCAGAAGACTGAGCAGAAGTAATAGCGTTTGAGGCTTCACTTACTGTATCATTGACTAAAAATCTCAAAATAGATAGATCAAGATTCAGTGGAGGAGGATTACCTTCCATAGAAGTTGTATCTTTAAGACATGTTGATTTTATTTCCATGGATACTACAAAGTCAAATGAAATAAATTTCACAATAATAATGAGTACATCCAACTCATTACTTAATTTTTTATTTTACCTCTTAAAATCATGGATTTCAGAAACTATTTGAGGGTGAATCTGAGAGAAAACTCTTTCAGCAATCATAGTAGTATTACATTCAGAAATACATTCTTTATATGCAGATTGGGGTTGAATTATTTATCTAACATGTGAGAAGAAATCTTCCTTTAATACATTGAATTAATGTTGGTTCACATAATCAGTAGGAACATTTGAAATCAAATAAGTAGGAGTATGAGTATTTCCTGCAAGAACTCTCTGAGAATTAACCACTCTTTCTGCCAAGGAAACCATATGATCAAATATATCATCATCTTAATCTGGATAATCCCAACCTAAGGATACATATCCATGAAATTTATTCCATTCATCTATTGTTACATCAAAAGGAAAAAGGGTGGAAATGTTAACTCTTTGAGACTGTTTCTACTCCTCAATAGGTGCTTCCCACTCAATAAAAGATTTATTTCTAACATAAACTAGTTCTTTCACTTGAGAAACTGGAATAATTCTTCAACCAAAATTGACTCAGGATCCCTTTGAGGTTCCAAAACATTTTCCCCAATATCAACCGAGTCTAGGGCTACCTGAGGTCCCAGAATGGTTCATATTCCACTAAACTAGTTTCTACTAGATTTTCCGGTTCCCCACCAAGTCCATGATCACCTATAAGATGATTAGTCTCTCCATTGAATTTTCTATTTCCATTATATTAATCTTATTCTTCATGTAAACCACTTAAATCTAATTATATAGACTATTCTTATTCAGAATCTTCATTATATTAGTTTTATTCAACTTTATATTCAGCTTCTTCATCATCATTATCATTATTCTCTGTTTCTTCTTAACATCAACTTTCACATTCACTTCCTCTAGCATTCTTAACATCTTCTGATTCCACTGTCTCTTCATCAGAATAATCATTTTTGATAGGTTCCTTGGTAGGATGTCTATTTAGAGTGCTAGGATTTGCAAACGTGATTCTTTCTAGAATTACTGTAATAACATCATCACTCCTATCATCAATTGGAGGTCCTTTTTGTTTCTCTACCTCATCTAGTTGTTTTTCCACATCTGAGTACAATTCATCTTAACATGGTAGTGGACTAGGGTAAGACATATATTTTGGTCTTGTGGGATGTTGAATAGGATCAAAACCTTCATAAATGTTCTCATTATTCTCAATACACTACCTCATCTAGGGATTCCAGTTAATCATCATTCATTTTCATATGGATTTGTAATGAAAAAACATTATAGTCCATAATATTTTATTTTTCTTCATTTAAAACCCCTTTATGTTTCACCATTGCAGATATCAACATAAAATAAAATATGGAAGTTAGCATGGATTAAGGATTTATCGTATCACTCGTTGGGACCATGAGGTATCGACATAATTGACCTTCTATCCTTCCTTCATCAATTATAAAAAATATGCATCCTGATATTTCCAAGAAGAAAAGTCCCCTTTACATGGACATTTTTTATGTTAAATAAACATAAATAATAACTTAGACTCACCATCTAGCTTAGTTTATATAAGTATTCATGGAATACCATTACTATTCAGATCTATTAGTTCTATTTAAAAATAGAAAATATAACTTGGAGGAGGAGGTATTCCTTGGAAATCATCAAAAATGCCACCATGAGGTACCTTCAAGTATTAATCCCACTATATAAAGGACAATACAATACATTATTCAACTATTCTAGACTTTATATAAAACTCCTCACTTCCTTCAAGAATAAACTCAGCATACACATATAACCCATGGACTAGTTTTAGATAGGTATCCCATGTGTTGTTTGAGAACCATTAAAACCAACCTTGTTCTGTTAACACTTTAAAAATGAGTTTCATACCTAATAATAGCCATTATGTATGTACATCCTACTCTGATATGACTATTCTGTTGGAAAAAATTAGACTTAATAGGTTCATGATTTAGAGCACTAAATTCCACATTATGTTTCTTCAAAGGATGATATTCGTCTGTAGACTTTTTAAGAAAACGCTTCACTTAATCCATTTCAAATATTCTAATGGTTTGGTTCAAGAGGAAAAAGAGGTGATTATACATGAGACAATGGATTGGTTTTCTATGAGGAGTAAGTGAGAGTATGACTCAGATCAATTCAAGATTTATCATTATGTATTTTAGGAATATAAATAGAAAAAATGATACAATATAACGCAAAATAAAAAATAGTGAATTTAAGTTGAAGATAGAAAAATGACTAAGTAAAGACCAATGGTAAGCCACAGTGGTGAGGGATAACTACGAGTCATCAATGATGATTCATCAATAGAGATACATCAATGATGAATTAACTATAGAGATTTACTCAAAATTGAGCATCCCCAACTCAAGTCTAATTTAGATCATTCTCTATGTATTTAATGGTTTAGTAAAACTATTACCAAGATGTTGTTTAGTGCCAATGAATTCAAGATTTATATAAAAATTTTGATAATGATCTCATAATAAGTGATGTATTACCTCAATATTCTTTGTCCTTGAATGAGAAACTGGATTCATAGAAATTTAAAGTAGCACTTTTATTGTCATAGTTAATCAGAAGATGCCTAAATTGATATTGAAAGTCTAGTAAGTTATGTTTCATCAAAAAAAAATTGGGAAAAATAAATACCAGTGGCTATGTATTCAGTTTCAGTAGTAGATAATGAAATCAAATTTTGATTATTACTACACAATGAAACTGTATAATTAACCCGAATGTGACATGTTCCACAAGTTATTTTTCTATGTAACTTGCAACCACCGAAGTCAGAATGAGAATAACTAACTATGTGAAATAGTATTCTTCTATGATAGAATAGTCCTAAGCTGGTAGAATATTTTAGGAACTAGGAAATTATTTTAAAATAACTTAAATGCAACTCTTAAAGATTTTTATGAAAATGATCACCCATACACACACTAAAAAAAATATTAGTTCGGATAGGAGTTAAGTAAAGAAGACTTCCAATCGTAGCTATGAAATTTGTTTTATCTATTTATTTTCCAATATCATCATGATCCAATTTATAAGTGGTACTCATAGGAGTATCACTATAAATAGTGCTATCTAGATTAAAATATATTAAAATATCTTTTGTATATTTACATTGAATAAAAAAAATATATTTATTATTTTGAAAATATAAAAATTCATGAAATAATTTGAGTTTACCCATTAAAATCATTTTCATTATTTTTGAAAAATAAACAAATAAATTTTTTTAATATCCAAAAATAATATCATCAATATATATTTGAGAAACTAAAACCTCTTAGAAATTATTTTTATGAAAATAGTATGATAAACTATATATTTTTTAAAACCATTAGAAATAACAAAAGTGTTGAGACTGTCACGGAAAACTCTTGGAGAGTGTTTTAAACCAAACAAAGATATTATTAATTACAAAAATTGATTTGAAAAATTTGGATTTGTAAAAACTAGTGTTGATCAACAAAAGCATCATCAACTATATAACCATTCAGGAATACACTTTTGACCTCCATTTGATGATGTTTGAAATTATGATGTTCAGCATAAGACAACAGTATTCTAATGGATTTATGTTGGGCCAATGTTGCAATGGATTCTTTATATTCTACTCATTCCTCTAGGGTATAACCTTATGGAACTATAATGGATTTATTTATTACTATTGTACTATCTTCTTTTATTGTGTTATTAAAAACCCACTTAGTGCATGTTTTCAAGGTTTCATTGGGTCTATCAATATGTTTCTGTTCTATTTTTCTATCAAACCGGTTTATTTCTACCTATATATCCATCATCATAAATTCATAATTTATTACATCATTGATATATTTTTGTTCAAGCTGTGACAAAAATACATGACGATCAACCTAATTTCTTAGAGAATCCCTATTATGTTTTAATTTGTCTCAGTATCCAACTAAAAAATATAATGGATGGGTTTTAATGGTTATAATATATTTAGAAATTGATAGGATGGTCACATAGGTTTCATCTATGGGTTCAAGTTCACATTGGTCAGAATCTGGATAGTTTCTTGAACTAGGTTTTCTTTCATTCTTAACAATATAATTAGAAGTTTTAGGATTTATTTCTAGACTGGATAGATTGTCTTCATTATTTTCTAGGGAGGTTTTAGATTCATGTGGATCTACATCATAAAACCTGACATGAACATATTCTTCCACACATTTGGTTCCCGTATTAAAGACAATATAGGCTTTACTAGAGGTTGAATAACATAGTATATTTCAATCACCTCTCTTGGATGAAATTTTTTAAAGACATTCATTTTTTTGAGACTAAAGACATTGAAACTAATAAAATTGAAGTAATTATACTTGGGTTTCATATTATGGAAAAATTCATATGGATTCTTCATTAGGGTAGGTCTAATTAAAACATTATTGATTATATAACTTGTAATATTCACAACTTCTTTCCAAAAATAAATAGGTAAATCATATTCATTATGAATAGATTGGGTTATCTCTTATCAGGTTCTATCACTCTTTTCTACCACACTATTCTATTGTGGTGTCCATGGAGAAGAGAAGTTATGAATATATACATTTTTTGAGAAAAAATATTCGAAATATTTATTTTCAATCTCACAGACATGGTAACTTATAAAGGTTTTTATCTAAATTCCACATAGTTTTCTTCTAATCTAGAATACTTGGTAAAATAGGAACAAGCCTCAATATCATGAGCCTGAAATAATGTCAAATAATACTTATAAAACTCATCTATAAGGACATTGTCATATTGCTTCCCATTTAAACATGAAACTCTATAAGGTCTAAAAAATTATATGGGACCCAACTTAAGAGGTTGATAAGTTGAAACTTCTTTCTTTGGATTGAAAGATACATTATGAGGTTTTTCTTTTTGACAACTATTATACGCATTATCATTGGGAATCTCTAGTTTAGGTAGATCCTTGAATATTCCTTTTCTAGAAATATATTTAATAGATTGAATGTTGTAGTGTCCTAGTCTCCTATTCTAAATCCATGACAATTTATGAAATTAACATAAGAAAGAAACATTGTGTCATACTCAAGAATCCATATTAACAACATTTTCATTTTCATGTCTTAATGTAGTAAATACTAAATCATTATATGAAATTAAAGCATTATAATCATAATTTTACAAATTAACATGTAATACATCATCACATAAAAATGAATTTCTATGAAAATTTATCGTTATACCATCAATGAAGAGAAATTTTGAAATTAAAATTGTGTTACTGTTACTGATTTGACCAAGGACAATAATTTTTCCTTTTCTATTGTCGCCAAAATCTGACGTGCTCATCATCAATGCATATGAGATTCTCGAAGCTAGAGTAGTGTAAAGAAAAAATATTTTATCAATGGAATTAATTTATTAAAATTATTCCATATAGTATATTCACATAAAACAACCCTAATAACATAATTAAAACATTATAAATGTTGAATGAATGAAAAAAATGTATTTCTATAAGTTAAGGAACATCTACCAAAGAAATAACAACTTGATCATAGGAATAGTAATGTGGCCTTTATGAATCGTAAGACAACAAATGTAATAGTTACATCTCCAGTGAAAATATAAATCATATTTATCCATATTAAGTGACAATAAAAAATAACTCTATCATAGTATATAGAAGTAAATATTTTAAAAAATATTAATTAACTATTTTTATTTTTATAAGTCAAAAATATTTCATTAAAATATTATGACTAATTTAATAGTATCAAATAAAATTTATTTTCTTAAATTTTATTCATAATTTTTTTTTGATGTCTTTTGATTATATGAAAATTTTATTATACCTTAATAAAATTTTCAAAGTTTTAGAAAAGAAGTTTTAATTATAAAATTTTTATTTTCCAAATAAAGAATGATTTTAATTAAAACATAAATTTATCATAAATATAAAATTATTTTTAGAATATGGATATTGTTTTTTTTATTTCCACATATCGAAAAAAATTTACGGTGAATTTTTTGGATTTTTCTAAAATAAATGAATTTTTATGTGTATAGTGAAATAAAGTAATTCACAATATATGTCAATAAAATATTTTTTTAGTCTGCCTTGAGTCATGAATGTGGTAATTAACCTTTTTTTGAATTCACGTGCAAAAAATACTATATTAAGTGTCAAAATTAGTTATATTTCTTGTTCTGAAGAAATGAAAAAACAATGATTAAAAATGGAAAACCCCTCCTCTCATCCACTATAAACAACACCTCTCACCCTTTTATCTCCTCACACCTCTCAACCCTTTATCATTGTCTCTATAATTCCCAATACTCAAACCAAACCACTCCCACATGTCCAGGGTATTTTTTATTAACAAAATATCAAAATGAAATCCCTTATGGTGGCTCTAAAAAATAAGGAATCAAGAGGTAAAACCCTCTACTGTTTTCTATCAATTTCTTTTAAAGTTCCTTTACATTATTTTCTATACTCACATATCCTCATACAAAAGGATTAAAAACACCAAAAACAAATATATACATGAATTTTATAATAATAATGTAATAATTCATCATCATCTCTCTTCTCCCCTCCTTTTATAGTTGAAATTAAAACACCATCTAAGATGTGTTAATTTATCACATTCAAGGATGAAGGGTTATTAATTGCTATTACCATCATCAAATATTTTCATGATACCATTTTTAGTGTTGAACTAGATAATTATATATGTTATATATTTTATTTTCTTTTATATAATAATTTTTCTACAAATTATATTAATTTAAAAAACAAAACAAGATCATTGTGATCCAAACCGTGAAAAATAAAATAATTATCTATCATTAATGATTTATCTAATGAATCTTATTAAGTTAAGGAAATAAATGGTATTTTAATATACTATAAGTCCATTATTAATATATAATTTAATTTCTGGAAAACTCTTCTCATTCTACATAATTTTCCATACTCATAAACAAGTAAACCGATAACGAAAACAAAGGAAATCAATGCTCCCAAATGATGAAATTGAATTTCAAAACCCAGCAACAATGTTATAAATTAACATAATAAAATATTACCAAATCAAATAAATGTTTAAATTTTTCTTGATTTATTAATTAATTTATTTTATTTTATTATTTGGGACATTAATATCGAGTGATGAATCAATTCTGACATAAGGTACGTGATTCTACTTGAACCTCTAATTTCTTTCTAGTTACTCTTTCTCTATACTTATCCAAATATAATTCTTCTTAATTAGTATGTAATTATTCAATAGTCTATGTGTATGTTCCAAATAATTTATTCAGATCAAATTATTTTTTTATGGGGCTATACATGTTTTAATAAGCTTCCCTTCTTAAATAATTCTAAAAATGTAGACATATTTAAGGGAGATTCCTAAATTCTTAACCATATTAAAGTGTACCCGATAATCTGTTTTAAGGAACCATTATATTTCTAAAATCACACATTTTATAATCTAAAACTGCCTTGGTTCCTTTCTGGTTTTAAAAAAACATTTCTTCCTTTTCCATTTTATGATATCTTGAATGTTTTCTCTTAAACTATACTAAAATTCCCTCTTTCTATAGTTTCTTAAAAACTCCTTTCACATCAGTTTGAAATTTCATATCATATTATATGACTATTTTCCTTTATGAATATATATTTTTTATTTAATTACATTTTTTCAAGTACACTTTTATGATATTCTAATTTTATGCTTTTAACATGATTTGGATTCCCAATTCTTTACATGGATAACCCTTATGTTTAAGATTGATTAATTATATATGGTTCTGTTTGTGCCATTAATACTAATTGAAATGTTTTTATGGGTTCACCCATATAGTCCATTAATGAATTGGGTAATTTTTAGTCTCATGAGGCATTTTGTGCAATGAGATTTGACTCGTGCTCCACTATATGCAATGAGCCTTGACTCGTGCTAAAGTCATGTTCTATGGTCGTTCCACATTACTATGATTCGATGATTATATGATCCCATGTTCTATAAGTTATGATTCCTTACAGTTAATCTTGTTCCATTCCTTCTTATATTATTATGCTTTTTAACCCATATTTTACTCTTTATTCTTTTGTATATTCCCTTAATGGGATTTTAGATCAACTCTTTGTTCATGTTATCCCATGGTTATCTTATGAAGACGTATTAGCGCAGTGTAAGATAGGAGCACTTTATGAATATTAAATAAATAAATGTTTTGTCCCTTGTTTTATGTACCTATCCTTCCAAGACACTTGAATTTATGATCCATGGCTTATAATCAGGATGCTTAATTATGCTTAAAAGTATGTAGTATTATGTGATAATGGATTGGGTTTTTATAGTTGGTATCAGAAGAAAAGATAAATCTTTTTTGGAAACTAGGAACAGAGAACATTAGTAAGAACCCTATGGATATGACAAGTATGATAAAACATACCTAAATTTTATTAGGTATAGATTAAGTGGTTTTTTGATAAAATGCATCCCTATATTGATACTACAAGTGGATATGGTTCTGGAACAGATGTACCTAGGAGTGAAATCACTAACAAGTTGCTTTGTAACCGAATTGTGGATACCTAGAATACATTAATCGTATCTACAATTCTCCTAGATTGACCCACCCAAGGGATATTATTTAGTAAATTCATAAGATCAATACAAACCATTATTAAGGGAGAAAATAAATTTTCTATAAGAATATATGTTAGGAAGTAAATCATGGATAACTGAGATTGAAACCTAGGGAATCAAAAGTTAGTATATTGTTTTACTATAAGATTTTATCCTTTAATATTTAAATTTTTCTTTTTATGCTTATTATCTAAGTATTCAGTCCCCCTAATTTCACTTTTTTCATAGATAATGGAAAGAAATAGAAGAACACATGCCAATAATCAATGTGATGATGTCTCTCATGAAATACCAAGTATGATAGGAATGGGTTCTTGAAACATTATGATTGTACCTGCCCAACTATATTGAGTCAGGAATAATAATTTCAATAATGTGGAACACACTACTTCTACGAGAAAAGAGAAAGATTTCATTAAAACCTTCATATGGAAATGGAATCCAATTTTTAGTGTATCTTATAATCCCCTCCTAGTAGAATAGTGGATTACATCAATTGTAAATGTATTCTCAATCCTCTATTCCTTAGACTAAGATAATGTTGTGTAAGCGGTTTTTCGTTAGGATGGGGAAGATGATCAGATGTTGAAACTAATCAAAATTTCAAATTTCAATGAGGAAATTCGTTCCATATATTGGGAATAAGTTAATAAATAATTCCCTTGTACCCAATGTCTCAATATAGAAATATAGTTCCTCATAGATAAGTAGAAGTAATATGATTCTATTGGGGTGTGTGAAGAAAACATCAAAAGTCTTTCAGGATATGCCTATGACATTGTAATCTACACCGAAAGCTAGTGGGATCACTTCTTTAGTAGACTAATGTTGATTATATGAAAATAATTTTTAATTCATGACTTAGACTGTTATGTGGAGATTTTTTATTGTTCCCTCAAGGATGAAGTGGGTATTGGAGACTACCTATGGTCTCCTGGGCCCAGTGAAAAAAGAGAGGAAACTTTAGATTAACATGGGTGGATCAAGAAATAAATCCCATAATGAAAAGAAGACTGAACGTCCCCTACATCAAAATTGTGGGAAGAAGAATCTTGGAAACTATCTAAAAGAAAATAGGAAATGCATAAAATTTTGAGTAATGGGGTATCTGTATTATAATTGTTGATGGGATATGAAAAATTACACTAACATGGAAGAGGAAATGAAGGTTCATATCAATACTCTGTTAGTAGTTTAGTGTTTTAACTACATGGAACATGTTCATTTTTTAAACCAATTCCCTAAGAACAATTTTTTTAGAGGAAATAAACAACAACCTTTAAGTAAACAAAGAAGGGCTTATACTACCACTATTGTAGATGTGGTGCTATAAAATGGTGTGGTGATAAGATTTTTTTTATTCATTCAGGAATATAAAATTTATGATTTTAATTTCATTCTAGGAATTTTTTCATATCTTGTAGGATTAGTAGAGAAATTCAAACACCGTCTCAAAATTTAGAGATTGAGTTTTCTATGAGAACATTTAATAGGGATTTTACTATATCCAAAGTACATAAATCCTCCCAAATTAATGTTTTTGGAATGGAACTCTCAAAAAATCTTTTTTTAATTCCTTTTATGGTGTTCGATGCTATTTTGGGCAAGGATTAGCTATATTTATAGAAAACTAACAGCAATTGTGGTTAAAGGGATATTACTCTTCATAACCTGAAAAATACCTTAATTTAGTTTAATTCTAATGTAGAAGATGAATCTATTGACGAATCATTTTCTCAAGAGTGGATATCAATTCCATACGATCAATCATATCTAGATCAAATGATTGAGTTAAATTAGATGATCATGCGGGATGATATGTCCATTGTAAGGGATTTCAATAATATATTCCCTGAACAATTTCATAGTCTACCGCGTAACCAAGAAGTAGAGTTCTCAATTGAAAATATTTTTGGATCTCTTCCTCTATCAAATATGCTATATAGAATGAAAACTTTTGAGCTAGAGGAAATAAATATGTAGTTATAGGAGACTTTGGACTAGGGTATTATATGCCCGAGTGCTTTAACATGGGGTGTATTTGTCCTATTTTTCTAGAAGAAGAATGGATTAATGCACCTCTACATTAATTATCGTGATCTCAATAAAATATTGATAAAGAACAAGTATCCCCTACCACATATAGAAAACTTGTTTGATTATCTACGTGGGTCCATTTGTTTCTATAAGGCGGACATTCTTTCAGGATATCTCTAATTAAAGGTGATGAAAAAAGATATTCCCAAGACTACCATTCAAATGAGGTATGGACACTATGAGTTCATAGTGATGCC
This sequence comes from Viscum album, assembly GCA_963277665.1. Lineage (NCBI taxonomy): Eukaryota > Viridiplantae > Streptophyta > Magnoliopsida > Santalales > Viscaceae > Viscum > Viscum album. Next base: position 1,381,343,074 of record OY728127.1, read on the forward strand.
CTTTGGACACCCTAATGCTCTAGAAATATTAAGGGACATAATGAATATATTCCTTAATGATTACCTCCAAAAATTTGCACTAGTCGTCATTGATGATATTTTGATATACTCCAAGACCTAGGAGGAACATAAGGATCATTTAAAAACCTTGTTCAAAATATTGAGAAGGGGGAAACATTATGCATAGAAAAGAAAATGTGAGTTCTGGATCGATGAAGTATCATTGTTGGGGCCTAAAATCACTTGAAATGGGATATCTGTGGACCCAACCAAGAGAAAGGAAATCGAATAGTGGTCTAGGAAAACATCTATAATGCAGATCCATAGTTTTCATAGTCTAGATGGGTATTATTGAAATTTTTTGATGAAATTATCATGATTGTAAAACAAAATTACCATGATAACATAGAATGGAGTGATGTTTTTATGGACTCAAGAATGTGATGAAATCCTTAAGGATACTAAAAAGAGGCTAATCATATCACCAGAACTCACACACCTAAAAAGTAAAAAATTCTTTCTGGTGTACACTGATGTTTCAAATAAAGGATTTGGTTGTGTAATAATTCAAAATGATAAATTGATATCCAATGCCTCAAGGAAGTTGAAAACTCATTAGGAAAATTATTGTTTGCATGATCTACAGTTGTAAACTATGATCTTTGAATTAAAAATATTGTTCCATTTTATATAAAGGGAGAAATGTGATATATATAATGATAAAAAGAGTCTAAAATATATATTCACATAGAAGGATGTAAATATGATCCAGAGAATGTAGTTCGATCTCATCAAGGATTATGAACGCTCAATACACTAACATCATGTTATGGAAAATAAGGTTGCAGATGCTCTAAGTAGAAAGGATTATGCATCATCATTAATGATGAGAATTGGGAAGGATCTGATATTTTTCGACCATCAAAGGATGGAAATGGGAATCATTATGGGAGATAAATCATCAATACCTTCACAAATTTTTTCACAACTATCCTGTGTAGAAATTATAAGGTATGCTCAATGAAATGTTGTGGAGATTTAGAAAAAGGTAGAAGCTATCCAGAATATGGAATCATCTGAGTTAATGATCAATGAGGATAGAGTCATTTATTTAGGTCATGAATAAGTGTACCATACAATACAGAGATAACAAAAGAGCTTCTGAAGGATGCACATAGCTCAACCGTCTCTATTCAGCAAGGGAGCACAAAGATAAAATAGGATCTCTAAGAGAACTTTTGGAGGGACATTATGAAAAGGGAGATCATTGAATATAAATCAATATTCCTAGTATTTTAACAAGTGAAGGCTCAAATATAAAATTCTAAAGTGTGGATGAAACCATTTTCCATACCAATGTGGATGTGGGAGAACATCACTATAGATATTGTCACTAGGCATCCAAGGGAAAACAATGGAAACAATGCTATATTGGTCATTATGGATCATCTTATAAATATAGCTCACTTTATCATAATTCGAGAGTACTTTTCAATGCATTGATATATATCAATGAAGTGGTATGGCTGCATCGAGTACCACTATCAATTATATTTGATTGAGATCTGAGATTCACCTCAAAGCTCTGTTAAAGGCTCTACCAGTCTCTATGAATTGAGTTGAACTTCAATACAGCTTATCATCCTCAAACTGATGGGAAATATGAGAGAACTATTTTGTCACTAGAAGTCAAGTTGATAGTGTGTTCTATGGACTCCAAATTAGGATCTAACCAACATCATCCTCTTGATGAGTTTTGATACAAAAATATTTTTCACTCTATCATTTGAATAGCTCCATATAATGCCCCTCATGGAAAAAAGTGTAGAACACTGACATACTGGGATGAAGATTGGGAATGTAAATTTCTTAGACCTAAAATGGTCGAAGAATGGGGGAGAAGAAGAAATCCATCAAGAAGTGCATCAAGGAAGCCCAAATTCAACAAAAGAAATAGGTAGACAATCTTTGATGAGACCTTGAGTTCAAAGTTGGAGACAATGTATTCCTCTAAATATCTCCATGGAATAGGTTCATTAAATTTTGGATGTAATGGATGCGAAGTCCCATGTACATCGACCCATTCATGATTCTTATTCATCTAAGAGAAGTGGCCTATTTACTAGAACTTCCACCTACCATGTCTAAATTATATGATGTATTCCATGTATCCATTTTATGGAAGTACATACCAGATCCATCACATGTATTGAATTCAGTGGAGGTACAATTGAAGAATGATATTTCCTATGAGGAGTATTCAATGAAAATCTAGGATCATAGAGATAAATTTCAATGCAAAAATATAACTCTCTGGGTCAAGGTACTGTGGAGGAACCAAAAGTACAAAGAGGTAACATGGGAACTGGTGGAAGTAATTACGGAGAAGTACTGACCCTTATTTCCTCTTAGAATGTAAAATGAAATTTTGAGGGAGAAATTTGATAATGGGGGAAGAATTTAATGACCCACTATTTTATCAAGGGATTCCTTTATTAATATTATTTTATTTGTTATGTTTACATAAAAAAACATTATAAACATAATGAAAACTTTATAAATGATCAATTATAGAAAAAAATGGTATTTATAGATGTTAATGAACATATACAAATGAAATAGTAACATGACCATTGAATTAGTAATGTCACACCAATGTATAGTAAACCGACCAATGTATTAGTAACCTCATCAATGAAATTATGAATAATATTTATCCATATTATAAGTGAAAATATGATAGTATTATATCATATCATAAGTCTGTAGATATTCTAAAAATTATTAATTAAGTGTCGTTATTTTTTTAATTCATAAATAAATAATTACAATTTAATGAATAATTTATTAATTTAAAATAAAATATATTATAATAATTTTTATTTATGAAATAATGTTTTTATGTCTTGTTATTATAAGATAATTTTGTGATACCCTAATTGAATTTTCAAACTGTTAGAAAAGGGTTTTTAATTTTAATATTTGTATTTTCCATGTAAATAATGATTTAAATTTAAAATTAAATATATCATATTAAGAAAACTATTTTTATAAAAAAAAGGTTCATTTTTGAATTCAGTGCATCAAAAAATCATATGATGGATTTTTTGGAATTATTCAAAAATAAATGAATTTTGTGAATAGTGAAATACGGTAATTTAAAATGTTTGTAAATAAAGGAATTTTTCCTTCATGATAAACTCATGGATGATGTAAGTGACCATTTTTTATAATTATATTATAAAATTTACTTCATTTAGTATCAATAATAAGAACCATTTCTTATGTTCCAAAAAATAATAAAATGATGATTATAATATTTAAAACCCTTCCTCTCCTCCACTATAAATACCATCACTCACCCCCTCTTCTCCTCACACCTCTAAATCATTGATCATTGTCTATATTCTTCACAATAATATTCCCACACCTCTACCCTACGTCCAGTATCATTTTTTCTTAACAAAAATCAGAAAACAAATACCTTAATGATTCTCCCAAGAGGAAAGAATCAAGAGGCTAAACCCTTTACCCTTTTAATCCAATTTATTTTCAGGTTCCTTAACATTCTTTTCCATCCTCACCTCTCTTTATCAAAATGGAATAAATAATCCATTACCTTACATATACTAGATTTTTTATAAAATAATGGAATAATTCATCGTCATCTCTCATTTCCCCTCCTTTTATACATGAAATGAATACCCCATACAAGATTTGTAACTTAATCATATTCAAGAATGACTATTTTTCAATTTCTATTACCATATTAAATTGTGGTCATTAAACCATTTTCATGGTTGAACTAGATTATTATATATTCAATATATCCTATTTATTGTTATAGAATAATTTTTTACCAATAGTATTCATTTATAAAACAAAATAAGTTCATTGTGAGAAAAAACCAATCAAAATAATCCAATATTTTTTCTGTAATGATTTATCTAATGAATCATCCAAAATTATGGAAACAAAATTGTATTTTAATTTTCTATAAGTATTTTATTGTCATATAAGTTCAGTCATGTACATTTATCCTCATTCTACAAAATTTTCCATACTCATATATAAGTATATCGTTAATGAAAATCAAGGAAATCAACAGTCCCATACGTTGATGTTGAATTTCATAACCAAACAGTAGGGACATAAATGAACTTAATAAATTTTTACCAAATAAAATACATGTATAACAGTTTATGGAATTATTAAGAAATGAATATAATTTTATTATTTAAGATTTTTTGATCAAGTAAAGAATCGTTTCAGATATAATGTAAGGAATTCGACCCGAACCTTCAATTTTCATTCGGGTCACCCTTTCTCCCAATTTATCCACATATAATGCTTATTTATTCTTATATAATTCTTCCATATTATGAAGGTAAGTTTAAAATAATGTATTAATATAAAATTTTCTCTTCTTCAATGGGGATATACAAGTTTTAATAAAGTTCCCTTCTTAATTATTTCCAAAAATCAGGATTGAATTTATGGATCTTATTGAAGTCTTAACCATTTTCATCTGTGACCCAAAATCAATTTTAATCCATCACTATTTTTATTAAACAACTCATTTTATCATAAAAAACTACCTTAGTAAAAATCTATTTTTTCACAAAATAATATCCCTTTCTATTTTAAAGAATCTGGAATGTTGTCCCTTAATCCGTAATAAAATGTCTTATTTCTTATGTTTCATAAGCACTCCATTCACTTCAGTTTGAAATTACTTATCATTATATAGGCCTATATTCATTTATTAATTTCCATGTGTGGTTTAATTCCATTTTTTCATGGACACATTTATGACATTCCCATTTTTTATTCTTTTGACATGATTATGATACCCAATTCTTTCCATGGGTAAACCTTATGATTATGTTTGATTACTAATGTATGGTTCTTTATGTGGCATCCATATTCATGAACATGTTATAATGGCTATTCCAAAATCATTCTCCAATTTATTTGGTAATGTTTATTCACATGAGATGTTATGTGAAATTGTCATTGAATCATGCACCTCTATGTGAAACGAGCTTTGACTCATGCTCCTTGATGTGTGATGAGCTTTGACTTGTGATCCGCTATGTTCAATGAATCTTTACTCATGTTTATGTCATGTATTATAGTGATACCACATATATGTGATTCCATTATTATAAGATACCATTTTATATATGACATGATTCTTTACATTTAATAATTTTCCATTTATTTTAATATCATTATGCTTTCAAACCCATGTGTTAGGCATTATTATAGTATTTATTCATTTACAGGGATTATATCTCATCCATTTATTGAAATTTCTATAGGCTATCCATTGAAGATTCACGATAAAAATGGATTTTAGGATCTCTTTATGATTACTTAGTAAAGAAATGTTTAATTTTGTCCCATGAATTATGTACCTAGTCTTCCAACATACTAGACTTTACAATCCTTGTCTTGAAATTTTGATGTTAAATTAAAAATTATAAAATTTAATATTATAAGATAAAGTATGTGGTCACTATATGTAGTCCCCTTTCATATTCTATGAACACCCTCTATCCATGTACTGAAAGCTCTTATAATAACTCTTCTAATATATATCTTACAAAAATAGTTTACACAATGAAAGGCTTTGGTACCCAGATTTTCATAAGTCAAGTTATAATAGTAATTAAATAATTAGGTACCTAAATTTACTTCAAGAGTTTCCTCTTAGTATTTGTTGAAATTGTTTAAAAATAAAATCCATTATTTACAAAAAAAACTTGAAAAAGTAAAATAAGTTCCATTATTGGAACTTGTAGAAAAATTCCTAGATTTTGGCAGAAAACAATATTTTTCTAATTTGGATACAAGATAGTTTTTAGTAAAATTACATTGATAAAAAATAATAGTAGAATACTTAGGATTAAATTTGTATCCATTAACTTGAACTAAGGTATCTTTACCATTAAATTTTTTTCCTAAATCCTTCTTTAGTTGGTCATTAATAAGTTTAAGTTCAGTGTTCTCATTGAAAAGTTGAGCATTCATCTCTATTTCTATAGTGAGTTTAGATTAAACAGTAGTAGTAAATGAATGTTGTTTAATGAGAGATTTGTATTTATCCTTCAGTTCATTGAATGGTACATCAGTCATTTTGTAGTGTTCTAATATTTATTTATTAGTAATATTTTCTAAATTGTTAGAATCATATTCTCCTCTATAATGATTAGATATCTATGTAAAAGATACTAAGGTTACCTGATATTTGTTTTCCTAAAACACATGTTGACTTTGATCTCATTTTCATCATGAGTTAATTTAGATTCACTAGAGCTTTCCTCAAATGAACTCTAGGTATTCCTCATTTCCTTCTTGTAATTTCTATCCTTTTCCTCATACATATTCTTGTACATTAGTTTGGTATAGTAGGCCTTCACATGTCCATATTGTTTGAATTTATAAAATAATATATCATTGGTACTATCATTTATTTATTTATCCTTTTTCCATTTACCTTTATTGTCATACATCCCACTATAGTTGGGATTTCTAAATAACTTCTTCTTTCTGAAAACATTCTTAAATATCCTTGCTAATTGACCAATTTCATCTTCCCTATCATGTGATGTATCATAACTGCTGGAACATTCTGCAGGAACATAAATTTTCTCTTACTATTTGGATGCATTGGTTTTGAAACCCATTGTATTTGTTTTAGGTTCATCGGATTTTTCTATGATAACCTTCAGTTCTTCCACGTATACCATCATTTTTTTAGTCATCTCTTTTGTAGTTAGTGCATTGATATCAGAATATTATCTAACTAAAAATATGTTCCCTCTCCACTTTTCTAGAAAGCATCTCTAAATCCACATGACCTGTTCATTTTTAACAACTCTCTTTCCCAGTGAAATCATTGTATTTTCAATCTCATTGAACATTAGATACATGTAAGAGATAGGCGCATCAGTATTCATTTTAAAATAATCTTGTATAAAAGTATATGTGTTAAGACTCATTTCATTAAAATTATAGGTTCCTTCATGTGAAATAGAAAATGTATCCCAAATTTTAAATTTTCTATTATATGTAGAAATCCAATAGAAATCTTCATCACCTTGAGATATGTATAAGTCATTCATAACATTGTATTTTTTTGAAGTCTGCCTCAGTTGGGTCATCCTAAGTGTTTCTACCAATAGTAGGAATCTTATATTGATCAAAAACTGAGGACCATATTTCAAACCCCATGAATTATAAATGCATTTTCATCTTGACTTTCCACTGAGCATAATTTTTTCCATTCAAATTTGGAGGTGTTTTGGTAGAAACACCTTTCGGTCTATTTTGCATGTTAAAGAATATAATAAATTTTTAATGAAATAGAAATTTTTATGTGAGTGAAATGTATAGATATCTAAAAACATAACTAAAATCACTTTTTAAAAGATTTAAAACCACTGAAACATTGAAACATAGAATGAAAGAAAAGATACATTGATACCAAATATTTATCGGATTAGGACACTTAAGATGGTTGTGAATTGAGTTCCAATATAAATTTCGAACTAAATAAATTTATTTAATGTTTTCCTATGTGAAATACAAAATGGACCAGCTAATAGAAGTAGTAGATTTATTAATGTTTTGATATTTTGAATTATTTCTCATAAAGTGATTAGGTATCAATTAAAACAATAAGTATTACAATTTTATCTTTTTAAATCAAAATACTAAATCAATTTCTAATATAAACACTATCTATGATTAGCTATTAAAGTGAAAGAAATGTTTTCTTATGTGACTAAATAATGTAGTGAAAATAAAACATCAAATTACACAATGGAAATAAAATAAGAGGTTCAGTCTCAAGAAGATACATAATCCTCTCCACCTGGTGATCACCTACAACCGAACAGTGTATATAAATAAACAATTATATGCACCCTAAATATTGGTAAATAATAGTATACACATATTCAAGGTCAACAAGACCTCTTTTAAAGATGTTGTGAGGGTACTAAAACTACTAGGCCATACAGGGGCCTCTTCTACTATTATATATATGGGAGTGCAATGTATAAAAATAAGGTTTTTGAAGATATCAGTGTATGTTGTAGTTTTTCACTTGATTCAGTGTGAGTTAATTAAAAAAGATACACACACTACTAAAAATGTAGAATAAAACACGTGAAGTGTCCCCTAGAGTGTGTTACCTCACTGGGTTGAATGTCTCCACAAGGTTGCTAATTTACAAGTGGTGGTCTCACATGCTTATATGGAAGCCAATGCAGTTGCGGATGCTTTTTCCAAGCAGGCGATTTTGGAGATGGATATGATGTGGTCCTTTACGGCCCCCGATTTTTTTGCTTCAATGGTTGAGGCAGATATGATGGGTGTCATGCACTCTTGGTTTTGTAATTATCCCCTATTTGTCTGAGTCATTTCTATTTTTATTTAATAAATTCTCTTAGGACCGGTTTCTACCGGGTCCTGGGCTTTTGGAGTATGAATGTGCATGATGATTTCTTCTCCTTTTATATCTATTTAATTCAATGTGTTATTCGATATTAGTTCTCAACAGTATTTCCTATGTGAAAAAATAGATATTTTGTTCATTTCATGCTCATGAGATGCTCTTTATTTTTCTCAAGTCATGCTTCTTTATTTTTTATATTGTATTCTCATTAATCACTAGATATGACAATAATCATGATCTCAATAATTTCTATGTGCCTCGTGCCTTATATTGCACTATGACATTGATTAAAATTTGTCCACAAAAGGTAGAAAAAGTCATTAAAATAATTAATGGTAGTAAATTTCCCAAATATGTCCCTTAGAAATATATGATAATCTAAATGAAATAGGTGTCTCAGATCGGTGAATTATTTTGAGGGGTATCAATAACGTATGGTCAAGAATAGTGTCCCAGACTTAAGGTATTCTGTAATCCAGAATGGAGAGAAAAGTATTGGTGACTCAGGATCACTAGGACATTTGGATTCCAGAATGACTTAATGGTGATTCATTCCATCGGTAACTCATATCGGTAACACATACATAGAGAAAATTCATATGTCATTAGTACGTCACTCTATGAGTAGGATGATGCAATGGTGAATTAGCCATCAGTAGCTCAATGTGACTGTGTCTCTTCCTTTGTAAAAATTTTGAGCTAAGTTTTTTTCTGTTGAACAATAGTGAATCAGTGCATCAGTAGCTTGATTGACGGTGTCTCAGACTTTTTGAAAATTCATCATTTGTGCTGACAGTGAGTTATCTAATAGTGAGACATATTATCAGCAAGTCTATGTCAATGGTAGCTCTCACTGAACCATTTTTCTATCATCAATAGGATGTCAAATAGTGAGTCTGCCTTAACGGTGACTCATACATAGTCAAATATGGGAAACCTGTGTTATGAGGTCAAATTCTAACATAATAGAGTAAGATGATAAGTAAACAGAAGTAAAAAAATTAACATAATTATAATTAATTAAGAATGATTATTTTGCATTAAAACTAGAGAAGGAAAATAAATGTATTACTTCTCCCAATATAAATTTATGCATATTGGATAACTTGTGCCAATCATATTGGATTTAGAAAAAAAATTGGAGAAATATGGAAAGTACATTAACTCTTTTATTGATTATCTGTTCTGTTAAAAGTTAATTTTAGTGTTTTATGAATAAAAAAATTATTTTTGGATATTGATTTCTGGAATTAATAAATTTATTATATGTTGATTGAATAACAACTAATGTATGAATTTTTATTTAAGAAATATAAATTTATCCTTTATATATATTTCCTTATATTATTAGAAGGTTAAATAATTTCATTTCCTTTGTAAAATGATCTGAAAACAAAATTCTCTCCAATTACATTCATATCTAATGAATCTCATAGTTTTCTAACTCATCACATACTTATGGTTTTGAGGACCATAACTTTCCATTGATCATTCACTTTATTTTGATCAATAATGAATATCAGCCTATAATTATTTACACTTTTCTTCTATTTCAATATCTTAACATTACAAAAATTTTAGCTTATGTAGAAACTAAATTATATGTTATTCCAAATAACCATTATCGTAATTCCCTGACCCCCAGAAGCCTGAAGTCAGTGCATTAATCACATTGGATTGATTAAAGGAATGAAGTACTGAAGTGATGATCATTTTAGTAGTTTTTTGAAAAACAAATATCTCAAACATGTAACCCAATTTTCATTGGGAATAAAAAACAAAACACATAACAAAATAAAATTCTCACCATCATTAAAAATAATTCAAATATTTCATCTTTATAGCCTGGGGAATGGAATCAAAATATTATGATAGGTAACTAGTTTTCTAAAAAAATTTATTCATCGAATAATAATAAATTAAATTGATAATTATTATACAATTTTGTCCCACTAAATTATAAATATGATATCTAATTTAAAAAATAATAATAATATGTCTGTTGGAAATTAATTTTAACAGAAACGCATGTAATACGCAAAAACACTACATTAACATGAACCGTAGTAACAATGTTTTTAATACTTAGGGGTCAATATGTTCTTAATAAAATATCAATTGGTATATAAATAGACTATATTTGATATTAATTTCATTTAGACACAAATTTTTAAAAAATATATTTTTAATAAATAATAAATATTTAAATAAAATATCCCTTATTATAAAATAAATTTAATGTAAATTTTGACATTATATACATAATTTAAATTTGAAATTATAATGAAAATTATTGAATTCAAATCTATTAATTTTGTTTCTATTTAACATGATTTTTTCATCTACCAAAAAAAATTCATTAACTTTTCTTTATTTTTAATATTATTAGTATCATTTATTTGAATTAATTATTAACTAAATAATCCCTAAACTAGTGTTTATTTAGTATTTTACGTAAATAATTAATCTAAAAAAATTATTATAAATATTTATCATAAAAATAACTCATTAATATTTCAAAAGTATATTTATGACCGAAAATTTAATGTTTATTCCATATCTCAAAGCATTATAAATTTTAAAGGTAAGGAAGGTTCTTTGTTGGTATTTTTTCTATCATAACATAATATAAGGGTAACATTCTTGAACATATGTCCCACTTGCTACTAAAATTAGAACCCAAGGTCATATAGGTCAAAATAATTCTAGGCAATCTGTGTTGGGAAAATTTTGGTTCATTTATACACCTTATATTATATGTATAATCATTGTGTAATTTTGTTTTAACCATAATCACTGTAATTAATTTTAACTATTTTCGCTAATGTTTTTGTTCAAATACATAGTTGATCTTATAACACTGTAAATATGATAATAATTCGAACTATATGTGTATATTTTTCCCAATTCAATTCACATAATTGGAAAATTTAAATTTAAATGTAATTATGTGGATGTGGTGAAAAAGTGGGGTTTTAATGTGAAAATGTTCGAAATGTCATTAAGCTTTAATATATAATTTCTACATATATATGATTCCAATTACCTACATTATATTAATATATATATATATATATATATAATATTTTTACATTAAACTCCATTTCAAATATAATTGAACATTAATAATTATTTATAATAATATATAGTTTTCATCTAAAATGTAGTATTGTTCACTATTCATCAAAAAATGAAACTTCTCAAAAAAATAAAAAAAGTTCACCCTAAGATAATTGTAACATTCCTAATTTAAAATTAAAGATTATTTTGAAAAATAAGACTTATAAAGGTTGATAATTTTATTTTAAAAATAGGTGTGCCCATAAAAGTTGGTGAAACTTGATCTAGAATTTAACGCAACTTAATTTAGTCCTCTGTGTAGCAAAAACATAACCTTGTGTTTGTTATAAATAAATCTATTAATACAATTAATTTTTATTACAAAATGAAAGTGTTTTATTTTCATGTGGTGTTACATTCTCCCCACCTTAATTAATTTTTTTCCTCTCAATTTAAACATGATCATGATAATCAAGGGATAGATATTTTGAAAATATTATTTTTGGAAAAATTCACTTCCAAAAAGAGTTAATAAAATATCTACTTAATAAGTGTAAATGATAAGTAAAAAAATTTCAAATGGTATGACACATAAATTTTGAGCTAATTAGGATAACAATAGTGGAAAGTGATAATATGGACTTAGAGGGAAAGTGTAAATAATTATAAGGATTCATTGTGATAATTGATCACAGACAAGTTAATGATCAATGGAATGTTGGGGGCCTCAAATCCCTAAATCTATAATGATTTAAAAGACCATGGATTCAAAAAAAAATGAAGTTATTGGGTTAAATTTTTTAATTAAGATCATTTTCCTTTAGTTGATATGTTCTTTCTATCTATAAAAACATAAATAAATATTTTTTTATTTTATAAACACATTCTGATCATTTCGTTGTTCATTGAACTATTTCAAATGAATTTCATAGCACATTTTTCATAATATAGTGAAGTAATAAATTAACCTCTAAAAATTCATCCAAATATCAACATAAACCATTTTTTAATGTTTTTATTTTCCAAAATATAATGATCCAACACTAAATGAGGAAGGTCACAAAATTTACAATGTAAACTTATCATTAGATTCAATAAATAATAAGAAGCTCTTAATTTTCACATTCCAAAATGTTAATAATGACTTAATTTATTCTCCAACCACATGGTATAAAAATTAATTTCCATAATTTTTTATTTGGTAAAATCCATTCTTCAATATTAATTAAATAAATATAATCATTGGATATATTAGTTAAATCCAAAAATGTTGTAAACCCAATAAATGGTAGCATAAACAACATTGTAAAAAATAATAATTAATCAATTCTTATGTGTACAATAATATCAAATTTAATTTATCCATATCAATCAATTATTTATACCAAAATCATTGTCATATATCATAAACATGTTGAGGGTACTCTTCCCCTCAACCATATAATTTTGAAGATGTTTAACATTGTATTGAATTATTTTTCTTATTCATTGGTACCTTTCAACCCATATTTTAAAATCCTTAATGAAAATTACTGTAATTGAATCCTTACATATTTTATAATTCTTAAAACCAATACAATATTGATGTAATACTAAAATTACATAATTATTACTTAAAAACCCAATAACTTTAATCATACTTCTACATCTATGGTAGTAGAAAAATATTCAATATGAACTATTATACTCTATTTTTGTAAATTATTTTGACATTTGACTCATTAATAAGCATAGTGTCTCATCTCATTAAAATTGAGTCACTGTACATTTGAATCCTTTTTCTTATCCTTAAAAATAGAACCCGGATTTCCTTTCTCTCCACACTATTCGAAAACTATAATTTCTTTCATGTATGTGCCATGGTGATTGTTTCTGCAATTATTACATTTGGTAAAATTCATCTTTACCTTCTTCTCGTAATCCAAATTTGTCCCAATTGTCCTATTATTCTCATGCTTCCCTCGGAATCTAGAATAATTAAATAATTTTTTCTCGAGAACTTTAGTTCTAGATATTATGACCTCATATGATGAGAATTCATGAGAGATTATTTCCTTTAAATTTTTTTCTTAATATCATAAGAGATCTGATAGTTTTTATTATTTGAATCATGTGCATTGGTAAGTTTCCCATTATTTCTACTAGGAACCATGTATAAATGTCTATTTACACGTGATTATGTAATTTAATTATAGATTATAATTTATAATCTAAAAATGAGTGAAATACATAACATAAATCTAAAAAATTATTTATCTAACAACATAATTCTATAAATAGTTTATTTGGGTTTTTTTTGTGATACATATCCTCAAATTCTATCACATGCATATATTATATAATCAATTTTTTTCGAAAATCTAGTCTTCCTGGTATATATTAACATTCCTTTGATAAAAATTATCATTCCCTAACCCCAGAATCCCAAAGTTGATGCCTTAAATAATTACATCAACCTGATTATAAGGAATAAAATCCTGAAGGACTGATCAGTTTATTATTTTCAGAAAACTAGAATACATACTTAGAAAATTTTTTATATTTTTAATAAAAAATATAATACATAAAAAACATAACATCCATGAAACTCATTATAAAAAATCTCATTCATACAATTGTAAACAGAAAAAATAAGGGGGGGATAAAATGGTCAATAAGGGTAAAGTATAGAAGAAGATATCATAAATTAATAATGAATTATAAATTTGGAAATAATAAATTATGATAAAAAAATCCATATAAATAATCATAGGAGCATAAAACAGGACTATGGAAATTATAGAAAATCAAATAATAACATGGAATAATAATAATGACGAAATGAATAATATTTTATATCTGCACTACCAAGATATATCCTCAGGATAGTTATTGTTAGGATCTATCCCTAAGATAGTTTATGTCTTTGGGTAGTAATTTGTCATATTTCTATTAAGATCTATCATCCTGCTAATTTAAAAGTGATTGGAAACCGACGGGTATGGGTTTTCTCCAACTGATTTCATCCCATGAGACTACTAATGCATCAAGCGTATTTAATTAAATAGTCACCGACCATTATACTTCATTTCTATCAACATTCCTCCCATATTGAAAAATTAAAATTAAATCGTAAACGATGTGCTTTATCAAATGTATGTATTTATTAAAAAATACAGATTTTTCAACATTTCCCTAATAAATCACATAACATTCATAGATTAAATCATATGTAAAAATTTTATATGGATTAAAATATAAGAATAACCATCATACTAGAATATGGATATTAAAATACATATAATTTATAATGTTAAAGGATTACAAGAAAGTTATTGTTTCAAGTGAAAGATAAAAATCACAAAAGAAAGTGTAAATTCCCATCTAAATTTTACCACATGTAAATTTTCAAATAAAACACAATGGATATGGAATTTAATATTTAAAAAATATAATACAATGAAATATTATTGAAACATGATATTAAATTTAAAATGGTAAGAATATACACCACAAAAAAATAAATAATTCTTTAAAATGGTGTATTCCTCATAGAAGAAAAAACTGATACAAGAATACCTAAAATGAGTTTAACATGTAACATTGTATTTATATCCCCAAATAATAAATATATTTTAATTATTTAAATAATTTAAATAAATTCAAGTTTATTATTACTTATACTTCACTGATTACAAAAAATTTTGAAAAAATTATTTATAAATTACATTCTGGTCGGTTATTTGGACCAAATTTAGTTCATGTGTCAAAAACAACTTTGGTTGATAATCTATGGAAAAAGAGGTCATTACGTAAACATATTCAGAAATGTAATCAACAAATATTTATCATATTAATATTTTAATTATTCTATTAAAACCATTCATAAAATATAGTTATAAAGAATTAACCAACATTACAATCATGAAGACGGTAGGCCACACGCACGCATGAGTAAGGATCCCAATTTACAATGACCATTATTGAAAGAAGGTATGTAAAATTTTATATATAAAATTTTTTAATTATATCATAAATACCATTTTATTTTATATGACATTCTTATATGTGGAATTATTATGAAGTAAAAGGAATCACATCGCATTGATGATCTGGTAGTCCACATGTCCTAGAAAGATGATATAACTTTTTCAGTATGTGAAAATGGTATAAAAGAAAATGATATATTATATTTAAAAAAAGTTAATTTTTTAATTAGTATTATATATTTATATATGTCTTTTTTAAAATGTATTTAATTAAACCCTTCTTTAATACATTCCACGTAATGTGCGAACATATCATATCGCTTTGAGGAGGTGGTGGTCCACACGTCCAAAAACGATATTGTCATTTTCAAAGAAAAAGGAAATAATTAAGGTATGTATTATGTAAAAAATTATAATGAATAAAAAATAAAAAATATCATATATATCATAAAAACATTTTTTCAATCATAATTCTAAATCATGAGGAGTGGAAAAGGAAAAAATTAACGACATCGTTTTTCAAGGCCGTAGTCAGTCATACACATGAACTTAAAGTTCATTACCCTTTTGATTGAGTTGGGTATAACCATTTACATAATTAAATTTAATTATATTTAGGATATATATGTTATTATATGGGAAAGGAATATGATCAATTTAATGGTTTCAGTAAGAAATGTCACAAAAGTGATTGTTGAAGAATGTTACCTCTTTTTCAGTCAAATCCTTTTTTGACAAATGGAATACCATAGATTTCTTTTTACACAATTTTAAACTTGTAGGATAAGTGGATGGATGTTGGGAGATTATTTTTGAATAGTTTGTATTTGAAAATATATTTTTTTCAGTATGGGGAAGGGGAATAGTGAATGACTTTTTATAGTTGAGGTGGAGAGGAATTCTTGTAAATACCAAAAGGTAAAAAATATTGAATGATCTCTTATTCCTAATGTGATTAAAAAATGGAACAATAATGAAAAAAATTTAAATTTTGTTTGATCGTAATCTCTACTACATAAAAATATGTTCATTTTTATAAATTTTTTTCTTAGTCTTTAGGTTTCCTTATATGTTTTATTTTAGTTATTCATTTAGGTAACTAGTTTTCTATTTAATGTAATTATTACGCTAAGACTAAATTAAAGTGACAATTATTAAACAATTTACAAACAAAAAATTACTAATATTATAACTAATTTAGATAATAAAATACTCACATGTGTTGGAAATTAATTTTAATATAAGCGTTTGTAACACGCAAAAAAAATTCCTTAACCCATTCAATGATAAAAATGTTTTTATTACTTAGGGGTCAAAATGTTCATTAAACAAATATTAATTGGCCCATTAATATATCATATTTTATATATTTTAGCATTACAAAATAAATTTTAAGAATATTTAATTTTTAGTAAATTTAAAATCATTAAATCAAATATCATTTTATTATCAGATAAAATTAATGCAAATTTTGATATAATAAAAAAAATTTAAATTTAAAAATATCAATAAAATGATGGATATTATTAATTTAATTAAAAATATTTTTTAAATGACATTTTAATCTGAAAAAATAATGAAACCCAACAATTCATTCAATTTTCTACACCATTAATGGTTCTACATTCATTTATTTTATTAAATTGTTAACTAAATAATCACTTTTTTGGCATTTCATGAGAACTTTAATGACTAATTCCTATACTAAAAATAATTATAAATATATAAGATTAAAATAACTCATATATATTTCAAAAGGATATGTATTACTAAAAATATGTTGTTTTTACATATATTAAAGCTCCATAAATATTAAATGTAAGTAAGGTTCATTTTTTCACTTACTTAAATTAATATATGGGTTTATTTCATGAATATTTGTTGCACTAAATCCAAAAATTATAACTCAAGGTATTAATGGAGGAAATATTTCATTAATTTTTATTTAGTATAAGTTTTACGACATTTATGAACCTTATATTCTACGTTTAATCATTAAGAAATATCGTTTTAACCTTATTAACTATAATTAATTTCAAAAAGTTTCCTTAATATTTTATGTCAAAAAACCATTGATATTGTTAGACAATAAATACTATAATAATTCCAACATTTTATATCTATTTTAAATATTGAATTAATAGAAGTGTAGAAAGTACATTTAAAGGAAATCCTAAAGGCGGGGCGAGAAAGAGGGTTTATAATGTGAAAATATTTAAAATATCATTATTATTATATATATAAATATATTATAAAAATTATTTCAATGAAATAAATTGTATTAATAGTTTTATAATTTATCAATTATTACTTAAAATACAATTTAAAATTAAATTTAATTATTATAATTATCTAAATGATAAAGTAGTTATGAACTAAAATGCATTATTTTTCACTATTCATCAAAAAATGAAACCTCTCGGAAAAAAAAAATTAAACAAAGATAATTTTTTTCATTCCTATTTTAAAATAGTGGTTTATGTTTACAGGGAAAATTTATTAAAGTTTCAGTATTTAGTTTAAAAATAGGAGATTCATTAAAAGACAAAAAAAATTTGCCTTGCATATAACACAAGCTAAATCATTATTGTGTGTAGTGTAAGCTTAACATGGTGTTGCATATAAAAAAACTGAATTTTTTTATAAAAGTAAAATCAAGTAATCTATTGGGGTTTTAGATTTGTACTTCCAGATCCCACTAATTAAGAGGATATTTTAATAACCCTTTTTACGATTGGGTTTTTTCCAAAAATGTTATTTCCAAAGTCCAAAACATTGATTGAAAATTTCAAGATTAAATTTTGTTTACATAATTTATTTATGGTGTGGATAATGTAATACCCTGATATTTTTAAATAAGAACAGTTTCCCTGATACCCTATTCCACACAGAACACCATGTTTCGAGACACACATATATCAAAAGAGAATTTATGAAATATATATTTTAAAATAAATTCATCCTCTAAAATATCTTTCATTACAATAAAAACACAGTTTGAATTTTATTTCACAAAACACTTGGTTTTATTTTCATTGTTCGCAATGCTGAGTTTAAACATAAGGGGGCATCTTTTTAAAATATTATTATTTAATGTAATATTTTTCACATTGTTATTTTAATTGTGGGTGTGAATAGAATGAAATAAATAATGAAAATATATATTTTAGACACTTTTATTATTTATCTATTTATAATTAATATTATAATAATAATTTAAAAGTAAATGAAATTGTTTCAAAAAATATTAATTTATCTAAAAGATAATTTTATCATTCTTTGTAAACATATATTAACATTATTTTTTTAAAACTTTTTGAAAACATATTTGAAAATATAATTTTTATTTGTGATATTAGAATACTAAAATTATATTAGAGTTAATTTTTGGTATTTTTCTGAAAAAATTCATTTTCTGATGAAAACTGAAATATACTAAATATTAATTGTCAACTGTGTTTTCTTTTATATTTTATATAATGTTAAATTGTGTTTTGAATTGTTTTTAAGTAAAATTAGATCAATTATATATATTAATCTAAATTTCTTCATTTTAATAGTATTCATGTTGAATTTTGATATAAAAACTTTGTGATCGTTTGAAAATTTTCTCTTTAAAACCAAACACTCTCATCACTTATCTATGATTAATTTTTGATTAATTTTTACAATTAAGTTAATTTATTTTTGAAAAATACATTCTTTATTTGGAATAAAAATAATTTCTAATTTCTAATATGTTAAAAAAAAATTGGACAAAATTAATAGTGAAAACAATGAAAATTATTTCCCATTGTTATGGTAAAAACTGATTTACCCACGTTTAAACTATGAATGTAAGGTTAAATATTGACATAAAAAATTATACATCACCAATTAGATATCCTTATTTTGTCCTTAAATATTATACTTTTAATATTTTCCCATTTTAGAGGAATTCTTTTCTGATAAAAATTTTTGTATGATTGATTATTTTCAAAAACATTACAAGTATTCCACTCACCTCACATATAAAAGGGCACCCCCACAAATCGCTTACTCACACATTCAAACCTCACTTATTTACATAATAAGTATCCAAATCACTTCAAAATTTCTCTAATATTAATATATAATGTGTATATTGGGAATAAATCTATACTAGGAAGGATTTTTTATGACAACCCTGCTTTTATTACAAACTTAAACATGATTTATTACATAAAACATCACTTGATACAACAAAGAAGAATGAGATGTTTAGTATCTATGGGGCTCAGTATCATTACATAAAAAATTAAAACATGAAATACAACATCTTTTTTTAAAACATTCTTTACATGACTATTACATTCCCTCGTACTTATCATTGCATGGGATAACCTGAGGACATGCATAAGAAAAGGGTGAGCTATAAAGCCCAGTAAGGGAATAGACATAGAATAACATGAGGAGTACAATAAATTTTATACATTAGCCATATCAAAAGAGAACAAGAGAAACATGAACATAAAGGAATGATAAATAGTGATAATCATAACATGGAAATGTGGCAACAACACTTAACATGGAATTATCATGAGCTAAGGCTCATTGCACATGGAGAATGAGTAAATCCTCATTACAGATAAATCACAAGTAAACCCTCGTTGCACTTGAATTATCATGAGTCAACCCTCATTGCACATGACGTATCATGATACTAAACTTTACCCAATGCATTGGAGCACTATAAGGGCACACCCTTCTTAAACATTTCATTTCATGCATAAGTGTGCCACATGGATCATAAAACCTAGATTCAGAAAACATAATCATTTATTCCACGATAAAGGAATGTGGAATTCATACATTAAACTTTATAATCAATAAGTAAATTTGAATAAAGTTGAATCCACTTGATGGAGAAATGAGCATGGTATTCACTACACAATGACATTGGCTTAGAAAATCGGTGCCATTTCGGCAGCATAACTGTGTGACATAAGAATTCATAAAAATGGTTGATGAGAGAGAAAGGGGTTCCTCATCATATTTACATGTAATGTACAGTAAGGAGGTAATATAGATACATATCCCAACAATTTTAGTGGAATTTAGATTCATGATACAAAATTATTGCTTGAATGTAAAAGAGGAGAGAGAAGTTCCTTTCAGAATTTCGGCATATTAACGGGTGTACATGGGAGGAATTTAATGATAGATAAAGGGGTCTCACATAATTCAAACATAAAGAGGGAATTATGAGGGAGGTTTGAAACCATACCCCAACATTGATAATTGAAACTAAAATGGAAAAACAATTTAAATAAAATTTGACAAAAATGAGAAAGGAAGAAAAAACCCTTACGTGGAAGTGTGCTACCAAAGGCTATAGAGAGGCTTGTGAAAGGATTATTGGGAGATTGGGGCACCTTTTTAGGATTCTAGAGAGATTAGGGCAGAGGATGGATGAACTCCAAAGGCTTTTAGTGAGGAGTAAGTGGGAGATTGGGTGGGGTTATATAAGAAAGGTGTGGGAATTCTTTATTAGTTAGGTTTGGGACTCCTTGTATTAAATTAATCCAAAATACATACCATCCCATGGTTTTTGCCAATTGTTTTTGGAAAAGGGAAGAGGAAAATAATATTTTATAATTCCAAGGTCCTAACTTCTTAAAATTTTAGGTTTGCTTATGTGGAGGCGAGTCACACTCCCATGGAAATTAATTTAAAAAGACAAGGTGTTTAATATGTCTTGAGGGGTCCATTAATGCTTTGAAAAGTAAGTCAAACAAACCCGAAATCACATTATTTTAATGTTAAAACATATATTTTCCGAACATAAATATTATATTATTTTATTAAATAACTATTGGGTCATTATGATGTCATAAAACACATTATATATTTAAACGATATTTAATTTTTACTCATAAATTTGACTATCTTAGAAAATTATGAAAAATTCACCATTGGATAATTTCGTCATCCTGATTCCAAAAATAACATTTATTTTATCTAAATACTTTTCTAAATATTTTAATTTTCACTTAAAAAATGAAAACTGACATTTTTCAAAAATTCACGAGTTTTGACAAAAATGGCTTTCAAACCTTAATAAAAATTATAATTGCATTCATTAAATTACATGATAATTTATATATAATAAAATTAAACTAATAATAATAATAATATTATTTTATTAAAATATTATTTAATTAAAAAATCCCTTAATTTAATAAAATATATTTACTAATTAAATAATAACTAAAAACACCATTTGTACTTTAAAAACTATTTACAATGTATCAATAATGACAAGAAATTATATTCATTATTATATACAAAAATAATGTATATGAACATAGTACTTTTGATTAGTTACATAACCCCTTAAAACATCCACATAAGACCTAAGGGTAAGGTGTGCGATGGTGACAGAGACTTGGGGTGGCTCAGATAACATCGCTCGAGTGGTAATTTCTATCAACTTACCCTTCTCCCATAGATGGTCTTGTTCGAGCTTGACATGGTGAAGCATAGCTTGGGCTTGGTCAAGAGCGAATCCCAAGGATGCCATCTCTTTTCTGAGCCCCGATAAATGGTCTTCATATGGGGAAATTCTACTGGATGAGGCTATCACTTCATTTGTCTATGTAAAATTGGATGTGTTAAAGCCCTATATTTATACTAATCATGTGATCTCTGTTCAACGACTATAAAAGTAACGGTCACAATTCTTATCATAAAACCAAGGAAGTTGATATTTTATAAAAAAAATTATATAAAGAGACATTTAATAATATCAAGATGGGTTTTCCATTAATGAATCTTCGGGTCGTTACAATATTCCCCCTTAAGAAATTTCGCCCTCAAAATTTTCCTTTTCCCACACTAAAACAGATGTGGGTAACTCAGCTTCATCAATTCCTCTGATTCCCAATTTGCTTCTTCAAACTTGTGGTTTCTCCACAACACCTTGACGAGGCTCATTGTATTATTTTGTAGGAATTTTTCTCTACGATCTAAGATCTTCACTGGTTGCTCCTCATAAGGAAGAGCATCTTTCAATTGTACCACCACAGAAGAGAGTACATGTGAAGTGTCTGGTATGTTATTCCTTAAGAGGGATACATGAAAGACATCATGTAATTTGGCCATAGTAGGTGGAAGTGCTAGTCGATAGGCCACAACCCAGACACTATCAAGAATCTCGAAGGGGCTGATATACCTTGGACATAACATCCATTTCCTTCCAGACCTCATGACCATCTTCCATGGAGATATGCGTAGAAAAACCATTTCTCCAACATTAAACTCAAGGTCTCGTCGATGATTATCTGCATAACTCTTCTGTCAACTCTGGGATGCCTTGATATGTTGCTGAATAGTTTTTGTAACACCCGAGACTTTTATGTTATATAAATCATCAAAGGAATCTTTTTCTACACAACACATTCTTGGCTTGCTTTACACGCAATCGTGACCTTCCTCGATAGCTTGCGTCGTACGCAATACCGAGTTTCACTAAACAACAATATGCTATTAAAACTAGCCGTTATGAATAGTAATAACCACTTTTTAAAATTTTATAAATTTTATTTTTCAAAATGGACTTCATTTTTGGACTCAGAATATCGAAATTAGCCTAGGGTGATATTTTGGTATTTTTCTGAAAACCTTCAATTTTTGATGAATAGTGAAACCACTAAGTGGTAGGTTAAAAACTGAATTTTGCATAAAACTTAATTTTACCGCTTCTGTGAATTGAATTTCAAAAATCCGAGAGACACGGTTAATATCAAGGACTAAAATGTGGTTCAATGAGATGAAAATAATTTTTTGGTGAATAGTAACTTTTTACTTTTTTACCGCGGTTAATAGTAAATAGGGTAACTAAGGGTAAATATGATATCAATATTACCCTAACACATGTCCTAATTCTATTGGACAAGTGTAATTCGACCAAAAACAAACTTAGGAATAAAATATGACCATTTAGGCCCACTTGGATTAGATTAGGACATTTATTGTTAATTTATTTAAAGAAGGGTTAAAAGAGTTAAAATCAAAGTATATTTACTAAAACATTTTTAATATGGGGTTATACATAAGATAAATTCGATTGTAAATATTCATTAGAAATCTAAAAAGATTTCCTACATGATGGTATTTTATTTGTAATTTTTAGACATCAAATAATTTAATTTATTTATGACAAAAAGATGATGCAGTAATTATCTTGTTAACGAAATATTGACATAATTGATGTTATAAACACCAAAATAAATGTAATTTGAGACTTTTTATGAATTCCACTAATTTTCTAGGTTACGATGATATATTAATGTTGATTTAATCAACTTGGTTCGAACATTTAATTCTGTTATGACTTTCCCAAAAATCATATATCAAATAGTGTCAAAATTGACACAAAATAGTTTTTAAATAAAATATTATATTATTAATTGTTATTGTATTCCTAAAAATCTAAGGTTCGGCCAAATGATTTAGATAAGGATATATATATTAATAATAAACAATTTGGGGTTCGTTTGGCATGTTATTGTAAGTGTATTAACCATATAGTGAAAGAAAACAAAAAGACATGATAAAAGTTAAATTATTTAACTTAGAGTTAAATCTAAATGATAAGGTTAAAATAATATCCTAAACTTGTCTAAATTCTATTTGTTGATAGGATTTAGACCCCTCCCCACCTTATCTTCGATATAAGACCCTTTGGAACCATTATAAACCGATTTTGACTTTAATATAAAATAATATTTTGAGATATTCCTAAGGTTCCCCTCTCCTCCCTTATAAAAGGGCACCTCCTCCCCCTCCTCCTCACACCAAATTGAGCACTCAAGCTCGGCCAACCCCTGCCATTTTCTCCTCTCCACTTCCCTAGAATAGTCCTAGAGGTCCTGGTATTCTCCAAAGACCACTCTTAGTTCCCTAAGTGGTGGATTCAAAGAGGCGTTCCAAAGAAGAGGTAATATCCATTACCGATCTTTTCAATTTCTTTCGTCTTCAACTTCTTCTTCTTTAGTTGTTTCATGATAAAGTAATAACATCAGTATTACTTACATACTGATATGTTATTATAAATATGAAACAACCCTAATTCACCTTCTATCCATCCTACGGAAAAATGAAATCACCGCGCGTGCGTACGTACGGAATACCGTCTCCACGCCGTGGTGTAATCTATTTTCCACCATCACCTTACAAGGATGGGTATAATGGTGTAATGAGTAACTATATATGATTATTATTAATTAATATTGATACTGAAATAATATATATATATACTCCAATACAATTCCACGATCATGGGAACGATATCATCACTCGTGCGTACGTACGGAATACCGTCTCCACGATGTGATGCGACTCGTTCTACATGATCTTCATTTCATAATGATTGTATAAATGAATTGAATGAATGAATATGGTATATACTACACAAATACCATTCTGGAAATGAATTATCTATAACCTAAAGATAAGAATAAGAATTTATTCGACAAAACACGCATAAGAACAAAAAGTTTTAAAGACCCGAGTAACAAGTAACAATGAAATATTACTAACAAGAAGCTAATAATATGACCATATATGATATCGTATCAATATTTATGATTCTGGAATAAGTCAATAACATTATTTAAACCATTATACAGGAGCTTCGGACACGAACAAAGCAAATCGGACCTAAGGTAAGGGAAATATCACAATCTCATTTTTATCCGAGATTGTTTATTCGTAAGTATTTACTGGGGTGTATTTTATCATCCACATCCATGTTCCCTCAATATGTAATATTTTTTCCATCCACTTGAAATAGTTTAAATCCAATTTTACCCTTAGGTGAGTTTTTAGTAAAGAATATGAAAGGAATCTTTTGTCGTTTTTCCGTACGAGGTATTTTTTGACTTTTCCGACAAAAGTACGAAGAATGTTTTTTTTAACTTATACGGCATGAATGGATTTTTTAAACATTACTTCAAAGAAGCTTCCTTTACAAGTTTTCAAGTTTATTTTTAATCAACTTCTTTTATTTTAAAGTTGTATGACATGTTATGAAAGGAAAAATGTTTTTGAAGAAGAAAGGATATTTTCTTCAAGAATTCAATTCAAGTGTTTTATCAAAATTATTTTCCATCTAAGATAATAAAGGGTTCTGTTTCTATCCATATTTTTACATTGGTTTGACTATGTTGTGATGGAATTATGTTTATGAATTCCTTTATCATATATGAATTTATGATGTCATGATGTTTCAAGAATCCCATTTTTGTTATATGTGTTATGCGATGATGTATGTTTTATGATTATGTGGCACACATAAGAAAGGATTCATTATAAGATGGGTGGGACCTATATCTCCCTCCAATGCATTGGGTAATGATTTTATATCTCATGAGATAGAAATGGCTGGAACGGAAGGTTATTTCGGTTCAGTGATACAGGACTGAAACGAGGAGTGAACTCGGTTCAGAAAGGGACTTTGTCCACTAAGATAGTCTTGGCAATGAGTCATGACTAACAAGAAATGATTTTCCATGATTATGTGTGCATGCCACAAAGTTTCAAGTTTTATGTTATGATTATGGGGATCTCATTTTCACTTCTATGTTTTATTCCATGTTAAGATATTATGATCTCTTTTGCAGGTTTTGATAAAGATATGATATTATTTTTATTTCCTTTATTTGCCCTTGCTGAGCATTTGAGCTCACCCTTTTATGTTTTCTTTTCCCCAGGTCAGGAAGATGGATATTAAGTAGAATATGCTAAAAGGGACCCAAGATATGATGAAATAAATGGGAGACACTGTAGAAGATTTATGAACCAGTTGTTTATGTTTCCCAGTTTCTAAAGACACTATACCTATACGGTCCTTTGTGGTTTTGTCATATGTTGTAATAAGAGTGCTTCAATTTTGAAGTATTAACAATGTATGTAAAGTGTGGGTCGTTATAGTTGGTATCAGAGGAAAGGTATAGTCAACCTTTGGAAACTAGGATGTGAAAGCCTTAGTAAGAACCCTAAGGATAAGTCTAAGCATAGAACACAATCTTAGTGTTTTAGAAATGGCCTTAAATAACCTAGGATAAGACCTTAAGCATGAAAATTTTACTCTTGAATTATGTGGTTTCCTATTATAATTAGTGTTTCTCACACTATTCTTCTTGGTTTTAGTCAATGGCTGGAACCCGAAGGAACCGTGTTAATGCGGAATGCGATGGGAAATGCAATGATTGTCCCCCTGAGCAACCAAACGATATGGGAGATGGAATGAAAAATCTTGTAGCCATGCTCACACAACTTTCTCAAGCTATGAATCATGCAGGATTTCCAAACGAACAAAGGAGGGAGCAACATTCTGTTGAATCCTTCATGAGGCAGCGTCCACCATCTTTCAGCGGGTCTACTGATCCATTAGTTGCTGAACAATGGATTAGTACTACTGAAAAGATATTTTCAGTTCTTCAATGTTCTGAGCATGATAAAGTCATCCTAGTAGTGTATCGTTTGGAAGGAGATGCGGATCAATGGTGGAATCTTGTTAAGAATACGAGGCAAAGGGATGAAATTGAGTCTATGGAATGGGACGAGTTCAAGAACTTATTTTTCAATAAGTACTTCCCTCGTATTCTCCGAACAAAGATGGAGAAAGAGTTCCTTGAACTGAAGCAAAGGGATGATGAATCTGTTAGTACCTATGAAGCAAATTTTACAAGACTTGCAAGGTACGCTTCTGGTATTATTATCCAACCTGAGAGTAAGATCGATCGATTCTTTAGTGGCCTAAAACCAAGTCTTCGAAGGGCGTTAGCCATAAGGGACTTCAATAGCTACGAAGAAATCGTTCGATGTGCTCTCAAAGTCGAGATGGAGATTGGAGTAACCCATCAGTCACATGGGTTTGATAAGAAGAGGAAGATGGAATTCAAAGAAAAATCTAAAGAGCACACGGAAAAGAAAATGAACTTTCCCTTATGCTCAAAGTGTGGAAAGAAACATGGAGGGAGTTGTCTTAAAGGGACAAGTAAATGTTTTAAATGTGGAAAGGAAGGTCATCGGGCATTTGAATGCCGTGATAATGGGAAGAAGATGTCTAATGATGCAAACAAAGGAAGGGATACACAGAATGAACCTGCTACACTTCAATGTTTCAAGTGCAAGGAGATGGGGCATTATGCCAATCAATGCCCAAATCCAAGGGTTGATGATGATGGTCGACGTCAACAAACTCTTAAGGCTAAAGACAAAGGAAAGTCACATGCAATTTCTATCAGCGAGGTGGAGTACGATAACGATGTGGTGAAAGGTACACTTACCATCCACTCTAAAGTAGCAAATGTTTTATTTGATTCTGGATCCACCCACTCTTTTATTTCTGAAAAATTTTCTAAGGGTATCACCGTATTACCTCAACAATTAGATATTGAGTTAGCTGTGACAACACCTAATGGCACATCAATCGCATCAGAAGTTTATAATTCTTCTCCGATCGAAGTTTGTGGGAAAGTGCTTCCTGCAAATCTTGTGATCCTTCCTTTAGTGGAATTTGATGTGATTCTTGGCATGGATTGGCTTTCTCTACATGGAGCTCATATCAATTGCCAAAGAAGGGAAGTCACATTTCATATTCCAGATCAATCTACGATTGTATACCAATGCAAGGATGAACATAACCTTCCAGTGGAAATTTCTTCCATCTTATGGGTATTGATTCCACTAAATGAAGGTTATTTATCTCAAATGGTTGGTGAGAAACTCACGATTAAGAATATGCCCATTGTACGGGAGTTTGATGATGTCTTTCCGGAGGAATTGCCGGGTCTTCCACCAAATCGTGAAGTTGAGTTTTCAATAGAACTCGTACCTGGTGCTTTGCCTATTTCAAAGACACCTTATAGAATGGCCCCAATTGAGTTGCAGGAATTGAAGAAGCAACTCCAAGAGAATCTTGATAAGGGATTCATACGCCCTAGTGCGTCACCTTGGGGAGCACCTGTTCTATTTGTTAAGAAGAAAGATGGATCAATGAGACTCTGCATTGATTATCGAGAACTTAACAAGATCACTATCAAGAACAAATATCCTCTCCCACGCATTGATGACTTATTTGACCAACTACGCGGAGCTCAATACTTTTCCAAGATTGATCTTCGTTCAGGGTATCATCAATTAAGGGTCAAAATGGAGGATATACCAAATACGGCTTTCCGTACAAGGTATGGACACTATGAATTTATAGTGATGCCATTTGGTCTTACTAATGCCCCTGCTATCTTCATGGATCTAATGAATAAAGTCTTTAGAGACTATCTTGATCAATTTGTGGTAGTCTTTATAGATGATATTCTTGTCTATTCAAAGAGCAAGGAAGAGCATGAAGATCACTTGAGAATTATATTAAAGACCCTGAGAAAAGAGAAGCTTTATGCCAAATTTACCA
Source organism: Viscum album (assembly GCA_963277665.1). Taxonomy (NCBI): domain Eukaryota; kingdom Viridiplantae; phylum Streptophyta; class Magnoliopsida; order Santalales; family Viscaceae; genus Viscum; species Viscum album. Next base: position 1,381,372,007 of record OY728127.1, read on the forward strand.
AGTGTGAATTTTGGCTTCAAAAAGTTGCATTTTTGGGTCATATAATCTCAAAAGAGGGGATATCTGTGGATCCAGCAAAAACAGAGGTTATCGAAAGATGGTCAAGACCAACAACAGTAACTGAGATCCGAATTTTTCTTGGTTTGGCTGGTTATTATCGACGTTTTGTAAAAGATTTTTCACGATTATCTAATCCACTCACCAAGTTGACTCAGAAAGGAGTTAAGTTTGTCTGGACAGAGGAATGTGAAGAGAATTTCAAGGATTTGAAAAGAAGGTTATCCAGTGCACCTGTGCTCACACTGCCTTGTAGTGGAGAAAGGTTTGTAATCTACAGTGATGCATCCAAGAAGGGATTGGGGTGTGTTCTTATGCAAAATGATATGGTGATAGCTTATGCCTCACGACAGTTGAAAATCCATGAGCAAAATTACCCAACACATGATTTGGAGTTGGCTGCGGTAATCTTTGCATTAAAGATTTGGAGGCATTACCTTTATGGTGAAAGGTGTGATATTTATACTGATCATAAAAGTTTAAAGTATATTTTCACACAAAAGGAGTTGAATATGTGTCAAAGAAGATGGTTGGAGCTGATTAAGGATTATGACTGCTCAATCCATTACCACCCTGGGAAAGCAAACAAGGTGGCAGATGCATTAAGTCGACAAGACCATGCTAGTTTATCCATGATGAGGATCACAAAAGATCCAATATTTATGGATTTACAAAGGATGGATCTTGGAATTATAATGGAAGGGGAAAAATCTTATCTTTCTCAAATGAATGTTCAACCATCTATACATGTGAAGATTAAAGAAGCACAGAAAGAAGATGTCGAGTTACAAAAGAAGGTGAGAAATGTTCCTGAATTCAACCTTGATTGTGATGGGATAATAAAGTTCAGGAATCGGGTTTGTGTTCCTCCCATCCCCGAATTAAAGAATGAGCTGCTGGATGAGGCTCATAGTTCATCATTTTCTATTCATCCTGGAAGCACGAAGATGTATAGGGACCTGAAAGAGTACTTCTGGTGGGATGGCATGAAAAGAGATGTTGTTGAATATGTCTCTCGATGCTTGGTTTGTCAACAAGTTAAAGCTGAGAGACAGAAGTCTAAGGGTATGTTACAACCATTACCCATACCCGAATGGAAATGGGAAAACATCACTATGGACTTTGTCACAGGACTTCCTAAAACATCCAAAGGCAATAATGCTATCTGGGTCATAGTTGATCGTCTTACAAAGTCTGCACACTTCATTTCTATTAGAGAGGATTTCTCTCTAGATCATCTTGCCAGGATATATGTAAAGGAAGTAGTAAGATTGCATGGAGTACCACTTTCTATTATATCTGATCGAGATCCGAGATTTACCTCAAAGTTCTGGCGAAGTCTTCAGCATACTCTGGATACAGAGTTGAGTTTCAGCACTGCTTATCATCCCCAGACAGACGGTCAGTCTGAGAGAACAATTCAAACCCTAGAAGATATGTTGAGAGCTTGCTCTATGGATTTCAAAGGAGGTTGGGATCAACACCTACCTTTGGTGGAATTTTCTTATAATAATAGCTTTCACTCTAGTATTCAGATGGCTCCTTATGAAGCTCTCTATGGAAAGAAATGCAGGACTCCAACTTACTGGGATGAAGTTAGGGAAAGAAAGCTATTAGGACCTGATCTCGTTGATGAAATGGCAGAAAAGGTTAGATCTATTCAACAACACATAAGAGCAGCTCAGAGTCGACAGAAAAGTTATGCCGACAACCGAAGAAAAGACCTAGAGTTTGAAGTGGGCGATAAAGTGTTCTTACGAATATCTCCCTGGAAGAGGGTTATGAGATTTGGAAAGAAGGGGAAGTTGAGCCCTAGATATATCGGTCCTTTTGAAATACTGGATCGTGTTGGGAAGGTAGCTTACCGATTGGTGCTTCCACCGAATCTCTCTCAAGTTCACGATGTGTTCCATGTATCTCTCCTGAGAAAGTACATACCAGATCCTTCACATGTACTCAGCTCAGAAGTTGTACCACTGGAGCAAGATCTTTCTTATGAAGAACAGCCGATAGAGATTCTGGATCGTAGCGAAAAAGTCCTACGAAACAAGACCACTCGCTTGGTGAAAGTTTTATGGAGAAACCACCAACTTGAAGAAGCTACATGGGAGCTTGAGGATATGATGAGGGAGAAGTATCCTCATTTGTTTGTTGCAAAGTGACGAATTTCGAGGGCGAAATTCTTTTTAAGGGGGGTAGAATGTAACACCCGAGACTTTTATGTTATATAAATCATCAAAGGAATATTTTTATACACAACACTTTCTTGGCTTGCTTTACACGCAATCGCGACCTTCCTCGATAGCTTGCGTCGTACGCAATACCGAGTTTCACTAAACAACAATATGCTATTAAAACTAGCCGTTATGAATAGTAATAACCACTTTTTGAAATTTTATAAATTTTATTTTTCAAAATGGACTTCATTTTTGGACTCAGAATATCGAAATTAGCCTAGGGTGAAATTTTGGTATTTTTCTGAAAACTTTCAATTTTTGATGAATAGTGAAACCACTAAGTGGTAGGTTAAAAACTGAATTTTGCATAAAACTTAATTTTACCGCTTCTGTGAATGGAATTTCAAAAATCCGAGAGACACGGTTAATATCAAGGACTAAAATGTGGTTCAATGAGATGAAAATAATTTTTTGGTGAATAGTAACTTTTTACTTTTTTACCGCGGTTAATAGTAAATAGGGTAACTAAGGGTAAATATGATATCAATATTACCCTAACACATGTCCTAATTCTATTGGACAAGTGTAATTCGACCAAAAACAAACTTAGGAATAAAATATGACCATTTAGGCCCACTTGGATTAGATTAGGACATTTATTATTAATTTATTTAAAGAAGGGTTAAAAGAGTTAAAATCAAAGTATATTTACTAAAACATTTTTAATATGGGGTTATACATAGGATAAATTCGATTGTAAATATTAATTAGAAAGATAAAAAGATTTCCTACATGATGGTATTTTATTTGTAATTTTTAGACATCAAATAATTTAATTTATTTATGACAAAAAGATGATGCAGTAATTATCTTGTTAACGAAATATTGACATAATTGATGTTATAAACACCAAAATAAATGTAATTTGAGACTTTTTATGAATTCCACTAATTTTCTAGGTTACTATGATATATTAATGTTGATTTAATCAACTTGGTTAGAACATTTAATTCTGTTATGACTTTCCCAAAAATCATATATCAAATAGTGTCAAAATTGACACAAAATAGTTTTTAAATCAAATATTATATTATTAATTGTTATTGTATTCCTAAAAATCTAAGGTTCGGCCAAATGATTTAGATAAGGATATATATATTAATAATAAACAATTTGGGGTTCGTTTGGCATGTTATTGTAAGTGTATTAACCATATAGTGAAAGAAAACAAAAAGACATTATAAAAGTTAAATTATTTAACTTAGAGTTAAATCTAAATGATAAGGTTAAAATAATATCCTAAACTTGTCTAAATTCTATTGGTTGACAGGATTTCGACCCCTCCCCACCTTATCTTCGAAATAAGACCCTTTGGAACCATTATAAACCGATTTTGACTTTAATATAAAATAATATTTTGAGATATTCCTAAGGTGCCCCTCTCCTCTCTTATAAAAGGGCACCTCCTCCCCCTCCTCCTCACACCAAATTGAGCACTCAAGCTCGGCCAACCCCTGCCATTTTCTCCTCTCCACTTCCCTAGAATAGTCCTAGAGGTCCTGGTCTTCTCCAAAGACCACTCTTAGTTCCCTAAGTGGTGGATTCAAAGAGGCGTTCCAAAGAAGAGGTAATATCCATTACCGATCTTTTCAATTTCTTTCGTCTTCAACTTCTTCTTATTTAGTTGTTTCATGATAAAGTAATAACATCAGTATTACTTACATACTGATATGTTATTATAAATATGAAACAACCCTAATTCACCTTCTATCCATCCTACGGAAAAATGAAATCACCGCGCGTGCGTACGTACGGAATACCGTCTCCACGCCGTGGTGTAATCTATTTTCCACCATCACCTTACAAGGATGGGTATAATGGTGTAATGAGTAACTATATATGATTATTATTAAGTAATATTGATACTGAAATAATATATATATATACTCCAATACAATTCCACGATCATGGGAATGATATCATCACTCGTGCGTACGTACGGAATACCGTCTCCACGATGTGATGCGACTCGTTCTACATGATCTTCATTTCATAATGATTGTATAAATGAATTGAATGAATGAATATGGTATATACTACACAAATACCATTCTGGAAATGAATTATCTATAACCTAAAGATAAGAATAAGAATTTATTCGACAAAACACGCATAAGAACAAAAAGTTTTAAAGACCCGAGTAACAAGTAACAATGAAATATTACTAACAAGAAGCTAATAATATGACCATATATGATATCATATCAATATGTATGATTCTGGAATAAGTCAATAACATTATTTAAACCATTATACAGGAGCTTCGGACACGAACAAAGCAAATCGGACCTAAGGTAAGGGAAATATCACAATCTCATTTTTATCCGAGATGGTTTATTCGTAAGTATTTACTGGGGTGTATTTTATCATCCACATCCATGTTCCCTCAATATGTAATATTTTTTCCATCCACTTGAAATAGTTTAAATCCAATTTTACCCTTAGGTGAGTTTTTAGTAAAGAATATGAAAGGAATCTTTTGTCGTTTTTCCGTACGAGGTATTTTTTGACTTTTCCGACAAAAGTACGAAGAATGTTTTTTTTTAACTTATACGGCATGAATGGATTTTTTAAACATTACTTCAAAGAAGCTTCCTTTACAAGTTTTCAAGTTTATTTTTAATCAACTTCTTTTATTTTAAAGTTGTATGACATGTTATGAAAGGAAAAATGTTTTTGAAGAAGAAAGGATATTTTCCTCAAGAATTCAATTCAAGTGTTTTATCAAAATTATTTTCCATCTAAGATAATAAAGGGTTCTGTTTCTATCCATATTTTTACATTGGTTTGACTATGTTGTGATGGAATTATGTTTATGAATTCCTTTATCATATATGAATTTATGATGTCATGATGTTTCAAGAATCCCATTTTTGTTATATGTGTTATGCGATGATGTATGTTTTATGATTATGTGGCACACATAAGAAAGGATTCATTATAAGATGGGTGGGACCTATATCTCCCTCCAATGCATTGGGTAATGATTTTATATCTCATGAGATAGACATGGCTGGAACGGAAGGTTTTTTCGGTTCAGTGATACAGGACTGAAACGAGGAGTGAACTCGGTTCAGAAAGGGACTTTGTCCACTAAGATAGTCTTGGCAATGAGTCATGACTAACAAGAAATGATTTTCCATGATTATGTGTGCATGCCACAAAGCTTCAAGTTTTATGTTATGATTATGGGGATCTCATTTTCACTTCTATGTTTTATTCCATGTTAAGATATTATGATCTCTTTTGCAGGTTTTGATAAAGATATGATATTATTTTTATTTCCTTTATTTGCCCTTGCTGAGCATTTGAGCTCACCCTTTTATGTTTTCTTTTCCCCAGGTCAGGAAGATGGATATTAAGTAGAATATGCTAAAAGGGACCCTAGATATGATGAAATAAATGGGAGACACTGTAGAATATTTATGAACCAGTTGTTTATGTTTCCCAGTTTCTAAAGACACTATACCTATACGGTCCTTTGTGGTTTTGTCATATGTTGTAATAAGAGTGCTTCAATTTTGAAGTATTAACAATGTATGTAAAGTGTGGGTCGTTATAGTTTTCACCTTCTCCACCATTTCCTCGACAATTTCTGGTCCAAGCAGCCTATGTTCACCGACCTCATCCCAACATGTCGGTGTTCTGCACCTTTTACCATACAGGGCTTCATATGGTGCCATTTGGATGCTCAAGTGGAAACTGTTATTATAGGATAACTCAATCAGAGGAAGATGTTGATCCCATCATCCTTTAATGTCCATTGAGCATGCTCTCAACATATCCTCAAATGTTTGGATAGTCTGCTCGGATTGGCCATCAGTTTGAGGATGATAGGCCATACTGAAGTTCAGTTCAGTATTTATAGCATTTTGAAGACCCTTCCAAAACATAGAGATGAATCTTGGATCTTGGTCAGACACAATAGATAGTGGTACTCCATGAAACCTTACCACTTCCCTGATATATATCTGTTCCAGTTGATCCAATGTGAAATCCTCCCGAATACAAATGAAGTGTGAAGTATTTGTAAGACCATCCACAACAACCCATATTGCATTGTTTCCTTTGGATGTCCTCGGAAGTCCAGTGACAAAGTCCATAGTGATGTTTTCTCATTTCCATTTTGGTATGGGAAATAGTTTCATCATCTCCTTAGACTTCTGCCTCTCTGCCTTAACTTTCTGACACACCAGGCACTTTGATGTATATTCAGCAATCTCCTTATTCATATTATCCCACCAAAAGTTTTCTCGGAGATCTTGATACATCATTGTGCTCCCTGGGTGAATAGAAAAATTTGAACTATGTGCATCATCCAAAAGTTCCTTCTTCAGCTCCGGACATGATGGAACAAATTGTCTTTTCCCAAACAACACAATTCCTTCATCATTAACATTAAACTCTGAGGATTTCCGTTTTTCAATAGCTTTCACTTTTTCTTGAATTCCCACATCATCCTTTTGAGCATCCTTTAACCTTTCCAAAAGAGACGGTTGAATAATAATTTTTGAAAGGATTGATGATGTTCCCTTCTCTATGATTCCCATGGCGATCTTCATCAAGTTTGAGAAGATTGGATCCTTCTTAATTCTCATCATTGATAGATTCACTGGATCCTTTCTACTTAGGGCATCTGCAACTTTTTTCGCTTTCCCAGGGTGGTAATGGATTGAACAATCATAATCCTTGATGAGATCTATCCATCTTCTCTAGAAAATATTAACCTCTTTCTGTGTGAATATATACTTAAGACTCTTGTGGTCATTATATTTCTCACATTTCTCTCCATAGAGATAATGCCGCCAGATTTTCAAGGCAAAGATCACCACCGCCAACTCCAGATCATGCATTGGATAGTTTTTCTCATGGATTTTCAACTGCCTTGAGGCATAGGATATCACATTATCATTCTACATCAGCACACATCATATTCCCTTCTTCAAAGCATCACTGAACACTACAAAAAGATCCCCACTTGTGGGTAAAGTGAGCACAACCGCAGTGATAAGCCTCATTTTCAACTCCTTGAATCTTTCTTCGCATTCATCACTCTAAGAAAACTTTACTCCCTTTAGAGTTATCTTGGTAAGAGTGTTGGAAAATCGGGAGAAATTTATCACAAATTGTCGATAATATCCAGCTAACCCCAAGAAGCTACGAATATTCGTTACCGATGTTGGCCCTGGCCATCCCTCAATTGCATCTATTTTGGAGGGATCCATAGATATCCCATTTCTTATGATGATATGGCCCAAGAATGATACTTCCTTCAACCAGAACTCACACTTTCTATACTTTTCATAGAGCTTCTCCTTGCACAAAGTCTCTAGTATAGTTCTTAAATTCTCCTCATGATCCTCCTTGGTTTTGGAGTATATTAGAATATAATCTATAAAGACTGACACATATTTGTCTAGGTAATCTCTAAAGACTCTATTCATTAAGTCCATGAAGATTCCTGGAGCATTATTCAGTCCTAAAGGCATTACTATGAATTCATATTTCCCATATCTTGTGCGAAAAGTAGTCTTGGGGATATCCTCCTTCTTCACCCTTACTTGATAATATCCCGACCGCAAGTCCACCTTGGAGAAGTATTGTGCTCCTCGCAGCTAATAAAACAATTCATCAATTCGTGGGTGAGGATACTTGTTATTTATCAAGATTTTGTTAAGTTCACGATAATCGATGCAAACCCGCACTGACCCATCCTTCTTCTTGACGAAGAGGACCGGTGCACTCCAGGGTGAAGCACTTGGGCGTATAAACCCATTATCCAGATTCTCCTGTAGTTTTTTCTTCAGCTCTTCATTCTCTACAATAACTATTCTATATGGAGTCATGGATATTGGTAAATCCTCGGGTATAAGTTCAATTGAGAATTCAACATCTCTTACAGGAGGAAGACCAGGCAGTTCCTCGGGAAACACTTCAGCGAATTCCCTCACAATAGGCATTTCTTCAAGGATGGTTTCTTTCTTGGAATCAATCATTTATGCCAGATACGTGTGCTAATAAGGCATTAATATCCACGCTTGAGATGATGGAGCTAAAGGACGTTCATCTTCCTCCTTACACTTGTAAATAATCGAGGGTCGATTCCCCAAATGGAGTGTGATTTCCCTCTCCCGGCAATTTATGTTGGCTCTATATAAGGAAAGCCAATCCATTCCATGAATTGCACCAAATTCCACCAGAGGGAGTATGATGAGGTTCGCCGGTAAATTCAATCCACAGATTATAACAGAGGAGGACTTATATTCATGGGATACAATGATTGCCCCATTTGTCGTACTCACCGACATCTTCACTTCCATGATTTGTGGTTGTGTTGGGATTGTTCTACTAAACATTATAGATATAAAAGAATGCATAGAACCTGAATCAAAAAGTATGTTCGCTATTCTTGAATGAATAACTAGCGTACCTATCACCACTTCGTTGTCGGGGTTCACTTCGGTAGAAGTGATGGCAAAAGCTCTTCCTTGCTACCTTGGAGGTTGTTGCTTTCCTCCGAAAACCCTTGGATTAGGGAACTGATTTGCAAAATGACCCAGTTCTTTTCATTTGTAGCATTGAACAATGCATTGAGGTTTGAACCGAGTGTTCCTCTTCTCTGTCTCTGCCGCGGGTCTTTCTTTCCAATAGTTAACAGCTAAGTGCCCTTCCCTTTCACACCTGAAGCATTTCATCTTCCCCTTAAAGAAATTTCCAGGGTGCTTCTTTCCGCACTTTTGGCAAGTGGGGTGCTGGATCTTCTTAGAACCCTTGGATTTATCCATCGGTCCACCAGAATTGAAGTCCACCTTACGCTTCTTATTCCCATGATACCCCTGTGATTCTCCGATCTCCATTTCAACATTGAGGGCACATTGGACAATTTCCTCATAGCTGTCGAAGTCACAGATTGCGGATGCTTTCCATAGGCTAGGCTTCAACCCACCAAAGAAGCGGTCAACCTTGCATTCGGTGGTAACGACAATGCCGAAATCGTATCGTGCAAGCCTTGTGAATTTTTCCTCGTATGCTCCAATAGATTCTTTGTCTTTTTGCTTGAGGGAAATTAAGTCCCTTTCCATCTTAAGCTGGAGGGTGCGCAGAAAATATTTATTGAAAAACATCTTCTGGAAATCCTTCTATTCCAACGCATCAATCTCCTCCTCAGGCTTCATATTTTTGATCAACGTACACCATTGATCAGCTTCACCCTCCATATTATAAGCTGCCAGAAGAACCTTCTCTTGTTCAGAACATTCAAGGATGGAGAAAATCTTTTCAATGGAGTTGATCCATTGTTCAACGAACGTGGGATCGGATGATCCACATAAAGTAGGAGGCCTTTGTCTCATGAAGCTCTCGATAGAGACTTGTTCTTTCTTAGGGGGGTTTGGGTGTTCCTCTTGACCTGTGTTTCTAATCAATTCTTGAGTTATCTAAGAGAGAAGCTTGACGAAGTTCGTGATTCCCGCTCCCAATGGATTGGGCATCTCATTACTACAGTCATCACACTGATCTTCACATTGGTTGTTAGCCCGAGTCATCTTATTACCGGCCATTTTCTGGAAGAAAAGGAATGTTAGGGGTAACACATAAAGGGTAATCCAAAGACAAAAGTTGATGACTTATAAATAAACATTCATTTCCTTAACTCATGAGTCTATAGGCTTCAATCTAGGCTTTTTATGATCTACTTTCTAACATATATTCTTAGGGGTATTTTTTAATTCCCTTAATAAGGGTTCATAGTAAGCTTGTGAATTTCCCAAAGCATATCCCCTGGAAGTGTCATAACCAAGAGTGCAGCAAAGCCCATTGTCATGCAGCAGTTCCTGTTTGAGTCTAGCTCAAAGCGGTGTTTTCGGGTTTTACCCCTAGGATACATCTATACCAGAGCCGCCTCTACCTGCTCGTATCCAGACAAGGATGTATTTTCTTGATAACCCACTTAATCAATACTCACCAAAACTTAGGTACTTTTTTATTGTTCGTAGTCTTGTATCTAAGGATTTACTAGGGTTTTCTAATCCTAATCCCAAAAATAACCAAACCTATCCTTTGATACCAACTATGACAACCCTGCTTTTATTACAAACATAAACATGATTTATTACATAAAAATTCACTTGATACAACAAAGAAGATCGATAGGTTTAGTGTATTTGCATCTTAGGATCATTACATAAAAAATTAAAACATGAAATACAACATCTTTATTGAAAAATTTCTTTACATGACCACTACATTCCCTCGTACTTTGCATTGCATGGGATAACCTGAGGACATGCATCAGAAAAAGGTGAGCTATAATGCCGAGTAAGGGAATAGACATGGAATACCATGAGGAGTACAATAAATGTTAGACATTAGTCATTTCAATAGAGCACAAGAGAAACATGAACATAAAGGCATGATAAAGCATGATAATCATAACATGGAAATGTGGCAACAACACTTAACATGGAATTGCCATGAGCCAAGGCTCATTGCACATGGAGCATGAGTAAATCCTCATTTCACATAAAGCACAAGTAAATCCTCATTGCACTTGAATTAGCATGATTCAACACTCATTGCACATGACGTATCATGATACTATACTTTACCCAATGCATTGGAGCGCTATAAGGGTGCACCCTTCTTAAACATTTCATTTTATGCATAAGTGTGCCACATGGATCATAAAACATGGATTCATAAAACATAATCATTTGTTCCACGATAAAGGAATGTGGAATTAATACATGAAACTTTATAATCAATAAGTAAATGTGAATAAAGGTGAATAACCTTGATGGATAAATGGGCATGGTATTCACTACACAATGACATTGGCTTATAAAATTGATGCGATTTCAGCAGCGTAACGACGTGACATAAGAGTTCATAATAATGGATGATGAGAGAGAAATGGGTTCCTCATCATATTTGCATGTAATGGACAGTAAGTAGGTCATATATATACATGTCCCAACAATTTTAGTGGAATTTAGATTAATGATACAAAAGTATTGCTTCAATGTAAAAGAGGAGAGAGAAGTTCCTTTCAGAATTTCGGCATAGTAACGGGTGTACATGGGAAGAATTTAATGAGAGATAAATGGGTATCCAATCATTCAAACATAAAGAGGGATATATGAGGGAGGTGTGAAACCATACCCCAACGTTCATAATTGAAATTAAAATGGCAAAACAATTTAAAGAAAATTGGACAAAATATAGAAAGGAAGAAAAAACACTAACTTGGAAGTGTGATTCCAAAGGCTAGAGAGAGGCTTGTGAGAGGCTTATTGGGATCTTGGGGAACCTTGGGAGGATTCTATAGAGAGTAGGGAAGAGGTTGGACTAACTCCAAATGCTTTGAGTGAGGAGGAAGTGGGAGATTGGGTGGGTTTATATAGGAAAGGTGAGGGAATTCTTTATTATTTAGGTTTGGGACCCCTTATATTAAATTAATCCAAACCACAAACCATCCCATGGTTTTTTCCCATGGTTTTTGTCCAAGGTAAAAGAAAAATAATATTTTATAAGGCCAAGGTCCGAACTTCTTAAAATATTAGGGTTGCTTATGTGCATGTGTGTCACACTCTCATGGAAATTAATTTAAAAAGACAAGGTGTTTGATATGTGTTGAGGGGTCCATTAATTCTTTTAAAAGTAAGTAAAAAAAAAACCAAAATCACATTATTTTAATTTTAAAACATATATTGTCCGAACATAAAGATTATAGTATTTTATTACATCACTATTGGGTCATTATGATGTCATAAAACACATTATATATTTAAACGGTATTTAATTTTTCTCAAAAATTTGACTATCTCAGAAAGTTATAAAAAATTCACTGTTGGATAATTTCGACATCCTGATTCCAAAAATACACTTTTATTTTATCTAAATAAAATTCTTAAATATGTTAATTTTCACTTTTAAAATAAAAAATGACATTTATAAAAAATTCACGGGTTTTGACCAAAAATGGCTTTCAAACCTTAATAAAAATTATAATTGAATTCATACAATTACAATATCATTTATATATAATGAAATTAATCATATAAAAATAATAATATTATTTTATTAAAATATTATTTAATTCAAAAATCCCTTAATTTAATAAAATATATTTATTAATTAAATAATAAATAAAAACACCATTTGTAATTTAAAAACTATTTACAATGTATCAATAATGACAAGAAATTATATTCATTATTATATACAAAAATATTGTACATGAACATAGTACTATAGATTAGTTACATAACCCCTTCAAACAGCCACATAAGACCTAAGGTTAAGGTGTGCGATGGTGACAGACTCTTGGGGTGGCTCAGATAACATCGCTCGAGTGGTAATTTCCATCAACTTCCACATCTCCCATAGACGGTCTCATTCGAGCTTGACATGGTGAAGCTCAACTTGGGCTTGGTCAAGAGCGAAGCCCAAGGACGCCACCTCTTTTCTGAGCTCCGATAAATGGGATTCGTATGGGGAAATTCTACTGGATGAGGCCATCGCTTCCTCTGTCTAAGTAAAATTGGATGTGTTAAAGCCCTATATTTATACTAATAGTGTGATCACTGTTCAATGGCTATAATAGTAACGGTCACAATTCTTATCATAAAACCAATGATGTTGACATTTTATAACAGAATTTTATATAAAGAGACATTTAATAATATAAAGAGGGATTTTCCATTAATGGAACCCATATTCTTTTCCCAAACCACACAATTCCTTCTTTATTAACATTAAACTCCAAGGATTTCCCTTTTTCGATAGCTTCCACTTTTTCTTGAATTCCTACATCATACATTTGAGCATCCTTTAACCTTTCCAAAAGATATGGTTGAGCATTCATTTCTGAAAGGATTTATGATGTTCGCTTCTCTATGATTCTCTTAACCATCTTCATCAAGTCTAAGAAGATTGGATCCTTCTCAATTCTTATCATTGATAGAATCGATGGATACTTTCTACATAGGGCATCTGCCACCTTGTTCGCTTTCCCCGGGTGGTAATGGATTGAATAGTCATAATCCTTGATGATATCTATCCATCTTCTTTGGCGCATATTAAGCTCTTTCTGTGTGAATATATATTTAAGAGTTTTTGGTCTGTATATATCTCACATTTGTCTCCATAGAGATAATGCCGCCATATTTTCAAGGAAATGATCACTTCCTCCAACTCCATATCATGCGTTGGATAGTTTTTCTCATGTATTTTCAACTTCTTTGAGGCATAGGATATCACTTTATCATTCTTCATCAGTACAAATCCTAATCCCTTCTTCGAAGCATCACTGAATACCACAAAAAGTTCCCCACTTGTGGGTAAAGTGAGCATGGGCTCAGTGATAAGCCTCCTTTTAACTCCTTGAAGCTTTCTTCTCATTCATCACTACAAGAAAACATTACCCCCTTTCGAGTTAGCTTGGTAAGAGGGTTGGAAATTCGTGATAAATTTCTCACAAATCATCGATAATATCCAGCTAACCCCAAGAAGCTACAGATATCTGTTACCGGTGTTGGCCATGGCCAGCCCTCACTTGCATCTGTTTTGGTGGGATCCACAGATATCCCATTTCTTGTGATGATATAGCCGAAGAACGAGCCTTCCTTCAACCATAACTCACATTTTCTGTACTTTTCATAGAGCTTCTCCTTGCACAATGTCCCCAATATAGTTCTTAAATTCTCCTCATGATCCTCCTTGGTTTTAAAGTATATTAGAATATAATCTATAAAGACTACCACAAATTTGTCTAGGTAATCTCTAAAGACTCTACTCATTAAGTCCATAATGATTTCTGGAGCAGTAGTGAGTCTGAAAGGCATTACTATGAATTCATAGTGCCCATATCTTGTGCGAAAAGCAGTCCTGGGGATATCTTCCTTCTTCACCCTTATTTGAAAATATCCTGATCGCAAGTCCACCTTGGAGAACCATTGTGCTCCACGCAACTGATCGAACAAGTCATCAATTCTTGGGAGGGGATACTTTTTCTTTATCATGATTTTGTTAAGTTAATAATAATCGATGCAAAGACACATTGACCCATCCTTCTTCTTGACGAAAAGGACTGGTGCACCCCATGATGAAGCACTTGGGTGTGTAAACCCTTTAAACAGATTCTCATGTAGTTTTTTCTTCAGCTCTTCAAGATCTAGAACAACCATTCTATGTGGATTCTTGGATATTGGTAAAGCCTTGGGTATAATTTCAATTGATAATTCAACATCTATTCTAGGAGGAAGACCAGGCAGTTCCTCGGGAAACACTTCAGGGAATTCCCTCACAATAGGCATTTTTTCAAGGATGGTTTCTTCCTTGGACCCAATCATCTATGCCAGATACGCGTGCTCATAAGGCAGTAATGTCCATGCTTGATATGACCAATCTAAAGGAGATTCATCTTCCTCCTTACACTTGTAATGAATCGGGGGTCGATTCTCCATATGGAGTGTGATTTCCCTCTCCCGACAATTTATGTTGGCTCTATATAAGGAAAGCCAATCCAGGCCACGAATTGCATCAAATTTTACTAGAGGGAGCATGATTAGGTTCTTTGGGAAATTAAATCCATATATTATAACAGGGGAGGACTTATATTCATGGGATACAACGATTTCCCCATATTTTGTACTCACTGATATCATCAATTCCATGATTTTTGGTGGTGCTAGGATTGTTCTACTAAACATTCAAGATATAAAAGAATGTGTAGAACCTGAATCAAAAATTATGTTTCCAATTCTTGAATGAATAACTAGAGTACCTATCAGCACTTCTTTTTCGTGGTTCACTTCGGCATAAGTGATGGAAAAAGCTCTTCCTTGCTGCCTTGGAGGTTGTTGGTTGCCTCCAAAAACCCTTGGATTGGGGCATTGATTTTCAAAATGACCCGGTTCTTTGAATTTGTAGCACTGAACAACGGGTTGAGGATAGAACGGAACATTCCTCTACTCTATTGCATCCGCAAGTCTTTATTTCCGACAGTTAATAGCTAGGTGCCCTTCCCTTTCACACCTGAAGCATTTCCTCGTCCCCTTAAGGCAATTTCTGGGGTACTTCTTTCCGCACTTTTGGAAAGTGGGGTGCTGGATCTTCTTAGCACCATTGGATTTATCCATCAGTCCACCAGCATTGAAGTCCACATTACGCTTCCTATCCCCATGATACCCCTATGATTCTCTAATCTCCATTTCGACCTTGAGGGCACATCGAACAATTTCCCCATAACTGTCGAAGTCACTGATTGCTAATGCTTTCCGTAGGCTAGGCTTCAACCCACCAAAGAAGCGGTCAACCATGCATTCAGGGGTAACGACAAAGCCAGAAGTGTATCGTGCAAGCCTTGTGAAGTTTTCCTCGTATGCTCCAACAGATTCTTCGTCTTTTTTCTTGAGGGAATGGAATTCCCTTTCCATCATAAGCCGAAGGGTGCGCGGAAAATATTTATCGAAAAACATATTCCGGAAATCCTTCCTTTCCAACGCCTCGATCTCCTCCTCAGGCTTTATATTTTTTATCAACGTCCACCATTGATCAGCTTCACCCTCCATATGATAAGCTGGCAGGAGAACCTTCACTTGTTCAGAACATTGAAGGATGGAGAAGATCTTTTCAATGAGTTGATCCATTGTTCAGCTATCGTGGGATCAGATGATCCACTAAAAGTAGGAGGCCTTTGTCTCATGAATCTCTCGATAGCGACTTGTTATTTCTTAATGGGGGTTTGGACATTTCTGTTGACCCGTGTTTCTATTCAATTCTTGAGTTATCTAAGAGAGAAGCGTGACAAAGTTCGTGATTTCCACTCCCATTGGATTGGGCATCTCATTAGTACAGTCATCACACTGATCTTCACATCGGTTGTTAGCCTGAGTCCTCCTATTACCATCCATTGGCTAGAATAAAAGGAATGTTAGGGGTAACACATAAAGGGTAATCCAAAGACAAAAGTTGATGACTCATAAATAAACTTTTATTTCCTAAACTCATGAGTCTATAGGCTTCAATCTAGGCTTTTCATGATCTACAATCTAACATATATTCTTAGGGGCATTTTTTAATTACCTTAATAAGGGTTCATAGTAAGCTTGTAAATTTACCAAAGCATACCCACCGGGAGTGTCGTAACCAAGAGTGAAGAAAGTCCCGTTGTCGTGCATCAGCTCCCGTTCCAGTCTAGCTCAAAGCGGTGTTTTCGGGTTTTACCCCTAGGATACATCTATGCCAGAGCCGCCTCTACCTGCTTGTATCCAGATAGAGATGTATTTGCTTGATAACCCACTTACTCAATACTCACCAAAACTTTAGGAAGTTTTTATTGTACTTAGTCTTGTATCTAAGGCTTTACTAGGGTTTTCTAATCCTAATCCCAAAAATAACGAAACCTATCCTTTGATACCAACTATGCAAACCCTGCTTTTATTACAAACTTAAACATGATCTATTACAAAAAACATCACATGATACAACAATGAAGATCGAGATGTTTAGTGTGTTTGGGGATTAGGATCATTACATAAAAACATAAAACATGAAATACATCATCTTTATTGAAAACATCATTTGCAAGACCACTTCATTCCCTCGTACTTATCATTGCATGGGATAACCAGAGGACATGCATAAGAAAAGGGTGAGCTATAAAGCCCAGTAAGGGAATAGAAATGGAATAACATGAGGAGTACAATACATGTTAGAAATTAGGCATATCAATAGAGCACAAGAGAAACATTAACATAAATTCTTGATAAAGTATGATAATCTTAACATTGAAATGTGGCAACAACACTTAACATGTAATTAGCATGAGCCAAGGCTCATTGCACATGGAGCATGAGTAAATCGTCATTTCACATAAATCACGAGTAAACCCTCGTTGCACTTGAATTAGCATGAGTCAATACTCATTTCATATGATGTATCATGATACTATACTTTACCCAATGCATTGGAGCGCTATAAGGGAGCACCGTTCTTAAACATTTCATTTCATGCATAAGTGTGCCACATGGATCATAAAACATGGATTCATAAAACATAATAATTTATTACATGATAAAGGAAAATGGAATTCATACATGAAACATTCCAATCAATAAGTAAATTTGAATACCCTTGATGGAGAAATGGTCATGGTATTCACTACACAATGACATTGGCTTAGAAAATCGGTGCGATTTTGGCTGCGTAACGGCGTGACATAAGAATTCATAAAAATGGTTGATGAGAGAGAAAGGGGTTCCTAATCATATTTAAATGTATTGGACAGTAAGGAGGTCATATAGATACATTCCCTAACAATTGTAGTGGAATTTAGATTCATGATACAAAAGTATTGCTTGAATGTAAAAGAGGAGAGAGAAGTTCCTTTCGGAATTTCGGCATAGTAACGGGTGTACATGGGAGGCATTTAATGAGAGATAAAGGGGTCTCCCATAATTAAAACCTAAAGATGTAAGTATGAGGGAGGTGCGAAACCATACC
Organism: Viscum album; assembly: GCA_963277665.1. NCBI lineage: Eukaryota > Viridiplantae > Streptophyta > Magnoliopsida > Santalales > Viscaceae > Viscum > Viscum album. The sequence continues at coordinate 1,381,389,805 of OY728127.1, forward strand.
CCAAAATTCATAATTGAAATTAAAATGGAAAAACAATTTAAATAAAATTGGACAAAAATGAGAAAGGATGAAAAAACCATTACTTGGAAGTGTGCTTCCAAAGGCTAGAGAGAGGCTTGTGAGAGGCTTATTGGGAGCTTGGAGCACCTTGGGAGGATTCTAGAGAGAGTAGGGAAGAGGTTGGACGAACTCCAAAGGATTTTAGTGAGGAGGAAGTGGGAGATTGGGTGGGTTTATATAGGAAAGTTGAGGGAATTCTTTATTATTTAGGTTTGGGACCCCTTATATTAAATTAATCCAAACCACAAACCATCCCATGGGTTTTGCCCATGGTTATTGGAAAAGGGAAGGGGAAAATAATATTTTATAAGGCCAAGGTCTGAACATCTTAAAATATTAGGGTTTATTATGTGGAGGTGAGTCACACTCACTACTGGAAATTGCACCTATACCCACGGTTTGAAACCGTGGGTATAGCCCTTGAAACCGTGGGTATAGGGTATACCCACGGTTTCGCCAACCGCGGGCTGGAATGCCGTCGCAATAGCCCTATACCCACGGTTTTTAAAAAACCGTGGGTATAGACCCAGAAATTTTTATATTACCTACGGTTCATTAAACCGTAGGTATATATGTATACCCACGGTTTTATAACTGTGGGTATAGTTTGCAGCTCCGGTATATATGTATACCCACGGTTATAAAACCGTGGGTATAGTTTTTGCAGCTCCAGAATATACCCACGGTTTACTTGAACCGTGGGTATATATGTATTCCCACGGTTTTATAACCGTGGGTATACTTTTTTGCAGCTGCAGAATATACCCACGGTTCAAGTGAACCGTGGGTACAGATGTTTCCAGCGCCAGGATATTTCCACGGTTCAAATGAACCGTGGGTATTTGCAATGTCCCCTGCATCAACACAGGCCTGGCAGCAGGCTCTACAATTCTACCTGAAGACAAAATATAAGAACAAAATATAAGAACAAAAAGTATGCAGCTTGCAATTGAGAAAGTTCCGCCAAGTTCTGTTTTCCGCTTAACAAATTTCTGATCATCCTACATGGAACAATGTGCAAGTTAAAAATAAGTCTAATTATAGGCATTGAAAACATTACATGGCTATAGCTTGAAACCGCAGGGAAAAAATGAAGCAATACAGATACTACCAGCACAATGGGAATAATGGATATTGCATTAAAGATGTTCAACAAGAATAGTGATTTGGAGACAGGAATTTAATAATAAAAGAAACTTTCAAGCTGCACAACATAAATTAAAATGCATTAAGACATCAATAACATCCATGGAAATAAAAACATCTAGCAAAAATTTGTGCCAGCCCCCCCCTGCCAGCCCCCCCTGCTTGTCCCCCTGCCAGCCCCCCCCCTGCCACCTGCTTGTCCCCCTGCCATCCCCCCCCCCCTGCCCCTTGCTTGTCCCCCTGCCATCCCCCCCCTGCCCCTTGCTTGTCCCCCTGCCATCCCCCCCCCTGCCCCTTGCTTGTCCCCCTGCCAGCCCCCCCCCCCCCCCCCGCTTGTCCCCCTGCCACCCCCCCCTGCTTGTCCCCCTGCCCCTGCCAGCCCCCCCCCCCTGCCCCCCTGCCAGCCCCCCCCCCTTCCCCCTGCCAGCCCCCCCTGCCCCTGCCAGCCCCCCCCCCCCCTGCCCCCCTGCCAGCCCCCCCCCCTTCCCCCTGCCAGCCCCCCTCCCCCCTGCTTGTCCCCCTGCCAGCCCCCCCGCTCCCCCCTGCTTGTCCCCCTGCCAGCCCCCCCCCCCCCTTCCCCCTGCTTGTCCCCCTACCAGCCCCCCCCCCCTGCCCCTGCCAGCCCCCCCCCCCCTCCCCCTGCTTGTCCCCCTGCCAGCCCCCCCCCCCCTTCCCCCTGCTTGTCCCCCTACCAGCCCCCCCCCCCTTCCCCCTGCTTGTCCCCCTGCCAGCCCCCCCCCCCCCCCCTGCCCCTGCCCATGCCAGCCCCCCCCCCCCCCCCCTTCCCCCTGCTTGTCCCCCTGCCAGCCCCCTACCAGCCCCCCCCTGCCCCTGCCCCTGCCAGCCCCCCCCCCCCCTTCCCCCTGCTTCCTTTTGTATGTTTTATAGGTTCCAGTGTCAAGGTACCTTGTTTATCCATGTTAGTGTGTTTTGTTTGTGCCTTAGCCTAAAGAGACTTTAGACTAATATGAGGATTCCTATTTTTTATAGGACAACCAGTGGTATGAATGACGTTTAGATTAGTGGAGAGTTTTCTGGTTTTTATAGCAGTGCCAGTGGCATCCAGAGTTTTAGAGTCATAGGTGTAGTGAGCAGAGGAAAAAGAACCTAAACCATTTGTCTGATTGTTTGACTCATTTATTATCTCTTGGTTTGGTGTGAAATTCAGTCAAAAGCAGACATTGAATTTCTATCACAACAGGCTGATCCGGTTCAGACGACATGTGCAGAGGGTGAGGATGATCTGGTTCGGACAGCATGAAAGGATGTTTTCTCAGAAGATTTAAAGAAATGAATGGTAATCTGTGATGAATAGAGGATTGGATGACCCCTGATATACCTAATTCGGTGAGGTTTGGAGATCTAGAAATGTGTAGGAATACCTAGAGGAATAAAATATGCCAGACAATTCCAAACCAATGTTTTCAGTTGAATTGAGCTTTTGTACCACCTGCTATGCACGTTTTGTGGAAAGATGGATGAGAGGCAGCGCTGAGAGGAGATATATTTTAGGAATGAGGAAATACGAAAAATTATAGAGCTAACCATTCAATGTTTCTCTAAGGAGGAGTAACCGCCGCAGGGTGTCGTCCTGGAGCAGGGCCAAATCGCGGCGTGACCGCGGCGTGACCGCGGCGTGACCGCCGCAAGGTGTCGTCCTGCTTGTCCCCCTGCCAGCACCCCCCCCCCCTCCCCACTGCCCAGCACCCCTCCCCACTGCCCAGCACCCCCCCCTCCCCAGCACCCCTCCCCACTGCCCAGCACCCCCCCCCTCCCTAGCACCCCCCCCTCCCCACTGCCCAGCCCCCCCCCCCCCTCCCCACTGCCCAGCCCCCCCCCCCCTCCCCACTGCCCAGCCCCCCCCCCTCCCCACTGCCCAGCCCCCCCCCCCTCCCCACTGCCCAGCCCCCCCCCCCTCCCCCCTGCTTGTCCCCCTGCCAGCCCCCCCACTCCCCCCTGCTTGTCCCCCTGCCAGCCCCCCCCCCCCCCTTCCCCCTGCTTGTCCCCCTACCAGCCCCCCCCCTGCCCCTGCCAGCCCCCCCCCCATCCCCCTGCTTGTCCCCCTGCCAGCCCCCCCACTCCCCCCTGCTTGTCCCCCTGCCAGCCCCCCCCCCTTCCCCCTGCTTGTCCCCCTACCAGCCCCCCCTGCCCCTGCCAGCCCCCCCCCCCCCCTTCCCCCTACTTGTCCCCCTGCCAGCCCCCCCCCCCCCCCTACCCCCTGCTTGTCCCCCTACCAGCCCCCCCCCCCCCCCCTTCCCCCTGCTTGTCCCCCTCCCAGCCCCCCCCCCCCCCCCCTGCCCCTGCCCCTGCCAGCCCCCCCCCCCTTCCCCCTACTTGTCCCCCTGCCAGCCCCCTACCAGCCCCCCCCCTGCCCCTGCCCCTGCCAGCCCCCCCCCCCCTTCCCCCTGCTTCCTTTTGTATGTTTTATAGGTTCCAGTGTCAAGGTACCTTGTTTATCCATGTTAGTGTGTTTTGTTTGTGCCTTAGCCTAAAGAGACTTTAGACTAATATGAGGATTCCTATTTTTTATAGGACAACCAGTGGTATGAATGACGTTTAGATTAGTGGAGAGTTTTCTGGTTTTTATAGCAGTGCCAGTGGCATCCAGAGTTTTAGAGTCATAGGTGTAGTGAGCAGAGGAAAAAGAACCTAAACCATTTGTCTGATTGTTTGACTCATTTATTATCTCTTGGTTTGGTGTGAAATTCAGTCAAAAGCAGACATTGAATTTCTATCACAACAGGCTGATCCGGTTCAGACGACATGTGCAGAGGATGAGGATGATCTGGTTCGGACAACATGAAAGGATGTTTTCTCAGAAGATTTAAAGAAATGAATGGTAATCTGTGATGAATAGAGGATTGGATGACCCCTGATATACCTAATTCGGTGAGTTTTGTAGATCTAGAAATGTGTAGGAATACCTAGAGGAATAAAATATGCCAGACAATTCCAAACCAATGTTTTCAGTTGAATTGAGCTTTTGTACCACCTGCTATGCACGTTTTGTGGAAAGATGGATGAGAGGCAGCGCTGAGAGGAGATATATTTTAGGAATGAGGAAATACGAAAAATTATAGAGCTAACCATTCAATGTTTCTCTAAGGAGGAGTAACCGCCGCAGGGTGTCGTCCTGGAGCAGGGCCAAATCGCGGCGTGATCGCGGCGTGACCGCGGCGTGACCGCGGCGTGACCGCGGCGTGACCGCGGCGTGACCGCCGCAAGGTGTCGTCCTGCTTGTCCCCCTGCCAGCACCCCCCCTCCCCACTGCCCAGCACCCCTCCCCACTGCCCAGCACCCCCCCCCCCCTCCCCAGCACCCCCCCCCCCCTCCCCACTGCCCAGCCCCCCCCCCTCCCCACTGCCCAGCCCCCCCCCCCTTCCCACTGCCCAGCCCCCCCCCCCCCTTCCCCCTGCTAACCATTCAATGTTTCTCTAAGGAGGAGTAACCGCCGCAGGGTGTCGTCCTGGAGCAGGGCCAAATCGCGGCGTGACCGCGGCGTGACCGCGGCGTGACCGCGGCGTGACCGCAGTGTGACCGCAGCGTGTTGGCCCGGTCCAGCGACATCCGCGGGGCAACATCTTCCACTTAGTTTCAAATAGGATGATATGGACAACATGAGAGGATGTTTTCTCATAAGATTTAAAGAAATGAATGGTAATCTGTGATGAATAGAGGATTGGATGACCCCTGATATACCTAATTCAGTGAGGTTTGGAGATCTAGAAATGTGTAGGAATACCTAGAGGAATAAAATATGCCAGACAATTCCAAACCAATGTTTTCAGTTGAATTGAGCTTTTGTACCACCTGCTATGCACGTTTTCTGGAAAGATGGATGAGAGGCAGCGCTGAGAGGAGATATAGTTTAGGAATGAGGAAATACGAAAAATTATAGAGCTAACCATTCAATGTTTCTCTAAGGAGGAGTAACCGCCGCAGGGTGTCGTCCTGGAGCAGGGCCAAATCGCGGCGTGACCGCGGCGTGACCGCGGCGTGACCGCGGCGTGACCGCGGCGTGACCGCGGCGTGACCGCAGTGTGACCGCAGCGTGTTGGCCCGGTCCAGCGACATCCGCGGGGCAACATCTTCCACTTAGTTTCAAATAGGATGATATGGACAACATGAGAGGATGTTTTCTCAGAAGATTTAAAGAAATGAATGGTAATCTGTGATGAATAGAGGATTGGATGACCCCTGATATACCTAATTCGGTGAGGTTTGGAGATCTAGAAATGTGTAGGAATACCTAGAGGAATAAAATATGCCAGACAATTCCAAACCAATGTTTTCAGTTGAATTGAGCTTTTGTACCACCTGCTATGCACGTTTTGTGGAAAGATGGATGAGAGGCAGCGCTGAGAGGAGATATATTTTAGGAATGAGGAAATACGAAAAATTATAGAGCTAACCATTCAATGTTTCTCTAAGGAGGAGTAACCGCCGCAGGGTGTCGTCCTGGAGAAGGGCCAAATCGCGGCGTGACCGCGGCGTGACCGCGGCGTGACCGCGGCGTGACCGCGGCGTGACCGCGGCGTGACCGCGGCGTGACCGCGGCGTGACCGCAGTGTGACCGCAGCGTGTTGGCCCGGTCCAGCGACATCCGCGGGGCAACATCTTCCACTTAGTTTCAAATAGGATGATATGGACAACATGAGAGGATGTTTTCTCAGAAGATTTAAAGAAATGAATGGTAATCTGTGATGAATAGAGGATTGGATGACCCCTGATATACCTAATTCGGTGAGGTTTGGAGATCTAGAAATGTGTAGGAATACCTAGAGGAATAAAATATGCCAGACAATTCCAAACCAATGTTTTCAGTTGAATTGAGCTTTTGTACCACCTGCTATGCACGTTTTGTGGAAAGATGGATGAGAGGCAGCGCTGAGAGGAGATATATTTTAGGAATGAGGAAATACGAAAAATTATAGAGCTAACCATTCAATGTTTCTCTAAGGAGGAGTAACCGCCGCAAGGTGTCGTCCTGCTTGTCCCCCTGCTAGCAACAGATGGAAAACATATTCAGCACAAAAGTGATCGGAAATGCCAACCAAATGAAAGAAGCTAGATTAAAACCAATAACCAACGAGCAGGAAAAAAAAAATTGGACATTCAGAATGCATGTGTGTTCAATGATTCCAATATCTAAAGTGTGTTTCAGCTAGACTCTTAACTCAAAGAAGAATTCACATAGATGAGTCATGCATGAATAAGCTCAAATGACGTGTTAGATTGGCACATAGATTTTTCAGCTCACCTTGATAAAGATCGAATGGCAAACCACTGATTGGTAATCATACTTTAATTTGCTACAGTCTGTACATGCAACAAATAAAACCATGAATTATTATTAATGAATATATAAGACTCATAAGCAATGAAATGTCATATAGAAATTTTGTTATTACTACATGACAATAAAATACTAAAGTGCAGATTAAAATGCAGAATAAAAAGCCTGAATATGATGATAAGAAATACCAGTCAGTTTCTTCTCCATGCTTGTAAATTGAAGGCATTCATTCCATCAGCCCATGCACATTCACCAATATTTTGGTTCATCGCTATGCTGGGATGAGAACAATCAAATTATGTCTAGCAACTCTTAGACATGACCCACAAAAATCAATATACAGTGGAGTCAATAGTTAAAACATATCACCTGCATTCATATGTTGGATGAAAAGGGGGTCAACTCCATGATTTTACGACCAATAACCTGCATTCATATAGTGTGTAAATGCAAATGAAAAATGATGCATGGTAGGGAGGTTTATTCCACAATTTTAGGAAAACATACCTGTTGTAGAGATCTCGCACTTATTAGTGCAGGATTCCCACAGCCCAGCCCCTCCCCCCCCCCTCCATACTGCCCTCCCCACTGCCCAGCCCCCCCCCCCCACTGCCCAGCCCCCCCCCCCCCCCCCACTGCCCAGCCCCCCCCCCCCACTGCCCAACTGCCCAGCCCCCCCCCCCCCAACTGCCCAGCCCCCCCCCCACTGCCCAGCCCCCCCCCCCCCCCCCCCCCACTGCCCAGCCCCCCCCCCCACTGCCCAGCCCCCCCCCCCACTGCCCAGCCACCCCCCCCCACTGCCCAGCCACCCCCCCCCCCCACTGCCCAGCCACCCCCTCCCCCCCTGCCCAGCCCCCCCCCTCCCCCCTTGCCCAGCCACCCCCCTCCCCTCCCCACTGCCCAGCACCCCCCCCCCCCCCTCCCCCACCCTGCCCAGCCACCCCCTCCCCCCTCCCCCTCCCCCTCCCCCTCCTGCCCAGCCCTCCCCCCCACTGCCCAGCCCCCCACTGCCCAGCCCCCCACTGCCCCTCCCCCCTCCCCCTCCCCCTCCCCTCCCCCCCTGCCCAGCCCTCCCACTGCCCAGCCCCCCTCCCCCTCCCCCCCTGCCCACCCCCCCCACCTCGTCCTGCAGAAAGTTCATGAAAAAACAAGGAGTAAACAGAATGGCATGTGAAAATTACCTAAATAACTGACAAATAACACCCCTGATGAAAACTTAATCCAAAATGCATTTCATTGCATAAAGAAATTCACATACAAGCAGTCCACCAATACAAAAAAAAACATTAAACTCCAACACACGTCTCTCTGCTAAGTCAAAAATGGAGGGGATTAATATCCCCCCCATCGCCATCACTGTCATCCTCATGTCCAGCATCATCATCATCAGCAGCAACATCGACAGTAACATCATCACCAACCGCACCGTCAGCATCATCATCAGCAATCTCATCACCAACAACATCATCAGCAACATCCTCGTCAGCTCTATCGCCACCACCGTTATCGCCACTAGGACCCTCATGGGAATCACCCGAGGCATTATTTAAAGAGCGCATTGATGTCATACATGAATGAAAAGTGGCAGCAACCTCTGATGGTAGTGAATGACTCAAAACTGACAGAGCTTTCATGAAATGTTCATTCATCAGCTTACTTTTTTCACGCTCCTCTAATACTATTTTCTTTGTCGCAGCTAATTCAGCACGCGCACTTTCCAACTCAGAGGCCTTAGAGGAGTCTGATGATGACCAATACCTAGAGGGGACAATGTTTTTGCCTGGTCTACAACGGACTCTTCCTGGATGCTCCACACCTAACACCTGACTGAAATGATCATTTGGCCCTAAGTTGTCAGCTTCCTTCTCATCCATGGCCTCCAAGGCAGACTGTTGAAATTATAAACATATTAAATTATGAATTTCGTATAAATGTTTGAAATATAAATAAACAAACTTACAATTTTATCTTGTGTTTGTGAATTAACTGCAGTTCCATCTTTTTTTTTCCTACTGAAGCAGAATAATTTGGCACGAGGTACAGGACCTTCAATGCCCAAATCAGCTTGCTGCATATAAGAAGTGCACAAATTTGAATTACAACCATATATGATAAATGAAAAATATTGGATTGAAGTGAGTTGCAACAAAGACCCACAAACATTGAGGTAAAGACATGGACTAACCAAGGGAAAGCATGAATAAGTTATGATGACATGTTATAAATAAGGACATTATTTTAATTCAGATGAACGTACCAGCCGCTTCTCTTTATCGGGCATTGTAGTGCGCCCCAATGTGTGTAGATATGTCATTTCATCTTTGTTTTTTTTGTTTTTCGCTGACACTTCCTAAGAAACAAAAAAACAATACAAGTAATAAAAATTAAATTTTATATAAAAAACAGTAAAGATGGGTAGTACCTTATACTGTTCAGTATTCCAATGTGCGGTCATTTTTTGATATTGACTTTTTGGACAGTCAGGGTTTGTGGGTACACCCTCTAACTCAGTACCCACTCTGCTCCTCCAACCAATATGTAACTCATACTTGTATGACCGCCAATACTCTCCAAGATCACTCAACCTAGCAGCTTTGGCAGCTTCACCGTTAGTAAAGTTAAATCGACTCTGCAACAAACATGTTAAGTCATATAAATAAATTACTAATATCAATATAAATTTATAAAATTTTCGTACCCATATCTGCGCCCATGCCCTATCCTTGATGTCGGCAATGATATGTCTCCATGAGACCGGTTCCACCGGAACGATATCATGATATTTGGCTAAAGTAGCCATGAAACTTCTACACTCCTTAGCATTTTTACCTACCATTTGATTTTGAGAATTGTAATCCACCATAATCTGAGTTTCACGATTCCAAGCATCCCTCATTCGAGTGCGCCCACGTCGCCTACTAGAAGATCCCACTAAATAAGATAAGAGGTGACAAGAGAAGAGTTAGGTGACAATACAATAGAAAAAAAAGTGAAATGCTATAATTTGAAACATTTATAATAAAAAAACCTGATGCAGGCTCCTGAATAGGCTGTGAGGCATCCGTAGACTGTGCTGGATCAGCATCCTCCGAAGGAAGTATCTGTTCCACAGCATGCTCCGGCTGATCTTCATGAACAGGAGTGGAAACTGAAGGAACAGACTCAATATGTGTAGGATGGATGGTAGGAAAAGGATGTGGCGTAGACATGTCAGAATATGCATAGTAGGTCTGGGGATACATGAATGGATATGAAAACTGTGCAGGTGAGAACATCGGTCGAGTCGGCGTGGACATGGAATGGGAAAAAGAGGGTAAACGGGATGATGATGGCGGCATGTATGGGAACATCCCAGGGGTCTCAAGCGGAGGGCGGACATGTGTGGTAGATGGGATGTCCACTAATGGGTCAGTGTGGGGAGTGGTAAGACGGGAGCTCCGCCTAGGTCTAGGAGGATCCCTACTCGGTCCCATACTGGGAAGAGGATTCTCTGGAGTTACATGTCCCTAAATAATTGGATCAAAAATATGAACTTAATATTATTTGTAATGCAGAAGATAAATATTTAAATTAATATACTCACTGAAGACAACTCGCGCTCACGTCTAACAGGATCAGCATCAAATAATCTCTTCCTGCGAGCTTCTGTAGTTTTCTTCATAATCTGCATAAGAATGAAATAAATATTTTTTAGCAACAATTTTTACAAATCATAGATACTACTTAAAAAATGTCATAACATCTTTCAGTAATGATAATTTACAACCAAGTTATACAATTTTTAAAACCACATTTTAAAACCACTTTTCTGAATTGAAAGAAATAGAATTAAATGAAACGAAACCAAACATTACTAAAACAGACATATCATTTCAAACTAAAAGTAAATTAAAGTAATTAAATTAGTACCAACCTGAGAAACTCACGTCAAGGTAAACTGAATGAACTCTGAATATATATGGTTGCTTTTATATATTACCCTCCACTACCTCAGGTTCAACATCATCCCTCACAATGGGACAATTTGTGTCATCAAATGCAATATTTTGGCTATCACCGATGGGGGCGTCAATGGTGACAATTTCATCCCCAGCATCATGAAAAATATGTCTTGGGATTACTTCATTAATGACACCGTAATCAGGGTTCAGATGATCTTTCACATAAAACACTTGTTTTGCCATTGATGCCAAAATGTATGGTTCATCGGTATGCAGGAATCGACTCATGGCAATAACTCTAAATCCGCAATCATCAATAAATGTACCATGGCGCGTCATTGAATCAAACCATTTACATTGCATCATAGTGACTCGACCTCGAGAGTAGTAATCCAATAACAATATTTTCTCAACCAGTCCATAATAATACACATCTTCATATCGAGGTCGACTATCAGATGCACTGGCATAACAATCCGTTCTAGCAATTAACATAACGCCATCATGCTGTGTTCTCATTTTCACCGCTTTATCAGTTGTAACAAATTTGTATCCATTGATTATTAAAGATTTGCAGTCACGAACCAAAGAATTGGGACCAAAAGCCAACGCTCTTAATTCTTGAGAAATGAAGTCAGCAGGTAAACTCAATACCTGGAATACATGAGTAATATAATTAAATATATATCTATATTTTAAGGTATTTAATGTAATGGTCATACCTTAGATTTCAACCAAGCTGGGAACTCTTGGCTATGCATAGCCTCTCTCCTTCTCAACGGCAAAGACCGATGAACTCTACTTATAATTTGTTTATGTTCTCTACAGAAAATGACAATAAAAGTATAAGGTATATGTGATATGATATCATATGAGATAACATATATATATTCAAATTACTTACTTGATATAGGCATCGAACAAACCACAATTAAACAAGACTGTACGATGTGCCATATTCCGCTCTTCAGAGCTCAATGTAACCAATGTATATGACCCGACAATTCCACCTGTTTGGGGAAGAGATGGAAACGAGGGTTGAATTTCCTCATACTGCTCATCTTCATTTCTCATTGGTCGATTATGTCTTGTGCTCACATCAGACAAATACATTGAACAAAAATCCATACATTCTTGGGCCAGATAACTCCTCACAATGGAACCTTCAGGATAATTTTTATTTCGGACATATGATTTCATTGTGCACATATTTCTTTCAGTGGGATACATCCACCGAAAAGCAACTGGTCCCCCAAGAAGTGTCTCAGTTGGAAGATGAACTGTTAAATGCAGCATGCAAGTGAAAAAGGATGGAGGAAAAAATTTTTCCAACTCACACAGAATTAATGGTGCCTCTTGCTGCATTTTTATCAACAATGATTTGGATAACCTTTTAGCACAAAGGTCTCTAAAAAAATGACACAACCGAATCACTGCCACCCTTACATTATTGGATAGCAAATGTCGAATTGCTATTGGAATCAATTCATGAAGAAGGATGTGGTAATCATGAGTTTTTAGGGATTTCAATTTCAAATGTCTTCTGTTGACTCGTTTAGATATGTTGCTGGAATAGCCGTCTGGAACCTTAATATTCTCCAATACTGCCAGAAATTGATCTTTCTCTGCCTGTGTCATCACATAAGAAGCACAGGGAACTTTCCATTTGTTTTCACCGATACAAACAGGATGTAGTTCTGGTCGAATACCCCAATCCAATAAATCCCGACGAGATCGGAAGTCGTCTTTGGTCTTCCCCTTAATATTCAAAAGAATTGCAAGCAACATTTCACATATATTTTTCTCAATATGCATTACGTCTAAACAATGACGTAACAAATTAGTAGACCAATATGGCAACACAAAAAAAATACTTCTCTTTTTCCAATTGTAAATGACTTCAGTATCAGCATTCTTCCTCTTTCGAGATGTCAAATGACCTTTTCCTAATGAAAAGCTGAAATCTTTCAATTCATCAAGCACATCACTTCCTGACATACGTTGAGGTGGTTCTTCAGTGTCAACATTATTATCAAACCTCCGACGATTCTTCCTGTATTGATGATCCATTGGCAAGAATCGGCGATGCCCCATGAAACTGAAACTACGACGATATTTAAGCCTTCTCGATCGTGTATTCTTCATACAAACGGGACATGAAAGTTTTCCCTTCGTGCTCCACCCAGACATCATTGCATAGGCAGGGAAATCATTTATGGTCCATAGAAGGGCAGCACGCATCTGAAACGTATTCTTTGAAGAAGCATCAAATGTCTGCACACCTAAATCCCAAAGTTGTTTCAACTCTTTTATTAAAGGCTGCAAGTATACATCTATGTCATTACCAGGATCCGAAGGTCCAGATATCAGTATACTCAAGAAAGTGAAAGGTTTTTTCATACACATCCACGGAGGAAGATTATAAACATGAATAAAAACCGGCCACGTGCTATGAGCAGTAAGCATCTGACCAAACGGATTAAAACCATCACATGATAGGCCCAATCTGACATTACGCACCTCAGCTGCAAAATCAGGATGTTGTGCGTCAAATGTCCGCCATGCTAATCCATCTGCTGGATGGACCAGCTCATCATTTCCTTTAATTCTCTCAACATCGTTCCATCGCATATTGGCTGAGATTTCTGGAGACATGAATAGATTTTGAAGTCTGGGAATCAATGGAAAGTGCCACATGACTTTCTGTGGCACACGAGACGGTGTTCCATCTGCATTTGTCTTCCATCGAGATGTACCACAGTCTTTACAGTCATTACGGTTAGCTGTTTCCTCCAAAAATAAACTGCAATCTTTTGGACAAGCATGGACTTTATTATTAGCAAATCCAAGCTGCTTAATTAACTTCCATGCCATGTAATGATTTGAGGGAATATCTGCACCATCAGGAAGCAAGTCCTTCAAAAATGTAAGAATATAATCAATGGCAGTATTAGAAATCCCATACATAGTTTTCCCTTGATATAACCGCATTAAAAATTCCAACTTGGTCATTCTAGTACATTCTTGATATACTGGAGTTCTGGCATCATCCAATAAATTTTTCACTATGTCAACATCATCATTTTCAGCATTTTCCTCATGTGTACTGATATCATTGTCTTCTTGCACCGGCATGCTATCTCTCTCGGAATGATGCACATATGGAAACCGATCAAATATCAAATTCTCCATGTCACTTCGTTCATTTCGTTTATGAACAGTCGAAGATTGACTCGTCTCTCCATGGTGAAACCAAACATTATAGTTTGCTTGAAATCCAAATTTCGTTAAATGGTAACTAACTTCTTCTCGTCTTAACCATGGTCTTCCAACACAATTATAGCAGGGACACTGTATACAACCTCCATCTGACGCATTGCTAAATGCAAAATCTAAAAAATTCTCCAAATTATTTTGAAACTCGGTTGAAATCCGATCGGTACGATACATCCAGCTTCTATCCATTCTATAACAAGAAAAAAAATTATCATTCAATCAACAATGTAAATCATATTTAAAAAAATCATTACAATCAATTTTATTATTAAATCAATCAAAGCATATTAGTAGCTAGCAAAACATATTTAATGACAAGTATTTAATGACAAGAGTTCATGATTGAATAAGTAGGGAAAAAGAGAAAAAGGTCTTCCTTGAGATGTAAACTAAAGAAAAAAGTTAAAAAAGACACTCCACATGGAAAGTAGTGCAGGGGGGAGGGAGAGGGTTGGTTGGTGTAGCAGGGAAAGGGGGAGGGGCCAGTGCAGCAGGGAAAGTGGGAGGGGGAGGGGCTGGTGGTGGGGCTGGGGAAGCATGGGGTAAGGGGCTGGTGGGGGTGCAGTGTGGGGGGGGAGGGGCTGATGTAAGGGAAGGGGGGAGGGGGAGGGGCTGGCTGGTGTAGTGGGGGGGGGGGGGGTAGGGGCTGGTGGGGGGGATGGGCTGGTGCATGGTAGGGGGAGGGGCTGGTGCAAGAGGGGGGAGGGGGAGGGGCTGGTGCAGGGGGAGGGGATGTTGCAGCAGGGGGTTAAGGGAGGGGCTGGTGTAAGGGAAGGGGGGAGGGGGAGGGACTGGTGCAGTAGAGGGAGGGGGAGAGGTTGTGTAGGGCAGGGGGGCTGGTGAGTCTCCCCATACGTTAGAGGTTTTTGACTTGTAGTGAGGGTCTCGAGAGGTGATAGTGGGGACTATACCCTCTTATCACATATACACAGTGGTAAAATTGAATAAATAACAATCAACAATGAAAGAGGTAGTAAATAAATGACAAAGCAGCATAAGATAAATATTATTATAACTGAATTAAAGTGGTCAATGGTAGTTTAAACAACAGATGAATGCATGACATGGTAATGATACATATCTAAAAGTAGTAAACATTACATCATTATTTTCAATAAAATAAAAAAATAATAAAGTCACATCAAAACCCCATGGGCGATCTCCTTGAGCATCCCGAGATCCAACTCAGTCCTTTTCTCCTAACTCTAGTTACAAGCATACATTGAAAAGCAAGGTCCAAGGTCCTGAGAAAATGAAAGTATACTCGAGTATCCCAATGTAATAGCGGCCTGAGTAGGGTGTGAGATATAAATAATAATAGGATGGAACCACTGATGTCCAGCCCAATCTAGATAGTGCAGTATAAAATATATAGTTCACTGGTATATAGAATAATAATAGAGAGATAAATAAACATCACCCGTACAGGTTCCTATGGGACACATAGCAGTTATACCTTCTTTAGCCTTTGACTGGTGTCAGAATGTGTAACCATTTCATTAATCAATTTTATCCAGTTTAAATATAATTTATATGAGAAAGATATTGAGGTTCTAAGATGTGAGAAAAAAACATGTAATGATATTTAATAATGAAGTTCCAAGGTTATAACCAAGGAAACATAGACCTCAAGTGTCAACAACTTAGTAATAACTATAGCCTCACATGGGGTAAGAGTGTAATCCAAGGATAACCGTCCAACTAATTCCACAATAAGAGGACTATCTAGTCTAAGAAGTTCATCCAAGGTAAAATGGGTCTAAGAAAAGATTGGGCTAGGATTTAACCATGGCACCTACTTGTCAATTCTGGAACCAAGGAGTGTATCTAAGGAATCTTGTTGTAATACATGAGGGATTATATGGTGTCATACCAGGCATCTAAAGTTAGACAAGGATCAGGTTCTATGTAGGTCTCAACCTAAGAAAGTTGTATCCTTGAATTCGGAATAGGGTCCTTGAGTGCTCAAGGCTTTCTCTCAAGTATCCAAGGTGAGCTTGAGTCAGGCCACACCTACTTTGATATTGAATTCATATAATATTCCATTTGGTTCAAGCCTTTCCTTTGATTAGTGTGACAAGGCCAAGTAGCATGAAACCCTTTAATCAAGTAATAATTAATCAATAAGTCAATTTTGTTCAACCCTAGCCTTTCATTAGTGTGACAAGGCCATGTAGCTTGAAACCACTCATTTAATCCATTTAAGGCATTTTCAATAATCAAGGTTCACTCTGGTACCTTCCATTAACATGGTAAGGGGTTCTATGAATACGCAACATATTTTTCAATTACATCTAATACGGCTAATTCATGTACTTAGTATACTTTACAATTTCTATTTCACAGTTTATTATTACATTGAAGCACTTACATTAGGCGGGTTAAATGTTGTGCATACAGGGTAATTTCCATTCTGAAATTCAAAAGATAATTCAAGCCATTTAATATAGAAAATCATACCCTTAGAAATTTAAATCTAAGGCTCACCGAATGGTGGCTCAAACATGTCAACATACTAAAATGAAAATTATGGGAAACAATTCTACATGGGTAATTCCAATATAAAAACCGGTCAAAGAACTTAAACGGTTCCTTGGTTATTTAATCATTTAAAAAGGAAAACTTAGTTTTTTTAATTCCATTAGGGGTCATATATGACATAATTCAAACATAACATCAATTCATAAAGAAATATCAGTACAACAAGACAATAAATCCTAAAAGTCTAATAATTGTTTTTTAACTTGAAGACAGCGCACCTCCGTTGGAGGGGTTTTAATATATAAACATGATATTTCTTATGAAACAATCATTTATTACCTTTAACTCTTAAATCATGAAACATACTAAATTCAAGATTAAGTGGAATTTAATCTAATGTATTCACTGCATTAACTAAAAACAAAGAAAACGTGTAGTAAGAAACTAATTAATGCATTAATAAATTTGAGGAATTGGAAGGGTACCCTTCCTCAAAGAGGAACCAAGCCAACACCTGAAACTTGATAGATTTATAAACAACCACCCGGAACTGCTCAACATGTGTATGTACATACCTTCATATATACTATTTTAAGGCCAAAATAGTGCATCTTAGGATTATCAATGCTAAATTAATTTGGGGAAATATTCTCACTGGGTTTGATAATCAGGATATTTATATCATTCATCTTTTAGTATTTCATCATAAAAAAATGAAATTGCTTAAAACAATTTAGAATCAAACCACTCCATTAACCTATGAATGCATCAACTGCTACCTTTGACTACAACACTAATTGATTATCAAGAGGTAATATGATGAAATTATGGGAAATCAGCCAAGACTAAGAAATTACCAGGAAATCTGGGACTCCAGCATAAAAAAAATCACTACTGAGAAGGCCGGGAGGTCCAGGTCGTGAGCCGGGAGGCCGAGCCGGGAGTCGGGAGCCGGGAGTCGGGAGCCGGGAGCCGCGGGGCGGGAGCCGCGAGTCGGGAGCCGCGAGTCGGGAGCCGCGAGTCGGGAGCCGCGAGTCGGGAGCCGCGAGTCGGGAGCCGCGAGTCGGGAGCCGGGAGGCGGAGCCGGGAGTCGGAGCCCGGGGTTGGAGGCCGGGGAGGGGAGTCGGAGGCCGGGGAGGGGAGTCGGAGAGGAGAGGGGAGGGTCGGGAGTCAGTGGTCGGGGAGCGGCGTCGCGGCTTGGGGAGGTAGGGTAGAGCGATGCGTCGCGGATTTGAGGAGAGAATGAGGAGGAGCCCGATAGAAGGGCTCGAAAAAAAAATTAATACCCACGGTTTTAATAAAACCGTGGGTATAAACATCAAAAAAACATACTATCCCCACGGTTTAAAGAACCGTGGGAATAGGTGCGTGGGGATAGACCCCATTTCCAGTAGTGACTCCCGTGGAAATTAATTTAAAAAGACACGGTGTTTAATAAGTCTTGAGGGGTCCATTAATGCTTTGAAATGTAATTCAAACAAACACAAAATCACATTATTTTAATGTTAAAACATATATTGTCCGAACATAAAGATTATAGTATTTTATTACATCACTATTGGGTCATTATGTTGTCATAAAACACATTATATATTTAAACGGTATTTAATTTTTACTCAAAAATTTGATTGTCTCCGAAAATTATGAAAAATTCACCGTTGGATAATTTCGATGTCCTGATTCCAAAAATAACATTTATTTTATCTTAATAATTTTCTAAATATGTTAATTTTCACTTTTAATATAAAAACCGACATTTATAAAAAATTCATGGGTTTTGACAAAAATATCTTTCAAACCTTAATAAGAATTATAATTGCATTCATACAATTACATGATAATTTATATATAATAAAATTAATAAAATAATATTAATAATAATATTTTATTAAAAAATTATTTAATTAAAAAATCCCTTAATTTAATAAAATAGATTTCTTAATTAAATAATAACTGAAAATACCATTTGTACTTTAAAAACTATTTACAATGTATCAATAATGAAAAGAAATTATATTCATTATTATATACAAAAATAATGTACATGAACATAGTACTATCGATTAGTTACATTACCCCTTAAAATAGCCGCATAAGACCTAAGGGTATGGTGTGTGATTGTGACAGACTCTTGGGGTGGCTCGGATAACATCGCTCGAGTGGTAATTTCTATCAACTTCCACTTCTCCCATAGACGGTCTCGTTCGAGCTTGACATGGTGAAGCTCAGCTTGAGTTTGGTCAAGAGAGAAGACCAAGGATGCCAACTCTTTTCCGAGATATGATAAATGGGCTTCAAATGGGTAAATTATACTGGATGAGGCCATCACTTCCTTTGTCTAAGTAAAATTGGATGTGTTAAAGCCCTATATTTATACTAATCATGTGATCAGTGTTCAACAGCTATAAAAGTAACGGTCACAATTCTTATCATAAAACCAATGAAGTTGACATTTTATAAAAAAAAATTATATAAAGAGACATTTAATAATATCAAGAGGGATTTTCCATTAATTAAACTTTAGGTCGTTACATTTTTGTGAAAACCTTAGGAGGATACCCAATGAAGAGATTACATTCTTAAATGAGAAATTTTATTTTATTTATTCTTCCTAATACTTAAATTATAATTATAACATGAAGATATAATGACATAAGAATCATATATATAATATTATTTTTTATAATTATGTAATGACATTAAACAACCTCCAATTCCACTAAATGAGTTACGAAAGCATCGTTCATGTGTACAGTGGACTACTACCTAGTGAACCGATGTCATTCATTTTTCAATTAACAACATCAATGGTTTGGTACGATGATGGACATAAAGTAAATATATGATATTTATTAAATATTTATACATGTTGATTAATTATATCAAATATAAATTTTACATTCAACTTCATAGGGGATTCGATAACGTCACTCATGTGTACAGCGGGCTACCGCCTTGCAAAACAATGTGATTCGTTTTTCACTAACGCTTTTCATGGAAGGTAAAAATGATAACGTTAATGATTATATGTGATATAAATGAAATAATTAATATATTAATGAAAAAATTATCATTATGAAAAAATAATATGTCATTTTATTTATTACCTTTTCACCAACATAAAGATGATAACAACGATTATAAACTTGTGGACTATCACCTCCACAAAGCAACGTGACTCTATTTGCATCACCAAACCCCATGGATGATATATATAAGTGCATAATATGGTATAAATGATATTATAATCCTTGTATAAAGATAATATATTTCATACACTATTTCCATAATGATTCTTGGAAAATAGAAATGTTAAAAATGCATTTGTATGGCCTAACGTCTCAATGATCATAACATACTTCAGTTTTCATTAACATATTTCATGATTAGTATTAAGAGTAAAATTTTAGTAAAAATTTGATAATTATTTCCAGATTATTATTACAGTTTTTATGAAACTATTAAATATATTCAGTAATTGGATCTTTAAGTATAAAACATGCATGAGTAAACAATTCTATTGACACTCAATACAAGGAAAATAAATAATGAACATGTTATAATATTTAATGAAAGGTTAATATATGATATTATAAATTTTAATATAGTTCTGGTTTAAGTTACTAACATTTTTAATACCTCTATAAAACAGTTTAAAAAATATTAACTGAAAAGGATGTTTGGTGTAATTGATTCTTCCTCAATTTCCATTCCTTAAGGAACTTTTTAATGTTATGAAACATTTTGTTTTATATGGCTTATAATCATCCCATTTCACACGTAATATCATGAATACTTCATAATTCATTTTATTTTATATTTCAATTATTTTATCTAATCCAACTAGAATTTGATTGAATATTTCCAAGTGGTATGGGACTTCATCTCAATCTATCTTCATTGATGAATATTGAATGTTTATGCACATAATATCATTTATATTGTTTATATAATGACCTATTACAATTAATTTCAGGATTCACTCAAAATTCATGATATTAAATTATTCAATAAAAAATATTCCCTATAAGGATTTATTACTAGAAAATTACCATGTTTTAAAAGTTATTGTGAAATCTCACTTTCTTTTATGATTGATAACTTTCTATTGAAACAATCACATTCCTATGATAAATTTTCACTGGAAATTTCATTTATTTCATATATATATATTCATGTATGATGTGTATGAATATTTTATACACTATACATAATTTTCATATATAGTGTTTAATCTAAAATTTATTTTATTTAAATAGAAATTTTTGATGAATATTTATCCTTTACTCCACAATGATATTTTTTGATAGGGAATAATATTTCTGAATTAAATGAATTATTTTATATATGAGTAATTATTTTATCATGATGTGAAGGGCGGGTCGAGGCTTTATATAACCCCTAGACGCATTGACATGCATCATGAGACAAATTATTTGTCCAAAATAAATGGGTTTCTTCTTATAGTTTTACAACATATTGAGGATAGATATAAACAATAAAATTTTCCATGAGCTCAATACATTATTTCCAACAATTAATCATTTCAATCATTGAGAATTCATTTATTTTCATTATACTTGATATTTTAACAATGATATTATCTCCATATGTATTTCATTATCAGTTATTAATTAAGTGGAATGTGTTTACATTTAATTATATTTCAATTTTAGTTATTCATTATGTCATCTAGATAGTAAATTTATTTAAATGGATTGTGTGTTTATTTATTTTCCTTTCTATGTTGATTATTCATTATTGATTCATGATATCTTCTTATGTACTTAAGGCTTATTGATCATTTTATATTACCGTTGTTTTTTCCCTTATTAGGAATCTATGAAATGTACTATGTTTGATCTGTAAGGATGTGCAGAGGAAAATAATGTAATTCTTAAAAAATCTGTTATAATTTTTGGTTTCAATGAAATAGATGAAAAAATTATGTATCTAGTATAACAAGTAATCTAAACTATACATTCCTTCATTATGTTATTCCTTGTATCATATGCCAATGAAATAAAGCATACAGTAACTCTGGGCTACATGGGTTGGGGTCACTACAAGGTAAGTTGAACAAGTTGTTATAAATACCATAAGAAACAAAATCTAAAAATACAGGATTCAATATCAAGGGGACTCTAAGTCAACATCGTTCCTCAAAACCATATCTACTTCTTCATTAGAGATCCTAAGCCCAGAACCAATACATTTATGAAATTTAGTCACTCTAAAAGAACTAAGTTGTGTATATATACTATGACCATAACATCTTATTATGTTTTAACCAAATATTCCATAGATTCCCTTCTTCAAAAAATTTCAAAAAAACTAGTTCTAAATATTGTTTTTTAAACTATTTTATTATTTATTTTATGAAATAGAACATATAAATAATTTAAAATTCCCTTTTTAAAGGACTAAATAACATATGAAATATTTATAAACCATCATTAATTGTTTTATTTCAAACATTTTTTTGATATCCCCCTTTTAAAACTATTCCCTTATAACTAAATAGTGTTGGTCTCAAATAATACATTAGGAAATAATAGTAGGAAAAATTTTCTAAATAAAAATCATTGAACCAAACCAATATAAGATTATAAATTCAATAATGAATTGAAATTAAAAACAAGTTAAACAATGTATAATTCAATATAGTGAATAAGAATGCATGTAAATGTATATATAATCCTGGTTATCGTCTAATCATATAGCTAAATTATATTAGATGTACTCAGTTTGAATCATCTTTCATCTTTTTTATACATCCCTACTCTATAACCAAATTAATTCTCTCAACTAACCTCTCTATTGGAACTTCCCTAAGGCCAAGGCCCTTGTGAGGCCAAGGGTGGTCTGGTCCATTTCATCAGGACAAGACCCTAACAATCTCTAAATATATAACTATTATACTTAAGATACATATTATTCTATTAACTATTGTTGTGAATGGATATAAACTTATAAAACCAACACGAATAATAGAACCCATGGAAAAATAATCCCCTGGTGAGCCCAACTCACCCTCACACAGTCTTTGAAAACATTTTGAAACCATGGTTTAACCCCGCATTAATACCCAAATGTAATATAAACCAGGAAATGAAATACATAATATAATTAAAAAATTAAAATGAAAACTACATGTATAATAAGTAAAATACATTATAAAATCCTTATATAATTCATAAATTTCCACTAAAAAAGAAGTAAGAAACATTAACCCCTTAGGACTCAAGAAATATCCTTAGTGAAACCAATTTAAAACTGAATACTTGCCCAATAGATTTTAATTCCTTTACAAAAACCATTATTTGAATTTTAATGAATCCCTAGAAAAAATAATATCTAAATATAATCATTTATGAAACCTAAGAATACTAATATTGGTCAATAAAAATATAAAAATGATAAAAATCTGAACTAAAACCATTAAATATTATGCAATTCCATCAAAAACTAGGGGATGATGGTCTAAAATAGAACCCACATATGACAACCAATATTTTTTATATACCTTGTTTCAAGATTTATTACATATATATTGTAATTATACAATCCTAGAATTTAGATAGGCCAAAAAAATTCAAATTATATATATATATATATGTAAATTAAAATAAAGATACAATGACATTTTTTATACACAACATATCATTCCCTTAAATTCAAATGATCGTCTAATACTGTATGGGATAACTTGGGGAAAAACATAATAAAGGGTTTAGAGATAAATATTAATAAGTGACTAATAAAATCATTACATAATTTAAATTTGTACATGTTATTCAATAGGAATGACATGTTTCTATAGAATGCTGAGAATCGTAATTTTGAAAATCAAAGCATAATATAAGATAATGACATGAAGTCATCAAATTAATGTTAAAAAAACATAAACCATGAAATCATAAGCATATATAAAGGGCTAAAACTGTGACCCCATAAAAAAGTGTTCTTATGTTAATTCTATTAAACCCAAAAAAAATTATTTTAAAATAATAATTAGATGAATGTATTTCTTATCATGCAACAACGAGCTTTAAGCGAATTGTGACATATTAGAAAAATATTATCATTAAAATGTGATAGTTATATCTTAGATATTGAATTCCCATTTAATAATAAAATAATAATAATAATAATGAAATAAATTTATAATTTTCTTAATAATTACAAAAGTATTGATTAATGCTTTGGATTTAAGTAGCCAACCGTTTTGTAAAGTCTATTTAGGCTTTAATAATGAATTTTATTCAAAATTGATTTTAATTACATTTCATGCGTTGAAATTATAATATATATTTTTTCAAATTTTATAAATATTATTTTAAAAAATGAACATAATTTTTAAAATTTTTAAATGAAAATTATATTAGGTATAAATTTTTGGTATTTTCAAAATGGATTTATTTTTAAATAAAGAGTGAAAATATCATTTTTTCAAATATTATCATTTATTTTCATTAAATCATGTTAATTAAAAGTACCAATGTATTTTAAATAAAATATTAAATTGAAATATGATCCATTTTATTTATAATAATATAATTTTATTTTTAGATATGAATATAATTGATTTAGATATAAATTGATTTTTTTTTGCTTAAAACACATTTTTCAAAAACCTATTTTCATTTTATTTTACATGTTTATATTGAAATTAATTTCTTACACTTATTGAGAATGATTATTGAAAATTAATAAAATTTTTGTAATCAATATATCCAAATTTGTTAAATAGTTTTTGTCTATTTTGTGTTATTATGAATAGTAACTATGGTAAATATTTGTCACCTAAGTAAATGTAAAATGGGTAAAAATGGTTAAAACCATGAGAAAAGGTCTCAAAACCAACATAACAGTTGGATTTATTTTATTTTATAAGAAAATGTCTATTATAGCCTTCATAAATAAGTATATATGACACTTTTGTTCCATTGTTCATTGATAATTACAATTATATTATTTTAATTAAACATGTATCCACAATTTCTTTATTTATATTTAAATTCATTTTATATGTATAGATAAGGAAAATATAATCATTTAAATGATTTAGAAAAATTATTTTGAAACATCATAATTTATTTTTTTCTGTTATTTTATTTTTAATTTTTATAAATGATTTAAATAACTTTATTACTTACCCAACACAAAACGTGTACCTGTGCAAATTATTGAAAAAACGAAGCATAATATTTTAAAAAAAATGGATAAATTATGTTATTAAATAAATTTAATGATTCATAATAATTTATTAATTATTTTTAGTGATTTTATATTCTAATTCATTTGTTAACATGATGTTTTTAATGTTAAAATAATTAATAGTGTCAAAAATTACAATAATGATATTCTATTAAATTTTTATGAATTTTAGAAATCAAAAAAGATTATAATTAGGAAGATAAATGATAATAAAATTTATCACTATTCTATTTATGATTAAAATTTTAACATATAATAAAAATTATCACCCTTTGTGTTTGAGAAAATTGTTTCCATAAGTACTATTAAAAATAGGGAATAAAGGGGTTAATAAAAAATATAAGGTTAAAAATAATTTATAAACTTATAGGTATTATATTTGATGATTATATTAGGTTTATATCTTTTTTTTATTTTTATCCATTTCATTTTGGAACAATATTTCCCTGAATTTAGATTTATTGTGTTTTAATATTTTGAAAAATCACAAGTGTACCCCTCACCACACTTATAAAGGGACAACCCATATCCTATATATTCACACCTTCCTAAAAACCCTATTTTGACCAAATTATAAAAAATTCCATTTTCATCTTTCGTAGACACAAATTAGTGGTCCAATTAATATTAAATTTCCATTCCAATGGTCAATAATATGGGATTGAAAGGAGTTCATAAAAAGAATAGTCAAATATACAACTGGACCTCTCTCTATTTTTTCTTCTTATACCTCCTATATGTTTGTTGTATTCATCATAAAATAATAAAAACAAAATACTAAATATAATGAAATTATATTATGATCATTAAACAACAATTATCCACTCTATATTCCATCAAAATGGAACACAAATTATCGATTGTGCGTATGTGTGTATTGTCGCCTACACATAGCAATACAATTCATTTTCAAACACATCATCCATGGATGTATATTATGATTGGTTTAATATTTACCTATGATATGTATGGTATAACTATTCTTCTGGAATTATAACATCATATATAACTTACTTCTGTCCCATCTATGGGAAAATGATAACATCACTTGTGTTTTTGTGCGGACAACCACCTATATGAAGCGATTTGATTCATTTTCATCTCCTCTATAATTGGATGGTAATAAGGATACATTTAATGAATACATATGATATATATGATATATTATTGATTCAATATATGTTAAATGTTATTTACCTATCTTTATTCCATTCTTTGAAATGTGAAAAGAGTTCCCACGTGTACATACGACCAACCGTCACCATGAATGGTGAAATTTATTTTTCTAATATCTATATTTTATGGATGAATTTTTCTATATTATGAATATATTTGATATTTATATAATTATTATCATAATTTATATGATGGAACAATTTATTGTAATAAACTCAACCACATTACCAAAGAGTCAGTGTATGCTTTATTATGTTGGCGTAAAATACAATGAATCACATCCTGAATGAGCATCTTGTTTAGTAGCATTTGGTAGATGAGATATATTAAGGTTTAATATTTTATATTTGAATAAAATAATTACTGTATAATTTTCTCCCCTACTATATCCTTATTCCCCCTAGCATATCCTTTAATATTATTCTTAGTACACTACTAAGATTTCAAGGAAAGGAAATAAAATAATGGTGAGATCAAATGTTCAGTTAGAGTTATCTAAATTAGAAGCTATAATGAAACAGTAATAATAATAATCATTTAAAGTTAAATAAATTAACCAAAATTACATTTAAATAATTTAGTTTCATGAATAGACAAATAATAATCAATATGGACAGGTAAATATCTTAAAACACATTTAATTTAATCAATATATTGAGAATAAAATGCACACTGAGATAATTTAATTGTGGAAACCTAATGGATAATAAATACCAAATTCTTGATGAATTAAATATTTAATTATTTAACCACATGATTTCATACATCATTATACCTCAACTATTAAGACATTTTATAAGACCATTTCAAACTAAAGGATATTTACACAATAGACACCCCTTTAACTAAGGCTAGCCAACTAATTAATCTCATGATATTGTCAATGCCTTAAGGGGATAAGTATAGTTGTGCCCCAAATGTTTCTACATATCCAAAACATTATTCATATATTAAATGGTCTATTTAATTCATGAACAATAATCTCTATCAATAAATTTTTCTATCGAGTAAGGGATAGAGATATAAAATAATTTCCCAAGTAAATCGTATAACATTTAGAGAAGAATATCATATGTAAAAACAATATATTTATCACTTAATAATTATATTCATGATAAATAATATGGATATTTTGGAAAAATATAAAATTAATGAATAATAAGAAAATGAGTATTTTAATATATAGTTAATGACAACAAAAATTAAACATTATAGAGAATTTAAACACATTACCTAGACAAACTAATATTAAACCATCAAGATAAATAATAAGTATGTTATATATAAAATATACACAAATTTTACTACAATTAAAATACTGTTTTTTTGTCATTGATTAATAAAAATACCATAAAAATATCTTTAAAAACACTCATGAAAAAAATGAATTTTTCAAAATGAAATTAATATTTTTAATACTAAAAGTTCAAAAAATATTTGGAAAATAATATTAACTGAAAATATCTTTTAAAATTTATAATTTGTTCTTTATAAAATGTATTGATCATGATGGAGTGAAATTCTGTACTTGTTGTACATGATAAAAATAGGATTCTTTTCACATTTTTTGTAAAATAAAAATTGACCCTGTTTGGAAATACAATATAAATATTCTACTAAAAAATTAAAGAATATGTAAATGGGTACAAATAAATGTCATAAATAATTTTAATAATTTTAAAATTATTTTTGAAAACATTATTAGAACACGTTGTTATGGAAGAAAAAAGGATTTTCGACAGAAGAGTGAAATGATATCGTATGTTATTAGAAATATTTTCTCAGTAATTTTAAGTACTAAATATATGAATATAGTAATATTAATTGAAAAAATAAAGAATAACTAATGGAGAATAAAATTAAAGGGTTTTATTAGTTATTTATCAAATAATTTCCTTCAATGTAAATTCATGTATAAACAATCTTGATTAAAATGGGATTGTGAAATAAACAATTACAATAATTATAATATTGAAGTGAAAATTAATTGATGAATCACTTATGTGTGTAAAATTAAAATAAACTTAAATAAATTAAATAAAACAAAATATACTCCATATTCCTTGCACACATAATCCTATAATTTAAAATATAATGAAGAGGAAATAGGACCCAATGAAAATAAATTGAGTAAAGAAATTATTTAAAACATGATAATTTTCATAACAAATTCATTTTGATGAAATAAATCATATTAAAACATAAATAAAATGAAATTTTATGTGTTCATGATATTTCATAAAAAAATTTATCATATACACCATATAAAATAAATTAGGATCATAACATTACAATATGAATTAATGATGAAAAATTGAGGAGAAGTACCATTCCCTGCGCTTCCTTTTGGATGCCCATGATTTAACTAGATTTATAATGGTTTTAGTCATTTTATTAATTTATAAAATAACCATATTCATATATATAATATCTTATATTATCCTATTATAACATTTTACCACCTGGATTTTTAATCATATTTCAATATTTTCATTTTTTCGACTATTAATTTCCTTATTTTATCATGTATGTTTTGTCATAAATGTTTAGGTTCATGTGTATATTATATAGTTACATCATATAAATAATTATATGAATGTTATACATGTAACTTTTGACTGTTATATACATTGTTATAATCAATATTGAAATTTAAACATGGATAATGAATCACAATAATTCTTGGAGATAGTAGGTCATGCATACGCACGAGCAACATTGTTATTTCATTAATGGGTGAATAGTTGAAGAATTTAGTGATATATTAAACTTACAGAATAAAAAATGACCTATAATATATTTTTATCCATTAACTATATCCATATTACTGTACCTGTAATGCGTACCTGAAAAAATGAATCGCATCGCTTCGTGAGTCGGTAATCCCACATACAAATGAGCAACATTGACATGTTTTAAACAACATTAATTTATGAATTTATATATTATATTATAATTCAAAAGTATAATAATATATTAAATAGAATATAAATATTTTAATTCCATTATTATAACTATCCTTCATATTTTAAAATGTGGAACGAATTGCATTGGTTCGACATGTAGTAGTCTGACATACACATGATCGATGGTTTCATTTCCAATATGAGGGCAGAGGGATTTCATACCAGTAGAATAAATATTTTAATAGAATTTTCAAACTACTTACTTATATTATTATCATATTACATTTGAATAAATATATTATACGATATTTTTTGATAATTTCAGTATTCCATCAAGCATATACTTATATATCATTCTTAGTACGTGCCCCAAATTCCTATGAAAGGGAAAATAAATGTGATATAAAATGATTATTAAGGACTAACTAAAGTTAAATATATCATTAATAACTATTAATAATAAATATGCAAAGGTAAAAATGTAAACAAGCAAGAAATTTAAATAATTTAACTATCAGGATTAAATAAGTCATAAACCATATGGATAGTTAAATAACTTAAAATACATGTAATTTTATTATAAAAATGAGAATGAAATGAATCCAAAGATAATATCATTGGTAAAATATCTAATAAAACATTAATTTAATTATTTATTATGGAAAGAAGATTGTTATTATTTTCAATAAGATCTTGCGCATCATGATTCCCCTACTATCAAAAAAATTCACAGGACAGTTTAAAATTGATGGGTAGGTATACTCTAGAAACCCATTTAATTAAGGATAGAAAACTAATTCCTCTCATTATATTATCAATTAATTGAGGGGATATCTATATCTAGGCCCCACACATATATTAATGTCTGAATCATTCCTCATATATCTGATTATAAATTAAATTCATGAATAATATGACTTATTTAGAAAAAGTGTATCGAGTAATGAATACAGATTACAAAAATTCCGCAGATAACCACATAATAATAGAAGTAAAATACCATATATATAAATTAGATATATATTATGTAATAATTATATTAATTATAAATAATATGGATATTTAGGAGAAATTTATTTTCTAATGAAAACAAAATGAATATATCCAGGGAAATTCAATGATTACAAAATTTAATTATGAAAAATAATTCCAATAATTTCCAAGGTAAAACAGATCCTAAACCACCAAAATAAATAATAAAGATTGTATTAATAAATCATATCCCTTTTTTATTGTTTTTAAAATAAATGGTTAATGGAAATGGTATATCTAAATACAATAATAATTTCATTAAAAACACTCTAGAAGAAAAAAATATTTTAACCGTAAAAAAATTATTAAAAATTTCACAAACTATTTTGAAAAAAAATTATTTTAAATATCCTTTTAAATATTTAAATAAATATTTTCATCATTGAGTGGTCATGATGGTGGGAAATTTTATACATGTCATACATAATAATGAAAAGATTCTTTTAACTATTTGATAAAATTCAAACATGCATTATTTGGAAAACTTCTTGAAGATTCCATTGAAAAAAATAATATAAACGAAAATATCAGAAATAATTTATTTAATAAATAATTTGGAGATTTATAAAATCCTTTTTGAAAAATAATATTGTGGATGAAAAATTATTTTCAACTGAAGATATAAATTATATCATACTTTATTAAAAACATTTTCTCAATAATTTTATGTACCCAATAGAAAAATATGGTTTCATTAACTAAAAAATCATAAATATCCCTAGAAGAATAAAATATATGTGGTTTATTATTAAATGTTAAACTAGTTTCATTTAATTTAAATTCATGATTATACAATCTCGATCAATATGAGATTGAAAAAAACCCTTATAAAGATCATAACATTAAAGAGATAATTAATCAATGAATCAATTATCTGTATCAAATTGAATCCATATAAAAAAGTTCAAATAAGACATAAGATATTCAAAATTAATTTCACACATAATATTTTAATGTTAATGATAACCAAGACGTAATACAACCCAATGAAATTAAATTGAGTTATGAAATTCTTTACCACCTGGTAATTTTCAATTGAAATACCCTTAGATAAAATAACTCAAATTAAAACATAAAATACCATGATGTATGAATTTTTCATAAAATTACACTAATCTGCATATTATATACAATATATAAAATAAATTAGGTGAATAATATTAAAATATACCTCAATGAATGGAAATTTAGGTGAAGTGTTTTACCCCATGCCCCCTTTTGGTTGACCATGATTTAACCTCCTATATAACAGGTTTATTTATGTCATTATTTAATTTCATAACCCTATTCACATTTGTAATATTATATATGATCCCTTTTTAACATTTTACTACACATTTGTTAATAATATTTCATTGTTTTTTTATTTCGGGTGTCAATTGCATAGTTCTAACATATGATTTTTGTCATAAAAGATATAAATCATTCTAATATTATATAATTCCATTATATAAATACATAAATTAATTATATAAATATATATATATTTTAACTATATATATTTTTATAATAATTATTTTAATTTGAACATAGAGAGTGGATCACATTTTTTCATGGAGACGGTGGGTCATACGTATGCATGAGCAATGTTATAATTTCCTTAATGGATGAAAGAGTAAGGAAGTTGGGGATATATTAATTTTCAAGAATAAAAATAATGTCATATATATAACATATATTCATTAAATTTATCCAACTATAGTACCTACTACATTACCTGCTATAGTACCTGCTACAGTGCTGTAGTAATTACTGCAGACGGACTTTAGCAGACACTGTTTGGCACTATAGCAGTGAAGAATATTCCCATGTTTGGGTATTTGGGCCACCAATTTGGTCCCTGAGCTCTTTAAGGCCTTCGAGACACCCAAGCCTTCAGTTTAGTAAGGCCTTCGGGCCACCTTAACTGTAGATGCAAACCAAACAACCTATAAGGAACAATCTTAAAAAGTTGGATGAGCAAGGAGCTTTCACCATAGTAGAAGTTAAATGGATTGCAAGAATGAGAGGGCATGGCTCCTACCATCAGTACAGGCCAGTGCGTGCACGGGAATTCCTAGTCGAACAACCTTATGAAGGTGGAGAGATGATTTCATGATGAAGATGTTGGTTAGGAGTGGTTCCAACTATTTAGTCTGGGTTGTATGAAATGTTTGAAGCCTACAGGAAATTAATTCCTCTAAGGCCTATAGGCCATGTAATACTTACGCATACGGGCCTTGTATGGGTTCTTCCTAACCCCTTGAAAGGTGGATTATCAAAAATAAATAAAAAATGAAGGCCTTTGGGCCATTGGAGAAGAAGGTATATGTGATGTTATAATTATATATGCATACTAATATCATAAAGATAATAAAAAAAATTAAATCCCTCATTATATCCTCCCTTGGAATTTGGATTTGGATAAATAATTGCGTCGGTTTGTGAGACGGTAGTCCACCATACACATGATCTATAATTTTATTTCCCATTTGATGGAAAAGGATAATTATATAGTTATTTCACATAACATAATATCATCTAGTTATATTTATGTTATTTATTTTATTATATATTCATGTTTTAGAAAAATTTCAATTAGGTGGAATAAGAAATAAAAATAAAAATACTCCTAACGTTTCCTCGTCTACGAAAAACATCTTTAGGATGGTACCAAAATCCATCTTAAGAGGTATTTATGATCAATAAAATGGAAATCAGATGTTTTTATGATATTAATAAAGTTACTTGGGTAGGTTTTGGATTAACCAAATGGATTTTTAAGTGTTAATGTGGGGATAATATGGATGGCCTTTTATAAGTTGGGGAGGGTGCATACAGGGAATTTTTAGGAAAAATCAGTCACACCCACATTTTTATCATTCCTGAATCATTGAAAAATTAGAAACTATCTACCATGATATGTCAAAATGTCTATATATGGTCATTAAATTATACTTTTATAAGAGTTAGGTTGTTATTCTCTCTTATATTATTAGTTCACCACCTCAGTAATATTATTTTTACCATAACATTGGTAATTAATTTTACTATTATAACTATTAATAATGGAATAAAATAAGGTTGAACTTATTATATAATATATTTCTTCATTATTCCAAATATATATTCCATTTTTATAAATTTTAATCAGAGAATTTTCAGAATCCAATTAAAAATTATACCAGAAGTTGGAATGAAATGGAAGGTCTTAAAACATAAAATTATCTTAAGTACATAAGGTTTTAGTATCAAATTCCAATTTGAAAATGACTAAAATGAAGGAAATATTTTATAATTTATTATATTTTAAATAATTTAAAATTAAAATAAATTTAAAATATAATTTAAACTTGTAAATTATTAAATGAAAAATTTAGCTTTCAATAAAAATTAGTATTTTTATGATTTATAAAAACTGTAACATTTCATAAAATTAAAAAAAATCACCCTATAATAATATGTATATACTAATACAAAAAATAAGTACATTTTATCAAATAAAATTTTCCAAATATGTAAAATTTAATTTTAAATTCTGTGCGCAAAGTGAAACTAAACTGTCTATTATGGAAAACTAATTTTTTTGTAAAACATTTCTTTTTATTTTAAATTATTCTTATTTTATTTCTAATAAAAAAACTAAAATTTTTTTAATTTATTAATAAATATTAATTAACTTATACTTAATTTTTAGGCAATAATGGTATACTATATTACTGTTCATTTAGACAAGGGGTTGTGTGTTATGGAATCTATTGAAGAGCACAAATTTATCTACAAATAAATATATAATAATGTATCATTGAGTTACATTATAATAAAAGATTAGTGTTTTAGTTAATATAAACTCTAAAAAAATTATTATTTTAACAAAATCTGGTGTTAAAATTCTCTTAATACATGTTGTGGAACTACCAAACCAAAATTACCTTGAAAATGATACAATAAAAACCCAGAAAAAATGATTTTAATAAGGAATTGTTAATATATTTGTAATGAAATGTTATAATTGGATCATATATGATATTATAATTATATACATGAATCTATTATATAATTAATTTAAAATTAAATATATTATATAAGAGGTTATCATTCATGTTAATCAATTAAAACTTGCAATAAAGGAATTCTCTTGTTAATTTTATTTTTCTGATGCACACACCATAATCACCAATTATTTATATTTAATGGTTTATATATTTCCTATAAATAAATTTTATTATTATCATCATGAAATTTTGGGAATTTTAAAATCCATATATTGTTCTCTCTTTTATGTTATTTTGTTTCAGAGGATACAAAATCTATAAGGGTTTATTGTCTCAAATTCTCTTTGTTGGGACATATGTTATGTTTCACCCATATATAATTTATAAGGTTTATATAAAATCCCCTTGGACATGTTATACCATGAATCATCTAATAATAATTATATTTAAATTTTCATTTTAATTTATTCTATCATGGGGTCACGATTCAAAATCTACCAAATCGGTAAGGGATTTATGTTACAATCTCACTATTTATTAGGACTATTTATAATTGACTTTATAATGATGAAATTTTCTATCCTTTATCTCAAAAATACAATTACATTTATTATCCTATAGTTATTTTTCTATATTATATTTCTTCATTCCATTTTTCTCACTTTAACAAATCATGGAAAAATCATTTTTAAGGAAAGATGATTTTATACCTCTCTTTAGTCAAAAATCATTTTCTATCCATATCAGTGATTTCAAAAAAATTAATTTCATTATTTTATATATATATTTTTTTCTTTTTACAATAATTTTGCAGCCTTAATTAAATATTTAAAAAATATATAAATTCAATGTTCTTTTTATTTTCTGAATAATCTACTTGTATGTTTTTACTAAAAATGTGAAAGTGAGCATTGTTTTAACTTAAACGAAAGAATGAAATTTCTCATCATCATGACCACTCAATGAATTTAATTTGACATTATTGGTTCTATGTTTATTTTAAAATAAAATATTTTCTATAATATTTGGATGAATTTGATATTATAAATATGTAATTTAAAGTTGAAAATGGTATTTTACTTAAAAAATCATTTAGTGATCTATAAAAGGTGTTTTTCACTTTTGAGAATATAATTTTATGTTATATATGAATTTATAGGAATATTATCCATTGATAACATCTAATGAAATTATTTAGATTTAATATGATGATGATTATTTTTGGATGATTCTATAAAACACATTTATTTCCCATGTGTTAATTTGATTATGTTTAAACCTTTATGAAACCCATTTATTTTCCTCTGGCTATTATATAATTAAATGATGAAATTTTTATCAAAAACATTTCATTTAAATCATTTATGCAATGATGAATGTTTTATGATCATGTGGAACACATATGTATCATTTTCATCATGTAATGTGTGGGCCTGAAATTTTATATCCTTTTATTGAATTGGATAAAGATAAAAATCTCATTATATAATAAGGACTTGAATGGGGAATGAATTTTCATCAGTAAGACTCTATATCCATTATGATTGTCTTATTAGTGAATTTTTTACAAAGTATATCATGGAATGGGGAGTTAACCTAATATAATATGATATTATTAGTAGTAATCATTTACTAAGGAAATTATTTTCTATGCCTATATGTGACAAAAACTTATGTATTATGCTAATGTTATGCTCTCATGGTTCATATTATTTGATTCATTTATGATTATTTTTTAATAATCATACATGATTTATTCCATGACTCATTATTATGATCGAATATTTTCTAGGTATGGTTTTCAAATATTAAGGTCATGTTCTTGTACCCTAATGCTCATATTATGATTAAGTGATCATTGATATATTTATTTTTTATCCTTACGGAACATTTATGATCTCCCTTTCAAATGATTCATTTCCAAAGGATATAAATAAGGTATTTAAGTAGATTATTCCTATGAACAGTACAATTTGGGAATACCATTATTGGAAATGATGAATTTCTATAATGAAATATGATGATTGTGTATCTAGTCCCCAATGACACTAAACCATTACAGTTATAGTGTGCATTTTCATATTATGTAGTGAATATTCATATAATAAGATGTAAAATATATGTGTGAAATTTATGGTTCCCAATAATTCACATGTTCCCCATACATGGTATCTCATTAAATAAAAAAATTACCCAATGTGTTGGAGGGATATAGTATTCTTATCTCACCTGTGACATTTAAATCATTTACATGAATTTGTGTACCACATAGATCAAACAATATATGAATGTATTTAGCCTCTATTAATACAATTATAATGAAGTTTCAGTTACGTATTTTTAATTAATCCATCAATGAAATATATGTACCTCTTGGTGAATAACCTTGATTTAAAATAGGTATGGTTATTCACAACACAAAATATTTTCATGGAAAATAATGGAATAATTTAGGCAGCATAATAAGTGTACATAAAGGATCTAGAATGGTATTAATTATAGTGAAAGGTGGACTATAATTACATTTTCATAATTCATACAATAAGATTATGTTAAAAACTCATTACAACATGAACAATTTCAAATTCAAAAGGCTAAATAAAAACAATGTTCTTGAATAGAGAAGAAGGGAGTAAGATATAACATATGTCGGTATAGTAATAGCATAGGTAATGGTTATAATGAGAGTTGATAAACAAATTTTCATTATTATTAAATTCATTAGAATTGAAAAGTGTAATAAAAACACATGAAATCTTAATTATTTGAGATTAAAAATGATAAATACAATGGAAGCACTTGAATAAAGAGGAAACGTAATGAAATCCCTTACATGAGAGTTTGCTTCTAAAAGCTGGGAAGGATCCTCTTAAGAGATTTTAGATGACATTAGATGTATTTTGAGAGGGATGGGGAGAAAAAATCCTGATAAATGGGTATTTATGTATTATTGAAGGGTGGATTGTTGGGTATTTATATCAAAATAGAGGGGAATTATTTATTTATTTCTAAACACTTCTTTGAGACTCTATAATAAAATAATAAAATACAAAAACCATCCCATGGTTTTCCCCATGTTTTCAAAAAAAAGAATTTATTT
This sequence comes from Viscum album, assembly GCA_963277665.1. Lineage (NCBI taxonomy): Eukaryota > Viridiplantae > Streptophyta > Magnoliopsida > Santalales > Viscaceae > Viscum > Viscum album. The sequence continues at coordinate 1,381,426,413 of OY728127.1, forward strand.
TAATGAAATATATCATTATTAACTAAACTCCTTAAAATAATACCATTAGTGATGTGTAAATGAGTCAGGATCATAAATAATTGTTTTTAGATCCATAATATATAATATAAGTTTTGTAGGATTCATTATAGTTTTGTAAAATTAATAAAGTAACTTCTAACACATATTATTTTATATCAATCCCTGATTTTATGTCATGGAATCCTTTTTTGGCAATTATTAGATCAATTTTTGGATATTATGTTATCATAAAACATACCATAAATTAACACTATATGGTATTTTTACCCAAAAATTTGAATGTCTCTAAAAAATTGGAAAAATTCCCAAATTGATAATTTCAATGTTCTAATTTAATAAATTAAATTTATTTTACTAAAATAATTTTATACCCCTTTAAATTTTCGATATTAAATAAAAACAATTATTTATTAAAAAATAATCATTTTTAAAATATAAATAAATTTCTGAAGATTATAGAAATTAAAAGACTTCATTAAAATATTTTACCATTTATCATCAATAAATTCTATTTAATAAAAATATTTTAGGAAAAAAAATTTGTTTCAAATTTCATATATTTGTAAAAAATAGTTTTTTAATTGAAACTATATATTATTTAAAACTAAAATTTGGTCTTTTCCTATCAATATATAATTTTTACAAAACACAATATATAATCATGTTTATATACAAATTAAATATGATAAATAGATCAATATATTCATTATTTTATTAAAAAATAAAATACTCATATATATACAAATATATTCTATATACATAACCCTGTTTCACTATAGTGTGTGCCCTATGGCTAAGGTATGTGTTCTAGTACATTATTGGGGTTATTCAGGGATCATGGTTTGGGAAGTGACCTATATATGTTTAAAAATTTCCAATAAATTTTTAGGATTGAGTTTAAGTTGTTCAATATTGGATTTGGATTGGTTAAGGTCAAATCTTAAAAATTATATCTCCCATAGAAACACTGATAAATGGATAGTTGAATTCTTCCCCAATTTCTAAATTTCACTAAACAAATTTAATTTCATATAATAAAATTGATAAGGGTACATCAGTTCCAATTCATCTAGTGGATACCATTTTTCCATAAAATATATATCATTCTATTAAATTACATTTACTGGGGGAGTTATCTAATTTCATAGAACATAGTATCTATGTTACAAGATCTTCACTATAAGCTACTCATATGAAATATCGTTATCCAAAGGTACCACCCATGGATTCATGCATGTGAGGTTTCTGGTGTGCACATATTTAAGAGGGTTGCATGGAATATTTCATGACATGATTTTGGTTATGTGGGAGTAGTATTCAATATGTTACAGATATTTTGGGATCAAGGATATCAAAGGGGTGGTATATCTTGGACTAAGCATTCCGTCCATCCCAAACCTCATGAATTTCTTCCACATCAATATAAGAAGAAACACCTTATCTCTAAAATTAAACTCTAGGTATTATCGAAATTTTTCTATTTATTTCGATGTAAAATATTAATGTATTTCATATAATTATTAATGGAATGATCACTACCAATCTTCTCTTGAATGTGATCAAGTCCCATCACCTTCAACACTATAGCTGCATCCCAACATGTTGTAGTCCAATACCTATTTCCATAAACATCCCCATAAGTTTCCATTTGAATGTTTTAATGGAAACTACCATTATATGAGACCTCCACTTTGGGAATTTATTGATCCCAAAATCATTTAAAATCCATTGAACAAGATAATGACATATCCCCAAAATCGAGAATGGTTATCAAAGAAAGACTATCTATCTGAGGGTGATAAGTGGCACTTAATCTCGGCACTATATACAACAATTAATAAAGGCTTCTCCAGAACATCATGGTAAAACCCCAATCGAGATCAGATATAATGGATAGTGGTACTACCTATAATACAAACACTTATCTTATGAATATCTCTGCGAGTTATTAGGGAGATAATTCTTCCTTGATAGTAGTGAAATGTTTTAATTTTTTAAGGTGATACCCTACCACCCAATGGAGTTATTTTATTTTTGATCTCTTGTGGTGTCATATGAAAAATACATGGGTATATTTTACCATTGAAATATTGGTGTGAGAAGTTTTTTCATAATACCCTTATAATTCTATCATTTATCCATGAATTTTTCCAATATAAATCACTGAGATACTAATTCTACAATCTTCCACTTCATTTTAACCCACTCGAAGTTTTTATTAAAGAATTTATACATCTCATTGGTTCATTAATGAAAAGATAAGTATGAATCATGCACATTATCTTAAATATACACCTTCTATTCTAGTTTTTTTGGGTCACATATCCAGGTTCCATACCATAGAACTCCATCTTTAGCAAAGTTGAACTCTAATATATTTAGTACCATTCTCCGTAGCACCTCATCATATTTTCATGACTCCTTGATCCTCTCAATAATGGATGGTTGAGTAGTGATTTAAAAATTATAAGATGATATTCCATTTATTATCAAAATTTCATTTCATTTTATCTCCAATATTATTGGATTCCTTTCAAACCACATAATGTATAGGGTTTTGGGGTCCTTTCCACTTAGATAATATACCACTTTACTCACCTTCCAAGGACAGAAATAGATTGAATAGTCTATGTATTTGATTTGATATAACAACCATTATTGGAAAATATTGATATTATTTTTTGTGCATATATACTTGAGAATTTTAGGATCTATATATATATATATATATCACACATTTCCCTTTAGAGACAACGTCTCTATTTCTTCGATGTGAAGATCACTACATCCAATTTCTAATCATGCATTGGGTAGTTTGGTACATGGATCATTAATATTACTGAATAATATTTTATCAATTATTAATTTTTCATGAGTAAATAACCCAATACCTTTTTGAGATCATAATTGTATTTCATAAATACATCCCCATTTATGAAAACCCTTCTCTTTGTTACATTTTATTTCATGATTTCTTACATCAGATAACACATAATAGAAATTGGAATATTGATATGTCTAGTTTATTTTTGGAATTATATACATTAATTAACAATGTAAAATAGTTAATAAATCTCCAATATTGAATTTTTGTTTATCATAATCATATTATTACATTATATATAAAACTGAATGGGATAAACATGGGAGATACATAAGAAAGGGGTGAACTATGAATCCCAGCAAGGGAATAAACATTAAATATCATGAAGAGATAATTAAATGTTATACAATAGTAATATTGATGATAAATAAGTAGGTGATAACCATGAACCTCAAAAATGTTTCAAGAAGTATCTTGATGACATAAATTCAGTATGGGAAATATGAAAACAAAATCAAACATGGAATCATAAACCATGGTAAAGGTTAACTTCCATGAAACTAGGAACAAAAAATTCATGAAATTTGTTAGTTTTAATCCCTAATCCCTATCATTAAATATAATGAGACTAAAACATTGTTCAATTCATTATAGTGCTATATAATTCCAGGTTCACCAGTAATGTTTATTCTATTCACATGCACAACTATTCCACATAGATCATACAACAACAAATTGTTTATTATCACATATGATTACATGATTAAGGATTATGGAATAAATACATGTAAATATCGAATACAATATCTATATGTGTATTTTTTTAACACCCTTGAAAGAAAATGGGTATGGGTATTCACAACATAATTTTTGGGCATGGAAAATTGGAGTGAAATTCCATTCGAATAACAGGAGCACATAAAAGTTGATGAGAGGTCATAATGATATTGAAAGGGGTCTCTCATAATTTTTAAATTAAATTGAAATTAATGGGGATATGGAAGAAAAAATCAAAATATTATTAATTGGAGATAAAATTAATATGATAATGAAGATACTTAAGTACAGGGTAGAAAGAAAGGATCCCTTACTAAATTTCAACATGGTAATGAAGAAAAATAAATGTTCATATGAGGGATTAATGATGGTGAATGAGGTCGATGATATCATTTTACATAAAATTTCAGTAATATGGATCTATAACTATATAACACAAATATGAAACAAGGAAATTTAAGAGGCATAACATAAAAGAGGTGCTTGAATTATAATAATAGAGGGAGAACCCCTTACTGAATTTCGTCATGGTAATGTCTTAGATAAATTCTATAAAGAGATGGAATAAATGTTATATAATTATTATAAAATAAAATATATAGTAGTTTGATAATTACAATGTAATTACCACATAACCAATTTAAATTTAAAAGGATAATTTCAATGCAGGTTCTTGAATGGAAATAAGAATAGAGAAATCAATTACCTTGAGAGGGTGATTCCAAAAGCATGGGAGGTTCTTCCTAAGAGCATAGGGGGCCTTGAAAGGAATATAAAGTGGGTTGGGAAGATTAATTATATTCTAAAATGTTTTTTAGTTAGTAGAAATTGGAGATTTTGTGGAATTATATATGAAAAGAGAGGGGATTTGTTTTTTATTTCCCAAACATATGTTTTGGACTCAATATAATAAAATAATTAAAACGCCAAACATAAAAGTGATTTTTGTCCATGTTTTGTGAAAATTAAGGTGATTTTAAATATTTTATTAGTCAATGGTCCTAAATTATTAAAATATTACCTATTCTAAAGTGGAATGTGTCATGTCCATAATGAAATCATTTTAACACCTTATAATATAATATATGTATTGGGGATTCATAAAGTCTTCATAAAACCAATCAAATAATATATAAATAATATTTTTTTAAAGGAAAATAATTATTTATAATTTTATCAATTTGGTAAAATTTATTACATTACTATTGGGTTATTATTATGAAATAATATGCACCGACTATATATACCATTTTTAAATTTTAACTGAAAATTTGACTATCTCCAAAAATTAAAAAAATCATGATTGGATAATGTCAAAATGATGATTCTAAATAAATGTAAATTGAGACTTATAATGAATTAAAATAATTTTATAGTTTAATATGACATTTTTTTGGTGGTTAAATAAATTTTATTCGAAGTGATAATGTTTTTATAGCCTTTAAAAAAATCAAATACAAAATAGGGTCAAAATTGACATAATTGAGTTTTTAAAACAAATACTATATTATTAATTGATATAATATTACTAAAAATATAAGGTTCATAAAAAGGAATTAGATAAGTTAATATATATTAATAATTAATGACATGGGGTTCTTTTTTCTTATTATAGTCTATTTATTAACAATATAATATAATAATACAAAGAGACATGGTAAATGTCAAACTATTTAACAAAGAGTTCAATATAAAAATAAGGATAATATGATGACCTAAACCTATATAAAACCTATTGGTTGATAGTTTTTTGACCCATCCCTACGTTAGCCTAGAAATAATCAATTTTGGAGCCAATATAAAAAGAATATTAATTTTATTATACAATAATATTTCAATCTTTTCCTAAAGTGATTGTCACCACTCTTAATAAAGGGATCTTATCCTTGTCTTAATTTCACACCTCAAAATCCATTTGGATCAGACAAACCCTGCCCAAAGACCCTCCCAACTTCTCTAAATTCATCTTAGAGAACTTAATTTTATCAGAAAGAAAACTTAAGGTTCCACTTTGATCAACTCAAAAGGAAACACCCGAAGTATAGGTAATAATTTCACCACCCTCTTTCAGGTTATTTTCTTCTTCGACTGCCTATTTCATTGTTTTTTAAATATCAAAATAATAAATACAAAACCTTATACATACTTTGATGTTATTATTATTATGGTGCAACCATATTAGTTATTGTATACATCCTAAAAATGACAAAGTCTCCATACGTGTGTAAGTACGGCTTACCGTCTCCACGTCGTGGTGTAGTTTTTTATTCGAACACTTCATTATTTGGATGGGTATAATAATGAGTATAAATAATGTAATAATAAATTTCACATGTTAATAATTCTTTATATATGATATACCATCCAATTACATAATACTTCTCCATCAATATTATGATATTTTTGCTCATGTGTATGTACGGATTATAGTCTCCAAGAACGTGATGAGACTCATTCCCCATCGTAATAATTAAAGAATAATTTTTATTTTATTATTCAAAATAATTTTTATGAACATATTATAATTTGGTATATGAATCAAATACATCCTATTCATAATAATCATGGCTTACGTAACCATGCATATAAACTAAAACGAATCAGTTACCACCCAAAAAGATGATACTACTAAAATATTCATAACAAAGTAATATGAGAAGATCATATATTATATCATATTTACATATTTGGTTCTTGTATAATTTAATAACAATTATTGAACTATTATAACAGATTTTAAAATACCCTCAACCAAGGAATAGTACAAGGTAAGGGTTAATTTCACAATCTCTTTGTAATCCGAGCTTGTTTTTACGTAAGTATCTTCTGGGACTTCTTTATTATACACATCTGTGTTTTCTTCAAAATATAAAAAATAATTTTTTAAGATTTACTATAATATGGGTTAAAGTCATTTGTACCCTTATTTTAACTTATATGTTTTTAAAGGAAGCTTTCCGTCATTTTCCAGATAAGGTACTTTATGACCTCTTCGACAAAATTAAGGGAAGAATATCTTTTTTTTAATTATATAGCGGGTGTGGCTACTTTCTACCATTATATCATCATCAAAACTTCCCATAAAAACATCCAAAAATATTTTCAAAATAAATTTTTTCTTTTATGATAATATGAATTTTAAATTATTTCAAAATAGAAAGAGAAATTTCTCTAGAAAAGTTTTGATTTCATCATGTCAACATCCATTGATATATTTTAATATTATTTGATGTCAATATATTTTGATACAAAACATCTATATTGAATTGATGATTTTTTGATATGTTTGAATGTTGATGTGTTATTTTTATAACATTCATAGTTTATGGGTAAAGTGTTGATAGTTTATATGCTAGTTTTAATATGAATGTTTATGTTATGTTTAAATCTTTTTGTATGAGGAACGAATTGGACTAACTAAGTGATGGGTGGACCCCACTATATCTCCTTGATGCATTGTTAGGTATCATGAGACAATCTAGTGTCTTGTAAAAAGGCCTTCACAAAATATTATCTATAGTATTGGCACAAGGCCTTGAATATGTGGTTATGAATTCTGGCATTATGCATTCCATTAATATGAAAGTGGCTATTGATATTGTATGTGATTAATCCACTGGTAAAATAGACATGTGAATTAGTAAATGGAATTATTTTATTTTACCTTTTCTATATTATACTTAATTTTAAGTTTAAAAGACTTTTTTTCGGTCTTATACATTTCCCTAAATGTTTATGCTTATTTATAAATGTTTCCCCAATATTGTTATCCTTACTGAACATTTGACCTCACCCTTTTATATGATGTATTTTTTCTAGGATGTGAAGATGTATTTTGTTGTTGACCTACAAGGATAATCTAAGTATATAAGTGTGTTCAAAATGGTAAAAATGTTGTTGATGTTTTTATTTAATGATGTAATGTAAAACTTATGAATGTATATAGTATTTAAAATGCTACCAAATGGGGATTTTATCCCTTGTGATCATGCAAATATTATGTATTAATGCACCGAATCTGGGTAACTGGGTTCGGGGCGTTACACATTGTACTATCAACCATGATCCATCCAATTTATACCTCATTTTTCATCTATTATTGTGGCATTTCTCATATCCTTACCAACAACCATGAAGACTCCTCGGGTACCAATGGATGCCTGATAAAGGTGTTTGTATGAATCAGTAGGCCATCAAAAATAAATCCTATAATTATATATTGTATGGATAAATTTCCTTGAATATGATCATAATAAAATGAATGAAATAAAAAATATACCACATCAATCCTTAGGTTATCTAGTTATACTCATAATCTACCATACATAATTTCTCCAGTACCAAATGTCTCTAAAAATAGTATACCATCTTAATAGGAATAATGATTATTCCAAGTAATGTATCTAAATAATTCCAAGTCACTATGATCAAATGTGAATCCAACAAGCTTGTCCAAGTCATTCTATGTCTATAGGAAAACGTTTGGAATCAAAGTAAATTTTTGAAGACATTCTCGGTCAATTTGATCAATTCTAAATCCAATTAAATTTTCCAAGGAATTATAAATTAGTAGAATAATAACGAAATATAAGTAAATAATCATATTAATTCTAAATCCATATGGTTAAAGTAGAATCCAATGATTTTTTAAATTAAATTCCAAATCAACAAAATCATTATCGAATCTGGGGAAATTTTCCATGGACTTCTAAACAAATTGTTTATAGTCAAAATATATGGAAATAATCCTTATTATTTTAAATCAAAGGGATCATTTTCAAACCCATGGAAATTATCTAGGGCATTATAAATCCAATAGATCATGTCAAAATCCATGGAATTGTAAATCCATGTTATCGCAAATGAATAAAATGTGTGTTTCTAAGGCCTTTCTATTCAATAGCCAATTATTTTATCAAATCATTTAAATTTGTTATTTGAGGTCTCAAGTAATAGGTATATATGAAGGATCCTTTAAACCATCTTTTTAATTCTTATAACAACCAAATTGTTTACCATTTTTTCTATTTTGAATTTTCTAATTTAGGAACACCTCATGTGGTGGATAAGATGTAGTACACACTAATCAAAAAATATCCATGACTAACAAGAAGCATTAATTTAAACAAATTAAACCAAACAAGAATAATTCACATTTTAAAATAAAGGTCATGTTATGTCAATGTGATTAAACATAAAACGTGGAATAAAAATGGTAATAATTTATGTGATAGGAATAATTCAACCTACCTTTGTATCATATAATTCTACATGATAGGTATTGGCCATTGGTTCAAGTTCAAATGATGGAAAACAAATAAGTAAGAGAAGAAACTAAAATAGTTAATATATAGGCATTGATAGAATAACACCACTATAAATTATATTAAATTTAAAAATTTAAAACATAGAAGAATATAATCACCTATAGTGTTCCATAAGAACAAATGACTCTTTATTAAGTACAGAAATAAGTGAAAAATCACAAGGAAGAAGAAGATGGGAGACATTTGTATGGGTAGCTACTGATTAAACTAAGAAGGATAAATAAAGGGTTTGGTTATTAAAAAACAAAAATTTCATTCTTTAATTTACTAATTTTTAAGTCACTAGGAAATATACATGGTTTTTTCAAAGGGTTTTCCAAACCATGCAACAAATATGTGATTCCTCATTGTTTTATGAACCACACTTTGTATTTTTTTTTGTTTCACTGTTAGGTAAAACATGCACCAACCAAATGAGTAACACTAATAGTTTGTCATATTTTTCACACATATTTCTATAACATATCACATAATTAAAATAACTATGCACCTAGCCTTTCCATTACGGTTCAAAATTTGTACCAACCATGAACCCAAACTATAAATTCCATTTTCACACATTGAGGGCCCCAACTCCTGAAATTATCTAAGGACTACTCCAAATATTAGGAAACACATCAATCACATAAAAAATATGAGATACATGACTATAAAAAAAATTATATACCAAAACAATACAAGAGGATTTACAACTCTTTCCCATAGGAAGATTGATATAGGAATCAACATATGGTTAGTAAAATGCTTGAATCATATAGTAATATAACTTCTAGACTATACTTGGAAATCTAATAATTATGTTTCACGCTCTTTAAAAACCCATGAGGCCTATGTTATTATAAACTCGATATCATAACCTTTGAATATGTAGTCTCATCAAATATAGTAGGATCTAGAGCCATCACGATGAGAAAAAGTTATACTAATCTCAAAATGGAGAGAAAAAATTACTTGGATCACAATGAATGTTTATATATCTATTTAGTCTCATAAAACAATTTCTTTTCACCCTCAAATTATTGGTGTGAGACCAAACTATAGTAATTTTCTTGTCCCGTATTTCCGTCTACATACTGGCTAGCTATCAATGAGTAGAACCATTCATTAGATAGGGTTCACCAATAAGGATTAGAGTATAAATTGATGATTTTTATTTGGAAGAACATGAATGTTCGTGACTGCACACTATATGATGGAAGCACCCATATTCTTCTACCCAGGAATGATTTCATAGGGATATCAATTCACCAATAGGTAATTAATGTCCAAATTAAATGATATATTGGCCATCGCACCCATGTTGGTCTTCGTGGTCTAAAAACCAAACTCATGAACCCATTAACACAATTACCATATGTTCATACTAAATTTATCCCATGACCAATAACACTAAAAACCATCATTTGGATTGAATATCTTTAATACCACTATAACATGTTATGAAAAACTGTGGTCCTATCCGGACTAGTTGTAGTGTGACAGTGTCACTCAATGCCTAAATAAAATTTTCCATGGGATGGTGAAAAGAATCTAGTAGTTATATTTCACAATATGGTATTATATTCAATATAAAAACCAAGAAAAAAATATTTACAACACACGGGATAACCTAAATTACCCGTAAGATATATATAATCAACTGGATTGTATAGAATTCATACATGGGGTAATAAATAAAAATACTTCCCATAAGGTCAGAACAATAGAAACAACTCATCTAAAAATTTATCTATACCTCAAGGCACTAAGGAGATACTCTTTGTTTTATGTACTGTGAGGTCACACACTAACAACATCGGTCTCCACAACCATCATGAATCCCAGTGCTTGAAAATGAATTATTATGATTCACCATAAATTAACTCCAAACAATCAATGCTAACTTTGCATCCATCCAAAACATCTATGAACCTATGCAGCATCTGTACAAACATAGCATTCGTGGTTACATGGCCATTTTAGTGGTGAGTATAAAAATACCAAGTGCAAAACCTCAAAAATAACCATTAGTGCACAACAAAACTATTAAAATCCAATCATAACATGATAATGGTACAGGATGATGTCAAAGAGTAAAACTAAAACATAGAGTGTACTCAAAGATCATGATACGAAATTTTACCTAAAAACAAATAATAATTATCTACATATGATTTACAATAAGGATTATAAAGTATTAAAAAAGGTAATAATTATCTTACCTTCAACCCCCAATATTCATATAGAAGAACTCAATATATTATTGAAAATCTCATTCATCACAGCCAACTATCTTAGAAATCCTACTCACAGGCCCATTAATTCCAAATGTTAAAAACAAGAAATTCATAGTAACCCATCCATGAATATTTTGTGGATTTCTCACTTCACAATAACACACCACAATTGAAAATTTATCCTTGTTGATATAGCATATCATGCCTTCGATAATAAGGGGGATACCTAACCCAACAAAAATATTAGATCGAGGACCTCATGCCTTGTCAAATGAGGCAAATATTGAAACATTATCAACGGAACATATTCTAGATAAGGGATCATGTTCCCTTGGTGTAGGGGGTAAATTCACATGTACCATGGTGTTAAGATAGAGGATCTCACAACTATGGTATGTGATAGAGATACAAAGAACCTATATATAAATAAAGATATATGATAACATTACTTACTATGTGATGGAGATACAGAAACCCAATTTTAAAAGTAAATGGGGGAACCATGCCTTACTGCAAGACACCTAAATCAAAAGGATAGTAACCCTAGTATAACTCTAAATACAACACATGATTCTCATTATCGAACAAAAAAATGAAAAATAAATAATATTCTAATATTGCCTAGAAAATGGTATCAAATAACCCTATGAACCACCTGATTGTGATATATATGATAGGATACTCAGGATGGGCTATTTACATAGCGAGTATTGGATCGAAATGAAAAATATAAATTTTATAATATCATATATTAGAGATATATTTTATGGGACTAAGGTATTATGCCATGAGTAATAATTAGGTATCACATCTGGGTCTTGAATCATCCATCTTAATGCTTGGATCACAATGTCATTGGGAGATAATTAAACCAATATGATGTTAAAATTTTAGACCTGAAAGAAGATTTTAATAATATTTAGAAAAGAATAGAGTTTATCATTCTTTTTCTTAATAAATTAAACCAATGAAATGTAAAAAAAATGAAATTACAAAGTGATATTCCAATGACATCTTTATGTTTCATCTTTTGTTTCAAATTTCACTAAGAATGAGTATAAAGAGGTCATCATAATGGACCACGTCAAGATGATATCTGAAACATATTTATTTGATGGGGAATACACCACTTTATTTTCCTCTATATATACATGTTTCTCATTCAATGTTAATACACTAGATGCACAAATCCATTCAAGAAAATGTGGAAGAAGTCTTAATGGAACAGTTCTTGTCCAAGACTTGAAATTCTTCATTATAAGGGTTGATTTAGTTCAACCTAGTGGAACCTCCATCCTTTGTGAGTATCATACATCATCACATGAATAAGCACCTAATCCTCCACCATATAAATATATCTATTTATTATTTAATTATAAAATCAACCCTTGATAAATTCATGATGAGTTTGGAGAACACCTCTTTAACCCGAGGATCTCGGTGCGCCTTACTTCATGACATCAACGTTCACTTTATTCCCTTATGGAATCATTGGTACCCATCATATATACATCATAATTAAAGAATAGTTATACCTTCAAAGAACACTAATAATGTATATAATGTTTAAATTATAAATGTTTTACCTCATCAAACCTGTTTGAAATTTTGATGCTACATAGTGTTCCCAATTTATCCAAGTGACACCCACATATAAGGATGAAGTTTGGTTTTCAAATATCCCAGCATTAATTATATCCCATATAAAATAAATTTTCAACATTTTGTTTCCCAAAAATAGGTTATAGATCTTTTCTAAAAGGGTAAGATTATTTATGGATGAAATGAGGATAGAAAAATCATTATTCACGCACAGTTCAATCTTGAAGAGCTCCTATATATATCCTAAAAACATCATCATGAGTCTACAGTTGATGAAAAGTGTGTCAAATATTTTCAGATTCATTTAACAATAAGAAAAAATATAATACAATACTTAATCCATGTTTTTTATGTTTTTCATCCCGAGGAGGCTAATTTCTCCATACCTTCCAAATAATTAAAGTGGTCACGTGGAACCACCATTTATCACTCCAATCACACCATTGATTTTTTTAAAATACAACTTTTAATACAATCATATCATTATCATCTATTATATTTACTATTTATTTGATACTCATTCCATTTTAACATATTCCAATGACATTTTTCCCATGGATATGTACACTATTGTTGTAACATCCCAGGTAAATAAAGAATAAAGAATATTAATATTTATTAATATTTTCGAATTAAATATTAATTTTAATTAAAAGGGGTTTCTAGGTTCGATAGCGTACTCGATACGCAACGATGAGTTTCTTTGAAAACTTACGTTGAACAAAAGTAATAAAATAATATTATTGTAAATGGTAGTTAACATGTAGCCGTTGTACTGGCGGGAATGGATATAAATAACTAAAATATGATTATATATGTTTTTAAATGTTTTTACATTTACCCAATAAAATATAAAGGCTTAAAATACGGAAAGAGTTCAATTTTAGGCATTTATACCCTAATTTTCACTAAGGGTTCACTTATCACCTTTTGACGGTGAACCGTCATTAAATATAGTTTTGATCAATCTTACAAATTCTATTGTACCAAAAATAACTCTTCTTTATAATCGGGACATCAAAATTTACCTTGTGTAAATTTTTGGTACCTTTCCGATAAAGTTCATTTTTTAATGAATAGTGTAAAATGTTGTATTTTAATTCAAAACCTCTTTTTAATCTAAGTTATTTATATGATTAGATTATCTTTTTAATTGGTTTTAATGTGAAATTAGAAAATATTTTTACCATTAAATCCAATAGTGGTCGTTGGAATTAATTTCACTTTGAAATCGGACTTAAACTAGTGTCAATCTTTTGATACTTATTGTTTCATAAAAACACGTTATTTGCTATGACAATGGGAATTAATTATTAAATTAATTAATGTGACTTATATATTTTGAATTTTTTAAAATAGACTTCATTTTTTAATTCGTAATATCAAATATAGTTTAGGGTGAATTTTTGGTAATTTTCTGAAAAACTTCAATTTTTGATGAATAGTGAAACCACTAAGTGGTACTTATAAAAACTGATTTTTCATTTAAATGAAATTTTTCCATCATTGTGTTTTGATTTTCAAAAATCCGACATACATGGTTGTCATTAAGAAGTAAAATGTGGTTCAATGAGATTAAAATAATTTTTTGGTGAATAGTAACTTAATAAGTTTTTAATAGCGATTAGTGGTAATTAGTGTAGTTTAAGGTAAAAATAATATTTTAATAATATGAGATGACCTAGATACATGTCCTACCCTCATTGGATGTGTCATTTCCGACCAAGACAAGCCATGGGTCAACTTGGGGACCCCATGGAGCCACTTTGTTTGGAAAATGACATAAATACCTTTTATTTAATGTTAGTGTAAAAAATGTCACAAACATGATATGTTTTACTAAAACAATTTTTAAATGGGGTTACACAAGTCAGTTTTTGATTATAAATAGTAATTGGAAAGATAAAAAGATTTACTACATCATAGTATTTTTTTTATAATTTTTAGACATTTAATAAATTAAATTATTTATGACATAATAATGATGCAGCGATGACATCATAATTTGACGATTTAAATAAAATGGAATGATAATGTAAAATCTATGAACTACACATGTCCAAAACTTATTGGATGGGTGGATTTAGAACCCTTATCACCTTATCCACGAATTGTATCAATGTGGGACCTTTTAAAACCGAAAGACATTTTCAAATAAAGTAATATTGCTTTACTTTCCAAAAGTTCCCCTCCTCTCCTCTTATAAAATGCCCCCACCTCTACCTCATTTCACACACTCCTCAAGCCTTTGGCTCGGCCAACCCCTGCCCATTTACTCTCTCCACAACCATCTCCTCATCTTAGAGGATTTCCTTTGGGCAGAATCCTTTCAAAGGAAGCCTTTAGGCTCAAATCAAAAGGAGTTATACTTTTAAAGGTAATTCATTCTCTAATGTTCATTTGTTTTATTTTGCTTCTCCAACCCCCTAAAATCTTTTTATATACTTCTTTTGTAACCAAAACAGTATCTTCAATATACTAGGATGTTGTTATAATATTTATTCGAGCTACACTCTCACACAACTACATCAAATTGTTAAAGAACATACGGTTTCCGTGGATGGCAAAATTCTGCCTCCTGAAACGATGATTGTTCAATACTCATTTAACACCTTCAAAGGTGGCCATTATGATGTCACTATTTTTATATATGATATATAATATTTTTATGTTTTACTTATGCTTCTGTATTTTTCATTTTTTTCTTACCTTTATGGATTCCATTATGGGTATACGCGATATCTTCATTTTAGGAAGTGCGGACTACCGCCCCCTCAAAGTGATGTGATTCGTTAATGCCATACGTGGGACGTATAAAGGATGGATTTAATGTTATTATATATGATGTTATACTGGAATTATTATATACCTCTATATAATTATTATTTCTTTCCATTAAAGTATGATATAGAAATGAAAGTAGCGTTCATGCGTACGTACGGCTTACCGTCTCCATGAATGGTGCTTTTCATTTCTTATCCCCAAATGTAATGTACTATTATAAGTACATGTATATAATGGATATATATGATGAATGATACATCTAAATTATGAATATAATTCTGTAATTAAAATATACATACCTCTCATTTAGTTTTAATTCCATTAATATGACAAAGAAATGAAAGTAGTGTTCATGCGTACGTACGGCTTACCGTCTCCATGAACGGTGCATTTCATTTCTTACCTCTAAATGATTATGTAATATTATAAATACATGTATTTGATGGATATATATGATATATATTATATCCAAATCAGGAATGTCATTCTGGATATAAAGAACCTTTGACCACACAAACAACATGTAATTGTAAGAAGTCCACTTTCGACTTAAGAACCAAATATCGACAAAACAATCATTATTAACTTAATGATTACATAATGTTTATAAAATGGAAATAAGTGATATAAAAGGAATAATAAGCTTGAAAAAGGTTCTTAATCAAGTAAAAATTAACTCAAGTTTATTATTCAGGAGATTAAAGAACGATCGAGTCAAATCGGACCCGAGGTAAGGGATCCTACTCTTCTCTTTCTTTTTAAGTACACTCTTTTATGTATTTCCTTTTAAAGCTCATCTTTATTGTTATTGGGATGTTATTTTATATTAATCTTACTGTAATTTTTATGTTCATGTGATGAGAGACCCTATTCTCTCTCATCAATCCATTTTGGAAGTTTTGAGTGGCGCCGTTAGGCTGCCGAATTTTCGTAAGAGATCTAACCTCTCTCTTTCTTTTTAAGTACTCTCCTTTATGTCACATCTTTTAAGATCCTATTTTTATGATGGGGGATGTTATTTTATATTCCTCTTGCTTTAATGTTTATTTTAATGTGATGAGATACCCTAGTTGAACTCATCAATCCATTTTTTGGAAGTTTTAAGTGGCGCCGTTAGGCTGCCGAGTTTTCGTAAGGGATTTTTCATATCACTTTTATTCCTGTGAGATTTATGCTAAATTTTCCACAATTTCCTTTGAGTGGTGTATGTAATGACCATTATTTTACTCATTGTGTAATATTATTTAATTTATGAGTATTTACATCAATGTTGTATTGTCCTCCCTTCATGGGGCGTATTTTTTCAAAGATACCCAAGTCGGTAAGGGAACCTTTCACCCTCCTCTTTTTAAAAGACTTCTTTTGTTGGGTCTTTTAATTTACATATTTTTATGTTGGGATATGTTCTCATATATCCTTATTGATGTAACTTTTATGTCCAAGTGATGAGATACACTTTTTATCTCTCATCAACTCATTTTGATGTGACGTTGTTAGGCTGTCAAGGGAACTTCTTAACCCAATTTCGATTTCTTTGGGTTCAACATGTAGTTATTGAATATGTCATCCTTTGAATGTGTGTGAATGACCTTTGATTATTTTAAACTTAATATCCACTTATATTTGGTGTATTCATTTGTCACACATAATTATGTAATTAATTTATCCTTAAACCAAGGATACCGTCTTTGTAAGGGACTTCGTCTCAATCTCCTTTCATTGAGGCATATTTCATTTTATACACAACTTTCTTTTATACGGTGTATAAACCCCTTTGACTTTTACTTTTATACAAAAGTAATCTTTTTCTACGAAGCGTTTTACTAAACAACAAAAAGGAATGTTTTTTTGACGTACGCGGTGACACCGACCTTTTCCGTCGCCGCGAGTATTATTTGGTATTTGGCTTCCTCAACAAGCCGTTATGTTTTTAAAATGAAATAAATACCATATACTCTTTTATGTATTTTGGTATTGAAAATGGTTTTGATAAAGGATTCTATTATGATATATTGTGATTGAAATGTGGAAATGTCATCATTCCTTTATATTGGTTTTATGTTTTTTGATTTTATATTGGTACTTGGACATTTGACGGGTGGTTACGTGATAAACCATATGACGGGTGGTGCCGTGAATACCAGGATGGGTGGTTACGTTATAACCTCCAATGCATTGGTTATGGAAGTCGGCCGTATGGCTATTCCAATAAGTATGTATGGAAATTGGCCATATGGCTATTCCATTAAGTGATATGTGTGGAAGTCGACCGTATGGTTATTCCATTGAAGTATGTTTATGTCCCAAGTTACCTTTATATATGTTATGTGTTCTTTATATGGGTTTTATGGTAATCCTTTGGTTACAAAAAGGTAAGTAATGATACTTTTTTTCAGTGAAGAGTTTTTACTACTTCATGAAGGTGAAAAGTATTACATTGATAAATTATTCATGGTTTACTTGTTGTTTTGAAAAACTAACAGTTTTCATTCTTTGTGTATCCCTTACTGAGCTTCTTATGCTCATCCCAAGTTTTTGAAATGTTTTTTACAGGACTTAGCGTGGAATAGGTCCAAGGATGGGATCAAGGGAAATTCATGCTACCTAAAACATGGAACTATATATGTTTCTTTTTAAGAGTTTTTATTTTATGGAAATTTAGTAAAAGCGACTACTTTGTAATATTTTGAGATGTAATAGTTATGTCCTAATTCTCTAAAACTCTAAACCTGATATGATCCTCAATGTGATTTACTCATTTAATTCAATATTAAGTAAGGTTTAAGGCTGGGGCCTTATAGTTGGTATCAAAGGTCGGTTTAGATAACTTTAGAGGTTAGGGTATTCTTTAAGAATAAGTGACATCACCATAATGGTTAGGATTTCAGAAAGAGTCCTAGTTTTAGATAAAGTGAATGAGTAATTATATCTTAGTGTTTATCTTACTCATTAGTACATGATGGTTTTGTTGATATACTCACAATTACCTTTTTGGTTTTAGTAAATGGCTGGATCTAGCAGGCACTAGAGAGACAACAGGTTTGAAGGAAACAGTGGTGGTTCTCTGATTAAGATACTAGATAAAATGGGGGATTCAATGAGGAATATCATGGTTGTTCTAAACCAACTATCAAGGAGTCATGATCAACCACTTAAACCTTGGTATTTTCTGTGATGCATCATGTATGAGATGACCAATCGATGTGGAAGTTCAGGTAATAATTATAAACGTAACCATTAGAGTTTATATAATCCTTACTTTTGAGGTAATTATGGGTTATTATATGATATGATGGAAAATGAAAGGCATGAGATAAACTTGAGGTTAAAATATGTTATGTTTATTTTTGAAGATTTTATCTCTTTTTGGGGAATGTTTTAAGAATTATATTGTTTTGGAAAAAGAAAAACACGCAGACCGTTTGACAACCCGTTGCGTTGGACAAAGCTGCGGGAATCGAACCCACAACCAAAGTGCGACTGGTATTTATCGCCTACCACT
Source organism: Viscum album (assembly GCA_963277665.1). Taxonomy (NCBI): domain Eukaryota; kingdom Viridiplantae; phylum Streptophyta; class Magnoliopsida; order Santalales; family Viscaceae; genus Viscum; species Viscum album. The sequence continues at coordinate 1,381,445,466 of OY728127.1, forward strand.
GGACTACGTGAAGTCCCTGGTTAGTTTTACAAATTCCGTTTAGTTATATAATTTTATCAATTAAGAGTAAGTTTATTTTGGGTTATTTATGAAAATGATTATCTATCATGAAGGATTTGTGATTAGGATAATTACTTTTCAATACGAGACTTTAGGAGCAACTGATGTTGTTTGGAGATAAATGTTACGATTTAACTTGGAAGACTGTGTGACTATATCCTTCAAATAGTTGGGTTTCAATCTTAGATTGGTTTACTTTGAAGAATTTTATGGAAAAATTGATTATATAATGGTTCTCATTGATCCTTGGGTTTTGTTGGACAAATTTTGGAGATTAAGAATAGATTTTCTTTTTATAAAGGGTTATCCTTTTCTAGATTATCTGACCTTGTACTAACCTTTTTGGTTTTGTTTTTGTTTAAAGACTAAAGACATGGGATGTATATAGTTCTCTTTGGTGGATTAAGTGATTCTCTAGAAGTTTATTATAGTACTCTTAATGTGAACAAGTCTCCCTAAATACTCGTCTTTTGGAAAAAAAATATGAGTTTGATTAAGGAATCTAGTAAAAGTTTAAAGTCAACATGATAAGTGATTATGTTTCCATATGAATAAATTCCTCAACAAAAAGTAGCTTAAAACAAAAACGTTGTCTATTAACTTTTCCTACTGGGGAATCAAATACCGTTTAACCCATCACAAGTTTGTGATTTCTTGTGGTTAACTTTCTCCTAAACATGTTTTCTATCACTCTCCCTCGGAACATAACCCTTGGTTTTACCCTCCATGTCCATGTTTTCTTACATGGAATCCTAGTATGGGTTAACTCGGGTGACCTCTATAATCCCCTTTCTTTATTTTAAAGTGATAGTTTAATTTACTCCTTTTCCGATTTGGGGCTTTCAATGATGTTTCCAAGACCAATTTTAAAATTGCGAGGACGCAATTCCAAAAAGGGGGGAAGGATGTAACATCCCAGGTAAATAAAGAATAAAGAATTTTCATATTTATTAATATTTACGAATTAAATATTAATTTTAATTAAAAGGGGTTTTTACGTTCGATAGCGTACTCGATACACAACAATGAGTTTCTTTGAAAACTTACGTTGAACACAAGTAATAAAATAATATTATTTTAAATGGTAGTTAACATGTAGCCGTTGTACTAGCGGGAATGGATATAAATAACTAAAATATGATTATATATGTTTTTAAATGTTTTTACATTTACCCAATAAAAGGTAAAGGCTTAAAATATGGAAGGAGTTCAATTTTAGGCATTTATACCCTAATTTTCACTAAGGGTTCACTTATCACCTTTTGACGGCGAAACGTCATTAAATATAGTTTTGATCAATCTTATAAATTCTATTGGACCAAAAATAACTCTTCTTTAGAATCGGGACATCAAAATTTACCTTGTCTAAATTTTTGGTACCTTTCCGATAAAGTTCATTTTTTAATGAATAGTGTAAAATGTTGTATTTTAATTCAAAACCACTTTTTAATATAAGTTATTTATATGATTAGATTAACTTTTTAATTGTTTTTAAAGTTTAATTAGAAAATATTTTTACCATTAAATCCTATAGTGGTCGTTGAAATTAATTTCACTTTGAAATCAGACTTAAACTAGTGTCAATCTTTTGATACTTATTGTTTCATAAAAACTCGCTATTTGCTCTGACAACGGGAATTAATTATTAAATTAATTAATGTGACTTATATATTTTGAATTTTGTAAAATATACTTCATTTTTGAATTCGTAATATCAAATATAGCTTAGGGTGAATTTTTGATAATTTTCTGAAAAAACTTCAATTTTTGATGAATAGTGAAACCACTAAGTGGTACTTATAAAAACTGATTTTTCCGTTTAAATGAAATTTTTCCATCATTGTGTTTTTATTTTAAAAAATCCAACATACATGGTTTTCATTAACAAGTAAAATGTGGTTCAATGAGATTAAAATAATTTTTTTGTGAATAGTAACTTATTAAGTTTTTAATCGCGATTAGTGGTAATTAGTGTAGTTTAAGGTAAAAATAATATTTTAATAATATGAGATGACCTAGAAACATGTCCTACCCTCGTTGGCTGTGTCATGGCCGACCAAGACAAGCCATGGGTCAACTTTGGGACCCCATGGAGCCACATTGGTTGGAAAATGACATAAATAACTTTTATTTAATGTTAATGTAAAAAATGGCACAAACATGATATATTTTACTACAAAAATTTATAAATGGGGTTATACAAGTCAGATTTTTTATTATAAATAGTCTTTGGAAAGATAAAGATATTTCCTACATCATAGTAGTTTTTTTATAATTTTTAGACATTAAATTAATTAAATTATTTATGACATAATAATGATGCAGCGATGACATCATTATTTGACGATTTAAATAAAATGGAAAGATAATGTAAAATATATGAACTACACATGTCCAAAACATATTGGATGGGTGGATTTCGAACCCTTATCACCTTATCCACGAATTATATCAATGCGGGACCTTTTAAAACCGAAACACATTTTCAAATAAAGTAATATTGCTTTACTTTCCAAAAGTGCCCCTCCTCTCCTCTTATAAAAGGCCCCCACCTCTACCTCATTTCACACACTCCTCAAGCCTTTGGCTCGTCCAAACCCTGCCCATTTACTCTCTCCACAACCCTATCCTCATACTAGAGGATTCCCTTTGGGCAGAATATTTTCAAAGGAATCCTTTAGGCTCAAATCAAAAGGAGTTACACTTTTAAAGGTAATTCATTCTCTCATGTTCATTTGTTTTATTTTTCTTCTCCAACACCCTAAACTCTTTTTATTTACTTCTTTTGTAACAACACCAGTATCTTCAATATACTAGGATGTTGTTATAAGGTTTATTTGAGCTAAACTCTCACACAAATACATCAAATGGTTAAAGAACATACGGTTTCCGTGGATGGAGAAATTTTGCCTCCCGAAACGATGATTGTTCAATACTCATTTAACACCTTCAAAGGTGGCCATTATGATGTCACTATTTTTATATATGATATATAATATTTTTATTTTTTACTTATGCTTCTGTATTTTTCATTTGTGTCATACCTTTATGGCTTCCATTATTGGTATACGCGGTATCTTTATTTTAGGAAGTGCGGACTACCGCCCCCTCAAAGTGATGTGATTCGTTAATGCCATACGTGGGACGTATAAAGGATGGATTTAATGTTATTATATATGATGTTATACTGGAATTATTATATACCTCTATATCATTATTATTTCTTTCCATTAAAGTCTGATATAGAAATGAAAGTAGCATTCATGCGTACGTACGGCTTACCATCTCCATGAACGGTGCATTTCATTTCTTATCCCCAAATGTAATGTACTATTATAAGTACATGTATATAATGAATATATATGATGAATGATACATCTAAATGATGAATATAATTATTTAATTAAAATATACATACCTCTCATTTAGTTTTAATTCCATTAATATGACAAAGAAATGAAAGTAGTGTTCATACGTACGTACGGCTTACCGTCTCCATGAACGATGCATTTCATTTCTTACCTCTAAACGATTATGTAATATTATAAATACATGTATATGCTGGATATATATGATATATATGATATCCAAATCAGGAATTTCATTCTGGATATAAAGAACCTTTGACCACACAAACAACATGTAATTGTAAGAAGTCCACTTTCGACTTAAGAACCAAATATCGACAAAACAATAATTATTAACTTAATGATTACATAATGTTTATAACATGTAAATAAGTGACATAAAACGAATAATAAGCTTGAAAAAGGTTCTTAATAAAGTATAAATTAACTCATGTTTATTATTCAGGAGATTAAAGAACGATCGAGTCAAATCGGACCCGAGGTAAGGGATCCTACTCTTCTCTTTCTTTTTAAGTACACTCTTTTATGTATTTCCTTTTAAAGCTCATATTTATTGTTATTGGGATGTTATTTTATATTAATCTTACTGTAATTTTTATGTTCATGTGATGAGATACCATATTCTCTCTCATCAATCCATTTTGGAAGTTTTGAGTGGCGCCGTTAGGCAGCCGAATTTTTGTAATAGATCTAACATCTCTCTTTCTTTTTAAGTACTCTCCTTTATGTCACCTCTTTTATGCACCACTTTTTATGATGGGGGATGTTATTTTATATTCCTATTGCTGTACATTTTATTGAAATGTGATTAGATACCCTACTTGATCTCATCAATCCATTTTTTGGATGTTTTAAGTGGCGTCGTTAGGCTGCCGAGTTTTCGTAAGGGATTTTTCATCTCACTTTTATTCCTGTGAGATTTATGATACATTTGCCACAATTTCCTTTGAGTGGTGTATGTAATAACCATTATTTTACTCATTTTGTAATATTATTTCATTTATGAGTACTTACATCAATGTTGTATTGTCCTCCCTTCACGGGGCGTATGTTTTGAAAGATATCCAAGTCGGTAAGGGAACCTTTCACCCTCCTCTTTTTAAAAGACTTATTTTGTTGGGTCCTTTAATTTACATATTTTTATGTTGGGATATGTTCTCATATATCCTTATTGATGTAAATTTTATTTCCAAGTGATGAGATACACTTTTTATCTCTCGTCAACTCATTTTGATGTGACGCCATTAGGATGTCAAGGGAACTTCTTAACCCAATTTCGATTTCTTTGAGTTCAACATGTAGTTACTGAATATGTCATCCTTTGAATGTGTGTGAATGACCTCTGATTATTTTACACTTAATATCCACTTATATTTGGTGTATTCATTTGTCACACATAATTATGTAATTGATTTATCCTTAAACCATGGATACCGTCTTTGTAAGGGACTTCATCTCAATCTCCTTTCATTGAGGCATAGTTCGTTCTATACACAACTTTCTTTTATACGGTGTATAAACCCCTTTGACTTTTACTATTATACAAAAGGAATCTTTTTCTACGAAGCGTTTTACTAAAAGAAAAAAAGGAATGTTTTTTTAACGTACGCGGTGACAACGACCTTTTCCTCCACCGCGAGTATTATTTGGTCTTTGGCTTCCTCAACAAGCCGTTATGTTTTTAAAATGAAATAAATACCATATACTCTTTTATGTATTTTGGTATTGAAAATGGTTTTGATAAAGGATTCTATTATGATATATTGTTATTGAAATGTGGAAATGTTATCATTCCTTTATATTGGTTTTAAGTTTTAGTATTTTATATTGGTACTTGGACATTTAACGGGTGGTTACGTGATAAACCATATGACGGGTGGTGTCGTGAATACCAAGACGGGTAGTTACGTTATAACCTCCAATGCATTGGGTATGGAAGTCGGCCGTATGGCTATTCCAATAAGTATGTATGGAAATTGTCTGTATGGCTATTCCATTAAGTGATATGTGTGGAAGTCGACCGTATGTTTATTCCACTTAAGTATGTTTATGTCCCAAGTTACCTTTATATATGTTATGTGTTCTTTATATGGGTTTTATGGTAATCCTTTGGTTACAAAAAGGTAAGTAATGATACTTTTTTTCAGTGAAGAGTTTTTACTACTTCATGAAGGTGAAAAGTATTACATTGATAAAGTATTCATGGTTTACTTGTTGTTTTGAAAAACTAACAGTTTTCATTCTTTGTGTATCCCTTACTGAGCTTCTTATGCTCATCCCATGTTTTTGAAATGTTTTTCATAGGACTTAGCATGGAATAGGGCCAAGGATGGGATCAAGGGAAAGTCATGCTACCTAAAACATGGAACTATACATGTTTCTTTTTAAGAGTTTTTCTTTTATGGAAATTTAGTAGAAGCGACTACTTTGTAATCTTTTGAGATGTAATATTTATGTCCTAATTCACTAAAACTCTAAACCTGAAAAGATCCTCAATGTGAATTACTCATTTAATTCAATATTAAGTAAGGTTTAAGGTTGGGGCCTTATAATTGTTCTTACGGGCCACGTCACTTTTGATGCCTTTTCGTTTATTTCGAAGACTGTTTTTTTAGGAACCACCAAACATACATCCCTGCCTCATGGATTAAACACTACAATAATGTCATACATATACTACCCTATTTATCACATATTGATTTCCCTCCTCTAATTAGTAACCACATTACACAACATCCATCATCATCAACATCCTACCGAAGTTATTGATATCCCTCTCCCCACGAGAATAAAACTGAACCCTTTTCAAGAGCCACCTCTGATGACCCCCATTATCCATATGAATCTAACCTAAGTTATGGTGATTAATATTCAAACCCTACTAGTAATATATTCCTAAAAATAAAAAAAAATATTTGAGGGAAAAATGGTGACCAATGGAATGCTCAACCACCCATTATGAATTAATGATTATTTATATCAAATAACAAATAAAATAGATTGATGTAGAGTTTTGGATATAATTAAGTATCATGAATGAAAAAATTTTATTAATCTTAAATTAAAATGACTCTCACATGGAACGAATTTTAATAATAAAACAGATTACTCTAATTCATGCATTATCTCGCCATTATGGACACTACAATTCTAATCAGGCATTCAAATGAAAATATTTTTCCTTCAAATCATTGTCAAGGTAAAATCATTATTGGGTATTGAATAAAAGAAAATTGTGTAATAAAAATAAAAATCTCTATTATTGAATAAGGATCATTAAATGTTGAAATATTATTCTACATTGATGTCATTAGAAATTCCAATCAAATTTTTCATCACTAACAGATTCTCCATGATCTCCTCTATATTATAATTCACCAATGAAAAACAAAAAACCCTCTTAAGGATATATGCAAAAATTAGTTTCATTGATCATGTGAAAGTTATATAGACGGAATATTAGGTCAATGAATTAATTGAATTGCTTAACTAATTATTTAATATATTCCATTAACTACACCTATGACTTTGAAGTATCATTAGAACCAATTTTAAAGGAACTTACAACATTAATAAGGTCAATCCCACATTACAGACTCAACCATAATTATGGTTCATGATCATATAAATAATTAATTATTTATAAGCATTTCATTAAAATTTCACATTAACAGACTAAAAATAATAAAATACTATGATTATATCAATCGAAGGCTCTACAGTTCTCATATTCCTATATGAAATCCTAAATTTATATGTAAATGAAACCTATAAGTATACCCAATGTTCAAAATTTAAAAACCAAAATCATCATATCACCATTGAGATCATGAAAAAATTATTTATTTTTTTTATAAATATAAACTATCCTATAAATATTAAAATTATAGTAAAACACCAAAACCCATCCTCAGGGTAAACACAATATATTTGGATAAATTGAAAAATTGGAAAAAAAAATTAAAATGTCATAATCTCTGGTAAATTTAAAATTTTACATATGAGAAGGTATTTGGATTCTGAAACTCAAAATTGAGAAAAGTCTCACTCAGGTAAAATCTGGTCAACTGTAAACAATCTCCAATAGAATTAAAATTAATATTCTTATAATGATACTCTTTTAGAACACCTCTAAACTATAGATATTTATTTAATTTTTTTTAATATGTCTTATCTATATGATATATCCAAATTATTATCATGATATAAGACATAATCTATATAAAAACATATATATGTGTAAGTTTCATGTTTTACATCACTTCTTAATGTACTTTTAATGAATTTAATTACACTAAAAAATTATAATCCCATACATCATATTTATTTAGTGATTCATAAACCATATTCCACTATGTAGTGAGCCCTATTATTCATTCCTGTTAGATTTTTTTTGGTTAAAAATCATCTAAACCATAACAATGATGATTCATGGATAGTTGAGTAGGTAAATATTTACTAAAATCTAATAATTAGAAAAACTAAAATCTATCCCTCTCATATCATAAATATTAGTGTTTTATAAATATTATTCACCTAAAAATCATAGTGTGATTTTGTTACATGAATTTTAGGTTTATCCATTTCTAGTATTCCTTACAGAAGAAAATCCAAGGGCACCATGCTTTGGTAGAAAAAACTTGGATGAATGATCAAATTCATTCCATGTGCCTCTAAGGAAATAATCTCACACTTATTATTTAATGGGGTTTATTTTCAAATTATCAATAGTTTATCAAAAATAACATGTATATTAAACATTTTTAGTATGATTAAATCATTATTATCTTATGTTTTATTCCATATATGTATTCATGTTTGCTGGAATCCTATTCTGGGGTATGGAAAAAAATTACTTAATTTTTTCTTAGTACAGCATATTGGATGACCAGGGTAATCTTAATTCAAGAACTTCACAGTTTTTTCACATACTTAATCTGATTCACCAAAGATTACATCATTTTGGTTTTTTACTATTTTTGAAAACAATGATAGTTTTTTTTGTTTCTATTTACTTTTTAAAATAATTTAATGACAAGAAAATATTCCTTATCAGGCAGTCCTAAAAAATAAATTATAAATCAATATATTGTTTGAAGGATTGGTTTTCAGTTCTAACATTATTCCCCTTTGTTTTTTTATAAATTTAGTTTGATAATCCACATAGTGGTGTAGTTTGTTATTCAAACACTTCATTATTTGTATGGGTACAATAATTAATATAAATAATGTAATAATAAATATACCATGTTAATGATTCTGTATATGTGATATACCATTCAATTATATATTCTTTTTCCATCAATATAATGATATTGTCGCTCATGCGTATGTACGGATTACCGTCTCCATGAACACGATGATATTCATTCCCCATCATAATCATTCAAGAATAATTTTTATTTTTTGATTCAAAATAATGTTTATGAACATAATATAATTCTATATGTGAATCAAATACATCATATTCATAAAAAAACATGGCTTATGTAACCAAGAATATAAACGAAAACGAATCAATCAACACCCAAAATGATGATACTACTAAAATATTATTAACAAATAAATATTAAAAGATCATATATGATATCATATTTATGTATATGGTTCTTATTTATTTAATCATAATTATTTTACTTTTATATAGGAGTTTAACAAACCCTCATCCAAGGAAAAGTACAAGGTAAGGGATAATTTCACAATCTCATTATTATTCAAGGTTGTTTTTACGTAAGTATCTAATGGGACTTCATTATCATCATAATCCATGTTTTCTTAAAAATATTACTCAAAAATTATTTACTACTTAGTATAATATGGGTTAAATTCATTTATAGCCTTATTTTACCATACATTTTTTGAAAGGAATCTTTTCGTCATTTTCCAAACAAGGTACTTTTTTACCTTTTCGACAAAATTAAGGTAAGAATGTCTTTTTCTAACTTATACAGCGGGTGTGGCTATATTACACCATTATATCATTTTCAAAACTTCCATTACAATATTTTAATAATATTTTCAAAATAAATGTTTTGTTTTATAATTATATGACTCTTAAATGATTTCAAAATATAATGATATTTTTCTCCAAAAAAGTTTTGATTTCATCTATGTCAAAATCCATTGATGGATTTTACGCTTATTTGAAGTTTATTTATTATGATACAAAACTTCCAAATAGTATTGAAGGTTTTTTAATATGTTTGACTGTGGATGTGATATTTTTATACCATTCACGGTATATGGATAATGTATTGTCATTTCGTGTGCTAGTTTTAATTCGAATGTTTATGTTATGTTTAAACCTATTCATGTGAGGAATGCAATGGACTTAACAAGTGATGGGTGGAGCCTGCTATAGCTCCTCGATGCATCGGTTGGTCTTATGAGACAAACTAGTGTCTTGGCACAAGGCCTTGACAAAATCTTATCTGTAGTCTTGGCACAAGGCCTTGACTATGTGGTTATGAATTCTGGAAATATGGATTCCATCATTATGAAAGTAGCTTTTTATATTGCAAGTGATTATTCGACTGGTATAATATCCATGAGAATAAGTAAATGGAATTATTTTATTTTATCATTGCTATATTATTCTTAATTTTATGTTTAAAAATCTTTTTTTAGTCATATGCATTGCCTTAAATTTTGATGCTTATTTATGAATGTTTCCACTATATTGTTATCCTTATTGAGCATTTTTACTCGCCCCTTTCTATATTTTATTTTTCCAAAGATGTGAAAAAGTATTTTATGGTTGACCTGTAAGGATAGGATAACGATATAAGTTCGTTCAAATGGGGAAAAAATTTTGTTGATGTTTTTATTTCATTATGTAATGTAAAACTTATGAATGTGTCTAGTACTTCCAAGGATACTAAACTGGTCAGTCTTTCAGGATTTAATCTCTTGTGATCATGCCAATGTTATGTAACAATGGACTGACTTGGCTGACTAGGGTCGGGGAATTACACATAGTACTATCAACCATGCTCCATTCAAGTGTTACCTCCTCGGTCATCTATTATTATGTCGTTTCCCATATCCTTACCGATAACCATGAAGTCTCCTCAAGTACCAATGGATGCATGTTAAAGGTGTCAGAATGAATCTGTAGCCCATCACCAATTAATATTTTAATTATATCTAGTATGGATAAATTTTCTTGAATATGTTCATAATAAAATAAATGAAATAAAAAATAAACCACATCAATCCTTAGGTTCTCAAGTTATACTCCTGATCTACCAATCATAGATTGTCCAGTACCGGATGTCTCTAAAAATAGTATATTATCTTAATAGGAACATTTATTATTCCAAGTAATATATCTAAATAATTCCAAGTCACTAGGATCAATTTTTAATCCAATAAGAATGTCCAAGGCATTCTATGTCTAGAGGAAATAATTTGGAATCCAATTATATTTTCCAAGACATTCTTATTCAATTTGATCAATTCTAAATCCTAGGATATTGTATGAGGAATTATAAATTAGTATAATAATAACTAAATATAAGGAAATAATCATAGTAATTCCCAATAAATATGGTTATGGTAGAATATAATGATATTTTAAATTTAATTCCAAATCCAAAGAATCATTATTGAATCCGGGGAATTTTTACAAAGACTTCCAAGTAAATAGTTTCAAGTGTAAATATAGGGAAATTATCTTAATTATTTTAAATCAAAGGGATAATTTCCAAACCCATAGAAATTATCCAAGGCATTATAAATCCATGAGATCATGTAAAAATCCATGTAATTTTAAATCCATGTTCTCACAACTGAATCAAATGTGTGTTTATAAGGCCATCTTATTCAATAGTACATTAATTAATCAAATCATTTAAATTAGTTATTTGAGGTCTGAAGTAATAGGTACATACAAAGGATCCATTAAACCTTCTTTTTAATCCCTATAATAACCATATGGTTTCCCATTTTTTCTATTTTTAAATTTCTGATGTTAGATCACCTCATGTGGTTGATAAGGTGTAGTACACACTCACCAAAAAATATACATGAAAAACAAAAAGCATTAATTTAAATAAATTAAACAAAATAAGAATAATTCATGTTTTAAAATCAAGTTCATGTTATGTCAATGTGATTACACAATGAAAAGTTTAATAAAAATCGTAATACATTAATGGATATGTTTAATTCAACCTACTATTGTATAAAATAATTCCACTTGATATGAATTGGCCACTGCTTCATGTTCTAATGATGGAAGACAAATAAGTAATAGAAACAACTAGAATAGAAAATATATAGGCATTGATACCATAATACCACTATAAATATAACTGAATTGAGAAATTTACAACATAGAAGTATATAATCACCTATAGTGTGTCATAATAACAAACAAAATTTAATTATATAGAGAAATAAGTGAGAAATCATAAAGAAGAAGAAGGTGGGAGACTTTTGTACGGGTGGCTACTGATTATATGAAGACGGAAAAATAAAGGGTTTGGTTATTAAAAACATCAAGTACATTTATTTAATTTATTAGTTTTGAAGCTACTAGGAACGATACATGGTTTTTCTATAGGGATTTCCAAACCGTGCACCAAATATGTGGTTCCTCATTGTTTTATAAACCACACATTGTATGTTTTTGTTGCACTATTAGGTAAACCATGCACCAACCAAATGAGGCACACCAATAGTTTTTCATATTTTTCACACATATTTCTCTAACATATCACATAATTAAAGGAACAATGATCCCAGCCTACCCATTAGGGTTCAATATTAGAACCAACCATGAACTCACACTGTAACTTCCATTTTAAAACATTTAGGTCCCCCAACTGCTGAAATTATCTGAGGAACACTCCAAATATTAGGAAACACATCAATCACATAAAAATATAATGTGATACATGACTTGAAAAAAAAATCATATACCTTAACAATACTAGAGGATTAACAACTATTTCCCATTGGAATATTGTGTAGGATTCTACATATAGTTAGAAAAATTCATGAATCATATAGATAGATAACTTCTAGATGCTACTTAGACATATAATAATTAATTTTCTCATTCTCTAAAACCCCATGTGGCTTCTGTTGTTATAACCTAGATATCATAACCTTTCTATATGATGTCTCATCCAATAGAGCAGCAACTAGAACCATCACTTTGAGAAAAAATTTTACTAATCTCAAATTGGAGAGAAATAATTACTTTGATCACTCTGAAAGTTTATCTCTCTTTTTAGTCTCATAAAACAATGTCTTTTCAATCTCAAATTATTGGTGAGAGGCTAAACTATAGTAATTTTCTTATCACGTATTTCACTCTACATACTGGCTAGCTATCAATGAGTAAAACCTTTCATTAGATATGGTTCACCCATAAGTATTAGAGTATATATGGATGATTTTGATTTGGTAGAACATGAAAGTTCATGAATGGACACTATATGATGGAATTACCCATATTCTTCTCCCCTGGAATGATTTCATTGGGATATTAAATGACCAACATCTAATCAATGTCCTAGAGAAAGGATACATTAGAAATCACACCCATGTTGGTCTCCCTGGTCTAGAAACCAAACTTATTAACAAATTAACGCCATTACCATATGTTCATTACTAATTTATCCCATGACCAATATCTCTGAAAAGCATCCATTGGATAGAAATTCTATAATACCACTATAACTTGTTCCAAAAAACTATGGTCTTGTCAGGACCATTAGTAGTGTGAGAGTGTCACCCAATGCCTAAATCAAATTGTCCATGGGATGGTGAAAATAATTTAGTTGTTATATTTAATAATATGGGAGTCAATTCCCTATAAAAACCAAGAAAAATTTATTTACAATACATATGATAACCAAACATACCAGTAAGATATAGATAATCAACTAGATTGTATACAATTCATACATGAGGTAATAAATACCAATACTACCCATAAGGCCAGAACAAAGGAAACAACGCATTTAAAACTTTTCTATACCTCAAGGGACTGGGGAGATACTCTTTGTTTTATGTACACTAAGGTCACACTCTGACCACATTGGTCTCTACAACCATCCTGAATCACAATTCTCTACAATTAATTACTATGATTCACCAGATATTAACTTCAAACAAGCAACGCTAACTCCACATCCATCAAAATTATCTATGAACATATGCAACATCTATATAGACATAGCATTCCTGGGTACATGGACATTATTGTGCTGAGTATAAAAATGCAAACCAGAAAACCTCAAAAATCCCCAATAGCGCACAACAAAAATAGAAAACAAAAATCTTGACATGAGAGGAGTACATAAGGATGTCAAAGAGTAAAACCAAAACATAGAGTGTACTCATAGATCATGATACTAAATTTTAACTAAAATAATAATAATAATTATCCACATATTATTTACAATAAGGACACGAAACGATTCAAAAAAGGTAACCATTATCTTACATTCAACCCCCAATATTCATACAGAAGAACTCAATACATTATTGAAAATATCATTCGTCATAGCCAACTATCATATAAATCCAACTCACAAGCCCATTAATTCCATATGTTAATAACAATAACTTCATAGGGACCCTTCCATGAATATTGGGGGATTTCTCACCTCACAATAAAACATCATAATTGAACAGTTCTACTTGTTGATATAGGATATCATGCCTTAGATAACAAGGGGGATACCTAACCCAACAACATGATTATATGGAGGAACTCATTCCTTGAAAATGAGGTAGATACTAAAACATTATCAATGGAACATATTGTGGATAGGGGATCATGCACCTTGGTGTAGGGGGGAAATCAACATGTACATTGATGTTAAGATAGAGGATCTCACACCTATGGTATGATATGGAGATACAAAAAACCTATATATAAATAGAGATAGGTGACATCATTCATTACTATGTGATGGAGATATAGAAACCCATTTTTAAAAGTAAATGGGTGAACCATGCCTTGCTGCAAGACACCTCGATCGAGAGGATACTAACCCTAATATCACACTATAGACCACACATGATTCTCAATATCGAACCTAAAAAATGAAAAATAGGAAATATTCTTATATCTCCTAGAAAATGTCATTAGATAACCTAATGAACCACATGATTGTGATATATATGATAGAATACTTAGGAAGGGATATTTACTTAGTGAGTATTGAATCCAAATGAAAAATAAAAATTTTATCATATCATATATGAGAGATATATTTTTTGGGACATAGGGATTATTCCATGAGTAATTTTTAGGTATCACATATTTTTCTTGAATCATCCATCGTAATGCAAGTATCATCATGTCATTGGGAGATAATTAAACCAATACCATGTCAAAATTTTAGACCTGAAATAAGATTTTAATACTATCTAGAAAATAATTGGGTTGATCATACTTAGTCTTAATAAATTGAACCAAATAAAGGTAAAAAAATGAAATTACAAAAATATATTTCAATGATATATTTATATTTCATCCCTTGCTTCTAATTTCACTAAGGATGAGTATAAAGAATGGATCATAATGGACCACGTCAAGCTGAAATCTAAAACATATTTATTTTAGTGGGAATAAACCACGTGATTTTCCTCTATATATACATGTTTCTCATACTATTTTATTACATTAGATGCGCAAATCCATTCAAGACTATGTTGAAGTAGTCTTAATGGATCAGTTCTTGTCCAAGACTCCAAATTGTCCATAATAAGGGTTGAGTTAATTCAACCTAGAGGAGCCTCCATCCGTTGTGAGTAGAATACATGATCACATGAGTAATCACCTAATATTCCACCTTATAAATGTATCTATTTAAAATTTAATTATAAAATAAACCCATGATAAATTCATTATGACTTTGGGGAACACCTCTATAACCTGAGGATATCGGTGCGCCTTACCTCATGCCATCAACATTCACTTTAATCCCAAATGAAATCATTGGTACCCATCATATATAAATCATCATTTTAGAATAATTATACCTTACAAGAACACTATGAATGTATATAATGTTTAAATTATAAATATGTTTCCTCAACAAACCTGTTTGAAATTTGGATGCTACTTAGTCTTCCCCATGTATCCAAGTGACACCCGCATATAAGGAAGCAGTTTTGCTTTCAAATATCCCAACATTAATTATATCCCATAAAAAATCAATTTTCATCATTTTGTTTCCCAAACATATGTCATAGGTATTTTCTCTAAGGGTAAATTAATTTATAGATGTTATGAGGTCAGTAAAATAATTATTAATGCATAGTTAAATCTTGAAGAGCTCTTATATATATTCTAAAAACATCATCATGAGTTTACATTTGATGAAAAAAAGTATTAAATATTTTCATATTCATTTAACAATAATGTAATATAAAATACAATCCTTAATCCTTGTTTTTTATGTTGATCATCTAGTGGACACAAATTTCTCCATAATATCCAAAAAAATAGAGGGTTCACGTGGAACCCCCCTTTTATCTCTCCAATCTCACAATTGATTTTTTTTTAAAATATATATTTTAATGTAATTATTTCATTATCATCTATTATATTTATTATGTGTTTTATCATCTCTCTATTTTATCTTATTCCTAGGACATTTTCCCCAAGGGCATGTTCACCATTGTTCTTATGACCCACATTACTTTCGAAGCCTTTTTGTTTATGTCGAAGACTATTTTTTTAGGAACCTCCAATCATTCATCACTACCTCATGGATTACACACTACTATAATGTCTTGAATAGACTATATCCATCATCATCATCATCCAACCCAAGTGATTGAGATCCCTCTCCCCACACAAATAAAACTGAACCCTTTTCGAGATCCACCTCGGATGACCCCCAATATCCATATGAATTTGACCTAAGTTAGGGTGATTAATATTCAAACCCTACTATTAAAATATACCCGAAAATTAAAAAGAATTTGGGGGAAAATGGTAACCAATGGAAAGCTCAACCACCCAATATGAATTAATGTTGACTTATGTCAAATAACAAAGAAAATAGATTGATATAGAGTATTTGATATAATGAAATATCATGCATGAAAAATTTTTATTAATCATAAATGAAAATGACTCACATGGATCAACTATTATTAATAAAAAAAATTACTCTAATTCCAGGATTATCTATCCATTACAAATAGTACAATTCAAATCAGTCATTCAAATGAAAATATTTTTCATTCAAATCATTTTGATGGTAAAATCATTAATGGGTAACGAATAAAAGTAAATTGTGTAATCAAAATAAAAATTTCTTATCTTGAATAAGGATCATTCATTGTTGAAACATTTTCCACACTGATTTCATTATAAAATCCAATAAATTTTTTCATCACTAATAGATTCTTCGTGATCTCCTCTAAAGTATAATTCACCAACAAAAAACTTTAAAACCCTCTTAGGGTTATATGAAAAAAAAATTGTATCATTGATTATGGGAAGTCTATATAGAGGGAATATTAGGGAATTGAATTAATTGAATTGTTTAACTAATTATATAATATATTCCATTTACTACACCTATCACTTTGAACTATCATAAGAACCAATTTTAAAGGAACTTACATCATTACTATGGTTAATCCAACATTATGGACTCAACAAAAATCGTGGTTTACCATCCTATAAATCATTAATTATATATAATCATTTCATTAAAATTTCACATTAACCGACTAAAAATAATACAATATTTTTATTATTACAATTGGAGGCTCTACGGTGCTCATATTTATATATTACCTCATAAATTTGTATGTAAATGAATCCTATAATATCCTTTTATTTAGATAATCCAATGATTAGATATCATGAATCGAATAATATCCTTTTATTTAGTATTTTGGAATTTTAAATACCATAAGAAATATAAATTCAACCTTATCCTTTAATAAAGGTTGATGGAACACCTCAATTTAGATTGTGACATATCTAGGGCCCAACTCCATCAAATGTCTTTTCATACATTGATCAGATCAACTCCAACATGTGAAGATGTTATAATTAATGGAGTGGACGGAAACGAAAAAAATAATAGAATTCAATTATAATTGAGTGTCTTGTTAGGATGTATAATCTCTATGCCAATGAATTCCAATAATTCCTACTACAAAAACATAATAAAAATTAATATTGAATTAATAAACAACTAACCACCACAAACCCTATCCTACGGTAATACCCTCATTGTTGAAGGTAAGAGATCATGTGGTGGAATGATATAAGAGAAATAGAAGAAAAATAATAAAATGAGATAACATAAAAATAAGAATGAGAATAAAATAAAAAGATGAATGGGGATGAGATAAAAAGATGAGAGAAATGGATAGAGGAAGAATAAGAAAACAAAAGAACAAGAAATATTAAAAAAATAAATATAAGAAGATGGAAAGGTGAATCTGTAATAAAAAAAGTTTAAATGAAGAAAAGTACACAAAGAAGAAGAATAATAAGAGAATAATAAATAAAATAAAATAAAAAATATTTTAAAGAAGTCTCTTGACCGAAATAAATCCATGAATTAATTTTAAGAAACTAAGTTAAATATTAGATAAAGAATAAATCATAAACATAAATAAAATATAAAAATAAAATAGGATATCATTTGGAATCTGACCAATCCTCAAATGTGATACTTTCTCCTTCCATAGGTGAAAACTCCCTAGATGGGACGAAATCCCCTCCTTTTGTAGACACTAAAACATGCCTCATCCTCAATTTCATTTTAGTTTTTAATGGTTGGGTTCATTTTTTAATTGAAATATTCAAATTCACTATAATGACATCAGGGCTTCTGTATTTTTAGTGTTAAAGAGATCCACAGGGGTAGCGGGTGCACATGCATGGGATTTCCTAGGGTCATGCATGGTGGCATTGGAACCGTGTCACTGACTCATTTGGTGATAAAGGTTAAATATATATTTTGGTATCCATTAAAACCACAAATCTTTATAGTTGATAAAAAGAGCTTTATTTATTGAGCATGACAACCTCCTTATTTGAATATAGGATGATGGTGATTGTTAGAGTTATCAAGGTTGATTAAAGGTGATCTGCGGATTTAGCTGTGGAAGTAAAGCTTGTGTAAGATCTCATATGGTTCCTTCCATGGTGATTCATAGTTATCATATAAGTGGAGGCCAAGGTAAAAGTTAGAGTGCATCAAGGAAGTGGTGGTCATTATATCTAAGGAAAGGTGTGAGTGGATATCACAAGGAATAATGAAATTTCATTTAAAAAGTGAAAAATACCTACATAATTAGTCTCACATCAATGGATAGATTGGTTGGGGGATATTTATAAATAAGAGTGTGTGAGTATTGGTTCAGATTCCTACAAAAATATGGTCACCTAGAACCATTCACACACACTCAACAACAACCATGTCGCAGCCATTTTTATGGGTAATATTTATGTCAACCTAACTCCCTGTAGGCTCTTCCATTGTTCTCACATTCTCCATGGGCATGATCCGCCGTACGACCCTGTTGGATCATCTTTTCCTTTATATAGGTCATCCAAGAACAGATGGCCCCATCTGGGATGGTAATATGATATGGTTATTATTGTTTAAGGGATAGAAAAACATAAAAAATTATTTTATACACATAATAATATGAAAAACAAAAATAAAATTTCAAAATACATAACAAAATAGAAATCATAATTTTTTATTAAATTTAAAATTCTAAAGTAATTGACTATTATCCATTGGAATCAATTTTAACACTATGTAACATCCCACTTTTCAATAAAACATTGAATTTTATTGGAATTTAAACTAACAACAATTTAAAATCCTTATAAAATGTTTAAAATGATGCATTAAAATATTAGTGTCAAATATCCCCACACTTGAACTATCATTTTCCTCAATCATAACATCTCAACATTTAAAATCAAAGGGAACCAATGATATCAACATTCATTTTTCAATGAAAATAAGTAAAACAATTAACAATGTTAAATTAATATTTCAAATTACACTTAAAATATCAATTTAATTTCCCAATTTTAAAAGGAATAATCAACTCAAGTATTTTATATTTTTCCATTGTAATTGGTGCATCTTGTAATTTCATTCATTCAAGCTTCCAAATTAATTTTTATTAAACATTATAAATCATTTTTATATCACTTTTAGATATTTTTTCTTATCCCTCAGAATAAAATTCAAAAATATTTTTACTTATACCATGAGATCATGCTCATTTTTCATGGGATTGTAACCGAAATACTTACTCTACATTGTAAAAAATAGACAAAAAATCATATGGACGTTTAAATTAATGTTTTAGTGAATATGAGGCTTCTGGTTGGTGTGAATTTATATTTTAAAAGCTAAGACATTATATGGATACTTCTCCCCAAATTAAAATTCATGGTATCAATAGAAATTATAATGGAATTCCCATAGAAAGTTGTGAACAATCCTACTTCCCAAGCTCAGGGAAAGGTCCTGATCTGTGAAAGAATATTGAATGATTAACTCTATTATTAATTTTTTATATATTTTTTCTAATTTTAATTTTTTCATTTTATTTAATTTTTCTAATAATATTATAGAATTAATATCATATCTACCACATAACCACATATGATAAAAATAAGTGTTATTTTGATAGTAATTTCATAAACTCGCATGTAATAACCCATATACTTTTTGTTTTTTATTTTCATTTTTTCACTAAGAGAAAAATATAAAGCATATTGAATGAATCAATAAAACATTACCAATACCCATGCTAACACCACCAGACTTTTCCCGTACAATGTAAATCATCCTTTCCACCATGACACTCTTCACCAACAAACTTCAACATTAAAACATCATTTGAATACTAAAATCATGGTAGGAACAGAAAACATTTATTGAAATATGGCTCATCCTTATCAATTTTATTCATGGTCATAATGTATAAAACAAGGGTAAATGTAAAAGGTGGTCTAAAATATAGGACTTTATCAAAAAATTCCTAAGTCATTTTAAATGAGTTGGTCACAATCATATTTTTTACAATATCAATGTAATTAATCATAGGTGTCATGTGCCAAGATCAATCTTGAAATATGATATGGATAAAATTATAAATATTTTGTGTATAAATCCTTTTCAAAATATCCAATATGATATAGAAAATAACTCATGGAATAAAAAATAATAATAAATCATTTAACATAAACTTCCTAAATTCAAACTGTGAAAAATGGAAGGACATTTTTAATTTCATGAATTAACTAATTCCCTCAAATTATTTCAATATCCATTTTTGACTTTAATAATTAAAATATCCATATTAATAATTATATATAATCATCAATGAAATATAAAATATAGATTAACATGATTCTTAAAAAACTCATGATTCATAGATAATTCAAGAAAAGCATAAATTCTATGAATAAGAATTCAATTTTTTATTTTAAATCTCTAAAAGATTATTTTTATAAAAATACAAGGATTTTAAAAGATACACAAAAAATCTCTACTTTAAATTAATTATTTTTATCCTCTGCCTTAAAATTGATCTTAGGTGTTTCCTTATTCCATCATGGTCCTATGAAATTAAATCACTCAATTAAAACACAAGCATCATGCAATTAAATCTAAAATAATTATTGAGGGAGTGGACTACATGATGAACTAATTCTATGAATAAATTTGAAATCCTAGAAATAAAGTGGAAATCTAAATCATAGTATGATCCCCCAAATGGGTATTGAATTTTACCATCTCTATAAGTTAGTACCAAATATTATCATTAGTTTAATGATGTGTAGATACTCGTAGACTTCAACCACTACATGTGGATTTTCTAAAATTCCACTTCTTCTTTATTAGTGATAAATTATCCATGGATATATTATTCTATATGAATCCCATCAACAATAAGTTATAGATGACATTAAGGGGGTTGGATTAAGTATGCAACATTCCCCTTCTTGGTTAATACTTATTCAACACTATTTTTCTTGTCCAGTATAGGCTCAATTTTGGCTATAGGGATTGAATGATTAATGGGAATGTAAGCAGGTAATTTCCCTTGAATAAAATATAAATTAAAATTAAAATTATCCCATTCACATTGATCAGTGTGTTTGTTTTTTTCCTTAGTATTGGCCCCTTTTAATTCTTCATAGACATCCTTTGATTCATATTCATACAAATTGGGGAGCACTATTTGATCCTAAATAATTTCATGTGTTGTTTCTTCATTTCCTCTAAGTCATAGAAATGATTGACCAAATCGGAAAATTCAAAACAATAAAGAGTGATAATAAAATCATATTGAGTAAAATTGGATAAAAAAAGATTCCAAAATAAGTACCTCTATTTTATTTGGTTTTAGGTCTTTCTATTTTTTAAAAATGAGTTCCACATGATGTTTGGTCTAAGTGGATGGAGTTAGGGGTTGGGTGCTCCATCTTTTCTTCAACATCAACCATTTGGTTTGATTCCACCTCTTCCCGGGCTAGTGAGGTATGTAATGGTGATGGTTCGTCTTCTTCGTAAGAAATATAGGGATCATGTCACACCTCACAATCATTCAATCTCTCATTACGATCTATTTGATTGATATTTACTTTTTTATCTATTTTTCCACATCATTTTTTTATAAATTCTCATTTTATTATTAAAATATTAATTTTTTGTATAGCTAACCATCATTGTCATATTAATATTCTATCATTCAAATTGTTATTTTTTTAATATTATTAATTTTTGTGTTCATTTTAGATATTTAGAATAATTTTAGGATTAAATAATTAATTTTCTTTTAACAACAATTTTTTATTACTCTTTACTTGTTTTATTTTAATTTAAAATTTTGAGTATTTTATTTCATTTTTTTCATATTTAAAGAAAACAATAACTTCAATCCTTTAAAGTGATTCTTATTGTTAAAATCCGTATTTGATAATTTTTTTAATCTGTTAAAATATTCTCTATTTTAACTAATTTAATTATTTTCACTATTTTTGTAATTTACATTTTTTCTTTTTAAAATTAAAATATCTATTAAATTAATTCATGGTCTTAATTTTTTTTAAAAAAATTAAACTTTTTTTGTTTTTTAAATTTATAATATTAATATTAAAATTTTAATTATTTCTTCATATATTATAATTGCTGCTAATATTTAATTAATTTTAATAGTTAAATAATTTATTAATTGGAACAGATTGAATTTTATTTTTTAAGACAACATAATTATATTAATTTTGTTTTTAATTATTTTGGAATATCTAATTTATTTTAGTGTTCCTTGTTTGAATTAGCCTCCATCTTTTTTTCAAAAAATTTATTATCTACATAGCACCTTGCTAGTATACATTCTAGCTGATCCATCACCGGATGAGTCACTTCTAGCACCTCTGTTTCATCCACTCAGTAGCTACTTGGATGAGATACCGCCACTCATCCAATGTTAGGATGATTTTCCATTATTTATCCTCCACCCAAGGAATCACCAATAATACCACCCACCACCAGCATCCCACCCTCTACTGCTTCACTACCTGAGAAAGAACCAAATATTGATAACATTAACTCAACTCATGGACATCAGTACTCACCTCCAAGATGATTACCCACTAATAGGACTCACCACCTGGCTCTTCTATCACAACCCCATTTTCCACCACTATCCCTCAACTCACCAGTAGGATATACTTTGTCATCCTCAACTAACCATTTCATATTTATCCAAACTCACCCCCAAACAAACACAAGCACAAAAATTCAATAGAAGTACAAATAAATCCAGCCACCCATCTTCTTGCAGTATCAGAACAGAATCCCCCACAGTAAAAGACTACCCAGAATCCACTATAGAAAAAGAAGAACAACCCCATATCAATGATTTACCTAGAAATAAATAAATCTAATCCATCATTTGGAATATATAGGTATTCCAATATTCACCTTAGAGAAAAAAAACATGAATCCACCATTGAAGATGAAGCCATCACTGCCATAATGTTCATATCAAACTATTATGATGTCATTGATTCTTGATGAATCACCTACCACTAAAAATCTATGCTGAATATAAGAAAACCGCATCATAGTTGTTGAGGACCATGCCACACATGAATAGTAGAACACTAATCTAACCCTACTGCATCATTCAAGCACCACGGTTATAGTCATAATTCCATGGAAGACTCATTGCTTCCAACTACTAAAGAAGTGAAACTACTCGAACCCCTACTACTGGAGAGAAAAAACCCCATCTCCCCTATTCTTGAAGACCCCCTACCCATTTTTCTTATATTTTATTATTATATATAATATAACATAATTATAATATATTATAATATTTATACGTGAAAAAGTATAATATTAATCTTAATTTATTTTTAATTATAATAATAATAACTTTTTATTTTTTTAATTAAAAATTATTCATATCAAACAAAAAATAATAATAAATTCATATATTTGTATTTATATTTATATTATTCTTATGTATATATTTAGTTTGTGCTTATTTATTTTTATAATAAAAATATATTCACATATTTATAAATAATATTTACTATATATATATATATATATCTATGTGTGTACATAACATAATTATTCCTTCTCTATATGACTTTGGAAACCCAACTACAGATTAGATCATGGGTGGGGAGATTCAAAAGGAGTGCAATTTTTTGGAGGAGAAATGTTCAGATCATTGGAGGATCACGAATGAATTCCACTTGGGATTTGGGAGGAATTGGTTAGAAGTGGTGAGCTGAACAATCATTTGAGAGGAGAGTGATTTTATGTTAAAAAAGATATGGTAGAAATTCAAAACCATCGAATAATAAGAGCATGGGGACATCATAGAAGGTGTTCGGGGGTCATTTTATAACTACCATGAGGCAGCCATTCACTCCACTCATACATTCCAGATCCATCATGTCATTCACTAGAGCACACACAAAAGATTCTTTGGGAATATAGCCAGTCTTGGTATAGGAAGAATGATTTTCAGGTGAATCTAGAGGAGGTGAGAAATCTCACCAGAGAAGCTCCTTCAACAATTTCATGATGTTCTTTTCATTTCTATTTCCATTCTTAAAATTAATAGAAAACAATTAAGGGACTTAGGTTGTAATGAATTAATTTAAATTAATCTCTCCTTAATTGTTAATTTAATTTTTCAGTGCATGTTTATGTTCTAAATTAATTTATGTTTATTTTTTAACATTTTTCACAATACCCAAAAATCAAAATGTGAGGGTAGTCAATCATTTATCCTTAGATCGTCTACTAAAGTACTATATGCCAAAAAAACGTTGATGAAACTATTCCCCATAGTGAGTCGATTATCTCAATGGTCAAGATTGAATGAATAGTGATCATGAAGGTTCATCTAGCTGTTGAAATTTACAAAAGTGATAGTTCAGTGAATTTCTACCATTTCACCAGCACTAAATGATTTAATTAAATAGAATAGAGTAAGATAATATAATTTTATCAGTTCCAAGGAGGTCAGGGATCCTAATTATTCAATATATTTTCTATCTATATTTCTTGTTCTCCAAGCACCGTTTACCATATTACATTTATTGCATCCATTTTCAATGTTTTCATATTGTTTATTTTTCTTATTTTTATCTATGGTCACTAATTTTTGTTTAATTCCTTCTCTATGGTTAAAAACACCTCTCATAACTGGACAATTTAAAAGTAGGGTTCTATAAATTTAAATATCTATGGGTCCAACTGTTGAGTTA
Organism: Viscum album; assembly: GCA_963277665.1. NCBI lineage: Eukaryota > Viridiplantae > Streptophyta > Magnoliopsida > Santalales > Viscaceae > Viscum > Viscum album. The sequence goes on from OY728127.1 coordinate 1,381,470,666, forward strand.
ATAAGGTTTTCCTTATGACTCTTCCATTCCTTCTTGTTTTGAAAATCACAAACACCTTATACTTAAGAAAATCTATATTTTACTTCTCTAAGGAAAATTTCCTTCATTAAAGAAATTAACCCTAACCTAGATTTCATTATACATATCAATCTTTTTTTTAAGTATAAAAATTGGATTCATACCCAATACCTCAGAATCATATAATACTTAGATATGAAGCATTCTGTGTTAGGATCCGGATTCTGGATACGAACTCCAATAAAGTTCCACTTCGAATTCTGGATACGAACTCCAATAAAGTTCCACTCTGAATTCTAGATACAAACTCCAATAAAGTTCCACTCTGATTTCTAGATACGAACTCTAAAAAAGTTCCATTCCGAATTCTGGATACGAACTCTAACAAATTTTAGGTCCAAATTCTGGACTCCGAACTTCTACTAGTTCGTCTCCGAACATCTATGAGTTCAACTCCGAACTTCTACTATTTCAACTCCGAACATCTATGAGTTTCACACCGAACTTCTACTAGTTAGACTCCAAAATTATACTATTTCAACTCCAAAATTCATTGAATTCGACTCCGAACTTCTACTTGATTGACTCCGAACTTCTATGAGTTTGAATCTAAACTTTGTATGTTCAGATTCTGAATTCTCGTGAAACCAGACTCTGAATTTCCATAGAAATTCAGACATTGAATTTCAATAGAATTCAGGTTCTGAAATCCTACAAAATATAATCTGAATATCTTTTTATTATAGACTCTAAATTCCATTTCGGTTAGACTCCGAAGTATTATTTTCATACATTCTGAACTTCAGTTTTTCTTATACTTACACATGTTTTGTTATAAAACGATGTCATCCATTCAGTTTTTAACTAACCGTTGGTTAAGTGGCATGTGTATAGTATCCTCCAAAATTTAAGGAAAATATTACTGTTGGAGGAGGGAGTCGACTGTTGCTACCGAGCCTATAAATAAGATCTTATTTGAAAGAGATGAACAAGAAGTTGATCACTCTAGAGACCACATATTGATAAGGTGATTTCTAGAGAGAGAATCTTTTCATGCCTTGTGAATACTGAACTACTCGTTCATATTGCTTCATGCGACTCGGAATGTTGGTGATTACATTTTAGGGCTTCCGGGGATAGGAAGACAGAGGTGTCGACTACCTTGAAGTTTGAGGGCATCCTCGTTGAGGAAGACAGAGGTTCCAACAACCTTAAAGTTGAGGGCTTGCGGGGATAGCAAGACAGAGACTCCAATCATCATATCGAGGGCTTACCTGGCTGTGGGTAAGATATAATTTATTGAAAGTATAAATCAAGGGACCTTTATCCAAGGTTGTTGGATACCCTTCTCTTTGGGTTAAAGGATTTATATATTGTTTCTTTTTTTGTTACAAGTTTATCTTTTCCACTGCATTTTATATGTTTAAGAAATTATAACATCCTTATACTTCCATACTTGTATTATGATATAGTTATATTCTATATTCTTTAATGTAGAATCTCATATTGTAAACTTTGGTTCAGTTTCATTTTCCGGATCCACATTTCCGGAACCGGTGTTTCGAAATCACTTTCTAGATTTATGAAAGTGTACAGAACTTGAAGTTTGTAACTTCATACTTTGTCCCAATATTTCAATTGGTGTTAGAGGTGTTTTGAATTTTTGTGTATTAACCTTGTTAAAATTAGAACTTTCCTTGTTTAAAAGAATTTTTAAATTATACAACTCACCCCCCCCCCTCTAGTATATTGAGCATCTACATCATTATTTCGATCCTACAATTGGTATCAGAAAAGGACTCTGAAATACTTATATATACATATAAGTTTTTCTTGCTCAGTTTTTCATTATTCTATATTTTTCGTGCTTAGGAATATTTTCCTTGAATCAGAACTTTTGTTATTAACATGTTTTTGTGTAGAAATATTTTTTTTAGGATGGCAGGAATCAATGTTGGTTCTATCGACAACTTAAATCCTACAAGACCACCAATTTTTTATGGAAATGATTATGAGGATTGGAGAGATCGAATGAACACTTTTGTTATCAATACTAGAGTAGAAATTTTTTTTATTCTTACTGGAGGTTATCAAATTCCTGACAAGGAAGTTTGTACTTTCACAAACCAAGAGAAGCATGATTATCAATTAAACTAGTAAGGAACTCAATACTCTACTATGTTCGATGACTAGTAACATATATAGCCAAATTTCATCTTCTAAAAAAGCTAACTATATATGGAAGAAACATGAACTTACACATTTTGGTACATCCAAAGTCATAGAGACAATAAGAGCTATGTTGAGAGAAGAATACCATGGTTTTAACTTTCCTTATGGAGAACCCATTTTTAAGGTGCAACAAAGATTTATGACTATTATGAATAGCTTACAATCTATGGGAGAGAAATGTCTGGATGATGAAGCACTTGTTGAAAAGATCATTGATATTATGCCTAATGTGTGGGAATACAAGAGGAAAACAATTAATTAGAACATGAAGGCTACTCAAATTTCCTTAGATGATCTGTTTGGAACTCTTCTCCAACCTGAAACAAGGATGAAGAGGGATGCTAACAACATCAAAATGAAGAATGAGAATGGTACTATTTATTTTACTACAACATCAAATCACATGAAATCTAAGACTCCTAAGTGAGTAAATAGATCCAAGTCTAAGATGGTTACTATCCAATCCGAATCTAGTGAGAGTGAAGTCTCAGAGAATGAGTTTTCAAATCATGCTCGAAGAATGAACAAGATAGTTGTCCAAAGAAATTTCCAATCCAAGTATAAGAAGAAGGAAAGAAAAGATAAAAAGGATTTAGAGGTCACATGCTATGAATGCAAGAGAATTGGACACATAATACTGGATTGTCCCTTGCTTAAAAAGAAATAATAAAAAGGGAGGCATTCTGAAAAAAAACAGGAAGAAGTTTTACAAAGCAAAAGCTATGAAAATTCTGAAAGCTAATACTACATAAAGTGCTAACTGTGGAGACTCTTTAGAAAGTGAATCTTATAATTATGATTCATCAGCTCAGAAGAATATGGGATTCATTTGTAATACTACTTTTCCACATACATGTCTTATGGCCAAGGTACGCTCTGCCGAGGATTTAACAAATTTATCTCTTGATAAGAATTACTATTCTGAAAATAATACTTCTAATAAAGATACTTCATCCTCAGAAAATGAAGAACCTTCATAAGAAGAAGTATCTGGATTTTCCAAGTTACTTGAAGTAAAAAACTGTAAAATTTCTAAGAAATTAGACAAAGAAAATACTAGGTAATAAATTCTTAAAAAAGAGATTTTAGATCTTACTAAAAATATAAGATATAAATAAGAGCTTTTATAAAAACATTCTAAAGACCTTGAGAAAGAAAATTATGATAAGGAAGAACTTTATAAATATCTTAAGAATTCTATTTTAGAGTTGAATTTTTTTTTTGGAAAAACCTAACTCTAAAGAAATGATTCCTGAGGATAGAAATTTGGTCATTAGACTGAAATCTGAAATATTTTCTCTCTAAGAAGATTGTTGAAAATTTTACTTTTGGGAAGGAAAATTTTGACAATATATATTCTCAAATTAAACCTCAAGGAAACACTACTAGAGTAGGTTATACTCACCAAAAACCAGTTTTCAAAAACAACTATTTTATTCCATCTAGATACCCTTTTTAAACTAAGTGTCAAAGTTGTGGGGAATGGAAGAAAAACTGTTCTTTGAATAGAGTTCAATCTCTTGGGTTTCATAAAGCATATTTTTATAAACAAATGTGGACACCAAAAATTTTGTTGTCTAAAAATTCTGGACCCAAGCAAGTCTGGATTCCGAAAACCAAACATGTTTCTTATTTTCAGGAAAATATGGAAAGTAACAACATCAATACTTGGTACATGGATAGTGGATGTTCCCAGCACAAGACTGGTAACAAAATCTATTTCGAAAATATTGTCAAGACGAAAGGAGGAAAAGTAACTTTCAGAGATAATGCTCAGGGAGAAATTATTGGTATAGATAATATTGTTCTTCTTGGAAAAACTTTGATTTCAAATGTTTTGTTTGTTAAGGGTCTTAAACACATCCTCATTAGCATAATTCAATTATGTGATGAAGGATACCGTGTGAATTTTAGGAATGATAAGTTCTTATTACACAATTACAAGGAAGATTTTATTCTCTCTGCTCATATGCAAGAGAATGTTTACACTTTGAACTTAGAATACCTTAGGATCCAAGACATGCCTTGCCTAAGCTCAATGGAAGATCATTCTTGGTTATGGCATAGAAGACTTGTTCACTGTAACCTTACAAACTTATGTAAACTCTCTAAGAAAAAACTAGTTAAGGATATATAGAAGATTATGATTGATTCTTCTAAAGTTTGTGATCCTTGTCAATATGGAAAGCAACATAAATCTAGTTTTAAATCAATCGGTGAAGTCTCAACAACTGATGTGTTACAGTTGGTGCACATGGATCTTTTTGGTCCAACACAAAATGGAAGCATTGGAGGCAAATACTATGTGTTTGTTCTAGTTGATGATTACACTTGATTTACATGGGTCTATTTACAATATAATAAGTATAAAGATTTTTCTTATTTCAAAAGTTTTAGATCCCTAGTTGAAAATGAGAAAAACCTGCCACTAAAAACTATTCATAGTGATCATGGAGGAGAATTTCAAAATTCTGATTTTGATACTTTTTGTCGTAGAAAATGTATTAATCACAACTTTTCATCACCTAGAACTCCTCAACAAAATGGTGTAGTTAAAAGAAGAAATAAAATTCTTCAATAAAGAACTTGAACCATGTTGAGTGAATATTCTATAGCTAGACATTTCTGGGCTGAAGCTGTAAGTACAACTTTTTATACTATAAATCGTGTTTTGATTCGACCTTTTCTTAATAAAACCCCTTATGAGTTATGGAATGGTAGAAAACGAAGACTTTCCTACATCAAGGTTTTTGGTTGCAAGGTATTCATCCTGAATACTATAGATAATCTACACAAATTCGCACAAAAATCTAATGAAGGAATTTTCTTAGGTTACTCTACAACTTCTAAGGCTTATAGAGTTTTAAATAAAAACACTTGTACTGTAGAGGAAACAATATATGTAAAATTTGATGATTCTGACCCTTTTGTTTTTAAACCATCCCAACCTACATCCTCGGATGTGTTTTCAAAAACTGATTATCAACCTTTGTTAGAAGATCCTTATGATAAGGAAAAAAATTCCAGAAAATAACTCTGAAACATTTACGCCAGAAGACTTTCTACCCTATGTTGATGAACAGGTTTTACAAAACCAAAGTCAGGTGTTTCTTAAAAATTATCCCTGTGATAGTATCATTGGTGATGTAAATCAGCCAGTAAGGACTAGAATTTCCTTAAGTAATGAAGTAGAACATCTTACATTTCATTACCAATTAGAACCAAAAAAACATTGTTGAAGCTTTAGGTGAGGATGATTGGATCAAAACCATGAAATATGAGCTAAATGAATTCGAAAGGATTAAAGTCTAGACATTGGTTGAAAGACTTAAGGAATCATCTGTTATTGGAGTAAAATGAGTCTTTAGAAATAATTTTGATGAAAATGTAGTCATTGTTATAAATAAATATGAAATAGTTTCCAAAGTCTGTAATCAACAAGAAGGAATAGACTATGAATAAACCTATTCTCTAGTAGATATACATGAATCTATTCTTATTATACATGCTGTTGCAGAATTATTAAATTTTAAACTTTTTCAAATGGATGTGAAATGTGATTTTTGTAATGGTTATGTTCAAGAGGAAGGTTTTGTTGAAAAACATCCTGTATTTGAAGATACAAAACATCCTGATCATGTTTTTAGACTTACCAAAGCATTGTATGGCCATAAACAAGCCCCACGAGCTTGGTATGATAGACTTACAGGATTTTTGGTTCAAAATAACTATGTTAAGGGAAATAAAGATCCAAATCTTTTTATAAAGAAAGATAAGAAAAATGTTTTGATTGTTCAAATTTATGTTTATGATATTATATTTGGTTCAACTCAGCAATCTTTAACTGATTCTTTTGCAGATCTAATTAAATCTGAGTTTGAAATGAGTATGATTGGTGAGTTAAAATTTTTTCTTGGTTTTCAAATTTCTAAAAATCCGGAAGGAATCTACATATCCCAACATAATTATATTATAGATCTTCTTAAAAAGTATGGGTATTACAATACTAAGAGTATAAGTACTCCTATTAGTACCTCAAACACACTTGATCTTGATGAAGCTGGGAAACTAGTAGATCAAACATCTTTTAGAGGTATGATAGGAAGTCTAGTTTACAAGACAGCTAGTCGACCAGACTTGATTTTTTTAGTATGCTTATGTGTGAGATTTCAATCCAATCCTAAGGAAACTCATTTAAAGGCAGTGAAAATATTTTTTCGCTACTTAAAGGGAACCATTGATCTAGGACTATTTTATACTTCTGAAAATGATTTTCTTTTAAAATATTTTCAGATGCTGAATTTAGTGGATGTAGAATGGATATAAAAAGTACAATCGGAACTTTTCAAGTCTTAGGAGATTCATTAGTTTCATGGTCATGCAAGAAGAAACATTCTGTAGCACTCTCACCTATTGAAGCTAAATATGTGGCAGTTGGAAGTTGTTGTGATCAAGTGTTGTGGATGCAACACAACCTCATAGATTATGGCTTGAGTTTTACTATGACTCAAATTTTGTGTGATAACACAAGTGCCATTGCCCCTATTAATAACCATTCACATCACTCTCCTGCAAAGAACATAGACATTAGACATCACTTCCTTAGGGATCACACACTTAAAGGAGATATCATTCTTCAGTTTATCAGAACACAAGATCAACTTGCTTATATTTTCACAAAATACTTACCTTACAATAGATTTAAATACATTAAATAGAGGTTAGAAATGATAACCGTAAGGTAATATTTCTTTATTAACTTATTCTTAAACCATTCCCTTACAGTAATAAACTCATTTTCATAGGGGGAGTACATTTGTTTGTGAGTTTTTCAAAAAAAAAATCGTAATGAGTTTTTCAAAACATTAGTGCTGAGAATTTTCTTAATGAAGTTTTTGTACTGAGAATTTTCGTAATGAAGTTTTCATACTGAGAATTTTTGTAATAATTTTTTCATAATGAGAATTTTCGTAATGAATTTTTCATTCTGAGAATTTTCATAATGAAGTTTTCGTAATGAGAATTTTTGTAATGAATTTTTCTTACTGAGAACTTTCATAATGAAATTTTCATACAAAGAATTTTCATAATGAAGTTTTTGTACTGAGAATTTCTTTCATGAATTTTTTTTATTATAATTTTTTTAATGAGAATTTTCCTAATGATAATTTTTGTACTAATTTTTTTCGTAGTCAGTCTTTTGTAATGAGTTTTTCGTAGTAAATTTTTCATCAAGAAGAATATTCCCTATTACGAATAATCTTCCTAGACAATCCGAAAGGTATGAATTCCTTACTCAAGTTTTTGTAGTCATTTTTAGTTACTGGTAGTTTCTTTTTCATATAAAATTTCTCAAATTCATTTCTTCTTAAATACGAATGTTTTTTGTTAAAACCTCAAAGGATTAGAATCAAGATTTCCTTGCAGATATGATTTCAACCTTCAGATCAGATCAGAGAATTTCTCAACCATTAGATTTATTTTGGAAGTTGAATGGTCAACTTCATCACCTATATAAAGGGAAACCCCCTTTTGTTTCCCACGCTTATTTAAAGATCATTTGTGTTGAAGCTCTGCCTCAGTTCTTAAAGTCCATTCCGAATCTCTAAGAGCACCTCCATTCTGAATGTCTGTAGAAGCCACTTCCCAAGATATGTCTACAACAAAGCCAATTTCAAAATGGAAAGTGTACAGAGAAAGGCTGGTCCATTCGAAATTTTATAAGAATGATTCTATCATCATTAAGAACATCAAGTTTAATGGTTGGGATGATGTATGTGTATCTAAGACAAGGGATCAAGTTGCGGTATATCCGGAGATAATTTTAGAATTCTATGAATCAGCATGCTTATATGAGGAAGAGGGAAGAGAAATGTTTTCATTCAAGTCTTATGGAAAGACTTACAAACTTACTTACACCAAGGTAGCATGCTGGTTGGGGCTACTTATGATGGAGAAGCTGAATTCTGCTCACATAAACTTCCAGATGTGCAAGGCAGTTTTATTAAGGTGAAGGCCTTAGAGTGTCTTGGGCTTCATGATGTAAAGACAGCCATGATTTCTCATCTGTCTCCTAATAATTGGATTCTTTAGCTTTGGGTACAAGGTTTCTTGGTTATGATAAAGGGTGATAAAGATACCCTGAGGAAAAGTGAGATATATTTCTTAGACTTCTTGGTGAATCTAAGAAAAATCAATCTAATGAGGTATGTTCTTGTGACAATCGAGAATATCAGTGAAGGAAATTTGAGAGCTCAAATCATTATGTATCCTTACTTACTATAAAAGCTGATAGTTCGGTGTCTGGATTATTTCAAAATTGCATGTAAGTATAAGATTCTGAATTGCAAGGTTATTCTTGTTAGTGATGATACCTTGAAAATAATTAATATGGCATATTCCGAGGAAACATGAGAGTTTTATAATTTTCTAGAGGAAGAGGTTGAAAGAAATCCCTAAGATGTAGAGAAGGTTGATCCAGTGAAGAAGGTTGGTAAGAAGAGAAAACCGAAAGAAGTAGTTGCTGAAGAAAAAACCCCCAAATCTATGGAAACCCAATCCGCACCACCCAACCCGAAAAAAAATAAATCATATCCAGATGAGGTAGCTACTAAATAGAGAGAAGATAAGGAGAAAAGAAAATAAGGGGATCCACAGTTCGGATTGGACCATGTTGAGTCTAAGTCCTTAAGACAAAAAGTTGTGGATGAATTTGAGAAACAGGACAAAGAGAAGAAGATGAAGAAGAATATGTTTGAGACTAAAATCGTTCAATCCCTTTTGAAATCCAGAGAGGTAGCCTCTGAGAATATTCCCATTCCAGAAACTTTTGATGTCCAACCATTACGAGAGTCCCTTGGGAAGAAGTAATTAACTCCAGAAAAGTAAAAAGGGAAAGAGGTTGTTGAATAAGTAGACAAACAAGATGGTGACGAAGTAGAGGAATATTTTGTCGAAGAAATTGAATAAGAATAAGAAGAAGTAGAAGAAGGAAGTGATGATCTGGATGACTTGATTAAAGAAGTTGAGGATTATCAAGAAAATGATGAATCCTCAAAGCTAGTCACTCCGAGAAAGGGGGATGACAAATATGGTAAAAGAGATGATGTCGAGGAAGAAGAAAAATAAAATGAGTTATCTGAAGAGGAAAGATATGAGAAGCATTTCCCTGAAGAACGAGCAGAGAAGAAGAAACCAGATGAAGATAAAATTGTTCAACTATCTGAAAGTGAAGAAGAATCTCCTGATGAGGCAATTCCAAAAATTGATAAGGGGAAGCAAGTGCTTATAGACACCCCAAAAAAAGATGTTATAAGAAAGAAGGAGGTCGGTGGTTCTTCTAGAAGAAAGATGGTGGAGATTGAATAAGAACAATCCCCTAGAAAATTATCGGATTCAGATTCATCGGCAATGGGATATGAATTTGTTGTTGAATCTTTGAAAAAGTTTTTGGACACAATTATGATCTTTCCCACCATAGACTCAAGATGTCAGATGCTGCAACACAGTCTGAATCAGATGTCAGAATCCTTTTCTATGGTGATGTATGAGTATGTGAAGATTTAGGATGATCATAGAAACATCCTTATCAATTATGATGTTCATAGGAAATCATGCATCAAAATCACTTTGTGGTCTAAGAAAGTTGATGATGACTTGAATGAGTTTGATTGTTTTCAGAATGATGTTAAAGATGCTTTTGACACCAAGGACTCCAAGATTAAGAATCATCAAGATAAGCTAACCACTGAGGAAAATTATCAGACTCAACAGGTTAGATATTTGAATGGAAAGCTTAACTCAGTTGTTCAGAACTGGAAAGAGGAAATAGATTTTCGGATTGAGTTTCAAGAGAAGCTGCAAAAGAAAGATGAGTTACTGAAGATGTAGGAAGAGGCCATACAGGCTCAGGTAGAGGTCATGAAACCTCAATATGAAAGGATAAAATATTTGGAGAAGCAAGCTGAGGATGATCAGAAAGACATGAAGAAGCTGAAGACTTTGTAGAAGATGTTAATTCTCAAGGAAAAGGAGAAAAAATGGGCAAATCTGGTTTTTCGTTGTAATGATTTTTGTTGTAAATTTTTTTCAAATGTAATGAAATTTTTGGTTGGTTGTATCTCGTATTGTTATGTACTAATATTTCAGGTACCAAATTTCTTTTCCATTCCCTTAAATACTTTTTTAAAATCAAAAACGGGGAGAAGGAAAAATATCCACTCAAAAGAGGGAGAAGGAAAAATTTCTAAGTCAAGAACTATCCTTAATTAAGGGGGAGTTCCTCATTACGATGTTTTTCTTTTCAAATGATAATGAAAACTCCAATTTGGAAATTCAGAATACAATTATTATAGTTCTTAAGCCTAAGGGGGAGTTAGTTGTATTCATCATCATCTATGAACAAAGGGAGATAAGTTTTAATTTCAAAGTCTAGAGAAATTTTTCTAAGTTCTTATGTTATTTTTCGAAAGGTTTTTTGTGCTTTGCACAAAGGGGTAGATTGTTGAGTCAATACGGTTTTCATTATGAATCTTTTATTCTTTATTATTTTGAAAATCAAAAACACATTATACTTAAGAAAATCTATATTTTACTTCTCTAAGGAAAATTTCCTTCCTTATGGAAATTTACCCTAACCTAGATTTCCTTATACATATCAATATTTTTCTTAAGTATAAAAATCAGATTCATACCGAAAACCCTGAAATCATATAATACTTAGATATCAAGAATTCGGCTTTTGGATCTGAATTCTAGATACGAACTCTAATAAAGATCCAATTCGAATTCTGGATATGAACTCTAATAAAGTTCCACTCCGAATTCTGGATACGAACTCTAATAAAGTTCCACTCCGAATTCTGGATACGAACTCTAATAAAGTTCAATTCTGAAATCTAGATATGAACTCTAACAATGTTCAACTCCGAATTCTAGACTCCGAACTTCTACTAGTTCGACATCGAACTTCTATGAGTTCGAATCCGAACTTCTACGAGTTCGACTCCGAACATCTATGAGTTCGACTCTGAACTTCTACTAGTTCGACTCCAAACTTCTACTGGTTCGACTCCGAACTTATATGAGTTCGACTCAGAACTTCTACTTGTTCGATTCCAAAATTCTATGAGTTCAATTCCGAACATTGTAAGTTCAGTTTCTGAATACTAGTGAAACCAGACTCTGAATTTCCTTAGAATTTCAGACTCCGAATTTCTTCAGAATTAATGTTTTGATTTCCTAAAAAACAGAAACCAAATATGTTTTTATTATAGACTCTGAATTCAATTTTGGTTTGAATCTGAACTATTATTTGATTACATTCCAAACATAAGTTTTGATTATAATTACACATGTTTTGTTATAAAACGATGTCGTCCGTTCAGTTTTTAACAAACCGTTGGTTAAGTGACACATGTACAGGTTCCTCCGAAATTTATGTAAAATATGACTATTGTAGGAGGGAGTCGACCATTGCTACCAAGCCTATAAATAGGATCTCATTTGAAAGATCTCAACAAGAAGTTGATCACTCAAGAGACCACACGCTGTTAAGGTGATTTCTAGGGAGAGAAGTTTTCTATGCCTTGTGCGTACTGAACTGCTCGTTCAGATTGCTTTGTGCAACTCCAAATGTTGGTGAATACAGTTGAGGGCTTCTAGGTATAGAGAGACAGAGGAGCCGACTACCTTGAAGTTTGAGGGCTTCCATGCTAAGGAAGACAGAGGTTCAAGCTATCTTGAAGTTGAGGGCTTGCGGGGATAGAAAGACAGACACTCTGATCTTTGTATCGAGGGCTTACCCGGGTGTGGGTAAGACAGAATTTCTTGAAAGTATAAATCAAGGGACCTTTATCCAAGGTTTTTGGATACCCTTCTCTTTGGTTTAAAAGATTTATATCTTGTTACTTGTTTTTGTTACAAGTTTATCTTTTACACTGCATTTTGTAAGTTCATGTAATTATAACTTCCAAATACTTCCTTACTTGTACTCTGATATATTTAGATTCTACATGCTTTAAGGTAGAATCTCATATTGTAAATATTGGTTAAGTTTCCTTTTCCAGATCCATATTTCTGGAACCGGTTTTTCAGAATCACTTTCCAAATTTAAGCAAGTGTATAGAACTAGAAGTTTGTAACATCATACGTTGTCCCAATCATTCAATTAGTGTTAGAGGTGTTGTGAATTTGATTAGTTTAACTTTTTTAAACATAGAACTTTCCTTGTTTAAGGAAATTTTTAAAGTGTACAATTGACACCCCCCCCACTCTTGTAAATTGAGCATCTACATCTTTATTTCGATCCTACACCAACAATCTCAAGATAAAAAAAATCAGTATTCAAGGAAGTAATGTGCATCCATTTTCAATTCAAAATTAACAAAAACATAAGAAAATTTAAAATTTAAAATATAAAAAAAATAACATTAAAAATAGTGGAAAAAAATATCAATTCTATTTTTTATGTATCTATATGCACAGAATGTCTACTAATTTATAACTGGACACTCTGGTTTTAGAAATAAATCGACATTTTTAATCACATGAAAAAAAATAAAAAGGGAAAATATGCAAGGAAGGGTTATAATCAAATATTAAATCTTCCATTTTCATTAGTTATTTCCATTGAGTGAAAATATTCAAGGGAGACCTTATGAACATAAGTTGTCTCATCTCTCTCAACTTTTGTCTTTTAATGGCCTCATAATATAAATATCACATGAGTTCATTGGAGACTTTTATGGTGTTGTCTAGAAAATACATCTATCAGACCGAAGTGATGAGGAATTGTGGTTGAGGTGTTACCATTATACCTTAAGGGGAAGGCTAGGACATGGTTCCAAAACCATGATAACGGTATCTTTTAGACCTAGATGTGGTGTTAAATTCCTTTGAATCAAATTCTACCCTCAGAACACCACCATATATTTGAGGAATAAGATCACTTGGTTTGTAGAGGATGAAGGATATTTTTTTCTTGAGGCATGGGATAGTTTTATAAGTATTCCTATGGAAAAATACCAATCACTAGGTATCTGCTCATCTACTCATGAATAATGTTTATAATGTTCTCACCCCTTACAATAAGAACTTAGTTTACTAATCTTGTAATGGTGACTTATATAATTATCTTATTGATGATATTAAGTATCTATTCAATATACTATCCCAAAAGTACCAAAAAAAGTTCACAATAGAGAGAGTAATTTAAAGGTATTAAACAAACACTGAAACTATTTTTGGTAATGAACATGTTCATAGGTAGTAGTGGTATCACGGTGGGATGTTTAGTCACAATCAAATATGTGGTCCCAATTATGACCTCCCTATCAAGGCTAATGAGAGTGTGTAGTTATTAAAATATAGATCATTCAACCAAGGGTAAAATAGTCCTCTTCCAATGAAATTGATTTTAGGATACAAGAATCACGCAAACCAATCATGGAAATAACCTGGCGTGATAAAAAATTGATTACCCCAAATTACCAAACACATCCCAAAGCATTTAACTAAAATAAATTTTGGGATGAATCTAAAAATACCCAAGGTTATCATAGAAGGATCATTTAGAAGTATCTATGTTAGACTGGTTTCCTAAAAATGAGTACTAATTCTAGAATTCAAAGTATAAAAATTCAAATGGGTCAAATGGATTGGGACATTGGAGGAAGAGACAAAGGGAAACTATAAAGTACAACTTATTCAAACCTATTAGATAATGTTAAGTCCTTAACAACCAGTTTATAACATCAAATTCAAGAACCTGTATAGAAATAATCAAGGAAAAAATAAATTTATGATCAAGATGAAACTGAAACTAAAAAACATGAAAATCGTCAATTAATAAATCTGGACAAATTCCAAAAAATTAAGAAAAATATAAAAATTTCAAAAGGAGAATCCTAATAAAAAAATAAATAGGAAATTAGAACTGATTAAAGAGTAACATAATAAGGTGTGGTTTTTGGATGAGGAGAATAACTCGCTGTTTTTTTATAATTCCCACCTCCCAACCCATTACCACTAAGGTTAAAAAACACTTTTAAACATGATTAACTCAAGTTTCTTCAAATGATTAAAAAAGTCAATGATAACTGGTCCATTATATAAGAATCAAAAAAATATATTTATTAAATAAATTTTTAAAAAGGTTCATAGCTAAAAATATAGAATGGTGTGGGAGAGAAACTATAAAGTATAATAATGAGTGCCATGATATAGTCCAGAAAAATATTCCTTTGAAGATAAAAGAACCTTGTGGTTTTCTCATATCATTTAAATTTTATCAAAATATGGATATTGTGATCAAATGTGGTTTATGATCTGGATACAACCTTATACCCTATCCATTATTCAAGAATTTGGTTCCTAGGGTGTTGAAACAAACTTTAAGGACATTACAACTAGATGATAAGTCACTTTCATACCCTTAAAGTGGGTTAATTATTTGTTTGTTGTTGTAGGGAAACTATCTTTTCCCATTAAATGCATTATTCTACTCATGGAGTGCCAAAACAAATTTCTAATGATTTTTGGATGACCATTCATAGCCAATGTTAGGGATTTCATTGATGTTTTTATGGTTAAGATGACCCTTCAGGCTGGTGAGGACAAAAAGAAATTTCCAGTTTACAATGATTCTCCACTTGAGGTGAGTTTCAAGTAGATTAATGTTGCAGATGAGGTTATTATATTTGAGGTTAGAAAGTAAAATCATCACCTCTTTGATTCATTTATCACTGATTTTGTTAGTAATCATTTTGATGTAATGTTTTTGGATTTGAGTCTACATAAGGCTGAAAAAATTGGGGACAATTGAGAGTAATATTATGAAATATATTTCTCAAAATCATCAGGTGATCCTTCATAGACCAATCTATCTTGCAGATAGTATGTCTCAATATGCTCATAGTATTACACCCTCCAATGTTCCTTACCCTGATGTTTCCTCCTGTTTAATTAAACTTGATGGATGTAAATATATTGTGGGTACTATTTTTGTTGAGTGTAAGTGATGGAGCTGAGGATATGTGACAACCCTTCCATTTATTAAACAATAATTCATCGTTTATTACAAAAAAATTACACATAATACAACTTATAATAGTGATATGTATATTCTATTTTTGAATTTGTTACATTACATAACAACTTAAAACAGGTAATACAAGTTCTTTAATGAAACCCTCATTTACGTATTTATAATTCTCCATCATTATTAAAATAGTTTAGGATAACCTGGGGACATAAGTAAGAAATGGGTGAGATATAGAGCCCTGTAATGGAATAAATATGGTATTACATGAAAGTAATAATGCATGTTATAGAATAGGTATATCTGTGGGGCCTAAAATGAGTATAATTCATAAACATGAATAATGAGACATTATATTTCATGATAACCATAAAGGAGACATGGGAATTCTGTCAACATATTAAAACAGTGCATCATAAACATAGTTCAAGGATAATTTCCAAGAATTCATGATAGAAAATTTCCCATGAAAGAATCAGGTTCACTCCATGTCCCTGCATGACGCCTCATGAAATCAAACATTACATAATGCATTGTATCACTACATAATTCTTGGCGCACCTGTCAACTTCATTTCATTCTAATTCTTAAGTGTGCAACCTAGATTGTTAAACAAGGATTCATTCATCATAATTTTTTATTCTATTACCAAATAGTGTGCAATAAATACATGTCAGTCCCAATTCAAAGAAGTATAACTGAATAAATCTGAACACCTTGGATTGTAAGTGGGCATGGTATTCACCAAAAAATTATTTTGGGGTGGAAAATAACATTAAATTTCAGTAGCATAACGGTGACACATGAAAATTAATAAAATGGGATGATAATAGAAAATGAGGTATCTCATCCTCTGGAAAAATGAGAAATAATAGGGAAATAGAGAGACATATCCCATCCTTATTAATTGGGAATATAAGGTATAATATAGTAATGAAACTTGAATAAATAACATTGTGTGAGGATACCATACTTGAGTATAGGACTCCAAATGCTTGATAAGAGATTCTTGAGAGTTTGGGGCACCTTAGGAGAACCCTAAAGGGGAGACGGAATCTTAAGCACATGCTCCAACGATATTTAGTGAACATAAATGGATATTATTTGTGTTTATATAGGTTAGGAGTGGATATTTCTTAATTATTTCTCAGACGTTGAATCTGGACCCTATATAATAAAATAACCAAAAACATGAAACATAATATGGTTTTTACACATGGTTTATATAAAATAGGAGTTTCTTTTCAATATTTTATATGTACATTGGTAAAACATAACAAAATAATACACTTTATTATACGGAGTTGAGTCATACTTTTAAAAAAGGATTTTAAAACATTAAAATTTATTATATGTTTTGGACGATTCATAATGTATTTATAAAATAAATAAAATAAAATTAAATTAAAATTATTTTAAAGTTAAAGAATATACTTGGTCATGTATACCTTTTATTGTATTTCTTAAAAAAAATTGCTCATTATAATGTCCTAATACGCAATATATATTTATACCATATTTAATTTTTACTGTAAAATTCGTCTATCTCAGGAAATTTTGAAAAAATCAGCATTAGATAATTTCAAAATTATGATTCCCAAAATAATTTTCAATATTTCTAAAAAACAATTCTAAATATATGAATTTTCACATTTAAAATAATATCCTATATCTAATGGAAGTGATGGGTTATTTTGACGATAACAATTTCTGAACCCTTATAAAAGATACGTTTGACTTCATAAAAATTAAATGATCACTTATATTTAATAAAAATTATTTAATAAAACTATTTCATTGAAATACTATTTAGTTCAGAAATCCATTAATTTATCAAAATAAATTCATTAATTTAATTCGAATATTTCACAAAAATACAATTTTTCAATAATCGTATAAAAATAATTTATATAGTAACAATAATAAGATTTAAATATATTAATTATTATATAAAAAAATAAATTACATACTTATATTTATATGGTGTTGATACATATGCATTTAATATACTAGAAAACACCCTAATAGTATGGTGTCTGATGGTGAGACTTTTATGGGGTGGTTCGATGTACATGATTTAGCCTATGATCTCGATGAGCTTCATAATTTCCTCTAAATGGTTTCTCTCATGATTAAGTTTATGTATCACTTCTTGGGATTGGTCAAGGGTAAATTCGGGATATTTTTATCTCTTTCAGATCCTCTAATAAATGGTCTTTATATGGTACAATCTGACTGGTTGAGGTTATAACTTCCTTTTTCTGTGTCAATTAGAATTATTAAAACATTATATTTTATACTAATAGTGTGATTATTGTAAAATGACTATTTTATCAATTGAAATTATTTTTTCAGTCATTTGAATCTGATAGGATATAATAAAACCAAAAAATTCAATGTGTTTTTATAACTAAATTACATAATAATACATTTAATTGAATTAGATGGGAATTCTTATTTATAACCATTCCCGTCCATAAAATCTTCCCCGATTAGGAAATTTCACCCTTTAAATTCTCATATCTCACTTTAAATATGGATTCAGTACATGTGAGTGGTCAGGTATTTAATTTCTCAAGAATGATACATAGAATACATCATGTACTTTGACCAAGTGCATTGTCTTATTTCATATAACATTGTCTTTACAATCAAATATCTTTACCAGATTCTCTTTATATGAGAGACCATTATTCAGTGGTACCAAATATGGATTCAGTACATGTGAGTGGTGAGGTATTTAATTTCTCAAGAATTATACATAGAATACATCATGTACTTGATAAAGGTTGGGTGGGAGTTCTAGTCAGTAGCCCACAACTTTGAGGTGATCGTATATCTCAAATGGGCCAATATATCTTGGAAAAATATTTCCCTTATTCCCTAATCTCATCACTTTATTGAATGGATATATGCTTAAGAATAACATGTCTCTAACGTGAAACTCTAGGTCTCATCAATTATTTCCAGCATAGCTCTTCTATTGACTTAGATTATACTATATGTGACATTGAATGGTCTTAAATTTTACAACCAATGCCTCATCTATTTCAAGACCTAGCAGTTTTTGACCCCCAACTTCATCCCAACATGTAGGTGTGATTTATCTCTTCCTTCAAAGGGATTCATTGAGATCTATTTGGATTTTTTAGTTGAAATAGTTATTTTATGAGAACATATCTACTGAAAATATTGGTCACATCCTCCACTCAAGATAATTGAGCATGCTCTCAATATATAGTCATGTGTCTGGGTTGTCTGCTCAGATTGACCACCAGTTTGAGGGTTATAATATGTTCCAATGTTTAACCTAGAGTGTAAACTATTTTTAAGACTTTTATAGAACATGGAGGTGAGTCTTGGATCTCAACTAGATACAATAGATTGTGTTATGTCATGCATCCTTACCACTACACTAATGTATATTCATGTAAGTAAATCCAACGAGAAATCATATCAAATCACAATGAAGTGTGCAGTATTTTGATGGTGATCTACCAAAACCCATATATCATTATCCCCTGTTAATGTCTTTGACAGACTAGTGACAATTTCCATAGTGATTTTTTTCACATTTCCGTTGAGGTATGTGTGATAATGGCAACATCCCCATGGAGTTTTTTCGATTACACATTCATTTTCACACATACAAGACATCTTGATGTATATTCCACAATATCCTAATTCATATTTTCCTACCAATAGTATTATTGGTGATCTAGACACAAATTTTTTCTTCCTACATAGATAAAGAAGGATGATCTATGTGCATCATCCAACAACTCCTTCATTAACTTAGGATTTGATGGTACGCACAGTCTTGACCCAAATCACTAAAATCCTTTTCAATTAGAATTAATCTCTAATGATTTTTCTTTTCATATAGTTTCCACTCTATTCTGAATTCTCACATCATCTCTTTAGGAATCCTCTAACCTCTCCAAATGGGATTACTGAGAAACAATTTTTGAAAGGATTGATGATGTTTCATCATTTATGTTTCTCACGTCCATCCTTTTATAATCTAAGAAGATCAAGTCCTTCTCAATTCTCATAAATGATAAAATTGTTGGATACTTTCTACTTAGAGCATTTTAGAATTTATTATATTTCACACGATTATTGTGAATTGAGATATCACAATCATTAATCAGTTCAAACCATCTTAATTTTCTTATATTCTTCTCTTTCTGTGTGAATATATACTGGAAGCTTTTTTGATTTGTATACATTTCCCAATTATACCCAAATATATAATTCATCGATATTTTCCAAGCGCAGATCACTGTAGCCAAAATCAGATGATTCATGGGTTTTTTCAATTCGTGAACTATTAACTACCTTGAAGCATATGCCATGACTTTTTCATTCTACATTAAGTCATTGTCCAATCCATTCTTCTAAGCATTAGTGAATACTATGAAAAATTCTCCAATTTTGGGTAGTGTGAGCATAGGAGTAGTTATAATCCTCAATTTCAAATCCATGAATATATATTTTCATTCATCATTCTAATAAAATTTGACTCCCTTCAAGGTTATCCTAGTTATAGGGTTTGAAAATCATGAAAAGTTTCACAAAAATCGACAATAATACCATGATAGTCAAAGGAAACTATAGATATCAATCATAGATTTTGGCCTCATCCATCCTTAACTTTCTTCCTTCTTTCAAGGGTCCATGGATATCCCACTTATTTTGATGATATTTCCCAATAATGAAACTTCATTCAACTAGAACTCACATTTTATATACTTGGCATAAATATTCCCCTTTCATATGGTCATTAGCATAGTACCCAAATCTACATCATGCTCCTACTAAATTTTGGTGTATATTAGTATGTCATCTATAAAGAATTCCATTTTTTAAATAATCTCTAAAGACACAATTAATAATGTTGATGGAGATTTATAGAACAATAGTGAGTCCGGATGGATGTAACATAAACTCCTAGTACCCAAACCTCATATGAAAAGATATCTCGGTAATATACTCCTTCGTCATGCATTCATAGTAATGTATAGACTATAAATCCACCATAGAGAAGTATTGTTATCCACATAGGTGATCGAACAGGTAATCAATTATTATCAGAGGATAATAGTAATGCCCTTAGTATAGGATCAATTGAAAATACAACCTCTCGGCTAGGAGGATGACCAAATAATTTCATGGGAATAACATCTATGTATTCCCTCACCATGGGAATGTCTCAAAGGATGATATTTTCCTTATAATAAATCATTTGAGAAAGATATTCTTTATTATAGGGAAATAAAATCCTTTCTTGATATGTTGTTGATAAATAATATTTATACTCCCCTTGCACTTGTACATAATCAGGGGTCGATTACCAATACAACGATTGATTTAATTATCCCTAGAATTTATGGTAGACCTATATAGGGAAAGCCAACATATACCCAGAATTGCATCGACTTCCACCAAAGGCAGTATAAAAATGTTCCATGGGAAGTTAATCTGAAAACTATCAAGAGGGGAGGAGTTATATAAATGGCTCAAAATAATTTCCCTATTTTCTGTGTTCCATTAAAACTCTACTTCTATAATTTGAGGGAGTGTTTAAATAGTTATAATAAAATTTCATGTCATGAATGAATTCATAGAACCACAATAAAAAAGTATGATTAATATTCTTGACTAAAAAATTGGAATACCTATTACTACTTCATTTTTTGGATCCACCTTTCCTGTTGTGATGTAAAAGTCTCATTCTTTGTAGAATGGACGTTGTTGGTTGTCTCCAAAAACACTTGGCAAAATGTATTTTTTTGTAAAGTTGCATTATCCCTTGAATTTTAAACAACGAACAATGTGTTGAAGATTTAATGATGCATTCCTTTCCACCATCACATTAGTGGTTTCTCATGTCTGCAATCGCTATATTGGTTCCATTCCCACCCTCACCTAAATAACCTCCTCATTGCCATTAGGAAAGTTCCAAGGTGCTTCTTTCGACACATTTGACAAGTGTCATGTTGAAATTTTTTTGGCACTGTAAGATATATCAATCGGACCACTAAAATTAAAATCCACTTTCTTCTCCTTCTCCTTGTGATACCCTTAAGATTCATCAATCTCCATTTTTTTTAGGGAACAATAGACAATTTCCTCATATCTATAAAATTCACACATCACTAGGTATTTTTTAGACTAGGTTTTATCCCACCAAAGATGTGGTCAACAATTCATTCAGCAGTAACGAAAAATCTGAATTCACGTCATGAATGAATTGTGAAGTTTTACTTGTAATACCAAATAGATTTTATGTCATGAACCACACCCTACAATGTGTATCACTCCTAGTTTTTCAATAGGAAAAGAGATAATTTGATCCTCGAGCCCCACCACTAGTAGGCGTCGAGTTGGTGACTAGCACCGAGGGAAGAATAAAAATTAATATGGGAGGAATTACACTCTAAGAGAAACACCTATGGAATTTGGAGATAAGATAGCACCAACCAACTCCTATACAGACTCCAATTAAAAAGAAAACCCAAGAAGATATATTTAATTTCATGCATGAACTACTGAAACTGAAAGGGTAAACTACAAGTACCAAAATAAATGTAAAGATGGTAGCATCCATGAAGCCCAAACAGCTCTGGGAACCCACAGGTTAGTAGTAACCATATTGATCTCCATCTATCACCAACTAACCTGAAATATTGTTTATATAATGTATGGTGTTTATAACTATATACTCAGTAGGATCCTTCCAAGAGCATGTCATGAAAAAAGTAATGAAAGCATGCTTAATCATAGTGAACCAAAAGTGAAACCAACTCATTACCTATATAGATATACTAAGTTCATAGCCTCACTATGGATATTATCACCAATAATTGCATAAAAGAGAATAAAATATAATAAATAATAACAAGGGAACCCCTATACATTTTCACCACTAGTTTTTAACTCTTCACCAAAATTGCATGTCCTGAGGAACTTTCTCTGAAAAGGCTTTCCCACATACACCTAGGAGAATCACCACAACAAGTACCGCATGTAACACACCACCACGCCAACATAACTAGAAGTAACGATGTAGTTTCATGGAGCCATCATATCTCGCATAATGTGTATCATTCATCGATTTTTATACCTCAAGTCATCACATCCCAAACATCGAGTAAGGATCCTAAAACTATCACAACCTATACATGTTATAGCCATATTAGTCCATATAATACTATATCCAGCATACATGTTTGTAAAATACTGACAATCAATCATATCCCTCTATACAAAAATATAGGGAAAACTAACTATCGTTCATACTATCACAAGTAACTGTGATGTGAAGGGAGTGGGGTTAATGGGGTATTCATCCATCCATCCTCCCAACAGGATGTTCGGGAAAATACCACCCCCCCCCCACCAGGGCTCAAAATCCTCGTGGTGTCGGTTACCTTAACAGATAGGGTGAATTAGCCTATAGAAACAGAAAACATACATGATATAAGATATATCATAACCACACTAAGGTCTTATCCTAGCCTCATACACAATTGCATCTAGCGTCTCTCGGACTCCAAGTTGGAACTACCACGACTAAATATCTAAAAAGAACACAACCATTTAAAGATATTCATTAAAATTATCATGTTCTTTTTCATCATTTACAATTTACATTACTTCACTCATAACTATTAACTAACCATTATCGTTTCCACATTACATCACATTACTATTTCAACAAATATTTATACCCTATAGGCATAAGAAATCTTTTTCCACATCATATCAAAATTTCAACCTCAACAATGCATCGTAGCATTCTCCACCCAGTGGGATAAACATTTATTCATTTATTTAAAAACATTAATACATCCCATATATATAAGTATTCTAGAAAAACATTCTTAGATACCAAATACAAGGGTCCCAATAAGGTGACAATATGAACTACCCATCAAGTCTATGCCACATATAGTTGGAACAAAGACTCATATAATCATGATAAGATAAACCTAGAAATCAAATGGAATACCCCATGTTTCCTCACCTCTCTTGGAATTTGAGTAGAAAAACAACATGCCTCAAGTTGTGGGGAAATGATAGCATATAAACAAAAACATATTCAAAAAATCATCCAACCTTCATACAAATGGGTAATCTGTGCATCAACACATTTTTTCAACCCTGGTGTCCTCCCCAACACCCATTTTCATAAACCAATTAATCTCTCCACTCTAGGGGTCAACATCTTCACAAAACCTGGGCATCCCAACCCCATATACCACAACAGTACTCCCAGATCTGCCATCCCAGGATCGCATCACTTATGGGCTTCCCTAACCCCAAAAAACACAACAACCCACCAGGAAATGCGATATCACATTATGCATTAAACAAACAAAGAAAATGATCTCTTGGGCCTAAAGCAAAGAATTATACCTTCACACACAATGAGCTATCACAGATCTAAAGAATATGGAATGTGTCCTTTATACAAATTTCGGAAACTCATTCCCTCTAAAGTCAGGATATTTTATCACACAACTGGTTCTCATTCCTTCTTGAATTAATTGATTCATTATTCACATGTTTCAAAAACTAGAAACCTAAGAAAATATCCAACACAAGATATACTTAATTAATTAAACAATTAATTTAACATGAATGTAATTCTATTATCTACAAGAAATATCGTACATCCGGTACAATAAAAAATTTAACTAAAAAATCATATCTTCTTCTATTTTATTGTCATCAAATTGTAACAATAGCAACCATATTTATTAACATGACTCTTAAATATGATTATACAATTAATTACCAATTAATTATGAAATTATGTTATTTACCAATTTCCATCAAGAAAAACATGTCAAACCAATAAAGGCATAGATATCAGACTATGAAGAAAATATAGAGTCAAACCATTATCACAGTAACAATAAAAAACATCACTATGTGATCGATACCAATTATTTAAACAAGTTCAATTAATTATTAGTTCAATTTTATTGTGATCCATGGGACTATATCATGATAACTCTTTGACTGTACATAAATAAATAAGGAAGAAAAGAATATCAGAAATTGCCATCGATGTTCTTCGCACGAGAACAGGCCGCGCAATAGATATCTAATCATCCCTCCCCCATGATGTACATCCACCTGAAGACGTCACGGAACCACCGCACCAAAAAAATATGAGAGAAACCCCATTAAAAACATACGATATCATCCTACATCGCATAGAAATAATTACAAGAGTAAAAAGAGGTCACATATGAGAAACCAAAAGAAAATGAATGCAAAAAACATCTTGGACCAATCTGGGTCACCATGAATTGAAGATTTATACCCAAGGATTGATCCCCATAAAAGGGATCTATAAAGTGCCAAAGAGGGGACTATCGGATCAGCTGTGATGAGGGGGTGGGAAGAAGTAGTTTTAGTGTTTGAAAACCCGAGAGGATGTAATTTTTTAAAATATTACATAATCATGTGATTACATGGGGTGTAATCCCCTTTCACATCATGTAAATCCTTATGGTAGGTTTCCACTGAAAAAACATTCACCTTTATCATTAATTTTATTTTTCAAACCCTTAAATAATACACAACATGTGTCCTAATTTCATGTCTTATAATTATTCATGACATGAAATCCATTATTTCTTCCAACCTATAGAAACTGAATTACTCCATACATCCTCTAAAACTCCATAGAGATTTGTAGGCATGAAGAACACACAACGGAGTTGATCCATATGGATATTGTCCCTTACATCAAATACCTCTTAAAACATTCTCTTCCTTGATAATCCAAAACCATCCTAGGGAGAAAACAAAAAAGGGGTTTTCTGAACATCCACCTCACGAGATACCTCCCAAGGCTATCACCGCCATAGGAGCTCAACCGCTTCATCCATGGAATAAAAGAAAAACCATGCAACAACCACATCCATATACTAAACATTTTCTTGAGGTATATACCTATTAAAATAGATAAAGTCACAAAAATAAAAATAGAAAGTCATCACACAACAAGAAAATTCTACAACCATAAAACAAAAAATGTTATAAGATAAGAGATAGACATAAAAGAGATTGGGGTACTGAGATCGTATCTATGACTCACATTCCTAGGTACACTCCTCAGCACCATGCCTCCACAATACGTGATCCAATGGGACAGAATGCTTGTGTAACACCTTCTATTGATGGTCCTGTATCTCCAAAGGCTGGTCCTCGATGGTCGCATCATCATCAACATCGATCACACCCAAATAAATGATGTGAGAGTCATATTGAAGATAAAAATGAATCTATAACACATGAAAAAAACATCATATATCTATTTAATCTATGGGAGATGCACTATCAAATACACCATGACTCAAAGATAATCCAACACCTCTAAAGGCCCATAAAATCAAGGGAAAACCTTACTCCTATGACCAAACCTTCATTTCCCACGATGGCGAGTCACCTTCAGAATCACATGATCCCCAAAGAAAAACTCCATATGTATCCTACTATGATTGGAATAGGATTTATGATGATCATGCACTCTTTCATCCTCTCACAAATCACATGAACCATTCATATCATTTTAGTACCAATTTTGGCCAGGGAATTGCTAACTCTCCAACCCCAATCTAGGACAATAGAAAATAGAATGGTTGTCTGTACAAGGATTCAAATATTTCTATAGTGAAGGTTGGGTAAAGTCTATTTTGGTAAGAAAACTCTACCAAGGGAAATTTCTTAATCAATAAACCTCTAAAATCTAGGACATAACATCGCAACAGGTATTCAAGAGTCTATATGGATTGCTCTATCTAACCATATGTATTCTAATGAAAAGTAGTTATAAGGCATAGCTGAGAACATAAATTTTACAAGATACCTCTCAACATTATTGAGGTAAAACAATGATCTCAATCAGAAATGATCTTCCTCAGGAATCCTTGGAGTCTCCCCACCAACTCCGTACACTGCCTCTATAAAACCACCACTAATCTAACTCCTTAATCACAATGAATTTGTCTGATTTCATCAAACGATCAACTACCTCACATATAGAATCGTAGCCTACCTGATCCTGAAGTAAATTGGTAACAAATTCCATCAAGATGTCCTCCCACTTCCATTGAGGAACACATAAGGGTTGAAGAAAACCACTAAGAATACGGTGTTCGACCTTCACCTTCTGTCAGAGAAAACATCGAGACACAAATTCAGCAACTACACTCTTTTAACCCAGAAACCAATATTGACCTCTCAAGGCTCGGTAAATCATTTTAACGCAAGCAAGTATAGCTAAAAAAGAACTATGGAACTCTGTGAGAACTTTCTCATGAATTTCCAAAAGAACAAAAAGCCTTCCCTGAAACAAAAATTAGTGTTCATTATCCATAGGCAAACTATCAGGGGCCTCAACAAAAAAAACATAGTCTCTCTAAACCTCCACATCAAGATCAACCAACTAGGACTCCTCCACCTACTGCACTAGAGATGACAACACCATCTTATAAAAATTCAACCTCTTCCCCAAACGTCTCCCATATCTATGTGAAAAGTTGAATGTTCTTATATCACTCTCACAGAATCACATGATTCATGCACTACATCACTACGCGGCTTCATGCTCAACACATCTACCACAACATTCCCATTTATAGGTGTATAAAAAATATCAAAATATGGAATCATGTAAGAACTCCATCCACCGATATTCACTCAATATCAATTCATGTTGTGAGAAAACTTACCTTTGGCTCTTCTGATCGTTGGTGACCAGAAAATTCTCACTGATGAGGAAATGTCTCCAAAACTTCAAAGAAAAACACCACAATTTCCAACTTGTTATTATGGGAGGATTAATTATGCTCATGTGGTCAGAAATACAGATACCCATAATAATTTACTGATCTTTTATACATCAGAACACATCCCTACCCAAGAGATGAAGCCTCGCATAAAATCTCAAAATGAACACCTTCTGCTGGTAGAAAAAGAACTAGATAACTAACCAACTACTCCTTTAGATACTCAAAAGATCCCTAAGACTGATCATTCCAAAAGAACACCCAGTCATTTCTACTCAATAATATTAGATGAGTCGAAAACTGAGATAAATCGGCTATGAACCTCATGTAAGATCATGAAAGACCTATAAAACATCGCACTTGTGACACAATCTTAGGAGATACCCAAGACACAAATGCCTCTATCTTCAATGGATCCACAGCTACTCCACGTTGGCATACAACATTCCATAATAATAAGACTTATCAAGACCAAAACTCACAGTTTGGAAACATCCCAAATGTTTGACGATAATGAAGAACTCCCAAAATGACATGTTGATTCTCTACATGCTCCTCCTCAGATGCAGAATACACAATGATTTCATCAATGAAAACCACCAAAAACATATCTGGGAACTCACAAAACATGGTTTTCATCAACATCATTAATAAAACTATAGATTTATTCACACTGAATGGCATCACAATGAACTCGTAATTCCAATGACTACAATAGAAAGCTGTTTTTAGGATATCCTCATCCTTTACATGCATCTAATGATAGACTTACTACAAATAAATCCTCAAGAACCAACATTAACCATTTGTTTGATCGAATAAATCATAAATCCATGGAAGAGGATAGTAGTTATTCATTTTCACTTGGTTTTAGTGATGATAATTGATACACAATTGAAAATTGTTGTCAACCACCTTTATGAAAAAAACAGGTGCACCCCATGGTGACACACTCACCTGAACCAAACCATACTATACTACACATCCGACATATATATGTATCTCTCTCGATGTAGATGGTTACATCATATATGGAGACATTGATATAGGACACATGACTGGTAGTAGTTTGATCTCTCTCTAGGTCTCTTGTTGAGGGGGTAATGCTACAACCACTTCTGGAAAGTTATCAATGTACTATTCTATGAACCTATGAAATACCAACTACCGAACCTATGAGGAACTCAGAATTAGTTCCTCTATAATTTAAAACAATGTAAGAACATGCCTCTGACCCATACGAGTGTCTCTCTCACAAAAAATTACTAGTTTCTCTCCATTATTGTTGAATAACACAACCTACCTCCTGTAGGAATCCATGATATCCAGTATCGAATACAACCAATCCATGTTAATGATGATGTCATATTGTTGTATCTATAAACATATGAAATCATCCCAAGCTTTTTGGAGTCCCAACATTAACCTAAAGTTTTTACAAAATTCAAACAGGTCAGGTTGACGTCCAACTGGAATAGTGAACAGTAAGGGGACTAGAAGGATCTCTACCTCAAGTCGAAAATCATGGAAACGGGAAGCTGATATAAAGGAGTGTGTCACTCCTGGATCAAACAAATCGGGCTCCCAATTAGAAAACAAGAGAAGGGTACCTCAAATGGTGTCTGTCTCTCCTAGAACTAGCAATAATAAAGCTTGAATCTGACCACAGCCATCTCCATAGCCTCTCTGACCATGCTAATAACCACCTATATGGTTAGGCTCTTCTCTATGAGGATTTGGAGAAAGCCATGGATTTCCTATCTATACCCCCATCAACTCACTACAGATACCAAACTGGAGAAACCAACTGCTACTACATCAGTTGGAATTGCATCAATAGAGGAACCTGAAGTGGATCAACTGGTGGACGTTGACTACTCAGAATGGTCACGCACTCCAACCACTGATGACCTCAAACTCTATAATAAAAACATGTGTTTTATCCCATTGAGAAGGTTTGAGAGTTTTCTTCCTATAGAAACAATACATTGAGGGATGTGACCTACCCTTGACTGATCATAATTTCTTATGTCCTAACAACATGGAACCTCAGAATATAGCTATACCTCATGAGGAATCCATATGACTCCCCCTTATAACAATCCATTTTTGGTTAACATCCTCTTGATGACCTCTGCTCCTTTCAGCACCTCGATATATGTTTTCAACATAAATGTGGTGACTCGATGATGAATCTCTAGATGAAATGCCTCCTCAAAATTCTCTATCCTGGCCTCCCCATCCGGAAACATGATAGAATCATATCACAGAACGTTTTCTAAAAAGGATTCCAAACTATTTCACTCTTGATATCCCCTACAAAAGGCTAAGATGCTCTAGGAAACTGGTCTCCATCACGATCAAAGAAAGAAACTCATCTCTGAACTAGTCTTGTAAATCCTCCCATGAGACTACCAACTCCTCATGATCCTCAATGAACAAGAACCATCATTGTCTCACTTCCCCCAAAAAGCATCATCAAATCCAATGAAAACTAGTGCTCCTTTCAATCACAGATCGAACTAAAAGCTATCTTAACCTCCTCTAACCAATATTTTGTGATTGCATCTAAAACAGAGCCATCATACCTCTGTATACACTTGCATTGAAACTCTGTGAGGGACCTTTTCTAAGTTTCATCATCATAAAACTCTACCCTGCAGTGATCTGTTGGCACAACCAGCTAAAAATCTTCTATCCAAACCTAACAAGGGAATCGGCATGGATCCATACCCGCAAAAGAACAAATAGTTAGAGATCATAAAAGTATAATATGGAAGAGTTAAGCATGATCCATTCCAAGTCCTCTAACCTAAACCCAGTATCACCTCATTAGTAGCTGCTGAATGATTAACGATCTATGCATCAGATCAAATGGGGCCTAAATACCCATCTCTTAACCAGTCTTCTTTGTTTACAACACTTTATAAACATAGATGACACAGTTTCCCTACCAACCCATGCAACATCACTTTTTCCTAACTACTAACTCCATCATATACCTCAACCAAACCCTTGATACCACTCTATCAGAACCCCCTCCCCACAAATTTTACCCCTCCTGTGATGGAAATAGGAAAATAGACATAGTGACCCATGATTTTCCACCTTAGTAGGCCCCGAGTTGTTTACTGGCACTATGGGTATAACAAACATGCATATGGGAGACATTCTATCTAATTGAAACACATACAGAAGAGAGTGATATGATATAACCAACCAACTCCTTCTCATACTCATATACATAAGAAAACTCAAGTACATAAATCTAATGTCAGGAAATAACTACTACAACTAAAATATGAAAATATAAGTACCAAAAATGTAGAGACTACAAAAACCACGAAGCCCAAACATCTCCTACAACCCACCAACTAGTAGTTTCCATCCTGATCTCCAACCTTCTCTAAAAATCCTTAAAGAAAATTATATATAGTATAGTGATTATAATGGTATACTCAACAGGATCCTCCCCAAAGCCTCTCATGCAAAAATAATGAAAGCATTCTGAAGCACAGTGAACAAAAAGTTAAACTAACCCATAACCTAAACAAGTATACTATGCTCCCATCCTCACCATGGATACTTTCACCAAGTATAAACTATAATATAATATAATATAATAAATAATATCAAGGGTACCCCGCTACCTCTTCCCCACTGATTTGTAGCTACGCCCAAACATTGCATGTCTTGAGCATCTCTCTCTAAAAAGGAAAGCCTACAGACACCTAGGAGAAGCACCACAACATGAACCTTGTGAAACAATCCACCAAATCTACACAACCAAATGTAAATGGGTATTTTTGAAGAGCCACCAAATATCACAAAACATATAGCAGACATTGTAAAATATTACTCAAGCCATAATAAACCATACACTAAATAAGGATCCTCAATCTAGCACAACCAATACACATTATACATATAGTTTTGTTTAGGAAACTATATCCTGGATACATGTGTGTGAAATATCAACAATATTTCACATATCTCTATATGCATGTAAGGGGAAAAATAATGGGGGTAGTCAACCGTCCATCCAACCACCAATATGTTGGGGAAAACACCCCCCCCCCCCAGGGATTTGAAACCTCTAGGTGTCATTTTCACTAACTGACATGGTGTGGTTTCATATAGAGATAGAAAAATTGCATGATATAATATATATCAAATCCACGAAAATATAATATCCAAATCTCAGATAGTTTTGCAGCTAATGTCTCTCAGACTCCCTACTTCCACTTATAAGACTAGATATATTATATGTACACAACCATTTAATGAGAAAAATTAAAATTATTTTATTCCCTTTCATCTATTACATGTTTTTTTAATTAATTAATAACTATTAATTAACCATTATAAATTCCACATTACATCACATTACCATTTTAATAAAGAACCACACCCTCCAGACATAAGAAAACCGAGCCCACAACTTCTTAAAATTTCAGCCTCAGTACTGCATCCTAGCATGCTCCAACCCCATGGGTTAAACATTTATTAATTTATTTAACAACAATACAAATTTTTGTATTTCTATGTATTCTAGAAAAAATCATACTCAAAAACAAAATGGGATCAACACAGTGAGTAGATGAACTACCCATCATGTCATGGCCTCCTATTGCAGGATCAGAGACTCATCCAACCACGAGAAGCAAAACATTGAAATCACATGGAATACCCCATGAGTATTCACCTCCTAGAGAAGGAGAGTAACTAAAACCGACTACCTCAAGTAGATGGGAAATACACTAGTTAAAAAACCACAGATTTAAACAAGAATCCATCCTTCATATCAATGGGTAAGCACAGTTTTAACATCTTCTTTCAACCCTGTTGTCCTCCCCAATGCCCATATTCATTAATCGATGCATCTCACAACTCTAGGCATCAAATAATGCCACAAAAACTAGGAATCCCTACCCCACATACCATATCATCCCCCCAGGATCAGCCATCTCAATATCACATCACATTTTTTCATCTCTTCCCCCAAAAACCACAACATCCCTATAGGATCAGCAATATCACATGCAGTAGGAAAAACATAGAAACTAGGATCTTATCCCTAAATAAAGGAATTATGCATTCACACACAAAGAGATATCAAGGATCCAAAGAATAATGCACTTGGCCTTTACAAGAAATCACAAAAATTCAGGACTTACAAATGAATTATCTTTTATCACACAACTAGTTCTTATTCAATCTTGAATGACCCGATTTTTTATTCAATGTTTCCAACTACGGGAAAACCAAGAAACAAGATATCAAGATCTATCATAAAATAATTAAAAAATTAATTAAACATTAATTTAAATATTTTATCAACAATAACCATCATTATTTAGGTTCAATATAAAATTCAATAAATCATTCACATATGCATCAATTTTATTATCATCAAATTGCAAAACCAAAAACAAGATTAATTAACATGCCTCTTAAATTCAATTATCCAGATAATTATAAATTAATTATATAATTATGTTATTTACCAATTTAGATCAAGAAAAACATGCTAAACCTATCAAGTAATAGATATCCCACTATCTAAAAAAGCAAGAGACAAACTGTTATCATGGTAACAAGAAAAAACATTGTTATGAGATCAATACCACTTCTTTTATATAGTTCATGTAATTATTTGGACTATTTCATTGAGATCCAAGGTAATAAATCATTCTAACTATATAATTTCATGTAAATAAATATATAAGCAGTGAATCCCCTACCTCAAAAGATCATCAATATTCATTGCATGAGAACGGGCCGTGCAACAGATATCTGATCACCCCTCCGTCAAGATCGGCATCCACATGAGGATGAATCAGAACCACAGCACCAACAGAAACCAAGAGAAAACCCATTAGAATCATTTTAAATCATCCTCTATAACATAGCGAGAAGAATGGGAGGAAAAATATATTAAACTGAGACAAACCACATGAAAACAAAGGGAAAACACACCTTGGACCAAGTTGGGTCACTAAAGATCGAAGATGGATACCCAATGATTGATCCTAGTGAAAGGTATTTCCAAATAACTGAAGAGGGGACTATTGGGTCTACTTATATGAGGGGAAGGGAAGTAGTAGACATAGATTTCATCAAACCGAGTAGCTGGAATGTTTTAAAACATTGCAGGATTGGTGGATTACATGACATGTAATAACATTTCTTGTTATGTAATTATCTATGATCAGTTTCCCTGGAAAAACCCATCACCTTTGACAATTACTCTATTTTTCAAACCCCTAAATATTAAAAAAATTCAATCCCACATTCTCATTGTGAAACTCTTCATGATGTGAAATCATTCCCTGCTTTTATCCTCTAGAAATCGAATTACTCCAGAATTCCTATAAGCCTCATCTAAGCTTTTCAAGCCTCAAGAAAATGAATAGGGGTCAATACAAACATTTCTGATCCCTTAAATGTGTCATCTATTTCCTTGAGGGAAATAAAATCCCTTTACATTATAATTTGGAAACTGCAAGTAAAATATTTATCAAAAAACATTTTATTTCATTCCTTCCACCAAATCACTACGATCTCTTCATCGGGTTTGTATCCCAGATCAATGTCCAACACTGATATGCTTCACCATTAATATGATAAAAAACAATAGAAACATCCCTTTTTCAGAAAATTGACTGATGGATAAAATCATCTCAATGGATTTTATCCATTGTTTTGTGATTAAAGGATCAGATAATCCATTGAAAGTCAGAGGACTTTTTCACATAAAGGACTCAATTAAATCATGATATTTTTTAAGGGGATTTGGGTGATCCTACTTATCAGGGAATTTATTAAATACCAAAGTCAGATGAGAGAGTATCATCGAAAATTTTGTAATTCCTTCTCCCATATGGTTTGGAATCTTTTTTACAGATTCATCACATTGTCTATCAAAAGTATTGTTTACCTGATTCCACCTTTTTTCAGGAATTTTCTAGAATAAAATTAAAATTATGGATGATTATTTTTTAAAAATTAAACATATAAAGGGGAATAAAGTAATATTAAAGGGGTAACCTATAAATTATAATTATTTCCTTAACAAGTGATTTTCGAATATTCAATCTAGTAATCCATGATCTATTTTCTAAGATATAATCTTACGTTTTTTTTATTCCTGTAATAATGTTTTGTAATGAGATGATGAATTTACTAAAGAATATCCACCAAAGGTATCAAACTAGATATGTAGTAAGGCCAGTTTTTTTGTACCTGGTAACACTAACTCAGGTCTAACGCACCTTGTTGATGTTTTACCCATAGGAATGTCTTTAATAGAACCATGTCCACTTTTATTAACCATATTGGGATGTATTTCTTCGATAAACCACATAATCTATAATTACCAAAATTTAGGGATGATTTCATATACATAGTATTATATTTAAATCTTTATCAATGGTTTTCTAATCCTAATCCCAAAAATAACTAAAATTTTACTTTGATACAAAGGATAACAACCTTTTTCTTTATTAAATATTAATTGGTTATTTATTAAATAAAATTAGATATAATAAAACTTGTAAGATAAAGAAGTATAATATACATGGGAATTAGTTACATTAAGATAACATATAAAATAAGGAATACATCATATTTATTGAAAACCTTATTAACATGTTCATAATATTTCTTTGTACATAAAACAACATGGGATAACTTGGGGGAAATCATAAGAAAGAGGTGTGATATAATGCCTACTAAGGGAATAAACAAGGAATAACATGAAGGGAATAATACATGTTAGATAGTAGGGATGCCAATGGGGAATAAAAGGAGTAGGAATCATATAAATGAATAATGAGACGTGGTATAGCATGATAATCAAAAATGTAGCATGAGAAATGTGGAATGAACATAAAACACTATATCCTAGACATCGGTAAAAGATAACTGCCATGATATAATGATGGAAAAATTCCCATTATAGAATTAGGTTTACTACCGATCCCAACATGAAGTATCATGAAACTAATAATTACCCAATTCTTTAGGGTTCTATATAATTCTGTGTGCATCCGTCAATTTCATTCCATTATCATGCTTAAATATTCCACATAGAATATACAATATGGAAGAATTTATCATCATATTTTATTCCAAGATAAAATAATTTGGAATACATAAATATATATATATGTGTAAAAATTAAAATAATTATATATGTATAAATGTTAACACCCTTGATAAGAAACCAGCATGGTATTCACTACACAATTTTTTGGCACAAAAAATCAGGATGAAATTTTGGCAACATAATGACGGCACATAAGAATTTATAAAATGGGTTGATGAGAGTGAATGGGGTATATAGTTATTTTTAAATTAAATATGAATTAATTGGTACATGTAAATACACATCCTAACCATTGAAATTTGAAATAGAAGGTGTAAGATATTATGGAAATAAGAATAACGAAGATAATATGAGGATCCCTTAATTGAGTGTGTGACTCCAAATGCTTGGGAGGGGATTCTTGAGAGATTAGGGAACCATAGGTGGACTATAGTTATGGGGCTTAAGATTAAGCATGTTATCCAAAGATTTTGGGTGAATAAGAATGGGATATTGGTGTAAATATATAGGAAATAAGTGGGGTTTTCATCATTATTTCTCAAACATTAGTTTTGGACTCTGTAAAATAAAATATCCAAACCACTAAACAACCCCTGGTTTTTTAACATGGTTTCTAAAAAATGGGATGTTTTTTAGATATTTTTTAAACATGAGGTAGGAATGTAATAAAATAATATCTATTCTTATGTGTAGGTGAGTCATACACCTAAGGGAATGATATTAAAACCTTAAAATATATGATATGTTTTGGAGGATTCATAATAGATTCATAAAATAACAAATTTAAACTTAAAATTAGATTAGATTAAAGGGAAACGGGAATTTGATCATATATAACTTTTCTATTGTTTATTACATAACTTTTGGGACATTAGGATATCATAATAAACACAATATATTTATTCCATATTTATTATTTACCAGAAAAATTCATCTTTCTCAAAAAAATTTGAAAAAAATAAATATTGGGTAATTTTGAAATTATTATTCAAGAAATAAAATTCATTTTATCTAAATAATTCACTAAATATGTACATTTTAACATTTAAAAAAATAACATACATTTATTTAAAATACTGTGTTTTTTAATAATAATATTTTTCGAACCCTTATAAAAATTACATTTACTTCATAAAAATTATATGAACATTTATATTTAATAAAAAATATGAAATAAAAATATATTATTAAAATATTATTTATTTCCAAAAATCCATTAATTAATCAAAATAAATTTAGTATTTTAATTGTAACATTACCTAAAATATTATATCTTTTTTTTGTTTAAAAAATTAATAAGTTAATAATAATAGGATTAAAATAGATTCATTATTCTATGGAAAATAATGTACATACTCATATTGATTAGTTCTTGGTACATAAACCTTAAATATACCCTAAAAATCCCTGAAAGTAAGGTGATCAATACTGAGACTTTCGTTTGGTGGTTCGAAATACATGATTTGGGCCGTGATCTTGATTAACATGAAATTCTACCGTAAATGGTTTTCCTCGTGCTTAAGTTGTTCAATCTCAGATTGGTCTTGGTCAATGGCAGAATATAGAGATACTATCTCCCTCAGAAAATCAGATTAATGTCCTAAATATGGTATGATCCTACTGATTGAGGCCATAGATTCCTTTTTCTATATCAACCGGATTTGTTAAAACCCTATATTTATACTAATAAAGTGACTACTATACAATGGATATTTTATCAAAAGAAAAGATACATAAAGGTCATTTTAATATTATAGAATATAATAAATCTTAATAAGTGCATGTTTTTTTATAATTATATTACATAATAATATAATTAATTAAATCATAAGTGAAATTTTATTTATAAATGTTTGGGTCATTACCGGATATATCTGGATTTGCTTTTTTTCACCAAGGAGTTTTCATGAGAAATTTCAAGATTTGTTCAATGTTATTTAGGGGACTTTCTAGAATTTCTACCATATATAGATAGAAGGTCTCCCCCTACTTCTTTTTACCAATTGGATGATGGAATTTTTGTCCACGAGTTTTAAAAATGGATAGAAATAAATATTGATTCCCCCACCCCTTGCACAACCTAAGGAAGATTCCTTTAATGATCATAATGTTGTTCATATTGAGTTCCCTATTTTCACTATGGAACATATTAATGACAGACATTTGGGGGAAATTGTGGGTGAGAATTTTTCTTTGAAGGCTTCTCATTCTGATGTATGTGATGAACTATCATCCTCTTTTCTTGATCTCTTAGCTAAATATATGGATTTTGAGACGTTTGATGAAAGGAGGCTTTTCCCTCAAGTGCTAAATTTTTTTATGATGCTTCTTAAAACAACTATGTTACCTGAGGATTTCTGTGAACTTATTAAAATTAAAAAATGGAATACCCTAGACCCAATTGTTGGTTTTTCTTACCCATTGAATTACTATGGATAAAATCGTTAGAAATTTCAATCTAGATGGGGACTATAAAACTACTGCTGCATGAAAGGAAACCTGTGAATTCCATATTTTTAGTATAAATTTTAGTTTTAAAAAATAATCCTTCCCTAGTAATCTATATCCCTAATTATTTAATCATGAATTACTAATTTTTTGTTTCATTATCCCTTGTTTGATGTTTATATGTTGCCTAATATTGGTATTCACTGACCATGATATGGATATAGTTTGAGTTAGGTGAAGTGCCATTAAAAGTGGGTGTACGACTAGTGGAGGGACCATATGAAGATGGTGTGATTGGATCTGAGATTTTATTATACTAGTGGAAGATTAATTTTTAACTTCAATACCAATAGGATATGCAAGTGGATAAAAATGTATAACACTTCTCTCAACTCAAACACTAGTCAATTTAAATTTTTGTTTTAAATTATCAAATGCACTGTGATCACCAGTTCATTTTGTTGGAGATTAATTTTCACAACTAGATGAATTTTTAATTGTTGTGAGTGTGGTTATACATTTTTTATGAAATTTTGAGAATAGATTCATCATATTTGGGGAGTAATTTTTTAGCCTCTTTCTGTTTGTTATAGTTATACTGATGCTGTAATTAAATTCACTATTTTAAATTCATTTCTAATGTTTATTTTGTATGTTGTGTTTAAAGATTCTTACTGTATAGTCTCATGTTTAATTTTGGGGCTTCATTGAAAATAATTCATGAACTCACGTGTAGCATGATTTTTATTTTGAAATTCATTTTTTTCTTTATTTTCTGATGATCGTTATCAGGGTATTTTTTTGAATTGTGTGATTTGTTTGAGTATTATGTGGAATTTTTTTTGAAACCTATTTTCACCCCTCAAAATAGAATCTTTTTTGTGTTATATTCCTAAATCATTATGAATAGTTATATTTAACTATTTCCCACACCTTGAGATACCATTGTGGGGACATTATTTAGTTTAAGAGTGGGGGATGAAAATTAATTAAGCTAAACTGTGATTCCTTAGTAACACATCAAAAACCCAAAAATATATTCAAATTTCCTCCCTATGAAACTGTTAATACATTCTATTTTTAAAAATATAATAAAAAAATAAAACCAAAAAAGCATCATGTGAAGGTGATATTTCATTCTAGTGCTACAACCAAAGTGACCTTTAATAGCACTGACATTTATCAATGTTAGAAAAAGGTGCTGAAAAAGATCACCTTTATCAACTCTAAAAGAATAGAGGATAAACATAGACTTTTATCAGAGCTAAAAATTGCACTAATAAAGGGTTACCAATATTTTTTCTTTTTCTTCGGCATTGATAAAGGGTAAAATTTATTTGTGCATTCATTTAGTGCTGATAAGAGGTACCTTTTATCATTATTTTATTTTTTAGCAGTGATATAGGGTAATATTATTCAATGATTTTTTTAGTGTTGATAAAGGGTAGCCTTTATTAATACTCTTTTAGCACTGATAATGGTCCAAAATAAATGATATAATTAAATAAATAAATATAAGAAAATGTTAACTAATTTACTAATTAAATAATTATTTCCAAAAATAAATAAATTGTATATAGGTATATATAAATTATAAAATTTAATAAATAGTATATATTAAATATATAGATCTATAAAATGAATAAAATGAAATGATTAAACAAATAAAAATAAAAAATCAGTAAAATAATAAAAATAGTAAAAACTTTATTAATTAAATATTAATTGATAAAAATGAATAAATTTAATATATATATATATATATATAATAAATATAGATAAATATTATATACTAAATATATATATATTTAATAAATTTTAACATTTTAAAAAATAAAAATAGAATAAATTATAATAAATAAATATAATAATAAATTGTTAAATAATTTTAAAATTAATTATTGAAATAATTATTATTGAAAACTAATAATTATTATATATATATACACGTGTGTCTATGTGTGTGTATTAAAAATGTTAATCAATAATATATATTAAATATAAATATATAGAAAATGATTAATATGTAATAATTAAAAATAAGTTAATGCCTTGTTCATTTTTAATGTTGTTTTCTTTTTCAATTTAATATATATCAAACAACATTTGTTATATTTATTTCACAAACAAATATGTAATGAATTCATTAATATGTACAACTCACAAAAAAATATTTATCCAATTAATGAAATATTATATTAAAACACATACACCTAATATATAGGTAATTTATTAAAATTTTAGTATATTCTATAATTTAATTATAAGATGTAAAATTTAATATATTATATTGTAAATCGGTCAATTTTATTTATTTATTTTCAATATTATTATAATTAGATGTTATTTATTCTTTTTAAAAAATTATATTTTATATTTATTTTTATTTTTGACTTTAATCAGTTTCTACTATTTACTTACATGTATTTATTTCCTATGTTTTATTATTTTTAATATTTATTCATCTTTACATATAATATATATATCCATATTTTCTAAAAATTTTATTTTTAAATAATAAGACATATTCATTTTTCAATATTTTTAAATTGTACTCATTTTGAATTACTCAATTTCACTTATTTTTAAAATGCATGTATTTTAGATTGTATATTCATTAAAAATGTTAAAAATATATTTATGAATAAATAATTATAAATAAATTTATTTATAAATTTATTTTTACTATAATTAAAAATTTATATATTTATAATTACTATAAATAAATAAATATTATTTTTTAAAAAATGTATTTATATAATTATAAATAAATAATTATATATATTTAAATAATTATAAATATATAATAAATATAATTAAATAATGAATGTAATATATATATTTCTTATATATATATATGTGGAGGTCAAAGACTGTTTTTTTGGGAAAGGTGCTACGTTGCA
The DNA here is from genome assembly GCA_963277665.1 of Viscum album. Taxonomy (NCBI): domain Eukaryota; kingdom Viridiplantae; phylum Streptophyta; class Magnoliopsida; order Santalales; family Viscaceae; genus Viscum; species Viscum album. The sequence goes on from OY728127.1 coordinate 1,381,511,229, forward strand.
AAGAAAAATAGACAACACTAAATATAGGGATGTACTCAGTGAGACATGAACTCGAGACCTTGTCGAGACCCATAAGGGCTAGTACAATTGATTTTCACTCTACGAGCTATATATATCTAAATATGTTAATATATAAATATAATTTCTTTATAGTGTTGTTCATATATTTATTAATAATGAGTTATTTATATAAATAATTATAAAATTTTAATATATATATATATTTATTTATTTATTTATTAAATATATATAATGATTTTAGTATATATTTAAATATATAATTATATATAATGATATACATATGACTATAATTATAATTAATTAATTATAAATAAATAATTATATATTTAAATTGTTAAAATATTATAATAAACAAATAAGTAATTATATAATTTTTTTACAAATTTTGATTTTTTAATTATATTTATAAATCCTTCTTCTGTGCTAATGTTTTAGTAGTGATAATTTTTATTTTTAACAGCATTTTTTTAGTGCTGTGAAGGAGGTATTTTATCGGCACTTTTTTTACTGACAAATATCGGTCTTTATCAATGCTAAAAACCACTCATAAAGCACCCTTATATCAATTTTTAATAATTTAGCACTGGTAAAAATGAACTTTATCAGTTATTTTTTAAAGTGCTATTAAAATTGTCCCTTGTCTATTTAGAGCAACCCTAACTCTGAATCATCCAGTCATGATTATCAAGCTCTCATGAATCTCTCCTGCTACTGGTGCTACTCTTCTATGTTCTCTTGGTCGAATCAATTATATAATCAATGGTATGTTATTTTATCATTTTCCTCTCTCACTATTTTACTTTTTGGGTTCCGCAGTTTGACTTTTTATGATGTTCTTAACCATGATAAACCCTACTTATCATCTATATCTCTCTTTCTCTTACCTATACCTACACAACACCACCCCTACTATGTAAGCTCATTCTAACTTCATATTATACCACTGTGAATTGAATTTTTATCCGTTGTTGAAAATGATGGTGATTTAACTAATGTTTCCATTATGTTATTTCTTGTTACCACTATGAAAATGGGTTGGTTTCAAATTACAAACAGTATTATTATCTTCCCAAGAATGGAAATAATATGTGATCTTCATCCTATTTTATTTTAATTCCCTACCAAACATCCAAGGCCATCCAACAAGAAGTGAAAATAATCCATAAGAATAATATTACATAATTATATAATCAATATAATTTTTACTAATAGAAAATGAAATCAGAACCAATTTTATTACTTGATGTGTGCTTCTATTTCTCAACCATCGTAATTTGTATAACCGAGGATGAATCTGTATTCGAATGTTTAATTTCTCCACTAGTGTCATTGAATCCATGTTTTTACAACTCACAATCAAAATATCGGTATATAATCCATCTTTAATTTTTGAATAAATATGTGATTAATCAACCACCTAATTCACCAGGTGTATGAAATAACTATTGGTGGAAAAAAAGAATTCATAGATCATGGTCATCAAGGATGTCCAATTTCAAAGTTTCCATTATCAATTTAAAATTGAAATTTTAATAAAACAAAGTGTCACTCACTGAAATATAAGAATATTCTTTCATATTTTCTTGAAGGTTAAATAAAAGAACTTATAATAAATTTGTGATGTGTATGAATCAATCTCATGTATAAATCACACATGATGCGACATGTATGACTCAAAGTGCATGTTTCCAGTTTAAAATGACATTTTAGTAATAAAACACAAGTGGAATTATCAAACGCAAGGAAATTCATTCGTATTATTTTGATACTGTAGGACAAAAATCCATAAATTCATTTGAGACATGTCTGAATCATCCTTGCCACAGTCCAATGCACAGTATGACAAGTATGGATCAAGGTGTGTCTTTTTATTCAAAATTGACATTAAATTCTTTTAAAAACATATTGAATACTCAAATATAATAAAATTAATTCACATTTTTTTGTTAATTTATGATAATTACCCATAATAAATACATGATGTGTGGGAAATAGCTGCACCTCAATTTGATACACAATGTTCCAAAAATGACTCAAAGTGTTTGTTATCAGGATAATATTGGCATTTTAAAACAAAACATTTCCCTCACAGAAAACTGAGTAACCAAACTCTTGTTTTATTGATAATTTAGGAAAACTATTCTTGATTCATTTTTCACGTGTAGTAATTAGTCATATGTCAAAATGATATATTATGTCACTTGTATGACTAAAAGTGTGTGTTTCCAGTTTAAAATTACATTTTAGTAAAAAATAAAAGTGTTGTACTAAAATCCTAATAAACTCATTTTTAATGTTTTTATATATTTTTAAAATGATCTAAATTAATTTGGGATTTGGATGAATCATCCACCCCTCAATCCGACACACGATGTGACCGGTAAGACTCCAAGTGAGTCTGTTTTTTCAAAATTGACATTAATTTTTTTTAAAAAAAATTACATACTCAAAACTATGAAAATGAATTCATATAATTTTGTTATATTAGAAAAATGTTTCAAAAGTAATTTGTGATGTGTATGAATCATCCTTATATCAAACTAATACATGATGTGCCCAGTATAACCCAAAGTGACCATTATCAGTTCAAAATTGAAATTTTAATAAAAAAATTATCACTCACTATAAATAAAGTAGTAACACTCTATTGTCATTATAATTTAGTAAATTGATTCATAATTAATCTTTGACATGTATTAACCAGTCTCATTTCAATCCCACACACAATGTGACTTATTGGAATCAAAATACATGTTTACAGTTTAAAATGACATTTTAATAAAAAACACTACTATCATACTCATAAAAAAAGGAAACACATTTGTCTTGTTTTGATACACTAAGATAATGATAAATAAATCATTTAAGGCATTAATGAATTATCATCCCCTTAATTTGTCACAGGGTTTGACCGGTATGACTCTAAGTGTGTCTTTTTATTCAAAATTGACATTTATTTTTGTAATATATAAAACTAACATACTCAAAACCATGGAATGGAATTCTTATTGTTTTAGTACATTGCTATGACAATTAATATGTCATTTTTTATCTGTGGGAATCATCCAAACCCCAATATGACATAGTATCTTCCCGATATGACTCAATAATATCTATTTTCAGTTTCAAATTAACATTTTAGTACAAAAAAAGTGACACTCACTAAAAACTAAGAAAATGCACTGATATTGTCTTCATAATTTATAAAAGTGATTAATAATTCACTTTTCTCATGTAGAAATCAGTCTCATATCAATCCCACACATGATGTAACATGTATAAGTGAAAGTGTGTGTTTCTAGTTTAAAATTAAATTTTAGTAAAACACACATGTGGTGTACTTGAAAACAGGGAACCATGTTCATATTGTATTGATGTATTTTTAAAATAACACATAGGTCATTTTTCATGTGTATGAATCATTAAAACCTCAATCTGATGCAAGGCATGATCGATATGACTCCAAGTGCATCTTCCTTTTCAAAATTGATAACAATTTTAGTAAAAAAATAACAAACATACTCAAATATTATAAAATTAATTCATATTTCCTTTTACATTATTAAAATCATCCATAAGTGTCTTTTAATGTTTATTAATGAGTCACACCACAATCTAATACATGATGTGCACAGTATGACTCCAAGTGTCCATTATCATTTTAAAATTGGATTTTTAATACAAAAAGGAGTCACCCACTAAAAACTAAGAAAACATACTCTAATTTTTGAGATAATTTAAGAGAATTATTCATAGATAATTTTTGATGTGTAGGAATCAGTCTAATGTCAAACCCAAACGCGATGAAACTTGTATGAATAAAAGTGAATTCATCCAGTTTAAAATGACATTTTATTAAAAAAACAGAAGTGGCATATTCAAAACTGATGAAATTCATTTTTATTATTTTTAAACTTTAGTAAAATTATCCCTAAGTCATTTGAGGAGTTTTGGGATCTTCCAAACCTCATTCCGAAAAATTTTGTGAATGATATCACTCCATGGTCATCTTTTTATTCAAAATTGACATAAGTTTTTTTTAAAAAAAATTAACTGATATACTAAAAAATAATAAGACACATTCATTTTGTTTTTGGTCCTACAGAAAAACGATCCATAATTCATTTTTTTATGTTTAGTAATTAGATGTACCTCAATATGATTCATGATGTTCCTGGTATGATTCCAACTGCTTGTTATTAGTTTAAAATTGATATATTACTACAAAAAAGTTTCACTCACTAAAAACCAGGAAAACATTCTCGTATTTTCTTGATCATTTATTAAAATAATTCATTATTAATTTTTTTCTTATGGGAATTATTCTCATGTAAAAACAATACAATATGAGACCTATATGACTGAATTTGATCATCACCAATTTAAAATGAAATTTTAGTAAAAAACACCAGTGGCTTACTGAAAACCAGGGAACCACATTTTTATTGAAATAATACTTTAAAAAATGATGAGTAAGTCATTTTGGATTTTTATAAATCTATCTCACCTAAATCCAATGAACAATGTGACCAGTATTACTCTAAATGTGTCTTTTTATTCAAAATTAACATTAATTTTACTAAAAAACAACAGATATACTCATATCTGAGAAAATACATTCAGTTTTTTACTACATTAATCAAAATATCCACATGTAATTTTTTATGTTTAGGAATCAACCTCACCTTAAATTTATATAGGATGTGTCTGGTATGAATCAAATTTTTCATTATCAATTTAAAATTGACATTTTAATACAAGAAATTATGACCCACTAAAAACTATGAAAATGAGATCAGAATGTCTTAATAATTTAGGACAATGATTCACAATTAATTTTTTATTTTTATGAATCATTCTCATGTCAAACTCACACACTATGCAACCTGTATGACTCGAAGTGTTTGTTTCCATCATAAAATGTCATTTTAGTAAAGAACACAAGTGGCATAATAAAAACTATGGAAAAACATTTTCATTATTTTTATACATTACATAAACAATCCACATGTCATTTGGGAAGAGTAGGAATCAGATACACCTCAATTTCATGTTTGATATGACTAGTAGGACTCCATGTGTTCCTTTTTATCCAAAATTGACCATAATTTTAGTAAAGACACAAATGACATACTCAAAACCATGAAAATTAATTCGAATTATTTTATTAATTTATGAAATGATCCATAAGCCATTTTTTGATGTGCATTAATCATGCATACCTCAATACAATTCATTATGTGACTAGTAAAACTTCAAGTGCATCATTTTATTCAAAATTGACAATAACTACAATGCAATCCAATACACAGTGTTCCTGGTAAGACACATTGTTTAGTTTTTAGTCCACACATTATATTTAATGTAATTATTTATATTAATAATAACATAGTAATTTTTTTGTTATATCATTTTTATCTTTTTATTAGTCAAAGGTGGCTTGTAATTATATTTAGGTGTATTATTTTTCTCAATAATTGTGTTCTTTTCATGTATTTTTTTGTAAAATGAATTTATTTAAAATTCATTATTTTTATATGCTTATTTAAATTTCTGGTGTTGTTTTTGGTGGAATTTCTGGGTTTTTTTAGTGATGTACTGTGTCGTTACAACAAACTACTTTCCCCAATTCTAATGTTTTAGTGTGTTGTAACATCACACTGTAGTATTATAATGTATCATCTTTACTAATTACATTGATTTAGGGTCCATTTATTAGTGCTGATAAATTATTCCTATATCATTTTATCCATTACCTTTGATAAATGGTCCATTTATTAGTGCTAAATTAATGAATTGATAAAATATTTATTTTATTATATCATCAAAAATTGGTGATAATATGGTGATTTGTCAGTCATTTTTTAACATTGATAAATCACCCCTTTATCAACGATTTTCTAGTGCCAATAAAATCCTAGTCCTATTAATAGAACATTAATAGTTGACACTTTTTAGTTCTAATAAAGGACTACTCTAGAACTGTTAAAGGACTATTTTGTAGTATTGTAGATTGAGGGGTTTTAAAACAATAAATTTTCTGGAATTTCATGATTGTTGAATTATTTCTCCCCACTAATTGAGTGGAATCCAACATTAAGAACTAGGAAAGAGAGTGTGATGGGAGAGACCCTTATGAAGGTTTGATCTTAACTTTATAAAACTAGAAAATTGAACTTGAACATAGGGGACACTCTTTTGGAATAATCACTTTAGTTATCCAAATATAATGATAATCATATAACACCATTGAATTTGGAGTAAAATGGGAAAACTAGATCTCTCGGTAAGTCTCTAAGACTAGGTTTTAGGTGTATTTGTGTATATAAATAAAATCATTTTTCAAATATAATATGTTCTTTTCATGGTGCTTTTCACATTTCTTTACACGAAAAATTTGGGAAGAAAAATATAAAAACATTACCCTGTCAAAATTGAGATCATTTTGATGAGGGTAATTTTTATCCAAAATGATTAATGGGACAATTGGCTTTTAAAATTATCATTTTAGTTGACTCAATGAAGTGATGGAAAAATTTAAAAAACCTAAATAAAGGGACCTCCAATTTATGGAACCTAGGTGAGAGTAAAAATTAACAGCATCTATTATTAAAATGATAATTCAATTTTCACATAACCAATTTCACTCCTGAAACTAGAACCAATTGGAATTCAAATAAGATAGTGGGTGACATTTACATAGGTGTCATGATTTTTTAATCACTATAGAAATTTTTTATTCCATTTGATTTAGGGTTGTTTTGGAACATAGTTAGGGTATTCGGTTCTTTATATCTTTCTCTATAAATAATAAAAATGCATTGAATTTCTTGAGAGTGTAATGAATTAAGTTTCGGGGAATTTGATGTGTGCAATTTGATCACTTTTTTCCACATCGTTTAAATTAAATAATTGTATTTTTATTATTTAAAATATTATTTTTATAGATGATGGTTGTTGACATTTTTTTATTCTATCATTAAAACTGTTGGTCGGAGTGGATACTCAAGAGGGGGGTAAATTGAGTTCCAATTAAAATTTATGTGAAAATGATTTCTATTAAAATTCCCCAATAATATAAATAATGTTAAACTGTAGTGAATTTGTAAAACTGTATGTGTTTGATTAGGTTCTCAAAATATTTATTAGGTCTTAATTAATTAAATCAGAGGATTAAATTAGATTTTGAAACTAACCTACTAATTTACAATAGTTACAGACAATTTCTATATTAACTATCAATGTAAATTTGAAACAATTTTATATTACAAAATAATTAGCAGCGGAATATTCAATATAGATTAAAACCAAAATGAGAAAGAAAAAATATTTTTAAAACAAGAGGTTCAGTCTCAATCCAAGACTTAGTCGTCTAAAAAAATTTAGATTAATTTGATTCACACCCTGGATCGGGGTAAATAACAGTACAGAGACTATCCAGGTACTAAGACCTCTACCATAGTTCTTCATGGGAAAACAAAACAACAGCACACTGACTGTCTAGGTCCTACTTGACCTCTACCACTATCCACAGTGGGATATAGAGAGTTATAGAAGGTTTGTTCGAGGATTTAGAAATCCTCCAGTTTAGCATAAGAGATAGTGTGTGTGTAAATTATATAGAGTTTGTACACTGCAAAAAATGTAAATAAAAGAACCACTAAGAGAGTAGATATGAGTTTTATAATTCTCTATTGATGTGAATTGCAACTCTGGACTCCATTTATTGGTCAGGAATGGTTTTGAGTCCTTCTCTGGTTTTTGTCCGAAAAAGAGACGGTTGTTTTCTTCATGTTCTGTTTGATCAGCTTGTGTGATTGAAGGGCTTGTTGTAGTTATTCACTTCCTGGATAAGGTGAAGCTTGTGTTCTCTTCTAGAATGATTATATTTGTTTAGTTCCAGTGTTCTTCAAGTATGGATGTAGTCTTTCTCTTCTGTGTGTATGAACCACTTTTCAGCACTTTTCAGCCCTTATTTCGCACGCTCCTTGCACGACCTTTGTCCTTCCTTTTATAGCATTTAGATCCGGAAATGGGAATAATTACATTTTTACATGTATGAGGTATGGTTCCCTTACATTACAACAACTATCATTAAATTACATTAATCTCATTAAAATCATCAAATACGATCATTGCTAAATAAACAAATAAAAATATAGTTTAGGGAAACAATGACTGGTTTTTCAATCGGTAGCTCCTTATATCATTCAACTTGTATCTGTGGCTCCTATGTATCAGTAGCTATCTCTCCTTGTAACGGTATCTCCATATAAAAGTGAGTGTCTCATTCTTTCAGTGAACTTCTATTGGTAGACTTGACTTGCAGTGAGCTTCTTTATATCAGTGAACTTCATAGATGTAGACCTGCTTATACTTGTAGAATTACTCTAAAGGTAGATCTGGTGTAACATTATCTCTTATTGGTATACTTTTGTATTGGTGGCATGTGCAAATTGGTAGCTCCATTCTATACCAGTGATTAAGTGCATATCGGTGGACATATGCACACTGGTCGACTTGTTCTATCGGTAGCTCTGCTTCTATCTGTATTGGTGGAAGTTTTTATTGGTGAACTTCATACCAATAGCTCTGTATATCGGTGGCCTTTTCTTATCAGTGACTATGTCTATCAGTAGACTAAGTACCGGTAGGTCTGTATCAGTATCTTTGATCATATTAGTGACTTAACACTTATCTTTTCTATGAAAAACATATCTAGATTTAGTTAGAATTATGTCAAAGTACAATTAAACATATATAAGAATTGATTGACATATTGGAACGATAATTTTGATATTCATAATATATATATATATAATTATAATTACACATCAAGATTATCAAAACATATTAAAGCATGATTGAGATTATCAAAATAGGTGAGGTCAATAATCTCCCCCTTATTGATAATCACAACTCATGGTATTATGAACCAACAAAATCAATAATGTATCAGAGAGTTATAGACCAAAATTATCAAAAATAAAATAGAAAGCTATTAGAGGATAATAAAAAATAAATTTAGCAAAGGTAAGATAGAAATGGGACATATTAGGCTCATAGTTCTCTCTTTTTGTACAACAGATGTACCCTTCTATATCAGTGGTAGAGTTATAGCATGAAGTTTATACATTCATATTTTTCCCTTTTATATTCTCCCTTTTATATTCTTTTTGATATATAAATATTCACCTCCTTGAATATACATATTCTCCCAATTTTTTTATTATAAAAATGTAAGGGTGAAAAGAATTTGTCGTAGGAAATGAGAAATAGAGAAAAGAAAACAAGACCGTAGATATATGTCATGGGGGAAAGAGTACAAGTGAAATACAAAAGTAAAATAAGGAAATAAAAATGATTCCTATCAAAGGTCCTAGCCAGAAATCAATCCACCTCCTGAATGTCCACATGGTATTTTCCTTTCAGATCCGAGGTATACTCAGACAGTTGGGAGTCAGGTGGAGGCTTAGGAACACCAGAAATGATCAGAGGAAGCTGAGCTTCTGAAACTGTTCCTGGACTGTACTAGGTTGCTTGATGAATGATCATAGGTGTAAGGCTGCGGATGGCTTGGAATGGAGTCCTCTGAGTAGGGGAAGTAGTAGAGGCAGATGCATGTAAATCTGTAGGTATAATCATTGGCCGAGCATCAACATTCAAGAAAGCCAACAAGAGATTTCTGAAATCCATAATGACTCCTCCTCCCCTCTCCATAGCAGAAAAAAAGTCATCTTTATTTTCCAAAAACTTATCCAAGGATGGAGTCATCTCCCTATGTTTTCATACTTATTCCCTGAAGGCTTGATTGACTGGTGGTATCTTCATGTTTTCTAACATAAGAATGAAATGATTATTGAGATGATTCTTGGTGTAAACCCTTTGGAAATAATTATACACGCTGTCCTTGACTTACTTTTGAGAAGTAGTGGCCTCCTTCATAAAACTATGAATGATTTTTCCATTATCCCTAGTGGTAAAAACCGCTTGACTTAGGGAAGATGAGTCCACAGAGCCACTGGATGAAGCTGAACCAAGATCCTCCTTCATTAATGCTCTAATCTTATCTAGATCTATTGAAGTTTTGGAAGGAAGAGAACCAATAGAAAAACTCACAGTTTCCATGAATCTCTTAGTTAGGTCAATGATTAGATTCAATACAAGAGAATCCTGAGTACTGACAAGATTCTCCACTGACATCTTAAAGCTGTCAAAAACTAAAACTATCTAGCTCAGAACACTTTTTAAATAGGCCAAATCCTTATCTGTTTGAGAGTTAGAACTCATATAGGATTCTAGAGAGACAACTGATTTATTTAGAAATTCAACATCCTCTCCCAATCTAGACATCTTATTCTGGAAAGCTGTTATTCCTTCCAATATCTCAGCCATAGAGGTTGACACACAACACCCAAGAGAGAGATCAAAAGATCTTTCCAAGATGCTCATCTCCTCAGAAAAACAATTCATTATCTCCACAACAGAAGCATTTAAAAACTCTTTAATTTCAGCCTTCAAAGATTCTTAGTCATCCCTGGTGATTATATTGGTAGGCACAAAAATAGGAGCCCTTTAAAATACTATACTGGCTATAGAGTCATGCATAACGGCCTAAATAGATGACACCAGTGAAGCTTCCATTCTTCTTACTTCCTCCACAAAACTGTCTTTAAGATCAGACTTTAACTTATCCATCTCATTATATCTTATCACATCTTCAGGTAATAGCTCAGATAGAATGAAATAATTGACTTTTGGTCTCTAAAGGGATGCCTCGTTATCTGAATCAGGGTAATCTAATCCACAAAAAACAAAACCTATGTCTTTTTCCCAGTCTTCAATATCATTTGCCACTGAAATAGAGCTAAGCCTAATTTGATGCTCCCCCTAAATTGGTGCATTCTCATGTACAGTGACAGCACCCATAGATGCTTGGTATTCCTCATTAGAATCCTCCACAAACGTTTCCAATTCTTCAACAGAACTAGGTTCCTCAGAAATAGGTATAGGTCTATCAACTTCATCAAATTACTCAACAAGAATTAAAGAGTTTCCAATCATTGGACTAGGGATTAAGCTGACAGAAATAGATTCTTCACCTGCATTAACTTCTTCTTCATTTTCTCGAGCAGCCTCTTCCTGATCTGATCTCTGCTGAACTTCCTTTTCTTGTCACAAAACTTTAGGAGTTGTACTATGAGGCAAGTCTGGATCTCCTCCATCTACTACAGAGGAATCCTCCGGTTCTGAATCATCTCTATACTGTGGCACCTCCTCATTAGGTCCTAGACCCGGATCCCTCGCATCCTTAGGCCTAGAAGGATGATCCACAGGATTAAACATATCATATAACTTCTTATCATCAGTAAACCACTCTCTTTCCCCTAGATTCCAATTAATCTTCATGTTCTTACATATTGTGTTTGTGATACAGAAGTTGTTCTTTACCACCACTGTCTCATCCTGAGACTCAGATACTCCCTTTACTTTAATCATAACTGAAATAAACATAGTAAAGAATAAAGCATTGGTTTTTGACTTTGGCCTGGTCATATCCTCAATCTGAACCATTTACAGCCTGCATAAATTTTTCTTAACACCATGTCTTAACAGATGCATCAAGTAAATATCCTATTTTTTTAGATTTTCAAAATCCCCTCTCCTTGGAATTAAAACACGCTGAATGAACTTATACAGCTTCCGGTTCTCTCCATTCATTTTTACAGCCACTACTTTTCTAGGAGTTCCATCTCCTTTTAGCTCTTCCAAAGTAGTTTCATAATTAATGATATTACTGGTAAAAGGTACTAATTTCGAGAAATATCCAAAAACACCATCTTGGAGAACCTTTAAGAATTCATCCCACTCAATAGAAGAAAAAATCTATCTCATTTCCATTCACAATAGATACCATCCTATTATCGGCTTCTGATATCTCAAACCAAATATATTCATAGAAATATTTTACTAGCTTCAGATAGTAGGGGTCATTGTTTTTCAAGAAGCATTCTATGTATTTATGATCTTCCAAAACATCTAGAACTAAAAATTCACTTGACATTAGCCATTCCGTGCATATCTCCCTTTTAACTACTATCTCCCTTTGAACAAGATGTTTATTTGTGGGTTTTTTCACTTTACTTACACTACTAGACTCTCCTTTGAGTCTCTTAGCACTCGGTTCATCTTCCTTTCCACTGATTGAAGGTCTCTTTACTCTTTCCCTTGAATCGTGAGGCTTAGGGTTCGAATGTTTGAGAGAGGTTTGAAGGTAAGGGGATTGAGGTGGATCGGGAGAGGTTAAGACTTGTGTTTTATCATTTAGGGATCGTAAAATAGTTAATTAAAATATAATAAGTAAATTATAAACGATATATATTCTGGAAGCTAAAAATTAAAAACTTTGAAAATAGCGACCCATTGGTAATATGTACTGGTGATAATTCTTAACAGTGAGTTTTATCTATCAGTGAGGTCCACTAACGGTGAGGTCCATACCAGTGAGGTATAACAGTGAGGTTCATACCAGTGAGGTATAACAATGGGGTTCAAACCGGTGAGGTATAACAGTGAGTTTTACACTAGTGATGTATAACAGTGAGGTTTCTAAGGGTGATCTATCATTCCTAACTCATGTCTAATGTAACTTAGCATATCCTAACTTAAGGGTATGGTGGAAATGACAGCTAATTGATGTTCAGTACCTATAAATTAAAGAGTAATATCACCTTTTTGGTAATTATATCTCGAAAAATGGTTCCTTATATCAATGTGTTTGGTCCTAGAGTGAGACACGAGATTCTTTGAAATGTTAATTACACTATTGTTATCACAGTTAATAGATTCATGTCTAAATTGATATCCATAGTCCAAATGGGTGTGTTTCATCCCTAGAATTTGTGCATAGAAACTACCTGTAGCTATATACTCTACTTCAGTAGTAAACAATGCAACAGAATTCTACTTCTTACTACACCCTGATACTAAAAATTTACCTAATAAATGACATGTTCTAGATGTGTTTTTTCAATCAAACCTGAAACCACCAAATTCAGCATCTAAATAAATCATTAATTAAAAAGATTTTCCTTTTGGATAAAACAAACCTAAATTTACAGTATGTTTAAGATATTTGAATGTTCTTTTTACCGAAAGTAAATGAGATTATTTTGGATTAGCTTGAAATATTTCACACATACACACACTAAACATAATATATGGTCGACTAGCAGTAATGTAAAGTAATCTTCCAATCATACATCTGTAGTTGGTTTGATCCCCTGGTTTTCCAGTTTCATCGGCATCCAACATACAAATAGTACTCATAGGTGTATCACTTTCTTTAATACTATCCAAACCAAAACATTTTAGATGATCCTTTGTATATTTACTTTAATTCAAAGTAATACCATTTTCATATTGAAAAACATGAAATCTAGAAAAATATTTGAGTTCTACCATTAAAATCATCTCAACTTCATTTTGCATACTCTTTGAAAAGTTAGTTCATAAATAATTCTTAAAAGATCCAAAAACAATAACATCATCATATATTTTTATTATCAAAACATCCTTAGAAAGTATTTTAATAAAGTGAGTTGAATCAGTATTCCATTTAGTAAAACCTTTTTAAATAAAAAAATTACTATGTCTATCATACCAAGCTCGTGGAGCTTGTTTTAAACCAAATAAATATTTAGATAACATGAAAACTCGATTTGGAGAATGAGGATTAGTAAATCTATGTGGTTGTTCAACAAAAACATCTTCAATAATAAAACCATTTAGAAAATCACTTTTAACATCCATTCGATAAAACATGAAATTCAGATGAGCAACATAGGCAAGTAGGATCCTTATAGATTCTAATCTAGCTACAGGAGCAAAGTTTCCTCATAGTCTATTCCCTCCTCTTGACTGTACCCTTGTGTAACTAACCTATCTTTGTTTTTAACTATATTTCCAGACTCATCAACTTTGTTTCTAAAAACCCAATTAGTGCCTATGGTAAAAGTGTCCTTAGTTATGTCAACTAATTCACATACATTGTTTCGTTCAAATTGATTTAATTCTTCTTGCATATCCATTACCCAAAATTCATCATTTATTGCATCATTGAAATTTTTAGATTCTAACTGTGAAATAATGTCTTTATGTTCAACCTGGTATCTTAGAGAAGATCTAGTATGTGTTCCTCTATTAAGATTACCAACAACAGCATCTAAAGTATGATTCTTTGGAATTCTAGTTGATCTAGTAAAGGTGGGACAAAAAATTTTAGGTTCATCTGTAGGTTCTGGTTCAACAGATGAAGGTTTTGGAATGTTTTTAGAAATAGATGTCTTTACAACAGGTACATTGATTTTATCATTAATTTCCCGAATAGACAAGTCTTCTTCAAGATTTTAAATGGAAGATTTGGGTTCATGTGAATCAGTTTCATCAAACTTGATGTGAACATATTCTTCCACACATTTGGTTCTTTTTTTAAAGACTCTATAGGCTTTTCTAGTTAAATAATAACCAATAAAAATTCATTCATCACTTTTAGAAGAAAACTTGTCAAGATTATCCTTTTTATTGATAATAAAAGCATTTCATCCAAGAACTCTGAAATAATTAACCTTAGGATTCCTATGGTTCCACAACTCATTAGGGGTCTTCTTGAGAACAGGTCTAATCAAGACTCTATTTATAATATAACAAGCTGTGTTTACAGCTTCAGCCCAAAAGTAAACATGTAGGTTATACTCATTAATCATAGTTCTTGCAATTTCTTGAAGGGTTCTATTTCTTCTTTCTACTACACCATTCTGTTGAGATGTCCTAGGGGAAGAAAAATTGTGGCTATAACCATTGTGAGAGCAATAAGATTCAAACTCATGATTTTAAAACTCACGACCATGGTCACTTCTCAAAGTCTTAATCTTAATTCCATTAAAGTTCTCTACAGACATTGAGTATTTAATAAATTAAGAACAAGCTTCACTCTTGTGAGCTAAGAAGTATACCCAAGTGTACCTAGAATAGTCATCTACTAAGACATAGATATAGTGCTTCCCATTTAAACTAGAAACTCTAGAGGGTCCAAAAAAATCCATGTGAACCAACTCGAGATATTGAGAAGTTGAAACTTCTTTCTTTGATTTAAAAGAAACTTTATGTTTCTTTCCCTTTTGATAGGGATTACAAACTTTGTCTATTGGGAATTTTAGTTGAGGTAGGTCTCTAACTAAGTTTTTCCTAGTCAGTTTTCTAGGTGAATAAATGTTGCAATGTCCTAATCTTTTGTGCCATAGTCGACACTCTTTATGAAAATCATTTAAGCAATTATTGTTTTGTTTATCTAAAGAATTCAAATCAACAGCCTAAAAATTTTCATTTCTCAATGTAGAAAACACTATAACATTTTTATAATTAAAAACATTAAAAGAATAATTTTCAAATTTAACATTGAAACCATCATCAACCAGCTGAGAAATACTTAACAGATTATATTTAAGTCCATCAACAAATAATAGTTTAGAAAATAAAACTGAATTGGTGTTACCAATATGGCATATGCCGATGATTTTTCCTTTTGATTTATCACCAAAGGTGACATGGCCTCCATAAAATTTGAATAAACTCTTGAAGAATGATTAATATATAGTCATATTCCTTGAACATCCACTATCCAAGTACCATACCTAATTATGGGAACTTTTCAAGAAAGTTTCCTATAAAACAGGTTTAAGCAGAAAATGATTTTGGGACCCAGATTTTCATGGGTCCGGACAGGTTAGCAATCAAAGCTTTAGGTACCCAGATTTTCCTTGTGGGTATCAAATAATTTAATGAATCAATATATTTGGAACGATAAACTTTATTTTATATATAACCACACGAATAACTAATTGAAGCAAATGAATTTCTAAAACTGGAACTAGCAGCATTCTTTCCAGATTTAAGAATAAATCTAGTTTTATTAAACTATCTCTCTCCAAGATGATAGCCTATTCTAGAGGTATATTTTGGTGTCACTAGTTTTCCTATATTTTGAGTTAGAGTATTCTTTCCATTTCTGAATTTCCCTCATTCCTTTATTAATTTATCATTGGTCAATTTCAGTTCAGTATTTTCCATTAGTAATTGAGAATTCATTTCCTTTTCTATATCAAGTGAAGATTTAACAGAACTGGTAAAAGAATGATGATTCTTTATGATATTATACATGTCCTTTTCGTTACAGGTTTCTTATAGAATATTACAATATTCAAATAACTCTTCACTAGACATATTTTCAGATTCAGAACCAGAATCAACTCAAAAATAATAAGAACTCAAAGAAGGGGTATAAAATGTTACCTCAGATGTGTTAGTAATGAAACACATATTATCTTTCTGAGATTTTTCATCCTGAGTTGAATCAGAATCACTTGAGCTATCTTTTGAAGCACTCCATGTTTCTTTCATAGCTTTCTTATACTTATTTTCTTTGTAATCATATTTCTTCTTGAACTTTAATTTTGGGCAGTCTGCTTTTACTTGTACTTTCTTTTTTCACACATAGTAGAAAATGTCATCACTTTTATAAATATTTTTACAATCCTTCTTCCAATGACCTTTATTTTCATACTTTCCTTTATAATTTGATTTTCTGGAGAATTTATTTTTCCTATAGAACTTCTTGAATCTCCTGGCTATTTGATCCATCTCAGCATCACTATCAGAATCTAAACCTTCACTTGTTTAGAATTCTGTAGGTATGTGAACTTTCTCCTTATCCTTGATCTTTGAGGCGGTAGACTTAAATGATACCTACTTCCTTTTTGGTTCATCATTTTCTTCCTTGTTTACCTTTAGTTCATATTCATACACCTTAAGCTTACTAATTAATTCCATAACATGTAGTGAACATATATCACACGATTCTCTTATTGAAACAGATGTGCCTCTCCATATTTCTATAAGGCATCTTAATATTCTCATGATCTATTCTTTTGCAAGAACAGCTTTACCAAGAGAGATAATAGTGTGGACAATTTCATTGAACCTGAGATACATGTCAGAAATGGGTTCATCAGGCTTCATTTTAAAATTATCATACTTAATATCATTTGTATTCAATATCATTTCTTTAACATTAGTAGTTCCATCATGGGAAATATCCAAAGTGTCCCAGATTTCATAAGCAGTTTTACAAGTAGATATGTGATTAAATTATTCATCACCTAAAGCATAGTATACTGCATTCATTTCTTTACAGTTATTCTTGTAGGAAGTTTTAGTAGGTTCATCCCAAGTACTCCTTTCAGTTTCTGGAATCTTATATTGTGTCCCTATAGTAGTCCTGATATCAAATCCCATACTCTCTAAATAAATTTTCATTTTAAGCTTCCACTGAGAAAAATTTGTACCATTAAAGAACGGTGTCATGTTTGTAACAGCACCTTCTAATCTATTATCCATAATCAGATTTTAACAAATATATTTAAAGAGATAAACTTTAGAACTAATAGAAATTTTAGATTATTATGATACAACTAAAATCACAGTTGAAAACTAGAGTGTTTCGAAATCCTTTAATAATAAACAATCCTCCGATACCAAATGTTGGTCGGAGTGGATACTCAAGAGGGGGTGAATTGAGTTCCAATTAAAATTTATGTTAAAATGATTTCTATTAAAATCCCCCACTAATGAAAACAAAGTTAAACTGTAGTGAATTTTTTAAAATGTAAGGGTTTGATTAGGTTCTCAAAAGATTGATTAGGTCTCAGTTAATTTAATCAGAAGATTAAATTAGCTTTAGAAACTAACATATGAATTTACAATAGTTACAAACACTTTCTAGATTAATGATCAAAGTAACTTGGAAACAATTTTATATTACAAAGTAATTAGCACCGGAATATTAAATATAGATTAAAATGAAAATGAGTAAGCACAATAGTTTTTAAAACAAGAGGTTTAGTCTCAAGTTGATACTTAGTCCTCTCAAAATATTTATATAAATTTGATCCACACCCTGGATCAGGGTAAACAACAGTACAGAGACTATCCAGGAACTCAGACCTCTACCACAGTTCTTCGTGGGAAAACAAAACAACAGCACACTAAATTTCTGGGTCCTACTTGACCTCACCCACTATCCACAGTGGGATATAAGAGAGTTATAGAATGTTTGTGTGAGGATTTAGAAATCGTCCAGTTTAGCACATGAGACAGTGTGTGTATAAAATATACAGAGTATGAAAACTACTCAAAATGTAAATAAAAGAACCACTGAGAGATTAAATATGAGTTTTAGAATTCTCTAGTGATGTGAAGTGTAGCTCTGGACTCCTTTGATTGATCAAGAATGGTTCTGAGTCCTTCTTTGGTTTTTGTATGAAAAATAGAGGGTCGTCTTCTTCAAGTTCAGTTTGATCAGCTTCAGTGATTGAAGGGCTCATTGCAGTTCTTCACTTCTTGGATAAGGTGAATCTTGTGTTCTCTTCTATAATTAATATATTCGTGTATTTACAGTGTTCTTCCAGTATGGATGTAGTCTTTCTCTTCTGTGTTGATGCACCACATTTCAGCCCTTATTTCACACGCTCCTTGCACAACCTTTGTCCTTTCATTTATAGATTTTAGCTCTAGAAATGGGAATGATTACCCTTTCACGGGTATGAGGTACGATGCCCTAACATTCCAAAAACTATCATTAAATAACATTAATTGCATTAAAATCATCAAATATGACCGTTGCTAAATAAAAAAATAAAAATAATGTTTAGGGAAACAGTGACTGGTTTTTCAATCGGTAGCTCCTTATATCAGTCAGCTTGTATCGTTGGGTCCTCTATATCGGTATATGTCTCTCTTTGTAATGGTATCTCCTTATAATAGTGAGTGGATCATTGTATTAGTGAACTTCTATCGGTATACTTGAATTGAGGTGAGATTCTTTATATCAATGATCTTCATAGTGGTAGACCATCTTATACCGGTAGATTTACTCTAACAGTAGCTCTAGTGTAACAGTAGCTCATATCGGTAGACTTTGGTATTGGTGGCCTATGAATATCGGTAGCTTCATTCTATACCAGTGATTAAGTGCATATCGGTTGACTTATGCACACCAGTCGACTTGTTCTTTCGGTAGCTCTGCTTGTGTCTGTATTAGTGGATGTTTGTATTGGTGAACTTCATACCATTAGATCTGTATATCGGTGACCTTTACTTATTAGTGACTATGTCTATCCGTAGACTATGTACTGATAGGTCTGTATTAGTAGCTTTGAGCATATCAGTGACTTAACACTTACATGTTCTATGTAAAACATATTTAGATTGAGTTAGAATTATGTCAAAGTATGATTAAACATAGATAAGCATTGATTGACATATTCCAATGATTATTTTGATATTCAGCATATATATATATATAGAAGTATAAGCACACATCAAGATTATCAAAACATATTAAAGCATGATTGGGATTATCAAAACATGTGAGGTCATAAAAACTACGATTTATTATAAAAGTGTGAATTTTAGTTTTTATTTTAGTCATTTTGACTAATCTAAAAGTTAAATAATTAATTTTTTTTTCACCATGATTTTTTTATAACAATGTACTTATTTTAATTTTATTATTAGTATTAATTTTTCATTTTTTTATTTTTTTTCTTATTTTTTATGTTTTTTTTAAATAAAAACTTCAATCATTTGATGCCATTATTAGTATTTAAATAGATAATTAATAATTTTTTATTTTTTAAAATATTCTTTTTTTACTCATTTCAATATTTTCATTCTTTTTGTAATCAACATATTCTTTTAGAATAAATCAGTAATTCAATTATTTCATCATTTTAATTTTTTCATAAATAAATATCACATTAGTGTTTTTAAAAAAAATATTTATATCGAAACTAATATTTAAATTCTTCTTTTAAATAGGTTAATACTTTTTAATATTTTAATAATTATATTAGTTAATTAATTTATTAAATTAATAAGATTCATTTATATTACTTTTTACAAATTCATTATATAAGTTATGTTTTTAATTATTTTTTAACCTTTAATTTATTATATATTTCTGCATTTTAATTTTATTCCTTCCATTTTTCTTATTTTTGGATTGTTTACATAACATCCAGCTAATCCACCGCCAGGCTGTTCCACTGCTAGATAAGCCATTTTCATCTCCTAAGGTGTCACCATTGAGACACCTTTAGGATGAGTGTCCACCATTAATCCACCATGAGGATGAGTTGCTGCCATTGAGCCACAACAAGGATGAGTTTCCACCAATGATCCTTCCTCGGATGACTCGCTGCCAACACCATGCATATCTAACTTCCCACCCTCTACTACTTCCACCCCTTAGCCACTTCCAAAAATTGATAATCGTGACTCCAATCATCACCAATAAGACCCATCTTCTGGATGAGTAGTTGTCAGTTGGAGCCACCGCAATGATCTTCCACCGCTACCCAATTTACAGCCATGGTCCCTTGACTCACCTCTAGGATATCTTTTACCTTTTCCGAAAATTCCATTTCATATTCATATACCATCACTCCCAAACCAACAATAGAAAACAAATTCCATATCATTACAACTCAAAACATCAACCCCTCCTCTCACCGGATTAGAGCCAAAACCACCACCATAGAAGATGTCACAGAAGCAAAAGAAGAATGTAGAACGTCCTTAATTCAATGATTTACCCAGATCTAAAGAAATATAATCCACCATTGAATATTTATAGTTATGCCACCGTGTACCCTAGAGAGGGGGAAAACCTAAATCCATTTTTAGGATCAATTTATCCCCATCGCAATCTTCAAACTTTACTACCATGATTATGTAACTATTTTATTATTTAGCCACCATTGAATATTGACATTGTGGATGAGCCAACCCCACCATCACTATTGAGAACCATGTAACACATGAAGAGGAGAACAAAAAACCAACCCTAGAACCTCAGTTGAGAACCACTGTGACAATAACCTCGTTGTTAAAGAACCACCACTACTGCTTAATAAAGAAGTGAAGCTGCTTGAACCCCTCCTGTTAAAGAGTCAAAACCACCTTCCCTCCTTTTCTCGAAGACCCCCTCACCCTTTTTTTGATATTCCATTATTATATATAATAATAATAATATAATATATATTAATAATAAATTAAACAAATACAAGAATAATATTAATTTTTATTGAATTATAATAATATTAACCTTTTATATTTTAGTTATTATATTTCAATATCATAAAAGAAATAATAATAAATACCAATGTTTATATTTATATTTATATTCTACTTATGTATATATATAATTTATACTTCTGTATTATAATAATAAAAATATATTAACATATTAATATTTAATATTTATTTTTGTATATTTATATTTAATATATTTAAATATATGTATATATTAATTTCTATAATACTAATCATAATATAATATAATCTTAAATATATATATATATGACATAATTACACCTTGTCTATCTAACTAAGGAAACATGACTACAAAGAATATCATGGGTTCAGAGTTTCACAAGGAGTGCAGTTGTTGAATGAGCGATGTTCGGGTCGTAGGAGGGTCACAAAGGAACAACAAGTGGAATTTAGGGAGGATATGTTAGAAGCGGTAATGGTGAGGATGAATTTGAAAAGACCAGAGTATATAAATGATATTAGATCGAGAAGGCATATCTGGAGATGGAGGTAAAAGAGGGGATATATCTCACCAGAGATGTTCCTTCTTCTCTTTATTTCTATTATTTTCATTTCTATTTTCATTATTAGTATGAGTAGCTAAAAATTTTAGGGGACTGGTTTTGTGTTGTAATAATTTCACTATGTCCATTATTATTAGTTAGTATAAATTTTCAATACATTATTACGTTTAGGGATCTTTTTTATTTATTTTTAGCATCTTTTCACACTACCCAACTATCAATAGGTGAAGGTAGTGAATATTGTCACCTTGGGCCATTGAAAAAAGTTATATAAACTGTAAAAGGAAAATTAAAATCTTCTCCATAATTAATGTATTAATTCAAGGTTTAAGATTGAACTATTGAGGATAAAAAAGGTTCATCAAGCTATAAAAATTCACCAAAGAGGTAGCTCAGTGAATCTCAACCATTATTGATGAATTGGAAGATTGAATTAGTTATAATATAGAAGGTGATTGCCTTTTTGTCATTTCAACGCTTCCCATGTTCCCTAATTCACCAATTTCTTACGTCGCTCTCTATTTCATATTCTCCTTATAACTTTTAACACATTCAATTTCTCGCATCCATTTTCACATTTTTTTTCTTTTTTTAAGTTACTAGAACATTTTTATTTCCTTCCATATGGTTCAAAACACCACTCATCACTATAATATTTTTATGTAGGGATTAAGAAATTTAAATTTGTGTGAGTTAAATAACCTCATGGTCAAATTTTGGTATTATTGTTAGGGTATACATTTGTGACCTATTCAAAAAAATTAAATAATAAACATGAAAAAAGAAGAAAAAAAAATAAAATATATAAAAATTGTACAAAAATTATGAATTCTATTTTTTTAATTTATTTGAACACAAGGTAAACTAATTCAGAACTGAAAACACAAATTTCATCAATCAGTAATAATTATTATTATCTAAGAAAAAAAATAAAATGGAAATGGAAAATATATAGCGAATATATGTTAATCTAAACATGAATGTTCTGTAGCCTATATTTTATTCCCCTAAGTGACCTAGACATAGGGAGTTACAAATTCAAATTTTCTGGAGTAATCCATCTTCTATTAGGTTTTCCCCAAGGTCTAAGGGAAATGAAATTAAGTTTTCTAATATCTCTAAAATTCTTTCTTTCAATGGAAACGTAGTAGATGACTCACATGTGATTATTAGAGACATTTATATTTGTTTCCTAAAACTAACTCTATGATATTTGAGTGAAAAAGAGTTAAAGATGAGGGTATTATCATTATTACATCGGAGTATGGATAGTAATTGTTTCCAAAACCTTGATAAAGAAATATTTCATTCCTGGGATGAGGTGTTCAATCCTTTTGTATCAAAATTCTACCTGAGGAACACCACCATGGAAGTGATGCATAATATCATTGGTTTTGTCCAAGATGACAGATATTTTTTTCAATAGATGTCATATAGGGTTAGAATTATTCTTAGAAAGTGACTTAATCACTGGTTCTCGCCCCATATTCCTATAGACTAATTTTACAAATACCTCAACCATTACATCCAGAACATAGTTGACCAATATTGTAGGGGTGACTCCTCGGATTTCACTACTAATGATATCAAGGAGATATTTGATAAAATAGACCAAAAGTCACAAAAGAATTTATCAAAAAAGGGACAATTCATAGGGATGAACCAAACTACCAATATACTATTTTTGATGAACATGTTCTTAAGAAATAGTGCTATCACTCTGGGATGTTTGGTCATAATCCAATATGTTGTCCGAATTTTGACCTCTCTATATAGACTAATGATTGTGAATTATTTTTAGCTTATAGAGATAGGATCCCAGGGGAAAATGATCCATTTTTCAACCATTACAATTTAGTATAAAACTTCAACCCAACATATCATTGAAAGAACAATAGGTGATAAAACATTCCACTTACCGAAATTGCTACAGTCCAGAACATTTAATTCAAATAAATATAGGGACGATTCTACAAATAATCAATGGGAATGTAAATGGATTCTATTGAAGTTTTTAGGTACGATTGGTTCTATAAATAAGATACTAATTCTTGAATTCACAAAGTTTAATTTGAAATGGGACAAATGACTAGGGACTTTGGAGGAAGAGACAAAGGAAAACTAACCATGTCACATCTATGAATTCTTTTAAATTCATTTTTCATTTAATTTCCATTCCTGATTTCATTTGGGGGTTTACCACACATTTTGTTAGAAATGGTGGGTTTTAGAAATTTGGACCACACCGTAACCCCTTTTCCAAATTTAAAAATAAATTTTTGTTTCTTTTATAACTTCTTCTTTTTTCTAAATTTTACACCCATTCCACTTCCCATATGGAATCACCTGGTATATAAAAATCACCATATCAATTTAAATCCATAAGAATACATAATAATTATGGATTTGGATTTTTTATTATGTTTTTGGGCCAGCCCGAAAGCACATTTCCTTCAATACAAATATTTTTTAATTCATTAATATCTCATTCAATTTTTACGTTCTTTCAGTGATTCCGACTCTCACCCGAGCCCACATACCCATGGAATTCTCCCATGCTCTCCTCCACCTATTTGAAGATCATTTTCAACAAGAATTTAGGTGAAACTTCTCAAGATTATCAAATAGCCCAGATTTGAATATGTAAATAGATTCCTTCATTACTCCTTCATTTCTAACTATTTTCCCCTATTCTCATTCCTACATGATGTCCTCATCTTTTTTCAAACCTCCCAAGAATGTTAGGCTATTTGAAAATTCAGATAGTGGTGGGGTTAGGGTGATTTCTCCAAGATTCCATTGTATAAGTGTTACTCCCCTCAATTTATTTCATTTTATTAGGGTTTCATCCCACTTTCTTGATATTCCAAAGTGTATAGAAATTAGGGTTCGAACCTAGGGTTTTACAAGTTGTATTTTTGGTGTAATATTGAGATTTTAGATTTCTCTTCACATCCTTTTCATGCCATGGTGGTGAGCTTCATGTTTCTCCCCAAGATTTGACGGTTTCGACTCAAAAGTTAGGGGATTCCATGGTTAACCATTACTTGATGAGTTAGTTTTTTTATAGTTTTTTCATGTTCCCCATATGCCATGTGTGGTGTGATTTTTTTTTTGAGGTATTTGGTTAAGGATTTAATTTTAAATTTTCATTTTTGTTGAAGTTGTGAACTTTCTGAATGTAACACATGTGGTATCTTTTTAGTAATTTTATAAAATTTGAAATTGATTTAATAGTTATTTAAAGGAGATGAATATTTTGTTTTTTTAATTACTTAGTGTCATGTGGGCCTTGGAAGGGGGTTTTTGGAATAGTTTTGTTGTGTAAAACATGGTTATACTTCTTGAGAGCATTTTATGTAAATGGGTGTTTTCATTTCTATCTTTTGTAGTATTATTCAATGTGATTTTATAAAACTTTAAAGTGGTTTTATAAATGTCTATAGTTCTGAAAAGTATACATTGGTTGTTTTTTGGTGGGGTTTTGTCCTTTAAATATGGTTTTGGAATGGGTTTTATGAGAAATGTTTGGGTATACTCATTAGAATTGTTTTATGAATGATTTGAATGATTTAGTGATTTATGGAAGTGGTGAAATCGTATTAGAAAACTATTTTGGGAAGTGTATATTTTGAAATGGTGAATTGTAAATGTGAAAGTGGAAGTTTTGTGATGTGTTCCATAATGGAAATGTTTTATAAGATTCTTTGAAGGATTTAATAAAGTGTGTCAAATATGTGAAAGTGATGTGGGATATTTTGAGTGTGATGTGAAAAATGGATTTTGGTTATGAAAAGGGTATTATGTAACATGTTAGTGGACATTTATGTGAGATTTAATATCTTTTAATGGTTTTATAATATTTTTTAATTGATCTGTTAATGTTTTAATAAAATGTGAAAAGTTTTTTGGGCAATTTTGGACTGAGTCGAATTTCAAAATTAGTTTGATTGAAAAGTGGAATTTTTTTACTTGTGTGGTATAAATGTGGAATATTTGGTTAATTTGTGATGTGTAAATGATATTTTCCTGTGAAAAGTATATTTCTTGAATTTTTGAACTTGTTTGAGTACAAGGGGAAACCTCGGGTATCTAGCTGGGTGGACGTGTACTAGTTTGCTAGTGAATCTATGGGGTTTGGCCTCAGTTTTACCTAACAAGACTGATGCTTACAACTCGAAATAAACATTGATTATGATGACTGGGGACCAGTAGGTTATGGTTATATTCCCTACTTGTGACTCATCCACAATAACGAATATTTTTTATGGTTACTCTCACCGAGATATGAGGTACCTGGGACCCACACCTAGCTAGTTCCTAGGGGTTATTTCCTATTCCATGTTCTCATAAGATAATTTATACTTACCATAGATATATGGTGTACTTGGATTGATAATTCAGTATATATGAATTTATTTTAAAATTGTTGAATCTTTAAATTAGCACACTTGAAGGGAATTTTTTTTAAGTTTCATCTTTTAGAAATTATTACTAGCAACTTCATGTTTTTTAAAACATGCATGCTTTTCATCTTTGAATGTTTATCACATTGAACATATTAGTGGTGTTATACTACTCGGATTTTTATCACACCCTAATTACACCTTTCAGTGTAAGTAGACTTGGTTATTTTTGATGTCGTAGGTTGGGTACAGTTTATAGCGCCAGTGGTTCAGGTTCCTAGCAGGTTGTTGGTGGTGATACCTTGTGGGGATGGATTGAGGGAGGTGCCTCTTTCCACGAGGGTTCATGGGCTGTTTTGATTTTTTTTACCTTTTTATATTCTTTTTGAGTTTTTTTAAATTATGTAATTCAGTTGTATGTTTTTTTAAAATACTGTTTGGTTTGAAAAATCCAGATTCGTTTTATCGAATTCATTTGTTGTTTTATGTTTATAAACTTGGGTAAATCATTCCCAATTTTTAGTTTATGATACATGGGAATGTGTGCCAGCCCGTGGGGATTGGGAAAAACCTTTGGGATTTGTTGAGGGTGTAGTTTGGTTCCGGTTTTGGTGGTGACCAGATACAATTTATGACAAAATGGTATTACAGGAGGTTTATGAAAACTATTTGGGTCATGTTATCTGGGGAATAGTTGGGATAGTATGAAGTTAGGATTTTTGGGACATGGAATTCCAGTTATGGGTAGGGTTCCTGATCACCACACCTCCTTATGGGATTCATTTCACCATGGGAAGTCATGACTTATCTAATTCCTTTGGTTTTTTTTGTTTTTACGATGATTAGGGGGAATGATAAGAGATTTGGGTAATAGTATCGGCGAGCTTTCAGGTACTGGAAAGCCATGTGGAGTCAGGGATATTTCTCTAGAATACACTTCCTAATGGTTAAGTGATTGGAATATGGCTACCAACCATATGTTCAAGTCACCCACCGAAGCTAGGTCCCCCTCGCATTGTCTTATGTCCATTAGTTTTGAAATCTTGGAAGCTTGGTTAAAAAGTAAAAATGACATGGTTTTAAGAATCATAAGGTTTTTTTGAAATTATTTTCAAATAAAAAGCGAAGGTTTTGATTTTCGAAATTTTGGAACTGAAATTTCATATTTTTTTGAATTAGGAAAATGGTGTGTTTATGATTCTTTTGAAACAAAGAAGTGTGTTAAAGATGGTTTTGAAAATGTGTTTTGAATAGAGTTTTCTAAACTATTTAAAGGTGGGTTAATGGGATGACATGTTTTGAAATTAATGTTCATGAATTGAAAGTGATTTTTCATTTTCATGACTGTTCCTTTCTAAAACATTTTGAAAGAAGTAATTTGGGTTCAGTTTCGTGGTTAGCGATATTGAGAAAAAAGAAGTATTGGTTGATTGTGTTGGTTTTGAAAAGTGAAAAAAGATTTTGAACCATTAGTATTTTTGTGAGTGAACATATGAATGGGGTTATATAGGATGAGGTATGGTTAATGTTACAACGTGATGATTTTTGGGATGGATATGAGGAGGGTACCCGATGAGGCTTTGAAACATGCATGGGTGGGGCCCATGGGGTACCATTGTTGGATACGCTAAATGTTGAACTGTTTATTTTCAAAGAAATGATTTTAAAAGGAAAACATGATTTCTTGATGAGTATTTTGGTATGGTGTGTATTATGTGTTCTTGGAATTGTTGATTTTGTGGAATGTTTTGAGTCCAAGAACCCCTCTTGTTTGAATGGTGTTTTGGGTTTGTGATTGGTCGGTAAGCTGGGTCGAAGGGATGGTTATTGGTCTATTATGATAAATGTTTAGGAATAAAAATGGTAGTTCTCCTCATCTGTTTGGATCTAGTTGTGGTATTTCTTAACCAATGGGCCATGTTGGTTGGGTCCTTGGGTTCTCTCATTGGATAAGGTGCGCCCCCATTAAGGGTTAGTGCACAAGTGAAGTGAAACCCGAATTGTTTTGTCATTGTAAAATCTTATAGTTGATCAATGTATGGAATATTTTCTTGAGATTCTTATCATGAGTCTACACCCTTTAATTTTTGGGTCTGTGGATAGTCTTTTATTGGGAGAGTTCTTGTGGAAGGTTGAAAGAGACCATAGTTTCTTAAGTTTCCTGATTCGTCAAAGGTGGAAGTGGTCTATGGTTCTAAGTGTGGATGAGTTTCTGGATGGTGTCTAAGAGATCCTCTGGGTCTATCATAGAATCTTTGAAGTTGGAGTTCATGTTGAACCACCAGTGTGGGAAATCTGGTCCTAATTAGCCATTATGGCCCCCTTTTGGAATTGTGTGTTGTTTGGGGACTTGGCATAATGTCCCTTTCCATGTATTGTTTCTATCAGTCGAAATGGTCATGTTTGGTGATACCTTGTGTTTTCATGTGCTCATTTGATTATAAATTCTTATTTAATGAAATACTATGAGGGTATCAGTTATGTTGTGAGTATGTATCAATTTCTAAAAACATCAAATCCTCTATCATAGTGGAAGGTGTTTATATATGTCCTCTGCTTATGTTGTTTCTCACATGAAGAGACAACATTAAATGTGTGTGAATATTCTGATCCCCTGTATTAGTGAAATGTCAGGTTTCGCTAAAGTGATTTTTGGAGTGTGTTACGTCTTGGTGAACCAATCAGGGTATGTGGTGTAGTTGTTTGTGTAACTTAAAGAAGAAGTTTCATACAGGGGTTTCGAAATCCTAATTTGGATGCTAAAGATGCTTCAATCATTTATTCTCTTTCCATAGGTCTTGTAGAGAATATGGTGTGTAGTTAGGGGAAATCCCATGGTCTTTTAAACACTTATAGAAGTCTTACCCTCAATATTAATGAAAGGAAGAGTTTAAACCTATAGTATTGTCATCTTTCTTCTATTATTACCATTCGATGGAAGGAGGTAGAGGGCCTGGTGCCCAGGTTTTTCCGTTAATGTCTTTCCTTCCCCATTTGGTCTCCATTGAGTTTTTAGATAAAGGATTAAAATTGGGCTAGATAGGATGAGAAAATAGTTTTCACATGGTGAGTTATAATCGTTCCCCATAAAACCGTGTAGATATAAAGATCCACAGGGTTAGCACATGGCTTCCTAAACTGTGCGAACTAACTATACAGTCATCCTAAATCTTTGAGTTTTGGGTTTTTTATGTGCCATTCCATGCTGTTCGGATAAGATGGTTAGTTCTTATGGTGGGTAGACCCACCATGGGCCTCATGTATGTTATTTTGGAAATTCCTAATGGATATCTACCCCTTTTACCCAGGAGTCCGTTCGGGCCTCCCCCTATTACTATCCTGATTTGGTCTCGGGATAAATTTAAGTTGTCTCTAATGGTGGGGATCCCATTTGTGTATCCTTGTACCAGTAACTCAATTTTTTCTTTGGACATGGCTTGAAAGTGGGTAGTCTCATTCAGATATATAAAACTACATATATATTTATTAGGTAAACATTGGGATTGGAGAGTTCCCAATGGTTTAGTTATATCAAGGTAAGTGTAACCTTGTTCGATGTTGTGGTTTTTTCAGTAAATTTTCTGATCCATGTTCGGATAGTGTTTGTGGAGTTTTCTTTTGAGATAAATTTTGAATTTTCTTGATTGTTTCAGTAAAGTGGTGTATGTTTTGGTTGGGAAGTATTCATACCTTAATTGATCACTGAAGGTGTTCTGGCCTTTGGGGTGAAGTTTGGAAAAGGAGTCCATTTCGGCCTTTCGGTTGTGTTTGGTTTTTTCTTTTTAGCTTATTGTGGCTTTTGAGGGAAAAACATTTCCATTGCTGATTTTTTTGGTGCTTTACCACACATTTTGGTGGAAATGGAGGGTTTTCGAAATTTGGGCCAAAATGTTAACTCATTTCCAGATTTAAAAATAAATTTTTGTTTCGATTATAACTCCTTATATTTTTATCATTTTACCCACATTCAACTTCCCAAATGGAAACCCCTAAAATATTAAAATCACCATATCAATTTTGAATCCATATGAATCAATTATAATGATTCAATTGGGTTTTTTATTAAGGTGATGGGCCAGGTCAAAAGCCAACTTAGTGTATTAAAAATGTTTTTTAATTATTTAATATCTCATTCAATTTTTATGTTTTTTTGGTGATTTCAAATCTCACATGAGCCCACTTATGTATGGTGCACTCCCATTCCCCCCTGGAGATAATTTTAATTAGTAATGTAGGTGAAACGTCTCTAGATTTATCAAATATCCCAGATTAGAAGAGGTAAATAGATTCCTTCATAAATCAATCAGTTCTCACTATTTTATCCTATTTCAGTTCTTACATGATCTCCTCATCTTTTTTCGAAACTCTAATTTTTTGCTATTTCAAAATTCAGATAATACTGGAGTTAGGGTGATTTCTCCAAGATCCCGTCAAATAATTGTCCCCCCTTCCATTTCATCCATTTATTTAGGGTTTCATCCCTCTTTCATGATGTTCCAAAGTGTCCCAAAGTTAGGGTTAGAGCCTACGGTTTTTTATGGTGTTTTTTTTGTGTAATATTGTGATTTTAGGTTTCTCTTCACTTCCTTACGGTGCGGTGGAGGTGTGCATGATGTTTCGCACCTAGATTTGAGGGTTTTGACTCAAAAGGTTAGAGATTACAGGGTAAAACATTTCATTATGAATTATTTTTCTTGTTTTATTGGTTTTTCAAGTTCCCCATATGCTTTTTTTGGTAAAAAACCTCTTTTGAGGGATTTGGTTAAGCATTTAATTTTACAATTACATTTTTGTTGAAGTTGTGATCTTTTCGAATGTAACACATATGGTATATTTAATGGTAGTTTTATAAAATATTAAATAAATTTGTTAGTAGTAAAAAAAGATGATTTTTTTTAATGACTTAGTGACATGTGGGCCTTCTAAGGGGGTTTTTAGAATTTGTTGGGTGTGTAAAACTTTGTTATACTTCATGAGAGCATTTTAGGAAAATGGGTGTTTTCATTGGTATCTTTCATGGTATTATTCAAAGTTATTTTATAACACTTGAAAGTGGTTTTATAAATGTCTCAATGGATTCCAATTCTAGTTTGACAGTTTTATGGTGTGGTTTCTCCTTGAAATATTGTTATGAATTGGGTTTTATGAGCAAAGTTTGGGTAAACTTTTTAGAATTGTTTTATGAAAGATTTCAGTGATTTAATGTTTTATGTAAGAGGTGAAACCATATTAGAAAACTATTTTATAGTTTTTATATTTTGAAATAGTATATTTAAAATGTGAAAGTGGTTGCTCTATGATATGTTCCACCTTGGAAATGATTTATAAAAATGATTGAATAATTTGTTATTGTGTGTAGGAGATGTGAAAGTGATGTGGGATGTTTTGTGTGAGTGTGATGTAAAAAATGGATTTTGGTTATGAAAATGGTATTATGTAACATGTGAGTGGTCGGTTTTGTGAGTTTAAATATCTTGTAATGGTTTTATAGGAAAAATTAATGGATTTTTGGAATTGTTAAAGAAATGTGTAAAGTGTTGTGGGCTATTTTGGCCTCAGTAGGATTTCAAAATCAATTTGACTGAAAAATATAATTTTTTTAACTTTTGTGGTATACATGTGGTATATATGGTGAATTTTAATGTTTAAATTATATTATCATGTGAAAAGTATATTTCAAGACATGTTGAACTTGTTTGGGAACAAGGGAAAAACTCGGGTATCTTGGTGGGTGGATGTATACTAGTACGCTAGTGAATCCGTGGGGATTTCCCTCAGTTTCACATAGAAAGATTGATTCATACAAGTATAACTAAACTATTATGATGATGATTGCGGAACAATAGGTTATGGTTATGTTCCCTACTAGTGTCTTGTGCACGAGAACAGATATTTGTGGTGGTTACTCTCACCAAGATACGAAGTACCAGGGACCCACATCTTGATAGTGCCAAGGGGTTATTTCATATTGCTTCTGCTCATTAGATCCTTTATAAATATAGACAGTATACAATATAATGTGATGTAAAATTTAGTATCGTTGTTTTTTATTTTAGAAGTTTTGATTCTTTAAATTATCCCACTTGAAAACTGATTTTTTTATGTTCCATCTTTTAGAAATTGTAACGTTAAATTACATGTTTTTGAAAACTTGCATGCTTTTCATATTATAATGTTAATTGCATGGATTCTCTTAGTGGAGTTCTCTTACTGGGATTTTTCTAACAACCTGCATACATCTTTGGGTGTAAGTATACTTGGTTTTTTTATGTCTCAGGGTGGGTACAGTTTATAGTGCTAGTGGTTTGGGTTTCTAGAAGGTTCTTTCTGGTGATGTCTTGTGGATATGGCATGAGGGAGGCATCTCTTTCAATGAGGGTTCATGGGATTATTGTTTCAGTTTTGTACCTTTCTTATAGTCTTTTTGAGTTGTTTTAAACTATGTAATTCAATTATGAATTTTTTTAAATAATTACCCCTCCCATCAATTTCCACAAATGATATAAAATACAACTGAACCTGATTACCTAATGTTTCATAAAATGTTTAAATGCTTTAATGTTAACATTAACATTGTGGAAGATTTGAGAAGAATCACTTTATGCTTAAAATTTTTAAAGAGGTTCCTAGATAAAAAGAGGGATTGTAGTGAGAGAGAAACTATAAATTTTAAATGGTAGTGAAGTTCTAAAGTCCAAAAAAATATTTCCCCCAAGTTGAAAGACCCTTCATGTTTTTTCATATATTGTAAAATTATTTAAAGTGAGGAGATTATATTATTGTTTGATTTAGGAACTAGAATAAAGCTTATTCTTTATACCCTATTTGAAAATTTGGGTCTTAGGGAGCTAAACAAACATTATTGACACTATATCTTGGTGAAATATCACTTTCCTACCCATAAAGAGGGTGGTAGAGTGGTTATTTAATATATAGAATCTACCATTTCCCAGTAAATTTCTTTATTCTAACCATGGAGTGTAACAACAGTGTTCTAGTCATTTTAGGATGACCATTTTTAGGCATTTTTTGAGATCTAATAGTTTTTTCTAAGGTTAATATGACCCTTCATGTTGGTGAGGACTCAGAGGAATTTCAATATTATAAATACTCTCCACATTAGGTGAGTTTTAAGTCGATTACTATTTTAGACTAGGTTTTTGGAGTTAGGGTTAGAATGGAAAAACCACATATATTATTTATTATATAAGTGAAAATTTTGAATCCAATTTTATTGAATATATGTATAAAAAAGTCCTAGAAAAATTTGGGATAATTGAGAGTGAAATTAAGAAATACATTTTTCAAAATCATGATGTGATACATCCCATATCAATCAATCTTGTGGATTTCATGTCACAATTCTTATAGAGTATTCAATCCTCTAATGTTTCAAACCCTGATGATGCTTCCTATTATGTTAAACATGAGGTAAGTAAATCTTCTATATGTTGTTTTTTACTAATATTTTATGTGATGGAGATGAGTATAGGTCTGGTGATGGTTGTATTTATCATGGAGTTGGAGGTGAATTTTTGGGAGCTATTAAAAGTGAGTTAGAGTATTTTTGGTAATTTTTATCAAATAGGGATAGTTGGTATTCCCCATATATCATTATTCCAATTGGATGATGAAGTTTTTTGTTTTCATTTTTATAAAAAATCATAGAAGATATTTATTATTCTCCACCTACAACACCTAAGGAAGATGCCTTTATGAATCATCATGTTGTACACATTGAGTTACCTATTTTCACTTCTGAACCTATTAATTTCACTATTGTGGGGAAAAGTGAGTGTGAAATATGCTATTAGAGGCTGGCTATTTGGATGTAGATGTCGAACGATCATCTTATTTTCATGGACACTTAGTTGAAAATCACTATTTTAAATCGTTTGATCGAAGGTGGCTTAGTCCTCAAGTGCTGAGTGTTTTTTATGGGACTTCTAAAAGCTAAAAAGTTACATGAGGTTTTGTGTGAACTTGACAAAATTTCAAAAGGGAGTACACTAGCCATAATTAATGATGTTATATAGAAATTTAATTACCATGGATAAAATAATTAGTGGAATCTGTCTGGTTGGGGACTATTAAACTAGCGATGCATGATAGGATACCCATGATTTCCTTGTTTTTTGTATAAATGTTTTTCTAAATAAATTTTTTTCCCAGTTGTATGACTCCCTAATTCTTTAACCCAAAATTTTTATAGTTCATATTAGTTTCCATCTCCCTTATTTAATAGTTGTATGTTTTTCCAATGTTGGTATTCACTAACCGTGAAGTGGAAGTATTTTTTTTGTGAATTATAGTTATAAGTGGTTTTTTGGGTGGTGGAGTGACCATATGAAGATGGTGTGGTTGGTTTTGAGACTATCTTTTACCAGTAAGAATCTAATTTTTAGATTCAATTCCAAATATATTAGTAAGTGGATAAAAATTTATAATACTTCCCTCAACAAAAACTCTAGTCAATTAAAAATTCATTTTAAAATAGTCAAATTTATAATGTTCTTCTATTAATTTTGTAGTAGCTTTATTTTCTCAAGTGGATGAATTTTCATTTGTTCATAGATAATTTTTCCCATTTTTATTAAACCTTTAGAAAACATTCTACATATATTTGGAGTATTTGTTTCATTAATTTCAATTTTATATACTTCTTCTGCTGGTTTCATTCAACTCTCTATTTTAAATTCATTTTTGATGTTTTTCTTGTCTGTTGTCATTCATCATACTTAATGATAAAAAGAATTTTAAATTTTGGTGATTCATTAAATTAATATTTGAACTCCCCTATAGGATGATTCTTTTTAAATTCATTTTCTTTTTTGGTCTCTTTGGTTATGTCTAGTAGGCTTATTTTGTGCATTGTGTTATTTCTTTGAGTAATATGTCGAATTTTATTAAAATTTACTATCACATCCCAAAATAGAATCATATATGTATTACATTTCAAAATACTTATGAATAAAACTATCTAATTGTTTCTCCTACATTTAGATTCCAAAATGGGGACATTATTGAGTTTCAAGTGTAATGGAGGGGTCTAAATTAAGATAAATGGTATATTATTGATAACACATAAAAAACCACAAAAAGTTTCAACTTTTTTTCTTTCAAAACTGTAAATACATTTTATTTTTTTAAATAGAATAAACAAAAACAACAAAAATAAAATACAAAATAAAATTATCATAATTCATTTGTGATATTGTATTCTAGATTTAGGAGTTTCAATAACCCTAGATTTTCTTGAATTTTATGATTTTTGAGTGTTTCGATCCAACTGTCTTTATGGAACACCACTTTAATAAATATGAATGGGAGTGTGATGGGAGATATCATTGTATAATTTTGATCATAACTTGAGAAACTAGAAATTTAAACATTAAACTAGGGGTCACTTTTTTTTGTATAAACACCTAAGTGAGACAAATCTAATGATAATCATATAAATACATTGAATATGGATTAAAATATGATAATAGGATCCCATGGTGTGTCTCTAAAACAAGGTCACTGATTTCATTTCTATAAATAAATAAAATCATTTTTAAAATCAAATAAGTATTTTGAACAATGATTTGCACAATAAATTTAGATGGGGAAATTTAAAATAAACTTCTTTTCAAAAAATGAGCTCATTTTGGTGAGAGAATTTTTTACCCAAAAAATAAGGGGATAATTGATTTACATAACAATCATTTGAGTTGAATCAATCAAGTGATGTAAAAATTAAAAAAACATAAAAATAGAATTTAAATTTTTGGAACCTAGGGGGAGTAAAAATTAAAAGTGTATCTTCTTAATATATTAATTCCATTTTTAACTGACTTGTTTCACTCCAAAATAGTGAACTAGTTTGAATTGAAATAAGTCTTTGGGTAACATTTACATAAGAGGCGTGATTTTTTAATCACTAGATGAATCATTTATTACCTTTTATTTAGGGTTGTTTTGGAACATAGGAAAGATGTTATTTTTCTTTTCTATTTCTTTTCCAAAAAACCAAACACATTAAATTACATCGGAGTAAAATTGGTTAAGTGTGGGGGAATATTTTCTCTCCTTTTTTATCGGTTTTTACCACATCATTTTTATTAATAAATTTTTTTTTATTATCAAAATAATAAATTTTGATATATACCTAGTTTTTGTTTTTATTTTTGTATTCTATCATTAAAATAAGGATTTATTGTGATTGTGTGAATTTTAGTGTTAATTTTTGTTATTTTTATTAATTTAAATATTAAATAGTTATTTTTTAATGACCATTTTTTACTATTTTTTTTAATTTTATTTTCATTTTTCATTCTTGTATTTCATTTATTTTGTTTTATTTTTTTTATTTTTTTAAATAATAACTTCTTTCAGTTAATGTCATCATTATTATTCAAATAGGTAACTATTAATTTTATATTTGTTTAAAGAATATATTTTTCCTACATTAATTATATTTATTGTTTTCATAATTAATTTCTATTATTTTTTAGATTATTTAATCTATTCAATTAATTAATCATTTTAATATCTTAGTAAATTAATATAACATTGTTTTTTTATTAATTAAATTAATATTTTTATTTTTATTTAAATATTTTAACACTTTTTAAAATATAATTAATTATATTAATTTATTTATTAATTAATTAGAGAATACTTATTTTAATTATTTATGAAAATTTATTTATAAGAAATAAATTTTTAATTATTTTTATACTTTTTATTTATTAATTTATTCTTTGTTTTAGCTTTCTTCCATCCATTTTTCTTTTTTTTTTTTGATTATTTACATAGAACCTTGTTGAGCCACAGCCTAGATGAGACACCACCATATATGTCACCTCCCAAACCTGAGATGTCGTCATTAAGTCACCACTTAGATGAGCTACCCCCACTAAGAAACATTCATGACGAGTTTCCACCAATGTGCCTCTACAGATGAATCACCACCAACACCAACCATAGGTTGCATCCCATCATATGTGGGCATCTTCCCTAAGACACTACCAAAAAATGATAAACAATGACTCAACTCACCGCTAGCGGGACCCACCACCTAGATGTGTCACCGTCAACGGGACCCCCGCCAAACTCTGTTGTGGCTACCACATCTTTCACCATTGTCCCTCAACTCAAAATCATGATATCCTCCACCAACTTCGACTCACCATTTCATCTTCATCCACTATAACCACCTAACCAACATCTACACAGAAATTCCCTAGCAGTACAACTCAATCTAGTAACCCCTAATCTCACTATATTAGAAATTAATCCACCACCACATAAGAAGATATGTAAGATGCCATGGGAAAAGAAAACCCCCATGTTAATTATTCACCCATACCTAAAAAAATATAATCTTCCATTGAATATTTATAGGTAACCATAATTCTATTTATAGAAGTAAAATAAGATTCAAGTAACTATTGATGATAAAGCTTCTACTGCCATAATATTTTGATCTGATGACCGTGATGGACCCTCCACTCAATGAATCATCCACCATTGTAGATTGGTTCCATTAATGTTCCAAAACCAACATCATCATCAAGAACCTTGCTACGATTGAACTGGAAAACATAAATCCAACCTTACTAACTTAGATGAGAACCACCGCGACGGTCGCATCACTATTGAAGACCCAACTCTTCATCTTGTGGAAGAAGCGGTGTTGCACGAACCCCTCATGTTGAAGTGCTGAAACCCTCTTCCCCCTCTTCTGGAAGACCCCCAACACATTTTTATTATATTTTAATTTTATATATAATCTAATATCATTATAATTTATATATTTATAATAAAGCAAACAAATATAGTATTAATATTAATTTATTTTTTATTATATTAATAAAAACCTTTTATATTATAATATAATATATTTTTATAAATACTAATAACAATAATAAATACTTATTTGTATATTTATATTTATAATTAAATTATTCTTTTGTATATATTTAATTTATACTTAGTTATTAATATAATAGTAACATATATATTTATTTTAATTTAATATGTACTTTTGTATATATTTTCTAATAGTTTATTTATATATATATATATATTTCTACAATACTACTGATAATATAATATATATTTATATATATATATACATAAAATTATTATTCCTTGTTTATCTAACTCAAGAAAATCTATGGTAGAGAAGATTGTGGCCATGGAGATTCACGAGGAGTGTAATTTATCGAAGGATTGATATTAAATTCATTGGAGGATTACCATGGAATGCCATGTGGATGTTTGCGAAAATCAGATATAAGTGGTGATGGTGAGCATTCATTAGTGAGGTGTGGATATTTTATGTTTAGAAAAAGAGATATCATATTTCTTGAACCATCGAACAAGAGGAGTGGGAGACAATCCAAGTAGGGTTTTGGGGGACATTCTAGAATCCGTAGGAGGTATCAATTTAACAACTCATCCATTCCAAATCCATCAGGTAATTCACTAAATCACATAAAACAAAAACTAAGATTAGGCATCTGACCATGAAGTAGGAAGATGGATCTGGAGCCAGAACTAGAGGATGGGTGACATCATTCTTGATATGCTCTGTCATCTCTTTCCATCTATTCATTTTATTTCCATTTTATTTTTAGTATGAGTTGCTAAATATTTTTGGCTACATGGGTTGCGATATTTTGATTCCACTTTATCGATTATTCTTAGTTAATTTAATGTTTCAGTGTATTTTTAATTTCTAAGATATTTCCATTTAATTTGTTGGTATATTTTCATAATACCCAACAACCAAAATGTGAAGGTAGTAAATATTTTTACGATGGGTCATTGAATGAAGTACTATAAACTAGAAAAGGTCAATGAATATCTTATCCAAAATGAACAGATTAATTCAAGGTTCAATATCAAAAGATAGGGATCAAGAAATTTCATCGAGCATTGAAAATAAACTGAAGCGACCACTCAATGAATCTACACCATTTCACGATAATTGAATTATTTAATCAATTAGAAAATAATATTACAATATCTTTTTATTATTTCAATGAAGATCGAGGACCTTAATTCATTAATTTCTTTCCTAGCTATCTATTTCTTATTCTCCCTACACCATTTCACACATTAAATTTCTCACATCTATTTTTACAGTTTGGTTTCAGAATTTATTTTTTTTATTTTTTCTAGTTTTTATTTTGAAACTAACACATTCTTAAGTCATTCCCTATTGTTTGACACCCCACTCATCACCTTACTAGTTCTAAATAAGGATTCTTAAATTTAAATTTTTGTGTGTCCAATAAAATTGTGGTCATTAATCTCCTACACCCTCGAGTTTCTCATCCTCTAGTTCTTTCCTATGTTCTAGTTGTTCCGTCAATGCATAGACATATTCAAATGGTCTATCAATTGTCACTCTAGTTGTTCTAGGTTTTTTCAAGATTCTTAATCCTAGTCTTTATCATAATGAGTCACTTATTATTTTTTCTCTTATACTTATGAGTATCTGTTCAATGAATTAGAAAAATAATCAATAGAAAACATCCTAGTAAAATAATTTTTTTATTTTTTATTTAAATAGAATAATGGAAATATATCTACAATGTGAAAATAGAGAAAGTAAACAAACTAATGATTGGATTCCCATAAACGATGTTAGTTTTTATGTACACTTGTTGGGTGTTTTGTAAAGAAAATTCCAAGAAGGTTTTTATAGTAAAGAATAATGGCTAACTTGGGTTGCCATTCATGAGGAGATTCACATTTTTTTAAAATACACAATCTACTTCACTTCAGAATACTAAATTATTTTATTTTTGAAAACAATGTTTTTTTTTGGGTTTTTGAATACACTATAACAAATTAAATTGATAACAAATTATAACTTACCACTAAATTCTAATCAAAATGAAATTAGAAATAAATCACTTTGTCCAAGGGTCAGTTTTGATTTCTATCATTTTTTCACTATATTTGTTTAAATTTATTTTTATAATCAAATACTGATATATCACACATGGATTATTAGTATTTAGTGTATTGAAATCATAAATTCCTTTAGAAATATAAATTCTGACGTCCCTAGTAATAAAGGTTGATGAAACACTTCAATTTAGAATGTGACATCTTTCAGGACCTAACTCTATTGTATTTTGTTTCCTTTGTTAATCGGATAAATATCAACATGTAATGAGCGTATGATTAATGGATGGGAGGAAAAGATAAATAAAATATAATATAAAAAAATTGGGTCTCATGTCATGTTGTAAAATCTCAACACCCATGAATCCCACTCGTATCTACCAAAAAAACCCAAAAACATTAGGAAATAATAAGATGGCAACTAACCTCCCCTGGGACAAGCATCAAGTCATCCTCTCATTTTTGAGGGTAATATATCACTGGGTGGAAAGAGAAAAAATAAATTTAATAAATAAAATAAAATAAAAACAAAAGAAAAAAAGGATAATAATAAAATAAAAATATGAATTGGGGATGGGATAGAAAGAAGATAGTGTAAGAATATGAAAATTAAGGCACATTAAATAAATAGTGGAAGAATAATAACAGTATCATAAATAAAATAAAATAGTAATTAATAAGAATAAGAATAAGGTAAATAAGAAAGAGAGAACATGAAATAAAATAAAATAAAAAAGAAGAAGATGCAGAAGAAGAATTAGAAAAAGAATTTATAATATGGAAGAAGTCATCTGAAAAAATGAAATATATGGATTAATTTTAATTTACTAAATAAAATAATACATGAATGTTTAATCATTAAAAAATAGATAAAAAATTGGGATAAGAGAAAAAAATTTGGAATACATCCAAGCCCCCAGAGTGACGTTTCCACCTTTTGTGGGTGAGAATTCCATAAGTGGGAAGAAATAACCTCCTTTATAGGCACTCAAATATTCCACTAAATCTTTTTTCCTTTGGGATTTTAATTTTTGGATTCTTATTTGAATAGTGATTTTCAAATTTTACTTGTGGATAATTGGCTTTTAGATTTTTGTCTTGAAGATAACCATGGGG
The DNA here is from genome assembly GCA_963277665.1 of Viscum album. Taxonomy (NCBI): domain Eukaryota; kingdom Viridiplantae; phylum Streptophyta; class Magnoliopsida; order Santalales; family Viscaceae; genus Viscum; species Viscum album. The sequence goes on from OY728127.1 coordinate 1,381,552,414, forward strand.
TAGTGGGAGCACATGAATGGAATTTCTTGGGGTAGTGCATGGAGGTAGTGGCATCGTGTCTTTACCTTGATGAACAATAGAGGTGGAAATATGGAATTTATCCTCCATAAAAACTTTTTTCCGTACTAGTGGCTTGAGGGAGTTTTATTTATTGAGAATTTCATCGAACGTCCTTGAAAACTTTCATAGGGTAGTTGTCTAAGGTCCTAGGGGTGATCAAAGGTGATCAGGGGCATCATAAATTGAAGAGAATATTCTGTTCAAGCTCTTAAGTTAGGTTCCATGGTGATTCCGGATGATCATACCTTGTAAATCGATGAAAATGGGGGCGAGCATAGAAATGGTAGTGGATATTATATCTGAGTCGAGGTGTGTATTTCTATCTCATGGAATGGTGACATTAAATTTAAAAAGTGAATAGTATCATAATCATTTTTCCCATATAAGAAGGGAGATTTGGTGGTGAAATTGTTTATAAGATATACTATGTGAGAAGTGGCTCAAATGTGTGCATTGGAATGGTCACCTAGAAACATGCACATGAACTCGACATGGTCCCCACCTCAACTGTATAGCTTGAGCGGGATTTGGCACAACCTCACTCCCCATAAGATCCTCTCGCATTATCACAAAAAGAATTAGATTATTCCTCGGTGAAACCCTATTGGCTTTTGAAGGCATTACCACTAGTCTACAATTCTTAGTTGGACCTCTAAGGCTAGGCTATGTGACTTTCTTCTAGTTGGTTATGGTTTGGCCAAGCTCAACCAAATTTTTAAACACCTAAAATTATAAAATCAACTATGTTAATTTCAAAAAACTTAAAACAAAATGATGATTTTATAATTAAGATTCAGATTCTAAATTCATCAATTCTTATCCATTTTAATAAACATTAACAATTTGTTTATAACATCCCACATTTGAATAAAACATTTTATTGTATGTCCATTTCCACTAAGAATAATTTAAAATCCCCAAAATATGATTATAAATTTGAATAAAAATCGCACGGGGTAAATGATTTTTTTATTTTGTTTTTTAATTTCTATTTAATTTAACACATTAATGTTTCACACCATATAAATGTGAAACTCATTAAATAACCCATATGATTGTGTTAATCACCATAAAATTAATGAAAAACATAATCATATATATCCAAAAAAATCTCATATATATTGTATATTAACTCATCATGTTAATTCTTAGAGTTATATGGGACAGAAAAACTTCACACGAGTAAGACCGTGGTGACATATATAAAACCCCTACCTTTATAGTATAAGGCATAATCCGTTAGTCCAGTGGAATGTTCATCCCCAATAACATCTCCCTTGGAATACATTACATAAGAGATAATCTAATTCATAAAATTATAAAATGTAATTCGCACGAAATAAATTTGAAAACTAAATTCCGATCCATAACATTAATAAAAAATCAAATATATGTTTAAGGAAAATCAAATTTTATGACATCTTACCTATAATGTAAAAACAAGAATAAAATCATCTAAAATAAATGTGTATCATAAATTAATCATAAAATATAATAATATTTCATTAACACTTTATAAAAATTATTTTCTAAATGAATTAACCTATAAAAACTCTATATTTATTTTGATAAACAATAGATAAAATAATGAACTTTTCCTATTTCTTTTAGGCATTAAAAACCTAATTTGGCATCTCCTAATACTTAAAACTAATAGAAATTTCATAAACCATAAGAAAATTTATCTTAATATGAAAAAAAATTAACGCTTTTTTATATCATATTTTACAACCAATAACCCTACAATAACTCAAAAAATAAAATTTAAACATGATACTAATATACACATATCAATCACATTATAAAATATAATGACCAATCATTTTCAATGATTGAAATTTCCTTAGACAACTCCTCATAATGGAAAATTCCAATCAAATTTAATGATATAGTTGATATCGTATTTATGGTATGATCCCCTATTTTATTGGATGCTCAAGTTTGAATATTATTTTATGATGTCCCATATTATTAATCTATCCCATAGTTCAAAATAATGGATTTACAGTATATCATACCTTATGATATATTTCAGAAAAACATTTTTAATTAGAAAAACATTAGAATTACAGCATGCCATATTTTATGATATGGTTCAAATTCATTATGGTGATAAAATCTCAAAAACTAGTAGAATTTCACATTGATTCATTGAGGACCAGGAAATTAATACCATTAATGGGGTTACTGAGATCATATAATGATAAATTTTAGTGAAATTGTACTCATATATACATGATTTATTATTATAAGATACAAATACATAATGAAAATGAATAACATAGCTTATGTGTTGTACCTATAGTGGTCAGTAATCTAGTATTTTTTATTTATTTTTTTCTCAATCATGATCACTTCATTATATAAAAAATCACCTGCCATCATAGGTGGTACACCAGACCTCGATGTAGGATAGTACCCTAAGGAATTCTATTCATCAAAGGGGTGTTTGAACCAGTTTTGAAAAAAGATGTTCAATGTATGGTAAAGAGTTTTATCTTATGGTATACAATAAGGGATCATAAATATGGGGGACTTCTTACATTATGTAACCATCATATATTATCATCCTTAAATTAATATCATTACCCTTATCGAGTTACATTTCATGTAACTGACACATTACTAATTGTTAGAGTAACATTCATTGAAAAAATCAATAAAAAAAATTTCAAGGGACTAATGGAAAAAATACAATATGTTTATGATTGATGAAACCATGTGGGGGAATAGTTTCATGCATACAGTTCATCTATCCTATTCATAATCATATAATATGATATTCTAATTTTTTTTATCTTATTCCACTTCAAGATATAATCCAATCATAAGACATAATATTGATATAATTTATATTGTATCGTATAATTTAAATCAATAATAAACCATGATATGCATCTCTTACATATCATGTTTTACATCACAAGGGATATCTTATGACAAATTATCCCTATATTTTATGCATAACCAATAAGAACATGTCTTTATCTAATGATTATATCATTATCATTGTTAAGAAAATAAGATGATTTGTCATTGGGAAATCCCAATGTGGATGTTTTGGGAGATCAGATAACGAATTGTTATTGTTCATATTTTTTGGTTGATTATAGGTAACATTTGGAATTGTTCATTGAATAGGTATTTGTTCCTTGAAATTTTTTAGAAGTGTATTTAATTGATATTAATAGTTCATCATTCGAAGTATGTCCAGGTGTTTCAAAGTTGTATCATTATTTTAAGAGGTATTTTGGTGGATTGGAATGAAGATAATTATATGGGTTTTTATTCAATGTCTTGTTTGCGAGAATGAAAAATAAAAACATGAAATTCAAACAATGTTGTGAGGTAAAAACAATGTATAAATACTTCATTGGATTAAGATATTATTCATGAACATGATTGGTTGTGGAGTTTTTTAGCACTTTGAATGCCCATCTAGGTCATCCTACTCACCCCCACATGTGCACATGTACACTAATGTAAAGTTTCTTTTGTATATTCTTTTAACATTTTATAATATATTATGGTTATTTAGAGTAAGTGGTATCAGTATATATTGGTGGAGTAGGTTGTGTTCAATATTGGGTCATTGGTGAAGGATGGCATATTTAATAGAAGATATTTTTACCATCGGTGTTTATTTATAGAAATTATGTTTCATCTAAGCTATTATATTATTTTTATCTTGTGTAATTTTAGGTATTATATATTTCTATGTGAGTGACTAATGATATATAATATATAGTTTCATACATTTTAATTTTCCTTTTGGATGACTGCCACATATATGGTAATCTTACATATATATTGTAATTTACGTTATTAGATTTTTAGGATAATTCCCATAATTTTTTTATGTGCCCTCTTATTTCATGTCAAAAAAATTGATCAATTTTAGGAGGTATTTAAGAAGAAAAATTAACCTTATATCAAACCTTATTGGAGTCCCTAGTCATTTTGTGATTCACTATTCATTTCAACCCATATATAAAGGTTTTTAATTAACAATGGGTGGAAATTTATCAACTATAGAATCATTTTTACGACACATTTATTTTATGAATTCATGATAAATACTATTAAAATGTTATATATTACTCTTATTAATGTTTTCGTGGAAGTTGGAGGTCATTTTGGGAGTTTATAATGATATTCGAACAATAAAATCCAAATTGATTCCCAATCACAAGCACACATATGAACACAAATTCAAATAATTCCTAATTTTCTGAATGAATGAGAAAAATTAATTGGTGGAAACAAACTTTAACATCTGGTATGAATTCATCAAAAAGAAATAAAATTCAAATTAATCCACTAAGAGGTCCAAATGGTTTCATCATTGGAGAAAATATTCATTTTTCACAGTGATGATGTCACTTCTTTAATTTATACATAACTATGGTTATTAAAGTCTAATTGCCCCAAAATATGATTTTAGAGATATTATATAGGTGGAGAAACAACCTTTTATTTTTTTAAAGTGTTATAATATTGTTTCATAGCCTAAATATGGGTTAGGTAAGGTATTTAGATAATAGGTTGAAAATATCACCATCAACATGGCTTATAAACATGAACCTTTGGAACTTTATATTCATCCAATGTTCTAAAGTGACTCCATTTTAAATAGTTTAAGGGTTCATATTCTCATCATATATATTTTGGGGCTTCTTATCCTTATATTTAGAGAAAATATGAAGTCATAGTTAGATATAAACATACTCTTCCATTGGATTGTGAGATAAATTGTATGCAATTTTGGTAAGGGTGTTTCACAAATTATAAGGGATTTATGGAACACCAAAGAGATACTGGATTAGTGAATTGTAGGTTTGAAAAAAATAAATTTATTTATATCTTACATTGATTCATATTTTAATTATTTTATTTGGGTTTGTTGAATAAAATTATCTTTATTAATAACTGAGTAGTGTGAGATTTTAAGTGTTTGACTTGTGTGGTTTTTATTATAAATACAATTCCCCAGACCCATTATTCTAGATCCAATGAAGAAAAAATTTTACTTACTATATTTGAAACCAACTTTAATTACCCATACATAACCTATCCATAATTACAATTTTAATATATAATACTAAACTTTATTACATTCCTATGGTATTTTAGGTATATATTTTTAGAGAATTATAAATATCATTATATAATAAAGTGGAAACTTCCACACATTTCACATTTTTTCCACAAGGACAACTACTTAAAATAATATAATTTATTTATTCCGGATAAAAAACTATATTTCAAAATCATTCATACTCATCCTTATTCCTTATGAAAAAAAACATTAATATTTTGTGTGTTCAAATATAAACACAATAAGGGATATGAGTATGAAACAAAAGTCATTATGACAATGAATTGTTTGAAATAATTTGAAAAGGAATTTCCTTTAAACAAAGAAATTTTATATCGTATAAATATTACATTAAAATATGAAAATAACATTCTTTGATAAAAACTTTTAATTTAAAAAAATAAAATAATGCATAAGGCTTGAAGGTTTCTTGGAAGACATCATAACTCATGAAAGAATATATTTCCATAAAAACAAACCTTTCATATTTACAAGTTTATAAACATTTTTCAATCATAATACTATTTTCATACCTCATTAAATAAAAAAATTTCCAAAAAACCTCATATAAACAATAGAAAAACCCATTTATAAATCTTGGTATATTATACTCATTTTACACTTAATATCACCATTACATGAACCCATATAATGTACTAACCTATATATTTAATTACAACATAACTTATTTTAAGATCATATCATTACCCATTTCATTGGTGATTTATATCAAACCCACCAATCATCATATACAATTTCCAATAACCAAACGAAGAGTAAAATAGATAAAACATTTCATTAACATCAAAAAAATCATAGAAATTGGGATTTGATACCAATACCAAAATTATATTTAGTTATCTCATAAAAATTAGGAGAAATGTCCATTTCATTGGAAAATAATAGATAAAATAAAAAATACCTGATAATGTGAAAAAAAATATTATTTTAAAAATAATATAAACATATAGATTTATATTAATAAAGAAGCATTATCATGGTTTTGGAAAGAGGAGAATTAGAAGTAAATGTCAAAATTATTTTTATTCCCAATTTTAAAATAAAATTAATATTGATCAATATTGAAAAGGTTAAAAATATTCCTTTTAAATCATTTGTAAAAAAATAAAAATATATTTGACCATAATAATTGATTTTTGAGTATAGAAAAAACTTTCAAAACACATCTAAAACAAAATGGATTTGTAGGAGAAATATTTGGAGGGAATATATTAAAACATTTAAAATGGGGTTTTAATAAAAAATCAATTACCTCAAGTCCTAAATCACTATGTACATCATTTTCATTCATCAATAATGAACTTATATGAATTATTAACTTGATTTAGTACATATTTAATTTTTCATACATTATTATTTTTACTTTAATTTATTACACTATCATAATTTATTAATTTACTAAATACTTTATGTTTATTTTGGACGTTTTGGTGTTGTTCAGTCCAAAATATATTTGGTGTGTTGACTGGGGGAGAGGGGAACATAAAATGGGTCTGTAATATTTCCAAAATCTTAATCATTTCATTAATATCATTTTTATTCATTAATTACACATTCAAAAACATCCAGGTAAGGGGTTGATGAAAAAAGAAACATGTTATTTATGGAGGTGGTAGTATACACATACACAAAATCCCATCTTTCACAATCTAATGGATGGATGGAAAATAAGATATATAATTTTATACTTTTATAGTATCAAAACTATGTTATAAATATCATAAATTTTCAGTAAATCCATCATTATAATCATCCATCTAGTGTAGTGATAAAAATGAATTATGTTTCCCATGGAAGTGGTAGTTATCGCATACACATAGACAAATATTTCAATTTACAATGGATGGAAATAAGGTAGAGAATGGTTTTAAAATCCCCATAAAAATATCTTAGTAATATAATGATACTTATTTCGATATTTTCATATGGATATGCAATACATAGAGAAATTTTAAAGATAAAGAGACCTGAAATAACTTGGATTGAAAATATAACACCTCATTAGATAACATCCATTGAAAAACACCTTAAGGATTCTTATATTGGTATTTTTTGGAAAACCAAAACTGATAGATAATTTATAAGGGTGTTTATATTTTTTCTGTTTAAAATTATTCAGATAAAATTCTCAAAGTGTGTGTATAAGTTAGGGGCGAGGAGCTCAATTTATACATGAGAGGAGAATCACCCTTATAAATACTCTTAATATATACTATAATATAAAACTATTGCTCAAGGTCATTGGGAACCAAGGAAAACAAATTAAAATATGGGGTATTATAAGGAAAAGTCCACTCATACAATAAATATAAGGAATTTATTTGGACATATTTTATTCATTATCCATTAGTTTTTACCCTTTTAACAAATTTTAACTTCTATCATGGTGAAAAACTTTTACTACGGTATCCTAATTTCATGACTGAAAAATTGACCATATTAACCAATTTGAAACATGAGATTAAAAGTATAAGATTAATTTTAGAATATAAAGAAAAAATAGTCAGTAAAAAATTAATTAAATATAAATATACAGAATATAATGGAATGCAGTTTGAGAAAAATGAATTTTTGTGTTTAAAATTAATTGTACACTAAATTAATTTATATTATTGATTCCCATAAAATCTAAAATATTATGATTAAAAAAATTAGAGTTAAATGATTTTAAAATTAAGATAAATTTTAATTTAACCTTCTAATTACTTAATTTACAAAAAGGATAGAAAATAGTTATTTTATAATAATAAAACATCACTTAGGTTCTAAAACGTTAGACATATTTTCTTTAAATTGAATAGAATAGTTTTAAATTATTTATTTTACTTATTAAAAATATATTTTTTCTATCAAAAAAATTTAAAAATAAAATCCAATCATCAATCCTTATGACTTCATAAAAGTTACAGTGTTTGTAAATACTGTATTTTTTACTATCCACCTAAAAATAAACTATTTTTAAAAAATCTCAAAAATTTAACATAAAATTTTTTTTGATAGGAATTAAAAAATTAATCTCATTTAATTGATTCAATTTTATAAACTTTATAAATTTATCTTTTACATAAAACCATATTAAAAATCGAAAACACTTTAGTTAAAATAACACTATTTGTTTTTCAACAGAAAAATTATCTAAAATATTATAATGAATGTCAATCACGAAAATCTAATCCTAAAAATTAATAAGTCAAATAATTGAATTTTTATTAAAATTATCTTCTTTATTACATTTTTCCCATTAAATAAATTAATATCATTCAATTTTATTCATTGATAAATCGGTGAGGATATTCTTCCCTTATAACCCTTTAAGATTTCCAAGTTTATTCTTCAATCTTGTGGTTCTTCTATAAAAACTTATCTAAATGAGTTACCTTATTTTACAACACCTTATCTCTATGATCTTGAATTTTAAATTTATTTTACTTAAATGAAATATTCTCCTCCAACTGAACTACTTTTAGTCTCAAAATGTGTGATGTATCAGATACATATTTCCATAACAATGAGACTTTAAACATATCATGTGCCAAAGATAAAATCAGAGGTTAGGCAATGTGATAAGTAATTGATTAAACATTCAATAGAACTTCCTATCAATTAAAAAACTAAAAAAATTATTTTAACTTTCTTCCAAAATGTATCACACCATTCTTTAGATATATCTCAAGAAAAACATGATCTATTACATCAAAGGTAATATCTGTCCTCCGGTTACCTACACAAAACTAATGTTTACCCTGATATGTCCCCATATAATGCCAAAAAAAATTACATTTTCAACAATATATTCGACTAATTTTGGTCCTATGTAATGTTTCTCCCCCACTTTACCCCAACATTATATATTTCTTCACGTCTATCCAAATAATCCCATAAATGGTTTAATCTAAATAATGGAACGAAAATTATAAATATAAGAAAATTTCACTAAGGAAAGGGGTTCATCCCTGATTCCCTAATTATCTAATAATAAATCCCATATAACATGCACAAAATCGTGAATTTTTCCATCTATCTATTAATAATATTGATGTTGAATCTATATACTGAAACATAACTCAGTATCTGATGACTTCTGAAATACTTTCTAAAAATAAAATGTAAATCTAAGATCATGATCAGATATATTATAGAGAGGAATCCCATGTAACCTAACAATATTTTGATGATATAATCTAAAATTTGATCCAAAGTCACATCATCATGAATAGAAAGAAAATAATTATACTTAAAAAATAAATCAGTATAACCCAATTTACATTATTAAAATGAGATATAATTCGTAATCCTACTATGAAATTTGTTGATATATTTTCATTTTTCTATTCAGGTACAACAAATGGATGAAGTATCCCCTTTTTAGGTTTTCATTAAATTTAAACTAGTTTACATGTCAATATTTTCATGATAAAATTTTCAATATCTCTATTTATTCGGTTACAACAATAATATTCTTAAAAAACTCTATAATTTTTTGTTCATGATGAACATAATACATAGAACTATAATCTTTAATCAACAATTTCTTTTTCAACTGAAAATAACTTGGTACACATAGACTCTTCCCAACAATTCTAATACATTATTTATCAATATTAAACATATACAATATTCCTTTCTTAACCAATTTGATTCTTTCTTTCAAACTGTATTCTTATTCCTGATCCTTTTTAATTCATCCAGACATGGATGATTGTACTCATACCTGGAAAAAAAATATAAAATGTTTTTGGGTACAAAAATTATGATCTCATATTCATAAAATTATTAACTATAAGATCAATTTAAAAACATTTCATTCTTAATGATACTTTATATTTTTGACTCATATCATATGAAACCATGTTGGCTTTACCTATATGATAATAAATCATGGAAACATAATCCATTCTAAATTTTATAAATTTTCTTAACCAATTGGTCAAATATTTTTGGATGATTATATATTTCAAAATTTTTGGATCTATATATATATATATATATATATAACATTTCCCACAATTTTGAAGATGCCTCTAAATTTTAAATGAAAAAACTGTTGTCGAAAACTCAGGTTAATGAATTTTATAACCCTACTCATGGAGTTTCAATTTGTGTGATACATATACTATCACTAAATCATATAGAAATAATACATAACCATGGACTCAAATGACTCATCACTATAAATAATAATTTCACCATCTCATGATGGTAAGGTTAATAATTGTGTATTAACCCATATTAATTTTAATTACAGAAAAAAACCCATCGTATTCTTTTATCCAAATTAATCTAACTCCATTTTGAGTTAAATTGCATAATATTTTTTCTAACTAGGAAAATAATTCCAAAAAAATAATTAATAACCTTCTATTAAGATAAAACTACGAATCATAGTGACATTAGTATGACTTTTCCATTCAGTTACCACTATAGTCTTATCAAGATCAACTGTTATACCATATTTAGTTAAATTATCTCCAAGAAATAAAATATGAAACAAATAAAATTCACATTTTCTAAATTTTCCATAAAACATGTTTTTATTTATAATCGCTATATTAATATTCGTTTATTTCTCATGATCCTTAATACATTCAGAATACACCCAAATATCATCAGTAAAAACTAAAAAATTACAAAAAATCAAGGTATACTCTATTAAAAAGATTCATAAATTCAATAGGTTTATTTATATCCCAAAGGGCATAACCAAAAACTCACATTTTCTATACCTTGAATGAAATTCCATCCATATAATTTATAATTTTTTTAGATTAAGATGATGATATATAGACACGAGGTCAATCTTCAATAAATTCATTTCTCCAGGAATCTGATAAAAAACTCATCAATATGTGGAAAAATAGACTTATTCCTAAAATTAATGTTATTGAGAACTCTATAATCAATTTAAAGCCTTATATAATGAACCTTTTTGACAAAAAAAATAGTATAAACTCAAGGTGAATTACTAGAATGAGTCAAATCCTTATTAATTAACTCTTAAAACTACTTTTTTAAATACAAAAAATCTATAAAGGACATTTTATAAGGGTTTTTTTAAATATGATTAGCATCATGTAATAAGTCAATGGTAAATTAATCCTTCTGTTATTGAATTGTACTAGGATAATCACTAAAAATTATGTCCATATATTCATTTTCCCCAATAATAACACTAATTAAAATTACATCCTTTTTTCAAATGATATGAGAAATATAAATTTCACATTTAACTTTAATACATTCCTTAACATATTTTTATGTTATCAGATATATGGAATCATGTTTATTTATTAATTACAACTAATTAAAAAATTATATATTACCAAATTTTCTCTAAAATAATTTTTCACTATAAAATTAAAGGAAGTCCATACCCAAAACCATATCAAACTCTATATGGTTAGCTAACCTGGTTTGTATAAAAATCTATTCCAAATTTGATAATATAAATATATATATAAATATTTGTTACCTTAATAATTCCACCATGATTTTTTACCAAAAGTTTTATTATCATTTTTTGAGGTGATATTTTCATATTATTATAAAATATAATAAAATTAAATGAATTTATATATCTTGAATCAATTAGGGCATTGGCATAGTTTAAGTAAATAATTAATGTTCCTAAAACCACATCATTTGATGTAGTGATATTTTCCAAGGTATTAAAAAAGGCGTACTTCACACCCTTATACATAAATTTTTGACAATTTCCATCCTTTAGAATTATATTTGGACACACATTTTCATAATGTAACAACTCATTATAATTAAAACAATTCACTGTTAACTATGCACAATCGGTCTGACCATTACCATTCCTCTTTTCTTTGTAGTCATGATCCATATGTTTTAACTTAACATACCACTAAAACATTATAGATTACATAATACGTAAGATCCATTCATATTATATGTACATACATATTTGATTTTTGGTTCTAACTATTTTCATTTTGGGTTTTCTTCTTCACTAAACATTGGTGGTCAAGTCTCTTTTGGGGGTGGATAGCTATTGTTAGGGAAAATTACATAATTTTCTAGGATGTGTGATTGTTTTAATTAATCAATTCTGATTCTAATACTGTAAAATATATTACAGGTGTTCTCTATGGGGTAGTAAGGATTCAAGGGTGGTTCGGGTTCTTTTTATAGAATCTAGTCTGAGAACAATATATTGGAACCATTCACATCACGAATTTAATACACAAAAAGAATTTTTTGTAAGGAAGATGTTGTGAACTAGCATAGGGAATCAAATGGTTACACCTAGTGAAACAGTTTCACAACATGAATCCATTAAACACATTTAAACTCAATTACGTTGTGAAATGATATATTAGGGTTTTTTTAACTTTATTTGATGTGTCTTTCAGCTTACCTTTTGAAATAATAAATTTATTCTTTGAAATGGATTCACGTCATAAATATCTTATAATCTGTAGTAATAAGCCATGTCATGAATATTCATTACTTATTCATACACTTGATTCTATCTCTCTCTCAAACCCTAGGGTCACTCCAAGATATTTTGGAGCAATTACATCCCTTTTAAACATCTCGATCAAGTATATGATCCCAGATGAGTTTCTTCTCTTTATTTCCCCCCACTATTTTATTTCTTCTCTATTACTAAGGTGTAATCTCTTGATCACAATTGAATTAGTATGTTTGTGAGATCCAGGTTTTCCTTGTGATCACCATCACCTTTATTCTTTATTTTAATTACCTATATAAATTATTTCCATGTTCATCAGATAAATGTAGGTAGTATAGAACCAAAACCTATGGTCTATTTATAATTATTTAAGAGTGTGAAATATTGTGTGATTGATTTGACATAACGTGAGTGTTAATCAATAGGATAATGGGGATTTTAAATCAGGTTTTGGATGAATCCTTCAATCCCTTTGTATCCAATGGTGATGGGACATAGCTTACTGCTTTTTTAGGGTGAGACATCCTTTGAACAATAATGAACTGACTAATAGATTAATCTATGCTTAGAAATACATGATACCTCTAGTGATTATGTGTGATATATTCAACATAAAAACTTATTACTTGTTTATTAGAATGACTATATATGTTTGATATGGTATGGTTGCATTCACAGTCATGATAATTGTTTTAGAAAAACTGGATAAATGATAGGGTAATTGAAAGATAAAGTGTAATTGAATGAATTGACCAATGTGGATTAGGATGTTATATGTGTTTTTATTATTATGATATCTTGGGTTGTGATCCATGGTAACAATATTATATAAATCACTTATCCAATTTACGTTATAATTCTTATAGGGCATCGACCTGCTATGATGTAATGTTAATAGGGCTAAGACCGATAATGTTATAAAGCTAATAGGGCTTTTCCTGGATATGGTGAAATGCTTATATAGAGGTATTTTCAAATTTATATGATAATGACATGGTTTTGTTTTTATAGTTGGAATGTATATGATACATTCTTAGAGATATTATAGCATTGTTTTAAATTAGGATGTTTCATGTATTATATTAATTGACTACTTAATACATGTCTTCACCAATTAATTAAATTAAGTTATTTATGATACTACTCTCTCTTAGACACGGTGGTGTCAGCCTACTAATTTTTACCAACACTCTATTTCAGATGTGGTTTGGTACCTGATTAGATTACATGGATATAGGTTTGGACAAAGGAAAGGGACCTTGTAGTTGATTTTTTCTTGTTGGATGGGTTGGAGCACGTAGATGGGACTCAAAAACATTTTTGGAACTATGGTATTTGGAGTTTATTTTTTCAGCATGGTATTTTATCAGTATTACTTTAGTCTGAAACATATATACATTCTAACATCTCATAAAATTTTTAATTCATTATTATTTTATTTCTCATTTGAAGTTAAATATTTCATTAACAGGGTTTATCCTTTAACTTCCAGTTTTATGATGCATTATTTCAACTATTTATGCTACTCTGATATTTTTTTAATTCTGTAATTTTACAACTTTATACTAGGGGGTAGAGTCTACCCAGTAATATATTTACACCCATACTATTATTTGATATCCTATAGAATATGGGGAGGTTCACTTGAGGTCCAATATCTTACCTGATTTGTCCATGTGAGAGAGAGTTCTTGTTCTGAGAATACTACAATGTGGTATTATATGATCAAGTTTTTCTTTTTTGTTGCTTTAATATTTGGGTGATATATAAATGATATTAGGTTATGTCATAAAATGATATTGATATTTGTCATGGGAGTAGGAAACCCATGTAAGAGGGGAAATTCGAGTTCCCATGATTGAGATTGTTGTTTATGATGTTAACATGATTTTATTTCTCCTTGGGTTATTCGTATATTGTGTGATGTTATTGATTCTTGATATTTATACTCCTAGACCAGTATGGTGCGAGATGAGTATATATGAATCATGATAGGAAGGTATGTATATATCTTGACATTAATTGTTCTTGATAGGTACTTATTTATTCTGTGTGATATAATTTCCTCTATGAACTATGAAATGAGATTTCTTTTATATCAAATTAATGAAAAAAATGAGTTGTAATGTTATTCTAAATAACATGTTACCTAGTTTTAGAGATACCATGAGATAATGGTTCTCTATTTTAGTCACATTTTTAGTTAGACCATGTTATTATATAGTGTTATAATTAGTTAATTTGTTTTATAGAGAAAATGACTCCTTGTTTTCTTATAATTCATTGCAAGGACAGTGTAAATTAGTATGCTCCTCATATAGAAGAATTGAAGTTTCCTATATATCTTAAGGATTAAAAGGATTTTCAACATTGTGATATCTTCCTAAGGGATATATGGTCCTTATAATGGGTGAATTTGTGAACTGGGCCATCGATGTATGATTTGAAGATAGATTTCCAACTATAGAACCTACCTATGTTCACTTGGAAGGGAGGTTTCTAGGTAGAAGATTTCTCGATTGAATCATTCCAAATGGTCTTTAAGCACCTTGGTTCACCCATATATATGAGTTTGATTCTAGATTCATACATGGAACTATGAATAATTGGTGGGAAATTCTTATAAAATAGGTGAAATAAGGGGACCCATTATGGAAGTAATTCAATGAGAATTTTTTGATCCACTTTTATAATGTGACATTAAATGTTGAGAAAGACCATGATTTTATACACCTGTCATATAAGGAAATGTTATTAATGGACTATGATGTAAACATTACTAAATTTCAATGATTTGATCAATATTTAGATGATGATGAGATCTCATGGGAAAGACATTTACAATATGGTCTTTGGTATGATATGAAGTCACTGGGACTGTTTTTTATCGGGATTGTCTTTTCAGATGCTATGAATTAGGCTCTCATCATAGAAGGAAATCTATGATAGACACACATCCTTGGATAGGTTATTTCATATAGGAGAACAAGTATTGCTTATTCTAGATGCAATAATCATGGTTATGCTAATTATCTCCAATGAAACTGTGGGCATAGAAACTCTGGTAGTGTGTATCCATCTGAGGATCATATTCCATTGTAGTGTAATTATTGTGGAAATTATGGGCCCAAGTGGACTCAGTGTCTATACCATTATCTAGACTGACATTCCTATACTAGTTTGGGACACCTACATTTTTTTGTAGGGGAATGCAGTAGTATATTTGTGGAATAGGATTAGGACTTGTGTAAGAGTCTGGGAATGGCTTAGTTACCCCTTAGTAGACAAGTAGTTGGAGTTCAAGTAGACATTTAGGTCGAGGTAGAGTATGTGGTACCCTGGTACAAAATTGGAAGTACCAGGAAGAGGGGATAGTACTTATGGGTCTTACTCGAGCTGAGGGAAGAGGCAAAATTCAATTTCACACTATGTAGTCTATTCTAGTAATCCTGTGTGTAAGACCTCCTACCGTCATAGGTATAATTCTTGTATCTTATAACCTTTCTTAAATTTTATATGATATAGGAGAATCACATTCCTTTTTATCTAATTTTTATTAAAACTATTTGTCTTGTTTATTTTATATTTGTATGGTTTCTTACCCATCAATACACTATTGGTAGTGAAGTCATAGAATATCAAATGTTTCAAGGAATGTTCTCTAGAAATTGGAGGTCACCATTTCTTTTTGGGAACCATTTGTGATGAAAGTGATAGGTTTCAATTTTATTATTTATAAGGATTGGGTAATTTTATACCATGATCATATCTTATATTAACTGTGGAAAGTTTCCTTTATATCTCTAGAAGAAAGCATCAATTTTCCCCAAGATGAGTGGGATATTCATGTAGGTCGTACATGAAAAATTCAGTGCAAATGGATTTTCTCAAGGATCGAATTGTAGGTTTCCCTATGGTTGATATTGGAATGCACATCAATAATTTTCCTCTAGTGATAGTTTTTCCTATAATTTTATTACATATAGGTTCTATGGCTTCCCACCTGAGGGATAGATTTACTTCATGATCGATTTGGTGCTGAGAGAAATTATAGTTTCAATTCCACCATATAGGATGACACCCTGAGAGATTTTTTATTTGGATGATCAATTGGAAGATTTATAATACAAGGGATCCATATGTCCTATGGTTTCACCATGGGGATCTCCGGTACATTTCTCCAAGAATTATGATGTGAATTTTTTGTTATTTTTGGACTATCATGGATTGAATCAAATGATGGGAAATAATCGATATCACCTTCAATGAATCAACAAACTCTTCGATCTGCTGAGTGGTTCCTAAAATTTATATAGGATTTCTTGAAGGATACGGTATCATTATTTGATATTGATCACATAATTCAGACCTCATGTAGGTATTAGGAGCAGTTATGTCTTGTACGAGTTCGTGGGGATGTCATTCGGCCTGAGGAACCCCATGATGGTAGTCGGGGCCATGAGTAGTTAGATCATTCAAAATTTTCTAGATACTTTTTTTATTTTCTTAAATGATATATATGTTTACTCACAATGTGTATATTATCATTCCCAATAATATAACATCATCTTACATACATTGAGATATCACCAACTTCACACCAAGCTATACAAATGTAGTTTCTAGATTGTTAAAGTTCAATTGTTGGGTAATTTATTCTGATATGATGGAGTGTTAGTGGACCCATGTAAGGATGAATCCATGGTATCTTAGTAGTAGTCCAAATATTGTGTTATATATTTGTATATTTCATTGACAAGTATGTTTTTTTTTGTTTTATATGGGACATATCCTATCTAGAAACACTGATTTTCAGGCTGACCAGGAAGGGGTGATGTTTTTTTGGTAATATTCTTGTGAGAGGTCATTTCATGAGATAATTATAGGATAAACTCATCACCAATCCTCATTTTACCTATTATGGATATGTATTTTACCATGTAATGTGATATATCTGGATCTATAATTAGAGAAATTCTTGTATAAGAAGATCGAGGGTTTTATTATGGATCCAAACAGTTGAGACCACATGATAGGAATTTTCCTACTCATGATTTGGAGTTAGATACAGTGGTACGTTCCCTAAGATTCTATTGATATTATATTTTAGTTGTGATATTTGGAATGTCCATGGACCACAAGATCCTTAGGTACATATTTTTTCAATGGGCCCGAACAATCATTATAGGAGGTCGGCTGAGTACTTATAGTCATTTGACATTGATATTTATTATAAATCATGCAAGGCTAGCATCCTTTTTGATGGCTTGAACCAAAATATATAGGAAGAGGTAGTTAAATATTTTTATAAATATTGTCTAGTGATGGAACTATTTTTATACATTCATCTAGATGTTCTGGATTCCCATGGATGAGTGGCTCTAACTTCAACATCTATTACCCTCATGCTTCTCAACGAGGCCAAGACAGAGTAGTTAATTGATTCATAGGTATTGGCTCTGAGAGACAGCATAAAAGGTGGGGGGAAACCATCATGATGATATCTTGGTAATGTAAATTCTCTTCTTTTTTGTTTCTATCCATGGGTTCATATGGTCTTATGCATGGAATTGATGAAAGTGTGTCATGATTTTATAGGGGTGGTACATCCAGGTCTAACAAGGATGTGTCATCATCTTTATAGATAGTATTAGTTTTTAGGAATGAATAATGAGATGGTGGGTTTTTTGGAATTATGTTTTACCTATTAGGAGTTGAAAGTTGATTACCAAAGACTTCATGGGATGTTGTATCCTCTATCTATTCTGGAGTGGAACTATGATGATGTCCCTATGGATTTTGTAACAAGATTACCCAAGAAACCTTACAAGAATGATATAGAATGGGTGATCATTGATTTACTAATTATGGTAGACCACTTCATGTATATTAGGGAGACATTTACTATTGATGATATGATTAGTCTTTACGTGAAGATGATATTCTAGTTTCACGGTGTTATGAGAAGTATCATTTTTGATAGGGATCCTTGTTTCAAATCATTGTTTTGGAAGGGTCTTCGTAAGGGTCTATAATTGATGTTTATTCTATTAATGGACTATCAACCTCAAACTAATGACAAATATTAATGGAAAATATAGATTCTAGAGGATATTCTATAATCCTGTGTTTTGGAATTTGGTGGTTCATGGGTGCAGTATTTAGTACTGTGGGAGTTTTATTAAAATAATTGCTTCTATTTATCGGTCATGGTGACAAATTTGAAGGATTTATATTTTATGATTTTTAGTTTTCAATTTTTTTTATAGAGATAAGTTATTTTTCAATTGTTGGACCAAGTCTCATGTATGATCCATCTGAGTAGGTTCATCTAGCCAAAAAGTTGTTGTAAACCACACAAATAAGGAAGAAATCATACACTAACTGGTGGAGATAACCCATGGAGTTTGACATTGTCCATCTTATTTTACATCGGGTGTCAGCTAATTTGTGTAAATACCATATCAGAAAATAGGTAAATCTAGCACCCATGTTTTTTGGGATTCTAGAGATTTTGGAAATAGTCTATCCAGTTGTATGTTAATTATCCATTCAATAGTGCTACACTACCACCCATTATGTGTTTCACAAGTCATAGCGTTGTAGATATCATCTTGAATGGGGATCTGGGTTTATATGCCAGAGTTATGGTGGAGATTAACCTAGCTAGACCTCTACCATCCACCATAATTTTTAATGCCCCTGAACACAGGGTTGAACTCAGTATTGAATATGAAAATAAACCTTCCTTCTATGAAGTATGCAAACTGATTGGCCATAATTTTGCCAGCTGTAGGGTTGCTAGAAAGCAATTGGATCCCTCAAATAAAAATGATTGGCAAGAGGTTAAAAATACTAAAAAAGGGAAAAATATTGCTGTCAAATCTGACCCACCTAAGGTCGATAATTGGGTCCAGAAACCCAATCCCTCATCAGCCTTAGAAGGTAAATCTTGGGCTGTTTTGGTAGAGGAGGACTCTCAAATTAAGGATAATCCCACTGGCTCAAAAGGGTTAGTTGATGACTATAACAGAGAATGCTCTAACAAGAGCATCACTACCCCTATTTCTAATGCTGTTAACAATGCTTCTTCCTCTGATTTTTCATGTTTAAAGGAGGATTTTTGTAGGAATCTGGGTGACTCATTATCTACCCTCAAGGAGAATGTGGTTACTTCCAGCACAATTCATATTGAGAATGTGCTCCCTGCAGACCCAGGTTCTACTGC
The DNA here is from genome assembly GCA_963277665.1 of Viscum album. Lineage (NCBI taxonomy): Eukaryota > Viridiplantae > Streptophyta > Magnoliopsida > Santalales > Viscaceae > Viscum > Viscum album. The sequence continues at coordinate 1,381,572,259 of OY728127.1, forward strand.
GCATATTAATGATGTTAAAAGTGCCCCTGATGATTCTGCAGTTGCTCCAACCAAATCTTCTGGTTCTGGTAACTCTGTGCCTCCCAACTCTGATGTCAAATATGACCTTTCTAGTATTGCTGCTCCTATAACTAAATCTCAGTCTGTTTTTGTTACTTCTGAAAGTTCTGTTGATCCTACCTCATCACACACTCCTGATCCTAATCTGATTTTACACACTGAATATCTCACTGTTCAGAAGGAGGGATCTAATCCTCTAAATGACTTACAGATCTCTAATTCTCTACAGGAACGACTAGATAATTTGAATTCTATTACTGCTGGAAATGTTGATATTTATGTCAGTAAACCTGTCATACATGCTGATAATGCTGTTATGTCTCATTTGTCTCATAATTCTCCGCATACCCCACTGTCTGCTCCTGAATCTGCTCATGACCATGATTTATGTCCAGAAAACAGCATGATTTCGATCTCTCCTAATAAAAACCAGAACCATGATCATAACATGCCTCCTGTATCTCATCATTTTCATCCTGCTGGTCTTGAATCTGTCCAGATTGAGACTGATCCTCTCCCACAACATGAGCAATCTGATCATGATGTTATTTCTAAGTCAAATCAAATCAGCTCACCTCTACCTCCTATTCTTGTAAAGGCCTCTGCTCATAGAGCAGAATAGTCTCACCCTTTAGAAATTTCTATTTCATTGTGTACATCAGACCCTGCTACTATTCAAAATGCTAATCAGAAATCTGATTCCTCTCAAAGCTCTGAAACTGATGAGGGTCATCATCATTTATCCTCTTCCTCAATTGTTACAAGATCCCAAAAAAAGAAGGGTTCTTGTAAATCCAAAAAAAAGAAGGGTTCTAACCCTAGACACAAGTAGCAATGAATGTTCTTTTCTGGAATTGTCAAGGGGTGGCCAATAAAGACACCTCCATTACCCTTAGGAGATTTCTAAATACTCATAAACCATACCTTTTTTCCATTTCTGAACCTAAGGTCAATTTTAAAATGAACTTTATGAAATTTGGTGCTCTTAATTACAATTTTCTAGGATCTTGTAAAAACGGTCCTCATGTTGACTCCATGTGGATTTTTTGTCATAATTCTTTAAAAAACATTAACATTTTTAAAACTTTTGATCAGTAGTTTACTTGTGATTTCATTTTGAATGGTCAGCACATCTATTGTACTATGGTTTATGCCAAAAATAGGTATCAGGATAGGAGAATGTTATGGCTTGAACTTCTTGATATTGCCAAACTCATTCAGGATTCTTGGCTTGTCTTGGGAGATTTCAATGCCATTATTACCTCATCTGAAAAAATTGGTCCCACTCATCTCCCCATTTCCTCTAGAGAGTTTTAATCTACTATTGATGATTGTAACCTCTTTGAGGTTAATCTTATCGGTGCCAAATACACCTGGTACAGAAAGCATTACAATAAAAACGTTGCTAGTAAACTTGATAGAGCCTTTGTGAACATGAAGACTCTTGATACTTGGGATAAAATATCTAGTGTTACTCTCCCTAGAATTAACTCTGATCATCATTCGATCCTTGTAAATATTACTACGAATTTTCGAAAAACTATCTTTCCTTTTAAATTTAAAAATGCTTGGTCTTCGAACCCTGACTGTGCTACTTTTATTTTTAACACGTGGAACTCCATGAAACACCATAAGGATGACTTTGCTTGCTTATATAAACTGAAATTTATTAAACAGGCTCTCAAAGGTTGGTGTAAAAACTCAATCTTACAAATTGATCTAGACATCTCACATCTGGAAGATGAGCTCAGTCACTTTCAATCTCAGAACACTCATTCTGACTTTGACATAGATCCTCAGGTGGAAGCAAATATCTCCTCGAAACTTAATTCCCTTCTTACTTTTAAAGATAATATTCATAAACAGATGTTTAGAACCAAATGGATTACTGATGGTGATCACAATACTAAATTTTATAATAATCTTCAAAGAATTCGAAAGGCCAATCGTCCTCTTTCTATGCTCATTCATAATGACATGGTCTTAGACTCTGAAGAAGCCATTATGGATCATGTTATCACGTATTTTTATAACATCTTAAATGGTCCGGACAGAAATGTTGACCTTAAACCTGATATCATTCCTTTGCTGGTTGATGAAGGTGACAATAAGTACCTATTAAGCACTCCCCTTGATCACGAAATTAATGACATTGTTTTTAAACTAAACCCTGATAGTGCTCCTGGTCCGGATGGTTTTAATAATGGTTTTTTCCAAAAACATTGGTATATAATTCAAAACGATGTTTGCAAACTCGTTAAGACTTTCTTCACTCACGGATCTTTACCTCATGGAATCAATGCTCAATTTGTAACTCTAATTCCTAAAGTTGAGAATGCTGCAGAGATCCATCAATTTAGACCTATAGCTTTGATTAACACTATCTATAAAATCATCACTAAAATTATTGCAAACAGACTTGCTCCTATCTGCAATAGAATCGTCTCTTGGAATCAATTTGGTTTTATCAAGGGAAGATCCATTCAGGACTGCATTTGTCTTGCATCTGAGTGCACGAATTCTTTAACTAAAAATTCTAGAGGTGGTTGCATGGCCATCAAACTGGATATTAGAAAGGCCTTTGACACTATTGATTGGAATTTTATTTACAAAGTTCTTAGGAATTTTGGTTTTAATGATTCCTTCATTGGTAGAATCAAGACCCTTTTTCACTCAACTCATATCTCTATCCTAATTAATGGCACTCCTCGTGGCTTTTTCAAATGCACTAAAGGTGTTAGACAAGGGGACCCTCTCTCTTCCATTCTTTTTGTGATTGCTGAAGATTATCTTAGCAGACTCATAAACTACCATGTTGAACATAATTTGATAAAACCTATTCAGGTAGCCAGAAACTTAAATGCCCCTACTCACCTCTTATATGCGGATGATATTATCCTTTTTATAAAAGGGGACCAAAAAAGCCTTCATGCTCTCAAGAAAACTATATCTCACTATGAGGACGTCTCTGGTCAAGCTATCTCTTGGAACAAATCTTTCATCTATTTTGGCAAGAATTGTCCTGTCAGAAGAAAATCTGGTATTGTTAATTACCTGGGTATCAAGGAGGGTCTCTTACCTTTCACCTATCTGGGTGTTCCTCTATTTTGGGGTCATCCCAAAGCTACCTATTTTTATAATATCCTTTCTCATATCACAAATCAACTAGCTAATTGGAAAGGGAAGTCTCTCTCCATGGCTGGGAGAATCTATTTGGTCAAATCGACCATTGTTTCTAAACTGGTTCATTCCTTTATGGCCTATAAATGGCCCATCGGTACTCTTAAAAAAATTAACACTTACATCAAAAACTTCATCTGGTCTGGAAGTATTTTTGAAAAGAAGCTTGTTACTATTCCTTGGAATACTTGTTGTAAACCCATTGCTAATGGAGGAATAGGCATTAAAAATTTAAAGCTATTCAATGATTCCTTACAGGCCTGCCTTACATGGAGCATCATTAACTCCACTTCTAAAGCTACTGATTTTCTAAAACTTAGATTTTTTTCTAGGCTGTCAAAAGGTAATCTTAACTTCATTAACTCTTCTATCTGGCCTTCCATTCGGGACTCTATTCACAAAATCATGCAAAATTCTAGATGGATTGTCAGTGCTGACTCTTCCATTAATTTTTGGTGTGGTAAATGGTGTGGTAACCCTCTGATTTCTTTGTTGCCTCTGGATCTTCTTCCTGATGATACTCAACAGTCTATAAAGGAGGTCTTACAATCCTCTGACTGGGATTTCCCAGATATCATTATGCAAGCTATTGAAAATTATGCTTTTTCTTCTGCTGGTGATTTCCTTGTCTGGGAGCCTTCTCCCAATGGCATCCTGGATTCAAAAAAATTTTATAAGCATAATTTCTCTGATCCTGAATCTATTTTTTCTCGGGTGAATCATTTCAATAAACCCTACATCAAGCCTTCTAGACTCATCCTTATTTGGCGCATTGTGCACAACAGATTACCCACGGAAACTTGCCTCCAAACTTTTGGCATCTCTATTTGTTCTAAATGTCGTCTGTGTAACCAACATAGGGAAGATGCCAATCATCATTTTCTATCTTGTGCGACGTCCTCTGCCCTTTGGAATTACATCTTTGATCTTTTTGATTGCCGATTACCCATTACTGATTCTATTTACTTTTCTTTAATGCATTGTACTAGACATGATGCCTCTCTGCAGGTTAAAAATATTTTTCTGGCGGCAGTGGCAGAACTTCTACATGAACTCTGGTATGTTAGAAATGATATTATTCACAATAATCACTCATTCTATCTTAATTCAGGGAAATCCCGAATCCTCCTTGTGATTCATGAAGCAGCCTCAATTCAAAAGGACTGTTGCAACAACTCGGTTGGTGACCTTATGATCCTCCGTCATCTTCACGTTCCTGGTATCTTCCCAAAGCCAAAATGCCTCTTTGAAGTTTTTTGGCAATCTCCGATGCCAGGATGGATCAAAGTGAATGTTGACGGCGCTTCCAAAGGCAACCCTGGTCCTTCCAGTTGTGGTGCTATCTTCAGGGACTCAACTGGGCAATGTCATGGTTGTTTCTTTGTTGGTTGTGGCCACTCTTCATCTCTGGAGGCGGAAATGCTCGGAGTTATTCATGCTGTTGACTTTTCTCTTCAAAGAGGTTGGAGAAAGCTCTGGATTAAAAGTGATTCAACCACCATCATTAATGCCATCTGGACTAGAAACATTCATCTATCCTGGTCGCTCACTGCTCGCTGGTTGAACTGTCTCAATTTACTCTGTGGGATCGAGTTTATAGCTACTCATGCCTATCGTCAAGCAAATGCCGTTGCTGATGCTCTAGCCAACAAAGGTGTCCATCAAATCATGACTTGGATGGACTCTATCCCCCCAGATTTATTTCATCTTTTGGATAGAGATTGTAAAAAAATCCCTTCTTTTCGCTTCTTGTAATCTCTCTTTTGTTTATCAATAAATTTTTTCTTTGGTCTTTGACCAAAGCTTCACCTTAAAAAAAATATAGTTTGAGTGTAGTGGAATCATTGGAATTCTCTAGAAGAGACATGGAAGAGGGAATATGATATTCTAGTATAGTGTCCAGGATTGTTTGTTGACACCCCACAGAGTTGTTTGGAAAATCTTAGGGTTGAGAAATTTTATAGTTCATGTTGGAGTTGGTGTCCTAGGACCAACCTTTTTTACATTGATTTAATGACTATTTAATTTACTGAATAATAATAAAACTTTTTATTACATATTGTTTGTTATTAATTTTTCATGACTCTAATTTAATAATTTCATAGAGTATACATCACAATGAAAAGGTTATAGTAGTTCCTAAATATGATGATATCCTTGATGTTCTATGATGATATTCTCATATAATGTTCCACATTTTGATAAATTACTATGATGGGACCCGTACTAAATAGACTGTCAGGAGCGAGTACTCATAAGAATATGAGGTTTCTACTCATGAAGTTTTCACTTGGTAATCTATAATATAGTATACTATGATAATACATCAGCCAGTAGGAATTTTTCATTTTTTATGTTTCATCATATATTCCTATCTACGAGCATGTGTGATGGTCCTTAGAATTTAAGATTATTATTAATTCACTTTATAACTCACATACTTAGATGGGTTTTGTAAACCCTGAAGATAATAGTTCATAGTGAAGATGCATACATACGGTCCATCATGGGTGATATTTCATTAATGAATAAGTCAATGAAGTGTTTATACCTTCTATATTAGTGGAATATGATATCTCAGCTCTTTGATTGGAATAGAACCCTTGCATTAAATTCCATGTCCACTGAGTAATGATGAGTTTATTCTAGATAATCAGAGAAATTCATATCGATCATAAAGTGTGGTGACAAAGTTATTCAACCTAGTTGATGAGACGTTATGACAAAGGGATTATATTACATTTTGAGTATTCATATATTGTTTTTGATGTTATGACATTGTGTTGTTTCTCTGGGGTGACATGACCCGTTGTTAGACAGTAATATTTTACATTATGAAAACCCACCAAATTCCAACGATAAAGAATCCTATAGGGTTACACACTAAGTGTTTCTTTTGATCTTGATTAAATTTTATTTGAGTTTAATTAATGGAATAAATATTATTCTAATGTGTGAGAAATAACTTTATTCATGTTATATTGATCACATATATTAAATAAATATTTATTTTAAGGCATGTGAATAAAATAATTATTAGATTTATTGAATATTTTTATATTTTTTTAGGCATATTGTGATTAAAATATTTATTTAGTTGATAAATTGATGATAATGGGGTTCTAACAGACCAAGATAGATTCTAATGACAAATATTAATTAACAATAATTTTACAAAATAATTTTTATTGCACAATTTCTCATGCACCAAAAAATAAAAATAATATAATTATAATTATGTGGAATAGGGTTCATTAAAGGTAATAAATGTTATTTAATGGTTGGTATGCAATTAAATAATATTTTAATTTAAATCCTAACCATATAAATAGATGGTTATGTCTATTCTGTAGGGTATCTAAAAATTAAGAATAGAGAATTATTGAGTACAATGAATTCTTTATCAACTCATCCTTCTCTCCACCTCTCAATAATGAGATGTGAAAAAGATATTTCTTCAATGCTGAAGAAAAAATGATCCGGAATGATCAACGAAATACATTCAACTCATCGCACTAGAAGTCAAAGATCAAGTGGTGTTTCTTGGAGATCATAGGAGAACATGTGGATCATTTCTAGAGAGATTTTATCATTGAATCCTCATAGCACAATGAGGGAACTGAAAGGGTCCTTTATAATGATTGTCATTCACCAATGAAGAATGTTCCTAATCCCAGGTATTTATTTATACAAAAATTAAATAATTTAATTATAAATTTTAAATTCAGGACCCTCGCTCTCAGTTTTAGGAAACATTATAAAAATAAATTTTAATATATCACACACCTCAGCATGATTATACTACGCTCAGAACCATGACGTGGTAACAAAGGGATCATATTTAAATTTATAATTATTTATTTGAATTTTGATCTATAAAAAATTAATGTCATATTTTCATTTCAGATTATTCATACCTTAATATCATTTGAATCAACATGTTGTTGACTTATTAATCATGTCCATTTAGTTTTTCATTTTCTTAAAGGTTTAAGAATAAATTAAGAATTATTGGGGATGCCATCGGGAAGTTCCAAATCATTGGTCGGAAAAACTGGGTTACCTAGAATGTAGCCAAAGAAAGTGTTGTATACCCGTGTTTTTTGTACCAAGATGTGCTAAGAAATTGTTTACACACAGTGCTTTTATTTCACACAAGGTGTTATGCAGACCAAACTGGCACATAGAAAGAGGATTCATGCCACGAACCATCCCACGGGGCCCAGACATGACTACCCCAAGCCCATCATCCATAGGCTTGGGGTTGGTGACTAGCACCAGAAGGCTTTTCACAAATAGGGAAGTAATTTCCTTAGAGATATGTACACACCCAAAATGAGAAATTGAAGTAAATATCCAACAAAACTAATGTATTTACTCGAGAGTAAAGTACAACAACAAGTACAACTATAAACCGAAATCAGTGGGTTGAAATTCAATCCCTATAAACTAAAAAGAAAGTAAACATCTATCGCATCAGCCCTGGAGCTCTACCTAGATAGTTGTAGATGTAAGTCTGAAGTTGAAGAATAGGATATTGACATCTCCTATCACACCAAACTCCTCCAAGTCCCGAACCATTAATTTCTTCCTCAGAGCATCCGTAGTTTGCACCAAACACACACTTGTGGGCGGAGCCCATTCATGGGTGAGTATAACCACTAAGTAGGGGACCTCGAGACCCCCGAAGGTCTCACAGTAATCCACAAAGGAAAACATCATAATAAATACCACAAAGTTAATTTCCGAAACATGATCTAAATCATGAATCACAAATTCAAAGAGATAGCACACTCTAATGGAATAACATCAAGGTTATTGGGATAGGGGTGACTAGTCATAAATCCAGATCATACTAACCATAGTAACACTATTTATAACCCATATAGGTAAATGTATGCTGACCCTTATTGGTCGCTAGATGTTAGCCAATATTTGTCTCTGGTGCTGTCCCGTTTTGACCACTTTTTCTCACCCATATTGGTCACTAGTGTGGACCCGTATTGTTCACCTGTACTGACCCGTATTTATTGATGGTACTATGACGTATTTTTTGCTAGTATAGAAGTAGGGTTGATTAGACATACTGCTAGATCATCCCACATTGGAGTTTCTAATGGTGACCAGTAATGGTCGCTCTTTTTCTTCATGTCGCAGCTACCCACTGGATTCCCGCAAGAAGCATGCCTGATCTTTGGAAGATTATCATCCTCAAGCTATCTATCATATTTCAGCCAGTACGAAGTCCCACAAAAAGCATGCCCAAGGTACCACCTCGTCATAGTGTTCCCAATGTCATAGATGGCGTGTTGATGGGACAGCTGACCTATGATATAAGGGAACTTTTGTAAAAAGGGCCCGGTAATATTCAAGTCATGTCCAAACCAGGTCACACATCAAACTCCAACAAAACACACCTAGAGTATCTCTAAAGGACCACCTTGTCACAAGAGTCCTTATTCCATAGATGGTACATCGATCATATGTCTGGTTTGTTAGTTACACCCCTTTTCGTGAAACAAGATGATTGCACCTCTATCCAGCCCGTCTTAGTATGGCTCACCGGAATATTCCAAACAGACAACTTCCCAAAAGAAGTCACAACGCCACTAATGGAGTTTCAGACGGACACCCGGTTTGTTAATTATAGGTGTTCCTTTATTAGGGGGCAGATTGGGTCCGGGCCCGGTCCGACTCGGTCAGGCCAGCTTGACACATAGGTCATAGGGTCTACCAGACCCCACCCTAGTCTAGACCTTTATGGGATGGCCCAGTTCACTGGGTTTGACCTATTGGGGTCAGCCCGACTGGTATGTGGGACTGGGTCGCAGTTGGCCCGACCCGTCGAGTGGGGCTCAGCCTACCCACGCTGGCTCGTGGGTCTGGCCCGTTCGGCCAGCCCGTGTCCACCTAATGGTGGACCATTTCTCCAGCTGGCCTTGTGGATGCAGGGCTGTTTTGTCCGGCCAGTGGGTCATTTCCCCACCGTGTCCAACAGTCAGTGAGATTGTCACCCGATCTCCAGCTGATGCGACGCGGCACGGGGCCGCGTCGCCCCCTCCTGCCACCCTTCTCATGCGTGGCTAGCTTGGGCTGGTTGCCTCTGGAAACTACGACATGTGCCGATGTTCCACCTTCCCTCCGCTCATGGCTGGTTGTTGTAGTCCTCATCCAGCCACCGCTAGCTTCTTCCATCATGACATGCTGGTGTTTCTTTCCCTGGGCCACCGAACTAGCTCCCATGGTCCGTTCTTGCAGTTATATGCACCTACATGCCTCTCGAGTCACCTCCACCACAACATTACCCCTATCTATGCCTTTCCATCACATTACCTATCCACGCAAGGGAAACATAGGAACAAAAAGATTGGTGGAGGATCTGATCCTTGTTTGGATTGGCATGTGCCCTCCATGTTAGCATTATACCATGGGGTGTTAGCAAAAATTAGAGAATTAAAAATAAATCCCAACTTGTAACCTCACATCAACCATTCATGTTTAATGAACGATCCATGGATCAACCCATTGATCGGTTGATCCGTGTTCTTCATATAAATTGTGAACGGGGAAGGAGGAGTGTTACAATATCAAATACAAAAACCCCTACATGTTTGAGACGTCTGTTGACAATGATCGACAGAACCTCCTTCATCATTGTCATGAGTTCATGATTCGGTGGTGCTCATCACCACTTGCTAAATCTGGTCTCTTCCTCCAGGTGGATGTTTCCGCATGCATTTTCTAGAGTATGATCATTTGAATAAGTCATGCCAAAACCCCACCCAGAGATCCATTTAAATAGGAGTGGGAATGGTGAGAATCACATTGAAGAATTAATGTGGTTAATTAAATGAATTAATGAACCTCCTTTATTTCACAATGGTGGAGTTACGCAATTGATGTGTCAAGCCATAAAATGGTTTTACACATCACAAGTCCCACCACTAACACTCATTTTTTGTAGAAAAAGAAAATAAAATAATAATTACATGTTATTTTACATTTCTTTAAAAATTACAAAAACTAACTTTTTCTCCCAACGTACAGTGGTCGAAGTGAATCCTCCCTTAAGAAAATCCTGGCACTGTGGATTCAATGGTGTCCTCGGATTTTTAATCTGATCACCAGTTCAAACGATAGGAAATGTCCCACATTCATTTACATAATGTACCATAAAAAAGTTCAAAAATCAATTCTGGGCACACCGGGTCTCAGAATCATGCGCCGTCAAATTTTCCAGACTCGTAATAATGTTAATTAATTAACTAAAAAAATACATGGAATTTTCTGGGACTTTACATTCTCCCCACCTTGGGGATTTACGTCCCCAATATCACAACAAGGCTACATAAACAATGAAGGGTATTGGTCACACATATTAGCCTCTCGCTCTCATGTTCTCTCATGGAGATTCGTGTGATGCCATAGAGCATGCACCAGAGGTATCGACAACCCACAAAGGATTAGTTCCTGTTGATCCTCTATCTCCACCGTTTACTCCAAAAAATTCACTTCTTCTTCAATCTCCAGCTTGCTAGGGTCGACGGCATGAGTTGTGTCATGCACGTATCTCCTCAGCTGGGATACGTGGAAGACGTCGTCCACCTTATCCAACTGCGGTTGTCGTACCAAGAATTACACCACCTTTCAAGCCTCCAAAGTATCATAAATGGTCCTATAATCCTCGTTGAGAGTTTTTCACCTTAGGAAAATCTTTTTAGTCCCTGTCGAGGGGTGACTTGCAAGAATATGTGGTCCCTCTCTTGGAACTCTAGTGGTCTCTATCGCCTATCAGCATAGGACTTTGGTGATCTCGGTGTAGTCTTCATCCACTGTCGGATGACCTTCACTTTCTCAGTGGTATCCTGAACCATCTCTGGTCCCACGAGTGATGACTCTCCTGGATCCATCCACCACAAGGGAATTCTTCATGGTCATCCATACAACGTCTCAAAATGGGATATACCAATGGTGGAGTGATAGCTGTTGATGTACGTGAACTACACCAAGGGTATGTGGTCCTCCCAACTATGACCAAAATCTAGGACACGTGAACGAAGCATGTTCTCCATGTTCTAGATGATCCCCTCAACCTAACCATCTGTCTGTAGGTGAAAAGTTTTTCTCATGTGAAGATGAGTCCCTAAATCCTCCTGTAATAGTTTCCACAACCGGGATGTGAAGTGTGTGTCACAGTCTGAGACTATCGTTGAAGTCACCACATGATTTTTCATGATCTCTTGAACGTAGAGACATCCCAAAATCTCAACTAAACCCTTCTCTCAAATAGAAACAAACCCTTCCACATCTTTCCTCATCCCTGGACACTAGTACTGACGTCAAAGGTCTTGATATATCTTCATCATGCCTGGATGTACTACCAAGAAAGGTGTATGGAACTCCCTCAGCACCTCCTCTAATAGTTCCATTGGTACAACTATACGTCCTCTAAAAAGGAGAGTGTTCTCCCCACCTTTAGAATATCTGCCAGGTCCATTGCCTAAGGATATCAGAACATGTGTAGTCTTGTAGTTGTTTTGTCCGAGTTGCACCTCCCTGACTCGCTGAAGGAGTGGAGGGGAAACTTCTATTGACTAGAGGTAGACTGTCTCATCCTTATCTACATATGATATCAGAAGTGTGACTAACTTATCTGAAGCCTGACTCAGTAGCTGCAAACATGATCTCCGGATAAGTGCATCTTCCACTACATTCCCCTTCCCATGAGAATAGAATATCTCAAAGTCATATTCCTGGAGGAACTCTAGAAAATGTTTTCATCTCATATTCAGATATTTCTATGTGAAGATATGTCTGAGACTCTTGTGGTCAGACTGAACAATGAATCGCTTTCCCATCATGTAGTGTCACCACATATTCATTGTGAAGACAACTATTGCCAACTCCAAGTCACGAGTCACATAATTCTTCTCATGAGGCCTCAACTATCTTGATACATAATCCATCATTGCATCACCCAGCATTATGATGCAACTGATTCATGTCCCTGATGCATCACAGAAAACCATGTAGTTAGTTCCCTCCTCTGGTAACCATAGGATGGGAGCACTGGTCAAGCTCTGCCTCAGCTATTGAAAGTTATATTGGAATTTCTCTGACCACAACAAGGTTTTCCTATAATTCTTCAAGGATTCCATAGGTGTTGCTACTCTATAGAAATTGTGTACAAACCTCTAATATTATCCTGCTAATCAATGGATTCTTTGTACCTTTGTAACACTCCCGGGTTGCTCCCAAGAAAGTACTTCCTCGATTTTCTCTAGATCCACTGCAACTCCAGCCAATGAGATGATGTGTCCCAAGAACTGGACCTTCCATATCCAAAACACACAATTCAAGAGCTTCCTGTATAATGGGTGCTCCTGGAGTGTTTCCATAACTATCATCAAGTGTATAGCGTTCTCTTCCTCAGATGTTGAGTACACCAAGATTTCATTGATGAATACCACTTCAAACCGGTATAATAAGGTATGTAAGATCCTATTCATGAGACCCATGAACATTGTAACATCATTCGTCTTGCCGAACGATGTACTTAAGTATTCATAATGTCCATACTGACATCTGAAGTCTGTATTTGGGATGTCCTTATCTCGCACACGAAGCTGGTGATAGCCTGTTCTAAGGTCTATCTTCACTAACCACTTCACCCCTTTGAACTGATCAAATAGATCATCAATCCCCAACAGAGGATTCTTTTTCTTCACGGTCACCTAGTTTAGGTGTCGGAAATCCATGCATAGCCTCAAAATCCTATCTTCATTCTTCGAAAACAACATCGGGGATAGCCATGGAGAAACACTGGGCCTTACGAATACCTTCCTCTATAAGTCCTCTAACTGTACCCTCAGCTCCCAGAGCTCTATAGGGGTCATCTGATATACTGATGTAGATATCAATGCTATTCCTGGGAACAAGTAAATTTGATAGTATTCCTATCTTTGAGGAGTTAGTCCTGGGACATTTTCTGGAATGGCTTCCTCATAATCATCCACCACTTCTTGGAACTGTGGATGTGCCTCATCTACCATGGTAAGGGTTATGCAATCCAGCTGATATTTAATCAGCTACACCTTCTAGAGTGCAAGTCCATCTCATGCTGTTTTATTTTTGTCCTCACCAACAAACAAAAATTAGCCGCTATCTCAATGCATACATCGCACTTTATGTCTCAAACAGCCAATCTGTGTGTGAACTATTGATATATAGTCCATGCATAGAATGATGTCATAGGGCTTCAATGTCATTACTAGAAGATACTATATGAAACTCTCTCCTTTGAGAGTATGATCACACTGTCATCACCAGTGTGTGACCACTAAATCACCTCCCATAAGAGTATCCAAACGCAAATGTCGAGCTAAAAGATCAGTTGGAATCTCATAGTCTTGAAATAAGTCTATGGAAAGGAAAGAATGGAGAGAACATGTGTCGATAAGTACTACTGCTAAAGTAGAGAAGATACAGATCGTTCCTCGCATCATCTCAGGGATGAAAATTTCGTGAGACTCTACTACCTATAGTTGGGATTATCTTTATCCACCTCCTCCCTGAACTCGTGGTGGACCACCTGGGGGTGGTGGTGATATTGCCCGATGACCCCGACTACCTCCCGCTACACGTTCTGCTACCCTACCTCATCTGCCACCTTGCTGACACTCATGATCCAGCCACTGTCGCTACCTTGGTAGCCCCTCCACTATCTTCCGATCATCCACAAAGGAGTTCAGACATTCATGAGATCTTTGACAATGTCCCCCATAGTAAAAACTTATCATGCCTTGCTGGTGGCTCCCTCGGCCTCTTGAGCCTCTCACCTCTGAACCTACGTCCCCGGGTCACCCTACAGAAGGTCTATCCTACTTAGGCTTCAACATCCTCTATCTACTGGTAGCTACAGATTTCTCTGGTACATATCATCTAGTAGGATCTCTCACTATCTCTTCGGACATGGCAAGGAAGCTCTCCATCAGCAACTCATGCTTTAGCGCTACATCCTGCGTCGAGATACTGAGAGAAACAATCACAGCTCTGATCTCTCATTAGAGACCCTACTCAAAGGTCAGGGCCCTAAATTATGTGTCAATTAACATGTTGGTGGAGTATCAGGAGAGGTCAATAAATACCACTAAGTACTGAGCCATAGTCTAGCTTCCCTACTGCAGATGCAGTAGCTCTTGAATACGCAGAGAGTGTAGTGTCACTAGAACGAACTCCACCTTGAAAAGGCTCTCAAAGTCTGGCCAGGAGAGGTTTGTCTCCTCATGCACGTAGAGTTTCAAGCTCCACCATCATTCTGACGAGGCCTAAAGAAGGATAGCGATCAAGATCATTGTCTACTTGGAGGCTATCTCTACTAAGAGATATACATGCAAAACCACCCCAAGCCATTCCTTTACTTCCTGGCGGTCTCTCTCCCCATGAAACATTATAGGCCCTTGTCTCTGGAACTCATGAAACGTGCTCAGCCAGCATTTCATGATCCAATGGTAACATCTACCACTCAATTGGTGGTTTTTCTTCTAGTAAACCACCCAATGGTGCCACCACTGTGATTGGTCCCTATACCGAAGCTTCATCGTTCGGTGGCCCACTATCACAATCTCTAACTGGAATCTTGGCTGGCTTTCTTCGTGGAGGCATCTTGGGAAAACTAGATGTGCCATGGTTAATATGTTATACCTAGTGACTTGACTCAAGAAGTATCTAGAAAACTTTTTCAAAACATTATCAATAAGTGAATTCATGTGCAGAATCAGGAAATAGAATTCAAGGTCCTGGTGTAAAGATACATTGGCCGCAACACCAACACTATACTCCGTGTACTAAAAATGAAACTCAAGATGCTCCACAACATTGCCTCATTAAAACTAGACTCTTAGTTCTTTTGGTAGAACTATCCTCCCTCTGATACCACTTTGTCACAACCTGTCCCATGGGACATGGACGTGACTACCCCAAGCCCACCTTCCATAGGCCAGGGTTTGGTGACAAGCACCTGAAGGTTTTTCCAAATAGGGAAGGTATTAATTTAGAGATATGTACACACCTAAAAATGGAAACTAATGTAATGAAACCAATAAAAGTAAGGTATAAACTCAAGAGTAATGTAAAACCACAACTACAACTGTAAAAATGAAAAAATTGTGCTGAAATACAAGCCCTAAAAACTGAAAATAAAGCAAAAAATCTATCACATCTACCCTGGAGCACTACCTGGAGGGTACTAGTGGTATGTCTGAAGTCAAAGAAGAGGATCTCAACTACTCTCATCTCACCAAACTCCACCTTGTCCCGAACCTCCAACATCTTCCCCGGAGCATCAGTAGTCTGCACCAGACACACACGTGCAGGCGGATCCCATGCGGGGGTGAGTATAACAACTTAGTAGCAAACCCCGAGACCCCCAAAGGTCTCTATGTAATCCAAAAATAAAAAACAACACAACATATACCGCAATCGAAAAATTAAAAGCACGATCTAATTCGTGAAGCGCAAAGTAAAAGAGATAGCTCACTCTAACATTATAACTTCAAGGTTCTTGGGATAGGGATGACTACATTTAAGGCCAGATCATCTTTTCTATAGTAATTTTACAGCTGTCCTATATAGGTCACTGTATGTTGACCCTTATTGGTCACCAGACGCTGACCCGTATTGGTCGTTGGTGTGGACCAATATTGGTCATTGGTGCTGACGTGTATTGGTTTCTAGTGTTGACCCATATTGGTCACCGGTGCTGATCCAAATTGGTCACTGGTGCAGACCCATATTATTCATTGGTATAGAGGTTTGGATGATAATTCATACAACTAGATCATCTTACTCGGGAGTTTCTGATTCTGACCCATATTGGTCACTCTTCTTCTTCATGTCACAGCCAGCCACTAGATTCTCGCATGAAGCACGCCTGATCTATGGGATATTCAAATCCTCAAGACATCGATCATATTTCAACCAGTACAAATTCCCTCAAAAATTATACCCAAGGGACCGCCCCATAATAGAGGTCCAAACGTGAAAGACAGTGCGTCGATCGAATGTCCGGCCTATAGGATATGGGAACTTTTGTAAAAAGGGCCTAGTTGGATTCAAGTTTGATCCAACCTAGTTTGCATGTCAAAATCCATAAAAACTCACTTAGAATATCTACAAGGGACTTACTTGTCACTAGGGTCCTTATTCCATAGATGGCGCATTGATCAGATGTCCAGTTTGTTAGTTACACCACTTTCCATGAAAAATGAGGTGATCACATATTGATTTGGCCCAGTTCCATTAGGCCTTCCAGATTATGCCAAAGGTACCACTTCCCAAAATGGGTCCCAACGCCACTGACAGCATGTCAAATGGACACCCAGTTCGTCAGTTACGGGCATTCTTTTATTTCGGGGCCAGTTGGGTCTTGGCATGGTATGACTTCGTCAGGCTAGCTCGACAAAACGGGTCACGGCGCCAACTAGACCCCGCCCGGGTCTGGCCCTTAATGTTTTGTCCTGGTTCACTAGGTCTAGCATATTGGGTTCAGCTTGGCTAGTTCGTGGTCCCGGGCCACGGTTGGCATTTCCCTCCATGTGGGGATCAGCCCACCCGCACTGGACTGTTGGGTTGTAGGCCTGGCCTTTTTGGCCGGCCCGCATCCAGACCAATCCTCCTGATTTTAGACCATTTCTTCAGCTAGCCTCGTGGATACAGGGCCATTTCGTCCAGATGGTGGGGCACTACCCACCGCATACTACGGTCGGCCAAATGGTTGACCAGTCTCCAACCGACGCGGCACGATGTGGGGCCACGCTGTCCCCTCCTACTGTGGCTGCTGCCACTGGCCGACGCCACCCTTCACCCGTGAGGCCGTCTTAGGTCGACCGCCTCTAGCCATCACTATGCATGACAGTGTGCCACCTTCCCACGACACATGGTTGGTTTCTAGAGGCCTCCCCCGACTGTCGTCGGTCGTTCCCAGTCTGGCGCACCAGTGGTTCTTTTTACGGGCCACCGGATCTGCTCTAGTGTCCAATTCGTTGTGTTATCTATGCCTACGAGCCTCTTGGGTCACCACCACCACTATGTGACCACAATATCTTCCTTTCCATCACATAGCCCTACTGGCCAAGGGAAACACAAGAACAACAAGATCATCAGAGGGTTTGGGCCTGTTCAGATTGGCCCTCACCCTCCGAATTATCATTTTAACAAGTGGTCTTAGCAACAATCATAGAATTTAGAAATAACTACCAACTTGTAACCCAGCATCAACCTCCCATGTATAAATAATGATCTATGGATCAACCCATTGGTCTGTTGATCTGCATTCATCGTATAAATTTTGAATGTGGAAAGATAAATATTACAATATCAAAAACATAAACCCATACTTGGACGATAATTCCGCTAATGACGATCGACGGAACATCCTTCGTCATTGTTGTTGGTTTCTGATTCAGGGGCACTTGTCACTACTCACTAAATCTGGTCTCATCCCTCAAGTGGATGTTGCTGTAGTACTTCACCAGAGTTTCCTCGGTTGAATAATTCATACCATAACACATCCTCGATCTCAATTTAAGTAGGATGGGAGAAGGTGAGTAATGCATTAATGAATTAATGAGGTTCATTATATGAATTAATGAACCTCTTTTAATTCACAATAGTGGAGTCATGCAGTTGAAGAGTCAATCAATTGAAAGGCATGAAAATTCACTGGTCCCACACCCACCACTCATTCGTTGGAAAAAAATAAAATAAAATAACAATTACATGTTATTTTACTTTTCTTTAAAAAGTCCAAAAACAAAACTTTTCTCCCAACCTACTATGATCGAAGAGAATCCTCCCTTAAGAGAATATTAGCACTACAGATTCAATGGTGTCCTCATATTTTTAATCTGAGCCCCAGTTCAAAAGATAGAAAACAACCCCCATGGGTTTATTGAACATATCTTAAAAAAGTTCAAAAATCTTTTTCGAGCACATTAGATCTCAGAATCATGTGTCGTTAAATTTCATAGACTCGTAATAATCCCAAATAATTAAATAGAAAAATTACATAGAATTTTTTGGGTCATTACAATTCATGGTGTGTAGCCTGTATGTACACACTCTGTAGTCTTGAAGACTTAATACACTAAAGCCCCAGGCATGTGATGAGGATATATGGAAACTAAGGTACATGTTGTGTAGATGTATGTACACACCATATAGTATCCCATTAATAGATACTATTAAAATTACATTGAATATAAAAAATTCATCATTAAATCCTTATTTAGTTGATTTACACACTATTCTATGTTTGATAATTTAATAATGGTTTTAATGAATTTTATATGCAAAATCAATTTGTTTTAATTAATATTTCATTATCGGTTCTATTTTTTATTTCCCATTAATTCCATTAATAATGGTTATCTTCAAAAAAGATATTATGATCCTTAAGTTAAAAGAGAATTAATTAATTAATTTTCTAATTAATTAATGTAAGAACATTTGTCTTAAATAATATAATAATGAATAAATTAATTAATACTAGAAGATTAAATTTGTGTATTTCTTGCTTGTATGACCATTTATGATCTTGGTGAAGACCTATGTATGTGTAGGATGTTTTAGTTTAACTTATTTCTTTATTTTTCAATTATTTAATATTAAATTGAATTATTGGTTGTGAGTCAACACTCCCTTTATTATTAAGTAGGACATAATCCAAGGATATTTATGTAACCCCATTTAACCATTACTTTGGTTCCCTTCACGTGCATGTGAGTAAAAAATATTTGTAATTAATGAATCCTCCCAAGGAATGTAGTGGCAGTTCAAGAAGGAACCATAATGATGCCATCCTTGGTGATACATAGGTGGACATGTTGGATATTGTAACTCCTTCCAAGAATGAAAAAAGAATTTATTTCCCTTAGATAAAATATTGATATATTGTATGCTCATTAAATCAACCATTAGATAATATCCATGAATGGTTCATTTAATTAATTATTATTTTTATCGATGAAATTATTTAATTCATGCATGGAAGGCAGTGATCACCTAAATAAATGAATTTATGTGCCGAGATTGAAATTAAATAAATGAGTTATGTTTAAATGGTTTAATCCAATATATTTAATTAATTATGTAACACCAACGTAATTTTAAAAAGACATGTAAATAATAAACCAAGATAAAAATTTAGGCATAATAAATTAAAACTCCTCAGTTAAATATTAAGTCAGACTAAGAACTTCATTCCCCGATTGGGAATAAAACTATAGAACTATGTGTAGTACATGGCCAATGTTTGGAAACTTACTTTTATCAGGGAGTTCTAATGAGATTTTTTGGTTGACTTATCTGAAATTATATTGAGTTTAATGGCCAAATGTTGTTCAATGAAAAATTATAGGCAAGTGTTATGGAAATCCATGTTAGGATTTCATGGTAGGGGAATCCACTCAACTGATCAAGGAGGTTCAATTCAATAGTTGGAAAGACCTCCTACCTAATTATGTAATTATGGTTTTCATGTCCAAAGATAGAAACATTAGTAAAATTAAGGGTGATCCCTACCACGATAATATTTTAAAAAATTGAAATTTTTCATAAAATGGTTGGTACTATTTAGAATTTATAAAAAACTGGTAGAATTAATAAATAAATAAATAAAAACATTAAATTTATTATATCTCACATATTTTTTAATCAAGAAATGTACTAATAATCTTCCCTTTTTAATTATAGAATTAATTGACATGTTCATCCTCCACACTATCCCTATTATCAATATAAGAGAATGATAACCTCTTAACTAAAATAATATTCGAAGAATGGTTTAAAGGTATTTCGGTTGTGCTACATCATGAATGGAAATATTATGTTCTGGAGTCATCACTTCCAGATCCTCCTGCTATTGAGGCAATTGATAAAGATTTCCTTATCTTTGAAAAACATTTTAGTGACATGGTATATGATCAGTGTTCAATTCTTTCATCAATATATATTGAACTAATGAAGTCTCATGAAAACATAGATGTGTATAGAATTAGTGAGAAAATACATGGTCATTGCTAGGAGAGAGATAGATAGGAATAGTTTGAGCTTTCTAGGGAACACTTTAAATGAAATATTAGAGATTGTTCCTTAGATGGGCCTCATGTAGACAATCTCATTGGATACACATAATTCATAGTGTTTATATTGTTCAAACTCCCTAAAGAACTGGGCACTGACCTCATTTTTGGAATCACTCCCTCAAAGATTCTCTAGATTTTTTGTGAATTTTAATATGAACAACATTGAGAAGTCTATGCTAGATCTTATTACTCTTCTTCTCTATGTAGATAAGGATACAATGTGTGGAAAACATTCTACCCTTATGAAGAACAAATAGAAAGGTAATGATAAAATATTTAAGCCCCAATATTTCTTATTCCCTTATATGAAGAAGAAGATCAAGGGGAAAGAAAGGGAATAGGATAGTGTACGTTTATATTATGGAAAGAAGGTATGCTAGAAGAAAAAATACACCATACCAAAGAATCAAGGTGATGTTTCAAGTTTATTTTTTATCATGTACAATTTATCTATTTATACAAATTGGGTATTAGATAATGATTGCGGTGCTCCCATGTGTATTTAGATACAAGAAACAATTAGATTAAAAAATATTGAATGGGGAGATGTAGATCATTGATCATCCATTGTAGATAAACATCCTATTTTATCTATCGGGTCTCCCACCTCACATTTCCAATACAAATAATCTTGGATTTAATGGTTTTATTTTATGTTCCATCAGTTTCCTAAAACAATATTTATGTATCCAGACTTAATAGAGATGGATTTATTTTAAAATTTGGGAATAAATTTTTTTTATTTCATAAATATATCATTTTTTATGGTCAGGCACATTTAAATAATGTCCTTTATGTGTTAGATTACATAATACAAATTATTTAAATTGATAAAGAAGTTACATCACATGACTCATACCACACCAGACATTGTATTACTGGCTATGTCATGTAAATGAATAATGCTTTAATAGATTACATCAAGATGGATATTTAGATTCTTTTGAACTAAAACCACTTGGTTTATATCACATATTATTATAAAGAACAATGTAAAAATACCTAATTAATGAGAAAGGTTAAAGGGATTATGATCTTTATGAATTTAGATTACACTGATGTGTGTGAACCGTTTCCTATTGAAGTAAGGGGTGCGTACTCATACTTTATAACTTTTAAAAATGATTTTAGAAGATATTTATATATCTAGTTAATGCGGATTAAGTTGGATTCTTTTGATAAATTCAAGGGATACAGGAATAATTTTGAGAACCATCTTGGTAAGATATTTAATAAAATTTACTTAGAATATAGTGGAAAAAATATTTATCAAAACTTCATTGATTATATATGGGTGTTTGGGATTTAATCTCAACTCACTCCTACTTATATTACTTAGTTAAATAGTGTAATTGAAAGGAGAAAATAAAAATTGTTGGACATGGTGAGATCAATGATGATTCATGCAAGTATTTCAATATCCTTTTGCTGATACACATTACAAACAACATCATATATAAAAAAAAGAGTGTTGACTTAAGAAATTGATAGTATAAAATACCAATTATAGAATGAAAAGAAAATTTTGATGTCTTAAATACATTTCTGGGGTTTTAAATAATTTCTGATGGCCTATTCAGGTTACAAGATATCACCCATAGGTAGAATTTTATCATTAAAAGATATCCCAATGATTCAATGGGAAACTACCAATACAACCCTTCAGACCAAACAGTTGTGGTTGACATATTTCTAATGTTTATTGAGGAAGGTATTATCTCTAAAAGAGATATTGGTATTGAGATAGAATTTTATGAAGTCTATTCTCAAGATACATAAGTTTTTATATAGAAAAAAATTCCACACAACCACCGTGGAAGAAGAAATTGATCCAGAGACACAATTAATTTGTAGGAGTACTATAGAGAATAGAAAACCTTAATTGTATGATTTTCTAGTCACTGAGGATGGTGACTCATTATTATTTGATAATAACAATCCTCTAACCTATAAAGAAATAAAAAACTAGCAAAGATGATTACAAGTGTTACGAAACCTTGAATTCTATAATGGATTCCATGTACCAAAACCAAGTCTGGATTTTGGTAGACCCTCTATTAGATGTAAATACTATTGTTTAAAAATGGTTATTCAAGAAGAAAATGGACATGAAATGATAAGTCAATGCCTATAAGGTGTGAAGGATGAAAAAGGGTTTAAACAACATAAAGTCATTGACTATGACAAAACCTTTTCACCAGTTGAAATGATGAGATCTATTATAATTATTCTTTCCATTTCATATTTATATGATTATGAGATTTTCTAAATGGATATCAAAATATACTTCCATAATGTGAACCATTAGTAAGGTGTCTCTATAACATAGTGCGAAGGGTTTGTGACTCCAAAGGATTCTGAAAAGGTATGAAAGTTAAAAAGATACATTTATAGATTAAATAAAGCATTCAGGTTAAGTGACATTCATTTTAATGAGGACATAATGGAATTTGGTTTCGTAAAGAGTGAATGTGATTCATGTTTCTATAAATCGTTCAGTGGGAGTGCATCCATTTTCTTAATATTATATTTTGTTGATATATTACTCATTGGAAATGAAATACATGTCTTAAAAAATGTTAAGGCATTGATAAATAAATGATTCTCTATGAAGGACTTTAGTAAGGCAATATATATTCTTGGGATCCAGATCCATCATTGTAAATACAAGAGGTTTCTCTGCATAATTCAAAGTACATACATTGATAAGATACTGAAGATAATTGTCATGTAATAATCCAATATGGGATTTTTTTTAATGCATCACATCGCATTTATCCATCAAGTAAAATGAGTCCTTAGACACATGAGGAATGAAATAGAATGAAAAAGATTCAATATGCATTAGTGGTTGGGTCAATCATGTATATTATGATATTTACTAAGCCTGATGTCTCTTATGAATTAAGTGTGGTTGGAAGATATCATGATTATATAGGTGACATATATTTGGTGGGATACAAGATTATCCTTAAGTATCCAAGTCATTATGAGGATACGTTATTTGTTTACGATGGAGATGATGAACTAGGAATAATAAGATATGGAGATGCTTGTTTCCAAACTGATCAGGGTGACATGAAGTCACAAATGGGATACATATTCACTTTGAATGGAAGTGTTGTGAGCTGGAAGAGCTCAAAGAAGGTTTTAGTTGCAGATTCTACAGTAGATTCCAAATATACTGCAACTTATAAGGTAGATAAAGAAGAAATATATGTGTATAACTTCATCAAAGAGAATGATGTGGTACCTAAAAGTATACATCTTATCACACTCTATTGTGATAATACTAAAGGGGTGGCTATTGAAAAAGATTAAAGGTCATGTTAGTGAAGGAAGAACATATTTTTTATGTAACATCTATTGAGGTATTTTTTCCAATGTGGTGAATTTGTAGTGAAAATTATTTCCACATTAGACAACATAGTGAACCCCTTGACTAAAGCCATATCATAGTAGAAGCATAAATATTACATTAGGTTTAGAAAACTGAAGGTTGCAAGCAGTTGTCTCTAGTCCAAGTGGGAGTTTATTGGAGTTGGGGTCCTAGGACCAACTATTCATACTTCTATTTTATGAATAATATATGTATTGAATATTAATAAAACATATTTTTACATATTTTTTTTTGAATGAGTTTAATGTAATAATATCCTACAGTATAAATTGTGTTGATAAGTTCACAGCAGTACCCCACTATGATGAGAAGCTTGATGTGCTATGACAACATTCCCAAATAATGTTTTGTGGTTGGATAACATACTATGATGGGAAACATGGTACATTGATTATTAGGTACAAGTACTCATAAGAACATGAGGACTTTTGTCATGATGTTTGCACTTGGTAATATCCAATATTGGAGACTACAAGAATAGACCCGCCAGTATGAATTCTGCATTTTTCTTGTGTCATCAAATATTCCTATCGACGAGTGTGAGTGATGGTCTGTAGAATTTGATATTATTATTATTAATGCATGTTAAAACTCATATAAAATGATTTATTTCATAAACCATGATGATAAAATTTCCTGGAAAATTTAAATATGTTTGGTGCGTCACGATGGACAGGTCATTAATGAATAAGTCAGGGAAGTATTTTTCCCTTCCATCTTTATGGAAGATAATATCTCGGCCCATTTAATAGAAATGAAACATCACATTAAATTAAATTTCTATAGGTTAATTACATGATTATTTTAGATAGTTAGACAAAAACATATTGACCATATAGGTTGGATAAATAGTTAGGTAACCTAGCTGACAAGATATAGTGAAAAGGAATTATATTACAGAGTAAATGTTCATATTTGGTTGTCGACATTATGACATTTAGTTATTTCTCTTGGATTACATGACCTATTTGTAGATAGTAATCTTGGACTTTAAAAAAGTCCACTAAATTCAAATGATAAAGATTCTCAAAGGGTCACACAATTATTGTATCTATTGATCTTTATTAAATTCTATTAGAGTTTAAATAGTGGAATAATTATTATTCTCATGTCCAAGGAATAATTTTTTTCATGTTATTTTAATCACATAAATTAAACATAAATTTATTCACCAACATGTGAATAAAATATTTATTTTATTTATTGAATGTTTTAAAAATAGTTATTTTTTAAATTGTGAGTAAAATATTTATTTTTTTGTTCAATAAATGATATTAGAGTTTAAATGGACCAATATCGAGTTCTGTAACAAATATTAATTAAAAATACCATTTCATAATATTTCTTATTGTGAAATTTGGCACACACCACAATATAATAATAATATAATTATTATTATGTGGAATTGGTTTTATTAAAAGTAATAAATTTTATTTAATGACTGATATGCAAGTTACAAATATTTTAACTTATATCCTAACTATGTAAATAGAGGGTTATGTCTATTGTGTAGGGTATAAAAATATTGATAATAGAGAATTTTTTGCAGAATGAATTATCTCTCAACTCCTACTTTTCTTTCCCTTTCATTAATGAGAAGTAGAAGACTGATTTCTTCAAGGTGGATGAATCAGTAATCAAGAAATAAAAATGCAAGACATTTAACTTTCCACGCTAGCACCCAAAGATTGGGTTGAATTTCGTAGAGTTCATTGGTGCCCATGTGGATCATTGATAGATAGATTCTATCCATAGATCCTCGTAGATCAACCAAGGTGCCTAAAGGGTCCTTTTGAATGATAAATATCCACAAACAAAAAAATGTTCCCAAGTAAAAGAATATATTTCTTCAAATATTAAATAAATTAATTATAAATTTTAATTGGAATATCCTTACATATGGTGTCTGAAAATGATCATTAAAATATATATTAATATATCACCCTTCTCCTCACACTTCTTATACTCTTGGAACCATCATTAGTGAGATTTTAAAAAATCACATTTATAAGGTACGCCCATCGTTTATTTTTTATTGAACCTCTTTTCTTTTGGGGTTCCCTTCTTCTTTAAACCATGGTAGTCAAGTCACTTTTGGGGATAAAGATATTTTTCAGGGTAAAATTGCAAAAATTTCATGGATGTGTGATTTTATAAATTAACAGAGTCTAGGTATACAGTTTTCAAATGGATTGTGAGGGTTTTCTATTTGGTTAGATAGCATTAGGTATTGTTTTAGTTCATTCTATAGAAGGTGGGATGAGAACTACTTATTGGGAACTTTCATATCATGGATATTTAACACTAATTGATTATTTTTCTGAGAATACATCATGAACCAAGTAAGGGTGTGAAAGGGTTATACATTATGAAAAAGATTTATGATGTGAAATAGTTACACATCATGAATCTTTTTCATTTCATGGAATTCTCGGTCATGGTTATTTTAAATCGTGGTAATGAATTTTTCGTCATACCTCATGAATCAATAAATTCATGATGTGAAAGGGTTCCACATCATGAATATCTCATGATATATAGTTATAATATATTTAGTGTATATGTTTTGTTTTTTCATACATGGGAAAATCACTCTCTTCTTCTCTCATGGACCCTAGGGAAATTCCAAGAGATTTTACATCCATTCCTTCACTTCCAAACATCTTGACCAATCATCTAATCCTAGTGAGTGTCTTTTTTTTGTTTTTACCCTCTCTTCTATTTTTTCTTGATTATCATATTGTAATATCTTAACCGTAGTTTGAACTAGATGATTGTGTGATCTATGTTTTCCTTTTAATCAATATCACCTTCGTTATTTGTTGGGATTACCTGTATAAATAATTACCTTAATATCTATATAAAGTATGGTGGTCTAGAACTGAACCCTATGGTTTGTTTATAATAGTTTAGGTATGTGAAATATAGTGGAATTACCCCAACATAATGTGTTTGTTAGTTAACAAAATAATGGAGATGATAAGTCATGTTTTGGATTACTACTAGGATCACATTGGTTCAAATGATGATGTGAAATGGATTTTTACTACCTACTGGGTGAACCTACTATTGAAAAAAAATCATGGAATAAAGAATGTTTATCATCACATGAAACCTTAAGTGATTTCTTATGATAGATTCACCCTGGAAAATGGCTTAATTGATTATTGGAATGAATGTAATTTTTGATATGATATGGATCTATTCATTAGAATGATAAGGGAATAAATAAATGATAAATGAAAGGGGTTGTTAATAGATAAAGGGTAATTGGATAAAATTGACCCTTGTGGATTATAATGTTATTTGGGTTATTCTTATTGATATATTGTGTTTTGATTCAAAATGAAGTTCTTATATAAGGGGTCTGGCCCAATTATGTTGTAATGTTTATAGGGATTGTCCAAACTATATTTTAATTCTTATAGGGTTTGGCCCATTTATGTTGTAATGTTTATTGGGCTAGAACTAGTTATGTCAAAATTACTATATATTGGTATTTTCTTGGTTATGTGATTATTCCATGCTATTTTCTCATGGATGGACTGGTTGTTGGGGATACTCGTAAATATTCTGAAATAGGGATAAAGTATGTTTTTGGATGTATAATGTTAATTAACTAATACATAAATGTATCAATTTATTTCAGGCACTTATTTATTAGATTGGTTTTTGTAAACACAGTGGTTTCGAACTACTGAGATTTACTCACACCCTATTCAGGATGCAATTTGGTACCTTAGAAGATTACATGGATATAGGTTTGGACACCTTGTAGTTGATTATTTCATTCTGACTGGGTTGGATCTTGGATATGGGACCGACAAGGGGTTCGGGAACAGTGTTTTTGAGATTTTTTGGGTCATCATGGTCTTTTATCTATATTACTTTTAGTTTGAAATTTGGATACATTTTATCCTTTCATTACATTATGATTTTTTATTATCAGTTTATTAAGTCGATATTCATTATTTGGTTTACTTGGTTTATCCTATACCTACTAGTTTTATGTTGTAATTTTTTTATTATTTCTGTTACTTATTTTTTTAATTCTACTATACTAAAACTTTGTAGAAGGTGTAGTCTTCCCAATATGCTCTTTAAACCCCCTCTACTAATTGGAAACCACTCGATTATGAGGAGGCTCACTTGAGGTCCTATAACCTATAGTGTTTTTTCACATGAGAGAGTGTCATATCGGGTAACGTTACCTAATACATTCAGTAAAATTATTCTTATCACACTTATCACAATAAACAAGTTTACTTTTTTTTCCTTTGAATTTAATTTATATATTCATCTTCATTTTCTACCACTTGGACCTCTTCCTAACTGTACTATTATAAAAGTCCAAAAAACTCCATCTCGGCCTTCTAAGAGCATCAAAATAATTTCTCATAACTTCTAAAATCAATAATTTTAAATTCACTTAATAAACATGTTTATAATACAATTAAAAATATATCAATTTTAATATAATGTTCCAAAATAAAATTTGGCGGAAACCATTATAATCTTGAAAAAGTTTTCTATGTAGGAGGCGACTGAATCCTCTTCCATTTTCATGAAATATAATAATTTTATTTATATTATAAGTCCAACAACATAAAGAAAATATCCTTAAATTTCAACTATTCCATGGTATCAATTTTATACTTTTCCTTGCTATTTTTAATTAGATACCACCACTATTCAGATTCTCTTTCCAGATTATAAATATCAAGGTTTTCTTTCCTAATTATCTTAACATCCCAAAACATTTAATATATTTTCCAAATATTTAATCTATCCTTCAACTATTACCAGATATAAGGTTCCACCAAATATCGAAGGGTTTTATTTCATACAAATCTGTACTATTTAAATGTTATTATTTAGAGAATTAAGACACTCCCATTCATGGGTACACTTGTTAATATCCAATGTTAATTGAGATAACAAAGCCATAAATGGCTCAACTCTAACTCCAACTATTCTAGTTTTCATATTCAGAAGGTTATTATAGTAACAACCCAAACTATTATATGTGAAATTTTCATTTTAGGGAGTATGTGGGTGTAATAAAGGGATATGTATCAAAACCTTATAATTATTCTTATCTATATTATTTCTATATCGAATAATGAATATAATTTTATTTTATTATTGTTACATTGTAAATTATTTTTAAAGAACAAATAGTATTTTGAGTTAATATTCCAATTATATTAATAAATATATTTTAATGAATTAATAGATTTTGGAATAAATAATATTTTAACAAAATATAATAATTAAATTAATTTTATTAAATATAAAATATCATATAGTTTTTATGAAGTAAAATGTAATCTTTATTAAGGTTTGAAAATTGTTTTTTCAAAACCAGTCAATTTTAAGTAAATGTCAATTTTTATTTTAAAAGATAAAATTCATATATTTAGAAAATTATTTATATAAATCGAATATTATTTTTCAAATCAGGATTTCAAAATTATCCAATGGTTAATTTTCCATAATTTTCTGAGATAGTCAATTTTTTGGGTAAAAATTATATACAATATAAATATATATAGTGTGTTCTAGGACATCATAATGTCCCAATAGTGAGGTAATACATTATATAAAAGTAATATTTGGAAAAATATAAGTTTTAAATTTAAAATAATTTTATTTTAAATTTATTTTATTTTATATATACTTAGAGAATCCTCCAAAATGTATAATATATTTTATGATTTTATGTTCATTTCATGTATAATGTGACTCACCAATAAATAAAAAAGGCTAATATTTAAATTTCATCATCCCATTGAATTATAAAATAATTTATTCAATTTATATTTGTTAAAAACCATGGGAAAAACCATGGGAAGGTTTGTGGTTTTGAATATTTAATTATATAGATTCCAAAACCTAAGATTGTGAAATATTAAATAATTCCCATCACATTTCCAATATAAACCCACCAAAGTGCCCACTTATATTCACTCAAAATACATTTATATCTTCTTTACACAATCTTACCCTCTCTTGAATCCTCCGTAGGTGCCCCAGGCTCTCAGGAATCCCTTCTTCAAGCGATGGAAGTCACACACTCAAGTAAGTGTTCCTTCTATTCTCATTTTTATCCAAGTTTCCTTGTATTGTTACTAAATTTTAGTTTCAATTAAAATTTATGGGGTATGTTATATAACCTACCCCTATTCTCCAATTTTTTTAGGATGATATACTCCTTTCTCTCTCATTAATCACTCCCATGTGCACCTGTTACCATGTTGAAATTTCGTAAGAGTTATTTCATTCCTACGGCTTCATCAAGTTTTTTTATTATGTTATACCTTATATTTTCCAAATTCATTATGTTGGAACATGTTTTTTAATGACACTATTACTATTCATTTCATGTATATATTATTAGAGACCCATTTCTCTCTCATCAACCCTTTTTATGAATTTTTATGCCACACCCTTATTCTGCATAAATTGCATCATGATTTTCCATGCCAAAATCGTTACGTACTGAATACCATGTCCATTTATCTATCAAGGGTGCTCACGTTTATAAAAATATACATTTATATTTCGTAAATACATGTATTTATTCTACACCCCTTGATCATAGAATAAATTATGATTATGAATTAATCCATGCTTTATGATCTATGTGGCACACATAGGCATGGGAATGAAATGAAAGTGACGGGTGCGCCTGAAATTATATAGTTCTCCAATGCATTATGTATTGTTTAGTGTCATGAAATTTCATGTTGGTATAGGGTTTTACCTAATTTATTTATGGGAATTTTTCCACTATGATTTCTTTTTAGTTTATCCTTGACCTTTGATGCAATGTTTTAAGTTGTTTCCAAATTTCCATGTAATGAATATCAGGTTATATCATGATATATGCTTCATGATCCTTTATTCATAATTGATATACCTTGCCTAACATATATTAATATTTTCTTGTTATTCCATGTTTACTCCCTTACCAGAGTTTATATTGCACCCCTTTCTTATGTATATCTTATGATTATCTTATGAAACATTTACTATGAACATATATTGTGGTCATATAAATGATATCTTCAATAATGATGTTGTATTTCATGTTTTAAGTTGTTATTTAATGTTCCTGATTTCCCAAGACACTATAATTACTGATCATTCAAGATTTATAAATTTTAATTTTATGTAATTAAATCATGTAGAAATGTAATAAAAAATAGGGTTATTAGAGTTGGTATCAAAGAAACGTTTAGTTATTTTTGGGGTTTAGGATTAGAAAACTCTAGTGAAAGCCTTAGGAATTAGACAATGTATAATAAAAACAAACCTACATCTTGGGGAGTATAGAGTAAGTGGTTTATCAAAAAAATAAATCCATGTATATATACAAACTAGTGGATGTGGCTCTGACACATATGTATCTTGGAGTCAAACCCGAAAACACCACTTTTTTCTAGACTCAAATAGGAACTGATGCCCGGAAAAGGAAATTGATTCACTTTTTCGTTGACACTCCCAACAGATATTCTTTTGTAAATTCATAAACATAGTATGAACCATTATTAAGGGAACAAAAAATCCCGTTAGAATATATGTTAGGAAACATATCATTGATAACATAGATTGAATCCATGAAATTCATAAGTTATGAAAATAAATTTAATTTATATGTTATCACTTTACTGTATTTGGATTCCCATTTATGTGTTTAATTGTTTAAAATAAATACCCCAAATGTCATTTTATTCTAGCAAATGGCCTGTAATTTGAGGAATCATGCAACAACTCATGTGAATGTCAATGTAATGACTTTCCTAATGAGATACATAACCCCAAGTGATAATGAATCTTGAACTTTGTCACGATAAACTCCCAGTTAACTCATGTTTGAATAGAAACATAGATCAAGAGAAACATCCAAACCCCTATAAAAATAGCAAGTCACAATTGAGAGTTTCATTAGAAAATGGCCTCCTACATTCAAGGGATCATATGATCCCTCAATCACCAATAAATGGATCAACTCCATGGATAAGATCTTCTCCATCCTTCAATACTCTAAATAAGATAATGTTATTATGGATGCTTGTCATATGGTGGGAGAAGCTTATCAATAATTTCCATTGATCAAAAATATGAAGCATGAGGAAGAGATTGTGGCGATGGGATGAAAGGATTTCTGGAAAAAAATTGATAAATATTTACTTCACACCCTCTAACTTAAGATTGAAATGGACTTCAATGGCATCATGAAAAAAGAAGATAAATAAATTACAGTGTATAGGGAAAACCTAAAAAAGATTTCACAATACTCCACCAGATTTGTCGTTACACCCAAATGCATGGTTGATCGCTTCTTCGGTGGGCTAAAAACAATCCTATAGAAAGACCTACGGATTTATGACGTTGATATCTATAAGAAAATTATTCGATGTGAACTCAAAGTCCAAATGAAGATAGAAAAATATTAGGGGTATCATGGGGATAAGAAGTTGAAGGTTGAATCAAATTCTAAGGGTCCTATAGAGATATCTAAATGTGCCAAAAAAAATTCAACATCCCACTTTCCAAAGTTCTGTAAAGAAGCACCCTAGAAATTTTCTGATGGGGGTGAGGAAATGCTTTAGGTGCAGGAATGAAGGGCCCCTAGATAGCTCTTGCTGGAAAGAAGAACCCGCTACTGTGATGGAGGATACTATTTCTCTTATAAACCCTCAGTGGATTGTCCATTCCTACAATGGCAGGGAACTAGGAAATTTCTCAAACCAATTCACTAAGACATGGGTTTTCTATGGAAACCAACAACATCCACGATAGTAAGGGTGACATTTTTCTATCACCACTACTAAAGTGAATCCAAACAATAAAGTGGTGACAAGTGTGCCAAATATTCACCCTATAATAGTGAACATAATTTTTTATTCTAGTTCTATGTATTTTTTTATCCTAAAAGTTTAGTATAACAATACAAACACCACCAAAAATCATGGAAGAATAGATTTTAGTGAAAATTGTAAATGGAAATATTATAGCATCTCAGGTATATAACACGACCCCTTATCACAATTTGTGTACTAAACATCCCAGTGAACCTGATCATACTTTCCTGGGTATAATTTGATGAAATACGTGGCATGGATTGGCTTTACCTATAGAGATCCAACATAAATTGATTTGAGAGGGAAATCACTCTCCCTATAGAAAATAATCCTCAGATTCTATTTAAGTTCAAGGAGGAGGATTAATATTCTTTAGAAACATCAGCCCAAGAATGGATATTAATTCTATATGAGCATGTGTATATTGCTCAGATAATTGATTCTATGGAATTATCCATCCTTGGAGACATTCCCATTGTGAGGAAATCTGTTGATGTGTTTCCCAAAAAATTGCATGGACTTCCTCCTAGTAGAGATGTTTAATTATTTATGGATCTTTAACTAAGGAATTATTGTTATCCAAGACTCCATATAGAATGGTTGTTGTGGAAATTGAGATACTAATGAACCAACTATAGGAGAATCTGAATAAAGGGTGTATATTCCCAAGTGCTTCACCATGGGGTGCACCAGTCCTCTTCGTCAAGAAGACGGATGGGTCAATGTGCCTTTTTATGGCTTATCATGATCTCAAAAAAATCATGATAGAGAAAAATTCTCCTTTTCCACAAATTAATTGCATTTTTTATCAGCTAAATGGATCAAAATACTTCTCCAAGGTGGATTTTCAATCGGGATATTAGCATATAAGGTTCAAGGAGAATATCCACAAGATTGATTTTCGTACAAGGTATGGGAATTATGAGTTCATAGTGATTCTATTCAGACTCAAAAATGCTCCAGAAATCTTCATGGACAAGATTAATGGATTATTTAGATAATACTTAGACAAATTATTGGTATTCTTCATTGATAATATTTTAATATACTCCAAAACTAAGAAGGATCATGGGGAGAAATTAAGTAATGTGTTAAATAACTTGCAGTAGGAAAGGATTTATGTCCTGTAAAGAAAATGTTAGTTCATGTAGAAGAAAGTGTCTTTATTGGGTTATAACATCATAAGAAATCAGATATCTATAGACACTTCAAATAATGAGGAAATTAAATGATTTATGAGGATAATAACTCTGAAAGATATCTATAGTTTCCGTGGATTAGCTGGGTATTATCGTTGATTAGTGAGAAATTTTTAGTGATTATCAAACCCTCTGACCAAGCTAACTCAGAAGAGAGTCAAGTTTTCATATAATAATTAATGCAAAGATAGCTTCAAGGAGTTGAAAAATAATGTTTATCACTACAACTATGCTCACACAACCCAAAAGTGGAGAGCATTTCGTGGTATTCAGTGATGCTTCGAAGAAGCTCATGGGCTGTGTGTTGCTACAAATTGAAAAAGTCATTGCCTATGATTTAATTCAGTTGAATTTTCTTGATAAACAGTATCCAACACAAGATCTAGAGTTGGCTGAAATGATCTTCTATTTTCAAATTTGGAGACATTACCTCTTTGGGTAGAAGATTTAAATATATACAGATCACAATATCCTTAATTATATATTCACAAATAAAGATTTTAATATGCACCAATGAGGATAATTAGAGCAGATCACAGACTATGACTGGCCAATTCACTACTATTAGGGTAAATTGAATAAATTTTAAGATAATCTAAGTAGAAAGGAACCAGAAAATCTATCATTGATGAGTATTGAGAATGATCCGATCTTCGTAGACTTGAAGTGGGTGGACATGGGAATCATAAAAGAATGAACATTATCAATCCTTTCCCAATTTTTTTTCAAATATGTCATATATATAGGTTAATGTATACTCAAAGAGATCATGTGGGAATTTAGAAGAAAGTCAAAAATATTAGAAAAGGGAAATCCTCATAGATCAATTTTAATGACTATGTTTTGTATTATTTTGGTCTAGACTCTGTGTACCATTAAATCCCTAGTGAATAAAAGATATGTTTGATGATGCACATAGCTCAACCTTCTCTGTCAACCATGGAATCACCAAGATGTATTGAGATATCTGAGAGCACTATATGTTTGATAATATAATGTAGGATATCACAAAATATACATCAATATGTATCGTATGTCAGCATGTGAATGTTTAAAGGAAAAAATCAAAGGGGATGATGCAACCATTACCCAAAGCTATATGGAAATGGTAAAATATCACCATGGCGGTTTTCACCAAGATTCCTAAGACATCTATAGGAAACAATTATATCTAGTTGTTGGTGGATAATATTATAATGACTACACACTTCATTGTGATTTGAGAGGATTTCTCATGGGATCAACTTGCATAGGAAATCATCATAGAAGTGGTGAGGTTACATGTTGTACCACTATCTATTGTATCCGATTGAGATCTAATATTTACCTATATGGTCTATAAGAGTCTCATAAAGGATATGAACATTGAGTGAAACTTTAGCATGACCTATCACCCACAAACTAATGTCCAATATGATCGGACTAACCAAAAAAATGAGGACATATTGAGAGCATGCTCAATGGACTTCATACGTGGATGGGATCAACCTCATCATCTAGTAGAGTTCTCTTAAAAAATCCCACTCAAACATCCAAATGTCTTCCTATAAGGCCCTTTATGGGAAGAGGTATAGACGACCTACATGCTGGGATGATGTTGGGGAATGAAAACTTATAGGTTTTGAGATGGTCGAGGAAATGGTGGAGAATGTTAAGACAATTCAGTAACACATCAGGGATGCTCATAGTCAACTGAAAAGCTATAATTCCAATAATCTACAAGACCTAGATATTGGTGTTAAAGGCATGGTACTCCTCCACATATATCTATAGAATAGAGTAATGATATTTAGGAATAAGATAAACCTTAGACCAGGGTACATAATCCATTTTGAGATCCTTGATCGCATTGAAGTGGTGGCCTTCCGACTAGCACTCCTACCTAACATATCTCGAGTACATGATAAATTCCACATATCCTTCTTTATAAATTACATAATAGGACCCTATAATTAACTCAATATAGATTTGGTACCATTGGTTAATGACCTATCTTATGAGGATAATCCTATAAAGATATTAGATCGTAGAGACAAAGTACTATAGAATCAGACAATGAACCTGGTCAAAGTGTTGTAGGGAAACCAAAAGATTGAAAAAGTAATGTGGGAACTATAGGAGAAGATTAAACAAAGATACCCTCATCTATTTTAATGAGGGAAATAAAAATATTGAGGGAAAAAGATCTTAAGGGGGGAGATAGTAATGACCTGAACTACTATAAGTGAAATATCCATTTTTACTTAATTAAATGTCATATTTTGTAAAATGGATGTAAAAAAAACCTTCACTCCATTTGTTTTATTATATCCATTTGGGATTAAATGAATTTTAATTAGCATTACCATTGATAAAATATTTATTGAACAGTGATCACAAGACTAGTATAAATATTGGGTTTTAACAAATCATCTTGGTGTAGAAAAGGGTGATGAAATCCTCGACTAGTATGATCATTCCCTATAAAGAACATTTATTAGAGCTTATAAGGGAGATAGAATTTCTAGGTTTTTTCCAAGAACAAACCTCATCCTAGTTCCAAAAAAATAATAACGTGTGAAACCATTTATGGGAGAAGTTCAAGCTCATTAAGGTCACGGCCCAAACAATGTTCACCGAATGGCCACATGAAATCCCCATTATCACACATCATACTCTTAAAGAATAAACTGGTGTACTAAAGGGATATTTATCCACACCCTAGAATTTTTATTATGTATATTATTTATTTATATAATAATTAATATACATTTATTATATTATTTTTACGTTGTAAATGATTTTTAAAGGACAAACAATATATTTGGTTTATATTCAAATTCAATTTTGAAATATATTTTGGTGAATTAATTAATTTTTTATATAAAAAATATTTCAATACAGTATTATCATTAACTTACTTTTAATAAATAAAAATTATCATATACATTTTATTAATTCAAATGAAATCATTATTTTGGTTTGAAAACTGTTTTTGGAAAAACCAGTTAATTTTCCCTAAATATTAGTTTTCATATTAAAAGTGAAAATTCATTTGTTTAGAAAATTATTTAGATAAAATCAATATTATTTTTGGAATCAATTTTTCTAAAATACCCAATGGTTAATTTTCCATATTTTTCTGAGACAATCGAATTTTGGGTAAAAATTAAATACCATATAAATATATAGTGTATTTTCTGACATCATAGTGGATGAATAATGATCTAATAAACACTATAAAATAGATATTAGGACAAATATATGTTTTCACTTTAAAATAATGTGATTTTATATTTTTTTGTTTATTGTTTAAAGCCTTAGTGAATACTCCAAAATGTGTAATATATGTTATGATTTGAAGTTCATTTCATTAATAATGTGACTCACCTCCACATAATCAAGGATAATATATTAATTTATTTATACCATGACCTTATAAAATAATGTTTTTCACTCATAACTATCCAAAACCAAGGGTAAAACCATTCAAAGGTTTGTGGTTTTGAATGTTTAATCATATAGATTCAAAAACCTATGTTTTTGAAATACTAAGGAATTCCCCTCTCATTTACAATATAAACCCACACAAGCTCCCACTTATCATCAAAAAAAATACTTTTAGCACATACTAAATATTTCCTATCGTCCCTATAATCCTTCCAAGGTCCCACAAGATCTCATTAATCCCCTCTTCATGCTTTTGAAGTCACACTCTCAAGTAAGGGTTCCTTCTATTCTCATTTTTATCCATGTTTCCTTATATTGTTACACACTTTTATTTTCAATTGAAAATGATGGGGTGTATTTTTGAACGTCCCCTATACTTCATTTACTATGATTTAATGATTATATACCCCTTTATGACTCATTTATCCCTCCCATATACACCTATTACGAGGCTGAAATTTCATAAGAGTTATTCCATTCCTTTTCTTTCTTCAAGTTTCTTTATTATGTTACACTATATTTTTTAAATTCCCCTTGTTGAGACATGTATTTATATGAAAATATTATAGTAAATTTAATTTATTTATTAAGAGTTACCCCTTTATCTCTCATCAAACTTTTTTATGAATTTATATGTCGCATCGTTATACTGTCAAAATTGCAATGTGATGTTCCATGACAAAATCATCATGTAGTGAATACCATACCCATAACTCTAGGAAGGGTGTTCACTTTTGTACACATATAACTTTTTATTGAGGACTTAAATGTTTTTATTCCACTCTCTTTGATCATGGAATAAATTATTAAGATGAATGAATCCATGCTTTATGATCTATATGGAATACATATTCATGAGAAGGAAAAAAAAGTGATAGGTTCACCTGAAATTAAATACCACTCCAATGTATTGGGTAATTTTGATTATCATGATATTTCATGTTGGGAAAGAGGTTTACCAAATTCATTTTTGGTAAATTGTCCACTATTATTTCTTATAAGTTCAAGCTTGACCTATGATGTAATGTTTAGAGTTGTTTCTATATTTCCATGTTATAAATATCATGTTATATCGTGCTTTATGATTAATTTTCCATTATGCCTCATTGATATGAATTTCCATAATTGTATTACTATATTCATGTTATTCCATGTTTACTCCCTTACATGGATTTATATCTCACTCTTTTTTGATGTATATCCTCAGGTTATCCCATGCAATGTTAAGTACAAATTAATTTTGTGGTCATGTAAAGGTTGTCTTCAATAATGATTTTTTATTTCATGTTTTAAGTTGTTATGTAATGTTCCTAATTTCCCATGACACTAGACTTATTAATCTTTCTAGTTGTATTAAGTGTAATTTTATGTAATTAAATAAGGTATAAATGTAATAAAAAAATATCAAGGATGATATAATTATCCTTTTGTTGCCTTATTTATTTATTCACCCAATTTACAATATAGAAAAACATTCTCAA
Source organism: Viscum album (assembly GCA_963277665.1). Lineage (NCBI taxonomy): Eukaryota > Viridiplantae > Streptophyta > Magnoliopsida > Santalales > Viscaceae > Viscum > Viscum album. Next base: position 1,381,611,022 of record OY728127.1, read on the forward strand.
ACCCACATAAATTAGAGCAAGAAATATAGAAACCCTCAATAAATATCTCATGAAAATATAACCATATATTAGAATCCCTAAATTTTATATTATTAAAAAATGCATAACCTATAATGTTATCTAACCCTTTATTTGATACTAATTTTGATTCCTTATACCCATACACCAATATCATATGTTAAAAACATATTTTTTATTCATTAAATTTTATACTAACTATAGTGTTCCATAATTATCAAACCCATAATTTTGAATTTAATATAATCTATTTTACAGTATTATATTCCCCTAATCATTTAGGTTTATATTTTTTTATGAATTATGAAAAACAATACATAAAAAAATTGAACTTTCTCTATAGTGTATAATTTTTCCACAATAACAAGTTCTTTTTCATAATACATGATCTTATTTTAAGATTAAAATATAGAATTCATAATAATTACTAATCATAATTAAACCCTATAGAATCATTTAAGAATATATTATGAGAAGATATTTTTAGTAAGGTATATAGATGAAAAAGACATCTCCTTGGGATTTTAAAATACATGAAAACATTTGAAAAAATATTTCCTTTAAACATAAAACATTTAACTAGTGTAAAAATTATCATCAAATAAGAAAATCAATTTCATCAATTAAATTTTTTTACAAAAAATAACTTAAGAAAGAATAAATTTTGATGGATTCGTCAAAAATGATAACTCTTGAAAACAAAACATATCAAAAAAAATAACTTGTTCACATTTAAAAGATCATAAAATTTCTTTTAATCATAAAAACAAAATATTTCCACATTAAATAAATTTTTTTTCAAAAATAACTCATTTAATAAAAAGAAAAATCATGTATAAATTATGATACATTATACTTATACCTACCTTAAAATCACATTTATAATAACTCTATCATTAGAATAACATAGCAAGTTAATTACTAAATAATTTCACTGAAGTACATATCATTGCCAAATATATTGGAGTTTTATATTAGATACACTCTCCATTATATATAATTTAAATTAACCATAACATGAGTGAAAAAAATGAAATATTTCATTTATGTTATAAAAATATTCTAAATTAGAATTTTATCCCATAATAAAAATTCTTTTTATTTATATCTTAAAAATATGAAGAAATAACATTTTATTTTAAAAATATTTCAAAAGAGATAATCATAAAACAAATGGAAATGTTAAATTCTATGAAAATAATAGAAATATAAAAAGGAATTATAATAGCATATAATGTTCATAGTTATAGGAACAATTTAATGGGAAATAAATGTTAAAAAAATATTTGATTTTTTCCACATTAAAAAATAAAATAAATAAAAGACTCGTATGGAAAATGATAAAAATATTCCTTTTAAAACCATTCTTGAGAAGATAAATTATTAGTTGAAATGATCTTGGTCATTAATTTTGATTAAATTTAAGAAAATTATTTAATTATTTAAAAGAATATATATATTATTAATATTCATAATTAATATTTTAGAACAATAAAATCATGGTTGTAATAAAAAATCCCTTATCTCAAGTCCCAACTCTCCATATGAATTATTTAAAATCTTGAATAAAAAAATAATATTAATTACTTATATAATTTATAACTGTTTTTAAAAAAATTATTATTATTCCTTTAAATTCATTTACAATCATGTTTTATTTAGTTACTAAATCTGTTGTGTTCATGTCAGTAGATTTGTGGTTATTCGGTCCAAAATAGATTTTGTTTGTTGAACGAGGAAAAGGGGGTCTCAAAATAGTTCTATAACATTTCCAAAATCGTAATGATTATATAAAATCACATTTAATAATTAAATAAACTTTTACAACCATCCATGTAAGGCAGTGACGGAAATTGTAAAATATCATTCACAAAGGGGGAAATCCACACCTAAACACAAGCGATGTTTTCACATTCCAAGAGATTAAAAGTAAATTAGGTAGATAATAGTTTATATTTACAAAATAATAATTAGCATAAAAATATCATAAATATACATTTAATCCATATTTATATCCATCCATATGAGGTGATGATGAAATATTAAATATGTTGTCCTTATAAGAGGTTGTCATCACTTACTCAAAGACAATGTTTTCCATTTTAGTAGATGGAAAGAAGATAGTGTATGGTTATTACATTAACATGATAAACACTTAATAATATAATAATTATTGTTTTTATTATGTTAATGTGGTTATAGAATATTTTGAGAAGTTTTAAGAAAAATGAAACTTGAAATAACATTATTAGAAGAAATACCTTCTCCTTGGATAACCTCTTCTGAATAACTCCATAAGGATTATAATATTAGTATTTTGGGAAAAGAGAAACATATATGAAAAGGATAATCGTGTTGGGAAGTTATTATTATAAAATCCCCACCCTAGAGCCACTAAATCAGTTCTCTAATTTGGATCTCAATATTAACTTAGGTGTGCCACCTCTTATGCCAGAGGCTGGCTACTAAAAATGGGGGTCTAATGTGGTACTGTGAGGAAACAATACCCCCATATTAGAGTAATTAATATAAATGTATTTAACCAAAAATAATACCCATCATACTGTAAATAAGGAATAAATAGATATAAAAATATCAAAATTAAATAGAAATCGAAGAATATTAGTATAGAATTACTCTACAGATAATGAAATGAATTAAGGCCCAACCAACCATAACACACATACCACTAACCACACAAAAGGAATATTAAAAAAATGCCACAATAAATTAAAATAAAAATGGTTTTTCTATATATAAAATTCAAACCTCAAATAGTCTACTAATACCATCTAAGATATCTAGACCAATCATTTAAAACTCGTCCTCAGGCCTCAACCCAAACTCGTGTATGTAATAAACAAGTGATGTTTTCTTTGGTTCCCATGTGTAATGGTGGCCCATATAGGGTGTGAGTAAAACTATGGTGGTCACCACTAATGGTGTTTAAATAAAATACCAATGAAAGAAATCATTAAAGTAGATAAACAGTGGGATAAATAAATAGTACCCAAAATGACATAGATTTGAAACAACTATTTAGTGAGTTACGTATTTTCCCTAATCTTTTCAATGAAACACGGACCAAAAAACCCCACACCAACCACAACCAATCATATAATTCATAGAAATGGGTGGTACATATTGTAAAAAAATTAAAGGGGGTTTTCATTTATCATTTAAATCTTGAATCATAAAATAACAATCCAATGTATCCCTTTCATGTTCTTCTATTATCACTTCCCAGAGTTTCATTACGGAATCTCAGTGATGGATAAAAATTAATGATTTTTTTAATCTCAGTACAACATCTAAACCATGTAAAAATATTTTGGTACTGATACACAGCATCATGTATGACATTATAATCATCCATCATAATAATAGTTCTTAGAGAAACAATCCATAACCTAAACCATAGATTTAGAGCATCAATCCACCATCCATCATATCTAGTAAACCATCATTTCCTAGAGAATTAGTTTGAAACCTAAATAGTTAAGATTATTATCATTACATAAAGCCTCATTCTAACACTTATTCGATATGGTATACTACCCATGCCTGGGAATATATTTTGACGCCTAACCCACCGAATCATCTTCTAATGTCCCAATGCAATATTAATTACCATAACATGGCTAGGAATACAGGGAAAAGTCAATGATTAAAGAAATACTAAACTATTTATAAAATTATATATCTCATCTATACGTTTAAAACTCTTAAAATCCACCTTTATATCATGGACTTCATCTATAACAAACAAAATAAGGCCAAATTGTTCTTTTCTTTCAAAAACATTAATGGTGTTATGAAGTCATTTTCACCAAAGGCAGAAAATACACTTTAATTTCAAATAAATTTTTGAAATCCACCTAAACCCCCCTTTTAAAATCTCTTAGTGGTAAAAATCACATTAAAACAAAATCCACCTAGAAAATTTTTCCCCACTTGAAAATAAAAATCGATTCTAACCCTAATGTACACGGTTAAAACCATTTAAACAGCCTCATAAAATTTTTATAAAACTCAACACATAAAAATGTTCTATTTTCAAATGTTGTAACACCCTATGGTGATTCATAGACCCTTCGATATAATAATTGATTGATCCAATAGGTTTTGTGGACGGTTTAAGGCATTAATCATGGACCCAAAACATTTAACTTAAAACATATGAAAAAACACATCACACATGATATTTGTGGAATATACTATATATGAATTTAAATAATTACTAAAAATTGGGTAAATATCATAGACCAGCTACATCATCAATGATGATTTCTATAACATTTATAAAGCTGAGTGGCCTTGAAAAGGCTTGTCCAATATCCTCATCATCCAAAAAATCTCATCTATACGACCCAATATATTACATCATTCCATGAAAAAAATATACATTTAATTCTACCAATTAGTTATTTACATAATCATTTAAATTTGAATTTCATAGTAGTCTACAATCTCAATCTGTTCTCACCTCTCGGTGAACTCCAAGAAACCTCCTTCGAGGGTCCACAATGGACTCCCAACACCATTCATGATAAATACCCGAAGATGAGACACCAATAAAATATTTAATAAAATTAGGTCACTATGAAAAGCCTATGAAAATTCCCTATAGTACTATACCTTAATGAAATAAAAAATAGATTTTGGAATTCATCTTCGGATCTCCTCTATGTAAATCAACCAAATCCCCATGAGAAAAGGTTGATTCCACAATTATCTAGTGGAATCACTAACAAAACCTAAATCATCAAACACTAGATTGGATAGGTGGTGAAGGATGAGATAATATGTTTTTGGATGGTGATTCAAGACTTGAAAACTCCCAAATATCTCTATAAACACCCCACAAGTTAAGAGTAGGAGATTGGGTAAGGGGTTAGGAGAACTCTCGGTCTGTGCATTCGTAATGTGCTTAGACTAGTGGGGTGGCCAAAAAACCCAAGGGGGATTTTTGTAATTTCATCATTTTAATGAAATTCTAGGGTGACACATGTTTTTCAAAACTGTGTTCCACCTGTACACCCATCACTATTCATTAAAAAATGCCTCATAGGTTTACTGTTCATGGTTAGTCAAACTGTGTGTCAACCGTTCTGTTAACACTACCTCCCCTCTATAGAAAAGCGTATGTCTCATCTGAAACCATATAGAAACCATCCACCTTCTTCATTCTCTCCACCACCTATAATGGATTAACCTAAACTGTGTTATAACCTTGTAACATAACTCTGTTCAGTTCAAAATGAACTGAAACCACCCTAAGAATCAAGGTGTCTCGCAATTTGTTTTATATCATGCGCACCAAACCATACATCTGATAAAAAAAGATCAAATCTTCATGAAACTCAACCCAAGTATCATAAGACCCATATCAACAACCAAACTACCTCCAAATCCGGATTACTCATCCAAAAATATAACCTTGGGTAATTCAAACTCTTAGATCACACATCTAAGCCCCTCTTCATAATTTGACATGTCTTTTAGATGAATATTGAAATTCCTTTTGAAAATTGCAACTCAAAAAAATGTGGCATATTACAACCTCCCCACCATAGTACTTATAATAACCATGAATTCATGATGTTCATTCATCCATACCTCCCAACCTATGTTCGTGACAAGTTATAGCTAGTAGCCTCATTTAGTTTCTAGATTCTTGAAACACAACCATGGAAGAACCACTAACTCATGGAACTCAACAACAAAATCCCACTTAAATTCTAATTATCATAACTAAAAAACCAATTTGGTGATTACTAAATCCTATCCAACCAAAACACATATTATTTCATCACCTGTTCACTCATTAGATATATGTATCTCTCCACTATAATTTATATCTTACCACCACCATCTTCACATGCTTACGACCTCTGCTATCAAAATAACCCAACATGACCTCAAACTCACACTCCCACAACACACCTAGAAAAGTTCCTCAATTACAACACCAAAACACCCATGGAAACTCTAATAATTGTAATAACTGATCCTCATTATCAAAAACCAATTGGAATTTATGAATAGTTTTCATCCATGCTAGAACATAGAGAAACCCACCCTTTCCTCAAAAGATCAATTAAATTTCTAAAATGATCCTTTCATTTTTAAAATGACATTATATGTTTCGTTTATACATTTTTCAACATAGTTAATATACTAATCCAATATTTAATATCCTAGATGAATCATTCTGAAAATTCCCAGCACCAACTGTCAGCACATCGTCACCCCACCTAATCACGAGGCCTTCATGCATAGAGGGATTTCCACAACCACCAAAACATTCCAACTGGAGTCCATAACCAACTCCCAATGATAATCTATGTTGATATCCTCATCCATCAACACTATACTTGTGGAATACCACACACGATAATGTACATTTGACTTAAGAACATCAAATTAAATTTTAGATCCACGTCAATCCCAAAGCAAATGATCAACTCGATCATCTACCACAATTTATTTCCTATTATCATTACCTATATAATTTAATTATGCATCTCATAGGTTCCTCTCCATAATTGCAATGATACCATGATTGATCCATGTTCAGATCCATAAACCTATGAACCTTCCAGTAGAAGGGCTCACCTATGTGGTCAACACGTCCCTCCCCGCTATAGGAATTTCATTATAACCATCTTACTCAAGATACACCAAATTACAGATCCCAAGATCCAATCAATGTATTAGATATTTTCATCTCTCTATCACTGGAGGATAAAAATTAAATGTCAACTACCATGTGTTCTCATCTTTAAAAATGGATCTTATAGAAATTTTTAACATATGTTCCATCATAAGGACCTCACTATCAGATGGAAGATAGTTCACTTCCAATTATACGGATTCATATACACCACTCCCTGAGAACCACCTCCAAGGAGGCCCATTCATCAAACTAGAAAAGATATTTAGATATACATGTGTATAGTCGATCACTCTGTGTGTACTTAGCATGATGTTAAGATATTCATAAATATTTTCACTAGATTACGAGTATGATAATATGTCATTGAAGAAAACGTCCACAAAATTTTCCATTTTCGAAGTGACCACTAACTAAAGACACATGTAAAACCCATTAAATGTCCCAAATCATCCCTTCTCGTAAGTATCTTATCACACCCACATCATTTATCATCCTAAACATGGATTCCCACTTAATTCAAACAATAAGGCATACACATCTATAGTTCTCAAACAACAAATCCAATGACAGAGTGTGTCACTATGTATTTTGCCTCTAGGATATCACTAACACTTAATTGTTACATGTATTTGTATAACCTAACCATAAAACTATTTAAAACTCTAAGAATCCAAATCATATGAAAACTCAGCTCACAAGCCCTATTCACTGGCCATACATGCCCCACCATCCCATATCACTAATCGAAGATATCCCATGGTTATTTCAAATACTAAAAGAAATACATTTATCTAAAACAACTTACAATACCACTTAAGTCTCAATAATCATTAAAAAATCATACTAAAATTTTCTACTCTCTCACTAATTTCTTGAAGACACGTTCAGAACTAATCGAGCTATGCACCTAATTGGTCATTCCCTCAAAAACCAAATGTTCCACTAAAGTGCCAACCATCCATGTTATTTTAATATTAATAAAAAAATATCCATGTTCCTAGTATGAAGCCCTCTATAAGGATGCACTTATCCACTACCATCACCTATTTACCCTTCCATAAATGCATCAAGTATACCTCACATGTATAATACCCAATGTAAACTTACACACTTAAAACCATATTTCGTCAAGCACCTCCAGTGCTCCCAGTCTTACTCATGACAATCAGAAACATCCGACCTACACAAATTTTTCCTCATCTCATCACTCAAATGAGAATACCCCACTAAAAACCAACCACAGTGCTAAAAAACTATAACATGTGTTCTATTTCTCTAAAACAAGATGTAGTAAATGCACCTAAACTCAAATCAAGGTAAAACCCTTTGTACACCATTATCAAAAGTCCAAATCTTCCACCCAATCATCAAACACCCAAACGAACATATAACTTTTTTAACCCCTATCATGGGTCACCCTTGATGGTAAAATGTCGCCAACTCACTAAATTGGATTCATGCCAAATAATCTTATCAGAATCTCCCACCTAGCCATGCAAATCATGTATCACGAAAAGTGACTTGGACTATCCACCATGGTCTAAGCCATATCGCAAAGGGCCATCGATCATGGAGAATAAAAAATTATCTTGTACCAATGTCACCCAAAGTAAACATATCAAAATTCCCATATCTAGGTTCTTACATATAAAATATGCCATATGCTAAAAAAACCACCCACAACTCGAGCAGTTTTCCTCTCCGAGTATCTGCACATCAAACCACTCCATAGAGGATCAAGACACACAAAAAACCATGATCAATAATCATCCATTATGGTTCAAATAGTTATAAACCTATGACATACTAAACCACATGGGTGAAAACACCTTCTGTGCACAGGGATAACGTCTTCTCCCTCATCATCAAGCATCTCATAATAGATTAACATGAACGTCCACTAGAAAAATAATCTATATAAAAGTAATATTAGAAGAGTATAATGACACAAAATAATTACATGAAAATCACCATATGATAATTTTTTGACACTTTAAAAAATTGATCTTTAGATGTTAGTGAACTATCACACTAGCTGGCTGATATGTCATTTGAATCATACATACCTAATATGATGCATGAGATGAATCCTGAATATATCGGGGAAAGAGTTAAAATAAAATCATCAGCATATTTACAAATGAGAAAGATCCATAAATACATAATAAATAATAAAATCCAAATCACATGTGTGTATCTTGAAGTAAAAATCAAATAAAATTGTAACATCACAAATCAAAACCTCAATATAAACCCTAGTAACCTGCACATCTTGTCAGAGCATGTGTTCCTAGCGTACCTATATGATATCCATCATAGGCTCTGAAAAATCACTATATATCCAATATACCAAATCCCAAATAGTAAAACAATAGGGAAGTAACTACTTTGATACCACTTCAAAACGTCCCAGCCCAGGTGCCACCGAACAGAAGCCTCTAGGAAATTCACCACATGTCCTCAATTCTGCCTCCACATATGCTCAAGGATTCCAAATAACAGTAAGGGTCTAAGGTGGTCCTTTGAGAATATTTTAACCCCCATATCAGAGTGCACAATAATAATGTAATTAACAAAGTATCGTATATATCATATTACATTGAAGGAATAAATATACATTAACATATCAAAAATAACTAAAAATGTATATAGATAAATAAAACATGACTGAAAAACTAAGGAAATAAAGTAAATACTAAATTTAAATGACACAAAAACCAATAAATTCCTATGGGAAAAATTACATAAAATTATAAAATAAAATAAAAAACTAGAAAAAAAGTATATGATGCATCTCCAGGATAAACCTCATACAGTCTTCTAATACCATCTGAGATATCTTAACCGGTAATGTAAAACTCAACCCCATCCCTCAACCCAAACCTATGAGGTATACTCAGGTACCAAAACATATTTTAAGACCATGTAGGGTGTGAGTACTACTTTGTAGGCCATCACCAGCATTGTCTAAATAAAATACTAATCATAGTAATAGTGTAAGTACATAAATAGTGGGATAAATAAATAGTACAAAAAAGAAGATACATTTTCGAAGAACATTTATTGATTAACCTATTATCCCTCAGGATCTGAGATACACTCAATCTAACTGAACATGCATCGAGAAAAACTATTCATATGAGCATAAAATATAGGTTTATACATACTATAAATAAAGGAAAGCATATTTTCATTTATAATCTGACTCATGAAGAATAAAACATAAAACCCAATTATCCATCTCATGTTCTTAGTCATTCTGTTCTTAGAGTGTTAGTCATGAATCTCAACCATATATCAAAATCAATCATGCCTAGAACCTCAATAAATCACATATACAATGTACAAGGATATCAATATTGATATAAAGTGTCATTTTTAACATTAGAATCATATATTGTTATAATATTCCTTGAAGCATCATTCCAGTACCAATAACTTGGACGTAGAGTGCTAGTCTACCATCTATCATATATAGTACACCAACATCATATAGAGAATCTTTCTTAAACATAAACTATATAACATATTATCAGTTACCAAATCCTCAATCTGACTCTTATTCCATATAGTATAAAACATATTCCATGTACATTATCCTGGAACCTAAGCAATCTCGTCATCTAATGAGGTCCAACAGACCATTAATCACCAAACATGGCTTGGAATGTGAATCCCATTCACATATCAAAACAACATTACAACACTATTAATAAAATTATAAATCTCACCCATCAACAAAAAAAAATTCAATCCCCCATAGAAATATGGTCTTTATGATTGACAATGAAAACAAGTCTGAAGACTTCCCTAACATCAAAACCATTAGTGAATCCATAAATTCATATTCACCCCAAGTGGAAAATAAAGACTAATTTTAAATCTACTTAAAACCAATTTTAAAATCAAAAAGAGGTCAATGCCACACAATAAAACAAAACCTAATTCAAAACATAGATTTCAACCGTTGATACCCAAAACCAATCAAATCCCACAGAATATGATTAAAACCATTTCAATATATTTATAGGAATTTCCAAAAACACAATGCAAAAATACATTCCATTTTCAAAGGTTAAAACACCATAAGGGTTTCTGTAGGTCCAAACTAATTATAAGAAATGGATCCAATGAGGAACGTATAAGGTCTAGGGAATTAATATAAGACCCAAATGTAATAACATAAATCATGGGAGAAAATAGAAAACACATGGGATTTAAATCGTATACCACATACAAATGAAAATAATTAACAAGACTATATTTAAAGATGTTATACTACATAAATCATCGAAGATTTTTTTCATAACATTTACAATGGACTTATTCGTTTCCAAAACCCATCCAAGCCTTTTCAAAAATACTCAATGTGCAAAAAATATTATCTCTACCAGGAAATATCTATCCTTAGGCTAACAAAAAAATAATTTAATAACAGAATTTAATGATTAACTTAAGAATTTAAATTTAAATGGAATAATGGTATCCAATCTCACTCAGCTATCACCTCTCAATTAATCTCCTAAAAACCTTCATGATGGGTCCACAACAGCCTCTCGAAACCACTCCATATAAAATCCATATGTGGAAACACCATTTAAAAAAATAATTAAATTAATTCACTATAAAAAAACCAATGAACTTTATTACAGTCTCATTCCATAATGAAACACCTTGAAATGACATGTGGAAGTCAACTTCGAGTCTCTTCTATGCAATCTAACCAAAATCTCCCTGAGAAACTAACAATTCCACCCCGCTATGTTGGAATCCTAAAAAACCCTAAATTGGAGAATACTAAAATTATAGTGTATGATTAAGGAAGAGAGAATAGGTTGATATAGGGTGATTTAAACCTTCAAAACCACCAAATATCCTTATAAATACACCCCAAATCTTGGTTTGGAGAAGAAGGAGTGCATTGGGGGAACCCTTTTCCCATTCACACCTAATGGGGTAGGATAATGATGGGAGTGGAAGAAAATATGTGGGGTTATTTTTTCACTTTAATGAAATTATTTCTAGCCACACTATTTTGAAAACCATAATTTAATTATTTTCCCTTCCATGGGAATTAAAAAATTATTCACATAGTTAGGAAAATCATGTATTGACCTTGTAGTTAGCCCTACATCCCCTATACAGAAAGGTGTAATATTGGTGTGAAACCATGCACAAATTGTGTGTCATACCTTGCCCTCTCAACCACCTCACATGATTTCTCATTTTTCTCCCATTTTTTCCATGAACTATATACTAACTATAAAACTTAATAATTATTAGTTCAAAATTAACTAAAAACACCCAAAGAAACAAGGTGTCACATAGATTCATCTAAACGATGAAAACCAAATTGTTAACCTAGGAAAAATAGGCCAAAACATTTCAAAACATAACCCAAGTCTCCCAAGTATCATCTACATTACTGAACTACATATCGATCCTCACTTTTCATATAAAAATATCACCATGAGGCAATCTATCTCTCTGAATGTTTCTCCAAATCTAGCTTCAAAATTTGACTTATCCAGTAAATTAATGTTCAATTTCCTTATGAAATTTTCAAATCATAAAAATGAGGGATCTTAAAATTTTGGTACAACTCAGTTTATATAAGGTTCTCAAAGTGTGTAGATAAGTTAGGGCTGAAGGGATCCTTTCATAGATGAGATGAGTGGAACCCCTAAAAATACTCTTAATAGTAAAATAATATTAATGTATTTACAAAGGTATTGTGACATAATGGAAAGCCAAATTAAAAGAAATGATAGGATGTGATAAAATATATTGATCCATTCAAATTATAGATATTATTTTTATATATTTTTTGACTTTAAACATTCATTTTGACCCCTTTTACCAAATTTTAACCTTTATCACGATGATCATTTTTTACCTTAGTAACTTGATTTTATAAATAAAAATATTATAAAACATTTTAAATAATTTGAGCCACACAATCCAAAACAAGAAAAAAAAATTACTAGATTCAATTTATATAAGTGGAAAAAATTATCTTTAATATAAAAAAACAAAATGAAATGAAAAACTGTTTTTAGAAAATTGTTTTTTCAACATAAAAATAACATTCCACGAAAATAAAGTAAAGTATTGATTCCCAAAAAATTTATTAGTTTGGGGATAAAAAAAATAGTGTTTTGGATTTAATATTAATTAAAAAATGTATAAATTTAATTAATTAATTTAAAAATTGACCAAAAATAATTATTTTATTAAAATCAAGCATCACTTAAGTTTTAAAATATAAAATATGATTTTTTGTAATCAAACGTAATAATTTTTAATGATTTATTTTAATTATTTAATAACTTTTTAGTCTATAAATTTTTTTTACAAAAATATAATTAATTCTCATATCATGATGATATCATAATAGGGAAAATATTTTTAAAAATGTTATTTCTTTCTATAATGGAACACCCAAATATTTTAAATGAGAAATCTCATCTTCAATAGCATATAAGACATCAAACATTAATATTAGAAATTAATATAATGCCATCATAATTTAAATTATAATAATTTCTATCTAAATTAAATCTCTTTGATAGCTTGTGATGAATGCAATACTAGGTTTAAAAGATATTTGATAATCTATTAGAGTTTTATTATTTAAACATGACCATTTTTATCTAGCAATATAGTTTGTGTGTATGAATATGTCTAATTACATTTTGAAAATTATATTTTTTAAACATGTATAAAATTTATTCAAATGTTACCTATTAATTAGAAATATAATAATAACCAATTGAATAAAAATAAACTTTTTTTCCAAAAATAGTACTTTTTCTAAAAGGAGGTTCAGTTGTGCTTTTCTCACTGAATTTAAAATTACATTTTACAAATTTTTAATAAATTATTTGGAAATATAAAATTATTTTTAAAAAAATATATTTCAAAATTAACTTTCTGATATTTTTTAGAATTTTATAAAAATATTATTTTTTAAATGAATAGTGAAAAATACTAGTTTTATGGAAAAATTATTTTTTCGTACAAATTATATAAAATAATAAAACTATTTTTTGAATTATTGATAAAATATAATTAGATAATTTATATAAAAATGTAACTAATTTTAATCATTTATATCAATTTTATGTCCAATTTCAATATATAATCTTTTCACACTTATGAGAACATTTCATCCGAGAACCACTTTTTCTTCTCATCTCTGAGTTTAATTATAAGTTAAATTACTTAACTTATATACATTAATTATGAGAAAATGGACTCAATATTTTTAATCCGAATAATTAATATTTTATAATAACATAAAATTAATTTTCCACCTAAAGGATGGGTGAAAACATTAAAAAATTAATTGTCACCATTAAGGTAAAAACTGATTTATTGGGGTGGTTAAACTAAAATGGTAAGTATTAAAATTAACTACCATCAAGTAAAACATCCATTTTATGGACATATATATACTTTACGAACTATAAGGTGCATTAATAACTCGTTTTGAAAGGATTTTTCATGATAAAAATGTAGATATCACGTTATATTTTTAAATATTCAATGTGTGTCCACCCCATGACTTATAAAACAACACTCCATATCCATACCAATTCACACTTCCAAAACAAATTATTTTTTCCAATACCTACCATAATATAATTATTAATTTCCAATAAACATCATATAGAACTTTTATTTATTATTTATTCATCCTAACAAGTCTTTAGGTATAAACAAAATGAGTAGCTCTGAATAAGAGGTAAAATTCTTAAACATTCATATTTGTTTTATTTATACTTGAAACTCATTAAAAAATCAACCTTGATAATATAATTACACTAGTATAAATTATATAATAAAATGTTATTAGGTTAATTTAAAAACCCAAATCTATCTCCAATTCTATCAAATGGGAAACAAAACTATCGATATTGTGAATGGTAGACTACTACCTCCTGAACTGTTGTAATTTGTTTTCCATCACCACCCTTAGAGGTTGGATATAATTATGGATTTAAAATATTTATATTATATTTAAGAAATTATTATAATTATATTATTATAATATCTCATATACTAATCACTTTCTAATTTGATGTGGGGGATACGATAACTTCGCTCATGAGTACAACGGACTACCTCCTTTCAAGGCAAGGTAATTCATTTTTCTATTTTAATTTTATGGAATATAGTATGTTCAAAAATAAATTATATATGTAATATTTATTAAATATCCATGATTATATAAATAATATATCACATCTAAATTTTTACCTTCCAATCCTTTGGAATAAAAATAGCATCACTCGAGCGTATGTGTGGATTATCGATTCCACATAACGATATGAAATGTTTTTCATTTAATTTTTACACGGATGGTAATAGTGATCTATTTTAAAAATATAAATTATATATATGAAATTATTATTAATTTTTAATGTATAATGAATAATTTTTTCCTTTTTTCCTATCTATAGATAAAAAATGGAAGTAGTGTTGATGATTAAATATGGAATAGTGTCTCCATAAACAATGTAATACATTTTTTAAACGTAACATTTATATATTAATATAAAATATATATATATATATTAATTCTTTATTAAATTTATATCATGGTTAAAATTACAGATATTATTGTAAAATTATCAATGAAATGGGCCAAAAATTCAAAATCAAAACATACATGAAGAACGAAGCTAGTATTGCCCAAAAAAGTGATTCTAACAAAGAATTGTTAATAAATGGGTGATAAAATACCATAATTAAATATATAT
The DNA here is from genome assembly GCA_963277665.1 of Viscum album. NCBI lineage: Eukaryota > Viridiplantae > Streptophyta > Magnoliopsida > Santalales > Viscaceae > Viscum > Viscum album. The sequence continues at coordinate 1,381,626,484 of OY728127.1, forward strand.
ATATATAGTGTATCAGATATTATTATGGTTATTAAATAGATATATAGTATACTTATATTTATTATATAGTATTTTTTGACACATACGAAGGAATTCAAACCCAAGGTAAGGGTTTCTCGTCTCAATATTACTTATATTAGACATATGTCATATTCACCACTTATTCCATTATTTTTTGTATATACTAAAACTTTTATATTTTATATCAATAATATCTTCATTTTCAAGATATTTAATGTTTCAATTAACTTTATTCTTTTTATGGGACTTACGATTCAAAATTTTACAATGTGGTAAGAGATTTATGTTTCAATCCCATTTTAATAGGGTTAGTGTATACTTGAATTCCCATTGAAGGAAATTATTTCATAATTTTATACTAAAAAACTTTAATTTTTTTCTCCTCTATTTAATAATGAACATATAAATTAATAGTTCCATTTTACCTCTCTTTGGTTTTTAAAATTTTTGAGAAAATGTTTTCAATAAAAAGATGGCATCATTTATCTCATCAGTTGAAAATAATTTTTCATCCAAAAACATGTTTTAAAAAATTGTTTCTAACATTCTAAAAAATATTTATTTAAAATATTTTTAACCATTTTTTTCTTTTTAAATAATTTTTTGAAAAGAATATTCATATCATTTTCCGAACATGTCGCATTTGGTTATTTTATAAATGTGAGAGGAATATTTATTATAAAGTTTAATGCATGTGAGGAATTTCCTTCCATCATGACCAATAAAGGTTTAAATAATTAGTTTATAGTTTTAAATGGTTTTTTTAAATAAAATTAATCTAAAAATATTTTTTGAACATTTATTTTTAAAAATATTTCCAAACTAAAAACATTATTTTCCTAGAGAGTGTCTTTAATGAAATTTTTATGGTATATTAATTCATCAGTGACATCAAAACGTTTTTATAATTATTATATACTAGAGATATGCCAAAATTATAGCATTATAATTATTTCTATTAATGTTTTATGATTATTTTTACTACATGTGTTTTAGTTTTATACCATTCATATCTCTCTGGATAGTTTACAATTATATTTATTGATTAGGGTATTCGTGAAAACTTCATATGATAATTTTTTTATAAGAATGTTTATGTTTATTTTTACACACCCCTTCCATATGAGGAATTAATTACAGTTAATAAGTTATGGGTGGGGCCACATATATACCCTCAATGAATTGGTAGGCCTCATGAGGAAATCAAGTGGGTGTTTTGGTTGAGGCCTTACCCATTTATGTAAGATGTCTTAGCATGAGGCCTTAACAGTATAGTTATGATGTCTAGCATTATGAATTACCTAATTATTATATTATTAATTATTTCAATATGATTATTTTATTGTTCATAATATCTATGGAAATTTTTATAGATTATTTGAATACAAATATTGCATTATTCGGTCATTATTTATTCCAATCATATTATTCTCAAGTTATTGAAAAAATAGAATGTGTTTAAGTTATTTACCATTCCATATTGATTAATCTTTCTTCCTTAATATCATATAATTTATTCAAAATATTAAGGATAATATGATTCAACCCCTTTTTTATGTTTATTTCCCCATGATTCCAATATGAGAATTAGGATTGATATGAAGGGTTTGTTGGTGGAAATAATGATGCACTTGAAAAAAATGTAATGTCCCATTATGTTTTCATTTTAAAATTGATATTCAAGTGTGTATCTATTAACCAAGACTACTAAACTATTCATTCCTATGTAATGTGATTCCTTACATCTTATGACCAAGTAATAATGAAACCACAGACTATTGGCTGCTAAGGTTAGGGTCTTTGCAGTTGGTATCAGAAGAAGTTAAGTGAAAACCTTGAAAACTATAATTAGGAAAACATATATTAAGAAACCTAAAACAATGATATAAATTTATAAAAAGTATTAAAAACAACCTAATTTTTTGGTAAGGTATATATTATGTGATTTTTCTAGAAAATAATATTTTGCTGGATACTAAAAGTGGATGTGGTTCTGGAATAGATGCATCTAAGAGTAATAACTCTAAAAAAGTCATGTTGGAATTTACTCGAACATTACATGGTTTATGAAAATGGGTCATAATATGAACCTTGATTGACAATAATATGGGATATACTTTGAATAATTCATATTTTATTTACAAACCATTATCATGGATTTTAAAATATTTTAATGACTTGAAAGAATTCCCATGAAAACGAGGTTTATGCTGATATAAGTAGCTATAAATAATTTTTTTTAATTTATGTTAAGTGGTTAAATAATTTTGGTATTATAAATTTTGTTTCATAAAGTTATTATCTATTATATTCCATTCCATTTATTGGAAATTATTTCTAGAATAATGAATATAAACCATATCAGTTAACATACCCCATGTATTAATTTCTCTCCTTTGAAATATAATGAATTTGGAGTTAGATATATAGATTAAACTAATCAAATTATAACCATATTGTGGAAACTCACTCATTTTATGAGAAATATCATTGCTCATAGGTTTAATCCTACTAATTCACCTCATACTGTAACAATTTTAGACCACTTTATTCATTATAATCCTTCATCAGTTAATGGCACTACAAATCTATTTCTTGCTAAGAAAAGGATAAGTTCCTTAGAGTCGATATTATCCATTTGGAATGCAATTAATTGGAGAAAGTTATCATGTAAGTATATCACCTCTCAAGTAATTTACATAAATGGTGGTTATTTATTCAAATCAATAAGGATAAATAATAAATAGAAAACATGTAACGAAATGATTTTAATGTAATTTTCTTGAAAAATAATTCTCCTTATGCGAAACAAGTGGATTTGGATAGACAATTCTTCCATCTAAGACAAAAGAAATACAAAAATATAACTAATTATAAATCCAAAATTACATGTTTATCAAGGAATGATATAAACTATATACATAATTAAAATAGAAATATGTATTGTTTCTTGTATGGCATTAAGACAATTTCCTAAGGGAACTAGTCTACCAATATTTATCGGCGTAAGATAAAAATTTATCATCTAGCATAAAGAAAGAGAAAAAACTCTCTATATATTAATACTTCCCAAAGGCTCATGTGAATAAAAGTATGATAGAGAAAAATATATAAAAATAGAATAAATGGAAGAAGGATTTCTTCCATTTGATTATTTTAGAAAGAAAAACCCGGGTACCTGATTGAAGGGAATGAGAGTATTCTACATGTGGGGAGAGAAAGTTTAACATAATCATGACTAAAAGGTCAAGAATGAATCTTCCAATGTGAGATTATTCACTAGTAAGGATATAAGGCACTATTCAAATGAATTCCTCAAGTGTTATTGTAATATAAATCAAAAGATGTTAAGGTATCAAGTTCAATATTGTTCTGTTGCTTCAAAAAAAGTTAAATGATTAACATTCTTGTGTTTGGATTCAAGGACTATGTTATAGTAGTATTTTATAAATTTTATTCTGGTTATAAGAATTTCAAAATGTATAGGAATTGAAGGAAATTATGTTTTCTTTAAGGATTTGAGTGTATATTTTGAATGGTATAAATGACCATGAAGAGTGACTTTGTGGAAATTTTAACTTCATGGAAAACACTATATTAAGGGAGGAAACCCCTTAATAAGTCCTCAATGTTGATATAATATTAAGAAATCGGATTTTATAAAGGTATCAGTAACCTTTAAGTTTGACCATACATTTGATTTTAAGGTAATCATGGGTTATTACAATTTGATAATGTTATAAGAATTATATAAATAATGTTTTGAAAAAATTAAAACATGCATACCGAGGGAAAACCCATCACATCCACTAAGGTTGTGTGGCTTGAACCCACAACTGAGGGGTAATAATGGTGTTGTTCATGACACTCTCCATTGTGTTCTTCTGGTTAATATGTCAATATTTTTACATAAATGATTTGAGATATTGATATTAATGTTTAACCAATGGTTTTTTTAGGTTTATAGATTAAGGTATTGTATTGGATGACTTATTCTAACCATTTTGGATTTGGAAAATATTCCAATACGTAAGGATTGACTTATCATTATTTTTTGGATCTTATGATTTGCTAAACGTTCATTTTAGTTCTTCGAGCATAAAAAATAATTTTTCGATACTCATTTCATAGAGTAAGGGATAAATGAATCACAAAATAAGGATGAAATTTTTCTAATCAAATAGAAATATATCAGGTAAGTACATATCTTTATATTCTTAGAGAGTAAAATAATTCCTCAACATTAAAAAAATGGTTATGATACAAAAATGTTATCATATTACCAGAATATCCAATTAATCAAATTATCTTTTCATTCATCATGGATTTATGGTTTTGAATTCCCTGAAATTCAGTTTAAAATTCACTTTCTTTGTATCAATGATTTCTATCACTATCTACAATTATTTAAATTTTATTTCATGTCCATATCATAACTTCCCACCAATGTTATCATACTTGGAAACCAAATTATGTTTTATTATAGATGTTCTTATTAATTTAATTTCTCTCTTATCAAGAGGATGTTTTATTTTCCATTTTTAGGATGTGCATTTCCAATAAATTTATTTGCAGATTTCAAACCCTTGATTACTGAGATCATGGTTAAATTATGAGGATGGAATATATTTAAGGGGTATAATGTAACCCCATAAGATTTTAAAAGGGGAACATCATGTTCAATAAAATATATCACATCCAACACCAATATTATAAGAGAATATAACACCCTAAGACTTTATGATATATTTATTTTTTAGTAAACTATGTCTCTTTTATATCATGGGATTCACAGAACATTTTTTTGAAATGAAATGCATCACTATATTAAAATATTTTCATTTAAATGTAAAATTTGAAACATAGATGTTAAATTAGAGGTTATTAATAGGAATCACTAAATTATAAAAATTATTATTTTTACACATGTAAAATAAATTTAATATTTATCTATTAATTTGTAATAAAATAAAAACAATTTTACATAAAAAGAAATGTTTTCTAAAAAATATTATTTTTTTATAAAAGTGAGTATTGTCACACATTCTGGACATGATTTAAATTTATTTTTAATTATTTTTATAAAATTTATTGGAAAAATAAATTTTATATTTTAAATATACATGTCAATATTTTCTTTGGGTGATTTTGTTTTAAAATTACTTAAATGATTAAGTTCATGATTAATAATAAAATATATTAGTTTTTATTTAAAAATATATTTTCATTTAAATTATTTAAAAAGATATTTGAATTGTTGATAATGTAAAATTATATCAATTATATAAAAATTTAAATGATTCATATAATTGGGGTCAATTATATGTTCAATTTCAAAATAAAAACTTTCCATATTTATGAGAAATGTTCTTTAGGAAACCTTGTTTTAATCATGCCATTGGGTCTAATTTTAAACTAAATTATTCCACTTTTATGAATTTAATTAATATAAATCAATTACATATTTTTATGCCACATATCAATATTATATAATAAGTTCAACCTAATTTTGGACTATAATGAGTATTGAAAATAGTAAAATAAATAATTACTGCAATTAATGTAAAAAGTGGTTTATTTGGGGGTTAAACTAAAATGATAAACAATAAAATGACCTAAAATCTTGTCCAAAACCCATTAGATGAAAATATTTCAACCTTATAACCTGTAACAGTCTAGAATTAATAAATTTTGTGGATTTTCAAGATAAAAACATGGGTATCACTTTTCCTTTTCAAAACTTCCATGTGTGTCATCTCCCCCACTTATAAAAGGTCTCTCACTCTCCTCCCCTCTTCATAGTTCCTAAATCAATTAATTCATACATTAATTACCCAAATATATTTCATAATTTCATACCCACAGCCAATTGGAATTAATTTTATTATTAATCTCTCTTATGAAGGCTATAGGTATTAACCTAAGAGTCTCTCTAAAGAAGAGGGAAAATTATTAAACGTGCATATTTATTTTATTTCTTCTTCAAACTCCAAAAAATATTATTAAAATATTCTACTATAATAACACCAATATACCATATTTTATGAGATATTATTATGTTAATTTAATTACCCATATCCATATCCACTTCCATAAATTGGGAAACAAAACTATTGATGTGTGTACGACACACTACTGCTTGGTGAACCGATGTAATTTTTTTTTCATCACCATACATGAAGATAAAAAATAATTGTTAATTTAACATATTTATAATATATTTATGATATTATTATAATTACGGGATTATTATATCACATATACCTTCTCATTTTTCATTCCATGTGGGATAAGATTACATCGCTCTTGAGTGTGGGTGATTATTGTCTCACGAAGTAATGTGATTCGTTTTTTACTAACGATTTACATGGAATTTATTAAGGATATAATTAATTAATATATGATATTTTTTTTCCTATATATATTTTTTTAAATATAATATCACATATAAATTCTTAACATACAATCCATAGGAATAAAATTACATTGCTCCTGTTTAAGTGTGGACAACCACCTCTATTTAGCGATATGAAATGTCTTTCATTTTATTTTTACAAAGATGGTAATCAGGATAAATTTAATTTATAAAAATGATATATGTTAAATAATAATGACTTAGTAAAGGTTAACTAATAATAATTTTCCTTTATTTTCATCCGTTTAGAAATAAATGAAAACAACGCTCATCGTACGTACGACCTACCATATCAAAGAATAGTGTAATCCATTTGCAATATATAACTATTATCGATTACTCTAAATAAATATATATTTAATAAATTTTAAATTTATATTTTTAAAAAAATATTTATATTATTTAACCGGGGTTAGATTAAAATTACAAACAATACCAAATCAAAATGTACCTGAAAACAATGTTGTTATTACCCAAAACAGTGATTTTAAAAGAAAATATTAATTAATGAGCAATAAAATACCATAAGTAAATCATATATGGTATGATATATACTATTATGTTTTCATAATAAATTAATAAAAAATAAGTATTTATTATATAGTAGGTTCATACATATACAACTGAAGTTGAACCTGAGGTAATGGTTTCTCACCTCACTTTTACTTCTGTGAGACATATTTCATAATCACCACTTATTACTTTTTCTGATTTATATACAAACCCTTTTTATTTTTTATATCATGAATATATTTATTTTCATGGTATTTAATGATTTATATATGTATACCTTTCAAGGGGCTTATGATTAAAAAGGTAGGAAAATAGTATGATATTTATGTTTCAATATCGTTTTTATCAACATAGTTTATAATTTATTTTTCATTGAAAGGATTAATTTTATAATTATCTAATAAAAAAACAAATATTTTTATCATATTGTTAATTATTAACTTTTAAATTAATATCACCATTTTTACAATATTTTGTACATAAAATTTTTGAGAAATGTTTTTTAAGAAATGATGAATTCATTTCTCTGTTTGTTAAAAAATCATTTTTCGTTCAAAAATATGTTTTCAAAAATGGTTTTGAAAATTCTCAAAACGTTTTATCGAGGAAATTTTTACCCTTTTTTCTTTTTACAAAAAATTATATGGAATATTTTGTTATTTTTTCCAAAGAAGGCATGTTTCTTTGAATTTACTAATAATGTGATATGGATATTTGTTTTAACATGTTTGCAATGTATGGAATTTTATGAAATCATGACCAATAAATTATTTAAATATGAATTTATAATTTTTCAAGGTCCTTTTCAATGAAAATTATTTTCAAAATATTTTGATAAATTTTATGTTTAAAAATATTTTGAACGTAAAAAAGTTATTTTCCTCAAAAAGGTTTTTAAAACCATTTTTATAGAATTTATATTTATCAAATACATGAACCCTTTTTTCAATTATGCTCTAATTGGGATATTTTTTAATTATACAATCCTTATTATTTCCATATATGGTTTATAATCAGATTTTCTAGGGGTGTATCAGTTTGATATCATTAATATTTCTCTGAATAATATATTACTATATTTACAGATTGGGGAATTGTTAAATTTTCATTTTCTAGTTTTACAATTTGAATGTTAATTTTGATTGTGTTCCACCCATATTATATGAGGAATAAATTGGACTTAATAAGTGATGGTCATGCCCACTATATCCCTATGATCCATTGATATGTCTCATGAGACCAACAATCTTAGGTTTTTGGTTGAGGAATTAACCATTTATGTAATATGTATGAGCACGAGGCAATAAATTTTGCATTCCCTAATTATCTGATTTGTCATTAATATCCGTTTGATTATTTTGTTATTCAAAATATTAGTTTAAATTTTCAATATCATTTTATTAAACATATGAAATTATTTTTTAATTACTTATTCTTGTCATATTGTTCTCAATTAATTGATTAATTGAAATGACTTTCAATTATTTTTTTGAAATATTGATTATTAATTTTTTATTCATGTATTTTTTCATACGCATACCCTTATGGAGAATTTTTTCTCACCACTTTGTTATTTTTATTTCCCCAATATGTTAATATATATATTATGATTGATATGTATTATTATTCTAGAGGAAATAATGAGGCACATGAAGAAATAACTCTGTTTTACTTTATGTTTTCATCATTAAAATGAGATTTTCGTATGTTTCTAGTTATAAAGACAACTAAAATATATGTTCCCTCATGATGTGATTACTTGTGTCTTATTAAAATATAATAATTTAACCACCAACTATTGGTTACCTCAATTTGGTTCATTATAGTTGTTATCATATGAATTTTAATCAAAAACATGGGAGCTAGATTTAAGAAAACATATATTAGGAAATATAACCCTATGATATAAATTGACTATAAGTATAATAGAACATCCTATGGTTTTGTTAAGTTATATATTATTTGGTTTTTTGAGTAATAAATCCCTCTATGGATATTGTAATTTGATTTCGTTCTTGAACATATGTACCTAGTGGTAATAACTCCAAAAAAGGCATGTCGAGCTTGAATCAAGTATTAACTGGTACACAAAAATAAGCCTTACTGTGCTCCTTGTTTGACACTCTCAGAGATATTCTATGGATAATTTAAAAAAAAATTACAAAATATTATAAAGGGTTTGATAATATTTTTATTGTTTAAAAATATTCCAAAATAAACCATTTTTATGATTATGTGATTAAATATTCATAAATTTATCAATTTATGTTAATTGATTCACTAGTTTTGGTATTAAAAATTATATTTCATAATTATATGATCTAATCTAGTTTATTACACTATTCGTAAATATTTTGGAGTGGAAGGAATATAAATTTTATCAATTTACATACCCCATATAAGGATTACCCTATAGGAAAGATAATGAAGATGGAGATAGAGCTATAGTTGGAACTGATTAGATTATAACCATATTATTTAAATTTAATCAGTTTATAATTAATAAAATTTCTTGTATAGATAATCCCATTGATCCACCACGTGGTGTAATAATTTTAGACAACATTATGCAATGGAAACCTTCATTATTCAATGGGGATAAAAATCCATTTGTAGATTAGAAATAAGTAAGTTCTTTAGGAAAGATATTCCTCAATTTGGGAACTAATTAAAGGGGTAATTTTTTCATGGTATTTTAACATGTATTAGGATATTTGGGACAATGGTTGTCATTTATTTAAAACTCTAAGTATAAATAAGAATGAGAAAAAAAATTAATGGAATAATTTTAAGGTACTCTTCATGGATAATTATTTTCCCTGTGAGAAAGAAGTGGATATGGAGAGAAAATTTAGGAGACTCTAATAAAAATGTTTCTAAGTATTAATCCTACCATAAAAGGATATCAAGGCATTCAGAAAACTACAAAAATAACACAAAGATAGAAATGTACTATTTAGTTGATGGGATTAAGCCAATTCATCGAAGGGCACTAGACTCCCAAACATTCTCATCGTATGAGGAAACGGTATCATGTGGTATAAACGTAGAGAAATAATTCTTAAATTCTTACAGATTCGAATGGATATAAGAGATAAAGAGGATTTCATATATATAGATAGATAACTGGAATAATGGAAAGAAGGATTTCCCACATGTGATAATCATGTAAAGAAACACTAGGGTAGTATCTTGAAGGGAATGAGATTTTACTAAAAGTGTACAGAAATAGGACCCCCTTCTCATTATTACAATGGATGGATAGAATATTCCAATGAGAAATGATTCATCTATAAGGATATGGGGAACTATAAAAATAAATTCCCCAGGCATCGCGGAAATATACCTCAAAATAAGCAAAGGGATCAAGGTCATTCACATTTTATTTCAATATACAATGTTTAATGATTAATATTCTTGAGTTTGGATTCAAGAATTATTTTATAGGATTATTTTATCAATGATATTTCAGTTTTAAAAATTATAAAAATTATAAATATTGTAATACATTACTTCTTCTCTATGAATTGGAGACTATTTTTTGAATGGAATGGATGACCTAGAAAAGTGATTGAACGGAAAGTTGAAATTATTTGAAAATACATGATTGAGGGACTATAACACTTAATATGTCCTTGATGTTGTGATAACAATGATAAATATGTTTTTATAAAGGTATTGGTAAACATTAACACTTATCTAACCTTTTATGATGAGGTAATCATGAGTTATTAAAATTTGGTAACATTATACAAATTATATTAATAGTTTTTTTTAAAAGGACAACATGAATGTCGAGTGACAACCCATCAAATCTATAAATTCCATTGAAATTGACCTCAAAAAAGAAGGTTTTCATGGGTATTGATCCTACCACTACCCTTCATGATGTAACTATAAATACTTCACTTTTTTAACATAAATTATTTGATGGATAAATATTTGTGTTCATCCAAGGGTTTTGTTGTGGTTTAGAGATTCATGTATTATATTAGATAACTTGTGCATTCCATTTTAGTTTTAGAAAGTATCCAATGATATAAGTAATGACTTTTAATTTTTTATAGATATTATGATCTGTTAAAAGTTAATTTTAGTGACTCATTCATAAAAATCATTTTTGGGTATTAATATCATAGAGAAAGAGATAGTGTGAAAATTTATTTAATCAAAACCAAAGGATGTAATTGTTCATATGAAATAATAATATTTCAAGAAATTACATTTCCTTATATTAATAGATAGTAAAATAATTCCTCAACATTATGAAAAGGATCTTGAAAAATGGTTTCATCATATTACCGTCATATCAGATGAATCCAATGGCCTTTTAATTCATAAAAAATTTATGGTTTTTAGGTCCTAATATTTACATTGATGATTTAATCTATTGTGGTTGTTAAATCCAAAAACATGTATCGTAGCCTCAAGGACTAGTTTTGAATAAACCCAGTATGCATCCCACCCAAAAGGAACATCTGGGTGTTGAGGATAAGGTTTCATAAAATTAATGTGTGATGCATGTAAATAATCGGATCCACATGAAAACACCTTCATTCCAAAGGCATCCCATGAGGTAAAATTACCTTGGGAATGATTGAATCATAAATTTATAGCCAAATAATATGGGCATAAGTGGATTGTTTTGAGAGAAAACCATTATATGCACAACCATAAACATGCTAGGTAAAAGCAGGGTCAAACCTAAAATGTTTCATGGTAAATCCCCATCAAAAAATGGATGGAAAGTGTGAAACCATGTTACATGTTATGGTAATTTTTCACAACACTTAATAACTATTTTGACTATATATTGAACCTCACCATAACACATTTGTGATGGATCTCTAGAGTACATAGTGTTTCTCTCCCTTTCGTAAACATATCTTCCATGATATCACACAACACAAAAATCCCATATACCATAAATGCTATATAACTTGTAGTAATGACCTCTCATGGTCCCCAATGTGTCTTTTACTATAATTGATAGTTCCTTATACCACATCTCTTATGGATATTTAGTCTTGAACAAGATAGGTTTTCATTTATGCAACCATTAGATATGTGGGTCATTGTCCATTGTGTGAACCCACACCTCCTAAATCTATGTGTTAAACTTTTACTGGAATCCCTCACTCGCACAACCCAATTTTCAATCAATATAATGAATTTTTTCACAATAACTTTTTCGCCCCTACCCAACACCCACTACACTTCAACCAAATTTTTTTTCTATTACCCTACCTTTTTCTCTATATCATAGGTTCCTTAATGCCTCTTTACCCTTAGAATAATCACCATAACATGGATCCTATTTATTGAAACACCTCTATGGTAGTGTCTATAACATGCCCCCCCCCCCACATAGTTGCATGATAAGTAGACACGTAATCCCAAAAAATTTGTATCACTAAGAGAAACAACTTACCTATATTTATTGATATTCATTTTGAAAAATTTTCCTCTAACCATGACATGGTTCCCCTAGGGGTGTATCCACAACCATGACTGAGTAACCTGATATAAAACTTCCAATATCCATGTGATATTCATACATTGTTAAACTATATGAAAACAACCTTAGAACAAGACATTTAACCATATTTTTAGCCCATGTTATGACCATGGGATTCCCCATGTAATGTCATCATGGGATGAAAACACCATGGATATCTACTCTAGGTATTATCCTCTCAGCCCCATGGACTCCTAATCTCGAAAACACATATGCATAAGAACCACAACATCAATCATTTATGCTCCTTCTGTGAAATTAGCATCCTTATCACATGACATTAAACTCCATGGATCATTAATGTCACATGAATTTAAACTACAACATCATAAATTTTGGGATATGATCCCTATCTTAAATAGGGTATATAGAAAACCTCCCTATGGTTCAATATCAACACCCCAACATCACCAAAAAACCCAACAATGAAATATCTCCCCTTGGGGACATAATTAACTGAATCCCCAAGTGTGAAATCTTTCACCCATAGGACACACTTAAACAAATACTGAGTGTTAAATTTCTCCCCCTTGCGTTCACACTTCACCAAATCACAGGGTTGAAATATTTCCTCCTAGGGATGCAGCATAGAAAATCTTAAGTGTTAAATTCTTCCACATGGGGGCATGTTTTAATATTTCCTATGATTCACATCTCCCCCCTCCAGAGACACACTTCACCAAATTCCAAGTGTCAAATCCTACCCATAGGGACACACATAACCAAACCCTCATGTGAGATCATCTCTTCCCTGGGGATACACATGACTAGTCATATTTCCCTGTAAGATGTTAAACATGTGACCCACCAATCCCCACAATACATAAAACATGTGACCCGCATGATAGTTCTACACCATACAATAAACATGGTATGCCTGTGGTAAAAAAGCCTCATAAGTCTACACCCTTGGAATCAACTACCATGTGGCCGACATGAAATAACTTAGGTTACTAGCCTAAGATTAATCATCTGAGAAGAATAAAACATCAAATTTAGAAAAATTATATGTTCCCAATAAACCAAAAATCTAGAAATGATAAAAATGTGCAATGTTATAATCATTTCTGACTGAAGGATTATTCCATGTAATGAAAAAAGATTCCTAATTAATTGGAGTCCACACTGAGATGGAACTGGGAATTTTTTTCATGAACATTACTTAAATCTATGAGGCATACCCACACTATGAAATGATCTCTAACGAACAATCCATTGAAGCAGGAACCAACATCTCACCATCCTCTTTTGATCAAGGAGTTAACATCTCTAACTAGAGTGATAGATGTTTCCAACCTTTCGAAAGTAGTAATATGGGGAAAGATGTAATGTGTGTCTCTGTAAAGTAGAAGGATCGAGAATAGGTTGAATGAAATAATTGTAAAAAAATGGTGTACCAGATTTGAAACTCCTATCCTTCAAATATATGAACAAGTAATATATAGGGACCATCATATTTTTTTTGTCACATGATCATTATATTTGGTAAAGTGTCCCAGAAAAAAGATGTCGTAGTCCCATCATGAATCTCTCTTATGACTTAGGGTAGATAAAATTAGGCATCCTTGATTTTTGACATCATCAGAATGCATCCATCCTCTATTTTATGAAGAATATATGTTACTGTGCCATTAGGAATCACTTTAATTTTATCTATACGGATGGATGATTCCACGTACCTTAAAAGACTCAAACTATAAGAAACTAGAAACATAATTCCAATAGGAATGAGTCATGGGAATTATTGGTGTACTAATATCTTTCAACTATATTCCTATAATGAATTCCACTTGTACTTCAACAACTGGTTTCCCATGCCATTTTCACCCTCCAAGATCATCCAAAGAATGGTGATTGATTCACTTGTTCACTGATATGAATAAAATGTGGTCATTTCCACTAGATATATAGCCTTCCAAGATCTTGAGGCATCAACACCTCATTGACACTACCTCCCTCGTTGTCCGTGATTGGGGAAGCCGTCCCATTCCAATAGAAAATGATTCTTGAGCCTCTCCCAATACAACATTTATAGCTCACTTCCCTGTTTTGATGAGGTATGGGATGTTTGATATGTACCCATCATGACCAATGATCAGAAGCTACCTAGGATGGCTCCCAACATGCTATGTAAATTACAACACCTACTAGTCCCATCGGTCAATGAGTGGGATCACTCTATCCCCACTCCACTGGGCCCATTCTAGAATATTTGATTCCAATATAGGGGGAAGACCCCAAACATGCCCCATCAAAATGAATCTTCTACAACTCCATAGTTCCTTTCCACCACTGGTGTATCACATCAGATCCCCGTAATAGGTGAACAATGATATACCTTCACCCTCTTGGGATTCATATCCCATATACCTCTAAGGAAATAGTGTGGAACTATCATAGTTCTTAGTGATGTCACATGATGAGAAATACCAGTGTTAAGGTCCTCCACACACCACCACCAACCAACACTAAGGTCCTCCCCATATTAGTAGCATACCATGATCTTAATAATCATCCTATGAAAGTAGGTATTAAATCCTTCATAGGGTCCATTTTCACATAATAGGCTAGAATGTGCATGGAAGGACCCATGTGACTATCAATAGCTCAGTCTTGGATAAGTATTGTGTCATTAAATGTGGGCCCTTAGGAATCATATTTTAAAAATAAACATCTCAAAATTTGTGGTGATTGATGAATAAATGAGGGATCCTTCACCACCACTAGTAGAGATAGTGGAAAATCCTATCAAACTAGGCATAAAATCCAAGAATTTAAGGTCCAAATGACTCCCAAATACCTTTACATGTACTTATAGTCAGAGAAAATTATGGCCTCCTTCCAAGGACTCAAAATGTAACCTTCTAAATCAGAGTAAGTTTCCATACTCTATTCATCTATATTATAAGTTGGAGTGGACCTAGTATCTATTTTGATTCCCTTAGGTGATGGTCATAACTCTATTGATACTAAAATGGATTTTTCTAACCTTGTACATAATTATGTTTTAAACAACCCAATTTTTATGGATGTTATCATAAAGAAACCTCCACATATGAGATAAATTTAATCATGTTGTTTATATTTGACCCATGTGGTTCTTCCACTCTAGAAAAATTAGTAGAAATGTGTATCTATGTTAGTGGTTCCACCCTTATGCCGCACTGCTCCAACCAGGGATTAAGTCACCCATGAGTAGGGTCATCCCCCTAGTAGTGAACAAGAGTACATTTTTAAATCATGGATTATGACCACCTATCAATAATCTTATGGACACCTATAGAACCGTGTTTTTTATCCCATAGTCCCTCAATGAGGAATAGGCATTTTTTCATAATGTCTTTTGTAATGATTCATTGCCATCAGGACTATCAACTAACCTAACCAAGAATCAATAAGTACCTTGATTTCATTCACTAATAAAGCAATAGTGTTGAGATCATACAATTTCCAATATGTTAATGCCTGAAATCATATGTCTATCACTAAAATATTCAAAAACAATTTGTGTTAGGATCCTTGTAATCCTTAATGGGGTAATGAAAGGGTCATATAAATAAGTTCAATTCAGAGGCAAGCGATAGTATGTTTCCATCCCTTTTAGCCATAATATATGGAAATAACAGGCCTTTCAATCAAGTCATCTTAATGATAGAGATGTTTTCTCCTTCACTTCCTCCATGGTGAATTTCATCTCCATCAACCCTCTAGAAGATCAGAGAAATATGTCCCTTGATGGGGATCATGATAGGGAAAATCCACTTTATTTTAAGACACAACACTAAGAATACCCACTAAAGGTGGTCATACTCATTTTCAAAGACCATTTATAGGGCTTGATATTCCCTCCAATGAGTTTTTTTCAACTTTTCATCAATATATAGATAAGATAAAGGACCATTTTGAGCTCATCGACTCATCAAAGGTTTCACCAAAAGCTGATTCAAGACCTAGGATAGTCATATTGTTTTAATGGATTGGGGAATATAAAAGGAACACCACTAATCTTATTGTTGAGTAACTCCATGACTCTAGATAATTCATTAGGGATGTTGATCGCATCTATTGGTGCACTTAATCCTTCTTGGCTATGCACCTCAATTTGAATGTGGGGGCACAAGACACCCATCTAGGGAAGAGGTCAGGTCTATGGAAAATGATTGAAATATGAGTTAACAAACCTTACTTAGTCGTGTGATTATCCACCTCATGATCGAGGTTATTATTCTCCCCTATTAGAAGAACCAATCAATGCATTTGTGTCCAAAAACCATCTTCAAGGTGATGTGGTATTCACTATCATTACTCGTCCTCAGGCTATGTAAACCCGATAGGTGGTGATTCAACATAAAGTATAACCACACCTAATATGGTTAGACCATGTTCAATGAGCCCCATAATTTAGACATCCCAACTTCACCCCATTTATGATATGGGTGATCAACAATAGCAATTATACTAATTTTCCTCAATGCGAGGTCTACTGTTTGGGACTCTAAAATAGCAGGACGCATCCATCCTTTGATGATTTTTCCAAATTCCAAAAGGTACTGTGTTCGTTCTGTACTATCAGCTTCCCATATGGTCAATTTATTATTGGGTGGACCTCCTTAGATATTTCCTCTAACATTTTATCTCTACCTCATGCAGAAATGAATAGGAAGCCTCTTCAAATGCAAAGAGACTCGTGATCCATGGTTCACTGAATTTTTCTACTAATGGGACTCATGTATTCTCTCGACATGGCACTTTTTAGGACTATATTATTATGATGTGTGTAGATAAAATTATTCATTAGTTGGTCCCTATACTCATATCCTTAAACTAACATGGTAGATTTTAGGATTTCTTCAGAAAATATCAGTCATGGGAAGAAGCCTTGTAGTGGACCAAAAAAAGGTTACACCCATTTCCCATTTTGGATCATATAAGAAGGCCCATGAAATAAGATATAGCTTATTCTATACATGTAGAGTCCATTAATCTGTTATATTTTATGGGACATCTATCAGATGAGCCTCCTCATGTGTATCACCACCTAGTACAGCCTCTTCAAGGATAGACACAACCACGCAATGAGAATGGGGATCCATACCTATATCATGGATAGGCTCCCAGTGTTAGTTTCAAAAAATTTAATAACTACGCCTATTCATTTAAATAAGTTTTGGTCCCATGATATTTTATCTATTCCCTGTAAAATATAATCCCAATGTTATCATAATTCATGAGACCCCAAGAGGCTAAACTCACTGGTCATGCTGATCACTCCTCATATCACAGAATCCTTGGATACACCATCAAATAATTATTTTTCTTCATGGATTTAATCCAATACCAATTATATCTTGGCCTAATCAAGTTGGTATATGTTCCAATGCAGGTGTAAAATGTCTCAACTGACCCCAGTAATGATATTGAAGACTCTAGTGTGTAGAAATAGTTTCCCAACTATGGTATGTGAATGTAAAATGACCCATTGGCTCATAAGATAGTCACTTGTGCCCATGGTATCCCATTTTACTTCTTATTTATGATAGAAATTCTCTTGATTACTAGTAATCCTTTTAATATTACCCCCATGTCTGTGTTTTAGCCTCCTAAGTCTCAGAAAAATATATTTCAAAAGAATGAAGAAAATTCACGTCCCCCACTCATACAAAAAACTAGTTTGTATCCTTGGGAACTTCATACATCTTATGTTAGGATATTATCCTTGTTTTCACCCAATTATAGGCTATTCCATGGATGAGGAGTAAGAATAAACCACCATGAATGCTATTGAACTTTTGGACTACTTCACAATTCCAAAAGCTGATGAATGACATGTGAACCCCTTAGTTAACATTGACTAACATCAATTAAGGATTGATAGGGGACATGAAATAAATTTGATTTATCCAGCTAGCACCTCAAAAAAATTGTTCATGCTACTAAACTATGCACTAAGCCTATCCTAGAACATAGTAATCCTAGTCCTCTCGGCTTTCTCAGTTGGGTGTGACCCAGTATCTGACTATATCGGTGGACTTTATGAATCAACCATGAGTGTGACATGATTAGTCTGGTCTGTCCAGGGCCTGAACTTATCCAACTGACACCCATCCATCAGTTGCTCAGAGTAGACGAGCTAGCTAGAAATGGAATATCTTTAGTACTAGACATACCCCATTACCTCATCCAATATCATTTGTTGTACCCCCTTCTAAGGAATTCCCCAATGTGGTCCAAAATATGCACATGCCATGTAATAATGATGTAATAAATCACCTCTCCATCATACCCCTATGTATTTTTATTCACAAGGAAATAATCCATTAAAAGAAAATATGTTAGGCCTTTTCAAATTCCCTGAAAATACCCCCTTCAATTTGAAATTGTCATATATTCGAATGATTCCTACTTCCTAGTGGATGACGATAAAGAGGGGTATCAATAAAATATCTCATTCTGTTTAAAAAAATAGGTTTTCACCATTTAAGGGAACATATGATCACTATATATCATATTCCAATTCAATATCATGGAAATCATTCCTCACATAGTGAATATCAGCTATGGGATCAACCTCATCTTTATATGGATGCTCCATAAGTTGGAACTTATCCAAGTAGGTATGACTCACTTCAGACTAATAATTTAGAGGTATTATAAGATTAATAAGAAACCACATGGAAAAAATAAACTAAAGGCTTAGTTTTATGTCTTGGTATTAAGAACTATCTTTATGGTAGTCTCATAGGATACCACCTACAACATGTTCCTGGGAAGTCCCTAGCTTCATTTTCATATAGTGGTCCCTTCATCATAACTCTTATGCCTCAAGTATCTCTAATGTTAAGACCATATCAGGATCTTGAGAAATTTTTTATCTTCTTATACTCTAGTAATTTTTAGATGACCCGCCGGAAGGGTGAATTTAGGGTTACCTCTAGACAATTTATTGTCTTTGTCAAAAGATATAGAGGCATCAAGGTAGGCCTAGAGAAAATAAAGGAAATCAATCAAATTTCGACCCCAATTAATCTATAGGAACTGTGAGTCCTCTAAATATACTTATACTACATATGTAAATTTTTTGGACATGTGATCAGTTAGTGTAAGACCTCTTTGAGGTTCACAATAGTAGGCAGTGCTTACCTATGGGATGAGGACTGTTAGATTGGATTTGATGTTACTCCGTACTACATATTACATCCTCTATTCTAATGCCACCAATTTCAAGAAATCCATTGGTCCTTTACATGATCACTCCAAAATGATTATTTAGTGCCATTATGTCCTATAAAAATAATAAGGGTAGCTAAAATATTCTATAATATCTCAATCAATTTCTCCTCTACAAGGATTCATATACTCCCTTGTTGAGAAAGTGTTCTTGTGTTGTTATTCATAGTGTAGAAGTTTTAGAATAATTTAAATCACTCTGAGATACATTAGGTTTATTGAGTAGACCAGTTAAAGTACATCCTCAATCACCCCATACTGACTGGAAGATTGGAACACTGGGTGGTAGACCTCTCAAAATTCAACATCACGTTTTTCATGAAAAATTTCATCAATGGTGAGGAACTAGAAAAATTATGATCCACAAATCCAGCTCCTAATGAATTTCCATTTGATGTTAATTTCCTAGATAAATCTATTTTATTAGTGGATCGGGATATACTATATTAGAAGATTCATTTTGATGGTTCCTCCCAGAGGTCAACTGATAGAAGTATCCACAACCCCAAGCTCAATAGGTTAGGACAGTGGATCGTTTTCACCACTCTAGAATAGGCCATCATTCCATAATCTTTCCTTTTGTTAAAATAATTCACCAAAAATGTGGCATATTATCAGTCTCCCATTATTGGTCTCAATTTGGCCCTCAAAATTGATTTCCTCTATTTACATGTGAAGGGAGACTCTCAACTAGTCATCAAGAATATCAATGGTGACTACATCATAAGAATGATAGAACATGCACCCCAACTAGAATGTGATGGTCATCTAATGGATTATATTCCTTCAAAGGTTAATGTGACCCATGTTTCTTAGTCATTGAATGGTCAAGCCGATGCATTGGTATTCATTGTTGTGTCACTTGAAGAACCTGACTAGGAATACATGGTCATCCTTATGGAGAATTATAGTGTCATCTATCCTTCCACCCAAGACGATGGAATCCAACAAGTTTTTCATCTAGCTTCCAGTACTTATGTGCCAAGACCCTCAAATATCCCAATAATCAATGAAATTACTGATTGGATTAATCCATTTGTTGTGTGTATACAATGTGGAATTATTATATTAGAGTATTCCCAAAGTGCATGAATCTGCTTCTGTGTAGCAATTTTACACTCTAGAGTGGGCCTACCCTTGATAAAAAAATCTACAGGTGTGGACTTGATGGGATTTTCTTCCATTTAAACTAATGTGATTAGATACCTTAGGTCATGCAGTAGTTCCAGGCCAGATATTGTGGCCCCCATCAAAAAGTATTGAAACTCTCCCACTTAAATATTGATTTACCTTTGACCCACCATTATTTATAACTTCATTGAATTATACAAGAGGTTTAGAGTGTGTCAAGTCCATGATAACTTTTTACATCAACTGCAAAACATTATCCACACTACCAAGTATTCTTTTCCCTTTTTAATATGGGGAATCAAATTTTTTGGGGCATACCAACCAAAGATATATCACCAGCACGTGCTAATTTTGACTGCAATAAACTTATTTTCCAAATGGTTCAAATTAATTCCCATTAATGTAGTCAAAACATAGTCCATGATTGAGTTCATTAGTACCCATATCATCCATTGAGTTGGGCTTCCTTACACCATTCCTATAGACAATAAAACCAACTATTGGGATTCCGAGTGAAGAAATTGCATGCCAAGTATGAAATCTAGTTTAACCATACTTATCACTACCATGCATAGGAAAATGGGAAAATTTTGGCATTCAACAACACCCTATGTAGAATCATGATATAATAGTGGGCTAAAAAATATTTAGAATGAAAATCCCCCCAACACCCTATGGGAATATTCGATAACAACTCAAAATTCAACCTAGGTGACCCCATTCCCCTTGGTGGGTGGAATAGAGATAGTCTTAAAAATTGAGGTTTGGTTTTTTCACTCTGAATTACTATTTATATCCAATAGACACCAGATATAATGGTAGGAGTATATAAATATAATCTAGGGTCCCTTAAGTAAAATAGTATTTATTCCATGCATATATTATAGAGGCTCCAAAATTGGATAATGAGAACATTCCGCAACAAATTCCACCTCTTCCCATTCCTTTAGTGTTTTATGGTGTTGGCTCTTAGAACACAGATGATACCAAGTAAAAAAGAATATAAAGCTAGGTCTGAAAAGGGAAGGATTCTACAATATTCATATGTTATATTCTAATGTGTCAAACTCTTTAATCAACAAGGTTGGATAGCATAACAAACCTCCCACTAACACAAAGTTTCTCAACCAGTAATTTTCATAGAAATATTCTCAAATCTATATGACCTTACACTACAGTAGCGAGGATCCAATCTCTATGACTTTAATCTAATAGTATCCCCCATAGTCTAAGAAATATGACCATAAACTATTCACAATTTTTGGGGTCTTCGATCCATGATATTAACCTAGTAGCATCTATTGTCTGATTTGTACAACATTAAATTGTAGATCCTAACATCCTCACCACATAGTGTTAAACTATTTCCTTACCCTATGCATTAAATGTGGGATACCACACATACCAAGTGTGTGTAACACCCCGAGATTTTATGAAAAATATTCTTTTTAATTTCATTAATGTCTTGTGTTATAAGCTACACCAAAAGGAGCTTACTCAACACACATCCTTGACTTGCCTTTCATTACACCAAATCGCGACTTTCCTTGATAGCGTGTGTAGTACGCAATACCGAGTTTCACTAAACAACGATATGCTATTAAAATATTATTAAAACTAGCCGTTATGAATAGTAATAACCACTTTTTGAAATTTTGTAAATTTCATTTTTCAAAATGGACTTCATTTTTGGATTCGGAATATCTAAATTAGCTTAGGGTGAAATTTTGGTGATTTTCAGAGAATTGTCATCTTTTGATGAATAGTGAAAATTACTAAATTTTAATTAAAAACAAATTTTTCAATCGAAATAATTAATAGTGATAAATTATTAATTTGAGTGGTTTTAAAGTATATTTAGAATATATTTTTACAATTTAATACAATTTTGGTCATTGGATGTAATTTCACATTTAAACCAGACATAAACAAATGTCAATCTTTTGATAGTTATTATCTCTTAAGAACACGCTATTTGTTTTGACGACGGGAATTAATTTTTAAATTAATTAACGAAACTGATATGTTTTTAATTTGGTAAAATAGAAATAATTTTTGAGTTCATAATATCAAATATAACTTAGGCCTAATTTTTGGTATTTTTCTGAAAACTTTCAATTTTTGATGAATTGTGAAACCACTAAGTGGTAGTTAAAAAAAACTGAATTTTTCATAAAACTTAATTTTACCGCTTCTGTGAGTGGAATTTCAAAAATCCGAGAGACACGATTGATGTCAGTAAGTAAAATGTGGTTCAATGAGATGAAAATAATTTTTGGTGAATAGTAACTTTTTACTTTTATTTACCACGGTTAAAAGTAAATAGGGTAATTAAGGGTAGAAATGATATTATTATTACCCTAACACATGTCCTAATTCTATTGGACAAGTTTAATTCGACCAAAAACAAACTTAGGAATAACATATGACCATTTAGGCCCACTTGGATTAGATTATGACATTTATTATTTATTTATTTAAAGAAGGGTTAAAAGAGTTAAAATCAAAGTTTATTTACTAAAACATTTTTAATATAGGGTTATACATAAGATAAATTCGATTGTAAATATTAATTAGAAAGCTAAAAATATTTCCTACATAATGGTATTTTATTTGTAATTTTTAGACATTAAATAATTTAATTTATTTATGACACAACGATGATGCAGTAATTATCTTATTAATGAAATATTAACATAATTGATGTTATAAATACTCAAATAAATATAATTTGAGACTTTTTATGAATTCCACTAATTTTCTAGGTTAATATGACATGTTAGTATTGATTTAGTTAACTTTTTCGAACTTATCACTCTGTTAGGATTTTCACAAAAATCAATTACTAAATAGTGTCAAAATTGACATAAAATAGCTTTTAAAACAAATATTATATTATTAATTATTATTTTATTCCTAAAAATATAAGGTTCAGCCAAATGACTTAGATACGGTTATATATATATATAATAAACAACTTGGGGTTCGTTTTGCTTCTTATAGTAAGTTTATTAACCTTATAGGGTAAGAACACAAGAAGACACGGTAAAGGTAAAATTATTTAACTTAATGTTAAATATAAATGATAAGGTTAAAATAGGAACTTAACCTTGTCTAAATTCTATTGGATGAGAGTATTTCGACCCATCCCCACCTTAGCTTCTAAATTTATCAATTTGGAGCTATTTATAACCGAACTTGACTTTATAATAAAATAATATTTTTAGTTTTCCCAAAGGTGCCCCTCTCCTCCCTTATAAAAGGGAACCTCCTCCCTCTCTTCCTCACACAACATTGAGCCTTCATGCTCGGCCAACCCCGGCCAAATTCTCCTCTCCACTTCCCTAGAAACATCTTAGATGTTCTGGTCTTCCTCAAAGACCAATTTTAGTGCCCTAAGAGGAGGTCTCAAAGAGGCGCTTCAAAGAAGAAGTAATTTCCGTTACCGATTCTTTCAACTTTATTTCTTCTTCCACTTCTTCTTCTTAGGTTGTTTCATTATGAATTAATAACATCAGTATCACTCATATACTGATATGTTATTATAAGTATGAAACAACCCTATTTCACCATCTATCCTTCCTACGGAAAACAAAATCACCGCACGTGCGTACGTACGGACTACCGTCTCCACGACGCGATGAGATTCATTCTCCATGTTAACCATTTAAGAATGATTATAAAGTATATATAAGAAATAATAATGAAATATATGAAATTATAAAGCTACTGGATTTATGTGTATATATAAGTATGTCATCTACTTAATTCCACTCAATTCAATAAGGAAACGAAAACAGCGTTCATGCGTACGTACGGCCTACCGTCTCCATGAACGGTGTATTTCTTTCCATTTATCGATCCATTATATATATGTATATTCTGGATATATATTATATATAAATCATGTTTTATATTCTATAATTAAGCAATAATGATCTATTTAATCATATGAATAATTACAAGTTAAAACACGAACGACAAATGAGACGATTTTACCCAAAACGCTACTTTAACATGAATTTAAAAAATAACGGGTAATATAAAGTCATAAGTGAACCATATATGATATAATAACAATGAATATGATTCTTTAATAAGTCAATGACATTATTTAAATCATTATACAGGAGTTTCGGACACTTACGAAGCAAATCGGACCTAAGGTAAGGGAAATATCACAATCTCATTTTTATCCGAGATTGTTTATACTTTAGTATTTACTGGGTGTATTTTGTCAGCCACATCCATGTTTCCTCAACATGTAATATTATTTCCATCCACCTAAAATTGTTTAAATCCAATTTTACCCTTCGGTGAGTTTTTAGTAAAATATATGAAAGGAATCTTTTGTTATTTTTCGTATGAGGTACTTTTTGACTTTTTCGACAAAAGTACGAAGAATGTTTTTTTTAACTTATACGGAACGAACGGATTTTTACTATTTTATAAAGCCTTATTTTCATGAATCATCCTATAAAATATTTCATGAATATTTTCAATAAAATATCTTTCTTTTAAAATTGCATGATGTTTTGTGAAAAGAAATTGATTTTGAAGAAGAAAGGATATTTTCCTCAAGAATTCAATTCAAGTGTTTTATCAAAATTATTTTCCATCTAAGATAATAAAGGGTTCTGTTTCTATCCATATTTTTACATTGATTTGACTATGTTGTGATGGAATTATGTTTATGAATTCCTTTATCTTATATGAATGGTTTTATGATGTCATGTTGTTTAAGAATCCCATTTTTATTACATGGGTTATACAATGATGTATGATTTATGATTTTGTGGCACACATAAGAATGGTATAATTATGAGATGGGTGGGACCTATATCTCCCTCCAATGCATTGGGTAAATATTTTATATCTCATGAGATAGACATGGATGGAATGGTAGGTTATACCGGTTCAGTGAAACAGGACTGAAACGAGGGTGACTCGGTTCAGAAAGGAACTTTATCCACTAAGATAGTCTTGGCAATGAGTCTTGACTAACAAGAAATGATTCTCTATGATTATGTGTGTATGCCACAAAGTTGCATGTTTTAAGTTATGATTATTGTGATTACATGTCACTGCCATGATTTATCCCATGTTATGAAATTATGCTCTCTTTTGCAGGTTAAGATTTCCAAAATGTTATCTTCTTATGAATATGATGTGATTGATATATATTTTGTTTACCCTTACTGAGCATTTGAGCTCACCCTTTTATGTTTTCTTTTCCCCAGGATATAAAGAAAGGTTTTAGGTAAAAAACGGAAGATCTTTATAGGAGATGTTGAAGATCTTTCACCACGATTATAAGATTATATTCTGAGTTTCCAAAGACACTAAACTATTACGATCCTTGTGTGTGTGTGTTTTGTTATGTACTAAGTATTCCGCAAAAGTAATGTAATGTATATGTACGTTAAGCTTTGGGTCTCTACAGTTGGTATCAGAGGAAAGGTTTAGTCAACCTTTCGAAACTAGGATGCGAAAATGTTAGTGAAATCCCTAGAGATGTTTCTATGGTATGTCTAGGGATGTCCCTAAGGTTAAGTATACGTATAGGTTATAGTACTAGAATTACACTAACGATCATATAATTAAACCTAAGATGTTACATATTGAAGGTACTCCCCCTTTATTATGTTGTTTTACCTAGCATGATTTTTGCCTCTCACACTATTCTTTTTGGGTTTTAGACGATGGCTGGAACCCGAAAGAACCGTGTTGATCAATGCAATGGAAAATGCAATGATTGTCCTCCTGAACAAACAAATGTTATGGGAGATGGAGTGAAAAATCTTATTGCTATACTTACACAAGCTATGAATCATTCTGGACTTCCAAATGAGCAGAGAAGGGAACAATATTCTATTGACTCCTTCATGAGGCAACGTCCACCTTCTTTCAGTGGGTCTTCCGATCCACTTGTTTCTGAACAATGGATCAGTACCACTGAAAATATATTTTCAGTTCTTCAATGTTCTGAACATGATAAAGTCATCTTAGCAGTATATCGTTTAGAAGGTGAAGCTGATCAATGGTGGAATCTTATCAAGAATACGAGGCCAAGAGATGAAATTGAGTCCATGGAATGGGACGAGTTCAAGAACTTTTTTTTCAGTAAGTACTTCCCTCGTATTCTTAGAAAAAAGATGGTAAAGGCGTTTCTTGAGCTGAAGCAGAAGGATGATGAATCTGTTGGTATATACAAAGCAAATTTTACAAGACTTGCAAGGTATGCATCTGGCATTATCATCCAACCTGAAAGTAAAGTTGATCGATTTTTCAGTGTCTTAAAACCAAGTCTTCGAAGGGCATTAGCTATAAGAGACTTCAGTAGCCATGAAGAAATTGTGTGTTGTGCTATCAAGGTAGAAATGGAAGTTGGTGTTACATATCCATCTCATGGTTTTGACAAGAAACGAAAGATGGATTTCAAGGAGAAATCTCAAAATAATGGTGAAAAGAAGATGAATGTTTCCTTATGCACAATGTGTGGAAAGAAGCATGGTGGAGATTGTCTTAAAGGGACTAGAAAATGTTTTAAGTGTGGAAAAGAAGGTCATCGAGCAGCTGAGTGTCGAAGTAATGGAAAAAGGGTTTCTAATGATGTGAATAAATCAAACACTGCAGAGAACGCACCACCAACACTTCAATGCTTCAAGTGCAGGGAAATGGGGCATTATGCTAATAAATGCCCTAATCCAAGGGTTAGTGATGATCGAAATGAGCAACCGCTTAAGGCAAAGGACAAAGGGAAGTCACATGTGATCACTATTGGTGATGTTGAATATGACAACGATGTGGGGGAATTATTAAGAGTTTATGTAATGGGATTCCAAAATAATGTTGTATCATAAAGTATTGGAATATTTATGTATTGGTCTAATGTGGTATTCAAAGTGATTGAGATATTTTTGGAAATAAGATGATATGCGCATAATGAAGGGAAAACGAGAAAATGAAATGTTTAACAGTATTCATGAGCTCATGATTGATATAAGGACTAAGTGATATCATGGTTTGAGTATATAGAATTTTGAGGATTTTGGTATGTGAAAAGTGTTAACTTTCAACTGCATTCAAGTTTTCACTATGGTTCAATGGGTATTCAAGGGAGTACAAGATTAAGGCCTTTGAATGTTTGGAATGTGACCAACAAGATATATCTTATGATATATGGGGATCAACGATGGTATTAAATCTCTGAGAGTGGACTGCAGTATTATAGATAAGCCTAAAGATTGGAATGGATTATGTTGGACATAAGTTAGTATTGTTTGTTTTTTTTATATTGTTGATGGGATTTTATAGTAATATAGTTTTAGAAAAAGGACAACCTACAGGACGGGCAACATCCCATTGCATCGGACAAGGCTGTGGGAATCGAACCCACAACCGAAGTGCGACTGGCCTTTATCGCTTACCACTGGCCTACAGGAATTCCCTGTTTAGTAGAAACTAGTTTTATTATATTAAGCAGTATGATATATGAAGTATAAGTCCATTTTAGGAACTTTATATGATTAATCTCACTATAGATGGACTTATGTATTTTTTGATAACTTTTCTAACCTTTTGTTTGAGACAGATGGAATTAACCATCATTCTATCACATGATCTACTAACACATTACGAATGACAAATTCAACTTCATTTCTTTAAGAGATGAAGTGGAAATTGTCCAAAGAACGACAAACGGTGAGACTATACCAAAATCACGAAAGTATTTCTTCTAATTCGAATTTCATCAACTTTAGGGAAATGATCTTAAAAACCAAAATGTTGTCCTAGTGCTCTTATATCTGATGAATCAGATGGTACCCTAGATCATCACAAATTTATGGCTTTGTGATTGATGTCTTTTCCATAGCCATGTTCTCTACCACTCTCCATCAGAACATGATGGTTATATTTCTCTCCCATATCCATATTTTCACCTATGTAGAAACCCAGTGATTAGTTTATTTGGGTAACCATTAAGTTTCATACTTCTGTTTTTAAAGATTAGTATTGGTATTACTTTTTACGATGTGGGTTTCTATCAAAGAAACTTTCGAATAGTAAACCATTTATAACCCCCGACGAATTTCGAGGGAAAAATTCATTTTAAGGGGGGTAGAATGTAACACCCCGAGATTTTATGAAAAATATTCTTTTTAATTTCATTAATGTCTTGTGTTGTAATCTACACAAAAAGGAGCTTGCTCAACACGCATCCTTGACTTGACTTTCATTACACGCAATCGCGACTTTCCTTGATAGCGTGTGGAGTACGCAATACCGAGTTTCACTAAACAACGATATGCTATTAAAATATTATTAAAACTAGCCGTTATGAATAGTAATAACCACTTTTTGAAATTTTGTAAATTTTATTTTTCAAAATGGACTTCATTTTTGGATTCGGAATATCGAAATTAGCTTAGGGTGAAATTTTGGTGATTTTCGGATAACTTTCATATTTTGATGAATAGTGAAAATTACTAAATTTTAATTAAAAACAACTTTTTCAATCGAAATAATTAATAGTGATAAATTATTAATTTGAGTGGTTTTAAATTATATTTAGAATATATTTTTACAATTTAATACAATGTTGGTCATTGGATATAATTTCACATTTAAACCAGACATAAACAAATGTCAATCTTTTGATAGTTATTATCTCTTAAGAACACGCTATTTGTTTTGACGACGGGAATTAATTTTTAAATTTATTAATGCAACTGATATGTTTTGATTTTGGTAAAATAGAAATCATTTTTGAGTTCATAATATCAAATATATCTTAGGCCTAATGTTTTGTATTTTTCTGAAAACATTCAATTTTTGATGAATAGTGAAACCACTAAGTGGTAGTTAAAAAAAACAGAATTTTTCATAAAACTTAATTTTACCGCTTCTGTGAGTGGAATTTCAAAAATCTGAGAGACACGGTTGATGTCAGTAAGTAAAATGTGGTTCAACGAGATGAAAATAATTTTTGGTGAATAGTAACTTTTTTAATTTTATTTACCACGGTTAAAAGTAAATAGGGTAATTAATGGTAGAAATGATATTATTATTACCCTAACACATGTCCTAATTCTATTGGACAAATTTAATTCGACCAAAAACAAACTTAGGAATAAAATATGACCATTTAGGCCCACTTGGATTAGATTAGGACATTTATTATTAATTTATTTAAAGAAGGGTTAAAAGAGTTAAAATCAACGTTTATTTACTAAAACATTTTTAATATAGTGTTATACATAAGATAAATTCTATTGTAAATATTAATTAGAAAGATAAAAATATTTACTACATAATGGTATTTTATTTGTAATTTTTAGACATTAACTAATTTAATTTATTTATGACACAACGATGATGCAGTAATTATCTTATTAATGAAATATTAACATAATTGATGTTATAAATACTCAAATAAATATAATTTAGACTTTTTATGAATTCCACTAATTTTTTAGGTTAATATGACATGTTAGTATTTATTTAATTAACGTTTTTAGGACTTATCACTCTGTTAAGATTTTCACAAAAATCAATTACTAAATAGTGTCAAAATTGACATAAAATAGCTTTTAAAACAAATATTATATTATTAATTGTTATTTTATTCCTAAAAATCTAAGGTTCGGCCAAATGACTTAGATATGGTTATATATATTAATAATAAACAACTTGGGGTTCGTTTGGCTTCTTATTGTATGTTTATTAACCTTATAGTGTAAGAACACAAGAAGACACGGTAAAGGTAAAATTATTTAACTTAATGTTAAATCTAAATAATAATGTTAAAATAGGAACTTAAACTTGTCTAAATTCTATTGGATGAGAGTATTTCGACCCATCCCCACCTTAGCCTCGAAATATATCAATTTGGAGCTATTCAAAACCGAACTTGACATTATAATAAAATAATATTTTTTGTTTTCCCGAAGGTGCCCCTCTCCTCCTTTATAAATGGGAACCTCCTCCCTCTCTTCCTCACACAAATTTGAGCCTTCAAGCTCGTCCAACCCCTGCCAAATTCTCCTCTCCACTTCCCTAGAAACATCCTAGAGGTTCTGGTCTTCCTCAAAGACCAATTTTAGTGCCGTAATAGGAGGTCTCAAAGAGGCGCTTCAAAGAAGAGGTAATTTCCGTTACCGATTCTTTCAACTTTATTTCTTATTCCACTTATTCTTCTTAGGTTGTTTCATTATGAAGTAATAACATCAGTATCACTCATATACTGATATGTTATTATAAGTATGAATCAACCCTATTTCACCATCTATCCATCCTACGGAAAACAAAATCACCGCGCGTGCGTACGTACGGAATACCGTCTCCACGCCGTGGTGTAATATGTTTTTCCACCAACACCTTACATGGATGGGTATTATGGTGTAATGAATAACTATACATAGTTATTATAACATCATAATGATTCTGATATATTGTATCATCCACTCCAATTCAATTCAATAATTATGGAAATGATATCATCGCTTGTGCGTACGTACGGACTACCGTCTCCACGACGCGATGAGATTCATTCTCCATGTTAACCATTTAAGAATGATTATAAAGTATATATAAGCAATAATAATTAAATATATGACATTATAAAGCTACTGGATTTATGTGTATATATATGTATGTCATCTACTTAATTCCACTCAATTCAATAAGGAAACGAAAACAGCGTTCATGCGTACGTACGGCCTACCGTCTCCATGAACGGTGTATTTCTTTCCATTTATCGATCCATTATATATATGTATATTCTGGATATATATTATATATAAATCATGTTTTATATTCTATAATTAAGTAATAATTATCTATGTAATCATATGAATAATTACACGTTAAAACACGAACGACAAATGAGACGATTTTACGCAAAATGCTACTTTAACATGAATTTACAAAAGAACGGGTAATATAAAGTCATAAGTGAACCATATATGATATAATAACAATTAATATGATTCTATAATAAGTCAATGACATTATTTAAATCATTATACAGGAGTTTCGGACACTTACGAAGCAAATCGGACCTAAGTTAAGAGAAATATCACAATCTCATTTTTATCTGATATTGTTTATACTTTAGTATTTACTGGGTGTATTTTATCATCCACATCCATGTTTCCTCAACATGTAATATTATTTCCATCCACCTACAATTTTTTAAATCCAATTTTACCCTTCGGTGAGTTTTTAGTAAAATATATGAAAGGAATTTTTGTCGTTTTTCGTACGAGGTACTTTTTGACTTTTTGGAAAAAAGTACGAAGAATGTTTTTTTAACTTATACGGCACGAACGGATTTTTACTGTTTTATGAAGCCTTATTTTCATGAAGAATCCTATAAAAGATTTCATGACTATTTTCAATAAAATCTCTTTCTTTTAAAATTGCATGATGTTTTGTGAAAAGAAATTGATTTTGAAGAAGAAAGGATATTTTCCTCAAGAATTCAAATCAAGTGTTTTATCAAAATTATTTTCCATCTAAGATAATAATGGGTTCTGTTTCTATCCATATTTTTACATTGATTGGACTATGTTGTGATGGAATTATGTTTATGAATTCCTTTATCTTATATGAATGGTTTTATGATGTCATGTTGTTTAAGAATCCCATTTTTATTACATGGGTTATGCAATGATGTATGATTTATGATTTTGTGGCACACATAAGAATGGTATCATTATGAGATGGGTGGGACCTATATCTCCCACCAATTCACTGGGTAAAGATTTTATATCTCATGAGATAGACATGGCTGGAACGGTAGGTTATACCGGTTCAGTGAAACAGGACTGAAACGAGGGTGACTCGGTTCAGAAAGGGACTTTGTCCACTAAGATAGTCTTGTAAATGAGTCTTTACTAACAAGAAATGATTCTCTATGATTATGTGTGTATGCCACAAAGTTTCATGTTTTCAGTTATGATTATTGTGATTACATTTCACTGCCATGATTTATCCCATGTTATGAAATTATGCTTTCTTTTGCAGGTTAAGATTTCCAAAATGTTATGTTCTTATGAATATGATGTGATTGATATTTCTTTTGTTTACCCTTACTGAGAATTTGAGCTCACCCTTTTATGTTTTCTTTTCCCCAGGATATAAAGAAAGTTTTTAGGTAAAAAAAGGAAGATCTTTATGGGAGATGTTGAAGATCTTTCACCACGATTAGAAGATTATATTCCGAGTTTCCAAAGACACTAAACTATTACGATCCTTGTGTGTGTGTGTTTTGTTATGTACTAAGTATTTCGCAAAAGTAATGTAATGTATATGTACGTTAAGCTTCGGGTCTCTACAGTGTGAGATGAAAAAAAACCTATCTTCATCATTTGAAATTAAATTGTATCCCTACCCCATTACATAAGAATAAGATTCCAAATGGAAACTATAGAATCTTATAATTATCTCATCAAGGAGGTTAACAAATAGAAATAAATGTGTCTTGATTCAAAATTTTAGAGGATACATAGTGATTCTTAGATCATATGTCTTTGGGCCTATCCACTATTTCTACATCAACTCTCCCTTATAAGGGGTATAAATTATGTTCACTATTATTTTACCCTTTGGTCCACCTAACAATCTAAGAATTAGGATCGTAAACTATGTGAAGTTTATTTTAAGATATTTTGGTGGCACATGGTCTTTCATTTCCCCCTTTCCACATTGGGTTTTACCTCTTTCATTCTAGGCAGAAATACTTAAATAAACATTCCCTAAGACCAAGAATTGTGACTATAAATGGGCCACAAAATTCCACCTGGTCCTAGATTCATGACCTCAAACTACGTATCATGTGTCCTCCTGTATACCATTTAAACTATAGAATATGTATCGCATCCTCCTAGGAGAGGATAAACCATATTACATTTGGTTTCTTCCTTTAACTGAACTATATTCTTGTACTATGTGTGTCTTGATTCCCATTCTTAGGGGATAGGTTGGTATGCATATACCTTTTAATTTAGTACCAGCCACAAATTCATCACAAAACTACCCCCCACCAATGATACTATCACCACCAAATTACCTCATGGTAATCCTCTTAATGATTAAGACCCAATCATGTTTCTTGATCTATGAGTGGGTCAAGATGAACTAATGACCCAATATAAGGATGTGTGTAATGTGAATTTCAATGTGTAATCCTCTCTGACATTCTTATTGCATGATGTAATACTATAGTCTTATCCCATAAGACACAGGGATGCCTCAGATGAAAAATATTGGATGAAAACCCCAACATCCTAAAACATGGTGTTATACTATAGCCTTACCCCTTATGAAATTAGGATTCCTCATATGAAAAATATGGGATGAACAAAAATCAATGTCCTTAATACAAGATGTCAAAATATATCCTTACCTGATATGAAATTTGGTTGCCAAATATGTGAAATATGGGATTAAAACGACCAATGTCATCATCACATTGTGTTAAATTGTAGACTTACCCCATATGAAACTGGGAAGCCTCGTATGAAAAATATGGGATGAAAGAGAAATCAATATCTTTAGCACATGAAGATAAAATATTTCCTTACCATATTAAATGTACATAGGATGCCTCATATCATAGGTTTGACATGATTCAATGTCCTAACTGAAGAGGAAAACCACCTACTAGTGTTAGTCTCCCCTAGGATGTAATCTAGAACTAAATTTTTCTTGAATCATTTGAATGATGATATAGGTAGGGATTTAAAGATTCAACATCCCAGGCCTATCCTTAGTAGAAACAGTTTTTAAGGACAAACCCTAGTCCAAACCATAAGACCTTAAACCGTGTGAGACAAGTTTCAGTAGTCACTTGTGTGGTGAAGATCTTCATTCAATTTTTCATGTTGGGTTTTAAAAGGTCCATATAATCCAAACATAAATTGTGTCAAAATTATCTTAGGTATTTTCCATGTGGTAGGGCCTCCTAGTACCCTCATTCACAATTAGTTACCTTTCCCATATTCCACACAAATTACTTTTATATGTGCAACCCATGGTCAAAGCATTATGAAATTAAACTACATCTGACT
The DNA here is from genome assembly GCA_963277665.1 of Viscum album. Classification (NCBI taxonomy): domain Eukaryota; kingdom Viridiplantae; phylum Streptophyta; class Magnoliopsida; order Santalales; family Viscaceae; genus Viscum; species Viscum album. The sequence goes on from OY728127.1 coordinate 1,381,661,384, forward strand.
CTCCCTAGACTCTATCTTGGTGCATGACCTCCTAGTAAAACCATTACCTCCTGCTTCAGACCCTACAGTGTCATAAGAAAATTTCTCAAATTATCCCCTTCATGTCCAAGAATTATGACCTCAAAATCTTTGTGTAACCCTATTCAAAGTATTATGAAATTAAACTACTTGAAATTGGTCAAACTAGTATGACCATAAACTTCCAAAGGAAAGAGGCATAATTGAAAATCAGGTGGAAACCCTAGAAAGAATACCTAAGCAATATTCTGACTCTCACCAACCAGGACACTATTGAGACTTAGGAGAAAAGTGAGGGAATAAAGAAAAAGAGGTACAAATCTAATAATTTCCCACTATGGTCCCCATAAACACCTATCTATGCTCAGAAAACCCATAAGTTTGGGAAATATTTTGAGATCCTTTTTCCTCGTAACCTCCTCTATGAGGTTATACATATTGTGGTTCTCGTTATTTTATCCCAATACCATGACCCAACAAAATTTGTCTACATTGGTCCATGTTTCATGGACACAAGATGCTAAAATGTGTTATAAATATACTAATCACAAGATGCTAAAATATGTGACAAATTTCCTCACTTTATGAAATTAAACCATACATTAAGAATCCTTTCCAAAAGAAATTAAATTATGGGACCTTTTCCTCACCATAGAAAATTATGCTCTTCATTCAGCATCCTTTCCTCAAGATGTTAAATAGTGTGTCCTCTGTTCTCATCGCATGACATAAAACTATAAATAATTTTAGCCCCTTTCCTAGGAGTCCCATTCCATATATCGATATTGATGAACTTCCAAACCATTCATGTTCTTAAATAGCATAGAATCCAAGATGATACTCACCTTGGGAGAAAATTCTAACCTTATTACCAACCAATATTCATATCAAATGTGCTGAAATCCTCGATGCGTTAATTCCAATAGGGTTGAAATCCATTCAAATATTCCCCAAATTCATCCCCAAACATCACATATCCATTGACTTGGGTCTCCATCATCTGACATATGTGGATGGTCCCCACTAAGAGTAGTGTTTCTTGGACATAATCGATCACCTACCATCTTGGTCCCACACTCTGATTCAATTCTAACAACAGTTTTAGACAGGTCCTCTGTTTCAAACATGGTTAGTGGTTGATCCTATTTTTTCACATCCTCAACAAAAATATAATAGACGATGTGTTCTAAACATGGGCAGTGGCCATCTTCCATAATCACATCCCTATGTTCTATATCTTTTGTTTCTTTATTCAAGTTCATTATCACTCACCTTTATAGAGGTTGACTTCAATGCCATTGGATTTTACCCATTCATTAACATACTTCTGTTCAGAAAGAATGTCGGTTGTGAACAGTGTCCAAGTCTCCAACCAAAGATTTCTTGCTCAAGAGACTCTCGTGAATAAATGAATGATTCGAAACCCGGTTGTTTACCCATTGTCTGTAACTCTCATATAAGTGATAAATATCATGTTCATAAATTGTTAATCACATCGCGATTGAATCACATTGGATTGGGGATTTATTATTTATGCTCTCATTAATGATTGAATTGGGGTAGTTAATTATAGAAAAATAAATATTATTATGCATATGAGGGGGAAAAAACAAAAAAAAATTTATAGTTTGAGAGGGTTATCCACACATAGGAGACTCTTTTGTTCTAAACAAATTAATAATCCCTAGGAATTTATATAAAAAATTGGGAGCTTCGTCCCATCTATCCTCACCATGTGGCCTCAAAAACCATTTTTAGCCTAATTAGATTTTCCTTTTCCACCTTATCTATGGAATAAATCTCATATTACATGATTTACACATGTCTCTACTCATCTTCGCACTCATCTTTCTGAGATTCATCCTATTCTTCTTGAGATTCATCTACCTTCAACTAAGACCATAACTGCCTAATGATTTCAACTTGGTTATTAATGGTGGGAGTGTGCATGAATACTTCCTATTATAGTTTTATAATTTCCAAATTGGAATCCTATAGTTTCTTTGTGACATCGATTTTATCCCAGTTCCAGGAGATGCCATACTATTGACATTCCTCGTGCACTTTCCTGGTGAGATAATCACAGAACAAGGAATGGTGAGAATGATATTCGAACCCTTTGGTTCCCAAGTTTCATATCTAGCAGTAGAATAAAATCATCCAACTAACTATTTGTGGATCATGAATGTGGTTAATAATGTTCTATATGCTACTTCATTACTTGAAACGGGTGATGTGGTTCTCCTCAGCAACATCAGACCCAAAACCATTCTCTTCCTTGGGAGAGATAGGTTAATACTCTGTGAAGGTTGAAAGAACATATATGGTAGACTCTTCCTCAAGGATCCTCTCTTGTGGGTCAGGATATAGATTCAGAGAGATGTCATCATCAACTGAATCTCCATTGGTAACACCATTTCCTCTAACCTCAATCTTTGCCTCCTTGAAGATATCACTCGCATCAGTAATGGGTTTCCATCCATATATTATGTTTAGTTCATTATGAATAACCGTCTTCCCAAGATTTAGAATAACTGTTGGGGGGATTACATGAAAAGACCCAAAAATTTCAAGGAAATTTTTTTCATAAATTCTTTGGGATTTTACGAGTACACAGTTTCTAACGGAACCTGATTCTGAGTCCCGGTGTGCCCGAAATGAATTTCTGAATTTTAGCTTGGGTACGTTCAGTGAACGAGCGAGCAGGTTTTTCAAACTTTTGAACTGATGCTCGGAATCGAAATCTGAGGGCATCGTTGAAACTGCAATGCCGGTAATTGCTTAGGAACACCTTTTCCGAAGGTGTGTTTTCTCGGGATGAGTTGTTAAAAATGTGAAGAATAAAAATATAGTTGTTTTACAACTATATTTTTATTACATCACTAGTGGTTTAAGTGTTAGGGAAAAGGAAGTTGTGAGGAAGTTGGGGTGGGGCCCACACAAGCCCCCACTTCCTTAATTTCCTAACACCCCATTAAACACCCCTCTTTATGTTGGAAACCTCCCATAAATGTGTAACTCACCCACTTTCCCTCTTCTCTTTTATTGAATTCCAACACACATATTCAATTAATTGAAACTCGTTAATTAATTGGATGAGTCTTTTTGAATTTTAAGAATAATTTTGGCATGTGTGTGTGTGAATAAAATAATAAAAAGTCTTATATTATTGTTGGTTGATTATCTGTGTGGAGTTTAGAGTATAAAACTCTTGTGGTCTTGAAGATATTCTTCTTCCTCGTAGAAGAACACGAAGAACACTAACACGCCATTCGATCTTCATTCCGCGTCAAAAAAGGGGGACATCACATCCTTCATCGGGAGTGTACCGATGACGTATACGGAGCCTCGTTCCGCGACGCCGTCTACTGCGACGTCGTTTTGTCGTGACGATCATCGTTTGAATACTCCTTGAGGTAGGGGTTTGATTTTATGTTCGTGAATATTTTTGGCGTCCATCGTTAATCCTTTAGCCGCTTGTTATCGATTTAACGGGAGGGGGTCGGACCGCAGGAACACGGCCGACCCTCCTCGCACATTTGTTGTTGTACTCGTTGTGGCTCAAACGAAGGTGGCGTGGTGCCGATGCACCGCACGGGAATTAAAACAGTTGCGGAGGTGGTGTACGACGCCTTCGCGTAGTGCCGAAAAACTCGAGGGAATGTCGCGGATGAAGTGGGCCGCGACGGAGGGGTGTGGTGTCGACGCGCCGCGCCGGTCGAAGAAGGGTCGCGGCCTAAGGCCGCGGCGGTCACCAACAGGGGCGGTCAGACTTCTCGGCTGCCGGAGCATCAAGAGCTGTGGCTCTGTGGCCGCAGCAGAAGACCTGGAGGCGTCGAAAATTCTAGCTGTCGGCGCTTTGGAAGGGAGGGACAGCAGGGTCCCGCAACGGCACATCGGCCGGCCCGCACGGCCGGGCTTTCGTCGGGGAGGCCGGGGGTCGTAACCTTCGGCGACAGACTGGGCGGGCCCCCTCCACGTAGGGGGCCTCCATTTTGAGACCAAGGGGAAGTGCCCCCCCCCCCCTTTCGGGTGCGCTCCGCACCCAGGCGTCGCCCCACGCGTACCAGCCGCACCGGGTCGGGCCGCCCGCGCCGGCTATGCCGGGTTGCGCCAGCCAGGCCGCGCCGTGCCCTAATGGTCCACACCCGGACCTGGGTTGGGTCGACCCGGTTCGGGCCGACCCAGGGGGTTTTGGGTCGGGTCGGTCCGGGTCCAAACCCCCCTAAAATCGGATAGCTTCGTTCAAAGGGCCATAACATGGACTACGAACCTCTGGACAATGCAATGTCAGTTGCGTTGGGATCCTTGGATCGAAACGGTCATTTCAGTATATTACACTCAAGGTTTCTGAGAACATTGGGTATGGCCGGGTTGGTTCGAAAACAAAACCAACCGGGCACTCAGAGCAGAAACGCTTATAACTTCAGCTCTGGACGTCTGATTGATGTGTCGTCGACTTTGTTGGTTTCCTCTTAGTGAGACAGACCTTTTGGATTACTTTGATCGATGTTTGGACACAGTTGGAGTACGTTCGGGTTATTTTTGACTTAAAAACCAACCGAGCCCTTGGAACGAAAAAAGCCAATAACTCTCAGACCGGGCGTCCGATTGACGCGCCGTCTGTCGCGTTGAGTTTCTATTGTCGAGACAGTTCTTTGTGATACATAAACTCAGGTCTACGTGATAGTTGATGTATCGACCCCTTGGCTCATGGAGCGGATCCTCCCGGAACGAGTGTGCTGTGTGCGGGAACCCTAGAGCTGGTTACGACTATAACGACGACGATGATTGTACTGGAATCCTCCATGGGTTCGATGAGGATGACTACCGTACTGGGATACTCCGTGTGTTCGACGTGGACAACTACCGTACTAGGATCCTCTGTGGGTTCGACGAGGACGACTACCGTACTGGGATCCTCCGTGGGTTGGATGAGGAAGACAATTGTACTAGGATCCTCTGTGGGTTTGACTACCATGTTGGGATCCTCCATGGGTTCGACGACGATGACTACTATACTTAGATCCTCCATGGGTTCGGCAGCAAAGACTACTAAACTTGGATCCTATGTGGGTTCGGCATAGGATATGATTCAGAGGCTACATATAATCATCTCCACCCCTCTTCATAAATGGATACCTGTGTGATATGAGACTTGATTTTCAATCATTATCTTCGATGTGATTGAATTGATATCCTGTGTGGATTGGATTATGATTTCCTATGTGGATTGGGTCGTACTTTTCTATGTGGATTAAGTTTTACCTTCTGGAGTGGACTAGATTGTACATGAGTTCGTGAGTTGGAGCTGAAATGGATTTGATGACTTAGGTATATGTATGGGCATATACCTAAGTAGTGTTGGATGATACTTCATGATTGTAACTTTTCTTTGTGGTATATCCTTTTTGGAATCAAGGAGACCTTCGGGGGTCTCGGGTTCCCTACTGAGTATCATATACTCACCCCTGCATAGGCTTCGCCCGCACTACGTTGTGTTGGTTGCAGAAGACGGACATCACTGATCGTGGTTGAGGCTTATAGATCTTGATGGTACCCGGAGGAGGATCTCATGACGAGTCGGTGCCCGGAGGTGGATATCACTTCGAGTCTGTGCCCAGAGGTGGATTTCACGACGATTCGGTACCCGGAGGAGGCGGACGGACGTGGAGTGCTGAGGAGGAGATATGTGCCTACCCTTCGGGTAGGAATCCAGAGGAAGATCCAGGAGCGTCTTGTCACCTTTCAGCTGTTGTCCTTTCAGTTTTACTTTACTTTCGGTTGTAGTTGTACCTTTCTTTTCGGCTTGTATTTCTAGCCCCTTGTACTTTTAACACGTTTGTTTTACAGTTTACTTATTTTTTACTTCAGTTTGAGTACTCTATGGTGTTTTTTTCTTTTATAAAGGAAATTCCTTCCCTTTTATCCAGATTTATGCCTTTGGTGCTAGTCGCCAGCCCCAGGCCTATGGATGGCGGGCTTGGGGTAGTCACGGCATGGGCCCCGATGACGGGTCATGACAAATTTGTATCAGAGGGTTCGGTTCTACCGCAGAACTCAGGAATCTAATATTTCTTCTATGTGAAGCAATAGTGTTAAGAGTATTGAGTGTGGTTATCAGTCTAGGGAGTCCTGTGTTGGTGCGGTGGCCGACGTATCCATACACTAGTACCCTGACTTCTGATTTCCGACTCAGTGCATGAAAACATTGATTGAATGTGTGTTTAAAAGTTTCCTTTGTGATAACTTTGTGTTATCTCACTAGGTATAAATTCTTGACCATGCCACACCTATTCAGGATGTCTCCACGCAGACAGTCATTTGGAGTTCCGAGAGAGTACTCGATGATGGTCCACCGAGCGACGAGACTCCGGTGCAGGGCCCTCTTTCTATGTTGGCACCTTCGGGTGGTGTACCAGCAGCACCACCACCTGTTAGTAAGTAGATGACACCAGTTGTACTAGTGGACAGTTCATGCTGATAGAGCACGTTTCACGAGTTCCGGAAGGAGAGGCCTCTGAGGTTATGAGGCGAGACAGATTCCCAAGCAGGAGTGGACTAGATGGAGGTGATTGCTAGAGTTCTACGCCTAGTTTAGACACTAGTAGAGTGGATGGTGGACTTATCTACTTGTGTTTCCCAGTGAGTGACCATGAGGTTGGTCTGTATAGTGAAGAGGATTCGGTATGTGGACTGATTCTTGAGATAGTAACTTCGAGTAGTGTGTCAGCTGCATCACTACCTGTTGGTCAGTAGACACTACCGGCGGTACCGGTAGAGGACACTTGTTGGCTTAGTGCCTTACATGTTTCGGCACCAGATATCCCTCAAGATCTGAGGCAAGCCCGACACACATGTGGTTGAGAGTCTTCTAGAGCTTATACATCTTCGTCAGGACACCATGTCGGTAGCTGAGAATTCATCAGGGCATACCAAACCATTCCTGGTACTCGATGACTACGATGTGATCGGTGCTTCAGGGCTCGGAATTCTGAGTGAGGTGTGTCTAAAGGATATCTAAGACAACAATTCTTTCTCTATGAATTCTTACTTATACTAGGGTGCTAGAGAGAACCTTTTTGGTTGATAATTCTTTGGCTGAGTGGATGCAGCCAGTTAAGGTTAGCAGTGGGAAGAAGGAAACTAGTGGCAGTCTTGGAGGCTTGGGCGTGTAAAATGTTTGATGTAGAGTAAGTGAAAAGGATAGAAGAATCTCCAAGGCAACAGAAGTGGAAGCAGATCTAGGAGAGAAACATGGGGGTGAACATTTTGACATGTTACAACCACCCGCCTTTGTAATCCCCGCTAGGCTCAGGGAGCTGGAGGGAAGGGGAAAGTCTTGCTGCATGAGGTCAAGAAGTGTGACTGAAAGGATCTAAGGATTATTCGAAGTACGGACTGTGTCTTCTACTAGCTTTCATAACAATAGACAGTGATACGAATCATCCCTTCCTTCCATGAATCTTGTCCCAGACCTAGAGTTTCTGGTTAATTCGTTGACTTGACCCTCACGTCTGGAGATACCTTTGGGAGGAGACTCAATAATCACACTTACACCGACGGTGTGATCTGACCCTTGAGGTGAGAGTTTTGGTTGGAACCTCTTGGTGGCAGCGTCGAGGCCTTACGACGTTAGTTTGAGTATAGAATGGGCAATCACAGTTCATACAAAAATTGACGGTATTAGGAAAACGTTGGGATGGGCTTTCCTTGGTTGGCGAAAATGAAACCTGAGGCAGAACAGGATGAACTCATGCATAGGTGGGTGTAGCCGATCACTCTTGGGTCGGCCAACCATACCCTCATGGTTGTAGGAGTTTTGAGATTCAGTTCTAATCAGAAAATGTAGGCCTCTAGAGTTCGAGGATGGCGACCACTCTCTTATACGGTCTCACCTTGATGAGGTTTGCAGAGATGTAGCCGAGGCAGCGAGTTATCTTCGAGGGCCAATGGAACATTCTAGGTCCCTTGTATGGTAGGCGAGGTGGTTTACCGCTTGACCTTTCCACCTCAATTGCACCGGGTGCACGATGTCATCCACGTATCTCAGCTAAAGAAATATGAGCATGACCCTTTACACATCATCGACTGTAGGGAGTTGGACGTCGATGACGGGTCGACATTCACTGAGGTTCTAGTGGAGAACGAGGATCAAAAAGAGTGGGCCCTACGTGGATAGTCGATTCCTCAGGTGCGCATTCACTGGCAGCACGTAAACCTCCAGGAGAGCACATGGGAGCGGAAGGCTCAGTTTCATGCTCAGTACAACTTTTGTTTCCCTAGTTTGTGTTATAGCTTTACGGGGACGTAAATCCCTGAGGTGGGAGTAATTTAAAGGCCTGGAAATTTCTAGAAAATTTTTTTCTTAAATTATTTGATATTTTACGAGTACGCAGTTTCTGACGGCACGTGATTCTGAGGCCCGGTGTGCCCGGAATCAATTTCTGAAGTTTAGCTCGGGTACATTCAGTGAACGAGCAAGCGGGTTTTTCTAACTTTTGAATCGGTGCTTGGAATCGAAATCTGAGGGAACCGTTGAAACCGTAATGCCGGTAATTTCTTAGGAACACCTTTTCCGAAGGTGTGTTTTCTCAGGAGGGGTTGTTAAAAATGTGAAGAATAAAAATATATTTGTTTTACAACTATATTTTTATTACACCACTAGTGTTTTAAGTGTTAGGGAAAAGGAAGTTGTGAGGAAGTTGGGGTGGGTCCACATGAGCCCCCACCTCCTTTATTTCCTAACACCCCATTAAACGCCCCTTTTTATGTTGGCAACCCCCCATATATGTGTAACTCATCCACTTTCCCTCTTCTCTTTTATTGAATGCCAACACACCTATTCAATTAATTGAAACTCGTTAATTAATTGAATGATACTTTTTGAATTTTAAGAATAATTTTTGCATGTGTGTGTGTGAATAAAATAAGACAATGTCTTATTTTATTGTTGTTTGATTCGTTGTGTGGGGTTTAGAGAAGATAAATCTTGTGGTCTTGAAGATCTTCTTCGTCCTCATAGAAAAACGCGAAGAACACCGACACGCCTTTCGATATTCTTTCTACTTTAAAGAAAGGGGGACGTTGCATCCTTCATCAGGCGTGCACCAACGACGTATACGAAGCCTCATTCTGTGACGCCATCTACCGAGACTCCGTTTTCCCGCGACGATCATCATTAGACAACTCCTTGAGGTAGGGGTTTGATTTTATGTTCATGAATATTTTTGGAGTCCATCGTTAATCCTTTAGCCGCTTGTTATTGATTTAACGGGAGGGGGTCGGACCGCATGAACACGGCCGACCCTCCTCCCCCTTTTGTTGGTGTACACGTTGTGGCTCCAACGAAGGTGGCGCGGTGATGATGCACCACATGGGAATGAAAAGAGCTACGGAGGTGGTGCGGGGCGTCATCGCGCTGCGCTGAATAACTCGAGGGAATGTCGCGGCTGAAGCGGGCCACGACGGAGGGGCGCGGCGCTCACGTGTCGCGCCGTTCGAAGAAGGGCAGCAGCCTTACGTCACGGTGGTCACCAACAGGGGGCGGCCGGACTTCTCGGCCACCGAAGCATCAAGTTCCGCGGTGGAAGACCTGGAGGCGGCTGGAAATCTGGCCACTGGCGCTTCGGAAGGGCGAGACCATGGGGTCCTGCGGCGCACATCGGCCAGCCAGCATGGCCGGCCGTTCTGCAAGGAGGTCGGGGGTCGTAAACCCCGGTGGCAGACTGGGCGGGCCCCCTCCAAATGGGGGGCCGCCGTTTCGAGACCAGGGGAAACCCCCCCCCCCCCTCCCCCCCCTCCATGTGCGCTCCGTAGGCGTGTGCCGCACCACGCGGACAGCCCACACCGGGCCAGACCGCCCGCGCCGCGCCGGGCCGGACCGCCCGTGCCGTGTCGGGCCGCCCGCACCGGGCTAGATCGCCCGCGCTGGGCCAGACCCCGGCAACGGGCCGGGCCGCACCCTAATCGGCCGGACCTGGACCCGGGTCGGGTCGACCCGGTTCGGGCCGACCCAGGGGGCTTTGGGCCGGGTCTGTCTGGGCCAAAACCCCCCTAAAATCGGGCAGCTTCGTTCAAAGGCCCATAACATGTGCTACGGACCTCCGACCGACACACCGTTAGTTGTGTTGGGATCCCTGGATTGAGACTGTTGTTTTGGTATATTACAGTCAAGGTTTCAGTGAACTTTGGGTACAGTCGGGTTGGTTCGAATATGAAACCAACTGGGCCCTCAGAGCGGAAACGCTTATAACATGGGCTCCGGACATCCGATTGATGTGTTGTTGACTTTATTGGTCTCCTCTTAGTGAGACAGACCTTTTGTATTACTCCGATCAAAGTTTGGATACAGTTGGAGTACGGCCAGGTTGGTTTTGACTTAAAAACCAACCGGGCCCCTGGAACAAAAAGGCCAATAACTCTCAGACCGGGCATCCGATTGACGTGTCGTCTGTCGCGTTGAATTCCTATTGTGGAGACGGAACTTTGTGATACATCAAATCAAGTCTACGTGACAATTGATGTATCGAACCCTTGGCTCAAGGATCGGATCCTCCCGGAACGAGCGTGCGGTGTGCGGGAACCCTAGAGTTGGCTGCGATTGTGACAATGACGATGATTGTAGTAGAAACCTCTGTGGGTTCGACGAGGACGACTACCATACTGGGATCCATCGTGGGTTCGACGAGGAGGAATACCATACTAGGATCCTCTGTGGGTTCGATGAGGACAACTACCATACTGGGATCCTTCGTGGGTTTGACGAGGACGACTACCGTATTGGGATCCTCTGTGGGTTCGACTAGGATGACTATTGTACTGGGATCCTCCGTGGGTTAGACTACTGTGATGGGATCCTCCGAGGGTTCGACGATGATGACTACTATACTTGGATCCTCCTAGGGTTCGGCAGTGATGACTACTAAACTTGGATCCTACATGGGATCAGCAGAGGAGATGATTTAGAAGCTACATCTAATCATCTCCACCCCTCTTCGTAAATGGATACCTGTGTAAGATGAGTCTTGAATTTCAATCATTATCTTTGATGTGATTGACTTGATATACTTTGTGGATTGGATTATGCTTTCCTATGTGGATTGGGTCGTACTTTCATGTGTGGATTAAGTTTTACCTTCCTGAGTGGACTGTCTTGTACATGATCTCGTGAGTTGGAGCTGTACTGGATTTGATGACTTAGGTATATGTATGGGAATATACCTAAGTAGTGTTGGATGATACTTCGTGATTGTATCTTTTCATTGTGGTTTGTCCTTTGTGGATTCAGGGAGACCTTCGGGGGTCTCAGGGTCCCTACTGAGTATCATATACTCACCCCTGCATGGGCTTCGCCCACACTACGTTGTGTTGGTTGCAGACAACAAACATCACTGATTGTGGTTGAGTCTTGTAGATATGGACGGTACCCGGAGGAGGATCTCCCGACGAGTCGGTTCCCGGAGGTGGATATCACATCGAGTTAGGGCCCAGAGGTGGATTTCACGAAGATTCGGTACCCGAAGGAGACGGGCAGATGTGGAGTGATGAGGAGGATATATGTACCTACCCTTCAGGTAGGAATCCGGAGGACGATCCAGGAGCGACTTGTCACCTTTCAGCTGTTGTCCTTTGAGTTGTACTTTAATTTCAGTTCTAGTTGTACCTTTCTTTTGGGCTTTTATTTCTGGCCCCTTGTACTTTCATCACGTTTGTTTTACAGTTTACATAGTGTTTACTTTAGTTTGCATACTCTGTGGTGTTTGTTTTCTTTTATAAAGGCAATGTCTTCCCTTTTATCTGGATATATGCCTTTGGTGCTAGTCACCAACCCCTGGCCTATGGAAGGCAGGATTGGGGTATTCACGACACGGGCCCTGAGGACGGGTCGTGACATTACAACCCCAATCATAGTAGTTTTCTAGGAACTCACCCTCTCGAGGTTTATTTTAAACAAAAATAAACCAGTTAGTTAGACCAGTGATAATATAACGAGAATACATGAATAACATGAAGGAGAAATACTCATAGAAGGCAAGATTTTGGTAAACATCTAGTACCAGAGTTTCAAAATGGAATTCCACCATCGAAGACCCCTCAACACTTTTTCGATCCTTAACATCAACAACTAAACCCCTCATTATTTACTGTCAAGTAGATTCATAAAAGAAAAAAATAATGAAATGGACCCAAAAATCTCCATAGAAGATTGAAGAGTAAAAATCTGAATGAGGTTTATTCTTACACTGACTGATGGGGATCTCAATGATGAGTAACCCTTGGTGGTCTACCTCATTGGTAGTAGGTGAAAACATAATAATGCTTGGGCATGGTCCCCTATATATGACTATGAGTATTAAAGCTCTATAACTACCCTTTTAACCTCCTCATCAGACTATCCCTTTATAGTGCCCTCAGTTATCGAATCTGAGGTGTTTCTATTAGTACTCATTGATGTACCATCATCACCTTTGACTGGGACCTCTCATCCCTCCAATATTTTCTTCTTCATAAGATAAAATCATGATTTAGAACCATTGAGAAAAATAAAGAGGAAGGTCCATAAGAGACAGTGAGGTTAACAAAATAGATTACCTTTATGAAAATAAGATTGTTCAAATCATCATCCTTAGGGGTGATCCCTCGACTCTCCTAGGGGGTTTTCTAATTAGAAGTTGATCCCTATGATTCCTTGTCACTGGTTCCCTATGTACTGATATAAATGGTGATTCCTTTTAGGTTGATTCTTCAGAAAAAAATTTCACCTCAAGTTTGTTTCCAAACATCACACATACCTACCCATGGGAAGATCACCACCCCCATGTTGAAATAAAAAGGAATCAATATACTTCATAGATTAAATTCTCTCATGGACATTTACCACAATACTAATTCTGTAAATCCCAACCTCTTGTATCTCTATCTACTCCCATGTCACCCTCCTCAATAACTATTCCATCATCAAATTCATCCATATAATTACCCAGGATGACAAGATCATGGGAAAAGAAGAATCAATAGTCGATAAAATAGAAAGAGAGGCTAATTTTTTTTGGGCCTACCTGGTTCTACTTATCCCGTCCTGAGAGTTATCTTCATGCTCTCATGATCACTTCTGAGGGATGCTCACCTCACCAAGAGGTGAGGGTGAAATAGAACCTTGATCTTCCTATTGAATCCCCAGCTAGGGAACTCAATGTGTGGTGATTAATTCAAAAAGAAAACTATCTACCACCCTATTGCTCATGTACCTCACCTAATAGAGAAACTCTCGTCACCTATGGATGAATGATTGTTCTTAGATATACTTCCATCCATTTTTAGCATAATTTTGGGAGAGACTGACATTGAAATTGTTGTGAGTAAACATGATGAACTCCCCCATATGTTTTTTTGAACATACACCACAACTATAGAATGATACAAGGATTACTTTACCCATATATCCCCTTATAGACTTTATTTGTTGGTTGTGGGATGTATATAAACTACTAAGAGAACTGAGATGGAGTGTATGGTTCCAAATAATTGTTACCACTTATCCTAGTGACAAATAATTCATCTCAGAAGGTATGATGATACACCCATTTCTCTAACACTCCCTCCATATTATCAACCATATCACGATAATGGGTGAAATTTTTTGTTTGTAGTTTGAAAAAAAACAAAGATTAACCCATTATACATTAATATTTAATATTCAAGCCCCAAAAATTTTGAAGAGCGAGGGCAATAGGTTAGTGTTTGGATGGGGAATGGTGTTTTGAAATCAAAACCCTAGAAAATGCAATTCAATCCACTCATTCAAAAACTATAATGGACCACAGATCCACCTCAGTGTGTTTCCTCTCGCAACATGACCAAAATGACTAAGGTTACAGTCTAGTACTGATACTCTTAGGTTCACTAAATTGTCTGATTCCATAATCAATGTCATTACTAGAATCATTGGATGTAATCTCATGCCTTATTCCCTCATTATAAGTATCCAACTACTTTTACAGGTGTACATAAATTATTTATAACAAATCATCATCTTCTATCCATTATTTATGTTGTAACCCACTCCTAGTACCTCCCTTCCTCCATGATTATCTAATATGATCTGGGTTTTATCTTCTATTTCACCATTTGAAATTTTTTTGTCTCCCAAGGAATATTTGTTGCTAGAGTATTCCAAAACATATCTATAATGATTTTGAATGAATTTTCCCAATGAAAGTTAGGATGATGCATCAATACTTATGTGAACTCGTCCAAGATAATTTGGGTTGCAATACGTGACTTCTCCCTATTACCCTAGGCATTCAGTGTAGGAAGGAATTCATCATACTAGATTCTAGTTAGTGTGATTTCACCAATGAAATAAAGGTACCACAATATTAAACCAACCTTCACACCATAAAGGGGGATGGTGTTGGTTTATTAGGACCATCGACTGAGGGGCTCTAGTAACAGCTCTTATTACGGGAAAAAGTGGAATCGGATTGTCCACAATACGTTGTAGAACAAAATATAGTGTAGCTCGGCCCCATACTCTTGAAATGTAAAGCATGCCCAATATACCCACAACCACTCGTTAGTAATGTTCCCTCATCCAATAGGTCCTAATATTTATACCATCTCACATTGGATACTAGTTTGTAAGAAGATCACATAGTGGGATGAGAGATTATCATCCTCTAGAAATTTCACACACAATCATTTTAATTACACTCTAAGTGTAGAAAATGGTGTCTTTTTATTACCTAAAGGATGACAAAATGTATTCTTGTTCCAACAGGTATGTTCATCACGATGAGAAACCTTGAAAAAAGGAGAGTAAACTTTTATGGCTATGATATCTACATTTTTCATCAGTCTAAAGTTGTAGAGAGGAATGTGAATGATAATAATATATTCCTTTTAAGATTCGGTTAGAAATACCAGGAGCTCCCTATTATCAAAATTAGCTCTTTTAGCATGGGGAATTTTCTTGATTCCCAAACATTTCAACCATTTGGGTCACGGTAGTAGATTTGACAATGGCAAGATCAGTGGGGCTGACCAGTTATCTATTCTGGGGATTCACACACTATGTCGCACAAGATTTGTATTCGTTCATACATAGGTTTGATATAACATAGCATATGAGGTGTTCATGAAAAATTATGACTAAATAACAGAAAGTGTTTCGTGTAAAGAATATTTTGTGAGAAATATGTGTCTGAAAGCTTGAGAGTTCATGTAAGATGATGAGTTCTATGCATGAGATATGTATTATCACACATGGAAGTTAGGTGAATGGATGAAATGAACCACACCCTATTTATAATAATAGAACCACAATTTTTTGTTCACACAAACTTGATTCACAAATAATGAATTTAATATCATGAACATTTGTAGATTAGCCTCCCCCTTTGGTGTTTCCCTCAGAACGTGACTTTTCAGTCACCTTTAGCTCTGATTCTGAGGGGGGATTTATTGATTCCTAAAATGTGTCTCTTGCCCAAAAGGAATAGTTTTTTATAAACTGGGCATGTGACCCACTCCAAAGAAACATCACAGGGCTAAAGAGAAGGTTTTGTGAATGTAATGGATGATGCGAGAAAATAACCAGATCTACATGTAAAAGGCTTGAATGCCAATGGAAATGTTGGAGATATATGCTTTGTGGGTATCCCCAAAACCAAAAATGATATCCAATCCATATGTGAACAAGATGAGATCTTTTCATGAATATCGTCATATTCATGACCCTATAGTTGTATTGAAAAGGATACATTTAACCCATATTGTTGAACGCTCAAACCCCATTGACAAAGGGATTGGAAGAGTGAAACAATTTAACTCTATAAAATGAATTTGTGGGACATCAACATCAAATTTTGGCTGTATATAGAACATCACCCTACACTTTGGGGAGGGATTTTAAAAAGTAAATCTAGATACCTGAAGCTTGACGTACATGGACATTACATTACTTTTGCGGAATACTTAATACATAAAAAAAACAGACACACTAGGACCGTAATAGTTTAGTGTCTTTGGAACCTCGGAATATAAACTTCTAATCATGTTGAAATATCTTCAACAACTCCCGTAATGATCTTCCCCTTTTTGTTTCCTTACCTAAAACCTTTCTATATTTCCTGGGGAAAATAAAACATAAAAATGGTGAGCTCATATGCTCAGCTAGGAAAAACATATAGAACATAAAACAATCAATAAACATTTGAAAGCAAAAAACATGAACTTGAAATTTAAACATCAAAATCATGAGCAAAAACATAAATCATGGAAGTACGTAAGGCATATATCATAATGGAACATCAACCATGATAAAATATAATGGGAATAAAACATGTAATTGTGGAAACCATTCAGCACTTGTTATGATTTCCATAGTAGCCAGGGAATTGCTGCCAAGACCATCTTAGTGGACAAAGTCCCTTTCTGAATCGAGTTCACTCCTCATTTCAGTCCTGTAACACTGAACCGGTTTAACTTACCATTCTAGCCATGTCTATCTCATGAGATATAAATCTTTACCCAATGCATTGGATTGAGTATAGGTCACACTCATCTTATAATGAAATCATTCTTACTTATTCCACAAAATAAACATACATCATTCATAATAACCCAACGAATGAAATGGGTTTCAAAAACATCATCCCATCATCACATAATCCATATAAATAAATGGATATCATTTCATAATAAGAAAAGTGAAACCATGTAAATCATAGAGACATTATACTTGCAACATAAACATAAAAAATAATGTCATCTTAGATGGAAAAATGGTTTTGATAAAACACTTGAAATGAATTATTGAGAAAAATATCTTTTCTTCTTCAAAATCAATTTCTTTTCACAAAACATCATGAAATTTTAAAAGAAAGAGATTTTTTTTAAAATATTCACGAAATATTTTGGAGGAAGCTTCATGAAAATAAGTCTTTATAAAATCGTAAAAATCCGTTCATGCTGTATAAGTTAAAAAATAACAATTTCGTCGTACTTTTGTCAGAAAAGTAAAAAAGTACCTCGTATGGTAAAAAAAAGAACGATTCCTTCCATACAATGTGGTAAAAGTAATAAAAGTGTAAAAATGTCATAAACATAAATGGAAGTAAAGTAAACATTTTATGAAAACATTTTGAATGAATATGGACATGGATAATAAACATAACCCCCAGTAAATACTTACGAGTAAACAATCTCGGATAAGAATGAGATTGAAATAATTATCCCTTACCTTAGGTCCGATATGATTTGTATGGATCCCAACCTCCTGTATAATGATTTAAATAATGTCATTGACTTATTACATAATCATATTCATTATTATGATATCATATATGTTTCACTTATGACTTTATATTACCCGTTCTTTTGTAAATTCCATGTTCAAGCAGCGTTTTGGGTAAAATCGTTTCATTTATCGTATGTGTTTCGACTTGTCGTTCTTGATATTATTACTTATATCCTGATTTACATAATTCCAGAATTTAAAACATGATTTATATATAATATATATTCATCATATACATATATATTATAGATCGATAAAAGGAATTAAATACACCGTTCATAGAGACGGTAGGCCGTACGTACGCATTAACGCTGTTTTCGTTTCCTTATTGAATTGAATGAAACTAAATAGATGACACACATATATATATACATAAATCCAGTAGCATTATTATTTCATATATTTCATTATTATTCATTATATAAACTTTATTATCATTCATGTATGGTTAACATGGAGAATGAATTTAATCGCATCGTGGATACGGTAGTCCGTACGTACGCACGAGCGATGATATCGTTTACATAATTATTGAATTGAATTGGAGTGGATGATAAAATATATCAAAATCAGTATGATGTTATAATAACTGTGTATAGTTATTCTTTCCACCATTATACCCATCCAGGAAATGTGGTGTTGGAAAAAACAGATTACACCACGGCGTGGAGACGGTATTCCATACGTACGTAGGCGTGGTGATTTCATTTTCCGTAGGATGGATAGATGGTGAAATAGGGTTGTTTAATACTTATAATAACATATCAGTATATGATTGATAATGATGTTATTACATATTAATTAAAAAACTAAAGAAAAAGAAGTAGAATAATAAATAAAGTTGAAAGAATCGGTAACGGACATTACCTCTTCTTTGAAACGCCTCTTTGAGACCTCCACTTAGGGCACTAATATTGGTCTTTGAAGAAGACCAGGACCTCTAGGATGTTTCTATGGAAGTGGAGAAGATAATTAGGAATGGTTTGGCCGATCTTGAAGGCTCAAAGTTTTGTGAGGAATAGAGGGAGGAGGTTCTCTTTTATAAGGGAGGAGAGGGGCACCTTTGGAAAAACTAAAAATATTATCTTATTATAAAGACATATTCGGTTTTTCATAGCTCCAAATTGATTTATATAAAATATAATGTGGTTATGGGTCTAAATAATCTCATACAATAGAATTTTGACAAGTTTATTTAATTATTTTAACCTTATCATTTAGATTTAACATTAAGTTAAATAATTTAACTTTTACAGTGTCTTCTTGTTTTCTTACACTATAAGGTTAAGAAACTTACTATAACAAGATAAAAGAACCACAAGTTGTTTATTATTAATATATATAACCTTAACTAAGTCATTTGGCCAAACCTTAGATTTTTAGGAATAATATAACAATTAAGAATATAATATTTGTTTTAAAAACTATTTTATGTCAATTTTTACACTATTTGGTAATTGATTTTTTTTGAAACTCATAACAGAATGATTAGTTCCAAAACATTTAATTAAATTCATAATAACATGTCATATTAACCTAAAAAATTGTTTTAATTCATAAAAAGTCTCAAATTACATTAATTTGGGTATTTATAACATCAATTATTTCAATATTTCATTAATAAGATAATTACTACATCATCATTATGTCATAGATAAATTAAATTATTTGATGTCTAAAAATTATAAATAAAATACCATTATTTAGGAAATCTTTTTATATTTCTAATGAATAATTATAGTCTAATTTATCTTTTGTATAACCCTATATTAAAAATTATTTACTTATTAAACTTTGATTTTAACTATTTTAACCCTTCTTTAAATAAATTAATATTAAATGTCCTAATCAAATCCAAGTGGGCCTAAATGGTCATATTTTATTCCTAAAGTTGTTTTTGGTCGAATTACACTTATCCAATAGAATTAGGACATGTTTCAGGGTAATAATAATATCATTTTTACCCTTAATTACCCTATTTACTTTTAATCGTGGTAAAAAAAAGTAAAAAGTTACTATTCACCAAAAATTATTTTCAACTCATTGAACCACATTTTACTTACTAAGATCAATCGCGTCTCTCATATTTTTGAAACTCCATTCATAGAAGTAGTAAAATTAAGTTTTATGTAAATTTGCAAATTCTTCTAGGAGGTGGCTAAAAGACGGTGAAAAGCTCAATAAAATTTTTATATATCTAAAATTATTATAAAATGACTCCAATGAATTACTTTGAACTTGTATAAGTATTATGTATCAATTATGACCTAAAATGAAATTAAATAAAATAATTAATTATTTAAATAAAAAGTCGGTTTTTAAATAGTAACCTAGTGTTTTCACTATTCATCAAAAATTGAATGTTTTCAGAAAAATACAAAAATTTCACCCTAGCCTAATTTAGATATTCCGAATCCAAAAATGAAGTCCATTTTGAAATATAAAATTTATAAAATTTCAAAAAGTGGGTATTACTATTCATAACGACTAGTTTTAATAATATTTTAATAATATATCGTTGTTTAGTAAAAACCGGTATTGCGTATAACACACGCTTTCAAGGAAGGTCGCGATTGCATGTAATGCAAGCCACGTCAGGGTTGTGTGTTGTGCAAGACTTCTTTATTGTTTCATTATAACAGAATCCAACCATTTTTCATTTATACATTGAATATATATATATATACTCAATGTTGCGTAGAATTAATATTATCAAACGAACTTGAAATTGTGTGTAACACAATCTAAGAATAGTGTTGCGTATACTACAAGCTAATAAAGTGTTGCGTATAGCGCAAGATAATCTTGGTGTATCGTACAACAGAAGATATGAAAGAAATTAAAATGAATATATCTTATAAAATCATGGGTTGCTACATTCTACCCCCCTTAAAATGAATTTCTCCCTCGAAATTCATCGAGGTTATAAATCATTTACTATTCATAGAAACCCACATCATAAAATGAAATACCAAAAAATAACATTAAAAACTAAAGTATGAAACGTAACGGTTACCCAAATTAACTCATCACTGGGTTTCCATGTATGAGAACATAGGTGAAATTATGGATATGGAAGATAAATCTAACCATCAAGTTCTGATGGAGAGTGGTAGAGAACATGGCTATGAAAACACCAACAATCACAAAGCCATAAATTTGTGATGATCTAAGGTAGCATCTGATTCATCAGATATAAGGGCACTATGACAACATTTTTGGTTTTCAAGATCATTTCTCTAAGAATTTTAATTAGAAGAAATACTTACTTTATTTTGATATAATCTCACCGTTGTTCATGCCTTGAACAATTTTCACTTCATCTCTTAATTAAATGAAGTTGAATTTTTCATTCGTGAAGTGTTATCAGATCATTTGATAGAATGATGGGTCATTCCATCTGTCTTAATCGAAAGGATAGCAATAGTTATATACATAAGTCTATCTATTGTATATCGTTCCAAAAATGGACTTATACTTCATCTATCATACCACTTAATTAATTAAAACTATTTTATACTAACCAGGGACTTCATGTAGGCCAGTGGTAGGCGATAAAGGACAGTCGCACTTCAGTTGTGGGTTCGATTCCCACAGCCTTGTCCGACGCGATGGGCTGTCACCCGTCCTGCAGGTTGTCCTTTTTCTAAAACTACATTACTATAACATCCCATCAATAATATCGAAAAAATTTCTATCCTTAAACAATACTAACTTATGTCCAACATAATCCATTCCAATCGTTAGGCTTATCCAAAATACTTCAGTCCAATCTCATAGTATATAGAAAATGATTACTTGAAATGTCACATAACATTCACGTGAATGCCTTCATTTATCCCCCATATATCATAAGATATATCTTGTTGGTAAAATTACAAACAAGTTAAAACCATAATCATGTATTCTATTGAAGAATGAATACCCATTGAACCTTAGTGAAAATATGAATGCAGTTAAAAGTTAACACTATCCACATACAAAAATCATCAAAATTCTATATACTCAAACCATGATATCACTTAGTCCTTATATCAATCACGAGCTCCTGAATACAATAAAAAATCTCTTTATCTTATTATTCCTTCATTATGCACATATCATCTACTTTCCAAAAATATCTGAATAACCCTCCATGGTTACCGGTACAATTAAACATATACTTTCAAATACTTTAAGAAAAACAATAGTGTAACAATCCTTAGATGATTCTTTATTCCATAGTACCATTAACTATACAACATAACTCTCGATAAAACTACAATCATTCCAGTACCTTCTTAAACAACTGACTGCGCTTCAACACTTCTTTCAGCTCATATATCATTTATAGTCTCTTCATCATCATCCACATAAATAATACCCATATGACCATACTGATTCTCTTCATGAGATTTTCCCTTAGGGCATTGGTTTTCATAATGCTCGTACATTCCACATTTAAAACATCTAATCATTGTTGATGTCGTAGAAATACCATTATCCTCATCCATGGTGTTAACTGAACCTTTTCCTTTGCACTTACTGGATTTGTGTCCTTATTTTCCAAACCCAAAGCATCTTCCAGTTCCTTTGAAACAATCTCCCCGATGCCTCTTCCCACATGATTTACATGGGGGAAATTGAACTTTCTTTCCTCTATGATCATCATGAAACTCCATATTTCTCTTATTATCTGAGTCGGAAAACTTACCAAAGTTGAGATTATTGATCATATTATGAGATTTCTGATTAGGCATAATAACGATGTTTGGACTTCCAAATCCCATTTCATTTGGTTTCTCATGAAGAATATCATTCCATTGTCCGTCATATCATCCATTATCGTGAATCTTCCTGTTTCCAGCCATTTTCTAAAACCCAAAATGAATCATGTGAGAGGAAAAAATCATGATCGGGAAAACAACATTGTAAAGGGGGAGTTCCCTCAATATCTAACATCTTAGGTTAAATTCTAATATTGTTACTGTAGTTCTAGGACTATATCCTATACGTATACTTATCCTTAGGTACATCCCTAGACATACCGTAGAAATATCTCTAGGGATCTCACTAACATTTTTGCATCCCAGTTTCCAAAGGTTGACTAAACCATTCCTCTGATAAAATATAATGGAACATCAACCATGATAAAATATAATGGGAATAAAACATGTAATTGTGGAAACCATTCAGAACTTGTTATTATTTCCATAGTAGCCAAGGCATTGCTGCCAAGACCATCGTAGTGGACAAAGTCCCTTTCTGAATCGAGTTCACTCCTCGTTTCAGTCCTGTAACACTGAACCAGATTAACTTACCATTCCAGCCATGTATATCTCATGAGATATAAATCATTACCCAATGCATTGGAGGGAGATATAGGTCCCACCCTTCTCATAATGAAATCATTCATACTTGTTCCACAAAATTAATATACTTCATTCATAATAACCCAACGAATGAAATGGGTTTCAAAAAAATCCTCCCATCATTACATAATCCATAAAAAATAAATGGATATCATTTCATAATAAGAAAATTGAAACCATGTAAATCATAGAGACATTATACTTGAAACATACACATATAAAATTATTTCATCTTATATGGAAAAATGTTTTTGATAAAACACTTGAAATGAATTCTTGAGGAAAATATCATTTCTTCTTCAAAATAAATTTATTTTCACAAAATGTCATGCAATTTTTAAAGAAAGATATTTTGTTGAAAATAGTCATGAAATATTTTGGAGGAATATTCATGAAAATAAGGCTTTATAAAATCGTAAAAAATCCGTTCACGCCGTATAAGTTAAAAAATAACAATTTCCTCGTACTTTTGTCAGAAAAGTAAAAAAGTACCTCGTATGGTAAATAAAAGAAAGATTCCTTCCATACGATGTGTTAAAACTAAGAAAAGGGTAAAAATGTCTTAAACATACATGTAAGTAAAGTAAACATTTTATGAAAAACAATTGAGAGCACATGGACATTGATAATAAACATAACCCCCAGTAAATACTTACGAGTAAACAATCTCGGATAAGAATGAGATTGGAATAATTATCCCTTACCTTAGGTCTGATATGCTTCATGTGGATCCGAACCTCCTGAATAATTATTTAAATAACGTTATTGACTTATTACATAATCATATTCATTATTATGATATCATATATGTTTCACTTATGACTTTATATTACCCGTTCTTTTGTAAATTTCATGTTAAATTAGTGTTTTGGGTAAAATCATTTCATTTATCGTATGTGTTTCGAATTTTCGTTCTTGATAATATTACTTATATCCTAATTTACATAATTAAAGAATGTAAAACATGATTTATATATAATATATATTCATCATATACATATATATTATAGATCCATAAAAATAATTAAATACACTGTTCATGGAGACGGTAGGCCGTACGTACGCATGAACGCTATTTTCGTTTCCTTATTGAATTGAACGAAAATAAATAGATGACATACATATATATATAAATAAATCCAGTAGCATTATTATTTAATATATTTAATTATTATTCATTATATAAACTTTATGATCATTCATGTATGGTTATCATGGAGAATGAATCGCATTGCGTCGTGGAGACGGTAGTCCGTACCTACGCACGAGCGATGATATCGTTTCCATAATTATTGAATTGAATTGGAGTGGATGATAAAATATATAAAAATAAGTATGATGTTATAATAACTATTTATAGTTATTCTTTACACCATTATACCCATCCAAGTAAGGTGGTGTTGGAAAAACAGATTACACCACCGCGTGGAGACGGTATTCCGTACGTACGCATGCGCGGTGATTTAGTTTTCCGTAGGATGGATAGATGGTGAAATAGGGTTGTTTAATTCTTATAATAACATATCATTATATGATTGATAATGATTTTATTACTTTATAATAAAACAAATAAAGAAAAATAAGTAGAAGAAGAAATAAAGTTGAAAGAATCGGTAACGGACATTACCTCTTCTTTGAAACGCCTCTTTGAGACCTCCTCTTAGGGCACTAAAATTGTTCATTGAAGAAGACTAGGACCTCTAGGATGTTTCCCGGGAAGTGGATAAGAGAATGTTTCAGGGTTTGTCTGAGCTTGAAGGCTCAAAGTAGAGTGAGGAAGAGAGGAAGGTGGTGCCCTTTTATAAGGGAGGATAGGGGGACCTTTGGAAAAACTAAAAATATTATTTTATTATAAAGTCATATTTGGTTTTTAATAGCTCCAAATTGATTTAATTCGAATATAAGCTGGGGAGGGGTATAAATACTCTCATAAAATATAATTTGGACATGTTTAGTTAATTATTTTAACCTTATCATTTAGATTTAACATTAAGTTAAATAATTTAACTTTTACCATGTCTTCTTGTTTTCTTAAACTATAAGGTTAAGAAACATACTATAACAAGCCAAAAGAACCCCAAGTTGTTTATTATTAATATATATAATCTTATCTAAGTCATTAGGCTGAACCGTAGATTTTTATGAATAAAATAACAATTAATAATATAATATTTTATAAAAAACTATTTTATGTCAATTTTGACACTATTTGGTAATTGATTTTTTTTAAAAATCATAACAGAATGATTACTTCGAAAAAAGTTAATTAAATCAATAATAACATGTCATATTAACCTATAAAATTAGTGTAATTAATAAAAAGTATCAAATTAAATTTATTTGGGTATTTATAACATCAATTATTTCAATATTTCATTAATAAGATAATTACCACATCATCATTGTGTCATAGATAAATTAAATTATTTAAAGTCTAAAAATTATAAATAAACTACCATTATGTAGGAAATATTTTTATCATTCTAATGAATATTTATAGTCGAATTTATCTTGGGTATAACCCTATATTAAAAATTCATTACTTATTAAACTTTGATTTTAACTATTTTAACCCTTCTTTAAATAAATTAATATTAAATGTCCTCATCTAATCCAAGTGGGCCTAAATGGTCATATGTTATTTATAAGGTTGTTTTTGGTAGAATTACACTTATCCAGTAGAATTAGGAAATGTTTTAGGATAATAATAATATCATTTTTATCCTTAATTACCCTATTTACTTTTAATCGTGGTCAAAAAAAGTTAAAAGTTATTATTCACCACAAATTATTTTCATCTCATTGAACCACATTTTACTTACTAAAATCAACTGTGTCTCTCTGATTTTGGAAATTTCATTCACAGAAGCGGTAAAATTATGTTTTATGTAAATTTTCAAATTCTTCTAGGAGGTGGGTAAAAGACGGTGAAAAGTTCAATAAAATTTTTATATATCTAAAATTTTTATAAAATGACTCCAATGAATTACTTTGAACTTATATAGGTATTATGTATCAATTTTGAACTAAAATTAAATTAAATAAAATAGATAATTATTTAAATAAAAAGTTGGTTTTTAAATAGTAACCTAGTGTTTTCACTATTCATCAGAAATTAAAAGTTTTTAGGAAAATACCAAAATTTCACCCTAGGATAATTTCGATATTCTGAATCCAAAAATGAATTCCATTTTGAAAGATAAAATTTAAAAAATTTAAAAAAGTGGTTATTACTATTCATAACGGCTAGTTCTAATAATATTTTAATAATATATCATTGTTTAGTAAAACCCGACATTACGTACAACACACGCTATCGAGGAAGGTCGTGATTGTGTGTAATGAAAACCAAGATAGGATTGCATGTTGTGCAAGAATTATTTGTTGTTTCATTATAATAGAATCCAACCATTTTTCATTTATACATTGAATATATATATATTTATATATACTCAATGTTGCGTAGAATGACTATTATCAAACGAACTTGAAATTGTGGGTAACACAATCTAAGAATAGTGTTGCCTATACTGCAAGCTAATACAGTGTTGCGTATAGCACAAGATAATCTTTGTGTATCGTACAACAGAAGATATGAAAAAAATTAAAACGAATATATCTTATAAAATCTCGAGTTGTTACAGTAAAATCATCACTCTCACTCCCACAAACCTCACTTATACAACATTATGCAACATAAAAATACCATGGACCCTAAATGGTAGAGAACATTCTTGAACCACCCCCCATGGGCCCTAATATGTCATGGCCTACTGTTGAGAGTTCCTTGTGGAACATCTATTAAGGCTATTTAGGTTTTCCCAAGAGAAGTATCATTCACGGAACCCAAATCTGTGTGAAACAACAACCATTGCACACACCCACGCCTCCTGAATCCTTGTACTATATTTTTGCTCGATACCATGGCTAACATAACCCAAATTTCATGAAATATAATAATTTTTTTGTAAAAAAATTATAGTCCATTCCCTAATTCCCCCTATTCTCTAAGCATGGCATGGTCCATTACCCTACCTTTTTCTCTTAAGCATGAGTACTGTAATTAAACTTGCTCTTATGTGTATTCACCCTAACATAGAGACTTGTGATTTACACTCATATATAGAAGTATCTATTCCATGCTCCACCCAGAGGCACATGAGTAGTGGACATGTATTCCTTAAAGGTGGACTCATCAATAGAAATGGATATCCTATCTTGGTGTAGAGTCCTTTATTCGGATCTTCCTCTCTCCTTGACATGGCCCCCCTCAAGGTGTATCCCAAAAACACCTGGTATGTAGGAAAAAAAACTTCCTAGATCCAAATTCGAGTCATACAACATTATATTTCATGGAGACGTCCTCAAAACACGATGATAAATGATATCTTTAACTTGTTTTATGTGAACGGGATGACCCATATAAACTAATAATGGGATGACACTCCCATGGATATTTACTACAAACCTGATCCTATCACCCCCATGGAATCCTACTCTCGGTAGACCATATGTTTAAACCCCGTGCCATCCCGCATTGATAATCCATCCAGAACATGAGAATCCTTACCACATGATGTTAAAATTTCTGTACTGTTCATGTCACATGACCTTAAATTGTGGCATCTAACTATGTCATCCTTAATCCCTCTCTTAAATAGAGTACATAGGAAAACTACCTGAGGTTCACTCCTGACATCCAAACATCGCCAGAAAACCCTCAATTGTGAAATATTCCCCCATTAGGAAACACTTAACCAAACCCCAAGGGTGAAATCTCCCACCCCCCTGGGGACAGACAAGACCAAATCCTATGTCTGAAATTTCTCCCATCCCCTAAGGACACACATTGGAAAATCCCAATTATGAAATCTTTCCCCCTGGGGATGCACCCCACTAAATACTAAGGTTGAAATATCTTCTCCCCTCTAGGGTCACATTTAACCGAATCCAATTTTTGATATCCATCCACATTTGGGACACACTACAATAAATTCCATGAATGAAATCCTACCCCTTGGGGACACAATTAACCATACCCTCAAGTGAAATCATCTTCCCTAATGGGGGCACAATTTACCAACCGTCATTCCCTGCATGATGTTAAATCTATGACCCAACTTTCCCCAAAAGACATTAAACCTATGAACCACATGTGATTTATACCCCATACAACAAATATGAGTTTTTTGTGGTAAAAAGTACACAAAGTTTTGTGCACTTGGACTAAACTACCTTGTGGATGACAAAGGATTCCTTAGATTTTATCCCTTAGATTGCACATTTGAGATTCCTCCAACATCAAATGGATAAGTATTTACAATTACCCAAAAAACCCAACATCTAAAAATCCCCAAACATGTCGAATGTTACCACTTACTTTGACCAATGGTTGCTACCCTATTGAGGCCGAAGTAGTGAGATTAACATTCATCAACCTCAAGATGAAACAAGGAATAAGTTCCAAAAACATGACACAAATATATGATGGACACTCGAACAAGGTGATGATAACTGAGGAGTAATACATGGAATGATGAACCAACATCCTATCATCGTGTTTTAATCAAAGAGAGGACATCATGGATTAATGTGATGGAAGCCTCCCACCTTTGGACAGAGGGAATACAAGGTAGTAAGTCAAACTCGTTGCCTCTATGTGGAAGTGTGGTGTGAAACCCAAATTAATGTTCCAGAAAAGTTATCAATGATCTCTATCACTCTATGTAGTTATTTTATCTTTTCTTTTGTGCCCATATCTTCACTTCCCACCATTTTTTAGCTAATTGGAATCCTAGTTATGTGTTATTCAAGCTGTAATTTTTAATTCCTCTTGTCTCGTATCAAGATTAAGTTTTATTAAACCTTTATATGATGTAGGTATTCAAAAAAATATATTTTTAAATTTAAAACCCTTGATTACCGATATCAATATTAAATTTTTGTGACACAATTTATTTAAAGGGGCATAATGCAACACCAAAATACTTTAAAAGAGGAACATCATGTTTTACAGAATATATGACACCTGACACCAAGATTAGACAATAATGTAACACCTCAATACCTTTTGATATGTTAATTTTTAAATAAATTCAATATCTTTGATATATTTTGATGCATGGAACATTAGGTTTAAACAAAACACAATACTCTATTAAAATATTCATATTTAAACACAACCATGGTAATATTGTCGTTGAAATGGAGGGTGTGAATATGAATAACTAAATTAAGAAAATTATATGTTTTTAACATGTATAAAATAAATTAAATTGTTTTATATTAATTAAAAATATAAAAAGAACAATTTAAAAGAAAAAAAATGTTTTCTTAAAAACTCTATTTTTTCTAAATGGAAATTTAGTCGCACTTTTCACACATAATTTAAAATTAATTTTTAACCATTTAAAAAAAATTAAAATATAAAATTTATGCTAAAAATCTAAATATCAAAATTATACTTGGATGAATTTTTATAATATTAATAAAAGATTAATTTTGTGATGAATAGTGAAAATACTAGTTTCTTTAACTATATTTTTTATTATGTTTTTATAAAGATAAATTATATTTTAAATTGGTAATAATATAAAATTATATAAATTATATTAAAATTATATAATTTATGTAAATGAGATCAATTTTATGTTCAATTTTTATATAAAACATTCTATACTTTTGAGAAATTTTCATTGGAAAACCTATTTTTCGATGAGTTTAATTTTAAATTGAATTCATCCTTTTTTCTAGCTTAATCTAGAAAAATGAATTCAATGTGTAAAAAAAATTAATTTAATATTATATAATAAATTAATCAAAAAAATTTACTGTAATAAATATTGTAAACAGGTCAAATATAATTATAGTGATTAAGGTCAAAAATGATTTACCGGGGGTTAACCTAAAAAGTCATGGGTTAAAATGACCAACCACCTTTTCCAACACCCCTTTTATGTCCATATTATGATATTATAACCGTGAAGGGTCAATAATGATTTATTTTTTATGATTTTTTAATGATAAAAACACGGTTATAAATTTATCTTTTAAAATATTCCATGAGTTTCCTCTCCCCCAATTATAAAAAGGAACACACTATCATCCCCTATAAACACTTCCAAAACCCTTTATTTCTGCCAAGAACTACCCAAATACCTTCATTAATTCCTTAAACAAATCCTATAGTCATTATTTTTATTATTAATTCCTTCTAAAATTCTTTAGTTATAAATATAAAGAGGATTTCTGAAGAAGTGGTAAAATTCATAAACAAGTGTATTTGTTTTATTTCTTCTTCCACCTCCTTTAAATTATCATAAACTATGATAAAATAATACACATAGTATAACCTATGTATTTATATGTTATTATGTTAAAATAATAACCTATATCCATATCCACTTCAATCAAATTGGAAACGAAACCATCAATCGTGTGTACAGAGGACTACCGCCTCACAAACCGATGTAATTTGTTTTCCATCACCATAGTTAAATGATGGATATAATGATGTTTTTAATATATTTATATTATATTTATGAAATTATTATACTTATTTAATTATTATATCACACATAATTTCTCACTTTTCATTTTTTTTGGGGATACGATAACATCGTTCATCAGTACGTCGAACTACCGCCACATGAAGAAACGAGATTTGTTTTTTCTTATGCATTACATGGAAGGTAGTAAGGTTAAAATTAATTAATATAAGTGATACATATGAACAAAAAATACTTATGTAAATATAATATCACATATAAATTCTCACCTTCAAATCCTTTGGAAAAAAATAATGTTTCTAGGGCTTGCATGCGGACTACTGCCTCTACATAGCGATTTGAAATGCTTTTAAATTTATTTTTACATGGATGGTAATAAGGATATATTTGATTAATATAAATTATATATATTAAATAATAATGAATCATTAATGGTGAATTAATATTTATTTACCTTTCTTCCCATCCTTCAAGAAAACTAATGGAAACAACATTCATCTACACATACGGCCAAACTTCTTCATTAATACTGTAGTCTATATTCTACCTCTAATATAGATTAATATAAATATTTATATATTAAATATATATGAATATTATTTTTTGGTTAATTTTTTTTATATTATTGAAACATGATCAAGGTAACGGGACCAAAAACACCAAATAAAAATATACATGAAAAACAAAGTTCTTATTACCTGAAATAGTGATTTTAACAATGTTTTTTAATGAATCGGCAATAAATTACCATTAGTAGATTATATATGGTATGAGATATATTATTATAGATCAATAATATATTTATAATAAACCTATATTTATTATATAGTATTTTCACACCCATACAAATGAATTCTAACCTGAGGTAAGGGTTTCTCGTCTCACTTTAACTTCTGTGAGATGTATGTCAAATTGTCCACTTATTCCTTTGAGTGGGGTATATACTACCCATTATTATATTTTATTTAATGAATATATTTATTTTCATTATAATTATTTTTTTATCTTATAATACTCCTTTCATGGGGCTTACAAATCAAAATATACCCATGTGTTACGTGATTTAGGTTTCAATCTCATTTTAATCCGGATAGTTTATACTTGAATTTCAATTATAGGAAATTATTTTACCATTTTCTAATAAAAAAATTTAATTTTATTATAATTTTGTTAATCAGGAATTTATAAATCAAAATTACCATTTTCCTCTCTTTGGTACTTATAATTATTGAGAATGTTTTTCAAGAAAAGCATACTTCATTTCTATCTTCAGTCAAAAATCATTTTTATTCAAAAATGATATTTTCTAAAAAAATTAAATAAAATATTTGTAAATTTCTTCAAATTATTTATTAAATAAATTTTTACCCTTTTTTACTTTTTACAAAAAAAATTAAAAAAAACATCATGTCATTTTCCAAATAAGGCTCATTTGGATTTTAGTGAAAATATGAAATAAATCATTGTCTTAATATGTACGGTATGTACAAAATTTCCCAATATCATTACCAATCAATGTTCTAAAGCTTAATTTATACCTTTATAGTGTTTTTTTCAACTAATATTATTTTCAAAACATTTTTTGAACTTTTAGGATTAAAAATATTGTCAAATTAGAAAAAAATTCCTCAAGAATGTTTTTGATGAAATTTTTTTGTCATTTTTATTCATCCATAAAGTAAACCGATTGGTTTTCTAGATGGTTTTTGATCAGTAAGAATAGGTATGTACTAGTTTGAAACCATTCAGATTTCTCTGTATGGGTTATGATTATTCTAGTGAGTTGGATTAATTGTTAACATTTTGTATGTTTTTTTTCAATAAGAATGTTTTTGTGGATTTTAATTCACCCCTTTCATATGATAAATTAATTGGATTTAATAAGGGATGTTCTGGGTCTACTATATCCTCCTAATTCATTATTAGGTATCATGAGACAAACTATACATTGTTTTTGGCTGATTCATTTACCATTTATCTAATATATCTTGGCATAAGGGCTTCGCAATATGGTTATTGTGTCGGGTATTATGAATTATCTCATTATGAGATTATTCATTGATGTCCTTGTGATTATTCAATTATTTAGATTATAAATGAAAATGTTTCAAGATATGGTGATTAAATATATGGAATTATTTTTTCATTAATTATTACAGTGATATTATGCTCAATTTACTGATTAAATTTCATTGGGTTTAGTTATTTAATTTTCAATATTTTTTATGGTTATTTAAGAATATATTCTATTATAATCATACACTTACTGAGTATTTGAGCTCACCACATTCTTATGTTTCTTTCCCCATGATACAAAGATGAGTATTGTGATTCTTTTAAAGGGTTATTCTGGAAGAAATAAAGATGCATTATAAGAAAAACATTATTTTACTTTAGGTTTTTATATGTAAAATGAGATTCAATTATATATCTAGTAACTAATAGTACTGAAATATTTGGATCTTAAGGATGTTCTTCTTTGTATCTTATTCAAATTTAATAAGGTAACCATTCATTATGTGCTACTAAGTTTGGGGTATTTTCAATTCTTCTAAAAAAAACTATTTTTGAAAAATCATTAAAAATTATTTTGAAAAACATTCAAAGATAATGTAAATTTAATAAAATTAAAATTCTAAAATTAAGAAATTTTAATTTTAAATAAATTTATATAATATATAAAAACAATTTATTTTGAATAAAATTATTTATAATTTGGAGGAAAAATATGTTTAATTTCAATAAGGAATATTAACCCACAAAATCTATTCCTGAATATTAATAAGTCTCAAAATGTATTGATTATTTTGATTTTATATTTTTTGAGAACAAAACACAAGATTCCTTTTCATTGCCACATATTTTCTATTTCAAATTTTTTTTGGAAGCTCTTCTACCATGTATAAGAGTTAGATATTGGCTATATGATTTTAGTGAAATGGTTCTTTTCTACATTCATCATTATAAAGTCTTAGAGATTAATCCTAATATGGGTTAACTTTACCAAAGAGTTACACTAAATATATGTGAACTTATATGAACTATTAACTTGACATGTTGGGTAGTGAACATTAAAATATCACATTCTTATATTACTCTAAAAAATAAACATCATTTAGTTTCCTAAAATCCCTAAGTTTTTTACATTATTTCGTCTACTTCAAAATATTTTCAATATACCCCTAATTTATTTTTTATATAAATTATTGAAAATATACACATTAAAAAATTAGTTATATTTTATATATGACCTATGGTATGCCATGTTTTATAACTTATCTCTAAAAACCTGATTAATTTTACATTCCAGGATATAAAATTTTAATTTTGAAAAAAAATTTATTGATCTCTATAATTTTAGAGGGTGTTTTTATAAGAACATTTTAAATCCTTACAATATTTTTTTATTTATTTTTCTCCCTTCATCTTTTTTATAAAAAATAGTGTCATAAGATCTTTTTTTAAAAGTTTTTATGAATAAAGTGTTCATATTTCAATGACATACAATTTTGAAACTCAAACCAGTGAGAATCATATGTCATCGACACCAATTCACATATAATAATCTTTTGAAGTATTAAAAAACGACACACTAAGAATCTTCTAAACACATATTATTATATAATCAAAGTCCAAAAGAAATTTTCTTGTGTAACATAGAAGAAAATATCCTTACATTAAAGTAACTAACTTCTCCTGATGTTAATATTCAACTAACGTATATCCAAATACTAATAAAATCACTAAACATCAAACTAAAAAACAATATAATTTATTTATTTTTAAAATTATATAGAATTACTATAGAGGACCCATATAAAACCATAATGGAATTATAAATTATTTTTTCAACACAAAGACCTGTAGGTGTGGATAAGGAACCTATAAAATATAGGATTTTTAATTTCTATTTTTAAAAAACTAATATGTTATAACACTTTGAAAATTTAGTTCTGAGATTAATAATATTGATATCTTTTTTAACATACAACACTAAGATTTAAGCAAATTGTGATATAGTATAAAATATATTATTATTAAAATGTGACTATTATAACATAGTCGTTAAATTGGAGGGTATAAATATGATTAAACACATTATGAAATAAACATATAATTTTATTACTTCAAAAATGTGTTGATTAATTATTAGGAAGTAGGAACACAATTTTTAATGAATTCATTTTATTCTTTAATAATTCATTTACTTCAAAAATGATTTTTATTGCATTTTTTGTGTGGAAATTATAATTAATTTCATCCAAGTTTATTAATTTTCTTTTAAAAATTTAACACAATTTTTTAGATCGTCATATAAAAATTATCTTATGGTTAACTTTTGGGATTTTTCTAAAATGATTTATTTTTAGTGAATAGTGAAAAGTAGATTTTTCAAATATTATCATTTTTTTAATTAAATAAACTTATTTAAAATCAAAATTATATTTTTCATTTGGTATTAAAGTTAAAAATTTTCCATTTTATTCATAATAATCTATTTAATTTTATTTGAATCAATAATTTTCATGATTTTGATATAATCTAATTTTTTATTAAAACTGATTTTTTCTAAAATATTAAATTTTTTTATGAATTTATATTAATATTTGTTTATAAATTTTATTTAGATTTTATATTTAAAAATTTATACCATACTTTGAATCATGAGGTTTAAATTGGTAAATATTACCCATTTATTTTTTCATAAGTAATAGTAACACTGGTAAATATTTATCGCCTTGATAAAGGTAAAATGGGTAAAATAGGTTTAAAACCTTTAGATAAGTCTCAAAATATACCTAAAGATTTCACTAAATTAATTTTATAGGATAAATTAGACTATATTCATCTCAATGTCTAATATATGGAATTTTTGTGCCATCTTCCTTTGACAATGACAATTATATTATTTTTTGTAAAGAAAATTCCAAAATGTCACTCTCTTGATTTTATTTATATCTAATTTTTTTAATATAAGGATAAAAATATTATAATTTATGTTATGAATTTTTGTTTGAAATATAAAATATTTTTTCTAATTTAAATTTAGTTTTAATTTTTAGTTTTGAAATAATTAACTTAAATTATTACACAACGTCGACATGATGCCTATGAAGGTAGTACCAAAATAAGGTAAATGACTTTAAAAACATTAATGTAATATTATTTTGGTTGATCTATAGTTATCCATTAATATTATAGATTAATATAACACTTATGGATTTTTTAAATGGTTTTATTTGAATTTGATTACTATCTTGATGTTATTAAATTGAAATTAATTAAAGAGTATAAAAAATGGAAATAATGGTATTTTATGAAAAAATCATATTTTAGTAAATTATTTTAAAATAATAAAAACATATTAATATAAAAATTTTGATTAAAAATGTTATAAAATTTAATCCCTTGTCCATTTATGAGACATTTTTTTCTTTATAAGCAAAATTATAACCATTTAATATTGAAATATTTTTTACTATGGTTATTGTAAAAAATGGTTTACGAATGGGTTAATAAAACTAAATAGGATTTAAAATGATATATAAACCTATATAAATTTTTTGATATGACTATATTAGTAGCATATCCGAAATATATTGAAATCCATGAAATTTTAACCACTTTTCCATAAATTTTAGTTTATTATATTTTAATAATTTTAAAAATTACAAGAGTATCCATCCCCCCACTTATAAAAGGAAAACCATTGTCTCTTTTATTTTTACCTCTTTCATCCATATATCTTGACCAAAACATGTAAATTTCTATTATAAAATACCCTATATGTGAATTATATTTTATTTTTTTCCTTATAATTACATTATAATGGCCCGTAAGAATGGATCTAAAGGAGGCCCACTGAAGAAGAGGTAATCATCTTACCCAACCTCTTTAGAATTATTTCTTATTCTCTTTCCTATAAATATTTATTATTCATTATAAAATTATTTATTCAGTATACTAAAAATAATAAAATTTTATTATGATTAAGTAACCACCATTATCTAAACTCTCTTCCATCAAATGAGGATTTAATGTATCGCTCATGCGTACGTGTGGACAATAACCTCCACATAGTGACACAATTAATTTTCCATCGCCATATTTAATGGATGGTTATTATTGTGAGTTTAATATTTATATATTATATTTATTATATAATTATTATATATTTTGTACCTTCTTAGTTTCTCATTGGTTGGAAAATGATAATGTACCTCGTGTGTACGTGTGGACTACCACCTCCACGAAGCGATATGATTTTTTTTCCATTTCATATTTACATGAATGGTAATAAGGATCAATTTAACGAATATATACAATTTATATGATTTATAAATTAGTTTTTATAATTTTAATTATCGTTTACCTTTCTTTCATTCCAAAAGTCAAAAAGGGAAAACAATGCTAAAGTGTTTTCATAGCCTACCATCTCCAGGAACAAATTATATCATTTTACTATATCAAACTTTTATATATGATCATAAATATGTATATAATGAATGTATAAATATATATATATTGATTATAATTGTCTATATTATGGAACCATGAGTAGTGTATAATTATCGGAACTTTCGAACCAAAACACTCATGAAAAAGGAAAAGGTTAACACCTGAAAATGATGATTTTAATAAGGAATTATTAATAAACGGTTGTTAAGTTGTTATAATTGGATAATATATTATACTATACATATAAAAATTAATCTATTATAGAATTATATAAAATTATAATTAATTATATAGGATTTTATATGTATTTCAATGAAAGTCAAACCTGAGGTAAGATATTTCTCAAATATCTTTTTTTGGAGACATAATATGCCATATTCAACACTGTTTTCTTTAATGAGGTGTATATAATTACCATTAATTTATTTTATGATTCTTATCATGGAAGATATGGTGATTTAAATAACCATATAATGTTCACACATTCAATTTTTTTGGATTTATAAACTATTGAAGTGGTAATAGTTTATCATCTCAATTTTCCATCATTGTGACAAATGTTATGTTAGAAAAATATCTTATTTTATAAGGTATATATAAATCCCCTTTGATATTTTTATCATCGATATCTCTATTATAATGATATTCAAATTTTCCTTTTTTAATTATTTCAGGGATCTTATGATTTTAAAGTTAATGAAGCGGTAAGGGATTTATGTCAAGATATAATTATTTATTAGGATTTTTTATAAATAAGTTTTTAATGATGAAATTTTATGACCATTATCTAAATAATCACAAAAATTATATTCTCTAATGGATTTTTTGGAGATTAAATGGTGTCCTTTCAATTTCATCTAATTGAAAACTAAAGAGGGAGGAAGAAAGTTTTTATAGAAAATTTACTTTATTTATATCTTTGGTTATAAATCTTTCTTCTTCAACGATAATGTTTTCTAAAAATTCATTCCTGGATTTGATTAATATTATTAAATGATATTTTAAATTAATTTGGACACATGATTTAATTTTTTAATTTTTCTAAAAATTAATCTTCTTGTCATTTTCCAAACACAGAACATTTGAATTTTTACTGAAAATGTGAAAGGGTTAATTATTTTTACATACATAGAATGAACAGAATTTCCCACCACAATGGCCGCTCAATTATATAGTGTTTTATTTACAATTTTTTGAGGTTATTTTTAAATAAAATTTTTCCCATAATATTTAGTAAATTTTTATATTTTAAATATTTCATTTCAAAATGAAACGGGAATTTTCATCTAGAAATGTTCTAGTGATCATTTAAATAAATGTTTTACCTGTAAAAACATGATTTGATGTTGATTATGATTTATAAGGGATAAGATCCAATGATACAAGAAAATTTTATTCTTTGGATGTATTATTATGATAACTATTTAGTAACTATTTTATGAAACTTGTTTTTTCCAAGGGGTTAACTAAGTTATGTTGAAACCATTATGAAGCCTATTTCTTTTCCATGTGTTATGATATGATAAAATGATGAAAATATTTTTGAAACCCATTTTTGGTTCCATTGGTAATTTTATTATGAATGTTTTTCATTATTATGGAACACATATGTATGATTTTCATTATGTGACAGGTGTCCACAGAATTATATAAACCTTCAATTCATTGAGTAAAGATGGATATATCATTAGATAACATGGAAGGGAATGTGGAGTGAAGTCAATTCGGTAAGGGAATTTTTTCACTATTATAGTCATGGGAGTGAATCTTGGAAAAAAGTGTGATGGAATTGGAAGTGAACCCAATCAACTATGATAGTTTTCATAGTGATAATTGACTACAACGAAAAATATTTCCTATTCTTATTTGTATGTCACAAAATTTTGTCTTCTTCCAATGTTACGATCTCATGTATAATTGTATTTTATTACATTTTTATTCATGGAATATGATATAGTAGTATTTATTTAATGACTCAGGATTAAGATCTATGATATTTGGGGTATGGTTTTTAATGTCAAGCTCATTTTCTCATACCCTTATCCTCATGTTATGCTTACATGATCACTAATATAACCCTTATTTACCCTTACTAGGAATTTGAGCTCACCTATTCTTATGTTTCCCTCCTATATGTTATGATTAAAATTTTTAAGAATGATATTTCGAAGAATTGTACGGAATGGGAGGGAATCTATGGGGGGATATTAATATCTTTCATCAAATAAGAAGATTGTGTATCTTGTATACAAAAAAATTAAACATTTATGATTATAGTGTGGATAATATGTTGTATAATGAATATTTATCAAATAATATGTATGAAAAGTAAGTGTCTCTATAAAAGGAATGGTTATACTAGGTGACGCACCAATTAAAATTTTTGTACACATGGACCACCATTTTTTAAGAAAATCATAGCCTCTAAAACTATAATAATAAGAAAAATAGATATTTTGGAATAAAAATCTAATGGGGGAGAAATTATTTAATATTTGGAATATTTTAAAATGTTTTTTGATTGTTTCTCACACTACCAAATAAGAAAAAAAATTATTAATATATTTTTATGAATATTTAACTACTATTGATCATAATATTATTTATGAAATTATAGATGGATCCCTCATGAAAAATTCTTTGATCTTTTTAAGTACCTTAATAAAAAAATCGTGGACCAATCTACAGTTTGGTTTGAGGTCATGTATACCCATCACAAGTGTTTATGTGGTGAAAAATATATTTTTAAGAAGAATGTAGAAATAGAGTGTGAATAGGTATGTACTCTATTAAATTAAATTTCACTTTCACATGAGAAATACCAACCTCTAACTCCACATTATTACAATATTTTTTCCTTTGACACCCACTATTATTACCAAATCATATAATTGAGATACCATTCTAATAAATCTATACAATCTTACTTCATCACCTGGACAACCATAAAATTAGTCTAGAACAATTCTATCCATCCAAATATATATTCAAAGATAACTATTCCTATATGTAAATGGGTTATTACAAATAACCTCAACCATCATAGAACCACTTAGGGTGGGGTAATCATACTTCTCTACCTCTCAAAATCCTTAAATTCAAAAAAATCATTCCCAAAAGACCCTATGAAACCCTAGCCTATCATAAAAATCCTATTGAAATAACTAGATTAAAACAATGTATAACTCTTATAAAGATCCCAATATACCATAAAAGACTTAAAAAATTCAATTAGGCCAAGTATCCTACTTGTTGGAGGGAATTCTAATTTACACGTTTGGTAAACTTCCCTCCCATCGAATTATCAACCCTAGGGATAAGTTAGATGTTAGTTCTATCACCCTTCAAAGTGGTGCACAGGTAAAAAGTGTAATGGTACTCCATTAGGGTTATCCCATTCCATGGTAACCACTAATCCAAAAGATCATAATGATCTAAATAATGAAAGGATTTTTCCTAAGAGTAGTATTTCCAAAATAAAAGATATTTTCTTCAATAGAGATACCTAGACCAACCATTCCTCTTATATTTCCCCAAATGGACACTAAACCATTTAATCCAAAAGAAATTAATACTAATAGAGAATTATTAGAAAAATTCAAAAATAGCCAAATTACCATTCCCTTAATTGATTATGTGTATAAAATTATATGATACACTATGTTCCTAAAGAATATATATACACACTAAAGGAAATATGTAGGCAATGAAAAGGTAATTTTGGGGATGAGTGTTTGAGAATTGATTTGGAAATCACATCCCGAAAAATGTAAGGATTCAAGAACCTTATCCATTACATGTTCTATAATGGGGTATTTCTTTACCTATGTCATGCTTTATTTAAGGTGAATTTATAAATGTGATGTCTTACATAATATTTTCTTCAATTTCAGTTTTTGAGTTTAAGGATTATTGATTTTTTTAAGTATAGAACTAGATTACTTCACACCATGTTGGTGTGCTATGTGATGTTGTTGTGAGGGTTAAAAGCAATATTTTTAATACATATTTTTATGTTCTTCAGTTGAAATATGATAGGATGAATACACATAACACAATTAAATTAGTGAGTCCTATCTTGATAATATTCAAAACCATAACTAATTTTCAAAATGGTATATTTTATGTAGTTTTTAGTGGTTACATTTTCCTTTTTAACATCCATGATTGAATAAAGGACCCCTCAAAGAGAATTCATCTCATTCTTTTAGTTTTATATAGGAAATACCTATCCCATATGAAAAAAATACTTAATTACTCTAACCATTTCTCTATATTGTCATCATTGATATTCATACTAGGTAATGATTCACGTTCCCAATGGTATAATGTTTTGGAAAAATGTCATTCGTGTTTATTAATGGATGATTTCTTAAGCATTGAGGAAATAATGAACATCGGTGATTCTTCATATACTATAAATGTTTACTCCTTATATGGGGTTAGTACAATTAATAGTTGGATTAGATCATTGACTTATCTATTTTTCATTCCCTCCCATCAAAACAAAATCCCCTAGAATTGGAACTTAAATATTTACCTAAAAACATAAAATATATATATCTTGAAAATAGA
The DNA here is from genome assembly GCA_963277665.1 of Viscum album. Classification (NCBI taxonomy): domain Eukaryota; kingdom Viridiplantae; phylum Streptophyta; class Magnoliopsida; order Santalales; family Viscaceae; genus Viscum; species Viscum album. Next base: position 1,381,702,597 of record OY728127.1, read on the forward strand.
AATATTATACTGGTCATCATTACTATTATAATCCCTCCACATCATGAATTGAGATCACATAACCATTTGATGGAGTATAAAAAAGATTATTATTGACACCATTTGGAATTCATGGAATGCACCCATAAATTTTCATGCATCATATGTTATTAAATGATTATGACAAATCAATAAGGTGAGTACTATAAGATATCAGTCTTTGTATGAGGATAATTTTTTTAATTTCAGTTAAACATGTTTTTAAAAAGGTTGATGTAATTCCTATTAGGAGGGGGTAAGGTCCTCGGAACTTCTTGGGCGTCAGGGACATAAACAAGAGGTGAAAATAGCCAAATTGTGTATGGTGCATGGATAGTTCTAATTGTACTCCATAACCTTGACCCACGGTGATAGGGGAATAATGTTTAGTAAATTGTGAAAAAGGTGGCCTAAAAACCCTATAAGGCTATAAAGATACATCAAATTGGATTCATAATGGTTTATAATACCATGTGGGTTACCTAGTAAACTATGTGGCTCAGTTTCCCCATGGATATTGGAGTCCATGCAGTTTGGAAAATTGATTGGCCTAAACTAGAGCCTAATTAAAATTGGTAAATTTTCCACTTTCCTCTACCAGCATTTAAAGGATTTCACTTCAATTTATTCCTCATTTCTCCTATAGAATCATTGTATATTAACTATGACCTCCCATATCTTACAAGGATCATAATCCATCTATGGAAAGTGCACGACATGTTTTTTTCTATTATTTTGAATCTCATGAGCCTTAATTATTGGGATTTAATTCCTTTTTTTGTGTTCGTTCTATCTTGAATCAAGGGACAAGGTTTTATGAGTGTTTTTCATGGAGAATAGGTTGGGTGGTTAGTTATATTTCTACCATAGTCTTGATGTTGTTATTTTTTATGTTGTTGTGCCATTGTGTTGTCATATTATGAATTTGTGACTATGAATGAGAAGAGTAAAATGGGCCTTAAATTGATGTATGATACCCTTCATAGGCCCCATTAGATCCTTTAATGATTGTGAGACCTATGTTGTGGCAACCCATGGGGTGTTTGTTACCTTTGAAAATGATGAAATTAATTTGTAAAAGATTAATTAGGGTGTTTATGTAATTAAACTATTTTTACCTTTATATGGTATGTTAGTATGGTATGATGAGCTATGAGGAAAATAAGGTTTGAAGAGATTAAATTTTTAAAGGGCATGTTTATGTGGTAAAATGGTTATAAATCATGTTTAAAGGTTGTGGTTGAAACACCTTGAGATTTTATGAGATATATTATTTTTAATTTCATTGATTATACACTACACCAAGATTATCTTGTACTATATGCAACACCGTATTCGCTTGTAGTATATGCAACACTATTCTTGGCTCGTGTTTTACACAATTTCAAGTTTGTTTTGTGTAAATTACTCTACACAACATTAAGTATAGATTTTTTTTAGTGTATAAATGAAAAAAGTTTTGATTATGTTATACGCAACACTAAACAGATCTTTCACTACATGCATCCATGACTTGGCTTGCATTACATGCAATCAAGACCTTCTTCTATTGTGTGTGTACTACGCAATACCGAGTTTCACTAAACAAGATATTATTATAATATTATTATGAACTAGCCGTTATGAATAGTAATACCCACTTTTTGAAATTTTATAAATTTTATCTTTCAAAATGGACTTCATTTTTAGATTTGGAATATCGAAATTATCCTAGGGTGAATTTTTGGTATTTTTCTGAAAACATTCAATTTTTGATGAATAGTGAAAACACTAGCTACTACTTAAAAACCGACTTTTTATTTAAATAATTATTTATTTTATTTAAATTTATTTAGGTCAAAATTGATACGTAATACCTTTATATGTTCAATGTAATTCATTGGAGTCATTTTATTATTATTTTCGATATATAAAAATTTTATTGAACTTTTCACCGTCTTTTACCCACCTCCTAGGAGAATTTGTAAATTTACATAAAACATAATTTTACCACTTCTGTGAGTGGAATTTAAAAAATCCGAGAGACATGGTTAATATCAAGGAGTAAAATGTGTTTCAATAAGGAAAAAATAATTTTTGGTGAATAGTAACTTTTTACTTTTATTTACCACGGTTAAAAGTAAATAGAATAATTAAGGGTAAAAATGGTATTATTATTACCCTAACACATTTCTTAATTCTATTGGATAAGTTTTATTCGACCAAAAACAACCTTAGGTATATAATATTATCACTTAGGTCCACTTGGACTAGATTAGGACATTTATTATTATTTTACTTAAAAAAAGAGTTAAAATAGTTAAAATCAAAGTATAATAACTAAAACATTTTTAATATAGGGTTATACATAAGATAAATTCAACTTTAAATATTTATTAGAAATATAAAAATATTTCCTACCTAATGGTATTTTATTTATAATTTTTAGGCATTAAATAATTTATGTTATTTATGACACAATGGTGATGTAGTAATTACCAAAATAATGAAATATTAAAATAATTGATATTATAAATACCCAAATAAATGTAATTTGAGACTTTTTATAAATTACTATCATTTTTTAGGTTAATATGACATGTTTATATTTATTTAATTAACTTTTTTCGAACTAATCATGCTGTTATGATTTTCAAAAAAACCAGTTACCAAATAGTGTCAAAATTGACATAAAATAGTTTTTAAAACAAATATTATATTATTAATTGTTATTATATTCCTAAAAATATACGGTTTGGCCAAATGACTTAGATAAGGTTATATATATTAATAATTGACCACTTGGGGGTTCGTTTGGCAGATTATAGTAAGTTTATTAACCATATTGTGTATGAAAACAAGAAGACACGGTAAAAGATAAATTACTTAACTTAGAGTTAAATCTAAATGATAAGGTTAAAATAGTAACATAAACCTGTATAAAACCTATTTTTTGAGAGGATATAGACCCATTCCCACATTGTCTTCTAAATAAATCAATTTGGAGCTATTATAACCCGAATATGACTTTATTACAAAATAATATTTTAAGTTTTTCCAAATGTGCCCCTCTACTCCCTTATAAAAAGTGCACCCCTTACCTCATATCTTCACACCCTTTTCAGCCTTGAACCACTGCCAAACCCTGCCCATTTCTCTTCTCCACTTCCCTACAAACATTCTGGAGGTTCTGGTCTTCTCAAAAGACCGACTCTACTTCCTTAAGAGGAATCTTAAAGGAGGTGCGTCGAAGAAGAGGTGATCTCTTCTTCCGATTCTCTCAAGTTTCTTTCTTCTTCTACTTATTCTTATTTAGTTGTCTCATTATAAAGTTATAAAATCAGTATTAATTATATACTGATATGTTATTATAAATATTAAACAACCCTATTTCACCTTATATCCATCCTACGGAAAACGATATCACCGCGCGTGTGTACGTACGGAATACTGTCTCCATGCCGTGGTGTAATTTGTTTTCAACCACCACTTTTCTTGGATGGGTATAATGGTGTAAATAAAAAACTATATATTATTATTGTAATGTGATATTGATTCTGAAATATTATACATACACTTAAATACAATTCCATAATCATGGGAATGGTATCATCGCTCGTGTCTGCGTACGGATTACCCTCTCCACAACGCGATGAGATTCATTCTCTATGTTAACCATTCATGAATGATTATAAAGTATATATAATGAATAATAATGAAATATATGACATAATAATGATACTGTATTTATTTATATATATATATATGTATGTCATCTACTTAATTCCATTCAATTCAATAAGGAAACAAAAACAACGTTCATGCATACGTACGGCCTACCGTCTCCATGAACGGTGTATTTCATTCCATTTATCAATCTATCATATATATATATATGCTGAATATATATTATATATAAATCATGTTTTACATTCTATAATTAATTAAATCAGGATATAAGTAATAATATAAAGAACAACAAGTTGAAACTTGTACGATAAATAAACGATTTTACCCAAAACACTGCTTTAACATGGAATTTACAAAAGAGCGGGTAATATAATGTCATAAGTGATCCATATATGATATAATAACAATGAATATGATTCTTTAATAAGTCAATGACATTATTTAAATCATTATACAGGAGGTTTGTATGAATACGAATCATATCGGACATAAGGTAAGGGATAACTATTCCAATCTCGCTCTTATCCCAGATTGTTTATTTGTAAGTATTTACTAGGGTTTTTGTTATCATCCATGTCTCTATTTTATAAAAATGTTTTTATGTTTGTTTAATGTCCTTTTTACCCATTTTTTAATTTTACCACATGTTATGAATGGAATCTTACTTTTGTTTACCACATGAGAAACTTTTTGTCTTTTCCGAAAAAAGTACGAGGAGAATGTTATTTTTAACCTATAAGGCTTGAACGGATTTTTACGGTTTTATAACGCCTAATTTTCATGAAGATTCCTCTACAATATTGCATTATTATTTTCAACAAAACCCTTTTATTTTAAAATTTTATGGTATTTTGTGTAAAGAAAATGATATTGAAGAAGAAAGGATATTTTCCTCAAGAATTCATTTCAAATGTTTTATCAAAACTATTTTCCATCTAAAATGACATTATTTAATATATTTATGTTTCAAGTATAGTGTCTCCATTATTTAAATTGTTTGATTCTTCCTATGATGAAATGATATCCATTTTTTATATGTATTATGTTATGATGGCATGATGTTTAAGAATCTCATTCTATTACATGGGTTATGCTATGATGTATGATTTATGATTTTGTGGCACATGAAAGAATGATTTCATTATGAGATGGGTGGGACCTATATATCCCGCCAATACATTGGGTAAAGATTTATATCTCATGATATAGACATGGATGGAATGGTATGTTAATTCGGTTCAGTGATACAGGACTAGAATGAGGAGTGAACTCAATTCAGAAAGGGACTTTGTCCACTAAGATGGTATTGGCAGCAATGCCTTGGCTACTATGGAAATAATATCAAGTGCTTAATGGTTTCCACAGTTACATGTTTTTGTCCCATGCTATTTTATCATGATTGATTCTCTATTATGTTATATTTATTACTTACTTCCAAGATTTATGTCTTTGCTCAAGATTTGGATGTTTAGATTTTATGTTCAAGTTTTTGCACTCAAATGTTTATGGATTGTTTTATGTTCTCTATGTTTACCCTTACTAAGAATTTGAGATCACCCATTATATGTTTTCTTTTCCACAGGATATAAAGAAAGGATTTAGGTAAGAAAACAAAATGGGAAGATCTTTATGGGAGATGTTGAAGATCTTTCACCACAATTAGAAGATTATGTTCCGAGTTTCTAAAGACACTAAACTATTACGGTCCTTGTGTGTCTATTTTTGTTATGTATTAAGTATTCCGAAAAAAGTAATGTAATTTCCATGTACGTCAAGCATCGGGTCTCTAGAGTTGGTATGAGAGGAAAGGATTAGTTAACCTTGGGAAACTAGGATGCGAAAACTTTTGTGAAATCCCTATAAATATTTAAGGTATGTCTAGGGATGTCCCTAAGGATAAGTATATGTATTGGTCATAGTCCTAGAATTACGGTAACAATATTATAATTTAACCTAAGATGTTAGATATTGATGGTACTCCACCTTTTTTATGTTGATTTCCCAATCATGATTTTTTCCTCTCACAATATTATTTTTGGGTTTTAGAAAATGGTTGGAAATAAGAAGATTCACGATAATGGAGGATATGATGGATAATGGAATGATATTATTCTTGAGAAACCAAATGAAACGGGATTTGGAAGTCCAAAAATCGTTATTATGCCTAATCAGCAATCTCATAATATGATCAATAATCTTATCTTTGGTATGTTTCCCGACTCAGCTAATAAGAAAAAGATGGAGTTTAATGATGATCATAGAGGAAAAAAAGTTCAATTTCTCTCATGTAAATCATGTGGGAAGAGGAATTAAGGAGAATGTTTCAAAGGAATTGGAAGATGCTTTGGGTGGGGAAAATAAGGACAAAAATATAGTAAGTGCCAAGGAAAAGGTTCAGTTAACACCATGTATAAGGATAATTATATTGCTACGAAATCAACAATGATTAGATGTTTTAAATGTGGAATGTAAGGGAATTATGCAAACCAATTCTCTTTGGGAAAATCTCATGAGGAAAATCATCATGGTCATATGGGTAGTATTTATGTGGATGATGATGAGGAGACTACAAATGATATATGATATGAAATAAGTGTTGAAGCTTGGTCAATGGTTTAAAAAGGTAATGGAATGATTTATGTTTATCAAGAGTTATGTTGTATAGTTAATGGTACTATGGAATAAATAATCATCTAAGGATTGTTACACTATTGTTTTTTCTAAAGTATTTGAATGTATGTGTTGAATGGTACTGGTAACCATGAAAGGTTGTTCATATAATTTTGGAAAGAAGATGATATGCACATAATGAATGGATAAGGAGAAAATAATATGTTTGATAGTATTCATGAGTCCATTATTGATATAAGGACTAAGTGATATCATGGTTTGAGTATATAGAATTTTTGGGATTTTGGTATGTGGAAAGAGTTAACTTTTAACTGCATTAATGTTTTCACTAAGGTTCAATGTGTATTCGTTTTTCAAAAGAATACATGATTAAGGAATTGACATGTTTGGAATGTGACCAACAAGATATATCGTATGATAAATGATGGTATTCACGTTCTTTTTATGTGACCTTTCCAGTAATCGTTCTATTTATACTATGAGATTTGGCAGATGTATTTTAGATAAGTCAAAATATTGGAAAGGGTTATGTCGGACATCAGATATTATTGTTTAAGGCTAGAACTTTTTTTTCAAAATTATTTCTGTAATGTTATAATAGTGTTGTTTTAGAAAAAGGACAACCCATAGGATGAGCGACAACCTGTCGCGTCGGAAAAGGCTGTGGGAATCACACCCACAACTGAAGTGCGATGAGACTTTATCACATACCACTGGCCTACAGGAAGTCCCTGGTTAGTAGAAACTAGTTTTATTATATTAAGTGGAATGATATATGAAGTATAAGTCCATTTTAGGAACCATATAAGATTAATCTCGCTATAGATGGACTTATGTATATTTGATAACTTTTTCTGATGATATGTTTGAGATAGATGGAATGACCTATCATTGTATTGCATGATCTTCTAATACTTCACGGAAGACAAATTCAACTTCATTTCTTTAAGAGATGAAGTGGAAATTGTTTAAGGCACAAACAACAGTGATATTGTACCAAAATCATATAAGTATTTCTTTTAATTCAAAAAATATTCAACATTAGGGAAATGATATTGAAAACCAAAAATGTTGTCCTAGTGCCCTCATATTGGATGAATCAGATGGTACCTTAGATCATCACAATTTTATGGCTTTGCTACTGTTGGATTTTTCATAGCCATGTTCTCTACCACTCTGCATCAGAACTTGACGGTTAGATTTCTCTTCCATATCCATATTTTCACCTATGATCTCCTATGTGGGAACACAAGTGATGAGTTACTTTGGGTGCCCGTTTTGTCTATAACGTTCATTTTTAAAAGTATGTTTTAGTATACCTTTTTATGATGTGGGTTTCTATTAAAGAAACTCTCAAGTAATAAATCATTTATAACCTCGACGAATTTCGAGGGCGAAATTCATTTTAATGGGTGTAAATGTAACACCCCAAGATTTTATGAGATATATTATTTTTAATTTCATTGATTATAAACTACACCAAGATTATCTTGTACTATACACAACACCGTATTAGCTTGTATTATATGCAACACTATTCCTGGCACGTGTTATAGACAATTTCAAGTTCGTTTTGTGGAAATTATTCTACACAACATTAAGTATAGATTTTTTTTAATGTATAAGTGAAAAAAGTTTTATATTATGTTATATGCAGCACTAAACAGAGCTTTCACTACATGCAGCCCTGACTTGGCATTCATTACACGCAATCAATACCTTCGATAGCGTGTTTAGTACGCAATACCAAGGTTCACTAAAGGAGTTATTATTATAATATTATTATGAACTAGTCGTTATGAATAGTAATACCCAATTTTTAAAATTTAATAAATTTTATATTTCAAAATGGACTTCATTTTTAGATTCGGAATATCGAAATTATCCTAGGGTGAATTTTTCGTATTTTTCATAAAACTTTCAATTTTTGATGAATAGTGAAAACACTATGTTACTATTTAAAAAAAACTTTTAATTTAAATAATTTTTTATTTTATTTAAATTTATTTTAGGTCAAAATTGATACATTATACCTGTATATGTTCAATGTAATTCATTGGAGTCATTTTATAATAATTATAGATAGATAAAAATTTTATTGACCTTTTCACCGTCTTTTACCCACCACCTAGGAGAATTTGAAAATTTACATAAAACTTAATTTTTCCACTTCTGTTAGTGGAATTTCGAAAATCCGAGAGACGTGGTTAATATCAAGAAGTAAAATGTGGTTCAATAAGATAAAAATAATTTTTGTTGGATAGTAACGTTTTACTTTTATTTACCACGGTTAAAAGTAAATAGGGTAATTAAGGGTAAAAATGGTATTATTATTACCCTAACACATGTCCTAATTCTATTGGATAAGTTTAATTCGACCAAAAACAACATTAGGAATATAATATTATCATTTAGGTCCACTTTTATTAGATTAGGACATTTATTATTATTTTATTTTAAAAAGGTGTTAAAATAGTTAAAATCAATGTTTAATAACTAAAAAAAATTAATATAGGGTTATACATAAGATATATTAGACTATAAATATTCATTAGAAAGATAAAACGATTTCATACCTAATGTTAGTTTATTTATAATTTTTAGACATTAAATAATTTATGGTATTTATGACACAATAGCGATGTAGTAATTACCTAAATAATGAAATATTAAAATAATTGATATTATAAATACCCAAATAAATGTAATTTCATACTTTTTATGAATTCAATTAATTTTATAGGTTACTATGACATGTTAGAATTTATTTAATTAACTTTTATAAAACTAATCATGCTGTTATGATTTTCCCAAAATCCAGTTACCAAATAGTGTCAAAATTGAAATAAAATAGTTTTTAAAACAAATAATATATTATTAATTGTTATTATATTCCTAAAAATATAATTTTCGGCAAAAGTACTTATATAAGGTTATATATATTAATAAAGAACCACTTGGGGTCCGTTTGGCTGGTTATAGTAATTTTATTAACCATATTGTGTATGAAAAAAAGAAGACACGGTAAAAGTTAAATTATTTATCTTAGAGTTAAATCTAAACGATAAGGTTACAATAGTAACCTAAACGTTTCTAAAACATATTGGTTAAGATTATTTCGACACATCCCCACATTAGATTCAAAATAAATCAATTTGGAGCTATTATAAACCGAATATGACTTTATTATAAAATAATATTTTATGTTTTTCAAAGGTACCCCTCTCCTCCCTTATAAAAAGGGCACCCCTTCCCTATTCTCTTAACACCCTTTTGAGCCTTTAATCTCATACAGCCCCTGCCCATTTATCTTATCCACTTTACTAGAAACATTCTAGAGGTTCTGGTCTTCTCAAAAGACCAAATATACTTCCTTAAGAGGAAGCTTAAAGGAGGTGCGTCGAAGAAGAGGTTATCTCTTCTTCCGATTCTCTCAAGTTTCTTTCTTCTTCTACTTATTCTTCTTTAGTTGTATCAATATAAAGTAATAACATCAGTATTAATTATATGCTGACATATTATTATAAATATTAAACAACCCTATTTCACCTTCTATCAATCCTACAGAAAACGAAATCACCGCACGTGCGTACGTACGGAATACCGTCTCCACGCCGTGTTGTAATCTATTTTAGACCACCACCTTACTTGGATGGGTATAATGATGTAAATAAATAACTATATATTATTATTTTAAAGTAATATTGATTCTTAAATATTATACATACACTTCAATACAATTCCACAATCATGGGAATGGTGTCATCGCTCGTGTGTACGTACGGATTACCGTCTCCACGACGCGATGAGATTCATTCTCCGTGTTAACCATTCATGAATGATTATAAAGTATATATAATGAATAATAATGAAATATATGACATAATAATGATACTGAATTTATGTATGTATATATATATATATGTATTTCATCTACTTTATTCCATTCAATTAAATAAGGAAACGAAAACAACGTTCATGCATAAGTATGGCCTACCGTCTCCATGAACGGTGTATTTCATTCCATTTATCGATCTATCATATAAATATAAATATATATATGCTGAATATTTGTTATATATAAATCATTGTTTACATTCTTTAATTAAGTAAATCTGGATATGAGTAATAATATCAAGAACAACAAGTCGAAACACGTACGATAAATGAAACGATTTTACCCAAAACGCTGCTTTAACATTGAATTTACAAAAGAACAGGTAATATAATGTCATAAGTGAACCATATATGATATCCTAACAATGAATATGATTCTGTAATAATTCAATGACATTATTTAAATCATTATACAGGAGGATCAGATACATACAAAGCATATCGGACATACGGTAAGGGATAACTACACTAATCTCACTCTTATCTGAGATTGTTTATTCGTAAGTATTTACTGGTGTTTTTGTTGTCATCCATGTCCCTATTTTCTAAAGAAAATTCATGTATGTTTAATGGCCTTTTACCCATTTTTTAATTTTACCACATATTATGAATGGAATCTTACTTTTGTTTACCACGTGAGGAAATTTTTTACTTATCCGACAAAAGTACGAGGAGAATGTTAGTTTTAACTTATACGACGTGAAAAGATTTTTATGTTTTCATAAGGCCTCATTTTCATGAACCTTACTCTACAAGATTGCATTATTATTTTCAAAAAAACCTTTTTCATTTAAAATTTCATCGCATTTTGTGTAAAGAAAATGATTTTGAAGAAGAAAGGATATTTTCCTCAAGAATTCATTTCAAGTGATTTATCAAAACTATTTTCTATCTAAAATGAAATTATTTAATATGTTTATGTTTCAAGTATAATGACTCCATTATTTACATGGTTTGACTCTTCTTATGAATAAATTATATCCATTTTTTATATGGATTATGTTATGATGGCATGATGTTTAAGAATCCCATTCTATTACATGGGTTATGCTATGAGGTATGATTTATGATTTTGTGGCACAAGAAAGAATGATTTCATTATGAGATGGGTGGGACCTATATCTCCCTCCATTACATTGTGTAAATATTTATATCTCATGATATAGACATGGCTGGAATGGTAAGTTAATCTGGTTCAGTGATACTGGACTGGAACGAGGAGTGAAGTCGATTCATAAAGGGACTTTTTCCACTAAGATAGTCTTGGAAGAAATGCACTGGCTACTATGGAAATCATATCATGTGATTAATAGTTTTCTACAATTACATGTTTTCATCCCATGCTATTTTATAATGATTGATGTTCCATTATGATATATGCGTTATGTACTTCCATGATTTATGTCTTTGCTCAAGATTTGGATGTTTATATTTTATGTTCAGGTTTTTGCATTCAAATGTTTATGGATTGTTTTATGTTGTCTATGTTTACCCTTAATGAGCATTTGAGCACACCCTTTATATGTTTTCTTTTCCCCAGGATATAACGAAAGGTTTTAGGTAAGAAAACAAAAGGGGAAGATCTTTATGGGAGATGTTGAAGATCTTTCACCACAATTAGAAGATTATGTTCTGAGTTTCCAATGACACTGAACTATTATGGTCCTTGTGTGTCTATTTTTGTAATGTATTAAGTATTCTGCAAAAAGTAATGTAATTTCCATCTACGTCAAGCATCGGGTCACTTGATTGGTAGTGAATAAATATAAAACTATACTAGTTATAAAATTCTGTTAAGGGTGTTCAACGTAAGAAATCACAAACTTATTAATAAATAAAAAGGGTTAATCTTGTTATTTAATATTCTAAAGAGGCCAAGTGTTATTCCTTGAGAATTTTCTGTTAATGAAATATTTATGTGTGTTCGACATGGAATATCACATTGGAATTTGGGTATGGTGGACATGGAACTCCATGATCATTCATTAGGATGTCGGACATGGAATTCAACTTCATTGATTGGGATTATTGGACATGGTTTTATCTATCCCTGGTTGGCTTAATGGATTTATGTTTCATTTTAAAAATATTGGAAAACTATGATATGTGGTTTATATGACTTGAATGGGATGAATCTGCTTTGAATAGATCAGGTTTTACATTGAACCCATGGTTTAATATGGTTATTTAACTATTGATTAATTGTCAATACAATTTAAATTTGTTCTTATGTATAGAATGTCGAACCCAAGATCCAATAAGTCACATTTGAAACTTTTTTATATTAATTTCACTATTTTATTTTCATTATTATCCCTTGGATACACTATTTTTTTATTGGATATTACTTTAGGCACCATAGGTGGTGGCCAACTGAGTTATACTTGCACCATGATCAGGCCACCGTTGGTACCTTAGAATATTTCTTGATTACATATCCAGATGAGGGAAAAGAATATTTTATGGATGGTTGATTTTGGATTTTGGATAGAGCATGGATAATAAGGAATAAACATGTGTCAGGACCCATTTTGGGTATATTTGTTAGGTCATCATTTTTTTTACTTTGACACATGACACTATTATGAAATGGCATGTTTACTGCATTGGTTTGTGGGTATTTTCCTAATTTTGGGAAATTCATTACAGGATGTATGGTTGTTATTTTTTTATTTATATTAATTTCTTTTATATAATTTTTTCACTATAATAAATATAATACAATCTCCCCACATTATATATTAGACCCTCACTTCTTTTCATCAACCATTATTATACAAGGAGTCACACCTGAGGTCATGAGACAAACAAGCTCAGACAACAAGTTTAGTGAAACCTAGGATAAGACATTAAAATGCAGTAACAAAGGGGTTTTATTTATATTTATTTACTATTAGGGATTATAATAAATGGTAATAGGATGTTATGAGACTTATTAATGTGATCATGCATGGGAGAAGCTAAATCATGTGGGGGGAACCTGATTACTAGGGTGGGTTTGAGGTTCTTGATGTTTTCCTATTACATTTTGGATGTTATTTTAAATCATGTGATAAACTTGTTAAATGATGTCACTTTTTATGATATTTTACTTTTGGGCTGGTATTCCATGATTGTTTAGTATCCATGACTAACTTTAGAAACTCAGGGATTTATGTGGCATGAACCACGGTAAGAATGCATGGGAAAGCAAGCAGTAGTTATTTTCTTTTACTATAGAACATTAGTTATTGAATTAGAAAATGTATTATGGTTATTTATGGTTTCTAAAGAAAGGTGAAAAATAAATAGGTTCCAATTTTTAAATTGAAATATTTCAATGAAACGGTTAAAATGGTGTTGAATGTGATGTATATACTTGGGATTTGGGATTACCCCGAGTTAGCCATTTCACTAGACATGGATGGTTGAGGGTAGTTATAGTGTTACTGATATGATTATAGGGATAGTTTATGCATATTGGTATGTTGTGGTGAGATTTGACCCATTTTTTTAATTGTATGTTATTATTCTTGAAATTTGTGTTTGGAATTTTAGAGGGATACTACAACAACAGTTTCTACTGGTAGTGTGATGGGAGGTCATTGCTCCGAATGTGCCACAAAAACTGGGACAAGACACCATGTTGGTTTCTGGTAGTGATCGAGTGTTCTAATATCAGTGTTTCAATCCTTGTCACATGTGTGGTTATTGAATTAGACCACTAGTCAAGTGTAAATCTTGTAGTAGTATGGGGAATGTACAGATATTTTATGGGAACCCTTAAAAATTTGAAGGGATAGAATACCTAGGTTGATATAGAGCATTGAAAGGTGATCCTCTACTATATATCAGTTTAGAAGTTTGAGTTCCACCAACTATACCAGTCAGGAAGGCAGATGCATAACATTAAGAAAAAACAATCCATATCAACAGGGAAGTGTGACACACTGTATTTAGGTAAGATCCTGGGGTAGAGGAACTGTCCAACTACACATAGGTCAACTTACACTCTATAGTAGCAAGGTTGGACCATTGATTGTTTGAGATATGATTATTATAACTTATATTATTACTATTTTGTTATTTTAAATGGTAGCATCACATTCTTTTAAATTTTCATGGTTAATGGATTGATTGGTTCTAATGATGAAGTTTTTGTATGGGGTTATATTGATCAATATATCTTTAGGGAAGCGATCAAGGGGTATCCGACGTTGCCAAGATTATTACCTAAAAATTTTTAGGTACCATATCCTTTGGTATATGTTCATGTTTGAGTATCCAGGTGTTTATTTGATATTGGGAATTGGTTTTATAGATTCATATAAAGATCACATTGATTATTACCAAAGAATAGTGACTTTCACATCTCCTAAGGGTGACACTTACCTTCATCAAGGAGACTGGGATATCCAGTTTTTCCATGTAGGGTCAATTTTATAGTAGATGGGTGAGATCATTGCACATGTTACAAGTATAATTCATGATAAATATATAGGAGAGAATGATGAATTTAATATAATAGTGGATATGTTTCTGGATTTTTTTCCTAAGGAGTTTTCAGGGCTTCCACCTGAGAGAGAGTCAGATTTCACAATTAAACAGCTCTCAGGATCAGATCAAATTTTTATTCCAACTTATAGAATGGAACTAGAAAAATTTTCGGAGTATAAGACTCAATTTCAGGAGCAATTAGATAAATTTTTTGGGCATATAAACACATCACCTTGGTGTTCTCTAGATTTTATTTATAAGAAGGATGATGGAACTTGAGATTTTGTATCGATTACTAGAATTTTAACCTAATGAACATCTTATAATATACCATGAATAGACTTTATAATGTGGTATGGATTTTATGAGTTTTTTATGATGTGATTTGGGTTGAATAACACTCATATTGTGTTTATGGACAAGATTAAATGAATCATTCATTTATACTTGGACCATTTTGTGGTTTTATTTGTTGATTACATATTAGTGTACTCTTAGACTCGAGATGATCATGAAAAATAGCTTGACATCATTTTTATTACACTAAGAGACCATCAACTATATGCTAAGATATCTAAGTTTCATTTATGGATGGAAAAGTACATTTTATGGGTCACATAATCTTGGAAGAAGGTTTGTAATTATACCCTAATAAGGTTCAAGCCGTTATTTCTTAAGGGAATCACAATAATTTTTTTGAGATCCATTGTTTTTTAGTTTTAGCAGTTTCTTATTAAGGTTCATCATATACTTTTATTACATGGTAGTACCACTATCGGGACATACCAAGAAGGTTATAATGTTTCATAGGTCTGAATCATGTGAGAATTCATTTTAAGTATTAAATTGGAATTTGACCACTAAAATATTTTTGATCCTACCTAAATTGAGTGATCAGTATACAATGTATTGTGATGCATTGGGGATCATTCTCAAGAAATTATTGATGCAAGGTGATTGATTCATGGAATATGGATTATGGTAGTAGAGGGATGGTCAATAGAACTATCCTATGCATTATCTCAAGTTGTCCATAGTATTTTTGGCCTTAAAATATTAGGGTCATCATCTTCTTGGTGAGAGGTTTATTGTTTAAACAAACAATAATAACCTCAAATATATCTTTTCTCATTGTGATTTTAATATCCTACATCAGATATGGTTTGAGTATATATAATTATTTTATTTTGATGTTGCTTATATTCTGATTCAAGGAAATGGTGTTGGTGATTCCTTGAGTTGGAATACATATACTTAGGAAGTACGAGAGTCTAAATTCAAGTTGAAGATGATGGTTTGGTTCACTGAGATACATATAGGTGTTCATTAGTTGGAAAAAATAAACCTCAAGTATTTATCCATTAATACCACAATTTTAATCTGGGTAAAGGGAAGGTAGTATGTGGATTTGGAGTGTTTGGAATTGAAGGGCATACATGTTGGTGGGGAATTTCAACCATGATGTACTATCGATGATGATGAAATTATCCATGTCCATGGCCATGTTGTTGTTCCTATGTGTATGTAGGAGGATATGATATGTGACATTCATTTTTAAAACTGATAGGTTCACCTTGGTTTGACCAAAACGTATTGTGATATTAATAGACAAGATTGCTGTTCTAGAATAAAGAAAGGTATAATAGGTTTCATGATGGAATGTTATACTTTTTAGTAAGTGAAATATGAGCATTAACTTACTACTAGTTTGTTATAGTTATTTCCCATTCTTCAATAGATGTGGGATGATGTTACCATAAGATTTTTGGTGGGTTTTTTAAGGACTCACTGAACGATTCACATGCTATGGGTGATGATGGACTAGTGAGAAAAGTTATCCAATTCCTTTCTAATTCGGGTGACATTCACCATCGACCAGCTGGGTGATTTTTATGTTTTTTATATATAAAAACCACTTAATGCTAATTAATTACATCTATAAACAAATTTATTAGATTAATAATAATATGTAACCATATAAGGCCCTATATTTTTGTTCATTTCTGTCACATTTATGTTTTATGGAAGTGGGAGAATTAGAGTGGTTGGGGTCGAGTCTTATACAGGATACATCAGATCATGTTCAATTGATATATAGAATAATATTCCTAAATCCTAGAGTTGATATAATTCATAAATCATAAACCTATTAATTTTATAGTGGGTGTCTATGAGTTTGTTCGAGTTTAACCAATATTAAGACACCATTAGATTTGAAAATTGGGAAACATTATGCCTAGATTTGTTGGGTTGTTTGAGATTGTGGAGAGGATCAAACCAGTGGCATATCAGTTTTCTCTTCCACAACAATATGGGGTTTTGTATGATGTTTTCCATGTGTCAAATATTTGGGACTATCACCCTAAACCTTTTAATATGATAAATCTTGAAGAAGTCGATCATGAGGCCGATGCATCCTTTGAGGGGAATTTGATTCATATTATGGATTATTGTGACAAAATGATTTGGGGTAAGATGGTACCTTTTTTCTGAATTTTGTAGAAACAAGGCCATATCCAAGAAGAAAAATTGGATATAATAGCTTATATATGGGCCCAATGACCTAACCACTTTACCTTACACATTTATTGATGCTTTAGAGTGTATATAAAGGGTGTGATGGTATATTTTGGGGAGATTTAAGATCCCAATATTTTGATGTGGTTCAAATTTGTTTTAATTTTGGTTAAAATCATTTATAAAATGGTTAATGGAATGCCTCATAGAATTAGGGAAGATATTAAAATTTTCTCATTTGTTTGGGACAAGAAAAAAATGGAAAGTTTCAAACTGGGTTTGGGAAACAGTTTTTGAATTCCTAACGCTAACCATGTTCCATGAATGTGTGCCATAGAAAATGGGGAATAAAATCTTTTAATCCAATCATGGGGTGTCCTAGAAACCATTTAAGGCTGTAAAAATCCATCTGTATAGCTTCGTTATGGTTTTTATAACTATGTAGGTGTCCTATAAAACCGTGTGACTCATGATTATGATCTATGATATAATGGGTATGGTTTTCAAATGTTAAGATCATTTTATAATACCATTATACCAATATTATTCTTAACTAGTCATTGATATATCTATTGTTTACCATTACTAAAGAATTATCTCACCTTTTCTTATGTTTCAAATTGATCCATAGGTTATGGAGAAAGGTTTTAAGTAGGGTATGTCAAAGAAGATTAATATGGGGGAAGGTATTTGTGGGAGGCATTGAAGATCATTCATGAAATAAGAATATTGTGTATTTAGTATCCAAATACACAAAACCATTACACTTATGGTGTGGATCATAATGTTATGTAATGAATATTCATAGAATAAGATATAAAATCTATGTTTGAAAATTATGGGCCACTATAAAAGTATTGGTTATACTATGTGACAAACTAATTTGATATTCGGTAGACATGAACCGGTTTTTTTGAAAAATATTTCACAACCTAACAAACATAAATAAAAGTACATAAATCTATGTAATAATACAATATAATGGGAAATAATTCATGAATATGGTGAATGTTTCAAAATACATTTTGAACTTTTTACACGCCACCAAATAATCAATAAAAATTTTATAAAATATTTTTATGAAGGTTAAAATATTTATTCATCGTAATATGATTGACGATATTATAGGTGGTTCCATTATGGATAATACTCTGATCATAGTTAGTACTCTCATCAAAACATGTAATAGAACACTAAGCATTTTTTTGAGGTCCAGTATACCAATTAGAGGTGTTTATGAGGTAAAAAAAATCTAATTTTAATAAATCTATGGAAATAAATTTGTAGTATTCATGTAATCCACCCTATTAATTTTCACTTTTTCATGGGATATCCCAAACTCACCCTCTACATAAATTTATTTTTTATGTAATCTACACCCACTATTATGAGAAATGTCAATATTTGGGACACCATTATGATAATTTTAATGTGAGATTCCTTGATTACCATGAAAACTAACTCATTAGGAAAGAAACATAATAACCATACAACTCTAGATTGAAATATAACCATGCCTATAGGTAAGGGGTATTCCAAATGAGAAAAACATTAATGGACCCACCTAGTGAAGGATAGTTATCCCCTTCCGCCGCCAAAAATTCACAACTTTCATAACATTATTAACAAAAACTCTTACAAAAACTGAGCATATCCTTACAAACCTAATGAATTAAATGGACTAAAATAATATCTAACTAAAAAAACAACCTAGTCTTCAATAAAAGACTTAAAAACTAACTCATTCTAACTCACCTACTCGATGGGGGAAATTCAAAGTTAAGGGCTGGGAAAATTTTTGTTCCAACCAATAATCAATCCTATGGATATGGGAAATGCTATTTGAATCACCATTCAATGGGGTGTGAAAATAATAAATACAAATGATCCCTCCATTAGAGTCAACCCATCTCAAGGGAACAACAATTCCAACTGTCCCAAATGATCTAAAGGATGAAAATATTTTTCCAAATAAAATTCCCACCAAATGAAATTGAGTGTATTATATTGATCTACCTAGAATAGTAAGTATTCTTATATTTCCTCAAAGGGACACTGAACCATGCAAACAAAATTAAATTAATCATGATTGGGAAATCTTTTAAACATTTAAAATAAACAATCTAAAAATCCATTTATTGATTTTGTGAAGAAAATTCCATGATACAATATATTCCTAAAGGATATATATATGCACTAAAGGAAACATATAGGAAATAAAAAGGTAATTTTTAGGAGGAATGTATCATAATTTATTAGGGAACCACTTTCCACAAAATTCAATGATTCAATAACATTATCCATTCCTTATGCTAAAAGGGGGTATTTATTTTCAAAGTCGATGCTTGATTTTGGGTTCCTTTATAGATATGATAACTCAATTAATTTTCTCTTAATTTTAGGTTGTATAGTTGATGAATACAATAATATTTTTTTATGTATAATACCAATGTACTTCAAATTCCATTGGTGTTATATAGTATGTTATTATAAGGGTTAAAATTTTACTTTTAGATACTAATTTTTATGTTATTAAAATAGAAGATTATAGGATGAATGGATATGAACCAATTAAATTGGGGGACTAGCTTGGAAATTTCCAAAACCATAATTATTGTTCACAATGGTATATTTTCTAGGGATTTTATTGGTTACATTATCCTCATTTACATTCGTGATGGAATGAAGAACCAATTCGAAGGTAATTCATCTCCTTCAATTAATTTTATTAATGTACTTCCTATCCCCATGAAATCTTTACTTCATTACTATAACCATATTTCTTTGTTTTTAATATTGATTATCGTACTAGGTAATGATTCATTAGTATGTTTGTTTAATGGTTTATGAAAATGTTATGAATGTTTATTATTTTTTTCCTATTAATTGAGGACACAGTGACCATAGATGATTCAGAATAGCTTGTTAAAGTTTACTCCTCTTATAGAGATATTAGCATTGAGCAGTTGGATTAGATCATGGATCTCTCCCTTTCTCACCCCCTCCCATAAAAACAAAATCCCTAAGAATTGGAACATAAACCTCTACCTAAAAAATTAAAATATTCATATATTGAGAATAGAAACAAGATACCTATTATCATTACTAGTTTTCTCCCTTCATTGCATGAACTAAGATTGATTATCCATTTTAGGGAATATAAAAAACATTAGGATAAACACATTATGAAATTATCAATATTTGCCCAACAAATTTAATACATAATTTATTATCAAATGATGATTCTAAATCAACGTGTTTGGTATTATAAGATATTGTTCCTTTAGTGAGAAAAAATTTTGTTTTAATTTTTGTAAAATTACATTTTAAAAAGGTTAATAGAATGACTTTGGGATGGTCCAAGAAGATTCTCATGGATTCAAGACACAAAAATGAAGAGAAAAGATAAATATTGTGCATGGAACATAGTTGGCACATGATTAGTGCTAACCATGTTCCATGACCATGTGCCATCGAGAAGCGTGAAGCGTGATTTTTAAACAATTCAAGGGGAAGCATAGAAACTATTTGAGGATAAATAGATCCATCAAAACAACTTCCACATGGTTTTATAAACCATGTGGGTTCCATAGAAAACTATTCAACTCAGTTTTAACACAAAAATAGGAGGTTGTACGGCTGGTGAAATTTTTTGAAACCTGTTCACCCTAACTGTTCCCCTTGTAAAAAGTGGTAAATTTAACACTCTTATCTCTAAAACATTATATTATTTCAACATAATTACCTCTTAATTTCTCCTCTAGTATCCTTGGGTGAAAACTAAGACATACCTACTCTTATAAGAATAATTATCCTTCGATTCTATGAAATTTGAGAGATTGTTTTTTGTGATTTGAAGCCTTGGGTAAGTCTCTAACATCGTTTATTTCTATTTTATGGAATATTAACACTATTATTGTTTGTATTATTTTGAATATCATGAGCCCTAATTCCATAGACTTATTTACATTTTAATTTGTAGTCATTCTAGAAAGGACCAAGGGTGTAAAAGTGTTTGTAAAGGAGTATAAGGTAGGTGTTATACAATATTTCTCAAATTATCTTGATGTTCTTCTTGAAAATGTGGTTGTTCTATAATGTTTTCATGTGACACATTTGTTAATTTGACTAAGAAAAGTAAAATGGGCCTTAAATTGATCTATGATACCCTTCACATCCCTTGTTGGGTATATTTATGATTGAGAGCCCCGGACTATGGCCACCAATAGGTTGTACCAAATCCTTTGAAAATGGTGTAATGAGTTGTTAAATGATGAATTAGAGGGTTTTTTAGATTAAACAGATCGTACCTATGTTTGGAATATTACTATTGTATAATGGGCTATGACATGAATAAGGTTAAATGTGATAAATTTTTTAAAGGTTATTTTTATGAGGTTAAATGGTTAGAAATCAATTATAATGGCTATGGTTGTGAATAATTGGAAAAAGGAACTAGTTGTGGAATTATTTTAATACTGCCGAACATAATGAACCAGAGGCATATTGATAAATAAAAATATGTAACCTTTTTTTTTAATATATAAAAAAATTCAAGTGTTGGTCCTTGAGAATTAGTTTTTTATGAATTGGTTGAGGGTGTTAGATATGGAATTCCACATTGGTGATTGGGCTTAGTGTATATGGCACTAAATGCTCCTTTGTTAGGATATTGGACATGGTGTTCTGCATCGTTGATTGGGATTTTCAGACATGTCATTATGTATCCCTAGATGTAATAATGGATTTATGGTCCTTATTTAAAATATGTGACCCATTTGATATATTTTTTAGAAGACCATTATAATCTGCAGCTGGATTTATTAGATTCGGTGTCACTTGTAACCTGAGGGAGAATGTTGTTAATTAACAACCCATTAATTTTGAAAATTATTTACATTTATTACATTGTTTAATTTTAATTTTTTTATACTATATATATTTTTGTTAAAATCGATATTTCTTCAAACACCATTGGTACAATAATATGGAGCTTTTATCACACCCTTCTCGGGGAATAGTCGGTACAAGAGTAGATATCATGGTTACAGGCCTAAAATGGGAAAATGACTTATATTGGATGCTTGATTTATGATTTGGTATGAATAATGGATGAGGGGATCAAATATGTTTTTGGACCCTTTTTTATTTTCATTTTGGGGTTAATTTTGTATTCTTTTGACACTGGACACTATTATAACATGGAATGTTTGCTATATTTATTTTTGGGTATTTTCCCAATTTGTGGGAATTGATTATAGGATGTATGTTTATTATTGAATTTATTTATCTTTATATCCTATTATTTACACTATTTTTTCACTGTAATAATGAGGGTATAGTCTCCATGTATTTTAAATTGGACCCTTTCTACTTTTTAGTGGCCTTTGTCACATAGAGAGGAACACCTGAGTTCACTTAACAAACTAGATCAAGGAACTAATTCAGTGTAACATAGGACATGACATTACAATGTGGTATGAAAGGGTTTTCTTTTTTTTCTTTAATATTTTGGCTTGGTACATAGGATACTAGGATTTGTTATAACTTTTCAATGAAGTCATTCATGGGAGAATCTAACTATTGTGTTGGGGAAAACCGCACCCCGCAAGTGGGAATTTTGGTTCTTTATGTTTTCATGTTATGGTTGAATTTTATTTCAACTTGAGTGATACACATGTTGTATATGTTAATTGTTTTCTAAGACATTACATATGGGCCATTATGGAATCATATTTGAGTATGCATGCATCATTTTTGGCACTTAGGGATTTATGTGAAATACAACATGATTGGAATACACATTAAATAATGTGGTGGTGTGTTTCTTTGAGTATAGAACTAGAGTTGTGTAATTGTAAATTAATTTCTATTTTTTATATTTTTTAAAGGAAATTTTGAAATAAATACGTTAAAATTATTTAAATTGAAATATTCCAATGAAATGGTTAAAATCATGTCAAACATGTTGTTTTTAATTGGGAGTTTCGTATTCCCTAAGTCAGTCATGGCCCCGGATAGGAATGGATGAGGGTAGGGATTGTGTTTCAGTTATGGAAATAAGAATAGGGTACGTAGAGTGTTCTCTTATGGCTACTTGTAAAACATTTTTTTTGTAATTGTATGTTAAGTTCCCTGAAATGTGAGTTTGAAATTGTAGAGGGATGCCACCATACAAGCGTTCACTTGTAGGGCGATGGTAGGAAAATGATGAGAATGTACCTCTAATAATGGTAAAAGATCCCCCACTAGTTCTAGGTGATAGGGTGGAAGATCAGTTCCCTAATAATTTTTCCCAGTCTATCTAGTTTATAGAAATATAATTGGCATATGTTTCACCGAGTACATTTGATCTTACTAGAGAGTTATGGTTGCATCATCCTCTAATGTTCACTATAGATGTTGGACCCTAGTAATTTTACATCTATATAGAATCTATCTATAAGAATATAAATCACCTGGAAACTCCTCAAGAGAAGAGGTTCAAGTTAGTAGCTTCTATGTTATGGTGATCGATGAAGTGTTTGTGGGATATTCAAGATCTGGATGAGTAGTTAGAGGGAAAGTTATGGAAGGACTTCTAGAGAAGTCCCTAGAAAACATTCACCATAATAACCTAAGGGAATATAAATCTATTTATATTATGTAGTATACCTAGAGGAAAATTATTGTTATGGATTGTGTTTGTCCCTTAACTGATTTTCAGTGTTTGTGTGACACAATGGGATTTTTTAAAATAATTTTTTCAAAAAAATTTAATATGTTTTACATTTTGAGTTTCACTCAACATTAATTTCAACTTGAGATATGTGCATTACTGAGTTTGGATAATGTTACACACAAAAATGAGCTTTTATTTCATTACACACAACACAAATTTTAAAATAAACATTAAATATTATTAAAATATTATTATATAATGTGATAGTTTTCATCTAGCTATTGGAATGGTAGTTTTGAATAAGATTTAATAAATTATGAAAATATGGTTTACACATATATATAAAAAATTAATTCTTTTGTGACTAATTAACTAGAAATGGAAATAAAACCCATTTGAAAATAAAAGGAAATCCTTATCGGATTAACTATTTTTCATCACATAAGGGTGTTTTATATCAATTAAATACAAATAATAATTTTTGGATAATTGTTTTAATAAAATATACACACTATATACTCAATATAATTTTTAACATTCATATTATGTGTTTTTTATTAAATAAATAAAAATAAATCTAATTTTATGTTTAAAAACTATATATTTCAAAAAAGTAGTTTTGTCACCATTTTGTGAACTTATAAAAAAATTGAAACTTTTAGAAAACAAATTTTATAAAATAAATAAATTTTTTAAATCTTAATATTAAAATTATATTAGGGGGAATTTTCATATAAAAATTCAAATTGATTTTTCATATAAACATTTGTAAACTTTTGAACATTTTATCTTTATAAACACACTTTTCATTGCATCTAAAGGATTTATTTTTAATTAAATTTTTTAACTTATATGATTATAATTTGGAAAAATGGATTAAATATTTTGAATCATAATAATATCAAATTATTTTTTTCTAAAATAAATAGTGAATGCAATAAATAATAATTACCACTGTGAAGTTAAAAATGGATTTACCGGAGGTTAAACTAAATTGATAAGGATAAAAATGACCTATAAACATTGGTAAAAACTATTTGATATCCATATTTAGAACATTACACCTGTAATTTGTTATAATGGCCTTATTTATACACTTTTATATATGAAAATAAATGGAGAATTTAATTCATTTCAAAAATACCAAGTGTGTCCTCTCCCCTGCTTATAAAATCCCACCCACTCTCCTTTATTCTTCCCAGCTTCAAACCGAATTTATTTGGAAAATAAATAACCAAAAAACTTCCAAAAATACAAAAAATCATATAATTATTATTATTTTGGGTAGAAATAAATCCTATAAATTATTTTAGTGCAAACCTAAGGAAGATACCCAAAGAAGAGGTAACAATCATCAGCAATCATTACTTTCATTTATTCCTCCACCCCCTTAAATTGTTTTTATATAATGATTATATAATAACCAAAGTATCATTAATATACATATATTTTGTTATGTTAAGTTAATAAAATTCAAAAATCTCCACTTCCATCAAATGGGTATTAAAATTATCATTTTTTTTACGGCGAACGACCTCCTCACGAACTGACATCGTTCTTTTTTCCATTACAACCTCTCACGATTGGACATAATGATGGATTTATAGATTATATATTATAATTATGACATTTCCTATTATATTAAGATTCTGAAATTATTATATCATTCATACCTTTATAATATCCATTTTGTGGGAATACGATAATGTCGTTTGGGTGTACGGTGGACTACCGTCTTGTGAAACGATGTGATTCATTCCCGATTTACATAGAAGGTATTTAGGATGGTTTTAATGAAAATATGAAATATATATAGAAAAAAATTATTATTTAATTATAATACATCATTTTCATTTATTTATTTTGATCCAAATAGAAAATGGAAATTGCATTTATGTCTATTTATGATCTAGCATCTCTGTGAACATTGTATTTCATTTTCTATCACTAAGTTTTATATATTGCTATAAATGAATATATACTGAATATATATGATATTTACCTCATTATTATAATTATTTATATGATTTAACCATTATCAATGAAATAGGACCAAAAATAATAAGTCAAAACATATATGAAAAACAAAGTGGTTATTTTCTAAAATGTGACTTTAACATGGAATTGTTAATAATCATGTAAGAAAAATTCATAAGAAAAAAATATGGTATGATATATATTAATGTGGTTATTTAATATATTTATAATATACATGAATTTATCATATATTAATTTTAATTAGTATGAAGGAATTCAATACTTAAGGTATGGTATTTTAGTCTCACTTTTTACTTTTTGGAGACAGATGCCATATTTTTACCACCTATTTAATTTATATGGGTATATTCTACCAAAGATTTTATTTTAAGATGATCATCCTTAAAATTATGGGTATTTTCATATCAATTTAAGGATCTCCCTTTTATGGTTTTTATAGTTCAAAAGATAAAAATCAACAAGGGGTTTTTTTCTCAGTTTTTCTTCTATGGGACATAAGTTATATTATGCACCTGTAATATTCAATGTGATTTATATACCTCCCATCTGACATGATATATTATTAATGAACTTATTTTATTGATATTTTAGTATTAATTTAATTTTATTCTTTCATTGGTTTTATGATCCAATGTTACTAAAGTGGTAATAATTTTATGACATTATCTCATCATTTATCGAGTTTGTTTATGATTATGCCTCAAATGATGAAATATTATGATATATATCTCAAGAAACTTGTGATTTATTTTTATCATATTGTTATTAAATTAGAATACATATATTCCCCTTAGTTTTACTCTCTTTAAGTACTCAATATTTCAAAATATATTTTTTTTGAAAAATCATCTTTTCGATCAAAAACACTTTCTATTCCAAAAACTTGTTTTCTAAAAATGTTTTCAAATATTTTTTAAAATATTTTTTTAAAATATGAAATTATTTTTTCCTCAGAAAATTTTTTGAATTATTTTTAAAATCTTACTTTATAATTTTTTGAGGTTATTTTCAAATAAATGGATTTTTAGAAAAGTTTTATGTTTTAAAAATGATTTTTATAGAAAATTTATTTTCCTTCAAAAAAGTATAAAATTATTGATCAAAACCATTTTCCATCTAGGATTACATCTATTGATGTTAACTATGCCTTAAAATGGATATAATCCACTGATACCATTTTTATTATTTCTCTTAATGGTTAATGTTTATGATGTCATGAAGTTTATGAAACTCGTTTATCTTCCATGAGTTACACCATGACAATATTCTTATGAAACATGATTCTTTTCCAAGGGTCATAATATGATTATTATGAAATATATTTCATTCCCTCATGTTATGATATGAGTAATTTTTATGAAACCCTTTTCATTTCATGGGTTTTGATATGATTATTGTTTTATGATCTTCAGGAACGCATATGAATGATTTTAATTAGGTTATGGGGGTTAAGTTATAGCCATGGATGGTGGTTATGTTATTAAAAAATATGGGTGGGACATATATCTCAGAACAGTTTATTGGGTAAATATTTATATATCATGAGATAGATAGGTTTGTAATGGGGAGTGAACTCAGTTTAGTGAGACATGGCTGCAATAGGGAGTGAACTCAGTTTAGTAAGATTGGAATGAAATAGGGAGTATATCCATATTCGTAAGACATGACTAAAATAAAGAGTTAACTCAGTTTAGTCATATAGGAATGGGATTGGGAGTGAACCCAGTTCAACATGATACAGTTGGAATGGGAATTGGACTTAGTTCAGAAAGATAATTTTTCTACTATGATGTTCTTGGGACTGAACCTTGACTACCGTGATGGTTTAGTGAGTGAACACATTCCAATATAAGGAAATATTTTCCACTAGGAATGGTGGTCTGTCTTGAGCAGGAGGTGTAACTAGCCTTTGAGTGCCCTTATAATTTTTTTAAATGATCCTTGACTATTAAAGAAATGATTTTATATGATTATGTGTATGCCAAAAATATATGTCTTATGCCAATTTTTTATGCTCACATGGATTATGTTCTTTGCATCTATTATGATCCTTATTTTTTTGAATTACTAATCCTTATTCCATTACTCATGTTTCTGATCTATGACATGTTGGGTATGAACTTCATAATTTATTTTCATTATCACATCCTCTTATGCTTATATTATTCTTTCATATAATCATATATTTCTATCTATTATGTTTACCCTTACTGAGCATCTAATCTCACCCTTTCTTATGTTTCTGTTCCCCGTGTTTTTAAGAAAGGTTTTCTGTATGGTATATCTATGAATAATGATAAATGGGAAGATCATTGTTGGAATAATTGAAGATATTTCACCATATTTGAGTATTATGTTTCATATTTTCAAATGAACTGAACAGTTATGGTCTTAAAACATCTTTTTTGTGTAATCTGATGAATATTCATCTAAAAAGATGAAATATCCATTTTTGAAAACCCAGGGTCTATAGGGTTGGTCTCAAATGATAGATTTAGGTAGCCTTTGGAATCTAGTATGATAAAACATTAGTTGGATCCCTAAGGATATTTATAAGGATATATTAAGGGATATTTATAAGTATTACTCTGAGGATGAGTAAATTTATTAGAAAATTTCCATTAATTTTGATAATATATAGATAAAGTGATTTAAAAGAAATTCACTCCCAATATGAATAATATTAGTGGATGTGGCTCTGGAATAGATGTACATAGGGGTAATAACCCCAAAAACACTATACTGATATGGACTCGATTTGGAACTGGTGAATTACAATGGGCCTTGCTAAAAACAATATTTGACACTCCCATGGGATATGATTTGGAAATTCAAAAACACATTATGAACCATCATGAAGAATTTAAATAAATTATGATTATAAATGACCTAATATTTAATTTATTAAACATAGTGTCTTGATTTAGACTTCCAATAAGGGATTTTTAATGATTATGTGGTTCCCCACTATGATTAGTGTTTCCCACACTATGTTTTTTGTTTTAGTATATAGATGAAACCTGAAGGGATTGTGTTAATACAGAGTGTGAAGGAAAATTTATGATGAGAAATCAAATGGGATGATTACTGGAATGAAGGATTCAATGATTATGTATAATCAGTATTCACATAACAAGGTTGAAAATTTGTACCTTAACCAACTCTTAAACTCGCCAAATTATATTGGGAAATAATATCTAAGATTTGGGGTGATGATAGCCTTGAAATAATGAGGATTCAGTTTCTAGATGTTGAGAATGTGTAAATAATCACCCAAGTGAATTTCTTAGAGGATTGGGATGATGTTTTGACAATAGAAAATAAATATACAAATAATGTAACTGTAAAGGTAAAATGAAAAATTTTCATTAACAGAGTGGATGAGAATAATGGTCTCCCTAATATATCATTGAAAATGATTTAAATGTATAAAGTATAGCCATTATTAAAATTGATGTCCTAGGGGGAAAGCACATAAAGAGAATTAATAAGGTAACACATGTAAGGGTTTTTTAACCCACAGGGAAGATAATATGAAAGATTTATAAAAGGATAGAAGTACTAAGGAATATGATATTTAAGAAAAGATAATGGATTGAGAACTAAGTGGGGTTATTGCTGTATTTTTGTATTAATATTAAAGAATTATGAAATATAAGGATGTTTTAGTATAATTTTTTTGTAAGGATATGAAATAATATATTGAATGATGTTGATTACCTAGAAAATATAAGTAATTGCATGGTGATATTTTATCTATGGTAAGGTAACCCTTAATATGTACCTAATGTTGAGAAAATAGTGTTTAGTTTTGATAAAGAGGTAATTGATATGAATAAAAAATTGGATAGTATTGATTACCTTGGAACTGATTAATGATTTATTGACAATGTGGTTTATGCTACCATTTATGGTGTTTACAACATTTTTTAAATATAACAAATATATCCACTAATCTATGTTTTATGTAAGGAATGAGTAATATTTTTTGTTTTTAATAATATTTTTTAGTAATTTGTGTTATTACCTTGTTTCAATAGAATACTAGATGAAGGTGTTCACATTTTTTTATGTGACAATAAAGAGATAATTTATAAAATTTTATCAGATTAATGCTATGTTAGTTCATAAATTTTTATTTTTGGAAGGGTTATAAGGTTAAATATTTAGGAAATTTTTTATGTTGAACTTTGGATAATGATTTTTCTATTAATGTATCACTTCACCATAAAAAGATTTACCCATAATAGAAAACCAATTCTAAAAAAATTGTGATGATAACTAAATATATACTGAATAAATTATCATTCTATATATGGATCTTATGATCCACTTATTCTTCCAGAAAAAAAATTCACTTATATTTCTTAGAGTAAGATATGAAGTGTAAATTGATCACAACACAACCAATGGATGTGACTGTTCTTATGAAATGTAATAGAATCAAATAATTATATCTTCTCATGATAATATTCAACTTTAGAAAAAAGTTCTTGAAATCAAATGTAGTCATGTTATGATCATTTTTTATGATATTGGTGACCTTTTCACACCACTTAGGTTTATATATTTTCAATTATGAATCTTTTTAGGATTACCAACATTCTTAAGATTAGTGATCTTTATCACTCTCTATAATAATTTATGTTTTCCTTCCATGTGAAAATATGTTCTTCTTACATACATTCTCCAATGTAGAAACCTAGTTATTAGTTAATTTAGGTAACCTTTATGTTTCCAATTTTCAATTTTTAAGGTAAATTTTATTGTTCAATTATATGATGTGGGTTTCTATGATGAAATTTTCTAATTTCAAACCATTGATGATTGAGATGAATTTCTAGGGGGAAATTCATTTAAAGTGGGGTAGAATGTGACATCCCAATATTTTATGAGGTATTTTTCAAGTAAATTTATTCTTTTAAATATTTTCAGTTACATGAAAAACTAATTATATATTTAGTTACACAAAACACTATGTTTGGATTGTGTTACTGGAAAAAATGATCAAATCTTGCATTACATGCAACAATGAGTTTAAACAAAATGTGACATATTACTAAAATATTATTATTTAATATGATAGTTTTCACCAATCCATTGGAATAGTGGTTATGAATACAATTAAATAAATTATAAAAATATGGTTTACACATGTATATAAAATGAAATATTTGGTGACCAGTTAGTTACAAATGAAAATAAAACCCTTTTTGAAAATAAAAGGAAATTATTCTCTAGAAAACTATTTTAATGCACAAAAGTGTGTTTTATAGTAATAAATTAAGAAAATAAATTTTTTTAATGAAATTTATATATAATATATTCAATTAAATTTTTAAAATTCACCTTATATTTTTTCTATATACGAAATAAGAATAAATCAAATTTTCATATTAAAAAATATATTTTTCTAAAAAGTTGTTTTATTTTATTTATTTAACTTATAAAAAATTTAATTATTGAAAATATTATAAAATGAATTTTATAAAATAAAATTATTTTTTAAAATTATAATATCAATGTTTTCTTAGGTTGAAATTTTGGGATTGTTTCTAAAAAGTTTCATTTTTTTACAAATAGTAAAAAAATAATGAATTTTAGTTGAAAACTACCTTTTACATTAATTTATTTATAAAGTAAAATTATATTTAAATTTTTTTAATTTCAATTTAGTTCAATTATTCATACATTAATCAAATTTATGTAATTTTAATCTATTTATTATTGAAATTTTATATAAAAAAATCATTTACATTTGAATATTTTCTCTTTAAAACCATGATTTCCCATCATGTTTGTGGGATATATTTTAAATTGAATTTTTTAATTCAGTGAAACGAATTTTGAAAATTTATTCCATGTTTTGAATAAAAATAATTTATATTATATAATAATGTTAAATTATTTTCTGACCAAAATTATGTTTGAATGTCATAAAAATTAATTATTGTAATTAAGCTAAAAATGGGTTTACCAGGGGTTGAACAAAAATGATAGAGGTAAAAACAACATATAATATTCTATAAATCTATTGAAGGGAAATATTTATAAAATTAAACCTATAAGACTCTATAATTTCTTCTTTTTAGCATTTTTACATATAGAAACTGTGGTATCATTTATCTCTTTTCAGAAATACCAAGTTTGACCTCTCCCCCACTTATAAAAGGAAACCAACTCTCTTTTCTTCTGAACAGATTCAAACCTCGTTAGTTTGGCCAAAAACATCCACAATATCTTCAATACTTTCCTCCCCTCATACTATCAAACTAATTTTTTTCATAAATGAATCTTATTAAGGATTTTAGTGAAAACCTAATGAGTATAACCGAAAAAGAGATAATGTTCATTCGTGAGTATTTTTGTTTTATTTCACCCTACACAACCATAAATTATTTTTATACCATGATTATATCACAAACCCAGTATCCTTAACATTCTAATAAGTTATTATATTAAGTTAATGATCTTAAATTTTCTCCACTTCCATCAAATTGGTTATGAAATCATTGTTTGTGTGTACGGTGGACTACCGTCTGGCAAAACGATATCATTCATTTTTCAATTAACACCTATAATGTTTGGAAATAATAATGGATTTACAGTTTAAATATTATATATATTAAATTATAATGATTATATAATACCTATAATTTTTTATGAATACGATAATATCGGTCGTGTGTACGAAAAACTACAGCCTCACGAAGTGATGTGATTCATCCATGCTTTGCATGGAAGGTATTAATGATTGTTTTAATGAAAATATGTGATATATATGACATAAAAATTATTATCCTATTATAATATATAATTTAACTTTCATTATTTTTATCAAATAGAAAAATGAAGATATTTTTCATGCGTATGTACGACCTGTCGTCTCTATAAATGGTGTATTTCATTTTCTATCACTAAATTTTATGGATTAATTTAAAAACAAATATAGTTAATATATATGGTATTTATATTGTGTTTATCATTATGAATATTATTTAACCATGATCAAATTAATAGGACCCAAAATAGTCAAAACATAAATGAAAAACGAAGCATTTATTGTCTAAACGTGACTTTAACATGGACTTGTTATTAAACGGGAAATAAAATGTTATAAAAACCCATATATGGTATGATATATATGAATATTTTTTTTAATATATCAATAACAAAATTATATTTATTATATAGTAATTTTAAATGTGTATTATGGAATTCAATACTTAAGGTAAGGGATTCTTGTCACACTTTTTACTTCTATGAGATACTTCCAATATTCAACACCTATTAATTTTTTATGGTGTATATAATTACCATGAGTATATTTTATTATTTTTAGCCTAAAAATTATTGGTATTTACATATAAATTTTAGGATATATCTATCTGGAGGATTACTGTTCAAAAGTTAACATATCAAAAGCGTTTTATTTTCTCAATTTTTCTTCTTTGGGACATAAGTTATGTTATAAAACAATTTTAGAACCAATGGTTTCAATTAATTAACCCATTATTTATATTTTTTAAGTAAATAAATTATTTGGGTTATTTTTATGGAGTATTATATAAGTTTTGTAAAAAAAATAGATTTTATGGAGTTTAAAATTTTTATCGTGTTTAGTAGAAACCATGGATCACCTTCCATGAAACCATGCAACTAAAATAGTATTCCTTAGTTAGGCGCACAGTTAGGAACATGGATTGGAAAAACTATGTGTCCACATATAATAAATGATGAATGTGTGTATAGATGTATTTTTCATGGTTGGTTAATGGTTTTTCAAACACTATTATCCAACCATGTGAGAGGGGTTTAGAGGTTGTGGCTATTACATGGTTAGGGTGAAATTTTCTTAAATGTGTGCCTTAACCGTGTAATATAAAAAATTTGATACATATTTTTTGGGTCTAATAAATTTCCAAACTAATCCATTATATATTTCCCTAAATTGTAACTAACTTTAATTCCTATCCCTTCAATGGTTTTGGGGACCATTCCCTATCAACTTGAAGAAATCTATAGGCGAATAATGGTGCATTACTGGCCATTTTTTTATTAAGTGATCCTTCTTAGTTTATTTTCTTATATTTTCTCTTCTTACCTATCTTATATTCATGGA
Source organism: Viscum album (assembly GCA_963277665.1). Taxonomy (NCBI): domain Eukaryota; kingdom Viridiplantae; phylum Streptophyta; class Magnoliopsida; order Santalales; family Viscaceae; genus Viscum; species Viscum album. Next base: position 1,381,736,586 of record OY728127.1, read on the forward strand.
TATAATATTTTGTAGATAGATTCAGGTTATTTTATTCCAATAATGATGAGTTATGGTTGTTCTGATGATATGGAATGAGGTCTAATGTAAGTTTTTTGTGTTTTAATCTGGTTTGTTGAGGAATTTGTGTCATTATTCCTTTTATATTATGTTTGAGAGGTTTTTAAATTTTCTATCGACTCCTATTATAGGAATTTGAAGGCTTGATTTCAAATTGGTTCAACTACTTCATTTAAATTGTGACATTGATGTGTAATATTGGTCGTAAACCCTCTTATTTTATGGTTTGTGAGATTAACGAAATTGGTTGTTTGTGGAAAGTAAAATTGGTTTCATAATTTTAAAATTTTTATTTTAAAAAAAATATTTATTATTCATAGAAAATTAGTTGGAAAATGTTTCAAATAAAATAATTTTTTTGTTGAAATGGATTTTCATTGTGGAGTAGGCATGGTATTTGGTGTACATGGTTTGTGTGAGTTCATTTGATTAACGTGGCCATGGATAACGGGCATGTACCATTGGGGTATAATGAAGTGACCCTATATAAGGGGTGTATACAATTAGGGAACTTGATATATGGAAACCTTATAATGAATTGGTAGATTAAAGAGAAACCACTTAATAGGATAGAACTATCACCCGAGCATGCATGTGTGGGGGTGTATGGATCATGCACTGTGTATGCCAAATAAAAAATAAAAATGGATTTAAATATTTTTGATTGATTTACATGGAACACTTTTTTGGTTTTTCAAATGGTTTTAACTTTCATATAAAATTATTTAAATTGTTTTTAAATGATTTATTTAAAAGTGATTACATGTTCTATCCTAGTGGCCTTGGTATGGAATTCATTGGGGAAATATTTGTGTGTTTTATACTCACCACCTTTTTAGGAACTTTGGATCATTTTAAAATATCATATATCTAGATATAAGTAAAGGCAATGTCTCTAATTTCATTATTTATTCATCATGATACCATCCGCAATGTTTATGGATTTGGATCTTGGAACAGGTTGGGAGTTATGGAGTTGATGCCTTTTGTGTCATTGAGTTTGTTTGATTTGACTTCTAATTTTTGATCTGATATTGATATTTATTATTCATTATACTCTAATTTATATTGGTTTTGTTTGTTTCTCATTGATTTTTATTTCACTATTATCATGCTTCATATAGTGGTTTTTTAGGATTACTTGGTATAGTTGTTTGATTTTCAAAGGGAAAATCATTCCCCAACTGTTATGAATCCCTTGGTATTTATTCCCACCATTTGGTGTCTTGGGGGTGTCACCTATGGCCCAGTAACCCCCAACATCTATTCCTAGGAAAAATGGTGAGGGGTGGGATGTTACAAATTCTATCATTTTGTTCATTCCTTGAGTTCAAAATTGTTCTAGTTTAGTCCTTGGGATAGATCGGTAGCAAGGAGATAAGATATACATAACCTGAAATGTAGATAATAAAGGGGTGAATCTATCCAATTTATGTTTAAATTTATGTTATTGTGTAGTTGGGTATATATGTGTTTTGAGAAACTTCTAAGAGTTATAACCTCATCATCATTAGTTTAGCCGATGATAGGAATATGACATGAATTGAAAGAAATGCCTTCCAACTGGGATTTCATAATTTCTTTTGATTAAAGATATATGATTTTATTTAAAAAAAATATTTTTGATAATTGTCTTTTTTAATGACTTTGGTGGAATTTTCAAAATTGATTTCAATGTGGAAAATGTTTTATTTTGGAAATCCTTGTTGTGATATGTGTAATGTGGTGAATTTGAAATTGCTAAGCCTTTAGTATCTAGAGATTGATAATTAATGGAATTTTATTTGGGTTATAGAAAATGTAACCTGGTAGACACCATAGAAACGAACCATAAGAGGATTCTGAAAATGCGGTTACACCTGGGCCATATCTAACCCAACACCTAGTTCGGAGTATTGTCTCAGATTTTCAAGCAATGGATAGAGGGAACATAAGAGAAAAATCAAAATAAGTGGATCATTCCATTAATATCCTAAATCATAATCCACCCATCATTCATGGTGATTAAGATATAGAAAAGGTAGAAGTGGGGATAAATAGGATGAATCGAATCTTAGATTTCCTAGGAAAAGAAACTACTATAAAAACTAAGTTGGTTGTGTACATGATGGAATATCTATCATTCCATTGGTGGGATTTAAAAGGTAATACTAATTTAGGCTAAGTAATTACCTGAGAGTATTTTAAATAATTCTTCAAAAAATAATTATATCCTCACAAATTCATGATTACTAAAAAATCGACTTCTTTATCTTGAAGCAAGATGCTCTCTCAATGATGGAGTATGAAGCTAAATTAATTAATTTAGTCCTCTTTACACCCAAAGTTTCTACAGGTACATCATTGAAGGTAAACATTTTTCAATAAGGTAAGAGGTAAGAAATTTTTTCAAAAATTATCATGCTTTGTATAATGGATTATGCATAAATGTTCAATAGAGATATGGTGGAAGAAAGATACATCTTATAAACAAAGGGGTGAATAATCCTGATGATACCTATGGGAAATGGTGGGAAAGATAATACTAGGAATAAGCAGAAAAGGTTAACCTACTTCCAAGGTAGTGGTATGGATTAGAATCAGATGGCTGAATCGGTGAATCATACCCTTAAACTAAAAAGGAATCTTGGATGTTTTCAATGTGGTTCTTTGGATCACTTGTATTGGTATTTTATGGAACCACGTATATCATAACATAATTGCTACTAGATAGGAAATCATCAACTTTATTATTACAATGATCCAAGGTTAGGTGATGGAGACACATATCATGTTTCATAGATGTCATATTCTTCAATGGTATGGGGTCAAAATAAGAATTATTATCATTAGAACCCAGGAATAAATGTTGATTCTAGGAATACCATGATTCCTCAACTAGTATAATCTCAACATGTTAATAAATAACAAAGTACAGTGAGTAAGAAATTCTATGGATATGATAAAATGATTGTGGGTGGTAAATATAGACCATCGATGGTGAGAGGTGATATTCTTTTAAATTATACCCTTATGAAGGATTTGTTTGATAAAGATGTATCCCATTCATTTATTTCTACTTATGTTGTTGGTCTCATGAGTTTTAATTTTGATATGACTCCTTCTATTTTGAAACTATGAACTTGTCTTGGTCAAATATAATATTGATTCTTTGTGTGGAAAGTGTGTTCTATACATTTTGATGGATATGAAATGAGTTGATTTTTCTTTCTTCTTGAGATATACATCTATGAAATAGACTGGGTATGGATTTGTTTATAATGTTCAAAAATCACATCGACTAATATACTTAAATGGTTAGCATTACAATTGACGATGGCATTGAGGGTCTATTTAGAGATGACTATAATATAATGGTAGGTACAATAGAATTTTTAGTACCAGCAGTTGGAACTATCTCAACCTATTTGGTGTATTTGACCATGGCATCAATGTATGATATTGGGCACAACAATTTTCTAGTAGTTTTTTATTCATTTCCCATTGATTTCCTAAGAATTTATCAGTTTTCACCCCAATAAAGAATTTTATTTAATGATGTATATATTAATAGGTATTAATCCTATCTCACTTCCATCTTATCAAATGTAACCAAAACAATTAAGAGAATTAAATGTCCAGTTTGAAGTTCTGGAAAGAAAAGTGTTCATTCGGCCTAGTATGCCTTTGTGGGAATTATTAGTCTTTCTTGTTAAAAGGGTTGATGAAAATCTTTTTATTTTCATGGATTAACATAACCATAACCAAGATATGATAAATAATCATATCAAATTTGATACATTGATGATATTTTTTATTAGTTGAGGAAATCCCAATGGTTCTCTAAAATTGATTTTTTTAGGATATTACTAATTGTGGCTTCAAAAGGATGATATTACCTAGATAGATTTTAGAAGTATATATGGACATTATGAGTATGTGATTGTGACTTTACAAATGAACCATATGACTTTATGGAATTAATGAATAATATATTTCAATGGTATCTCAATTATTTTGTGGGGTTGTTCTTTGATGACATATTGGTATATTCAAGGACAAGGGCTGAGCATGATAAACACTTGGTGATAGTGTTGGGTATCTTATAGTATTATTGGTTGTATTAAAAACTTTAAAAGTGTGAATTTTGGATACAAGAGGTATGTTTTCTTGGCTGTTTAATCTCTAAAATAGTTGATTTTGTGGATCCATAAAATTTAAAGCTTATGATATCTTGGAAACCACCAAAGGATGTCTTTGAGACGCATAGTTTCCTTGGAAAATCTACTTATTATTGATGTTTTTTTAATGAAATTTCATGAATAGTATCACCAATAAAAAACATCTATAAGTAAATGTGTTCCATTTCAATGGAATGATGAATGTATGAATTATTTCCAGAAACTAATGGTTTTACTTACAACAGTAGAAAACTTTATATTTCTAGAGTCATGACAAGGCTATGTGGTGTATTTATATTCTTCATGATCAGGTTTGGGATGTGTTCTCATATAGAGAGATAATTTTGGTGCTTATGGATCATGGAAAATAAGGTTTCATGAGAAGAACTATCCAACATAAGATTTTGAATAATTTATTGTAGTACATAATTTGAAAACATGGAATCATTATCTATTTGGGGGGAAGTTTATGGTGTTAGAAGGTCATATAATCTTGGAACCCTTTTTATTAGAAATAGACTTGAATCAGATCAAAGAAGATGGTTGGGGTATCTTCAAATGTTTTATATTGGCTTGATATATATACCAGGTAAAGGAAATTTGGTGGGAGATTCATTAATAATAAAAATTCATATATTCATTTCAATAAAGAGGCTTCAATTCAATAGTAGCTGATATTGGTGATAGTCAGAATGTATTTGGGTTTTGAATATTGAGGTAGTGTTGCAACTTTATTTCCAATTTATTTTTTCCCTGATTTTGGGGAAAAGGGTAAAGAGGTGTAGACATAATATTATGAATGTGTTTTAATGAGGTAATAATTAAATGGTAGGGAACCCATTGAGGGATATAAGTTGTATGGGATTTCATTTCTATGTTTTTTGATATCATTTGATCGTACCTATAGCTTGTTACAAACAACTTCTTCATGCTTACCACTATTCATGATGGTTTTTTCATCCTAGATTAAAAATATGTATAATGTAATAAAAGAAACATTTCAGTGTGATGGAATGAAAATAAAATTGGATGAGTTTGTTTTGAGACACCACACCTTTCAATAGGTTAAGATAGGTCACCAATGACTTGTGGGTATTCTACAGTCTTTACTGATTCCTACTTGGAATGGGAGTAGGTAAACATAGATTTTCTGACTTGTCATGCAAGGATGGTTCAGAAAAATGATTCTGTGTGGGTGATGGTGGATCAACTCAAAACATCATCTCATTTCATCCCTATTCAAGAATATTATATAGTGGAGTACTTTATAAAATATATATCTAAGAAGTGGTAAAGGGGTATCACAAACTAGTTTTGATAGTATTAGACCAAGATCCAAGATATATGTCTCATTTTTGGACATCCTTACAGCAATTACTTGGGACTCAGTAAAATATATGTACAATGTTTCATCCTCATATGAATGGAAAATTCTAAAATACGATACAAATGTTGGAAGATAAGCTTCAAGATTTTGTAATGAATTTTTGTGGCTCGTGGGAGGAGCACATACTGTTATTTTAGTTCTTGTATTACAATATTTACATTGCCTCGATACATATGGATAATGTTGAATAATTGTATGGGTGTCCTTGTCATTATCCACCTTATTGGGTGTAAATAGTTTAGACCTCACTAATTGGTTCAATACTTATGCAAGAGAGAATAAATAAAATTCAATTGATTAGAAAAAGAGTGGTGATGGCTCAGAGTTATCAAAAATCATATGCGGGTCATCCTTGGAGATCGTTGTCATTCGAGGTGAGCGATTATGTGTTGTTGAGAATCACTCTAAGGCATGGGAGTCATTATTTTGGGAGTCATGGAAATTTATCACCGTGATAAATATTCCCTTTTGATATACTTGATCAAGTTGGTGAGGTGCCCGATTAGTTGTCTTTTCCACCACAGTTCAGTTTAGTGAATAATATATTTAATTTATCTCAATTGAAGAAGTATCAACCAAATCCTGACCATGTGATTTTATGGGAAAACATTTACCTAGATCCAGATGCTATGTTGGTTCATGTGCCAGTGTAGATTTTGGATAGGCAATGAGATGTCTTTTTTTGGAAAATCATCAGTCTAGTGTGGGTTTTGTGAAAACATGGTCAGGCATAGGAAGAAACACAGTAGTGTGAGAAGGAAATGTTCAAGCAATGGCTCTAACTCATTCTAGAAAATGGTGTATTTATACTTTCTAAGGATAGAATGGTATGTGTTGTGGGATCCAATGATTTTCTTTACTAGAAATTGATTATTTTTTTTGTTTTTTGTCAATCCATGTTGGGATAATCAAGGAACTTTCTAGAAAATAGATCTTACAATAAAGGCTAAAGAAGGTGTTGAAGGTGGTGAAGTTTCCTAGTGTTTTCCAAAAATTTTGGAATAAAAATCTGGATTACTGTTTTTAGAAAAAAAATAACTTCCACATAAGTGTGGACACTACATGGACTATGATGCATGATTTTTAGATTTCAATGTAGGTATACGGGAATGGTTTGTATAAGGAAAATAGTACAAAGACCACGTAGGAGGAATGGTTCATTGAGGGATAGAGGTTTTTGGGAAGGCCTGTAGTTTACGTGAGTCAAATGGTTCATTAGATGGGTTTTTTCATGAAAATGAGATGGTCATTTTGGTAGCCACAGAGGAAAGGTGGTATGTGGACCGCGTAGGGAAGAACATTTCACAGGAGCATGGTATGCGGTGAAATTTTTTAAAATCTCTTATTAGTATATTTTGAGTGTCTATTTTCCTATATAAGAATCCCTAGTCCCGTCATTAATGAGTAAATTTTTATTAGAAATCTAGAGGTATATTTTTATTTATAGAAGTTCTTCACAGGTATACAACCTCACAAAAGAGAAGAGGTTCATGAGGAGGATTCTGTGAATGGAGATGCGATCCACAAAGACAGTGTGTGGAAGGGGTTTTGTGGGGCACTGAATCCCAAAAAGGAAATTGGTTTTTGGTAGGTGGTTCATAGAATATACTTCGAAAGAGAAATTTAATATAATATTATTTCTCCAAAAGGAATTAAGCTGTATGTGAAAGCGTTATGCGATGGCGGTTTATAGAGGCAGTGTATGGAGGTGGCCCTCAAATCACTCGCAATAAGTGGTGTACTGTAGTATGCAGAGGAAGAAGGCCAGTTCGGGGAGGAAACTTTCGTGAATGAACATTACATAGAAAATAATATTACATCTATAAGAGAAAATAGTACTTTTATAGAGAATATATCTATATATGAGGATATATGGTTTAATGCCAACCCATTGAAGTGACCTTCATGTCGATAAACTGAGTTCTGAATCTTCCCAATGTAGTGATCTGGGGGGATTCAATAGATGTGATCTGAGAGATAGAGTGTGATATCTCTAAAACATTTTAAAGGAAGTTTTCCTAACATATAGTGACTCTACAAATCTTCTGTATTTCACAACAAGTGAAGATTAGTTGACTTTTCTAAGACCAAAAACTTGTCTGCATATGCTCCTTGTACTAGCCCTTAGTGGTGAACCAAGTAAAATTGTTATGTGGTCCTTCTACATGTGAATATTTAAATTACTTCACATTATCAAAATAAATATTAAACAAGTTCCTACCAATTTTGGAACAAGATCCCTCACTTTATAATAAAAATCAGACACCCTGATTCACCCCTCCCTTTCTTCTATGGGTGTCCTGGGGTCCTTCAAGTGGTTAGGAGTACGTTTCACCCCTAGTTTTAGGTAATTAATATTTTCTTTATTTATATTAAGTATATAAAGTATTTAGGTTATGTTTTCGGAGGTTTGGAGTAGTTTTGGGAATTTTTTGGAGCTTTTATAGAGGTTCAAATTTTAATCATGGTTAGTAGAAATCATGCAGCACCATACAAGAAACCGTAAAACTGATATAGTGGGCACTGGGTATACACATACTTAGGTGAAGGATTTTTACAAACCATACTTCCACCTTGGAGAAACCATTAAAGTGTAGAAAAATGGATTTAGAATGGTTTGATCATGGTTTTTCAAATCATGTGAGACAACCATGTGAGGGGGGTTCCAAGGCAATGGGTATCACTTTCTTGGCATTCATTTTTTTAACCGTGCACCTTAAACATAAAATGTAAAACATTATATCCTAATTTTATGGATCTAATAATATTTCCCCCCGAAGCCATTTTTTACCTAATTAGGTCCTAACTCAAATTCCTCTCCCTCCCAAGGTTGTAGATTCCATTCCCTTCAATCTGGTAGCGTTCTATAGGTGAATCTTGGTGAGTTGAAGGATTTTTTTGTTGGTAAGTGATCATTATAGGTCATTTTTACTTACAATTTTTCTTCTTACCTCTCTTGGATTCATGTATATAATCCATTTGGGTTATATTCATGTTTCGTGATTCCAATAATTATGAGTTATGGTTTTTATGCAAGGGGGTGATATTTGTGGACGTTTTTTAGAGTTTTGATCTAGTTTGTTGAAAAAAATTGTGTTTTTATTTTTTTTCTCCTATGTTTGAGAGGTAGGTGTCTTCAATCTCGACTCCTATTGTTAAACCATTAAGGAATTGTTTCAAAATTATTGAAATTATTTATATAAATTGTGAAATTTATGTATAATTTTGGATGAAAAATCTTTCTTGTGATGGTTTCTAAGATTGTAGAAATTGGTTGTTTTTGAAAAGTGAAATTGGTTTCATAATTTTAAAATGATGGTTTAAAAATTGTGTTTGGTTTTGATGCATGAAAAATTGGTTGGAAATTTTTTTTCATTAATATATTTGTTTTATTAAAATTTCTTTCCATTTTAGGGTTGGAATGGTATTTGGAAGACATGTTTGGTGTGAGTTTATTTCATCGATGTGACCCTCAATAAGGGGTCTGTACCATTGGTGTAAAATGATGTGACCCTATAGATGGGTAGTGTTCCATTGGGGAACATGAGATTTTCTTACAATGTTATAACATGGTATATCAATTAAATAATACAAATTATTATGGAATTTTCACTAGAGAGTACATGTGTGGGTTTTTTTGGATCATGTATCGGGTATTCGGAATGAAAAAATTAAATGTTTTAAATACATTTTTGGTTTCACTCCATGGAATCATTTTTTTTAACAATGGTTTTAGATTTGATATAAATTTCATTAAATTATTTAAAAAAAATTATATAAATGTTTTATCATTTTATTTCATAGTAGCGTAATTATGTAATTTATTAGGGAAATCCTACTTTATTTTATACTCACCCTATTCTAGGGATCTTTGGTCCATATTCAAATATCATTTGTCGAAATATTGTTAAATGTAAGGTTTCTCGTTTCTATAGTGATGCATTGTGATACCATGTGTAACGCCCCGACCCCAGCTGCCTAGAGTCGGTGCATTACTTCGTAACATTGGCATGATCACAAGAAAGATCAAATCTCGAAAGACCGATTGGTTTAGTAGCCTTGGAAACACTAGATATATTCATAAGGTTTACATTACATCATTAAACGAAAAACTACTACAACAACATTTGTCTCCATAATCCAAACTCATATCCCCACATAATATCCCTGCAGGTCATTCATAATTTACTTCTTCACTTCCTGGGAAAAATAAAACATAGAAAAGGGGTGAGCTCAAATGCCCAGTAAGGATAACAATATAGCGGAAACTTTCATAAATAAGAATAAACATTTAAGGCAATGTATAACTAAAACAAAAGCCTTTAAAACTTGAACTTTCAACATAGTATGGCATAAATAAAATGAAATAATACCATTTACTTATTCACATGGTTATTCTACTAATCGAATAATCACATGAAAAATCAATAACCACTTTCATAATGATGGAATGCATAATGCCAGACTATCATAACCACATAGCCAAGGCCTCGTGCCAAGACTACAAATAAGATTTTTTCAAGGCCTTGTGCCAGGACACTAGTTTGTCTCATGAGACCTACCGATGCATCGAGGAGCTATAGCGGGCTCCACCCGTCACATATTAAGTCCAATGCATTCCCATATGAAAAGGTTTAAACATAACATAAACATTCGTATTAAAACTAGCATACGAAATATCAATAATTTCACCATAAACTATGAATGGTATAAAAATAGCACATCCACAGTCAAACATATCACAAAACTTTCAATACAATATAGAAGCTTTGTATTACAATAAATCAACTTCAAATAAGCGTAAAATCCATCAAAGGATGTTGACATAGATGAAATCAAAATTCTTTTTAAAGAAATATCTCTTTTTATTTTGAAATCATTTAAGATCCATATAAAATAAAACATTTTCTTTGACAATATTCTTATAAGATTGTAAGGGAAGTTTTGAAGATTTTATAACGGCGGAAATTAGCCGCACCCGCCGTATAAAAAAACATTCTTACCTTAATTCTGTCGAAAAGGTTAAAAAGGGACCTTATTTTGAAAACGACGGAAAGATTCCTTTATAAACCACTTATAAAATTCAAAAAGGGTATAAATGACTTTAACTCATATTCTAGTAAATAGTAAAAATGTTTTGAAATACATTTTTAAGAAACATGGATGTGGATGATAAAGAGATCCCAGTAGATTATTACATATAAACAACCTCGGATAATGAAGAGATTGTGAAATAACCCTTACCTTGTACTTTTCCTTGGTTGGGGTAGGTTAACCTCCTGTATAATGGTGAAATAATTGTTATTAAATTATACAAAAATCATATACATTAATATGATATCATATATGATCTTTTAATATTGATTTGATAATAATATCTTAGTATTATCATTATATCGGGTGTTAACTTACTTGTTTTCTTTTATATGTTTTGTTACGTAAGACATGTTTGTAAAGGATAGTTTGTATATTATTCATATCCAGAATGATATCAAGTCCTTAAACATCATTTTTAAATCATCAAATGATAATTATACTTGAATGGATACGATGGAGAATGAATCTCATCGCGTTCGTGGAGACGGTTGTCCGTACGTACGCACGAGCGACAATATCATTCTTTTGATATTAAAATAATATATAAATGGATGGTATATCATATATACAGAATCATTAACATGTTATATTTATTATTTACATGAGTTACACATCATTATTATACCCATCCAAATAATATTATATTGAATAACAATTACACCACGACGTGGAGACGGTAGTCCGTACGTACGCACGTATGGTGACATGTTATTCAAAGGGTGGATAGAATACTGAATATGGTTGTACCATATTTATAATAACATCACAGTATATGTGAGATACTGGAGTTATTATTTTAGAATGGTAAGAACAAAGGATGAAGAAGTGGAAGAAGAAATGAACTTGGAGAAGGGTGGTGAAATCATTACCTCTTCTTCGGGTTCTTCCTTTTGATTTGATCAAAAGGGCTCCTTAAGTTGGCTTTCTGATCAAACTAAGGCCTCTAGGTTGTAGTGAGGGATGTTTGGAGAGTATTTGGGCAGAGTTTGGCCGAGCCAAAAGGCTTTTAAGGTGTGAAGAAATGAGAAGGAGGAGTGCGCTTTTATAAGAGGGGTGAGGGGCACCTTTGGAAAAGTTAGAAATATTAATTTATAATAAATTCATATTCGGTTTCTAAAGGCTCCAAAGTTGATTATTCAAAGGTTAAGGTGTGGATAGGTCTAAAACCACTCAACCAATAGAATTTAGACAGGTTTGGGTACTTATATTAACCTTATCTTTAAGTATTAACTCTAAGTTAATTAGTTTCACTTTTACAATGTCTCTTTGTATTTTTATATAATATGGTTAATAAACTTACTATATACATCCAAGAGACCCCCAAGTGGTCCATTAATGATGAACCTATCCTTATATAAGTCTCTTGTCCGAACCTTAGATTTTTAGGAATTTAATATCAATTAATAATATAATATTTGTTTTAAAAACACTTTTATGTCAATTTTGACACTATTCAATAGTTGATTTTTTTGAAACTCATAAAAGATTGATTACTTCGAACAAAGTCAATTAAATCAATAATAATATATCTTATTATCCTAGAAAATTAGTTTAATTCATTAAAAGTTTCATATTATATTTATTTGGGTATTTATAATATCAATTATTTTAATTTTTCACTATTATAGTAATTACTGCATCATCATTGTGTCATAAATAAAATAAATTATTTAATGTCTAAAAATTATAAATAAAATATCATTATGTAGGAAATCTTTTTAGCTTTCTAATGAATATTTATAATCTAAAATCAAACATATATAACCCTATGTAACAATTGTGTGTCTAAAGTATATATGCTTGTGTCATTTTTGTATTCATTTGAACTTAATTAAAATAAAGTGTCATTATCACTTACAAGTGGATCCATGGGGTCCCAAAATAGACCCAAAGATTCCTATGGTCAACCATGTATCAACAAATAGGGTTAAGACACGTTTTAGGGTAATTTAGTATTATTATAATATTATTTTTTAACCCTTATTTACCGGATTTACCCTTAACCATGGTAAATAAAATATTTACCGCAGTAATTATTCAAAATGTCTAAAAATAAAAGTTACCTATTTACACAATTTGAACATCCTGATTCCAAATATGGAATCCATTTTCCTAAATTCAAAACACAGAAGTGGCAGAAATTAATTTAAAATTAATTCCCGCTGTCAAAACAAAAATCGTGTTTTTAAGAGATAATAACTATAAAAAGATTGACACTTGTTTATGTTCGGTTTAATTGTAAAATTATGACCAATGACCATCATTATATTAAATAGTAAAAATATATTCTAAATATACTTTAAAACCACTCAAATTCATAATTTATTACTATTAATTATTTTGATTAAAAAAGTTGTTTTTAATTAAAATTTAGTAATTTTCACTATTCATCAAAATATGAAAGTTATCCGAAAAGTACCAAAATTTAAACTTAGGCTAAATTTGATATTCTGAATCCAAAAATGAAGTCCATTTTAAAATATAAAATATATATAACTTCAAAAAGTAGGTATTACTATTCATAACAGCTAGTTTGATTGGTTACGGTGTGTTAGAACTCGAAGTTGCGTACAACACACGCTACTGTTTTATTCAAAGGAAAGCGTACCGTGGAAGCTTGGGATGTTTCATTTTAAATTTTTTGATGTCTCCATTTAGTCAAAAAGTTTAAAATATTGTATTTAAAAAGGTTTCACTATCAAAAGTTGATAAAAGTGCAATACTGAAAATGAATCTGTTCTTGCATTATGACTAAGAAACTCATAATATGGATTCTAAAATTATAAGGATTATATAAAGTTTAAAATTTAGTTAATACTATTCATGACCTCTTTTAATGGCTTTTTTTTTGGTAAGTCATGGTGCAATTGAACTCAGTGTTGCGTGTAGTGCAAGTTATTGAATTATTTTGAAGAAATAACACACTATGAAATCTTGGGGTGTTACATTCTCCCCTCCTTCAATAAATTGCGTCCTCGCAATTTGAAATTGTTCTTTAAAAAAAAAGGTTGAAAGTAGAAAATATATTTGTGGGAAAACCCACATCGGAAATTGGGTTACTAAAATTTAGTCTTAATATGAGGAAAATAGAAATCAAAGGGTCGCCACCAAATTATGATCTCGATTAGGAGAACATTGGTGGTAATTAGAGACATATAATCGAAGGAAAAACGTAAATATTTATAGGTAGTGATTGAGGTCATCAATCACAAACAAGTGTATAATTGAGGTCCTTAAATTCATCAATCTATGATGATTTGAAATACCATCGGTTCAACAAAACATAGGGTATTAGGATAACACATTTTTGACGTTTCAAAATATCTTAGTTGAAATCCCACATCGAAAAATGAATTAATGAGGCCTCTATTTAAAATAAAGAGTCGAAAGTATGAAGATTACCGAAAATAACACATACTAGGGTTCCATGTAGGAAAATATGGATATGGAAGAAAAATCTAACCATCAATTATCTGATGGAGAGTGGTAGAGAACATTGCTATGAAAAGGCCAACAATCCCAAAGCCATAAATTAGTGATGATTTAAGGTACCATCTAGGACAAAATTTTTGTTCTATGTTCCTTTTCTTAATGTTGAGGAATTTATTTATGAGATTGGATAAGATCATATGGAGATATACTTACTTTATAATTAGAGTTTTTTCCATTAATAAATTTCTACCACAAACTCATCTTTCACTCGTAAAAAAAATTCTATTTATACTATTCGTACAGGGTTCCAAAATAAATGAATTTATAATTCATCTACATGATCCTTTAATAAAAACTACATTATTTAATCCAGGACATCTCATGGGCCAGTGGTAGGTGATACACCCTTGTCGCCCTTCGGTTATGGGTCCAAGTCTCGCAGCCTTGCCGGACGCGACGGGTTGCCGCCCGACCTCCGGGTTGTCCTTTTATGGTAATCCAAAATAATCCAAACTAGAACTATCCAAAATACTTCTGTCCAAACTCACAGTACAACATTCATAAGGAAGGTAAACATAATATAGATCCTTTTTACCCCGTAATAGCATATGAATACCTTCATCATGTATTACCATATTCCTTATTGATTACATTCATGCTCCCTTATTCCATATAGAATGCTGGATATACTTCATTAATCCAAAAATGTTTTAAACCCCAACAATGATGGAATATACAAATCATTAATCAGTTCCAAGGTAGTCAAGAATATCCAATATAATTTATCCAAAATAATCACATATTATTCCAAAATCACTACCTCAGTATCAGAACTATATTATGATTTATCATTCTCTCAACCATATATTTTCCAAAAAATTAACCTTCTATTGATTCACTTTTCTTTGTTCCACACAATCTCAAGTCCTTAATGAAATAGTACTGCAGTACAATCCTTATATACTCCATAATTATTATAACAAGTACATTGTTGATACAACACTCAATTGACATAATCAACATAAGAACTCTAATCATTCCTCTTCATCTGTGGTAGTATCATAACTTGATTATTATCCAATAGCATCATTTTCGGCATAGTCTGATGACTGGGACATAGGTTCGCGTAGTGTCCAAACTCCTTGCAAATGAAGCATTGTACATTTAAGACCATTTTCTTACCCTTGCAGTCACGTACTTTGTGCCATTTTCCTCCACACTTATAACAAACTCCCATAACTTTCAGGCAAGTTCCAGGGTGTTTCTTTCCACAGTTACCACATATGGGAAAATTCTTCTTGTCCCTCTTACTTTTATCCATCTTTCTCTCTTCCATCCTTTTCTTCTCTTGCTTCCCTTCAAAGCCATAGGACTCAGTAAACTCTTTACTTATCTTATCAACACATGATATTATTTCTTCATATGATGATAATACATGGGAGACTATTTCTCTTATAAATTCTAGCTTAAGACCATGAAAGATATGATCCTTCCTTCTCTTTGGATCATGTGCATTTCTGGAGTTCTCATTCCTTCTACTGGGCGCCATTTCTAAATAATGGCATACACTAGATCAGTTTATGAATCAAAATACATAATCCCATACTTATAAAACACTTAACATAAATTGAACTATTTATGGATATAATCCATAATCATAAAAATGTTTTCTTTGAGAAAGTATATACTCATAAACCCTTCATAATGATTTTTAAATATAGTGAGAGTTATCCTAAGCATATCCCCCGGGAGTGTCGTAACCAAGAGTGCAGCAAGGCCCGTTGTCATGCACCAGTTCCCGTTCGAGTCTAGCTCAAAGCGGTGTTTTCAGGTTTTACCCCTAGGTACATCTGTGCCAGAGCCGCCTCTACCTGCTCGTATCCAGACAGGGATGTATTGCTCGGAAAACTCACAAAATCTCTACAATACCAAAATTTTAGGAAGTTATTCTATACTAATCCTCAAAGTTAATCTTAGGTCTACGTGCTCTAATCAGAGCTTATCTAAATCTAGCTTCCAAGGTTTGTACTAAACCTCCCTCTGATACCAACTGTAACGCCCCGACCCCAGCTGCCCAGAGTCGGTGCATTACTTCGTAACATTGGCATGATCACAAGAAAGATCAAATCTCGAAAGACCGATTGGTTTAGTATCCTTGGAAACACTAGATATATTCATAAGGTTTACATTACATCATTAAACGAAAAACTACTACAACAACATTTGTCTCCATAATCCACACTCATATCCCCACATAATATCCCTGAAGGTCATTCATAATTTACTTCTTCACTTCCTGGGAAAAATAAAACATAGAAAAGGGGTGAGCTCAAATGCCCAGTAAGGATAACAATATAGCGGAAACTTTCATAAATAAGAATAAACATTTAAGGAAATGTATAACTAAAACAAAAGCCTTTAAAACTTGAACTTTCAACATAGTATGGCATAAATAAAATGAAATAATGCCATTTACTTATTCACATGGTTATTCTACTAATCGAATAATCACATGAAAAATAAATAACCACTTTCATAATGATGGAATGCATAATGCCAGACTATCATAACCACATAGCCAAGGCCTCGTGCCAAGACTACAAATAAGATTTTGTCAAGGCCTTGTGCCAAGACACTAGTTTGTCTCATGAGACCTACCGATGCATCGAGGAGCTATAGCGGGCTCCACCCGTCACATATTAAGTCCAATGCATTCCCATATGAAAAGGTTTAAACATAACATAAACATTCGTATTAAAACTAGCATACGAAATGTCAATAATTTCACCATAAACTATGAATGGTATAAAAATAGCACATCCACAGTCAAACATATCACAAAACATTCAATACAATATAGAAGCTTTGTATTACAATAAATCAACTTCAACTAAGCGTAAAATCCATCAAAGGATGTTGACATAGATGAAATCAAAATTCTTTTTAAAGAAATATCTCTTTTTATTTGGAAATCATTTAAGATCCATATAAAATAAAACATTTTATTTGACAATATTCTTATAAGCTTGTAAGGGAAGTTTTGAAGGTTTTATAACGGCGGAAATTAGCCGCACCCGCCGTATAAAAAAAACATTCTTACCTTAATTCTGTCGAAAAGGTTAAAAAGGGACCTTGTTTTGAAAACGACGGGAGGATTCCTTTATAAAGCACTTATAAAAGTCAAAAAGGGTATAAATGACTTTAACTTATATTCTAGTAAATAGTAAAAATGTTTTGAAATACATTTTTAAGAAACATGGATGTGGATGATAAAGAGATCCCAGTAGATTATTACATATAAACAACCTCGGATAATAAAGAGATTGTGAAATAACCCTTACCTTGTACTTTTCCTTGGTTGGGGTAGGTTAACCTCCTGTATAATGGTGAAATAATTGTTATTAAATTATACAAGAATCATATACATTAATATGATATCATATATGATCTTTTAATATTGATTTGATAATAATATCTTAGTATTATCATTATATCGGGTGTTAACTTACTTGTTTTCTTTTATATGTTTTGTTACGTAAGACATGTTTGTAAAGGATAGGTTGTATATTATTCATATCCAGAATGATATCAAGTCCTTAAACATCATTTTTAAATCATCAAATGATAATTATACTTGAATGGATACGATGGAGAATGAATCTCATCGCGTTCGTGGAGACGGTAGTCCGTACGTACGCACGAGCGACAATATCATTCTTTTGATATTAAAATAATATATAAATGGATGGTATATCATATATACAGAATCATTAACATGTTATATTTATTATTTACATGAGTTACACATCATTATTATACCCATCCAAATAATATTATATTGAATAACAATTACACCACGACGTGGAGACGGTAGTCCGTACGTACGCACGTATGGTGACATGTTATTCAAGGGGTGGATAGAGTATTGAATATGGTTGTACCATATTTATAATAACATCACAGTATATGTGAGATACTGGATTTATTATTTTAGAATGGTAAGAACAAAGGAAGAAGAAGTGGAAGAAGAAATGAACTTGGAGAAGGGTGGTGAAATCATTACCTCTTCTCCGGGTTCTTCCTTTTGATTTGATCAAAAGGCCTCCTTAGGTTGGCTTTCTGATCAAACTAAGGCCTCTAGGTTGTAGTGAGGGATGTTGGGAGAGTATTTGGGCAGAGTTTGGCCGAGCCAAAAGGCTTTGAAGGTGTGAAGAAATGAGAAGGAGGAGTGCCCTTTTATAAGAGGGGTGAGGGGCACCTTTGGAAAAGTTAGAAATATTAATTTATAATAAATTCATATTCGGTTTCTAAAGGCTCAAAAGTTGATTATTCAAAGTTTAAGGTGGGGATAGGTCGAAAACCACTCAACCAATAGAATTTAGACAGGTTTGGGTACTTATATTAACCTTATCTTTAAGTATTAACTCTAAGTTAATTAGTTTCACTTTTACAATGTCTCTTTGTATTTTTATATAATATGGTTAATAAACTTACTATATACATCCAAGAGACCCCCAAGTGGTCCATTAATGATGAAACTATCCTTATATAAGTCTCTTGGCCGAACCTTATATTTTTAGGAATTAAATATCAATTAATAATATAATATTTGTTTTAAAAAATCTTTTATGTCACTTTTGACACTATTCAATAGTTGATTTTTGTGAAACTCATAACAGATTTATTACTTCGAACAAAGTCAATTAAATCAATTATAATATATCATATTATCCTAGAAAATTAGTTTAATTCATTAAAAGTTTCATATTATATTTATTTGGGTATTTATAATATCAATTATTTTAATTTTTCACTATTATAGTAATTACTGCATCATCATTGTATCATAAATAAAATAAATTATTTAAAGTCTAAAAATTATAAATAAACTATAATTATGTAGGAAATATTTTTATCTTTCTAATGAATATTTATAATCTAAAATCCAACATATATAACCCTATGTAACAATTGTTTTTCTAAAAGATATATGCTTGTGTCATTTTTGTATTCATTTTAACTTAATTAAAATAAAGTGTCATTATCACTTACAAGTGGATCCATGGGGTCCCAAAATAGACCCAAATATTCCCATGGTCGACCATGTATCAACCAATAGGGTTAAGACACGTTTTAGGGTAATTTAGTATTATTATAATATTATTTTTTAACCCTTATTTACCGGATTTACCCTTAACCATGGTAAATAAAATATTTACCGCAGTAATTATTCAAAATGTCTAAAAATAAAAGTTACCTATTTACACAATTTGAACATCCTGATTCCAAATATTGAATCCATTTTCCTAAATTCAAAACACAGAAGTGGCATAAATTAATTTAAAATTAATTCCCGCTGTCAAAACAAAAAGCGTGTTTTTAAGAGATAATAACTATCAAAAGATTGACACTTGTTTATGTTCGGTTTAATTGTAAAATTATGTCCAATGACCAACATTATATTAAATAGTAAAAATATATTCTAAATATACATTAAAACCACTCAAATTCATAATTTATTACTATTAATTATTTTGATTAAAAAAGTTGTTTTTAATTAAAATTTAGTAATTTTCACTATTCATCAAAATATGAAAGTTATCCAAAAAGTACCAAAATTTCACCTTAGGCTAAATTTAATATTCCGAATCCAAAAATGAAGTCAATTTAAAAATATAAAATATATATAACTTCAAAAAGTAGGTATTACTATTCATAACAGCTAGTTTGATTGGTTACGGTGTGTTAGAACTCGAAGTTGCGTACGACACACGCTACTGTTTTATTCAAAGGAAAGCATACCGTGGAAGCTTGGGATGTTTCATTTTAAATTTTTTGATGTATCCATTTAGTCAAAAAGTTTAAAATATTGTATTTAAAAAGGTTTCACTATCAAAAGTTGATAAAAGTGCAATACTGAAAATGAATCTGTTCTTGCATTATGACTAAGAAACTCATAATATGGATTCTAAAATTATAAGGATTATATAAAGTTTAAAATTTAGTTAATACTATTCATGACCTCTTTTAATGGCTTTTTTTTTGGTAAGTCATGGTGCAATTGAACTCAGTGTTGCGTGTAGTGCAAGTTATTGAATTATTTTGAATAAATAACACACTATGAAATCTTGGGGTGTTACACCATGGGCATGGTTTTTGGATTTATATCTTAGGTAATTTTAGAAGTTTCTGATTTTAATTATTCTATGTCATTGATTTTGTTGGTTATGGTTTCCAATTTGTACTCTAAAATTGGTCCCGGTTTCCACATTATACTCTGATGTAGTTTGGTTTGGTTTGTTTCTCTTGGATCTGCGTTAAATTTTTCTCATTCATAATATAGTGGTTATTTGGTGATGATTATCTAGTAAGGTTTTTTATTTTCAATGTGAAAATCATCCCAAAACTATTATGAATCCCTCAACATTTTTTTCAACCCTTGATGTCTTTTAAATGTTACATAGGGCCTGGTAACACCCACCGCCTCCTCCCAAGATGATGGGTGAGGGAATGATATTACACCTATCCTCTTCTATGAGGTGTATATAATACCACATTGACATGTTATATCATTAATATCCTTATTTTAACAATAATTTATGTTTTATTTAATTTATTTTTTCAGGGGGCTTATGATCCAAAATAAAAAAGTGGTAATAATTTTGTGCCACAATCTCATCATTTATTGGTATTATTTATGATTGTACTTATAGTGATAAAATATTATAATATATCTATCAAAAAAATCATTATTTTTTTCTCTTTTAGTTATTTCTGGAGAATAAATGTTTCCCCCAAAATTTTCCCCACTTTATGTACTCAAGAGTTCAAAAGAATGTTTTTATGAAAAATCATCTTTTCGGTCAAAAAATATTTTTCTTCCATAATCCATGTTTTTGAAATCTATTTTCAAAAATGTTTTTAAATTCATTTCTCATAGTGGAAAGGATATTTTCCTCAAAAAATGTTTTAGTTTTTTTAAATCTATCTTTATAATATTTCAAGTGTTTTTCAATGAAAATGATTTTCCAAAAGGTTTAGCATTTTAAAAATTATTTTCAAAGAAAATTTAGTTTCCTAAATATATTCATAAAATGATCAATAAAAAAAATTACATATAATTCCACATAATTTGATGTTTCATATTCCTTACTGAGGATATGATCCAATGATAACATTCTTATTCATTCTCTGGATGGTTTGTGTTTAGGATGGAATAATGTTTATGAAACATGTTTCTCTTCCAAAGGTTGTACCATTACTAGATTCTAATGAAACCAACGTCTTTTTTCATGGTTTTTGTTATGATTATTCTGAAACCAATTTCTTATCCACATGTTATGAAAAAATTAAACGTTTATGAAACCCTTTTTATTTCATAATTTGTGATATTATTAATTTTTTATGATCCTTTTCCACACATATGTATAATTTTCAATATGTAATGGTGGTTATATTATAACTAATAATGCTGGTAAAATTATAAAAAAAATATAGTTTGGAACTATATATCCCACCAATGCATTGTGTAATGATTTATATCACATGAGATAGATAGGTCTGGAACAGGGAATGAAACTAGTCTAGTAATATGGAGCTAGAAGAGTGAGTGAACCCAGTTTAGCAAGACAAGACTAGAATAGGGAGTAAACCTAGTTTTGTAAGATAGTACTAGAATAGGGATTGAACATGATTCATTGATACATGGCTGGAATATTTAGTGAAATCAGTTCATTAAGACAAGGTTGGAATAGGGGGGTGAACTCAGTTCAGTAAGGGACTTTGTCCAATGTGATGGTCTTGGGGTTGAACCTTGACTATTATGATAGTTTGGGGAGCAAACCCAATCCACTATGAGGAAAGACCAGCCACTAGGTATGGTATTGTGTCCTACTTAGGAGGTATATCAAACCATATAGTTCCCTTATAAGTTTCGGAATTGATTTTTTACTACTAAGTAAATGATTTTATACGCTTATGAGTGTGCCAAAAATCTATGTCTAATTCCAATATTATGCTCTCGAGGCTCATGTTCTGGGATTACATTATGATCCATATCTTATGAACATCTAATATTTATTCCATGAATCAAGTTTATGTTATATTATATGTTAGTTATGAACTTCATAAGTTATTTTCACTATCATGTACCTTTATTTTTATCTTTTTCATTCATATAATAATAGATTGAAATCTATTGTGTTTACCCTTAATAAGCATCTAATCTCACCATTTCTTATGTTTCCTTTCTCTTGGTTATAATGAAAATTTTTATGTATAGTATGAATAATTAGTGTAAAAAATTTTAAGATATATGTGGGAGACATTGAATATTTTTCACCAGAATAGAGGACAATGTTCCATGTTTCCAATGGCACTAAAGTATTATAGTCCTCAAGAATAATTTTTCCGTAATTCACTTAATATTCATCTAAAAAGCTGTAATATTCATGTATGAGAATCCCAAGTAACTTTTATTTATTCTGAAATTGATAAGAGATGAGGTGGATATGGAAAATTGTTTTTACAATGATATTAGATGTGAGATCAAGTCTCAGGTGAATATATTTCATTTGATGAAGATTACTATGGTAGTGAATAATTCTCTCATATTTGAGGGGAACTTAAAGAATTCATATATTAGTGGATTGAAAGTTTTAGTTGGTTGATTTGGTGGTATTTCTTCTAATTTTAGTAATCTTTGTTAAGAGAACATCCCCATGGGTGGTGGAAAACATAGTAGTTAGGGGAGAGGATCTTTCTATCAGGGTAGTGAAAGAGTGTTCTAATATCATTTTGGAAAACCTTGTCACACACATGGTAGTGTCTTTGACCACCAGTGGAGTGTTAATTTTATATTGGTATAGGTAAAATTAAAGTATTCCTCAAGAACCCTTAGCATTCGGGTAGTGAGGGGGCACCTAGGCTAATACAAAGAACTCGAAGGCAATCCACTACTTTGTATCAGTCTGGAATTTAGATTTCAATTTTCTATACATATCAAGGAAGTGGATGTAGTATTTTAGGTAAATATAATCCATAACAATAGGGTTTTTTGATGCCTTGGACATAGATAGGATCCCAATATAGAGGGATTGGAAACCTTCATCTGGTTTTTTCAGCACCTAGTGGTAGTGAGGTTGGACCATTTATTGTATGAGTTACGATTCATGTATCTTATTTTCTTTCTAGCTGTTTATATAACACACGAGATTCACATTAATTTATATTTGATGTTTTTTGGATGTTATAGGTATTTAATTTTCTTGTATGTATTGGTTTATGTCGATCATCATGTTGTTAAGGGTGCAAGAAAACGGTATTTGATGTTGAAAAGAGTGTTCCATAAACATTGGTGGGAAACCTCTACTTTGGGACTTCTTTATGACTAAGATATCAAGATTTCACATGATAATAGGAATGTACTAGTTTGTTTCATATAAATAACCCATTTATTATTACCATATAAGAGTGATGTTCACATCTCATGAGGGTGAAACTTATGTTCACTATGGATAGTGGGATATCTATGAAAGATTTACAGGGTTACTCTATCTGTAGCTGAGTAAGCTCACCACCTAGGATACACGTCTAATGATTGACTATTAGTGAGGGGAGCATGATATCTTTACTACAGAAGTGGATTAGTTTTTTGGATTTTTTCCCCTAACAAGTTATGAAGGATTCCACCGAATAGATACATAGATTTCATGATCGAGATAATACTCGGAGTTGATCTAGTTTCTATTTCACCATAAAAAAATTAACTATTAGGGATTCAAGATATTAAGACTCTGATGAAGGAGCTAGAGGATAATTGGTCCATCTATCCTATCACATTACCTTTGGGTTCTCTAGTTTTGTTTATATATAAGGATAATAGAGCATGGTGTTTCTGTGTCAACTACAAGCAGTTGAATCAGATGACAATCCAGAACTACTATCTTATTCTGAGTATTGATGATTATTTCGACCATCTAAGAGGGCCTATTTATTATCCTATATTGATTTGTGATCATGGTATCATATATTGGGTGTGAGACCTTCTGATATACCATGAAACACCTTTAGATGTGGGTATAGACTATATGAGTTCTTCATGATGTGATTTTGGTTAATGAACACTCCTACTAAGTTTATAGCCTTGATGAACTGACTCTCTCACACATACCTAGACCAGTTTGTAGATTTCATTGTTGATGAAATCATAAGGTACTCCTAAAATTGATATGATCATGTAAAACACCATAACATCGTCTTGAGTACACCCATAGAGCATCAGCTATATTTAAAGCAACCTAAGATTCCTCTGTAGATCAACAAGGTACATTTCTTAAGACACATTATCTTAGAAGAAGGTGTGTGAGTGGACCCTGGAAAGGATCAAGTGGTTATTTGGTGGGAGGATCCGAAGATGTTTTTAATATATAAATATTTATTGATTTTAGTATTTTGTTACCAAAGGTTCATTAGAGAGTTTAATCACTTGGAAGTGCTTCTCTTGGACTTGAACAAGAAGGGTATAATGTTTGAGTGGTATGAGGAATTTAATAACTTCTTCAAGGAGTTAATGTAGAATTTTTCAACATCACTGATACTAATCCTACCTAAACTGAGTGGGGAGTATACTGGGAATTTTGATAAATCATGGATCAGAATAGGGTCAGTGTTGATGAAGGGTGATAAAGTCATGGAGTATGGACCAAGGTAGTCAAGTAATCATGAAAAAACTATCCTATGGATGATCTCAAGTTTCCAAAGTATTTTATGCATTAAAATATTGGGTACAATGTCTCTTTTATGAGAGGTATATTATTTATACAGACCATAAGATCCTCAAATATATATTTTATCATCGAGATAAAAATATAGGGATATTAATATGGGTTGAGTATATGGAATCCATTTGGTTTTGTAATATATTATATGCAAGGAAAAAGAAATAGTGTTACTGATTATTTGAGTTAGAAAACATAGACTCGGTTAGACCAGGATTCTAAATCCAAGTGGAATATGATGGATTTGTTCACTTAGTTGCATATAGGTGTTTATGAGTTGGAATAGGTGACCCTCGTGTCTTTATACATTGTGATAACACTTCGTAGAATTATTAAGGGTAGGTATTATAAGGATCTAGCACTACTGGAAAATAGGTCTATACCCACGGTTTTGCAACAAACTATGGGTATAGGGTACCCCTATACCCACTGTTTTCAAAAACTGTGGGTATAGGCCACCAATACCCACGGTTGTGCCAAAAACCGTGGGTATTGTTTTCTATTAAG
Source organism: Viscum album (assembly GCA_963277665.1). Classification (NCBI taxonomy): domain Eukaryota; kingdom Viridiplantae; phylum Streptophyta; class Magnoliopsida; order Santalales; family Viscaceae; genus Viscum; species Viscum album. The sequence goes on from OY728127.1 coordinate 1,381,762,007, forward strand.
ACCTATACCCATGGTTTTGGAGAAAACCGTGGGTATAGGGTATTTTCCAAAGACCTATACCGATAGTTCTTCGAAACCGTAGGTATTGCGGTTTTTTTTAGAAGACCTATACCCACGGTTCTCCATAACCGTGGGTATAGCTTTCCCACGTTATGGTGGGGAAAAAAATTAGGCGGGACACGAAAAAATATTTGGCAGGAAGAAATTTGTCACAGACCATTTTAACATATATAGGCAGATTAATATATATATAACAAGTAAAAATGTCAGCTCGGTTGGTACCTTAGAGAAAAGAGGATTTGAGGTTTACTGTGAGACGAGAGTTCAAATTCCTATGGCCATGCTTTTTGTATTTAAATACCCCATTATATTAATATATATACGCAAATATATGTATCTATAACCAATAAAGTTAACAGCTCAGTTAGTCCGTTGTTCTGTGCGGGCGCGGGGCATAGCAGGATGTGTAGGTTCGAAACCGTGTAATAGTGTTTTTTGAATTTAAAAACCCGACATGGATTATATTAATATATATAAGTAGATATATATATACATAACAAATAAAATTCACAGCCTGGTTGGTCCGATGGTGGAGCGCGGCTGTGAGGCGCTGAGGGAGACGTGGTTTCGAAACCTCATGGGCGCCTGTTCTTTGAATTAAATACCCCACGGTTTGAAAACCGTGGGGTCTGTTGTGTGCCACGGTGGCACAGCTATGTGTCACGGTTCACTAAAACCGTGGGTATAGGCTGATACCCCTATATTGACGCCTTTCCAGCCCACGGTTCCCAAAACCTGGGGTATAGGCTATACCCACGGTTTTGGGGGCTATACACATTGTTTTGAACCTTGGGTATAGGTCATTTTTCCAATAGTGTAGCCTACCTATAATTGATGGATAGTATTGATAGTGTGGATCTACCTCCTAGATGGACTATTGATGATGATGAAATTTTATACGTTTAGGGATTATGCCTAATTTTTATGCTTCAAAGTGTGAATTTCACCCTATATTGACCAAAATTTATTATGACCCACAAAGACAGTATTTTTTGATGGGAATGAAGAAACATATCACATATTTCTTCACGCAATGCTACAATTTTCAGAAGGTTATGGATGTGAATCAATGTCCTTATGTTATATTATATTCATTAAATATTTAAAAATAGAAGTGGGATAATGTTACAATGGCATTTTTGGTGGTTTTTTGAGGAATCCTCCAATGAGTGACATGATATGGGTGATTATGGGCTAGTGGAGAAAGGTGTCCCATTTCTTTCAAATTTGGGATACATTCACCATCAACCAATTGGGTGGAATATATATTTGAGAGATAGTATATATTCATGAGGGGCCTTGGAATATTGTTTCATATCATGACCTATATTTTACTACACACTTTTGGAAAAAGTTGTAGAAGTTACTTGTTACTTATGAGGTATTGAGTAAATTTTCCACCCCCATATGTGTGGGAAATAATAATTTACAATCTTGGTGTTAGAGGAAATATTTAGGCCATGCATTCTCAATTTTTTCGAGACATTGGAAAAAACATATCTCTAGTTGAGTTTAACTATAATAAAAGTTATCAAGAAACCATTCAGATGGAATCATATGAGGCATTATATGTTAGACCTTTTCAATCACCTTTTTTTATAGAAGTTAGAGAATTATAGTTGTTGGGTTCAAATCTTGTACATGATACACTAGATCATATTCAGTTGATACGAAAGCATAAGGATATATCCCAGAGAATACATAAGTCATGTGATGATTGAAATCATCGACCTATTGATTTAATATTGGTAAACCTTGTCTTCATTTTGGTTTCATATAGATTGGGTCACCATCAGATTCATAAACAAGGAATGTTGGCAGAATGATATTTTTGGTCAATTGAGATTATGAAGAGTATCATACCAATTGTGTATTATTTGTATCATTAATATTGGTATGGTTCTTTGCATGTTTTTTCTTGTGTCTCAACATTGGGATTATCACCTAGACCCCTCTCATGTGATTAATGTTGATGATGTTGACCTTCAGGTAGTGTATCCTTTGATGAGAATCTGATTCATGTTGTTGATCACAGAGATAAAATAATTCAGTGTAGGATCGTTCCTTTGGTCTTAGTGATCTCAAATCACAGTTGCATCCAGGAAGAAACCTTTGAGAGTGAATGTAATATGTGGGCCCAGTGACCTGACTTTTTTACCTTGGAGTCTTAGTGATTCTTGTGAGTTCATCTTGAGAAGCTATTATATTATTGATAGATTAAAATATCATGATCTTTTTATAATGTAAAATTTTATTTCAATTTTGGTTAAAATAAATTATAAAAAAATTAATAGAATTCCTCTTATGTTTTGGGATGATCTTAGGAGTTTATTGGGGGTTAAGGAAATGAAAAATAAAGAAAAGGGCCATATTGTGCATGGAGCATGGTTGGGGCACGGTTAGTGATAACTGTGCACCATGGACATGTGAAGAGGATAAGCGGAAAGCATAGTTTTTAAACTATGAATAGGGTTCCCTACAAACTTTTTGAGGATGGAAAGATCCATCCATAAGGCTTCCTTATGCATTTTCAAACCATGTTGGTTCCCCAAAAAACCTTGTGACCCATGCATAAGATCTATGATATGTTGGGTATGGTTTTTGAATGTTAACCTCGTTTTATCATACCCTTAGGCTCATATTATTCTAAAGTGATCATTGATATCTCCCTTGTTTCCCATTACTGAGAATCTATGATCAACCTTTAAAATTTTTCCTTTACCTGGGTTATAGAGAAAGGTTTTACATAGGTTGTGTCTAAGAAGAGTATTGAGTGGGAACATATTTATGGGATATGTTCAATATCATTCATGAAATAAAAATACTGTATATATTGTCTTCAAATACACTAAACCTATATTCTTATTATATGAATAACATTTTTATGTAATGAATATTAATCTCATAAGATGTAATATTTAGGTGTGAAAATCATAGACCACTGTAAAAGGATTTGTTATACTATGTGAGACACCAATTTGAAGTTTCCTAGACATTAACCACATTTTTTTGAAAATTATTTCATAGCCCCCTAAAAAACAATAATAAGAAAATAAATCTTGGGAATAGAAAATATAATGGGGAGACAATTCAATAATTTGTGGAATGTTTTAAATTACTTTTTTATTGTTTTACACACCCTCAAATAAGCAATCAACTTTTATTAAAATATACTTATAAAGGATTAATTAATATTGATCATAATATTGTTGATATTATTATAGTTGGTTTCGTTATTGAAAATACTCTAATATTTTTATATACCTTCATCAACAAAAGGTGTGAAACACTCAATAGTTTGGTTTGAGGACTTGTATACCCATAATAGGCGTTTATATGATGAAAAATTAAAATTTTTAGAAGAAGGTGAGAATAATGTTTAAAGAGGTATGTACCTTACACCATTAAATTTCACATTTTTTGATGAAATCCCTACTTCTACCTCTACTTAATTGTATTATTTTTACCATCAACATCCACTATTATAATCAATGCTTATATTTTAGAGACCATTCTCATATTTTTAACGCATTATTCCTTTGTCCCCCACACATCCTACCCATTAATAATGAATTGTATTATATATCCATCACATTATTGAAAGACAACCATTCCTATAGGTAATGGGGTATTCAATGTAACCTCCATATTCATGGAACCTCCTAGGGAGGGGTTATCATCCTTCACCACCTCCAAAAATCCTCAACCACGAAAAATTAAACACCAAAAAACACCAAATAAAAAATGTCTTCAAAAAATATATAATTATAATAGATATCCCATCTTTTATATAAAATAATTAAAAAAACAATTAGTACAATTCACATACTTAGTTGGGTAAATTCAATGTAATGGGTTGAGGAAACTTACTTCCAAACCAATTTTCAACCTTAAGGATAAGTGAAATGTTAGTTCCATAATTTTATAAAGTATTTAAAAAATAAAATCCCAAATGAACCTTCCATTAAAGACATACCATCCCATGGTAACCACTACTCCAATAGTTCATAAATACATAAATGATGAAAAGACTTTTTCCATATAGAAGACCTGTCGATGGAAAGAGAGTGTCTATTATTGAGATAACTAGACCAATAGTTCCTCTTCTATAACCTCAAAGGGATACTGAACCATTAAATCCAAAAGAAATTAAAGTTGATAGGGAAATATTATAATCTTTCAAAAAAATAATTTAGCATTCCCTTGATTTATAATTTGCAGCAAATTCCTTGATACGCTATGTTTCAAAAGGAGATGTATACACACTGAAGGAGATATAGAGGAAATGAAATGGTGATATTGAATAGGAATGTATAAGAATTTATTAATCCATATCTTCCCAACAAATATAAGTATTCGAGAATAGTCCACATTTCATGTACTATATGGGGGTATTTCTTTTAAGATCTGATGCTTGATTTTGGGCGCCTTTATAAATGTGTTGACTCACTTAATTTTTAATTAATTTTTTGTCATGTTTTTAAATACTACATGAATAGTTATTTAAGTATAAAACTAAATTCCTTCACAACCCACAGGTGTGTTATATGAAGATCTTTTAAGGGTTAAAATACATATATTTTAATGATGATTTTTATGTGATTACAATTGAAGATGATAAGATGGCTGGGTATACCCCAATTAAATTGGGGTGTCCAATATTGAAAATTTCCAAAACCATAATTAATTTCACAATGATATAATTTTTATGGATTGTGGTGGTGACAATGTCCTCTTTAACATCCTTGATGGAATAATGAACCCCTCAGAAGAACATTCCACCCTTTATTTTAATTTTAAATCCCCATAGAAACATATCTTTATTCTTATAAACACCATTCTATGTTTTCATTACTAATAGTCATATTGGGTAATGATTCATGTGTCCAATGGTATAATGGTTTGTAAAATTTTTTCACGTGTTTATTAAATGATTATTTCTTTTGGATTGAGGTCACAATGATCATCAATGACTATGTGTATCTTGTAAAAGACTACTCCTCATATGGGGATACAATAATTAAGTAGTTTAATTAGATCATAGACCTCTCCATTTCCCATTACCTCTCATAAAAACAAACTCCCCCAGATTTGGAAGTTAAACCTCTAGCTAAAATATTATAACATTCATATATTGATAATAAAAACAATTTTCCTATAATTTTTACTAGTGTACTCCCTTCATAGAATAAATTGAGATTTCTTAACCATTTAATGGAGTATAAACAAGCATTAGGATTACCACCATATGAAATTGTTGGTATTGTCCCATAAACTTTTAGTTATCATATATAATTAAATGATGAGGATAAATTAATGAGTTTGGTACTTTATTATATAGATCTTTTGAGGAGTAATGTTTTTAATTTAATTTCGGTTGGACTCATTATTAAAAATGGTGAATGGAATGCCTCTTGGGCGTGGGGAAGGTCCTAGCTACATTTCATGAATTTAGTACATGAAAATTAAGGGGGGAAGTCCATATTATGCTTGGATCATGGTAATTGATAACTGTGAACCATGAACATGCTCCATAGAGAAGTGGGATGCATTTTTGGTAAACCATGCACAATATTTCCTCGAAACCTTTTGAGGCTATACAGATCAATATTCATAAAATTCGCACGATTTATAAAACTATGTTGGTGCCCCATAAAATTATATGTCTTAGTTTCCCATTAGAAAAAGGAGGCTACACAGTTGGTACACATTTTTTAAAATAGTTTCTCTTAACTATGAACCTCATTACAAGTGTGAAATTTACCACTTCCCCTCCCAAGAATTATATGATTTCAACTGAATTTTCTCTTCATTTCTCCTCTATAAACCATGGAATAAAACCAAGACCTCCCAAATCATTCTGGGACGATTCTCTTTAAAATTTAAGGTGTTTAATTTGTCATTTATTTCCATTCAAATCCCTTGGTAAGTCAATGACTATTTATTTCTATTTTCTAGAATATTCACACCATCGTTGTTTCTATTCTTTAAAATCTCATGATCCCTAATACTATGGAGTTATTTAACTTTTCATTTTTTGTGATTATAACCTAATTCAAGGTATGAGGTCAGATAAGTGGTTGTCAAAATTCATTATGTAGATGGTATATAATATTTATCCTATAATATTTATGTTTTTCTTGTCTATGTGGTTGTGTAATTATGTTATCATGATATGAATTTGTGATATTTATTGGTAAAATTAAAATGGGCCTTAAATTGATGTGTGAGACCCTTCTTGGGCCTCTTTAAGTCCATTGAGGATTATGAGACCATGTATATGGACAGCCACGGGGTATTCCAATCTTTTGGAAATGTTGAAATGAGTTGGTAATGATAAATTATTGGGATTATTGGATTAAATTGATTATACCTATGTTTGTAATGTTACTATGGTATAATGGGATATGAGATGAATAAGCATATAATAGATAATTGGTTTAAGTGGAATATTTATGTGGTAAAATAGTAATAAATCATGTCTAATGGTTCTGGTTATGAGTAAATGGAAAAAGTAATTAGTTAAAGAATTATGTTAAAGGTGTTGAACATAATGAACCATTGAAATATTGATAGATAAAAAGTTGTTCCCATGTTGTTTAATATATTAAATATGTCATGTGTTCGGCCTTGGTAATTGGTTTTTGATGAAATTTTTTAGGCTATTAGACATATAATTCCTCATATTTTGTTATGGTGGGTGGAAATAGTGCTCCATACTCCTTGGTTAGGATGTTAGACATGGAATGTTACATCATTTATTTGGATTATCAGATATGGAATTCTATATCACCATATGGATTAATGGACTAATTATCCTTTTCTAAAATATATGACTACTATGATATATCTTTTAGATGACTGACATGGAATAAAGCTGGTATGATTAGACCAGGTGTCACGTGGAACCTTAGGGCCAATGTGGTTAATTGAAAAATAATTAATTATGAAATATATTTACAATTATTTTCTTGTTTACTATTCATTTTTTCTCTTTCATTCACTATTGTTAGACTAGATAATGATTTACCCACAATTAGTGGTGACCTACTAAGTTGGACATGCACCCTAATCCACCCACAATGGTAACATACCAGATTACAGGGTTTTGGGTCGAGTTAAGGGAAAATGACCTATATTGGATAATTTATTTAGGATTCAGGATGAAGCATGGATGATAGGATTGGATAGGTGTCAGGACCCATTTTGGTGATTTTCATGGTGTCTTTATTTTGGTCTTCATTTGACATTTAACCATATTATGACATGTCTTACATATTGTATTTATTTGTGGGTACATTCCTAGATTGGAGAAATTGACTACAGGAAGTATGGTTATTGTTGTTTTTCATTTTTTTAAATTTTAATTCATTTATGGTTCTACTCTGATAAAGTGGATATATACTCTCAACATTTTTATTAGACTCTCATATCTAGTCGGCAGCCTCTGGGGTATGGGGAGGCATGTCTGAGGTCACGTAATGAACTATCCTGGGGAACTTGTTTAGTGTAATACAAGTTGGGATGTTCTAATGTGGTATAAAAGTGGTTTCTTTATTGTTTTATTACTATTCGGGAAATTTAGATAGGATACTAAAATATATCAGGCCTTAGTAATGTTCTGGATCATGGGAGTATTTAACCCATGTTTAAGAGAAAACACAAGTTCTTGTTTTTGGATTATGGTTATTAATGTTTTCCTGTTACAATTAGATTTTATTTCACCTTGATCGATACCCTTGTTGGATAATGTTACTTTTTTTGAGATTTTACTCATGGGACAATATATTATGAGAGTTGATTATACATGCATCATTTTAGGACCACATGGATTTTTGTGTAATGAATCATGGTAGGCATGCAAAGGAATACATGTGGTGGTGAGTTTCTTTAAGTAGAAAACTTATGTTTTTTAAATTGAATTGATTTTTTATTTCATTATAATTATTATAAAAAAGTTTCTAATAAATAAGTTGTAATTATTTATGTTGAAAAATGTTAATGAAATGATTAAAATTGTGACAAATGGGAAGTTTGTAATTGGGAGTTTGGTTTTCCCAGATTTAGTCATAGCCTTATATAAGAATATTTGAGGGTAGTGATAGTGTTTTTATTTTAACCATAGGGATAATATATACAGAGTGTTTTTTTGTAGCTATTTTTGAACCTTTTTCTAAGTTTATTTTATATGAATTGAAATTTGAAATTGGAATTGTAGAGGTATATCACAATAATGGTTTTTACTAGTAGGTAAATGTGAGGGAATTATTGAGAATGTGCCTTCAATAGAATGGATAGATCCCTTATTGGTTCCAAGTCATAGGGAAAAATGTTCATTCTATAATACTTTTTCTAGCTTTATACAGTTTATAGAAAGATACCTAGGGTGTGATGCCCCGAGTATGTTTGATCTCACTAGAGAGTTCTGATTGTAGTATCCTCTAATGTTCACCGGAGACGGTGGAACTGAGGTAGCTAAGTTTTTTATTGAATCTATCCATGTGATTATAGATCACATGAAAACTCCAAGGAAGAATAGGGTTAGGTTATATACTTATATGTTATGAGGACCAGTGAAGAGCCGGTGGGATATTTAGGCTCAAGATGATCAATTGGATGGGATGGTATGAAAGGACTTCTAGTTGCTGTTCTTGGAACACTTTTACCCTGATACCATGACGCAAGAGAGAGTTATATAATTTATATGGTTAACCCATGGGACTATGTTAGTGATCAATTATGTTGCCCATTTCACTAGATTACCGCACTTTTTCTAAAATTGATAGAAGGTGAGGAAACTATAGAGAATATTTTCATGATGGGATTGGATGTGGGATCAATTATTAGGTGAATATATTTCATTTCAATAAGTTTACTAAGTTATCAAATTAGTTTATTATCTCTGAGGGGAACCTGAAAGGGGTCCTTATTGGTCAATAGATAGCTTCTGTAACATCCCGGACCTGAATGCCACTCAATAGTTACCTGATCCTAGTCGGTCACATAGCCTCAAGAGCATATCATCAAACACCAGAGGCTTTCAACTAGTAGGGAGGTGCAAGGTTTGTCCATGGGGAGACTAATCCCACATCACCAGATTTTAGAAGAGAAAAATATCAATAGCATACAACCAGTGTAAGCAGTAAAACATACAGACAATAGGTCAATGGCTGGAATAGATAACAAATTCAAAGGAAGGTAATACACAATGATGAGGATGATACATGTTATATGCATCAAATAAATTAGCCAAAATATGGATATATAGAAGGTATACAACACATAGAACAAAACTATAAAATTTACAAAAGTATTCCAAATAGAAACGCAACCTTCATCATAGTCCCATGCACCCCTTCTCCTAAGAAGTCATCAAGAACCTATAGGATGGATTTTTCCCTTATCCATATGCATAATAATATAGTTTTTTTGGTACCGAAAGGTGTTCCAAACAAGGTGTGATATATAATCCTAGTAGTCACCCACCAATGTTATATACTAACTAGTCAGTGAATATATTTATAACAACATTGTGTAGGAAAAATATAACAAGTAAATGAATTACTCAGAAGTAAAAATCCTATAAGTCTAGGTTCACATTTTATAACCAATTCATTTAATTAATTAAATTCATCAAGGATTCCTTGGTTTAAACGTTAGGATTGTGTCAATTATAATAATTATGAATTAACCATACATTCTCATTTGAATATTACGTATCGATACATGACTTGTAGCCTAGAATCCCCCATTATAACATAATAAAGGTTGTCAAAATAGGCCATCCAAATGGTTTAATCCAGACTTGATCCAAGATTGTGCTTTTTTCATGGAAGACGCATCATATAAACCATTTCATTATTTATTCAAATTATGACCGAATAATATCTTTGGAATCCCTTGGTTTTAATCATGACAGTATAAACTAATTCCCTACTGGATCATCCATGGAAAACCTCTCAAGACCCCATGTATTTCTCTAGGTGGGTAATATAGTCACCGCTACTCATGTCCATCCTTAGAAGTATATTGAGGGATACCAAGTATCATCCATAGTAATACGGTTAAATTACCTTTTAATCCATACATGGAATGCTAATATGAATCCTTTTTACACTCATAATATAATAGTCAAGCCTCAGAGTCCATCCTTTGAAGTATTCTAGGGAGTCCAAGTATCATTTAGGCATAAGTAAGTTTCAACCCAATTGAGTCTATCCATGTAATTTCCATTTGAATACATATTTCACCCATGGAAACATGAACTTAACAAATTTAAAACCATTTAATTGAATTAATTTAACTTTTCAAAGTAAAACAATGAAATTATACCTCACCTCAAAAGGTCACTCAAGATATTAGCCAATCATAGAATGCTTGGTTTCCAAATATTTACATGGTAAAATCATCATAACAATCTTATCATGCTTAAAAAACCTATTATGTGGAACATTATCTATTTAACTCTTATAAGAATTGCAATATCAAGAGAAATTAAAACTTAAACAAGAAACATAAGGAAATATCCTTAGGTCTTGGTCACCCATCTCTTCTTTAAATCATTTCAACATACAATTAAAAATTCATAATTCTATTCAATTCACAATTTAATTCATAAACCAATTCATCAATTTGACATACAATTCATTTCAAAATGTATATCCCATGGAAAGCGGAAAAGGGCACGCCAAATGTATCCACATACAACAGACACCCATGGTGGTCTAGTTCAATTAATCAACACACCCAAGGGGTGGTTCAGTTTCAAGTTCATTAACCAATAAACAAACATTAACATGCCTCTTTAATTTCATAGGTCATTCTTGTTAATTCAATGATTTAATTTCATTCAAGTCAATGCCCAAAAAATTGGTTTCATGACATAACATCATATATGTACACTTGAACTTTTAAAAAAGGCATGAGACCACCTAACTTAGGTCCGTATAGGACATCTCTTCTAGTATCATCTTCTGATTCGACTCGTATCAGGATAAAAAGAAAGAAAATGTGAAAAACCTAATAATTGGAAATATTAGTTTGCACCTCAATATAGTAGATGATATCCATAATAATGAAGAATGGATAAAAAGAAATTGAGAACTAAATGATGTGGATCCAACAAGCTGAGCAGTGCTTGAATCAGAGTTCTTACATAGACGATCGCTTGATTACTAGAATAGGCTCAAAGAGGAGATTCCAAATGGTGAGGATACTATGTGAGATGTAGAGTGAAATTATTTTTAGGTTTGATATAATTTTAAGGTTAGAACTATAATTTTACCCAAAATATATAGGTCACATGTTTTAGGCACACAGTATGAAAAATCATGGGCTAACCGTTCATGGTAAGCTATATAAGAAGGGAAGATGTGTGGTTTACCCACAGGGTTTGATTAACTATGCGCAAATCATGAAAAAACCCAGTTTCAAAAATGTATAGGTTGTCGTAGGGCCATGTGGACCATTTTTCAATTTTAGTCGAATTGTGTGTCCTATATCCCCCAACTGTTCATCATCACATGGTTTCATCAAACCATGTGTCTTTCCCCATACTATTTGAACTAACCATGAGCCATGTTTATTTCAACACAAAACCTAGGATTTGGGATTTGAATTAGCATCAGACACCCATGATACCTCCACGAACTCAATGTTATTTCCCGATATTCCATATTTAATCATTTAAAAAATAATTGATGGAGATAAAATGATTTTTACCTCAAATAAGAACCAATTTCTTATAAACTCCCCCCTTCAAATAAATTCTCCTGGAATCATCCTTACAATGGTTATAAAGCATGATCTATGAATAAATATTTCTACTATGATAGTACATCATCCTCCCTCTCCCTGGGGTCGTCCCTTAGTCGTGATGTCAAAACAAATATACTAAATGAAATTACTATAATCAGAGAACATTTATGCTTCTATCTATAATACGAATAGGATTATAATCAAAGGGTACATATACCTGTCACTCAACCTCCTCAAGTTGAGAGGCATGATATGGTTCTGATTAATAATGTCCCAACTACGATACATGGAATACATCATGAATGGATTGGTACCTTTGAGGTCCTTATAACTGACAGTCTTCTGGCCTGAATCCCTCCAGAATATCGAATGATCTGACTTACCTTGGTGAAATCTAACCTAGTCTCTTGATTATTCTTTATCCCATCCATTGTTAAATGCAGAAGAATACCTGATCCCTAACCTCAAACTCTAGGGAAAATTTATAGAAATCGGTGTTTGATTTCTGATGATATTGTGGAGTATCCATAAACTTGCAAACTGATTGAACTGATTCTATAGTTTCCATAAAAAGATGAGTTCCTATCACAGCTACCACTCCTACCTCAAACCAACAAAAGGGTTATTGGAATGTACTTACATAAAAATCCTTATAAGACTGACACTCTATTAGTGAATCAAGGATGCTGGCAATATAGGGGGCATGATCATCACTAAAAAAGGTCACACTAAGAGGATAGTGAAGATTTCCAAGGGATCATTCAAACCATTAAGGTTTGACATCCTTTGAAAGAATCTCAGATTCACCAACCAACACACTTTCATTAACCGATCACATGAATTTTCCATCTGAGGCATCCCATGAATGTTCAAGCCTTTTTGGTGAATTCCATCCATGACTAACGGTGTTTCTCAAGGGTTCAATACCTAACCAAACACATTAATTTTCTTCTTCTGAGAAAACATTGATAAATACACAAGAACCGATGTGATGATCCCAACATTAGGAGTTACCTATTTATTGAAAGAATATATATACTATCCACACATAAGAGTGCTAGATCAGATTCAACATAAATATATATGTGACACTCCTCTAAATCACACTCATAATAGTAAGGAATTTGGAATGAAAACCAAAACCAATTTGATCAACATGTAAAAACACCAGATTCTCTTGGAAGTCATACCATGCATTGGGATGTTCTTGATTTATTTAGTACTCAGGTCTCTCCACTCCATATATAACCCAAGTTTGTACTTAATATCTTATGTCTCAATGATTTCACTGAATTTAAATAGTTCATAATGTCTTTTAGCAAGTCGACAGGTGCTACATATATGAACCTACAGTACCCAAAGGTTTCAGAAAATATGTGAACAACCTAAATATTATCTATAGGCTATCCACACTATGAATCCAAGTATCATTTAGTCTATACAGAAGTTTTAACATAGATTTATATTTCCCCACGTGATAATTAATATATATGATGACATACCTTGTCATCCATCACTACAGAAAATAATAGGGTCGTGAGTCTTATAAGTGGATGACTATGACCTTGGTATGTCTAACCTGCTAAAAATGATCATTACCTGATGCTCACAACCATAACCAGGGACAAGGATACCATGTCCACTCAACTGAAAAATGGATTAATTAAAAAGTTAAGAGTCATGTGAGGGACAATGACACCCGAACAGCACCAAACGTTAGAAACTCATATAATTTAGCAAGGAACTTAATATTTAAGGGTACTATCAACCTCAATACAACACCCTTACTAAACATAAAGAGTTTACCCATAATTAGGTCATGCCTACAAAATTCACTAGACTTAAGACCCTATCACATTATTCGTTACTAAAAAAGCAGCCTATGAAAAAATATCTAAGTTTTTGTTCCATGGAAACTCAGTGTAACTTTTAAAAGACCCTTATACAAGGGTTTAAGTGAAGGTTTCCTATTTAGGTTCCATTTTTAAAGTCATTACTTTTATTCTCCTTTAATTTTTAAACAATTAAAATATTTTAAATAGAACATCAAGAACCAACTACAAAACAAAAGCACATTATAGTAGATTTAATGAACACATCATGGAAAAAAGTCTTATAGAACTTCATTTTTAAAGAATTAACAATTTATTGATGTTCATACATAATTAGGAAATTTATCAAAAAAAAATTTATATTATTTAAGATAAGGAGACCAACAAGGGACCCTTTAAACTAACTTGGATCTTTCAGAAGGCATCCCAACAGCGGTTGTTTAATTATCAAGGTTATAAACACCCATAACAGGTCACCTCAAAAGTGTCATGCCCCAACTAAACTAATTAGTCCATTTGTGAATTTTTGAGGCCAATCTCATGATCTACATGAATACGTGATAGACGTATAATACATAATAATAAGTTTTTTTCCTATGGAAATGGGGATAACCTTGTTTGTTTAAGGTTCAAACATTGCAATCAGTTTCTAATGGGTTTGTATGTATAACCAGAAACATCCAATGATTATATATCCATTTGGACATACTTTCCAAAGGCAGGTGCTCATTAGTTATGGACTGATGAGGCTTAAGAATTTTCATTGGTCGAGAGGATGTGATGTTGGACTCATCAAACCTTTTTTGAGGGGAATTATGGTCTACTCCGGGACTCACTTTATATATTTAAGTTATTTTGTGAATCCTTATTACATTACCAAGTATGAAAATGAGTTTTCCTTTTGATTTTAAAATCAATGATTAATATATATAAGATTTAGAGAATCTTTTATATGTATTTGATGTTCTTCGTCGATAAAGAATCATCTGTATTTGTTAGATATTCTTAGTCAATGGTATCCTTCAATACATTGTATAGATATCTCTTGGTCATTATAATAACCATACTGGTTTTAAAGCCACTCAGCGAGACACTTGAAGTTTATAGTCGTTTAGAAGGACACGGATTATTTAAAAGCTGGGATCGTACCCACAAATGGGCTACCTACGTACCCTTGTTTAGAAAAAGGAATCATAACCCACGTAGTTCATGAATTAAGATATAGTTTAACGTAATATGCGACAGATGAGAATTAAGGGATGATAGGATTGAAGCTTAGAAAGGCTTCCTACGTACTCTAATTTTAATTTAGAGATCAAATTTCACGTAGTTCGAGATAAGAAGTGTGAGGTTTATGCATGATTAATGGATCAAAGAGAGATTTCATAATTACTTTTACACTCCAAGATCACATTAGTCATGCTCGGTGTGAGAAAAAAGAGGTATCAGTAAAACCTGACGATTGTGACATGAAAGATGCAGTCATAAGAAATGATGTGAGGCTTATATATGTATGACTTTGCAAGATAGATGAGGATTGGGATTTAATTTAGGGAAGAAAACCGAGAACAAGGTCCATAAAGTTATATGTGATTTATAAAAATTTGGATACTCAACTTAGGACTTAATCCTGAGAAGGATTCCCAAATTAGAGGGGACTTGTGATTGGGTTTTATTCCTGAGAAAGAAGTCCAAATAAAAAGAAATTAAGACTGGTTAAGAAAAATTATGAGTGGGAAATAATCATGAGAAGGAGTCCCAGGTTAAGGGGAATTATGACTGGGGCTTACTCCTAAGGAGGATGCCCAGGTTAAGGGAATTTGGAATTTGGGGCTTACTCTTATGGAGGATGCCCATATTTGGGAACTTGGGGATTACTCCTGAAAAGGATCCCCATATTTGGGAACTTGGGGCTTACTCCTATTCCCATATTAAAGGAATTATGATTGGGGATTACTCCTGAGGAGGATGCCCAGGTTAAGAGAATTTGTACTGGGGATTACTCCTGAAAAGGAGGCCCATGAATAGGGGACTTAGGGATTACTCTTAAAGAGGATGCCCAAATTAATGATATTATCATCTTAAAGGATGAGTTTGAATGAATGAAATCTCTCACCTTAGTGAAATTAAGATATGTAAATCACTAGGTTTTGAGAGATATTCCACAGAATTCCTTTCAGATAAGGAATCCAACCAAGGAATCATGCCATAAATGGCTTTGAAGAGGGTTCGGAAGGCTAAATCATGAAGAGGAGATGTGGATTTGATGAAAAGAGATGAATAGACGGGAGGGGCACCCAAAAAGAGGTAGGCGTGCAGGTCCTGGTCATGCAAGTATACTTGCGCGACATAGGTGTACTTGTGCGCCTATTATCCAATGGGGTAATACTTGGGCGAGACTTGGCTCAAGCCCTTAGTATTATCCCTAAAGGCTTGCAAAAGGGTGGTGTGCAGGTTCTGTTGAAGGGATAAGGCGGTGCACATGTGTGACCACTTCCCTTAAGGGTTATACACTTAGGCGCGTAGGTGTTGATTAATTTCAACACTTAGTCCCTGTCCCCCCTCTTTAGATCTTCCATTCTATATAAGAAATTACCTTATAAGTCTTTGGAAGACTTTAAGAAGAGACTAGGGCGCCGAGAGCTGAAATATGAGTTTCTGGATTTTTCATCCCTGAACTGGGGGGCCCACAAGGGGTATTTATAGGATTTTTAAGACCTTGTGAGAAAAATAAAATAGGGCGCATAGGTCACCTGCGCGCCAAAAATGTGGTGCGCAGGTATACCTGCACGACCAGATTGAAACTTGCATGGCCCATGCTTAAAGCAATCCCTCTTCATGCCTTTGTTGATTTTTTATGTTTGTTCAAAGGATGAATCACTTTGTGCTCAAAGTATTTCTCTTTTCATTCGTTAGACTCTGTGACGGAAAGGAGCGTCAAAAAAAGTCCCCCCCTTAGAGTTGGATCCGAAAGGAAGGAGGATTTGACTCTGAGGAAAAGGAGAAAACTAGGGAAGGGTGGTGCGCAAGTTTTGAGCACGTATGTAGGGGCGCACAGGTGCGAGACGTGGAGGCCTCGGTGCATAGGTTTGTGGCTTTGACTATAATTAGGAATTCCATTCTAAAATCACCCAGCTTTGAATGCTTCTGAGCTCTCACCACACCGGTTTCTCTTGTCACGCAGGTTGCTGATTTTCTGCGGTTTCATTGCTTCTGTTTATATCGAGCTACTACAGAGGTATTTGGACTTGCGTGGTGATTCCTATGCACCAAAACCTATGTGGCACAGTTACACTTGCGCGCTAACATTGGACTTTCACTCTTTAATGCCTTATCCATTTTTTCAGTTTTCTTCACAAATTTTATGAAAAATCAACCCACTTAAGAGTTAATTATTTGACCTTTGTGCAGATTCAATGGCTCCTAGAAGAATTTGAACGACTGATGAACTGGATAGAAAGAGAATTGATGATCTGATAAACATTTTTGGCCATGACTACTATGATATCTGTGATATCACTCTTCCAGATTTTGCCAAGTACTTGAATAAGTATCATCATAATTTTCCACATAGCATCTACTTGCCTCTATATGGGCATGGTCATCTGCAAGGATTCTACATTCCAGATTCAAAGAATTATACGCCCGAGATTTAGCCGCACTGCTACTACTCTATTTCGGTTATGTTTTGAATTAAGAGCAGCAACAATGGTGTGAACTTTCAAATTTTTCCTTCATGCCATTTCCTTGCAGATAAGAAAATGGAAAACCATTGGCTGAATTGTTTTCCACCTCCGGTTGATGGAGAGAAGACTATCATGACATTAGAAACAATATCTGAAAAGAGTACTATCTTCAAATGGATCTTTATTTCAAATGATCCATTCTCAAATCTATGTATCCATATTCCAAGTCTCTTGGACGGAAACCGAGTCACTGTTTGATCAAAAGAAAATTTTCTCAAACCGCACTCAAGAAAATTATTTTACAATTGTTCCCAGAAGAGCTGGTATCACTACATCTCTTATTGTATCCAGTTTAATGAATGTATTCCAGGTGGTTTTTGAAGAAGCTCAGGATGTCGTGAATCAAGTGAAGAGTTATGTTGATAGTCTCTTGTAGTTCTTGGAAAATAGAAGAGTGTCAAGTCTATGGTTGTCCTTTTAATTTTTTGTGCATCAATGAAAAACACTTTCATCTTCAATCATTTGTGTCTATATTCTCTTTCTACATGATTTAAATATTTACCTAGGCCAATGGGCCTAGTAAGCATAGTTTAATTCTTTCTAGGGTGATAGAAAACCCGACAAACTTTTCATCTTTTAATTGCTCAATATTACCTAAATCATACAAAATGTATGTTTACTGAGCTGGGACTTGACTATTGTTCAGAGTTCCCTTGTCTTTTTTGGGAAGTTCAAAATCATGCACATAGGACATAAAAAAGGCTAATGTTTAAGGTCAAAATAGTTTTGACCGAATGGATTAAAATTGACTCAATTCCTTAATAATTTATCTAAAAACATATTACCATATTCATGTATGAGGGAAAAAAGTAAACTATGACTTAAGAAATTTTGAATTTGAGGAATGATATGAAAAAGGGCTAAAAGGCATTAGAAGAAGTATTTCCCAAGAATGAAGTTACCACTATTTAACAAACCCGTTAGGGGGTTGAATTATGAAGGGCCACCTAAGGGTATTAGATGCGTAGTCAAATAATAGTATCTTTTTGCTGACAGGTCTGTTATGTAGACTACTTAGGAAAGGCCGCCTAAGGGCACGTGCTACAAAGTCAGGCAAAATAAATCTCAGAAATTTTACTTTTCTAATGCTAAAATGCCAGTGAATGTTTATGGAGATTCAAATTTTCCAAAGCACAGAGTTTGCTATATGGAGATAGGTACTTGAATGTTGAGAGTATATTTCCAATCAAGATTATAAAATAATTGGATGAACGTTACTCCTATGAAGGTCTGACCCAAACATAGGGAAACGTAATATAAACCATAAGCATGAATAATTTCAGATTTTGAAAAAGAATATGGGACAAGTATGTTAAGGGTGGATATTTTTTGTGGATCCCTACATATTTTCATTAAGACAAATAAGGACCAAAGGGGTTTTCATCCCAAGAATGAAGTTACCATTATTTGAAAAACCAGTTATGGGGTTTAATTATGTAGGTCCACATAAGGGAATTGGTTGAATAGTCAAATAATAGCATCTTTTGGCTGACAGGTCTGTTATGTAGACTACTTATGCAAGGCCGCCTAAAGGAATATGCTACATAGTCAGGCAAAAGAACTCTCAGGTATCAGACATTTTCTGACCAAAAGTCAATAAAGGGGTTATGGAGATCTGAAATTATTTAAGGTTAGGAGTATAACACATCAAAAATAGGCATTGTCCAATGTATGTAGAGATACAAAAATCAATGCTAACCATAATCATGTTGTGGCTGGGTCCTAAATTGAGGTGTTGGACTTTACTACGTATCCCATAAGGATGGGAATAAATCCATACGTAGTTCATGAAATACTGTTTAACGTCATGTGGGACGAGAGTATAGAAGATCTTAGTTTATGTTCATAGAGCTTGGACCAAAATAATGAATACACAATGCGTGTTTTATAAACCTGAAGTGAATGAAGACCAGGGTTTTCATACAACATTCATGTTTTCACAGGGGGACTTTTCTGCTAAGGGACTGAAAGTGGAATTTGGGGTTAGGCCCAAACACTTGGGGATAGATTCGAGGGACGCTCGAATGTTCGTAAGCATCCCATAAGGATGGGAATCAATCTGTGCGTAGTTCTTGAAATACCCTCTGTAAATATTTGGTTCGTACAAGTGAAGGGTGAAAGGGTACTTTAGTGCAATGATGGTTTGACCCAAGATAAAAGGTTTGGGCATTTCCATGTATGCACATAGTATTTAGAATATAACATGATTAGATATCAATGTAAATAATGATTTACTCTCAGGTGATGGTGTCAAAGAATGTTGTAGTTTATTGTCATACAGGACAAAAGTGCGAACAGTTTAACGTCATATAACAAGGACGATGGTGAACCAATGTAAAAAATATTGGTTCTGGGGGCAGTTTCACGAATCAACATCATATGAGACGAAGGTGAACCGATGTGAAGAGATTGGTTTTGGGCTTGAACCTCTAGAGGTTGCATACATACCCATCCAAGAAGGAAAGGATCAAAGTCCGCATAGTTCGATCGAAGAATGAATTGGTGATCAAGTTGTTCTAGAGGACAACGACCCAAAAAAAGTTGTTGGGGCTTACGCATGGTTAGCGGCCCAAAGAGGGTGTTATGGTTGAAATTTACTCTAAACTCATGTGATTCATACTCGGTGTGAGAAACAAGAGGTAGAAACAACCTTAACGATGCATAGTTTAATGTCATGTAGGACATATTAAGGGAATGTGTAGTTTAAAGTCTTGTAGTAAGGACTATTGGTGCTGCACAGTTTAGTGTCATGTGGTAGGGACAAAATACATTTCAACGTAATTTAGGATGTATTAAGGGAATTATTTCAGTTTTAAGTCATGTATGATGAATGATAAGTATAGTTTAAAGTCATATAAAACAAATGTAGGGACAGAGTTTAGAATCATGTTGGACGTGAACACAGTTTTGAGTCATGTTGGAAAATAAGGGTGTTGTACAATTTAGCGTCCTGTAGCTAAGGTGATGGGGAAAATACAGTTTAACGTCATTTTGGACGAAAGGGGGACTGTGTAGTTTAGTGTCATGCAGTAAGGACAAAAGAGGGGCTATATAGTTTAATTTCATATAGCAGGGATGACATAATTTAACGTCGTGTTGGACGAGTGCTGCACAGTTTAGCATCATATAGATAGGACATTGGTTATGCAGTTTAACATCTTGTTGGATGTATTAGGGACTTTTCCATAGTTTAATGTCATGTTGGACGACACAGTTTAATTTCATGCTGGACGTAAGTGAAAATAGTTTAAGGTCATATGCATGGACCATATGATGTATTTTTATTATACAAAATACTTCTTTAGAAATCTTGCATTGGTTGGAGTCGTGATTAGTTCTCCATCCATTGAGATTAAAGAATAAGCTCCATTGTAGTAGACCTTATGTATTGAGTGAGGTCCTTCCCACTTTGGCTCAATCTTGGAAGGTTTCTTTCCTGGTATCATTGGTGTTCTGAGAACCAATACCAATTCTCCCTGAATGAATGAATGAAGATGAACTTTTTTGTTGAAAGCTCGTGTTATTCGATTCTGATAGACTTCTAAATGGTGCAGAGTGCACAAACTTTTTTCATCTAATCATTCCAATTCATAAAATCGCTTTTGAGATTGTTCATATATAGATGAGTGATCACAAATGGATACCCTGAGTTAAGGTAATTGAACCTTAATGGGCACTTCTTTTGTTCCACATACCAATTAATATGGAGTTGACCGCGTTGCAGTGCGGGTGGTGGTCCGACAAGCCCATAAAGCATGAAAGAGTTTATGAGTCCATGATTTCTAATCTTTACCCACCATATTTTGCATTATATTTTAACGAGTCTTATTAAAGGATTTTATCTGGCCATTGGCCTCTACATGATACCGAGAGTAATGGTTGGATTTGATGTTGTATTCTTGATACAACGTCCTTACCTCATATGACTAGAAATTGGTGCCATTATCCATCAATATAATATGAGGGACACCAAATCATGTAATGATGTTAGACTAGATGAATCTAACAATGCTTTTAGAACTAACTTCTTTAAGAGTTATTGCCTCTTCCCATTTGAAAAAGAAGTCAGTAGCCGTAAAAATGTACTTAAACTGCTTGGATTTAGACGAAGGGTAAGGTCCCACTACATCCATTCCCCATGTGGAAAATGGCCATGAGTATTTAGCTGCATAAAGAAAATCCGGGGGTTGATGAATGAAATTGGCATGTACTTGGAGTGAATGACACTTATTAGTGAAATCAACACAATCTTGTATCATTTTAGGCCAGAAGTATCCAAGCCTTCGAACTTGCTCGGATAGTCTATATCCAGACTAGTGGCCACCACAGACTCCTGCATGTACTTATTTCATGAAAGCCATTATCTCTTCACCATCAATGCATCTGAAGATAATTCCATCGAAACCTCTTTTGTAGAGAATTTTCTATAGGTGATCTGGGCTATCATAAAGAGTAAAATTGACAACACATCACCAGATTTTTTCTTTCCTGACTCTATCAGATGGATGTGTTCCATTTTGAAAGTATTCCCTAATAGGTGTCATCCATCCTATAGTATGACCATATGGTTCAGAAATGGGACTAATTTCATTGATTTCATCAGTTCTGGTTTGAACATAAGGTGAAATTATACGACGGTGGGCAATACTGTTGATTGTCTCGTCCCGATTTGGATCTTCCAGAGCTGTGGCTATATTAGCCAGTGCATCATCTTGGGCATTTTGTGATCGCAGGACAAAAGAAAATGTTGGTTCCGAAGGAAATTCTTCCATTAACTCTATGACACAATCATACAAAGGTATTAACTCTTCTTTTCTGATGGCATAATCCCCATTGACTTGTTTGATTAGCAGGTCTAAATCAACTTTTACTTTTAAGTGATTCACTAGTACTTGAAGTGCAAACTCTAATCCCGATATGAGAGCTTGATATTATGCTTCATTGTTTGTACCGCCTTCCCGCAATAAGAAAGAATAAGGTAGCACTACTTTTTCTGGGGAAATAAGATCAATTCCTAACCCAACTTTGTTGAATTTTGGATCTTCCTTTTTCTTATCTGTTGGACTTCTAGAAGCACCATCAAAGTACATTTCCCACATTTGAAGATTATCTTGAATATAAAAGACTTCCTCATTAGGAAGTTCAATATCTAAAGATGTATCTTCTACTGACAGGTGTTTAGTAAGGAAATCAACCAGATCTTGGCCCTTTATTTTCTTTTGAGACACGTACAGGATATCAAATTGCTGCAAAATAACTGTGCACCTTGCCAGATGTCTTGTAAGCATTGGACGACTAAGGATGAATTTGAGATAGTTATTGAAAGATACCAAATGGACCTCATGATGTTTCATGTAGTGTCTCAACTTTTGAACTGCAAATATTAATGCTAGGAAGCACTTTTCAATACTTGAATATCGGGTTTCTACTTCAATCATAGTCCGACTGAGATAATAAAGGCTTTTTCCATTCCCAGCATCATTCTTTTGGGAAAGTAAGGCTCGAAATGATCGCTCTAAGGCTGTCACATAAATAATAAGTGGCTTTACATCAATTGGTGGAATTAATACCGGTGGACTCAATAGATATTTCTTGATAATATTGAATGCTTCTTAACATTCATCAGTCCACTGGTAAGTGACTCCCTTATTCATTAATTTGGTTAAAGGTAAACTTTTTCCTGCCAAATTGGTGATGAAACGCCAAAAATAGGCCAAGTTTCCTTGAAGTCCAGTCAATTCTTTCAAATTCCGAAGAGGTGACATACCAAGGATTGACTTTGTCTTCTGAAGATTGACTTCGATACCACGATGGCATACAACAAAGCCAAGAAATTTTCTTGAGGTTACCCCAAAAGCACATTTCAAGGGGTTCTTCTTCAAATTGTGTTGTCAAAGTTTTTGGAATATGACTTCTAAACCATCCAAGTGATTAGAACGTTTTCTGGATTTAACCACCAAATAATTCATATAACATTCAACAAATTTCCCTAAAATGGGATTGAAGATATGGTGCATGGCACACTGATATGTTGTGTCGGCATTCTTCAGGATAAAGGGAATTACCCGATAGAAAAACAAACCCTGAGGGGAACTAAAATCTGTTGATTCTTCATCTTCTGGAGCTATTTGAATTTTATTATATCTATAATATCCAACCATGAAGGAAAGTGCTTCATAAACAACTGTTTCATCAATTAAGAGTTCTGTAATAGGAACTGGAAAATCATCCTTAGGACAATGCCGATTAAGATCTCTGAAATCAATGCAAACTCTAATTTTTCCATTCTTCTTTTTCACAGGTACAATATTAGCCAGCCATTTGGGATACTGAACTTCTCTAAGAAAGTTAGCTTTGATAATCTTATCCACTTCAGCTTCAATATTGGAAGCATAAGTTGGGCATGTTCTTTGTGCAGGTTGCTTAAATCCTCAATGTTCTTCTGGAAAACCCAAATGATGATTAGAAACATCAGGATCAAGCCCTGGAATTTTTGTATACTTCCAAGAAAATATATCTCAATTTTGATTCAAAAATGAAATATATATTTCTTTCTCTTCAAGAGTCATGTCTGCACTAATTAAAGTGGGGCGTGGATCTTCTTTTGTACCCAGATATATTTTTCTGAGTTCATCCACAGTAGTGGAGATACCCTCTTCAAATTCTGGAGGAGCATCCCTGAGATCTTCCTCTTCTTCTCCAACATGTGTTACTTCTTCTGTTTCTACTTGCATAGTAGATGATGAAGCAGAATTTCCATGATCAGGAGAGATGTTAAAATTTGAACATCTTGAATAAGAGGCTTCCATTTCTGACCCTATTGATGATAAAGGGTCTTCCTTGGGTAATAAAGTGGAGATTATGGATTGAGAATTAACATCATCATTTACCTCTAGCATTGCTATAACTTCTTCTAGCCTGGTTGGTGAAATATAGACTTGTTGGATTTCAGCAGATGAAATGAACACATCTCCATTTGAGCGTTCATCATTGCTTGGTGAATCACCACTTTCTCCCATGCTGCCTGGCTTGATTGTCATAATTGACATTATGGAAGTTTCCATAAGAGTACTTTGATTTGGGACTATCCTGTCATTTTGACTGATAGGAAATACATAATCTATACTCACATGTATGAATGGGTTTACTGGAATCGTTTCCAAACCATATGGATCATTAACCTTGGTAACCTCCCTTATTGTGGATTTCTTCTTACCCTCCATGTGATAGAATCCTGCCTCAATGTATTGAGATTCACATGTTTTGAATGGGGCCTTATCACCATACAATTTCCCAATTTGACCATTGAAACAATATTTGAGGCATTGATGGTATGATTAAGGGATAGTTTCATGTTGATGTAGCCAAGGTCTTCTAAGAAAAACGTTAAAGGATGTATCATGATCAACAACCATGAAATCTGAATTGGATAAAAGGTCTCCAAACTGAGTTCTGAGTGTAATCTCGTCCAGTGGTTCTTGTTCATTTTTATAATATCCTTGTAAAATCAATATAGAAAGAGATAAATCAGATTCTGTGAGGCCCAATCAACCAAGTGTATGAATGGGGATGAGGTTGACTCGTGAACCATTATCAATGAAATCTCTTCGGATGTCTACACCATTGACCTTGACAGATAAATACAAAGGTCTAATTTGTCCATGCACAACATCATCATCATCTTCATCTATGAAAGATATCACTACATGGCATTCTGCAGGACCATTCTCAACATGGTAGACTTCAGCCACAACAATTTCAGTTTCGAATTCATGAGGACTTGACAAATCCTCAATGAGTGCCTCCCAAAGATCCATTGATAGATTCAAGGAATCCAGAATTGATAACTTGGCTGGTACATGGGCCAAATGTTTCAAGACATCATATTTTTTGTCCAAAGGTCTGTGTTTTCCAACAGGAACATGTGGTTTCGCAGGTGCCTTAGAAGTTGATGCTTTAGAAGTATATGCATCTTGTATCAGGGTAGGAGTTGGAAATACTCCTGGTTTTGGATGTTATACCGAATAGGTCTATTTACTTTCCGAGAGGAAGAAGGTGGAACCTCTAACCGATCCTCTAGAATAATTGTTCTAGGACTCAATCTACTATTAGTGGATGAATTTTCGTATTCTTGTTGAGCCCGCTGAAGGGCTCTGCCACAAGTTTCTACTACATATATAGTTATAGCATGGGTAGGATTGGAGTAGTGGCTTCTGGGATATCAACGTCTTCCTCTGTATCCCAGACCTATGGAACTCCCTCTAATTCCTCTGTTTGATACAGAGAACTCAGGCTCATCAGGATCGAAACTGTGACTGGAAAAAGGATATGTTAAATGAATCATGTTAAAAGAACCAAAGATCAACTCTTATTCTGAGGAAGACTCTTCCTGATTAGCCAATTTAAGTTGTTCTGTTTGGTGGGGCGGTTCCCGTGGCTTTGAAGTAGATGGCATAAAATCTTCCAGTGTCAAAGACAACATGGGCTTTGACACAATATCATCTTCTTCTGATTGTTCCTCTTTCATTGAATTATGTCGTTTATTCAAGGATTTTCCCTCTGATGAAGAGGGTTTTGCTGTGGAATTCGTAGTAGAAGACACAATTGGTTTCTTCAATTGTGTATGAAAAATGGGATGAGTTCAGTTGATCATTTTCCTGACCATCCAATCATTATATTTCTGCCCATTTTTTTGACTTCCTACCACTCGCCTTCTTCCTCTGGATTTGTAGAAATAACACGTGGTACCTGAGCTAAAGAACCTTTTAGTTTGACTTGTCCTGAGTCCACCATCTTTTGTATGAGGTCTTTGAAGACAAAACACTCATGAATGGGATGTCCCAACATCTTATTAAATGGGAAATAGTTGGGAAGGTCATCATCTCCTTCCTTTTTCGGCCTTTTGGGCATTGGAAATTGAACTAAATTATTTTCCAGAGCTGAAATGAAGTAACCCGGAACTTGTCCATTTCGGAATGAATAAACTTTTCTCTTCATATCCTCAAATTGTTTCCATCTTTGATCTCTTTGATATTTTTGACGAAATGGCCTCTATTGTTGACACTCAGGAGGTGGAGCCCTTCGATAAGATGAATGTTACGAAGTAGAATCAGGTGCGGGTTCTTATTTAAGCGTAACAGTAGTAGTCTTTGATTTACCCATTCTCCTTCCTGGAGCTGATGGAATTACACGAGTTTTATCCTTAGTCTTCATAATAGAGTCTTCAATATTCTAAGCGATCAAAGTAAGGTCTCGAAACCCTCTTGTGTATTTCATAGGGATCAATGGTGTGCATAATTAATCACACAAATTGGAAATAACTCTTCTTAAGGGAATGTTAAGCTTACGGAATACGTTAATCACTTCCAACGAGCAATGAAATCTAAAACCCTTTCATTCTCCCTTTTCATAGTATTTTTTAGATCAAAAACTGTTGTTTTTGGAAATGTTGATCTGAATTGAAGAAGGAATTGTTGACGGAGATCCTCCCATCCGGTAATTGACTGGGATTGCAAGCTTGTATACCAGACAAAAGAAGGCCATTGTTATGACTGTACAAAACACCCGAGCTTAACTGCTTCTTTTTGCTGAGGGGTTCCCATCATAGTATCACAACGAGAAACAAAATGTGTTATGTGTTGCTCTGGGTCTCCCAAACCATTAAATATTGGGAATGTGGTACTTGGAAAATTTGATGGGGGATGAATTGTATCAACCCATTTAGGGTAATATCTCTTTTCTGGTTGAATTTGGGCATTTTTTCCCTCCACATATTCCAACCGAGCTATTGAAGACTCAATGGTAGTTATTAACTTTTGAGAAACATCTGGTTGAGCTTGGACATGTGTGGTGACTGGTACTACAACTGAGGATAACACCACCAGTTGTTGTTGCACCTGACACATAGGATTAGACCTATGAGGGTGTACTAGTAAAGGAGGATACTCTTCATCCATCTCATTATCTACCACAAATTACCTTGGCTGACAGACTCCAGCACGCTTAGGAGGAAGACTACCTTGAAGTAGTTCTGCATTCAACCTCCTTAATTCCTTCATTTCTTCCTCTTGTTGTGAGAATCTTTTCTCTAGTGAGAGTGATTGACGTTCTCCAGATGAAGGGTATATAACCTGATTCTTACCTTTCCCCTTGTTGGATGCCTTTCAGAGAGGGGGAAGTTGGTTACTTGAAGGAATACCTAGATTCTGGGTATGCCTTTGGTTTCGTGTACGGACACCTTCTTCATTTTCCTCCGTGTGCACAACCTCCTGAGTAGGAACTTCTTTATCTAATCCCTTCGAGTGAGCCTCATGTTTTGGAGGATCAGGAACAACGACATTGATGAAATGTATTAATGCATAATGCTTTATATCCCTTTTATTGGCATTTTGTGATATTTTCTTCTTCCATGTCCTTGATGAGTCACTGGATTTTTTTGATTTGATCCCTCAGGAACCTCTTGATGAACCGTAATTTAGAGGGAATATCCTGATAAGTCATCCCTTTGTTCCACTTAGGGATTCTTCCCTAATCGATAGAATACTAACTTTCTCTGAGGAAGAGATTGAGAATTTGAAAAAGTCCCCAGTCTGGTGGATTGGGGCTATTCCTGCTCAACTCTTCAAATCCTATTTGTTGATTCTGAGGGTTGGGTTAAAAGAGTCCCCAGTCTGGCAAGCTGGGGTGGCTCTTAAGCTGCTATATCAGATACATTCATAAAATCTCTCCTGATCTTGCAGAATTTAGTCCAGAAATTGGTTGGATGTACTAACCTATATCCACTCAAATCACCTAGTTCAAAAGATTTTTGGATGATTTCCGACACTTCTATAACTTGATGATGTGCATTCTCTAAACGAGAAGCCTGATCAATATTCTCGTTTTCCGGATGCAAGAGTAATTCGACAACTTGTTCTCTATATGCCTGATTTTGAGAAGAACTAGTTGAGACATGTTCTTGATCGAGACTTTGATTACAAACAATGATAATTGGTTGTGGCTGACCATGGGAAATAACATTGCATGAGACCATTTTTGGCGGGCTTCGTTGGCTGGAGAGTACAATGAAATGTAGTTCTCCATGAACACCTCATCCCCTGATATGAATACCAGATGGGGCATTGGAAATTAACTGGCACAACCTTCTTAGTGCGCCAAGGCATGAACGCTGAAGGGCTCTCTGCTGCTTTTCAGCCATCATATATTGAGAAACTGAGAGAGATTCCAAATCAATTTGGCGTTGTAACCCTTATATTATCATGACATGATTTTCATAATCATCATAAGATAATATTTTCTTTTTCAATTGACAAAGAGTTTTCCACATGTTGAGAATAATGTCGTGAATACAATCTTCCGTCAACATCTCTGGAATGTCATACTAAGAGTCAGCCAAAGGCCAAAACATGACTGGTACATCACCTTTAGCCAGTTGTTTTCTCATATTCAGCACTTCCTCTTTATCATTCTATGAAGATTCTTCTACTTGATTAGACCAGAGCTGGTGCTTCCTTGTTACTTCATCAGATTCAACAAGATTGGTAGAGAATTCATTTATCAAACTAGAAGATGAATGACCTAGGGGTGGTTCGGAGAATGACCTACACCCTGGGCTATCTTCTAGTTGAGAAAGTATTTCACCTGCTAGTAGTTAAACATCATACATGACTGGCTTCACATTTTCAAGTTCCTCAAGATAAGAGGTCTTTCTCATCACTATAATTTCCTTTGAATAATTTTTCAGGCAATTTGAATTACTACTACGGAGAAGACTTTCATAGCTAAATTCATCATCATGGGTAGGACCACCATTGTGAGTTATAGAAGAATATGAAACCTTCTGATCCTTTATCTTCTGGCCACAAAGAATGTTCTTGTGGCACTCATCTGAAGATGATACTTTGAGATTGACCGAACTGTCATGAAGAAAGCCTTTATGAGGAAGTGTCTGATGCAGACCTTCGTAATTAATGTCCCCACTATTGGGAAATGAGAGACTATAATCTTGAGTTGCAACAGATAATTTTCTGAGTGCATCAAGAACTCCATCATCGAGTAAGGCCTTATTACAGATTGGACCTTGATTTCTTGACTGTGCTGGACGGGTCTTCTTCTTAGACACCTTCGTACTCACTTTAGGAACCACTTGTTGACAAAATTGGTTATTATGGGCAGGTGTATGTTCCTACTTAGGAGAAATAGTCAGGTTATACTGATTAGATCCATTGAAATCAGGTGTATGTGCCTGACTTGATTATCCGTATGATATGGGGTAGTATCCCTCACAACCCTCTTGGACTAGAACAGAGGTGTGTATCTATTCCGAAGTGATATGTTGATGTGTCACTCCACTGGTAGGGACAAATTTGCATTTCTTTTTCTGTGATGCTGTTGAAGCTGTTATAATATTCTAGCAGGCATCCAAAATATGAGTAGGGATTTTCTTCTTCTCCTACACCATTTTTAGAATGTGCTTGGTGACTTCAGCTGCTAGAATGGGAATATACGTCCATTTAGTGCTAGGATTAGGTTTGTATTCCTGCTCTTGTCATCCTTTTCTTATCAGTGAATTCTAACAGTACTCATGTGTGGGGGCAGAGAGTTGAGTCTGCTCCAAATTTGTCGTCGGAGCTTTCCGAATGACTTCTCCGAGTGCTACCAAACAAGGATGTTGGAATACTTGATTAACATTGCTAGGTGTATGTTCCTGCTGTGTATTCCTCATCAAGTATGGTTGACGATTTTCCTTCAATACTGGAAGACGAGACTGCTGACAGAATTTTTGATTGTACACAGGTGTATGTCCCTGCTTATCAGTTGCCACCATATTAGATTGGCGACCTTCTTTAGTTGTAGTCAGATGATCCTGTGGACTAACTAATGAGTTATAAATAGGTGTATATGCCCACCTATAATACTCCGCTATATTTTCCTGGTGGGATTTGTGGGTTCCTGCCAGATGAGTTTGTTGGACAGCGGAATTAGAACAGACGGGTGTATGTGCCCGCTCGTTGCTTTCCATCAAGTTGGCTAGATGGACTTCTCTGGTGGGGGGAGAAATAAGAACCTGCTCCCTGTTGACCATATTTCACCTCTGGCAGTTCTTCTTGCGGACTCTTGTTTGAGGAACCTGATCTAAACCCCTGAAGTTTATACCCTCATCATATTGAGGGCGCACTGTCGCATGAGTCTGGCGGTGATTATTGATGGGATCCCTCAGGAAGGACTCTTGTCTCCTTTAATTAATGCCTTGAGTGACCTTCTCATTCACCTCCACATAATAAGTGAGGGACTGGTGATTGAATTCTAGGGATAACGACCCAAAACGGTTGGAAACGGTGGTTCGCACTGCTTGCTTCTTGATCGCTGGTTGTCGCTGCCCGGACAACTAGGGTGAATTATTGACTTGAATGGCTTATCGAGCAGCCTCTAGAGTCAGAATGGTACCGTGTCGATGGTATTCCTTAACCAGTGCATTTTATACTCAGCGTTGAAGATGCTGATTAGGTGATGTCCTAATCAGAGCAGACGACGATCCAACAGGAGTAGCAACAGAGGTATTCACAGTAGAGGCATTAACAGGTGTGAACTTTAGAGAAGCCATTTATGTAATGTAGAAGATCTTGGAAACGAGTGACTGTTTTATATAATAGATATAATCAAGATAAGTTCGGCCACTACATATTTTTGATTATCACATATGTTATTGATTGTTTTTTTTTTTGGACCTCTAATTGAGTTTAAATAGGGGCTGAACAAATAAGTAAAACAACATTTTGACTTGGTTAAGTATTCACGTCGGGTTCACCATTTTTTTTCCTTTGGAAATGGGGATGACCTTGTCTGTTTAAGGTTCAAACATTCCAATCAGTTTCTGAAGATTTTTTTCATAGAACCGGAAACATCCAAGGATTCTATATCCATTTGGACCTACTTTCCAAAGGAAGGTGCTCATTAGGTTTGGACTGATGAGGCTTAAGAATTTTCATTGGTCGAGAGGAAGGGGGGTCGGACTCATCACACCTTTTTTGAAGGGAATTCTTGTCTACTTTGGGACTCTCCTTATAGATTTAAGTTATGTTCATGAATCCTTTTTACATTACCAATTATGAAAATGAGCTTTCCTTTAGATATGAAAATCAATGATTAATATGTATAATATTTAGAGAATCTTTTATATGTATTTGAGGTTATTAATCGATAGAGAATCATCTGTATTTGTTAGAGATTCTTAGTCAATAGTATCCTTCAATACATTGTATAGAGATCTCTTGTTCATTATTATAACCATATTAGTTTTAAAGTCACTCAGCGGGGCACTTGAAGTTTATTGTTGTTCAGAAGGACACGGATTATTTCAGAGCTGGGATCGTAGCAACAAATGGGCTACCTACGTATCCTTGTTTAGAAAAAGGAATAAAAAACCATGTAGTTTGGGAATTAAGATATAGTTTAACGTCATATGGGACAGATGAGAATTAATGGATGATATTATTGAACCTTACAAAGGATTCCTACGTACTCTACTTTTAAGGTAGAGATCAAATTCCACGTAGTTCGAGAAAGAAGTGTGAGGTTTATGCATGATTAATGGATCAAAGAGATATTTCATAATTACTTTTACACTCTAACATCATGTGAGTCATGCTCGGTGTGAGAAATAAGAGGTATCAGAAAA
Organism: Viscum album; assembly: GCA_963277665.1. Classification (NCBI taxonomy): domain Eukaryota; kingdom Viridiplantae; phylum Streptophyta; class Magnoliopsida; order Santalales; family Viscaceae; genus Viscum; species Viscum album. The sequence goes on from OY728127.1 coordinate 1,381,794,079, forward strand.
ACCTGATGATTGTGCCATGAAAGATGCAATCATAAGAAATGATGTGAGGCTTATGTATGTATAACTACCCATGAAAGATAGGATTGGGGTTTACATCAATGAAGAAACCTGGGAACAAGGTCCATAAAGGTATATGTGCTTTATAGAGATTTGGATACTCAACTTTGGACTTAATCCTGAGAAGGATGCCCAAATTAGAGGGGACTTATGATTGGGTTTTATTCCTGAGAAGGAATTCCAAATATAACGAAATTAAGACTTATTTATAGAAATTAGGACTGGGACTTAATCCTAAGAAGGAGGTCCAGGTTAATAGGAATTATAAATGGGGCTTACTCTCAAAGAGGATTCCCAGGTTTAGGGAATTTGGAATTTGGGACATACTCCTAAGGAGGATCCCCATATTTTGAAACTTGGGGCTTACTCCTGAATAGGATTCCCATATTTGGGAATATAAGGCGTACTCTTGAAAAGTATTCCCATATTAAAGGAATTATGATTGGGGCTTACCCCTGAGGAACATGCCCAGCTTAAGAGAATTTGGACTGGGGCTTACTCTTGAAAAGGAGGCCCATTAATAGGGGACTTGGGGATTACTCTTAAGAAGGATGCCCAAATTAAAGATCTTATCATCTTAAAGGATGAGGTTGAATGAATGAAATCTCTCACCTTAGTGACATGAAGATATGTAAATCACTAGGTTTTGAGAGATATTCCATAGAATTCCTTTCAGATACGGAATCCAACCAAGGAATCATGCCATAAATGGCTTTGAAGAGAGTTCTAAAGGATAAATCTTGAAGAAGAGATGTCGATTCGAAGAAAATAGATGAATAGATAGGAGGGGAACCCAAAAAGGGGTAGGCGTGTAGGTCTTGTTTGGTCATGTAGGTCCTGGTTGTGCAAGTATACCTACGTGGCACAGGTGTACTTGCGCGCCTGTTAACCAATAGGGTAATACTTGGGTGAGACTTGTCTTAAGCCCTTAGTATTATCCATAAGGGTTTGCAAAAGGGTGTCATGTCGGTTCTGTTGAAGGGATAAGGTGGTGCACAAGTGTGACCATTTCCCTTAAGGTATATACACTTAGGTGCGCAAGTGTTGATGAATTTCAACACTTAGGACTTGTTCCCCCTCTTTAGAACATCCATTCTAGGTAAGAAATTACCTTAGAAGTGTTCATAAGACTTCAAGAAGAGACTAAGGCGCCAAGAGCTGAAATCTGAGTTTCTGGATTTTCATCCCTGAAATGGGGGTCCCACTAGGGGTATTTATAGGCTTTTGAATACCTTGGTCGAAAATCAAATAGGACGCGCAGGTCACATGCGCGCCAAAAATGTGGCGTGTAGGAATACCCACGCGACCAGATTAAAACTTGCATGGCACATGCTTAATGAAATCCTTGTTTATGCCTTTGTTGATTTTTGATGTTTGTTAGAAGGATAAATCACTTTGTTCTCAAGGTATTTCTCTTCTCATTCGTTAGACTCTGTGATAGAAAGGAGCGTCAACAAAGTCCAACACATTTCAGACCAAAATTAAACCGCTTTTACATTTTATAACCATTTCAAGACATATCATGCTCTTATATCATATCTCAATTATATGGGTTTCCATCACCAATTAATAAATTTCCCATACACATTAAAAATTATAAAATAACTCATATTTAATCGAAACCAATTCACTTTAACATTTTATGTTTAGTAACCTTTATATTTTAAAAAGGGTCTCTAGACATATCAAAAACTCAAGAGATGGTTCGAGTACATGGGTTACCTTTTACCTATTATAAGGTTCCCATATACCAAACAATGTAAGACTGTATCTCATTTAATTACAACCAATTATATATTTAAGTTATAACTAAGCATTTTATTATAACCAATAAACATATAAATCATGTTAATTATCACTAAAGCACAACACACCCCTCTACTTACTCCATGAGTCGGCTCTGGGTGACGTATAGATCATATATAAGAAAGAGATTCTAACTACTACCCACTATTATGGTCAGGTCTGGTTCATGTTCTCTAACATAGATAGTTTTAGTATCCAATTCATTTTGAATTTGATTCACATATTCATTTTCATTTGAATTCACATTCACATTAAATAGGTTGGATTAAATTGTTTTCCAACTTCCAATCCATGGGGGCCCAAACTCCTCTGGATCTGAAGTTTGGATTCCACTGATTTATACATAAAAACATTCTATAATACCTATAACAACAGTTGGTATATCGATCACAACACCTATCATAATAGCGAAATAATTAATTCATCCTAAATGGAATGGAATAATGCATGGAATGTGATTCTAGCAATGTGAATAATATGATGCATGAGATGACATACCATCATCTCATTGGTTTGAAAAACAATAGAACCTATAATCATATCAATAATAATATAATAAATCAAGTGCATCACCCTATGATGGAATCAAATTAAAAATAATTTTCAAAATCAAGAAATAAAAACTTAATTCAAGGAAATTTGTCTTTTTTTCTATAAAAAATTTTTCTACTTATTTGTAGAGCTAAATAAAAAATTTCATTTCCTAGTTATCCCTTTTTATTGTCTTAAAATAGTTGAAGTAACCAAAAAAGAAGCTTTGATACCACTTTGTGACATGCTGGATCCAAATTCCACTCAACAGTGCACCGAGCCCATTGGGTCACATGGCCTTGAGTATATCTCCCCAAACTCCAGAGGTTACCAAAAATTAGTGAGGACATAGGAATGTCTATGGGTAGACAATTTCCTCATCACCAAAGTTTAGCATAGAAAAATATCAATATCATACAAGTAGTGTAAATAGTAAAACATACATACAAAGACCAACAGTAGGAATAGATAAGAAAATAAAAGTAATCTCATAGATAATTATGATGATGATACATGTAAAATTATACTAATAAAGAATCAAAAACATTTATACATAGAAGATGTACAACCCAAGGAACAAAATTAAAAGATTTCTAAAGTATCCCAACTAGAATCGCGAGCCTCATCTTGGTCCCATGCACCTGTACTCCTAATAAATCATCAAGAACCTTTAGAAGGGAGTTTTCACTTATACATACCTGCAATCATATATATTGTTTTCATACCCAAAGGTTTACCAAACAAGGTTTGAGACATCATCCCAGTAGGAAACCACCCAAGGTCACTTCCAACTAGTCAGAGAATATATATATATAAGAATAGTGTGCAAGAAAAATATAACAAGTAAAGGAATTAATCAAAAGTAAAACACTCTATGTCCAAGTTTTCATTTTATAACCAATTCATTTATCACTTGGTATTTGAAAATTAAATCCTTAGAGTATCTTCTTTGTAGTCCACTAGGGAGTCTAAGTATCATTCATTCGTAAGAAATGTTCATGGTAATTGGGTCCATACATGGAATTGTCATTTGAATCCATGTGTCACCCCTGGTATACAATCATTTAACCAATTTTAATCCTTATATAAAAATTAATTTAACATGTCAAGGTTAAAACCAAGAACATTGAAATTAGACCTTAACTCAAAAGGAGACTCAATGTATTGGACAAGATTATAAGGCTTGGATTCCAAATACCCACATGGAAAAATCCTTATAACAAAATTATCAGGCTTAAATAACCTATTACATGGAATAACCTCTATATAACTCAAATTGGAATTTCAATATCAAGAGAAATTCAATATTAAACAAGAAAATCAAGGAAATATTCAAGGCCCTTGGTCACCCATCCCTTCCATTAACCATTTCAATATAAAATTCAACATTAATATTTCAATTCAATTAAATATTCAATTCATAAACCAATTAATCAATTTGATTTACAATTCATTTCAGAATTTACATCCCATGGAAAGGGGGGAAAGGGAACACTCAAGGTATCAATTTCAAAGAGCCACCCACGTTTGTCTAATTTAATTAATCAACACACCCAAGGGGGGTTCTATTTCAAATTCCTTAACTAATAACCAAACATTATCATCCGTCTTTAATTATATTTTCCATGTATATCTATTCAAGGATTTAATTTCATTCAAGGTAATGCTCAAAAATAGGGTGTGTGGCATAAATAAATATATATACACTTCTAATTTTACTGAAACACATGAGACTACCTACCATAGGTCCATAGAGGATAAATTATCATGTCTCATGTCCTGATTTGACTCAGATTAAGATAAAAATCAAGAATAGATGAGAAACCTAATAATAGGGCATATTATCTTACACCTAAATAATGAATCTGATATCCAAATGAATTAATAACAGCTAAAACGTAATTGAGAACTAATCTATGTGGATATAATTAGATGAGTAGTGCTAGAATAAATTTCTAGATGGAGATGATCTCTTGATTCATAGAATAGTCTTAAATAAGAGATTCCAAATGGTGGGGCTATTGCGTGGGAGGGGGAGTGAAATTAGTTTTAGGATTAATAAAATTTTAATGTTAAAATGTTCATTTTACACAAAATATCTACGTCACAAGTTTTGGGTTCACGGTTTGACAATCCATGTGTCATCCATGCATGGTTATCTATAGAAGAAGGTCCCCCACATGATTTGACTAACCCTGCACAAATCATTCCAAAACCCACTATTAAAATTGTATATGTTTTATCACACCTATGTGGCCCATTTCAGATGGTTTAGTCTAACCATGTAGTCTATAACCCCCCCCCCCCCACTATCTAGCCTCACACGGTTTTATAAACCCATGTAGCCTACCCCGCATGATTTGAACTAACTATGTTCCAGTCTTATTTCAATCCAAGACCTAGGTTCTGGGAACCAAACCATCCTTGGACACCCCCAATACCTCCATAATGTCAAAGGTAATTCAGAAGAGGACATATTTAAACATTTAAATGGAGCATATATGGAAATAAAATTATTTTTTCCTCAAATAAGAATTGGGTTCTTAATGTTTAAATTGGGTGGTCTGGTGGTATTTCTTCTAATATTAGAAAGATTAATTATGATAAATTACACCTGGGTGGTGGAAGACCAAGTACTTATGGAAGAGGATCGACCTCTAAAGGATGTGATCAAATTTTTGGATATTATGGTTTAAAACCTGCTCAAATTTGTGGTCAATTTCTTCATCCACTAGTATAATGTTAAGCTTTTAGTAGGATGTGCCATGTAAGGAGATTCTGTATGAACCCTCAATGGTTGGGAAATGGAAGAAGACCTAAGTTGATACTAAATAATAGAATGGGATCTTATACTCATATCACTCTTCTGGTTCGAGTTTCATCGGCCATACCGGTCAGGGTGACAGACACAATACTTCAGGACAAGAGCATCCATATTAGTAGGTAAGTACAATGAACCAGACAAAGACAAGATCTCGGGTTAGAGCAACTAATTAGTGACATGTAGTTCATCCTACACCTGGTGAAGGTGATTTTGGACAATTGACTATCTTAGGTATGGTTCTTATATCTCTTATGATTTCTAGTGCTTTATATCACACAGAAGCTTCATATTCTTTTTTTTATTTTACATTGTTTTTAGATGGTTTGGTTCTAATTCTTGCATTTATATATGGGTTTTTGTTGACCACCGCATCGTTAGAAGTCAAATATGAGGTTATTTTGACATTTCCTGGTGTGTTCCCCAAAAATTGGTGGGAACCATCTTCATTGTGTCTTGTTCATGCTTAATATTTAATGTTTTTACATGATACTGGGAATGGATTTATCAGTTTCATATCGATATCAAATTCATTGTTACTATATTAGAGTGACTTTCACATCTTCTAAAGGTGGCACTTATATTCATCAATGAGAGTGGGATATCCAGGATGTCCACGTAGGGGTATTCAATTAGTAGATGGGAGAGCCCACCACCTAGGTTTTTAATCTAATTCTTGATGATGAGGGATGGGATCATGATGTATTTCCTCTAGTAGTGGATCAATTTTAGGATTTTGTTTCATATGTTTTCTCAAGGGTGCCACATTTGAGAGATGTAGAATTCATGTTTGATCTTAATCTAGTAGTTGATCAAGATTTTATTCTATATTAAATAATAGAACACGCATAACATAAAGAGTTTAATACTTCATTCTAGGATCATGAGGATAATGGATTTGTCCATCCATGCACATCATCTTGGGGTTATCTAGCTTTTTTACTTATAATTCTTATAGAAAAATGTATTTTTTTATCAATTACTGGAAGCTGAACCAGATGATGATTAAGAACTCACATCCAATTCTTGGAATTGGTGATCTTTTTTTCTAGATAAGGGGATCCTTTTTATTCTCAAATATATATTTAAGATTATAGAATCATAAAATTATTGTGAGAACTTATAACAAACCACAAAATTCCTTTAGAATATTATATGGACTGTATGGGTTCATCATGATGTCATTTGGGTTGATGAATGCTACTACTATTGTTATATACTTGGTGAATTGACCCATTCACTCCTAATTTTACCAGTTTGTGGTTATATGTTTTGATGACATCTTAGTATTCTCCTAGAATCGAGAAGATCATGAAAAATAACTTGACATCATTCTGGGTACACAAATATAGAATTGTATATACGCTATTCTATCTAAGATCCATTTCTGGATCGACAAGGTACATTTAATGGTTTCCATTATATTTTAAGAAGGTGTTTTTGTGGACCTTGAGAAAGATCAGGTTGTTTTTTCTTGCGAGAAACCCAATGATGTTTTTCTGATACAAATTTTTTTAAGATTAGGGGGTTATTACAGAATGCCAATCAGATAAATTTCTCACCTTGAAACTCTTCTCTTAGGCCTGAAAAATAAGGTTATAAATATTGTGAGGATTTAAGTATGTGATAATTCCTTCAAGAAGTTAAATAAGAATTTGATTATTGCACCAATAATGATGATACCCAATCTGAGTAAAGAGAATGATTATTATTATGACTCATTTGGGATCGAACACATGGAATTGTTGATGTAGGGTAATTGAGTCAAGGAGTATGGATCATGGCAGTTGAGAACTTACTAATGGAAATACTATATGAATTATCACAAGTTGTTCATGGTGTTTTATGCCTTAAAATATTGGTGTCATTAACTACTGGTTGAGAGGTTTATTGTTTATACTTATTATAAGAGACTCAAATATATCTTTTATCAGATATATTTAAAACTAAAGTCTTTTATATTGGTTGAGTATATTCAATCTCTTAATTTTGAGCAATATTAAATGAAAGTATAAGGAAATGGTATTATTTATGCCTTGATTTGGAAGAAATAGACTCAGATAGTCCAGGAGACTAAATCCAAGTGAATGATGTTGTATTTGTTGACTTAGATTCATATAGGTGTTTAGGAGAGGGAATATATGACCCACATGTCATTATCTGTTGATCCCATGCTTCTGATCCGGATTATGGGATTGTAGTATGATGATCTAGAGTGTGGGTCATTTTTTGACAGCCTTGATGATGAGGATCAACCTACTTTCTGGACTATCTACAATGATGAAATAATCCATTTTCATGGCTAAATTGTTATTCCAACAAGTATGAGGGAGGAAATAGTGTCTGAGTTTCATTCCTTATAGTGGGAGGTGAACCCTGGTTTAACCAAAATATATAATTATCCTTATATATAATATTTCTTTCTTGGAATGAAGAAAGAGAACACCAGTTTCATGATGTGATGTTACACTTGTTGGTAAGTGAAGGCTGAGCATTTTCAACCTACTAGTATGTTATAGTCATTTCCCATTTTGAAATTTAAGTGGGTTGATGTGACCATGGACTTTATGGTGGGTTTGTTGAGGAATCATCGAAATAGTGACCTGATATTGGTGATTATGGACTGGTTGGAAAAGTTAAAAAATTTCTTTCTAGTTGAGGATAATTTCACCATCAACCAGTTGGGTGACTAGTAAGATTAGGAGATAGTATGATCTAATGGGGTGCCTCAAAGTATCATTTCATGTCAGGAATCGTGTTTTAATTCACACATCTAGAAAGGGTTATAGATGTTACTTGTTACTCAGGTGTTTTTTACTACATATTATGACCCTAGATGGATGGGTAATCGAAACATAATAACATTGTGTTTGAGGAAATATTGAGGGAATGCATCTTAGAGTTTTTTGGGACATGGTAAAATAACATAGTTCTTGTTATGTTCACCAATAAAAATAGTTACCAAGAAACTATTTAGACGGCAGTATATGAGTCATTGTATGGTAGGATATATCGATCACCTTTGTGTTGGACAGAAGAGAGAGAATCAGAGTTTTGGGGGTTATGTCTTGTGAAAGAGACATCATATCATATTAAATTGATTCAGAATTATATTTTTATGTTCCAGAGGAGATAGAAGTCATACACTTATCATCATCATTGGCCTATTGAGTTTTATTATCTGATCATGTCTTCCTTTTGGTTTCTACAAGACTGGGTCACCATTAGATTCATAAATAGGGAAATTTAGTGCCAAGATATATAGGTATTTTTGAGATTGTGGATAAGATCATATAGTTGGCATATTGGTTGGATCTTTCATAGTGGTATAGTGTTAGTCGAGATGTTTTTCATGTTTCATGGCTTTGGAAATATTACCCAGGCCCTTCTCATGTGATCAATATTTTCTATAATCAACTTCAGACTGATGCATCCTTTAAAGAGAAAAAAATATTCTTGTGGATAGAAATGAGAAAACACTTCTGGGTAAGACTTTGCCTTTGGTATGAGTATTATGGTAGTATGGATGCATTTAAGAAGAAACTTGAGAGTGGGGATTGCATATTCAAGACCAGTATCCTGAAATTTTTATGTTGGTGGCTTAATAATACTTTGGATTGCAACATCAGGATGAGATTTTATATTATAGGGATATTGTAAGATCATAAAATTTTGATGAGGTATATTATGTTTTATTTTCAGTGAAACTCTCTTCTAAAATGATTAATGAAATTCTTCCTAGGAGTAGGGAAGATCATATGAGTGTCTAGGGGATTTAGGACATCAATATGATGGGAAAGTGTTTATAATGTTCATGGAACATATATGGATCATGGTAAGTGAAAACTATGCACAATGATCATGGACCATAGAGAAGAGGGAATAATGGTTTGTAAACCATGAATGGGGTGGCCTGGAAACTGTGTGAGGATGGATAGTCATTTGTATATATTACAAATGTTTTTTCAAATAGTATGGGCTCTCCAAAAAACTATGTGACTTGGTATCCCTATGTATAGAGGAGACTAAATAGTTAGCACGTAGTTTGGAAAACTATGAATCCTAATCATGTTCCTCATTAAAATTTGAAAATTTACCACTTTTACCTCCTAAAATTTATTTTATTTTACCCAAACTTCCTCCTCATTTATCCTCTGGGATCCATAGGTATGAACTAAGACCACCCAACACTTACAGAGATCATTCTCTATTGATTCTAGGATTTTTTATGTGTTTTTTATTTCAAATATATGCCCTCGGAAAGTTACCGACTCTATTTTTTTATTTTCTATAAGATTCACATCATGGTTATTTCCCTTCTTCAAAATCTAATGAGACCTAATTCTAGGTAGGTATTCACCTTTTCATTTTTATCCATTATAGTTTAAATCAAGGGATTAGGTTAGATGAGTGGTTGTCAATGAGAATAAGGTAGGTGGTAAACATGATTTCTCCCATAGTCTTTATGCTTTTCTTATGTATGTTGTTGTTCCATTGTAGTGTAATGTTGTGAATTTGTGAAGTGACTAATAAAAAAATAGGCCCTAAATTGATGTTTGAGACCCTTCATGAGCCCCATCTAATCTGTTCATGATTTCAAGAATGGCCCTTTAACCTCCCATGAGGTGTGTCAATCCTTTTAAAATGGTGAAATGGGTTCTTAAAAGAAAAATTAAAGGGTTTATGATATTGATATTTTTGTACCTATGTTTGGTATGTTATTATGGTATAATGTGATATGAGATGAATAAGGGTAGAAGTGATAAATGGTATAAAGGTCATGTTTATGTGGTTACATTGTTAAAAATCCTGCCTAATGGTTGTGTTTTTGACTAAATGGTAAAAGAACTAGCTATGGATTTATTTTAAAGGTGTAGAACATAATGAACAATGGAAATATTGATAAATAAAAATGGATCACCCTTTTTGTTTAATATATAAATAAGGATAAGTATTGATAATTGAAATTGGTTGTTGATGAAATGTTTTAGGGTTTTGGACAAGGAATTCCACATCATTGATTGAGGTGGGTGGACATAGTGCTACATGATCCTTGGTTAGGATGAGATACATGGAATTACACATCATTGATTGGTATTTTCATACCTAGAGTTATATATTCCTAATTATATTAATATATTTATGCTTCTATTCTAAAATATGTGACCCCTTTGATATATGGTTCAGATGACCAATATGGGCCCAAGAAGGTTTGATTAGCAAAGGTTTCACTTGGAATTCAAGGTCCAATGTGGTTAATTGACAACTGGTTAATTGAAAAAACTATTTACTTTTATTTCCTTGTTTACTTTTTCATTTATGGTCCTACATACACTGTTATTTGAGTAAATATATCTCTAGACATATTTTTTGGTGTCTTATTGAGTTTCACTCACACTGTACTTGAGCCCCCATTGGCACTGGAGTATATTTCATGGTTACAGGTCGAGATAAGGGAAAACCCTATATTAGATGGTTGAATTCGAATTTGGGAGGGAGAATGGATGAGGGGAAAAACAGTTTTTAAGATCCATTTTTTTAGATTCTTTGTGTGTCTTTATTTTTATTTTCCATTGACACTTGACACTATTAGGACATTGCATGTTTAATGTATTGGTTTGTGGTTATTACCCCTGTTTTGGGAATTTATTATAGGATGTATGGTTTTTTTCTATATACTTCAAATTAATTCTATTGTTGTTAAATTAATATAAAATTGTATATTCTACCAATGTTTTTCATTATAACCTTGCTATTTTTCATCAACCACTAACCTATAGGAAGGCATGCCTAAGTTCAAATAACAAACCAGCTTGAGGAACTGTTTTAGTGGCACCCATATAAGGACCCTACCTTAAACATTACATAATATTGAATTAAATGAATAATTCACATTGAAGATCTTTTCAGGTTTAGAGTTTTAGAGAATTAGAACATAAATATTACATCTCAAAAGATTACAAGGTAAAAATATCTACACAGTTTCCATTTTTCATAAAATAAAAACTCTTGAAAAAAAAGACTTGTATAGTTCCATGTTTTAGAAAGCATGACTTTTCCGTGATCCCATCCTTGACCCTATTCATCTTTAAGTCCTGTGAAAACATTTCAAAACTTGGGAAGAGCATAAAAAGCTCAGTAAGGGTTATAAAACAAAGAATGAAAACATTTTTTCATAAATACATACAAAACATGAAATCATTTACTAACCTCTTGAAATCATAAGATTTATGAAAGACATATAGAAATCATCAATCATAAAGGTAACTTGTGGAATCCATATCATACTAACATTATAGCTATCACAGCTACAGAGAGATTTACTTTGGAATACCCATCACAGTATATTCCCTAAATCTCTTAGGATAAACATTCACGTTTACCTCTGTCACGTTACCCAATTCATTAGAGAGCTATCTCGGGCTCACCCGCCCTAGGTTTGTCATGGAACCACCCGTATTCATAAATAATTCCCAAGAACCATACATGATCATAACACATAACATAAGCATAAATGAAAGATAAAATTTCCACATTGCAATAATAAAATATTATTTCAAGATATTGAAATAATAAATCCATTCTCAAAATCATTTTCAATACCAAAATATGTAAAAAGAGTATATCGTATTTATTTTTTTTTCCTTTTAAAAACATTCTGGCTTGTTAAGGAAGCCAACGATCAAATAATACTCGCGGCGGTGGAAAGGTCGTGGTCACCGCTTACGTAAAAAAACATTCCATTTTTTCATTTAGTAAAACGCTTCGTATAAAAATATTCCCTTTGAATAAAATGAAAAGTCAAAGGGGTTTATACACTGTATAAAATAAAGTCGTGTATAAAAATAAAAATTCCTCAATGAAAGGAGATTGAGATGAAGTCCCTTACCTTGTGTCTGACTTGACTCGGACATTATTTAATCTCTTGAGTAATAGACTAAAGTTAATTTCTACTTTCTTAAGAACTTTTTTCATGATTATTATTCCTTTTATATCACTTATTACCATGTTATAAACATTGTGTAATCATTTAAGATAATAATGTTTGGTTTGTCGATATTTGCTACTTGAGTCAAAAATGAACACCTTATATTTACAAGTAGTCCATGTGGTAAATATTCCATTATATCCCAAATTGAAATCATTATTTAGATATCATATATATCATATATATCCATCATATACATGTATTTATAATAATACATAATATTTGGAGGTAAGAAATGAAATGCACCGTTCATTGAGATGGTAAGTCGTACGTACGCATGAACGCTACTTTCATTTATATTTATTATTTTAATGGAGTCTAAACATAATGATACATAGTTTTATTATAATAATAGTATAATATCATATATAATATCATTAACTCTATTCTTTATACATCCCACATAAGGCATTAATGAGTCCCATCACTTTGAGGGGGCGGTAGTCCGCACTTCCTCAAATGAGATTATCGTATTTACCCACTATGGAAACCACAAAGGCGTGCTATAAATATAAAATACATAAGCATAAAGAAAAAAATATACATAATATATTTCATATAAAAATAAATTTCCATCATAATTTCCACCATGAGAGGCAGTAGGAGATAATTTAACAATCATCGTTTCGCGAGGCGTTAGTTTATCATCCACATAAACATTATGTTCTTCACCCATTAGATGGAGGTGTGTTCATGTGTAGTTCGAATAATTATAATAAAAACATCATATTATATTGAGGATATTATTTTTGTTACAAAATAAAGGAATAAAAAGAGTTTAGGGGTTGGATACGTAAAATAAAAGATAACAATTTAAGAGAAACTATTACCTTTAATTTGGGTAACTTCCTTTGGTTTGAACCAGAACAACTTCTTGAAGTGCCTTCTGCCTAAAACAAGGCTTCTAGGTGGAGGATTGGGATTTAGGGAGCTTAATTTGGAATAGGTATGTCGAGCCAAATGGCTTGAGAGCTGTGAGGAATTGGTTAGAAGGGATCTCCTTTTATAAGGGGGAGGAGGGGCTCTTTAGGAAAGTGTGAAACTCTTATTTTATTATATAATTATATTCAGTTTCTAATGGTCCAAAAATAATTAATATGATTATAAGATGACTCACGGTCGAAATAAAATAATCCAATCAGAATTTGACATTTTTTTGATATTATTTTAATCATTATAATCTTATTTATTTAAATGATTTATTAAGGAGGTAAATACTGCATCATTATTATGTCATAAATAATTTAATTTATTTTATTATAAAAATTATAAAAAAAATACCTTGATGTAGTAAATATTTTTAGATTTCCATTAAATATTTATATTCTAAAATATGACTTATATAACACCATAGAAAAATTAATTACTAAAATATTTTTGTTAATGTCAATTTTGTCTTTACATTAAATTAATTAATCTAAATTGTCATTATCACACCCAAGTGGCACAATGGGGTCCCAAAATAGACCCAAAGATTCCCATGGTCGTTAATGACTCAACCAATAAGGTTTCTACTAGTGTTAAGGTAATTTTGAATTATTATAATATTATTTTAACCTTGAATTAACCTATTTACCTTTAACCACGAAAAATAAAAGTCAAAAGTTACGATTCACCAAAAATTATTTTCATCTTAATGAACCAAATTTTACATCCTGATAACAACCATGTATGTCGTATTTTTGAAATTCAATTCACCAAAGTGGTAAAATTTCATTAAAATGAAAAAGTCAGTTTTTTTAACTACCACTAAGTGGTTTCACTATTCATCAAAAATTGAAGGTTTTCAGAAAAATTCCAAAAATTCTGCCTAAGATATATTTGATATTATAAATTGAAAAATGATGTCTATTTTTCCAAATTCAAAACATAGAAGTGGAATTAATTAATTTTAAAATTAATTCTCATTATCAAAACAAATAGTGTGTTTTTAAGAAACAATAACTATCAAAAGATTGATACTTGTTTATGTCCAATTTCAATGTGAAATTAATTCCAATGACCAAAATTGGATTAAATTGTAAAAATATATTCTAATTACACTTTAAAAACAATTAAAATTTTAATCTAACCATATAAATAAATTAGATTAAAACATAGTTTTCAATTAAAATACAATATTTTTCACTATTCATTAAAATGAACTTTATCGGAAAAATTTCATAAATTTACACAAAGTAAATTTTGATGTCCCCATTTAAAAGAAGGATTTTATTTGGTCATATAGAATGTTTTAAAGTAACCAAAAATATATTTAAAGAGGTTTCGCCATTAAAAGGTGATAAATCGGCCTTTTTAATGTAAATTGTGCTTAAAATTAGATTCATTCACATTTTAAGCCTCTAACATTTATTGGATAAATGTAAATACATTTAACAAAAATGTATAATCATATTGTAGTTAGTTTTTTTCATTCTATCCAATACAATGGCTAGGAGTTAACTACCATCTAAAATAATAATATTATATTATTAGTGTGCAACGTAAGATTTCAAAGAAACCCATTGTTGTGTATCGAGCAGGCTATCGAACATAGAAACCATTTTAAAGTAAGATTAATATTTAATTCAAAAATTGTAGTAAATATGAAATATGTATTATTCTTCATTTACTTGAGATTTTACATCCTTCCCCCCTTTTGGAAATTGCGTCCTCGCAATTTTTATTTACTTATCAAAATAAGTGGGGGTATTTATCCCTCATATCATTTTCAGATTCCCACATTGTCTCTTCAACCATATGGTTTTTCCACAGAACCTTTACCTGGTGAATTACCTTATTCTATAACACTTGCTCTCTACGGTCAAGAATTTGGACTGGTTGTTCTTCATAAGAGATATTCTCTTCCAACTGAACTACATCTGAGCACAAAACATGAGATGGATCTGGCATATACTTTCTCAACATCAAAACATGAAAAACATTGTGTACCTGGGATAAACATGGATGTAAAGCCACTCAATAAAAAATTGATCCAACTTTCTCCATAATTTCATAAGGACCAATGAACCTCAGACTCAACATTCCCTTCTTACCAAAACGCATCACACTTTTCCATGGAGAAACTTTGATAAAGACGTGGTCACCTACCTCAAAGAAAAGATCATTCCCCTGGTTATTAGCATAACTTTTTTGACTGATCTGAGTTGTTCTCATGTGCTTCTGAATCAAATGAACTTTCTTTGCTATCTCTTCTACCAATTCGGGTCCCATCAGCTTCCTCTCACCAACTTCATCCGAAAAAGTTGGAGTTCGAAAATGCTTTCCATATAATTCCTCAAATGGAGACATCTGTATACTAGAATGAAAACTGTTATTATATGAAAATTTAACCAAAGAAAGATGTTTGTCTCAACTTCCCTGATAATCTAGTGAACAAGCACGTAGCATATCCTCTAAGGTCTGAATTGTTCGTTCTGATTTCCCATCTGATTGAGGATGAAAATCTGCACTAAAATTTAATTCAGTACCCAACGACTTCTGAAGTCCTTTACAAAAGTTAGAAGTAATTTTGGGATCACAATCAAATACAATGGAGTGGGGAACAACATGAAACCTGACTATCTCTTTAACATACAACTGAGAAAGTTGATCTAGAGATAAAGTATCTCGAATAGGATGGAAATGAGAAGATTTAGTCAATCGATCAACAATAACCCAGATTGCATTATTACCTCGAGATGTCTTTGGTAATCCCACAACAAAGTCCATGGATATATTTTTCCATTTCCACTCTGGCACTGGTAAAGGCTGAAGCATCCCTTTAAGTAACTTCCACTCTTCTTTAACCTATTGACAAGTCAAACACTTCATAGTAAAATCAGAAAATATCTCTTTTCATTCCATCCCACCAGTAATACTGCTGAATATCTTTGTACATCTTAGTACTACCAGGAAGAACTGAAAACGGAGAACTATGAGCTTCACATAACAAATAATTCTTCAACTGTGAGTCACAAGGTACACATAATCTCTTCCCAAATCTCAAAACACAATCATTATCAATGTTATATTCAGGAAACTTACCATTCTGAACCAACTCTATCTTTTTCTACAACTCACTGTCTTCTTTCTACGCTTTCTTTATTCTCTCTGATAGAGTTGATTTCAATAACACCTGATACAAAATAGAAGAATTCCATGTACCAACAACTTCTATGCCAAAGTTCATTAATTAAAAAACCAAAGGATCACATTCCAAGTGTAACATGGATAATGAAGCATTACGTTTTCAACTCAAAGAATCAGCCACTTTATTTGATTTTCCCGGATTGTAATGGATCGTGCAATCATAATCCTAGATTAATTACAACCATCTCCTCTATATCATGTTCAATTCTTCTTGAGTGAATATATACTTTAAACTATTTTGTTCAGTATATAATTCACATTTTACTCCATGCAAATGATGCCTCTAAATTTGTAAAGCAAAAACAACAGGAGCTAATTCCAAATCATGTGTAGGGTAATTCAACTCATGGGGTTTCAACTGGAGTGAAGCATATGTAATTAACTGATCATTCTGCATTAGGAAACAACCCAATCCTTTCAACAAAAAATCATTGTAGATAAAAAACTCACCATTTCTGGAAGGCAGTGCCAAAACCGGTGTATTCACCAATCTTCTTTTCAATTCCTGAAAACAATCATCACATTATTTTGTCCAGATGAACTTAACACCTTTTTGAGTTAAATTAGTCATTGGACTAGATAACCGGGAAAAATATTTAACAAACCTCTGGTAATAAGATGCCAAACTAAGAAAACTACAAATCTCGGTTATATTTGTGGGTCTTGGCCATTCTTCAATAACTTTGCTTTTATCAGGATCAACAGTTATGCCTTTTTTTGAAACAATGTGACCAAATAAATAAATTTCAGGTATCCAAAACTCACACTTGCTGAATTTCCCATTAAGTTTCTTTTATTTTAAGGATTGAAAGATGACCCTTAAATTACATCCATGCTCCTCTTTACTTTTAGAATAAACCAAAGTATCATCAATGAACACAACCATAAACTTATCCAAGAACTCACATAAAATTCTATTCATAAGATCCATGAATACAGTAGGTGCATTGGTTAACCCAAAAGGCATAACTACAAATTCATAATGGCCATAAATAGTACTAAACATGGTCTTTGGAATTTCTGCTTCCTTTACATTCAGTTGATGGTACCCCGACCTCAAATCAATATTTGAGAAATAATGAGCTACCTAGACCTGATCAAAAAAATAATTGATATGAGGAAAATGATACTTATTCTTAACAATGATGTTATTAAATTCTCTATAATCAAAGAAAAGTCTCATTAAACCATCTTTCTTTTTAAAAAACAAGACAGGAGCACCCCATGGTGATGTGCTAGGTCGAATGAAACCTTTATTTAATAACTCCTGCAACAGCTTCTTTAACTCTAAAAGTTCAATTTGAGCCATTCGATATGTGGGTTTTGAAATTGGATTAGCATCAGGAACTAAGTCAATAGTACATTCAACTTCTCGGTCAAGTATAATACCAGGAAACTCATCAAGAAACACATCAAGGTACTCATTTACCACTGGCACATCATTAATCTGAATAGTTCATTTATTTTCAACAATATGTGCAAGGTAACATTCATTTCCATCTTTTACTAGTTTATCAGCTTCCTGATATGTTATCAATAGTAAGGGTTCTTTTTTGTATACAAATAGAAAATTATTCTGAAAACAAACCTCTTTAGCTCTGCAGTCAATCTTAGAATGATAAACAGAAAGCCAATCCATGCCTAATATAACATCAAACTCTACTAGAGTCCAAAAAATAAGGTTTGCAGGTAGTTTATTTCCACACACAAGGACATGAATGTTCTTATGTTTTCTTTTTGTCTCTACATTTCCTCTAGGTGTTTTCACCGTAAGTTAAATATTCATATCATGAGATGGAATTCCCAATTTACTAGAAAACTTCTCTGAAATCAAAGAGTGTGTATACCCTGAATCAAAAAACACATAGGCATTATCTGAACAAAGAAAATTGTACCTGATACAACTACATTTGATGGCCCAACATCTACAGAAGTAGTTGCAAAGGATTTCTCCACCCTTCTCCGCTTATAGTCTGGCTGATTTCCTTCAGTTGAGTTCTTTATTGGACAGTCATTTGCATAATCACCCATTTCATTACACTTAAAAAAATTTACTGACTGTAAATCATATTTTGTCCCACCATTACCCTAATATTTTTCAGTACAATTACGAGCCTTATGTCCCATTTTACCTCATAGGTGGAACTTAACGGAATTCAAAAGAAATTCCCCAACATGCTTTTTACCACAATTTTCACAAACCGTAAATTTAATTTTCTTACCATCAGACTTTTTTAAAGAGTTCTTCCCTTTATCCTTCCACCTCGACCTCTTATTCTATCATTTGTCAAAGAATACTTGATCATCAGCAAACTCCATTTCCACCTTCTCCACACAACGAAAAAGTTTTTCATAACTTTTGAACTCACAAGAAGCTAAAGCCCTTCGGTACATTGGCTTTAATCCTGAGTAAAAACAGTTGATTTTACTATCAAGATCTCGTATGAAATTTGGAGCATACCTTACCAGTCGAGTGAATTTTTCTTCATAAGTAGTCACTGAGTCATCCTCTTTCCTCAATTACAGGAATTTTTTTCCATTCTAAAAAGAACCACCTTAGGAAAATATTTCTCAAGAAACATACCTTTTAATTCATCTCAATCAAGAGAATCAATATCTTCACTATCCCTGATATTTTTCACCATCGACCACCACTAATCAGCTTCACCTTCAAAACAGTAAATAGCAAGACTAACCTTTTGATTTTATGAACAACCCATGACATCAGAAATCTTCTCCAGTGCTTTAATCCACCCTTTAGCTAGCACAGGGTCAGATGATCGTCTAAATTATGGGGGATGTTTCCTCATGAAATTCTCCACTACTGACATGTTCCTCTATGGTTGATCTGGCTGATCTCATACATGGATTTCACCACCATTTATAGCCTGATTCAGCTATTCTATCACTGCAACAAAATCTTCAGTTCTGATTCTGACCATCTCTGGTTGTTGATTTGGAAGTTTGTCTTCCTCCAGATGTCGTCCCAACATAGCTGCCCTATTTCCTCTACGGAAAACCATTCTTAACACAGAAATATCTTAGGTGAAGCTACATGGTAATCTGTAAATGCTATATTATTTCAAATATTAACATAAATTACATTATGGATATTAATTTAACAATACCCTAACTCCTAAAGTTATCTAAACTGAACTCTGATACCAACTATAAGGACCTTGTCTTAAACATTACATAATATTGAATTAAATGAATAATTCACATTGATGATCTTTTCAGGTTTAGAGTTTTAGAAAATTAGGACATAACTATTACATATCAAAATATTATAAGGTAGACATATCTACACAGTTTCCATTTTTTTCATAAAATAAAAATTCTGGAAATAAAAGATTCATCTCTAGTTCCATGTTTTAGACAACATGAATTTTCCTTGATCCCACCCTTGACCCTATTCATCTTTATATCCTTTGAATACATTTCAAAACGTGGGATGAGCATAAAAAGCACAGTAAGGGTTATAAAACATAGAATGAAAACATTTTTTCATAAATACATACAAAACATGAAATCATTTACTTACCTCTTGAAATCATAAGATTTATGTAAGACACAAAAAAATCATCAATCATAAAGGTAACTTTTGGCATCCATATCATACTTACATTGTAGCTATCACAGCTACATAAAGAGTTACTTTGGAATACCCATCACAGTATATTACCTAAATCTCTTAGGAGAAACATTCACGTTTACCTCTGTCATGTTACCCAATGCATTGGAGAGCTATCTCGGGCTCACCCGCCCTAGGTTTATCACGGAATCACTCGTATTCATAAATAATTCCCAAGAACCATACATGATCATAAAACATAACATAAGCATAAACGAAGGATAACATTTCCATATTGGAATAATAAAATATCATTTTCAGATATTGAAATAATAAATCCATTCTCAAAATCATTTTCAATACAAAAATATGTAAAAAGAGTAAATGGTATTTATTTTTTTTCCTTTTAAAAACATTATGTCTTGTTAAGGAAGCCTAAGATCAAATAATACTCATGGCAGAAAAAAGGCTGTTGTCACCGCTTACGTAAAAAAACATTCCTTTTTATCATTTAGTAAAACACTTTGTATAAAAAGATTCTCTTTGAATAAAATGAAAAGTCAAAGGGGTTTATACAGCATATAAAATAAACTCGTGTATAAAACTAAAAATGCCTCAATGAAAGGAGATTGAGACGAAGTCCCTTACCTTGTGTCTAACTTGACTCGATCGTTCTTTAATCTCTTGAATAATAAACTAAAGTTAATTTAAACTTGATTAAGAATATTTTTCAGTTTATTATTCCTTTTATATCACTTATTACCATGTTATAAACATTATGTAATCATTTAAGTTAATAATGTTCTTTTTGTCGATATTTGCTACTTGAGTCAAAAATGAACACCTTATATTAACAAGTTGTCCATGTGGTCAATATTCCGTTATATACAGAATTAAAATCATTATTTAGATATCATATATATCATATATATCCAATATATACATTTATTTATAATAGTACACAACATTTGGAGATAAGAAATGAAATGCACCGTTCATGGAGACGGTAAGTCGTACGTACGCATGAATGCTACTTTCATTTATATTTCTTATTTTAATGGAATTAAAACATAATTATACATATTTATACTATAATCACAGTCTAATATCATATATAATATCACTGACTTTATCCTTTATACATCCCACATAAGGCATTAACGAGTCACATAACTTTGAGGGGGCAGTAGTCTGCACTTCCTTAAATGAGATTATCGTATTTACCGACTAGGGAAACCATAAAGGTGTGCTATAAATGAAAAAAACAGAAGCATAAATAAAACATAAACATAATATATATCATATATAAATACATTTCCATCATAATGACCACCATGAGAGGCGGTAAGAGATAATTGAACAATCATCGTTTCGTGAGGCATTAGTTTTCCATCCACAGAAACAATATGTTCATCACCCATTAGATGGAGGTGTGTGTATCTGTTGTTCGAATCCTTCTCATAAAAACATCCTATTATATTGAGGATACTGGTGTTGTTACAAAATAAAGGAGTAAAAATAGTTTATGGGTTGGAGAAGTAAAATAGAAGATACCATTTTAAGAGAAATTGTTACCTTTATTTTGGGTAACTTCCTTTGGTTTGAACCAAAAGGACTTCTTGAAGTGCTTTCTGCCTAAGTTAAGGCTTCTAGGGGGAGGAGAGGGATGTAGGGAGATTAATTGGGCATATTTTGGATGATCCAAATAGCTTGAGAGGTGTGATGAATTGGTTATAAGTGGTCTCCTTTTATAAGGGGGAGGAGGGGCTCTTTAGGAAAGTGTGAAAGTATTATTTTATTATATAAATATATTCAGTTTTTAATGGTCCCAAAATAATTAAAGATGAATATAATATGACTCATGGTAGAAATAAAATCATCCAATCAGAATTTGACATTTTTTGGATATTATTTTAATCATTATAATCTTATTTATTTAAATGATTTATTAATGAGGTAAATACTGCATCATTATTATGTTATAAATAATTTAATTTATTTTTGTCTAAAAATTATAAAAAAATACCGTGATTTAGGTAATAATTTTAGAATTCCAATGAATATTTATAGTCTAAATTATGACTTATATAACACCATATAAAAATTAATTACTAAAATAAATTTTTTAATGTCAATTTTGTCTTTACATTAAATTAATTAATCTAAATTGTCATTATCACGCCCAAGTGGCTCAATGGGGCCCCAAATTCGACCCAAAGATGCCCATGGTCGTTAATAACTCAACCAATAATGTTTAGACAAGTGTTAAGGTAATTTTGAATTATTATAATATTTTTTTAACATTGAATTAACCTATTTACTTTTAACTGCGGTAAATAAAAGTCAAAAGTTACTATTCACAAAAAATTATTTTCATCGTAATGAATCACATTTTACTTCTTGATAAAAACCATGTATGTAGGATTTTTTAAATTCAATTCACAGAAGTGGTGAAATTTCATTTAAATCAAACATTCAGTTTTTTTAACTACCACTAAGTGGTTTCACTATTCATCAAAAATTGAAGTTTTCCAAAGAAATACCAAAAATTCAACCTAAGATATATTTTATATTCTGAATTCAAAAGTGATATCTATTTTTAAAAATTCAAAAAAAAATATGTGGAATTAATTAATTTTAAAATTAATTCCTGTTATCAAAACAAATTGCGTGTTTTTAAAAACAATAACTATCAAAAGATTGATACTTGTTTATGTCTAATTTCAAAGTGAAATTAATTCCAATGACCAAAATTGGATTAAATGCTAAAATTATATTCTAATTAAAATTTAAAACAAATTAATAATTTAATCTAACTATATAAATAATTTATATTAAAACATTTTTTTGAATTAAAATACAATATTTTTCACTATTCATTAAAAATGAACATTATCGGAAAAATTCCAAACAATTTCCACAAAGTAAATTTTGACGTTCCAATTATAAATAAGGATTATATTTGGTCATATAGAATGTATTAAAGTAACCAAAACTAGATTTAATGAGGGTTCTCCATTAAAAGGTGATAAATCGGCCTTTTAATATAAATTATGCTTAAAATTAGATTAATTCTCAATTTAAGCCTCTAAAATTTATTACATAAATGTAAATACATTTAAAAAACATGTATAATCATATTTTATTTAGTTTTGTTAATTCCCTCCAATAAAACGGCTAGGAGTTAACTACCTTTTAAAATAATAATATTATATTATTAGTGTGCAATATAAGATTTCAAAGAAACTCGTTTTTTCATATAGGCTATGCTATCGAACATAGAAACCCTTTTAAAGTAAAATTAATATATAATTCACAAATTATAATAAATATGAAATATGTCTTATTCTTCATTTACTTGGTATGTTACAACCCAGGTGAGACGTTACAAACTATGATCAAAGGGGATTCTTTTATACTGATTTATTATTTGATAAAGGTAGACAAGATACATGGATGTGTTGATCTATGGTAATGATTTCATGCATGGGAGTAGATAACCCATTTCTGATTAAAACGTCAAGTTCCCTAGTTGGGATTGCAGTTCATAATTTTTTACGGCTATAATGGTGTTTTATCTCAACTTAGGTGTTACACATGTTTTATAATGTTTATTTTTGTAATATTTTACTCATTTGTTGGTATAGCATGATAGTTGAGTATGCATAAATAATTTTAAGCACATTGGGATTTATATGAAATGCATCGTGATGGGAATGAATGGGAAATCATGTGGTGGTGAGTCTCATTGAGTATAGAACATGCATTTTGGATATTGATATGATTTTCTATTTCTATATGGTTTTAAAATAATAGTTCCTCATAAATAATTTGAATTTTTTAATTTGAAATATGTAAATTAAATGGTTAAAATCGATTCAAATGGGATGTTTTTAATTGGGAGTTTGGTTTTTCTTGAGTTAGTCATGGCCCTAAAAGGGGATGGTTGAGAGTAGTGATAGTATTTTGGTTATAACCAATTGGATAGTGTATGTAGAGTGGTATATTGTGGATAGTTTTGAAACTTAGTTTAAATTGTATATTATGTACCATGAGATGTGTTTTTTCATTCTTGAGGAATGTTATCGTGATCACAGTTATTGGTAGGTCAATAGGAGGGAATTTTTTATAATGCTCATTTGACAGTGGGGACAGAACCCCCGTTTTATGTATTTGATAGGTTTTAAGATCAGTTCTATGTTAATTTTTATTGTTTTATGAAATTTACGGAAGGAGGCAAAATGTGGGGTACGCTGAGTATGTTTGATCTGACTAGATAGTTCTACATGTAGCATCCTATGACATTCACCGAAGAGGGTGGACCTGAGGTAGTTGAGTTCTGGATTGAATCTATCCTGATGATTATATATCACATAAAGACTCCTCTAGAGAAATGGTTCAAGTTATAAGCTTATATTTTATGAGGACCAGTGAACCAATTTTGGGATACTTAAGCTCAGAATCATAATTTTTAAGGTATGCTATGTAAAGACATCCATCAGAAGTTCCTAGAACCACATTACCCTAGAGACCCTATAGAAAAATAGAGATGTAGAGTTTTTGGTTGGCCTACAGGACTATGTCATTTATGGATTATTGAATCCACTTGACTAACTAGTATCATTTTTTTAAATCATTTATCGGTGATATAAAAGCTATGGTGAAATTTTTTTAGGATGGTATTAAATATGAGATCACGTCTCCAGTTAATATCTTTCATTTGATGACGTTTGTTGAGGTAGTGAATCAAAATATTATATATGAGGGGAAGATGAAGGTTGAATCAATTAGTTGATAAATAGTTTCAATTGGGTGATCTAGTGGTATGTATTCTTATAGTATGGACCATCGTTATAAGAACTTCCACTACTATGGTAGTAGGTAGAGTATCCGTGAAAGAGGATAATCCTATCAGGGAATTGATTGAGTGTTCTACTATCTTTATAGAAAACACGGTCACATGTGTAGTCAGTGAATTTGACCACCAGTGGTGTGTCGATCTTACAGATATATGGGGAATATATACAAATTATATAGGAATCCTCAATAAATGGAATGTGATGGAGGAACTTTTCTGATACAAAGCACAAGAAGGGGATCATCTACCCTATATTAGTGTCGTATTTAGAGTTCCATCGGCCATGAAAGTTTTTGCGGTGGACATGATACTTCAAAAAATAGTTTTTATATCATTAGGGTAGTGATACACATCACACTCTGATATGAGCCCAAGGTAGAGGAACCATTCACCTGCATACAGTTGAACATGCACCTGGTGGTAGTGAAGCTAGACCATCGACTGTGTGCGGTATTAGTCTTGAATATTATATGCCTTATAGTGATTTATTTGACATGTTATATTCACATTATTTTATATATTCACGGTTTGTGGATGGTTTGGATCAAACGGTGGAGTTTATGTATGTAGTTATGTCGATCAACCCACCATTAGGGGTGATATCTGAGGGTATCAGATATTTTAAGTAGTGTCCCCATGAAATTGGTGGGTTCCATCTCCTTTGGGACTAATTCATTATTTAGATGTTGGTTTTTGACATGATATTGTAAATAGAATTGATGGTTTCAAATCAAGATCATATTTATTGTCACAATTGAAGAAATACCTTCTCACCTCCTGAGGGTGACACTTATGTTCATCAATGATAGTGTGATATCTTAGTAGGCTATGAAAGGCAATTATGTCAATATATAGGTGACCTCATCACTCAGTTTGTGATTCAAATGATTCATGATGAAGTTGGGGAGCATGATTTCTATCCTCCAATAGTGGATCAGTTTCAGTATGTGTTCCCTAAGGAGTTATCAAGACTATCAACTAAGATAGAGGTAGGGTTTATGACTGAGTTTATAAGAAGAGATAAGAAAATTTATAATTTTCCTAATATAATGGAATTTGTTAAACATTAAGAGATTAAGACACATTTGAAGGAAATTTATGATAAAGGGTTCATTTGTATGACCACATCACCAATGGGTCCTCTAATTTTATTCTCTAAGAAGTGTGATAGAACATTAAATTTGTGTGTTAATTATTAGTAGTTTAACTAGATGAATATGAATAATTGATATCCACTTCTAGGTATCGATGATATTTTTGAAAAGATTAAGGGATCCTATGTATTATCCAAGATTGATTTTAGATTAGGGTTTCATCAGTAGAGGGTTTGACCTTCAAAAATAACATGAACCACCTTTAGAAGCATGTATGGATTTTATGGTTTAGTATTTATGTTGTTTGGTTTAAGGAATTATCATGTTGTGTTTATGGCCATGATGAACTTAATATTTCACCCTTATGTGGAATAGTTTTATGTTTTATTTGTTGATGAAATATTAGTTTCTCTCTAACATGATATGTTCCTTCCAGACATCGTTGTATCATCCGGAGTAGACTGAGAGAGCATAGGCTATATGCTATAATATATAAGATTAAATTCTACATAAAACTAGAATGTGTTCGTTTATAAATGATAATTTAAAATCTTAATTATTATTTTTATCATGGTAATCTATTTTTAATTTTTAGTGATTAAATGATTATCATAAATTATTACATAATGCAGATACAATTCTTCTAAAAGCAGTAGAAAATTTATGTAAATGATTTTAAAAATAGTAAAATTAATATTATTTTAAATGAGTTATAGTTCCATTTGATTTTTATAGATGAATATAACATATTAAGGATGTTTTAAGGGATTAAATTCAAATTAAATTACTACCATGTTGTATATAATGTCATATTAATTGAATTGAGTCAAAAAATATTATTGATATTTTATAAAAAATAATATTTTATTAAATTATTTAAAAATAGTAAAATTTTTGAAAGATTAATTTTAAGATTTAAAATTGTCTAAAAAGAAATCCATTCACCATTTTCGAGCCAATTTTTACCTTTTAAGTAAAATTATAACACTTTAATATTAAATTATTTGTAACTTCAGTTAAGGTTAAAATGATTAACGAAGGTTTTATTCAAAAATATAACATTTAAATTGATTTATAAACCAATAAAATTTGATTTGATGATTATATTAGGTTAATATCCTCCATATATTATAATTAAGGTAATTGTTTAACCACTTCTCCATGAATGTAACATTATTATATTTCAATATTTTGGAAAATTACAAGATTATTCCTCCCCTTCCTTATAAAAGGATACACATTCTCTATATTCTTTACACCTCCATCAGCCATCTAGATCAAACATAACATACTCATTTCTCTTTTAACCTCCCATATCCAAGAATTATGGGTTTTTATATTTTTAAAATATCATTAAAGGGGTCCATAAGAAGGTATCTAAAGAAGGTATACTGAAGAAGAGGTTATTTTCTTACCCAGCATATTTCAAATTATTTCTTTTATATACCACCTATGTTAGGTCCAAAAGGGTCCTAGAAACATTGAGAAGGGGTGAATAAGGGTATATATATTATTTTTTATGTAATTCATTCCCTAATGGATCTTTACCTATTTATTATAATTCTCACTTTGTTTTCACTTGAGTGTTTATGCCAATCATATTCATTCCTTATTTATATAATGATGATGCTTCAAAGTAATGCAAGAAAGCAAGCACATGAGAACAAATATTTTTACATGGTTCTCCCTCATTGGGATACATCCACGGAGAATACAGTGCCAATGTGTCAATCTATCCAAATCCACTAAGGATCACTACAAAAAATGGTGGTTTAGTCTAGATCACCTCTATTACTAGGCTCACTTCCTTTACAAGGTTTAGGTTCAGCTCAATACTTTCCCATGGGTCACTCTCTATGTCTCTTTCATTGGATCACTACTGGTGAAAATAATCATCATCTTCCTCTTCATTTTCTCACTTCTCTTGGAAGGGATCCACTCAGTGTTTATGGAAATGTAGGTCCCTTAATTATTACTAATGAACACATCCTCAATTATATATGGATACTCTATTGAAGTTCCACTTTCATCCAATTTATGAATACCACATTACCACAGTTCACTAAGAAATACCTTTTAAAACACTTTTGTGATGCTCACTGCATTCATAAATCTCCTTCTTTCACAGAGAAAAGATAGCCTTTTAAATGTACCTTCCATTCGCAAAGCTTAAATTGCCTTTGTGAAGAAACTTACCTTTGAAAATCTCAATTAGAATTCATGAAGCACAAAACATTCAATTGGATTTTTATATCCTTTGTGAACTCCCTTACTTTCTCTTGAACCACCTTTACAAATAACCTTCACGAATCTTGAGCCATAAGAACTTCATTTAAGTCTTGATGGTTTTATGAAGGGTTAGAGGCCTATTTATAGGAATTTCCCCCAATTCTATAATCTTTTATCCATGTCATAACCATTTCTTAATGATCCATCATTTTATTCACGATTCTCCTAGTCTCACAATACTCCAAGAAAATTTACCGTTTTCAGTGGTCATCGTAACCGATGAGATCACCGTAAAATTCTTTGTACATTAAAAAATCCACCTTCACAAACGTAATTGTTTGTGAAACTCATTTATTTGTCATGTTTTTATAATTATTTCATTTAAAATAACTTTCCACAATGCTATCCAAACTCCAAATTTTGGACATAAAAAAATTGGAAAACACTGGGAAACAGCGTCACCTTGTGTATGCAATTTTTAGTACCACTTATAGGGAATCCATTCCTTTATATTGGATCATTTCCAACATATCATGTCCAAAATATCTCTATAATCCCTAACTTATCATGGAAATAGGCTTTGTCAACAAACAAAATCATCCAAATAATTTTGCAATGATACATTGAGGGGTTTTTTCCCAACAACCTCAAAATAATTAGTATTCATCATAAAATAATAAATTAATTATAATAAATATACATAGAATTTATTATTATTATGTAACCACAATTATACTCTCTCTCTTCAATTAAATAGTAAGTGAAAGTATCGCTTGTGCGTATGTGTGGATTATCACCTCCATTTAGCGACACAATTTGTTTTCCATCACCATCATTCGTAGAGGTTATTTATTAGGGGTTTAAATATTATATATTATATTTATGATATAATTATGATTAAATAATTAAAATTTCTTATCTACCTTAATACATTAACATTTATTGTAATACGATAATGTCGCTTTTCTGTACGTGTGGACTATAACCTCTATGAAGCAATGTTATTCGTTTTTCATTTATAAATTAAATGGATGGTAATAAAGATATATTTAATGAATATATATGATATGTATGATTTAATAATTATATATTAATGTTTAATTATAATTTTAATTTCATTCATTTCATCTATAAAAAAGTTAAAATAATGTTCATGCATATATATAGTCTACCATCTCCATGAAAAATGTAATTGATTTTTATATCTATATATTTTAGGGATTATTATAAATATATATATAATTAAGATATATGAAATTTATATCATGATTAAAATTTAATATATTATGGAACCATGATCATAGTACAGGTACCGGAACTGTTGAACCAAATATTACCTAGAAAACAAAACAGCTAATACCCGGAAATAGTTATTTTAATAAGGAAATATTAATAAATGGGTGTTGAAATGTAATAATTAGAAAATATATTATAATATAAACTTGAAAATTATTATATAATATAATTATAATAAATTTAAATTTATTATATGGGTGTTTAGAGTTTGTTCAAATCATTTTAAAATTGAGGTAACATATTTCTTGTCTCACTTTTATTTCATGGAGACATATGTCATATTCACCACTTTCTTCTTTAGTGTTATATATATACTACAAATTAATATATTTTATTATTTCTATCATGAAAATTATTTGGATTTAAAAATACATATAATTTTCTCTATTTCATTGTTTTTTATTCAGAAATTACCAAATTGTTAAGAGTTTATCATCTCAAATTTTTTTACTTGTGATAGACATTATGATATGCACCTATCTTCTTTTATGAGCTGTATATTTAGCCCATTTGAAATATTTTATTATGAATATTATTATGATCATGATAAAAATATTTTAGTTTATTTTTATTTTATTATTTCATGAGGATTATGATTCTAAAGTTTCCAAAGTGGTAAGGGATTTATTTGATAATATCATCATTTATCAAGATTATTTTTTATTAAGATTAAAATATTGAACTTTTATGAAATATATCTCAATAATACCTTGAATTTTATTATACTTTAGTTATTTATATAGAATATATTTTTTCCATTCATTTTCCTCTCTTTAATAACTCAAGAATCTGAAAGAAATGTTTAGGGAAAACATATGTTGTTTCTCTCTTCAGTAAAAAATCCTTTCTCTTCCATGTCTATGATATATAAAAATTATTTCAAAAATGTTTTCAATGTTATTATTTTATTTATAAAATAATTTTTTTCCTATTTTTTACTTTTTAAGAACATTTTAAAATCAGCATTCTTTTCGTTTTCCAAAAGATATACTCTTCGTTTTTTACCAAAAGTGTAAAGGGAATCATTATTAAAACATACATCATATGAATATAATATCATTCCATCATGATCGCTTAATGATTTGATGCTTTCATTAAAATTTTCCAAGTTTATTTTCAAATAATTTTTTTTTTAATATTTAGGAAATTTTTAAATTTTAAATAAGTGATTTCAAAATTTTAAATTTTTTTTCCACAATAAAGTTTCCAATGACCTTTTAAAGTATTTTTTCATCTATGATAACATTCATTGATGTTAATTATAATTTACTAGGGATATGATCTAATGATACCAACCACATTAATTGTTTTGATGTATTTTAATAAAGATGATTTAATAATGATTCAATGAAACCAATTTCTTTGCCATGGGTAAAATATGTTATGATGGAACCTTTATGAAAATAATTTCTTTTTCACAGGTAATGCTATGGTGAAATGATGTAATTTTCATGAAACTCATTTACTCTCTATGGGTTATGTTATGGTGAATGTTTTATGATCTTGTGACACAAATATATATTATTTTCACTATATGTTGGGTGGTATTGGAATTATATAGCCCTCCAATGAACTGGGTAAATATAGATATCTCATGAGATAATAAGGAATGGAATGTGGAGTGAACATAGTTCAACAAGGGACTTTGTCCACTATGATACTCATGGGAAGGAACCTTGAGTAAGGATATAATGGAATGGGGAGTGAAACCAATCCATTATGATATTATTTTCAATGGGCCTTAACTACTATGAAAATAATTTTTAAATATTATTTTTATTCTACACAACATATGCTTTATGACAATGTTACTCTCTCATTACTCATAGTATTTTATTAAAAAAATTATAAATTATAAAAGGAATGTTTTTTTCCAAGACTCATAATTATGATCTATAGATACCCAAATCTTGACGTACATGGACAATACATTATTTTTGCAGAATACTTAATACATAACAAAAATAGACACACAAAGACCGTAATAGTTTAGTGTCTTTGGAAACTCAGAATATAATCTTCTAATCGTGGTGAAAGATCTTCAACATCTCCCATAAAGATCTTCCCTTTTTTTTTAATTACCTAAAACCTTTCTTTATATCCTGGGGAAAAGAAAACATAAAAGGGGTGAGCTCAAATTCCCAGTAGGGGTCAACATAGAGAACATAAAACAATCCATAAACATTTGAATGCAAAAACTAGAACATAAAATCTAAACATCAAAATCTTGAGCAAAGACATGAATATTGGAAGTATGTAAGGCATATATCATAAGGGAACATCAATAATGATAAAATACCATGGTAATAAAACATTTAATTGTGGAAACCATTAAGCACATGTTATTATTTTCATAGTAGCCAAGGCATTGCTTCCAAGACCATCTTAGTGGACAAAGTCCCTTTCTGAATCGAGTTCACTCCTCGTTTCAATCCTGTAACACAGAACTGGATTAAATTACCGTTCCATCCATGTCTATCTCATGAGATATAAATCTTTACCCAATGCATTGGAGGAAGATATAGGTCCCACCCATCTCATAATGAAATCATTATTACTTGTTCCACAAAATAAACATACATCATTCATAATAACCCAACGAATAAAATGGGTTTCATAAACATCATCCCATAATCACATAATCCATATAAAATAAATGGATATAATTTCATAATAAGAAAAGTGAAACCATGTAAATTATAGAGAACTGATACTTGAAACATACACATATGAATTAATGTCATCTTAGATGAAAAATGGTCTTGATAAAACACTTGAAATAAATTCTTGAGGAAAATATCCTTTCTTCTTCAAAATCATTTTCTTTTCGCAAAATGTCCTACAATTTTAAAAGAAAATTATTTTGTTGAAAATAGTCATGAATTATTTTGGAGGAAGCTTCATGAAAATAAGTCTTCATAAAACCGTAAAAATCCTATCATGTCGTATATGTTAAAAAAAACATTCTTCTCATACTTTTATTGGAAAATCCAAAAAGTACGTCGTAACGTAAACAAAAGAAATAATCCTTACATACTATGTAGTAAAAGTAAAAATGGGTAAAAAGAACATTAAAAATACATAAAAACATTTTTAGAAAACATGGAATTGGATGATAACAATAACCCCAGTAAATACTTTCGTATAATCAATCTCGGATAAAAATGAGATTGGCAAAATTATCCCTTACCTTAGGTCTGATATGCATCGTACGTTTCCCAACCTCCTGTATAATGATTTAAATAATGTCATTGACTTATAACAGAATAATATTCATTGTTATGATATCATAAATGGTTCACTTATGACTTTAGATTACCCATTCTTTTGTAAGTTCCATGTTAAAGCAGCGTTTTGGGTTAAATCGTTTTATTTATCGTACGTGTTTGGACTTGTTGTTCTTGATATTATTACTTATATCATGATTTACTTAATTTCAGAATGTAAAACATGATTTATATATAATATATATTCATTATATACATATATATATATGATAGATCTATTAAATGAAATGAAATACACCGTTCATGGAGATGGTAGGCCGTACGTACGCATGAACGCTGTTTTCGTTTCCTTATTGAATTGAATGAAATTAAGTAGATGACATACATATATATACACATAAATCCAGTATCATTATTATTTCATATATTTCATGATTACTTATTATATATACATTATAATCATTCATCAATAGTTAACATGGAGAATGAATCTCATCGCGTCGTGGAGACGGTAGTCCGTACGTAAGCACGAGCAATGATATCATTCCCATGATCGTGGAATTGCATTGAAGTGTATTTATAATATTTCTGAATCAATAACACTTTTCAATAATCATATATAGTTATTTATTTACACCATTATACCCATCAAAGTAAGGTGGTGGTTGAAAACAGACTGCACCACGGCGTGGAGACGGTATTCTGTACGTACGCACGCGCGGTGATTTCGTTTTCCGTAAGATGGATAGATGGAGAAATGGTGTTGTTTCATACTTATAATAAAATTTCAGTATATGAGTGATACTTATGTTATTACTTCATAATGAAACAACTAAATAAGAAGAAGTAGAAGAAGAAATAAAGTTGAAAGAATCAGTAACGGATATTACCTCTCCTTTCGACACACCTTTTTGAAATTTTATCTTAGGGCACTAATATTGGTCTTTGAAGAGGACCATAACCTCTAGGATGTTTATAGGGAAGTGGAGAAGATAAATTGTCAGGTTTTGGCTGAGCTTGAAGGCTCAAAGTGGTTTGAGGAAGAGAGGGAGTATGTTCCCTTTTATAAGGGAGGAGAGGGGCACCTTTGGAAAAACTAAAAATATTATTTTATTATAAAGTCATATTCGGTTTTTAATAGCTCCAAATTTATTTATTTCTAAGCTAAGGTAGGAATGGTTCGTAATCCTCTCATCCAATAGAATTTAGACAAGTTTAGGTTTCTATTTTAACCATATCATTTAGATTTAACTTTAAGTTAAATAATTTTACTTTTACCACGTCTTCTTGTTTTCTTAAACTATAAGGTTAATAAACATACTATAACAAGCCAAACGAACCCCAAGTTGTTTATTATTAATATATATAACCTTATCTAATCCATTTGGACGAACCTTAGATTTTTAGGAATAAAATAACAATTAATAATATAATATTTGTTTTAAAAACTATTTTATGTCAATTTTGACATTATTTGGTAATTGATTTTTTTGAAAATCATAATAGAAATATTAGTTATAATAAAGTTAATAAAATAAATAATAACATGTCATATTAACCTAGAAAATTATTTTAATTCATATAAAGTCTCATATTACATTTATTTGGGTATTTATAACATCAATTATGTTAATATTTCATTAATAATATAATTACTGTATCATCATTGTTTCATAAATAAATTAAATTATTTAAAGTCTAAAAATTACAAATAAAATACCATTATGCAGGAAATATTTTTATCTTTCTAATTAGTATTTATAGTCTAATTTATCTTTTGTATAACTCTATATTAAAAATGTTTTAATTATTAAACTTTGATTTTAACTATTTTAACTATTCATTAAATAAAATAATATTAAATGTCCTAATCTAATCCAAGTGGGCCTAAATGGTCATATTTTATTCCTAAGGTTTTTTTTGGCCGAATTACACTTATTCAATAGAATTAGGACATGTGTTAGGGTAATAATAATATCATTTTTACCCTTAATTACCCTATTTACTTTTAACCATGGTAAAAAAAAGTAAAAAGTTACTATTCACCAAAAATTATTTTCATCTCCTGGAACCACATTTTAATCCTTGAAATCAACTGTGTCTCTCAGAATTTTGAAATTCCACTCACAGAAGCGGTAAAATTATGTTTTATGAAAATTTGCAAATTCTCCTAGGAGGTGGGTAAAAGACGGTGAAAAGTTCAATAAAATTTCTATATATCTAAAATTATTATAAAATGACTCCAATTAATTTCATTGAAATTATATAGGTATTATGTATCAATTTTGACCTAAAATAAATTAAAATAAAATAAATAATTATTTAAATAAAAAGTTGGTTTTTAAATAGTAACCCAGTGTTTTCACTATTCATCAAAAATTGAAAGTTTTCATAAAAATACCAAAAATTCACCCTAGGATAATTTTGATATTTTGAATCCAAAAATGAAGTCCATATTGAAAGATAAAATTTATAAAATTTCAAAAAAGTGGGTATTACTATTCTTAACCGCTAGTTTATATAACATAGCGTAGTTTAGCGAAACTCGGTATTGCGTACAACACACGCTATCGTGAAAGGTCGTGATTGCGTGTAATGCAAGCCAAGTCAGGGATGCGTGTTGTGAAATCTCCTTTTGGTGTAGCATACAACACAATACATTAATGAAATTAAAAAATAATTTAAAATATTAGGGTGTTACATTCTACCCCCCTTAAAATGAATTTCGCCCTCGAAATTCGTCGGGGTTATAAATGGTTTACTACTCGAAAGATTCTTTAATAGAAACCCACATCGTAAAAAGGAATACCAAAACTTGACTTTAAAAACTAATGTATGAAACTTAACAGTTACCCAAATTAACTAATCATTGGGATTCCACATAAGAGAACATAGTTGAAAATATGGATATGGAAGAGAAATCTAACCATGAAGTTCTGATGGAGAGTGGTAGAGAACATGGCTATGAAAAAGAAAACAATCACAAATCCATAAATTTGTGACGATCTAGGGTACCATCTGATTCATCATATATAAGGGCACTAGGACAACATTTTTTTGGTTTTTAAGATCATTTCCCTAAAGTTGGAGAATTAGAATAAATACTTACTTTATTTTGGTATAATCTTACCGTTGTTCATGCCTTGAACAATTTCCACTTCATCTCTTTAAGAAATCAAGTTGAATTTGTCTTTTGCGAAGTTTTAGCAGATCATGTGATAAAATGATAAGTCATTCCATCTGTCTCAAACAGAAGTTAGCAAAAGTTATATACATAATTCCAAATATGGTGATATTAATCATATATGGACTTATACTTCATCTATCATCCTGCATAATAAAATAAAACTAGTTTCTACTAACAAGGGACTTCCTGTAGTCTAGTGGTAAGACTTAAAGGCTTGTCGCACTTCGGTTGTGGGTTTGATTCCCACAGCCCTGTCCGACGTGACGGGTTGTCGCTCATTCTACAGGTTGTCCTTTTTTTCTAAAAATACAATACTAACTTATGTCCAGCATAATCCATTACAATATTTAGGCTTATCTATAATATTGCAGTTCATTATCATATTATAGTGAAAACGATTACCAGAGATTTCATGTAACAAGCATGTTAATACCATCGTTAATCCCCATATATCATAAGATTTGTCATGTTGGTCACATTCCAAACATCTGAAGGCCTTAATCATTTATTCTCTTGAAAAATGAATACCCATTGAATCTTAGTGAAAACATGAGTGTTGTCAAAAGTTAACTCATTCCACATACCAAAACCCCAAAATTCTATATACTCAAACCATGATATAACTATTTCCTTATATCAGTCATGAGCTCATGAATACTGTCAAACATTTCATTTTCTCCTTATCCCTTCATTATGCGCATATCATCTTCTTTCCAAAAATATCTCAATCACTTTCCATGGTTACCGGTACCATAAAATTATTGAAAACCACAATAAACCAATACATAAATATTCTAATATTCCATGATACTATATACAACATTATTTTGAAATCCCATTACATAAACACTAAATCATTCCACCACATCGTTGTCATATTAAAAATCGCCAATAGTTATCTCATGTGACTTCCCTTTGTTTTTTGCCTTAAGTGGTTGATCAGGTCGATCATCATTAA
This sequence comes from Viscum album, assembly GCA_963277665.1. NCBI lineage: Eukaryota > Viridiplantae > Streptophyta > Magnoliopsida > Santalales > Viscaceae > Viscum > Viscum album. The sequence continues at coordinate 1,381,830,836 of OY728127.1, forward strand.
CCCTTGGATTAGGCCACTGATTAGCATAATTCCCCATTTCATTGCACTTTAAGCATTGAAGGGTTGGTGATGCATTCTCTGCAGTCTTTTCATTATTCACATCATTAGAAACCCTTTTTTCATTACTTTGATACTCAGCTGCTCGATGACCTTCTTTTCCACACTTAAAACATTTTCTAGTCCCTTTAAGACAATCTCCACCATGCTTTTTTCCACACTTTGAGCATAAGGAAACATTAATCTTCTTTTCACCATTATTCTGAGATTTCTCCTTGAACTCCATTTTTCGTTTCTTGTCAAAACCATGAGATGGATATGTAACACCAACTTCCATTTCTACCTTGATAGCACAACACACAATTTCTTCATAGCTATTGAAGTCTCTTATAGCTAATTCCCTTCGAAAATTTGGTTTTAAGCCACTGGAGAATCGATCAACTTTACTTTCAGGTTGGATTATAAATCCAGATTCATACCTTGCAAGCCTTGTAAAATTCGCTTCGTATATACCAACAGATTCATCATCGTTTTGTTTTAGTTCAAGAAACTCCTTATCCATCTTTGTTATAAGAATACGAGGGAAGTACTTATTGAAAAATAAGTTCTTGAACTCGTCCCATTCCATGGACTTAATTTCATCTCTTGGCCTCGTATTCTTGATAAGATTCCACCATTGATCAGCTTCACCTTCCAAACGATATACTCCTAAGATGACTTTATCATGTTCAGAACATTGATGAACTGAAAATATCTTTTCAGTGGTACTGATCCATTGTTCAGCAACAAGTGGATCATTAGACCCACTGAAAGAAGGTGGACGTTTCCTTATGAAGGACTCAATAGAATATTGTTCCCTTCACTGCTCATTTAGAAGTGCAGAATGATTCATAGCTTGTGTAAGTATAGAAATAAGATTTTTCACTCCATCTCCCATAACATTTATTTTTTCAGGAGTAAAATCATTGCATTTTCCATTACATTGATCAACACGGTTCCTTCGGGTTTCAGCCATCGTCTAAAACCCAAAAATAATAGTGTGAGAGGAAAAAATCATGCTAGGGAAAACAACATAATAAAGGGGGAGTACCTTCAATATCTAACATCTTAGGTTTAATTCTAAGATCATTACCGTAATTATAGGACTATAACCTATACGTATACTTAACCTTAGGGAAATCCCTAGACATCCCTTAGAAATATCTCTAGGGATCTCACTAAAGTTCTCGCATCCTAGTTTCCAAAGGTTGACTAAACCTTTCCTCTAATACCAACTGTAGAGACCCAAATATTGACGTACATGGACATTACATTAGTTTTGCAGAATACTTAATACATACCAAAAACAGACACACAAGGACCGTAATAGTTTAGTGTCTTTGGAAACTCGGAATATAATCTTCTAATCGTGGTGAAAGATCTTCAACATCTCCTATAAATATCTTCCCCTTTTCTTCTTACCTAAAAACTTTCTCTATATCATGGGTAAAAGAAAACATAAAAGGGGTGAGCTCAAATGCCCAGTAAGGGTAAACATAGAGAACATAAAACAATCCATAAACATTTGAATACAAAAACTTGAACATAAAATCTAAACATCAAAATCTTGAGCAAAGACATGAATTTTGGAAGTACGTAAGGAATATATCATAAGGGAACATCAATCATGATAAAATAGAATGGGAATAAAACATGTAATTGTGGCAACCATTAATCACATGTTATGATTTCCATAGTTTCCAAGGCATTGCTTCCAAGACCATCTTCATAGACAAAGTCCCTTTTTGAATCGAGTTCACTCCTCGTTTCAGTCCTGTAACACTGAACCGGATTAACTTACCATTTCAGTCATGTCTATCTAATGAGATATAAATATTTAACTAGTGCATTGGAGGGAGATATAGGTCCCACCCATCTCATAATGAAATCATTTTTACTTGTTCCACAAAATAAACATACATCATTCATAATAACCCAACGAATAAAATGGGTTTCATAAACATCATCCCATCATCACATAATCCATATAAAAGAAATGGATATAATTTCATAATAAGAAAAGTGAAACCATGTAAATCATAGAGAACTGATACATGAAACATAAACATATGAATTAATGTCATCATATATGAAAAATGGTTTTGATAAAACACTTGAAATAAATTCTTGAGGAAAATATCCTTTCTTCTTCAAAATCATTTTCTTTTAAAAAAATGTCATGAAATTATAAAAGAAAAGGATTTTTTTGAAAATATTCATGAAATATTTTCGAGGAAGCTTCAAGAAAATAAATCTTTATAAAACCATAAAAATCCTTTCATGTCGTATACGTTAAAAAACATTCTTCTCGTACTTTTGTCGGAAAAGCTAAAAAGTACCTCGTAACGTAAACAAAAGAAAGATTCATTAAATAATATGTAGTAAAAGTAAAAATGGGTAAAAAGGACATTAAATATACATAAAAACATTTTTATAAAACATGGGCATGGACGATAACAATAACCCTAGTAAATACTTACGTATAAGCAATCTCGGATAAAAATGAGATTTGAAAAAATTATCCCTTACCTTAGGTCTGATATGCTTCGTACGTTTCCGAACCTCCTATATAATGATTTAAATAATGTCATTGAATTATTACAGAATAATATTCATTGTTATGATATCATATATGGTTCACTTATGACTTTATATTACCCATTCTTTTGTAAGTTCCATGTTAAAGCAGCGTTTTGGGTTAAATCGTTTTATTTATCGTACGTGTTTGGACTTGTTGTTCTTGATATTATTACTTATATCCTGATTTACTTAATTCCATAATTTAAAACATGATTTATATATAATATATATTCAGTATATACATATATATATATATGATAGATCGATTAAATGAAATGAAATACACCGTTCATGGAGACGGTAGGCCGTACGTACGCATGAATGCTGTTTTCATTTCCTTATTGAATTTAATGAGATTAAGTAGATGAAATACATATATATACACATAAATCAAGTATCATTATTATGTCATATATTTCATGATTACTTATTATATATACTTTATAATCATTCATTAATGGTTAACATGGAGAATGAATCTCATCGCGTCGTGGAGACGGTAGTCTGTTCGTAAGCACGAGCGACGATATCATTCCCATGATCGTGGAATTCCATTGAAGTGTATGTATAATATTTCAGAATCAATATCACTTTCAAATAATCATATATAGTTATTTATCTTCACCATTATACCCATCAAAGTAAGGTGGTGGTCGAAAACAGATTACACCACGGCGTGGAGACGGTATTCCGTACGTACGCACGCGCGATGATTTTGTTTTCTGTAGGATTGATAGATGGTGAAATGGGGTTGTTTCATACTTATAATAACATATAATTATATTAGTGATACTAATTTTATTACTTCATAATGAAACAACTAAATAAGAAGAAGTAGAAGAAGAAATAAAGTTGAAAGAATCGGTAACGGATATTACCTCTTCTTTCGACACGACTTTTTGAAATTTTATCTTAGGGCACTAAGATTGGTCTTTGAAGAATACCAGAACCTCTAGGATGTTTCTAGGGAAGTGTAGAAGAGAAATTGGCAGGGTTTGGCCGAGCTTGAAGGCTAAAAGTGGTGTGAGGAAGAGAGGGAGGAGGTTCCCTTTTATAAGGGAGGAGAGGGGCACCTTTGGAAAAACCAAAAATATTATTTTATTATAAAGTAATATTCGGTTTTTAATAGCTCCAAATTGATTTATTTAGAAGCTAAGGTGGTTATGGGTCGAAAACCTCTCATCCAATAGAATTTAGAGAAGTTTATGTTTCTATTTTAACCTTATCATTTAAATTTAACTTTAAGTTAAATAATTTTACTTTTACCGCGTCTTCTTGTTTTCTTACACTATAAGGTTAATAAACTTCCTATAACAAGCCAAAAAAAACCCCAAGTTGTTTATTATTAATATATATAACCTTATATAATCCATTTTTACAATCCTTATATTTTTATGAATAAAATAACAATTAATAATATAATATTTTTTAAAAACAACTATTTTATGTCAATTTTGACATTATTTGGTAATTGATTTTTGCGAAAATCATAACAGAAATATTAGTTCGAAAAAAGTTAATAAACTCAATAATAACATGTCATATTAACCTATAAAATTATTGGAATTCATAAAAATTCTCATATTACATTTATTTGGGTATTCAAAACATCAATTATGTTAATATTTCATTAATAATATAATTACTACATCATCATTGTGTCATAAATAAATTAAATTATTTAAAGTCTAAAAATTACAAATAAAATACCATTATGTAGGAAATATTTTTATATTTCTAATGAGTATTTATAGTCGAATTTATCTTTTTAATAACTCTATATTAAAAATGTTTTAGTTATTAAACTTTGATTTTAACTATTTTAACTATTCTTTATATAAAATAATATTAAATGCCCTAATCTAATCCAAGTGGGCCTAAATGGTCATATTTTATTCCTAAGGTTGTTTTTGGCCGAATTAAACTTATCCAATAGAATTAGGACATGTTTTAGGGTAATAATAATATCATTTTTACCCTTAATTACCCTATTTAGTTTTAACCGTGGTTAAAAAAAGTAAAAAGTTACTATTCACCAAAAATTATTTTCATCTCATTGAACCAAATTTTAGTCCTTGATATTAACCATGTCTCTCGTATTTTCAAAATCCACTCACAGAAGCGGTAAAATTAAGTTTTATGTAAATTTTCAAATTCTCCTAGGTGGTGGGTAAAAAACTGTGAAAAGTTCAATAAACTTTCTATATATCTAAAATTATTATAAAATGACTCCAATTAATTTCATTGAAATTATATAGGTATTATGTATCAATTTTGACCTAAAATAAATTTAAATAAAATAAATAATTATTTAAATAAAAAGTCGGTTTTTAAATAGTAACCTAGTGTTTTCACTATTCATCAAAAATTGAATGTTTTCAGAAAAATACCAAAACTTCACCCTAGGCTAATTTTGATATTCTGAATCCAAAAATGAAGTCCATTTTGAAAGATAAAATTTATGAAATTTAAAAAAGTGGGAATTACTATTCATAACGGTTATTTTATATAACATATCGTTGTTTAGTGAAACTCGGTATTGCGTACAACACACGCTATCGTGGAAGGTCGCGATTGCGTGTAATTCAAGCCAAGTCAGGGATGTGTGTTCTGCAAGATCCTTTTGGTGTAGCGTACAACACAATACATTAATGAAATTAAAAAAGTAAATAAAATCTCAGGGTGTTACATGATCTATGATATACTAATCATGGTTTTCAAATGTGAATCTCTTTTTCGCATACACTTATGCTCATGTTATGCTTAAATGGTCATTGATATCTCCTTTTTTCCCTAACTGATCATATGAACCCATTATTTCTTATGTTTTATTTCCCAACGTTATGAAGAAAGGTTTTAAGTAGTTTTTGTATATGAAGAGTACTATCTGGGAATATAGTTATGTGATATGGTGAATATCCTTCATGAAATATGAATATTTTATATCTAGTATCCATATTAATTAAAACTTTACAGTTATTGTATGGATCCTAAGTGTATGTGATTAATATTCATCTAATAATATTTAATATCTATGATTGAAAAGAATGGGTCACCATAAGAGGACTCTATTTACAATGTAAAACCTAAATTTCAGGTTGGATAAACATAAACCGCCTTTTCTTGAAAAACGATTCCATTTATCCCAAACTAGAGTAACATGAAAATAAATCTATTAAATAAGACAATCTAATATGGAAATAATTCCGGAATATTGGGGATGTTTTAAAAGTATTTTGAAAATTTTCCACACCCCAAAATAAGCAACCAACTTTTAATAAAATATATTTATGAATATTTAATTACTAATGATTATAATATTATTGATGATACTATAGGTGGTTCCTTAATGGACAATAATTTGATTTTTGTAAGGATAATCATCATAAAAGAGGTTTTAACAATCAATAGTTCATTCTAGGGTCTAGTATTTTTATCAGAGTTGTTTTTGAGGTGACAATTTATTATTTTAAGAAAATATCGAAATAATGTTTAAAAAGGTAAGTACTTTATCCCATTAAATTTCACTTTCGAAAGAGAAATACCAACTTCCACGTACACTTAATTTTAGTTTTTATGTCATCAAAACCCACTATTATGACTAATTACCATATATTATAGACCATTCTAATATTTTTACTGCAATATTACTTGGTAACCCACTCATCCAATCCATTAACAAAGAATCGTAATATCCATAAAACTCTATATTAAAGGATAACCATGACTATTGCTAATGGGATCTCCCAAATGACATTAATATTCATGAAACCAACAATAGCAGGGTAGTCATCCTCCTCCACCACCCAAAATCCTCAACCACAAAAAATTCCTTTACAAACCCCCCAAACCCACCCCACCCCTACCCCCAAAAAATATAATCATATCCAAGAAAACCTGATGAAAAAATGGTCATAAAATAATTTATAATTAAAATAAACAAAACAATCTTCCATAAAAGTCATAAAACTCAATTAGGATAACTTGACAGCTCATTGGGTGAAATTAAAATTTAAAGGTCTAAAGAAAATCTTTCGCAACCAATATTCAACCATAGGGATAAGGGAAATGTTAGTTTTGTCACCCTTTAATGTGGTTAGAAACTAAAAGGAAAAACAAACCCTCTATTTGAGTCATCACAACCTAATGGATCAACAATTCTAAAAGTCCCTATAGATCTAAATGGTAAAAAACCTTTCCCTATGTGAAGTACCACCAAATGAAAGAGTGTCTGTTTTTTGAGATACCTAACCCAACCATTTTTCTTTTATGACCTCAAATGGGACAATTAACCGTGTAAATCAAAACAAATTAATGTTGATAGGTAAATCTTGTAAACATTCAAAAATAAACAAGTTATCATTCTCTTGATTGATTATATGAAGAAAATTAAATAATGCATTATGTTCATGAAGGAGATATATACACACTAAAGGAATATTTGAGGAATTTAAAAGGTGGTCCTGGGTAGGAATGTATCATAATTGATTAATCCATCACTTTTAACCACATGAAAGGATTCAATAACATTATCAATTCTATATTCTATAAGAGAGTATTTATTTTTAGATGCCATTTTTGATTTTGGGTGCATTTATAAATGTGATACCTAACTTAATTTTATATTCATTTTTTGTTGTGGATATGAACCCTATAGAAATATATTTTCTAGTAGAAAACCAGAAAATTGTACACCCTATTAGTAACTTTCTAGTGAAATTTAGAAATTATATTTTTCTGGATGATTAATATGTGCTTAAAATGGAAGATTTTAGGATGAATGGAAATTTCCAAATTATATTGCGGTGATAAATATTTAAAAATTCCTAATCCATAATTAATTCTCATAGTGGAACATTTTATATGGAGTTTGGTGATGACATTTTCTATATTAACATACTTGATGCCATAAATAACACACTTATAAGATCATTCCTCTCATTCTATTAATTTTACTGATGTATTTCTTATCCCCATGATAATTATTCATAATTAATCAAACTATATTTCCATATCTTCTATAGTAATTTTCATATTTCGTAATTATTCATGTTTCAAATGGCATAATGGTCTAGAAAATTTTCATCCATGTTTGTTAATTTTTTATTTCTTATACATCGAGGATAGAATAACCATAGATGATTCTGTTTATATTATAAGAGTTTACTCCACATATGGGGGTTTTATCATTAAGTAGTTATATTAGATAATATACCTCTCTCTATCTCATTCCCTCCCATCAGAACATAATCCTCGAAAATTGGAACTTAAATCTCTACCTAAAAATTTAAAATATCTACATCTTGATAACAGAAATAAGAAACATATTATCATTACCACTAAACTCTCTCTATATAATTAATTGAGATAACTTAACCATTTTAGGGATTATAAATAACAATTAGTATGGAAACCGTCTAAAATTACTGGTATTATCGTATAAAGTTACATGCATCATCTATAATTAAATAATTACGCTAAATTAATAAGGTGGGAACAATACTAACCGAGTCCAAAATTTCCTGAGGAAATTAAAAATGAGGTAATAAAATTATTGGTTTCTGGAATCATTTATCCTATATCTAATATCCAATGGGTTAGTCTAGTGTAGGTAGTTCATACGAAAATTTTTCAAATGGTAATCAAAAATGAAAATAATGAGTTTATACCAACCCATTTGTAGGATAGAAGATTTATATATATATATATGTATGTATGTATGTAAATATATATATTCACTAACAAATCCTAAACACTAGGAAGGACCATTTCTCGTTTTCATTTAGTAATAAGATTTTGTAGTGGTTCATGGTGAGGTACCATTATTATTTCCTAGACGTGTATTCTAGATAATTTATTTTCTATATTTCACCAAATGATCATGAGATAAAAAAATACATTTTCCCCTTTGGAACAATTTATATAGGAGGGTTTCATTTGGTCTATTAAATGCTCTAAATAATTTTTAGCAATACATGGTTATAATTTTTTCATATAATTTAGTGAATTATATGGAAGTATACATGGATGATTTCACTATATATGATTCTTATTGTTTGAGTGTTTGGGTAATTTAAGATCATTATTTGGTCATTATATTTAAATGAATCTTTTATTTAATTATGACCAATTTCATTTACAGTTTTTACAATGGACAATACATGGAAATTTATGTTCTAGGGATGGTATCCAGGTCTATAAATCAAAATTATATGTCATTTAATACCCACCATTCCCCAAACATGCAAATAATGTGTATTATTTCTTCGTTCATCTGATATTTTATAGTCCTTTAATTTATAAATTTAGTATGATTTCACTCCCTAACTTGTGATTATAATAAAAAGAAAAATAATGTGTTTTTAATAAATAATATGAGGATTATGTTAATAAATTCAAATATTTTCGGACATTATCCCTAGTAATCCATCCACCTAATTAGTATTTACTATTTGATATTATGTGTTGTGATTCCTACTATGTAGTTGGGGTGCTAGTATCATAATTAATCATTTGGGCTCTATATGTCATTGAATATTCCTCACAAACAATATACTTGTCCCTATAAAACTACACTTCAACTAAAAAATTTATTTTAATTATGTTTAACTTAGATAAATTTAGGTAATATCTTTAATTTTCCAAATTTATCGTGTGTTTCCCATGCATCCCTCCAAAATATCCTTATAAAACCAAAAACTATACTAGGTACCATTTATTATATGCTCCTCTTTTGGGAATTTAATTTATGAATTAGGATGGAAAGAGAGTGGATAATATGATGAATACCATATCTATAGGATCCTTGTAATCTCTAACATTGAATCATTCCCATGATTTCCCATAAATTTCATTTTTTATGATTAGTAATTATATTGGGTGAAAGATATTTTTCCCCAGTATGCTGAAATTGTGAATTATTTTATAGTATCTTTCATTCATGTTTATTTTAACAAAGCCAAGATAAACATCATAAAAATAAGTCTCATTGTTATATTTGGGATGACCCATATAGTTAGAGAATAAGTTGTCATCAATTCATAATGAATTATCTTCTCAATAGTGAGTTTCAGTAAATATTTAGGTGTTTTCACACTCTTTCATATGGGGGCCAATGTGGTCCTGAACGGATAGCACATAAGGTTCTTGATTCTAGTTTTTTTTGGACTATGTTATTTTATAATTCCCATATTTTTTTATATCATTTATTAATTATAAATTTATAGGTAATGTCTCTAAAAGAAGTGCAATATGAAAAAAAAACTTTTCCATGATATTTTTATACTTGGGCATTGGATTTAAGTGACTATTTCATAATTAATTTAGAAACATTCAAATTATTATTATAGATTATTGTATTTCTAAATGGGTAGAATAAGGATATATTTGGAATGATCAAATTATATTTATTTGAATAATTGTTTATAACACAATTCTTATATAGTCTTGGATTCCATAGGTACATTATTAGTGAACAGGGTTCTCATTTCTACAACCAAAAAATGAAAGAAATTTTGTATTTGTATGGGGATAGGAATAAATTTTATATTATTATCCCCACTAAACCAATGGTAATGATTAAGTGTCTAATAAATATGTCAAATAAATTCAATAAAAATAGTCCAACCCAATAGAAAATATTATTTTCTTAGACTCGATGATGCATTGTGGGCTTATATACTATTCTACAAAACTCTCAAAAGAATGTCCCTATATCAAATTTTATTTTAAAAGATCTATCACTACTTCTTTGGGATAGATCACCAGGCCTATTGGGACATTAAATAACTAAATTATAATTTTCAAGTGCTAGTGATTAAATGAAATTATAGATTCTGGAGTTGGAGTAAATATGAATATATTCTTATGAGAACTTATTGATCTATAAATAAATAACCAAGGATAACCATGACTACCTTAAACTTCACGATCAGTTCCATATTTTTTCAATGGAACTACATTATAATAAAAGAAAAAAATTGTACCTAGGTAGGATTTTTTAATTGGCTTTTCTTATACACTATCACTAATTAATATTGATAAGATCCAAATTTTTGTGGGAAAATATGAGAAGTCAAGTCAACCTTATAAAAAATCATACCGTATAGAATGTTCAACTAATTAATTGAAGTTTTTTCTAAAGTAAAAAAATGGGTTCCTTGAATCGAGATTTTGAAGGTGCATCTATGAAGTAGTTCAGGAATCCCTTTGCCCCATTGTGTTAAGTATCTCACATACCATAAGGAATGTTCCATAAATAAATCTTATGAGTTATAGTACTATGTAACAATAATATGTTCATAAATCATAGGAAGTGGCCTCCAAAGAACATAGTGTAGTGAATAGTGTATTGTTTTACACATATTTTTTTAGTTTTTGGATCCAGTATTTTTACACGATCATATTTTGTTATTATTTTGAAGTTTTAGGAGTTCATAGGGGAATAATACTCTAGATTACATGATGAAAATAATATAATACTTTATTATCAATGTTGAATTTACTTTAAAGTAATTAAAATGACTAATACTTCAACTAAAATGGTGAGAAGGAAGGATTTAATGTAGCTGATCTCGTGGAGAAAGTGTGTAAGGTGGTGTGTATAGAATAGTGTAACCATGGTTTAACAGTATAATCCATGAAAACTAGTAAAACCAAGTGGATTCTAGTATGACCAACACATAATCAATTTATTCTCTTTTTACTAGTACTTTATGGTGAACTAAGTAGAAAATTATTGATATCTTTGTTTTAGATCATGCATACATGTTTGTTTTTTTATGTGTGATGGAATGAAATGGGTTTATCTATTTCTTTCCAACATAGAGACAAGATCATAAATAATTAAATGAAATATTTTACACCCTAACCTGCCCCTCCCTCTTAGGGTTTCTTAGGTTACAACAAGATCCCCTCCATGTAATTGAGATAGGTTCCCACGGAAAAGGCCAATCCAACATACTTATGGGGAAAATAAATATTCAAAATAAATGAGGATAGTTATGGAACTTTTGTTTTATAGTTCCCAACTTTTAGTTCATTTATAGAATGGTATGTACATTTCAACCCTTTAATAGGGATGAACCTGTAGACATCACATCGATCGACCACTTGCAGCAACTACGCAACCAGAGCTGCTAAAGAGACTCGAAACTGAGACCTCCATTAAATTACTTTCGGGAATATAGTAGTGAACTATAAAACCAACCCTTATTATCTATATAATACACATAAATATATATAAAAGTATATATATATATATGTTTTTGTTTATTATATTTATATACTTAAATCATAACATCATTTATATATGTATAACGTATCTACATAATGTTTTATTATATATGTGTTTAAATAATATATTTCTTAATGTGTTTTTATATTTAACAAATGTAAACTAGAATTTGTGTATAAACATATTTTTTATATTACATATAAATACATATGTAATATATATATTTATAATTATATAATATATTTGTGTAATAAATATTTGTATTTTTTATTATATATATATTTATATAATATACATTAATATATTAATATTTTATATAAATATATCTCATATTTGTGTGTATCTAATTTGTATAATTTATTTATATTATGTATTTATAATATATAACGTATTAATTATAAATTTATTAATAAAATATATTTATATAATGTATCTATTATGGATATATTTATATAATGTGTTTATATAATTTATTTATTTAATATATTTAAATATATGTTTTTGTATATAAATATATATTTATATAATGTATTATATTATATAATTCATTTTCAAACTAATTTTTTATAAAATATTTTCATATTTTATTTTTTTACAGAATTTGTAAATATATTTTAATATATATAATTTTTATATTATATATTTATATATATATGAAGTTGGGGGCTTACCTAAGTAGTAATGTCACATTGTAATCATGTATGAAACCTAGCTTCAACTCCAGGTGGGGGAATTTCTATATAACTATAGCGGCAACGTAACACTATAAAAGTGAGTTTCTTGTTGCATGTACAATAATAGGGTACTACAGGAGTGGCACTATTCACCTGTTTTGTGATTTTGGGCCATGTTATTGGGCCTTCAGACCACCATAGTGAGGTAGTAATGCAACATAACTGGAATAAGAAAATGGCGATGTGGTACATGGAAATGTGAAGCAGTATGGTAACACACAGGCATTGTTGAGCAGCTTAACAGATAAATGGGTGTGTTGGTGCTCATTATCCATCCTTCTACCAACTAGAAATTCCAATATGGTGTGAACGGGTAATCTAACAAAACATGATAGATATAATTATAATGAAATTTTTTCTGTAATGTTAGTGATGTGTCATGCGGAGTAGTTATATTGGTTCTCGTGTGACCAGGTGAGTGACATGTCATGACTACCAGGTGGTACAACATTATAACCTGGAGATTTCATCATGTGGGAATATCGAAAGAATTATGAGTGTAATTATGCCTATCATTTGGGCCTCTATCCACACAAATTTATGTCATTGGATAGCGGGGTGACTTTCCACAATGCAACAGAGCAACACAGCATGATGGAGTCGTCAAGGGGAGGTGCAGCATAAAGACAGCTGACACATCATAATGCTTAACTGTTAATCTGGGCCTATGATACTTCTACTTTAGATTCATGTATTCCACATTAATTTGGGACTTCAATCCATCAATAACATGGAACTTTATGATAAAATATGTCATAAAATAAGTCCACTGAGTATTTTTTTTTCTTGGGTGGGATGAGGCTTGATTTACTAGGGTGATTGGGTGTGTGAGTTTTTTTTCTGTTTTTAATCCCATCTATTAAATAATTAATATAATTATATATCTACAATAATTAATTATAAAATAACACACACATGAACATATTATTTTATGTATTTTTATATTTACACACATAAACAAACACACACACACATATGTATATATATATATATGAATGCATACACATAAAAAATAATGTATTTAACTATTATTGTTAAATTTATTTTTAAAAATTAATAGAGGTTTAAAACAATCTATAATATAAGAAATTATCAAGGTTTTATAACCCCTTATAATATTTTTATATTTATTAATAAAAAATGATATATTGAGAGATTATTTTGTTGAAACTACTAATAAATATAGAAATTATTTATTAAAAATATTGACAAAAATAGTACAGGTTTCAAACTCCCACTAATATAAGGGATTATAAAGGGTTACAAACGATAATTAATCACTTACATTAGTGCTGTTTTATAACCCTCTAATTATTTTTATATTTTTAATAAATTGAACATACATTTAGTGATGGTTATATGGAAACCACCACTAAATGTTAATTTAGTGGTGGTTTGGATAAAACCATTACTAAATTACCTGGAAAACTAATTTAGAGGCGGTTGTGTATAACACCTAATAAACTATCACTAATATACAATTTTTTATATTTCTTATAAGTGTTTCACTTGTAGTGATGAAATTAGAAAATATCTCAAATAATTTGTACAAACTTCCATGTGAAACATAAAACTGGGTGGACATAGCTATCACATTAGATACCTGAAAATAAAAGTTTGTGAAATTATATCATTAAAAATAGGTCATATGTCCAAATGAGGAATAAATATTGTTATTGATAATAAGTTCCTCATCATACTTATAAAGATATCCTTACCGTTTTATAATTTTTTTCTTTAAAAAATAAAAAACATGTTGATGTTTAGACTATCAACAATAAAAAGCTAGGGGATCTTTGAATTGATCCATTCTAGTGTTTATAAAGAAAATTTTACATCTCTTGAAATATAATTTTACATTTTATGGTTCGTTTCTATAAATTATCACAAATTTTCGGTGTACCCAATCAAGAAGAAAGAGTAATTTTTTTAAAGACTAAAAACCATTAAAAATATATGAGAATCTTAAATATGGAAATATGGTTAATTTTTTTAGGAATAAAGTTGATATAGAAAATATAAGTGAGTAGTTTTAATTCTATAAACATGATGGGATAAAGTTATAATTTATAGTGTTGTTCACACCTCAGAAAAATGGAGTGGAAGAGTAAATGAATAGGACCATGTTGAATAAAAAAAGGTTTTTGTGGAAAACTATAAGAGTTTCTAAGATGTTTTGTATAGTACTGAAGATTTTCTTTTTATATGAAAAATATATTACCTTCAATAATGATGAATATAAAAATAAAGATGAAAATTTGGATTGGTAAATTCATCAATATTATTATTTATATGCATTTGGAAGCCTATTGTATGAATTTTTTAATGAAAATGAAATTTCAAATTTGGATTTCAGATGTATAAAATTTATATTATTAGGATATGTTGATGGTGTGTAGGGGTTTCATTTATGGGTCTCAATACCCATAATCTTCTCATTAGTGAGGATTTAATTTTTATAAAATAAAAATATTGAATAGTGGTGTAATAACTGGAAAAAGGTTCTTCTTTTAATAATGGATTTATTCCCTCTCAATGAATTTTTATTATGTTATTCAATTGAAGTAGAGATAAATAGATTTACATTTCATAAGAACATTGAATATCATATGTTGATATAAAATAATATAACTAGGAAATGTAAAAGGAAATAATACGCATACTTGAAACCAGCAACAATTTATTTCATTATTTAAGAAAATTACATTTATTCCACAACAATACACAATACTATACCAAATATTATAATGGTAAAAAATAGAGGATTAATAATTTGAAATATAAAAATTTGTGTCACCTTGATCCCCTAGAATCATTACACCCATGAACATCACTATAATAGATTAATAGAAAGTTATTAAGGTAATATTCCTTTTAGAAACAATATTAAACCTTGACAAAATCAATGTGAATGATGAATTGAAAGAATGATGGTGTATTTGAACTGAAATATGATCGTCTACCTATATGTATATTATAAAATATGGTTGGTCACCATTATGATCGTTAATAAATAAAATATTTGGTCATTATTATTGTTGGTTACATATATTCATTTAAGTAGTCATTGAGAATATTTAATAAATAATGTTTTTTATTTAAAAAAATAAAATTAGCAGGATTAGATAATTATTTTGATAAACATAATGTTATTTTTGGTATTATAAGATCAAAATTAGATTAGAGTTTATTTTTTGGAATTTTTGTATGAAGTAGATTTTTTTGAAAAGGTGATAATTGTTGTTTTAGGAGCACTACGCTTTTATGATATCAACACTATGGAAACATGATTAAAATTGTTATGAAACATTTTATTCAATAAAAATTAAATTTAATAATTATGATAATTAAATTATAAATATTAATTTAAATTTTTAAATTTGTACTTCTTCAATTTTGAACAAAAAACTGGATTTTTGAAATAAAATTTAGTTTTTAGATTTTGTGCATTAATTGGGTTAGATAAAAGGTTAGATTAAGTTTTGGAAGCCCATTAATTTCCAACCACACTATATCAGTCATTAATAGTCCATGAAATTGGTTGTAATTGATTTCACCCATAAGTGGTTAGATTATAAAATAAAATATCCAATAGTTAATCCTTTAAAACTAACCCCTCCTCAAGTATGAATTCCACCCATTCCCCATTATTATCCACTACAGATTCATTACCCATAAATTATTGGTCATTTTACCCGAAAAAGGGTCCCTAAAAGGTTTTCTCAAAGTCTCAAGGTGTCATCCTCATGTTTTATGAATTAAATATTCAAGGAGAGTGAATTATTCTCTTCTTTATTCTCTTTCAATTACCTACTTTTTTATAAGTTTTATTAATGTAAAATATTCTTTCATTCCATGTACTTTTGATCATCTAATTACTATAAAAATGGTTCATTATCAATTTGAAACCTCTATTCTCACCCATTATTCATTTTTCCAAAATCCATGTTTTATCCTATCATTCTACTAATATCATGTCATGAAGTTTTGGTTTTCATATGAAATATAATTATATTTTGAATTCCAAAGACTCTTCTTTACCTATAAGAATCAACATATAAGTCAAGATAATTTATTTATTTTGGCATTACATATATGAAACCCAAATTCCCTTTTCATGGGTTAAAATTATGTAATATTAAAATAATATAAGAACCTTTAATCAATGTTTTCATATGAAACTCATTCATTAAAATCCCTAGGTTATTTATTAAAATGATTTATTATGATCAATATGGATCACATGAATTAAAAAATATGAATAGTGTTCCATAATAGCACAAAAATTAATTAGGTAAATAATTAATCTATATAGATGACAAGTTTTATGATACCTTGCTAAATAACCTTGGTAATTATGATTTATGACACCTTGGTGATAAAACATAGTGATATTCTTATGAATGTATCATTTTTATATTATAGACACATTTATTTTTTATGATTCTTGTTATTTATATTATGATATTCCCCATGTTCAAACGATCATTCTTTATTGATATGCTACTTTTTCACATGCTAGGTATCACCTTTGTTTATTCCCTTATTGGGATTTATCCTCACCCTTTTCTTTGATTTATGTCCACAAGATTTTATATGTAGTAAAAGTAAGTTAGGATGAACCTATAAAGAATCCTTTTAATTATATTAGAATAATTTGTATTTTTCTTAAGTTTTTCATATATTATATTCAAATTTCAAAGACACTAAACCTAAAAAGAACATTTGTATTATAAAATGTTGTACCACGTAATGAAAGATTTATGAAATAAAAGGTGGTATGTCATAGTTGGTATCAAATTGTGAATTAGTTATTTGTGGAAATTAGGATTAGAAAAACATAGTGAAAGCCTTTGGGATAAGGCTAAACATTGGAAAAAATCCCTAAATATTGGTAATGTGTAATGTAATTGGCTTCCAAAAAGATACATCCCGAACTAGATACTAAATATGGATGTATATCTGGAACAGTTTTACTTAGGGATAATAAATTTGAAAAGGGAACATTGAGATGGACTAGATTTTCACTTGGTGCATGACAATGTGTCTTGTTTCACACCTGGTTTGACACTCCTTAGGATATGATATGTTTAATCACATGATTGTAAAAACCATTATAAATGATATATATAAAATTTAATAATTTTATTAATATTTAATTATATCATCCTATAATTAAGATACTAGAAAATTTTAATATTAGCATTTCCTTAAAATTGTTATTATAAGAATCCAAATATTAATAAAATTTTCACTTAGGTCTTCTCCTTCTAGAAAAATGGAAATAAATATAAGGAATCATAAAAAATGGACAATGAGATGGAGACCTTACTAATATGGGTGATATAGAGTGAAAACATCATGATGTTGATGAATCAGTTAACTCAAATCATAAACAAAAACAAAAAGCATGGGGAGCATCCTACTTCACCATGAAAGAAACAACTAGTCAAATCCTTAAGGTGTCAATGACCAAATGGTTTTAGTGGAACTGCTGATCTATTAATCTTAGAAGAATATATCAATATTATAGAAAAGATATTTTTTGTACTCCATTTTACTAAAAATAAGAAATTTATGTTGGTATAATATCTCTTAGATAGAGAAGTTGATCAATAGAGTAAAATAATCAAGAACATTAATCTAAGGTTTGAGGTGGACTCCATGATGTGGGAATAGTTGAAAAATGAATTTTTCATCAAGTATTTCCCTCATACCCTCCAGACCAAAATATAGTGGGAATTCCTTGATTTGAAACAAAAAAAATTGAATCGATACGGAATTATGAAATTAATTTTACAAGGTTTGTGGATTACTCTTAAATCATTGTCATCAATTTTGATGTGATGATAAATTGATTATTTATCAAACTAAGACCCCATAAATAGATATCTTTAGAAATAAAATACTATGGGAGTTATAAATATATAGTGTGATGTACTATAAAATTAGAAATGTAGTTTGGAGAAGCCCATTGGTCACATGGGAAGAAGGATAAAAAGAGTAGGATGGATCAAAACATTTGAAAAGTCCTTGACTATTAAAATGAAGGAAAGTAACCAAGACAACCAATGTGAAACAACTATGAGGAAAGTGACTCATGGAATTGTCTTCATGTAAGTGGGATATTCTATAAATGTGGGAAGGTTGGACGCTTTTCCTAAAACTATCATGTAAATGAAAATCCACAACCCTTTAATAAAAATAATAATGGAAAGATAGTACAAAAACATGTGGAAGGGTATTTATTCACATATGGAGATCTTAGTCAATTCGTTAACCAATAAAAAAATTAGAAGGTGGAAGTGGAAAACTGATTACAATGTATATTGGGCCATGTGAGGTTGGACAAAAATTTTGGGAATGAAATCCTTTTAAGGGGTAAAAAATGTAATGACCGGAAAAATGTTCTTATTTTAATAAGTCATATCTTGCCTCTTAATAACTTTTTATTATTTTTTATAATATAATCACATATAAGTACTTCTAAAATTCATAATAACTTTTGAAATCATGTGTTGATGTGAAATAGTATAACTAGGAATATTAAAAGCATTGAAAACACATACTAGAAATAAGAAAAACTTTATTTCATTATTTAAGAACATTGAATTTAGCCTATAATAACACCCAATATCATACCAAATATCAAAATGGGAAAAATAGAGGATAAATAAAGTGTAATATAAATATTTGGGTCACCAAAATCCCCTATAATCATAAAACCCATGAATATTACTATGATATAAAAACATAAAGTAAGTAATACAATATTCATTTTGGAAATGATATTGAACCTTGATAGAATTGAATTGAATGATAAAGTGTTAGAATGATAGGGTATTTATAGAGAAATATGAATGTATACTATTATGACTATTAGAAAATATGTTTTATGGGAATTATGTATATTAGTCAACAAAACAGTTGGTCACTAATATTGTTGGTTATATATACACATTTAAGTGATCGACGGAATTATTTAATGATATAATCAAAATCGTATTATTTTTGGAGACTAAACATGTTCTATTAAAAAAAGTATTATAAATTTATAAGTTTTAAATAAAAGTTATTTTCATGCAATAATATTATTAGACACTTTTTAAAAAGATAACATATTTTAACGAAGTCCTTAAAAAATTTATAATGGTTAGAATGTTTATTTTTCTATAAAATTGAAAACATTTAATAAATAAGGAATTTTATTTTAAAGAGAAAATTACCATTAATAGGGAATTATTTTAAAGAAATAAACATCATTTTTTGACTCATCTTGTCAAAATTGGATTAGGGTTATTTTTTGGATATTTTGTGAAAAAGTTAATCTTTTATAGAGAAGTGAAAATTGTTGCTTTATGAGAACTATGATTTTATGACATCATTATTATGTCATCATGATTAAAAATTATATGAAACATTTTATTTAATAAAAAAATAAATTTAATAATTATGATAATGAATATATTAATATTAATATTAATTTATAAATATATACCTTACTTTTTTCAACCAAAGATAGGATTTTTGAAATAAAATTTATTTTTTGGATTCTGCACATTAATTAGATTTTTATAAGGTTAGGTTAAATTTTTTAAGTTATTTAATGTCCAAACACATTCTATAACTCTTCAATGGTCTATAAAATTTGTTTTAATTAATATCAACCATAATTGGTTTGCTTATATAATAAAATATCCAATATTTAATATTTTAAAATCTACACCTCCTCAAATATGAATACCACCCATTCCCTATTCCTCAGCACAAAAAATTCACATTACACAAATTTATGGTCATTTTACCTCCAAAATAGTCCCTAAAATGTTACCTCAATGTCTCAAGGTTCCATCATAAAGTTTAATGAATAAAATCTTCAAGGTTAGGGAATTCTCATCTTCTTCTTTTTCATTGAAGTACCTATTTTTGTAAGTATTGTTAATTTAAAAGATTTTTTATTTTCATGAAATTTTGATATTCACATTACATCCTAAATGGTGTTTTATCAAAGGTATACCTCTATTATATCTCGTTATTATTTTTCCTTAACCTATGTTTTATACCATCATGTTGTCAAAATCATTTCGTGAAATTTTTTCTATTTTATGAAATATTCTTATATTATGAATACCCAAACATATTCATTACCTATGGGAATTAAGATATATTTCATCATAATTTATTTATTTATGTATTTAAATTTATTAAACCCAATTTCCCATTTTGTGGGTTATAAATGATGTAATTTTCAAGTCTTTAAAAACTAATGTACTCAATAATTTCATATAAACACATTATTTATGCTCCTCAGGTTATTAATGAAATGATTTATTATGATAAATGTTGATCACATGAATTAATACATATGAATTATATTCCCAAATATCACTCTAATGAATTAATCTCTAGAGATGAAATTTTTAAGGTACCATGTTGAATAACCTTGTTAATTATGATTTTTCACACCCTGGTGATAAACCTTGGTGATATGCATATGAATGTCACATTGTTTGGTGGTATCCATATTTCCATATTATGAAACAGGTTATCTATATTATGATATTCCTCATGTTCTTTTTTTCATGCCTTATTGATATGACTCTTGGTCACATTCTAGGTATCTATATTTTTTATTCCCTTACTGGGATTTATGGTCATCGTTTTCTTTGATTCCTCTCTCAATGATTTCAGTTGCATTAAAAGTAACATTACATAAACCTAAGAGGAATACTTTTAAGTTGATTAAAATAATATTTAGTTTTCTTATGTTTTTCATATATTATTTTCATATTTCTAGGAAACTAAACCTCAAAATAACCTCTATATTATTAAATTTTGTACCATTTTAATGAATATTTTATGTATTAAAGAGGAATTATTTCATATATTATTGATAGTGACATAGAGAAAAAGAGTAAAATAAATTTTATAGTCAAGTTATCGAATAAATAGAAATACTAACTAGTTTCTTCCAAAACATTATGAGAGGATGATGATCAAGACCCTAGTGAGTATGAACCATGATGATAAACTCAAGAGAAAATAGAACCAACTAAAATTATATTAATATGATAAATATTGTGTTCTTCTTGTTCAAAAATTAGGATGAACCATCTTTTTTTATGGTGGAAACTCAAATTTAAGATGTATCCTCATGGATGGTGTCGATGCAAGAGAACATAAAGCTCTATATAAGAACAAGACATGAGATCTTATTTTATTACCTTAGGTAAGAAGATTAATGGTAAATTTTTGTTCTTAAGATCATGTGGGATGAAAATAATCTAGTTTAATGATATCATGTGTGGCTAGTACTCAAAGGTAGTACACTGAATAAAGGTATTGATTTTGATGAAATATTTTCTCCCATTTTTCAAAAACATGATAGATCTAGTTTTTATTATATGTATTAAAAACTCATTTAAATTATATAGATATAAATACAACCTTTATAAATGGTGATCATGATGAGAAATTTTATAATTTCAAACTAGAAGGTTTTTACAAAAAAATGAACGGATAACTTGGTTGGAAATTTTCATAAATATTTGAACAGTCTTGGGAAGGAATCAAGATTTTGGTACAAGAGATTTGATTCATATATCATGAGTCTTTGATTCAATTTACATCATTCATATCCTTGTGGATATTTCTATGAATTTATAGGAAATTATTTTACCACTCTTCTATTATATTTGGGATAAAACTAAAAATTTCTCAATGAAAGAAGATTGAGATGAAGTCCCTTACCTTATGTCTGACTTGACTCGATCATTCTTTAATCTCTTGAATAATAAACTAAAGATAATTTCTACTTGCTTAAGAACCCTTTTCATGATTATTATTCCTTTTATATCACTTATTACCATGTTATAAACATTATGTAATCATTTAAGTTAATAATGTTCGTCTTGTCGATATTTTCTACTTGAGTCAAATATGAACTCCTTATATTTAAAAGTAGTCCATGTGGTCAATAGTCCATTATATCCAGAATTAAAATCATTATTTAGATATCATATATATCATATATATCCATCATATACATGTATTTATAACAATACATAATATTTGGAGGTAAGAAATGAAATGCACCGTTCGTGGAGACGGTAAGTCGTACGTACGCATGAACGCTACTTTCATTTCTATTTATTATTTTAATAGAGTTTAAACATAATGATACATAGTTGTATTATAATAATAGTATAATATAATATATAATATAATTAACTCTATTCTTTAGACATCTCACATAAGGCGTTAACGAGCCACATCACTTTGAGGGGGCGGTAGTCCGCACTTCCTCAAATGATATTATCGTATTTACCCACTATGGAAACCATAAAGGTGTGCTATAAATAGAAAATACAGAAGCATAAAGAAAATATATACATAATATATTTCATATATAAATACAGTTCCATCATAATTTCCACCATGAGAGGCAGCACGAGATAATTGAACAATCATCATTTCGCGAGGCGTTAGTTTACCATCCATCGAAACATTATGTTCTTCACCCATTATATGGAGGTGTGTGCATGTGTAGTTCTAATAATTCTAATAACAACATCATAGTATATTTAGGATACTATTTTTGTTACACAATAAAGGAATAAAAATAGTTTATGTGTTGGATAAGTAAAATAAAAGATAACAATTTAAGAGAAACTGTTACCTTTAATTTGGGTAACTTCCTTTGGTTTGAACCAAAAGGACTTCTTGAAGTGCCTTATTCCTAAAATAAGGATTCCAGGTGGAAGATAGGGATTTAAGGAGATTAATTGGTAAGATTTTGGTTGATCAAAATGGCTTGATAGGTGTGAGGAATTGGTTATAAGGGATCTCATTTTATAAGGGGGAGGAGGGGCTCTTTAGGAAAGTGTGAAACTCTTATTTTATTATATAATTATATTCGGTTTCTAATGGTCCAAAAATAATTAAAT
Source organism: Viscum album (assembly GCA_963277665.1). NCBI lineage: Eukaryota > Viridiplantae > Streptophyta > Magnoliopsida > Santalales > Viscaceae > Viscum > Viscum album. Next base: position 1,381,854,367 of record OY728127.1, read on the forward strand.
ATGAATATAAGATGACTCATGGTCGAAATAAAATCATCAAATCAGAATTTGAAATTTTTTTGATATTATTTTAATCATTATAATATTATTTATTTAAATGATTTATTAATGAGGTAAATACTGCATCATTATTATGTCATAAATAATTTAATTTATTTTAGTCTAAAAATTATAAAAAAAACCATGATGTAGTAAATATTTTTATCTTTCCATTAAATATTTATAGTCTAAAATATGACTTGTATAACACCATATAAAAATTAATTACAAAAATATTTTTGTTAATGTCAATTTTGTCTTTACATTAAATTAATTAATCTAAATTGTCATTATCAAACCCAAGTGGCTCAATGGTGTCCCAAAATCGACCCAAAGATTCCTATGGTCGTTAATGGCTCAACCAATACGGTTTTTCAAAGTTTTAATGTAATTTTGAATTATTATAATATTCTTTTAACCTTGAATTAACCTATTTACCTTTAACCACGGAAAATAAAAGTCAAAAGTTACGATTCACCAAAAATTATTTTCATCTTAATGAACCAAATTTTACATCTTGATAACAACCATGTATGTTGGATTTTTGAAATTCAATTCACAGAATTGGTAAAATTTCATTTAAATGAAAAATTCAGTATTTTTACTTACCACTAAGTGGTTTCACTATTCATCAAAAATTGAAGGTTTTTAGAAAAATACAAAAAATTCAGCCTAAGATATATTTGATATTCTAAATTGAAAAATGATGTCTATTTTTCCAAATTGAAAACATAGAAGTGGAATTAATTAATTTTAAAAATTAATTCTCGTTATCAAAACAAATAGTGTGTTTTTAAGAAACAATAACTATCAAAAGATTGATACTTGTTTATGTCCAATTTCAATGTGAAATTAATTCCAATGACCAAAATTGGATTAAATGGTAAAAATATATTATAATTACACTTTAAAAACAATTAAAAATTTAATCTAACCATATAAATAAATTAGATTAAAACATAGTTTTCAATTAAAATACAATATTTTTCACTATTCATTAAAAATGAACTTTATCGGAAAAATTCCATAAATTTACACAAAGTAAATTTTGATGTCCCAATTTAAAAGAAGGATTTTATTTGGTCATATAGAATTTTTTAAAGTAACCAAAAAATATATTTAAAGAGGTTTCACCATTAAAAGGCGATAAATCGGCCTTTTTAATGTAAATTGTGCTTAAAATTAGATTCATTCACATTTTAAGCCTCTAACATTTATTGTATAAATGTAAATACATTTAACAAAAATGTATAATTATATTGTAGTTAGTTTTGTTCATTCTCGCCAGTACAATGTCTAGGAGTTAACTACCATCTAAAATAATAATATTATATTTTTAGTGTGCAACGTAAGATTTCAAAAAAATCCATTGTTGTGTATCAGGTACGCTATCGAACATAGAAACCCTTTTAAAGTAAAATTATTATTTAATTAAAAAATTGTAGTAAATATGAAATATGTCTTATTCTTCATTTACATGGGATTTTACATCCTTCCCCCCTTTTGGAAATTGCGTCCTCGCAATTTTTATTTACTTATCAAAATAAGTGGGGGTATTTATCCCTCAGAGCATTTTCAGATTCCCACGTTGCCTCTTCAGCCATATGGTTTTTCCACAGAACCTTTACCTAGTGAATTACCTTATTCTACAACACTTTCTCTCTACGGTCAATAATTTGGACTGGTTGTTCTTTATAAGAGAGATTCTCTTCCAACTGAACTACCTCTAGGCTCAAAACATGAGATGGATCTGGCATATACTTTATCAACATAAAAACATGAAAAACATTGTGTACCTGGGATAAACATGGAGGTAAAGCCACTCTATACGCAACTGATCCAACTTTATCCATAATTTCATAAGGTCCAATGAACCTTGGACTCAACATTCCCTTCTTAGGAAAACGCATCACACTTTTCCATGGAGAAACTTTGAGAAAGATGTGATCACCTACCTCAAAGGAAAGATCCTTCCTCTGGTTATCAGCATAACTTTTCTGTCTGCTCTGAGCTGTTCTCATGTGCTTCTAAATCAACTAAACTTTCTTTGCTATATCTTCTACCAATTTTGGTCCCATCAGCTTCCTCTCACTTACTTCATCCCAAAAATATGGAGTTCGACAACGCTTTCCATATAATTCCTCAAATGGAGCCATCTGTAAACTAGAATGAAAACTGTTATTATATGAAAATTTGACCAAATATAGATGTTGGTGCCAACTTCCCTGATAATCCAGTGAACAAGCACGTAGAATATCCTCTAAGGTCTGAATTATTTGTTATGATTTCCAATCTGGTTGAGGATGAAAATCTGCACTAAAATTTAATTCAGTACCCAATGACTTCTGAAGGCCTTTCCAAATGTTAGAAGTAAATATGTGATCACAATCAGATACAATGGAGTGGGGAACAACATGAAACCTGACTATCTCTTTAACATACAACCAAGAAAGTTGATCTAGAGATAAAGTATCTCGAATAGGATGGAAATGAGAAGATTTATTCAATCGATCAACAACAACCCAGATTTCATTATTACCTCGAGATGTCTTTGGTAATCCCACAAAAAAGTCCATGGATATATTTTTCCATTTCCACTCTGGCACCGGTAAAGGCTGAAGCATCGCTTTCGGTAACTTCCACTATGCTTTAACCTACTGACAAGTCAAACACTTCATAGTAAAATCAGAAATATCGCTTTTCATTCCATCCCACTAGTAACAATGCTGAATATCCTTGTACATCTTAGTAATACCAGGATGAACTGAAAACGGAGAACTATGAGCTTCACATAACAACTCATTTTTCAACTGTGAGTCACAAGGTACACATAATCTCTTCCCAAATCTCAAAACACAATCGTTATCAATGTTAAATTCAGGAAACTTACACTTCTAAACCAACTCTATCGTTTTCTGCAACTCACTGTCTTCTTTTTGTGCTTTCTTTATTCTGTATGATAGAGTTGATTTCACTAACACCTGATACAAAATAGAATAATTTCTTGTACCAACAACTTCTATGCCAAATTTCATTAAATCAAAAACCAAAGGATCACGTTCCAAGCGTAACATGGCTAATGAAACATTACTTTTTCGACTCAAAGCATCATCCACTTTATTTGCTTTTCTCGGATTGTAATGGATCGTGCAATCATAATCCTTGATTAATTACAACCATCTCCTCTATCTCATGTTCAATTATTTTTGAGTGAATATATACTTTAAACTTTTGTGTTCAGTATATATTTCGCATTTTACTCCATACAAATGATGCCTCCATATTTTTAAAGCAAAAACAACAGGAGCCAATTCCAAATCATGTGTAGGGTAATTCAACTCATGGGGTTTCAACTGGCGTGAAGCATATGCAATTAACTGATCATTCTGCATTAGGAAACAACCCAGTCCTTTCAATAAATCATCACTGTAGATAACAAACTCACCATTTCTGGAAGGCAGTGCCAGAACTAGTGCATTCACCAATCTTCTTTTCAATTCCAAAAAACAATCATCACATTCTTTTGTCCATATGAACTTAACACCTTTTCGAGTTAAATTAGTCATTGGACTAGATAACCGGGAAAAAAATTTAACAAACCTCTAGTAATAACCTGCCAAACTAAGAAAACTAAGAATCTCGGTTATATTTGTGGGTCTTAGCCATTCTTCAACAACTTTGATTTTATCAAGATCAACAGTTATTCCATTTTTTGAAACAATGTGACCAAAGAAAGAAATTTTTTGTTTCCAAAACTCACACTTTCTGAATTTCCCATAAAGTTTATTTTATTTTATGGTTTGCAAGATGACCCTTAAATTACTTTCATGCTCCTCTTTACTTTTAGAATAAACCAAAGTATCATCAATGAACACAACCAAAAAATTATCCAAGAACTCACAGAAAATTCTATTCATAAGATCCATGAATATAGTAGGTGCATTGGTTAACCCAAAAGGCATAACTACAAATTCATAATGGCCATAAATAGTATGAAATGTGGTCTTTGGAATTTCTACATCCTTTACATTCAACTGATGGTACCCCGACCTCAAATCAATCTTCGAAAAATACTGACCTCCCTAGAGCTGATCCAAAAAATCATTGATATGAGGCAAAGTATACTTATTCTTAACAGTGATGTTATTCAATTATATATAATCAATGAAACATCTCATTAAACCATCTTTCTTTTTAACAAACAAGACAGGAGCAGCCCATTGTGATGTGCTAGGTCGAATGAAACCTTTTTTTAATAACTCCTCCAACTACTTCTTTAACTCTAAAAGTTCAATTTGAGCCATTTGATATGTGGGTTTTGAAATTGGATTAGCCTTAGGATCTAAGTCAATAGTACATTCAACTTCTCGATCAAGTATAATACCAGGAAACTCATCAAGAAACACATCAAGGTACTCATTTACCACTGGCACATCCTTAATCTGAACAGTTCCTTTATTTTCAACAATATGTTCAAGGTAACGTTTATTTCCATCTTTTACTAGTTTCTCAGCTTCCTGATATGTTATCAATAGTAAGGGATCTTTTTAGTATACAAACAGAAAATCATTCTGAAAACAAACCTCTTTAGCTCTGCAGTCAATCTTAGAATGATAAACAGAAAGCCAATCCATGCCTAATATAACATCAAACTCTACTAGAGTCCAAACAATAAGGTTTGCAGGTAGATTATTTCCACACACAAGGACAACAATGTTCTTATGTTTTCTTTTTGTCACTATATTTCCTCCAGGTGTTTTTCCTGTAAGTTACATATTCATATCATGAGATGGAATTACCAATTTACTAGAAAACTTCTCCAAAATGAAAGAGTGTGTAGACCCTAAATCAAACAACACATATGCATTATCTGAACAAACAAACTGTGTACCTGATACAACTTCATTTGATGGCCCAACATCTACTGAAGTAGTTGCAAAGGATTTCGCCACCCTTTTCCGCTTATAGTCTGGTTTCTTTCCTTCGGTTGAGTTCTTTGTTGGACACTCATTTGCATAATGACCCATTTCATTACACTTAAAACATTTTACTGGCTGTAAATCATATTTTTTCCTACCATTACCCTGATATTTTTCAGTGCAATTACGAGCCTTATGTCCCATTTTACCTCATAGGTAGCACTTAATAGAATTCAAAAGACATTCCCCAGCATGCTTTTTACCACAATTTTCACAAACTGTAAATTTAAGTTTCTTACCATCAGACTTTTTTGAAGAGTTATTCCCTTTCTCCTTCCACCTCGACCTCTTATTCTGTTGTTTTTTAAAGAATACATGATCATCAGCAAACTCCATTTCCACCTTCTCCGCACAACGAAAAAGTTTTTCATAACTTTTGAACTCACAAGAAGCTAAATCCCTTCGATACTTTGGCTTTAATCCTGAGTAAAAACAGTTGATGTTAGTATCAAGACCTCATATGAAATTTAGAGCATACCTTTCCAGTCGAGTGAATTTTTCATCATAAGTAGTCACTGAGTAATCCTCTTTCCTCAATTCCAGGAATTTTTTTTCCATTCTAAGACGAACCACCATAGGAAAATATTTCTCAAGAAACATACCTTTTAATTTATCCCAATCAAGAGCATCAATCTCCTCACTATCCCTGATATTTTTCACCATCGACCACCACTAATCAGCTTCACCTTCAAAACAGTAAATATCAAGACTAACCTTTTGATTTTCTGAACAACCCATGACATCAAAAATCTTCTCCAGAGCTTTAATCCACCCTTCAGCTAGCATAGGGTTAGATGATCGTCTAAATTATGGGGGATGTTTCCTCATGAAATGCTCCACTACTAACATGTTCCTCTGTGGTTGATCTGGCTGATCTCGTACATTGATTCCACCACCATTTATAGCATGAGTCATCTGTTCCATCACTACAACAAACTCTTCAGTTCTGATTCTGACCATCTCTGGTTGCTAATTTGGAAGTTTTTCTTCCTCTAGATGTCGTCCCAACATAGTTGCCTTGCTTCCTCTATGGAAAACCATTCTGAACACAGAAATATCTTAGGCGAAGCTACATGGTAATCTATAAATGCTATATGATTTCAAATATTAACATAAATTACATTATGGATATTAATTTAACAATACCCTAACACCTACAGTTATCTAAACTGACCTCTGATACCAACTATAAGGACCTTGTCTTAAACATTACATAATATTGAATTAAATGAATAATTCACATTGAGGATCTTTTCAGGTTTAGAGTTTTAGAGAATTAGGACATAACTATTTCATCTCAAAATATTACCAGGTAGACATATCTACACAGTTTCAATTTTTTCATAAAATAAAAACTCTTGAAATAAAAGATTCATCTCTAGTTACATGTTTTAGACAGCATGAATTTTCATTGATCCCATCCTTGACCCTATTCATCTTTATGTCCTCTGGAAACATTTCAAAACATGGGATGAGCAAAAAAAGCGCAGTAAGGGTTATAAAACATAGAATGAAAAAAAAATTCATAAATATATACATAACATGAAATCATTTAATTACCTCTTGAAATCATAATATTTATGAAAGACACAAAGAAATCATCAATCATAAAGGTAACTTGTGTCATCCATATCATACATACATTGTAGATATCACAGCTATATAGGGAGTTACTTTGGAATACCCATCACAGTATATTACCTAAATCTCTTAGGAGAAACATTCACATTTACCTCTGTCACGTTACCCAATGCATTGGAGAGATATCTCGGGCTCACCCTCCCTAGGTTTATCACGGAATCACTCGTATTCATAAATAATGCCCAAGAACCATACACGATCATAACACATAACCTAAGCATAAAGGAAAGATAAAATTTCGATATTGCAATAATAAAATATAATTTTGAGATATTAAAATAATAAATCCATTCTCAAAATCATTTTCAATACCAAAATACGTAAAAATATTATATGGTATTTATTTTTTTTTCCTTTTAAAAACATTCTGGCTTGCTAAGGAAGCCTAAGATCAAATAATACTCACGGCAGCGAGAAGGTCGTTGTCACCGCTTACATAAAAAAACATTCCTTTTTATCATTTAGTAAAACTCTTTGTATAAAAAGATTCACTTTGAATAAAATAAAAATTCAAAGGGGTTTATACACCATATAAAATAAACTCCTGTATAAAACTAAAAATGCCTCAATGAAAGGATATTGAGACGAAGTCCCTTACCTTGTGTCTAACTTGACTCGATCGTTCTTTAATCTCATGAATAATAAACTAATGTTAATTTATACTTGATTAAGAATATTTTTCCAGGTTATTTTTTCTTTTATATCACTTATTACCATGTTATAAACATTATGTAATCATTTAAGTTAATAATGTTCTTTTCGTCGATATTTGCTACTTGAGTCAAAAATGAACACCTTATATTTACAAGTTGTCCATGTGGTCAATATTCAATTATATACAGAATTAAAATCATTATTTAGATATCATATATGTCTAGTATATACATTTCTTTATAATTGTACATAACATTTGGAGATAATAAATGAAATGCACCGTTCATGGAGACAGTAAGCTGTACGTACGCATGAATGCTACTTTCATTTATATTTCTAATTTTAATGGAATTAAAACATAATGATACATAGTTATACTATAATCACAGTATAATATCATATATAATATCATTAACTCTATCCTTTATACATCCCACATAAGGCATTAACGAGTCACATCACTCTGAGGGGGCGGTAGTCCGCACTTCCTCAAATGAGATTATCGTATTTACCCACTATGGAAACCATAAAGACGTTCTATAAATGGGAAAACAGAAGAATAAACAAAAACATAAACATAATATATATCATATGTAAATACAGTTCCATAATAATGACCACCATGAGAGGTGGTAGGAGATAATCAAACAATCATCGTTTCATAAGGCGTTAGTTTTCCATCCACAGAAACAATATGTTCTTCACCCATTAGATGGAGGTGTGTGGATGTGTAGTTCGAATACTTCTCATAAAGACATCCTAGTATATTGAGGATACTGGTTTTGTTACAAAATAATGGAATAAAAATAGTTTGTGGGTTGGACAAGTAAAATAAAAGATACCAATTTAAGAGAAACAGTTACCTTTAATTTGGGTAACTTCCTTTGGTTTGAACCAAAAGGACTTCTTAAAGTGATTTCTGTATAATTTAAGGCTTCTAGAGGGAGGAGAGGGATTTAGGGAGCTTAATTGGGCAGATTTTGGATGATCCAAATATCTTGAGAGGTGTGAGGAATTGGTTAGAAGTGGTATCCTTTTATAAGGGGGTGGAGGGGCTCTTTAGGAAAGTGTGAAAGTATTGTTTTGTTATATAATTATATTCGGTTTTTAATGGTCCCAAAATAATTAAAGATGAATATAAGATGACTCATTGTAGATATAAAATCATCCAATCAGAATTTGTCATTTGTTTCATATTATTTTAATCATCATAATATTATTTATTTAAATGATTTATTAATGAGGTAAATACTGCATCATTATTATGTCATAAATAATTTAATTTATTTTTGTCTAAAAATTATAAAAAAATACCGTGATGAATATAACAATTTTATCTTTCTAATGAATATTTATAGTCTAAAATATGACTTATATAACACCATATAAAAATTAATTACTAAAAGAATTTTGTTAATGTCAATTTTGTCTTTACATTAAATTAATTAATCTAAATTGTCATTACCACACCCAAGTGGCTCACTGGGGTCCCAAATTCGACCCAAATATTCCCATGGTCGTTAATGACTCAACCAATAATGTTTAGACAAGTGTTAAGGTAATTATGAATTATTATAATATTCTTTTAACATTGAATTAACCTATTTACTTTTAACTGCGGTAAATAAAAGTCAAAAGTTACTATTCACAAAAAATTATTTTCATCTTAATGAATCAAATTTTACTTCTTTATAACAACCATGTATGCAGGATTTTTTAAATTCAATTCACAGAAGTGCTAAAATTTTATTTAAATGAAACAGTCAGTTTTTTTAAGTAACACTAAGTGGTATCACTATTCATCAAAAAGTGAAGTTTTTCAGAGAAATACCAAAAAATCAACCTAAGATATATTTGATATTCTGAATTAAAAAGTGATATATATTTTTTCAAATTCAAAAAAATTATGCGTAATTAATTAATTTTAAAATTAATTCCTTTTATCAAAACAAATAGCGTGTTTTTAAGAAACAATAACTATCAAAAGATTGATACTTGTTTATGTCCAATTTCAAAGTGAAATTAATTCCAATGACCAACATTGGATTAAATAGTAAAATTATATTCTAATTACACTTTAAAACCAATTAATAATTTAATCTAACCATATAAATAAATGATATTAAAACAATGTTTTGAATTTGAATACAATATTTTTTACTATTCATTAAAAAATGAACTTTATCGGAAAAATTCCAAAAATTTACACAAAGTAAATTTTGTTGTTATCATTCTATAGAAGGATTATATTTGGTCATATAGAATGTATTAAAGTGACCAAAACTAGATTTAAAGAGGGGTCTCCGTTAAAAGGTGATAAATCGGCCTTTTAATGTAAATTATGCTTAAAATTAGATTCATTCACAATTTAAGCCTCTAACATTTATTGGATAAATGTAAATACATTTAACAAACATGTATAATCATATTTTAGTCAGTTTTGTTCATTCCCTCCAATACAACGGCTAGGAGTTAACTACCATTTAAAATAATAATATTATATTATTAGTGTGCAATATGAGATTTCAAAGAAATACGTTTTTGCGTATCGGCTACGCTATCGAACATAGAAGCCCTTTTAAAGTAAAATTATTATCTAATTCACAAATTATAAAAAATATGAAATATGTCTTATTATTCATTTACTTGGGATGTTACAACCCAGGTGAGACGTTACAAACTATGATCAAAAGGGATTCTTTTATATTGATTTATTATTTGATAAAGGTTGACATGATACATGGATGTGTTGATATATGGTAATGATATCATGCATGGGAGTAGCTAACCCATTTCTGATTAAAACCACAAGTTCCCTAGTTGGGATTGCAGTTCATGATTTTGTACTTCTATAATGGTATTTTATCTCAACTTAGGTGTTACACATGTTTTATAATGTTTATTTTTGTAATATTTTACTCATTTTTTAGTATGGCATGATAGTTGAGTATGCATAAATAATTTTAAGCACTTTGGGATTTATATGAAATGCATCATGATGGGAATGAATGGGAAAGCATGTGGTGGTGAGTCTCATTGAGTATAGAACTTACATTTTGGATATTGATATGATTTTCTATTTATATATGGTTTTAAAATAATAGTTCCTTATAAATAAGTTGATTTTTTTTAATTTGAAATATGTCAATTAAATGGTTAAAATCGATTCAAATGGGATGTTTTTAATTGAGAGTTTGGTTTTTCTTGAGTTATTCATGGCCCTAAATGGGTATGGTTGACAGTAGTGATAGTATTTTGGTTTCAACTAATTGGATAGTGTATGTAGAGTGGTATATTGTGGATAGTTTTGAAACTTAGTTTAAATTGTATATTATGTACCATGAAATGTGTTTTTTTGTTCTTGAGGAATGTTATCGTGATCACAGTTATTGGTAGGTCAATAGGAGGAAATTTTTGATAATTCTCATTTGACAGTGGGGACAGAGCCCCCGTTTTATGTATTTGATATGTTATAAGATCATTTCTATGTGAATTTTACTTGTTTTATGAAATTTATGGAAGGATACCAAATATGGGGTATGCTGAGTATGTTAGATCTGACTAGATAGTTCTACATGTATAATCCTTTGACATTCACCGAAGAGGGTGGACCTGAGGTAGTTGAGTTCTCGATTGAATCTATCATGATGATTATATATCACATAAAGACTCCTCTAGATAAATGGTTCAAGTTATAAGCTTATATTTTATGAGGACCAGTGAACCAATTTTGGGACACTTAAGCTCAGAATCATAATTTTTAAGGTATGCTATGTAAAGACTTCCATCAGAAGTTCTTGGAAGAACATTACCCTAGAGACCCTATAGAAAAATAAGGATGTAGAGTTTTTGGTTCTCCTACAAGACTATGTCGTTTATGGATGATTGAATCCACTTGACTAAATAATATCATTTTCTTAAATCATTTATCGGTGATATAAAATCTATGGTGAAATTTTTTTAGGATGTTATTAAATATGAGATCACGTCTCCAGTTAATATGTTTCATTTGAAGGCGTTTGTTGAGGTAGTGAATCAAAATCTTATATATGAGGAGAAGATTAAGGGTGAATCAATTAGTGGATAAATAGTTTCAATTGGGTGATCTAGTGGTATGTATTCTTATATTATGGACCATAGTTATAAGAACATCCACTAGTGTGGAAGTGGGTAGAGTATCCATGAAAGAGGATAATCCTATCAAGGAATTGATTGAGTGTTCTACTATCTGTATAGAAAACACAGTCACATGTGTAGTCAGTGAATTTTACCACCAGTGGTGTGTCAATATTACAGATATATGGGGAAAGTATAGAGATTATATAGTAATCCTTAATAGATAGAATGTGATGGAGGACCTTTTTTGAATCAAAGCACAAGAAGGGGGTCATCTACCCTATATTAGTGTAGTATTTAGAGTTCCATCAGCCATGAAAGTTTGTGCAGTGGACATGATACTTCAAAAAATAGTGTTTATATCATTAGGGTAGTGAAACACATCACACTCTGATATGATCCCAAGGTAGAGGAACCATTCACCTGCATATAGTTGAACATGCACCTCGTGGTAGTGAATCTAGACCATCGACTGTGTGAGGTATTATTCTGGAATATTCTATGCCTTATAGTGATTTATTTGACATGTTATATTCACATTATTTTATATATTCATGGTTTGCGGATGGTTTGGATCAAACAGTGGAGTTTATGAATGTAGTTATGCCGATCAACACACCATTAGGGGTGATATCTGAGGGTACCATATATTTCAAGTAGTGTGCCCATGAAATTGGTGGGTTCCATCTCCTTTGGGACTAATTCATTATTGAGATGTTGGTTTTTGACATGATATTGTAAATAGAATTGATGGTTTCAAATCAAGATCATATTGATTGTCATAATTTAAGAAAGACGTTCTCACCTCCTGAGGGTGACACTTATGTTCATCAATGATAGTGGGATATCTTAGTAGGCTTTGAAAGGAAATTATTTCAATATATAGGTGACCTCATCACTCAATTTCTGATTCAAATGATTCATGATGAAGTTAGAGAGCATGATTTCTATCCTCCAATAGTGGATCAGTTTCAGTATGTGTTCCCTAAGGAGTTATCAAGACTATCAAGTAAGAGAGAGGTAGGGTTTATGACTGAGTTTATAAGAAGAGATAAGAAAATTTATAATTTTCCTAATATAATGGAATTAGTTAAATATTAAGAGATTAAGATACATTTGAAGGAAATTTATGATAAAGGGTTCATTTGTATGAGCACATCACCAATGGGTCCTCTAATTTTCTTCTCTAAGAAGTGTGATAGAACATTAAATTTGTGTGTTTATTATTCGTAGTTGAACTAGATGAATATCCATAATTGATATCTACTTCTAGGTATTGATGATATTTTTGAAAAGATTAAGGGATCCTATGTATTATCCATGATTGATTTTAGATTAGGGTATCATCAGTAGAGGGCTTGACCTTCAAATATAACATGAACCACCTTCAGAAGCATGTATGGATTTTATGGTTTAGTCTTTATGTTGTTTGGTTTAAGGAATTATCATGATGTGTTTATGGCCATGATGAACTAAATCTTTCACCCGTATGTGGAATAGTTTGAAGTTTTATTTTTTGATGACATCTTAGTTTCCCTCTAACATGATATGTTCCTACCAAACATCGATGTATCATCCTGAGTACACTGAGAGAGCATAGGCTATATTCTATAATATATAATATTAAAATATAGATAAAAATAGAATTTGTTCGTTTATAAATGATAATTTAAAATATTAATTATTATTTTTATCAAGGTAATCTATTTTTAATTTTTAGTGATTAAATGATTATCATAAATTATTACATAATGCAGATACAATTCCTCTAAAAGCAGTAGAAAATTTATGTAAATGATTTTAAAAATAGTAAAATTAATATTATTTTAAATGAGTTATAGTTCCCTTTGATTTTTATAGATGAATATAACATATTAAGGATGTTTTAGGGGATTAAATTCAAATTAAATTACTACCATGTTGTCTATAATGTCATATTAATTGAATTGAGTCAAAAAATATTATTGATATTTTATAAAAAATAATATTTTATTAAATTATTTAAAAATAGTAAAAAAAATTAAATATTAATTTTAAGATTTAAAATTGTCTAAAATGAAATCCATTCACCATTTATGAGCCAATTTTTACATTTTAAGTAAAATTATAACCCTTTAATATTAAATTATTTGTAACTGCAGTTAAGGTTAAAATGATTAACGAAGGTTTTAATCAAAAATATAACATTTAAATTGATTTATAAACCAATAAAATTTGATTGGATGATTATATTAGGTTAATATCCCCCATATATTATAATTAAGGTAATTTTTTAACCACTTTTCCATGAATGTAACTATATTATATTTCAATATTTTGGAAAATTACAAGAGTATTCCTCCCCTACCTTATAAAAGGATACACATTCTCTATATTCTTTACACCTCCATCAGCCATCTAGATCAACCATAACATACTCATTTCTCTTTTAAGCTCCCATATCCAAGAATTATGGGTTCTTATATTTTTAAAATATCATTACAGGGGTCTATAAAAAGGTATCTAAAGAAGGTATACTGAAGAAGAGGTTATTGTCTTACCCAGCATATTTCAAATTATTTCTTTCTTATACCACCTATGTTAGGTCCAAAAGGGTCCTAGATACATTGAGAAGGGGTTAATAAGGGTATATATATTATTTTTTATGTAATTCCTTCCCTAATAGATCTTTACCTATTTATTATAATTCTCACTTTTTTTTCACTTGAGTGCTTATGCCAATAATATTCATTCCTTATTTATCTAATGATGATGCATGAAAGTAATGAAAGAAAGAAAGCACATGAGCACACATATTTTTACATGGTTCACCCTCATTGGGATACATCCATAGATAATACAGTGCCAATGTGTCAATCTAGAAAAATCCACTAAGGCTCACTACAAAAATGGTGGTTTAGTCTAGATCACCCCTATGCCTAGGCTCACTCCCTTTACAAGGTTTAGGTTTAGCTCAATACTTTCCCATGGGTCACTCTCTATGTCTCTTTCATTGGATCACTACTGGTGAAAATAATCATCATTTTCCTCTTCATTTTCTCACTTCTCTTAGAAGGGATCCACTCATAGTTTATGGACGTGTAGGTCCCTTAATTATAACTAATGAACACATCCTCAATTATATATGGATACTCTATTGAAGTTCCACTTTAATCCAATTTATGAATACCACATTACCACAGTTCACTAGGAAACACCTTTTAAAACACTTTTTTGATACTCACTGCATTCATAAATCTCCTTCTTTCATAGAGAAAAAATAGCCTTTGTAAAGTACCTTCCTTTCAAAAATATCAAATTGCCTTTGTGAAGAACCTTACCTTCAAAAATATCAAACAGAATTCATGAAGCACAAAACATTCAATTGGATTTTTATATCCTTTGTGAACTCCCTTACTTTCTCTTGAACCACCTTTACAAATAACCTTCACGAATCTTGAGCCATAAGATCTTCATTTAAGTCTTGCTGGTTTTATGAAGGGGTAGAGGCCTATTTATAGGAATTTCCCCCAATTACATTATCTTTTATCCATTTCATAACCATTTCTTAATGATCTATCATTTTATTCACGATTCTCCTAGTCTCACAATACTCCAAGAAAATTTACCGTTTTCAGTGGTCATCATAATCGATGAGATCACCGTCAACTTCTTTATACATTAAAAAATCCACCTTCAGAAACGTAATTGTTTGTGAAACTCATTTATTTGTCATATTTTTATAATTATTTCATTTTAATCCACTTTCCACAATGCTATACAAACTTTAAATTTTGGACAGAAAAAATTGGAAAACACTGGGAAATGGTGTCACCTTGTGTATGCAATTTTTAGTACCACTTCCAGGGAATCCATTCATTTATATTGGATCATTTCCAACATATAATGTCCAAAATATCTCTATAATCCCTAACTTATCATGGAAATATTCTTTGTCAACAAACAAAATCAACCCAATAATTTTGCAATGATACATTGAGGGGTTTTTTCCCAACAACCTCAAAATAATTAGTATTCATCATAAAATAATAAATTAATTGTAATAAATATACATAGATTTTATTATTATTATGTAACCACAATTATACTCTCTCTCTATTCCATTAAATAGGAAGTGAAAGTATCGCTCATGCGTATGTGTGGATTTTCACCTCCATTTAGTGACACAATTTGTTTTCCATAACCATCATTCATAGAGGTTATTTATTAGGGGTTTAAATATTATATATTATATTTATGATATAATTATGATTAAATAATTTAAATTTCTTATCTACCTTAATACATTAACATTTATTGTAATACGATAATGTTTCTTTTCTATACGTGTGGACTATAACCTCTATGAAGCAACGTTATTCGTTTTTCATTTATAAATTTAATGGATGGTAATAAAGATATATTTAATGAATATATATGATATATATGATTTAATAATTATATATTAATGTTTAATTATCATCTTAATTTCATTCATTTCATCTATAAAAAAAGTTAAAATAATGTTCATGCATATATATAGTCTACCATCTCCATGAACAATGTAATTGATTTTTATATCTATATATTTTAGGGATCAATATAAATAAATATATATTGAAGATATATGAAATTTATATCATGATTAAAATTTATTATATGATGGAACCATGATCATAGCACTATTACCAGAACTGTTGAACCAAATCTTACCTAGAAAACAAAACAGTTAATACCCTGAAACAGTTATTTTAATAAGGAAATATTAATAAATGGGTGTTGAAATACTATAATTAGAAAATATATTATAATATAAACCTGAAAATTATTATATAATATAATTATAATAAATTTAAATTTATTATATGGGTTTTTAGAGTTTGTTCAAATCATGTTAAATTTGAGGTAACATATTTCTTGTCTCACTTTTATTTCTTGGAGACATATGTAATATTCACCACTTTCTTCTTTAGTGTTCTATATATACTACAAATTAATATATTTTATGATTTCTATAATTGAAATTATTTGGATTTAAAAATACATATAATTTTCTCTATTTCATTATTTTTTATTCAGAAATTACCAAATTGGTAAGAGTTTATCATCTCAAATTTTCTTATTTGTGATAGACATTAATATATGCAACTATCTTCTTTTATGAGCTGTATATATAGCCCATTTGAAATATTATATAATGAATATTATTATGATCATGATAATATTAGTTTAGTTTAGTTTTATTTTATTATTTCATGAGTCTTATGATTCTAAAGTTTCCAAAGTGGTAAGGGATTTATTTGATAATATCATCATTTATCAAGATTATTTTTTATTAAGATTAAAATATTGAAATTTTATGAAATATATCTCAATAATACATTGAATTTTATTATAATTTAGTTATTTATATAGAATATATTTTTTCCATTCATTTTCCTCTCTTTAATAACTCAAGAATCTGAAAGAAACGTTTAGTGAAAACATATGTTGTTTCTCTCTTCAGTAAAAAATCTTTTCTCTTCCAAGTCTATGATAAATAAAAATTAATTCAAAAATGTTTTCAATTTTATTATTAGATTTATAAAATAATTTTTTTCCCATTTTTTACTTTTTAAAAACGTTTTAAAATTAGCCTTCTTTCTATTTTCCAAAAGATATACTCTTTGTTTTTTACCAAAAGTGTAAAGTGAATCATTATTTAAACATACATGATATGAATATATTATCATTCCATCATGATCTCTCAATGATTTGAAGCTTTCATTAAAATTTTCAAATTTTATTTTCAAATAAAATTTTTTCCTTAATATTTAGGAAATTTTAAAATATTAAATATGTGATTTTAAAATTTAAAACGTTTTTTCCATAATAAATTTTCCAATGACCTTTTAAAGTATTTTTTCATATATGATAACATCCATTGATGTTAATTATAATTTACTAGGGATATGATCTAATGATACCAACCACATTAATTATTTTTATGTATTTTAATAAAGATGATTTAATAATGATTCAATGAAACCAATTTCTTTGCCATGGGTAAAATATGTTATGATGGAACCATTATGAAAATAATTTCTTTTTCACAGGTTATGCTATGATGAAATGATGTAATGTTCATTAAACTCATTTACTCTCTATGGGTTATGTTATGGTGAATGTTTTATGATCTTGTGACACAAATATGTATTATTTTCACTATATTTTGGTTGTTATTGGAATTATATATCCCTCCAATGAACTGGGTAAATATAGATATCTCATGAGATAATAAGGAATGGAATGTGGAGTGAACTGAGTTCAATAAGGGACTTTTTCCACTATGATACTCATGGGAAGGAACCTTGAGTAAGGATATAATGGAATGGGCAGTGAAACCAATCCACTATGATATTATTTTCAATGGGCCTTAACTACTATGAAAATAATTTTAAAATATTATGTTTATTCTACACAACTTATGCTTTATGACAATGTTACTCTCTCATTACTCATAGTATTTTATTAAATTTTTTATAAATTATAAGATGAATTTTTTTTCCAAGACTCATAATTATGATCTATGATATACTAGTCATGGTTTTCAAATGTGAATCTCTTTTTCGCATACACTTATTCTCATGTTATGCTTAAATAGTCATTGATATCTCCTTTTTTACCCTAACTGATCATATGAACTCACTATTTCTTATGTTTTATTTCCCAAGGTTATGAAGAAAGTTTTTAAGTAGTTTTTGTATAAGAAGAGTACTATGTGGGAATATATTTATGTGATTTATTGAATATCCTTCATGAAATAAGAATATTTTGTATCTAGTATCCATATTAATTAAAAATTTACAGTTATTGTATGGATCCTAATGTTATGTGATTAATATTCATCTAATAATATTTAATATCTATGATTGAAAAGAATAGGTCACCATAAGAGGACTCTATTTACAATGTAAAACCTGAATTTCAGGTTGGATAAACATGAACCACCTTTTCTTGAAAAACAATTCCCATCCTCCCAAACTACAGTAATAAGAAAAAAAATATATTAAATAGGACAATCTAATATGGAAATAATTCAGAAATATTGGGGATGTTTTAAAAGTATTTTTATAATTTTCCACACCCCAAAATAAGCAACCAACTTTTAATTAAATATTTTTATTAATATTTAATTACTAATTATTATAATATTATTGATGATACTATAGGTGGTTCCCTAATGGACAATAATTTGATTTTTGTAAGGATACTCATCATAAACGAGGTTTTAACAATCAATTGTTCATTCTAGGGTCTAGTATATTGATCAGAGTTGTTTTTGAGGTGACAATTTATTATTTTAACAAAATGTCAAAATAATGTTTAAAAAGGTAAGTACTTTATCCCCTTAAATTGCACTTTCTAAAGAGAAATACAAACTTCCACGTACACTTAATTTTAGTTTTTATGTCATCAAAACCCACTATTATGACTAATTACCATATATTATAGACCATTCTAATATTTTTACTGCAATATTACTTGGTCTCCCACTCATCCAATCCATTAACAAAGAACCGTAATATCAATAAAACTCTATATTAAATGATATCCAAGACTATAGCTAATGGGATCTTCCAATTGACATTAATATTCATAAAACCAACAATAACAGGGTAGTCATCCTCCTCCACCACCCAAAATCCTCAACCACAAAAAATTCCTTTACAAACCCCCCAAACCCACCCCACCCCTACCCCCAAAAAATCTAATCATATCCAAGAAAACATGATGAAAAAATGGTCATAAAACAATCTATAATTAAAATAAAGAAAAAACAATCTTCCATAAAAGTCATAAAACTCAATTAGGATAACTTGACAGCTCCTTGGGTGAAATTAAAATTTAAAGGTCTAAAGAAAATCTTTCCCAACCAATATTCAACCATAGGGATAAATGAAATGTTAGTTTTGTCACCCTTTAATGTTGTTAGAAACTAAAAGGACAAACAAACCCTCTATTTGAGTCATCACAACCTAATGGATCAGAAATTCTAAAAGTCCCTATAGATCTAAATGGTAAAAAAACGTTCCCTAAGTGAAGTACCACTAAATGAAAGAGAGTGTCTATTTTTTGAGCTACCTAACCCAACCATTTTTCTTTCATGACCTCAAATGGTACAATGAACAATGTAAATCAAAACAAATTAATGTTGATAGGTAAATCTTGTAAACATTCAAAAATAAATAAGTTATCATTCTCTTGATTAATTATATGAAGAAAATTAAATAATACATTACGTTCATGACGGAGATATATACACACTAAAGGAATATTTGAGGAATTTAAAAGGTGTTCCTGGGGAGGAATGTATCGTAATTGATTAATCCATCACTTTTAACCACATGAAAGGATTCAAAAACATTATCAATTCTATATTCTATAAGAGAGTATTTATTTTTAGATTCCATTTTTGATTTTGGGTGCCTTTATAAATGTGATGGCTAACATAAGTTTATATTCATTTTTGGTTGTGGATATGAACCCAATAGGAATATATTTTCTAGTAGAAAACCAGAAAATTGTACACCCTATTAGAAATTTTCTAGTGAAAGTTAAAAATTATATTTTTCTCGATAATTAATATGTGCTTAAAATGGAAGATTTTCGGATGAATGGAAATTCAAAAATTATATTGAGGTGATAAATATTTAAAAATTCCTAATCCATAATTTATTCTCATAGTGGTACATTTTATATGGAGTTTGGTGATGAAATTTTCTATATTAACATACTTGATTCCATAAATAACACACTTATAAGATCATTCCTCTCATTCTATTAATTTTACTGATGTATTGCCTATCCCCATGATAATTGTTCATAATTAATCAAACTATATTTCCATATTTTCTATAGTAATATTCATATTTCGTAATTATTTATGTTTCAAATGGCATAATGGTCTAGAAAATTATCATCCATGTTTATTAATTTTTTATTTCTTATACATCAAGGATAGAATAACCATAGATGATTCTGTTTATATTATAATAGTTTACTCCTCATATGGGGATGTTATCATTAAGTAGTTATATTAGATGATATAACTCTCTTTATCTCATTCCCTCCCATCAGAACATAATCCTCGAAAATTGGAACTTAAATATCTACCTAAAAATTAAAAATATATACATCTTGATAACAGAAATAAGAAACATATTATCATTACCACTAAACTCCATCCATATAATTAATTGATATAACTTAACCATTTTAGGGATTATAAATAACAATTAGTATGGACACCTTATAAAATTACTGGTATTATCGTATAAAGTTACATGCATCATCTATAATTAAATAATTACGCTAAATTAATAAGGTGGGAACAATACTAACCGATTCCAAAATTGCCTGAGGAAATTAAAAACGAGGTAATAAAATTATTGGTTTCTGGAATCATTTATCCTATATCTAATATCCAATGGGTTAGTCTAGTGTAGGTAGTTCATAAGAATATTTATCAAATAGTAATCAAAAATGAAAATAATGAATTTATACCAACCCATGTGTAGGATAGAATATATATATATATATATATATGTATGTATGTATGTAAATATATATATTCACTAACAAATCCAAAATACTAGGAAGGAAAATTTCCCGTTTTCATTTAGTGATAAGATTTTGTAGTGGTTCATGGTGAGGTACCATTATTATTTCCTAGACGTGTATTCTAGATAATTTATTTTCTATATTTCACCAAATCACCATGAGATAAAAAAAATCCATTTTCCCCTTTGGAACAATTTATATAGGAGGGTGTCATTTGGTCTATTAAATGCTCTAAATAATTTTTATCAATACGTGGTTATAATTTTTTCATATAATCTAGTGAATTATATGGAAGTATACAGGGATGATTTCACTATCTATGATTCCTATTTTTTTAGTTTTTGGGTAATTTAAGAGCATTATTTGGTCATTATATTTAAATGAATCTTGTATTTAATTATGACCAATTTAATTTTCAGTTTTTACAATGGATAATACATGGAAATTTATGTTCTAGGGATGGTATCCAGGTCTATAAATCAAAATTATATGTCATTTAATACCCACTATTCCCCAAACATGCAAAGAATGTGTATTATTTCTTCATTAATATGATATTTTATAGTCCTTTAGTTTATAAATTTAGTATGATTTCACTCCCTAACTTGTGATTATAATAAAAAGAAAAATAATGTGTTTTTAATAAATAATATGAGGATTATGTTAATAAATTGAAATATTGTCTGACATTATCCCTAGTAATCCATCCACCTAATTAGGATTTACTATTTGAGATTATGTGTTGTGATTCCAACTATGTAGTTGGGGTCCTAGTATCACAATGTATCAGTTGGGCTCTATATGTCATTGAATATTCCTCACAAACAATATATATGTCCCTATAAAACTACAATTCAACTAAAAAAATTATTTTAATTATATTTACCTTAGATAAATTTAGGTAATATCTTTAATTTTCCAAATTTATTGTGTGTTTCCCAGGCATCCCTCCAAAATCTCCTTATAAAACCAAAAACTATGCTAGGTACCATTTATTATATGCTCCTCTTTTGGGAATTTAATTTATGAATTAGGGTGGAAAGAGGGTGGATAATATGATGAATACCATATCTGTAGGATCCTTATAATCTCTAAAATTGAATCATTCCCATGATTTCCCATAAATTTCATGTTTTATGATTAGTAATTGTATTGGGTGAAAGATATTATTCCCTAGTATGCTCAAATTGTGAATTATTTTATAGTATCTTTCATTCATTTTTATTTTAACAAACCCAAGATAAAAATCATAAAAATAAGTCTCATTGTTATATTTGGGATGACCCATATGGTTATAGAATAAGTTTTCATCAATTCCTAATGAATTAACTTTTCAATAGTGAGTTTTAGTCAATATTTAGGTGATTTCACACTCTTTCCTATGGGGGCCAATGTGGTCCCCAACGGATAGCACATAAGGTTCCTGATTCTAGTTTGTTTTAGACTATGTTATTTTAGAATTCCCATAGTTTTTTTATATCATTTATTAATTATAAATTTATAGGTAATGCCTCTAAAAGAAGTGAAATATGAAGAAAAAAAACTTTTCCATGATATTTTTATACTTGGGAATTGGATTTAAGTGACTATTTCTTAATTAATTTAGAAACATTCAAATTATTATGATAGATTATTGTATTTCCAAATGGGTAGAATAATGATATATTTGGAATGATAAAATAATATTTATTTGAATAATTGTTTATAACACAAGTCTTATATAGTCTTGGATTCTATAGATACATTATTAGTGACCAGGGTTCTCATTTCTACAACCACAAAATGAAAGAAATTTTTTATTTGTATGGGGATAGGAATAAATTTTATATTTTTATCCCCACTTAACCAATGGGAATGATTAAGTGTCTAATAAATAAGTCAAATAAATTCAATAAAAATAGTCCAACCCAATAGAAAATATTATAGTCTAAGACTCGATGATGCATTGTGGGCTTATATACTATTCTACAAAACTCTCAAAAGAATGTCCCTATATTAAATTTTATTTTAAAATATCTATCACTACTCCTTTGGGATAGATCACCAAGCCTATTAGGACATTAAATAACTAAATTATAATTTTCAAGTGCTATTGATTAAATGAAATTGTAGATTCAGGAGTCGGAGTAAATATGAATATATTCTTATGAGAACTTATTAATCTATAAATAAAAAACCAAGGATAGCCATGACCACCTTATACTTCACGATTAGTTCCATATTGGTTCAACGGAACTACATTATAATAAAAGAAAAAATTTGTACCTAGGTAGGATTTTTTTTAATTGGCTTCTCTTATACACTATCATTAATGTATATCCTTTTACGGTTTTGTAGGATAAAAGTGAAGAACCCCAAAATACATTAAAGTTCAATGGTCAGAGTCTAAATAACTTCCAAAAAACCCTTTTAAATTCTCCAATAGAGTAATTAATCCATAAATAATCCATATATTAGTGACACTAACCATGTAATATCCTTACTTTATACATTATCATTAATTACCAGGATAATAATAAAAATTCTTGGTATGGGGTGCATAATTTCTTATTTTTGTTAGTAATTTAATCTTTTTTCTTCATTTTATATATTTTTCTATTTCTAAATTGTATTTTTTACCTTTTTATTCTTATTCTTTTTATAAATTTTGTACTAGTATTCCCATATTAAAGGCTCATCAAATTATGGAATTTATTTAAACTTCATGTTGAATTTTTTTATGTTATGTTTTTTTAACATTAGAGGAAAGGTTTTATCACATATGGAATGTGATTATAAGTTGGGATTTAACATTGATTGGTAATATTAGTAAAATTATTTTATTTTCAATGATATAAATGGACATATATATATAAAATAATTGATATGTTGACACCCTTTATGTATGTCTTTAATAGAGAAATTTTGTGATTTTAGATATTCATATATCATTGAACATATCCCAAAAATGTTAATCTTTTCTTCTTAATTTAATGTATATATATGTTAAGTTAATGGTTTTCATATTTACATAAGGGTTTTCCACACATTAATTTTTTGTCTTATTAGTTTCATTATTTTATAAGATTGACCAATGATTGATAACAATTGATTTTTTAAAAAAAATAAAAACAAATCTAATAAAAAGAACCAATAATACTATTATTAATATTAATATTAATAAAACACAACATATATTATTAAACAAAAAAAGTTATTAATTTAATTAATAATTAATTTTGTGAATTTTGTGATTTTATTTCAAAACGTATGTCGTGAGTTCAGTGGAAAGAATCATGTAAACCAAAAAATATATAAAATGACCAATATATACTGGATAAAAAATTGAAAATTTTGCATGAAATGGATATAACACACACTTGTGGAAATTTAGTGGAATGTTTTACTTATGAATTTATTTTTTAATATTATAATTAATAATATCCTTGAATTTCATTCTAATATAATTTATAAGATGGTTCTTTCCATGCTTAATTAGATTGACTATTTAGTGTGGTTCTTGATTTCCTCACATTATGATAATAAGTTTATTTTCATTTAAGTGTTAAATATTAATGAACATAGAATATATTAATGAATAATTTTTTTTTAAAAACATTTCCCTTTAGTGTAAATTTTAAGGTGTGGGTGTGTGATCTCATAACGATTCACTATTCATTTCCACATTTATACCAATATTTTTAATTATTTATGGTTTTTAAATTATCAACTTTAGATTAATTTTTAATAAACACATAATTAATTAAATTCCTGATAAATAAAATTCAAAAGGGTAATTTCACCTGTATTAATGTTTTCTGGGAAATTTGGAGTGATTTGGGGAATCCATGATGAAATTTGATCAAAATGGACCAAAACTATTTGAAATACTAGGAACACATGTGGAAAGAAATCTATATTTTCCCTTGCTTATTAAACCAAATGGGTTCAAATTTCATAAACACGTCCCAAACCATGTGTGAAAAAGTTCTCTATAAGACCAGTAATATCATCCCTTCTATTAAGTGACAAAAAATGTTTCATCATTAGAGATAATATTCACCATTAAAAGTTATGAGGTCACTTCGTTAATTTGGACATAACTCAAGCTATAGGCTTCAAATTTCTATAAAAAGTGTTTTGAGATGTTTAATGGTTGAGGAAACGAATTTTTATATTTTATTAAAGTGTGATAAGACCATATTCTATCTAAAATCCAGGTTCTAGGTACTATTTCAAAAACATAATGTCAAAACCACTTTCCATATTGCTTATAAATTGGCACCTTGGAAACCTTATTTCATAGTTAAACTAAGGGGTAGTTATTCTATTTTATATATTCATAGGGTCTATATTATTATTTATGAATTATATAGTCTAATTCCTTTAAAGGGAGATAATGGGAGAAGGATAAGTTCAATACAAATTTCATTCTCCTCTCGATGGAAAGTTAAATGGTGGGCGGTGATTGTGAGTGAGATATGAACTTGTGAAGGGAATTATGAAAGACTAATTAGCTATAAGTTTAGTTATTATGGGTTCTAACAATTTTAATAATCTATATTTTACTTTTATTGAAAATTCCATAATTGTTTTTGTGTGACTGAATGAAATTATCTTAGTTTCTAACTGATCGATGTGAGATTTTGAGTGTGTGACTTGGGTATTTCAAATTTGAAAACATAACAATGCTTTTATTTTTTACATATTTTATATTTAAATTTTATTTGGAATGTCATATAAAATTCATACGGTATTTACCTTTTCAACATTAATTTTATGTCAAGGTTTGGTTATGTATTCACTGATATAAGGGTTTGAGGCTAATCGGGATTCTCCTTAACCTAAACCAAATAGTTACTTTAAAAATAAATGAACTTAAAAGAGATATGAACTTTTCATATTGTGTAATGAAATTAAAATGATAAAAATATTATATTTATCTCAAAATATACATTATTACATAAAATTAAAAAGTTATTTTCATTCCCTTTTTTACGTCAAATTATTTTCAAAATCCCCCATTGTTATGTTTTCTTATAACACTTATTGAAAATTAAAACTTACAACCATAAAATATACTTACAATATGACCTAGAGTCTTCCCTGAAATATAAATTATCTTTAATAAATAATTAATTTAATGTTTCACAATATCTAATTCAATCCCAGTGGGTTTGGTCCTATCATTTGAGGTTGATTTTGAGATTATTACCTCCACCAAAAAATTTATAAGTATTTATTTTATATTACCCTAATTTAAATATTTTTGTTTTATGTTATCCAATATGGAAAATAATTAATAATATTTTGGATAAAATTTCAAAAATTCATTCAGGCCACTTGATGAAATTTTATAAAGAAAGGGGAGAAAATTTGAGATAAAGGGAGAGATAAAAAAGGCCAAGAGTGAACTGATAATATTTTTTTAAACAATTGTGATAATTTTCATTAATAAAATTTCTTAATATGTTATCATACTGATAATTTTTCTAAAAATAAAAAAGGAGTATATTAAAGTGTATACTATAAAAATTAATATATCATCAAAAATTGAAAATATTATTTGATTTATTTTATTGAGGTTATTTATAAGCACATAAATTCTTACTACCAAGGGATGGTGGTCTCTCAAAAACATAACTTTATCTTATCATGTGGTGTCAATAACTTATATAAAGATATTTTTCTATGTTCATGACCTCTATTATATATTTTATTTTATTTCAACATGTATATGATTTATTTATGGTTTATTTATAATACTTATTGAGGTTTTATCATGAAAAATATTTTTAGAAGTTCGAGAGTAGTATTTTGGTGTTTATAGTCTATCGGAGAAATTTATATAGTAAAATATGAAACTATTTTTCAACATAGGGAACCATTCCCAAGTGGATAAAAAATATACATCTATGGTTGGTCATTTAATATGGATAAGAATATAAAGTTTATATATGAAATTACTTTAACTCAAGAACCACATCGTTTTAGAGTTTATCACTCTATGGTGTAGTGATAGGATTGTTATTTGAAAATTACTCTTTAAGGTGGTAAAATATACTCTCTAGATTAAATGGGTAGAATTTAAAAACTATTTAGTAGTTTTTTTAAAATAAAATCTATTTCAACAAGTTATAGTGATAATAATGGTTAAGAATAACATAAACACCCTACCTTGAGGAAGTAAGTTACCACAAAAGGTCACATCATTGACAAGATTTTGGTCATCTGAAGTTGATTTTTCTTGCACTAATCTATATGGTAAGAAGGGGAATAAAACACTAAGATTGACTATATATTTAAATTACTTGTTAATAAATACTAAAAACAAGGTCATGGGGCATATTATAATTGTTATAGTGAGAATTTATATAGTATTTACTACACATCGAAGATTCATGATATTCAAGAAGAAACAACGTGTTAATTATGATTCAAGCATAATAATATTTAACCAATATTAACATTATGTGGTGAAGAATACGATATCACTATTTTTTAGGGATTAATTAAAATAAAATTTTAATATTCACAAAATCATGGGATGATAGAGTATAGATTTATCATAAAAATACATAGGTGATGGACATTTTTGATGAAGAAAATAAGGATAAACACATGTTCTTTATCCTTATTTTAAGGTGGGTTTCCATATATAAGAAATTTTCTAGTGGAATTGACTATAATAATTTGAAAGTGACTATGATAAATCCATAAGAGATACTCTAATAAATAGTGTTTAAGGAATCTTTATTTAAGAGTGAGGGGAAATATGTTTATTTTTCTATGAAGTCTTGTTCATAACAATTTAGAATATTCACAAATTATTGTCACTAATATAGTTTTATATTATGTGTAGGAGGAATAAAATTGTTCAATATACTCATTGTAAAGGGTTTATGTTCATCCCTTTTTACTATTCAATTTCACCTTCATAATAAGTTGGAATTCATATGAATTTAGATAACACGCACAGCACACTAAAAACCAATCAATCATATTGAGTGGCGGTTGATTTTTATTTATTTAATTTTTTATAAGAGAGTGAGTGAGATAAAGGTATGTTATAATAAAAAACGATGAGGTAAATTTGATTTCATCATTGAAATGTTTTAGGGAATTAAGTTATAGTCCCATGTCAACTATTCAATTGATTAGGATCTATGAAATTTAGAATAAATCATTATTCAATTAATAGATTATTTATTATCTAGTTCAGGTGAAATCCTGGCACATGAAATAATTAATTATTTAATTAAGATATTATTTTTCAACACTTAAATGATGGGAAATTATGAAATGCTGTGATAATAATTGTTAACAATTAGTATCATTAGCCAATATAGATTTATTATCCCTCCATTTAATCCTATATTCATGGACATGTAATTTCTCATAATTAATTGAATTTTTTTGCATCCAACTTTATCATTTTGTTTGTGACATGTAATTTTTCTATGAGGGGATCCTTAAAGGTTATAGTGTACATTAGAAGTGGTGGATCAGTTCTAACTAATATTTTTTTATTGATTTCAACATATAATATCCAAATAAAACTATGAAATAATCCTTGAAATCTCTTACAAGGGATCATTAAATTCTAATTCATAATTAATTTAGAACTTGAATTACCTCAAACATAACAATTCCCCTTGATAAATAACTATGTGGCTCTTATTGTGTCATCGTTGCAGTGGTTAAACAAAGAATATATTCCTTTAATTGTATTCACACATTCACCATGAATCTCCAAAAATTTATCTTAGAATTTCATGTTCTAGAATAGAAGAACCTGGTATTATGCATTTTTCTTCATTGATCATAATGAAACGATACCCTTTTTCTCTCGTGTTCTTGATAAGAAGATGAAAGTTCCCACAGGGCCTAGAGAGAATTTCTTGGGTCATGTTATTATGCATAACCACTCTAATACACTAAAATATAAGTAATAATATATAATTAGGGTTAATAATATGATAATTTTATGATCTACCTTTATTAAATATTAATTCTACGTTATACTCCATGTTTAATATTAATGTTAATATTAAATCTGTTGACATGTTCTTATTCAAATATTATTTGTAAATAATTAAATACTTATATATTTAAATAATATTAATTAAAATATATCATTTTCATCAGTATTTTAACTTATCCCATCAATGCTCATTATAATTTTTTCAAGATTGAATAATAAAATATTTAATCGAATAAAAATTATCCATTTATTATGTAAATAATTATTATATTCACTAAACATATGAATATATATTTATTATTATATTAAATTAAGAAATTAAGAATTTATATTAATATATTAACTAGAATGGTGAATAAATATTTATTTATTTATTACACTATGAATAATAAACAAGTGATAAAATTCATTTCACATATTGTAAACTTGAGTATCATGCGATTGAATTTATCTGAATAACTTAACATGAATAATTATTTGTCCATAAGATGATAATAATATTTATTATTAATAATAAATTATATATAATTTAATGAGATTGTGGATACACTTATTGTGTGGCCGTTTAGGCCTCTTTCTTAGTGGAATTAGGTGAACCTTCATAAAGTCCAAGATCATTGTCTAGAAACACATCATGACACGCATAGAGAAAAAAGTTATTCCCATATTGAGAATAACCTTACAATTAACACTACTATATTCTATAATCTATCTATCATGATATCTCATAAAAAATATGCTTACTAGTTCCATAACCTTATATGATTAACTTATCATTCTTTGAATTTCCAAATTGAATTCATAAATGAACTTCAATAGCCATAGATTTAATCAGACAGTTCCATTTCAATCAAAGGGATAGTGATGGATATATATTCATTCATTAACTTAGAAGGGATAAATCCATTATTAAATTTTTCAATTAACATTATATCACATATAATGCAACTAATATATGCTACCTCTTTGTGATAATATGTCACCGCATTTTTCTTCCATACATCAAAGAAAGTAATTCTTGATATACATTAATAATAATCTCAAATCTAAATACCGATACCCAAATTGAAAGATAGGAATATCCAATTACACATATAATATATGGAATTAATTTTGGTGGTTCTATCCTCATAACCTTCTAATATTAGATATTAATAAGTAATAACTTCATATGAATAAGTATCAATGTATTATGAAACTACAATACCTGATAATAAAATATCATATGCTTCTGGTTTGACTTATGTTTACTAGACCATAAGACATATGTTTAAGAATATTTTCACAACATTTATATGTTATCATTATATTTAAGAAATAATATATCCTTTTTTATGTGAAAAATACTCTAATGAAATTATCACATTGGTGTTATATAGTAAAAAATGATCATGTGATATGATGTTTATTAATATTTTGATACTCTAAAATAAAACAAATTCAGTTGGTTCTAGGGAACTAACTCCAACAGACACTCACTTACACTCGTTATAGCTGCTAAAAAATTACAATATACTATATATCACATGATAAACATTATTTTTTTGAGTTATAGTTGTATATCATGGGACTTTTGTGTTATTCTATAGATATTTTTCCTACTTCCACTTCACACCTTTTATAACCCCCCCCCCCAAGAAGATATATGACTATGTATTTTCCTTTTTCCCTCAACGATTAATTTAAAATCATGGTTTTTAATATATTTAAAAATATTCATAATATATATTATAATACTTTACTATCTTGTTAAAACTCAAAAATCTCAAACAAATCATTTCTTAAACATCTTCTAAATATGCATTAAAAACTACAATGTACATGGTGTTTGTAAATATGGATACCACTATATTTTATAATCTTCTATTTATTATTTAATTAGAGTTGTTTTGATATATTATATCTAAATGGTCTATGTGAAAGCCAGTTTTGTATCCCCTAGACAACAAGTATTACAACTTTTACAAGTATTGTCATGTTTTATTGGATTGTTCATATTGTTACCATATGCAGTTGTCCAAGTTCTATTTGATATTTTACAACTATAGTTTACTTATAAGAAATATATATTTTCAATAAATATCATGTAATATGTGATAAATTGCATGTAATTAATATTATTTGTTTTTATTCATCATAATATTCTCTTAATATGCTCTACTAAATCAACATGGAGAGATTTCATGCCATGTTACAAAAGAAAAATTTTGACTTTGAATTATTATATCCTGTATTTATCAGCACATAGTAACATTATGTACTCTAACTTGATCTAAGAAAACATATAGATCTATTTAATAAGATCTTTTTTCCTAAAACATGGTATTCAAATTTTATTCATTTTTTGATGAATACTTGTATCTTATTCATGACTACATGTAAGAATAAACATCAAATTTTGATATGTTATCAACATATTTGACTTGAAAAACAATACCACTCTCTAAAACCAATTATAGACTCATGGATCTCATTAATTCATAGTAAATCCAAAGAATTATTACATCTTTATCAAAAGTAATATTTTATAATCATTACTGTTGATTCTATCCATAAATATATTTCTATAACATGCATTCCTTATTGGAATTTTTTAGGGTCATCAACCCTTCTGGTGTAGTAATATAGACATATTACATAATGTATCCATTTAGGGATATGGTCTTGACACCCAATTTCCCAATTTTAGTATTATATAATATTTCTATGGAAATTAAAACTCTAATTAATCTTATTATAATGATTGGTGAAGATGGTTTCATTAAACCCTTTGTATAGACACATTTAGAAACCATCAGTTGTTAATCATGCCTTATAGGTATAAAAATTACCATCTAAAACTAGTTTAAAATTAAATAATGTTTTGACACAAATTTACCCAAGTTTAGGGTTGAATTGGTCGCTTGTAGAGTATCTGGGGTTGTTGAATCCTCAAAGACCTAAGAAAGAACATACAGAAACATACATTCTATATAAAAGATTTAGCTATGAAGTGGAAAACATTAGAGATGATTATTTTTATTATGAGATAACTAAAATAACTAATTGAATTCAATTTATGACAATGGTTTGATCCAAGGTAATTGTTAGGGTTTAATTAGATGATTTTCTTAAAATGGTTTCAATGTCTTAAATTTTAGAGTATTTATTTCAATGAAATGAGAAATTCTTTAACCACTCGCTAATTTTAGGCTTTCACTATCCTAAGGATAATCACATATATACTTAAAGGACCAATTTCATGAGCATGCCAAGGTAGAAGATCATTCACGAACATTTAATTTGTAACCTTAAAATTATTGATGTTGTAGGAGAATGTGATCGTTGAATAAAAATATCAAGTAAAAGAATGTTTTATGAATTATTTGAATGGGAAATACGATCCAATACATCCTATTGAAGATTCCATGGATCATTACATAAGTGACTTATCCCTCAATTGATAAAAATATTTTAATGGAAGATGGAATTATACTCATGATGGTAGAAATGGAGAAGTAAAGTAAATGAAATAATGAACACTACACTATTGTTTGATGAATTTATCTCTTTTATATGTGAATAAATTCACAACATAGTGAAAATACATCAATGTGTTAACAAAAATAATTTAAAATTAGAATAATAAGTTTTATTTAGAAAATAAGGTGATTAGAACCACTTAATTTTAAAAGATAAAAATTAAAAAGATTAAGTGGCATCTTAAAATTACAATAAAAACAAACAAAAAATCCTATCAAATTCTCCAAAACTAATACCTTAAGTTGGAATTTTGGAATCCTTGTCTTGATCCCCCAATAGTAAAAGTCACCATAATTAATTATGGTAGTCATGCATGGGTGTAAAGTTAATTATGATTTTACATTTCCTCCCTTGACTAAAATTTGATCCATCTTGCATCCACCCAAAAAAGGAACCAAAATGAGATTCTAGATGGATGAATTTAGGTAATCCATAGAATAATAAATTGATAATTAGATTTTTTATAAATTTATTTAAATTTTCATCCCAATTTTTCTTTTCTGGTTTTGGATATAGGATCTAAATGGTGGGTTTTCATTCTAAGTCATAGATTCTAGTCAAGAATTGCATCATCAAATTGGGCTACCTATAAATCCCTTCAAACCATATAATTAGTTTTGGATACTAATTAATTAAATGTTACCCATTATTTTCTCTATCTCCAGTTAAAATTTTATCATCCTTAGGTGTGTATCGTGGCCTCTAAAGTCATTTTATTGGGATTCATTCTAGTTCACTTCGCCCATAATGTTCACAGATCAAGGCCCACTTTCGTCATCATCCCAAATTAATCTCTAATAGATCTAGAAGGATATAACGTTCTAGAAGAATAGGATACTTGAAATTGAAATATGAAAATAAAATCAAGAATTTTTTGTGTTTTAATATGTGTTCAAAAATGTACCATGTAATAGTGAATTTTAATAATAAATTTACAACCACGAAAAGAAAAGAAGGTCAAATATTAAAATTCATAGTAAAAGTGTTTATAAACATTAAATAACATGAATATTATAATATAAAAAATAAATACTATCCTCTTTCAGTGGCTAATCACACCCCCTATCTTTACATTTTCTCATACTAAGAAAAATATACCTCACAAAAAAATTAAAATTGAATTCCCTATTCCAAGAACATTTTAGTATAAAATTATAAACAAAAGACATCATGTTAAAAAATTATAAAACCCATTAAAATAACTTAATACAATATAGGGGCACAGGCGTATCTCAAGCCGAATCCCATTACTTTTTTCAATCCCATTTCAACATTTAATAAAAAATTTATTAGGTATGATCGTTTTTTCTTCATCATAATATAAATGTGGATTCATTTTTATTCAAGGGGAAAAATATAGAAGCACTAAGTGGAATCAAATTTTAATATTAGTATGAGTTTTTTTATTTATTTTTTCTTTTTGAAATTTTTCTAGTAATTGGAATCACACAAAATCAAGTCAACCCTTCAAGTAAGAATTTACTAATGACTCCTAGGTTCAAAGACCGTAGTGAACCAAGTGAATCACACATCCTTAAAAATTATATAGAGTAAAATAAGTCAATAAAATTTATAATTACCAAAAATAGAGTTAACATTCCAACATATAGGCTTGAAAACTATGGATTCATGATCCCCATATGCTAAAATCCAATCATTAGGTCATTCCATCACACTACACACAAATTTATAATTTTATTTTCAATTATTATTATTTTTTAAATAATCATGTGAAAATTAAAATGATAACCAAAACTATAAAATTTATTATTGGATCCCAATAACTCAAAATAATACACCAAAATCCAAAGGACGTGTGTTGTTATTTTTTTTATTAAATGGGTGAAAATTTTAATGGTGAAAAATAACATTGGACAGCCACGCATTCCAAAAACTCTGATTATGAACTCAAACTTATATTAAAATTAGAATCAATTCATGGGAAATTATTTGATATCCAGTTTCAATGTTTTCAATGTTTATTTTCATATACAAGGTTAAATAAAATTTTCCTTAAATTTATGTACTCAAAATTTCCATTAAAAAACCTTTTTTTTCTTTTCACCCCCCCCCCCCAACATAGAATAAAATCTTCCCAGTATTTAAGTAAAATAAAATTTAAAAAGGGGTAATGGAAAAGAAGATGGGCTCCAAAATAAAATTTTCAAATGAGAAGAATGGAATGAAGTCACCTAGTGGTTGAAATTGAAGTTTTTTCCCTCCATTTTAATCCATTAATCTCTATGTTACTCATTCAATCCTTATTAATGATAATGTTTTTTTCTGTACACATAGAAGAAATGTGATTTTCTAAAAAATAAAACAATATTAGCATCCCATGAATCTTACACACAAACACTATTAGAAAAAAATGTAAACCCCTTGATTTTCCCTTAACTAAAAATAAACAAATAAAAAATTAATGGATAAAAAACATACCTATTTACCAGGGAACTCAAAAAATGATTCAATATAGAGGTAAATATCGGTGTGCCTCCCATAAAGCACTTTTTTTAATGTCATTATCTCCATGTAGACCCTAAATTTGTCCATAGTTTTCAGGTTCAAAGATTTTATCAATTAAGACCGCATTTATTTCATATTTATTGAATGATTCAATGAATTGTATTAACCTATGATAATTAATTTGATGATATTACCACAAGTGGGGTATTGAATCTCTACTACCCCATAAGGGTACACATAATACACTATATAGGTACGTGACTATCTAGACCTAAACTTTCCTAGGTGTAAATAATGTTTAGAACTATACATGACCAATTCTTTTCTTGGTTCAATGTTTTTGGATTAGATATTCCTAGATTGGTAGGGTTTAACTCTAGATTTATTGATCCTTGAATTTTCATAACCCTTTATCCTAAGTTCCTCATGTTCATTAAGGTTTAATTTCCTCTTTGATTTATTAAATTAAATGTCAAAGTTCAATTTTTTTAATTTCACATAAGGCCTTATGTTCAATTTCAATAGCTAAATGGAAATATTTTCTATAATAATTATTATATGGTTACATTCTAAGGATGGTTTTGATAATATGTAAAATATACCCAAATGGTATCCAAGAGCTTCTCAAAACAATATTTCTTAGAGTGATTGAGGGTTTTTTAAATAATTTAATTAATTCCCATATTTTTAAATGCATCTTGACCATTGGTTTGAGAATGGTATGTAGTGTAAATTTTTTGAAAAATCCTACACTTAAACTTGAGTTCTAATAATGTATATAAGAATAAATGGGTTTGGCGATCACTGATGATAACCTTAAGAATTCCAAATATAGAAAAGATGTTTTCTTTCAATAATTTAATCACAACAAGACGGGAATTAGACAATGTGGTAAATAACTTGACCCATTATGATACATAATAAATAGCTAATATAATGTAGATATATCCCTTAGAGTTTTGGAAGGTTCTATTGAAATCAATTCCCCAACAATAAAATATTGTGATGACTAGAATGGGTGTAAGTTTTATATGACTCCTTTTATTTTTGTATCCTAATTGTTGACACCAATGAAAATTTTTGAAGAATTTATAGGATTAAATAATGATGTTATTCCAAAATAAACAACTTTTCCAGATCTTTGAAATTGTTTTCTTTGAAGAATATTTTCCTCTACATGCATATCTATGAAAAAAATTATAAATGGACACTAACTCAGACTTCATAACACATCTCTTAATGAAATGATTATGATAGAACTTTAAGATGTATAGATAATAAAAAACAAAGTATTTTACATCATAAATGAATCTCATCTTACCTTGGAT
The DNA here is from genome assembly GCA_963277665.1 of Viscum album. Taxonomy (NCBI): domain Eukaryota; kingdom Viridiplantae; phylum Streptophyta; class Magnoliopsida; order Santalales; family Viscaceae; genus Viscum; species Viscum album. The sequence goes on from OY728127.1 coordinate 1,381,890,657, forward strand.
ACTGAGGAATTTTAGAGCGACACCCAAAACCAAGTGGTTTTATATGTCCACATACCATGGGAAATAACTCATTAAAAATAGATTCTCATCAGGAAATGAATCAGACATAGAGAGGTGATGTGATTTATATTTTAATTACATCCTAGATAGTTAATCATTTGAAACATTTTCAACACCTAATTTATTTGTATTGGTTGTATCAAACTCTTGAAGAAGTAAAACCCTAATAAATATAGCTATAGAATCTTGTTATTGGAAATGATATTTTAGAGATAAATGATCTATGAAGATAATGATAGGGAACCTAAGAGATAGGAAAATAATTTCTTGAAGGAAAATACAATAGTAATAAACTATTTGTTAATGTTATTGTAGTTTTATTGTGCATTGTTTAGTTATTTACAAGCATAATTAAGGACACATGGGGTTTTATCACAATGTTGTCATATGATATCTCTTAAAACAATGTCACTCGCACCACACAAGAGTTCTAATGGAAGTTTCCAATTGGGATATTTCAAGATATGTGGAGATATAAGAGATAAAATCATAATAGATAATGATTACTATCATATTCATTTTTTCATAATAATGGAGATTCTTTCAACATCATATCCAAGGTGGTTGGGAAATGGAGATGAAATTCCTAATAAACCTTATCTAAAACTATAATGTCCTAATATGGTCCCCACATCCTTAACAGTTTTTGGATAGGTAAGATGATTAATTATTTAAACCTTATCTTTATCAACTTTACTCCCTCTACTAGACACTAGATGGACAAAACTAGTCCTTCCTTTATCATGAAATGGAATTTTTTCCAGTTTAGGAAGATATTATTATCCTCACATCTAGAAAATACCCTTTAAAATTTATAATTAATCCCTAAAATGTATCTCCAAATATAGAAAATTCATACATAAAGACCTCTTAATAATCTCCCACCATGTTAGATAAGATTCCCATCATGAACCACTTGAAGGTACCAGAGGAATTACATAAACCCAAGGGAATGAACTTGAAGGTAAAATTGTTGAATATATTGATGAAGGTTGTTTTCCTTGATCTTATAAGGAGAAATCAATTTGATTTTACCTTATGTATCCATCTAGGAAATAGTAGAACCGATAGGCTAATTTTCTCTCAAAGACTTCATCAATGGAGGGGAAAAGGTAATTATCTTTTTTGGTACACAATTTTACATTCCTATAGTCAATGAACACTCTTCATCCAATGCATACCCTTCTAGAGAGAATATCACTATCCTCATTGGTAATCATAGTGATTCCAAAATTATTTAGAACCACATGAATTGGTCTTACCCACTCACTCTCAGTGATGGTGTCGATGATACCAACTCATAACAACTATAGAAGTTATTTCCATACAACATCTATGAGGTTGGGAATGAGTATCCTATTTTATTTGTGACATGGTTTTAAATCAGTCTCTAGAAATTTATTGTGGTTTCCAATGAGTTTTTTATTACTAATGAATATTAGATAGGGTCCATATTATTTCATTCTTATGCCTATTCAAGAAATCCATAATCCTTCTCTATTCATTGGAATAGATAGGGGAATATATTATAATGGAAAGTGTTTTATTGACCCCTTGGAATGTATACTTTAGTGGTCAAGTAAGGACATTGAATTTAATCTCAGTTTGGTTAACACTTTTAATGGAATGATGAAACTTTTTGTCAAACTAGATTTTATTTTCCAAATTTATCAATATAATTGGTTACTTTTGAATATAAGTTTCAGTAACCATATTGGATAGATCAATGTATTGAATGATTATGAATTCGATTATTTTTATTTCCTTAAACGTTTCATTGATTTATGTTCATGAAAAATCAACAAAAGAGTTATCTGAAATAGCTTTAGTCAAAAGAGAAAATTTTCCCTCATCTATACAAAGGAAATAAATCTCATATTGACTTAAACATACTTCAAAAATTACATGATGTTAAAATGGTTCACTATTAACATTATCTATCCAACTGACCTCATAGATATCTTCATCATCCCCAATTTTAGTGTTTTAATTGTTAATTTTCATACTAAGATTCATGTTTCTAAAGGTTATTTTCATGTTTCCATTCCTAAATCGGATAAATATTTTTACTTTTGGTAAGAAGGGATGACCAAAGATGATGGGGGTTTCTTCTTAGGAAAAAATCTTATGTTATTTTTAGGGATAATGAAGTAATCATGGTAAAACAAATTCTCAACTTTAACTGAAACATCAGTTAAGATCCCCTTAGGATCTCAAACACAATAATCAGAAAGATAAAGAGTGACATATGTAGGTTCTAGTTCCTTAATCCCTAATTTTTAATACATTGTATATTAAATAAGGTTAACTATATATCCTAGATCCCAATGTGATTTAAAAACATTATTTTATCTTAGTTATATATTCATGTATGGAAAACTAGAGTGTTTCCCAAGATTGTGGGGCTAACATTAATAGCCAAAGGACTTTCTTTTTGTCTGTGCACATTCTTTTAAAAGTACAAAATTCCTTCAATTAAATGAACTATGACGGTATGTTTTGGATTAAATTGAGAATGATTATGTTCAACTTAACTTGTGAGAGTATTTCCCTCAATGTTTCATTCAGTTTAGGATTAGTTTTTTCAATTATACATTGATGGAAGGTAGAATATTGTTTTATTTCTTTGTGAGGTTATATTTATTTCCCATTATCATTGGTTTTTTCAGATATTGAGGGTTATTGTTCAACATTTTCATGTTACATTGAGTATTTTAATGGATTTAAAGTGTTTTTTCAGATTTTTCAATCGATTTTCCTCTTATTAAAATAGTCACTACTTTTAGTTGTTCTAGATAGATATGTATGTAACTAGATTCTCTCCATAATGTTGGGGATGGTATATCCAGATTAGGTAAGGGTTTCTTTACCTTTATTATGTTTTGAAATTCATTTTTAAAGTATGACACTTCATAATTCATTATTTCCATTTCTCTACACAATTTATCAAGTGGTATAATTGTAACAAATTGTGTAGGGGTTTTATTTGGTCAATTTATCCTAGGTGGATATTTAGGCTATTGGGTGGGATGTAAAATGGGTTACTGGATAGGTTGTTTGTTTGAGATAGGAGGATGTTTATATTGGAATGGTTTTTGTTGGAACTGATTATGGGGGTGAAAATTCTATATAGGGTAGGGTTTTAGTCATTATGGATGACTAGGTTATTGGATGGGTTGTTGGTTATCTTTCTAATGAAAACTAAGATAGTCATTATACCTTAGATTGAAAGTGGTTTGGTATATCAGATTTTTAAAGTTTAAATAATTAACCTATGGTGGTGATTATTATAAAATAAAATCATATATATAAGGGATGTTTGGTTGGTTTTCAGTCTTATGGTATTGATTTTCTAAATTTTGAAAATAGGGTTAACAGTTCAGATTTCATGAACCCTCCTAAGATCGATCTTCTCAAAATTTCTAGTGAGTATAGGTAGATTTTTCCTGAGTCTTTATTCTTCCATATGAGTTTTAATTACACAATATTTGTATGGATTCTCAGATTATGTTTATGTTCTCTATGGTTGGTTTTGTTCATATAATATTTACATATACTCATAAGCATCATTTGGGGACTTGTTTTTGAAGGTTCCATTACACATCAAATCAATGAACAATTTTTACCATATCCAAAAATTCATAAAATATTCAAAAAAATTATAGTATTTAAAATCCATGGTGAGGTACGATGTCTAGTGGGTCTTCGAACCTTTCCTATTCTTCATAAAATAACTCCCATTATTTTTTAAAACAAAAATTGATGCACTTTTTAAGTGTAATTATTTTGTTATTAGGGATTTATTTTTTAAAAATACTATTTATAATTGGTCACATTAGTGGATTGAAATAAGTCTTAGGTTTTTTATCCAATTATTTTATTTATCCTTCAATGATAAAGTAAATATATTCATCTTATATGACTTAAGTTTATGTGTTGGTAACCTAGTTTCAGCAATGTCATTGATCTTTGTGACAAGAAGGTATGTCATTTCTAACTCCATACCATGGATTGTTGGAAGGTTTGAAGGTGGTCTAAGACATGAATTTTAAATATATAATGGAATTATCTAAGTGTATTTTTTATAATAAAAGAGGGTTAATTTTTCTATATAGTTTTTAGGTTGTCATTCATTGTTTTATCAAAAAAATTATCCAATTTTGGTGTTACCGGTTTTGGGTTTCTAGGTTGGTTCTCACCTGAGTTTATTAGTTTGTTTCATTGAATAACCTCCATTTGAATGTGTTCAATTTTTTAATACGGAGTATTAGGAATATTAGGATCTAATGTAAAGATACTTAGATGTATTATTGACTCCCCAAACCCAATATTATCCACCAAAACTAGAAGGATTGATTTTTCCTATGTATAATAGAACATGTACCAAGAAAAGAAGAGAAAAAGAAAGGAGAAAAGATAACAATTTTTTTTAGAATATAGAAATGGGGGATAAAAGAATTATTTGGTAAGGTGACTTACTAGGTTCCTTGGATACAGTGAAAAAAAAATCCTCTCCCAAATTTAACCTAGTATAGGATTGAAGCGATCTCTTCTTATGTAACTTGGTTTGTCGAATCCTCAACAACCTAATAAAGAAAAAAAATAAATATGCATTCTATGGATGAGATTTTGATATAAAGTGGCCAACTTTGGGATTTATTTTAGTAGTAATATTAGAGAACTAAAATACCTAAGTGAATTCAATTTATTATAATGGGTTGATTCAAGGTTGTTTCTTGGGGTTTATTGGATGATTTTCTTAAAATGGTTTTAATTTTTAAAATTCAAGAGTGTTTATTTCAACAAAATAAGAAATTACTAAACCAGTCACTAATTTATTTATTTCACTATCTGAAAGATAATCACCTATAAACTTTTAGGATAATTTTCATGATCACTCCAAGGTATAAGATCATTCTATCACTTGGAATGTGTAACCTAAAAATTAGTGAGTCTAAAGGAGAAAGTAATCGTTGAATAAAAATATTGAATAAAAATAATTGTGTTTGAATTTTTAAAATGAGAAATAAAATCCAATATAGCCTCTTGAAACTTCCAAGGATCAAACCATAATATTTTTATCCCTATATTTATGCAAATATTTTAATATAATATGGATTTAGACTCATCGGGGTGGAACTAAAGAAGTAAAAAAATGAAATAATGAACACTCCACCATTTTGTGAAGGATTTCCCTCTTAACTGTATGAATAAATTAAAAAATAAATGAAAATTTATCAAAGTGTTATCAAAAATAGAATAAAATTATAATAATAATAATTTTTAATTAATAAACTAAGGTGATTAGAGAAAAATTAAATGTGAAAGAAGAACGTTACAAAGGCAAAGAGACAACATAACAATATAATAAAAAACAAACACAACATCCTCTCATACCCTCTAAAACCACACCCTTAGATAGAATATTTGGAAGTCTGGGGTTGATCCCCCAATATTTAATTTCATCCCAATTAATGATGGTTGGCATAAGTTGTAGTAAATTTAATTTAGATTAGATTATTTCATCCTTGAAAAAAAAATTAAGTTAGATTGCATCCACCTAACAGAGGCACCAAAATGAGACCATAAAATGGGTCTACATGCCATGTAATTGGATACATGCCCACTGGGCCTTCAGGCTATGTAATGGGTCTCCCTATACCCAGTTAAATATTTCTTTTCTTTTCTTTAATAAAAAATGATGCTTCGGCCCCAACCTTTAAAAAAAATTTTGGGCCACTGATTCTAGCTCAGAATTTCATCTTCAAATCAAGACTCCTATAACTCCCTTAAAACCTCAAAATTAGATCTATACATGGTTTATTAAATGTTTCCCATGATTTTCTATATCTTAAGATAAAAGTTTAACATAATTTGGATTTAATCATGGCCTCTATAGTCATTTTAGTAGGTTGTATTCTAGTTCACTTCACCAAGAATGTTTTCGGTATATGTCCCACTTTGGTCATCATCCCAAATTAATCTATAATATATCTATAAGGATATAATTTTACTCATAGAACTTGAGACCATAAAATGAAATATGAAAATAACATCAGTATCATTGGTTGTTTTAGGAGAAGTTCAAAAATGTACCATGTCATATTGCATTTTAAGAAATAATTACACACATGGTAAGAAAAGATGTTCAAATTGTAAAATGCATGTGTAAAAGTTGTCATGAAAACTGAATCACATGAATAATATGATATAAAAAATGAATTTTATCCTCTTTTAGTATCTAATAAAATACCCACCAATGGATTTATAACAACTTGAGAAACCCTTAAAATATATAATTGGATTTTGGAACTTGGAATATATTTTTTAATTCATATGAAAATTTTTATTCTTATCATATTTCCATAAACTGATTACACATAGGATTCATTATTCTTATAGAATAATATTTCACCCAACTTAGTGAATATTAAACTAACTATTTTGTTGAAACATTCATATATATTATGAGCCTCAATAAATACCCATCCCACTAAATCTTATAGTGTTTAGTATTCAAATTTTATCTTATAAACCAATGGAACCTTGAATTCGTTGAAGTCCATATTGAACCCAATATATCCACAAATAAGTTCTTCCCTGTTATATAATATATTCAATAAATTGACTAATACCATTATATATTATGGATGTTTATATCCTAATTAGTTTTTTGCATAATTATTCTAGAATCACTAATTTTTCTCATGAAGTATGTTTGATAATTTTTATAAATGATTCTATTTAAAACACGTGAAGTTTTGACATAATGAAATTATTTCATTTTATTACTTATATGATATCTATTATAAAATATATATGTAATATGATTAAGTGTTCATATCTATATTTAAGAAACATGTCTTGATAGGAATTATAAAAGAATTTGAATATTTATAACACTTTTCATTGATACTCCTTTTTTTCTACCATCAATTTTCTGATTTATATTCATTAATGTGAGTTTAAGAATATATCTACTTTAAATTTAAATATTTTATGGAGTCTTAGTTAAGATATAATCCATATAACCCACCTATAGATTCTTATATATTTTACCAATTATATTCATTAACTTCACTTTACATTCCAAAAATTTCTTAAAGGAATATCATTGAGTAAATAAATTTACTTAGATTCTCCTTATAATAATTCACACATATCTTACTGAACTAAATCTATAATATTTTCTACTTTATAAACATTAATTTTAAAATGTTTATTTATCTAAAAAAATATGTATGACGGGAATACCTAGTATTTTTATCACCAATGAGACTAAACCCCCTTCTTTGAATATCCTTGACATTTACTTTCAGTTTTACTTTTCTAATATTTATGTTACCCTAAATGGGTATTACTTGAGACTTATATTCTATATGTTTAAAAAATTTAAAATACTAGAAAACTATTATTCAAGTATTATTAAACTATTATGTATGAATTACCTTAACAAAATTAATATAAAACATGAAAAAATTTCTCTTTGTGTCAATAACAAGACATTGAGATAAATGATCTGTAAAAACTTGGTAAAAACTAATAGTTTTACAAGAATCAATCCACATGGTAATATGATGATGTGTCCTATATTAGATAACATAAGAATAATTGTCCCTTATATATTTATAATATTCACCTCACTTCTTATAATATTTTTAAAATTCTTTGGTTCTAATATTTGGATACTAATATATGAGTTATATAGTGTATTTTCGTACACAAGTAATAAAAAATAAATATTTACAGAAATAATAATATACCTTAAGATAAATTATCTACATATTTATTATTTAATTCATTATAGTTATTCTTTTAGAGATATTTATTAGCACATGTGAAGTATATTTCCTTGTGTCCATTACACTCTCTTGGAATTATTCACCTATTTGGTATACATCACTAAAGAACTGTTGAATATAACATTACATAGGATTCTAAACCTTTTTCCAAACTTAATTCATCATAATGGGTGATGAAATTTTTTCCCAAAATTCTCTATCATCGTGTAAAATAATTAATATAATATTATTTAGAGACATGTCTTAACTATTCATTGAATAATTCTTAATTAATATGGATAATCTTGATAGTAAGGATGATAATATGAGATCAATGGGTAATTTATTATCCATGTATATTCCAAAATTGGATGAATAATTAATATGATTCAATATATTTAATGAAATAACTCTATCTTGGTACCTATCTTTTTTTAGACTTGTAAAATGTAGTGACAATATCATTTATATTTAGCCTCTCTTTCTCATTTTTATGTTATAGGAGATGAGTTATCATAATATATGAATCCTTAAATTTATGTGGTCTCTTCATCTCTCTATACATATATGATAACATACTTTAAATTAAATCTAAATCATCATCCATGTATCTCTTGTAAGTATCATTTTCACCATTTCTCACTCACTAAGGTAGTTGATCACGAATAGAGGATTTAAACACATAATAAAAAATTTATTACCATACTGTATTGTAAAAGTGACTATACCAATCTTGGAAATTTGTGAGGTTGAGGATACATTCTTTTTAAAAGAAATATTACAGTGTTCATATGTTTTTTATTTCTATTTTCTATAACAATTTATAGTATATTTTAACACTTTATATTAATTATAGGTTATTACATAATAAATTAATTTTATTAATATCTCAATATTTTATCAAATCCCAATATACCTCACCATTGGGTTCAAAATATAATTGAAATTAAATACTAAAATGGAAAGGATCCATATTCCACTTCTCATAACCCAGAATAAGGTCATGAATATTACTTGAAGGTGGTTATGTGGGATTTTATTTCCAACTTCATTTCTCATATTTCCTTAATCTATTCAGTAGACACCCCAGTCCAAAAATCCTATGCCCATATTTCCTCAACATATGCCTCAATTTTATATTAATTTTACTATAGTCATCACCTTGAATAAGAATTTGGACAATTCAACCCATTTAATTTGTTAATACTCCATGATAATTGAAAAATTTCCCCAACTATGGTCTGACAGAATCATTAACTATGGTTGTATCTTAACTCATAAGATGAAAGGTGTTTTCGAAATTAATAGTTTATTTTTGGGATTTTTCTTATGTTATAAATAAATATTCTTTATTTTTATTCCTCACATGCATGTTGGTATTATGTTTATTTTACAAAACATATTAATCATATCTAGTAAAATGATTTATGCATGGGATATTACTTCACATCATCTAACATTCTTATTAATTTATTTACATTTTGTGATCATTTATAATTATCTAAATAAATCATGAATCACATGAATAAATAAATAACCATTAATAGGAAAATAAAATAAATATATGGTATGATCATGAACATTTAACTACAAGTTGGTTTATCAGCCCTAGGGAAAAACACCTTGATAACTTTTCTAGATCGAGTTACAACATTTATCTATTAACATAAATATCTCCTTGGTCGGGTTTCATTTGTCTCGGGTCAAAAACTATCTCTTATCTATTAGAGACCTATCTTTTTCAAATGTTTTCTTATTATCAGTTGATTATTATAAGGGGATTTAGTCCATAAAAGAAAAATGAGGGAGGGATGATTCAAATACCATTATATCTAATTTAATAATAAATTTATCACCTAAAATCACATTATTTAAATTATTTAATTAAATAGACCTAACACATACACAATTTATTCAAGCTTTTGATAAATCACAATATAAAACACATATTCATTTAAACTTGTTATCATTCATTTTAATTCATTATTATTAAGATAAATTCACAAAAATAAATAAATTAATTGATTAATTAATAAATTAATTCCTTATCTTACTATCCTATCCAAATAGTAATTGAGATATTTACCTTAAACATGGTAATTATCAATGATCATTTTTGATGAAACTCTTGTAGTTTCATCATTGTATTGGATAGTCCAAAAGTTTATTCCTCTAGTTATATTCAAAAATGCCCCAAGGATCTTCGATCAACACTCTTGGTATTTTTGGTACTAGTACAGCGAAACCTATGTTTTTATTTAATTCATCAATAATCACAATGATAGGATTCACTTTTGTCTTTTTTCTTGTGTTGAATGGAGGAGATAGTTCACTCTAGTGTTTTTTAGAATTTATAAATTCTTTCAAATGATCACAAAAACAATAATCCTATAAGAAGATATAAGAAAGAATATTTTTAGGAATAATAATTTGATAATTGTATAATGTGCATTTGTAAATCATTAATTCTAAGTTATCCCCCATTCCTAATAATAATAACATTATCAATATCCTATCGCATGAGAGGCACATACAAAATATATCCTTTATTAAAATATATATTTATTTATTTATTTGTTTAAAATATATTAAATAAAATATATCATTTACATTAATCCCTAAATTCATCCCATAAATATTCCTTAACATTTATCAATCCTTAAAAAATAAAATAAACATTATTCTTTTAATAAATAAATAAAATATAGTATTCAACAAACTCATGAATAAATATGTATTTTAATATTCATGTAACTAAATAAAAATTTATATTAATATTTTTACTAAACAATTGAATAAAATAATATTTATTTATTAAATTGTGGCAAATAAACAAGAGAAAAAATTCAACTAATATATTCTAAACAAGAATATCTAGTGATTGAATTTATGTAATAAACCTAACGTGGTTAATTATTATTCCAAAAGACAAAAATAATATATATTCTTAATATTGAATTAAATATAATTTAGTGATATTTGGGATACACTTAATGTGTAAACCTCCAAACCACTTACTTAGTAGCTTTAGGTGAACTTAAAGTCCCAGATTAGTGGTCAACAACACGTCATGTCGCCCATAGTGAAAGACATCAATATATAAATGAAAAAAAACTTCCAATTAAATCCACTCTATAATATAATCCCTTATTCTTGATTTATCATCAACTAGAATGAATAATTATTCCATCATAATATATTCATGATTTACATTTCTTTACTTTCTAAAATGAACTCATTAATGAACTACCATGGCCATGGAATTTATCAAATAGTTTTATTTTAATTTAAGAATTATTGATATTATTTTATTAACTCATAATTTATAAGTCCTCTGTTATCTAATTTAATTAATATCATATCACTTATGATGCACTCAACATATTATACCTCACCAAAATAATATGTTCTCAGTTTTTTCAACCATACACTAAAGTACATGATTTATGATATAAATAAATAATAAGCTCAAGTATAATGACCAGTACTCACACCCACATATAGGAATTTCAAATGAAACATATAACATATGGAATTATTTGTAGAGGTTTCTTCCTCACAACCTCCCTATTTTAGATATTACAAAGTGAGAACTTCAAGAGAAGAAGTCTTAATGTATTATCATCCTCTAACACTTGGTAGTAAAATATCATATATGTCTCACCAAAAAATGTTATTTATACTATAGGATATATTTTTATGAATATTATCATATCATTTATAGGATATCATTATAATAGGGTGTTACTATAACCTTTTGAAGTTATATATACTCTAAGGTAATTTTCACCTTAAATTTATACATAAGAAAAATCATCATGTGAAAAGATATTTATTAATATTATGGTATTAAAAAGTAAATATTTACTTGGTTCTAGGAACCAAAATCCAAAATATTATGAGTTTATTCCCTTTTTAATATTTATTGAGTGTATTTGACCCAATGAAAATATATAAAAATCTAACTACCATGCTAAGGGTTTTCTAACCCATAGTTTAAGGGGATTTTCCATGTGAAATCATTGTTTTATTTGTATTTATCTCTCCAATAATTTTTTTTATCCTAACATGTGGTATCATAGTTTGTATTTTTACCTAATGAAAAATAAATATGGGATAAAAAAATTTAATGGAAATAATTTACCATTATTGAAAATCAATTTTTAAAGGGGTATAGTGGAAGGAAAATTTTCTATAGGAATTTTTTGAAAAACCCCATTGGCACAAAGAAAGGGAAATAGAATGGAATGGATTATAATTTTTTTAATAACATTCATCTAGTATAAGAATATGTGGTATTATCAAGAATGGAAAAAAATAATGGAATATGAAATGTGGGATACACTGATAAATATAAATGATGCCTACCCACTTCATGATAATATTTTCTTGAAGATTAAATTACACCCCCATACAATGGAGGATTTATCATCAATTAAGACCATATCAACATCATTACACTATATTTTCCTAATTTACATAATTAGAATACAAAATATGGGATACTAAACATCTAGAGATTATACTCTAAATGTTTTCAAATTTAAATGATCTCTTTATCATAAACATCACCAATAATATCTCTATGGGTATTAGTCTATTTAATGATATGAATGTTGCAGTTATAATAAAAACAATGTTTTTTAGGAATAATAAAATTGGTAGGTAACATCACACAAGTGGAGTCTTTTCTGATATTTAAATAAGAATAACAGTGGAGTGCGGTTGTAGTGAAGAAAAATCATGGTAGTAAAGGACATAGGATCCAAAACAACTTCATATAATATAATTTTTCTAATAAGGGGAACTTAGTAAGGACTGTAAGATAATTAATAGTAAAGAAAATAATTCTCAAGTAAAAGTGACAAGTACTTCTAATGTATGAGATATACAAGTAAAATAAGAAACAACGGTTTTTGGATGTATAAAACACTGCAAATATGTATTAATAATTGAATTAAGGGGAATGTGGCACATGAAATCATGAAAGGAATGATTTGGTTTATATGAATTTATAATAAATTTTATTTTTAAAATGATATATGATCACATAGTGATGATTATTGGTGTCAAAACTATCAAATTTAAGATTCATGATGGCATGATATGCACCATACGAGGATTATATCATGTGGGCAGCCTCAAGAAGAATATATTATATTGTGATAAATTTGACATCCTCTATTTCAATACTCAAATTGAGAACAAAATACTGAAGACTCAACAAAAAAATGTGGTTCATTTATAGGGGGTTATTTTTTCCATTGGGAGCGGTTATAACTCCCTCTAAATCCACTAGTGATGGTTATTTAAAATCACCATAAACATGTTCATTGATATCATAAAACCTGCATGGGTTCTCTCACACATGTGTGAATGAGAAAATAAATTTCACAATGTCACTTGCAATCAAACTCAAGACAAAATCCACAATTGAATGTATATCGTAACAACACATTTTTAACTACATTATAAAACCTTAATATTCATTTATATTTTTATATATACCTATATATATACATTTATATATATACTTAAATAAATTACATAGCATTGACTCCAGTTCATGAAGTGGCTTAACTGTAATTTTATTGATTGGTGAGTTTTTTAGATTTATTTTCCTATAAATACCATGTTAATATCGCAACTAATAGGAGAGTTTAAGATTAATAGTATTTTGAGTTTATTTTAAAAACATCAAAGTTAAGTAAATCACACAGTAAACCCAAACTGAATAGAAAATTCATCTCATGAAACAATGTTGTTCGCAAATAAAGCTTGTGAAAGTGGTTCTCTAAAGCAGTTCATAAAGTTTTATGTTGCATATAACTGAGTAAATTTCATAATTAAAATGGTTTTATATGAATCATTTTTTTGAAGTGTAGTATCATGTATCATATGGTTGTTCATGTAGCATAGAATGTGGCTCAAGAAGCGTAGGGTGTAGAGAAAAATATACAGCATAGCACTTATTTCATAATAGATTTTGGATCTACCATCTCACACATTCATATCTGATTATTAATCTAAATATCAAGAAGTACATGGGGGAATAATTCTCCAGATTCAATGATGAAAATCAAATCATAGTTTCTTAACAATTGAGGAGTGACCTTCAATTCATTAAACTAAGGAATACTTTTTCCATCATGATGAGAAAGGAGGCGTATATAGAGGTGATCTGAGGTGGTCTTTTTTCCCTAAAAACGATTGTAATGGATGTTAAACTGGCACAGAGTGACCGTGGATGAAAATTTTAATTCCAAAAATCTATTGAGTCCTTGTAGATTCTATTAGGAACAACACATCATCAGTGTATACTCCTTAGACTAGACCTTTGTGGTGAGACAAGTAAAAATTATTGTTCTCTATATTATAATTCCAGAATACATGTTTTCTTGGGATATTTTATTGAATTCAATAGGTTTATTTAAGTCTTAATAACATGATTACACGACTATAAAAAATAAAAATAAAAATTTGACACCCTGATTCACCCCTCCTCTCATCGGGTATCTTGGGTTGTAACAAGTTGTATCAATTCCTTCGGGTAGTAGGTCTAAGATATCTCTTTATATATTATTTGAGATATATAATTCAATAAATTTTTAAGGGAGTCCACATTATTGATATGACAAAATATTTGGAAGAAAAAAAATGACATGTCATCTATGATCTCTTTGGATGGAAGTTCTCTTTTTTATAGTTCAAGTGTTTTAGGTTTGTGATGTAATATGACCATCTATGAGTGAATCTGATTGGAAGATACCTGATGTAGAAACCAAAGATAAAATTATTTTACTAAATATTTTTCAGATAAAATTTATTTTAAAGTAATTATATTTACTATATTGATATCCATGTGGTAAAATCTGAAAAATATTTTTGAAGGTGATAGAAAACTGAAAGAGGTAAAACATTATGTTCTACACAATAAAAAATTAAAAATTATTTTGGATGAGAATTATTAAATCATCATCAACTAAATCACAAAATATTATTGGATCTATTCAAGGAATTATGCAATATACAAAGGATATATATATTGTCAAAAATATATTATAGAGAACACCTCCCTAGTACAATAAAAAATTTAACTCTTAAGAAAAAGGTATTTGACCAAAAAAATCTATCGATAGCCTTTTAAATATCCTTGTGTACTATTAAATAAAAAACGAAAAGTTACCTCAAACCACACTAGTAAATAAATTTAATTCATGTCCATTGAAAAGTGGAACATCAATAAAAATGAAAATGGTGAAGTTATGGAAGATGTTCATCTATCAATGGTGTCTAGAAAATTTAAAGGTGGAAGTAGAATATTCAAAGTCATATTTCTCGTGGCATGTTTTCAATGGGGTAAAGTTAGAAACATTACAATTAGATTTTATAAAAGATTTAACAATGAAAAATGTGAAGATGAAGTCATAAAAAATTCCCAAATAATATTTCCTCCTAGAAAAGACTATAAAAATTTTATTTTATCGAGAAGAAAAATTTAAAAGAAGATCATTGTGAATAAAAAATATGGTGAATAATATTTTATATAATAATTTGAGACAAAATAAAATTAGAAACAAAATATGAGATGATAAGAACTATTTTTAAAATATTATTTAATAGAAAGTGACAATATACTAGAATGTTTTTTTCATCTCAAAGGTGAGCTTGAGGGGGAACTTGAAGATATTAACATTCAAAAAAAGAAGAATAAAAATTATTAATGATTATATAAATGAATTTTCTGAATATATTGATCGCCTTGAAGAAAATATTGACCAGTTGCATGAATATTTACACAATATATTGTCCAATAAATTAAATTTATAAAAACTTATAAATTTCAAGTGAAAAAATGAAGAATATGATAAGGTAATTGATAACATTAAATCTATACTAATGAAGAGAGTTAATAAGGTTGAGTCTCTGGAAGAATAGATTATTCCTCTGAGAATAAAACACGAATAAATTGGGAAATCATTTAAATCATAGAAGATGTTTTACTTTGGGAGGTGTATAGGTAGTGAATTGATATCAAGAGTCATAAAAGGATTTAAAGGTGTTCATAACTTTATAAATTAATTGATACCAAGATGTATGGGTAAAAGTGGGTTCAGTTGTGATACTAAGACATCCAAAATAGCTATATTGATAGATAAGAACAGTGGAAAGAAGAAGTTTAGAAATTATAACATCAAACCAAAGTTACTACAAGTTTGAACAATGATCATGCTAAAAAAGGATATTAGAAGGCTGAAACAATCCACAATCGACAATGATAGTTCAAAAATGGTGTAATATATGAAACCTTGGTAAATGTGGAGGAATGACATAGAGAAGATATTTCTATTTATGAAATGTTAGTTGTGAGGCTACCTTGTCCACACTATGTCTTATTATGATGATGTAATAATCTACTTGAATGGAGAAACACTTGAAAGTTTTCAAAGGGGTATAGGACTATATCTACCACATAAGAGTATAAAACACATTCAATGGATATTGTTTTCAATGATCTATCTTTGGGGATAAAGCTGTTTATTGTAGTGAAAATGATGAGTTAACTACCACTATATAAGTCAAAATCGTAGGAATGAAACCCAACCTAATAAAGTTACTCTAAAATAGTTAATCTATGTTATAAGATGATAGTAAATATTATGATTTCACCATCTATAGTGGGGATAAATAGGAGAGGCCACCTTTTGTCACATCTCAACCTGACATCTCATAGAGATAGAAGAGGGATAAGGGGAAGGAAAATATTTTCAAAATTACATTAAATGATATAAATAACAAAATCACCTAGATCCTTGGTATAATATTTCCACTAAACATGATAGTGAATTCAAATTTGTTGAAAAATTTAAAGGTTATGGTCATTAGAACTATTAATTTTTAAATGATAGAGATTTAAAGATCAAGGAGAGTGGTAATACCTATTTTCTATGTGATTATCTAAAGTTGACCAAATTTATCCTTCTGAATGAATTATAAAATAATCATCTATGTGTGAGTAAAATTTGTGACTCATGTCTTCTGGTTACATTTAACTATAAATTTTTATTCTTAGAGGAAATATAATAAACTCTTTTATGAGGGGGAGGATAGATAAAAGTAATATCTATTAAGTATTAAATCATAGTAATATATGTATCCTTACATTATCTAGAGAAAATAACTCATGATATCATAGGTTAGATAACATTCACCACAAAGTATATAAAACCTATACAATCTTAAAGCTACAGTGAACATATTACTTTTAAAGAGATGCCATGAAAAAACATGTGATGCATGGATGTGGGGGGGAAATGGTGTGAAATCATTATCTTCTTAAGAATAAGAGGGAATCAAATATTTAAGATCTTAATCCCAATAAAATATGTATTTTTATGAATATATCTATAATATATGGAAAAATATATTTCATTTTTTCATTCCTGACTATATCAGAATAGTTTGCTCCATGTTTATTCAAATAAATAGAGAGGTCATGGGATTTATGGAGACGGATATGAGAAGAGTTGAAAATGAGACTCGTCATAAAAAAATGTTTTTTATATCTAAATATAAAACATAGTATAAATCTATTGATTTCTAGAACTATCTTGATAAATTTTTTATAAATTATGAATTATCATCTTTGAGAACTCCATAAAAAATGAGTTATTAAACCATTAAATAAAACTGTGAAAAATATGGCCAAAACATTCCCCATTGAAGGTGCCAATTCTAAACACTATTGAAAAGAGGATACAAGTCTCAATGTCCACCATGAACCCATCCTTGCTAAGTCCTAGGTAATAGAGGACCCCATATGAAATTTTTTATAGAATTAATAATTTATTTAAATCTTAGGAATTAATTCCTAAATCAAAAAAATCAGTGAAATTATGGTGATGCTATAGATAAAAAAGAATTTCTTGGACACTAAACAAATTTTTAGGCTTATAAATGATATAATAATAGGCTATTTAAAATTTTGGAGAGCGATGATTTCAATTTCAGGGAATAGAAATATTTGAATAAATCTAGAGCCCAAAACACATACATTTTATATAACGGAAACAAGGAAGAAAATGAATTTAGTGTTCCTTTGGAACCTATTCAGATTATTTTAGATGATGAAAACACTTAGATTGATTCAACATAAGAATTCATTGATAAAGAATAGAAATAAATATATTAGATGAGAAATAATAGAATATAGGTATACGTATCTAACATAATTGGAAATGGATGTGAACCAACAGAGATAGGTAGAATGAGAAATATTCATCATGTGGGTCTATTTTCAATATTAGAACCAACCTGAATAAGTAGAAAATATATATCATGGATTAAGGAAATGAATAAATAATTGTATCATATTGATAATAAATTGGACTTTGATCTTGTTAAAAGTTGAAAATATTAAAATAGGATTGGAACAAAGTGGATCTTCAAGTACAAGTTTGATAGGAATGAAAATGCAATCATAAAAATGGAATGTATGGTTTGTAATTTCTATGAACAGATTAAAGGACTTGATCTTGAAGAAACATTTAATCTAGTAGCCTGAATGGATTCAATCAATCTATTCTTTCATTTTCCTATCTGAATAGGATATAAATTTTATCATATAGACTTCAAAATGGTGTTCTCAAAGAAAAAGTTTACATTGAAAAGACAGTGCACTTTTAGATTTGAAATGATTAAACAATGGTTTTCAAATTGAAAATGGATCTATAAAGTCTAAGAAAGGCACAATGAGAATGGTATGCTCGGATAGATTCATATTTGAAAAGTATTCAATTCAAAAGGGATGTTGTGAATCATAATTTATAAGTAAATATATCCAAGGAAGATCATTTTATGGCTCATTTATCTGTGTATTATTTCGTATTTGGAAGGTGAAATAAGTAATTCATAGAAGATTTTTCTAAACATATGAAGTCAAAATTTTAAATTTCCATGATTGATAAGCTCACATACTTTCTAGGAATATGGGTGACAAAAAAATGGGTACACCTTCACCTATGACGAAACATATTCCATATATCTATTAAATCGTGGGAAGCATGAGGATGGGAAATCAGTGGATCTCACCTCATATAGGAGGATTATTGGAATGTTATTTTATTTTACTATAATATGACTAGATAATATCTTTTCAGTATATTTAATAATTCATTTATAGAGTAGTTCAAAGTATGATCATCTCTCAGTTATTAAACAAATCATGAGGTACATCCAAGGAAATCTCAATTTTTTATTTCAATTTGGTTTAGGAAAATATCACGAGTTATATACTTTTTCATATGCATACTAGGATAGGGATGTGGTGGACCATAATTCAACAATAAGTGGTGCATTATTTATCATGAATAATTGTTTTGGTTGGTTTTGTAAGAAATAAGAAATAATTTTTTTAAGTATGGAAGAGGTAGAATATATTTTAGTGACCATGACTTAAAGTCAAGTTAAATGGATGAAGATACAATTGGAATATATCTGTAATTAAGTGAAGTAACCAATAGTGATATTCTATGAAAATAAAAGTGTGATCAGGATCACAAAAAATATTGTTCCACACTCTTATACCAATAATATTAGGATCATATATCACTTTATTAAATGAAATTTTGAGCTATAAAATATCATAATAGAGCATGTTGGAACAATAGAGAAAGTGGTAGATATCATGATGAAATCATTTCCTTCACCTTTGTTTAAGAATCATTGATTTAATAGAAGTGTTTAACCACCCCACTCAACTTAAAAATATTTAAAGGTTCCCCTCTTTCTATTGGTATCTAAAATTATATATGGTGTGTTTCATGTTTTGTATGTCTCTTTAGATTTAGTTTCAAAGGGGGAAATTATAGTGACATTCCATGTGGAGTGTAGAGTCCCGAAGCCTGACGTACATGGAAATTACATTACATTTGCGGAATACTTAGTACATAACAAAAACACACACACAAGGATCGTAATAGTTTACTGTCTTTGGAAACTCGGAACGTAATCTTCTAATCGTGGTGAAAGATCTTCAATATCTCCCATAAAGATCTTCCCTTTTTTTTTACCTAAAACCTTTCTTTATATCCTGGGGAAAAGAAAACCTAAAAGGGTGAGCTCAAATGCTCAGTAAGGGTAAACAAAAGAAATATCAATCACATCATATACATAAGAACATAGCTTTTGGAAATCTTAACCTGCAAAAGAGCTCATAATATCATATCATGGGATAAATCATAGAAGTGAAAATGAGATCCCCATAATCATAACATAAAACTTGAAACTTTGTGGCATGCACACATAATCATGGAAAATAATTTCTTGTTAGTCATGACTCATTGCCAAGACTATCTTAGAGGACAAAGTCCCTTTCTGAACCGAGTTCACTCCTCGTTTCAGTCATGTATCACTGAACCGAAATAACCTTCCGTTCCAGCCATGTCTATCTCATGAGATATAAAGTCTTTACCCAATGCATTGGAGGGAGATATAGGTCCCACCCATCTTATAATGAATCCTTTCTTATGTGTTCCACATAATCATAAAACATACATCATCGCATAACAGATGTAACAAAAATGGGATTCTTGAAACATCATGACATCATAAATCAATTCATATAAGATAAAGGAATTCATAAAAATAATTCCATCACAACATGATCAAATCAATTTAATAATAGGGATAAAAATAGAACCCTTTATTATCTTAGATGGAAAATAATTTTGATAAAACACTTGAACTCCATTCTTGAGGAAAATATCCTTTCTTCTTCAAAAACATTTTTCCTTTCATAACATGTCATACAACTTTAAAATAAAATAAGTTGATTAAAAATAAACTTGAAAACTTGTAAAGGAAGCTTCTTGGAAATAATTTTTTAAAAATCCATTCAAGCCGTATAAGTTAAAAAAAACATTCTTTGTACTTTTGTCGGAAAAGTCAAAAAGTACCTCGTATGAAAAACGACAAAAGATTCCTTTCATATCTTTTACAAAAAAACTTACCGAAGGGTAAAATTGGATATAAACTATTGTAGAAGGATGGAAATAATATTACATGTTGAGGGAACATGTATGTGGATGATAAAATACACCCCAGTAATTACCAAAGTAAATACAATCTCGGATAAAAGTGAGATTGTGATATTTCCCTTACCTTAGGTCCGATTTGCTTCGTATGTGTCTGAACCTCCTCTTCTTTGAAGCGCCTTTTGGAGACCTCCTCTTAGGGAACTAAAATTGGTCTTTGAGGAAGACTAGAACCTCTAGGATGTTTATAGGGAAGTGGAGAAGATATTTTGGCAGGGGTTGGCCGAGCTTGAGTGCTCAAATTGGTGTGAGGAGGAGAGGGAGGAGGTGTCCTTTTATAAGGGAGGAGAGGGGCACCTTAGGAATACCTCAAAATATTATTTTATATTAATTTCAAAATCGGTTTATAATGGTTCCAAAGGGTCTTATTTCGAAGCTAAAGTGGGTTTGGGTCGAAATCCTATCAAAAAATAAGATTTAGACAAGTTTAGGGTATTATTTTAACCTTATCAATTAGATTTAACTCTAAGTTAAATAATTTAACTTTTACCGTGTCTTTTTTTTTCTTTCACTATATGGTTAATACACTTACTATAAAATGCCAAACGAACCCCAAATTGTTTATTATTAATATATATATCCTTATCTAAGTCATTTGGCCGAATGTTAGATTTTTAGGAATAAAATAACAATTAATAATATAATATTTGATTTAAAAACTATTTTGTGTCAATTTTGACACTATTTGATATATGATTTTTGTGAAAGTCATAACAGAATTATATGTTCGAACCAAGTTGATTAAATCAACACTAATATATCATAGTAACCTAGAAAATTAGTGTAATTCATAAAAAGTCTCAAATTATATTTCGTTTGGTGTTTATAACATCAATTATGTCAATATTTCATTAATAAGATAATTACTGCATCATCTTTGTGTCATAAATAAATTAACTTATTTAATGTCTAAAAATTACAAATAAAATACCATTATGTGGGAAATCTTTTTAGCTTTCTAATGAATATTTACAATCGAATTTATCTTATGTATAACCCTATCTTAAAAATGTTTTAGTAAATAAACTTTGATTTTAACTCTTTTAACTCTTCTTTGAATTAAATAATAATAAATGTCCTAATCTAATCCAAGTGGGCCTAAATGATAATATTTTACACTTAAGGTTGTTTTTGGTCGAGATACACTTGTCCAATAGAATTAGGACATGTGTTAGGGTAATATTAATATCATTCTTACCCTTAATTACCCAATTTACTTTTAACCGTGGTAAATAAAAGTAAAAAGTTACTATTCACCAAAAATTATTTTCATCTCATTGAACCACATTTTACTTACTGACATCAACCGTGTCTCTCGGATTTTTGAAATTCCATTCACAGAAGCGGTAAAATTAAGTTTTATGAAAAATTCAATTTTTTAACTACCACTTAGTAGTTTTACTATTCATCAAAAATTGATGTTTTTCAGAACAATGCCAAAATTTCATCCTAAGCTATATTTCATATTCCGAATTCAAAAATGAAGTCTATTTTACCAAATTCATAACATAAAAGTTGCATTAATTAATTTTATAATTAAATCCCGTTGTTAAAACAAATAGCGTGTTTTTAAGAAACAAAATCTATCAAAAGATTGACACTTGATTATGTCTGGTTTAAATGTGAAATTACATCCAATGACCAACATTGTATTAAATTGTAAAAATATATTCTAAATATACTTTAAAACCACTAAAATTAATGATTTATCACTATTAATTATTTCAATTAAAAAAGTTGTTTTTAATTATAATTTAGTAATTTTCACTATTCATCAGAATATGAAAGTTATCCGAAAAGTACCAAAATTTCACCTTAGGCTAAATTCGATACTCCGAATCCAAAAATGAAGTCCATTTTGAGAGCTAAAATTTCTAAAATTTAAAAACTGTTTATTACTATTCATAACGGCTAGTTTTAATAATATTTTAATAGTATATCATTGTTTCGTGAAACTCAGTATTACGTACTACACACGCTATCGAGGAAGGTTGCGATTGCGTGTAATGCAATTCAAGTCAAGGATGTGTGTTGTGCAAGATTCTTTTGGTGTAGCGTACAACACAAGACATTAAAAATAATATTTTTTCATAAAATCTCGGGGTGTTACATTCTACCCCCCTTAAAATGAATTTCGCCCTCGAAATTCGTCGGGGTTATAAATGGTTTACTATTCGAAAGTTTCTTTAATAGAAACCCACATCGTAAAAAGGAATACCAAAACTTGGATTTAAAAACTAAAGTATGAAATGTAACGATTACCCAAATAAACTAATCACTGGGTTTCCACATAGGTGAAAATATGGATATGAAAGAGAAATCTAACCATCATGTTCTGATGGAGAGTGGTAGAGAACATGGTTATGGAAAAGCCAGTAATCACAAATCCATAGATTTGTGATGATATAAGGTACCATCTGATTCATCAGGTATACGATTACTAGGACAACATTTTTGGTTTTCAAGATCATTTCCCTAAAGTTGAAAATTTGAATTAGAATAAATACTTACTTTATTTTGGTACAATCTCACTGTTGTTCGTGCCTTGAACAATTTCCACTTCATCTCTTAAATAAATGAAGTTGAATTTGTTATTCGTGAAGTGTTAGCAGATCATGTGATAGAATGACTGTTCATTCCATCTGTCTCAAACAAAAGGTTAGCAAAAGTTATTAAATATACATAAGTCATTCTATAGTGAGATTAATCATATATGGTTCATAAAATGGACTTATACTTCATATATCATACTGCTTAATATAATAAAACTAGTTTCTACTAAACAGGGACTTCCTGTAGGCCAGTGGTAGGCGATAAAGGCCAGTCGCACTTCGGTTGTGGGTTCGATTCCCACAGCCTTGTCCGAAGCGATGGGCTGTCGCTCGTCCTACAGGTTGTCCTTTTTATAAAACTATATTACTATAACATCCCATCAATAATATCGAAAAAACTTCTATCCTTAAACAATACTAACTTATGTCCAACATAATCCATTCCAATCTTTAGGCTTATCCATAATACTGCAGTCCATTCTCATAACATAGTGAAAATGATTACCAGAGATTTAATACCATCGTTGATCCCCATATATCATAAGATATATCTTGTTGGTCACATTCCAAACATTCAAAGGCCTTAATCTTGTACTCTCTTGAATACCCATTGAACCTTAGTGAAAACTTGAATGCAGTTAAAAGTTAACACTTTTCACATACCGAAATCCTCAAAATTCTATATACTCAAACCATGATATCACTTAGTCCTTATATCAATCATGAGCTCATGAATACTATCAAACATTTAATTTTCTCCTTATCCCTTCATTATGCGCATATCATCTACATTCCAAAAATATCTGAATAACCTTTCATGGATACTGGTAACATTAATCATACACTTTCAAAACACAAGGAAAGACAACAGTGTAACAATCCATAGACGTCTCTTTATTCCAAAATTACACATGATAAACATGTAATCATTCCACTACATTCTCAAATCATTGACCGAGCTTCAAAAATTATTTCATCTCACATATCATTTGTAGTCTCTTCATCATCATCCACATAAATACTACCCATATGACCATACTGATTCTCTTCATGAGTCTTTCCCTTAGGGAATTTGTTTGCATAATGCCCATACATTCCACATTTAAAACACTTAACCATTTTTGATGTCGTAGCAATACCATTATCCTCATCCATGGTGTTAACCGACCCTTTTCCTTTGCACTTACTTGCTTTGTGTCCTTCTTTTCCACACCCAAAGCATCTTCCAGTTCCCTTGAAACATTCTCCTTGATGCCTCTTCCCACATGATTTACATAGGGGAAATTGAACTTTCTTTCTTCTATGATCATCATGGAACTCCATCTTTCTCTTATTAGTCGAGTCAGGAAACTTACCAAATTTTACTTTATTGATCATGTTGTGAGATTGCTGATTCGGCATAATAATGATGTTTGGACATCCAAATCCCATTTCATTTGGTTTCTCATGAAGAATATCATTCCATTGTCCATCATATCCTCCATTATTGTGAATCATCTTGTTTCCAGCCATTTTCTAAAACCCAAACAGAATAGTGTTAGATGAAAAAATCATAATAAAGGGGGAGTAACTTAAATATCTATCATCTTTGGTTTAATCTAATATCGTTACCATAGTTCTAGGACTATATCCTATACGTATACTTATCCTTAGGGGCATCCCTAGACATACCTTAGAAATATCTCTAGGGATCTCACTAACGTTTTCGCATCCTAGTTTCCAAAGGTTGACTAAACCTTTCCTCTGATACCAACTGTAGAGTCCCGAAGCCTGACGTACATGGACATTACATTACATTTGCGGAATACTTAGTACATAACAAAAACACACACACAAGGATCGTAATAGTTTAGTGTCTTTGGAAACTCAGAACGTAATCTTCTAATCGTGGTGAAAGATCTTCAATATCTCCCATAAAGATCTTCCCTTTTTTTTACCTAAAACCTTTCTTTATATCCTGGGGAAAAGAAAACATAAAAGGGTGAGCTCAAATGCTCAGTAAGGGTAAACAAAAGAAATATCAATCACATCATATACATAAGAACATAGCTTTTGGAAATCTTAACCTGCAAAAGAGCTCATAATATCATATCATGGGATAAATCATAGAAGTGAAAATGAGATCCCCATAATCATAACATAAAACTTGAAACTTTGTGGAATGCACACATAATCATGGAAAATCATTTCTTGTTAGTCATGACTCATTTCCAAGACTATCTTAGTGGACAAAGTCCCTTTCTGAACCGAGTTCACTCCTCGTTTCAGTCCTGTATCACTGAACCGAAATAACCTTCCGTTCCAGCCATGTCTATCTCATGAGATATAAAGTCTTTACCCAATGCATTGGAGGGAGATATAGGTCCCACCCATCTTATAATGAATCTTTTCTTATGTGTGCCACATAATCATAAAACATACATCATCGCATAACACATGTAACAAAAATGGGATTCTTGAAACATCATGACATCATAAATCAATTCATATAAGATAAAGGAATTCATAAAAATAATTCCATCACAACATGATCAAATCAATTTAATAATAGGGATAAAAAATAGAACCCTTTATTTTCTTAGATGGAAAATAATTTTGATAAAACACAGGAACTCCATTCTTGAGGAAAATATCCTTTCTTCTTCAAAAACATTTTTCCTTTCATAACATGTCATACAACTTTAAAATAAAAGAAGTTGATTAAAAATAAACTTGAAAACTTGTAAAGGAAGCTTCTTGGAAATAATGTTTTAAAAATACATTCAAGCCGAATAAGTTAAAAAAACATTCTTCGTACTTTTTTCGGAAAAGCCAAAAAGTACCTCGTATGAAAAACGACAAAAGATTCCTTTCATATCTTTTACAAAAAAACTTACCGAAGGGTAAAATTGGATATAAACTATTGTAGAAGGATGGAAATAATATTACATGTTGAGGGAACATGGATGTGGATGATAAAATACACCCCAGTAATTACCAAAGTAAATACAATCTCGGATAAAAGTGAGATTGTGATATTTCCCTTACCTTAGGTCCGATTTGCTTCATATGTGTCCGAACCTCCTCTTCTTTGAAGCGCCTTTTGGAGACCTCCTCTTAGGGAACTAAAATTGGTCTTTGAGGAAGACCAGAACCTCTAGGATGTTTCTAGGGAAGTGGAGAAGAGATTTTGGCAGGGGTTGGCCGAGCTTGAGTGCTCAAATTGGTGTGAGGAGGAGAGGGAGGAGGTGTCCTTTTATAAGGGAGGAGAGGGGCACCTTAGGAATACCTCAAAATATTATTTTATATTAATGTCAAAATCGGTTTATAATGGTTCCAAAGGGTCTTATTTCGAAGCTAAAGTGGGGTTCGGTCGAAATCCTATCAACCAATAAGATTTAGACAAGTTTAGGGTATTATTTTAACCTTATCAATTAGATTTAACTCTAAGTTAAATAATTTAACTTTTACCGTGTCTTTTTGTTTTCTTTCACTATATGGTTAATACACTTACTATAAAATGCCAAACGAACCCCAATTTGTTTATTATTAATATATATATCCTTATCTAAGTCATTAGGCCGAACCTTAGATTTTTAGGAATAAAATAACAATTAATAATATAATATTTGATTTAAAAACTATTTTGTGTCAATTTTGACACTATTTGATATATGATTTTTGTGAAAGTCATAACAGAATTATATGTTCGAACCAAGTTGATTAAATCAACACTAATATATCATAGTAACCTATAAAATTAGTGGAATTCATAAAAAGGCTCAAATTATATTTCGTTTGGTGTTTATAACATCAATTATGTCAATATTTCATTAATAAGATAATTACTGCATCATCTTTGTGTCATAAATAAATTAACTTATTTGATGTCTAAAAATTACAAATAAAATACCATTATGTGGGAAATCTTTTTAGCTTTCTAATGAATATTTACAATAGAATTTATCTTATGTATAACCCTATATTAAAAATGTTTTAGTAAATAAACTTTGATTTTAACTCTTTTAACTCTTCTTTGAATTAAATAATAATAAATGTCCTAATCTAATCCAAGTGGGCCTAAATGATAATATTTTACACTTAAGGTTGTTTTTGGTCGAGATACACTTGTCCAATAGAATTAGGACATGTGTTAGGGTAATATTAATATCATTCTTACCCTTAATTACCCTATTTACTTTTAACCGTGGTAAATAAAAGTAAAAAGTTACTATTCACCAAAAATTATTTTCATCTCATTGAACCACATTTTACTTACTGACATCAACCGTGTCTCTCGGATTTTTGAAATTTCATTCACAGAAGCGGTAAAATTAAGTTTTATGAAAAATTCAATTTTTTAACTACCACTTAGTAGTTTTACTATTCATCAAAAATTGATGTTTTTCAGAACAATGCCAAAATTTCATCCTAAGCTATATTTCATATTCCGAATTCAAAAATGAAGTCTATTTTACCAAATTCATAACATAAAAGTTGCATTAATTAATTTTATAATTAAATCCCGATGTTAAAACAAATAGCGTGTTTTTAAGAAACAAAATCTATCAAAAGATTGACACTTGATTATGTCTGGTTTAAATGTGAAATTACATCCAATGACCAACATTGTATTAAATTGCAAAAATATATTCTAAATATACTTTAAAACCACTCAAATTAATGATTTATCACTATTAATTATTTCGATTAAAAAAGTTGTTTTTAATTATAATTTAGTAATTTTCACTATTCATCAGAATATGAAAGTTATCTGAAAAGTACCAAAATTTCACCTTAGGCTAAATTCGATACTCCGAATCCAAAAATGAAGTCCATTTTGAGAGATAAAATTTCTAAAATTTAAAAAGTGGTTATTACTATTCATAACAGCTAGTTTTAATAATATTTTAATAGCATATCATTGTTTCGTGAAACTCAGTATTACGTACTACACACGCTATCGAGGAAGGTTTCGATTGCGTGTAATGCAAGGCAAGTCAAGTATGTGTGTTGTGCAAGCTTCTTTTGGTGTAGCGTACAACACAAGACATTAAAAATAATATTTTTTCATAAAATCTCGGGGTGTTACATGGAGAGTATCTATAATCAAGTTTTTTAGTAAATGGAATCTCTAACATCCTCTCATATTCATGAATGTTTATCGTATGAATGTAAGGGGAGATATAGTCCTTTATTAATGGCATCTTTTTTTGTGAGGGTGTTGGAAGATATGGGGACTGCTAGATTGAGGAGTGACATGAGGCATGGAATTCAATCTTGAACTCTTGTTTTTTACACTGAGTAATGCTTAGGTAAACATATCATAATAAATGATTTATCCTATTAATTTTTGGACACTTTATAGTATTTATGTAGAATTGAATTTCACTTTTAATTTAAAATAAACCTAAATGAGGATAATGTTGGAAAAAAAGTGATCTTATAAAATTATTTTTTTGGTTGTTTCTTTTTTGTCAATCCATTCTAGTTTGATCAAAGATTTTGAACTCTAAGTGAAATTTTTTTCTAGGAAAATGGAAGCAAAGACAGTGTTTGTTAATGAAATTCTTTTCAATTGTATGAAAAAATTTTGGGAATGAAGATTTTATGTTTTTTATGATGTTCAGTTAATTATTAGAGGAAAGGGAATGAAAAATACATAACACCTATGTGAAACACATAGAGCTGATGTAAAAATTAAACGAGGTATGAAAAGACATGTAGTGTTTTTAGAAAAGAACTTTTTCTCTCAAATAACACATAATAACTTCATGGAAATTATGCGGCTAGGGAAATAATTTTTTCAATGATGATATGGGATATATTTTGAATGAATATGTTATGGAAGTTTTTATCCAAAGTTAATATTTTGAAAAGGGAATATGTTTATAGAGAAATTTCATAGTTTTATTTTCATTTAAGAGGAAAGGGTGGTAATTATTTATGGAATGAAAATGATGTGCACCATGAAAACCTTATAAAAGTGGTGTCGTTCAACGTAGGAGGGGTAGTTTTGGGGATGTTCATGTACGATAAATTACTTAGCATTCATACCAATCCAAAAAGAGGGTTTAAGTGTAATTTTTAGGATTATAAATTTTTTTGTATATGACTATTTATAAATAACATGTTAATCCCACAATTATATTAAGAATATAATATTGATAAGATCCAAATTTTTGTGGGAAAATATGAGAAGTCAATTAAACCTTATAGAAAACTCATACCGTATATAAAGTTAAACTAATTAATTGAAGTTTTTTCTAAAGTAAAAAAATGGGTTCCTTGAAGCGAGATTTTGAAGGTGCATCTGTGAAGTAGTTCATGAATCCCTTTTCCACATTGCGTTGAGTATCTCACATACCATAAGGCATGTTACATAAAGAAATATTATGAGGTATAGTACTATGTAACATTAATATGTTCGTATAGCATTGGAAGTGGCCTCCAAAGAACATAGTGTAGTGAATAGTGTATTGCATTACACATATTTTTTTTAGTTTTTGGATCCAGTATTTTTACACGACCATATTTTGTTATTATTTTGAAGTTTTAGGAGCTCATAGGGGAATAATACTCTAGATTACATGATTAAAATAATATAATACTTTATTAGAAATGTGTAATTGACTTTAAAGTAATTAAAATGACTAATACTTCAACTAAAATGGTGAGAAGGAAGGATTTAATGTAGTTGATCCCATGGAGAAAATGCGTAAGGTAGTGTGTATAGAATAGTGTAACCATGGTTTAACAGTATAATCCATGAAAACTATTAAAACCAAGTGGATTCTAGTATCACCAACACATAATCAATGTATTCTCTTTTTACTAGCACATTATGGTGAACTAAGTAGAAAATTATTGATATATATGTTTTAGATCATGCATACATGTTTGTTTTTTTATGTGTGATGGAATGAAATGGGTTTATCTCTTTATTTCCAACATGGGGACAAGATCATAAAGAATGAAATGAAATATTTTACACCCTAATCTGCCCCTCCCTCTTAGGTTTTCTTAGGTTACAACAAGATCCCCTCCATGTAATTGAGACAGGTTCCCATGGAAAAGGACAATCCAACATACTTATGGGGGAAAGCAATATTCTAAATATATGAGGATATTTAGAGAACTTTTGTTTTATATTGCCCAACTTTTAGTTCATTTATAGAATGGTACGTACATTTCAACCCTTTAATAGGGATCAACCTGTAGACATCACATTACTCGACCACTTGCAGCCACTACGCAACCAGAGCTGCTAAAGAGACTCGAAACTGAGACCTCCCTTAAATTAGTTTCAGGAATATAGTAGTGAACCATAAAACCAACCCTTATTATCTATATAATACACATAAATATATATAAACGTATATATATATATATATGTTTTTGTTTATTATATTTATATACTTAAATCATAACATCATTTATATATGTATAACGTATCTACATAATGTTTTATTATAGATGTGTTTAAATAATATATTTCCTAATGTGTTTTTATATTTAACAAATGTAAAATAGAATTTGTGTATAAGCATATTTATTATATTACATATAAATACATATGTAATATATATATTAATAATTTTATAATATATTTGTGTAATAAATATTTGTATTTTTTATTATATATATGTTTATATAATATACATTAATATATTAATATTGTATATAAATATATCTCATATTTGTGTGTATCTAATTTGTATAATTTATTTATATTATGTATTTATAATATATAACGTATTAATTATAAATTTATTAATAAAATATATTTATATAGTGTATCTATTATGGATATATTTATATAATGTGTTTATATAATTTATTTCTTTAATATATTTAAATATATGTTTTTATATATAAATATATATTTATATAATGTATTATATTATATAATTCATTTACAAACTAAATTTTTATAAAATATTTTCATAATTTATTTTTTTAAAGAATTTGTAAATATATTTTAATATATATAATATTTATATATATATGAAGTTGGGGGCCTTACCTAAGTAGTAATGTCACATTGTAATCATGTATGAAACCTAGCTTCAACTCCAGGTGGGGGAATTTCCATGTAACTATAGCGGCAACATAACACTATAGAAGTGATTTTCTTGTTGCATGTACAATACTATGGTACTACATGAGTGGCACTATTCACCTATTTTGTGATTTTGGGCCATCTTATTGGGCCTTCAGACCACCATAGTGTGGTAGTAATGCAACATAACTGGAATAAGAAAATGACGGTGTGGTACATGGAAATGCGAAGCAGTATGGTAACACACAGGAATTGTTGAGCAGCTTAAAAGATAAATGGGTGTGTTTGTGCTCATTATCCATCCTTCTACCAACTAGAATTTCCAATACGGTGTGAAAGGGTACTCTAAAAAACATGATAGATGTAATTATAATGAAATGATTTCTGTAAAGTTAGTGATGTGTCATGCGGAGTAGTTATATTGGTTCTCGTGTGACCAGGTGAGTGACACGTCATGACTAGCAGGTGGTACAACATTATAACCTGAAGATTTCATCATGTGGGAATCTCAAAAGATTTATGAGTGTAATTATGCCTCTCATTTGGCCCTCTATCCACACAAATTTATTCCATTGGATAGCGGGGTGACTTTCCACAATGCAACAGAGCAACGCAGCATGATGGTGTCATCAAGGGGAGGTGCAGCATAAAGACAACTGACACATCATGATGCTTAACTATTAATCTGGGCCTATGATCCTTCTACTTCAGGTTCATGTATTCCACATTAATTTGGGGCTTGAATCCATAAATAACATGGAACTTTATGATAAAATATGTCATAAAATAAGTCCACTGAGTATTTTTTATTATTTCTTGGGTGGGATGAGGCTTGATTTACTAGGGTGATTGGGTGTGTGAGTTTTGTTTTCTGGTTTTAATCACATCTAGTAAATAATTAATATAATTATATATCTACAATAAATAATTATAAAATAACACACACATGAACATATTATTTTATGTATTCTGATATTTACACACATAAACAAACACACACACACATATGTATATATAGATATATATATATTTGAATGCATACACATAAAAAATAATATATTTAACTGTTATTGTTAAATTTATTTTTAAAAATTAATAGAGGTTTAAAACAACCTATAATATAAGAAATTATCAAGGTTTTATAACCCCTTATAATCTTTTTATATTGATTAATAAAAAATGATATATTGAGCTATTATTTTGTTGAAACTACTAATAAATATATAAATTATTTATTAATAATATTGACAAAAATAGAACAGGTTTTAAACTCCCACTAATATAAGGGATTATAAAGGGTTACAAAAGATAATTAATCACTTACATTAGTGGTGTTTTATAACCCCTTTAATTATTTTTATATTTTTAATAAATTGAACATACATTTAGTGATGGTTATATGGAAACCACCACTAAATGTTAATTTAGTGGTGGTTTGGATAAAACCATGACTAAATTACCTGGAAAACTAATTTAGAGGCAGTTGTGTATAACTCCTAATAAACTATCATTAATATACACTTTTTATATTTCTTTTAAGTGTTTCACTTTTAGTGATGAAATCAGAAAATATCTCAAATAATTTGTACAAACTTCCAGGTGAAACATAAAACTGGGTCGACATAGTTATCACATTAGATACCTGAAAAGAAAAGTTTGTGAAATTATAGAATTAAAAATAGGTCATATGTATGAATGAGGAATAAATATTATTATTTATAAGAAGTTCCTCATCATACTTATAAAGATATCCTTACCATTTTATAATTTTTTTTCTTTGAAAAATAAAAAACATGTTGATGTTTAGAATATCAATAATAAAAATCTAGGGGATCTTTGAATTGATCCATTATAGTGTTTAGAAAGAAAAGTTTACATCTCTTGAAAGATAATTTTACATTGTATGGTTCGTTTCAATAAATTATCACAAATTTTCGGTGTACCCAATCAAGCAGAAAGTGTAATTTTTTTAAATACTAAAAACCATTAAAAATATATAAGGATCTTAAATATGGAAATATGGTTAATTTTTTGAGGAATAAAGATGATATAGAAAATATAAGTGAGTAGTTTTAAGTCTATAAAGATTATGGGATAAAGTTATAATTTATAGTGTTGTTCACACCTCATCAAAATGGAGTGGAAGAGTAAATGAATAAGACCATGTTGAATAAAAAAATGTTGATGTATAAAACTATAAGAGTTTCTAAGATGTTTTTTATAGTAGTGAAGAATTTCTTTTTATGTGATAAATCTATTACCTTCAATAAGGATTAATATAAAAATAAAGATGAAAATTTGGATTGGTAAATTTGCTAATATTATTATTTATATACATTTGGAAGCCTATTGTATGAATTGTTTAATGAAAATGAAATTTCAAATTTGGATTTCAGATGTATAAAATTTATATTATTAGGATATGTTGGTAGTGTGGAGGGGTTTCATTTATTGGTCTCAGAACCCATTAACTTCTCATTAGTGAGGATTTAATTTTTATAAAATAAAAATATTGAATAGTGATGTAATAACTGGAAAAAGGTTCTTCTTTTAATAATGGATTTATTCCCTCTCAATGAATTTTTATTATGTTTTTCAATTGAAGTAGAGATAAATAGTTTTAAATTTCATAAGAACTTTGAATATCATATGTTGATATAAACTAGTATAACTAGGAAATGTAAAAGGAAATAATACGCATACTTGAAACCAGCAACAATTTATTTCATTATTTAAGAAAATTACATTTATTCCACAACAATACACAATACCATACCAAATATTATAATGGTAAAAAATAGAGGATTAATAATGTGAAATATAAAAATTTGTGTCACCTTGATCCCCTAGAATCATTACACCCATGAAAATCACTATAATAGATTAATATAAAGTTATTAAGGTAATATTCCATTTAGAAACAATATTAAACCTTGATTAAATCAATGTGAATGATGAATTGAAAGAATGATGGTGTATTTGGAGTGAAATATGATCGTCTACCTATATGTATATTATAAAATATGGTTGGTCACCATTATGATCATTAATCAATAAAATATTTGGTCATTATTATTGTTGGTTACATATATTCATTTAAGTGGTCATTGAGATTATTTAATAAATAATGTTTTTTATTAAAAAAATAAAATTAGTCGGATTAAATAATTATTTTGATAAACATAATGTTATTTTTGGAATTATTACATCAAAATTAGATTAGAGTTTATTTTTGGGAATTTTTTTATGAAGTATATTTTTTTGAAAAGGTGATAATTGTTGTTTTAGGAGCACTACGCTTTTATGATACCAATATTATGTCAACATGATTAAAATTTTTATGAAACATTTAAGTCAATAAAAATTAAATTTAATAAATAGGATAATTAAATTATAAATATTAATTCAAATTTTTAAATTTATACTTCTTCAATTTTGAACAAAAAACTGGATTTTTGAAATAAAATTTATTTTTTAGATTTTGTGCATTATTTAGGTTAGATAGAAGGTTAGATTCAGTTTTGGAAGCCCATTAATTTCCAACCACACTATATCAGTCATTAATAGTCCATAGAATTGGTTGAAATTGATTTCACCCATAAGTGGTTATCTTATATAATAAAATAACCAATATTTAATCCTTTAATACTAACCCCTCCTCAAGTATTAATTCCACCCATTCCCCATTATTATCCAATACAGATTCATTACCCATAAATTATTGGTCATTTTACCCCAAAAAGGGTCCCTAAATGGTTTTCTCAAAGTCTCAAGGTGTCATCCTCATGTTTTATGAATTAAATCTTCCAGGAGAGGGAATTATTCTCTTCTTTATTCTCTTTCAATTACCTACTTTATTATAAGTCTTATTAATGTAAAATATTCTTTCATTCCATGTACTTTTGATCATCTAATTACTATAAAAATGGTTCATTATCAATTTGAAACCTCTATTCTCTACCATTATTCCTTTTTCCAAAATCCATGTTTTATCCTATCATGCTACTAATATCATGTCATGAAGTTTTGGTTTTTTTACGAAATATAATTATATTTTGAATTCCCAAGACTCTTCTTTACCTATAAGAATCAACATATAAGTCAAGATAATTTATTTATTTTGGTATTACATATATGAAACCCAAATTCCATTTTCATGGGTTAAAATTATGTAATATTAAAAGACTATAATCACCTTTAATCAATGTTTTCATATGAAACTCATTCATTAAAATCCTTTGGTTATTTATTAAAATGATTTATTATGATCAATGTGGATCACATGAATTAAAAAATATTAATATTGTTCCATAATAGCACTAAAATTAATTAGGTAAATAATTAATCTATATAGATGAAAAGTTTTATGATACCTTTCTAAATAACCTTGGTAATTATGATTTATGAAACCTTGGTGATAAAACATAGTGATATGCTTATGAATGTATCATTTTTATGTTATAGACACATTTATTTTTTATTATTATTATTATATATATTATGATATTCTTCATGTTCATATGATCATTCTTTATTGATATACTACTTTGTCACATGCTAGGTATCACCTTTGTTTATTCCCTTATTGGGCTTTATCCTCACCCTTTTCTTTGATTTATGTCCACATGATTTGATATGTAGTAAAATTAAGTTATGATGAACCTATAAAGAATCCTTATAATTATATTAGAATAATTTTTATTTTTATTAGGTTTTTCATATATTATATTCAAATTTCAAAGACACTAAACCTCAAAAGAACATTTGTATTATTAAAGGTTGTACCATGTAATGAAAGATTTATGAAATAAAAGGTGGTATTTCATAGTCGGTATCAAATTATTCATTAGTTATTTGTGGAAATTAGGATTAGAAAAACATAGTGAAAGCCCTTGGGATAAGGCTAAACATAGGAAAACATCCCCAAATATTGATAATGTATAATGTAATTGGCTTCCAAAAAGATACATCCCTAACTAGATACTAAATATGGATGTGGATCTGGAACAGTTTTACTTAGGGATAATAAAATCGAAAAGGGAACATTGAGATGGACTAGATTTTCACTTGGTGCATGACAATGGGTCTTGTTTCACACCTGGTATGGCACTCCTGGGGATATGCTATGATTAATCACATGATTGTAAAAACCATTATAAATGATATATATAAAATGTAATAATTTTATTAAGATTTAATTATATCATCCTATAATTAAGATATTAGAAAATTTTAAGATTATTATTTCCTTAAAATTGTTATTATAAGAATCCAAATATTAAAAAAATTCACTTAGGTCTTCTCCTTCTAGAAAAATGGAAATAAATAAAATTAATCATGAAAAATGGAAAATGAGATGGAGACCATACTAATATGGGGGATATAGAGTGAAAACTTCATGATGTTGATGAATCAGTTAACTCAAATAATGAACAAAAACAAAAACCATGGGGAGCATCCTGCTTCACCATGAAAGAAACAACAACTAGCCAAATCCTTAAGGTGTCAATGACCAAATGGTTTTAGTGGAACTGATGATCTATTAATCTTAGAATAATATATCAATATTATAGAAAAGTTATTTATTGTACTCCATTTTACTAAAACTAAGAAATTTATGTTGCCATAATATCTCTTAGATAGAGAAGTTGATCAATAGAGGAAAGTAATCAAGAACATTAAGCTATGGTTTGAGGTGGACTCCATGATGTGGGAATAGTTGAAAAATGAATTTTTCATCAAGTATTTCCCTCAAACCCTCCAGACCAAAATATAGTGGGAATTCCTTGATTTGAAACAAAACAAATTGAATCGGTAGGGAATTATGAAATTAATCTTACAAGGATTGTGGATTACTCTTAAATCATTGTCATAAATTTTGATGGGATGATAAATTAATTATTTAGCAAACTAAGACCCCATAAATAGATATATTTAGAAATAAAAGACTATGGGAGTTATAAATATATAGTGTGATGTACTCTAAAATTTGAAATGTAGTTTGGAGAGGCCCATTGGTCACATGGGAAGAAGGATAAAAATAGAAGGATGGATCAAAACATTTGAAAAGTCCTTGACTATGAAAAGGAAGGAAAGTAACCAAGACAACCAATGTGAAACAACTATAAGGAAAGTGACTCATGGAATTTTCTTCATGTAAGTGGGATATTCTATAAATGTGGGAAGGTTGGACGCATTTCCTGAAACTATCAAGTAAATGAAAATCCACAACCCTTTAATAAAAATAATAATGGAATGATAGTAAAAAAAATTTGGAAGTGCATTTATTCACGTGTGGAGATCATGGTCACTTCGTTAACCAATTAAAAAACTAGAAGGTGGAAGTGGAAAACTGATTACAATGTATATTGGGCCATGTGAGGTTGGAAAAAAATTTTGGGAATGAAATCCTTTTAAGGGGTAAAAAATGTAATGACCGGAAAAATGTTCTTATTTTAATAAGTGATATCTTGCCTCTTAATAACTTTTTGTTATATTTTACAATATAATCACATATAAATACTTCTAAATTTCATAATAACTTTTGAAATGATGTGTTTATGTGAAATAGTACAACTAGGAATATTTAAAGCATTGAAAACACATACTAGAAATAAGAAAAACATTATTTCATTATTTAAGAACATTGCATTTAGCCTATAATAACACCCAATATCATACCAAATATAAAAATGGGAAAAAATAGAGGATAAATAAAGTATAATATAAAAATTTGGGTCCCCTCAATCCCCTATAATCATAAAACCCATGAATATGACTATGATATAAGAACATAAAGTAAGTCATGCAATATTCATTTTGGAAATGATATTGAACCTTGATAGAATTGAATTGAATGATAAAGTGTTAGAATGATAGGGTATTTATAGAGAAATATGAATGTACACTATTATGACTATTAGAAAATATGTTTTATTGGAATTATGTACATTAGTCAACAAAAGAGTTGGTCACTAATATTGTTGGTTACATATATGCATTTAAGTGATCGACAGGATTATTTAATGATATAATCAAAATTGTATTATTTTTTGAGACTAAACATATTCTATTAAAAAAGTATTATAAATTTATAAGTTTTAAATAAAATTTATTTTCATGCAATAATATTATTAGACAGTTTTTAAAAAGATAACATATTTTAACGAAGTCCTTAAAAAATTTATAATGGTTATAATGTTTATTTTTCTATATAATTGAAAAAATTTAATAAATAAGGATTTTTATTTAAAAGATACAATTATCATTAATAGGGAATTATTTTAAATAAATAAACATCATTTTTTGACTCATCTTGTCAAAATTGGATTAGGGTTATTTGTTGGATATTTTCCGAAAAAGTTAATCTTTTATAGAGAAGTGAAAATTGCCGCTTTATGAGAACTATGATTTTATGACATCATTATTATGTCATCATGATTAAAAATTATATGAAACATTTTATTTTAAAAAAAATTAAATTTAATAATTATGAAAATGAATATATTAATATTAATATTAATTTATAAATATATACCTTACTTTTTTCAACCAAAGATAGGATTTTTGAAATAAAATTTATTTTTTGGATTCTGCACATTAATTAGATTTTTGGAAGGTTAGGCTAAATTTTTTAAGTAATTTAATGTCCAAACACATTCTATCACTCTTCAATGGTCTATAAAATTTGTTTTAATTAATATCAACCATAATTGGTTTGCTTATATAATAAAATATCCAATATTTAATATTTTAAAATCTACACCTCCTCAAATTTGACTACCACCCATTCCCTATTCCTCACCACAAAAAATTCACATTACACAAATTTTTGGTCATTTTACCTCCAAAATAGTCCCTAAAATTTTTCCTCAATGTCCCAAGGTTCCATCATAAAGTTTAATGAATAAAATATTCAAGGTTAGGGAATTCTCATCTTCTTTTTTTTCATTGAAGTACCGATTTTTGTAAGTATTGTTAATTTAAAAGATTTTTTATTTTCATGAAATTTTCATATTCACATTACATCCTAAATGGTGTTTTATCAAAGTTATACCTCTATTATATCACGTTTTTATTTTTCCTTAACCTATGTTTTATACCATCATGTTGTCAAAATCATTTCATGAATTTTTTTCTATTTTATGAAATATTCTTATTTTATGAATACCCAAACATCTTCTTTACCAATGAGAATTAAGATATATTTTCATCATAATTTATTTATTTATGTATTTAAATTTATTAAACCCACTTTCCCTTTTTGTGGGTTATAAATGATGTAATGTTCAAGTCTTTAAAAACTAATGTACTCAATAATTTCATATAAACACATTATTTATGCTCCTCATGTTATTAATGAAATGATTTATTATGATAAATGTGGATCACATGAATTAATACATATGAATTATATTCCCAAATATCACTCTAATGAATTGTGTAATGAATTAATCTCTAGAGATGAAATTTTTAAGGTACCATGTTGAATAATTATGATTTTTCACACCCTGGTGATAAACCTTGGTGATATGCTTATGAATGTCACATTGTTCTGTGGTATCCACATTTCCATACTATGAAACAAGTTATCTATATTATGATATTCCTCATGTTCTTTTTGTCATGCCTTATGGATATGACTCTTGGTCACATTCTAGGTATCTATATTGTTTATTCCCTTACTGGGATTTATGGTAATCGTTTTCTTTGATTCATCTCCCAAGTATTTCAGTTGCATTAAAAGTAACATTACATAAACCTAAGTAGAATAATTTTAAGTTGATTAAAAAAATATTTAGGTTTCTTATGTTTTTCATATATTATTTTCCTATTTCAAGGAAACTAAACCTCAAAAGAACCTCTATATTATTATATTTTCAATCATTTAATGAATATTTTTTGTATTAAAAAGGAATTATTTCATAGATTATTGATAGTGACATAGAGAAAAGAGTAAAATAAATTTTATAGTCAAGTTATCGAATAAATAGAAATATTAACTAGTTTCTTCCAAAACATTATGAGAGGATGATGATCAAGACCCTAGTGAGTATGAACCATGATGATAAACTCAAGAGAAAAGAGAACCAACTCAAATTATATTACTATGAGAAATATTGTGTTTTTCTTGTTCAAAAATTAGGATGAACCATCTTTTTTTGGGGTGGAAACTCAAATTTAAGATGTATCCTCATGGATGGTGTCGATTCAAGAGAACATCAAGCTCTATATAAGAACAAGACATGAGATCTTATTTTATTACCTTAGGTAGGAAGTTTAATGGTAAATTTTTGTTTTTAAGATCATGTGGGATGAAAATAATCTTGTTTAATGATATCATGTGTGGCTAGTAGTCAATGATAGTACACTGAATAAAAGTATTGATTTTGATGAAATATTTTCTCCCATTTTTCAAAAACATGATAGATCTAGTTTTTATTATATGTATTAAAAACTCATTTAAAGTATATAGATATTAATAAAACCTTTATAAATGGTTATCACGATGAGAAATTTTATAATTTCAAACTAGAAGGTTTTTACAAAAAAAATGAATGGATCACTTGGTTAGAAATTTTCATAAATATTTGAACAGTCTTGGGAAGGAATCAAGATATTGGTACAAGAGATTTGATTCATACATCATGAGTCTTTGATTCAATTTACATCATTCATATCCTTGTGGATATTTCTAGGAATTTATTGGAAATTATTTTACCACTCTTCTATTATATTTTGGATAAATTTTGGTTTTATAGCCAACTAAATATTAAATGCAGACGATAAAGACATGGATAATAGGGTGTTTAATATGACAGACATAGGAAAAAAACCTATTTAGTAAGATGCAGATTTAATGAGATAAAAAAAGTATGGCTTAGATTTCATGGAATAATTATTTTTTAAATTATACAATATAAAAGATTGTAGGTCAGTTTTTACCACTCTTCTAATTAATTTCAATTTACTGATAATAATGATTCCTATAAGTGAATTAGGGGGAAGTATAAATCTTAAGTATATTGGGAATTATAATTATGAAGTTTTATATTCATACGGGTATGTATTTGACTAGCCATTGTTCAAGAAGTGGGATCTATTACTCGGTACATGGATAATCCTAGACCAGAGAACTATAATATAATGAAGGGTATCATTAGATACATCAATGATACCTTAGATGTGGGATTGTGTTCTAAATGACCAAATTTCAAAACCAGAGCCTATGTTGATTTAGATTTTAGAGTAGATCAATATAGAATAAAATTAATTGTAGGTTATGAGTTTACTCATATAAGAGGAGCTCTAAGTGGGGTTTAAAATTTAAAGTTAGTTTTTTCCTCAAACAGAACTAATTTTGAATACATGGTAGCTATATAGGCATGAAAATATATTATGTATATGAGAAGATCTAAAAAACATCTCAATAACAGATAGAATATGATTATATTATTTTATGATAGTCAGTCTTCCTAGTATATTACAAGGAATTATTATTTTCATTTTAGAATGAAATAAATTTTATTACAATATTATTTTTTATAGATGTGGTGAGTGAAGTGTGAACATGAATAATTTTCACACAATGGGAAACATGTCATATTTTTTTAAAAATCTAATTGACTTAAATAAGTTCAAGTGGTGGAGATCCTTGAGAATACTCCATGAAACATATGTAATAAGTCTTGTTAATGGGGAAAGGATTTGTGGCGACATTATTTATTTAAAATAAAATCTATATGTGGGAGATATGTCATCTAGTCATTTTATGAGGGGTTATGGAGTGAAGAATGTTAAATTATTTAATTAACAGATTATTTATTAAAAATTTAAATGAAATAAAATTATAACACACAAAATATTTAATTATTTAATTAATATAATAGTTATCAGCTAGTTAAATTAAACAAAATTATGACTCATGGGGATAATTTTTATTCAACTTTGAGAAATATTTCTCAAAAAGGATTTATTATGAATCCATTACAACTATTAGTTATGGACATGGAAGTACTCTTTATAAATTTTGTCTTCAAACTCCTCATTTTTATTTGTGTTTACAATATATCATTTTTATATAATAGAAATTGTAAGGTGATCCACTTTGTAATATTGAGAGGTTTTTTTACCCATTCATTTTTATAGTGAAATATTTATACCTTGAATATGGTTTTTGTCCCATAATTTTGGGGATAACCATTAAATGATTCTGTTATTTCAATCTCGGTCTCTTATCATATTAATATTCATCATAAAACTACCACCTAGTCTTAGTGAGATATGATCCCAAAGGGTTCTACATATAACATCTTCATCACTAGTAATAATAAGACATTTTCATTTTCAAATTCAAAATTCAATGTTCTTCTATGATGGATTTTTCTTTCCCAATTCAATCACATTTTAACAAAACAATCGTCCACTGTTAACCTTCACAACTCTTCATTGAAGAAATTTAAAAAATTAAAGGTATTTTTAATGAGGAATAGTCATTATACCACAATTTAATAATATGTTTGTCATATTCCATCGATAATGCTCATCACAATTGGGAATTGAAAAAATAAAAAAATAACTTTTATTTCTAAAAAATACACAATATATAAAAAATTTCTATTTTAATCAAATAAATTGATAACAAATCAAATAATTGGGTGATAATGAATTACTATGGGAATACAATCCACCAAAAATCATCATTACAAAATAATCTAATATATAAGTAGAAATTTTATAAATTTGATGATATATGATGATTTTTTTTAATATATGATGATTAATAAAAACAAATATATATAAATTTAATATATATATTTAATATTATATATTTTATGATTTTTAACTATTATATATTAACCATAATATATGGTGGTTATTTTAATTAATTTTAATTTATTGTATTATATAAAGGTGTATATATGAAGGTTATTTAAAATAACCATCATAAGTAATGCTAAATATATATTCATATATAATAATTAAATATTGATAACTATCATATATATATAATATTTATTTAAATAAACACATTATATAATTTTTTTAAAAATTAAAATATTATATGCATGCAAGTATGTTGAAATAAAAAATAAAAATAGAAAACAATATCACTATATAAACAACACCGTAGAAAAAAAACTTAAATTTCATCAATACATCACTCAAAAATGAAAAAAACATATAGAATATATATGATAAATATTGAAATAATTTATAAAAAATAAAATAAGGAAAATAAAAATAATTTTAGATCCTATTTTATTCTTTGGTATAGGAAATTCACATTCTACGATCGGTTTCACCACCGTATTTCCACTAGATGACCCATGAGTTAAAGCCATTATACCTCAAGTAGAAAACCATATTTATTTTTTTTAAATATGGTATATTCAAATTAGTGTATAATTTTTATAGCTAGAGTGTTAGATAGGAAGACATAAATGATAAAAACACTTATCTAATTTGAATAAAAACATTGGACTTTGGAGCAATCAACTAGGGAAGCCAAAGGAAATAGGCTCTAGGAATATATAGACTTGTATAGACATTTTAGACACCCAATATTATTTAGGATATCATTTTATAGTTTTAGGAAAGTTATAGGTTGGATCATCAATACGATCAAGCTATGGTTTTTTATAAGAATTAATAGGGTTTTATTTAAAAAATTAATTAATTTGAAAATATATAAGGGTTTTAAAAAACATGATTTTTAAAAAAAGAAAATAATTATTAATAATAATTTTAATGAAAAAGGTAAAAAATTATACATCCAAGAGAGTACACACAACATAAAAATACTATAACATAAAAAAATAAAATTAAATAATAAGAAACATTACTTCTATAATATTTGTTTGATGCTATGATTTGGATTATAGAGTGCACTTTCTTAAAGACAACTAAAAAATTCTTCATAGCTACAAAATATTTTTTGAGGGTGATTTTTATTAATTTTATCATCAAAAAGAGGATTTTAGATTGTGATTCAAGAAACTTCTTAGCTTCATCACTGAGATAATAATAAAAAAATTCTCCTTTTCTTTTTTCCAATTCTTAATAGATGGAGGAATAAGAGTTTTAGCAGCCTCAACCCAATATTCATAGAAAAACATACAAAAAACAGCATATATTTTTTCATAAAAGTTGAATAATTTTTTAGGTATGAAATAAATGGGTTACATTTAATCATTTACCTTATAACCATAGTTTTTTAAAATAAAGAGTATCTCTTATATGATCTATAATCCTTCCCCTAAAGATGAATAAATATATACTATCAATGAACATGTTTTTTTACATTGTTTTTTGAATGAAAATACTCTTGAGAATAAAGGTCCTGATTTTTTTGAATATCTGCTACCACTACCAAGGACGGGTATACATGAATCACCAACTCCAAACCAACTACAATTTCAACAATAAAAATGTAT
Source organism: Viscum album (assembly GCA_963277665.1). Taxonomy (NCBI): domain Eukaryota; kingdom Viridiplantae; phylum Streptophyta; class Magnoliopsida; order Santalales; family Viscaceae; genus Viscum; species Viscum album. The sequence goes on from OY728127.1 coordinate 1,381,935,621, forward strand.
TATTTTTAAATTCAATATAATATTCAATAATATTTGCAATAATTCCATCAATGTCACCCTCATGTATACTCCAAATGTTATGTTAGACCAATTGTGTATCATCACTCCCAATAGGAGATTCTTATACCTTATTAGGATTAGAATCGGAACCACTCATCCTCCGAGGTATAGAAGTAGATCAGACCAAGTAATTGAAATTTATATCAAGTTTATAAAAGGGATTGTGGTCAATAGAATACCTAAAAAATATATTCACTTCTCAATTTAGTTAACATACTTGACCTATATTAGTATTTAAAATTATAGAGTGTATAAAAAGTGGTTAAACATGTTCCCAAAAATGGTTTTTGTCAGTTTCTTTAGATAAATACTCAAAACTAGACTAAAGAAACCACTAAATATATAAAGTAGGAATATTTTTCCTTTAAAATTTACAATTAATTTTTATAATAAATAATTAACATTTTTTAGATTTATTTCTTTATTATTGAATAATATAACCACTCTTATTGTAAAATTATTTTGATGAGGGATTAAAATATATAATTCCACTAGTGATATCCAAATTTTCTCCATAATTCTTGTAAAATCACCTTAGAATCTATTGATGCTAGCACAGAAAATTACAACCACTTATATCATTGTCCATTAATCATAAAAACAATTCATTTTGAAATTAAAGGTCCATATCTATTTCACTCAAATACTTGAGATGGATGAGAAATATCGATTCTCCCTATTCTTCAAAGTTTTCATGAGAAAAGTTTCTCTAGGATTGATATAATTCACTAGAAAGAGATGTTGTTCACAATTAATCATTAAACCTAAAAATAACATAAATCAGGTTATAAACTTAGGTTAGATAATTATTTATTTCACATAGTCTCTTAACTGATCTCTTAATTTCAAATAAACCCCACATAGAATAATAATAATATTGTTATTATTATTATTTTTGTTGTTATTATTATTGTTATTATTATTTTTGTAACATGTGCTTAAATCATGGATATATATAAATATCATTTCTTTTAGACCCTTAACTCATCCTGTCAATCCTCATATGAATTTATCGAACCTTTATTAATAATTATTTATTTAAATAAATAAATTTCAAGGTATTATTTATTCAATAAATATTTATATGATCAACATATCCTGAATAATTAGTATTGCACAAAACTCAACAATAATATTCATTCTAATATTAATTTCATATATTATTTAACTAGGATTCCATATTCAGTTAGTGTACAGCCCTCTATGCCTCTTCCTCGGTGGAATTAGTATAAGTAGCATAAAGTATTAGATCAGAGTATTAAAACATTTCATAGAACCCATAGATAAATTAATTAATTTCTCATTGATAAAAACCTCATATGAATGCTCACTATGTAATTTAATCCCTTTTTATTCATATTACATCAGAAATGTTTCATACTTATGTCATCAATATATAATCATAATATATCTTTCTTTGAATTTATAAAATGAACTCGTTGATAAACCAACATTCCCTTGTATTTAATAAAATAGTTGCATTCCAATAAAATTGATAGAGATATATAGTTTTATTAAATCATATGGGATAATTCCTTTCATTAATTATTTATAAATGTCATGTTACTTATGATAAACCCATAGTATCCTACCTCATCGCGAATATATGTTTGAACAGATTTCATCAATGCATCAAAGTATGGGGTTCATGATATATATTAATAATAATCTCAAGTCTAAAGACTAATTAAAACATACACATATTGGAATATCCAATGGAACATAAACATGTGGTATTTATATTAACTGGTTTATTCTCATAATCTCATCCCTTAGACACTACCAAGTGTGAACTTCATGAGAAAAAATCTTAATATCATATGGTCCTCGTACACATTATATCCAATCATCATTTTTGTCCTATCAGGTATGTTTCATTTATACATATAATAAGTATTTAATAACATCATCATACAACTTTAAGTTTCTCATCATTATGGGTGACTGCTATAACTATTCAATGTGACAAATACTCTGAAGAAATTATCACATTAATATTCTATAAAAGAACACTCATCATGTGATAATATATTTATTAGTAACAAATTATTTTATATAAAAGTAATCAGAATTACAAAGTAGTTAGTCTAAGGGAACCAACTCTAACCAAATCCCACGTGGAATTGATCCAAATATCAATGACATTTAATATGATATCTCTCACATGATACTCATTCTTTTTCTAACATAAAGATTTAGTCAAATAATCCTCCATGTTTTTCTCTATGAAAAGTATACTTATTATGACCTAACACCATTTTGAAAAATATCTCACTTGGTGACACTTTTAAAGTATATGATTCATCTATTGATATTTTCTTTTCATCTTAGAGATGGATACTGTAGTGATATTATCACAGTAAAATGTGATAGAATATTTACTACTATGAACCAAATCAATATGCTATATAATTTTTTATCCAAATTACTTCATTAGCAATATCATAAGATGGAATATAATTTGACTATATTATAAAAAAGTACTATTGGCTTATTTGAGCTCTTCTAGCTCCCAACTCCTCTATTAAGATGGAAGAAAAATCTGGACTACGATTTTATATCATTTTGATCTATCTATAAACTAGAATGTTTATATCACAAAATGACCAGTTCCTTGTCTCCTCCGTAAACTAGGAACATAAGTTTTCATGTCAAACATTAGGATAGTCTTTACAAAAATTCAATACTATTCTTCTAGGTCTGATTAATATTTACATACTATACTTATAGTGTAGGAAACATCAAGTCAGGTACATAGAATATAATACATAATTTAGTCTATTATTTAAGTATAAAAGATTATACTCATCCACTCTCTCTCTCATAATGTCTCTGAGGACACGTTTTCATGAGAAGATGTAAATCCGGTGATACTAAAAAAATTACCCGCTTTTCTTATTCCACAATTAATCCCAGTGGTATTTAGTCAATATTTATACCTTTACCCAATATAAGTAGCATACATGATTTATCATGAATGATCTTAGTCCCCAAAATATTGGCTGCTTCACCTAAGTCCTTCATAGAAAAACACTTTTTCAATCATGTCATAACTAACTATAATACTGGTATCTCATTTTAAATTAGTAATATTCCATCAAAATATACTAAGATGAAAATGACTACATCCCCACTAAATTTCATATAAAAATAGGTTTTATATTTATTCTTTATGAAACCAAATTCTCTTATGGATTTATCAACGAAACTTTTCCCCGATCTGGATTCTTTCATTAATCGATAAATATATATATATATATATATAACTTTCATACCTTATGGTCATCCTTTGGAATCATAAATCCTTCTAGTCATGTCATGTATATATCTTCCATAAGTTTAAAATAAAGAAATATTTTATATCCATCCAATTTCAAAATATCATCATCATAGTAAGTTATTATTAAAAGTATAATTAAAATGGATTTAAGCATAACAACTAGGTAAAATGTTCTTATATAGACTTTGAATTGACTTTTCTTAAAATATTAAGTAAAAAACCACTCCTTATAGGTACTAACATTACCTTAAATGTCATATTTCTTCTTGAATAATCATTTTCGCCCAATAGTATTTACATATACTAGTGGATTTACCATAACCCAAACCTGGTTTTGGTACATGGACCCTATCTTAAAATTCATGTCTTCTTTCCATCTTGAAACTTCTGAGCTACTTAATTCATTTTTATAGGACAGAGGTTCATCATTGTCAACTAATAATTATTTATCATCCTTAGTGGATAGAAAACTATTTATATGGTTCTCCAACCTCTCATGTGAACCTGTTATGTACTAGTGTCTCTAGAACAGCCACTTTCATTAGTTATTATGGGATTTTTTCTTTTTCCAACTCGTTTTTGTATTTAGCATCAACTTCATAAAAATTGATCCTAATCCCACTATTTATTTTAAATATGTACTCCCTTTTAAGTAATATGGTAAGTATAGCCATTGTTAACTTTTTATTTGAGGGGGTGTATGGATAATATTCACCTGTTTCCTTGATATATCCTTTAAAGATTCACCTTTCACCTTGGGGTGAAAATTAGTTTCTAAAAGTCGCCTAATCAAAAACATCACATCCTCATACATATAAGTTAGAAAAAATGAATTTCCTATCACATAATAACTCAAATGGGATATCATTTACCACTTTAGTTAGAACTTGTTTATGTATGTTTGCTACATTTTGTAATGTATATCTCTAAAAGGATAATGGAATGTCTTTATCACTCATTATTAACCTCATCATGTCATAATAGGTGTGGTTCCTCCTTTCACTATCACAATTCCACTTTGGTGTATAAGGAGGATTGAGTTGATATATAATCCTAAACTCAATTATATATTTAATTAATAATTTGTTTTGATTCTCTACCTTGATCTAATCTTAGTTTCTTTATCTTCGTACCAATCCGATTCTCTATTTTATTCTTGAGCTCCTTATATTTCTCAAAGGATTCAAAATTATACCTCATTTAAGTAGACGTGTCCATATCTACTCAAGTCATAAGTAAAAAATATTAATTAATATTTTACACTTCTAGCTTCAACTGGAAAAGGTACTCATATATCTATTTGAATTAATTCAAGAAGCTCTATAGCCCATTCACCTTTTCTATAAAATGGAGGTTTGGTCGTTTTTTATTATTAAAAATTATGACCCAGACAAAGTGGTTTTAATTAAAAATAATATAAATACCCAAATTGATATATCTTTGTAAATAAATTCTCATTTACATGAACAATTCATTGATTCCATAAGTTGGTGTGATATGATTAATGTGAACTTAATTAATTATCAATTGAAAAAAAATTGGTTTACATTTTTAGTAAACAATTATCATTATTCAAATGTGTTATGTCATAACATAAGTAATCTTTGTAAAATAATTATCTTTTAATCCAAAACCAATATACATATCCATCCATGTATAAACTAGACATTTATATAATGCTCCTATTTACAATTTTCACATAATAACAATTCTTCAAAACCAAAATCAATCTTATTGGTAATGTAAGGTGACAGTATTCAATAGTTGAGGTACCCAACATTGGTCTGTTGTAAGTTCAAATATCCACCTCAAATATATAAACCTTCTTAAATCTACATGGTTCTTGTATTTGGATAAACATGTGAGAACCACAAGTTGTGTCTAATACCAAACTATTATAAATAGAGAGGTTGCATTTGATAAGTAATTCACCTAGAGATTCAACATTATTATTTACTAAGTTAAAGTTAATTTTCTAGTGGCCCTTATTAACACATTAAAAACAATATGTATCTTTTTCCTTATCCTGCCTTAGGATCTACCTCCTCTTAGTTGGGAGGTTCATAAAATACTTAGACTTGGGATTAATCTTAAGGCTCTTTTCCTTTCCCTTCCTCTTATTTACCATTGGGACTATAGGTTTTTCATTCCCCATTTCTATGTAAATATGAAAAATAGATTATGGAGTTCCATGAGAAACTTATAAATGATATTCATATTAAAATTCAAAAAAAAAACTAAAGAATATCTAAGGGAGTAAATGAAGTATCATATCTCTATATAATTCATCTAGTAGATTAAACCCTAGAATCTCTAGTCACACAATATAGCCTATAACACCCCAAAGTCAATTTTTATAATTATTTTATTTATTTATTGGTCTTTATATTTTTTCTCAAATTATTTATTTTATTCAGGTTCTTGGTGTTTTAGGGACCAGTATTTTAGAATTTTATTTCATCATAAATGTGACCAGGATAGTCGTGAAATTACTATTCGAATCCTTGGATTTACAATTTTATACTATAGTAAGGTCACTGAAATGATGTGTATAACCATGAACAAGACCTTCACAAGAAGTTAATGCCTTGATTCTATTGGGGGTGGTCCCAACACAATATATAGTGTCACACAAAACCATTCTAGGTTTCAATTCATTAACATTGTGATCAATGGTTTATAATTGTGATATAATGTGAGAAGAGTTTTAATTTTGTAAAATTATATATTTTTCCTCTTCAAATTAATACCCTTCAGGGTTTTTTCCATCAATTTTGACTCTATTTCCCTCAGCAACATCCCCTCTCATTCTCCTCTACCTCCATGGAGATTTCCATGGTCTTATTCAATTTTTGAGGTCGGTTTATCATGGAAATCTCATCTAAATATCCTCATATCCTCATTTTGTTCTTTTTAATACTTTTTATTTCCTTAATAAGGTATCAGTGACCTAAGTTTACTTGTGAATGAAATATATTTGGTAATTTGTTTCACTTTAGGGTTTTTTGGGATTCTTAAAGGCCTACTTGCATTTTTATGGTGGAGTAACGTTGCGGTTGATGAAAGAAATTCACTTGAGGTAGGTTGATCCGTTATTAATCCTTTAAAATAAAAATTATGATTACTTATTGTTTCTAAAATATTTTATTAAAATTTTATGAATTTTATCATGTATATTAAATGGTTTTATCTTAAATAAATTAGTTTACTATGATTATAAAATAAGTACAAAAGGATTTTCACTGAATTCTCATGAAAAATCTATATTTTAAATATCATTCACACCACGTGTTTTACTAAAACCCCATTTGGATATTTTAAAGTAATTACATCACTAAATAAGTTGTTTTAGTCTTTAAAAAATTTATAAAGGTTTACTTCAACTCCAAGGGTGTGCTTGGTTATTTAAATGGTTTTTATGATACTTTGAATGTTTGAGACATTATAATGGTTTTTCAATTGGTTTTTTGAGATGTTTTATACCCCATTTTATTAAAAAAAGATTTTAAGACCTATTTTTAAACTTATAAAAATGTTTTTGATAAATATGTTGTCCCTTGAAACACTCCCCTTTTTATGTTATGGAAATTATATGGAAATTGTGAATGTTAATATTTTATGTGGTGAATGACCCAAAATATGTAAGTGTATATTTTTTATTATTATTGATGAAAGGGGTTTTTTCTATGAAGGATGTTTAGAGGTGAGTGTGAGGTTTATTTTTTTTTTATATGATTATATTATATATAATTTTTTTGGATCACCTCAATTTATATGTCATGGGAAGTCACAGGTAGGTAATTAGTAAATATAAGAAAATAGGATGCACTATTGTATGATCATGCTCTAGATAGTGTCCCTGATATTATACTTTTATCTACATAAGGGACTACCCCAATATAGGATAGTTAGGTTACAACCAAGTGTTAGGTTACTTTTATTGATATTTTGTATTGGTCTCACTTTATTGATTTTTTGTTAACTTTGTTCTAAGTTGTCCCCAGGGGTACCATGGTCCCATGATTATTATGATTTTATTATACCTATGTTTATTTTTTGTGATATTGAACATTAATTTTAAATTGTTTCATTTTCTGTTGCAAATTTTTTTTTATATTTTTCTCCATCTTCATGGAATTCTTAAAAAAATCTAAAATTGTTTTCTTATAACATCAAATGTATCCTTTTTTGAAATATTGAAATAATTTTTTGAAAATTTTGAAAAGGATATATGTTTATAAATATAAAAAGGCTGACTTAATGGGTGAGTAACTTTATGCTTATTTAAAAAAGAAAATGTAAAAGGTTATATAGTATATGTATTTCAAACTAACATGAAATGGTTTTTATTTTAAAATTTATGCATGGATTGTGTAGAGGATACCGACTGGTAAGCTTTTTCCAATTCCTATCATATTACAAGTTTATCATAGGTTCAGATTTAATGAAATATATGAAATTAATATTTTTATTTTATGGTTTTTTTAAGTTAATATACTTAACTTATTCTTAGAGATGGGCAGTTGTGATTTTATTTTTAGTTTGGTGTTTGGTTTAACAAATGTATTGACCTTTCTACATTCCTTTTGACAGAATGTTCTTTATATATTGAACATTGGAAGTAAATTAAATGTATTGTTAAATAATTGTATTTTTAAGTTTTTCTAGATTTGGTTTTATTATTATTATTGAGAATAAGATAATTTGATTAATGTTTGATAAAAAATAATTCAGTTGATAGAAATGTAGTTTTTATGATGTTTTATTTTATTTTAAACACATAAATCAGTAAGTTGTAAAAGGAAGAATTTATTACTTGAACTTATTGTTGAGTATGTATTAATGTCTTAGAACTATTCCTTGATGTTTATAGAAACATATTTGTAAACAAAATTTTGAATTTTCCTTATGAAATTCTGAGTAATAATATTGCAGATGGAGAAGTATTACAAAGACCCACCATTAAACATTATATAATCTTGAGTTAAATCAAGAATTCGCATTGAGGATATTTTTAGGTTCAGAGTTTTAGATAATTAGGCCATAACTATTACATATATACTTTAATATTACATGTAGACACTTCTAATCATTATCCATTTTTTCATAAAATAAAAACTCTTAAAAAGAAACATTTCTTGTTCCATGTTTTAGACAGCGTGACTTTTCTTTCATCCAATCCTTTACCCTATTCCATTTTATGCCATGTCAAAAACCTTTCAAAAACATGGGATAAGCTAAAAAACTCAGAAAGGGACACGAAAAGATGTAAAAATGTTATTTTTTTCAAAAAAGTAAGTAAACCATGAATACTTCATCATAAGTAATACTCCTCACCTTTATGAATTAGTAAATACTCTTCACTGAATAAAAGATCGATGCTTACCCTTTTGTAACCAAATTATTACCGTAAAATCCATATAAAGCACACATAACATATAAAGGTCACTTGGGACCTAAAAATACCCAAATGTAATAACCATTTGGTCGACATCCACACATATCACTAAATGTAATAGCCATTCAGCCGACTTCCATACCCAACGCATGGGAGGTTATAACGTAACCACCCGTCCTGGTTTATCACGGCACCACCAGTCATTTGGTTTATCATGTAACCAAATATCAAATGCCTAAGTACCATTATAAATCATATAAAACAAACATGAAAGAAATATAACATTTCCATATTGCAATAAAAGTATATCATTTCAAGATATTGATGAAATCAATGCATTATCAAAGCCAATTCCAAAACCATTTAAAAGATTTAATAAATAGATTTTTGAATCAAAGTGTCCCCTACCACATTGAAACTTTTAATAGTATTAACAATTTAAAATAGAAATGTCCATATAAATAAATCCTTACAACCATTTTTAAAACATGAAAATTAATGATAAATATTTGGAAGAATAAATCTTTAATGATTTTAAAACGATGTTTTAGTTAAAAGTTCTTGTAACACATGAGAAACACTTGACTAAACATAATTAAAGAATAGAATAATACAAAACTTATAATATCATGAGAATAAGGATATTCAGGATATAATATTTCAAAGGGAAGTATATATACCAAATAAAAGTTAATCAGTGCATATAGACAAATAAGTCTCAATGGAATGTAAATTGAGACGAAATCCCTTACAAATATCATACCATTAGATTTAAGGATAAATCAATGACATAATTATGCGTGAAAAATATAAATACACCCAATATAAGTAGATATTAATTGTAAAAAATTTAGAGTTTATTCACACATATTTATATCATGACATAATCAATATGTATAAGTTTAACCCAAATAATTGAAATTAGGTTAAGAAGCTCCCTTAGAGAAATCTGACAGCCTAACGGCGTCACTTTAAAATTCAGAAAATGATTTGATGAGAGATAAAAGTTGATCTCATCACTTCGACATAAAATTTACAGTAATAAGGATATATAATAACATATCCCAGTATAAGAATATATAATTTAAAAGACATAACATAAATAAGTCTTTTAAAAAGTGGAGGGAGAAAGGTTCCCTTACCGATTTGGTAACTTAAGACAGATGCACCCCATGAAAGAATGTTCATAAAATGAAGATTTAAATACCAATAAATTAAATTATATTACACAATGAATACAATCTTGGGTAGTAAATACACCACAAAAAATGAAATAGTGTAAAATATAGCCTGATTCTCACAGGAATAAAAAGTGAGATGAAAACCCCTTACCACGTTGTAATCAATAGAGTCGTATGACCAAAAGTTAATAATCACAAAATAAATCACATAATACCATGAATATAAAGATAATAATGATAATATATATCAAATGGTAGTAAAAAATAAACCACATGAAAGATATAAGTGGAGAATAATGGAAATCTCACGGAATTAAAAGTGAGATAAGAAACCCCTTACCTCAAGTCCGACTTGTCTTGTATTTTCTTTGTTCTTATTAAATTATAAACTTAAGTAAATTTATAATTTCTTAAGAAACATTTCAATTTTATTATTCCTTTTATATCACTTATTACCTTTCTATAACAAATAGTTAATTATTTGAGTTCATAACTGACATTTTTTTTATGATTGGAACTTAAGACAAAAATAAACTTCTTTTAATTAGAATTTTTCCTATGGTAAAAATTACATTATCTAAATAATTATATTCATGATTTATATTTCATATATATCATATATATACATTATATATATTAATTTTTAATATTACATAACATTTGGAGACATGAAATGAGATGCACGGTTCATGGAGATTGTAAGCCATACGTACGCATGAACACTACTTTAATTTCTATTTCGTATTTAATGGAATGAAAACTTAATGATACATAGGTAAATTATAATTATAGTATAATATCATATGATATATTTGTTACATAATTTAATAAATCCATCCTTTATATGTTTCATGTATGTCATGAACGAATCATATCACCTTGAGGGGGCAGTAGTCCGCACTTCCTCAAATGAAATTATCATGTTTACAAATATTGGAAAGAATAATGGTATATTTGTAAATAAAAATCACAGAATAATTGGGAAAACATAAACATAATATATATCATATATAAATATAGTTCCATCAAAATTTCCACCATAAGAGGTGGTAGGATAAGATTGAAAAATCATTGTTTCGTGAAGAAGTAGTTCGCCGCCTACAGAAACTGTATGTTCATATCCATTAGATGGAGGTGTGTGGAAGTATAGTTAGAATACTTCTCATAAAAACATCCTAGTATATTTATGATACTGTTATTGTTATAAATTAAATAAATAAAAAGATTTTGGGGTTGGAGTAGTAAAATAAAATAAAAGAACTTAAAAGAAGATGTTACCTTTAAATTGGGTAACTCCCTTTGGTTTGAACCAAAAGGATTTCTTAAAGTGCCTTATTCATAAGGTAAGGAATATAGGTATAATATTGGGATACTGAGAGATTATTTGGTTAGAGGTTGGATGATCCAAGGGGCTTGAGAGTTCTGACTAAAGGTTTAGATGTGATGGATTTTTATAAAAGGATAAGGGGATCTTTAGGAAGGTTTGAAAATATTATTTTATTATATAATGATTTTTGATTTCTAAAGAACCAAAATTTATTAAAATAGAATATAATATGACTATTGTTCAAAATAGAATCATCCAATAATAATTGGACAAGTTTTGAATATTTTTTAAATTTTTATAATCTTATTTATCTAAATCATTCATTAATGAGGTAAACACTGCATCATTATTGTGTCATAAATAATTTTATTTATTTGATATCTAAAAAGTATAAAAAAAATTCCATGATGAAAGAAATACTTTTATATTTAAAATTATTATTTATAGTCGAAGAGATAACTTATATTACTTCATATAAAAATTTATTTACTTAAATATATATATGTTTATGTCATTTTTGTCTTTACATAAAATTAATTAATATAAAGTATCATTGTCACTCTTAAGTGGCTCCATGGGATCCCAAAATTGAACCAAGGATGAAAATGGTCGTACATGTATCATAAAATAGGATTAGGACACATATTAGGGTAATTTATTATTATTATAAAATTATTTTTTACCCTCATTTACCAAATTTACCATTCAACCATGGTAAATAAAATATTTACTGAAGTAAATATTCATATTGTCTAAAAATAAAATTTACCTATTTACATAATTTGGACCTCCTGATTCCAAATATGGAATCCATTTTTTTCTAAATTCAAATCATCGAAGTGGCAGAAATTAATTTAAAATTAATTCACGTTGTCAAAACAAAAAAGCTTGTTTTTAAGAAATAATAACTATCAAAAGATTGACACGTGTTTATGTCCAATTTCAAAGTGAAATTACTTATAATGATGAAAAATGGATTAAATGGTAAAAATATAATCTAATTAAACTTTAAAACAATTTAAAAATATAATCTATCCAAAACAATAAATGATATTAAAAGGTAGTTTTGAATTAAAATATCGTATTTTGCACTATTCATTAAAAATGAACTTTATCAGAAAAATACAAAAATTTCATCCAAAGTAAATTTATATTTCCCAACTCTAAAGAAAAATTTTATTTTGTCAAATAGAACATATAAAAGTGAAAAAACTAGATTTAAAAAGGGATCCCATCAAAAGGTGGTAAAACGACCTTTTAAAGAATATAAGAGTATTTATGCTAAAAATAAGATTCTTTCTTATTTTAGGCCTGTAAAATTTATTAGATAATTGTAGAAACATTTAAAAAACATGTATAATCATATTTTAGTTAGTTCTGTCCATTACCGCTTATAAAACGGCTATGCGTTAACTACTATTTAAACTAATATTATTATTATATTATTTTTCGGTATAACTCAAAGTTGTGTGCCACATAAGATTTCAAAGAAACTCATTGTTTTTTGTTGAGTACGCTATGAAACAAAGCATCCAATTTGAAGTAAAATTAATATTTAATTCAAAAAATTTAATAAATATGAAAAATTCATATTCTTTACTTACCTGGGATGTTGCAACCTTCCAACCTTTTTGGAATTGTGTCCTCAGAATTTAAAAATTGGACTCATAAACTTCATTAAAATTTCCACATCGAAAAATATTCAATAAAACTATTAATTTAAGAAAAATAAAGAGAAGTAAAAAAGTTCACCCGAGATAACACATACTAGGATTCCATGAAAACATGGATATGGAGGAGAAAATAAGTGTCAATTTCGGATGGAGAGTGATAGAAAACATGATTAGGAGAATGTTAACCTCTAGTAAATCACAAAATTGTGTGGGGTTAACAGGTCTTTGATTTCTTAGTAGGAAAAGTTAACGGTCGATGTTTTTGTTTAAAGATACTTTTCATAAAGTTTAGGAATTTATTTATGATCTTAACTAAAAATATTAGGAAACATACTTACTTTTCATGAAGAATTTCATCCTTTACTAAATTTCTACCACAAAATCTTCTTTTCTCCAAATGATGAGTATTCAAGATGAATAGTTCAAATATGAAGTGCTAGAATCAAAATCTAGAGAATCACATAATCCAAAAAATATGAACTACATATTTTCCCTGTATTTAGATATTAACCAAAACCAAAATGGTTAGTAAAATATTAGATAATCCCCAAAAAGTATAATCCTTTATAAAAAGAAAAAATTCTCTTAATCTCAAAAATTCAACATATAATACCCAAGGTTCAACAAAGACCATTCAATACACAATTTTCCTTTAAATTATTCAATATAATCTAAACTAAGATTGAAACACAAAACTCAGAATAATTTGATCATATAGTTTTCCACGACAAATATTAACATTTTTCTCCAAATAACATAGATTACTCTTAAATATCATACTAAAGTATAATTAACCTAATCACATATTCTCTATGATAGGTTAATCATTTCCAGAAATAATGAAAATCACCTTATGTCCACAATTAAAACATAGATTTTTCCAAAATAAAATTTCAACAATTAAACCACAAATGAGATCCCATAGTATTCTATTTTCCTTAAGCATATAATTTTCCCCAAAAGAGAGAGTGTATTCAAAAATAACCTTTATCACTTAATCACCAAATAATTTTCCTATATTAAGTATATCCATCTGATAAAACATAAGTTCCCAAAATAAACTTATTCTTGATAAGTAAAATCATTTAACTAAAAATAATTAAGTCATACTAACCAGGGAATTCACGTAGGTTAGTGGTAGGCGACACAACTTTGTCCCTATTCGGTTGTGGGTTCAATTCCCATGGAATTTCTATATGTGCGGGTTGTCACCCATATTACGAGATGTACTTTTTCTAAAACTCAAAAATAACCCTAACAAGTTTTAACCTGAAAGGTTTTCTTATACAATTCATTTTCATCCCAATACATTAAGACCTCAACATATAAATTCATGAAGGCTTTTATATATTTTCATTTTTTTATTTCACCTATATATGATAAAATAAAACTATTCCTAATAGAAATAACAACATAACTTCATCATGGTTTCCATATGGTTTCATCATCGACTTGTTCATGTAGGTAGAAGGTCCATGAATTGCAATAATGATTTAGATATACTTCAAAATCATTTTCTTCCTTCATCCAAATACACTTTGTACAACTTGGGTAATATGGGTGTTCGTAGAAAAATAGTTTCGGAAAATAATCTTTTATGAAATATAATTTCAAAACATCTGATAAAACATGATTTTTAAAAAACAGCCAGACTGAATTTGAGTTGAAACATTCAATTAATAGTCCTTTTAAAATACCATAATTATGTACTGAGGGAATATATTATAAAAGAAAATATAAATAGGTTTTGTAAGGGTCTCCTTCTTCATTTCCTTTTTCAAAATCTTAATATGCTTCAAAATCTTGATATTAGGTAAAGTATTTGAAAATTCCTTGATAATATGTACCTTTCATGAAAATAGGAGAATATTTTGAAAATAGAATTTGATTAAATACAACTCATGATCCACGATGATGTCGAGGTATAGTAGAGGTGTTTGATATCTCAAACAACTACTTTCAAGTGAGTTGTATGCTAGAAACTGTTTCACAATCATCTGAACATGACTTTACAATAATTATTGCAAGCATATCATCAGTAAGAGATAGGAATGTTGTTTTAGATACTCCTACTTCCATTTTTAACTGACTTTCCTTGATCTTAAAAAGTTATAAAATAAGGATTTAACTTAAATAATAGACATAGATACTAACCATTTGTTTAACGAAAACACATAATCCCTGAAGTTATCTAAAATGACCTTTTATACCAACTATAAGGACCCTCCCTTAAACATTATATAATATTGAGTTAAATTAAGAATTCACATTGAGGATCTTTTCAGGTTTTGATTTTTAAATAATTAGGCCATAACTATTACATATCAACATGAAAATTACATGTAGACACTACTACTCAGCATCCATTTTCTCATAAAATAAAAACTCTTAAAAAGAAACATGTCTAGTTCCATGTTTTAGACAGCGTGACTTTTCCTTGATCCCATCCTTGACCATATTCCACTTTATGTCATGTGAAAAACATTTCAAAAACATGGGATGAGCAAAAAAATATCAGTAATGGATACACAAATAAGGAAACTGTTAGTTTTTCAAAAACAACAAGTAAACCATTAATACTTTATCATAATTAAAACTTTACACATTTATGAAGTAGTAAATACTTGTCACTGAATAAAAGATCATTGCTTACACATCTGTAACCAAAATATTACTATAAAACTCATATAAATCACACATAACAAATAAAGGTAACTTGGGACATGCACATAATTAAATGTAATAACCATATGGTCGATAACCATACATATCACTAAATGGAATAGCCATATGGCTGACTTCCATACACAATGCATTGGAGGTTATAACGTAACCACCCGTCCTAGTTTATCACGGTACCACCCATCATTTGGTTTATCATGTAACCACTCGTCAAATGTCCAAGTACCATTATAAATCATATAAAACAAGCATGAAATAAAGATAACATTTCCACATTTCAATCACATTATATCATTTCAATATATTGACGAAATTAATGTATTATCAAATCCATTTTCAAAACCATTTAAAACATTTAATAATGATATTTTTTAATCAAAGTGTCTCGTACAACATTGAAACTTTTTAAGGTATTATCATTTTGAAAAATTAATGTCCATATAAATAAATCCTTAAAACCATTTTTAAAACATTTAAATTAATGAGAAATATTTAGAATAATAAATCTTTAATGCTTTTAAAATGGTTTTTTAGTTAAAAAGTCTTATAACACATGAGAAACACTTGACTAAACATAAATAAAGAATAGAATAAAACAAAACTTATAATATCACTATAATAAGGATATTCAAGATATAATTTTTCAAATGGTAGTATATACATCATATAAAAGTGAATTGGTGCTTAACAACAAATAAGCCTCAATGGAATGTAAATTGAGACGAAATACCTTACAAAGATCGTACTATTAGATTTAAGGATAAATCAATGGAATATTTATGTGTGAAAAATATAAATACACCAAATATAAGTGGATATTAATTGTAAATTAATAAGAGTTAATTCACACATATTTATATCATGACATAATCAAGAAGTATAAGTTTACCCCAAATAATTGAAATTGGATTAAGAAGTTCCCTTACTGAAATTCGACAGCCCAACGGCATCACTTTAAAATTAAGAAAATGAGTTGATGAAAGAGAAAATGTTATCTAATCACTTAGACCTAAAATTTACAGAAATTAGGATATATAAGAACATATCCCAACATAAGAAGATATAATTTAAAATACATAATAAAAATAAGTCTTTCAAAAAGAGGAGGGTGAAAGGTACCCTTACCGATTTGGTAACTTACGAAACATACACCCTATGAAAGAAGGTTCATACAATGAAGATATAAATACACATAAATTATATTATATTACACAATTAATAGAATAATGGGATGTAAATACACCAAACAAAAGGAAATAGTGGAAAATATATCATGAATCTCACGGGAATAAAAAGAGAGATGAAAACCCCTTACCACTTTGTAATCAATCAAGTCGTATGACCAAAAGTTAATAACCCCCAAATTAATCACATAATTCCATGAATATAAATATAATAATGATAATATATATCAAATGGTAGTATAAAATAAACCACATGCAAGAAATAAGTGGCGAACAATGGAAATCTCATAGAATTAAAAGTGAGATAAGAAACCCCTTACCTCAAGTCTGACTTGTCTTGTATGTTCCTTGTTCTTATTGAATAATAAACATAAGTTAATTTCTACTTTCTTAAGAACCATTTAAATTTTATTATTCATTTTATATCACTTATCACCTTGTTATAATAGTTAGTTAATTATTTGAGTTCATATTCGACATTTTTTGATGTTCAGAACTTGAGTCAAAAATGAACTTCTTTTAATTACAAGTTGTCCCTATGGTAAAAATTACATTATCTCCATAATTATATTCACGATTTATATATCATATATATAATATATATCCATTATAATAATTCAAAACATTTTTAGATAATAAATCAAATGCATCGTTCATGGAGACGGTAAGCCATATGTACGCATAAACACTACTTTCATTTCTATTTCATATTTAATGGAATGAAAACTTAATGACACATAGGTGTATTATGATTCAATTATAATATAATATGATATATTTGTTACACAATTTTATAACTCCATACTTTATACATTCCATGTATGTCATGAATGAATCATATCACCTTGAGGGATCTGTAGTCTGCATTTCCTCAAATGAAATTATCGGGTTTACACATATTGGAAAGCATAAAAGTATGTTTTTAAATAAAAATCACAGAATAATAGAGAAAACATAAAAATAATAAATATCATATATAAATATAGTTCCATCCTAATGGCCACCATAAGAGGTGGTAGGAGAAGATTGAACAATCATGGTTTCGTGAGGTAATAGTTCGTCGTCCACAAAAACAGTAGGTTCATATCCATTAGATGGAGGTGCGAGGAAGTGTAGTTTGAATAAATCTCATAACCACATCCCAATATATTTATTATACTATTTTTTTTATAAAATAAATAAATAAAAAGAGTTTAGGGGGTTGGATAAGTAAAATAAAAGAGAACAACTTAAGAGAAGACATTTCCTTTAAATTGGGTAACTCCCTTTGGTTTGAACCAAAAGAATTTATTGAAGTTACTTCTTCCTAAATTAAGGATTATATGTAGAATAGAGGGATCTTTATAGATTATTTGGTCAGATTCTGGATGATCCAAGGGGCCTGAGAGGTGTGAGTAAAGGGTTATAGGTGATGGCTTTTCATAAAGGGGAGGAGGGGCTATTTATGAAAGTTTGAAAATATTATTTGATTATATACTGATTTTCAGTTTCTAGAGGTCCAAAACTTATTATAGTATATATAATATGACTCTGGTTTAAAAAAACATCCAATAATAATTGGATATTTTTTGGATATTTTTTTAATTTTTATAATCTTATTTATTCAAATCATTAATTAATGAAGTATACAATGCATCATTATTGTGTTAGAAATAATTTTATTTATCTGATGTCTAAAAATTATAAAAAAAATACCATGATTTAGGACATATTTTTATATTTAAAATTAATATTTACAATCTAATATATAACTTATATAACTGCATATAAAAATTGATTTACTAAAATATATTGGTTTATATCATTTTTGTCTTTACTTTAAATTAATTAATATAAAGTTTTATTATCACTCGTAAGTGGATCCATGGGGTCCCAAAATCGACCCAAGGTTGCCCATGGTCGGACATGTATCAGAAAATAGGACTAGGAAATGTGTTAAGGTAATTTATTATTATTATAATATTATTTGTTTACCCTTATTTACCATATTTACCCATTAACCATGGTAAATAAAATATTTACTAAAGTAAATATTCATAATGTCTAGAAATAAAAGTTACATATTTATATAATTTTGACCTCATGATTCCAAATATGGAATCTATTTTTCTAAATTCAAAACAAATAAGTGGAAAAAAATTAATTTAAAAATAATTCCCCTTGTCAAAACAAAAAACGTGTTTTTATGAGATAATAAATATAGAAATATTGACACTTGTTTATGTCCAATTTCAAAGTGAAATTACTTCCAATGACCTAAATTGGATTAAATGGTAAAATTATAATCTAATTAAACTTTAAAACCATTTAAAAAGATAATTTATCCACATAAATAAATTATATTAAAAGGAAATTTTAAATTAAAATACAGTATTTTGCACTATTCATTTAAAAATGAACTTTATGAGAAAAATAGAAAAATTTAATCAAAGTAAATTTTGATGTCCTGATTCTAAAGAAGAATTTTAGTTTTTCAAATAGATCATATAAAAGTGAAAAAAACTAGATTTAAATAGGGTTCTCCATCAAATGGCGGTAAAACGACCTTTTAAAGAATATTAGAGTATTTGTGCTTAAAATAAGATTCCTTCTTATTTTAAACCTCTAAAATTTGTTATATAAATGTAAAAACATTTAAAAAACAAGTATAATAATTTTTTAGTTAGTTTTGTTCGTTTTCGCTAATACAATGGCTATGTGTTAACTACCATTTAAAATAATAATATTATTATATTATTTTTCGGTATAAATCAAAGTTGTGTGCAACATAAGATTTCAAAGAAACCCATTATTGTGTGTTGAGTACGCTATGAAACATAGTATCGACTTTAAAGTAAAATTAATATTTAATTAAAAAATATTAATAAATATGAAAATTTCATATTCTTAATTTAATTGGGATGTTACAAGTATGGGTTTAATAGGAAAAGAAGATCAAATGAAGTCAAAATGAATAACATAATGTGATTGATGATTTATCCAAATGTTTGTTTATTAACATTCAGAGTTACATAGAATAGAGATGATCAAACTAATATGACCATAAAAAGTCTATCATGCTTTGTTTTTCAGATAAACTAATTCAGGTGATGCTTTTCTATTACACAATGTTTCTAAAATCATTATTATTAAAAGGTTCTCATGGTTCAAACTAATGTTTTACTGATCAGATGAATTTATATTTTATTTAAATGTGAATGAATTTTATTGGATTAAATTTTCAATGTTTCTAGAATGAGGTTTTTTAATGATTGTACATACAACAACCCTACTCATTATTTCATTTTTAAACATCATTTATCACATAAAATTTCACATAATACAACATAGAATATCGAGTGGTCTAGTGTGTTTGGAAAATTAGGTATATTACATAACAACTTTAAACATGAAAAGAAACATCTTTATTTAAAACTTCCTTGACATGATCAAAACATTCCTTCATACATAACACTCCATGGGATCACCTGAGTACATACATAATAAAGGGGTGATCTATAAAGCCTAGTAAGGGAATAAAAATGGTATAAAACAAGGAAGAGAATACATGTTATAAAATAGGGATATCAATGAGGCATAAAGGATCATGAATAATAAGGTATGATATATAATGATAATCATAGCATAGAAAATGTGACAACAACTTAAAACATTACATCATAAATAGATCAACGATAAACCTACCAAGACCCCATGGTGAAAAAGGCCCCATAAATAAATTAGGTAAATCTATTGTCCCAAAATTACCTATCATGATACTAACTATTACCCAATTCATTGTAGGGATATCAAGGAATGCCCTTCATAATCATTTCATTCTCAAGTTTAATTGTGCCACATAGATCATATAACCTAGATTCATTCAACACCATAATTTATTCAACAATATAAGATTGTGGAATAAATAAATTTAAGTCCCAAATAAATAATTATATATTCATAGATATAAATACCCTTGATAAAGAAATGGGTATGGTATTCACTAAATGATTATTTTTTCATGGAAAATTGTGGTGCAATTTTGACAGCATAACAACATCAAATAGAAATTCATAAAATGGGTTGATGAGATAGAAAGTGGTATCTTAATCATTTAGACAGAAAATGGATAGTGAGAGGAATATTTAATAACTTATACCAATATATTGAAAAGTAATTTATAAGACATAACTTAAATTGAATGCTTTATAAAAGTGGAGCGTGAAAGATTTCTTACAACATTTTGGCATAGTAATGGGTGTACATAAGGGTTAGTAAGAAGGATAAATGAGATTGAAAGGGGATCCCATAATTTAAAAATATAATTTATTGTAATGGGGAAATTTAATATTGTATCCCAACTTAATCAAATAGAAATGAGAATGGAATATCATAAATGAAGTGCTTGATAAAAAAGAGGAGAGAGAGAATCTCTTATGAAATTTTGGAATTGTAGCAGCTTAGTTAAGGGTCATAATAAGGGAAGATAAATGATCCCCCAATAAAATACATAAAATGTAAAGTAATATAATTACTATAAATAAATGACAATATAACCAATTGACATTAAAAGAACTAATTTTAAATAAGGATCTTGAATTGAAAGAAAGAGAGAAATGTGAGGATTCCTTACTTTGATGTGCAACCCAAAAGGATTAGCAGAGGCTTATTGTGAGATCGGGGTGACTTGGGATGACTATAGGGAGTATATTGAAGATTTTGGATGAGATTAAAGGGGTTTAAGTTAATATAAATTCGATATTGTTTGGATTTATATAGGAATGGAGGGGGTTTCTTTATTATTTTGGTTTAGGACACTACATAATACAATAGTCAAGAATCCAACCATACCTTGGTTGTTTCCCATGGTTTGGAGAAAAGGGGGATTGATTACAATATTTTATAATTCCAATTTCTAAAGATGATAAAATATTTCCCTTTCTTATGTGGAGGTGATGCACACTTTCAAAAAAATGATTTTAATGTTTTAAAACATTTTATAAGTCTTGGAGGATTCACTAAGGCTTTATAAAATAAATAAAATAAACTTAAAATACCATTTATTTAAATTAAAAACAAATATTTGGTTTATTATACCATTTATAGTATTTATTACATCACTATTGGTCTATTATGATGTCATAAAACACAGTGTATATTCATAAGGTATTTAATTTATACCTAAACTTTTGATTGTCTTAGAAAATTATGAAAAATCCACCATTGGAAAATTTTGATGTCATAATTCTAGAAATGATATAAATTTTTATCCAAATAATTTTTTAAATATGTGAATTTTCACATTTAAAATAAAAATTTTCATTTATTAAAGATGACGAGTTTTCTCAATAACAGTTTTTGAACCCTAATAAAAATTTCACTTTACTTCATAAAAAGTATACAATCATTTATATTTAAAAAAAATATTTTAATAATATTATTTTATAAAAAAATTATTTATTTTAAAATCCATTAATTCATCAAAATTTAATTTTAATATTAACCAAAAATATTATTTGTGATTTAAATATCATTTACAAAGTTACAATAATAGGAAGAAAATATATTCAATATTCTATAAAAAAAATAACTTCAATATTTATAATTCTAGAGTACTGATACATATCCCTATATTACACCATGATACACCCTAAGAGTAGGGTACACGATGGTGGGGAATTCATGGGGTCGTTCAGTGAACATGGTTTGGGACATGATCTTGTTGATTTTGAACTTCTCCAATAAATGGTTTCCCTCATGAATAAGTTTTTATATCTCTTATTGGGATTAGTCTAAGGAAAATATCATAAATATATCTCCCTCAAATGCTTCTATTAATGGGATTCCTAGGGTACAAACCTACTTGTTCAGGTCATTAGTTCCTTTATCTATACCAAAATGATTTGTAAAATCCCTATATTTATACAAGTCATGTGTTCATTATTCAATGGCTATATTATCAATGGTAAAAATACTTAATGATCATTTAAATATAATTGGATATAATAAATAAAATAATTGTATGTGTTTTCTATATCCATAGAAAATTTAATTAAATAAAAATGGGGAATTTTATTCATAAAAGTTTGGGACATTAAAATATGCCCCCTTTAGAAATTTTACCCACATAATTTCATTTTCCCACACTAAAACAGATGAGGGTAACTTTGCTTCATCACCCCCTCCAATGTCCACATTACTTATTCAATCTTATCGTTTCTCCACAACACTTTGATGAGGGGAATTGTCTTATTTCATGGAACTTTTTTATCTATGATCTAATATCTTAACTTGTTTCTATTCATAAAAAAGGTCATTCTCTAATGGTACCACCTATGGATTGAGTACATGTGATGGTTTTGGTGTGAACTTTATTAAGAGGGATACCTGGAATACATCATTTACTTGAGATAGGTTCGGTGGGAGTATTAGTCGATATTCCACTACTCTAATGCGATCAAGGATATCAAAAGATCCAATGAAACCTGGACTAATCTTTCCCTTATTAAAAAATCTCATCACTCGCATCCATGGAGATATACGGAGGAATACCATGTCTCCAACATCAAACTCTAGGTCTCGTCGACGATTGCCATCATAGCTATTTTGTTGGATTTGAGTAGTTTCAATGTGTTGTTGGATGGTCTTAAACTTCTCCACCAATTCTTAGACCATTCCGGAACATAAATATTTTTTTCATCAACTCAATCCCATTATGATGATGCTTTGTACCTCTTCTCATAAAGGGCTTTATAGGGGTCCATTTTAATGATCTAGTGGGAACTATTGATGTAAAATAACTTCACCAAAAGAATATGTCGGTCCCATCCTCTTTGAAGTCCATTGAGAGAGCTATCAACATGTCCTTAATTTTTTGGATAGTCTACTTAGATTTTCCATCAGTTTGAGGGTGATAAGATCTAGTAAAGTTCAGCTCAGATGTTAAGAGAATAGTGGAGACTTTTCCAAAACATAGAGGTAAATCTTGGATCTCAGTCACATACAATCAAAAGTGGTACTCCATTCAACATTACAACTTCTATAATGTATATAAGTGCTAGTTGATCTAGTGAGAAATCCTCTTGAATCAATATGATGTGTTTAGTCTCTGTAAGATGATCCATAATAACCCAGATATCATTTTTCACTTAGATGTATTTGGAATTCCAATGACAAATTCCATGGTGATGTTTTCTCATTTCCATGTTTGTATGGGTAAGAGTTTCACCATCCCATTAAACTTCTACCTTTCAGACTTCACTTGATGATATACCAGGCACTTTGATATATATTCTGATATCTTCTTCTTCATGTTATCCAACTAATAGTGAACTTGCATATCTCGATACATCTTTTTGTTTACTGGGTGAATAGAAAAATTCAAACTATGTGCATCATCCCAAATTTCATTCTTTAACTTAGTATTTCATGGAACACAAAGTCTTGACCCAAATCTCACAATTACTTCTTCATTAACATTAAACTCTAAGGATTTACCTTTTATGATAGTTTCCACTTTCTTCTAAATTCCCACATCACTTTTTTGAGCATCCTTTAACCTTTCCAAAATATATGGTTGACAAATAATTTATGAAAGGATTGATGATGTTACTTTCTTTATTATTCCCATATCCATCTTCTTCAAATATAAAAAAAATCAAATCCCTCTAAATTCTCATCAATGATATAATTTCTAGGTCCATTCTACATATAGAATCTTCCACCTTGTTCTCTTTCCCAGTATAGTAATTGATTGAGTAGTCATAATCCTTAGTGACCTCTGACCATATTCATTGGAACATATTTAGCTCCTTCTTTGTGAATATATATTTGAGACTTTTGTGATCCATATATATTTAACACTTCTCTCCAAAGAGATAATGTCACCAGATCTTCCACATGAAGATCACATCTGCCAACTCCAAATCTTGTGTGTGATAGTTTTTCTAATGAATGTTCAAAATACATGAGGTGTAGGAAATAACTTCTTCATTTTTCATCATCACACATCATAATACATACTTTGAAGCATTTCAGAAAATTAGGAAAATATCTCCACTTGTGGGTAGTGGGATCATAGGGTCTGTGATAATCCTCATTTTAAACACCATGAATCTTTCTTCACATTCATAATTCAAAGAAAATTTGAATCCCTTCTAAGTTGTCTTGGTTAGATGGTTTGACAATCATGATAAATTTCTCATAAATAGGTGATAATATCCAGATAACCTAAGGAAAATATGAATATCTATCACAAATTTTGGCCTCATCCATCCCTTAATTATTTTTTTCATCAGAGGATCCATATATATCCCATTTAATATGATGATATTCCCCCAATAATGAGACTTCTTTCAACCAGAACTCACACATGACATACTTTTCATATAGAATTTCCTTTTGTAATGTCCTTAGCATAGTGCTCAGATGCTCCTCATTCTCCTCCTTGGTTTTGGAGTATATTAGAATATATTATATAAGGACTACCAAAAATTTGTTGTGGTATTATCTAAAGTTTATATTAATCATGTCCATGAAGATTTATGGGGTATTAGTGAGTCTGAATGGAATCACTATGAATTCATAATGCTCGTACCATGTACAAAAAGCAGTCTTGGGGATAACCTTCTTCTTTAACGTTACTTGGTAATATCCCGACCATAGATGCACCATAGAGAAGTATTGTTCTACGCATTTTTGATCTAATAATTCATCAATTCATGGAAAAGGATACTTGTTTTTTATCATGATTTTATTGAGCTCATGGTAATCAATGCAAAGGAACAATGTCTCATCCTCCTTCTTGATGAAGAGGACCGGTGGACCCAATAGTTATGTACTTGGGCCTATAAACCCTTTATCTAGATTCTATTTTAGTTATTTTTTTAGCTACTCAAGTTCAAAAATATCCATTATACATAGATTGTTTAATATTTATAGTTCCTTGGGTATAAGTTTGATCAAAAATTCACCCTCCCTTCTTGGAGGAAGTGTAGGAAACTCCTCGTGAAACACATCAACAAATTCCTTCACAACAGGCATGTCTAAAAGGATGGTTTATTCCTTATAAAAAATAATTTTATCTAGAGATTCTTACTCATAGGGAAATAATATTAATTATATAGATGATGGTTCCAAATAAGATTCATCCTCCTCTATTCACTTTAATATAATTTGGGGTTGATTTCTCCATTTGGAGAGTGATTTCCCTATCATAGAAATTTATGTCGAATCTATATAGGGAAAGCCAATTTATTACCATAATGGGATCAAATCCCACCAAGGGAAGTATGAAATTTTCTCTAAGAAGTTCAATCCAAAAATTATTATACGGGAGGAGTTATATACATAGGATGCAATAATTTACCAATTTTTCATTTTCACCGACATCTCTACTTTCATGCTTTATGGTGTTGTTTGAATACATCTACAAAACATTCATAATGTAAAGGAATGTATAGAACTATTGAAGATAACCCTACCTTTCACTTTTTGATTCTGGTTCTAATTTATTCAAAAAAAAATTAGTGACGATTTGTTTTAAACTATTAAACACATAAATGGAAATCCAATGACATTAATGGAAAAACTTATAAATTGCATTTATCACCTTAAATTATTAGTCTCTAGGATTCAATATATGTTATACATGATAATATATTATTATAGGAATTTTGTTCCATTAATAATGGTTTTTAATAAGATTATTAATTTACCAAATCATATCCCCTGGTAGTGCCAAAGTAGGTGTGCAGTAAGGCTCGTTGTCATGTACCAAGTTACCCCAAGTCAGGCCTCCAACACCTTGTAGAATTTTTCATCCCAAGGTATATCTGTTCTAAAACCACATCCATATGTAGTTTCCAATAAAGGATGTATTTTCCTAATAAAACACTTTCTCTATACTCACCAAAATATTGGGATATTTCCATACACTTAATCATATCCTTGAGTTTTTTCACTAGGTTTTTCTAATCCTAATCCCAAAAATAACTAAAACTATCCTCGGATACCAAATATAAAAACCCTGATCATTATTTCATTTTTAAACATGATTTATTACAAAAGAAAATACACTTAATATAAGTCATAATATTTAGGGTTCTAGTGTATTTGGTAAATTAGGTACATTAAATAACAACATAAAACATGAAAAGAAACATATTTATTGAAAACTTCATTGACATGACCAAAACATTCCTTCGTACTTAACATTACATGGGATATCATGAGGAAATACATAAGAAAGGGGTGAGATATAAATCCCATTAAGGGAATAAATAATTCATAACATGAGGAAGAAAATACATGTTAGGAAATAGGAATATCAATGAGTTGTAAAGGAACACGAATAATAAGTCATGATATATTATGATAAACATAACATGGGAAAAGTGACAACAATGTAAAACACTACATAATAAATAGATCAAGGATAAACCTTATAAGACCCCATGGTGAAAAAATACCGATAAATAAATCAGTTAAATAACTTATACCAACATGAAGTTTCAGGTTACTAACCATTACCTATTGCATTGGAACGCTATCAGGGAAAACCCTTCATAATCATTTCATTCTCATGTTTAAGTGTACCACATAGATCATATAACATGGATTCATTAAACATCATAATTTATTCCATGATATAGGAACATGTATGTCCCAAATCAATATGTATATGTTCATAGAGGTTAATATCCTTGATAGAGAGATGGGTATGGTATTCACAACAAGATGATTTCAGTATGGATAATCGTGGTGTAATTTTGGCAGCATAACGACATCATATAGAAATTCATAAAATAGTTTGATTAGAAATAAAGGGGTCTCTTGTCATTTAGACAATAAATGGTTAGTAAGTGGGATATTTAAGAACATATCCAAATATAGTTAAAAGTTATTTATAAGACATTACATAAAACAAATGCTTGATAAAAGAGGAGGGTGAAAGATTCATTACAAAATTTTGGCATAGTTAACGTTGTACATAAGAGTTAATAATAGGGATAAATGAGATTGAAAGGGGGTCCCATAATTTAAAAATAAAATTTAAAGTTTTTGGAATAGTTAAAAATGTATTCCAACTTAATAAAATTGAAATCAAAAAGGCATATCATAATTAAAGTGCTTGTTAAAAAAATAGAATCCCTTACGTAATTTCGGCATAGTAACGGCTTAGGTAACGGTTCAAATGAGGGAGGATAAATGATCCCTAACTCAAATAAATCAAATAGATATTAATATAATGATTATAAATTAATGAAAATACAACCAATTTAAATTAAAATGACTAATTTCAAATTAAGATCTTGAATTGAATGAGAGGGAGAATGGTGGGAACCCCTTACTTGGATATGTAGCTCAAAAGGATTAATTTAGGCTTCCTGAGAACTTGTGGAACCTTTTGAGGACTCTAGGTAGTAGAGGGAAGATTTTTAATTAGCATTAAAGAGTTTTAGTAAATAAAAATGGGGGATTGTGTGGTTATATAGAGCAAATGAGAGGGATTTATTTATTATTTTGGTTTTGGAAACAACATAATAAAATATTAAAAACCACAAATAATTTCCTGTTTCTTGACCATGGTTTCTAAAAAGTGGGTGGATTAAAATATTTTATAAGTCTAAGGTTCAAAGATAGTAAAATATTTCTCTTTTTTATGTGTAGGTGAGTCACACTTTCAAAAAAATTATTTTAAAATCTTAAATTATTTTATAAGTATTAGAGGATTCACTATGGCTTTATAAAATAAATAAAATAAACTTAAAATCACAATATTGTAAATCAAAAAAAAAGTATTATACTAATTATAGTATTTATTACATTAGTTTTGGGCTATTATAATGTCATAAAACACATCGTATATTTATACGATATTTAATTTCTACCCAAAAATTTGATTATCTTGGAATATTATGAAAAATTAACCATTGTATAATTTCAAAATCCTAATTCAAAAAATGATATCCATTTTATCCAAATAAGTTTCTAAATATTTTAATTTTTTAGTTTTAAAATAAAAGATGTAATTTGTTAAAAATGATAGGTTTTTGTTAATAACAGTTTCTGAACCCAAATAAAAATTACATTTGACTTCATAAAAATTATATGATCGTCTATATTTAAAAAAAGTAATTTAATAATAATTTTTTATTAAAATATTATTTATTTCTGAAATCCATTAATTCTTCAAAATATATTTCTTAATTAAATATTAATATTAACAAAAAATATTATTTATGCATTAAAAATAATTTACCATGTAACAATAATAAGAATAAAATATATTAAATATTCTATAAAAAATAATGTAAATATTATTAATTCTAGGGTCTTGATACATATCCACTTATTACACCATCACACACCCTAAGAGTATGGTGCATGATGGTGGGGCTTTCATAGGGATATTCAGTGAACATGGTTTGGGTTGTGATCATGATGAGCTTGAACATTTCTTGTAAATGGTTTTTTCATACTTAATTTTGTGTATCTTGGTTTGGTATTAGTAAAGGGAATATCATAGAAATTATATCTTCCTCATAAGCTCTGATAAATGGGCTCCATAGGGTACGATTCTGGTGGTTGAGGTCATCACTTTCTATGTTTGTGCCAAAAGTATTTGTTAAAACCCAATATTTATACTAGTCATGTGATCATTGTTAAATGACAATATTATCAGTCATTTAAATAAAATTATATATAATAAATAAAATAATTTCATGTGTTTTTTATATCCATAATACATTTAATTACATCAAAATGGTAATTTCATTCATAAAGGTTTTTGTCGTTATATTACAGAGGCTTCCATGTAATCATATAGAGGCTTGTGAGAAAATTCATATTACATAGTTTTAATAAGCTAATTATATCATATAGAGTAACTCAAATCCATCATAAGGAGTATTATAAAGCCTATTAGATAGAGAAAATCAAATTCATCTAATGGAGTGTTAATGAATTCATTAGACAGAGTATTACAAATTCATTGGAAGAATGTTCTAAAAATTCATCATCCAAAGTGTTATGAATTTACCGAATGATGTTTTTCAAATATTTATCAGAATAATATTTGATTATCATTACAAAACCTTTTATAAATTCATACAGTATAATGATGATGAATTTTTTTTCAACATTCATAAATCTAGCCAAGTTTTTATGATTTTTAGTGGATATCATTGATGTTTAGATATAATTATGTTCTTATGATGTTTTTTAACCCGGATTTAATCATAGGTTTGGCATTGGTCAACTGAATAAATTTTTCAGTGTGATATTCAACATTCAAGTTGGAACATTTAATTTGAAGTTTGTGATCCTCCATTGTTTTTTTAAAAAAATCTTATATAAATGGGAGAATATTCATTGAGAATGTTATTGTAACTATGATTTTCATAAGAAGTGAGGTTTTATCCATGAATCTTATGAGTGTTTTATTTTTGTTAAGGTATTAAAAATAGTATCGTCAGACAAAGGATATCAGATGGTGAATAAAATATAAGGTGGTATGAGATAGATAGGCATTAGATGAAGGGTATCAAATAAATATATGCTGGAAAGAGTATACCATAGATAGTATGATGGACTAATAGGTACAATAAAAAGAAGTTTAGTAATGGAAAAGTTTATACAAAGGTTCAGTTAATAATTCATTCATTTGTATGCGTAAGAAATTTAAGAAGAGGAAGGATAACTTGTATGAAGGAAAGTGTGAAGAAAGTTTAAGAATCATAGTGAAAACATATTGAAGCCAATTGGTGAAGGTTATTTTTTTTTAAAGAAATTTTTTATAATATAATTTATATAATGATCAAATGCACTATCAAAGGACTATATTTTTATTCAAATGATGGATATTCCATGTTTTTTTAACCTTAAATGATTGTTTTATAGTGTTCGTATGGTTTTTGATTATTTTCAAACCATTCCAATGACTATCTACTCTCATTGGGTGGTGTAATTGGTAAATTATTTTGTTTCTATGGATGTGATCCAGTTTTTTTTAATGTATTCAATTCTCCCTTACCAGTGGAAAATTATTTTTTAATTAGAAAACTTAAAGAGAAAGGACCACTGATTCAACCCCTCCCCCTCTCAGTGATCACATAGATCCTACTTGTTCCTTTTAATTAGTGTTAGAGGGAAGATCCCTTCACCAAATCTTTATTGTGTGATTTTTAAAAAAAAGGAAGGCTCCATGTATTTTTAGAAATCAGTTAATATAAAGGGTATTCCTTTCTTTAATGAGAATAACTATAAAATAAATAATGAATTAATTCTACCCTATATATTATCTATTGGTTATGAAGTTCTTGAATCTACTACAGAAGGTTTTACTCTTCTAGTAGAGGTTTATCCCTTAACATCTACAAATAATAAGAATCTAGAGAATTAGGGGAAATCCAAAAATTATATACTTTCCTCACACTCTAAAAGTGAATTTATGAGGGTCAGACGAATTTGAACAACTAAAGGCTACAAGGATAAGTTAAAAAATATTTATAAAGGAAATAAAAAAGTAAAAAAAAAATTATACATCTATAAGTTGAAGTATGAAGATATAAAAATTATAGATAATGAATCTATTGGTGAGTTCTTTATAAGGGTTAAAATCATTATTCCAAAAAAATATGTTTTGGAGAGAATTTGGAATATTAAACTATTATTGAAAATATTTTAAGAATTATTACTTATAGATTTTATG
Source organism: Viscum album (assembly GCA_963277665.1). Lineage (NCBI taxonomy): Eukaryota > Viridiplantae > Streptophyta > Magnoliopsida > Santalales > Viscaceae > Viscum > Viscum album. The sequence continues at coordinate 1,381,967,098 of OY728127.1, forward strand.
ACAAGGTATAATAATTAGATGATTAATATACTAAAACACTCTTTATAGATAATTTATATAGTATTCTCATCACATAAAAAATTAAAATATAAAAGGATGTCAATAATAAAGAAAATTTTAACCATGAAATCATTTTAAAAAAATATAAAGCAAGGAAACTCTAAGAATTTTTTTTAGGAAGAAGACAGTGACTCTAAAATATAAAATTAATTAAGAAATTTTTTTGATATGTTCTTACATTTTATATATATATGTATATAATTGAAAATAGGTACATGGGAGTACAAAGGGAACTTATCGTAGAAGTAATTTAATGGGAGATCTATTGGACATTTCATTGTATGTTATCCAATACTAAATAAAGGTAACGAAAAGGAATGACGAATTTATAAATTCAAGAATACCTCTAAAAAAATATAGAAAAATAAAAGTCTTATTCAAAATGAAGGGATAATAAGTTATCTAAATATAAAAAATTAAACTTTTTTCCAAATGTGAGGATTTGGTGAAAGTGAAGTATAAGCTAAAAATTATAGATATGATGGTGTTGAGAAGCTATGTATCATAAAAGTAAATTATAAAAACTTTTCTAGTGATAAATTTTGAAACTCTGATAAAGAATAGTAGGAAAATTAGATGGAGGTTAGGCTTAAAATATAATTTAAATAATGAATCTCAAAGATTTTTAAACTTGGGAAAGATAATGATATGTTAAAGAAAAAGTATCTATTAGAAAAAAAATCAGCAATTATATATTTAATAAAAATCTAGTTTGTTAAAAGAGATTTATCTTCTGAATAAGTTACATGATGAATTGAAATATATCAACATCAATCTTGAGAAAATATAATGGTAATGGAAAAAATAACTTCATCTTGTCCAAAAGGGACTTATTGAGGCTGAGAAAGGAATAAGAAACTTTCAAAACTCACTCTCAAAAGTTTGTGAGTGTTTTAAGAAGAGTAAACTTATAAAAGATTAACTAATTGTATCCATAGAGGTTACCAACAAGATTGAAAACTTTCCAAATAATAATAATGCAATGACTTGGAAATTTCAATTTATTATTTTTTGATATTTTATAGATTATTTTAGAGACTAGACACTGAGACATTATGCGATTATGAGGCTCGTTGTACCTGAAATAAATTTTTCAAATATATTAAATATATTAAATAGAACACATGAAACTTTTTCCTAAACAAGGTGGAATGACTTCTATATTGGGACCCATATCCAAAATCCAAGGGCACCATTGAGTTAATAACTTCGGTTTTTCCCAAATACTGATATAATCCTAGAAATAATTGTCCATTTGGATTGAGGCATGGTCATGGGAGAAGGTTTAAAAATAAAATAATTTAACAAACAAATTTTTTTAATTATTCACCCGATAAAATAATATCTTTATAATCATGCTTATTCCAAACTTTTAGGGTTAGCCTCATAACCCTAAAATTCATGGAGTTCCATTGGAGAGAATTGGAGTAATTGCATTGGATGATGATGATCGGATCAAAGATCGAGGACTGGTGAGAGATAGAATTAGAGGATCTCTCCAACGATCATGTTGTAGCTCTATTCTCTATCTGAGATCAATATGAATCAAGGATGGATGTTTTTTTGACTGTATTATTCCATGTTTTCTATTTATATGATGAAAATTAATCAATTGATCAATGTATTGATTAAAAACTCATTAATATTGCGAGACGGGTTAGCTTTATTTGAGAATTGGGAGAATTTATTTGTGATTTATTATTATCTCTTCATTTTTCACTCTAACGATAATGAATCAAGGTCAACATGAACAAAGACTAAGGTCACTTCCTCATAATTGTTCCTCATTCTTTTATTTCTCTAATTCTTCATTCATCATTGAAATTAGTTATCTGAAGGTTCGAATTGGTACTAATAAATCAATTGTTTCAAACCCATTTATTGGTGAAATGAAATGATATCATAGATCCAGGATTGGATTGATGACGAGATCAATCCATGATGATGGAAGATGGATTTGAGGAGGATTCACAAATAATGTTCTTAGTTTTGTTTTGGTATGTGATTATGGACAATGTGTGCGAAAAATTTGTGAACAAAATGAAATGCTATAACATGATGGTTGAATATGGAATGACTCTTTAGGGTGTGGTTCTTGAGATTCTAGTTAGAAGAAATGTGGGAATAATGGTCGAAGGAGTAGTTTTCAACAGATGAACTAGATCATTAAATATGGAAAATTTTGAAATACATGGCATGTAATGCAGAGTTACACGTCGTGTGGGGCCCTCCTAGAAGTGTCTAGGGTTTTGGGGTTGAGTTGAGGATCACATGGCATGGGACCCTATCACATGGCATGTGAAACCTCTCTGATGGTTTGGCATGTTCCTCGAAGGGTACATAGACACGGGCTAGATTACACTATCTTGGGTACATTGTGTACTCCCACACGGACATTGTGAGCCTAGATGTACATAGGCTAAGTCATGTAATGTTACATGGGTAGAAGTACTTGAGTAGTAGTAGGCCATGTACTATTACACACACATGGACAATGTGTGTTTACATAAGCATGACCTAGTTTCAAAGGTACATGGTGTGTAAGCCTACTAAAAATCATGTTCTCCTTAAATGTTGTATTATATCCCTTGTACTCTTCATCTTGGACAAGTTTTGTTAGGGTGCATTCCCCATATCCATTCCCTGAGGGTTATTATGTAATCCCCTTCTGCACATAGGATAGTGTTCCCTTCTACAAGAATTCTTGGATATAGTTTCTACAATCCTTATGTGAGGCCCATAGTGAGATCCATTATCATCTTCTTACCCTCTGTGGATTTCTTGGTATCATTGTGACCAGCACTACGTGGGCATTGATCCTCTATTTAGTAGGTTATTTCATATTGAGTCGTTAGTATAACTCATTCCTTGGGTGTGATCATAGAATATGTATTGTATATCTTTATACATCTAGTACACACATTTAATTGAGGGACCCAGTGTGAACTACCTCTTGGAAGGACTTCATTATTGCTCTTAGAATCATGGAGTGTGTTCTCCTAGATGAGTGTATTGTCAAAATTCTGAGCTAGGATCCTAGGATAGTATTATGGTTGTGATTGTACCTTGAACATGTGTGTCAGTGTTGAGTATATAGTGATATTATTATTATATTCATTATAGACATATACTTATACAGAGATTATTGTTATTAATTTGTTGTATTCTTTGCACTTTTGGGTTTTCCTACTCAGTATTGTTATACTCACCCTTGTACAGACTTTTCCCCTGTGTGTCTTCACTTGCCCAGATGAACGACCCATTGACAAAGTCTTATAGGGACTAGGACCAGGAGGTGCTTAGTGGGACTAAAAAGACCTATATGTGTTCATGTGGTATATTTACACCAGTCCCTATATTTACATTTAGGTTGTACTTTTTTCGAGACTCTTTATGGTAAGAATGTATTTGGCATTATTTACCTTCCTTTTCATCTTGTCATACTCTAGTTGTGGGATTTAGTTTTTTGCATACATGGTTATTAATTTTTTTTACATTTCAACATTTATATGGGTTTGGAGATATGTGTGTGTGTGTGTGTACATGTACTTAGGCTAAGGTATCCCATGTTAATAATAAGCCTACTCGGTGCTAGCTTCCAGACCTTACCCTATTAGAGGTGGTCTTGCGGAGTCACAGCATGGGCCCCATTAGGATGTGTCATGACATAGTGGTATCAGGGGATTTGGTACTACCTTTGGATCGGAACCTGAGAGTTTGGTCTGGGGAAATAGTGTTAAGTGTTTCGAGTTCGGATTTAAGGCCAGGGACTCTAGTGTTGGTGTGGCAGCTGACTTATCCATACACTAGGACTATTATTTCCTTCTTTTCAACTCTGAACATTAGAACAATGGTTTCAGGAAAAATAACGGTACATTCATCATATATTAATGGGTTTTCATTTCCATGTCCTTCTTGAGTCAACTCTACAGATATACTCATTTATAATGGGACATCTTTTATAGTTTGAAGATTCCTTCTCCATGTATGGAAGCTAAGGTTCAGCATTAGGATCATGAGGATAATAACCTCAGTAGTGAGGCATTGGTATAGGGACCAGTTCTAGATTTGTTACCACCATCTCGTTCACCAGGTATACCACCACCTATAGAGTAGAAGATGGTACCCATAGTTTCAGTCGATGAGGTGTGCAGGATGAGAACAATTCATGAGTTTCCGTAGCAGTGACCCCCAGCTTCTAAGGAGAGATTGACCTAGGGGAGAATGAGGATTAGATTGAGGAGGTGACTTGATTTATTTATTTTTTGGTTAGGACACCAGCAGATCAAATGGTTCTCTTGGCATTGAGCCTTCTCCTTGGATCGACAGGATGATGGTGGGGATTATTAATAGAGCCTTATGACGGGGAGACTCTAGCATGGTCAAATATTGAGCACCATTTTAGAGAGGAGTACACTCTAACTAAACTGAGGTATTTACATATCCAAGATATTCTTTAACTCCAATAGGTTTGCACGATGGTATTTCATTATTCATCATGGTTTTCTGAACTCTCTAGGTACTCGATGAATATGGTTCATGATTAGATCTCTTGGTCTTGAACCATTAAATGAGGACTGTGTAGAGACATTCAAGCTAGTTTTATACCTATATGCATTCCTACCTATTCTAGGGTTCTAGATAAATATTTGGTGGTTGAGAGATTATTAGTTGAGAAAAAACAGTCATTTGTTTTTAGTAGTGGGTAAACTGGAGAATAAACCTCAGTAGTAGAGAGCCAAAGTCAATCTTAGGGACCAAGACATGTGAGATGTTTCAGAAGGAGGTACCAGGAAAGAGGTTTTATGGTTTAAGGATCACATGATGGTTCTAGTCCTCCTAGGGAGAGGTGGTGCTACTCTTGTGATGGTAGGGAACATCTTGCTTGAGATTGTCTGACTTGTTGAATAACTAACAGGGAGACAGTGGATGGTCCTCCTATAAAGAATTAGTGGCAGGAGAAGGTGGGTTCATAGGGTGTAGGATGTTTCATAGGATTTGGGAGAGAAGCTGGAGGTGGTAGAAACTTTGACCTATTACCACCACCACCCCTAGGTGGTCCACTCCAGGCTTAGGGATATAGAGGACAAGGGTAGGGACAGATGCAGGTAGTCGATGTATATGACCTAGAGCCTCTGGTAATGATTTGAGGTATGATTTGTGTCTTTTCTACCTTAACTATGGTACTAATAGACATAAGTGTTATTCATTCCTTTATTTACACTAATCTGGTTTGAGACTTAGAGATTTTGGTTGATCCCTTGGATTGACCCTTGTGCTTAGAGACTCCTATTGGAGATGAATCAGAAATCACATAATTCGAATGATATTGTGACTTGACTCTTGGAGGATATAGTTTCTGTTGGGATCTCTTTATAGAAGTGATGAATCCTTACAATTCCATCTTAGGTATGGACTGGTTATCTATAGTTCAAGACCGTATTGACTATATCAGTCAGAGGATGCAGTGTGTCAGCGGTGATGTGACTAGGTTTTACTTTTTGGGTGAAAAGGAAATATAGGTAGAATTTATGGATTCTTTTATATGAGGGTGTATCCAATTACTCATTATTTGGCTGACATGACCCTTGGTGTAGTGGATATTATAAGTTTTAATTTCCCTGTTGTGGTGGTAGAGAACAAGGATTTATTTCTCGACGATGTTTCAGGCATACCTATTTATCAAGAGATAGACTTATACATTGATCTACACCTCATGAATATAATGATATTTGCACCATCATATCATATGGCTCCTACAGAGTTTCATGAGATGAGGGTGTAGTTGGAGGAATTGTATAGGAAGTTCTTTCTTAGACATAGTGTTTCACGCTAGGAAACCCTAGTATTATTTTTCAAGATGGTGAAATGAATTATGAGGTTATGTGTGGACTAACTATGCTTGAATCGAGGGGTATGAAGAAAATTTTATGCTATCGTGGATCGATATCTTCATTAATTAGTTGAGAGGGGGATGGTGGTTCTTGAATGTTGACCTCATGTCAGAATACTGCCAGTTGCGAGTACAGGATGAAGATATATCCACGATGACATTCAGATGTATCTACGATCACTATGAGTACATAGTGATACCCATTGACATGAAGAATTCCACAGTAGTGTTCATGGGACACATGAACCAAATATTTCAACCTTTCTTATACGGGTTTAGGGTTGTATTCATTGATGATATCCTAGTGTACTCAGCATCCAAGGAGCACTACAAGAAAGTAGTGCTTTAGTGGTAGTTTTTTCGAGGCAGTTTTAAAAATTGAAGCATGTGATGAGCTCCGCAATTTTTAGGTCTAGTACAAACACTTTTATTATTGTACCCCTTTTTATTCCGCTAGAAATCCCAGAAGGCCTCTGAAACAGAGGTTTTTGTTGCAGGCTCCGATTTCAAAAAAATTAAAATGTTATAACATTTGATCCAAGTGTGTGTTCTACCTGTACCACATATCATATCGAATATCATTTCACAATCTTTGATTTGACTGGTTGTGGCACTGAAAAATGAGTCCTTGATCAAATTTTATGGTAATTTCATTGTTTTTAAGGTTTTCAAAGGTTCTTAACATTTTATAATTTATTTAATTATTTATTTAGTTGTTTGTAATTTATTTATTTATTTATTTATTATTTTTTTATTAATTAATTAATAGTTAATTAATTAATTATTACATATTTATCAATTATTTATTATTTATTTATTTATCAATTTAGGTATTTATGTATCAATTTATTTATTGATAAATGTTTTTAATTGTCTATTTATTTATTTATTTATTTATTCATTCATTCATTTATGTAATTATTTATTTAATATTTAATTTTTATTTATTTATTTATTATTTGGTTATTATGTACAAATTAATTATTAATTCGTTAATTAATTGTTAATTATTTATTTATTATTAGTTTGTTATTCATTTTTTATTTATTTATTTATTATTTATTTATTTATTCTTTATTCATTATTTTTTAATTGATTATTAATTAATTATTAATTATTAATTATTTATTAAATATTAACTATTGAATATTAATTTTTAATTTTTAATTTTTAATTTTTAATTTTTAATTTTTAATTTTTAATTTTTAATTTTTAATTTTTAATTTTTAATTTTAATTATCAATTATTAATTATTTTTTATTATTATTTATCATTTTTATTATTTTTATCTATTTATCTATATATCTATTTATTTATTCTTTATTCCTTATTCTATATTTTTTATTATTTATTATTTATTATTTATTATTTATTACTTATTATTTATTACTTATTTGTTTATTTTTAATTTACAAAATATTTATTTATTATTAGTTTATTATTTATTTATTATTTATTTATTATTTATTATTTATTTATTTATTTATTTATTCATTATTCATTATTTATTTTTTATTATTTGTTATCTATTTATTTATTTATAATTTCTAAAGTATTTATTAATTATTTATTATTAATTCTTAATTATTAATGATCAATTATTAATTATTAGTTATTATTAATTTTTTTATTTTTTATTTTTTATTTTTTATTTTTTATTTTTTATTTTTTATTTTTTATTTTTTATTTTTTATTTTTTATTTACTATTTTTTATTTTTTATTTTTTATTTATTATTTATCAATTATTATTTATTTATTTACTAATCTAATATTTATTAATTTCTTATTTATTTCTTATTTATTTATCATATATTAAATTATTTTTTAGTTAATTTATTTTGTATACATTACTTATATATTATATGTTATATATTATATATTATATATTACATATTATATATTACATATTATATATTAAATATTATATATTATGTATTATGTATTATGTATTATGTATTATGTATTATGTACTATGTATTATATATTATCTATTATGTATTATGTATTATATATTACATATTATGTATTATGTATTGTATATTATGTATTAAATATTATGTATTATGTACTATGTAGTATGTATTATATATTGTGTATTATGTATTATGTATTATGTGTTATGTATTATGTATTATCTATTATCTATTATCTATTATGTATTATATATTATCTATTTTATCTCTTATATTTTATCTTTTATATTATATATTTTATATTTTATATTTTATATTTTATATTTTATATTTTATATTTTATATTTTATATTTTATATTTTATATTTTATATTTTATATTTTATATTTTATATTTTATATTTTATATTTTATATTTTATATTTTATATTTTATATTTTATATTTTATATTATTTAGTATTTAGTATATAGTATTTATTATTTACAAGTTACTATTTTCTATTTACTATTTACTATTTACTATTTACTAATTACTATTTGCTATTTGCTATTTATTATTTTCTATTTACTATTTTTTATTTACTATTTTTTTACCATTTATTTCCACATTATATATTGCTTTATCGATTATTCAATTTTATTCTATTTATTAATTTGTAATTTGTAATTAGTAATTATTAAATATTATTTATTACATATTAATTATTACTTATTACTTATTACTTATTACTTATTGATTTATCATTTTTTATTAATAATTTTTTAGTGTGTATCTATTTGTTATGTATTGTTTGTTTTTCCAATGAATATATATATTTATATATAAGTATATTAAATTCAATTTATGGACCACATGAAAAGTCTGGTGGAGTAGTAAACACTTTGAAGAATAAGTAAGAGGTAAAGGGTTCAAATATCACCCAACATAGAATTTCTATATATAGCATGGGCATTTTCATAGACATGGGCTTGTGAATGGAGATGGGCATGAGCATGGTAATAATATATAATATATAATATATAATAAATCATAAATAAATTTCATAAATAATAAATAAATAATAAATAAATAAATAAATAACAAATAAATAAAATTAATTAATTATGAAAAAAAAATTAAAAAAAACGATTTAGATACGATTTAAATCACTGTTTATTGATTCTGACACACGATTTAGTGGTGGTTTTCCAAAATCGTCACTGAATAATTTAAAGGCGGTTTAAACCATAGCTAACTACAAATTTTGGCATAGTGGAGGAGCACATGAGATACTTGAGGAAGGTTCTGGAGGTACATCAGGAGCACCATCTTTATGGGAAGCACTAAGTGTTAGTTCTAGATACATGAGGTCCACTTTCTGGGACATGTTATCTCAGTATATGGAGTGGCAGTGAACCCATCCAAGGTCAAGGGAGTTTTAGATTGAGATCCACCCTAGAGTGTGATTGAGGTGTAGAGCATCCTTAAGATGGCAGGCTAATACTAAAGATTCATACCTGATTTCTTCAGGGTATCCGAACCAATGATAACTTTAACCTAAAAGGGGTGGCATTTCATGTGGATGGAGAGTAACCATAAGTCTTTTCAAAATTTGAGGCAAAGATTAATGATCACTCGTGTCTTGAGATTTCCAAAGGAGGGTGTCGAGTGTGGAGTGTTCTGTGATGCTTCTATAACTAGTCTTGGATTTATTTTGATGCATATTTAGGTGGTGATTCACTATGGTTCATGTAAATTGACACCACCTGAGAAGAACTATATGACCTACGATCTTGAGATAGTAGTAGTAGTCTTCTCACTAAAGATGTAGTGACACTTCCTAATCAGAAAGTATTTTATCTCCTATTCTAACCAAAAGAGTCTCAAGTATATCTTCTCTAATAATTATCTTAACCTGAGGTAGTAGTGATGGCTAGAGTTCATCCATGATTATGACTTCAAATTTTTCTATACTTCTAGGAAGGGGGTGTTGTAGTAGATTGTCTCAGTAGGAGATCTTGTTTGTAGTTTCTAATTGAGGTATTAGAGTAGTTGGACTCATTTCATCTATCATTTGTGGATGGAAATAGAGAAACTTACCTCCAATTGATGGTTGTTACCCCTCCACTTCTACAGTGAGTTAGGGAGGCACAACTTTGGGGTACTGGCTGTGAGACCTTACATACTAAGATATCCACTACACATGCTCCTGTTTGATTTTCTAAGGGATGGGAGCATGTCATTTTTTTAGAGGATACATGATGCTACTAGTGAAGTTGTGTGAGTTGGTTTTGAGATACTTTCATATATCTCCTGTGGTGGCACATCCAAGTGTGAAAAGATATAATAAGACCTGCAATGTTTATTTTGGTGGCCAGGGAAGAAGAAGAAGGGAGTTGCAGAGTTTGTCTCTCGCTGCCTTATTTCTCCACAATTTAAAGATGAGCACCATGTTCAAGTGTGTTTATCTCAACCCTTTGAGGTTCCAGAGTGAAAGTGGGATGGGATATCCAAGGAATTCATGATGTATTTACAATTTACATCCAAGGGAAATGATTTCATCTGGGTGATTTTAGACTGACTCACAAAGCCATCCCACTTCCTAGCTATCTGAGTGCATAATTTTGTAGAATATTGTGATGCCTCTATGTGTAGGATATAATCCAACTCTATGGAGTTCCATCAACGTTCGTTTCTAATTGTGATGCACGCTTTACATCTCAGATTATGGAAGGTATTTCAGGAGGTGTTTGGGACTCATTTAAGCTTGGGCAAAGTGCTTCACTCCTAGACTAATGGCTAGGATGGGCAGATCATTTAGATTCTGGAGAACATGTTGTGAGTGTTCATGTTGTACTTTGGCTATATTTAAGAAGATCACCAACCTTTGGGGAGTTTTTCTACAAAAACATCTACCATTACACCATTGGTATGGCACCATTCGAGGCATTGTATGAGAAACCCTCTAGGTCACCACTTTGCTAGACTAACCGAGGAGAGTCATCACTTATAGGACTCAAGTTGGTATGAGCTACAATTGAGAAGGTACATATCATCCAAGAGCATATGAGGACTATATAGAGCTTTCATAATTCTTATGCAGCCATATGAAGGAGGCCTTTGGAGTTTGAGGAGGGAGACCATGTGTTCTTATGGGTTTCACCTCAACGTGGATTACAGATATTTTATCAGGGTGGTAAGCTATATATGATATTTGTTGGACTTTCTAGATGATGAATAGATTTGGTGATGTGGTGTAGCACTTATCTCTACCTTCGTAGCTAGATCGGGTACACAACCTCTTCCACATGTCACAGCTGAGGAGGTACGTGCAAGACCCATCACATGTTATCGACTAGATAAATCTAGACATCAAGGATGAGGTTACCTTTATTGAGTCCCTAGTATGTATTGACAGTTGTTATGAGAGGATCTTTCAAGGGTGAGCGATTCCTTTAGTGTGTGTTTGGTGGTATCATGATAATCTTCAAGAGATAACTTGGGAGGGGGAGGATCAAATTAATTCTCGGTACCCACATCTCTTTATTTATCTCTTATTTTGGATTTTTGGGTTGTAAATCCCCAAGGATTGGTTAATGTAATGACTCTAAGATTTCCATTTATTGTTTTTGGATATTGTAGTATTATTTTTGGGCCCAGGTGCTGAAAAATCTTGCAATTCTGACACCTGGTGTTCCTAAAATATATGTTTGAAATATATTAAATATATTAAATAGAAAATGCATGCAATTTTCTTGAAAAAGTTGACTATCATCTAAATAGGGGGTTGGGATCTAAAATCTAAGGGAACCATTGAGTTTAGAACATGGATTCTACCCTATTTGAGATATAATCCTGGAACACATTGGTCATTTGGATTGAGGAATGGTCATGGGTGAAGGTTTTAAAATAAAATAATTTAATAAAATAATTTTTTTAATTACTCACCTGACCTAATAATATCTTTATAATCACACTTATTGTAAATTCTTAGTGTCATCTACATAACCCTGCAATTCATGGAGTTCCATTGGAGCGTGTTGGAGGAATTTTATTAGAGGAAAATGACCAGATCAAAGATCGAAGAGCAATGTGAGATGAAATCAGAATGTCTCACCAATGATCATGACACGTCTCTTTTCTTTGTTATCGATAAATCTAAATTGAGGTAGGATTTTTTTTGATTTGATTCTTATCCTTATTCTATTTATATAATGAACATGAATCAATTGACCAACAGATTGATTCAAGGAATGTTCATATTTCAAGATGGGTTAGTTTTATTCAGGAATTGGATTGATTCAAGTTCATGGATTTTATTTTTAATTAATTGGTATCTATTCATTCATTGTTCCTTATGATTTTCTTTCCACAATTCTGTATTCATCGTTGTATATCAGTTGTCAAATGGTTTCATGGGGTACTGATAAATCAAATGTTGTACACCCATTTCTTGAGAAAATAGATTGATATCATTGATCCATGCTTATATAAATGATGAGATTGAGCTAAAACAATGGCATATCAATTGAAAGAATATTTTTGGATATTGTTCTTCATGTTTTTGGCATCCAACAATGGATGATTCATGTGTAAAATTCATGAAAAAAATAAAATCCCGGAACTTGAGGGTTGATGAAGGTATGACTCGTCAGTGTGGGATTCCTAAGTTTTCAGTAAAGAGAAAGTCTTGAATGATAGTTGTAGGGGTGACCAACATTGCACACACTAGATCTAGAAATCTGGAAAATTCCTCAATACCCGGCATGTAATGAAAATATACATTCCATTTAGGACCCCCATATAAGTGGCCAGGGTTAAATGATGGATTTAAGGATCACATGGTGTGTGACCCTATCACGTGGATAGTGAACCCTCCCCAATGGATCAACATGTACTTTAGATGGTATAAAGACACGGGCTAGAGTAAACGGGATTGGGAACATCTTATACTCCCACATAGACATGGACATCATGGATATACACTAGTTAAGTCACATACTAGTATACAGGAAGATGTATATGGGAAGCAGAATGTCGTGCATTTTTATACATACATGGATATGATCTATTTACATGGGTTTGACTTGGGGTCAGTGAGACACAGCATGTAACACTATTACACACTATGTAATCCTTAAATTTTGTCTTCGATCCCTTTTCTTTTGTATCATGGTCAAGTTTCTTTAGAGTTCATTTCCAATATAAATTCCCTAGGGGTTATTATGGAATAACCTCTTACACATAGGACAGTTATCCCTTCAGTTGGACTTCTTGGATAGATTTTTTGGAACCCCTCTATGAGGCCCTGAGTGAGATTCCTTAGTTTCTTCTTACCCAAGGTAATGTTCTTGGTATCATCATGAAAAACACTACACAGGATTCAATACACTACATAGTGGGTTAATATAAATTTAGTTTTTATTATACCCCATGGTCTTGGGTGTCATCCACATATGTGTATCGTATCTCTTCAGACTTCAAGCGTATACTTCTAACAGCGAGACCCGACAAGCACTACCTCTCATAAAAACGTCATTAGTGCTATCAGACTCGTGGATTGAGTTCTCCAAGATGATTAATTTGTGGTACTTTTGAGAAAGTACCCTAGGCCAGTATTATGTTTTTGACTTTACCTTGAGATAGTGTGTCTTTGTTTTGTATATCAAGATATTATATAATATGCATTGTAGAAATATACATATATAGAGATGAATATTATTCCTTTTTTGTATGATTCCTGGTTTCTGGGTGTCCTATTAGGTATTATTATAATCACCCCTTTTTAGTATTTTCCCACATATGTTGTGTCTTATGCAGATGATCAAACTTTTGACAGATTCCTAGAGGGACCAAGCGGTGCTTAGTGAGACCGGACAAACAGAGTTTTGTTCCTACAGTATCTTGAAATTATTCCATGTATTTAAATTCAAGTTGGACTTGTTTTTCAACACTTTTTTGTTGGATTGTACTTAGAACTATTTACTTTACTTTCTATCATACTCTAATTATGTGATTTGGTTGTATGCATGCATGGTTGTTCAGTTTTTTTTACATTTCACCATTTTATGGTCTTGGTAATTGTGTTTGTGTACAGGTACTTAGGATACGGCCTCCAATGTTAGTTATAAGCCTAATCTATTCAATTCACCATCCCTTTTCCTATTATAATTGGTCTTAGGGATTATCATAATAGGTCCCATTGGGATGGTTCATGACAAAGTAGGTCAAGTGGACTACATATGTAGATAAAACATGAAAAGTAAAAAAAATAAAAAATTCTGAGTAATAAAATTTAAAGAAAAATACATCAAAAAATATAGACTCTATTATGGATTATAATAATTATAATATAAAGAATAAAATGTTAGGAGGATACATAAATATTGGTTCAAAACAAGGAGCTAATGTTGATGGTAAAAAATATGATGGAAAATAGGTACATAGTTCTAGATAGTATGCGCATTACACAAAAAAAATATTCATCCTAGGGATATTACTAACATTATGGAGACTTTGGTAACATATTTAAAAGGTTTTGGTTCAATAAATAATGCAACAATGAATCTATAAGGTAATAGAGGTCGAGTTTAAGGGGGAGTGAACCTGCTCAATGAAGACAACATGAAAAATCTAGTTTCAAAATTGAAAATATATTTCAACCTCTGAATACTATTTTTGAAAGATGTTGTTGACCCAAAAATCGTACGAAATGATGTCTTGTAATGATACCAAATAAAAAATATATATATGAAAAATATTAATATCAGCATGAGAAGGAAAAAAATGCAAGGATAAGGAAAAATTGAAATTCCAAAGTTTCATATTTGTAGATGGACTAAAACCCAACTTTTGAGTGTTTCAAATAACTCTGATAAAGGAAATGAAGATGTTCTTATAAAATATCAATTTTTAAAAAAAAAATAAATGTGGTAATGTTGTAACATGAGTAAAATTAACCAAGGGAAATATGTTTCAAGTTGGAGATGCATAGGATTAATTCCATTTGATCAAGATGAAAGAAAATAAGTTATGGAATAATAGGATTGGACATATATGTTAGAGTAATATGAACAATATGGAATAGAGAAAAAGTATTCATAATATTTTAATCATGAAAATAAAGAGAGATTAGTTTTTTTATATGATATAAAGGGAAGATTATAAATATTGTACATAAGAGGGTTGAGATAGAATAAACACATCCCTTAAATATTATTCATTATGACATTTTTTAGACCATGAGAAATTAATTAAAAAATGCATATAATTTCTTTATTTTCTTTATTTATTATTTCACTCCTATTAAGTGTATTATATTTTTTAAAACATTAAACATATACTCTCAAAATGTTTAATATTATTAGTATAAGGCCTAAAAATGAATATAGATGTTACTTGAGTAAAATTCAAACTGATAATAGTGTTGAATATATAAATGGTAAGTTTAATGATTATATTGAAAGTAATTTCATTCGTCATGAAGATAGTGTTTCATACACACCATACTAGAATGGTGTTATAGAAATAAATAATATAATTTTGGTTGAGATAGACAGAACCATGCTGATTGAACATGATACATCTCAATTTTTTTGAATACTAACAATTTGAGTAGCAGTTCAAATTTAGAATCATTATTTCTAATGGTAAAACTCTAATATGACTCCATATGATATTTATTATAATGAAACTCCATTTCTGAAATACTTAAGTGTTTTTTGAATTCCCTATATTATCAAACTCAAAGGTGATAATCTTGGTAAGTTTGATCAAAGATGTGTTGACAGTATTTTCATTTTCTACCACCCTAATGGTAGAGTATATGGGTGTTATAATAATTAAAATAGAAGGATTAGTAAATATCCATATGATAATGTTCTATATCATATGAATATAAAATTTTTACTATTAGTTATATATATAAGAGGAAGAAAAGATGTAGTTGTCTCTATTAAACAACATTAAAAAGTCTCTGATAGGGGTAATGATGTTGAAGTTATAATATATGAAGATATTGATTCCTTTATTTAAATTGATTAGGGACAAGTGTTTTTACATCATCCAATGTTGAGGAAGAATGTGTAGGTCTAAAATATCATTTGAGATCAAGGGAAATAGGTTCAAACCATAAGAACATTGAGGATTATCTCACACACTAATTTATATTCACAGTTTGATACAAGATATGTTGAAGAATCTTTAGATCATAAAGATTTGACTAGTTCCATGAATGAAGAATTAAATAAGATTGAGAGAAATCAAACATGTGAACTTTTACCCAAACTGGAAGATTAAAATTTGATAGGAATAAAGTAGGTTTTTTACAACAAGTTTATTGAAAAGGCTGAAGTGATATGAAACAAGGAAAAACTACTTTATGGAGGCTTCTCACAAGTTGAAGGCATTGATTTTTATAAAATCATTTCCTTAGTATCAAGACTTTAAACCATCATAATATTTCTCACCATTGCTACAGAATATAGATTTAAGATATTCTAGATGGATGTCAAGTCGTCATTTCTCAATGGATAGATAAATAAAGAAGTTTATATTGATAAACCATGAGGATTCGTGCTTGGTCAAGATTAAAAAAGTTTTTTGAAGTTGTAGAATTATTTTTATATATTGAAACAATTCATAAGATATTAGTTTTCTAAACTAGATAATTTCTTGAAGAAGTTATATTTCATAAAAGTAATAGTTTACCAAAAACTCCACATAAAATAAAATCAAGAGGTTTCCATCATTTTAATTATTTATGTTGTTAAAATAATAGTCACAGGTAATGATAAATAAATGTGTGAAAAGTTTTCTCGGGAGGTTAAGGAGTTATTTTAAATATCCATACTAGGATAAATGAAATAAATTCTTAGCTTAAAAATATCTCAAAATAAGAAGTACATTTTCGTTTCTCAAGAGAAGTGCTCTACAAAAATCCTGTAGAAATTTGGAGATGAAGATTCAAAGCCTATTTCCACACCCATATTAGTGGGAATGATGTATTAAAAAGATGTTAAAGTTAAGGATTTTTATATTAAATAATTTTTTAAATTGATTGGAAACCTATTATATCTCCCAACATCAAAGACAGATTTAGTGTAAGTTGTTGTAATTTTTCCAAGTATCAAAGTGCACCCAAAGAATACCATATTGTGTCTAGGAAAATATTATATGACATATTAAAGTCACAATTTATTTTAGGTTAAAATATGATAGAACATGAAATATTGGATCTATTTGGTCACACCGATGCAAATTTGATAGGTTATGATGACGACAAAAATCCACATATGGTGGAGTATTATTCTTGGGAGAAAGGCTTGTAAGTTAGCATAAAAAGATACAAAGTTTAGTAAATCTCAACTTTGATGAATCTATATATGTATCTCTAACATTTTAAATATATATGAAGACATAGCTGGGATATTTGTTGGTTTATGTAAAGTTACCCCTTCTCATGGGTTGTGATAATTAATGTTCTATCAATATCATCAAGAATAAAGTGAAAAATTATAGATCCATACACATTGATATTAAATATCACTTTATTAAATAATGTGTGGAAAAAAATAACTAAATTATGAATTTATTTCTGCAAAGTGGAAAGTAGATAATTTATCTGTTAAACCATTTTCAAAGGACATATTTCAAAATATAAGGTTGATTATGGGCATTCAACCTTACTCTCCTCAAGGATAAGGTATGTGATATTTATCCCCTATCTAATATTGTGTTTGGATAATTTTTTCAAAGGGTGAGAAAATATGTAACATAAATCTATCTATTAATATTTGATTTTCTTATCTTGGGAGAGAATATATTTTAAGGGGGGCTAAGGGATAATTTGTGATTTCATCCTGTGTAGAATATTTTATTGGTTTGTTAAAGTGGATATAATAACATTTTATTTACATTTTGAATTTTATGATGATAATGTTTTGAGTTCAAGAAGAAGTTTGTAGTGTTTGATAATAACTAATTTATGGAAATATGGTATTCTTGTTCAATAATTCTTGTTTCCCATATTGAGATTAATCACATAGGATTATAATTATTGGATATTGGTATATTACTTAAGTTTCAGAGTTTCAATGATTTATGTTCCTTGTTTGAAATAAATATCCAAAGTGTTATATTGTTGAGAATAGGAGGTGTGGATTTATTTTTGATAAAAATAATATGGTTTATAAAAACAATGTTTGTTTATGATTTTGAATTTTATTGTTAACACATAAATAAAAAAGTTAAAAAAGGATGATTTTATTGCATATAATGATTGTTGAGCAATTATTAATGTATCAAAAAAATCCTTAATGTTTGGAGAAGCACATTTGTTTAAATAATTATGAAGTTTCCTTATGAAGCTTTTGGAAAGAATATTTTTGAAAATTTTGTATGGGTCTAATAGATATAGAAAATCAGATGGAGTCGAATGGACTGAGTTAATCATATTAATGATGGAGCCAAATTTTTGTATGATGATATTCATAGTTACATCAAAAAGAGACAATTGAACTGAAGCAACCAAACAAATTTTATCGGACTGAGTTCTTAGTAAAAACTAAATTAGGGATACTTTATTATTACTCAATTTTTCTAACATTATTATTAATAAAGGTTATCTAGGTTCAATCTAAGATTATACTGGTCACGTGAATTTGTATCAGATAGAATTTCCTATGGATTCTATTATATGATCTTCGAAATGTTATCACATAGATATTTTTGGGTGATTGGACATAGGATTCCAAGTAATCAAACAAATTTATCTGATCAAAGGAATCATATATATTTTTTATGATCTTTTTATATTAGATATACTAGCTCAAATTCATCAAAGAGAGTTTTAAAAAATAATAAAAAATGTATTATAAAGTCTATTAGACAAATAAAGTCAAATTAATTAAACAATGTATTAATGAAGTCATTGGATAAATTAATATGAGTCAGATAGTGATCTAAAAAGTCATCTGACATAGTTTTACAAATTCATTGTATTGATTTTTTAAAAGATCTATCAGATAAAGATTTTAGGATCTTTAAAAATTATTTTCTTTAAAGTAATTTATTGTAAATATGATAATTTATTACTTGAACATTCATAAATTTAGCTATTTTTTGGAATTTTAGAGGAGATCTTTGAATCTGAAATATAAATAAGTTTTTTTGATGTTTTTTTACTCCAATTTAATTAGAGTTTTGAGGGTGGTCTATTGAATAATGTTTTGAGCATGATATTAAATGTTAGATAAAAGACTTTAAATTTGAATTATGTGTTTTTCTCTTATTTTTCAGACAAATGATGCATATATAAATAGGGGAAGGTATGCTTAGAATGTTTTAGTTGTTTTTTATTGAATAAGTGATGTGAAATCCATGAATATTGAGATTATTTTCTTTTGGTTCAATTACTAGGTGGGGAAGCATTAGATATATGGTATTAGATAGTGGATACTAGATAGAGTGGTATTAGAAAGACAGGTATTTGATGAATGGTATCAGACAAAGGTATACCAGATGATATATATCATATAGAATATTCCATAAATATAGGTTCTAGATAGAGAATTTATCATATGGATAGGTTCATACAACATTTTAGTTAAAACTTGTTTCTTTTTGTTCTACAATAAATTAAAGAAGGGGAAGAATAACTTTCAAGAAGAAAAGTTTGAAGAAAGATCAAGAAGTAGAGTGATAAAATATTTAAGTCTCTTGGTAATGATTAATTTTGTTTTTATACAAATTATTTTATCATATTATCAATATAAGGAGAACACATGCTACCAAAGGATGGTAGTGCTATGCACATGATAAATATTCTTTGATTTTTGTAACCATAAAGAATATATTACTAGTGGATTTGCGACATTGGATTAACTATTATTGAGTATTGAACCTTATATAACCTTGGGTTTCTGTGGATGTGCTCATGTGTTGTTTTTCAACATAGTCAATTCTCACTAACCTAAGGTGAAGTTTATTTAAAATAAAAAAGATGATCGCTGAATCACATCCTCCCCCATTTAGTGATCTCACAGATCCTGATTTTTCATTTTAGTTATGAGTATTTTTTATCTTTCATATTCCATTTTTAGTTTTTATTTTAATTTTTAAAAAAATTATTTTATATTGGTGGTCCTCCAATGCATGGAGTGTTCATGTTGGACTTCTAGGTGGAAGTTATTTATTATTTATTTATTTTTTGGGAAAAATCATTCCCAATGGAATATATATTGATGCTTGAAACTTATTATCTAGGGATAGGGAGTGACAAAACTATGTGGTATTCTCCTCAAACCATTCATCATGGGATAAGGTAATTTCTTACAGTTAGTACATGGTTTTTCAAACCATGAAGAAAAACTGTGTGGAACCTCCAGTAGCCCAAGAAGGGGTATATGGTTGGAAAAATGGTTTGGTCAAACTATAATAACATGAATTAATAATATCAATATAATTTTTATGACCAGAATTACCATATGTTTACCTCATTATTTCACCCTTCCTTTAGGGTCTCAAACAAATGGTCATTCTTAGGTGATTTCTAAGATTCCATTCCTCCCAATGATCAATTTTGATTGATCCTAGGGTGTTAGATCTAGATTTTCCAAGGTATATCTATGTTCTTTAATATTTTATCCTTGATTATAGATATATCCTCTTCCTCCTAATATAAATAATAAATAATATGTGTATTAACCATATCTAAGGTTTTTTTATGATCTAATGATGTTTCAATTATATCAATCACTGAATCACCACTACAAAAAAATGGCTTATACCAACAAAAATTCATTGACAGATAATATATCTGTTGGTAAAAATGAGTATTTCCAACAGATATTAAGTTTTATTGGTATTAATTTTTAAAACCAACACTTATTTTTACCAAAAGATATATCTTTTGATATTGATCGTTTAATACCAACAATTCTTTTACCATCAGTTAAATCTATCACTTTATCATACGAATACCAATATTTTTTATTAATAGGTGAATTTGTTAGTATTAATAACTATTACTAACAAATCTTTTACCATCAATAAAAATTATTACAATTAACCATTTTATAACAACATAATTTTTATTAGTAACAAATTAAGTGAACCCAATTTTTTTTATATATTACTATTTTTACAACCAAAGTCAATATCCATTTTTTTAGGTCTTATTAAAAATATATCATTATAATATTTTAATTTTCAATTTTCTCTAAATATCAATAGTGTTTATATTTAATAATGTTTTTCATTTGATAATCCTTTAAATAATTTTTATAAAATTAAATTTAAATCATTGTGATATTTGATATATTTACATATATGTTTGATATTCTATACATACATGGTAATTTAATATTCATATATAAACTTAATAAACATAATAAAATATAGTCAAAATAAATTCAAAAAATTAACAAATTAAATTTAATAAATAAAAAACATAACAATCAATTGATTAATATTTTTTAAAAATGATTTATATTCATGTTTTGAAATTTTATTTTATATTAAAAGAAAATTAGTAATTTTTATAAAAATTATTATCATTCAAATAAATATTTATAATATATTTAATTTAAAAAAATGAATAAAATTTGATATTTTATAAATTTTTTTAAAAAAAACATCTAACAACCCCAACCCTAAATCACTCACCATAGGATACCCAACCCTGCCTCCTCTGGTGACCCGCGACGCCGCCTCCACTAACGCTGACGCCTCCTACGAGAACGCCAACGCCGCCTCTACCTCCGCTAATGCCGACACCGCCTCCACCACTATCCTGTCTGCTAGGATTTTTCTGCGGAGGCCCTTCATTGTTTATTGGCTTCTCTCTCATATCTCCTTCCTCCCAGTTTTGTCCCCTGTTTTCAGTGTCGGTGATCTTATCCTCACTTCCCTGTTCAGTGATGGTCAGGTTTCGGCTCCAATGGTGGTCCCGTGGTAACCTGGTGTTGTGGCATCCTCGTTGAAGATCCGTGGTCATATTGCGGTCTTCGGTGGGGTGTGGTTCTCACCGGCGGTGGCGCCTCGTGGCGGTATTTGGTGATCCATGACCAGTGGGCGGAGATGATTGTTTCCAGTTCTGTTTGGGGTCTCGTTGATGTTGTGTTCACTAACTAGATCCGGACTTGTTTGACCTCCCTACGGTGCTGATTGATGTCTCCCAGTGTTTCTGCAGCCTGGTGTTGACAGTTCTATCCAGTGTTCCTCTGTGACTGGTGTTCTTTGCCTGGTGGTGGCTGGGAAGGCAGGGTCTGGTGGTCGCATTTCGTTGTTGAGGACTTTGTTAGTCTGTTGTGGCTCCTTGTTTCCATCAATCTTCTTCTAGTCGGATTTTCACAGTAATTCTCAAGGAGTTTTGGATGTGAAGTTTGAGCAGTGGATGGAAATTCCAGAAGCGTTTCTATGTGGTCACTTCATCTCTGTCCGTAGGCTCCCGGAGGGCTTGATCTTCATAATGGATTGTATTCTGGGTTCAACTTTGTGGTTTTGATGGTTTGTGGTGATCTATTTTCATTTTCTATGATATCAATGGACTCCAATGGATGGTATCTCTGGCGAACTGTTGTGGAGATGGGTATGCCTGGTTTCAGGGTGCAGGAGGCGAGGCGAGGCTGTAGGTGGCCCCACTGATGATGGATTTGAAATTTAAATTTTGAAATTTAAAATTTGCTTTTGTGGGGGTATGCTTGACTCATGAATGTTTATGTTATGTTGTCATACACCTTTTTTGTGACCCCTGCCACCTCCTCCATGACCCTCTTCCAATGCTACCAACCTCCTCCACAGCGACCCTTCACACCCACTGCACTCTTTCAACAATCGTCATACCGCCCCCATCGGACAACCCTCGCCCTCCCCATCCTTCCTCGCTCGACCCCCACTGTCTCTGATCTTCTCCGCTCCACCCCCCACCATCTCTGATCTTCCCTACCCAGCCTTACCCTTGTGAGGTATGTCCTAATTTTTATTTGGTTTAATTGACATCCCTCTTTTTCATTGATATGACTATAAATTTTGAATATCTTTACTGGTGCTCATTGATATTCATGTCATTCATTATAATTCATATACATGACTTGAGATAAGTACCATAGGGTTCTTTTTTGGTTTGTTCAACATATAGAATTTATCGTGTACACTATATTAGTTTCATTACTTTATCACTTTACAAATTGTACTTTTCTTAGAATTCATTTTCACCGTTTTATTTGTGATGTTATTGACCATTGAATATTGTATCATCTCTTTATCCCTTTATTTATATTCAATATACTAATATTTTTCCCTCTCATGCTCCTTGAATTTACTCATCAACTGCTTACTCCCCTTCATGTATATCTTCTGGTCAACACAGTCAACCCAAAACTTAGTCTGTACTTACTGGTAAGGATCGAAGGGAAACAACAGAGTGATTTCATGTCAGACCTCATCGATGTACTTGACAACGATGAGGGATTTGTATACTATCTTGTCATTATGGATGGGGTATGAGATATTCTTAAGGATGAGGTTCATCTGTTTTCTATAAGAGGTTTTGTTGCCCAATTCATCTTCCTTGTACTTGTAATTGATCCCCTACAAAGTGAGGTTCATTATAACCATTATGTCAGACGTGTTGAAGTAGAAATCTAGTTGAATGACCATATCCACCATTGTTGACTAGCTATGCTCAGATTTCTATTTCAAATGAAGCCTTTGGATGGATGCACCAACAACATCAAAAGGGGCAGATCACTTTGAATTCAATTCCAAATTTACCAACAAAATGTGAAAGATAACTGAATTAACATGGAAAAAAATGTTGGTTTTATTGAAACTCTTTTCATTGTGTTTGATGATGATAATAATAGTACATGAATGATGATGTTTTTGCTTGTGTTTTAACTTGTAAATTCTTTTACCTTTTGAAGATGAGGAAGAAAATTATCGATAATGTTGACAATGACATGTAGTATCTCTTTGATGCATTGATATGTATCATGAAGAGCCGGGAAGTGTTGCTTAATCCACAGTTGGTTATGGAGTGCATGGAGAAGCCAAGACTTCATGTTTAAGGTAATATATTGACCCCTAATAGTTGTTTTAGTGTTCTCGCCAATATCTCACTAACCTTCTCCTCTTTCTCATGCCATGGTTTGAAATCTAGAATTTGTTTTAGTGTTCTCATTAACATATATTGATGCCTCATTCATGTGGGCAATCTATGTAGAAGCTAGGTTGGTTTCTAAGTAAAAGACAGATGAGTTTCTTACTGTATGAAATTTGGAATCTATGTATTGTGTGTAAAATCTTGAATCTATGAAATCTGGAATCTGTAGAATATGTACCCTCACCTATTTCTCATTTGGGTTTCATGGTGTTCCACATAGATTGAACACATGGTCTCATCTAGGTTTCTTAGTGCTTCACTTAGATTGAACACACGGCCTAACTTCTAAAGAGATTGCACACACGACCTGTCTGAAATTTGGAATGTGGAATTTGTTTTAATGTTATCATTTTCTTCAATTTCACTAGACCTGACTTCTACTTATTTTCCCTCAACTGCTTTCATTCTTCATCTTGAATGTTTTCCACACACTCCAGTAAATATTCATCGCCTCTATGGCCATGTACATTTGGTACTAAGCCTACAGCGGAGCCCATATGATCCAGATCTTCTATCAGTGGGCCACAAATCTCAGCCCACTGGACTTCTACTACTTTAGCTTTTCGTGATTAAAACAGTTCATAGAGACTCTTAAACTGACCCACCCTCGCCCTTTGCGCACCAATGAAAGTCCTCAGGCCACTTGCATTGAAAAAAAATCATGTTTATCCATTTTCATTGGTTTTATTATGATTGCTTGTGCTTCATGTGTATTAAATGTCTTGTGGAGAATTTTGAGATTGTTGTATTTGATGTTGATGTTGTGCATTCCATATCAATGTGGGGGCATGATTTTTAGCCAAAGGCCAGGTTTATTTTTGTATCTTCTTTAAATGATTTTTTTAACTAGAATCACGTGGGGATCATTTTTCATTCCATTTGCATAAAATTTCATGGCGGTGTGATTTTTCCATATAATAGGTAGTCCAAATTGTAATTGAGTGCTAAATTGAAGATGAAAAGATATCAATGGTCCTCTATTGTGGACACATCTTTTCCAAATTTTAGTTTAGAGGATTTAAAAACTATATAGGAGTACAGTGGTTTAGTAAATGAATGTGTCATTTTTTTTCTTTTTCTTTTTTTGCAAGACATGTAAATATATGATTACTGAAGTAGATATATTCATAAATTATGTATTCAAATAACACTTTTTTGTCTAGTATCTTTTTTAATGTCATGACCTACTCATTTTCATAAATGTTATTATTTTTGTTGATGCATGTTATAAAATTATATAAAATTGGGAGAACATGCAAAATATTTTATTATAATAGTATTGAAATATAATTTGTATGTTGTTATAAGTACAAATACAATATTCATTTTATATTGTTAAATGTGCATATTTTTTAACAATAAAATTGCATAAATGTGCAAGAAATGACGTGAAATTATATTAAACATTAATTGGACATATATTTATATATATTTTTGTGTCAAATGCATGGTTCTTGTCAAGATGAATTTTTATGTTTCTATTTTTTAGGGTTTTAGGATAGTGTTTACTACTATTCAGGATGGGTTTTCAAGTTGGTTTTATTCAATTTATGTGATGTAAATTTAAAAAATGGTCTATTTCTTTGCGTTTGGTCACTCTTTTCAAGAGTTGTCAGGATACCTCCTTAAAATATGCACTTTACTTCAGTATTTTTACATTCTTCTCTATTTTTATTATGATTCTTCTATAACTGTATTTTAGGATGTTGCTGATTGGCTGCTTGAAAAGAATGGATTCTTAGGGAACATAGAATTCACAGATGAGGTCGTCATGCATCGAGATTTTCTGTAAGTTCATGCTTCATTGTTGTTGTCACTTGATTTCATTAATCTAGATGGATATTCATATTGGTTGCTTGGTGTTATGAATTATTATACACTCTAAAAATGTATGAGGTCATTCTTTTGTTGTTGTTAATATTATTTGGTGGTGCCTATTCACAAACACATGTATGCACAAACTTGCATAAATTTATAAAGTCTTGAAGGATTTTATATAAACATTTATAAAGACAATAAGATCAGAAACACCAAATATTCTCCTGAAAATATGATCAAAAACATCATTATTCATTTGACCTGTTTAGATCTTGGAAGTAGTGATGACATCCAAATGAATTTCCATGGTTTCTAAATGAATGGCAGGTGACTGTTTCTCATATGCCAGCCCATTTTGAGCACTCTAAGCATACTCAATGATAGAAGAATCTGCAACAATCACCATCTTTTGAACCTATTCAATTTTTCCAGCACCGATGATGGATTCCAAAATTCCTTTAATGCTATCTATCTGTAGTTTTTATCCAAATTTATCTTGTATATTCTCCCAAAACTAGCATGTAAACGTACAAAAAATAAACGTGGTTGATACTTTCAACAGATTCCAATAGATTCCAATAAAAGATAGCAGGAAAAGGCAATCTTGATTCCAGTTTTTTTCAGTATGTTGTGAATTAGTAGCTTCCTCCGTTTCTTCTAGATTAGTATCATTGGTGATGGGGGAATATAAGCTTTCCTAACACTGAGGGACTTGATTTTTTGAGATTTCAATAGGGATGATGAATGTACTTTCTCACTTTTTACATGGTTTTATCCTTCTTGAACTAAAATGATTGAATCTGATGTTGATTTTGTTTCTTTTGTAGGTACTTCAATGAGAAAAATCTGGTTGAGTGCAATTTAAGAAGAGAAGGATGTATGGTTTATCATTTTTATAGGATAACACCCTCTCATTGTAGGGTAGTACTTTCTTCATTTTATTTTAATTTGAATTGAACTTCTCATTCATTTTATCACCTGTTGGAACCCCCTTTGTTATGATGGTTGTGTGTTAATGCCTAATATTTGCATTCAAATAATCACCACATTAAGTCTATACAACATCGTTATTACAACAATACTTGGTTTCTTGTAAAACATGACGTGACTTGAGTCTAAAGGCATGTTGGTGTTGTTTTGACATGTATTTTTCATGGTTTGTTTTTTGAAAATCAGATTAAATATTAATTTGTTAAAATCATGTACGTTGAAATACTAGTCTTCATACTTTTAGAGCACTGTTACAAGTTGATTTAATGTGATATGTATGGTAAAGAAAATTTCTTGCATGATGAATCCATGCTTTTTGGATATACTCATGATCTCTAATTTCAACATGAAATACTATCCTTAGATTCATTTTTCAATTTTTCACATTTAACTTTATAGATTCCTTCATGCTAAATTTGATACTGGCTCAATCAGGAGGATAAAGCTACACTTTTAGGGGATTTATTGTTGTTTTTTATGTACCCCTTTTTTTCCTTCTCAATTTCTTAAATCTGTGGCTTTCATTTTTTTTATACTTTATTATTATTTTTTGTTTCAATTCGTGTAGATATTTTCCTCTGATTTGTGGGCATGT
Source organism: Viscum album (assembly GCA_963277665.1). NCBI lineage: Eukaryota > Viridiplantae > Streptophyta > Magnoliopsida > Santalales > Viscaceae > Viscum > Viscum album. The sequence continues at coordinate 1,381,994,513 of OY728127.1, forward strand.
TTTTTTATTTTGTGTGATGTAGATCTTGAAGCTGAAGGATGTGGCATAACATCGACTTGAGGTTCCTCAATGGTACTGGAGTTGACTTGGTTTCTTTCTTCAAGTTGCCACTTGGGGGGTGATGAAAGATCGTTGGAAAAAGTAACTATTCTTATACTATGATGGGTGCTAGAGGATTGAAGTCATGAGATGACAATGATGGAGGATTGCAGTCAAGAGATGACATGGGTGGTGGGGGTGCGGTGGGGGTGCGGTGGCAGCAACTGAATAAGTAGATCATGGGGTTTTGTGTTTTTTTATGGTCTTATCAATCAATTTCAACTATTTATTGATTAATTTTGTATTAAATTCCATTATTAATATAATTTTTTTTCTATGTTTGAAGATGTGTGAAAATCGTCTTCGGCATGATAAATAAAACAGGTGTATTATTTATGATAAATTAATACATATAATATAAAATTTTAATACCAATAAAAATTTATAATTTTTATTCAAATGTAATTTATAAATAGATAATATTTGTTGGTAATATTATTACCAACAGATATATTTTTCATATGAATCTGTTGTTAAACACATTGACCAACATATATATTATATGTTGGTATTATTATAATAGTAATAGAACTATTTTATCTGTCGCAATAACATTTAGCGAAATAGTTTTTACAAACACTTTAGTGACAATACAATTTTTTTTGGTAAAATCTTTTACCAATATAAAATTCACTTTTACCAACAGATATACCCATGTTGGAAAAGCTAATTATTTTGTAGTGCACATGTAATTCAATGGATCTAGGTTGATCGTTGTGTGAATATATGAGATCTCTATGGTAAGTGATCTATCTCTCTTTTCTTTTTTGACCTTGGGATCACTAAATATGAATTTATTGTTTTGGAAATCATAATGTGGGAACATTTATTTATTTCTATATCCCTCCTCTCCTTTGGTGTGTGGAGCCTTTGGACTTTCTGAAATACCATATGTTTCAGGTGGGTTGTTTCATATCAAGTATTTATCCTATAAAATATGAATACTTTATCATTTATAAACATTGTTTCTAAACTATTAATGGAATTATCCCAAATTTATTGAAATGTTTATATGGAGGTTATTTAAAATGGTTTTCCACTTAGTATTTGATAAAGGCTGGCTTCAAAAAATCATTAGATTGTTTAAGAAAATTGGATTTAAAATTATGGTTTTGGTTTCATAAATGTTTATTGGTTTGATTGTTGAAATGTGATATGTCTTTTAAAAAGTGATTTGAAATGTTCAACATATGGTTCCATAGAATACTTATTAGAAAGATAATGTAAGTAATTGTTTCCATGACTCATAGGGAATCCCACAAGATGGGGAATTTTTCTTCTCCCTAAGTCATCATGTCAGAGACCGGTTTAAAAGATGTCAAAGTAGAGTTTTACACATTATTTTGTTCCTCTACTCCTTAGGTCATAATATTAAGTTTTTTTTGTATTTTTCATTATTGAACACATGCAATGAGGATCCTTGCTTTCTAAAAACTTTGTTATCCTAGTGTTACTTTCCTTTTTTATTTTTCTTTTTTGATGTGTCTTAATGATGCGTTCTTTGAAAATGATAAGTGTATTGTTTTAAATTTCATTAAAAAATATTTTATATGAGTATTTTTATAAACTATTGAAAAGGGTTAATTTCCATGATTTTGTGAACTTGTAAAAGTTTTATATCATGAATTTTATTTTTTTTAATGACAATAATTGGATTATTTTAGAAAGAATGCTTATATAACACTTAGAGGGATCCCACTGGGTTTGTTTTACTCACACCCTTAGGTGTGTGTAGACATTATTTTTTCTGATATGGAAAAAAGAAAATGAATCATAATGTGATGGCGGTTTTGCTCGTTAATATTTTTTGGGACTCTATTTGTGAATACATGTCCCGTGGAGTTGGAGTTTTATAGTACTTGTTTTTTTTTTGGATTGTAGTTATTGGCACCTATATTTTCCTTACTTTTCTCTCTTTCCCATTATTGTCTCATATTTTCATACTGATATTCTCCTTATTCATCGTATCTTATTTTATGTTATTTTGTGAAGAAATCATTCCCCATAGTAGTTCATGATTCCCAAGAACTTGTCTCCGACTCATGAGGAATTAGAACACCCTCTAGGCCATGTCACTATTGTATTGGGTTATATTTAGTTGGATAAACCGTGTTGGTTCTTGAAAAATTAGTATTAATGTGTAATTTTTGTTCCTTTCCATCATCAGTATGCATCTTGGTATGTCTTTTTAGATTGGAAATAGGAATTTTGGGACATAAAGGGTATATTTTGAGTGAGTTCATGGATATCTATAATCTTTATGATCCCTAAGTTACAATTGGATTTAGGAAAAACGTATTTTATGTTGGGTTTTGATCTAAACTCAGTCCTTGTAAAAAAACTCTTAATTCAAACTAGGATTTCTTCTTTTTATGATAGTCTCTTTTCATTACTTTATATTGTACCATTATACCCAAAACACTTCTTTGTATTCCCAAGGATGGAGTTGTAGATTATGATCCAAGAGGGTACTCTACTATTGATCCAAACATTATTGATGTAATAATATGTGTAGTTATCACAGTGAACAAAAATGTACCTCTTACTCAAACTTCGTCTAGGGAGGTGAAACCAAGGGATGGTGGAGACAAAAGTTGATCTCAGTAATTACTCCTTTAAAAGACTCCATCATTTCAGGGGATGAATAACCCTTAAAAAGAAGAGTGTTGTTTAGATAATATTTATTATATCTTTAAATTCATATATATTCTATATTTGTTTATGTTAAAGTGTGTTACTTTCATGTTTTATGGGCCTAGAAAGGAGTGGTAGGATGTGGTATTCTAGGTGAAGAAACATGATGTCTTGGGATCAAAAGACTTCAATATGACCCTCCTTAAGATGTTCTGTTTAGAATGTATGATAATAATGAATTATATAGAGTTTCTCTCCATTCATTGGGGTGATCACTCAGTAAAAAAAATATAAACCTTTTTTTTAATTGATCTGTTTTTATAAATATGTTATATTGAATTAAAAAATAAAGTTTCATGGATTTTAGATATTTTTTTTATTTTAAATTCATTCCTTAGTATTCATGAATATTTTTTCACCTATGTAGATGTAGTGGATATTGTGATGATAAAAAATGGATCTAGAAATAAAGTCAAGTTTGGATGGACTTCCTCCTCTACCCAGTGGAAACTTTAGTAGATCATATGGAAATAAAAGTAAGTTTCATGAGGATCATAAATGAATTTATGGTGGATCACATTAGTAAGATTCCTCCTCATAATCGGTAATGGTTGGCATTGTTATTTTAACTTGATATAATTGTGAAATGATAGGGCACACTAGGAATAATATCCCCTCACCTCGAAATGTTTATAATTTTTATTATCATTGAGGTCATTTTTAGTGGTTCTATCAAGATCTATCTACACCTTTTTATAGATATAGTTCACCAACTCCAATAGGAACCATGGCATAGTCAGAAGCTTCTATTCCTATATGACTCCAGCCACATCCCTCTAGAGTGAAGTAGATTCAAACTATAGAGGGATTTATAGCTGATGTTTACATGTGCCCAGGGATAGGGAGAGGACGAATATCTATTTCATCATCTATATAAACCACTCTGTTTGATACTAGTTCCTCTAATTCCATTATATTGACCCATATTATGAATCTTTTGAAAATTATAATAGAACTCATGTTTTTCATTATGAATATAGAGAATCCTCTTGGGAAGAAAAGGAAGTTGAGTTTTGATTTCTTAGGTGTTCTTTCTCAATATTTGATGATGAGTTAGATTTTGATTCTCTAGTTCTTAAATTGAATATCTTTGATGTTATCATTTGGATGGATTAGTTGGTTTCCCATCGAGTTGAGGATGATTTTCATCATTGACTAGTGTCCTTTACGGCCCTTGATGGGTGCTCCTAGGTGTTTTTGATTGAATGGGATCTAAGGTCTAGCCAAACAGGACATCCTTAACTGTAAATTGTTTTTTTATATCCATGTTTTTAGTTGTGTGTGGGAATGAGTCCTCTAGTTGTGATATTCATCTAGTTTTTAGGGTTTTCCCAAAGTATTCCCTGATGACTTCTCTAGTCTTCCTCCAAAAAAATAGGTGGAGTTTTCTATCAATTTGTTTCCCATAAAATATTTTCTTTATATTCCTTCCTATAATATGGCATGGTAAATGTTTAAATAGTTAAATAATTGGATTATTTAAAGTAAAAGTGTTTTATTTGTCCTGTTATATCATCGTGGGTATCTCCTGTGATTTTTTCTAAGAAGGTTAATGGGACTATTTATCTTTTCTTAAATTATGAAAAGATTAATTAGATGAAGTTTAAGAATTAATATCATTTTCTTTGTATTGATGACCCATTTGATTATTTAAAGGGTGAAAAGTGGTTATTGAAGATCAAAATCTATTCTGGGTATGAGCATCTCAGAGTTAAGGAGTCAGATATCTCGAACACTACTTTGATAAATTTTTATATCCACTTATAATATCTTATGATCTCATTTGGACTAAATAATTATCATAATATTTTTATATATTTTATGAACTTAATATTCTATTAGTATATCAACTCCTTTTTTGAAATATTTTAGATGATATTATTGATTATTAAAAATAATAAGAGTATGAGAATCATGCGAAACTGGATTTGGGAATCTTTAGGATAACAATAATTATTCTAAGTTATCAAATTCAACTATTTGATTCTTTAAGTGAAGTTCTTAGTGAATTTGATTTCATAATGTGGAATCTTAGTGGATCTCAAGAAGTTAAAGGTTGTATTATCATTGGAAGAACCATGTTATGTTTTGATATATGAACCTTCTTGTGTTTAGTTGTTTATTATAAGTGGTTCCTAAAATAAATCTCAAAACATGCATCAACATTGACATCTCTTACTATAAAAGGCGTAAAATTATCATTAGATGCACAATTTTAGGCTTCCTCTAATGAATTGAAATGATGTATGACATCATCTCCATCATAGATTTTACCAGAAGAAAATGAAGGATATATAGTGTATTGTGATGATTTGGGTTCTAGTTGGGGTTGTGTGCTTATATAGGGAAATCAAGTAGTGGAATATGGATCTCATTCAATTTATCCATAAGAAATGAACTATACTACTCACGATCTCAAAAGCACAACAGTTTTTCATTCTCTTAAGTTTTAACAATGCTACCAATTAGAGAGATGTTGACTTTATATTCTGATCATAACAGACTGGACTATATATTCTCATAAAAAAACATGAACCTCGGGAAGAGTTGATGGGTGGAGTACCTTCATATGTTTGACTTTGGAATCACCTATACCCCTATAAATTGGAATGTTGTTGTTGACACTCTTAGCAAAACATTTCCCTCTCATTCAATTGTAGAATCTAGAGACTAAGGGAATCTTAGGTGACTCTTTGCTCAGATTCACCTAGTGGTGAGGGAGGATGTGATAAGATTGATTTTTCCAATGATCAGTTTAAATCATCCATATTTGAGTTTATTATTTATTAGAAGCATCAAAATGATGAGTTCGGGTAAATCAGTGTATCCTTATATGGTGAGGACACCATTTTTGGCTAGCCTCTCTCTTTAGAATGGATTATTTTCTTCAATATTTGCTTCATTATCACAATATCTATTAGAAATATCATTATTTAGGATTTCCAAAGTTCCTAATGCGTTTTTCACCCTATTATTATGAATATGTATTATGATAGGAAGCATTGGTTATAGTTTTTAGAAATGAAGCTTTTCATAACAGAATTTGTGTCCCATTATTATACCTTCAAGTGGATTAAGGTTGGGCACCAAAATCCTTATGGTATACTTTAGAATCTTTGTAATATATTTTTTAAATAGAATTAGGTATCCATGGATTTCAACATCATATAACCGCAGTCTCCCTTGGGTAAAAACACTTTTAGGGTGTTGATTGTTCAGTCGACTAAATCAAGCACTTCATTTTGATTCAGGGAACAGCCAAAGTTGAGTATTTGGGAAAGTTTCATGTGTATTATATTCTAAGGTTTCTTGTGGTTCTATATACTATTGTCTTAGATAGGGATTTTAGGTTCACTTAGTGATTTTGGAAGGTTCTCTAGGAGGAGATGGGGACTTAGGTCAGATTGAGTATGGCATTCCATCCTCAGATAAATGTCTAGACAAATCGTGTATCTATATCCTTGAGGATATACTATGTTATTGCATTCTTGATTTCAGATGGTCCTGGTATATCCATCTAGTACTATTTGAGTTTTTTTATAAAAATAATTACCAATAATATATCATAATGGATCCTTTTAAATCTATGTATGTTCTCCTTTGTAAATATCATCATTTTTTGTTGAAGGTGGGGGAGGCTTGTCTTATGGGACCTGTAATTGTTTGATAGATATTAGTGAAGATTCGTGTTAGATTTCGATGATTTTTTATGGCCTAGTGTTTTCATAAATATTATATAGACTCTCAACATCATCCTTTTGATTTCTCAATAGGTGTCTAGGTTTTCTTGATAGTGTCACCTCTGTTGGGTCATTTTCATCATGGGAGTAGGGTAAGTTGGATTTGATATATTTTGGATCATTTGAGATCATTATACGAATTGTGAAGGTGGCCTATATATTGGTGTTATTGCCTCATATGACTGGTATTCATTATGTATTCTACATATCTCATCATAAGAAATATCATCCAGATCATTCTCATTTATTAAATTTGGAGGATATTTCTTTGGAACTGGATGTATCTATGGTAGAGGAACCAGTGTAGAATGTTCATTTTCAGGAGAAAGACCATACTAGAAATTATATTCCATTTTTTTGGGTGTTATATAGTCAAAAAATAGATTCTCATGAGATGTGGGGTCATGTTTCATTGATGAGGGAGCAATGAACTCATCTCTTTTTATATTAACCCTCTGCGACATGAATTTTAAAGGAAGAAAGTGATCTAGTGGGGAGAGTTTTCACATACCAAAATCACTTTTATTTATGGGTATCTATTTTTTCTAGACAATCTATTGATCTTTTCATTTCTTGGGTAATTTTTTGTGAAATTTTTTAGTATTTAGATTTTTTGGGGTATATATGGTTTGTGAAAATTTACGTTAAACAGTGCATCTCATTCTAGGAAATCATTCAACTTCTTTTAGAGTCCCAAAGAAGGGAACATGATTGGAACACAATTATTCTAAACCAAATGACCCTCTCCTTAAACTTTAGAACATGGTATTTCATTTGTTCACATATTTGGCACACAATTTTTCAAAACATGCATCTAAATTATATGATAGTACGAATATCCCATAATGAGTTCATAGTTTGAAAAACCATGGGTCCAAACCGTGTTAATGGAAATTAATTATCCAAAAATAATTTTCAAGTCTCAAAATCTCTCATGTTTACCTCACTCATTCACCCTCTCTTTTGGGTCTCAAACTAGTGGAAATTCCTAGTCGATTTTAGGGATTATATTCCCCCTAGTAATTGATTTTGATAGATTCTAGTGTGTTCGTATTTTCTAATGTATGTCTCCATTCATCTTTTTTCTTCTCCATTCCTATATATATCTCCTCTTTATCTTAAGATAAATCTTGGATCAGAGCTTTATTAACTAGATATAAGGTTTTTTTGAAAATATAATTAAGTTTCAAATAGACCGATCATTGAAATGTGAGGAACTCATTGGATATGGGTTGATCATTATGTGGATCTTTGAGATATTCATTGCAAGTGGTCTCTTCATATCTATTTAGTTGACCTTAGGATCATTTAATATGAATTATATGTTATGGGATTCATTATTTAGGATATTTTATTTATTCATAGATCCCTCCTCTCATTTGGAGTGTGGATCCCATGGAATTTTTAGGATAACATGTTTTTGATGTGGGTGGTTTCATTTAAAGTATCCTGATAATAAACTCTTAATTCTCTCTAATTTATAAACATTATTTATAAACTATTAATGGCATGATATCTTATTTGTTGAAATTCATATATTCTGGTTTTTTATATAAAAAACATTTCCCCATTTTATTTGATAAAGAAAGGTTTATTTTAAAAAACCATTATCATATTTAAGAAAATTATATTTCAAAGAATTATTTTGGTGGGATAAAGGGTTTTTGGATTGATTGTTAAAATGTAATATTAAATTTTTAAATTTATTGTAAATCTTCATCACATGGGATTCTATGGTACTTAGGAGGTGGATAGTGTGGGGAAGTTTTTCTATAACTTGTAGAGAGGTTCCCACATCAGGTTGATCCTCTTATCCCTATGTCATTATGTAGAGGACTAGTTTACATGACATCATATGGTGGTTTACACATGAAGGTATTCCTATTCTCTTTAGGTCATCATACCAAAGACTTCTTTTGTGCACACTAGTCATTATTGAACACATCGGTTGAGGATCCTAGTTAGATCAGACCTATATTTTCTAATGGGTACGTTCCATTTTTCTTTACATTGGTGTGGCTTTGTGATGCTTTCTTTAATAATGATAAGTGTATTATTTTAATGTTATTTGAAAACTATTTTATAAGAATTTTTTTATAAGATATTAAAAAGGGTGGATTTAAATGTTTTGGGTAACTTTTAAAAGTTGAAAATCATGCCTTGTCATATTTTAAAATGATTATATTTTGATTATTTAATAGACTATGTATGGAACACTTGGTTGTATTCCATTAGAATTATTATTTTTACACCGTACACACACCCTTGGGTGTGTATAGACCATTTTTATGATGTAGTAAAAGGAAAGGAATTGTAGGGTAATGGTGGGAATTCTTGTTAGTATGGTGTGGGGGAATGGGGGTGACTACATGTCACTTGGATTTGAGGTTTTCTAGTACTTTTTTTTTTGGTTTTTTGAACCTATATTTTTTAAAATTTAATCTTTATCCCATTGTGGTATTGTATTATAATACTGGAATTATTTTTATTCATGTTATCCTATTTCATGTTCTTTTATGGAAAATAATTACTAAAGGTAGTTATTTATGCCTAGTTAGTTGTCACCAACCAATATAAATCAGGAACACCCTTCGAGTCATGTTCTTAGGCTCTCGTTAGTTGGGTAATCTAAGTTGGTTCATTATATGGATAGCCTAGGTTACTTAATGAAAATATGGTATCAAATCCAGGTTGTTATTTGGGAATATCTGGTAGACAGGAGAGAGGATTTTTAGAACTCAATATTAAAATCATGAATAGGTGCCTAATCACCGCCATACTTTATGAAACTTGAGTTACCAAGGTCTTTTGAAATTTGTATGTAACAAACTTGTGCTCATTTCCTAATTGTTTCATGACTTCCATTATTTTCTCAAGTGTTTGAGACTTTTATTAAGGATTTAAAGACTATATTTGAGAAACTCATTATTTTGATATATATAAATGGGGAATAACTAAAAAGTATTAGAAAACTATGTAGAGATAATTAAAACTAAACTAGGTAGCTTCCATATATATTTTTTATAGATAGAACATATTTTTCTAGACCTTACTATTAATTCATGAAAAGTTTTGATTACCCTTAGTTTTTTCGATATTTTTTGCATGGGAATTTTTTGTTTTTTTAATCCCCTTCGAGATTAATTTAAGGTGTATAAAGATATTTTCTATGAGTTATTAATGCTATTTTAGATTAAATTAAATTGAATATTTAAATGGAAATGATTAGAAAATGTTGTTAATGACGGTGTAGATTTCACAAATTGGAAAATTCTTTTCAAATATTTTAGATAAGTAAATGATAATTTATTTTAGAAAATTTTGTTATGTATTAAAAATGTGGTTGTATTATACATTTTCATAGTTTCCATTTTTGGTTAATAAAAGTTACAAGTTTTGAATATCCATAAAAATGATCTTTTGGAAATGCTTTAATGTTAGGAGTATCTTCTTTATAAGTTAAAAATTCTTTTGAAGAGGTGACCAAATCAAAAAAAATTATTTCAAATGAAATTTTTTGAAAATAAATTAAAATTAAATGAATGTTTTCTTCAATAAATTTGAACCAATATTTTTTTATTTATAAATTATTTCAGGAAGTTTTAGATTTTTAAGTTATTTTAATTGTGTTTTTTATTTCATTCATTTTAGATTATGAACCCACAAAGTCTCAAAGGATTCCAGTAAGGTAGTTATGGGTGATTATCCACTAAAAAATCCTAGGGTTGATCAAGGTCCAACTAGATCATTTGGTCCAAATACTCTAGTCATGGAGCTCAGTAATTCTCTTTTTTTCTAATTTAGAATAGTAATTTTGTTTGATAATTACAAAACATAAACCACACTCACTACCTTGGGTAATAATATTACCATGAATTTGAATAACAGTTTTGGTTTATCGATATAATATTCATTCATCTTGATCTTCCCAAGGCTTTTAATCCCTTATTTTTATTTTTTTATTAAAATCTCCCATTTGGAAACGGTATAAGTCCGTTACCTAGATGAAACTACAAAGGGTCTATTTATTAGAAGGTATTAAAGTATTGTTCACTCAAAAATACAACCATAAATCTATGAATGTACGAAGGGTATATGAGTTTTATTAACTCCAGAAAGGATATAGAACAATGTTATATTATTCCCATAGTTTTCTTGAGATAGTATTGTTTCTCCCTGGTTAGACTATGGACATATCCAAGAAATATTGGTATTTTAGAATAGGAATTCAGTTGGATATCCTGTTGGAAGTATCATTTCTTGACCAAAATAGTTTTGAAGATGAGGTAAATTGGACTATTAGAATTTAGGTTTTCTTGGCTAGAGTTCTAGAGTTGGTCAATGTTTCTCTTATTCCAAAGAGTACTAGAGGGAGTTTTGGTAAAGTTAATGGGAATCAATGTATTCTATACTAGATGATTAACATTATTAAAATTTATATTTATTATTTATAATATATTATTTTGGGATTAATCCCTTTGTGTTCCATTTGAGTGCGAGGTTGGTCCAAAATAACCCATTATGTTATTAATCCCCAAAGATCATTTATACTTGTAGCCTTAAGGGTCACCTATAATGGTTTTTCAAAATAGTTTCTCATAAAATAAGTAGATCTAGTTCTACTCATTTGAAATATCCTCCGGTACAAAATTTTGAACATGAAATTGATGTGGTGACTATTTAATGTATTTATTGATGTATTTGTATTCTTCTATCGTAACTTTTTAATGGTGGTATAATATTGTGGTTAACTTATAGTTTTGATGATAATATTTTGAGAGAATATTAGTTATCACTGATGGATCTCACCATGGTGATGTAGGGATTTTTTCTATATATTTGAATTTTTGTATTAATATTTTATTAATTTCAGTACATAGATTTTAATGGATTTTTTAAACATCATTATACATCAATGATTTCAGTTTTAAGGGTATTTATTATGGTGGGGAGACCAAAATTTGTAAACCTATTTCATATGTTTCTTTGTATCATGAGTAAGTAATGATGGTTAGTGATTAGTGAAGGTTCTGGGCGTAGTATAAGCTCGTGGGTGGATGTGCCCACTTGGCTTTTTGTAATTATCTTTGATCAATCCAGGATCAATACGATGATAAATGCCAGTCTCCACAGATCGATTCAGAGAAATAGACAAAGAAGAAGAAAGGTCCCAGAACCACAAGAGTGGATCATCATAGGTTGATTATAGTTAATTTAATTAATTGACAAGAAGTAACTTTTGGGTGTTATTTGTTCGTCGATATTCTTGATCATGTTATGAGGTGATTCAGCATTGCATCATAGAATCCAAGTATAGACTTCTTCTAACGGTGATCCACACATGCACCTCGTATCTCTGGATGTCGCCTAAAGAGTCTCCAGGTGATAGCGTGGAAAAACCTTTACTTGCTTTGTCCACCTTAGATCATCTTGATTCGATGGAATAGGATCTCTCTCGATCTTGAGAGCTTTCTTGGTGGAAGAGGTTCTTTCAGCCATGAAAGAATTCTCCAGAATTGTTGTGCACAAAGATTCTCTTGTGGGAACAGATTTGGGTTGTGAGGATATTTAAAATCGGGTTTGAGGTTGTAGAGTTATGAAAATAAATAAACATGTTACACATTTTATTTATTTCATTAAATCTTTTAAAAACCCCATGTCGAGTCATTAATTCCTTGACATGCGCCCACACTGATTATAATAAATATCATTTAATAATACAATATTTCCTCAAAATCCCGACTGTAAAAACTACACGGCGTGTAATAATAAATACATGTAATGTACTTGTTTTTAATTAAAAACTACATGGTGTGTACATTCAATGTACATGGAGTGTATATCTTGTTTTCATTTATTCATTTCCTTTCCAAAATGAAAACTACACGGAGAGTACATTTAATAATACATGTCCTGTAATTGTTTTCAATTTTATTCTTCCTCCAACATTAAAATGATTTATGCTGCCTTTAATAATTATTAAAACACATATGGGAATAATATTTTTTCTACTTGAGATACTTGAAGACACTTACTATGTGGCCCTCTAGGCCTCTTTCTCATTGGCATTAGGCGGGCTTTCCTAAATTCCAAGATTACTATCTAGAAATGGTTCAAGGCACCTAAGAGAAAGAAGTTGACACCGCATTGATGTATCACCTCATACAAATGATTATTGTGTAATTTCATCCCTTTGTCTCAATATCTCATCAAGAAGTCTTCATGGTAGTTTCATTAACATATATTCTTGATCTGTTATTCTTTAACTTCTAGAAATAAACTCGTCGTGTCACCATGGTCGTGGAATTTGTTCGATAGTTCTATTTCAATCAAAGGGCCCGAGATATCTACTTCCATAAATATGGAAGGGAAAGATCCTTCATCGACTTATCCATTAACAACATGTCATTCTTGATGCACCCAACATACCTTACTTCCTGCCAACTCTCTTCGTGACAGTTTTTATCAGCAAATCTTAGTGTGCAAGTCATGACATAAGTTAATGATAATCTTCCAGTCTAAGGAACATTACACACGCTCATAGATAGTAATGTATGATGACACCAAAACATGTGGAATTACTACTAGCGGGTCTGTTCTCATAATCTCTCAACTTGGATATTACCAAGTTCGAACTCCATAAGAGAGAGTCTCGTCTTTTTACGAGTACTCACACATGACGGTCTATATACTATGTGCCCTATTATAGTATGTCATCCAACCGTAGAACTTTATTTAAAAATATTGGTATAGAATTTCAAGGTTCTTAAAATAACGGGGATCATCCATGACCTTATCAATGCAACAAATATTCCAGGACAGTATTATATTATAGTCATGCAGAACAATGAACAATGCATAATAAGTGAACATTCATTTAATCAAAGTACAAAATAGTTGGTTCTCAGGACACCAACCCTTACAAACTCCCACTTGGATTAGAGCCAACTGCCTATGAATTTTAGTCCGCTATACCTCACATGATGATCATGTTTCTTCTGAGTCAAGGCTTTTGTCAAGGGGTTCGCCACATTGTCTTCCGTGGAAATATTTCTCACTGCAACTTCACCTCTCTGAGAAAAATCCCTCAAGAGATGATACTTCCAAAGTATGTGATTTGTCTATTGATGTGACCTAGGCTCTTTTGCAAGTTCCACCGCTGCAGTATTATCACAATAGAGTGTGATAATATCTTTACTTCTAGGTAATACATCCAGATCTTGGACGAAGCTTCGCATCCATACTACTTCTTTAGCTGCCTCAGAAGCTACGATATACTAGAACTCTGCTGGAGAATCGGCCACCACACTTTTCATTGAGCTCTTCCAGCTCACTGCACCTCCATTAAAATTGAAGATGTATCCAGTCTACAACTTCATGTCATCTTGATCAGTTTGAAAACTAGCATCAACTTGTCCTCTGATGACTAGTTCCTCATCTCCTCCATATACCAGGAACATATCCTTAGTATGCCTCAGATACTTAAGGATAGACTTGACTACCATCCAATGGCAGTCTCCTGGATCAACTTGATATCAGTCTACCGCACTTAATGCATAAGAAACATCTAGCCTTGTATATAGAATAGCATACAAGACTGACCCAATTGCAGATGCATAAGGTATCCTTGTCATTTTCTTTCTTTCCTCATGTGTCTGAGGACACATTTTCTTGGAAATATGAATTCTATGTGACACTGGAAACAATTGCCTCTTGGATTGTTCCATACTGGATCTCTTCAGTATCTTGTCAATGTATGTACTTTGACTCAGGCCCATCATTCTCTTGGATCTATCATGATGGATCTTGATCCTAAGAATATAAGTTGCCTCGCCCATGTATTTAATGGAGAAGAATTTATCTAACCATGCCTTAACTGACTGTAAGATAGGTACTTCATTTCCAATTGGTAATATTTCATCAACATATACTATCAGAAAAACGACTGCACTTCCACTAAACCTCTTGTAGACACAAGTCTCATATTCATTCTTAACAAAGCCAAATTCTATTACAGCTTCATCAAAACGAATGTTCCATGACCTTGATGCTTTCAATAATCCATTAATGGATTTCTGCAACTTTCATACCTTGTTGGAATCCTTTGGAGTCACAAACCCTTCAGGTTTCATCATGTAGACATCTTCCTAGAGGTTACCGTTAAGGAATGCTGTTTTGAAATCCATTTGTCAAATTTCATAGTCATGGTAAGCGGCAATGGCCAATAATATTCTGATGGATTTCAGCATCGTAACCGGTGAAAAGGTTACATCATAGTCAATTCCTTGACACTATATAAAACCTTTGGCAACACGTTGTTCCATATAGGTGCTGACATTCCCCTCCATGTCTAGTTTCTTCTTGAATATCCATTTATTACCAATAGGCTTTACATAAATTGGAGGATCTACAAAAATCCATAATTGTTTTTGGTACATTGAATCCGTTTTAGAATTCATAGCGTTTTTTCACTTGGAAACGTCTGTGCCTTCAACTTCTTCCTTATAGGTAAGAGGCTCATCAATGTCAACCAATAATGAGTCACCATCATCGGTTACAAGAAAATCATATCATTATGGTTCTCTCACCTCTCTCGTGCTCCTACACATTTCTTGTGTCTCTAGAATAGATTTTTCTTCTATGGGGATTTGTAGAATCTATTCTTGTACCAACTCCTATGTATCTTGATCCCCAACTTCATCGAATTCTATATTGCTCCCACTATCTCTTTTAGATATATGCTCCCTCTCAAGCAATATGGCATGACTTTCCACTATAACCTTTGTGTCGGAGGGGTTTTATAGGAAATATAACCTTTTTTCCTTGGGATATCCTATAAAGATACACTTTGTGCCTCAGGGTGCAAGTTTGTTACCTGAAGAGGCCTTAAAAAATGCTTCGCTACGCCACACATGTAAATTTGATAAAATGGCTTTGCGTCCACTCCATAACTCTTATAGAATACCATTTATCAATTTAGTTGGTACTTGGTTTAGTATGTGTGCTTATGTTTGTAATGAATATCCCCAAAAGGATAATGGGAGACTCGCATGACTCATTATTGATCTCACCATGTCCAACAGGGTGTGTTTCCTCCTTTCACTTACACCATTCCACTAAGGTGTGTAAGGATGAGTGAGTTGAGATAGAATCCCAAACTCCTGTAAGAAATCAATGAAGTCCCGATTAAGATATTATCCTCCTCTATCTAAGAGGAGTTTCTTAATCTTTTTACCAAGCTGGTTCTCAACTTCATTATTGTATTCTTTGAACTGATCAAAAGAATCTAACTTAAACCTCATTAAGTAAATATATCCATATCTACTAAAATCATCAGTAAAAGTTATGAAGTACGAGAACCCACCCCTTGCTTCAACAGGAATTGGTCAACACACATCTGTGTGAACTAATTCTAGAATCTCTTTAGCCCTTTCACTTTCCCACTAAATGGGGATTTGGTCATTTTTCCTTGTAGACTCGCATGACATACACCAAGTGGTTTTAGTTCGAAAGAATATAAATACCCAACTTGATGTAATTTTTTCAAACATTTCTCATTAACATGACCTAGTCGGTGATTCCAAAGCTGGGTGTGTTATGAGTCATGTGGATTAAATTTTTCATTGATTTCCATTACTTGTTTTGTGTAGTCTAACACATAAAGGTCGTTATATAAATGTACCCTACCAAAAAAAATGTTGTCTTTATAAAAGTAGCAACATCCACTTCCAAAAATGAAGATGAATCCATCAGTATCTAATCTGGATACTAAAATAACGTTTTTTGTTACATTGGGTACATAATAACATCCTTTTATAACTAAGACCATCCCAGTAGGTAATGTGAGGTGGTAGTCTCCGACAGCTACAACAGCAAGTCTGGATTCTTTGGCTGCTCATAGATCCATCTCACCTCGCTCAATATTTCTGAATCTACATGGTTCCTATATTTGGATACAGATACGAGCACCACAAGCAGTATCTAATACCCAATTAGTATAAACAGATAGATTGCATTCGATAACAAATGCACCTGAAGCTTCCAATTGCTTCCTTGGTAGGGTGTAGTTTTTCTTCTAGTGGCCCTTCTTGCCACATGCGAAACAAATAGCCTCATGTTCTCTTGTCTCCCCTTTGATCTTCCTTTTCATGGAAGGACTTGAAGAAGCGTTGGGCTTAAATATCTTCTCCTTCCCTTTCCTTTTATTCACTATTATGATAGAAGGATTTTCACAGTTCATGTCTTTGTCTACTTGGCGAATGAGGATAAGAAGATCATATAGATACTTCTCAATTTTGTTCATGTTGAAGTTCACAAAAAAGTTTGAGAATATCTGAGGTAGTGATGCAAGATTGATATCGGTACCCAATTCTTCAGGGATTTTAAACCCTAGAACCTCCAAGCGCTCAATATAGCCAATGAGCTTGACTACATGAGGCATGGCTGGGGAACCTTCTCCAAGCTTGATCTGAAATAGATCCTTGGAGATCTCAAACCTTTCCTGTCTTGATCTCTCCTGATATAGACCACGGAGGTGCTCGAGCATGCTGTAGGAATCCAAGATTTTGCACAACGATTATCTTGTGGGAAAAGAGTTGTGGTTGTGAGGATATTTATAATCGGGTTTGAGGTTGTAGAGTTATGACAATAAATAAATGTGTTATGCGTTTTTTTATTTCATTAACTCTTTTGAAAACCACATGTTGAGTC
This sequence comes from Viscum album, assembly GCA_963277665.1. Lineage (NCBI taxonomy): Eukaryota > Viridiplantae > Streptophyta > Magnoliopsida > Santalales > Viscaceae > Viscum > Viscum album. The sequence continues at coordinate 1,382,011,756 of OY728127.1, forward strand.
ATTATTTCCTTTACATGTTCCCACACTGATTATAATAAATATCATTAAATAAAATGATATTTCCTCAAAATCCCGACTAGAAAAACTACATGGCGTGTAATAATAAATACACGGCATGTACTTTTTTTTCATTGAAAACTACACGGAGTGTACATTCAATGTACATGGAGTGTATATCTTGTTTTCATTTATTCATTTACTTTCCAAAATGAAAACTACACAGCGTGTACATTTAATAATACATGGCATGTACTTGTTTTCAATTTTATTCTTCCTCCAACATTAAAATGATTTAGGCTTTCTTGAATAATTATTAAACCATGTACGGGAATAATATTTATTCTACTTGAGATACTTCAATACACTTAGTGTGTGACCCTCTAGGCCTCTTTCTCATTGGAATTAGGCGGGCTTGCCTAAAGTCCAAGATTACTGTCTAGTAATTGGTCAAGTAACCCAAGAGAAAGAAGTTGACGCCGCATTGACGTATCACCTCATACGTACACTTATTGTGTAATTTAATCCCTTTGTCTCAATATCTCATCAAGAAGGTTTCATGGAAGTGTCATAAACCTATATGCTTGATCTGTTATTCTTTGACTTCCAGAAATAAAATCGTCGTGTCACCATGGCCATGGAACATTTTCGACAGTTCTATTTCAATAAAAGGGCCCAAGATATCTACTTCCATAAATATGGAAGGGAGAAATCCTTCCTCGACTTATCCATTAACAACATGTCATTCGTGAGGCACCCAACGTACCCAAATTCCCAGAAACTCTCTTTGTGACGGTTTTCATCATAAAATCTAAGTGTGTGAGTCATAAAATGAGTTAATGATAATCTTCCAGTCTAAGGACCATTTCACACGCTCGTAGATAGTAATGTCTGATGACACCAAAACATGCGGAATTACTATTGGCAGGTCTGTTCTCATAATCTCCCAACTTGTAGATTACCAAGTGCGAACTCCATGAGAGAGAGTCTCATCTTCTTATGAGTACTCACACATGATGGTCTATATACTATGTGTCCTATCATAGTATGTCATCCAACCACAGAACTTTATTTAAGAATATTTTTATAGCATTTCAAGGTTCTCATCATAGAAGGAATCTTCCATTACCATATCAATACAACAAATGTTTCAGGACATTATTATATTATAGTCATGCAGAACAATGGACAATATATAATAAATGAACATTCATATAATCAAAGTACAAAACAGTTGGTTCACAGGACACCAACCCTTAAACTTAGGTGTACTCTTTATTTTTACCATTAAACCATACTACCCATGTAGATATTTTTTATTGTTTTTTTTTGTGACTCAAGTGTTTTTAAGGAATATAAATGGTTCTCCACTAGTTTATTTTTTTTAATCATCGAGTCAGGTATTTATTTAATTTTTTTATTGTAACTAGTGAATTAAGTTTTTACCTTTTATTCTATTGAATTATTGTTTAATTAGTCCCAAAATCATTACAAATCTGATTAGGATTTATTTATTATTTCCCTAATTTGAGGAATTGGTTTCTTATGGTATATCCAAATATTTTATGGATAAATTGGTTATATATTTTAATATTAGTTTTACTTTCTATCCCTTGTACTTTTGAGGTGTTCCTCTAATGAAAAAAGTGGACCTTGTTTTACTTTTTATTAGTCGTTTCCATTTATTCTTTCTAGTAATGAAAGTTTTATGTTGGGTAGATTATCACACGAAAACCTCTATTTTTCTCACTATTTAATTTATTTATTGGTTTTTCTCTTTGATTTTTCAATTTCTTAGTTATCTAGGAGTTCCATTTGTTTATGTAAACCTTCCATTTAGAACTATTAGTGGCCACAGTTATGACCAAGGTTGTCATATATCAATAATTCTAGTCCATAGGTCTATATTTTTAGACCATAGGCATGTCACATCCATGATGTGGGGAAACATGTATATAACCTGTCCTGGGTGGTGATTCACAAATTATATTTGGGGTAGTCATGTAATGAAATAGGATATCACGCATTTACCATTCTGATTCAAAATTTTGTCACTGCATGATGAATGTGTCATGACCTCAATGTACCAAGAACACACTTTTAATTTTTGTGAAATTATAGATTTTTCATTAATTTAAGTCCCTTTAAAGTCTATTTTCCTCTAATTTAAATTCTCACCCCCCCCCCACAGCGACATTCCCTGTCATTATCCTCCCCATACATAGATGTTTCTAATGGTTTCTTCAATATTTTTTGTCATTTTCTTAAGATGATATAATTTGAATCTCTTCTACTATTCATTTTCCTTTTTCCCCTCCTTATTCTTTCCCTAATAAAGTATTAGTGACCTATGGTTTCTTATAGATAGAATTTAATTGGTGTTTTCTTGGGTTTAGGGTTTTTATGGGTTTTATAAAGGGTTTATTATTGTTTTATGGTGGAGTATCAATGATATTAATGAAAGAAACATGATTGAGGTAAGTTTCTCAATTATTAAACCTTTAAAATTAGTATAATGATTTTATTTACTTTATAATATAATTTACCGTAATTTAATGAATGTTATCATTTATATTAAATGGTTTACCCCATAAGAAATTATTTTCCTATAATTTTACAATAAATTAGAAATGGTTTTCATTGGATTCTCATGGACTGAATATATTTTTCAACTATAATGCACATAAATTATTTTATTAAATGCATGTTTGAATCATTTAAATTAATTCCTTCACTTAGGGAGGTTTGTTAGTCTTTAAAATTTTATTTAAAGGTATAATTCAAGGTTAAGGGTGTGATCAATTCTTAATAGTTTGTTTATGATAATATGATTTTTTAGACTTAATTATGGTTATGTGATTTGTTTTTCATGATTTTTATACCTTGTTTTCTTAAACAATTATTATAAGGACTATTTGGAACCTTCTAAAATGGTTTTTCTGAATATATTGTCCCTCAAGACATTCCCCTTTTTATGTTATGGAAATTTTACATAAATTATAAATATTGAGATGTTAGGTGATGAATTCCCCATATAGGGAAGTGTGTATTGTTTTATTATTCTTGATGAAATGGGATGTTTTTTTGAAAGGTGTTCAGAGGTGGGGGTAAGGTTTATTAGTTTTCTGATATGATTATATTATATAGGATAATTTGTATCAATCAACTATATTCATATATCAAGGTAAGTCATGGGTAACCAGGTGGAAACTCTAGGGACATATAATTTGATAGTGTATGTTCATGATCTGTCTAGTATCCTTGAGTTTTGAATTTTCTCTACTTAAGATATTTTTCTATTGGTTAGGCCAAGTTGGTTAGAACCAAGTTTTAGGGTAGGTTTTTTGACATTTGGTGTTATAGTATCTTTTTATTGATGTTGTTCTGGATGCGTTCTAAATTTTCCCTAGGTAACCTAGGCTCCCATGATTCTAGAAATTTTTTATACCTATGTTTATTATTTGTGATATTTATCTATAGTTTTAATTTTTTTTATTTGCACTTAGAAGAAAATTATTTATATTTATTCCCCTTTTCATTTAATTTATAAAATATTTTTTGAAAATATTTTCTTCCATCATAAAACATTGTCTTTTTTATAAAAAAACCTTATGTGGTTATTTTTAATTTTAAAAGGATATTTGTTCACATATATAAAGGTAGATTTCATTGGTGGGTAACTTGATACTTGTTTCCAAATAAAAATATAAATCTTATTTTTCACATTTATTTCAAACTATTATGAAATAGTTTTTCTCTTAGAGGTTTTTTATTGGATGTGGGGGGGATACCTACTAGGTATATTTTACTCATTCCTATCGTATTATAGGTTTAAAATAGGTTCTATTTTTTGTATTAGATGATCTCTAGATCCGTATTTCATGGTGATGGTTTGTGAAGATTCTTTACTTATGCATAGAGATGGGTATTTTTTATTTTATTTTTAGTTTGGTGTTTGATTCATATGATGTATCAGCCTTATCAACCTTATTTTAATTAGATTAATTTTTCTTGTACTGATCTTTGGAAGTAATTTTAGTCTTATTGTTGAATAATTTTTTTGGTTATGTTTGTTAGATTTTTTTATTATTATAAGTATTTTTTATATTTCATAATCCAATTTTAGTTTCTATTTTTAACTATTTAGTTTATGTGGGTGGTCCTCCAATGCATAGAGTGGTCATTCCATACATTAGGGTGGAAGTCCATTATTTATTATTAACTTGTCAAGAATAAACATACCCAATAGAGTATATATTGATTACTAGTGATAGTTTTCTACCTATGGGGATTGGGAAAGACCTTTGGGCCATGTCATAGGCTAGCACAGGTACTCAAGTCAAGGTTATCCCAGGTTTGTTTGAGAAATGGCTAATGATCTTAACTACATGAGGCCTAGTTGGTGCATCTTCTCTTTGATTTCACAAAAAGAGTTACTGGGATATCTCGCACCACTCTTACTTGTCCTTATAATGATAAAGATCATAGATTTGAGACATTTTAGTGTGTACATACATGTTTTTTTTAACTTAAGAAGCTCACTAAACAAGAATGATAACATGAATCATTGGACATCTAGCACATCATCCAAGTGTCTCAGGTATACAGTGAGCTCTTTCTCACTCACCTACTTGGAAAGATCATTGGAAATAGTGGGATCTAGTATATAAGACTTTTTCTCATGTTGTATTATGATTTGAAATCACAAATACCACTCTTATAAGTTACTATTAGTAAGAATATTATCTTTCTCCAATATTAATTATTGTGATAATGTTGAGGTCATACTATATTCTATTTTCTATAATAAAATAAAATCATGTTTTTACACTATATCTTGATTTCAAAATGTGAAATAATAGTTTTTAATATTGCTATCACATAATTTTATCAAATCCTTATATCACTCACCATTGGATTCCTAATATCACGTTGCAAGGAAATTCTAGTTTCAAGGATCCATGTTTCCATTCTTATAACCTAAATAAGGGACTAATCAATTACTTGAATGTACTAAGGTACGTGTTCTTGCAAACTAAAATAAATCATAGTTCTTTTATCTATTTATTTGACTCCCTAATCTTGAAATATTAGTTTAAAATTTCCTCAAAACTTTCCTATAAGTTTCACTAAGTCTTGAAAGGTAAAATACACTTGATGTTAGCCGGGTTAAATCAACCAAAAACATTCATTAAAATCCTTGATAAATGGAATTTTCCTAACAAGGTCCAAACGAACACATAGATCTATAGTTTCATACTAATTAAAGTAATGGAAGGTATTACTTGGATAATATTTTATTTAAGGTATTTTAATCTTTATGTGTAAATATTATTTATTTTATCCTTTTATTTTTTGTCAATATTTTATGGATTTTACATAATTAATTAACCATGCCATGAAAAAATATTTTATGAATAATCCATTTATTTATTCCATATTTAATGCTTGTTAATTCATTTATTTTATGTTATCAGTAATAAACATGAATATCATAAATAAATCATTAACCATGCACTGGATAGAAATAAAATAAATATGTGTAATGATCATGAACTTTATTGAGTATGTAATAAAAAAACCCTTGAACCAAGGGAAATAATTCCTTTAATCAAGATTGATTGGAGTTGCAACATTCCTACCATTCACCTAGGTATATCCTTGATTAGTTTCACCTCAACTCTATCTTGAACTATCTCCACACACCTAGGATATTATTCATTTACATATGTATACTAACATGAATGAGGTTGCAAAAAGGAAATGTAAACCCATAAATAATAAGAGGGGTGGATGATTCACATATCATTATTTTAATTTAATAATAATAATCACAAAACTCATGAAATAGTAATTGAATTTAAGGAAACCTAAAACTTACGTTGGTCGATCAAGCTCCTGATCATCCATGCATGAAATGAGTATATAGTGAAAACTAACTAGAATTAATTTCATGTCAATTTTTTTTGAGATTAAATTCCCATATTTTATAAATTGATTATCTTATCAAATAATTAAATCATTTACCATAATTTTCCTACCAAACAGTCCTATAGATTCCCATCAACTTTAATTTTAAAAAATTAGATAATTTAACATAATTAAATTTAAATACATATATATCATTTACTAACATGGATCATTGCATGTACCCTTCTGGTCTGTTTTAAATTATGTATCAAATTTATCATGTTATGTATTTAATGATACACAATACATGTTTTCACCTGAAATATATATTATTATACTTTGTATGATCCTTTATATGTGTCATATACATACATGAAATGTAGAATACATGGAATCTCATGATATTATGTGGTCAGTAGTTCTATGAGTCAAGTCGCATGGTCATTATGAAATTTATGGCTACACGGTAGGACATTAGTATATGCATAATATACTATTGGAAATTATTTTGAAGTACATGGAATGAACAATGAAAAAAAATCATGTATTTCCAAAAATAACACATAAATAATTAATTTATGCATTTAATTTTATAAAACAATGTGAAATAACTCGAAGTGTGTTTCATTTGAGAAGACACTATCACAAGGCATGTGCACCAACTAAACATTTTTAAATTTAGTTTTTATTATTTAAATATTTTTTCCTCCCTTTTATTTACATCAAAATGTAATATCCTTCCATGGTGTGTACTCCATATTAATGGGTCTCAGTTACATGATGTGTACATCCTGTTACACACCAGGTAATCTTTTTTATGGTATTCTACACCACACACCTAGGGACTCAATTTTTATTCCACACAATCATTTTTATGTTACAAGATATTTACACCAAACACATTCCATGTAAATACTTCATTATCAAGTTTCTCAACTATTAGACAATACACAATGTGTAAATAATCAATACAGTGTGCTTTGACCACACAGATTTCATGATTATTGTGGGGCCAATCCATATGGAGTTATATTATGTACATGCCAACTTTATGTCATGTAACCCTGGAAATAAAATTTTCACTAATCGATCAAAATGAAATGAGTAATGATGACACATATTGTTCTCCCACAAGATGTGCTAGGCTTTTCATAACTCTTTCTAGTGTAGTGAACATGGGTACAAAATGTGTACTTTTTAGTTACATTCCAACTTATCTATGTTACCTAAGTAGAATCACCATCACCTTTGAAAATGATATTTTAGTGTTATCTATATGTTTGGTGTCAATTATTGGTCATATAAAACTAAATGATCATAATATATTGACATTTCATATTATAGAATGAAAAACATGAAATAAAAAACTAACAAATATACTCATAATTCAAAAATAATAATAAATAATTATAAATTAATATCTAAATACTATATCACTACTTTAAGGTCTTAGGGCATGATATAAATTCTTATACCTATACCTAATAATGGTTTTTGTCAATTTCTTTGGATAATCCCTTAAAACTAGATAAAGGAAACCCTAAAAGATTTTAAGAGAGAATATTTTCACATATAATTTATAATTAGGTTATATAATAAACAATTACCTTTCATTTGAATTATTTCATTATTATTAAATCATTTTACCACTCTTTTCATTCCATCACTATGATGAAGGATTCAAATGTATAATCCCTCAAGCGGTTTCCACACATACTCTATTAATCTTGAGACATCATTGTAGAATATTTGGGTGATATCAAAGATGATTCTAACCACTTCTACCATTTATTGTTGATTTTAATAAGAATATATTTTGAACATGAATGAACCTATATAATTTTATCAGGGTCTTGAGAAGAAGTATGATCTATTCTCTTTGATCTTAAGAGAATTCTTGAGAAAATTATCTCTAGTCTTAAGAGAATTATCTAGAGGGAGATGTTATGTATAATAAATTATTAGTCCTAAAAATGACATAAATCATATAATATACTTAGATAAGAGATTTAGTTATTAAACATTGTAAATTAACCAATTTCTTAACTCTAATTAAACCTCATGTCTAATTATATTATTATTACTATTATTATTATAATTTACTTGATGTATAATAATCTCATGGACATATATAAATATCTTTTATTCCAGACACTTAACTAATCTTTTTAATCCTCCTTAGCATTTATATAACCTTGAATAATAACTATTCATTTATATAAATAAATATCACTATATTATTCAATTAATAAATAACTTTGTGATCAACATAATGTGAACAATTATTAATCCTTGTAAGTTGAGAATAATATTTTTTTTGTATTAAAATAAAATTAAATTTAACTAAGGTTCTAGATAAACTTAGTGAGTGGACCTCTAGGCCTATTTTGCAGTGGAATTCATTTAGTAATCCTATCTTCCAAGATTTTCATCTAGAAACACATCAAGGAACCCATAAATATATTGGTTCCAAGTACAGAAAAAGTTCATATTGGGTATATGACCAACATGAATTTTATCAAATTTAATGAATCATTCCCAATGTACATGATGAGAATTTCATGAACAATGAAATTTTTAAGAAGAATATTGAAAAATATATTTTCACTAGAACCAAGAGAGAATATTTTCAAATAAATTATAATTAATTAAAATCCTATGAAGAAATATTACTACAGTCTTGAGATATTTCAATATTGATGGTGTTGATCATATGAACTTGGTCAGTGTATTAATTTTAAATCATGATGACCCAATGTAGAGCCCATATAGTAGTGATCCACACATACATATTTAATCCTTGAACAATTCCAATGAATCTCCGGGTTCAAGCATGTCCTGTTGATTATATCTTATAGTTTTCTTTGATCACTTCACATTACTTGAGGCCTTAAGAAAACTCCTTTGTAATTCTCATTCTTAAGAGGAATATAGGAGGAAGAATAGGTGGGGAGGTATGTTTTTTAAAATGATTAAACACTTCCAAAAATGCATAGCAGTATATTTATAGAGCACTATCGTGGGCACCCTCAAATTATTAGTGTGATTTTCGGGTACTTAGGTGCAGCAGAGTGGCTGACCAAGGTCGTCTCTCAAAGGAGGAAGTGAATTAAAACAACTTTTTAGAGGTATTCTAGAAACAAAATAAAAGGGAATAAAAACAGTACTTGAAATAATGGTGGTGGTTGTTTATATTTTATAAATTTAGAATTAGTTTGTTGGAAGAAGATTTCATTTTTTTGTTTTTAATTTTGAAATGAAGTTTGATTAAAAAGAAACAACAAGAAGATGTTTTTTAGAAAATATTTTAAAAGGCGTAATAGATATAACTCTACCTCTTCATTCAATTATTAATCATTATCATTTAAATCAATATACACTTAATTATGATCCCTTAATTTGCTAAATCCTGAACCCTATGATAATTAACTTTACCACGAAGATTAAAGTGAATTTAACCTTAGGCTAACTTCGGAACATGCAATCGCAACACCTTGATTTGATTGATGTTCTAAATTTAGCTTATGGTCAGTGGAAAATTAAAGCACATAACACCTCTGTAAATGAGAATTAATTGAGTTTAGGGATTATATTTTAACTCTACAAATTGATCTCGTGTGGTTTTGAATTACCGGTTAAGGTTTCACTCTCACAGTTCACACAATTCCCGACCTCGCGTGTTTTGTGTTAACTATTCAATTGCTTGCTTAGTTTCATTTAAATTAAAAACTCAATTAATTGATCATAATATGTGAATTACAGTAGCTCATTGATTCAAAATAAATTAATGAAGAAGGATAGAGGTCAATCGATTACTAAAAAGAACTACTCTTCCATGGGTTGTGTTGTCATCGTGGAGACGTTTTTCATAGGCAAAGGATTGAAAGGGTAGAACCCAATCTTGTCTACACTATTGATTCCAACCCAATTAAGAAGATTAAGAAAAGAAGAAATTTAAACAAAACATAATAAAAGAGAAGAAATAAAAGAAGAACAAAGAAGTTTATTACATAAACAAAATCATTACAACATGAAGGAGAAGAAGAAGGCTTCGTCGAAGGGATCCTTGCTTCAAGAGATACCCTTATTGAAATGGTTGGATAATTGGAGTGGATCCACTTATCCTCTGCCCTCAACTTCCCAAATCACGTCCCAACCCCTCCAAATGAGAAAAACTCCAATTTATAGAGGGTAGGGGAGGAGAGGTTTCAAGTGGTTTCAAGTGTGAATGTGGAAATTCGGACAAATATTTTATTCCAACTTGCACCGCCCATTTGACCACCAAAACGAGTGAATTGGCTGGCCTTCCAGATGGATCAAATGTGAGGATATGGGTCCTCTATCTCCTCGCCAAATTTGGGCTCAATAAAGGCTCATATGAAGGCGTTATGGCCGAAATACAGAAGCTTTTCTATTCTGGAGAGCCCAGTCCAACTTTGACTTCATGGCCCATTTTCAACAACCAAATTAACTCTTTATCTCTAGTATCCTGAATAAAAGTTTTAGATAATTAAGTTAGGAACACTGTTACAATATGTCAGATTCAAATAATAAATATAAAAATATTTATCTTCGAAATACTACAGTGTACTATAAAGGGTAAAACTGGAATTTTCATCAAATATTCAAATGAATGATCTAATCCCAAATACTTTCTAATTAAACATATTTAACAAAATGTGAGGAAATTATATCATTTATTATCAATGAAATATTCAATAAAATAGTGTTTTATCAACTCCCCCACACTTAACCTTTTGCACTCCTGGGCAAAACCTCATATCAAGTAAACATTAATATCAAATCAAAACCAATTTTAAAACACATATCCTTGAGATCAAATAATTACACCCCAAGAAACAAAAGATATCATGCCTCATAAAAAAACATTATTTCAAGTTCTTCATTTATATCATTCAATATATTTCCAATTTATTTATCCTCCCATTCACAAAACACTTACCTCACTTGAATTTTCTCTCATCACTCAAATATCAATTTTTTTTGCAATGTCTTTCTCATACAAACTCATACAAGGGTCACCATAGGCTTGATAGATTCCTACATCGCTACCTGATGTGAGTCAAGGACATATGTTTATCATGAGGACTTTTCAGGGTTGTTCTGTGGCTTTCGGTTGGTAGGATTAAGATGTGAAAACTCTGAGGCTCAATGAGGAGGGCTTGACTTTTTTGAAGAAAAATTGCATTAATCTAATTTTCACTTAAATATGGTCTTCTCCTCAATCCTCATAGTATCAATTCAGCTCCATAATCATGAAAATTCATGAAAGGTTTACACCATTCATCATTTCATCCTAAAAAATTTCAATCTTCTCAAACATGATTTTATTGAAAGCTCCAGAAAAGGCACAGCTTCGCTTGTCATGAAAGCTCCAGAAAAGGCACAGCTTTCAATATAATGAATTTCTTTAGCAGCAAACACATCTCTTCAGAATTTAATTTTCCACCCAATGTATCACAGAATGTGGTGGCAAAACACAAGACAACTTCCCCCACACTTAAGCTCAACTAGATTATGCAATTTTACTTCAAGAGTTGGTTGGATATGGAAAATTGGCTTGTAATGTGGCTAACCTAACAGGTTGTGCATGGCTTCTAAGGGATAAAAGGATTAAATATTCAAGGTAGGCCATTATAAAAAAAGTATTCTTTGAAATAGGGGCTTTAATACCAAACAAATGCCTCAATCATTTAGACATAAGTACCTCAAACCCTCAAGTTTTGATAGGAATAAATCAAATTATGGTTAAATCAAGCATGGTTTGGTTCTCTCAAGAAGTGAGGTGAATGTAAAGAAAATGAAAATAATGGTTCAGAAGCCTCACAGGAAAGTGATTTCAAATATAAAGATAGTGAGATGTGGCATGGGATTCAAAATTCGGTGTAATTTCCATGAAATTACTAAATATTTGAACTTGAAACAAAGTCATTTCAGCATTCATTTAAGCTTAGTTTCAAGGGGTAAATTGTTTCACTTATTGATATGGATTTAAAAATGGTGATGAGAATCATTTCAGCTCAAAAGTTTCAAAAACACACAGAAAATTGTAAAATAAACACACAAAATTTGAAAAACACACAATTTTTTTTTGGTTTTTTTTTAACAGGAATGAAATTGAAATTACTAAACTAAAATGTTCCATCCCCCACACTTAAAATATTTCATTTTCCTCAATGTGAACCTATGAGATGATATATGCACATGAAATGCAGAATTTTTAAATAGGACAAATAATATAAAAGTGAAAGGGTTAGGAACAGCCTGATGTTCTCAAGTGATGATAGGGTCATGCAGTGTGATAAAATCCACTGCATCAGTAGGAAGTCCCTCAATGTATCTCTTCAAACGTTGCCCATTGACTGTAAAGCTCCTTCCAGTGTCCTATTGTGTGATCTCCACTACACCATAAGGAAAAACATTAGTCACAACATAAGGACCTAACCATCTGGAACGCAACTTACCAGGCATCAGCTTCAGTCGTGAACTGTAGAGAAGGACTTTCTCTCCAACATGAAACTCCCTTTGTTGGATCATTTTATCATGAGCTTCTTTTGATCTTTCCTTGTAGAGCCTTGAGTTCTCATATGATGATAATCTAATCTCCTCAAGCTCTTGAATTTGCAGCTTCCTTTAGATTCCAGCTTGTGCCAAATCCATGTTGCATTTCTTTATATCCCAATAAGCCTGATGCTCAACTTCCACGGGGAGATGACACGATTTCCCAAAAACAATCCGAAATGGGGACATACCAATGGGGGTCTCGTATGCTGTCCTATAAGACCACAATGCATCATCCAAGCGCTTGCTCCAATCCTTTCTATTTGGCTGCACGGTTTTCTCCAAGATTTGTTTCAACTCACGATTTGAAACCTCAGCCTGGCCATTTGTTTGGGGGTGGTATGGTGTTGATGTTTTGTGTGTCACCCCATACTTTCAAAGGAGGGAAGCAAAATTCCTATTGCAAAAGTGTGTCCCTTGGTCACTGATGATGGCCTTTGGTACTCCAAACCTGCATAAAATTTTAGCCTTGACAAAATCCAATACAACATGAGAATCGTCAGTCCTAGTGGCCTTGGCCTCCACCCATTTACTCACATAATCAACAGCAACCAAAATATACAAAAATCCAAATGAACTAGGAAAAGGACCCATAAAAGAAATTCCCCATACATCAAAAATCTCACAGAATAGTATGGGTTGTTGGGGCATCTCATGTCTCTTAGAAATGTTCCCAGTGTGTTGGCAACGAGAGCATGACTTACAAAACACATGGGCATCATGAAATAATTTAGGCCAATATAATCCAGAGTCCAAAACCTTCCTAGCTGTCTGTTGGGGTCCAAATTGTCCACCACAAGCAAGTGTACGATAGAAATGCAAAACAGACTCAAACTCATGATCGGGAACACACCACCTAATGACTTGGTCACTACACATGCTCCATAAGTATGGATCATCCCAAACATAAAATCTTGACTCACTCTTTAATTTTTGGACTTGATGTTTCTTTAAATTTTTAGGGATTTCAGAAGCAACAAGGTAGTTAACTAAATCAGCATACCAAGGATGCATACCTGAGATGGTATAGAGATGCTCATCGGGGAAAGTGTCCCGAAGTGGTACCTGATCCAAGGTGACATCCTCTAGTGTGTGAGTAAGCTTACTCATGTGGTCCGCCACCAAGTTTTCTGACCCCTTTTTTTCCTTTATCTCAATGTCAAACTCTTGAAGAAGGAGCATCCAACGGATAAGTCATGGCTTTGCATCTGGCTTCTTCAGGAGGTACCTCAAAGCTGCATGGTCAGAAAAAACAACTACTTTAGAGCCCAATAAATATGAACGGAATTTATCTAAAGAAAATATGATAGCAAGAAACTCCTTTCCCATGGTTGTGTAGTTTGATTGGGCTGAATCCAATGTCCTTGATGCATAGGAAATCACATGTGAACGTCCTTCCACCCTCTGAGATAAGACAACTCCAACCGCAAAGTTGGAGGTGTCACACATAAACTCAAATGGAAGGTCCCACCGTGGGGGCTGTATGATAGGTGGAGTGGTCAGACACTTCTTTAGATCATCAAAGGAAGTCCTACAATAATCATCAAACACAAAATCAGAATCTTTTTGAAGTAATCGTGACATAGGAAGAGTGATCTTACTAAAATCTTTGATGAAGCGCTGATAAAATCCTGCATGCCCTAGGAAAGATCTAACATCACGCACACATGAAGGATAGGGTATGTAAAGACCCAAATCTTGACGTACATGGACATTACATTACTTTTGAGGAATACTTAGTACATAACAAAAACACACACACAAGGATCGTAATAGTTTAGTGTCTTTGGAAACTCGGAATATAATCTTCTAATCGTGGTGAAAGATCTTCAATATCTCCCATAAAGATCTTACTTTTTATTATACCTAAAACCTTTCTTTATATCCTGGGGAAAAGAAAACATAAAAGGGTGAGCTCAAATGCTTAGTAAGGGTAAACAAAAGAAATATCAATCACATCATATACATAAGCACATAACTTTTGGAAATCTTAACCTGTAAAAGAGAACATAATTTCATAACCTGGGATAACTCATGGCAGTGAAATGTAATCACAATAATCATAACATAAAACATGAAACTTTGTGGCATACACACATAATCATAGAGAATCATTTCTTATTAGTCAAGACTCATTTCCAAGACTATCTTAGTGGACAAAGTCCCTTTCTGAACCAAGTCACCCTCGTTTCAGTCCTGTTTCACTGAACCGGTATAACCTACCATTCCAGCCATTTCTATCTCATGAGATATAAAATCTTTACCCAATGCATTGGAGGGAGATATAGGTCCCACCCATCTCATAATGATACCATTCTTATGTGTGCCACAAAATCATAAATCATACATCATTTCACAACCCAAATAAAAATGGGAATCTTAAACATCATGACATCATAAAACAATTCATATACGATAAAGAAATTCATAAAAATAATTCCATCACAACATAATCAAATAAATTTAATAATAGAGATAAAAACAGAACCCTTTATTATCTTAGATGGAAAATAATTTTGATAAAACACTTGAACTTTATTCTTGAGGAAAATATCCTTTCTACTTCAAAAATACTTTTCCTTTCTTAACATGTCATACCGTTTTAAAATAAAAGAAGTTGATTAAAAATAAACATGAAAACTTATAAAGGAAGATTCTTGGAAATATTGTTTTAAAAATCAATTCATGCCGTATAAGTTAAAAAAACATTCTTCGTACTTTTGTTGGAAAAGTCAAAAAGTACCTCGTACGAAAAACGACAAAAGATTCCTTTCATATCTTTTACTAAAAACTCACCGAAGGGTAAAATTAGATTTAAACAATTGTAGGTGGATGGAAACAATATTACATATTGAGGAAACATGGATGTGGATGATAAAATACACCCCAGTAAATACTAAAGTATAAACAACCTCGGATAAAAATGAGATTGTGATATTTCCCTTACCTTAGGTCTGATATGCTTCGTAAGTGTCTGAAACTCCTGTATAATGATTTAAATAATGTCATTGAATTATTCAAGAATCATACTCATTGTTATGATATCATATATGGTTCACTTATGACTTTATATTACCCGTTCTTTTGTAAATTCTATGTTAAAGAAGCGTTTTGGGTAAAATCGTTTCATTTATCGTAGGTGTTTGGACTTGTTGTTCTTGACATTATTATTACTTATATCATGATTTAATTACTTCCAGAATATAAAACATGATTTATATATCATATATATTCAGTATATATATATATATAATAGATAGATAAATGAAATGAAACACACCGTTCATGGAGACGGTAGTCCGTACATATGCATGAACGTTGTTTTCCTTTCCTTATTATCTTGAATGGAAGTAAGTAGATGACATACATATATACATAAATCCAGTAGCTTTATAATGTCATATATTTCATTATTATTTCTTATATATACTTTATAATCATTCTTAAATTGATAACATGGAGAATGAATCTCATCGCGTCGTGGAGACGGTAGTCCGTACGTACGCACGAGCGATGATATCATTTGCATAATTATTGAATTGAATTGGAGTGGATGATACAATATATCAGAATCAATATGATGTTCTAATAACTATGTATAGTTATTCTTTACACCATTATACCCATCCATGTAAGGTGGTGGTGGAAAATAGATTACACCACGGCGTGGAGACGGTATTCCGTACGTACGCACGCGCGGTGATTTCTTTTTCCGTAGGATGGATAGATGGTGAAATAGGGTTGTTTCATACTTATAATAACATATCAGTATATTAGTGATACTGATTTTATTACTTCATAATGAAACAACCTAATAAGAAGAAGTGGAAGAAGAAATAAAGATGAAAGAATCGATAACGGACATTACCTCTTCTTTGAAGTGCTTCTTTGAGACCTCCTTTTAGGGCACTAAAATGGGTCTTTGAAGAAGACCAGAACCTCTAAGATGTTTCTAGGGAAGTGTAGAAGAGAATTTGGCAGGGTTTGGTCGAGCTTGAAGGCTCAAAGTTGTGTGAGGAAGAGAGGGAGGAGGTTCCCTTTTATAAGGGAGGAGAGGGGCACCTTTGGAATAACTAAAAGAAATTATTTTATTATAAAGTCAAGTTCGGTTTTAAATAGCTCCAAATTGATTTATTTCGAGGATAAGGTGGGGATGGGTCGAAATCATCTCATAAAATATAATTTAGACAAGTTTAGGTTCCTATTTTAACCTTATCATTTATATTTAACATTAAGTTAAATAATTTTACTTTTACCGTGTCTTCTTGTGTTCTTACACTATAAGGTTAATAAACTTACTATAAGAAGCCAAAAGAACCCCAAATTGTTTATTATTAATATATATAACCTTAGCTAAGTCATTTGGCAGAACCTTATATTTTTTGGAATAAAATAACAATTAATAATATAATATTTGTTTTAAAAACTATTTTATGTCAATTTTGACACTATTTTGTAATTGATTTTTTGTGAAAATCATAACAGAATGATAAGTTCGAAAAAAGTTAATTACATCAATACTAACATGTCATATTAGCCTAGAAAATTAGTATAATTCATAAAAAGTCTCAAATTATATTTATTTGGGTATTTATAACATCAATTATGTCAATATTTCATTAATAAGATAATTACTGCATCATCGTTGTGTCATAATTAAATTATTTAATGTCTAAAAATTACAAATAAAATACCATTATGTAGGAAATCTTTTTATATTTCTAATTAATATTTATAGTCGAATTTATCTTAAGTATAACCCCATATTAAAAAAAATTTAGTAAATAAACTTTGATTTTAACTCTTTTAACCCTTCTTTAAATAAATTAATAATAAATGTCCTAATCTAATCCAAGTGGGCCTAAATGGTCATATTTTATTCCTAAGTTTGTTTTTGGTCGAATTACACTTGTCCAATAGAATTAGGACATGTGTTAAGGTAATAATAATATCATTTCTACCCTTAATTACCCTATTTACTTTTAACCGTGGTAAATAAAAGTAAAAAATTACTATTCACCAAAAATTATTTTCATCTCATTGAACCACATTTTACTTACTGACATCAACCGTGTCTCTCGGATTTTTGAAATTCCACTCACAGAAGCGGTAAAATTAAGTTTTATGAAAAATTCAGTTTTTTTTAACTACCACTTAGTGGTTTCACTATTCATCAAAAATTGAAAGTTTTCAGAAAAATACCAAAAATTAGGCCTAAGTTATATTTGATATTATGAACTCAAAAATGATTTCTATTTGACCAAATTCAAAACATATCAGTTGCATTAATTAATTTAAAAATTAATTCCCGTCGTCAAAACAAAAGGCGTGTTTTTAAGAGATAATAACTATCAAAAGATTGACACTTGTTTATAACTGGTTTAAATGTGAAATTACATCCAATGACCAACATTGTATTAAATTGTAAAAATATATTCTAAATATACTTTAAAACCACTAAAATTAATAATTTATCACTATTAATTATTTCGATTGAAAAAGTTTTTTTTAATTAAAATTTAGTAATTTCCACTATTCATCAAAATATGAAAGTTATCCGAAAATTACCAAAATTTCACCCTAAGCTAATTTCGATATTCCGAATCCAAAAATGAAGTCCATTTTGAAAATTAAAATTTACAAAATTTCAAAAAGTGGTTATTACTATTCATAACGGCTAGTTTTAATAATATTCTAATAGCATATCGTTGTTTAGTGAAACTCGGTATTGCGTACTACACACGCTATCGAGGAAGGTCGTGATTGCGTGTAATACAAGGCAAGTCAAGGATGCGTGTTGAGCAATCTCCTTTTGGTGTAGCGTACAACACAAGACATTAATGAAATTAAAAAAAATATTTTTCATAAAATCTTGGGGTGTTACATTCTACCCCCCTTAAAATGAATTTCGCCCTCGAAATTTGTCAGGGTTATAAATGGTTTACTATTCGAAAATTTCTTTGATAGAAACCCACATCTTAAAAAGTAATACCAAAACTAATATTTAAAAACAAAATTATGAAACGTAACGGTTACCCAAATAAACTAATCACTGGGTTTCCACATATGTGAAAATATGGATATGGAAGAAAAATCTAACCATCATCTTCTGATGGAGAGTGGTAGAGAACATGGCTATAGAAAAGCCAACAATAACAAATCCATAAATTTGTGACGATCTAAGGTACCATCTGATTAATCAGATATAAGAGCACTAGGACAACATTTTTGGTTTTCAAGATCGTTTCCCTAAAGTTGAAGAATTTGAATTAGAATAAATACTTACTTTATTTTGGTACAATCTCACTGTTGTTCGTGCCTTGAACAATTTCCACTTCATCTCTTAAATAAATGAAGTTGAATTTGTTATTCGTGAAGTGTTAGCAGATCACGTGATAGGATGACGGGTCATTCCATCTGTCTCAAACAAAAGGTTAGCAAAAGTTATTAAATATACATAAGCCATTCTATAGTGAGACTAATCATATATGGTTCCTAAAATGGACTTATGCTTTATATATCATACTGCTTAATATAATAAAACTAGTTTCTACTAAATAGGGACTTCCTGTAGGCCAGTGGTAGGCGATAAAGGCCAGTCGCACTTCGGTTGTGGGTTCAATTCCCACAGCCTTGTCCGATGCGATGGGTTGTCGCCCGTCCTGTAGGTTGTCCTTTTTCTAAAGCTATATTACTATAACATCCCATCAATAATATCGAAAAACGTTTTATCCTAACTTATGTCCAACATAATCCATTCTAATCTTTAGGCTTATCTAAAATACTTCGGCCCAAGCTCATAGTATAAAGAAAATGACTACTTGAAATGTCACAGAACAATCACGTGAATGCCATCATTTATCCCCCATATATCATAAGATATATCTTGTTGGTAAAATTACAAACATGTGAATACCTTAATCATGTATTCTCTTGAAGAATGAATACCCATTGAACCTTAGTGAAAACATGAATTCAGTTAAAAGTTAACACTTTCCACATACCAAAATCCTCAAAATTCTATATACACAAACCATGATATCACTTAGTCCTTATATCAATCATGAGCTCATGAATACTATCAAACATTTAATTTTCTCCTTATCCATTCATTATGCGCATATCATCTACTTTACAAAAATATCTGAATAACCTTTCATGGATACTGGTACCATTAATCATACACTTTCAAAACTCAAGGAAAGACAACAGTGTAACAATCCTTAGATGTCTCTTTATTCCATAGTACCATGAGATTACTTATATAACATTACACATGATAAACATGTCATCATTCCACTACCTTCTTAAACCATTGACCGAGCTTCAACAATTCTTTCATCTCACATATCATTTGTAGTCTCTTCATTATCATCAACATAAATACTACCCATACGGCCGTACTGATTCTCTTCATGAGACTTTCCCTTAGGGCATTGGTTTTCATAATGCCCGTACATTCCACATTTAAAACATTTAACCATTGTTGATGTCGTAGCAATACCATTATCCTCATCCCTAGTGTTAAATGAACCTTTTAATTTGCACTTACTGGCTTTGTGTCCTTCTTTTCCACACCCAAAGCATCTTCCAGTTCCTTTGAAACATTCTCCTTGATTCCTCTTCCCATATGATTTACATAGGGGAAATTGAACTTTCTTTCCTCTATGATCATCATGAAACTCCATCTTTCTCTTATTAGCCGAGTCAGAAAACTTACCAAATTTTACTTTATTGATCATATTATGAGATTGCTGATTCGGCATAATAATGATGTATAGACCTCCAAATCCCATTTCATTTGGTTGCTCATGAAGAATATCATTCCATTGTCCATCATATCCTCCATTATCGTGAATAATCTTGTTTCTAGCCATTTTCTAAAACCCAAAAAGAATAGTGTGAGAGGAAAAAATCATAATAAAGGGGGAGTAACTTCAATATCTAACATCTTTGGTTTAATCTAATATCGTTACCATAGTTCTAGGACTATATCCTATACGTATACTTATCCTTAGGGGCATCCCTAGACATACCTTAGAAACGTCTCTAGGGATATCACTAACGTTTTCGCATCCTAGTTTCCAAAGGTTGACTAAACCTTTCCTCTGACACCAACTGTAAAGACCCGAAGCTTGACGTACATGGACATTACATTACTTTTTCGGAATACTTAGTACATAACAAAAACACACACACAAGGATCGTAATAGTTTAGTGTCTTTGGAAACTCAGAATATAATCTTCTAATCGTGGTGAAAGATCTTCAACATATCCCATAAAGATCTTCCTTTTTATTATACCTAAAACCTTTCTTTATATCCTGGGGAAAGGAAAACATAAAAGGGTGAGCTCAAATGCTCAGTAAGGGTAAACAAAAGAAATATCAATCACATCATATACATAAGCACATAACTTTTGGAAATATTAACCTGTAAAAGAGATCATAATTTCATAACCTGGGATAACTCATGGCAGTGAAATGAAATCACAATAATCATAACATAAAACATGAAACTTTGTGACATACACACATAATCATAGAGAATCATTTCTTATTAGTCAAGACTCATTGCCAAGACTATCTTAGTGGAAAAAGTCCCTTTCTGAACCGATTCACCCTCATTTCAGTCCTGTTTCACTGAACCGGTATAACCTACAATTCCAGCCATGTCTATCTCATGAGATATAAAATCTTTACCCAATTAATTGGAGGGAGATATAGGTCCCACCCATCTCATAATGATACCATTCTTATGTGTGCCACAAAATCATAAATCATACATCATTTCACAACCCAAATAAAAATGGGAATCTTAAACATCATGACATCATAAAACAATTCATATACGATAAAGGAATTCATAAAAATAATTCCATCACAACATAATCAAATCAATTTAATAATAGGGATAAAAATAGAACCCTTTATTATCTTAGATGGAAAATAATTTTGATAAAACACTTGAACTTTATTCTTGAGGATAATATCCTTTCTACTTCAAAAATACTTTTCCTTTCTTAACATGTCATACCGTTTTAAACTAAAAGAAGTTGATTAAAAATAAACATGAAAACTTGTAAAGGAAGATTCTTGGAAATATTGTTTTAAAAATCCATTCATGCCGTATAAGTTAAAAAAAACATTCTTCGTACTTTTGTCGGAAAAGTCAAAAAGTACCTCGTACGAAAAACGACAAAAGATTCCTTTCATATCTTTTACTAAAAACTCACCGAAGGGTAAAATTGGATTTAAACCATTTTAGGTGGATGGAAACAATATTACATATTGAGTAAACATGGATGTGGATGATAAAATACACCCCAGTAAATACTAAAGTATAAACAACCTCGGATAAAAATGAGATTGTGATTCCCTTACCTTAGGTCCAATATGCTTAGTAAGTGTCCGAACTTACTATATAATGATTTAAATAATGTCATTGAATTATTCCAGAATCATACTCATTGTTATGATATCATATATGGTTCACTTATGACTTTATATTACCCGTTCTTTTGTAAATTCTATGTTAAAGAAGCGTTTTGGGTAAAATCGTTTCATTTATCGTAGGTGTTTGGACTTGTTGTTTTTGACATTATTATTACTTATATCATGATTTACTTACTTCCAGAATATAAAACATGATTTATATATCATATATATTCAGTATATATAAATATATATATATAATAGATAGATAAATGAAATGAAACACACCGTTCATGGATACGGTAGTCCGTACATACGCATGAACGTTGTTTTCCTTTCCTTATTATCTTGAATGGAAGTAAGTAGATGAAATAAATATATACATAAATCCAGTAGCTTTATAATGTCATATATTTCATTATTATTTCTTATATATACTTTATAATCATTCTTAAATGGTTAACATGGAGAATGAATCTCATTGCGTCGTGGAGACGGTAGTCCGTACGTACGCACGAGCGATGATATCATTTCCATAATTATTGAATTGAATTGGAGTGGATGATACAATATATCAGTATCAATATGATGTTCTAATAACTATGTATAGTTATTATTGACACCATTATACCCATCCATGTAAGGTGGTGGTGGAAAATAGATTACACCACGGCGTGGAGACGGTATTCTGTACTTACGCACGCGCGGTGATTTCTTTTTCTGTAGGATGGATAGATGGTGAAATAGGGTTGTTTCATACTTATAATAACATATCAGTATATGAGTGATACTGATTTTATTACTTCGTAATGAAACAACCTAAGAAGAAGAAGTGGAAGAAGAAATAAAGATGAAAGAATCGGTAACGGACATTACCTCTTCTTTGAAGTGCTTCTTTGAGACCTCCTTTTAGGGCACTAAAATGGGTCTTTGAATAAGACCAGAACCTCTAGGATGTTTCTAGGGAAGTGTAGAAGAGAATTTGGCAGGGGTTGGCCGAGCTTGAAGGCTCAAAGTTGTGTGAGGAAGAGAGGGAGGAGGTTCCCTTTTATAAGGGAGGAGAGGGGCACCTTTGGAATAACTAAAAAAAATTATTTTATTATAAAGTCAAGTTCGGTTTTAAATAGCTCCAAATTGATTTATTTCGAGGCTAAGGTGGGGATTTTTCGAAATCCTCTCATCCAATAGTATTTAGACAAGTTTAGGATCTTATTTTAACCTTATCATTTAGATTTAACATTAAGTTAAATAATTTTACTTTTACCGTGTCTTCTTGTGTTCTTACACTATAAGGTTAATAAACTTACTATAAGAAGCCAAACAAACCCCAAATTGTTTATTATTAATATATATAACCTTATCTAAGTCATTTGGCTGAAACTTAGATTTTTAGGAATAAAATAACAATTAATAATATAATATTTTTTTTAAAAACTATTTTATGTCAATTTTGACACTATTTAGTAATTGATTTTTGTGAAAATCATAACAGAATGATAAGTTCTAAAAAAGTTAAATACATCAATACTAACATGTCATATTAACCTATAAAATTATTGGAATTCATAAAAAGTCTCAAATTATATTTATTTGGGTATTTATAACATCAATTATGTCAATATTTCAGTAATAAGATAATTACTGCATCATCATTGTGTCATAATTAAATTATTTAATGTCTAAAAATTACAAATAAAATACCATTATGTAGGAAATATTTTTATCTTTCTAATGAATATTTATAGTCGAATTTATCTTAAGTATAACCCCATATTAAAAATGTTTTAGTAAATAAACTTTGATTTTAACTCTTTTAACCCTTCTTTAAATAAATTAATAATAAATGTCCTAATCTAATCCAAATGGGCATAAATGGTCATATTTTATTCCTATGTTTGTTTTTGGTCTAATTACACTTGTCCAATAGAATTAGGACATGTGTTAGGGTAATAATAATATCATTTCTACCCTTAATTACCCTATTTACTTTTAACGGTGGTAAATAAAAGTAAAAAGTTACTATTCTCCAAAAATTATTTTCATCTCATTGAACAACATTTTACTTACTGACATCAACCGTGTCTCTCGGATTTTTGAAATTCCACTCACAGAAGCGGTAAAATTAAGTTTTATGAAAAATTCAGTTTTTTTTTAACTACCACTTAGTGGTTTCACTATTCATCAAAAATTGAAAGTTTTCAGAAAAATACCAAAAATTAGGCCTAAGCTATATTTGATATTATGAACTCAAAATTGATTTATATTTTACCAAATTCAAAACATATCAGTTGCATTAATTAATTTAAAAATTAATTCCCGTCGTCAAAACAAAAGGCATGTTTTTAAGAGATAATAACTATCAAAATATTGACACTTGTTTATAACTGGTTTAAATGTGAAATTACATCCAATGACCAACATTGTATTAAATTGTAAAAATATATTCTAAATATACTTTAAACCCACTAAAATTAATAATTTATCACTATTAATTATTTCAATTGAAAAAGTTGTTTTTAATTAAAATTTAGTAATTTCCACTATTCATCAAAATATGAAAGTTATCCGAAAATTACCAGAATTTCACCCTAAGCTAATTTCAATATTCCGAATCCAAAAATGAAGTCCATTTTGAAAATTAAAATTTACAAAATTTCAAAAAGTGGTTATTACTATTCATAACGGCTAGTTTTAATAATATTCTAATAGCATATCGTTGTTTAGTGAAACTCGGTATTGCCTACTACACACGCTATCGAGGAAGGTCACGATTGCGTGTAATACAAGGCAAGTCAAGGATGCGTGTTGAGCAAGCTCCTTTTGGTGTAGCGTACAACACAAGACATTAATGAAATTAAAAAGAATATTTTTCATAAAATCTCGGGGTGTTATAGGGTAAGGATGAAATAATGTCTACCTTAGATCTATCAACCTCTATCCCATGTTTTGACACTACATGCCCTAATACAATTCCATGCTCTACCATAAAATGACACTTTTCAAAGTTCAGGACCAGATTATTCTCAATACAAGGATTCAACATGTAACGCCCCGACCCTAGTTACCTAGAGTCGGTGCATTATTACATAACATTGGCATGATCACAAGAAAGATCAAATCTCGAAATACCGATTGGTTTAGTAGCCTTGGAAACACTATATATATTCATAAGTTTTACATTACATCATAAAATGAAAAAATACTACAACAACATAATGTCTCCATAATCCACACTCATATCCCCACATAACATCCCTGTAGGTCATTCATAATTTACTACTTCACTTCCTGGGAAAAATAAAACATAGAAAAGGGGTGAGCTCAAATGCCCAGTAAGGATAACAATATAGCGGAAACTTTCATAAATAAGAATAAACATTTAAGGCAATGTATAACTAAAACAAAATCCTTTCAAACATGAACTTTCAACATGGTATGGCATAAATAAAATGAAATAATTCCATTTACTTATTCACATGGATATTCTACTAATCGAATAATCACATGCAAAAATCAATAACCACTTTCATAATGTTGGAATGCATACTGCCAGACTATCATAACCACATAGTCAAGGCCTCGTGCTAAGACTACAAATAAGATTTTGTCAAGGCCTTGTGCCAAGACACTAGTTTGTCTCATGAGACCTACCGATGCATCGAGGAGCTATAGCGGGCTCCACCCGTCACATATTAAGTCCAATGCATTCCCATATGAAAAGGTTTAAACATAACATAAACATTCGTATTAAAACTAGCATACGAAATGTCAATACTTTCACCATAAACTATGAATGGTATAAAAATAGCACATCCACAGTCAAACATATCACAAAACCGTCAATACAATATAGAAGTTTTGTATCATAATAAATCAACTTCAAATAATCTTAAAATCCATCAAAGGATGTTGACATAGATGAAATCAAAATTCTTTTTAAAGAAATATCTCCTTTTATTTTGAAATCATTTAAGATCCATATAAAATAAAACATTTTCTTTGAAAATATTCTTATAATCTTATAAGGGAAGCTTTGAAGATTTTATAACGGCGGAAAATAGCCGCACCCGCCGTATAAGTTAAAAAAACATTCTTACCATAATTCTGTCGAAAAGGTTAAAAAGGACCTTGTTTTGAAAACGACGGAAAGATTCCTTTATAAACCTCTTATAAAAAGTCAAAAAAGGGTATAAATGACTTTAACCCATATTCTTTTAAATACTAAATATGTTTTTAAATACATTTCGAAGAAACATGGATGTGGATGATAAAGAAATCCGAGTAGATTATTACGTATAAACAACCTCGGATAATGAAGAGATTGTGAAATAACCCTTACCTTGTACTTTTCCTTGGTTGGGGTAGGTTAACCGCCTATATAATGGTGAAATAATTGTTATTAAATTATACAATAATCATATACATTAATATGATATCATATATGATCTTTTAATATTGATTTGATAATAATATCTTAGTATTATCGTTGTTTCAGGTGTTAACTTACTTGTTTTCTTTTATATGTTTTGTTACGTAAGAAATGTTTGTAAAGGATAGGTTTTATATTAGAATTATATAAAGTCCTTAAACATCATTTTTAAATCATCAAATGATAATTATACTTGAATGGATACGATGGAGAATGAATCTCATCGCGTTCGTGGAGACGGTAGTCCGTACGTACGCACGAGCGACAATATCATTCTTTTGATATTAAAATAATATATAAATGGATGGTATATCATATATAAAGAATCATTAACATGTTATATTTATTATTTACATGAGTTACACATCATTATTATACCCATCCAAATAATATTATATTGAATAACAATTACACCACGACGTGGAGACGGTAAGCCGTACGTACGCACGTATGGTGACATGTTATTCAAAGGGTGGATAGAATACTGAATATGGTTGTACCATATTTATAATAACATCACAGTATATATATGATACTGGATTTATTATTTTATAATGGTAACAACAAAGTAAGAAGAAGTGGAAGAATAAATGAACTTAGAAAAGGGTGGTGAAATCATTACCTCTTCTTCGGGTTCTTCCTTTTGATTTGATCAAAAGGGATCCTTAGGTTGGCTTTCTGATCAAAATAAGGCCCCTAGGTTGTAGTGAGGGAAGTTGGGAGAGTATTTGGGTAGAGTTTGGCCGAACCAAAAGGCTTTGAAGGTGTGAATAAATGAGAAGGAGGAGTTCCTTTTTATAAGAGGGGTGAGGGGCACCTTTGGAAAAGATAGAAATATTAATTTATAATAAATTCATATTCGGTTTCTAATGGATCCAAAGTTGATTATTAAACGGTTAAGGTGGGGATGGGTCGAAAAAAACTCAACCAATTGAATTTAGACAGGTTTGGGTACTTATATTAACCTTATCTTTAAGTATTAACTCTAAGTTAATTAGTTTCACTTTTACAATGTCTCTTTGTATTTTTATATAATATGGTTAATAAACTTACTATATACATCCAAGAGACCCCCAAGTGGTCCATTAATGATGAACCTATCATGATATAAGTCTCTTGGCCGAACCTTATATTTTTAGGAATTTAATATCAATTAATAATATAATATTTGTTTTAAGAACTCTTTTATGTCAATTTTGACACTATTCAATAGTTGATTTTTGTGAAACTCATAACAGATTTATTACTTAGAACAAATTCAATTAAATCAATCCTAATATATCATATTATCCTAGAAAATTAGTTTAATTCATTAAAAGTTTCATATTATATTTATTTGGGTATTTATAATATCAATTATTTTAATTTTTCACTATTATAGTAATTACTGCATCATCATTGTGTCATAAATAAAATAAATTATTTAATGTCTAAAAATTATAAATAAAATATCATTATTTAGGAAATCTTTTTATCTTTCTAATTAATATTTATAATCTAAAATCCAACATACATAACCCTATTTAACAATTGTTTTTCTAAAAGATATATGCTTGTGTCATTTTTGTATTCATTTTAACTTAATTAAAATAAAGTGTCATTATCACTTACAAGTGGATCCATGGGGTCCCAAAATCGACACAAAGATGCCCATGGTCGACCATGTATCAACCAATAGGGTTAAGACACGTTTTAGGGTAATTTAGTATTATTATAATATTATTTTTTAACCCTTATTTACCGGATTTACCTTTAACCATGGTAAATAAAATATTTACCGCAGTAATTATTCAAAATTTCTGAAAATAAAAGTTACCTATTTATACAATTTGAACATCCTGATTCCAAATATGGAATCCATTTTCCTAAATTCAAAACACAGAAGTGGCAGAAATTAATTTAAAATTAATTCCCGCTGTCAAAACAAAAAGCGTGTTTTTAAGAGATAATAACTATCAAAAGATTGACACTTGTTTATGTTCGGTTTAATTATAAAATTATGTCCAATGACCAAAATTATATTAAATGGTAAAAATATATTCTAAATATACTTTAAAACTACTAAAATTCATAATTTATCAATATTAATTATTTTGATTAAAAAAGTTGTTTTTAATTAAAATTTAGTAATTTTCACTATTCATCAAAATATGAAAGTTATCCGAAAAGTACCAAAATTTCACCTTAGGATAAATTAGATATTCCGAATCCAAAAATAAAGTCCATTTTGAAATATAAAATATATATAATTTTAAAAATTAGGTATTACTATTCATAACGGCTAGTTTGATTGGTTGTTAGAATTCGGTGTTGCGTACAACACACGCTATCGCATTAATCAAAGAGAAGCGTACCGTAGAAGCTTGGGGTGTTACATTCTCCCCTCCTTCAAATAATTTCGTCCTAGAAATTTCTAGAATACTACCGCATGAAAAGACTCGGGTGGTTCTTCATCATAAGTTCCTCGGGTTCCCACGTTTCCTCTTCCATCTTATGGTTTCTCCACAAAACTTTTACCAGACGCGTCGTCCGGTTTCTTAGTACTTGTTCTCTCGTATCAAGAATCCTGACGGGCTCTTCACAATAGGAAAGATCGGGTTCCAGTTCTAATTCCTCATAGGTGAGTACATGCGTTGGGTCAGGCATGTATTTCCTCAACAGAGATATGTGGAACACATCGTGAACTTTGGAGAGACTTGGCGGCATTGCCAATCGGTAAGCTACAGCCCCAATTCGTTCTAGAATTTCGAAAGCTCTGATGTACCTGGGACTCAATTTACCTTTCTTACCAAAACGTATGACTCCCTTCCATGGAGATACCTTCAGGAAAACATGATCACCGACTTGAAATTCCAAATCCTTCCTTCGATTATCGGCATAGCTCTTCTGCCTACTTTGAGCTGCTTTGATGTGATTTTGGATTACTTTCACATTTTCCACCGTTTCCTCCACCAGTTCTGGGCCTACAAGTTTTCTTTCACCAACGTCATCCCAACAGGTTGGTGTACGACATCTCTTTCCGTATAACTCTTCATATGGTGCCATCTGAATACTCGAATGGAAGCTATTGTTATAGGAAAATTCTACCAGAGGTAAATATTGATCCCACATACCCTGAAAGTCAAGTGAGAAAGATCTCAACATGTATTCTAAGGTTTGAATAGTCTGTTCTGATTGTCCGTCTGTCTGAGGGTGGTAAGCAGTGCTCAAATGAAGTTCAGTATCCAGGGATTTCTGAAGACTTTTCCAAAATCTTGAAGTAAAACGGGGATCACGATCAGAAACAATTGATAAGGGTACTCCATGAAGTCTCACAACTTCATTAATATATAGTCTTGCTAGAAGTTCCAGGGGTAGATCTTCTCTTATAGCAAGAAAATGTGCTGACTTGGTAAGACGATCAACAATAACCCATATTGCATCATTCCTTCTAGGAGTCTTTGGTAGCCCCATGACAAAGTCCATCGTAATATTGTCCCATTTCCACTCCGGTATGGGAAGAGGTTGCATGACTCCTCCAGGCTGTTGCCTTCCAGCTTTCACTTGTTGACAAACCATACATCTTGACACAAAATCAGCAATCTCCCTCTTCATGTTGTCCCACCAAAAATGTTCCTTCAAATCTCTATACATTTTGGTGCTCCCAGGGTATATAGAGAAATTGGAACTATGAGCATCATCCAGCAATTCCCTTTTTAGATCAGGTATATCGGGAACACAAAGTCTCTTCCCAAATTTCAAAATTCCATCTTCATACACAAAGTCTCTCAATCTCCCATCATTCACAGCTTTAATCTTCTTTTGGAATTCTTCATCATTGGTCTGAGAACTCTTAATCCTTTCTAGTAAATATGGTTTGGCAACCATTTGAAAAAGCATTGATGTTTCACCTTCCCTGGTTATTCCCATGTCCATCTTCACTAGATCCATGAAAATTGGATCCCTTTCAATTCTCATATTGTTCAAAACTCCATGGTCTTTTCTACTCAAAGCATCTGCCACCTTGTTTGCCTTCCTCGGGTGGTAGTGTATCGTACAATCATAATCCTTGAGTAATTAAAGCCATCTCCTTTGCCTCATGTTGAGTTCTTTTTGTGAGAAAATATACTTCAAACTCTTGTGATCAGTATAAATCTCACATTTTTCACCATAGAGGTAGTGCCTCCATATCTTCAAAGCAAAGATCACAGCTGCTAACTCGAGATCATGAGTAGGATAGTTTTGTTCATGAATTTTCAACTGTCGTGATGCATAGGCAATAACTCTATCATTCTATATAAGGACACAACCAAGTCCTTTCTTCGATGCATCACTATAAATAACGAACCCATCATTCCCCGATGGTAGAGTCAATATAGGAGAATTGACTAATCTTCTCTTCAGTTCTTCGAAACATTCTTCACACTCTTTTTTCCAAACAAATTTAACCCTTTTACATGTGAGCTTCGTTAATGGGTTAGCCAATCGGGCAAAATTCTGGACGAAACGTCGATAATAACCTGCCAAACCAATAAAACTACGTACCTCAGTTATACTCGTAGGTGCTGGACATTCTTGGATTGCCTTGGTCATAGAAGGATCAACAGAGATTCCATCTTTAGAGACAATATGGTCAAGAAAAGAAATCTCCTGAAGCCAGAATTCACACTTGCTAAAATTCCCATATAATTCATGCCTCCTCAGAGTCTTCAAGATAATGCGCAAGTGATTTTCATGATCTTCGTAGGTTTTGGAGTATACCAAGATATCATCAATAAATACCACCAAAAATTCATCGAGATACTCCTTGAAAACTCTATTCATCAGATCCATGAATACAGAGGGTGCATTAGTCAATCCAAAAGGCATTATAGTAAACTCGTAATGCCCGTACCTGGTTCGAAATGCTGTCTTCGGAATGTCTTCCTTCTTTACACACAACTGATGGTATCCAGATCGAAGGTCAATCTTTGAAAAGTATTGAGCTCCATGTAGTTGGTCAAATAAATCATCAATGCGAGGTAGGGGATACTTGTTCTTTATCGTTATAGCATTGATCTCCCTGTAGTCGATACATAACCTCATAGATCCATCTTTCTTTTTAACAAAAAGAACAGGGGCTCCCCATGGAGAAACACTAGGGCGAATAAATCCCTTATTACTCAATTCCTCTAGTTGTTTCTTTAGTTCAACTAACTCTACAGTGGCCATTCTATAAGGGTCTTCGATATAGGCCTTGATCCAGGAATTAAATCAATGGAAAACTCAACTTCTCGTTCTGGAGGATGTCCAGGTAAATCTTCCGGAAATACATCTACAAATTCTTTCACAACAGGTACATCCTCTATTTGAACATTCATTTCCTCACCGACAGTTATTTCATTCTATTCCTCCCCAATAATTGAATTAAGTTGAGCTACTGGGGGTGGATCTAAATAAGAATTAGGTGGTGACGATTCTGCTCTAAAAATAAGGTGTTCCTTATCATTATCATCAAGAATCGTAACCTCTTTCTTCTTAAAATAAATCTTCGCATCATAGTCCGAAAGCCAGTCCATACCAAGGATTATATCAAAATCAATCATAGGTATGACGATGAGATCATCAGATAAAGAAAATTTATGTGCTCTAATGGGGACTGATTCACAAAACTTTGTTGCAATGATACTTCCCTTAGGAGTTTTAACTGACAACTCCCTTATTAAATCAAATTGGAAATATCTAATTTTCTTAGCAAATTGGGAAGATATGAAACAATGTGACGATCCAGAGTCAAATAATGCATTTTCTAAACTTGAGGAAACCATTAAATTATCTGCCACCACGTCTTTCGGAACTTCTACCTCAGCAGTAGTGATAGCATAAGCCTGGCCTTGATCCCTTGGCCTTTTCTGAGGTAATTTCTCCTGACGCTTAGGACATGCATTTGCATAATGCCCCATCTCCCTGCAATTGTAGCATTGAACGTTGGTAGCTTCCTTCTTCCCCTTGCAATCACGAGCTTGGTGGCCTTTTTCACCACACTTGTAACAGACTCCCATTCCCTTCAAGCAAGTACCAGGATGTTTCTTCCCGCATTTACCACAAGATGGATATTCAACCTTTCCCTTCTTCCCCTTATTTCCATTCCCAGATTGATCAGCAGGTCTCTTCTTCTCTTGCTTTGCTTTAAAGTCATAAGACTTAGAGAATTCCTTTTCGGTCTTGATAGCACATGAGACAATGTCTTCGTACAATGAAAAGGATTGTGAGACTAATGCTCGACGTAGAAATGGTTTTAACCCATCAAAGAAATGATCAATCTTACTTCTTGGGTTGTGAATATAATCTCCAGCATACCTCTCTAACCTTGTAAAGTTATCCTCATACTTTGTGACATTCTCATCCTCCTTTTGTCTCAGACTCAGAAATTGCCTTTCCATATCTGTTCGATGGTCGCGAGGAAATTATTTTTCTAAAAACAGATCTTTGAACTCCCTCCATTCCATATTTGATACTTCATCATCTTCCTTCATGTTTTGAATTAATGACCACCATTGATCAGCATCTCCAGTGAGGCGGTAAACTGCCATGATAACTTTTTCCCTTTCATTACTCCCCAAAGCCTGAAATATTTTCTCTAGGGAAAATATCCATTGCTCAGCTGCTAAGGGATTTGTACTCCCATTGAAAGTTGGTGGTTTTTTCCTCATTGAATCGATCTAACATTGATCCTCCATGCTGCGGATCAGGGTTCTCCATACGGGTAAGGTTATTATTCATAACCTGAGTAAGTTGTCCCAGTATGGTGATTAGCTGATCGGCACCAGTTGCATCACCAGCCCCACTATAATTATCTTGAGCAGGAGGGAAATCCCTACATGGAGTGCGTGCATTGATACGGTTTCCATTTCTTCCACTAGGAGCCATTTCTAAACAATGGCATAAACTAGATCAGTTTATGAATCAAAATACATAATCCCATACTTATAAAACACTTAACAAAAATTGAACTATTTATGGATATAATCCATAATCATAAGAAAGTTTTCTTTGAGGAAGTATATACTCATAATCCCTTCAAAATGATTTGTAAAGAAAATGAGAGTTATCCTAAGCATATCCCCCGGGAGTGTCGTAACCAAGAGTGCAGCAAGGCCCGTTGTCGTGCACCAGTTCCCGTTCGAGTCTAGCTCAAAGCGGTGTTTTCGGGTTTTACCCCTAGGTACATCTATGCCAGAGCCGCCTCTACCTGCTCGTATCCAGACAGGGATGTATTGCTCGGAAAACTCACAAAATCTCTACAATACCAAAATTCTAGGAAGTTCTTCTATACTAATCCTCAAAGTTCATCTTAGGTCTACGTGCTCTAATCAGAGTTTATCTAAATCTAGCTTCCAAGGTTTGTACTAAACTTCCTCTGATACCAACTGTAACGCCCCGACCCTAGTTACCCAGAGTCGGTGCATTATTACATAACATTGGCATGATCACAAGAAAGATCAAATCTCGAAAGACTGATTGGTTTAGTAGCCTTGGAAACACTAGATATATTCATAAGTTTTACATTACATCATAAAATGAAAAACTACTACAACAACATAATGTCTCCATAATCCACACTCATATCCCCACATAACATCCCTGCAGGTCATTCATAATTTACTACTTCCCTTCCTGGGAAAAATAAAACATAGAAAAGGGGTGAGCTCAAATGCCCAGTAAGGATAACAATATAGCGGAAACTTTCATAAATAAGAATAAACATTTAAGGCAATGTATAACTAAAACAAAAGCCTTTCAAACAGAACTTTCAACATGGTATGGCATAAATAAAATGAAATAATTCCATTTACTTATTCACATGGATATTCTACTAATCGAATAATCACATGAAAAAATCAATAACCACTTTCATAATGTTGGAATGCATAATGCCAGACTATCATAACCACATAGTCAAGGCCTCGTGCCAAGACTACAAATAAGATTTTGTCAAGGCCTTGTGCCAAGACACTAGTTTGTCTCATGAGACCTACTGATGCATCGAGGAGCTATAGCAGGCTCCACCCGTCACATATTAAGTCCAATGCATTCCCATATGAAAAGGTTTAAACATAACATAAACATTCGTATTAAAACTAGCATACGAAATGTCAATACTTTCACCATAAACTATGAATGGTATAAAAATAGCACATCCACAGTCAAACATATCACAAAACCTTCAATACAATATAGAAGTTTTGTATCATAATAAATCAACTTCAAATAATCTTAAAATCCATCAAAGGATGTTGACATAGATGAAATCAAAATTCTTTTTAAAGAAATATCTCCTTTTATTTTGAAATCATTTAAGATCTATATAAAATAAAACATTTTCTTTGAAAATATTCTTATAAGCTTGTAAGGGAAGCTTTGAATATTTTATAACGGCGGAAAATAGCCGCACCCGCCGTATAAGTTAAAAAACATTCTTACCATAATTCTGTCGAAAAGGTTAAAAAGGACCTTGTTTTGAAAACGACGGAAATATTCCTTTATAAACCTCTTATAAAAAGTCAAAAAAGGGTATAAATGACTTTAACCCATATTCTTGTAAATACTAAATATGTTTTTAAATACATTTCGAAGAAACATGGATGTGGATGATAAAGAAATCCCAGTAGATTATTACGTATAAACAACCTCGGATAATGAAGAGATTGTGAAATAACCCTTACCTTGTAATTTTCCTTGGTTGGGGTAGGTTAACCTCCTGTATAATGGTGAAATAATTGTTATTAAATTATACAATAATCATATACATTAATATGATATCATATATGATCTTTTAATATTGATTTGATAATAATATCTTAGTATTATCGTTGTTTCGGGTGTTAACTTACTTGTTTTCTTTTATATGTTTTATTACGTAAGACATGTTTGTAAAGGATAGGTTTTATATTAGAATTATATAAAGTCCTTAAACATCATTTTTAAATCAGCAAATGATAATTATACTTGAATGGATACGATGGAGAATGAATCTCATCGCGTTCGTGGAGACGGTAGTCCGTACGTACGCACGAGCGACAATATCATTATTTTGATATTAAAATAATATATAAATGGATGGTATATCATATATAAAGAATCATTAACATGTTATATTTATTATTTACATGAGTTACACATCATTATTATACCCATCCAAATAATATTATATTGAATAACAATTACACCACGACGTGGAGACGGTAAGCCGTACGTACGCACGTATGGTGACATGTTATTCAAAGGGTGGATAGAATACTGAATATGGTTGTACCATATTTATAATAACATCACAGTATATATATGATACTGGATTTATTATTTTAGAATGGTAACAACAAAGGAAGAAGAAGTGGAAGAACAAATGAACTTAGAAAAGGGTGGTGAAATCATTACCTCTTCTTCGGGTTCTTCCTTTTGATTTGATCAAAAGGGCTCCTTAGGTTGGCTTTCTGATCAAACTAAGGCCCCTAGGTTGTATTGAGGGAATTTGGGAGAGTATTTGGGCAGATTTTGGCCGAACCAAAAGGCTTTGAAGGTGTGAAGAAATGAGAAGGAGGAGTGCCCTTTTATAAGAGGGGTGAGGGGCACCTTTGGAAAAGCTAGAAATATTAATTTATAATAAATTCATATTCTGTTTATAATGGATCCAAAGTTGATTATTAAAAGGTTAAGGTGGGGATGGGTCGAAAAAAACTCAACCAATAGAATTTAGACAGGTTTGGGTACTTATATTAACCTTATCTTTAAGTATTAACTCTAAGTTAATTAGTTTCACTTTTACAATGTCTCTTTGTATTTTTATATAATATGGTTAATAAACTTACTATATACATCCAAGAGACCCCCAAGTGGTCCATTAATGATTAACCTATCATGATATAAGTCTCTTGGCCGAACCTTATATTTTTAGGAATTTAATATCAATTAATAATATAATATTTCTTTTAAGAACTCTTTTATGTCAATTTTGACACTATTCAATAGTTGATTTTTGTGAAACTCATAACAGATTGATTAATTATAAAAAAGTCAATTAAATCAATCCTAATATATCATATTATCCTAGAAAATTAGTTTAATTCATTAAAAGTTTCATATTATATTTATTTGGGTATTTATAATATCAATTATTTTAATTTTTCTCTATTATAGTAATTACTGCATCATCATTGTGTCATAAATAAAATAAATTATTTAATGTCTAAAAATTATAAATAAAATATAATTATGTAGGAAATCTTTTTATATTTCTAATGAATATTTATAATCTAAAATCCAACATATATAACCCTATGTAATAATTTTTTTGCGAAAAGATATATGCTTGGGTCATTTTTGTATTCATTTTAACTTAATTAAAATAAAGTGTCATTATCACTTACAAGTGGATCCATGGGGTCCCAAAATCGACCCAAAGATGCCCATGGTCGACCACGTATCAACCAATAGGGTTAAGACACGTTTTAGGGTAATTTAGTATTATTATAATATTATTTTTTAACCCTTATTTACCGGATTTACCCTTAACCATGGTAAATAAAATATTTACCGCAGTAATTATTCAAAATGTCTAAAAATAAAAGTTACCTATTTACACAATTTGAACATCCTGATTCCAAATATGGAATCCATTTTCCTAAATTCAAAACACATAAGTGGCAGAAATTAATTTAAAATTAATTCCCGCTGTCAAAACAAAAAGCGTGTTTTTAAGAGATAATAACTATCAAAAGATTGACACTTGTTTATGTTCGGTTTAATTATAAAATTATGTCCAATGACCAACATTATATTAAATGGTAAAAATATATTCTAAATATACTTTAAAACTACTAAAATTCATAATTTATCACTATTAATTATTTTGATTAAAAAAGTTGTTTTTAATTAAAATTTAGTAATTTTCACTATTCATCAAAATATGAAAGTTATCCGAAAAGTACCAAAATTTCACCTTAGGCTAAATTAGATATTCCGAATCCAAAAATGAAGTCCATTTTGAAATATAAAATATATATAATTTTAAAAAGTAGGTATTACTATTCATAACGGCTAGTTTGATTGGTTGTTAGAACCCGGTGTTGCGTACAACACACGCTATCGCATTATTCAAAGAGAAGCATACCGTAGAAGCTTGGGGTGTTACACAAAACCTTTCCCAAACTACTTATCCATTCATCAAATGAAGACCCATACACTGTAAAATCATCCATAAATACCTCCATGCAGGTCTAAATAAAATCAGAAAAAATACTCACCATACATCTCTGGAAGGTACCTGGGGCGTTGCAAAGTCCAAATGGCATCCTCCGGTAGGAAAATGTGCCAAAGGGATAGGTGAATGTATTCTTCTCCTGATCCTATGGAGCTATAGGAACCTGAAAATATCCAGAAAATCTATCCAAGAAACAATAGTGTGTTTTCCCAGCTAGTCTCTCGAGCATTTGATCAATAAATGGGAGGGGGAAATGGTCCTTGTGAGTGGTCTGATTTAGTTTCCTATAATCAATACACACACGCCAACTGTTTTGCACCCTCATTGGAACTAAATCATCTTTCTCATTTTTGACAACAGTAAAACCAGTTTTCTTAGGCACAACTTGAATTGGACTTACCCACTGAGAATCTGAAAAGGGAAAGATTATACCTGCCTCGAGCAATTTCTCAACTTATTTTTTTAACAACTTCCAGGAGGGTGGGATTGAGTCTCCTTTGTGGCTGTCTCACCGGTTTATCCCCATCCTCCAAGATAATCCTATGCATGAAAATGGAGGGGCTAATACCTGATATGTCAGCCAAGGTCCACCCAATCGCCCTGATGTTCTCCCTCAAAATATTCAAAAGCTTTTCTTCATGTTCAAAAGGGAGATTGTTAGCAATGATAATAGGTAATCTCTCACCACTCAATAAGTATGAGTATTTAATATTTGGTGGCAATGGCTTGAGTTCTAATGAAGGAGGGTGTAGTATGGATGGAGACATTGAAGTAACCGAAATATGTGCACAAAGAGCATCGGTATCAGAATATACATCATCAAAATCAGAGAATAAAGCATCAAATCCATCAGCATACTCTATAGCCATGTCATAATCAGAGTTCACATGGACAAGATCAGAATATGAATCCATTTCAAAATCAAATCTTAGAGAGTCTTGTTCATTAGAAACAGGTGTTGAAGTTCTCTTAGACATTAAACCAGAACCAATACTCATAATCTCCCTAAGAATAGGACAATCAAAATCCATGGAGTTTTTACTTGGTGGTTCAAAATGGGAGATAACAAAAGCAGAATGGTCCTCAGAGGGGTACTTCATGGAATCCATAACATTAAATATCACAACTTCATCCCCAAATTCCATGGAATGTGTACCCTCATTGACATTTATGATAGTTTTTGTAGTTTTGAGGAAGGTCCTACCTAAGATAATGGGGTAATGAGAACTTACCTGATCATCCTCCATGTTAAGAACATAGAAATCCGCTGGAAAGATCATGTCTCTTACCCGGACAAGTACATCCTCAAGGACTCCCACTGGATATTCCATAGCTCTATTCACCAATTGCACCACTACTCTTGTTGGCTTCAACTCACCAACCTGCAAGGAAGAGAATACAGAGTGAGGCATCACATTTATTGAAGCTCCTAAATCACAAAGAGCATCAGATAAGTGCAACTACCCTATGGTACATGGGATGGTGAATGTCCCAGGATCCTTGCACTTTGTTGGCATTGCTAGAGTTGGTGTAATGAGTGCCGAGACATTCCTTCCAAGGTTGATCCTCTCATTCCCCTTAAGCCCTCTTTGATTGGTGTAGAGTTCTTTTAAGAATTTGGCATACCTTGGGAATTTCTTAATGGCTTCAAGTAGAGGAATGTTGATCTCCACACGCTTGAATGTGTCCAAAACCTCCTTTTGAATTGCTTCTTCAGCCATCTTCTTGGTTTGAACAACCCTGTTAGGAAAAGGAATGGGTTTAGGAGGAACATCATCAATATTTTTCTTACCTTTATCTTTCTCCTTGGATTTCTCATCAGTTGGTTTGGAATGCGGCTTCTCCAGAGTTGAGGTGAATCCCGGTGGAATGGTAGGTACAAATGTATTGTTCACTTGCTTCCCACTTCTCAATTTGATGGAACTAACATTCCCTTTTGGATTTGGAGTGGGTTGGGAAGGTAGATTTCTGGAATTCTTACTTACAAGTTCATGGAGGGCAGTGGCAATCTGGCTCATTTGAGTCTTTAACTCCCTCAGCTCTGAACTTTGACTCTTCAGCTCATTATGTTGATTAAGAAAAATTTGCTTCAAAAGATCATCAGTATTAGAATCTACCTTTGGTGGGGGATTCCCTTGTTGTTGTCTTGTTGATGCTTGGGCTTCAAATCTCCTTTGGGGTTGTTGGAAACCCTGCTGGTAAGGCGGAGGTTACTGGAAGTTTGGTTGAAAAGGGTGCCTTTGTTGTTGTCCAGAGCCATACCTCATGTACGCTTGATCTTTCCATCCGTGGTTGTATGTTGGAGAAAATGAATCAAACTTATTTTGGGGATATGGTTGTTGTTGCTGTTGAAATGGTCTCCCTGGGAATACTGTTGTGCAATCCTCTGTCTCTTGTAGTTGTAGGCAACAGTCAGTTGGGTGGCTTGTCTCAGTGAAAATGCCACAAGGCCTTGAAGGAGGGGGTAGAGATGTCTTTTGTGCCAAATCAGTTTTCCTCACCATAGTGGTCAATTATTCTAACTTGGTATCAATCAAATGACTCTCAAGAGAAGAAGGACGTACCTGATGTACTCCCCTGACATGTGGTGTACCTCTATCGCCAAATTGTTGGGAGTTTTGGGCCATTTTGTCGATCAATGCTCGTGCAGCTACTGGTGTCTTTTCCACCAATTATCCTCCAGCTGCAGCATCCACCATTCTCCTCTCCATGGGTGTGAGTCCTTCATAGAAGTATTGGATGAGGTGTTGCTCACTGATTTGGTGATGCGGACAGCTTGCACACAACTTCTTGAATCTCTCCCAATACTCATACATTGACTCCCCTTGTGCTTGATTGATCCCTAATATCTCCTTTTGAATGGATTTGGTCCTTGATGCTGGAAAAAATCTCTACAATAAAAGACGTTTCAAATCGTTCCAACATGTTACATCTTCAGGTTGTAAATAGTACATCCAATCCTTTGCAGCTCCATCAAGTGAAAATGGGAATGCTCTTAATTTGATTTGATCTTCAGAAACATTTCTAGGTTTTAGGGTTGAGCAAAACACATTAAATTATTTCAAATGTTTATTGGGATCCTCACCAGAGAGGCCATGAAACTTTGGAAGTAAGTGAATTAACCCAGATTTTAGTTCAAAGTCCGATTTGAGATTTGGGTATGCAATACAATTTGGTTGATAGTTAATATCAGGTGCAGCCAATTCTCGAATGGTTCTATTAAGTTCATTTCCATTGTTTTCAACCATTGGTTCCTCTTTTATGTTTGAATTTGAATAGCTTCAAATTTCAATGTTTCCAGAAGAGAGGAATTCACCAACTGGTTGAATATTGAAACATCCCGTAGATTGAGAATGTCTGATTCATGCCCTAAGGCTACGTTAAATCTCAGGGTCAAGATCTAAGAGATCTTCGGGATTAGCTCGTGTCATAAATCAAATAAAAATGAAAAGAAAGAAAGTGGACCATAGTAAAATAAAAATGAGAAGTTTGAGTTGATGGTCCAAAAAGAAGTAGAAGAAAATAAAAGAAGAAGAAGAAAAATCAGATTGGGTAAAGAAGGAAGAAAGAAGAGAGGAAGAGAATAAAATGTAAAAGAAAATAAATACCTCTAATTGGTTGAAATAATTACTTGCCTCCCGGCAACGGCACCAATTTTATAGAGCGCTGTCGTGGGCGCCCTCAAATGATTAGTGTGATTTTGGGGTACTTAGGTGCAGTAGAGTGGCTGACCAACGTCGTCTCTCAAAGGAGGAAGTGAATTAAAACAACTTTTCAGAGGTATTATAGAAACAAAATAAAAGGGAATAAAAACACTACTTGAAATTATGGGGGTGGTTGTTTATAGTTTATAAATCTAGGAGTAGTTTTCTGTAAGAAGATTGAATTTTTTTGTTTTTAATTTTGAAACGAAGTTTGATTAAAAAGAAACAACAAGAGGATGTTTTTTTAGAAAATATTTTAAAAGGCGTAATAGATCTAACTCTACCTCTTCATTAAATTATTAGTCATTATCATTTAAATAAATATCCACTTAATTATGATCCCTTAATTTGTTAAATCCCGAACCCTACGAGAATTAACTTTACCACAAAGATTGATGTGAATTTAACCTTAGGCTAACTTCGGAACATGCAATTGCAACACCCTGCTTTGATTGATGTTCTAAAGTTAGCTTATGGTCAGTGGTAAATTAAGGCACGTAACCACTCTAGAAATGAGGATTAATTGAGTTTAGGGATTATATTTGAACTCTACAAATTGATCCCGTGTGGTTTTGAATTACTGGTTAAGGTTACGCTCTCACAGTTCACACAATTCCCGACCTCGCGTGTTTTGTGTTAACTATTCAATTTCTTGCTTAGTTTCATTTAAATTAAAAACTCAATTAATAGATCATAATATGTGAATTACAGTAGCTCATTGATTCAAAATAAATGAATGAAGAAGGATAGAGGTCGATCGATTACTAAAAAGAACTACTCTTCCATGGGTGGTGTAGTCATCGTGGAGACGTTTTGCATAAGCAAAGGATTGAAAGGGTAGAACCCAATATTGTCTCCACTATTTATTCCAACCCAATTAAGAAGATTAATAGAAGAAGAAATTTAATCAAAACATAATAAAATAGAAGAAATAAAAGAAGAACAAAGAAGTTTATTACATAAACAAAATCATTACAACATGAAGGAGAAGAAGAAGGCTTCGTCGAAGGGATCCTTGCTTCAAGAGCTACCCTTATTGAAAAGTTTGGATAATTGGAGTGGATCCACTTCTCCTCTTCCCTCAACTTCCCAAAGCACTTCCCAACCCCTCCAAATGAGAAAAACTCCAATTTATAGAGGGGAGGGGAGGAGAGGTTACAAGTGGTTTCAAGTGTGAATGTGGAAATTCGGCCAAATATTTTATGACAACTTGAACCGCCCATTTGACCACCAAAACGCGTGAATTGTCCAGCCTTCCAGAAGGATAAAATGTTCGGATATGGGTCCTATATCTCCTCTCCAAATTTGGGATCAATAAAGGCCCATATGAAGGCGTTATGGCCTAAATACAGAAGCTTCTCCATTCTGGCGATCCCAGCCCAACTTTCACTTCATGGCCCATTTTCAACAACCAAATGAACTCTTTAGCTCTAGTGTCCTGAATAAAAGTTTT
The DNA here is from genome assembly GCA_963277665.1 of Viscum album. NCBI lineage: Eukaryota > Viridiplantae > Streptophyta > Magnoliopsida > Santalales > Viscaceae > Viscum > Viscum album. The sequence continues at coordinate 1,382,054,482 of OY728127.1, forward strand.
AGATAATTAAGTTAGGAACACGGTTACAAAATTTCAAATTCAAATAATAAATATAAAAATATTTATCTTCGAAATACTACAGTGAACCATAAAGGGTAAAACTGGAATTTTCATCAAATAATCAAATGAATGATCTAATCTCAAATACTTTCTAATTAAACATATTTAACACAATGTGAGGAAATTATATCATTTATTATCAATGAAATATTCAATAAAATAGTGTTTTATCGTCTATTTATAGACCTATCGTTATAGTTAAATATTTCTTAATTTCACATATTCCCTTAATAGTATATTAAACCCATTCAGGACCCCATTCTATATAATATAATAATATATTTACACTATTTTACTGGGTGCACAAAACCACACAATGATAAATATTATTTTACAAACTGATAAATAAATATTTATCCGCAGAAAATAAATTGATATGTACATCATCCTTGAAATTTATTTAATTATCATATAAATATTTAAATAAATATTATTCATCTAGTAAATAAATATTTTATTCAGAGTCCGGTGAATAAATATTTATTTAACATTCACATAAAAAAATAAATTACTAATTTTATATTAATTATTTATCACCTTGTGAATAAAAATATATAAATAAATATTATATATCTACATAATAATAAATTACCCGTCGTATAAATATTTATTTTATATTTTACATCAAATAGGATATCCTGAATAAATAATATTCCTCAGAATGGAGAATACTATTTATTCTATCAGTTTAATAAAATAGAATTTAACTAATATTAACATAAACACTTTGTGTGTGGCCCTATAGGCCTCTTCCTAAATGTTATTATGTGGGCTTATCTAAAGTATAAGATTATTTTCTAGTAATGGGTTGAGGGACCCATAGAGGAAAAACATGTGTCAAAATGATAATAATTTAATTATAGATATAATGTATTTTTATCTTAATGGATTAAATTAATAACTATTAATAAATACATATAATTAAAACAGTTGATTATATATTATATATAATGAATTGAGAATAATTTAATTATTTTTATTAGTAAATTAATATGAATAATGTCATTTTATGCTTCAAAAATAAATTTTCATCAAAAATGGTTTCTATTGTATTATGTGCACAGATCTTATAAATAATTTACACTAATTTCAAGAAGTTTATTTTAAAAAATATAATTAATTTTTTAATTCATAATTTCATAATATTCTTTGGATTATTTTTTGAATTTTTCTCAGAAATATTGATTTTTGAATGAATTGGGAAAAATACCGATTTTTGAAAAACTATCATTCGTTTTACTAAAATCGTGTAATTTAAAGGTATTATTTTATTTTGTATTTAGTTTTAAATTAACACATGATCCATTTTATTAAAATAATTTAAATAATTATATAGTAATCAACATTATACTTGATTTTGATTTAAGAATATTTTTATGCTTAAAAACATGATTTTATAAAAACTGATTTTTGTTACATTTTTCATACTTATATTAAAAGTAATTTTTTAAATTATAAAAATTAAATCTTAAAAAATTTATTCCATATTTGGAATTATAAGGTTAAAATTTATTAATTAGTTTGATTTTATTATTTTATTATGAATAGTGACCGTGGTAAAATTGTGTCATCACGATAAAGGGTAAATAAGGTTTATTAAGGTAAATATATTGTAATAAAGATTAAAATGTTAATATTAAATATTATTTTCTGAAGATATTTATACCCTTATCATATTATCTTAAAAATTGGATAGTTTTTGAGATACATTCCCAGGAATAAAACTTTATATTAATTTCAAATTTTGAAAATTTACAAGTGTGTCACTCCTCAAACATTTAAAAGAGAACATCCTCTCCTCCATTACTCACAAAATTTGAGAAATGTATATAGGTCAAGACTTTTCCAAATATCTCACAAAATTACCTCTAACCATACTATATTTTTTGGCCTTCTAGAAAGACTAATCATATATAGATTAAGGTCTAAGACAAAGGGAGATATCCAATGAGAAGTTATAAGCCCTAATAAAATAATTTTAAGTTTATTTCTTCTTCTAAATCCTTTAAATATTCTTCAAAAAATATGAAATAATAAAAAATTAGTATACTTATACTGAAATTTTATTTTTATAATGGTATAAAATGTTTTCATCTCATTTTCCATCTTATGGGAAATGATAACATCACTCATGCGTACATGTTGACAACCACCTCCATGAAATGATGTGTTTCATTTTTCAACACCAAATCATATGGTTGATAAAAATGATAGAGAAATTAATATATATATATATATATATATGATATTTATTACATAATTATGACTCATTAAAGATAATATATTACATAACTTCTTACACTTTCTGATTGTTGGAAGTTGATAATGTCGCTCGTCTGTACATATGGAATACCACGTCTATGAACCGAAGTGATTCATTTTTCATCTCCACTATAAATTTTAGACATAAATATTTAAATAATGAATAAATATGAAATATATAACCTGTTTGTGATTCTTTAAAAATAAAATTTTATCTAATTTATTTATTTTCCATTTAGTATAAAAATGAAAATATCATTCATATGTATGTGGGGACTACCATATTAATCAAAGGATGTGATTAATTTTTCATGACCACCTTCAATGATTGGTTTTAAAAGTTTATACAATAAGTAAATTTGATAAATATAACATTTCTAAGATTATTTAATAAATTTAACCATAACCCCTTTGACCACAGTCAATACACCAATGTTGTTTTCAGGTTATAAACTAAACGACCCCAAAATGTCGAATGTAAACTTAACCATTTGAGTAACTACATAAATCTTGGTAATGAATGTAAAAAAAATGTATAAGAATTATTAACATGAACATGAAAAATGTTATTAATAAATTATAAATATAATATAATTTTATTATTTAGAAGTTAAATAATGTAAGAAGCTAAATGGGAATTTAGGTAAGGGGTTTTTCTTTAAACCCTTATTTTAAATTATTCCTTTCAAATATTTCTCCTCCATATCCATGTTATTCAAAATTTTACAATAATTTCTTTATTTATACACATATTACTGTTAAAATCCATTTTTATCTACTTTTCCATTTTTTTAATGTTTTAAAATGGAATCTGATAAACATTTACCATACGGGTCATTTTGATATCATATTTGGTATCAAGGAAATATTTAGATAACATTAGTGGTCAAGATTATTCAAATTAGGAATGTTTAAGAGTTTTATATACCATCATTGGTTAAGAATTGTATGTTTTATCAAAATTTTAAATACATGGACATACCTTTTTCGGTTTATGTGATGGGTGTGCTTTGGAAGACATTTGTTGAGTTTTAATAAATATTTAAGGTATATTTAACCCTTAAGATTTTGTTGTGTTATAGAAAAAGGTTTATTTAATGAATAATGATTTTATATTTTGTAGTCATAAGTTTAAATTTATTGATAACCATTACGGTTAATATGATCTTTGATGTTGAGGTAATTATGGTTAATTGGGATAAAAGGGTCATTACCTTTTTTGGAACATATGATTTATTTTATTGATAAACATGGGATTTAAAAGTAATTTGGTGACTAAGTGATTAATTTTATTTCTGAAACCGTTAACTATATTTGGAGTAATATATGAATAAGGTAAATGGAAATATTTTTTTTAAAATATTGGAGTTTATTTGAGGAATTAAGGTTGAATTGATTTTTAGAAGCATATATGGTTTTATTATAGATTTATGGTGATTCATGATATTTATGGAAAAGATTTGAATATTTCAAATATTATATGATTATAGAATACAGATTTTGATTATGTTACTTTAGTAGTGATTTATTTTATTTTGATATAAATGTTAATATTTTATGGGAAGAACATCTTATCAAATATTTATAATTTTTTTTTTTTGAACTTGGTCAGGAATATTTGGAAGAGTTTAATGGTTAGTTATTAATTTAATGATTTAATTTGAATTTTTGGTGTTATTTTTGAGTATTTTGTGATTAATTTTGTATTTATTCGTATAAAGTATTATTCATATTGGATATTATATTATCTTGTTCTAACAAGTTTGGTTTTGGTTAATGTTTAAAGAAAAGAGGAATGGCTAATTATCATTTTTTGAAATTTTTTATCTATAAAAGTTTAATTTTAGATCTTTAAGAATGAATATTTATCTTGAATATTCATTTCTTAGAGTAATATAATATATAGAAGTGTAAAATGATTAAAAAACAACAAAAGGATGAAATTTTTCTTAAGAAAAGGAAATAAATCAAGTAATTATATTTTATCATGTTCTCTATCATGATAGTAAAATAATCCATCAACTCTAAGAAAAGGATCTTGAAATAAAAAATTTGTCCATTTACCCTAATTTTCTGATTAATTGATGGTCTTATTTATCGTTACATCATGTTACCCACTTTCAGGTGATTCTATTCTCTTTTCTTATTTTCCTCTTTAATTGGGTGTGTCTTTAGACTCCTAAGTATGGAGAAATTTTCTGTGAAAAATGACCTAGATTTTGGGAATATATGTTTCTTTTAATTAATATATCCTAGGTTTAACATTTTTAGTGTCCTTATAGGGTTCTCCCCGAGTTTGGATAAAGCCTGAGTTGGTTTGGTTTTTGTGTAAGAATATGGGTTTTCTACTATGTGATGGGAGATTACATAGTGTGTAAAGGGGTTACCAAACATAAACTTGGTCACCAGAAATAATTTATGAACTGTGTACATGTTGTCAAAGGAGTACATTCCATGTAATGGTTACACAATGTGTAATGTTAAAATATCGGTTTCTAATAAAAATGAGACATGTTTTTTTAAATATATGTGTCCTGATTATTACACAATGTGTAATGGAATTACATGTCATGTAAAAGTTTTTAATAGGTATTTTAGGGTGATTTTTCCTTTTATTATTATTTAATTATTACACATCCCGACTTTATCTTAACCTAGAACACTTATCCAATGATTTTGGAAGCCTCTGTTCGATTGGGATTGATTCGTTTGGAATTGGATCATCAGAATGGTTGCATTGTATATCTCTGGGTAAGAGATCATTTATGTTAATTGATTTCCATAGATCACAATAGTTTTGTTAAATTATTTTGTTGGTTCTTTATCTATGGTGATGTTCATTCTTTATTATCTATAGATTTATTATGTGATCTTGTTCTGAGGGATAGTTCTTATTGGTATTTGTTTGGTAGGGTACGTTTTTGAGGTATGTGTTATTTCATGTTTTACATCGACCCTTTTTTTGAATTGGATCAACTCTAAGATGTGTATATTTATTCTAGGTCTTCCTTTTTAATTTTTTTGATTCTTCCATATGGTGGGCTCTGTTTGGGGAATGTGCGACATGCGTATTGAGGTAGGTGGTTCTATCTCTAGCCAATGTTGGTGAATTTCATTACCCCTATTTTTTCTAAATTATTTTTTTAAATAAAATTTTATGATATGAATGATTATTTTTGTAATTGTGTAATTGGGTTTTTATAAAATATAGTTTTCCCCTAGTTTTAGTAAATTAAAAATGGTTTTAAAATAATTTTGAAATGGTTTTGTTAAATGGTTTTCAAACAATTGTTTGATGGAAATGGTTTGATGAACTCGTATAGAAAATAGAGAACATTTGAACACCCTTAAGGTATGTGGTGGATCAGTTTGGGTACCATTTTGAGAGGTTGTTCAAGTTAGATAATTATAGTTTTGTAACAAAATTGGTATGTCCTTAATATTCCTTTTCGTGGGATATCTGGTAGACTGGACATAAGATTATTGGGACTTGAGAGGTATGTTGCAGTGAGTTCCTAGATATCTCTTTCCATGGATAAACTCAATTTATCATGGGATGTTGGGATGTGTGTATCCTATTTTAAGTTATTGATGTAAATATCTATTTTTTATTATGGGTTTTCTATCTTGATCTGATATTTTTTGTTTTTAGATCATTTATTCTATTTTTCTGTGTAGTAATATGCCTATGAGATGTGTTATAAAAGTTCCTCAAGAGGTTTTAGATGATTCTACTTATGGAAATCCTTCGATGGATTAAAAATTTGTCAAGGCTATCATGTGGGAAAATTTTTTTATTGACCACAATGTTCCATAAGTTTAGAACGTAATTTTTTAGGTACATCCAACTGTGATAGGAGATAGAGATCAATTGTGGGAGTTCTTGCATGATATTCCACCAACGTTTAAAGGTTCTAATGAAACTAAAAAGAAGGAGGACTAGATTGAAAATATTTATCAATTCGTATAATTCCTAGATTCACCTTAGAGTATCAAGATGAAGTGCGTGATCTTCAAAATTGAGGGTCCCACCAAGCATTGGTAAGATTCCATGGTATATACTGATAGGCATATGGGCTTGGATTATAAGGGCTTCAAGACTCTATTATAAAAAAATTTCCAGAGCCACTGATGATGGAGAAGTCACTGAAGTTCCTCTCTTGGTATTAGGGAGAGTGTTCGATGTCGATATACACCAATCAGCTTATTGAGATGGTTCATTTTTCACTAGAGGTTGTGAAGAATGATCAACTAAAAGCTCTAAAGTACCTGTAGGGTTTACAACTGCATATCAAATCATAGTTATTTATTCCAAAGATGTTGACCTCCACAGAGATATTGGAAAAGGATATGATGGTAGAACTAAATATGGTATGTAAGGTTGTATATTCTTCCCTTTATCTTTCACCTATCGGTAGCTTCAATGGTGAACTAGGTAAAAAGTGGAAATGGTAGGATCGTTGCAGGAGTGGTGGTGGCAGTTCTCAGAATCAAGCCCCTTTAGAACCTCTGGTTATATGTAGTAGTGTGCCAATGAATTTTTAGTAGTTTTTAAATGTTGGATACACCCATAATTCATGTAATTCACTTGAAAATATGTGAAATGGTTGTGTATGGTATAGTCATCAGTGGAGTTTCTTTTAGGTTATGTCTATACCTCAATATAGGTAGAGATCATTGACTCAAAAGGCTACTGCGGGGAAGTAAAATCCTTAAATGACTAAATGGTTCCTTCTATAGGCCTTATGAGTGAAAAAATATCATGAAGTAGATGAGTTTTTTTTTGGAGATAGATATGGGTCCAGTGATAGTGAGAGGTACCATCTTTATTTCATCTTTGATGATAGTTTCTTTTTTTGATATTTTTGACTCCCAGTCATTTATATCTGGATGTTTTTTTATATTATTAACCTTAAAATAGAGATAATGTCCCTCTTTATAGAGTTACTAATACTTCTTAGGAAGTGGAAAAAGTGGGGGTTCTAGTGTTCTTCTTTTGCACTATCGATAGTTGATACAGAACTAGTCTGGGATTTTCTTAATCTCAATATGGATCTGTTTGATGTTGTTGTTAGTATGGATTTATTTTTTTATCTTTTAGATGAGTTTTTTTGTTCTAATTTCCATTTCATTTTTATTGTGAAGGATGGGAGCTCACAGGTTTTTTAGGTAGAGTGGGATCTAAGGTATGGTCGTGTATGACCTTACAACCCAAATCTGAGGAGTTTTTTGTCTACTATAACTATTCTACCCAATATTGTCTCTACTATTGTTGAACTTACTACTATTGTTAGTGTTTTAATTGATGTTTTACTAATCAATTTATATAGGCTTATTCTTGATAATTAGGTATAGTTTACAATTGACCTGGTTCTAGGGATGTAGCTGATTTTGATACCATCTTATCATATGGCACCAATAGAGCTGAAAGATCTGAAAATTCATTTGGGAGATCTTGTGGAAAGGGGTTTTGTTTTCCCATGTGTTTCTACTTGGGCATCCATAGTGCTCCTTTACAATGTTTCAAATGGTTCACTTTGATTTTTGGTATACTATCGGATGTTTAACCATGTAATAGTTAAGAACAAGTATCATTTTCCTATTGTGGATGATTTTTTGATTAGTTAATGGGGGAAAAGTGTATTTCAAAGATTTATCTTCGGTTGTGTTATCATTAGCTCATTGTTCAGGAATGTTATATAAAAAAGAAGGATTTTTGGACTAGTTATTTCCATTATAAATATCTGTTGATGGTGTTTTTTATGACAAACACTCCTATGGTTTTTATGTATTTTGATGAGTAAGATATTCAATCAGTATCTCGACACTTTTGTAGTGGTGTTCATAGATGATATTTTGGTTTACTTGAGATCCAAACTTGAACATAAGATCCATCTGATTCTAGTTTTAGGAATCCTGATAAGTATTCATTTGTATATAAATATTTCTAAATTCAACTTATGGATTCAATAAGTGAAATTATTATGGTACATGATTTTTTAGCATGGCTTATTGGTTTATCGTGAGAAGATGAAGCCTGTTTTTATGGGAAGGTCCATGAAATGTCATTGAGATTTGAAGATTACTTGTTCTATATGAATATTATAGATAGTTCATCAAGTAATTCGTGAACTTAGCATCACCTTTGAATAATATTACAAGAAAATGAGTGAAATTTGTATAGGATAAAAATATTCATTCTTCTTTTGATGAGTTGAAACAACTTCTGACATCAGCTCCTATTCGGATATTACCTGATTCCAATAAGAGATATATAGTTTTTTGTGATGCTTCCTTTATCGGTTTGGGTTTGTTCTCATACAGGATGGTCATGTGGTAGCTTATGGATCTCTCCAACTTCAACCACAAGATAGAAATTACCTAACTCATTATTTAGATCTTTTGGAAGTTATGAATACAGTTAAGTGTTGGAGAAATTGTATTTTGGGGGAAAGGATCACATTATTTCATGACTATAATAGTTTTATCTATATATATTCTCGTAAGGACTTGATTATTAGACATAGGTGGTGGGAGGAATACCTTCATACATTTGACTTTGAAATCACCTACACCCTGGGGATGGGGGATTTTGTTGTAGACTATCTTAGTAGGAAAGTGTCATTGCAGGATTTTTTGGAATCAAAGGAAGAGTGGAACCTTATGGGAATTTTTTATAAATTGCATATGGATGCTTAAGAGGAAGTTTTAGGTATGGTTTTAACCAGTGTTTAGTTATCATCATCTCCCTTTGAGTATATTCTTTTGATTCAACAGTAGGATTTCATTTTTAGAGGAATCTAAGAAACCCTATATGGTGTGGAGATCATTTCTGGTTGGTCTATCTCTTCAGAAGGTATTCTCAGTTTTGGTGGATATTGGGATATCCATTTAGGACAAGTTTAGTTTTATTATAAAAATAGTTATCAATTTTCAATCAGAATGGATCCTATCTTGGAATTTCATGGTCTCCCATGAAGATCACCTCCTGGTTGGGTGGGAGAGACCTCTCTTGTTGGACCGAGTCTTGTTTATGAGAGGTCTATGAGGATTCAGGATATACGTCAGTATCTGGTTATAATAAAGAGTCATAGGATGTCTTATGTGAATCATTGATTTCATCCTTTTAATTTTTCTATAGTTAAATGGGTTATCTAGAAAGTTTATCCTTGGTTGGGTCACCATTATCTTGAAAATAGGGAATTATGGCTAGGAGATATGTTGGATCATTTGAGTTCACAGAGCGTCTTGGGAAGGTTTCTTAGTGGTTGTAATTTCCAATTTAGTTGAAAAACATTCATGATGTTTTCTACATATAAAAGCTCAAGAAAACCTATCACGATCTCTTTCACATTATGGGTTGGGAAGATATAGAGTTTGAGCCAAATTTTTATGTTGTTGAGCATTCAGTTGAGATCCTTGACTCTCAAGAGACCGTATTGTGTGGGAAGTTGATTACATTAGTTAGAGTGTTATAGAGGAACAGAAAAGATTATCATGAGACTTGGGAATGTGATTCATTGATGTGGGATCAGTTTTCTCACCTCTTTACTATACATCATTCTTCCACATGACATCCCGATTAGAGAAAGTCTTATGGTTACCTAATTTTGGGTAATTATCTTCTATTTTCTTGTTTTAATCTTTAATTTCATGTGTCTTTCGACACCTGAGGATGGAGAAAATTTGATGATAAAATTTACCTAATGATTGGGGATATATGTTTGTTTGAATTAATGGATTCTGGGTATAAATTTTTTAATGGACTAATAGGGTTCTGCCTAGGTTTGGAGAATGCTTGAGTTGGTTTGGGTTCTTTTGTAAGTTTCTAGATTTTTTGTTATGAGTTTGGGTGATTACACAGCATGTAAAGGGGTTGCATGACATGTAGATGGTCTCCCAAAAATCGTGAAATGTGTACACTACATGAAATGAGTACACATCGTGTAATGGTTATAGGACATGTAATGTCAAAAGATAGATTTTTAAGAAAAAGGTGGTGGTTTTTTAGTGTATCTAAGTTGTGAGGATTACTCACTATGTAAAGGATTTACATTAAATGTAAATGTCATAGATTGGGCTTTTATGTTGTTTCATTGATTTATTTTTAGTTCATTTTTCCAAATCCCTCCTTTCCCTCAACCTAGATCCCTCCTCTGGTAATTTTGGAAGCCTCTATTTGATCCGGATTGATTCATTCAGGGTTGGATAATCAGGGCGGTTGCATTTTATCTAAGTAAGAGATCCTTTATACTTCTCTATTTACTTTGATCATGGTATCTCTTTTTCATTATGCTATTCATTTTTTTGATCCATGGTGACGTTTCTTATTTATTATCTCTAGATATATTAGTGATCATATCCTGGGGGGCTAACCCTTGTTTGTTATGGTGTGGTTGGTGTGTTCTTTTGAGGTATGTGTTGTTTCCTCTTCTCCACTGTCCCTCTTTTAAATTAGATTAGTTATAATATCTTTAGATTTATTCTAGGGCCTCCATTTTCATTGTTAGTTTCTTCCTTATGGTTAATTCCACTATGGGTGTGTGTGTCTTGAGTTTTTATGTTGGTGCTTCAATCTCTAGATTGTGTTGGTGAACTACATTGCTCTTATTTTTGAAAAATTGTTTTATTAAATGAAATGTAAAGATATGACAGATTTTTTTATGTGTGTGGAACTATATTTTTATAAAATATTGTTTTCCCTAAGTTTTATTAAATAGGAAAGTGTTTTCAAGGCATTGTGAAATTTTTTTCAAATAATGGTTTAATGGAAATGGTTTGATGAACTGGTTTGTAAAATAGATAATATAGGAATTCCCTTCAGGTATGTAGTGGATTGGGTCATGTACTAGTTTGAGAGGGTGTTTGGGTCGGTTAATTATAGTTTTGATTCTCTCTAGATATGTTGTGTGATCCTGTTATGGGGGCGAATCCCTATTAGTTATGGTGTGAAAGGTGTGCGTTCTTGAGTTATTTGTTGTTTCCTCCTATCAACTAACCTTTTTTTTGAATTGGATCAATTATAAGATGTGTATATTGATTATAGGGACACCATTTTCATTATTGGTTTTCCTATTTTAGTACTCTTTTGTAGTTTTCCCTGTACTTGGAGATTGTTTCTACTCTTGAGTTTTTTGGTTTCAACTATTTATCTTCTATTATGGAATATAGTATTATCTTATACTATTTCATTCTTTAGTTGTATGTATTCCATGCTTTTCGGTTTGGGAGAAATCATTCCCTCTAGTGGTTTTTTGATGCTCGGGTGCTAGTTTTTAGCCCGTGGGGATCAAGAATTCACTACAGGTATGTGGCTGATCAAATCGGGTACCAGTTTGAGATGGTATTTGGGTTGGTTAATTACATTTACCCCATACTGATTTATTGTTTTTTGTCCTTAATTTTTTCATAATCATGTGCTTTATCACTTTAAAATATTCCTTGTACAATATTTTTATCATTCATGTCTATATTTTCACTTATTTCCAATGTAATCCTTATATGGGAACCCAATAAGGTGATATTCTAGGTGACCTACATATTTCAATTCTCCACTTTTCAAAATGATATTTTATTATCTATTTTTTCTATGTGGTTTTTCAACAAATCTATGGTAAAATATTAAAAAAAATTCTTTTCATGATTATATGGTTTATCTTCCACTCCTTGGAATTGTTATTTTTTAAAAACAATTTTTTAAACTCATTTTATAGCTTATGAGTTTAAACTATAAGGAAAAAATTTCTTTAATAGGGTGGAATGTAACACCCTAAAATTTTATAATTTATCTTCTATAAAAATATACTTGATAGTGTGTAGTATATGCAATACTAAGCTTAAACAAACCACAATATACTCTATAAATATTATTATTTAAATATGATCATTATGACCTAGCAATTAGTTTAGTGGGTATGAATATTAATAATAAAATTATGAAATATATGTATAATTTTTTCTTTAGTAAAATTAATGATAAGTATTACATTTGTTATCAATCGGTTGGAAATGAATATACAATCTTTTGATGGTAAAAGATATATTTTTTATAAAATATTTTTTATGTGTGCAATGAATTTTTTATCTTAAAGTCTTAAAGTAATAATTGTTGATAAATTATTCTAATTAAATAGGTATATTATATATTCATTTTAATTAATTAACATTCATTTAATTATATTTATTTTTAATGGATAGAGAATATATTAATTTTATGCTTTAAAAATACATTTACTTCAAAAATGGTTTTTACAGCATTTTGTGTATTGATATCTTAATAAAATTATAACACTTTTATGAATTTTATTTCAAAAATTTCAATTCATTTTTTTAATTATCATTTCAAAATTTTATTTGGATGAATTTTTTGTATTTTTATGAAAAGATAAATTTTTGATTGAATTGTGAAAAATAGCGATTTTTTAAAAACTACCTTTTATTTTCATTGAATAAATTAATTTAAAATTATAGTTACACTTTGGAATTAGTTTGAATTTAAAAAAATATCCATTTTATTAAAAATAATATTATTAATTCCATATGAATCAACATTATAGTTTTTTATTCTATAAGTCCATTTTTTGTCTTACAATGTAATTTTCTAAAAAATGTTTTTAGTTCTATTTTTCAAACTTATATTAGATGTAATTTATTCCACTAATAAAAATTAAATCCTGAAAATGGATTCCATATTTATAATTAAGAGATTAAAATTTATTAATGAGTTAAATTTCTTTTTTGGTCATCGTGAATTGTACCATGGTAAAAATGTGTCGCAATAGTAAAGGGTAAAACAAGTTAATTAATGTAAATACTTTATAATAAGGCCAAAAAATTTCATCTTACATCTTATTTTATAATTTTATTTAAACCATTATTATATTATACTTTAAATATGATATTATTGGATCCATATTCCCATGATTAATACTTTATATTATTTTGAAACTTTGAAAATGTACAAGTGTGTCTCTCCCTTTCTTATAAAAAGGAAACCTCCTATCCTACCTTAATCACACATTTTTTGAACTCTATTTTATCCAATACCTACTAAATTATCTCCTATAAATCTATCCCCTCATTAAATTGGTCTTGGTCTTTAAAAATACCAATCCTATAAGGCTTAAGTTGTAATCCAATGGGAGATATCTGAGGAGAAGGTATAAGTCCTAACTGACCTATCTAAAGTTTATTTATTCATATACCTCCTTAAAATATTATTCAACCATGAAAAAATAATAACATATTTATATTAAAAATACTTAAATTTTTTTATTATAATGTTATAACCATTTTTCATATCCTTTTCCATCATATGATAAATAAAAACATTGTTCTTGTGTACATGTGGGTTGCCACCTCCACAAAGCGATGTGTTTCATTGTTCATTATTGGATAATATTACAAGATAAAATGATATAAACAAATATTTATGATATTTATGATATAATTAGGATTATTTAAATTTAATATATTACTTACCTTATAACTCTTTACATCCATTGGAAATTGATAAGGTTTCCCATGCGTGCATATAGAATACCACCTCCACGAAGCTATGTGATTCATTTTTAATTTACAACATAAAAGTATGGTAATAAAGATATATATAATGAATAAATATAAAATTTATAACATATTTATGTCTTTTTAAAACTAAAATATTATCTACTTTATTTCTATTACACTCAGTAGAAACATGAAAATGTAGTTCATGCATGCGTACAAACTATTGCCTCTATGAAACAACGTGATTCTATTTTCATGACCACTTTACCTAATTGATTTTAAAAGTGTATATAATATTTAAATATTATAAATATTAAATTTTTAATATTATATAGGTAATTTAACCATAACCCCTTTAACCACGGTCAACACACCGATGTTGTTTTAAGTTTATAAACCAAACAACCCCAAAACATCCAACTCTTACTTTACCAAATTAGTAAATAAAATAATTCAAGATAATGAATAAAATAAAAGGAATAATAATTAAATTAACATTAAAATTATATTAATCAAGAATAAATATAATATAATTTTATTATTCAGGATTTAGAGAATGTAGGAAGCTAGATGAGACTTAAGGTAAGGGGTTTTTCTTTAAAGCCTTGTTTTAAAGTATTTCTTTTGAATATTTCTTCTTCATTTCCATGTTCCTAAAAATGATCCAAGAATGTACTTATTTATACAATAAATATTATTAAAATTAATGTTCAACTCATTTTATCTTCATTTTTAATGTTTTAAAAATGAATCATTTAAACTTTTATAATATGGGTCATTTTGATGTTTTTTTAATCATTGTGAAAAATGAATTTTTTTTAACATTTAAAACATGACCTCTTTTTATGATTTTCATATCCATTATTAATTATAAAGATTACTATGAATGTTTAAATAGTTTATTTCAAATAAATTATAACTCTAAATATTTTGGAACTTTTTTAAAAAAAAATTAAGGAAGAGTAATCTTTTTATTCACTTTATGAGATAATAGAAACTATTATTACGAATGGGATTGGATTCCAATTTAAATTGGATTTATGATTAAAATGAAATATATATATTTTTTATTAATTTTATGGTTATTGTACATTTTATATTAATTATGGGTGATCGTGATAAATATCTAAGGATAGGTGATCCCAATATAGATCTCTAATTCATTTTGTAAAGTGATGGAGTTTACAAGTAATAGGTTTCTCATAAGAGATATAGGAATTATCTAGTTAGTTGATTCCATTGTAAGGGTTATTATAATGGTGAATTTAAATATAATGTCCTAAGGTACCTACCTGATATTATTTCTATAATTTATAAAGAAAATATATTTATTTAGAAAGGTAAGAAAATGAGTTTATGTTTATAAAAAAATTATGACGTTTTTAAAAATAAATATGAAAGGATTGTTTTCTTGGAAAGGAATTCATGAGTTTTTTTAATAAACCCTTATGATAACTATTTTCCTTTATGGTTTCATCTAAAATATTTTTTGAAATATATAAATAAATAAATTTGTTTTTATAAAAATTTAAATATATAATTTTGGTCAAATGTTCATTATAGAAAAGGATAACTTTATTATAGATTTTTCAGGTTTATAAATGGACTAATAGGTTTTTTCCCTTTTATATCCCTTACTGAGCTTTGTTTTTATCATCCCACACTTTCAAATGGTTTTTCACAAGGATTCAGTATGATTATAAACATTAAAAAAGTAAAAGTTCTAGATATGTGAGTTTCCTTGAATGAAGCAAGTGTTTGTTTATAAAGAAATTATTTTGTGGGAAAATGGATATTATGTGGAATTTTCCTCTTTTTTATGTAATATTTTTTCCTAATTCTATAAATCTCTAAATCAAAAATATTCATGAAATGTAAGTATAACCCTTGTTTTAAATCATATAATTGTGTTTTGATTATATTAAAAGGTGTTATAAATTCTTCCTTGACTTATTCATTAATAACATATCATTCATGACACACAAAACATACCCAACATCATCATGATCATATGACATCATAGTTTATAGAAATAATTCAAAGTGGGAAATCCATGAAATTTATTAATAATAATCTTAAATGATCAATATATATGATCACATATAATAATATTCAATGACATATATACATGTGGATTTACTACATGCGGTTATGTTTTCATTTTCTCTCACCTTGGAGATTACCAAGTGTGAACTTGATAAGATGAAGTCTCATCTTCTAATTAGTACTCACACCTGATAACAACCATATTATGTGTCCTATAATAAAATATTATCCAACTATAAAATAATGTTCAAAATGTCATCATAGAATTTCAATGTTATCATCATAAAGGGGAACTTTTATAACCTGGTTCAATGTGATAGATACTCTAAAAAATTATTACAGTAAAGTCTAGAAAAATAATGAAAATTATGTAATAATATATTTTATTAATATTCACTTCATTGAATATATATTCAATATAATTTTAAATAGCTAGTTCTAGGAAAAAAACTCTAACAGACTCTCACTTAGACTAGAGACAACTTCTTGTGACTTTTAGTCTACTAGATCTCACATGAGGATCAACTTCTTACTAAGTTTGGGATTTAGTTTAGGGGTACACCACATTGAATTTTGTGGAAAATTTTATCAATGTTACATCACTTATCTTAGAAAAAACCCAAAAGAGATTATATTTTCGATGCATGTGCTTCATTCACAGATGTGAAATTGGCTTATTTATAAGATTCATAACTATAATATTATCATAATAGAGTGTGATATGGACTTTACTTATTTAAATCACATCAATACCTTATATTAAGTTTCTTATCTGAACTAATTTTTTACCTATATCAAAAGTTATAATTTACTCGAGATATTTTATATAATAATATACCATGGATTTCTTTAAGCTCTTCATATTCACATAACCTTCATTGAGGGTGAATATGGATCTTAACTATGATTTTAGATCATCTTGATAAGTTTGGAAAGGACAATATATATATCCCCCAATTACTATAACCTCATCTTCTCCATATACCATGAAAATATCATTAGTATGTCTCAGATACTTAAGGATAGTCTTTTATACCATCAAATGGCAGTCACCTAGGTCATCTTGATATCTTCTTACCATGATTAAGGTGTCGGTGATATCTATCCTAGTAGATAGCATAACATACATGAATGGACCAAAAAATGAGGCATATTGAATCCTTTCCATCCTCTATCTCTCCTCATGTGTCTAAGGAAACATTTTCTTAGAAATATGAATTTCATGTTACACTAGAAAAAATCCCCTCCGAGATTGTTCTATACTGAATATCTTAAATATCTTGTCTATATATTCACTTTATCTTTATATAATTATCCTCTTGGATTTATAATGTTGGATATTTACTCCAAGAATATATTTTGTTTTTTCTAAGTCCTTCTTAAAAAAATAGGTGTCTAATCGGGCCTTAAGAGCCTCTAAAACTAGTATTTCATTTCTAATAAGTAGTATGTAAATGACATAAACTATTTTGAAAATGACTACACTCCCACTAAAAGTTTTATATAAACATTTATCACATTCATTATTTATGAAACCAAATATCATAATGGCTTCATCAATTCAAACTTTCCATAACTTTGATACTTTCATTAATACATAAATGGATCTATGAAACTTCCATACCTTGTTATCATCCTTTGGTCTCAAAAACCATTATGGTTACATCAAATTAGCATCTTCAAAAAATTTACCATTAAAAAAATCTATTTTGAAATCCACCATCCAAATTTCATAGTCATGGTAATCTACTATATAAAGTAGAATTCCGATGGATTTAAGCATAGAAATTGGTGAAAAGTTTTGGTCAATATCTATACCTTGATGATGTTTAAACCATTTTTCTACAAATTATTCCCTATTGGTGTCGACTTGTCAATCTAGGTTTTGTTTCTTATAGAATAACCTTTTAAAATAATTGTTCAATAAATCCACTGGAGGGTCTACCTAAATCCAAATGGAATTTTGGTGCATGGAATTTATTTACAAATTCATAACTTATTGGCACTTCACAGTTATTGTTTCACTCACTGGTTCCATATAGATTACAGTTTAATTACTATCAATCGTTAATGGGTCAAAATCTTTGGTTATTATATATCAATATCATTCTGATTCTCTAACCTCCCTTTTACTCCTACAAATTACTTGGGTATCAATAATTACCTCTTCCATGAGGCTTTGTGGAATCAGTTCATATGCCAACTCATGTCTATCGTGATCTATGAATTCATTGAATCCTATCTTGAACCTACTTTATCTTTTGGATATATGATCCCATTCAATAAATTTTGGACATTTTTTAACCACAAAATTATTATTAGTAGGGTTGTATTGGTAATATCATTTTTTACATAGGATACCCTATAAAGATAAACTTAATGATTTGAGGTGTAATTTTGTCACCAGAAATAGCTGTAACAAATGCTTCGCAACCCCACACTCATACATGAGATAAAATGATTTTATTTCCATACCAAAGATGATATGTAATACTGGTTTTTGGTTCAATTAGAATTCAAATTAGTATATATGTTATTATCTACAATGTGTATCCCCAAAAGGAAAATAAAAGACTTTTATGACCCATCAATTATTTTACCATATCTAAGAGGGTGGGTTTCCTCTTTTCACTTACACAATTCCAATGTAGTGTATAAGGAGGAGTGAGTTGAGATAAAATCCCAAACTCCCATAAATAGTCAATGGAGTATTGATAAAGATATTATCCACCATAGTATATGAAAATTATTAATCTTCTTACAAAATTGTTTCTCAACATCATTCTTATATTCCTTGAATATATAGAAGGAATCTAACTTATACTACATTAAGTATAATTATTCATATCTACTAAATTCATTAGAAAAATTTATAAATTATGAGTTCCCACCATTAGATTCAACTAGAAACAGCCCACACACATCAGTATGAACCAACTCAAAAATCTCTATATCTCTTTCACATATTCAACTAAATGGAGCTTTAGTTGTTTTTTCTTAAAAACCTCAATGACATACACCAAGTTGTTTTTGTTCAAATGAATCAAAATATCTATATTGGGGCAATATGGTTAATTTTTTTTCATTTACTTGACCTAGAAGGTGATTTCATAGTTCGGTGTGGTATGAATCATGGGAAATATTTTTTATTGGTTTCAATACTTGTTTTATATAATACATTACATAAATGATATTATTTAAATATGACTTACGTAACAGGTGATTTATTTATAAAATAACCAACACTTATTCCCAAATATGTAAATAAATTCATCTATATCTAGTTTAGATATAGAAAAAAATGGTAACTGTATTTTAATACATATATGAACACCATATATTGTATCTAATACCCCATTTGTAGAACCGGATATATTTCACCCAAAAAATAATGCATATGAAATTTCCCCATTTTTCTATTCTTAGGTGAATTTTTTCATCCAGTGGCCCCTCTTTCCTTATGTGAAATAGACAGCATCATATTCCCTTGATATTCCTATGATCCTCCACTTCTTATAATGGAATTATGAAGAATCTTTAGGGTTGGATTCAGTCTTGGAGATCTTCACCTAGAATTTACTCTTGTTCTCCATAAGGATAGAAGTTTTTTCATGTTTATTATCCTTGTCAACATAGAGAAATATAGTGAGAAGATTGGGTAGAAAATTAACTATGTTGTTTATATTAAAATTTATAAAAAAATAGAAAATATCTATGTAGGTGATGAAATAATGAGACGGTGTGTATTTCATTGGGTATTTAAAACCCTAGAAACTAAAGATGCTTAATATAGATAATGATTTTGACTATGTGAGGCCTAGATGGTGAAATTTCTCAAATATTTCTTATGAAGAGTGCTTTTGAGATCTCTTACCATTCCTGTATAGCGATCTACTAATAAAGATCATATAGATACTGGAGCATGCATTAGTTATCCATGATCTCATGTGACTTCATGAGTTTTCTAAACATGGATGATAGTAAAAACAATAAACATCTAGTGCATCATTCTAGTTTTTTTCATACATAGTTAACTCCTTATCACTCATCTCTTTAGTATTCACATTAGAGATTGATTATTCTAGCATGTAAGACTTCAGTTCATAGTGTAGGACAACCCATAAGCATCTAAACCACTATTAATAGTTGCTTTCTATTAGGTGAAGTAATTTCTCCAGAATTGATCATAGGGATAATGTAGTTGATGAAATTTTCATTATTCTACAAAAACATAAAGGAAGATAATTATTACTTTAAATGATTACAAATTTATATGGGACAAAATAATTTTAATTCTAATAAGTCTCCCACTCTTTTATCAAGTATCAATATCCCCCAGCATGGAGTTTGGAATGTCCCATGACATAAAATTATAGTGTAAAGGGTCAATATGTTCCACCTTATAATCTAGATTTGAAACATGAAAATCATAAGGATGTTTTTAGGTAGAAGTTATTACCATCTTCAAGATTTCATGTCCTTAATTATTTCAGTGAAATCCCCAATCCTAAAATCCTAATTCATATTCTCTTAACTCAGGACTCCATATTTTTATTAACTAGACTAAAGATATTAAATTATCTAAAAATTTTCTTATGTTGACCCATCATCTTTTTTAAGAATACCTTATAATTAAAAGTGCCCCCAACTATGGATTGAACCGACACTTTAACTATGGTTTGTCTTAATTCATATAATGGAAGGTGTGATGACTTAATATTAACTTGATATATTTTTTTATTATGCATAAACATTATTATTTTAACCATTTACATGTATTATTAAAATTAAGTGTATTTTACTTAAGTGATTGACCATGTTTTCAGAAAATATTTTTGCATTATCATTTTATTTTAATTCTATATATACATATTAATCTAATTATTTATTTGATAATGTCCTTTCATACATAAAATAAATCATGCATCCGATAGAAATAAAATAAATAAAAACAGGGCATGATCATGATCATTAACTAGTGTTTTTTTATTTAGAATATAATAAAAAAACAATTAACCCTAGGGGAAAACTCCAAGACCCTATTTTATTCTTGAGTTATGGAATTCCACATATATCCTATATATCTCCTAGGTTTGGTTTCACCTCAAATTTTTCTTGAACCAACTTCATATTCTTGGGAGCTCCATCCTTATAATGCATTTACTTCACACACAATTGAAGGGAACATATGTGGTTTACATAAAAGAAATTATGGGCACATAGGCCTCTATATAAAAAGTAGTAAAATATGAATTTCATGTAATCAATTTAATTTAATAAAATTAATTCCAAAACCCATGTAATAATTAAATTAAAAGAAACTATAAACATAAGTAGTTCATTCTAAGCTCAAGATCATCCAATTTTTCAATGAATATGTAAAATAACTAGATAGAATTTATTTTGATTTATTATTTTATTAAGATAAAACAAAAATTAATTAATATGATTGACTATTTGATTAATAAATTAATTCATTTTTTCATAATCTCTATCCAATATCTTCTAGAGATACCCATCATCCCTGATTTTCAATAAATAAAATTATTTTTTATGAAACTAGTTCAAAATGATCAAGATTACTCACACCCAATATTGAATAGTAGATAAAAACTGGCTAATATACATATTGAAAATACTAACTAAAAAGGTGAGTACTTTCCCCAATGGAAAGCCTA
This sequence comes from Viscum album, assembly GCA_963277665.1. Classification (NCBI taxonomy): domain Eukaryota; kingdom Viridiplantae; phylum Streptophyta; class Magnoliopsida; order Santalales; family Viscaceae; genus Viscum; species Viscum album. Next base: position 1,382,076,036 of record OY728127.1, read on the forward strand.
TTAAATTAATGAAATAAAATGGTTTATAAAATTTGAAGAGATGGAATCTTATAATAATCTCTTTAGAAAAGGGTAATGATCTCACCAAGAATATGTTAATGAGAAACAACCCTCCATGAAAACACCTTTTTCTATACAAACTGTTAGATAATTAGCTTCTCAAAAAACAATTGTGACAAAAAATGACATTTTTGAGAGGGTGTCTATGAAATTAATCCTTTGGTAGTAAATTTCCATGATATATGAAGCTTTCCATATCTTAATTCTTGAACCAGTGTATTGGAGTCACATTAGAACCATACCTTATTCCAACCATTTTGGTTATCCATGTTCACTACGTTTATCAAATCCAATATATCCCCTTATATTATTGTTGTAATGCCACCGGATCCAAAAATACATCCCATAAAATTAGATTTGAAATCCCTAAAAACTGCCCCATATCCTTCAAATCCTAGATTACCCTTAGAAGCCCCCATTGATATTAAATTTTATCTAGTCTGTGGATGGGGAGGTCTAGAAAACCTTAAGAATTCCTTAAATATGTGGAAAATGAGATGGAATGCCAAGGTGTCTCAGAACCACCAGATCATGCTCCGGGTTGTTGCATATTCCTTGTTGTATGGAACTTGAACCTATGAAAATTATGAGGATTTACAGATGAGTAGTATGATTATTGATGTATCTATTATCATGTTTGGAAACATTTAAACTTCTCCATATCAAAGTTATTAGTTCATCATAAGAAACCTAAAATAGATAGAAGAGATTCATTGATAGGGTAGCATTATTAGAGTCCTATAGACGTACCTGGATGGAATCAATCTAGGAAATCTTAACATCAAAGATATTGAGGAAAATTTTCCATAGTGCAGTGGCAGTAGAACAACTCAATAATATATGATTAATATACTCTCTATTTTGATGACACAAATCACATCTATATTATAGATAAATACAAAAAACTCTAAAATAATCATCAACATGAAGTTTTTAATGATAAATCATCCATACCAGTGTGAAGGAAAATGGAGAAATCCTTTTTTATGTAACTTTCCCCACCATCCATGATGAATCCCTTCAATTGAGTTATGATAGGAATTATTTTTCATTAGAATACCATTTTTTTTGTCTCTCATATGAAAAAGATCATTTTGATTGAGGAATGAGTAATTATTTATCATATTCTTTACATATTCAGGAATATCATTTTCATTTTCAATCTAATACTTCATTGTAACATTATAATTCTTCACAAATCCATCATAATTTATCATTAATGAGAGGAAAAACCTATCCAATTGTCGGACTAGAAATTAATAGAAGAATTTCTATTCACCAACCAGTGAGCTTGAGTAAGTATATAGTTGAAGAGGTGTTTGAGTGTAGGCCAAACAGAGGACTCCACGTAACAAAAAATTTCATCCTTAAGCTTGTGCAATAATATAGCTCAGATAAATAATAAAGAATTTTTTTTATCATTTATCATTGTCCACATAAAGTGTGCTTTAAGATCCCAGTTAAATCTCTCAAGATTATTTATGAAAATTATCCTAAGATCAAAAGGTTTACAATAGGTTTTCAAAGAGACAATAATTGTTCTTCTTTCAATATTGTTCCCACTCCAGATAAAAAAATTTGTATAAGTATTTATTTTCCTTATCAAATCTACTTTTCATTTATAAACTAGAAATGAGTAAACAAATTTTGAGATAGTTATATATTTCACAAGGTAGAATATTTTAGCCATTAAAAAAAATTTACCTTTCCATGTAGCTAATTTCTTTATAATTTGACTCATGGAATCTCTAAAGTGATATATTTGAGGACTACCCCAAATATTAGGACCCCACGATATATGAAAGGGGTAATTCCTTGTCAGATACCTAACTCATAAATTATTCCATTTTTCTTTGAGTCAATTTTATTCTTTCCAAAATACACATAATATTTGTTCCAACTTATTTCGTATCCCAAAACCATTTGATAATGAGAAAATACTTCCTTGATAAGATTGAAATTATTTTTTTCACCCTAAACAAATAGAATAATATCATCAGTATACAATACATGGGAATGGTAAATAATAAATCTATTAGTCGTTATGGGAATCATCCTTCCATTATAAATAGTATGTAAAAGTATTCTTCCCAAATAATACTCTGCAATAGAAAATATAATTTCCCACAGGGGATCACCCTACCTCACCCATCTCAACAAAGAGAAAGAAACTTTAGGAGAGCCATTAATTGAGATTAAAAAGTGTGAAACACCTTCAAAATACATCTCCAATCCATAGTATCAAATGTCTTTTTATATCAATATTTACAAAAATATAACCCCCTATGATAGATTTCCTAAGAATATTTACATATTCAGAGATAGTTATAAAAAAATCTTATATAGTACTCAAAATGTATTGAGATCGTATACAGTCAACTCATGTTTTATATAGCATGAAATTTTTTCATTTAATTAAATGGTGTATATTATTTAATGAATTACACAAGGAAGATATGTTAATTAACATATCATGTTCTAATTTTAATACACATAGAGAAGTTGAAGACTATACATAGTATGTAGTTTGAAATTTTATAAAAAAAATCAACAAAGAATTTAATATCTTATAAAATCTATCATATGACATGTACAAGTCAACAAATGTCACATGAAACACATGATGATGAGGTTTATAGAGTAAAAAATAATTTTTTATATTCTATGTAAATAATTTGGATACACGATGTGTACATATGGCTACACATAATTCATCTTACTCGTTATATGTTTGTGATACTGGCCTAGGGATTGGGCATATATTTTTGTATCGAAATGTGTGGAGTACATGGTGTGTATTCTAAATATAGACCATGTTTCATTTATGATAAATGATTTTTCATTCCCCATGTCATGTAATAAATGCACAATATGTCTTGAAAACGTGTTTTCTATCATGAAAACAAGTTGACTACATGGGGTGTATGTGGATTACATAGAGTGTAGTCTGATAAAATGTATGCCAAACTAGCATGATAAATAATTGGTGTAAATTTAATTCATGTATTGTGTTACTAATGCATGGAACTCTAAATTAATTCGACAGTCATCCTAGTGTGTTCAACACAGGTACATGACATGTACATTCAAGCTAAATGTCGTGTACTCTTTTGTTATCTAGCCAGAACCCTTGTCTCAATATAATGGATTCTTTATAATATCTTCATGAATTATTAACTAGATCTAGATTATATGAGTGATAAAAACTATGAGGGATAAAATATCTCCACAATAAGAATAAATGAATTAATTTATTGAAATGAGAAATTTATTTAAAATATATAAATGATCAATAATAAATAAATAATTATAAATTAAACATGACTGCATAGATGCCCCTTGTTGGTTCCAGACACAGCAGAAGCGCCTGTTAATCCAATGGAAAATAAAGCTTTTATAAAATTAAATGGATAATATGAAATTTACATGACATGAATGTCATGACCAATGAAATTTTTTTAAAGAATATTGATAAGTATATTTTCACCAGAACTATGTGTGGATCTTTTCACATTAATTTATAATTAATTTAAATTACAAGAAGAAATATTATATCAATATTGAGATCTTTCTTAATTGAATGTTTTGGTCATCTAAACCCCATTGGTGTATTATCTTTGCATCATGAGGACCCAAATTAGATCCCCTTTAGTCGTGATACACACATGCTCCTTCGATCTCCAATCAATTTTGATGAAATTTTGAGTGCCAGTGTGACTGATTGATCATCTTTCATTGCTCGTTTTGATCACTTCACATTCCATCAAGCTTAAATGATTCTATCTTGTCATTATCAGTCTTACTAGGAATATAGGATAAAGAATAGGTGGAGGTGAATGTTTTGAATAATAATTAACCTCTTACAAAAATTCATATTTGTATATTTATAGAACTAGGGTTAGGGTTGAGTATTTATTAATTTCTGTTGAACCCTCTAGAATTAAGTGGATTTATTGTGTTTTGATAATCCCAACCATTCTTTCTTTATATCTTGATTATGCTTAATACATTCCAAATATACTTTAACATATGTTGTTACTTTCAGTATGCTTAAATTCAGTCTTTTGAATTATCAGATATATGTTTACTATGACTTAACTCATTCTGCCAAGTGAATGCTCAAACAGTTTTTAGCTACCGTTACACACTAGCTACCGATACAGAACAGTATCCACCATTATGGATTAGAGCTACCAATATCGAATAGAGCTACCGATACGGAGTTCACCGATACATCAAGTTCACCGGTACTCAAAGATCACCTCTAAATCAAAGTCTATCGATACGGTACATCAAGTCTACCGATAGAGTTACAGTTACAAGCTCACCGGTACTCAAGCCTACCGCTACATCGAAGTCGACATCTACCGATACAGAGCTACTGATATGCTGAAGTCCACCGTTATGCAAAGTCTACCGATAGAGACTTACCGCTACCGATACAAGGCAGAGCCACAGTTACTGTTACAAGTCCACCGCTACTGATGTGATCAAGTCTACCGATAGACAAGTCTACCGTTACAAATGTCTACCGATACTCAGACCTACAGACACCCACTGTAACACAAGTCTACCGATATCAAGAGCTACCGCTCCAGAGACAGAACCTGACACTGCTTTAATTTCTTTATCATTATTTAATCTAACCAACGGTTATATCAGGTATATTTTAATACACTGAGATTTATTTAATGTGTGCTGTTGGATGTCAGGGAACCATACCTCGTACCTGCAAAAAGTAAATCATCTTCTGCCGGAGCACATGGTTTAACTAAATTAAGGATGCTACTACAAAAGAGGATGAATAGACGAATACAGAGATATACAGAACACAGGTTGTGCGAGACATAGACGAATACACGAGACATACAAAACTAGAAGGTGTGCTAGAAGAACAATAGAGCGTGAATGCAAAGCGACGACAGAACTAACACGAATAACTCATTACTGCATACAAGTGAAGAGCTGAGAACGAGAACATAACACAAGAGCTTCATCGACTGTCTCTACACCTGGAAGTCAAGGAAACAGACTATACTCTATTTTCCAGACAAAAACCAGAAGAGGAATCAGAGCGAATTCTAATCAATCAAAGGAGTCCAGAACTGCATGACAATCACTAGAGACATTTCTAAACTCTAAATATTTGCTCTGTGATTTATTTTTTTACATATTGAGCAGTGTGTGTTATCTGTTTCACTTTACACACACACTGTCTCTTGTACTCTAACTGGAGGATTTGTAAATCCTCAATCACCTCTCTTACATTTTGTATTTCCCACTGGGATAGTGGTAGAGGTCGTGTGTGACCTGGACAGCTGGTTGATGTTGTTCTTTTTCCCACGAATAACTGTAGTATAGGTCTTGGACCTGGACAGATGGTTACTGTTGTTTATCCCCGATCCAGGGTGTGGATCATCTTTTTATAAAAGCTTTTGAGAGGACTAAGTCTCAGCTTGAGACTGAACCTCTTGGTTATATTTGTTGTGCTATATCTTTCAAAGTTATTCTTTTATTCCGCTTCTAATCTCTTTAAAACCAAAACTTTTTTAAAGTCACTTTGATAATTAAATTCGCAAGTGTTTATATCAGTTGTAAATCAGTAAGTTGGTTTCAAAAGTTAATCAACCTTTTTGTTTTGATTAACTGGGAAATAATCAATCCCTTGAGAACCCAACCGAACCCTTACTTTGATATAAATTCACTACAGTTTAATTCAGTATTTTATTTGGGGGTTTTTAAGACAAAGTTTTTAAAACAAAAATTTTAATTGGAACTCAATTCACCCCCCCCCCCCTCTTGAGTGTCCACTCCGACCAAAATTTGGTATCAGAGGTTGTTTAAAATATTTTTTACTCTTTTTTTCAACTGTGATTTTAGTTGTATTTTAAAGTTCTTAAAATTTCTGTTATTTCTAAATTTTTATCTATTTAAAATCTTTGCTTATAGTTAGCTATCATGGATAATAGACTTGAAGGTGTTGCTACCAATAGACCACCATTTTTCAATGGCATTAACTATGCTCAGTGGAAAATCAAGATGAAAATTCATTTAGAGAGCATGGGTTTTGATATTTGGACTGCTATAGAATCAGAATATAAAATTCCTACTACTGTTAGAACTAATTGGAATGAAGCTAATAAGACTGCCTACAGTAATAATTGTAAAGCTATGAATGCTTTGTACTGTGCTCTAGGAGATGAGGAATTTAATAGAATATCTGCCTGTAAAACTGCTTATGAAATTTGGGATACCTTAGCTGTTTCTCATGAAGGAACAACTAATGTTAAGGAAATGAGATTGAACACCTATACTATTAAGTATTATAATTTTAAGATGAATCCTGATGAACCCATTTCTGATATGTATCTCAGGTTCAATGAAATTTTCAACACAATGACTTCTCTGGGAAAGGATGTTCCAGCAGAGGAACAAATCATGAGAATTTTGAGATGTTTACCTGAAAGATGGAGAGGAACCTCTGTCTCCATTAGAGAATCGTGTGACATTGGAGAACTACCAGTCAAAGAACTAATTGGAAAAATGATGATGTATAAAAAGGAACTCAAAGTAAACAAAGAAGAAGATGATGAACCTAGAAGAAAATTTGTTGCCTTCAAAACTACAACCTCAAAGAATAAGGATAAGGAAAAGCTTCAAGCTATCAATGAAAGTTCAAGATGTGAAGACAATGAGAGTGATTCTGATAGTGATGCTGAGATGGCTCACATTGTTAGAAGGTTTAAGAAATTTTATAGGAAGAAGAAGTTTTTCAGAAAATCAAACTACAAAGGTAAGTATGACAACAAGGGACATTGGAAAAAGGATTGGAAGAATCCTGATAAATCAGATGAAGTTGTCTGCTATGAGTGAAAAAGTAAGGGACACATAAAAGAAGACTGTCCAAAGCTGAAATACAAGAAGAAGTATGAATACAAGGATAACAAGTATAAGAAAGCCATGAAGGCCACTTGGAGTGCTTCTGAAGACAGTTCTAGTGAATCTGAAGTTTCTGAAACTGAACACAGAAACAAGGTGAACATGTGTTTTATGACAAACACTTCTGAGGTAACTTCAGAAACTCCTGCTTCTAATTCATATTATTCTGGAGATGATTCTGAATGTGATAACATGTCTAAATCTGAACTGTTTGAATATTGTGATATGTTAGAAGAAACTTGTAATGAGCTGAAAGACAAATACAAAGGTTTAAAGAAATAGTATGATTTAACTGTTAAACATAAATCTGATCTGGATATTGAAGTAGAAAAGAATTCTCAGTTGCTTAAAGAGAATACTGAACTAAAATTATCTAATGAGAAACTCAAGAAATACTTAGAGAAATTTACCAATGGTAAAGATACTCTTACTCAAATGCTAGGTAATCAAATAGCACCTAGATACACTACTGGTATAGGATACCAACCTGGTCAAAGGAAAATTACCCAAACTAGATTTATTCCTAAATTTGGACAGAATGTAGCTAGCTCTGGAACTTCCTATGCTTCGACTAGTTATATTCATAGTTATGGATCTAATAAGGTTTATCATTCAAAATCTGTTGATTCTAGAAATTTTATGAGACCCATTAGACAAATATGGGTACCTAAAGTGTTATTGGCTAACCTGTCTGGACCCAAGAAAATCTGGGTACCAAAATCATTTCCTGTTTAAATCTGTTTTGTAGGAAACCTGCTTAAAGAGCTCCTGTAAAAAAACCTGGTACTTGGACAGCGGATATTCAATACATATGTCAGGAGATTTCTCATGCTTTAAAAGCTTATTCAGAGTTGATGGAGGGTTTGTCACGTTTGGTGATAACTCAAAAGAAAAAATCATCGGCTTAGGCCAGATTGGTAACACTGACTCAGTATTAATTTCTAAAGTTTTATTTGCTGATGGACTTAAATACAATTTGTTAAGTATTTCTCAGTTATGTGATAATGGTTTTTATGTTAAATTTGAAAATGATTCTTGCAATGTTTTTAATTCTAAAAATGTTTTAGTGTTTGCTGCTTTGAGAAATGAAAATGTTTATGTTGTTGATTTAAATTCTTTAGCTAAGAAAAATATTACTTGTTTAAATGATTTTCATAAAGAGTCTTGGATTTGGCATAGAAGATTTGCACATTGCAATGTGCATTCACTTAGAAAACTTGCTAGGAAGAACTTAGTTAGAGACCTACCCAAACTTGAATTTCCAGCAGGCAAAGTTTGTAATCCCTATCAAAAGGGAAAGCAACATAACGTTTCTTTTAAATCAAAGAAAGAAGTGTCAACTTCTCAACCTCTCAAGTTGGTTCACATGGATTTGTTTGGACCTTCTAGAGTTTCTAGTTTAAATGGGAAGCATTATGCCTATGTTCTTGTAGATGACTTTTCTATATATACTTGGGTATATTTTCTAGCACACAAAAGTGAATCTTGTTCTTGCATTGTAAAATTCTCCAAGTCTGTAGAAAACCTTAGTGGACTTAAGATTAAAGCTCTGAGAAGTGATCATGGCCATGATTTTGAAAATCATGAGTTCGAATCCTACTGTTCACACAATGGCTATAGTCACAATTTCTCTGCCCCTAGGACACCACAACAAAATGGTGTAGTAGAAAGGAGGAATAGAACCCTGTAAGAAATTTCTAGGACTATGCTTAATGAGTATGACCTACCTGTTTATTTTTGGGCTGAAGTTGTAAATACAGCTTGTTATGTTATTAATAGAGTCTTGATTAGACCCGTTCTTAAGAGGACCCCTTATGAGTTGTGGAACCATAGGAAACCTAAGGTTAACTACTTCAAAGTTTTTGGCTGCAAAGTCTTTATTCTTAATACTAAAGATAATCTTGACAAGTTTGCATCCAAGAGTGATGAAGGAATTTTCCTAGGTTACTCAACTTCCAGTAAAGCCTATAGAGTTTTCAATAAAAGAACTAGATGTGTGGAAGAATCTGTTCACATCAAATTTGATGAAACTGATCCACATGAACCTAAGACCTCTCTTGAAAATCTTGAAGATGGTCTCTCTGGTTTGAACCTTAATGATAAAGACAGTGGACCTGTAGTTAAAACATCCAGTTCTGGAAATTTTCCAGACCCTGCTTCTGTTGAACCTCAACCTGTAGATGAACCTGAAATCTCTAGCCCTACCTTTTCAAGACCAACTAGGATTCTAAAGAACCATCCTTTAGATTCTGTTGTAGGAAACCTTTATAGAGGGACACAGACTAGAGCTTCTCTTAGAAATCAGGTTGAACATCAACCCTTCTTGTCACAGCTAGAACCTAAAAATATCAATGATGCTATCAATGATGAATTCTGGGTAATGGCTATGCAAGAGGAACTAAATCAATTTGAAAGAAATAAAGTCTAGAAATTAGTAGAAAGACCTAAGGACACTATCACCATAGGCACAAAATGGGTGTTTAGAAACAAAGTTGATGAATCTGGAAACATCATTAGAAACAAAGCTAGGCTAGTTGCACAAGGTTACAATCAAGAATAAGGAATTGACTATGAGGAAACCTTTGCACCTGTAGCTAGATTAGAGGCTATTAGGATCTTACTTGCCTATGCATCACATCTGAATTTTAAGTTATATCAAATGGATGTGAAAAGTGATTTTCTAAATGGTTTTATTGTTGAATATGTTTTTTAGAAAAACCACCTGGTTTTTCAAATCCTCATTTTCAAAATCATGTTTTTAAACTTTCTAAAGCATTATATGGTTTAAAACAAGCTCCAAGAGCTTGGTATGAAAGACTTTCAAACTTTCTTATTTCAAAATGATTTACAAAAGGAATAGCTGATCCCACTCTTTTTATAAAAAGGATTTCAAAAGATGTATTAATAGTACAAATCTATGTTGATGATATTATTTTTGGATCTTCCAAAAATTCTTTATGTACTGATTTTTCAGAAGTTATGCAAAATGAGTTTGAAATGAGCTTAATGGGAGAGCTTAAGTATTTTCTTGGTTTTCAAATATTTCAAACTAAAGATGGTATTATTTTAAATCAAAGTAAATATACTAAAGATTTGTTAAAATGTTTTGGTTTGGATAGTATTAAGTAAAGTGATATACCTATGAGTACCACCTATAAATTGGATGTTGATGAATCTGGGAAACCAGTTGATCAAACTAATTACAGAGGTATGATTGGGAGTTTACTTTATCTTACTGCTAGTCAACCAGATATTATGTTCAGTGTATGTATGTGTTCTAGATTTCAAGCTAATCCTAAATAATCACACTTGCTGGCTGTTAAAATAATTTTTAAATATCTTAAGCGTACTATGAATTTAGGCTTGTATTATCCAAAAGAACAGTCATTTGATTTAATAAGTTATTCGGATGCTGATTTTGCTGGCTGTAAGTTAGATAGGAAGATCACATCTGGAACATGTCACTTACTTGGAAAATCCCTTGTATCATGGTGTAGTAAGAAACAGAACTCAGTTGCATTGTCTACTGCTGAAGAAGAATACATCGCTGCTTGTAGTTGCTGTGCACAGATTCTGTGGATGAAACACACACTACTGGATTATGGATTTGACTTTAAACATGTTTCAATCAACTGTGACAACACTAGTGCGATTAATAAATCTAAGAACCCTGTGTCTCACTCTAGTACTAAACATATTGATGTTAGACACCACTTTTTAAGAGATCATTATCAAAGAGGTGATATAACACTTGAGTTTATAGGCAATGAACTTCAATTAGATGATATTTTCACTAAGCCTTTAAGTTCAGAAAGATTAAGTTTCATTAGACATGAATTAGGAATGATAGCTTATCCTTAAACCGTTAAGAGAAAAACCTCACCGTTAGAAAAACCTCACCCTTAGAAAAACCTCACCGTTAGAAAAACCTCACCGTTAGAAAAACCACACCGTTAGAAAAACCTCACCGTTAGAGAATCCTCACTGTTAGAAAACCTCACCGTTAGAAGACCTCACCGTTAATAGACTTTAAAGGTACATCTCGCGCTGTTTTAAAATTATATAAAGTCAAGTCATCGAACCGTTATTTATTTTATTTATGATTTATGTGATTTATGAATCCTAAATGATATTAAAACTCGAACTAGACTCACTCAATCTCACCGTGAACCTGTCTACTCGAATTCTCCAAAACCTAAACCTCTCAATCTTTAGAACCCTAGCCTCCAATCCATAATGGCCCGCGTCAAGAGACCCCAAGTCACATATGGGAGTGATGAGCCACAAGCGAAACGACAGAAAGTATCGAATGCCAGTGGAAGTGGAAGTGGAAGTGTAGCTCGAAGGAATCCAATAAAATCACATCTCTCAAGGAGAGAGATTGTTGTTGAAAAAGAAGTGTGTGCAGAATGGCTGATGGAAAGAAAATCGTTAGTTCTTAAGGTTTTAGAAGAACAAGGTTGGCTAGAATGCCTCGCGAACAACAACAGACCTTATTATCCAAGACTGGGGAAACAATTCTACGAATTCGTTCGTTTTGAAAAGTCTGAAGAAGAAAACAGAATGGTTTCTGTGGTAAATGCTCAGGAAGTATCTTTTACTTCAGAGGAATGGGCTAGAAACTTAAGAGTTCGACATGAAGGAGATTATGTGTTCTTCTCAAAGTCTGTACCTTCAACCAGTGATGTGTTTCAATATGAAGATGCTCTGCTGGAACTCACAGGGAATGGTACCCCTAGAAAGGAAATTGCTGTAGAGATGGTAGGAGAAGATAAACTGTTGTTTAAGTTTATTCAGCATGTTGTTAGTCCGAGAAGAGGAGACTTTTCCACTTTGAGATTCCAAGACATATATCTGTTACATTTTCTGAAGCACAGTGTGAGAATCAATCTATGTAGATTGATTATGGTTCAAGTGGAAGAGATGACTAGACCAAAGTCAAAATCAAATGCCTTGTTTTTCGAAAAAGCTAATTTCTATGATGCTGAAAGTGAAGGAGATTGCTGGACCTCAGGATGAGCTGGTAGTGGTCAAGGATAACTTCTGTATTACAAGAACTTTCTGTAAATACATGAAAGTCAGCTGGAATCCTTGGAAGAAATCATGGGTGAATGATGATGGAAAAATTTATGACAAGTATACTCCTATGGATCATCCTTCTAGACCAAAGGATATGAGAGATCCTGGTCTTGGACCAGATGATCCAGAACCGGTCTACAGTGATGATGAAGCTTAGGAGGAAGAGACATCAGTAGAGGAAGGAGGAGATCCAGACTTTCCCCCAAGTCCTGTGCATCAAGTTATTTCTTATGGAGCAGCTAGCCCTCCAAAAGAACTACCAAAAAGAGAAACTGTCTTAAAGGAAAATGATACAGAGACTACAGAAGAAGAAGAAGAAGCATGCCAGTATGTTGTCAAGGACACCTCTGAGGAGGATGAGACAAACAAATCTGATCATAATGTTAATGAAGAAAAAGAGGCTGATGGTGAAGGAGATGATAAAGAAAAGGTTGAATAAGAGCTCAGTTTGAGTCCTCTAATAGTTAGTACAGTCAGGACATTGGCTGATCAGGAAGACATAGCAGAAACACCTGTTAATGAGAGAGTCATTAATGACTCAGAACAAATGGCTATTGAATCCGCTGTGGTTGTAGAGGAAAGTGCAGAATTACCTCAGGAAGAATAGTTGGAAGAAATATCTCTGGAGAATGTTCCAAGTGAGGAGGAGAAGCTTGGCTCAGTATCAGTGTTATATGACATTGAAGGTTGGACATCAGATCCCGGATATTTGATTCTTGGACTTTCTTATGGAGATTCGGATGAGGAAGACCAATCCCAAAAGGAATCAGTTACCTTACCGACTATGGCTGAAAATGTGGAAACTGAGAAGGACCTTGAGTCTTTAAAAGCTGAATTGAAAGAAGCAATAAGAGAATCAGTGGCAGATATAAAGAAAAGTATGGTTGAAGAGATGAAAAGCGTGGAGAAATCCCTTGAGTTATCCATTGGATATAGTGTGTCCAGTCCCGTGAAAGAAATGGTGGATGAACTTAAGGTGTGCCACACTCAGATTGAGATTTGGACAGGAGCTGTAGTTGCTCTTAGACAATCAATCGCTTCGTTGACTGCTTTGAAGAGTTCTCAAACCCAAGTGCACACTGACATTCGGTATATCAAAGAAGTGGTCAAACAGTTTGTGGAAGTTTTTGAGGCCTTTAAGAAGTTAGTCAAAGAACATCTGAATAGTCAGGATGAACTTGTTCAGAAGGTAGTTAGTAGTCTGACTCAATCTTTCAAGGAGACAGTGGCCTTCTCAATGAAACGTCTTCCCTCAACTAGCTCCAGTGTGAACCTTGACCAGATCCTCACTATTGTTCAGGAAGAATTGGCTAAGGCCAGTCCCAGTGGTGCATCCGATACTCAGATTCTTGCTACCACTAGGGAAGTTAGTAGTTTTGTTCGTGATCACCTGCGGGCAGCTACTACTTCTCAAGAGGAAATCAAAAATAAGGTGGATGCTTATTTTGAAAAGGTTTATACCAAGCACTAAATGACAAACCATTTCAAGCTTCTTCTTGAAAATATGAAGTTGCCTCCAGTTACCCAAGTGTTCAGGGAACAAGTAAGTAAACTCAGGGAGCTTACTCCTGCTTTGGATAAGTTTATAGAAAATAGAGATGATTTTGTGTCTGCAATGGAGAGAGGAGGAAGCATTATAATGGATTTCCGAAACCTGTTGCTGCCCTTCCTGCATGTGGATGCCAGACCAGTGATTGTACCTCCTGCACTTCCTGCTTCTTCCTCTGGGATTACTCCTCAACTAACTCCAGTTCAAGCCATCAGGAGCTTGACACTGATGATCACTCAGAGGAGCTCAGATTTCAGATCTGGTACTGTATCAGTTGCTGATCCACCAGTAGTTCTTTCAGGAATTCCCAAGCCTGCTGACTCTACCTCTAAACCCTCTACTGATCCCAAGGGAAAGACACCTGTTCAAGAGGATGATTGAGTGATTCTATCCTTTTTTTTATTGGATTCATTGTATTTTTGTACTTCTCTGATTTTCCCATTGTATCTTTTACTTATCAATCAAATACTTCATTCCTCTCTTCCCTGTCTATTTTACTCTGTCTATTTTCTTTCCTAGTCCTTCTCTTTTCTCTAATACCCTCCTTTTTGTTAATCACAAAGGGGGAGAAATTATTGGAAACCTGATAATGTTGTTCACCTAAGGGGACAAAGGGGGAGAAAATCAATACTTTGGAGGAGAATCCTGTAGTTAAATTGATAGGGGGAGAAATATGCAAACCAAAGAATCTTACTTGTGCTTTCCTCTGATACTACAATATTTCTTGATATATTCTTGTTTCCATATTTTTCCTCTGATACTATACTGTTGATATCATACTTTGATATATTTTTTTTGTTTTGTTTTGTTTCCTCTGATATTACTTTATTTTGGCATAAGTTGTGATTATCAAAACGCGGTAGATTGTTGAACCCTCTAGAATTAAGTGGCTTTATTGTGTTTTGATAATCCCAACCATTATTTCTTTATATCTTGATTATTCTTAATACATTCCAAATATAATTTAATATATGTTTTTACATTAAGTATGCTTAAATTCAGTCTTTTGAATTATCAGATATATGTTTACTATGACTTAACTCATTCTGCCAAGTGAATGCTCAAACAGTTTTTAGCTACCGTTACACACTAGCTGCCGATACAGAACAGTAGCCACCGTTATGGATTAGAGCTACTGATATCGAATAGAGCTATCGATACGGAGTTCACCAATACATCAAGTTCACCGGTACTCAAAGATCACCGCTACATCAAAGTCTACCAATACGGTACATCAAGTCTACCGATATAGTTACATTTACAAGCTCACCGGTACTCAAGCCTACCGCTACATCGAAGTTGACAGCTACTGATACAGAGATACCGATATGCTGAAGTCCACCGTTATGCAAAGTCTACCGATAGAGACTTACCGCTACCGATACAAGGCAGAGCCACATTTACCGTTACAAGTCCACCGCTACTGATGTGATCAAGTCTACCGACAGACAAGTCTACCGTTACAAATGTCTACCGATACTCAGACCTACAGACACCCACTGTAACACAAGTCTACCGATATCAAGAGCTACCGCTCCAGAGAAAGAACCCGACACTGTTTTAACTTCTTTATCATTATGTAATCTAACCAATGGTCATATCTGGTATATTTTAATACACTGACATTTATTTAATGTGTGCTGTTGGATGTCAGGGAACCGTACCTCGTACCTGCAAAAAGTAAATCATCTTCTGCCGGAGCACGTGGTTTAACTAAAGGAAGGATGCTACTACAAAAGAGGATGAATAGACGAATACAGAGATATACAGAACACAGGTTGTGCGAGACATAGACGAATATACGAGACATACAAAACACGAAGGTGTGCTGGAAGAACAATAGAGCATGAATGCAAAGCGACGACAGAACTTAGACGAAGAACTCATTACTGCATACCAGTGAAGAGCTGAGAACGAGAACATAACACAAGAGATTCATCGACTGTCTCTACACCTGGAAGTCAAGGAAACAGATGATACTCTGTTTTCCAGACAAAAACCAGAAGAGGACTCAGAGCGAATTCTGATCAATCAAAGGAGTCCAGAACTGCATGACAATCACTAGAGCCATTTCTATACTCTAAATATTTTCTCTGTGATTTATTCTTCTACATATTGAGCAGTGTGTGTTATCTGTTGCACTTTACACACACACTGTCTCTTGTACTCTAACTAGAGGATTTGTAAATCCTCACTCACCTCTCTTACATTTTGTATTTCCCACTGGGATAGTGTTAGAGGTCGTGTGTGACCTGGACAGCTAGTTGATGTTGTTCTTTTTCCCACGAATAACAGTGGTAGAGGTCTTGGACCTGGACAGCTGGTTGCTGTTGTTTATCCCCGATCCAGGGTGTGGATCATCTTTTTATAAAAGCTTTTAAGAGGACTAAGTCTCATCTTGATACTGAACCTCTTGGTTATATTTGTTGTGCTATATCTTTCAAAGTTATTCTTTTATTCCGCTGCTAATCTCTTTAAAACCAAAACTGTTTTAATGTCACTTTGATAATTAAATTCGCAAGTGTTTATATCAGTTGTAAATCAGTAAGTTGGTTTCAAAAGTTAATCAAACTTTCTGTTTTGATTAACTGGGAAATAATCAATCCCTTGAGAACCCAACCGAGCCCTTACTTTGATATAAATTCACTACAGTTTAATTCAGTATTTTATTTGGGGGTTTTTAAGACAATGTTTTTAAAACAGAAATTTTAATTGGAACTCAATTCACCCCCCCCCCCCCCTCTTGAGTGTCCACTCCGACCAACAATTGCGCATACAGACTTCTTAATATCTCAAACCCATTAAAAACCCCATTACACAAAATATAATAATATATTTAATTTATTTCATGTTGTTCACAATCCCAAAATATAATAAATATTAATTTATAGTCTGGTAAATAAATATTTATCATCATAAAAAATTTGGTATGTAAATATTCCTTGAAATTTATTGAGTTCTCAAATAATTATTATTCATTCAATGAGTAAATAAATAAATATTATATTCATAGTCTAGAAAATAAATATTTATTTAACATTCATGTAACTAAATAGATTATTTATTTACAAATTAATTATTTATTACCTAGTGAATAAAATATTATAAATAAATAGTATGTATATGTATACTAAAAAATTACATAGAGAATATATATTTATTTAATATTTTTTATCTAATAAAATATCCTAAATAAATAATATTCCTCAGTCTAGAGAATAGAATTTATTATAACTCTTAAATTAAAATAAAATTTAACTAATATCAATAGAAAAACTTGTGTTTGACCCTCTAGGTCTCTTCCCTAGTGAAATGAGGTGAGATTTGCTAAAGTCCAGAATTAATATCTAGAAACGATTTAAGGAACCTATAGAGGAAGAAGATATGTTTCAATGAAAATAACCACATATGAACCCTCATGGCGTAATATAATCCCTTTTCCAAAATATCTCATCAATAAGGTTACAAAATTGTGTCATCAACCTATATGTTTGATACTTCTTTCTTTGACTATCTAAAATGAACTTGTTTATACACCATGGAAATGGAATTTAATGTGATAATTCCATTTTAATCAAAGGGATAAAATACCCACCCACATTGGAATAGAAATAAAAAATCATTTCTTATTGTATTCATCAATAACATTTCATTTATGATGCACCCAACATACCCAACTTCATTGTGATCATATGCCATCACGGTTTATGAAAATACATCAAAGTGTGTGAGTCATTAAATTAATTAATAATAATATTAAATTATAATTATAATTACACATTCTCATAGATAGTAATATCTAATGAAACATAAAAAAGTGGATTTCCCTCAAGCAGGTCTATTCTCATAATCTTTTGTCTCGGAGATCAGTAAGTGCAGACTTTATGAGATAAATTCTTGCCTATTTATGTAAACTCACACATGTAATCCAACATTCCATGTGTCACATCATATAATTTTATCCAAACATAAAATAATGTTTAAAAATAAATATAATTCTCAATCCTTAAAACATTACTTAATCTTGAGTTAAATAAATAATTAACATTGAGGATCTTTTTATGTTTAGTGTTTTATAGAATTAGTCCATAACTATTACATTACATCTAAAAAATTATAAAGTAGACAATTCTACTCAGTATACATTTTTTCATAAAATAAAAACCCTAAGAAAAACAACAATTGTTTTCTTTATATAAATATTCTTGAATTCTTCTTTCCTCTTACCCTTCCTTATACCCTGTGAAAAAAAATTCAAAAACATGGGATGAGAATAAAACGCTCAATAAGGCTTATAAAATAAATAGAGAAAACATTAGTCCATAAATACATAAAAAACATAATCACTTTAACATAACACATGAAATAATAAGATTTATGAATATTACATAGAAAACAAAAATCATAAAGGTAACTTGTGGCGTCCAAATCATACTTACATTTTAGCTTTCACATCTACATAGAGAGTTACATTTGGAATACCCATCATAGTATATTCCCTAAATATATTATGAGACACATTAATTTTTACCTTCACCATATTACCTAATGAATTCGAGAGCTATCTCAGGCTCACCACCCTAGGTTTATCATGTAATCACTCGTATGCTTAAACAATGTCCAAGAACCATAACATAATCATAACACAAGAACAAGCATAAAGGAAAGATAACATTTCTATATTGAAATCACGATACAAAATTTCAATATATTGACTTAATAAATCCATTCTCAAAAACATTTTCAATACCAAATACATAAAAAGAGTATATGGTTTTTATTTTCCTTTTAAAAACATTACGGCTTGTTAAAGAATACAAATATCAAATATTTCTCGTGACAGCAGAAAGGTTATTGTCATCATGTACATCTAAAAGAAACATTCCTTTGGTTCTTTAGAAAAAACAATCGTAAAAAATATTCCTTTTTGAATAAAATTTAAATTAAAAGGGGTTTATTATACATAATATAAAAGAAATTTGTGTATAAATCTAAGTATGCCTCAATGAATGGATATTGAGACGAAGTCCCTTACCTTAAGTCTGACTTGTCCTGTATGTTCCTTATTCTTCCTGAATAATAAACTTAAGTTAATTTATAATTGATTCAAAACCATTTTAATTTTTATTATTCCTTTCATATCACTTATTACCTTGTTATAACAATTAGTTAATTATTTGAGTTCATATCGTACATTTTTGTCGATGTTCGGAACTTGATTCAAAAATAAACATGTAATAATTACAAATCGTCCATGTGGTCAAAAGTCCACTATCTCTAGAATGAAATTCATGAT
The DNA here is from genome assembly GCA_963277665.1 of Viscum album. Lineage (NCBI taxonomy): Eukaryota > Viridiplantae > Streptophyta > Magnoliopsida > Santalales > Viscaceae > Viscum > Viscum album. Next base: position 1,382,094,959 of record OY728127.1, read on the forward strand.
TTAGATATAATATATATAATATATATCTAGTATATATATATTTATAATAGTCCATATCATTTGGATATATGAAAATGAAATTCACCGTTCATGGAAACGGTAAGGTTTACGTATGCATGATGGCTACTTTCATTTCTTTTTTTCATTTTTAAAATAATGAAAACAAAATGATACATAGGTATATTATAATTCCAGAATAATATCATATTTTCCATATGTTACATAAGATCATTAACACCATCCTCTATACATTCCATGTATGGAATGAATGAGTCATATCACTTTGAGTGGGCGGTAGTCCGCACTTACTCAAATGAAATTATCATGTTTAACCATTATGGAAACCATAAAGAAGTTATATAAATGAAAAATACTAAAATATAGAGATCATTTCATATAAATAAAGTTCCATTATAACAGTAACCATGAGAGGTGGTATGGAAAAATCGAGCAATCATCGTTTCGCGAGGTAGTAGTACACCGTCCACAGAAACAATATGTTGAAAATCAGTTAGATGGAGGTGTGTGTAAGTGTATTTAGAATAATTATCATAAAAAAATAATAGTATATTTAGGATAATAGTTATGTTATTTAATCAAATAATAAGAATATAATAGGGAGTGTAGAAGGAAAATAAAATAAAAGAACGTGAGAGAAGATGTTACCTCTAAATTGGGTAACTCCCATTTATTTATGCTAAAATGCCTTATTGAATTGTTTTATCCCTAAGGAAAAGATTCTAGGAGTAATATGGGATTTTGGGAGCTTCATGGAGCATAGTTTGGATGATCCATGGGGCTTGAGAGGTGTGTGTAAGGGGTTAGAGGTGGTGGCCTTTTATAAGAGGGAGGAGGACCTTTTTAGGAATGTTTAAAAGTATTATTTTATTATAAAATGATTTTCTATTTAAAAAGGTAAAAAATCATCAAATTAGAATATAAGATGAATATAAGTGGAAATAAAATCTTCCAATAATAATTTTACTAGTTTTGGATGTTTTTTATTCCTTATATTTTTTATTTAACCATTTTTTTAATCTTTCTATTTTATTAAACATTTAACACTTTGAAAATGAAAATAGTTACCAAAACATGAAAATATGCCATTAAAGATTCAATAATAAAATTTTAGACTTATTATAACATCATTGTGCCATTATTAAATTTTTTTATTTAATCTCTAAAAATTATAAATAAAATACCATGATTTAGGAAATGGTTTTATATTTCTAATGACTATTTATATTCTGATATGGCACTTATATAACCCCATATAAATATTATTTTAGTAAAAGATAGATGTTTATGTTACATTTTCCTTAATTTTAAATTTATTTTTTTTAAATGTAATTTTCACTTACAAGTGGATCCATGGGGTCCCAAAATCGATCCAAGTATTCACATGGTCGGACATGTATCATCCAATAGGGTTATGATACGTGTTAGGGTAATTTAATATTATTATAATATTATTTTTTTACCCTTATTTACCAGATTTACCCTTTAACCGTCGTCAATAAAATATTTACTGAAGTCACTATTCATAATGTCTAAAAATAAAATTTACATATTTAAACAATTTAGACCTCCAGATTCTGAATATGGAATCCATTTTTCCAAATTCAAAACACATAACTTTGATAAATTAATTTAAAATTAATCCCCGTTGTCAAAACCAAAATGTGTGTTTTTAAGAAGTAAAAACTAAAAAAATATTGACATGTGTTTATATCAAATTTCAAAGTGAAATTACTTACAATGACAAAAATTAGATGAAATGGTAAAATTATAATCTAATTAAACTTTAAAACCAATAAAAAGAATAATATAACTATATAAATAAATTATATTAATGTGTAGTATTTTTCATTATTCATTAAAAAATGAACTTTATCATAAAAATACCAAAATTTCATCCAATGTAAATTTTAATGTCCCGCTTCTAAATAATAAAATTATTTTGTAAAATAGAACATATAAAAGTGAAAAAAAAATATTTAAAAAGGGTTCACCATCAAAAGGAAATAAAAGGACCTTTTAAAGAATATTAAGGTATTTCATGAATCAAATAAGATTCATTCTTGTTTTAAGCCTCTAAAATTTATTGGAGAAATGTAAAAAAATTTAAAAAAAATTATAATCATATTTTAGTTAGTTCTCTTCATACCCACGAGGACAATATCTAGACATTAACTACCATTTAAAATAACAATATTATACTATTATTATTTTAGTCTGAATTAGTATTGTGTGCAACATAAGATTTCGGAGAAACTCATTGTTGTGTGTTGGGTATGCCATCAAACATAGAATCCCCTTTAAAGTAAAATTAATATTTAATTCACCAATATTAATAAATATAAAAATGTCATATTCTTTATTTACCAAGGATTTTACATCCTTTCCCTCTTTTGGAAATTTTTTCTTCGTAATTTTATTCACTTTTCAAATAAATGGGGGTATTTAACCCATATAGCATTTCCAGATTCCCATATTTTATCTTCAACCATATGGTTTTTTCACTAAACCTTTACCTAATGAATTACATTATTCTTCAACACTTTCTCTCTTCGGTCAAGAATTTATACTCATTTTTCCTCATAAGAATGATTCTCTTCAAACTGAACAACCTCTAGACTCAAAACATGATATGAATCTGGTATATTATTTCTTAACATTGAAACATGAAAAACATTATGTACCTGGGATAAACATGGAGGTAAATCCAGTCTTTAGACAACTGGTCTAACTTTATCCAGGATTTCACACGGTCCAATGAACCGTGGACTCAACTTTCCCTTCTTACCAAAATGCATCACACTTTTCAATGGAGAAACTTTGAGAAAGACATGATCACCTGCCTCGAAAGAAAGATCCTTTCTCCAGTTATCTGCATAACATTTTTTCTTGCTCTGATCTGTTCTCATGTCCTTCTAAATCAACTGATCTTTTTTTCCATCTCTTCTACCAATTCTGGTCCCATAAACCTCTTTTCACCTACTACATTCCAAAAAGCAGGATTTCAACACCACTTTCCATATAATTCATCAAACTTTTCCACCTGAATACTGGAATCTAAACTTTTATTATAATAAAATTTAACCAAATAAAGAGGTTAGTCCCAACTTCCCTGGTAATCCATTGAGAAACCACATAGCATATCTTATATTGTCTGAATGTTTCGTTCTAATTGTCCATCTGATTGTGGATGAAAAGATGTACTAAATTTAATTCAGTACCCAATGAATTCTGAAGGCCCTTCCAAAATATAGAAGTGAACCTGTGATCACAATCAGATACAATGGAGATGGTAACTCCATGTAACATTACTATCTATTAAATATACAATAGATAAAGTTTTTATAGATATAGAGTATCTCAAATTGGAAGAAAATGAGCAGATTTAGTCAATCGGTCAATAATAACCCAGATTGCATTATTACATCGACATGTCTTTGGTAATCCCAAAACGAAGTCCATGTATATATTTTCCCATTTCCACTATAGCACCGATAAAGGATGAATCATCCCTTTCAGTAACTGCCTCTCTTCTTTAACCTATTGTCAATTCAAACATCTGAGGGTAAAGTCGGAAATATATCTTTTCATTCCATCCCACCAATAACACTCCCAATGATCTCTATACATTTTAGTATTTCTAGGATGATCTGAAAATGCAGAACTACGAGCTTCATATAACAACTCTTTCTTTAACTGTGAATCGCAAGGCACGCATAATCTCTTTACAAACCTCAAAACACAATCTTTATCAATATTAAATTCAGTTAACTTACCCTTATGAACCAACTATACCTTTCTCTACAACTCACTATCTTCTTTCTGTGCTTTCTTTATTCTGTATTCTATAGACGATTATACTAAAACCTGAAACAAAACTTAGTAATTTCCTTCACCAACAACTTCTATGCCAAAATAAATAAAATTTTTAATCAAAGGATCTTGTTCCAAACTTAACATGGTTAATGTAGCATTACTTTTTTGAATCAAAGCATCGGCCACGCTATTTTCTTTTTCGAGATGGTGATGAATTTTGAAATCATAATCCTTGATTAATTCCATCCATCTCCTCTATCTCATGTTCAATTCTTTCTGAGTGAATATATACTTCAAAATTTTGTGGTCAGTATATATTTCACATTTTACTCCATATAGATGATGCCTCCAAATTTTTAAAGCAAAAACAATAGAATATAATTCCCAATCATGTGTAGGGTAATTTAACTCATGGGGTTTAAACTGATGTGAAGCATAATCAATTACCTGATCATTATACATTAGGAAAAAACCAAGTCCTTTCAACGAAGCATTGTTGTAGATAACAAACTCACCATTTCTGGAAGGCAGTGCTAAAACTGGGGCATTCACTAATATTCTTTTCAATTCCTAAAAACAATCATCACATTCTTTCATCCAAATCAACTTAACACCCTTTCGAGTTAACTTAGTCACTGGGATAGATAATTGTGCAAACTTTTCAAAAACAAATCGGTAATAACCTGCTAAACCAAGAAAACATCGGATCTTGGTTATATTTTTGGGTCTTGTCCATTCTTCAACAACTTTTGTTTTAGTAGGATCAATAGTTATTCCATATTTAAAAACAATGTGACCAAGGAATGAAATTTTTTGTTACCAAAACTCACACTTGAAAAATTTCCCCTACAATTTTTTTTAAGGTTTGAAATAAAACCCATAAATGACAATCATTCTCTACCATATTTTTAGAATAAACCAAAATATCATGAATAAATACAGCCAAAAACTTATCCAATAACTCATATAAAATTTTATTCATAAGATCCATGAATAAATCAGGTGCATTGGTTAACCCAAAATGCATAACTAAAAATTCAAAATGGCCATATCAAGTATGAAATTCAGTCTTCAGAATGTCTGTTTCTTTTACTTTCAACTAACGGTACCCTGACCCCAAGTCAATCTTTGAAAAATACTGAGCTCCTAGGAGCTGATCAAACAAATCCTCGATATGAGGAAAAGGATATTTTTTCTTAATAGTGATGTTATTCAAGGCTCTGTAATTAATTCAAAGTCTCATTGAACCAACTTTATTTTTAACAAACAAGATAGGATCACCCCATGGTGATGTGATTGGTCAAATGAAACATTTATCTAAAAACTCCTGTAATTGCTTCTTTAACTCTAAAAGTTCAATTGAAGCCATTCGATTAGGGGTATTAAAATTGTCTTATCATGAGGAACTAAGTAAACAGTAAATTCAACTTATCGATTAAGTATTATACCAGGAAAATCAATAGTAAAAACATCAAGATACTCATTTACCACTGGAATATCATTAATCTGAATAGTTCCTTTGCTTTCAATAGTATGTTCAATGTAACATTCATTTCCATATTTTACTAGTTTCTCATCTTCCTTATATTTTATCAAAATTAAGGGTTCATTATTGTACACAAATTAAAATTCATTTTGAAAATAAACCTATATATCTCTGTAATAAATCTTATCATGATAAATGGAGAGCCAATCCATACCCAAAATAACATCAAACTCTACTAGAGGCAGAACAACAAGTATTTCAGGTAGATTCTTTCTGCACACAAGGAAAGGAATGTTCTTATAATTTATTTTTTTCTCATCATTTCCTCCTGTGTTTTTACAATATGTTCAAGATTCATATTTTGAGATGGAATTCCCAATTTTCTATAAAATTTTTCTGAAATTAAACAATGTGTAGACCCCAAATAAAACAACACATTGGTCTGATCTGAATAAACAAACAGTGTACCAAATACAACTTCATTCAATGTCCCAACATCTATTGAACTAGTTACAAAGGATTTCACCACCCCTTTCTGCTTTTAGTCTGGCTACTTTCCCTCAGTTGAGTTCTTTTTTGGACACTCATTTGCATAATGACTCATTTCATTGCACTTAAAACTTTTTACTGACTGTAAATCGGATTTTGTCTTACCATTAACCTGATTTTTTTAGTGTAATTACGATCCTTATATCCCATTTTACCACATCATAATAACTTATTAGAATTCCAAATGCATTCCCCAGTGTTCTTTTTATCACAATTTTTACAAACTATAAACTTAAGTTTCTTACCATCAGACTTTTTTGAAGAGTTCGTCCCTTCCATCTGCCACCTCAACCTCTTATTCTATTGTTCCTAAAAAAACCCAATCATTAAAAAACTTCATTTCCACCTTCTCCTCACATCGACTAAGTTTTTCATAAATTTTGAACTCACAAGAGGATAAATTCCTTCGATACTTTGGCTTTAATCTTGAGTAAAAATGATTGATTTTACTATCAATATCCCATATGAAATTTGGAACATACCTGGCCTACAGAGTGAATTTTTCTTCATAATCAGCCACTATGTCATCCTCTTGCCTCAATTATAAGAATTTTTTTCCATCCTATGTCAAAATTCCTTAGGAAAATATTTATCAATAAAAATACCTTTGAATTCATCCTATTAAAGATCATCAATATCCTCACTATATTTGATATTTTTAACCATCGACCACCACTAATAAACTTTAATTTCAAAACGGTAAACAACAAGATAAACCTTTTGATGTCTTGAACACCTCATGACATAAAAAAATATTTTCTAGTGCTTTAATCCACCCTTCAGCTAACCTAGGGTCAGATGATCCTCTGAATGATGGGGGATGTTACCTCATTAAAATCTCCACTATAGACATGTTCCTCTAGGGTTGATCTGGTTGATCTCGTGCATGTATACCACCACCATTTACAGCCTGAGTCAATTGTGACATCACTGCAACAAATTGTTCAGTTCTTATTCTGACTATATCAGGTTGCTAATTTGGAAAGTTGTTTTCCTCTTGATGTTGTCCCATCATAGCCTCTATGTTTCATTTGCAGAAAACCATTCTGAACACAAAAATATCATAGAATAATTAACATGGTAATCTTTAAATGCTATATCATTTCAATATTACTGTAAATTAATATATAGATATTAATTTAACAATATCCTAACACTAAAGTTGTCTAAACCTACATTTGACACAAACTATAAGGCCCAAGCCATAAAACATTACTTAATCTTGAGTTAAATCAAGAATTAACTTTGAGGATCCTTTTAGGTTTTGAGTTTTATAGAATTAACTATTACATTGCATCCCAAATATTAAAAAGTATACACTTCTACTCAGTATCTATTTTTTCATAAAATAAGTACTCTTAAAAGAAAACAAGAATTCTTTTCTTGATATAAATCTTCTTGAATTCTTCCTTTCTCTTACCCTTCCTTATACCCTGTGAAAAAAATTTCAAAAACATGGGATGAGCATAAAACGCTCAGAATGGGTTATAAAATAAAGAAAAATAAAAACAGTCTATCAATACATAAAAAACATAATATCTTTAACATACCAAGTGAAATAATAAGATTTATGAATAACACATAGAAATCATAAATAATAAAGGTAACTTGTGGCATCCATATCATACTTACATTGTAGCCTTCACAGCTATATAGGGAGTTACGTTTGGAATACCCATTATAGTATATTCCCTAAATATTTTAGGAGAAACAACAAAATTTACCACCATCACGTTACCCAATGAATTGGAGATCTATATTGTGATCATCCACCCTATGTTTATTATGGAACCACCCGTATGTGTAAAAAATGCCCAATATCTATAACATAACCATAACATATGAACAATCATAATGGAAAGATAACATTTCCACATTGAAATCACAATATAATATTTAAATATATTTACATAATAAATACATTCTAAAAACCATTTTCAATACTAAAATACTTAAAAGTTATATCTGGTATTTATTTTCATTTTAAAAACATTATGGCATGTTAAGGAAGCCAAATATCAAATAATGCTCGTGGCAGCGAAAAGGTCGTTGTCGTCGTATACGTCTAAAAGAAAAACTCTTTTTGTCATTTAGTAAAATTATTCGTATTAAAAAAAATAATTTTAAATAAAATTAAAATTAAAAGGGGTTTATTATACTGCGTATAAAATAAATTTGTGTATAAATCAAAGTATTCCTCAATGAAAGAAGATTGAGACGAAGTCCCTTACCTCAAGTCCAAATTTTCTTGTATGTTCCTTGTTCTTCCTTAATAATAAACATAAGTTAATTTCAACTTTCTTAAGAATCTTTTTCAAGTTTATTATTCCTCTTATATCACTTATTACCTTTCTTAAACAATTAGTTAATTTTTTGACTTCATATTAGACATTTTGTCGATGTTCGGAACTTGAGTCCAGAATGAACTTGTTATAATTACAAATTGTCCAGGTGGTCAAAATTCCATTATCTACAGAATTATATTCATGATTTAGATATCATATATATCATATATAAATATATATTATATATTTATTTATAATATTCCATATCATTTGGATATATGAAAATGAAATGCATTGTTCATGGAGACGGTAATCCGTACATACGCATGAACGCTACACTCATTTATTTTTTTCATTTTTAAAATAATGAAAACCAAATGATACATAAGTATATTATAATTACATTATAATATAATATTTTACATATGTTACATAATTTCATTAACACCATACTTTATACATTCCATGTATGGCATGAATGAGTCATATCACTTTGAGGGGCGGTAGTCCGCACTTCCCCAAATGAAATTATTGTATTTACCCATTATGGAAACCATAAAGGTGTTCTATAAATGAAAAATACAGAACCATAGAGACAATATAAATATAATATATATCATATATAAATAATTTTCAGTCATAATGGCCACCATGAGAGGTGGTATGGAAAATTCAAACAATCATCATTTCATGAGGCAGTAGTTCGTCGTCCAGAGAAACAGTATGTTCTAAATCCATTAGATGGAGGTGTGTGTAAGTTTATTTATAATCCTTCTCATAAAAACATATTAGTATATTTAGGACACTTGTTTTTTTATGTAATCAAATAATAATAATAGATTGGGGATTTGAGAAGGAAAATAAAATAAAAGAAGTTGAGAGAAGATGTTACCTCTAAATTGTGTAACTCCCTTTGATTTAAGATAATAGGCCTTATTTAATTTCATTATTCCTAAGATAAAGATTCTAAGAGTAATAGGGGGATTTTTTGAGATTCTTGGAGTAGATTTTGGATGAAAAAAGGGGCTTTAGAGGTGTGTGTAATGGGTTAGAGGTGGTGGCCTTTTGTAAGAGGGAGGAGGGGCTCTTTAGGAAAGTTTGAAAGTATTATTTTATTATAAAATTATTTTTTGTTTCAAAAGATAAAAAAATAATTAAATTAGAATATAAGATGAATATAATTCGAAATAAAATCATCCAATAATAATTGGACAGGTTTTGGATATTTATTAATCCTTATCTTTTTTATTTAACCCTTTTTTTACTCTTACCGTTTTATTAAGCATTTAACACTTTGAGAATAAAAATAGTTACAAAACATGAAAAATAATCAATTAAATATTAAATAATAAAATTTTAGACTTTTTATCACTATTTGGACAAATACTATATTTTTATGAATTTTATAATATTTAATAAAATGTTTATTTTTTAAAATATGAATTGTGTCAATTTCGACACTATTCATATCATGACTTTTTAAAAATCCATAACAACTTGATTGATTCGAAAAAAATAAATTAAGACAAATTTAACATGTAAATATCATCAATAAAAATAAGTTCTTACAACAAAATAACAAAATTACATTTATTTTAACATTTTTAATATCATTTATTTGAATCCTTTATTAATAAAGCAATCACTACATCATCATTGTGTCATAATTAAATTTATTTATTTAATATATAAATATTATAAATAAAATAACATGATTTAGGAAATATATTTATATTTCTAATGAATATTTACAGTCGAATATATCACTTATATAACCCTATATAAAAATTGTTTTAATAAAAGATATATGTTTATGTTGCATTTTCCTTATCTTTAAATTAATTTTTATAAAATTTTATTTTCACTTACAAGTGGCTACATGGGGTCCCAAAATCGATCCAAGTATTTCCATGGTCAGAAATGTATAATCCAATAGGTTTATGACCCATTTTTTAGTAATTTAATATTATTATAATATTATTTTTTACCATTATTTACCAGATTTATACTTTAACCATGGTAAAAAAATATTTACTGAAGTTACAATTCATAATATCTAAAAATAAAAGTTACCAATTTACACAATTCGGACCTCCTGATTCCAAATATTGAACCCATTTTTTCAAATTCAAAACATGTAAGTTTCATAATTTAATATAAAATTAATTCTCGTTGTCAAAATTAAAAAATGTGTTTTTAAGGAGTAAAAACTACCGAAAGATTGGCATGTGTTTATGTCCAATTTCAAAGTACAATTACATGCAATGACAAAAATTGTATTAAATGATAAAACTATAATCCAATTGAACTTTAAAACCAATAAAAATAATAATATAACTATATAAATAAATTATATTAAAAGGCAATTTTGAATTAAAATGTAGTATTTTTTTACTATTCATTAAAAAAATGAACATCATAAAAATACCAAAATTTCATCCAATGTAAATTTTTATGCCCCGATTCTAAAGAATAATATTATTTTTTCAAATATAACATATAAAAGTGAAAAAACTATATTTAACAAGGGTTCACCATCAAATGGTGGTAAAAAGACCTTTTAAAGAATATTATGACATTTCATGCTTAAAATCAGATTCATTCTTATTTTAAGCCTCTAAAATTTATTGGATAAATGTGAAGACATTTAGAAAACATGTATAATCATATTTTAGATAGTTCTTTTCATTACCACTAGTATAATGGCTAGGCGTTAACTATCATTTAAAATAATAATATTATATTATTATTATTTTCAGTATGACTCACTATTGAGTGCAACATAAGATTTTGGAGAAACCCATTGTTTAGTGTCTGGAATTCCATCAAACATAGCATCCCATTTAAGTAAAATTAATATTTAATTCAAAAATATTAATAAATATGAAAATTTCATATTATTTATTTACCTGGGATGTTACAATATATTCATATCATTTCATGGTTCTCATTATAGTAGGAAATAACTATAAAATATTTCTATGAAACAAATACTGTGGGAAATTATTATATTAAAGTCACAGAGAACATTGAAGAATATATAATAAGGTATTCTTATCAATATTTAATTAATTTGATATAAATTAAATCGACATTAAAAATAGTTTGTTCAATAATACCAACTCCATGAAAAGAAATGCATTAATGTCACAATGCCAACAAACTCATATAGATACTCACTATTTAATATAAACCATTTATCTCTATATCACATTAATCAAGTTTCATACTTGTGTCATCAACCTATATGTTTGATATATTTTTATTTGAATTTCATGGAATTAACTCATCAATAAACCAATGTGGACATAGGCTTGATTAAATAGTTCTATTCTAATAAAAGGTCTTGGGATATCTAATCCCGTTATCTTAGAAAGGAAATAACCTTTCTTGAACTATTAAATAATTTAAAATCACTTATGATGTACCAAGCATATCATATATTTTCATGAGTATATTTTGTCATCATTTTCAAAAATACATCAAATTGTGTCATTCATGATATACATTAATGATAATATCAAGTCCAAATACCAAAACCCGCATATTAATATAATAATATCTAATGACACATATGGAATTTATATTAGTGGATTTGTTCTAATAACCACTTCTCTTAGATATTACCAAGTTAAAACATCATAAAAAGAAGTCTCAATATCTTATTATCCCCCTAAACTAGATATCTTAGCATCATCTTTGTCTTATAAGACATATTTCATCCAACCCTATAACATATATTTAAGAATATTTTCATAAAACTTAAAGGTTATCATCATAGCGAAGAAAGATTATGAAATTTCGATGTGAAAAATTATCTAAGGAAATTATCACATAAATGTTTCACTAAAAACACTTTTCATGTGATAAGATATTTAAAAAGTATTTACTTCCACGGAAGAAACTCCAACAAGTATGGTCTTCATTATATCATCCTTTATTTTCATTAAATCAAGATTTAGAGTAGTCAATATATATTTTGGATCTTCTAGATCAGTGGAACAAACCTTCTGAGAGCTTCGATCATCACATCCTTATTCCTTTTTGGTACCCTTGGTATTTTACACCCCATTAGTCTAACCACAAATTTAAAAAATTATGCATATCTATTAAACTTTTTGAAAAAAGTGTCATGGATTCATATTGTATTTCATTGGAAAAATCTTTCCTTGTCATTCTAAATCTAGATATACCTCATTATTTCAATTGTAATGTTAATTATGGTATAGACACTAACCACAGACGTACATGATAAAGTTATATTTGATAAACTTATTCTAATCAAAATCCCAAAATAAATATTCCTAGCAATGGGAGCTTCAGATATAAGAAGATGGATTGGAAAACCAAAAAACCCCACCTCAATCGGAATAATTAAAGATTCAATCCCCTTTAAATCTAATTTTATCAATTTTATACACATGCATATCAAATCCTATGATCCTTTATACTTTATGTTTCTAAAAGAAATAAAATAGTTTTTATCTTAAAATATAATAATTACTTGTCAATTATATAAAATCGTAATAATCAATTTGGAAAAACCAATTACCTTTAAAAAAGTTGTGATGTTATATGTGATGTTTTATAATAAAACCATCATATATATTCCATAATATGCATGTAATTATGTATTAGTGCAACTGAATCATAACCCTTTCATTCAATGCTAATTTTTTTTTCTTTAATTTCTTCCAATCAAAATTTTGTCATATTTTTTTCTAAGTTTTTTTATTTTATTTTCTGGGAAAAGATCATCCAATCTTGAATTTAAGGTCTATAATTTATTTTAATTTAATATTTTTTAATCATGCTTATTTTTAATTATTATGTATTATATATTTAGATTTAAAAATAATTTTTATGATTATATTTTTTATATTATAAAATAAAAATATTTATTAATTATTAAAAATAATATATTGATTATTATTAAATAATAGAATATATAATTTAAATGTTATAGTTATCAAATAAAATTCATATTTTAAAAATATTATAATTAATAAAATTAAAATTTTTAATATTATTATTGATGTAAAAATAAAAAATATAAATTGATAAATATAAGTAAAATATATTTTTCAAAACAATGTAAATCAAGAATATAAAGTGAATATTATTATTAAATAATAAAATTTTTAATACAAATGTTATTATTATTAAATAATATTTATATTTTAAAAATTATGTAATAAATAGAATTGAAATTTTTAATATTATAATACCTTAAAAATAAAAAAATAATTAAAATATATTTTTTTAAATGATATAAATTTAGAAAATTATCAATATTATTATTAAATAATAAAATATTAGATACCAATAATATATGTATTAAATATTATTTGTATTTGAAGTTCTCTTGGGTTATAAAGGTATTGTATTTTTGTGAATAGTTGCATGAGTTTGTGGGTAATCGCTTTGGTTGGAAAAATGTTTCTGAGATGATGGTGTAATTTCTAAAGGACTAGATATGGATGATTTTTTTGAGCATATTGGAAGCTATCACTTGAGAATCTAATTATTTCAATAGGATATACTCATGTTCTAATGGATTACAATTTTTCATTAGAATATATTCATGATCCAATTACATGGAAGTCAGATTCAAGGAATTCTATTATGAAACTATGACTACAAAATATCGATTGATGAGATAATAGAAGATTGTATGCTAGATGATGAGTTGTGATGATTTTGTCGTGTGATGTTAGAAAATTTTAATCCATTTGTCAAGATTCTTAATACCAAACTCCCTATGTGGTTTTTATATGAAGTTTGGTGATTTTTGTGTTGTTTATTCAAGGAAAAATACATCACAATTACTTGTGAATATTGTGATTAAATATGAGTAGATTGAAATTTAAGTCGAATGGAAGAAAATAAAGAGAAGTATAATATTTATGGATCTATAATAAGGTGGTGGGAAGAATAATCTATCCATGTTATCATCAAAAAATAGAGTACTAGTATATGTGGTATAATTTAATAAACCATAATATGAGGTGGTTTTAAAGTAGTTCAAAACAATATTGAAAGATAGATTCATCAAGAATTAGGTAAACTCATAAAAGGCCTAAGATTAGGTGACCAGAATATGAGATGATTGAAATATAAAATCATTGTAATACATAATTTGAAAAGAGTTATATATCTATTAAATTTGTCACACTAAAATCTCTAAATAAACAACAAAAACAATTATTAGGTAAAGACTATAGGGTTGATAAAAAGGCATTGGGGATAAAATAGAGTATTTCATGGAGTGAAGAGTACAAAGGATAGTCTACCAAAATATCCAAAGGAACATTAATTTTTTATGAAGTCAAACTCATTATTATTATGTTTAGTTGAACATTAAAAGGTTCTAAATTCAATAAAGAAATTCATAATTCTATCAGATATTTTCAAAATACATGACGAAGACTACTTAACATGATATAGTTAGCGGTTTTGAATATATTCAACGGAATAATTGAAATAATTGAAATATTTTGAGTTTTAAGACTATGTGCAACTATTTTAGTAGAGGAATATTTGTTAAATAAAGGAGAAAGTTCTTTTAGAACTATTTTTTTTCTTCTATCGGCTATTATTGTGAGTTGAAATTATTTTTGGGAGAATCAAACTAAAAAATTTAAATGAGATAATTTTTTATTGATTTATATTTGAGGAGAAAATCACTAAAATTGTAAAGGTGTGCATGCTAAGTAACCATGGGCATGAGTTCCATTGATTAGAGTTCTAGACACAAAATATTTTAGTGGTTTAATTTATGAGTAGGATAGGAATTATGGTCCATAAAATGTCTTAGAGGAATATCTATATTTTCACTATAGTGACCCTAAGATACAATGATATTTCTCATTTTAGTGGTGGTATCATTGTAACTGGTAGAAAATATTATAATTTTTTCAGAAGACACTTGGTGTGGGGTGCACTATGGGTATCAAACAATAATGATCCTATATAACCTGTAAATTATGAAAAAATTATTAGTGGATAATCAGTATTTTTAGATAATAACCAAATGTATCAAGGAGTAGGTTTCCCTCAATGAGACTGAAACTCTTAAAAAATCCTATGTGTATTTCTCTCTCATTTTTTTCTTGTATACAGGAGAAACTGATATTATTTTTTGAATGGATCATAACTCAAACAAGTTATAGAGGTAAATTTAGAGAATTAAAAATTGTACAAAGATACCATTGATTCAACCCCCCCCCCCCAGTATTCTACCCATTCTTAGGAATATCAAGTGGTATCTGAGTAGGTTCCATCTATATGATGTTATTGTTGAAGATAGAGAATTTAAATTTTGCTAATAAAAAATGAAATATTAGGTTTTATGGAAATAATTTTCATATATTGAAGAATAATATTATACCTTACTTCCATTATCTTTTCCTTGAAGTGGTTGACATAACTAATATATAATTTCTACCTTTAAAAAATTATCCTATGTATTTTTTCAAAAAAAGAACTTAGAATTCTATAGAATAGCATGAAATACTATTCTTGTGTATTTTTTAGAAAAATTATATATGAAATTAATGGACCTCCAAACTATTAAGAAGACTTGGAAAAAAATTAGAGCATCTATTAAGGTAATGTTAATATAAAGGTAGAAAAACAAAAAATATAGAAGAGTAATTTCAAATAAAAGAATATGGCTGATGAATAAACTATAGATGATTACTTTACAAGGGTTAATTAATTTTTAGCAATGTATGAGGTTTTTCTTATACCTTTGTGGATGTTAATATTATGAAGAAGTTTATGAGAAATTTCTCAAAAATATTGGATCCTAAAATTTTAGTATTAGAGGATAGAGATGATTTATCTAAATATGTTCTGTAAAATTTCCTCATTTATTTTTCACCAAGGAAATATTCAACATTTAAGAAGAAGGATAAGGAAGATATATCCTTTTAATCAATTAATATGATTAAAATTATAGATTTGAGAGGTGATCCTTATCACAGATCGGAAGATAATAATGATAGAACAAATAATGTAAAAGGATAATGTCCCTCATATTAAGGAATATCAAAAGAGGTAAATGAAATTATAAGGGAACATATCATTTGAAATGTTTTTATTATGGAAAAATATGGAATTTTTCTATAAATTTCTTGAAGAAGAAGAGTAGTGATGATGTTGATTATGAGATGAAAGGAAAACCTCATAATAAGAAGTGGATTAAAAGTTTGAATAAATATATAAAATTAGAAGAATATAAAAAATAAATCCACTAGTAAGAAGAATATCAGTATAGAAATGAATTAAGAAGAATAGAACTTGCAAGAACATGTATCATCCAATGAAGAAGTACTAGAAAAACTTGTGAAGATTATATTCCATGTAAATCATGAGGAAACTTAAATTGATGAAGAAGAATAAAGTTAATAGAATTGCACGAAACATTTGTCGAAAATATAACCCAAGTATTATTTTTGACCAAAATACTAAGCTCAATTAAGTAATTTGGTTGATTATAAATGAAGTAATAAATAAAATATGAAGATAAATAGGGTTTTATCAAAAGGTAAGAAGCTCACATAGGGGAAATCAAAACCCTCAAGTTAAATAAAGAAAATCTAGAAAATATGATGAGTTATCTAAGAGAAAAAAATTAGTTAAGGAAAAATAATTGATTAAGACATGTTCTAAATATATTGAGGCTAATAAAACTTTGAATAAGTTGATGTAATATTTTTAAAAAGAATTAGATGTTAAGGTATAGTTATCTCACACAGATAAAATAATTAACTCAATATTCCTACTGAAATATTATCCAAATAATAAGGTTGAAAAATCAATTATTGATAACCATATAGGTTTCTTAGATAAAGATGATATTTTTTAGGTCAAGAATAAAAGTGTGAGTGCTTCCAGTAAACTAATAAATGTTAAGAGTAACTTCTAGAAGAAAGTTTCCCCATTTAAGAAGAAAAATTAAGTCATGTATTTTAATATAACTTCTTGAATTTTCTATAACTAGAAAATAAATCAATCATGGTGGATATTTGAAGGATATTTTTGGTAATACAATAACTATTGGACCAAAGTCTACAATTTCTAGTAAAACATATTGTTTTTAAGGAGAAGGTAATATTTGTGTGGGGACTCTGAAATAAGAATAAATATTTTTAATTTGATAGATAATTTATTTTAGAAATATGAATCATAAATTAAAAACTATTCAAGGAAAATTCACTTTAACATTATCAAAGAAACTATTAGAATATTTTACCATACTATTCATTATGTATAATAATTCAGGATAACTCTTCTTAGGTATGATCCACATACTATAATAGAAAATGAAAATGTAAAATAAAATATTAATAAAAATTCATTAATAGTGAAGTCACCTTGAACGATAATAGGAAATGAAAATATTGGATTCTTGATACTGTTTGGAACGCACATATGATAGGTGATGTAAAATTTTTAAGAAATATTTAAGATCATAATGGTTGAACCTTTTTGAATGATAGTTCCCTAAAATTAAAGGTGTTTGTAAGGTGGTTATTGATGATTGAAAGTTGAATTCAAATAAATTATTTTTTGTTAATATACTTAAGAACAACTTAATAAGTGTTATCCAACTTTTTGATGACTGAAATGAATTGGTTTTTGGAAAGGATGTTTGTATCATATGGTTCATGAAGTGCATGAATATTATCATGTAAGGTGTGAGAATTGGTAGTAACTTATTTCAAATTGGAAATCTAGGTGACTCATTTTACTTATGTTTTGGATTTGAGAATGTGATTTTTTATAGAAAAATTATCTATATTTTCCAAAATAATATAAGGATATTTCCATATAAGAAATTGGTGAGAGATTTACCTCAATTAAAATTAGAGAGAAACAATGATTGTGAAACTTTTCAAAAACTAAATCTAATACAGGGAAGTTATCAGAAAGATAAGATTCATTCCACCAGACCAACTGAACTCACACATTCTGATTTATTTGGATTGTTGGGACATGAATCCAAAGATTTTTATTGTTAAATTATCACTTTTATCAATGAATTCACCTGAATGACAAGTTTTATGTTCATAAAAAATAAATCTAAAGTTGTAGATCTATTCAAATTATTCATAAGGGTTGATGAGAAATAACTTGAGTTATATATCTAGAATATAATAAAAATAATGCTATGAATTACATGTGTAACTCTTTTTAATACTATATTTCAATGAAAAGAATCAATAATTACTTTATTTATCCCTACACCCCTAAATAATATGGGGTTATAGGAATTAAAAAACAAAAAAAAATGTAGTAATGGGGAGGACTATGATTATAGAATATAAAATCTCAAAAAAAAATAGAGAGAAGTGGTATGCACAGTGATATATGTTCAGAATCGATTAACATTGAGACTATAATAAAACATGGACCCTGATGTGATTTGGTTTAAGAATAAACCCATAGTTTAATATGTTAAAGTATTTGTAAGGCCTTCATTGACAAAGAAAAAAAATCTAACCTTTGGTAAGTATGATGAAAAGGATAAGGAATGAATTTTCAAAGTATATTCATCCAAATATAAGTATATAAAGATTTTGAAACAAAAAACATAATAATTTTATAGGTTTGTGTGATATTAAAGTATTTGAAAGTAATTTCAAGAAGGAGAAAGTTGAAAATAATGGTTCTAATTCATTAATAGGGGATACATTAGTAACTTAAAATAAGGTTTATGGTAAAGAAAGAAGAAATGAAACCAATCATAATAAAATATGTTTTAATTAGTCCAATGATTAATATATTTATAATGAAAAAAATTATTGAAGATATAGAAAATAAAAAATTGGTTGAACTATAAAATATCACTATAATAGGGAATACCCTATTCAAATGAGTAGGGAATTGATAGTTGAAAATAAAAGGGAACTCTTATCTTAGATTGAACCTCAATTTGTTATAAAAGTAATAAATAATAATGAATTGATAAATGTGATGAATCGGGATCTATCTCAAATTAAGAATAAGGATACCCTAGAACTTTTCCCAAACTAGAAGATAAGAATATCATCAGAACAAAATGGGTGTTATGGAATAACCATAATTAAAGAGGTGTAGTTTCAAGGATAAAATCTAGGATAGTCTATAAATGATACACACTATTGGAAGGTGTTTATTTCAAAGAAACATTTTTACCTATTGAAAGACTCAAAACTATATGAATGTTTTTGGAATTTTCTTACCACCATAACTATAATTTCTATTAGATGGATTTAAAATATATATTTTTGAATAGTGGAGTTTATTAATATGTATATATTGATAAACTCAACAGATTCATACTTGATGAAAATAAAAGTATGGTTTTTAAACTAAATAAATCATTATGTGGATTTAATGAGGACCCTTGGTACTGGTATTCAAACCATGATAAATTTCTAATAAAGATACACTTTTATAGAGGAAAGATATATATAAATTTATATATAAAGGAAGTTGTAATAGGCTCACTAATTGTAATAATATATTTTTATGACATTATAACTTCAATAGAAAGGGATAAATATTGTAAATAATTCTTAGAACAAATGAATCTGAAATTTAAAATGTATATGCTTGGAGGGATAAATTTATTTGATGGAATACAAGTTCAACATAGTGAAAGTTATATCTTATTTTTATAAGAAAATTATGTTTAAGAACTTTTGAATAAATTTGGAATGAATTATTGAAAGTTATATTCCATGCCCATTTTATTTCTTTGAGGTTAAGTAAATATGAGACTCTAATAAGTATGAATCAAATGTACTTTCAAAATTTGATCAAAATATTACTCTATATTATAGCATCTAGACCATACATTACACATTTAGTTAATTTTTCTATGAGATATTAGTTTCATCTGAAATAATCACACAGGATGGTTTACAAGTGGATTATAAGGTATATTTAATTCAAATTTTTTCTTTATGTATGAAAGAGTGAGTGAGTTGAATTTTCTTTGTTTCACGTAATTTTATTGGGTTGAAAATTCTAATGACTGAAAATCAATATTTGGAAGAACATTATTTTTTAGGGGAATTTTGTGTAAGCTATCATAATAAGAAAAGAGATTTTCACACACCATATCAAAGAATATCAATATTAATTATCATTTAATCATGGATAGAGATTATAGTGGAGGTTAAATCAAGATTATATGTTAAAAAAGATAAAATCTTTAATATATTCACCAAAAATATTTAAAGGAAAATATTTGAGTAACTAAGGCTGAAACTTCATGTTCGGCCTCCACCCCTCACTTAAGAATGTTTGGGTTCCCTAACTTTTATTTGTATTATGTTGAAAAGGAGGATAAGGATTACACAAATTTGGAATTTTCCTTTTTCAATATAAATATGTTTTTATTATAAAAAGGAGGATAAAAAGTTTTGAGAATCAAATTTTTAGTAGGTGTGTGATGAGGAAGTGATCTGAAGAATAAAACAATGGGTGTTGAGTGTTTTGGAAGTTACAGAAAAAAAATATGACAATTGAGGGAGAGTGCATCAATATCACTTGATAATGTAATAATTTTCATTGATATATGGAATTATATAAAAAATATTTTTTTCTCTAAGAGAGTGGTGTCAATACTTTTATCTTTGATAAATGTGGTGGTTTGATGGGAATTAGAGATTTATTCAGTAATAAATAGAGTTGAGTTATATTTATAATGAATCAAAATTGAGAGATTGAATTTATCCTAGGGTTATGAAGGGGTTGTATTTATTTTCAATGGTTTCATGAGTTTATGGGTAACCACTTTGGTTGGATGAATTTTTTGAGATGATGGTGTAATTATCAATGAACTTGATTTTCAAGATTATTGTAAGATGAAGGAATGTTATAATTCAATTCATTTGAATATTTCATAAAAATATACTCATGTTTAGATGTATTTCTATTTATTATAATTAGATATGCATTCTCAAATTTCATGGGATTTAGATTCATGGAATTCACTTATTAAGTTGAGACTATAAACTACTGAATGATGAGATAATGGAAGGAATTTGGTTGGATGATGAGTTGGGACAATGTTCTGGTGTGATTTTATTAGAATTTATGAATTTTATATTGAGTTTTAAGACTAAAAATTCTATGTGATTTAGAAATGAATTTAGGAGATGCATGTGTTATTCATTTAATGTAAAATATATCACAATTACATGTGAATATTGCGATTCAAGCTGGGTTGACTGAAATTTTTTTCAGTCAGAATAAAGTAAAATGAATTCTAATGTTGAATGATCTAGAATAAGGGGAAATGAAAAATAATATATATGTAATATCATCAGAAGCCAGAGCATTGGTAGATTTGGCATATGTTAAAGCACCAAAAGATTAGGTAGTTCTAGAGGATTCCAAAGTTGTATTAGAATATATCTTCATTGGGAATTAGGAAAAATGGGAAAATTCCAAATTCTATATGATTGGAAGATGTGTTAATCAGAATCCATGTTGTTGAATCATTAGAATACATCATTCAAACAATTACCTATGGATGTTTTTTACTTAAATCTTAGAAATATTACAAAAAATTGATCATGGTTAAAGACTAAAGTTTTAATAAAAATGAAAAGGGGGTACATTAGAGGAATTTTTAGAGTGAAGGATACATAGGATAGTCTACAAAAATATATTTAGGAACTTTAATTTTATGTAAATTAAAACACATTATGGTGATGTTGAATTGGATGTTCAATGGTTCAAACTTCATGAAGGAAATTCATGATTCTAGCCAATATTTTTAGAAGACTTGATGAAGACTCTTGACCCCAATATCTTTCAAGGTTTTTTATGTTGTCAATTAAATAATTGAAAGAAGTGTAATACTTATATTTTGAAGATTGAGTGGTGCGATTTTATCAAAGGGAGATTTTTTATATGAAGGAATAAGTTATTTTAGAACTAATTCTTGTTTCAAATGAATATTAATATGAGTTAAATATTTTTATGATATATTTGACCAAAAAAACTATAAATAATCCACTAAGTAATAGGATATAAGAATTTATGGATATTATAATTTGAGGAGTAAATTACCAAAATTCTGGAGGTTTTCATTTTGAGGAAGGGAAGGCATGAGTTCTGGTAACTAGAGTTTCAGACACCTAATTTTTGGAGGTTTCATTAGTGATTAGTATTGGAGTTACATTTCAAAAAAATGTTAAAACAATATTTATATATGTCACTATATTGACTGGTATATAAGATGGTCTTCCTTGTTTTAGTGGTGGTATCATTGTAACTGGTGGGAATTAGTATAATTTTGTTAGGAGACACTTGGGACAGGATGTTTTTTGGGTAGTAGATGATAATTATCCCACACCACTTGTATTAAATGGTAAAATTATTATTAGATAATGTACATTTTGAGATATCAAATGAATTAAGAAAGGAATATATTTACCTCATTGGTACCTAGCCTTGTAAAAAATATTATGTTCATTGCTCTCCCCTTTATTTCTTGCTTATAAGTGGCGGTGGGTTTGTTTTTTGAATGGATCATAACTCTAACAAGTTTTAGTTGTTAATTTTATGTTATTTTAAATTATAAAAAGAGACCACCAATTCAACCCCCCCCCCCCCCCCCGATGGTCCGCCAATTTTTGATAATTTTAGTATTTTATTGTAACAACCCAAGTACTTATAAAATAATTTATTTTCATTATGGAATTTAGTAGTCTAATTAATTATAATTTTATAATGAAATAAGTGGAATTTATAGAAATTAAGTAATTTATACTTATAGAATAGTAATTTGACCTTAGGAATAGTAACATGACCATTAAAAATAGAAAATTGGCCAATAGAATATTAACCTCATCTAATAAATTATAAATAAAATTTATCCATCTTATAAGTTAAAATATGGTATATATTTATTTCATTAAACAAGTAAATAATTTTTAAAAAATTATAAATTAAGTGTTGGTATTTTGTGAATCATAAATATTTAATTATAGTATTATAATTAATATAATTAATTAAATAAAATATATTTTCATAAAATATATTCATAAATTATTATTTTATTATCTTATGATTATAATATAATTTTATGAGACTTTAAATAATTTTTCAAAGTGCTATAAAATCAGTTACAGTTCTAAACTGGTATTTCTCAAATAAATTATGATTTTAATAAAAAAATTAAATTTATAATATTTAGAAAATTATTTTCAAATTATGGGTTTTACTTATGAATTCTACACATCAAAAAATTATAAGGGTGTATTTTTTTGATTTTTCTAAAATACTTGAATTTTGGTTAATAGTGAAATTCGGTAATTTGTAATATAAGCTAAATACAAGATTTATTGAGTCATAGATGATGTATGGATTATTTAAGCAAAAAACCTTGAACTCACATTTAATATTTTAATATATTTTATGATAATACTTAAACTATTCATATTCTTAATCCAAATTAATAAACTAATGAAAATAATAATGAGAAAATACCTCTCTCCTCCACTATAAATACCTCCCCTCACCACTTGTTTCCCTCACAACTCAAAGTCTTGTAGCTTGATTAATTTTTTCTCAAATCCCTTCCCAATCCTCTTCTCCAAATCCAAGACCTTCTGGTCTCACCAAAATTCCAAAACTAAGGACCTTAAGAAGGTTCTCAAGGAAGAGAATTCAAGATTTAAAAATCCTCTTTCATTTTATATTAATTTCTTTATAATTATTTTTATTTTCTTATACTCTCTTCACCTCCCCTTATCCAAGAGTAATGAAAACTCAATTTTATTATATATACTAAAATTTTATCATTTTTATGGAAATATTTATCATCGTACTTCTTCTCATCTCCCTTTTATTAAAAAAATAAAAACATCATCCATGATGTGTCGATTTACCGACATCGTGGATGATGGGTTTTCAATTACCATTATCACCTTAAAAACTGGTCATAAAACATTAATATGGTTAAATAATATTTTATTATACATATTATATTTTATATTATGTTCTGGAACTAGTGTTTATAAATAATGTTAATTAATAAAACAAAAGTGGTTCGTAATGATCAAAATTCCCTAAAATAAACTATGGTTATTCACTTATGTTTTATCTAATGATTCATACTCATAAATATAAATAAAATAATATATAAGACTATTTAATATTATATAATTTCATTAATAAAATTTAATTTCAATTCTGTATTTTTTTCTCCCTTCTGACAAGAGAATCCATAATAAACTAACCATAGAAACCATGAAATAAATGTACTTGAAACAATGAAAATAACAAAATATTATTAATAAATGAGTGGAAATATGTTATGATAATATCATATAAGTAATTAAAAATATTAATATGGTTATTTAATATATTAATAACACTAGTTAAAAACATTATACAGGTGGTTTGAACACATTTGAAGTAATACGAACATGAGGTAGGGGAATTCATAACCAAATTTCTATTCTTTGGGTGAACCTTATACATTATTAATTATATGGTACTAATATTATCTGTGAAATTAATTTTGATTATATTATGTTGTATTATATGTATTTAAATTTTATAGGCATTTTCCATCATTTTTATCAATTCTCACTTTAAATATATGATATTTGTGAGGGACTTTTTAAAAAAACATTTTTAATTTCTTTTCTCATATTAAAGTGAATTATTTATATGATTTAAGTAATATTTTTCAATGATTATGTTCTGATTATAGGGAATTTTATATGTTGAAGGGTGGGCCCTATATCTCCCTCCAATTCATTGGGTATGTTTATGTTGGAGGTCGACCGTATGATTACTTTAACTGAAACTATGATGGTTACACCATAAGTTGCTATGAGGGATACATTGTATGGTATTCGTGAGGGTTAAAAGTCATAAGGTAGCTATGATGGTTACAATATTAAGTAAGTAATGCCCAAAGATACATTTATTGTATTATTTATGATTTATATGTTTTATGAAAATCGCTTTTTTTACAATTTAAGTATATAATACTTTATGGTTGAGAAGTATTTATTATGAAAATGATTTCATATGTTTATAAGTATTCATGTACTAACGGTTTCTCTCCTTTTTATATCCCTTACTATGATTTATCTGTTCATCACAAGTTTTAAAATGTTTTTCATTGATTTTATGGATTATTAAGAGAAAATGAGAAGCCAAGATGAATGTTATGAAGACTTTTCCTGAGTAATTTTAATGTTTTTTATTACAAAATTTTGTATTATAAAAAATGGATTTTGTTTCAATAGTACCTACTTTTTAGGCTTATGGGTTGATATGCATGAATTATGTAGGGGATCCCGTTATGTAGGGGATCCCGTTATGTAGGGGATTATATGTTAATGATATTGTGAACCCTACTAAAATAGCCTGCTAGATAGAGGATAAATTCCACATTCATGGAGGTCATGATAATTCCAGGAACCCCGCCTAGGGTCTAAGAAGGAATGACAGAGGATCACGCCTCAGTCTCACAAAGATACACCACAAACTCTATCTGAGACTCATACTCTAGGGGGGATCACAATCCAAATCTATGGATGCAATTTTACATTGTACCCACAAGGGGATAGACCTAGGGGAACTCACTCAACTGAAACTGGTCTGAATTGAAGAAATTAAGGGATCCAAACTCCCTCAAAGAGGGTACATTGAGTGTACTAGAGGTACATTGTGTGTCTAGCCAACCCCCAGTTTTCTATTGTTCTTTTGTCTCATGTGGAATGTAGATATCCATATATATGGTGTTTTCTAAGGTATACATAGTGCATATAGCTTTTTTAGCACCCCGTCAGTGTCTTCTATCTATGACCATGTACTCTTGGCCTTCTCATGTACTATCTTGTGTGTTTGGTCATGTAATGGTATGTTCACCCCGGGGTTACATGTTGATCCACTAGGGGAGGGTCCCATGGCGTGTGGTAGGTACCACACAAAATGTGATCCTTAACTTCCATGGAAACCCTAGAACTATATAAAAAGGACTACACAACATGTTTTCATCAGACTACACACCACATAGTTGGGAATTTCCCATAAATTCAAGGTTGTTCGACATGTTTCCTAGATTTTCCACCTCCACTACTATTCATGCCCAATGATCTTAGATTTGGTATAACCAAGTATCTCCGCTACTTTTTTAGTATATTTCTACCACCAAATCAAATCATAAAACCACCTCTGACACTCGCATAATTATTGTGCACCACTTCACAAAATTGGGAACCTCTAATCCAACCTTGTTCCTCTTTGAATCTCTTATCATCATCATCGATCATCAAATTGAATCCTCGCTCACAATTCTATCCCATGATAACAATCCATTACTCCAAATAATGGTCATGCAATGATCGAATACTAGGTATTTATCGAACCATTGGACAAAAAATACCAATTATAAACATGAAATGAAATGGCGGAGAAACCATAAACCATAATCTTGAGGAACAAACATCGACCTTTATTTATTTTGGGCCTTGATCTATTATCATATAATTAGATGAACAAATAGGTATAAACAGTAATGAATAAATTAATCAACCAGAAAATAAATCAACCTTGGATGCATGAATCCATTCTTGTTCATGTAATTGATCCATGTTCAATTAGGATAAAGAAACTGGATGGAATCACATAAATTAAACATCCAACCTAGAGTTTCGATCAATCTTTGATGAAGAACATTGTTAATTTTTCATAGTTTGTGAGATCCACAAACTCCATTAGCACATAATCCTCGATCTGATCTCAATGTGATTTCATATTAAAACAATTTTCTAATGCCTCCTCTCAACCCCTGTGTTATGTGAATAACATTGTTGATTAGAAAAAACCATGTTTAAATAGAAGATACTAAATCATTAGATAAAAACATAGAAATATATTAATTAAATTATTTTATTTTATTATTTTCACCTGTGATAGCACTTTAGAAAATTATCTAACACCAAAAAATAATATATCACTACTAGGGTAAAACCCACACTCTAAACTCAGTAGCGGTCTTATATTTCTTATATGATACTCCATTTATAATTTATAATATGTTTTTAGGACAAATGTACATGTGTTATGTTAATATATTTAATATTTTTCAAATATTAATTTTGGGCTCACCAGTCCTTAGAATCTCACATCGTCTCAATGCTTATAATAGAAAATAGTGAAAATAATTTTTGAAGTAATACATGAAAAAAATAGTTTCATTACATTCTCCACACATTAGTACTTTTCATCCCTAAAAGATAAAAACATACTCAAAGAGATGAGGGTACAGATCTTGCATTTGGGTCTTCTTCTCCAAGGTGATCTCGTAAATATTTTTATTCTTCCGGCAAACACGTGCTTGGGGAATCAATTACCCATTAAGGATCCTCTCCTACCAATCATCGATCTCCACTGAATATCCTACAAATGTATCCCCATCATCAATGTCCATATCACCCCATTCGACAACATGTGATGGGTATTTCACATACATCCTCAGCTACGACCCATGGAAGACATCATGTAGCAAATATAACTGCAGTGGTACAGCTAAGCAATATGACACCTCTCCAACTATACATAGTATCTGTAAAGGAATAATGAATCTAGAAGATATCTTATTTCCCTGGACAAATATCTATAATCCACGTTGGGGTGAGACCTCGAGGAACACATGGTATCCCTCCTTGAACATCAAAGGTCTCCATAATTAGTGCATATATGACTTCTAACATCTCTGTATAGTTCTGATCCTCTCATGGATGATATGAACCTTCTCTATCGTAGCTTGCACCAACTCTAGGCCCATGAGTTCTGACTCAATTGGATCAGTCTAATAAAGTGGTGACCTGTAAATTTTCCCATACAAGGGATTGAATAGTTCCATACCGATGGGGTAATGGTTATTCTTATTGAATAAAAACTCTACCAAGGGTAGGTGATCCTACCAAATATTAAATAAACCTAACATGGAAGTCTATAGTATGTCCTCCAAAACCTGAATGGTCCGCCCAGTGTGGTCATTAGTTTGGGAGTTAAATGACGTTCTCAGACATAGTTGATTCCCAAAGTCCTCCTATAATCATCTCCATAATCATGATGTGAATAAATAATCATGGTCTGAAATGCTAGTCAATGGAAATCCATGGATCCATACTATCTCCTGCATGTACAAGCATCTTAATCTCTCTATTTAACACTGCTCTTGAATAGCTATGAAGTTGGATAACTTGGTGAGTCAACATATGATCACCCATATAGAATTCCATCCTCTGGAGTTATGTGGTAACCCCATCATTAATTCCCTAGATATCTCATACCACTTCAACTCTAGAACCTCAAGGGGTTTAGCTAAACCCACCAGAACTTGGTGCTCATCCTTCACTTACTGATAAGTAAGGCATCAAGAGATAAACTCTACAACAAATCTATTCATGGTTTTCAACCAAAACTAACATTGGAGGTCCTTGTGAATCTTTTACACACATATATATACCCCCAAAGTGGATTTATGAAACTCCATCATAACCTCCTCATGCAATGTCATTGGTACCAATGTAAGTCTTATTAAAAGGATGATTTTCTCCCTAACTTCATAAAATCCATCATGTGTATGTATAGTAGATATTTAAGTGTGTAAGGTCTCTAAATTAGTATCCACATGTTGATATTACCTAACATGTTGTTAAAGTTCTAGGGTAATAACTATTGATTAAAGGTATGAATTACAAATGAAAGTTATAGTGAGGCTAAATACTCTAACACCTCGGCCACCAAATGAGAACATGATCTCCTACTAAGGTCATCAGGAACCACATTCTTATTCCTATAAGTATAAACTATCTCAAATTCATAGTCTTAGAGAAACTCTATTCATCACCTCTGTCTCAAGTAAAAATTCTTCTGAGAGAAGAAATACTTGATACTCTTGTGATTATATTAGATGGAAAACCACTTTCCCATAAGGTAGCGTCACCATATCTTTAGGGTGAAGACTACCACTAATGGCTCAAGATTATGGGTCCTATAGTTCTGCTCATGATTACTCAACTACCTAGACCCATATACAACCACTTCCTACCTCTCCATAAAAACACAACCAAGTTTATCCCCTACTGCATCACAGAAAACTACATACTTGACACCCTCCTCTAAAAATCTCAAGATGGGGGGTGCTCATAAACCTCTTCCTTAACTCCTAAAAACACAACTGGCACTTTTCTATCCACACGAAAGGTTGTCCCATTTGAGTCAAAGTTGTCAAAAGTGTTGAAAATCTATATAAATTAGGTACAAATATGAAATATTACTCTATTAACCCATGGAAACTCTTCACCTCAGTAACACTCTTGGGTGGCTCCCAAGCTAGCATTGCCTCAACCATTTCTAGATCCACTCTCACACATACCTCTGTGATGATGTTTCATTTAAAGTGGACCTCTTTAATCCAAAACTAAAACTTCAAGAGCTTCTATAAAGCTAGTGTTCTTGGAGTGTGTCCATACCATTTTTAAGTTCCTCATGTTCTCCTCTTCATATATCGATTACACTATGAAATCATTGATGAATAACACCATAAACTATTCTAATAAAGGTTGAAATATCTGGTTTATGAGTCCCATAAACACTATTGGGGAATTCTTCATGCCGAAGGGTATCACCAATTACACATAATGAATGTAGAGATATTTTAATTCCTTATTCAATATATACTCATCTCATACTCATAGCTGATGATAGCCGAATATGAGGTCAATCTTTAAGAACCACTGGGCCCCTCTCAATTGATTTAAAAGGTCATCTATTCTTATTAGTTGATACATAGTCATCATCTTCACTTGGTTTAACCACTAGTAATCCACATATAACTTCAAGTTTCCATCTAAATTCTTGGAGAAAAAAACTAGGGTTGCCCTGGGGGAAACACTAGGTCTCACAAATCCCTTCTTCTCTAAGTCCTCCAATATAAACTTTAGCTCAAAAAGTCTTGAGAGATCCATCCAATATGTCGGTGAAGTTATAAAGGCCATCCTGTGATGTAAGTAAATGAAAAAGTATAAGAGGATGAGCTATGGATAGATAGACCATACCTAATATTACCTCATATGGTCTCATCACCACAATAAAGAGATACCAAATAAAACACTCACCTCTAATCATCAAATTGAACTATTGGTAGAAGTGTTTCATTTCCAAGTAACCTCTTGTCAAAGTCTCCAAGAGAAAGGGTCAATCCAAGGGCTTAATTGGAATATCTATTTTTTAACCATAGAAGTGGAAAAAAGTAAGGACTTGCATATATGACTATTAGTACTTAAAATAAGGTAGAAAATACATAGATAGTAACTCTTATCATCCATGTATCATCGGGGTCATAGGTATTCATAGACTGCATATGTCCTAATACCTAAATACCAGCAACCTAAATCTATAATGGACAACTTGAGGGTGGTGGTGGCAATAGGTAAAACTTTCTACCACCTCATGTTGATCTACTTTCCCCTCTGCCACATCTGTCGCCATGCGGACCTCCTTTATCCTACCTCTATCTCTACCTAGGTTGCCCTTCAACCATCTCTCGATCAGCTATACAATAGTTTAGATGATCCCATGCAAGATGTACCCATCCATCATATGAGAAACACTACCTCTACCTAAGAATAATTGAACCATTCTAATATCCCTACACCACTGATCCTTTGTCCTGGGATCATATCTTGAATTGTCTGACATACCAAAATCCACATGACTATTGTCAGCTAGTTACTATTGATGTCATAAATTATGGGTACCCACTATCAATTTATTCTCTATTAGGAATCTATATAATACTAAGGCCCACTCAATCACTCAAGTATAAGTGAAAATAAAAAGAGATATCATTGAATTCCTGATATCCTGGAATTATCCTTTCTCAAAGGTTCATGACCTAAAGAAGGAATATCACACCATATATAGAGAGTATCATAAGAGATCAGTAAGCCTCACCAAATACTCCACCATGGTCATACTACCCTACTGTAGTTGAAAAATCTCTTGGATGAACACAGATCAAAATGTTTCCATATAAAACTCTTCCTTGAAGCGACGCTCGAAGTCTAACCAGGATATATTTATCTCATTGTGTGACTGAGTCACTAGACTCCACCATCACCCAAAGTAGATCTGAAGAATATTCTCCATGAGTAATTCCATATGTTCTATATTAAACCTAATAAGGAAAAAAACATGATTTACTACCTCTAGCTAGTACTCATCCACCTGAGGTTTTGGATCACCCTAAGACTAGGGAGGTCACTGCCTATGGTACTCATGCAGTGTACTAAAATTGCATGAATCCACATCTGGTACTAATAGTGATAGAAGCTTCTCAACATGTGCTGGTATATATGGTAAACCACTCAGAGGTATTATCTCATATACAAGACCTTGTACTTGAGCCTCATCACTAGGAGGATCATCCTCATGATCACATAGTGGAATCCCACTCGGATCTCTTCACGGAGGCATCCTGAAAAAAAAGATGTATCATGCTCAAAGAGTTTATCAGGGAACCTAACTCAAGAAGGGCACAAAAACCATAGGTCATTTCTATATGATTCAAGAACTGTTGTTTTTTTTCAAAAAAAAATGTATAATTGTATTGATTTAACAATAAGTTTGTTATAATCTTAGTGAATGGATATGTCAGCCACCACACCTACACTGGGGTCCCTGACCTGAAAGTTGAACTCAAAACACTTTACCAATGTTTCCCTAATACCCAACCCATTATCATAGACTCTAATCTCAATGTAGAACCTATTATCCATGATACCACTCTTTCATGACAAGGACTGATGGGGGCTGATCCACGACTACCCCAAGCCCACCTCCAATAGGTCAGGGGCTGGTGACCAATGTCGAGTAGGCATATCACACACATGGGAGGAATTATCCAAACATACCTAAAAACATGAACATATTTCCAAGCATATATAGTTATAATATGTAAAAAATCTAATAAAAATTCATGAATATATCTATAATCCAATAATCATAGTATATCAAATGTACTAGACAGAATAAAGGGTCTAAATACAATCCCTTGCAAAAGAAATTGAAAAAAAAGTCCAGCCTACTAAGTAGGAGGGTATTGCTATCAAATTAAACCACCAATGATAAAACCATAGTATTTCTAAAAAACTATGATCCACCTACTCCCTGTCCTCCTAGTACACCGTAAAAAGGGTCTCCATCTTCATAATACATCCCACGTGTGGGAAGAGCCCGTGAAGAGGTAAGTATAACAATATCTAGTAGGAAACCCTAAAAATACAAAACTAAATCATTAAGAGTAGTCGAATCATAATAAGAATATAGAAATAAAATAAAAAACCTAGATATAATTAGGAAGGAAACCACACCTCCATGTTGTCTCAACCAAAATACCATCCATAGGATTATGTTTAAAGATTCTTCGCAATGATTGTTCTGAGAGAACCCACTCTATAAAACATTATATCATAAGATACACTCAACCAAGTGGTTATAATTATTGATCCTTTCCCAAGAAAACCCACTAGTATTTGAATATCTTGGTACATAGATAGAGTATCACTCCCAAGACCATTGGGGGCACTAACAACCCAATCTAGATCAAACCGCTATGTAGTGGATCATATACCAAAAATACCACAAACCTTACTGAAATAGTCTATTAAATAGAGGACAAACACCCCAAAAATAGAGGGCACACCGATTCCATGTACCCCACCAAGGGTATAAGACAGAATGATAGAGGATCACACCCCAATATCACATAGGGACACTATAAAATCTATTTGGGACTCATCCTTCAGAGGGGATCAGAATCCAGATCTATGGATGCAATTCTGCACTATACCATTAAGGGGATAGACCAAGGGGAACTCACTCAATCGACACTGGTCCAAACTAAAGAAAATAAGGGATCCATCAAAGGGTACACACAACTTGTAATGTAGAAACATAGTGTGTTTAGACAACCCCTAGTTTTTCCATGTTTTTCATCTCACACGGTATGTAGATATCAATATACATGATGTGTTATAAGGTATACATAGTGTGTAGAGGTTTTCAGTACCTTTCCTACGTTTTCTATCCATTCCCATGTACTCCTCAACTACCCATGTACTATCTCGTGTACTTGTCCATATAAGTTTTCATGCACCCAAGGGTGTCATGATGAGATTCTAGGGGTGGATCGCATGTCATATAGTAGGGACCACACGATTGTAATCCTTAATTTCCAAGGAAAAACTAGCATTGCATAAAAAGGACTACACAGAGTGTGTTCATAGAACCACCCACCATGTAGTTGAGAATTTTCTAGAAAATCTAGGATTTTCAACACATCATACAAATCTAACTCTTCCAACACCAATTATTACTAAGGATCTCATATATGGTCTAACTGAGTCCCACCATCACATTATATTGAGATTTAAACCACCAAATTTGTTTAGGAAACCACCTTCAGCACCCATATCGCCATCATGCAACACTTTGGAAAATGAGGAACCTATGATCTAGTCTATTTCCTCCTTGAATCATCTTCCTCCATCATAAATCCTCAAATAATAGACTCAATCGCAATCTATATCCATGGTAATGATCAATTCCACCAAATAAAGGTCATGAAATGATGAATGTTGGGTATTCATTGAACTATGGACCAATAAAATACCAATGATAAATATATGATGAAATTGGGGAGAAAATCATAAACCATAAATGTGAGGAGTGAACATTGGACATTATTCATTTTCATTTGTGATATGTTGTCATGGAAAAAGATGAATAAATAGTTTTAAACAACAATGAAGAAATTAATCAACCAAAAAATAAAAAAATAGTTGACACATGAATCAATTATTATTCGTGTAATTGATCCACATTTGAATGGGATAAAGTAACGAGATGTAATAACATAAAAAACATCCTAACTAGAGTTTGTATTAATCACTGATGAAGAACAATCCTTCATTGCCAACATCCATAAACTCTTTTGGTTCAATACCCTTAATCTAATCTCGATCTAATAATGTCTTCCAATGATCCTCTAGAAACTCCTCTATAGTGTCTCTTATCATTCCATAGGTTATATGACTAACCCTAGGGATTAGCCATATCCATTTTTAAGTATAGGATTATAAATCACTATGTTGAAACATAGAAATAAATTAATTAAATTTATTTATTTTATTATTTTCTCCTGCAATAGCACTTTACCAAAATTCCTAACATCAATAATAATTATATCATACTTAGGGTGAAATTCATGCTATGAACTCAACGATGATCTTAGATTCCTAATTTGACACTCTATTTAAGAGTTATTACACTTTTCTAGTAAAATTGTGTGTGTGTGATATTAATATATTTAATATTTTTCAAATATCAATTTTGTGGTCACTATGCCTTGCAATCTCATACCATATCATCATATAGCTCTAAAAATACTCCATATAATATTATGTGGTAATACATGGAAAAAATCATAGTCGTTACATGATAAAAACAAAAAAAATTGTTATATTTATTTAAATATCACATTTTGAGAATAAAAAATATAAAATAAGATAAATATATTATGAAAACTTTGATTTTCTTGATCCACTAGAATTACTGCACTCGTGAACAACATTGTAAAAATAAAACAAAATATTAGTAATAAAATATTCATCTTTAAAATGAAAATATATTTAATGTTGAGAGTAAATATAAGTTAATAGAGAACGAATGAAATGTTAAGTAATTATAGAAATTATGGAACCCATACAATTGTTACAAATTAGACCATTATAATAGTAATATGATCATCAGGAATAGTAACATGGCCGTTAAAATAGTAACCACGTCTATGTAAGTTTAAAATAATATGTATGTATCTCATAAAAATAAAATATGACATGTTAATATCATGATATTAGTATGTAAATGTTTTAAAAATGATAAAATATGTGTTTTTATTTTTCTAAAATATAAATCTTTTATTTTCATTTTCTTAAAAAATATAAATATTTAAAAGAAAATTTATTTTCATAAAATGGGATTATAAATTAATATTAAGTTTTTCAATGGTTTTTGCCTTCCTAAAATGTTAGTTTTTTGTTTTTTGGGGTTGGAGGCTCTTCAGATGAGGCTTGAGGAGGTTCTATAGGTTTTTTAGAGTTGGAGATACATGTGTACAGTAGCAGTAAGGTTTACAGTGAAAAAATGGGTTTTATGCTATAAGTTTGTGGTTTACATCTTGAGTAGTTGGCCTTATTATGGATTATGTTTAGTGAGGGGATGGGTGTGAAATTATATTTGAACATAATATGGGGGTTTGTAATGTATGATAATATGAGCCCTAGGGTCCATGTTTTTGGCATATTTTGGAGTTTCAAGGGTTTTACAGTGTAATGGTGAGATTTATAGCACAAAATCCAAACAGTGTGGAACTTATGGTGTAAGAGTATAATTAATTAGATAATATACATATTTTAATGGTTGTAAATAATTTTTATCAGCTAATTATTTTTCATTCATCTATATCCCCCTTCTTCTCATTTTTGGGTGAAACCTAGGAAATTCTATAAGATACTTCATCCCTCCTTCTCCTATTTTGATCCTTAGGTTCCATTGGCAGTAATTCAATCAATGGTGGTAATTCTTATTAATTTCCCCTTTTTCCATTTTTTTATTCCTTAAAGTTTCACTGTGGTGTTGAGGTTTTAGTTTGGGGTTTTTGGAGGCTGTGTTTTGATGATCCTTGGGTGGAGTATAGGTTTGTCCACAGTTTCCCATATGCATTTTTGGTTTGTGGGAATTCTTTATTCACTCTATGGTGAATAGAAAGTTTTAAAACCTTCTTTAAGGTAGACAATACCTCATTTATCTTTATTGTGCATCATGCAGTAGGGTTTTTCTTTTGTTTATCCTTGGTAAGATAGTTTTCATCGGCTTAATCAAGATAAATTAATCGTTAATGGAAATTAAAGGGGAAAGTGGTTTTATTATCATAATTTTACATATTTGATATTATTTTTATGTTTTGATAATAATGGATAAACACCCCAGTGAAAATGGTGTCCATTGGGGGATTTTTTTTCATTGCGATTGTTGTGAATTGAAACCATGTAGTGTGTTACTATGATATCACCCTAAATGGAAATTGGATAACCACATAAAATTTTTTAATAAATTTTTTCCCCTGTATTATGTATTGTGTGATAATTCCCTAAATAAATAAGTGTAATATAATAAAAAATCCCCTAGATAAATATTTAAAATGGTTTATGATGTGTTTTGATGTGTTGTTTGGCTGTGTTTTGGGGTAGTGATGTGATAGTTTTTTTTTGTCAAGTTGTGGGGTGGTGGTGATGGAAGATGGTTTGTGATGTGTGTTTTTTATGATGGGGATATGGGTATGGTTTTCTTGGTATGTTTGATGTTTTTTTTTTGTGATTCATTTTTCTATTCTCCTAGGTAGTAATGGAATTGGTTATTAATGATTGAAATGGTATGGGTTTTTTTGGATAATGGGATGGAGATGGTTAATGAACAAACTAATAATGGGTTGTGTGGTTGAATATAGTTGTTTAAAAATAATTAATGTAATGGTATTATTTAAAAAAGATGTATTTTATTGAAATGAAAATGTTTATTATGGCTTGTGTTTTTTATGTGGATTTCTTCATTTAGTAGCGGTAGCGAAATTGGTGATGACGTGAGTTGGATAGTGCCTGATGTTAACCCATAGTATGGGATTGTGTGTGTGGATATATATATATATACCTTTTTTATTTCTTATTATTTATATATGAACCACACCCACATCAAGCACCATGTGCCGACACCCATACACCTATACAGGGGTGTTTTTTCCAACATCTCAGTGATGAGGATTGATGATTGGCCACCTAATCTTTCTTTCTCTCTCTTAAAATTGAGTAGATATTCACATGATATGATGTATGTAGGTTTGATAATTAACTAATTGATGTCTTGGGTGTCTTTAGGTGTGATATGATGTGATCATTCTATGGGGCGTCTTGTGGGGGTTCGTGCATGGTAGTAAGAGGGAACGAGGTCGATGTCCTTCTTGTTCACAATACCCTACAACTCTATTTATGGTTTTGATGTGATGGATCAGGTATATTCATGAGATATGATATGTGACCATATTTTTTATAGGTGTACAATGTGTATTTGGGTGAGATAATATGTGATTATTCTATTGGGTAGTGGTATATGTCATACAGAAGAGATGGAAGTTCCAGGACATACGATGTTGGGGTGTAAGAGTAGAAATTAATTGGGAAAATAGTGCGGGGTACCCTTATATCTATATTCTTATTATAATGTAATTATAAGTGTTATTTATTGATAATTACATGGTGAGGATGGGCTTGTCTAGTAGACCTATTTATATGTTGTTTGGTTATGTTATTTACTCATGGGTGCATTAGTATGCTTCTTTCACATGTGCATGAGAGACATTTTTTTTACTAATCAGTATAATTTTATGCTTACTCAATGTATATAGACTAATTTTTAGGTTTATAAGAATATTATGCTAATATTTTTTGACATTACTAGCTCGTACCCTTAGATTGTTCTAGTGTTGCTGCCATAGTTTTCTTTTAGGTATTTACTATGGAGAATTTGTTCTAAATAGGTTTTATTTATACATGTATTTTTAGATGGTTTTAGTTTTTTTATATCATTTCATGGAGTTTATTATGTTTTATTCATTATATCTCCCAATCTTATGCTGTTATATAGGGTAATTCTCCCCATTTGTGGGATTATTTACATACCCTTGGTGATAGTCACCAACTTGTGGCTTATTGTAGGTGGGACATGGGCATCATTATATCTCTACCTTCATTAAAGTATCTATGGGGGAGTGGGTCATGAAAGTTTTTTTATAATGTTAATATAATTTTATTATACCTTATGTAATTTTTCAAAGGTTTGGAAAATTGAACAAAATATTAAAATTGGTATTTTTAAAATAAATAAAGAATTTATTTCAAAATTAAATTTATAATATTTATTGAATTATTTTTATAAAATTTGCTTCATTTTTTGATTCTAAATGTTAAAAAATGGTTTGGTTTAATTTTTTTTATTTTTCAAAAATAGTGGGATTTTTTGTGAATAGTGAAATACGGTAAAATATGATAATTTGAAAAATAATAAAAATACTTATAGAAATTATTCATATATTATGTAAGTGGCCATAATTTCATGATCACATGCATAAATTACTTTATATAGTCATAATAATCAGCATTATTAGTATTCTTGAACCAAAATAATAAACTAATTAAAATAATATTCAAAAACACTGATCTACTCCCCTTATAAATACCACTCCATTTCCTCACACCATCTAAGCCTTGAAGCTTAACCATACTCTACCAAAAATGTTGACTCAATAGTTTCCTTATGACTTTTTCTCATTCCTTTATGTTTTGGAATTCAAAAACACATTTTCTTATAATTCTTTATATATATATAAGTAAATTTGTATGCATGTTCTTTTTATAGATAAGTCTTAATTTATTTTCCTTAAGTCAAAAGAATAAGTCAAATACTTAATAAAACTCTAAATACCATTATTTCTCAATTTTTATTATCTAATAATTGTGATTTCGATTTCTATTTCTCAATTTTGAATCGTGTAGAAAATCAAATCTGATATCTATTTCTAAATTCCAAATCACACTGAAAATTGAATCTGATTTCTATTTCTCAATTCTATGTTTCCTAGAATTTTAAATCTGATTCTCTCAAATTTGGGAGTTCGATTCATTTACTTAAATTCTAATTCACTCAAAAAGGGGAATTTGATTCACATTTTCCCAATTCTAAAACATATAATTTTTTGAATCTGATTCTCATTTCTTCAATTATGATTCTCAAATATTTCCAGATCTGATTTTATATATTTATTAAAGTTTTCTCTTTTGTTTAAGAAACAACTTTTATAACTTTCTTAAAGTTATGATATTTCCTTAATGTAAGATATTATATCTTTCTTAAATTTTCTATTTTTTTAAAATAATGTTTTATATAAATATATTCATATATACTTATTGTTTCTCATTATATTTTGTTATGATAAACAATGTTATACAATATGTTATTATATGACTTGTAAGTTTCAGTAGTACAGGTCCCTCCAAAATTTTAGGAAAAATATGATCATTGGAGGAAATTTTTACTATTTGAGATCTCGCCTATAAATACCCAATCATTTGAACAATTTTGGAGTTGTGAACTTTTGGGATAATTGAAAATATGTGAGAGACCTTCTAGAATTTCTTCGTGTGAAATCCTTGAAGATTTTAAGTTGTGAACAGCTTTTTCCACATACTTAAATCTTTAACAAGATTTTTTATTACTTTGTGAAATTCTGATTGTTGTGGTATATAATCGAGGGCTTCTAAGCTGATGGAAGACAGAGGTTCCAATTTCCTACTTAATCGAGGGCTTCGAAGTTGAATAAAGATAGAGGTGTCGATCACCTTACAGATCAAGGCCATGTATGGATAGCCATACATATACCAATCTTCGTAGCAAGGGCTTACCCTAGTGTGGGTAAAATAAACATTCTTGAAAGTATAAATCAAGGGAACTTTATCGAAGGTGTTTTGGAAACTTTGATCTTTGGGTTAAAATATTTGTACACTTTTACATGTATTATAAATTTCCATTGCAATTTTTAACAATAAGAAAAATTTTCTTATGTTTTCTCTTTTTTTGTAACTCTGATATAAGATTCTATAATCTTTAAGGTAGAATATTACTTAAGTATACCTATGTGCTTATTTCATTTAAATAATCATCTTTATCAGACCCATAGTTTTTTTCCTTAACCTTACAAAATAGGGTTTAATTGAATCTTATTTTTTTGTATTTGTTAAAAAATGTTTTCTTAAGGTTAAAAATTAATGTTTTTAAACTTAAAATTCATACCCCCCCCCCACCTCTTGTAATTAAGTATCTACATATTAAATTTTAATCCTATAATTGGTATGAGAGAAGGTCTCTGAGATACTGATACTTATACTTTGTATCAAAAGAAATATTTTAACTCCTTAGTTTTACTTACACTTTATTTACTTATTCAAGTTTTTTATAATTTATTTTACAAACTTTTTGTTTATAAAAACATACTACACTAATTTGTATAGTGGAAAAGGTTTTTTTTTTAAAGATGACATAAATTAATGTCATATTTTTAGATAATATGAACCCTACAAGACAACCTATTTTTTATGGTAATGATTATGAATACTGTAGATACATAATAAAGACTTTAATTATTAATACTGGTGTCAATAACTTTTTTATGATTATTGGAGATTATAATATACCAGATAAGGAAGTAAAAACTTTTACAAATCAAGAAAATAAATAATATCATCTCAACTATATGGTATGCAATACTTTTCTTTGTTCTATGATCCGGAATATATATATTAAAATATCTTCTCATGAAGAATCTAATATCATATGGAAGAAACTCAAAGTCACATGTCTTGGTACTTTGAAAGTTATTGAAACTAGAAGAGATATTATTAGAGTGGATTATCATGGTTTTGTTTTTCCTTGTGAAGAATATATAGTTAAAGTTCAACAAAGATTTATGGATATTGTGAATAGTCTAGATTCAATGTGATAAAAATGGCTAGATGATGATATTATTGTATATAAGATTATAAACAACATTCCTAATTAATGGTTATCGAAGATAAAAGCTATTGATGAGTCAAGAAATGTTACAAATGTTACTCTTGATGAATTATTTGGAACTCAATTACCACATGAGAATAAATTGAAGGGTGATGCTGAGAATATAAAGATGTAGAATGGGAGTGTTTCTCTTACTACTACTTTGAAACAGATGAAAGCTAAGACTCCTAAAAATGATTCTAAGATAACAAAGTCTAAGACAGTTGTGATTAGTCAGACACAAGTAAATCTAAATATTCAGATAAGGAGCTATCCAATATTTCTCGAATGATGAAAAATATTGTTGTAAATAATTAATTTCAATAAAGATACAATAAAAAGGACAAAAAAGATAAGAAATATTCCAAAGTCACATGTTATGAATCCAAGAAAGAAAGACATATCATACCTGATTGTATTAAGCTTAAAATAATGAAAAGGAAAGATAGACATTATGAAAGGAATTATAAAAGATAGTAAAATCCAAAAGGAAAGAGAATCTTAAAGGAAAATGATTTTTAGAGTGCAAGTGATGGAGACCCATCTGATGAATCTTCAGATATTGAATATTCTGGATTGAAGAATACAGGTCTTATCGCTAAGATACTTATTGAAAACCAATGTTTCTAGCTAAGGTACACACTATTGAATCTTTAACCAACATATCTTTAAGTTCTAATTATCATGATAAAAAAAATTATGAATCTTTAGATAAAGAATCTTCCTTATCAGAAGATAACTATTTACCTTATTTTGAAGAAGTATCTATGTTTGACAAGTTGCTTGAAAATGAAAATAGTAAGATCAATAATAAACTTGTTAAAGATAATATTATAATCAATATTTCAAAAAAATAAGTATTAGATATTTTTAAATATCTTGATGAAAAATATTTTTAAATTTTTTCTATTTCAAAAACCCTTGAGGAAGATAATTCTGAGAAGGATAAACATTATAAGGATTTTTAAAATGTTATTTCTAAGAAAAAAAATTAGAGATAAACTCAAATTCTAAGACTAATGACTATGAGGATAATATTTTATACATTATACTAAAATATGAAATGTTTTCTCTTAAGAAACTTTTATCAAACTTTACTTCTGGTCCAGATACTTTTGATAAGATGAATTTAAAAATTCTTCCTCTTAGGAATAGTTATGGATTTGGTTATTCTCACTCAAAACCTATTTTCAGTCACAATTATTTTGTACCTCAAAGTGTCCCTTTTTTTACTTAGTGTTAAAGTGGTGGACATTGGAAGAAAAATTATTCTTTAAATAAAATCCAATCCTTAGGTTTTCATAAAGATCACTTTTCTAAGCAAATTTGGATTCCTAATATTTTAATTTCTAACCGTTCTAGATCCAATAAAGTTTAGATTACAAAAATATAATTATTTTATTTTCAGGAAAACAAAGGAAGTACCAAGAACAATACATGGTACATGGATAGTGTATTTTCCTGGAATATGACTGGTCAAAAAAAACTTCTTGGAAAATATTATAAATATGAAAGGTTGTAGAGTCACTTTCGAAGATAATACTCTGGGAAAATTGTTGGTATAGGTAACATCATTATTCTGGGAAAAGCCTTAATTTTAAATGTTATGTTTTTTCAACGTCTTAAGCACAACCTTATAATCATAATTCAATTATGTGATGAATGTTACCTTATGAATTTTAGGAATGATAAATTCTTAGTACACAATTCTAAGGATGAGTTTATTATTTCTTCCCATCAGCATAAAAATGTTTATACACGTATCTTAGAAGGCCTGAGGAGCCAAGACTTACCTTGCCATAGTGCAATGGAAGACCAATCTTAGTTCTGGTATAGAATATTAGGACATTGTAACTTAAGGAACTTATAAAAACTATCTATGAAAATACTAGTTAAGGATCTATGAGATATTAGATTTGATTCTTCAAAATTCTATGATCCTTGTTAATATAGAAATTAACATAAGTCAAGCTTTATGTATATTAGTGAATTCTCAACTTCTAAAGCATTACAACTAGTGCACATGGGTTTGTTTGGTCTTACATAAATTGGAAGTATTATAGGAAAATACTATGAATTTTTTTAGTTGATGATTACACAACATTTACATGGGTTTATTTTCTAGCAAGGAAATCTGAAGCCTTTTCTTATTTCAAATCATTTTCATCTGAAGTTAAAAATGAGAAAAACATTCCATTGATAACTATTCATAGTGATTATGGAGGATAATTTTAAAATTAATATTTTGAAACTTTTTGTAGTAATAGAGGAATTACTCATAACTTTTAATATCTTAGAACTCCTCACCAAAATGGTGTTTTTGAAAGAATAAACTAAATTCTTCAAGAGATAACAAGAACCATGTTGAGTGAATACTCAATCGCTAAACACGTTTGGGCTGAAGCTATAAGTACTAGTTTTTATACTATAAATCATGTTTTAATCCATCCATTTCTTAAAAAACACCTTGTGAGTTATGGACGGGTCGAAAAACCGAAAGTATCATACTTTACAGTATCTGGATGCAAATTATTCATTTTGAATACAAAGAATAACTTACACCAATTCACACCCAAATATGATGAAAGAATTTTCTTAGGATATTCCACAACCTCTAAGGCCTATAGAGTCGTTATTAAAAATTATTATACTATTTAGGAAACAATACATGTTTAATTTGATAAAACTAATCTGTTTTTTTTTAAACAACCTCAACCTACATCTTCATATTTGTTTTCAAAAACTGATTATCAAACTTTTTTGGAAGATTCTTCTAATTAGGATAATACTCAAGAAAAAATTTCTAAATTATTCGCTCTAGAATATTTTCTACACTATGTTGATGAATAGGTTTTACAAAACCAAAGTCAATTGTTTCTAAGGAATCATCCCAGTAATATTATCATTGGTTATGTACATCAACTCATAAGGACTAGAAGTTCTTTTTGTAATGAATTATAATATCTAGAATTTCTTTCCCAATTAGAAGCTAAAATCACTGATGAGGATTTAAGTGATAAATATTGGATTAAATCTATACAAGACGATATAAATGAATTTGAAAGGAACAAATTCTGGACCTTGGTTGAAGGACCTAAAGAAACTTTTGTAATCGGAGTAAAGTGGGTCTTTATAAATAAATGTTATGAAAATGGAATCATTGCAATAAATAAAGAAATATTAATTATTTAAGTCAATAATCAATAAGAAGGAATAGACTGTGAAGAAACCTATTCTCTGGTAGTTATACTTGAGGCTATTCAAATTCTCTTAGCCTTTACACCATTCTTTAACTTTAAACTTTTTCAAATGGATGTGAAGTGTGATTTCCTAAAAAGATATGTTCAAGAAGAAGTTTATTTTGTACACCCTTTTGTTTTTTGAAGACACAAAACATCATGAACATGTTTTCAAACTTACCAAAGCATTATATAGTCTCAAACAAGCCTCTAGAGCATGGTATGATAGACTTACAGTATTTTTGTTCC
This sequence comes from Viscum album, assembly GCA_963277665.1. Classification (NCBI taxonomy): domain Eukaryota; kingdom Viridiplantae; phylum Streptophyta; class Magnoliopsida; order Santalales; family Viscaceae; genus Viscum; species Viscum album. The sequence goes on from OY728127.1 coordinate 1,382,139,364, forward strand.
AAAACAATTATGTTAAGGGAACTACTGATACAACCCTTTTATAAATAATCAAAAGAAAAATGTTTTAATCATTCAAATTTCTATTGATGACATTATATTTAGATCACCTCAACAATACTTAACTAATTAATTTATAAATATTATGAAATCTGAGTTTGAAATGAGTATGATGGTTGAGTTAAATTTTTTCCTTAGTTTTGAAATTTCTCAAAAAAAATAAAAGGAACTTATATATCTCAACATAATTATATTAAAAATATTCTTAAAAATTATGTATATGACAACACTAAATGTATATGTACTCTAATTGGTAACTCAAAAAATATTTACCTTGATGAAGCTGGGAAACTAGTAGAAAAAATATCTTTTAGAGGTATGATAAATGTTTACTATTCTTAATAGCTAGTCATCTAGACATAATGTTTTCAGTATTATTATGTGTAATATATCAATATAATCCAAAATAATACCATTTAAAATATGTGAAAATAATTTTTTCTACTTAAAGGGAACTATGGATTTAGGAATTTTCTATTCTTATATAAACAAGTTTGTTTTAAAAAAAATCTGGATGCTAAATTTGGTGGTTTTAGAATAGATAGAAAACGTACATACATGACTTTTAAAATCTTAAGAGATTCATTAGTTTCTTTTTCATGTAAGAAACAACACTCTGTATCACTTTCCACTACTGAAGTTGATTATGTAGCATTTGGAAGTTGTTGTGCCCAAGTGTTGTGGATGCAACACACACTCGCTAATTATGGCATGAGTTTTACTAAAAATTAAATACTAGTGATAACACTATTGACATTTTCTTAAGAAAAAACCATTCACATCACTCTCATGAAAATCAAAAAGATATTAGGCATCACTTCCTTAGGGATTACACACTTAAAAGTGATATTGTTTTACAATTCACTGAAATTCAAGAACAACTTACTGATATTTTTACAAAATCATTACGTTTCTATAGATTTGAATATATTAAATAAAATTTCGGAATAATAATAGTAAGGTAATCATTCATATATACTTTTTGGTACAACTATTTTCTAACATTAAGATACTCATTTTTATAGGGGGTACATTTGATTTCTTTAAACAAATGTTTTTTAGAACCTAATAAAGGTTTTTGGAACCTAATAATGTTTTTCAAAACCTAATAAAACTTTTTAGAATCTAATATATCTAAGAAAAAACTTATCATATACTAGAAAATATTCTGAGAACTCTAAAAGGTACATTTTCTTAATTTTTAATTCTTAGTTTCAATTTTTTTAATTGGTATTTCAATTTTGTTTAAATAAAAACTTCAATGGATTCATCTTTCCTTAAATCCATTTTATTTTCTTAAAACTTCAAAAGATTATAATCTATAAAATTTCTTTGGTTTAACCACAAATGTCAGATATAATTAGATCAATATTACCTGTTATATATTTCTTGGAAGTTGAACCATCATCTTGGTGCCTATATAAAGAAGGGGACCCCCCCTCCCCATGTCCCACATTGAATTCCAGAAAAAAAAATTATCGTAATGTTGTCACCCTTTAAATTTCCCATTCTGGTTTTCAGGTCTATTAAGTTCCAAATGTCTTTTTCAATCTCCTATAATACTTTAATTCCAATGAATAAGGAACTTAAATATTATTCAATCATCATATAAAGGTTAGTTAATTGTTATTTCTTCCTTAAGTGTGATTCATTGGTAAATAAGATCATAAAGTTTCAAGGGTGGGAAATTATTTGCATTGCTTAGAAAAAAGGTGAACAATATCTTGTTTATCCATATTAGGTTATTAAATTATTTCAATTTTTCGAGTTTATTAATGAAGAAGGAAAGGAAAAGTTTCAGTTCAAGATTAAGGGGAAATATTATTCTTTATCTTTTAAGAAGTATGAAAATGTCCTAGAGATACAGTATGATGGTGAAGCTTACTATTTATATAATAAGTTTCCATATTCTGAAGGATATTTTGACAAAATTAAGGATATTGATAGCTTAGGTCTTAAGGGAGTAAAAAGCCTAATCGTTCCAATCTTTTAGCTAACTATAGGATCATGGAATTATGGGATCAAAGTCTTTTAATCCAATGAAAAAGTGATAAGGATACCCTGAAAATAACTAAAATCTCCATAATGGATTTTCTAGTTAACCTAAAGAAAATTAACTTGGTTAAGTACATATTTCTTACTATCAGTAAGATTAACTATGATTCAATCAAATCTCAAATCTTGATTTTTCTAGCAATCTTGTCCAATATTATCATAAGCTCTTTGAATTTATAAAATGTTACATGTATTTCAAAGCCAACAAAATTCAAGATTCTTTATTTAAGTTATGACACACTTAAAAGAATGAAATATTCTTTTTGTGATAGGAAAAACTATTTTGTTTATTTTTTTGGAAAGTTAAAGGAAGTTTGATAAATCTCAAATAAATAGTCAAATGACCCTAAGAAAATAAAGGAACAAGTCTCGAAACCTCATAAATTAGCTCGAGCTTTGGAACCACCAATGTTAAAAAAACAAAAAACTTACCCAAATGAAGTTGTAGAAAAGAGAAGATAATACAAAGAGAAAAAGAAAATAATGAGATGAAATGTTTGGGATAGATCATTTAGAATATAAATAATTGAAAATTAGAGAATCTGAAGAACTTGAGAAACTATCAAAATAAAATAATCTTAAGAAAAAGTTAACTGAAGATGATATTTTTCAAGATCTGTTCAAAGATACAGAAAGAGCCTTATAAAATATTCAAGTTCTAGAGTCCTTTTTACAAGAACCTTAACCTCCTAAAAATTCACAACCAATTCAAGTAAAATATATCCAATCATTAAAAGGAAAGGAAGTCGTTCTAATATCAGTTCTGATTGTTCAAGATCCATCTCAAGAAGAAGAAGAAGAATAAAATATTCAACATAAATAAAGTGATGATGAGATACATAAAATCGAAGAAACTCAAAGGTAGATCCATTATAATAGGTTATATTTAATAACATCCAAAGACTCTTCATAAAATATTTCATTATAATGAAAATCATTCCGTAATCCACCATATCAAAAATAAAATGTTATAGAATGTGAACTTTAACAAATACCTTATGATGATGAAGTCAATGAAGATGATAATATTGATGGTGGTAATGAAAAAAATCAAGAAGATGGTGATTATGATGATGATGAAAAAATTATTCATGTTTTTGATGAAATAGAAATAGTTCATAAGTCATAGATATTATGATCACATAAATACAAAGTGAATAAAGTAGACGTTGTCACATCTAAGCAAGTTGAATCGAAGTCAGAAAGGTCTTCCTCCTTTATAGGAGAAGACTTTGTTGTTCAGTATTTAAAAAATTTAGTGAACTCCATTACTTACTTTCCAATCCTTCAGTCAAGATTTCAACTTATTCAAGCCTCTATAAATTATAAATTTTAATTAACAAACCTTTTCATGGAATAGCTCATAAAACTTGGAACCATTTTCCAAAGCCTTGTTCAAAATTATGATTCTCATTGGAAGTATTTCAAAGATATAAAAAGGTGATAAAATCATATCCACAATGATTTTAAATCTTTCGATGATATGTTTGAGATAGTAATGGGTTCCTTCAAAGAATCGGAATCCAAATTCAAAAATATTTCAAATAACTTCTCAGAAAGTTTAAAGGAAGAGAAAGCTATTCGGTTGAAATAAGATAGGGATTTAATGGGAAACTGAATTCTCTTTCTCAAGATGTTAAAAGAGTGAAGGATTATAGAGAATAGGTGGATGATAATATGAAGTCTCATAAATAAATAATTAAGATCTGGGAAGAAAATATTTTAAATCTTGAGAAGAAGAGTCAGGATCAGGAAGCACTCCTTGCAAAGTTCCTAGGTGATCACAAGGACCTCAAGAAGTCGAAGGCTCTGATCAAGCCCTTAATACTAAATAAAGATTTATTTATTTTTTGTATTTTTTATCATTTTTTGAAAAACTTTTTGAACATTAATGTATTATTATTCTTTATTTCATATAGTTTGTTTTCTAACTTTTCTGGTATTTAATACATTTCCCTATTCTTTTTTTGAAAATCAAAAAGGGGGAGAAGAATGTTCTAAAAATAATCTTATTCTGAGGAAATTGTTTAAATAAGATATACTTAACATAAGGGGGAGATACTTTACTAAGAAAGGATGAAAAATATAATGTCAGAATACAATCTTTAGGGGGATTTCTTAACCTAATGGGGGGTTATTCGTATTCATTGTAAGTCATAAACTGATAGGGAGATAAGTTTTTCTTTCAAGTCTAAATAAGAACTCTTTCAGTGATAATATTCTTTTCTTAAATAGATTGGTTGTTCATTCCAAAAAGGGGTATATTGTTGATTCAAATGTTTCCTTATTACTTTTTCTCATTCCTTTAGTTTTTAGAAATCACAAACACATTTTCTTATAATTATTTTTATCTATAATGAAATTTATATGCATGTTCTTTTTATATCTAAGTCTAAATTTATTTTCCTTAAGTCGAAAGAATATGTTAAATCCTTAATAAAACTCGGAATCCCCTGCTTTCTCAATTCTGATTATCTCAGAATTTTGATTCCGATTTCTGTTTCTCAATTCTGAATCACGCAGAAAATAAAATTTTATTTATTTTTCTCAATTTTGAATCACACATAAAATCAAATCTGATTTCTATTTCTCAATTATGAATCGCCTAGAATTGTGATTCTGATTCTCTCAAATTGGTGAATCTGATTCACTTCCTTAAATTTGGATTCACTCAAAAATGTGAATCCAATTCATAGTTTCTCAATTCTGAAACATCTAATTTTATGAATTCTATTCTCATTTCTTCAATTCCAATTCTCAAATATTGCGATATCTGATTTTATTTCTTTCTTAAAGTTTTCTCTTTTTTTAAGAAACAACTTGTATAACTTTCTTAAAGTTATGATATTTCCTTAATGTAATATATTATATCTTTCCTAAAGTTTCTATTTTTTCTTGAACATAATCTTTTATATAAACATATTCATATATACTTATTTTTTCTCATGATATTTTGTTTTTCAAAATGATTTCGTTCAATCTATCATTATGTGACCGTTGTAAGTTCCAACTATACAGGCCCCTCTGAAATTTTAGGAAAAATATGATTGTTGGAGGAAATTTTGACCATTTGAGATCTTACCTATAAATACCCAATCATTTGAATGATTTCAAAGCTGTGAACCTTTGAGATAATTGATACTCTATGAGACCTCTTCCAGAATCATTTTGTGTGAAAGCCTTGAAGAGTTTAAGTTGTGAACCGCTTGTTTAATAAACTTAAATCTTTAACAAGATTTGTTTTTCTTTGAGAAATAATGATTTTTTATGTATACAATCAAGGGATTCCAAGATAAAGGAAGATAGAGGTACCAATTACCAACTTAATCGAGGGATTCCAAGTTGAAGGAAGACAGAGGTGTCGATCACCTTACAGATCAAGGGCTTGTGGGGATAGCAAGACATATACCGATCATCGCATTGATGGATTATCCTGGTGTGGGTAATATATAATTTCTTGAAATTATAAATCAGTGGACCTTTATCCATGGTGTTTTATATAACCTACCCTTTAGGTTAAAATATTTTTACTCGTTTACATGTACTTTAAATTTCCACTGCAATTTATAACAATAATAAAGTGTTAATTATATGTTCACTTTTTTTATAACTCTGATATAATATTCTATATGTTTTAAGGTATTATATTACTTAAGTATACATGTGTTCTTATTTCATTTCGATGATCATCTTTATCTGACCCATAGTGTTTTTTCTTAACCTTACAGAATATGTTTTAAGTGAATCTTATTTGTTTAACTTTGTTAAACAAAGTTTTCTTAAGGTTAAAAATGAAAGTTTTTAAAATTAAAATTCACCCCCCCCCCCTTTGTAATTAAGTACCTACATATTACATTTAAATTATAAAAAACTATCCCCTCATAACTCACCCACATCCCTAGAATTATTGGTCTCATCAAATACCAATCTGAGGTTCCTTAAGTGGAAGCCTAAAAAGAGACATCTAAAGGATAAGGTAATACCCTCAACTGAGTATTTTGATTTCTCTTCATCCTCATCCTCCAAAACGAGTTCCATAAAACCTGGAAAAATACTCAAGTATCATATATATACTATAATTTTATTATGCTAATGAAATATCTATCATCCATCTTCTAATATTCTCCTCTTATTCTAATAAACAAAAACATCATCCATATTATGTTGGTCCACTACCTCCATGGATATGAGTTTTAGTTTTCCATTACCTCCTTTATGGTAGATTTAAATTCACTTATAATGATTTAAAATGACCTAAATATGTATATTATATATTGTTTTATATTATTTAATAAATATATATTAATACTATTAAATAAAATGCATCTATTTATTAATGGTCGGTAAAACCACGTAAAAGAACTAATAGTATAAAGTTAACATTTTTTACAAAATGAATCATACCTATATAGAAACATTTTGGGATATTTGGGACCATTTAAATTTTTATATGTACATGAACACCATTTCATTCCACTTTTGGAGTTTTACTCCCATTTGAAAATAACTTCCATAATTACCCACAAGTTATCTGTCATTGGAACCATGAAAATAACACCCTTAGAAAAGTGAAATTAAACTTTATATATTAATGAAATTGTTATAAATTAACATAATATAATAATATTAAATCAAATATAGAGGGAAAAGGCACTAAATTAAGTAATTGATTAATATATCTTTATTATTCAGGGTGGTAAGTGCAAGTACAGAATTATTCAAGATATAACATTATCCTATGAAGTTTTAAGAGTTAAAATGGATTTAGGTGCTCATTATGGAGAATAAAATAAATATGTTTTATTTTAGTTTCATTTTGATGTATTATGAACCTATTATTATAAATTCACTGGTCTCTTAATCTTTGGATTGTGTTTATTGGATATTTATGTTAGAAATAATGTAATAATATGTGTAAAAGTTTACATCTCTATAGTGGGTATTAGAGTAAGGTCTAGCTATTTTTTGCGGTTGTCATAATAAAATTTTAGTAAAACCCCTATAGATAAGTCTAAGTACAAGAAAATATCTGGAAATATTTTTTCAACATAGAGAAAGTGGTTTCCAAGAAATTGCATCTCTATTTGGATACAACAGGTGGATGTGTCTTTGTCATAGTTGTACCTAGGGGTAATAACCTCAAAAAGGGAGTATTATTTACTAACTCAATTATCACCTAGTGCACAATAAATAGGCCTTAATGTACACTTGGTTTGAAACTCTCGATGGATATGCTTTCAAAAAATCACAGACTCTTTTTTAACCATTATGATGGACGTGAATGGATTGTTGGGTTAGCAAACCTAGTAGGAAAATTACCATGGATAACCTAGATTGAAACCTAGAGAAACCTAAGTTAAGATATATGTGTCATTTATAATTTATTACTTCAAATTTCATAGTTTACTTATTTATATTCATGTTATTTTAAGTATTTTCATCTCTAATCTTCCTTTTATTAGTTAATGGAAGTAAAAATGAGGAATCATTCTAAAAACTAATGTGATAGGCAATGTGATGATTTCCCTAATGAGATACCTAACCTTATGGGAGTGGGAGATGATAATTTTATATAATTACTAGTTCAATTGAATCAATTTTTGAATAATAACTTGAATTGTGTGGATAACCCTCCTTCTCTTAGGAAAGATAAGGTTCACTACTACAAATAATACTTTTAAAAGCGTTAGAAACTGCTTTTAACAATTCAAGAAAAGAATTATTAATAACGGTTATGATAAAGGGGGTCCCCTTTAATAGTGCTAAACAATCCTTGATAAAGGTCCCCCCTTTATCAGTTCTTTTTTAGTGAAGATAAAGGGCCACCTTTATCGACGCTATTTTGATAACTGATAAAGGCCCAATTTATCAGCACTTAATTAGTGGTGATAAAATGATCCCTTATCAGCACACAAAAGAGCACTGATAAAGGCCTAGTTTCCTATGATGTGTTGTTTATTTAATATCACACCCAGCACCTACACACCTGCACAAAACAGCACCTACACACCTACACAAAACAGCACTTGCACACAAAAAAATCACAGAAGAATGAAACAGCGCACACAAGAGTTTCGCAAACAATGCTATATACATTTACTTGACATCATGAATATAAAAATAACACATTTCTATATACATTTCAAACAATGTTTTATATGGTTACAATTTCAATTTTCCAAAAAATAGTTAAAAACATTAATGTTTCATCCTTTTGAATCTATGATCCCCACTCAAAGATTGTTGTCATTGGTTTTAGTTGATGAAAAAAACATCCGAAGTCAAGAAAAAAAATTCACCTATATAAGAAAACAAATATTATGTTAGTAATACAATAATGATATTAATTAAACATTAATATGAAAGAATGCATAAAAATGATATCAAATATTAAAGGATGAAGGATCGAGACTCCCTTGCTCTGGTTTTCATCGATGGACACGCTACAATAGAAAACCCTAGAAGTATGAATCTGTATACCTATGATTACCTTAGAGTGGTTACACATCAAGGAAACCATTTGAGGTTCACTAAGGTGAATGAAGGATAGAACCTGATGGCCTTCGCGAGTTCCATTGTCGATTCTTTTGTGGCTTTTAGTGACTGGAAAATGCAACATATTATTCAAAAAGTCACAACGCCCGATGTCTCGATATCCAACGGTGATATTACAAAAAGGTTAGATCTCTATAAGTTATTTATCATGGATCGAATCAACCTATCAAAAGTAATGAAACTGTGGAAACTTGTAGATCTTATTGATCACCTTACAAACATTTGGGGGTTTACCGATTTTAAATGTGTTTCTTTAGGCTGTGGGTTTTTTCACATTTTATTTCATTCTGTGGACTTGAAAGGGAAATCTTAGAGAACTAGTTTGATCAATTTAAGGCTAGTAACTTTGAGATTACATGATTGGAATCTAAATTTCAACCTATCTGATTTCAAGGAGACTTGTTCCCATGTTTCGGTAAAAATACATGGCTTAAACTAGATCCTATGGCATTCAGAAATTTTATTTGATATCGCATCTACATTCGGAGTCCCCATAAGGATATACAATGCCGAAAAAATGGTATCTTTTTTCTATTTTTCTCATATAATGGTAGAGGTTGATCTGAGTATTCCAAGGATTGATAATATTGTGCTTTATACTCTGCAGAATGATATTAATCTTAGAGTGGAATATGAAACAAATTCTCTCTTTTGTGAAGAATGTACTATTATTGGTCATACAACCTCAGACTGTATAATAAAAATGATTTGTCCAGAATGTCATCTGAAGGGATATGACTTAGATCATTATAGAATAATAGACAAGAGTACTACACTTCTTAATAAGGCAGACGGGAATTTAGATGTTGGAGTAGTTCCACCTCCTATCATAACTCCATCTTTGAGTTCTGTTAATAAATTTTATATCTCATTACATGATAAGGGTGACCCCAATTTAGATTACACTAGGCTGGAAAAAGAAAACTTAGAAGGTACCCAGTCCAGGAATATTGCTCCAAATCGTGATAGTACATTGTGTACTACTATCTTGTCTTTTCCAAACAAATTTTAAATCTTTTAGACTGATTTGGGATCAAGTGAACATAAGGATGCTATTTCTTTCAAGGACATGTTATCCAGAGTTCTGTATGAAAACCAGGTTGCTGAAGATTCAGAGGATAGTCAAACTGAAAACATGTATTTTGATTCATACTAGTCACACCGTGCATTGGTTAAATATGATACTACTTCATACACGTCACAAAGAACTTATAAATCACTATCTTAAATTATGAAGACAATTGGAGTGGGTTTTCTTGGTTTTCAGTGTGTGAGATTTTTTGAGCTAAAATTTAAATTTTAAACTGATAACATACACTTATAACCATACCGATGGAACCATGACTTGGATTAAGGTAAGGTTGATTCATACACATCACAAATGAATCATGGATCGTTTTCCTAAATTATCAAAACAATCTGAATGTGTTTTCTTAGTTTTCAGTATGTCACTTGTGTTTTTTTCTAAAATTATTGTCAATTTTAAATAAAAAAGAGACACTTTGATCCATAATAGTCACATTGTAAATTTAATTGAGGTGAGGTTGATTACTACATGTCACAAATGAATTATGGATCATTTTTTATAAAGTATCAAAACAATCCGAATGCATTTTCTTAGTTTGTAGTATGTTAGTTGTGTTTTTTTACTAAAATGTCATTTCAAAATGGAAACACACATTTTGAGTCACACCGGTCACATCATGCATTGGTTTGATATGATACTACTTCATACATGTCACAAAGAACTTATGAATCATTGTCCTAAATTATTAGGAAAATTGGAGTGGGTTTTCTTTTTTTTTCAGTGAGTGACATGTTTTGAGCTAAAATGTCAATTTTAAACTGATAACCGACAATTTTAGTCCTGCCGGTGACACCGTGCATCATATTGAGATGGGGTTGATTCGTACACATTGAAAATGACTCATGGATCATTGTAATAAAGTATAAAAACAATCCAAATACGTTTTCCCTATTTTTAGTATGCCACTTTTGTTTTTTTCTAAAATTAATGTGAATTTTAAATAAAAAGAGTCACTTTGAGTCATACCAGTCACATTGTGTGTTGAATTGATATGAGGTCGATTCCTAAATTTCAAAAAAGACTTATTGATCCTTTTCCTAAAGTATAAAAATAATCTGAATGTGTTAAATCATTTAGTATTATGTCAGTAGTGTTTTTACTAAAATGTCATTCCAAACTGGAAACATATATTTTGAGTCATACCGGTTTCATCATGTGTTGGTTTGATATGAGACCGATTCATACACATCACAAATAAAATATGTTTCATTATCCAAAATTAAGAAGACAATTGGAGTGGGATTTCTTGGTTTTTAGTAAGTGACATTTTTTTAGCTAAAATGTCAATTTTAAACTGATAACAGACACTTTCATCCATATCGGTGACACCATGAGTCATATTAAGATGCAATTGATTCATACACATCACAAATGACTCATGGATAATTTTCCTAAATATCAAAATAATATGAATACATTTTCTCAGTTTTCAATATGTCACTTGTGTTTTTCCCTAAAATTAATTTCAATTTTAAATAAAAAGAGACACTTTGGGTCATACCAGTCACAATGTTTGTGTAATTGAGGTTCATTTTATTCCTATATGTCATAAATGACTTATGGATCATTTTCCTAATGTATCAAAACAATCTTAGTGCATTTTCTTAGTTTTCAAAATGTAACTTGTTCTTTTTACTAAAAATTATGTCAATTTTAAATATAAAAAAGACACTTTGAGTCATACTGGTCGTATCGTGTGTTGTATTGAGACAGGGTTGATTCCTACACATTTAAAATGACTTATAGATCATCTCCCAAAAATATGAAAACAACTAAATGTGTTATCTTGATTTTGAATAGGTCAGTTACTCTGATACCAACTATAATGACCGAAACATTTCATACATTGATATCACATATAAGTAGATTAATATTCCTTAAATAAGAGAAATAAATTAATCATAAATATGAAAAAATGCATTAATTCTATAGACAATGATTTTACTGTGAAAATATCAAAATTACCTCTATGATTGAGCAGACACAGTGTCGTTTCTCTTTCTACAAAGGCATGTCACATGGAAATAAATATTATAAAATAAATGAACCCTGCAAGGAATAATGAAAATCAAATCAACATTTAATTATATAATTTTTTCGTTAAAATATAGATATTATATCGTAACATTACCATTACATATTTCCAAAGGGTTTCTTTGGTCCAGATATAAGCTAATAACAAAACTAATGAGTCTTTCTGCACTTCACTACTATTGGCTAACTACCGCTTAGCATAGCATCTGATCTGAACTTCCGATATGGTGTCCGAGTGATTCTCTCATCCCAAACCATCTCTTTGATATCATCATTCAGCATTCACTTTTCCTTCTATTCATGCACCCATTTACCTAGTAAATGGGTGTAGGTAGAGAAGGAAAAGTGAAACCTGAATGATGATATCATAGAGATGGTGTTGGATAAGGGCATCAGGGGTAGGCCGGATTGGATGTTCTGATTAGATGTTATGCTAAGCGGTAGTTAACCTATAGTAGTGAAGAATCCATAGTTTTTTTTATTAAATTTTTCAGTTATGCACAACCAATGTTCTTCCAACACACTACATCAGTATAAGCACTAGAATAAATTACCAAAATACGAAATATAAATGATCCATTATATAAAAGCTTAAGTCTAGTGCTTTTGGAAATAGATAAACGTAAATAACTAGTTCATAAGAGTCTCTCATTAATTTATTCTTTACTAGAAAGAAAAATCATTTCTAAAACCATTCCTCATAACGTAAGGATATAAAACATAATAAAGGGTGATCATATATACTCAATAAGTGTAAAAAAGGGAGATATCAACGATAATATAAGGATAACATAAGTAGTAGTACTTCACCTTAATCCTATTTGTGTACAATCTTCCATCAGTTATACTACCCATTCCTTTCTAAACACATCTATATCATATTGTTAATATTATTTTTTTCAACAATCATGGTAGTACTGAAAAAAATATAAATACACAAAAGGTTAATAAATATGTAAACGAACTAGTAATTATTTTTGAAAATACCTCTTCATGGATGCTAGTTTGTTGATGAAATATGATCTCTTTTCTAAATTTACAATCACAATAACCATAGTCTTTTCTGTTTGTTTGTTTTAGACTCTGTAGAAACATAGATAAAAATAAGTAATTTGTTTTGATATGTGTTTGTATAATGCAATATTAATATATATACTAGGATGCTTGTCTAGTTGTAGATCTCATGGGTGTTCTTGTCCTTAGGCCCTAGATTCATTCCATGATGTAGACGATATTGATGCACCGCCCTATCATAAAAAATATCTCATTAAAAGATAATATGAATTATATAACTAGATGTTTAGTTCTAAAATTTTGGATCTAGTGTATTAAAAATTGACAAACTCTATCATGCGTGGCCGGTTTGTTGGATATTCATTCATTGAATCCAGAAAATAAATTTTTGGAGTATCCAAATTGACCACAATGAGCATCCAATACTACCTAAAAACACAAAAAGGAATAATTAATGAAGGAAATGAAAATATAGTTAATATGATTAAATTATAAAGTTTTACCACTACATCATTGGTTTTAAAAAGAGTCTTTCATCCATAATTTTTTTTTTCAAACGATTTGAGCAGGGATGACATTATTTCACCCTATTTATCAGAATTTATTTCTTCTTTTGAAGAGGTGATATGAGTACTAATGGGTCTAAATTTTTTTGATGGGGAAATACCTTCAATTATTTTTCATATATATGCCTACGAAAATATGAAATGTATTTAGTAATAATTATCATAGTATATCAGTATTTCTAAAATAAAATCATGAAAACATACCTCATGTATACATTTACAACTGAGGTGCCTAGCCATTCATACTTGAGGATTTCATTTACATTTTCATTACTAATGTAATATAATTCTTCCTCTATGTACACATTTTTTTCAAAATAAAATTTTTGAGTATTTTTTTCTATCAACTTTGTATCCACATGATCCTGCAATAATATTAAATGTGGATATATAACGGGCGGGGTGAAGGTTCTCTCAGTAGATCGTTTCAATCAGTTGGTTGATCGATGAGATAGTTTTGAACTATTCTTTCATTTCACACCCTTCTCTTTTTCATTCGGTAATAACATTCAATGGTTCAGACCTTTTTTCATTAAATGTTAAAGGTTCATCTTGAAAAATAAATTGTAAATGAATACCTCCTTGTCGTCATGTATTTTTACAAGAATTGAGAACCATGTGATGAATGTTCCAACAGCTTGTTCGATAATATGAATGTTTTCATCGTCATTTGGAATAGGTAGCTCAGCACTCAGATCATGAGATACGTTAATAAACACTATAACATGATCTTTTGGAAGTGTCCTTTTGTGTAGCATGTCGTTCTGCATATTGAACACCATAGCTCTCGCTACAAGGAGATAGGTTGGAGTTGATATATATAAATCATAGTCATTTTCACCCTGTAGAATATCATTACAGGAATGATATCAGTGTCTATGTGATTCACATTTCATAGAAACAATTATTATAACATTGATTACCTTAGTTAAGACAAGTTTTTTAGGGGAATGGCTCGCCTCAAAATAGGTGGGGTGGGGCGGGATCTTTACGAATTGGTTGTTATTGAGTTGTTTCTTCTCTTTGCCTCCCCCCCATAAAACTTTCTATCATCTCTCTCTAATATTTTAATTATTCTTGAAAAATAGATAAGGTTTCTTTCATCTTTTTCATTTCCTCAGTTTGATCCTCTTCTAGTTTTTATTTCTGAAAATATGTTCGGAGTGTCACCCCGAAACCCGCACCTCTGGCACGGACATACTATTCTATCTTCTTCAAGGTCTTTGAAAGTATGTCTGCATCTTGTGTGGGTGTTGTTGATTCATGTAATTATTTCAAATATAAAATATAGAAAAATGAGTAATCATTGTTATGTAATAGCGATTTAAAGAAAAATAGATTTATATTATGTCATAATTACACATGTTCCCCACACTTTTTGTGTGTTTTCATCTATCAATATCCCCTATTTATTTACAGAAGCCTCCTTCCATAGCACATGGTGTAGGATGGAAGTGGATTTATATTTCGATTCATCAATCTTCATATAAATAGAGGAACGTGGTTATGGTTTTTTTTTATGTCACATAAAATTATTAAACTATATTTAAAATATGTACCAAATTTTTTTAAGTGAAGTGTACCTCATCCTTGCTTTACAATATAGGTATGCTGGTTTTGATGCCCGTTTCTTATTTTCATCACTCAGTTGTTATTTCATAAATAAAAAATTGTCAACTAAAGTGATGAATACAGGAAACATCAAAAAATGTATTACCAGACACAATGTTTCTGAAAATTCTGCTCTACATGACGGCTGCTAAATGAATCCCACACTCCTTGGGATATTAAGTGTGTATAAAGAGGAAGTGGGTGTGGCTTGATTTTCCCTTCAGAATATTTAAGATGATATTTCATTAAAATTGTGTGGAAGCCTCTATGAATCCTTCCTACAACTCTTAATACATATTCCTTGTGTGAGGCATTCACTATAAATGCACTCTCTAATGAATGATGTAGAGTGAGTCAATATTTTAATATTTTATTTTATTTTAATAAATTAAAGAAATGATATCATAATGTTACCATAATATCTTTACACATTGGTGTCATAAGACCAGTGATAGAATGGTGTCATGACTATACATCAATCAACACATGTTGCCAAGTGAAGATTCCAATGTAGCTACTAAAGATGGATTTGTTGGGGTTGACATGATGGCCTCACCTATTCTATCCCACCTCTAATTTGATGCCTTTTTCTTTTTCCTTAAGGATTTTGGCTGAAACTATAAAACTACAGCGCTCTTGTTTTGTTTGCGCTAACAGGGTTTCATTTCCTACCATTTCCTCAGTTTCATCATCATCATTATGTTCCTCTAGAGTGCTAGCATCTGCACTAAGACCAACATCAACAGGTTGAGAAACTTTTTGTACCTCAGCATTGGGACCAATAGCAATAGGTTACGAAACCAGTTATTCCTCTACACTAAGACTAGAATTAGTAGGTTGAGAGACATTTTGTTCCCTGGGATTGGGCACATCAGCAGGTGCAGAAGTCATTATTTGTATAAGTGGTTTAAAATTTAATTTAGATTACATAAAAGCATTAGAAAATAGATAATAACATAAGGTAACAAAATGTATATTATAACAAAAAATAACCTGATTATTTAACTCACTTTTTTAAAGGATGAAGAGATTTTACCCCTTTATCGACTATGTAAATCCCTTCATTGTGGTCTCCTATAACATAAAAAACACCATCTACATTGGGACCGCTATAAAATTATTGTGAAGTCACAATGAAAGGGTTATCCTCCATTGAATTTTCATCTGGCCCTTCATTTTTTTTGGTAAATAACATAATAAATGACCAGTTTCAGTTTGTGGGATCTAGAACATAAAATGCTTGTACTTCCTCTGATGTTATTATAAATGGTTCTTCTTTCTCCCCTTCCTTACTAAAATCAACTTTCATGAAACCCAATTCATCTATTTTAATAGAACTCCTATTATCAACCCACTTGCATTGAAAAATCGGCACTTGGAATTTCGTATAATCCAACTCCTATATTTGTTTGATGATTCCAAAGTATAACATATTCGCATAAATTGGATATTTGTCCTTATCACCAAAAACATGAATAGTTTCAACCACAATTGTAACCCCACTATTCTACATGGTATTGTATTCATCATGTTTATTAGTATAGAATGTATAACTATTAACTACATAAGAATTGTAGGATAATACATACACACTTAATCCTCTTGCTATCCATCGAAGTCATTCTGAAATTGAGTCTAGATTTTCATCTAACTTCTTAATAATATGGTCTCGGCATCACGCTATAAATTGTCAATTATGTGTACCTGATATCTATTTTTCATCCCTAGATGGATTCAAATTCCTAATAATTTCTTTCTGGGTTTGAACATATGGGTCAATGTCGAAACTGTTATGCGAAATGTAAAGGTTGGCTTACTCCTGATCTGTAATATTGACTATGAAAACCTATCTTCTAGAAATTCCTTCACCCTCAAGCCACCCAGTGTGATGAGATTTTGGTAGGTCAATTCTTTCCCCACTAAAAAAGTATTCAGTACAGAATTCAATATCTTCCTCTAAAATATATCACTCCACAATACAACCCTCTGGCCAAATTTGATTTTTGAAATACTCTTTTGAAATCTTCATATACCATTCAATGTGGTACATCCATCTATAATGTATAGGACCATATATTTTAATCTCTCACTAATTGAACCATCAAATGAACCATCATATCAAATAATTTTGGTGGGAAGAACGTTTCTAACTCACATAATTTGATGGAAATTTCTCTTTCCATAGTTGGAAATTTTGATGGGTCTATAACTTTGTTGCATATAGATTTGAAGAAGAAACATAGATTCATTATTGTATGGTGGAAATTCTTGGCAAAAATTCAATGTAAAGCTATAGGAATTAGATCTTGTAACAAAACATTGTAGTCATGTGACTCTAGATCCTTTAACTTTAAATCATTCATTGACACAATGTTCTTGATATTTGATGAATACCCCACTAGAAAATTTACACCATTCAAGAAGTTGTAATCCTGATATCTCTCCTACCTGGAAAGAGTGTAAGCAGCAAGAGGAATAAATGTTCATTTTTCACCCTTCACTAGTTCCAACTCTTCTCATATTCCCATCTCAACCATGTTCAACCTATCCTTAATTCCATTATTTTTTTGCTGGGTTCATTTAGCAACGTGTCGATGGCACTATCACATACATTTTTTTCAACATGTATAACATTAAGAAAATTTCTAACATACAGACAATTCTAGTATGGTAATTCAAAAAAAAATTGATCTCTTTTTCCAACTGTTTTTTGTAAGTTTTTTCAAAAATTATTTACCAAAATTAGTGTCCACATGTTTTACTTTCTCAAACAATTGATCACCAGTTAGAGAAGATGGTGTTGTGCATTTTCTAAACTTCCATTGAATGATGTCGTCCAAGATCAGTACTTATGCTATTGAGGTAGAAATATATAATTTCTTAGAAAAATGGTTTTCGATGAATGTTTCAACCTAATTCATTGTGTACCTTGTTCACAAATGGGACAACATTAAGTTCCATTAATGCTATATCCTAAAAAATTTCCATAAGAAAAAAAGTCATTTATCATCTAGTACAGTATGGCTATCAAATTAAAATATTCATTTTTTTAAGCATCATACAACGTAACACCTGAATTCCATAATAATTTCAAATCCTCAATCAATGGATCCAAATAAAAATCAATATCATTACCTAGTTGTTTTGGTCTTGATATAAGCATAGACAACATTGTGTATTTTCGTTTCATGCATATCCACAGTGGTAAGTTATAATTTACCAACATAACTGTCCATGTATTGTGAGTGATGCTTTTGAAAACCAAAAGTATTCACTCCATCTGTAGATAACACATTACTAAGGTTTCTCAGCTTGTTTAAAAATTTAGGATACTCATGATCAATTCTTTTCGACTAAGGAGAGTCTGTCAGGTGAAGTAGTTTCACATCTTTAATTCTTATATCTGCATGTCATGTCAATTGTCATGTAGTCTCCTCACTTCCAAATAGGTTCATAAACCTTGAAATTATTGGAAAGTACCATACAAATTTCATAGGACTGGATTCATCTTTCTTGTATCGAGAAGCACCACACTTTGGGAATTCTTTAACTGATTTTTGGTCCTTTCAAAATAGTATACAGTCATTTGGGCAGGTGTGAATTCTTTTAGAGATCATAACCATCAAGCATAGCATTCTTTTGGTGACATATGTTCGACTCGAGAGCTCATTATCTTCTGGGAGCATGTCATTCAGGAGAGAAAGTAGTTCCCTAAAACTAGCGTCATTCCACCCATTGCCTGCTTTCAAATTATACAACTTTAGTATGGCTAACAATGTTATATATTTAGTGCAACCAGCATACAACAACGTCTTTTCCCAACTCTTTAACTTATCAAACAATTTTGGGCAATCATGAAGTTCCTCTTCAACTGTTCTTATCATTTACTCAATACAATCTTCATCATCATTCACATCTGTAATCACATCCTCCATACAGTCATCTTCATTGTTCACGCTTCTAACCATATCAGATGGTCCATAAAATGTAATTTTATCTCTGCCACTACCTACATTCGATTTTTCCCAATGTTTATTCCAACATTTATAGATTTGATCTAATATGTGATAGATCAAGTGTTCTTCCAACTCCTCTAGACTAATTTTTCTTGAATAACAATAGTGTAAACATGGACAGAGGATTTTAGAAGGGTAATATGCATGATGTTTTGCAAATATGATAAACTCTTTCACACCATCTTCTTACTCTTTTATCAAACTATTAGCACTCATCCGTTATTTATTCATATTCATCCTATTTAATTCAGTAATATTAATATTTAACAAAATAAATACACAAAAGATGTTCAACTAGGGTCATCATCCAACTATAATCAATGAAAATATATATGGTAAACAATACCCTTACCTATCCATGCATTACTCGGGACCAAAGTAGATCACACCCATCTTCCCAACCACCTGATCAATGGAACTAGCTATGAGAATACCTTACTCTATAATGCTTTATTATCCCACATTTGATCTATATGCATTGTTGTAAACTGGTTTTTTAGTGTTTCTCTAGAAACATAATGTCTCGAGTCAAGAACTACGGTACTAAACTAATAGATGGTATGATTTTCAATAGAGTTCTTGTGGGTGTAAGGGTTAATTACATGTTTTGTTATGGTTATTTTACTAGGGTGTCCATAAAGTGTCCCATAGAGTCCTCTAGTGAAGTGTTTTTATAAGATTCAGTGGAATTGCACTAGTAAAAAAGTGGTGGTACCATTGAAATGGGTAAGGTTTGGATTGATATGAAATGGTGGAGGAACTACAACATGGAAAAAAATGGCATACCAATCATTCCAACAACCGCAACACCATACAAACACACAATCGTGCTCACAATCGCAACACCATACAAACCAAACAAACATAATTTCAGGTTTTAAAAAGCATCCCTTATTCAATTCCACTTGCTAATTAAGGTGTTATCATAGAAGTTTTATCATCCTAGTGCATTCATTCATTATCCAATTATATGTAAATTACCAATTTCTATATTCAAATGTTCAATAGGAAGCAACCAACATGCAATTAATTTAGTGCGCAAACAAGGACCACCAACGGCCATGATTTTCAGCAGGGCATTTAGCCTATAAAATTCACAACATAAACATCAATATCAAATAGTAATAATATGTGAAAAATAGGAAACCAATGAGTAAGAATAGAAAAATCACCGCGAAGGTGTCATTCAGTGCACAGTGAAGGTGTGTTCGCGGTGACGGAGAGGGGCGTGGCAGAGGATATTTTCAACTGGAAAGAAAACATAAAATGAGAACCCATATGTTATACCTATCAAAAATAGGTCCAATGAGATTTAGTAATGGTACATATCTAGTTAAACATTTTTATTGGTCAATAGTGGGATTTTATTTTCCATCTATGATATCTCCTTTTTGTTTATTTATTTTCTTCATATCTACTATTTTCCTAGATGTTCAACTTATGAATGGGACATTTCAGGTTTTCTGGAGAAAGATAATTTTTAATTTACTCTAATTTAATGGTAAACTATTTCACATTAATTGTATATTTTTTTCAGGGTATCATTGTATCCCGTAGGGATCATGAATTCCTCTTAGGTTAGTGGAAATTCAGGTCAGTTGTCGGTTATGATACTATCCTGGGCCGCATCATTACATTTCAAATGTAACTAAACCATTTTCATTTAAATATAGGATTTAGGGGGGGGGATCAGACACTAATATATTCGCAACTCTACTGGAGTTCCTATGGGGGAGGATCCTGATAGTATCATATCTGATAAATCTTTTATATATTGGACATTAGAGTAGTCACTGCTAAGGATTTCCTCATTTTTATGGTAGTAATGTTTGTTGAACCTAGTGTGTGAAGTAGACATCAGAAACTAATAGAAAATATCTTACAAACCTCATTGAATTTTCATAGGTTCGGTTTCATTAATGATATAGTTACAAGTGATGTGGAATGTGTAAATAATAAGCTTAGGGGGGATAAATGATTTGGAGATGTTGATGGAAATGATGTTGTGGCAGTGTGTTTAAATATTCATTGTATATTTTTCATTAGAATGAGGTTGTTTTTAAGTAATTATATTTAGGTCAGTTGTTTTATTCTATCATGAGGTTCAATAAGAATAGGTTCATCAATCATCCAAGCAACAAATGGACTTAATTATAAAGGACCTAAATATAAGGGATAACAAGAAATGAATCACAACACAACACATAGGTAATCTGGGAAAACATGCATCACAACACAACACATAGGGCCATGCCACAATGGGTCCCAAATGAGAAAGAACTACGACACAAAGGATATTGCCACACCATAATGGTTCTTGGTAAAAACACATCTAGAATCCACATACACGGTCAACAATGAGATCATATAATCTAGGGAAAAGGGACTATGATGCATTGGTCATCACTACACCATAAAATTTAAGCCCTCACACCCTCCACAGTGAAATGATACCAAAATTGGAATATTTATGCGATATCCACATTATAAGACTTCACACCACAATAAACTCTCCCAAAATTTGAATATCTATCCCCCTTTTGTATGATAAAAAAGATAAAAAAAATTAAGAGCAGTGTATTGAAAATAAAAATAAACAGAGGTCATAAAAAAGAAAGCGAATGGAATATATCTAATAAGAATCTTCACCTAAGTTAAATAATAAATAACAGTAAACAATAATAATCAAAGATTGAACAAGCATACTCAATAGATATACCAACAATTTGATGAAAAACTCTCCCAAAACTCAATGATATACCAACAATTTGATGAAAAACTCCCCCAAAACTCAATGATAAACCAATAATTTGATGAAAACTCTCCCAAACCGTACACATCCTTTAGAAACCAATAAAACCTCAATAGAGACTCACTAGGGGGAATCTGTGTGTTGTAGAGGAGGATTTCGGGATAGTTATCGGATGAGGAGGGCAAGCCAGAGCAGATCAGGTGGACAAAGGGGCCACACAAGGAGAAAGAGCAGGAGGAGGAGGAGGAGTATGAGGAGGATGAGGAGGAGGAGGCGATGGAGGAGGAGGATGAGTCAGTGGCTGTGGAGGAGGAGGAGGTAGCGATGGAAGAGGAGACAGCAGTGGTGGAGGAGGAGATGTGGCAGAGGAGGGGTCATGGCAAAGGAGGAGGAGGAGGCAGTGGTGGAGGAGGGGTCATGGTGGAGGAGGGCTCAATGGCTCAGGGGTTAGCTTCCGTGAAGGCTTGAAAGGGTGCGTGGGAGGAGGATCATGTTAGGGTTCTTTTATAAAACCTGTAGGAACCTTTATTAGTGTTTTTTTAGCTCTGATAAAGATAGGTCTTTCTCAGCACTAGAAAAATTTCTCATAAAAGACCTATTTATCAGCGCTGATAAATAGGTCTTTTATCACTGCTTTTTTAGTCCTCATAAAGGTCATCTTTATTATCACTAAAAAAGCATTGATAAAAGACCTATTTATCATTGCTAAAATTATAGTGCTGAAAAATATTCCTTTTATCAGTGTTTTTTTAGTGCTAATAAAGGGCAACACTATCAGAACATTTTCACAACTAATTAAAAAATTATTTAAATAAATATAAATTTATTTGTATTAATTTATAAATATTTGTATATATTTATAAATATATCTATTTAATTATATATTTAAAACTTTATAAGTAGTATAGTTAATATATTTATTATAATTTTATAATTATTTTTATATATATATATATATTTATTTATTTATTTATAGTTATAATTATAACTATAAATAGTATATATTTATAAATATTTGTATATAATTGTTAATATATATATATATATATATATTAATAAAATTATAATATTATATGTATAATTTTATATTTATTTATATATATATATATATAGTTATAATTATAATTACAAATTTTTTTGAAAATTATTTATATATATCATTAAAAATATAATAAAATATGTTTATTATTTAAATATATTTAATGTCATTTTATAAGTACATTTTTTAGAACATATATAGTTCATATGGGTAACATTTTGAATTAATCAATATACCACATCAATGGACAACGTGATGTAATGTATAAATGAACATTCATATGCAGGATACATAACATATATATACGCATGATCAATATATTCATTGACCAAATTCATTAGAAAATACATATATATTCAATAATTTTAATTATAAATATATATATTAAAAAGTATTATATATTTATAAATAAAATAAATATATTAAATTTTGGACTACTCATGTATTAATCATGTTTTAATGATCACAAATCTCAATAATAATTACAAATCTTATTAATGATCACAAATCTCACAAATCTTATTAATCATGTGTATTTATATTTCAAGTTATCTCATACTTTATAATGGTTAAGCTCAATTAATTTTATACATATTACTGTTTAAGTATGAATATAGTTATTTTCCTAAGTACAAGACACCGTGAAGCTTGACATAGTAAGTCAGATACTATGAGCAGGACACAGACACCGTCACCAATGAGATATTGTGACCACGAGACACCGTGACCATGAGACATCGTGACACAGTAAGCCTAACACCATGAAGCAAGACACTAAGAAAAGACACTATAAGTTAGAAAATCTTTTTTCCTAAAGTTCCAGACACAGTTAGCAAGTCACAGTCATCAAGGAACCGTGAATCCATAAACTATGAGCAAAGCACCGGAAGCCAGAAACCGTAAGTCATACATAGTGAAGGAGACACCATGAAGGAGATAATGTGAAGGAGATATCATGAAGGAGACACCGTAAAGGAGATACCATGAAGGAGACACCATTTTTATAACTACTGTGACACTATTTCTTAAACTATTTTTTCATTTTTCTATTTAAATTTTTAATGGTCATATTTGACGCCTTTAATGCATTGACATATTTAATGTTTATTTGTAGCCATGGTACGAGGTATGAGGTACGAAATACATGGAACCTGTCGACTAACACTCATGCATTCAAAGATAAAGGGAAGTGTGCCCAAGAGGAAGAATACACATGCGACAACTCAAGAAACGCGAGTGCACTGTACTAAACAGAAAAACAAGCTGACAAGCATGACCACGAAGAAAAGATTGAAATATATTCAAAGAAATAATTTTCTCATGAATGAAATCCAAATATACTAAAGAACACACAAAGTACACTGGAATAAAAGGAACATCTTTACTTGTGAAAAACAAAAGCTGAATCGTGACACTATGTTTTTCAACACAAAAACCAGAGAAGGACTCAGAAGCATTTCTACTGAATCCAAGGAGTCCAGAGCTGCACTGCTAATCACTAGAGCATTCTAAACTCATATATACTCTATCTTAGTGATTCTTTTATTTACTTTCAAGTAGTGTGTGTACTCTGTATATCTTACAAACACACTACCTCCTGCGCTAAACTAAAGGATTTCAAAATCCTCACACCAAACTCTTTACCCTTTTTTACCCATGAAAACTGTGGAAGAGGTCCATGTGTGTCCTGTTAATTACTTTTGTTTACCCAAAAAAACTATGGAAGAGGTCCCTGCGTGGTCTGGATAGTCTATGTACTGTTGTTACCCCGATCCAGGGTGTGGATCAGAGTTTATTTATATAAATTGCTTCGTGGCAGGGGATCACCAAGTGGAGTGGATTAGGTCTCGGTTTGAGACTGAACCACTTGTTTTATATCTATTGTTCTATTTTAAATTTAGTCTACTCTATTTTACTGCTTACTGTATAATCCATAAAAACACTAAATTCACTTTATAGTTATTCTTGGAAAGAAGTTATATCAGATTTTTCTTAGTAGGATAACTTCAAAAGTAATTTTAATAATACCGATTAAGATTAATGAGAATTAATCAATATTCTAAGAAGTTGTTTAAATATTAAAACTCTTATAACAGTATAACCTTGGTTAAATGGGATGTATCTATTTTTAGGGAAATCATTATTTATAAAACTAATATTCTTTTAAATAGAAATTTTTATAGTTACTCAATTCACCCCTCTCCTCTTGAGTTAACTACTCCGACCAACATTTGGTATGAAAGGTTGCTTTGTTAGGACTCTGTGTAATTTTATTCAACTGTGATTGTAGTTGTACTTTAAAGATCTATAAATTTCTGTTAATTCTAAATTTATATCTCTTTTAAATTAATTTGTTAGTATGGACAATAGACTGGAAGGTGCTGCTACCAACAGGCCACCCTTCTTTAATGGTACAAATTATGCTAAGTGGATACTTAAAATGAAAATTCACTTAGAGAGTATGGAATTTGACATATGTACTACTATAGAGACTCAATATAAAACTCCATAAACTGAAAGAACAACTTGGGATAAACCTACTAAAATAGATTACAATAATAACTATAAAGCTATGAATTCCCTGTATTGTGCATTAGGATATGAGGAATTTAATCGCATATCTTTTTTCAAAACTACCTATGAAATTTGGGATACCTTGGGGGTTTCTCATGAAGGAACAACCAATGTTAAAGAAATGAGATTGAACACTTATACTATTAAATATGATAATTTTAAAATTAAGTCTGATGAACCTATCTCTGAAATGTATCTCAGGTTCAATGAAATTGTCAACACTATGAGCTCCCTTGGAAAGGTTGTTCCAGCAAAGGAACAAATCATGAGAATATTGAGATGTCTGCCAGACCTATGGAGAGGCACATATGTCTTGATTAGATAATCCTGTGATATTGGTAATTTACCTGTTAAGGAATTAATTGGTAAGTTAATGATCTATAAAGAATAATTGAATGTAAACAAGGAAGAAGATTATGAACCAAAGAGGAAGTCAGTGGAATTTAATTCTACTACCTCAAAGATCAAGGACAAGAAGAAATTTCACATACCTACTGAAAGCTCGAGTAGTAATGAGACTGCATCTGATAGTGATGCAGAGATGGCTCAGATATCCAGGAGATTTAAGAAGTTCTATAGGAAGAATAAATTCTTCAAAAAATCAAACTACAAAGGTAAATATAACAACAAAGGTACCTGGAAGAAAGATTGGAAGAAAGCTGATAAGAGTGATGAAGTTTTCTGCTATGAATGCAAAAGAAAAGGTCACAAAAAAGCTGACTGTCCAAAATTCAAGTTCAAAAAGAAAAATGACTACAAGGATAATAAGTACAAGAAGGCAATGAAAGAAACATGGAGTGCTTCAGAAGACACTTCAAGTGATTTTGATTCTACTAAGGATGAAGACTCTCATAAATCTAACATGTGTTTTTTGACAAACACATCAGAGGTAACACTGGACACTCTTACTTTGAATTCATATTATTCTGAAATTGATTCTGATACTGAATCCAAAAACATGTCTAGTGAGAAACTATTTGAATACTATAACATGCTGGAAGAAACCTGTAATGATATTAAGGAAAAATAAAAGACCTTGAAGAAACAGCATGCTTTGACCAGTTCTGTTAAATCTTCCCTTGATGTAGAAAAAGAAAAGAATGCTCAATTACTTAAGGAAAATACTGAACTGAAAATGTCTAATGAGAAACTGATAAAGGACTTAGAAAAGTTCACAAATAGAAAATACACACTAACTCAAATGTTAGGTAAACAAGTGGCACCAAAAATACCACTGGAATATTCTATCATCCTAGAAAGAGACAGATCACTAAAGCTAAATTTGTTCCTAAATCTGGACAGAATACTGCTAGTTCTAGTTCTGGAAATTCATATGATTCAACTTGTTATTTAAATTATTATAGACCAAATAAAGTCTATTTTTCAAAATCCATTGATTCTGTGAATTATATGAGACCCATAAGAAAAATCTGGGTACCTAAAGCTTTGTTTTCTAACCTGTCTGGACCCAAGAGAATTTGGGTACCAAAATCATTTTCCATCTAAACATGTTTTGTAGGAGACCTTCTTAAAAAGTTATTGTTGGAAGACATGGTAATTGGATAGTGGATGTTCAAGACACATGATAGGAGACTTCTCATGTTTTAAAAGTTTAATCAAAGTTGATGGAGACTATGTCACCTTTGGTGATAATTCTAAAGGAAAAATCATCGGCCTCGGCCAAATTGGTAACACTAACTCAGTTTTAATTTCTAAAGTTTTATTTGTTGATGGATTAAAATAAAACGTGTTATGAATTTCTCTGTTATATGATGATGGATTTAATGTTAAGTTTGAAAATGATTCTTGTAATGTTTTTAATTCTAAAAATGCTTTAGTATTTTCTGCCTTGACAAATGAAAATGTTTATGCAGTTGATTTGAATTCTTTATCCGAACAAAATATTACTTGTTTAAATGCTTTTTATAAAGAGTATTGGATTTGGCATAGAAGATTAGGACACTGAAATATACATTCACTTAGAAAACTAACTAGGAAGAACTTAGTTAGAGACTTACCCAAACTTGAGTTTCCAAATGACAAAGTTTGTAATCCCTGTCAAAAGAGAAAACAACACAAAATATTTTTCAAACCAAAGAAAGAAGTTTATACTTCTCATCATCTCAAATTAGTTCACATGGATTTGTTTGAACCATCTAGAGTTTCTAGATTAAATGGGGAGCACTATGTTTATGTTCTAGTAGATGATTTATCTAGATATACCTGGACCTTCTTCATGGCTCACAAAAGTGAAGCCTGCTCTTATTTTACTAAGTATGCCAAGTCTGTAGAATATCTTAGTGGCCTTAAAATTAAATCTTTAAGAAGTGATCATGGTCATGAGTTTGAAAATCAAGAGTTTGAATCCTTTTTCTCACAAAATGGTTATAATCACAATTTCTATGCCCCTAGAACCCCTCAGTAGAATGGTGTTGTAGAAAGAAGAAATAGAACCCTGCAAGAAATTGCTAGAACAATTCTTAGTGAATATGACTTACCTATTTACTTTTGGGATGAAGGTGTTAACACAACATGCTACATAATCAATAGAGTATTTATTAGACCAATCCTTAAGAATATCCCATATGAACTCTAGAATAATAGGAAGCCTAAGGTTAACTACTTTAGAGTTTTTGGGTGCAAAGTCGTTATTCTCAACACTAATGATAATCTTGACAAATTTGCATCCAAAAGTGATGAAGGAATTTTCCTAGGTTATTCAATATCAATTAAAGCTTATAGAGTATTCAATAAGAGAACTAAATGTGTGGAAGAATCTGTCCATATCATGTTTGATGAAACAGATCCACATGATCCTAGAACCATCCTAGAAAATCTGGAGGATGATGTATCAAATCTTAACATCAAATCAAAATCCTCAAATACCTCTGTGAAAGAATCTGTGAAAACTTCCAATTCTAGAAACTCTGTGTAATTAAGTCATAATGAACCTGAATCTATTGATGAACCTGAATTCACTAGTCCATATTTTTCTAGAAAGGTTAGAATTCTTAAAAATCATCCCTTAGATGTTGTTGTAGGCGACTTAGATAAAGGAACACAAACTAGAGCTTCTCTTAGAAATCAGGTTGAACATAAAGCCTTCTCGTCATAGCTTGAACCTAAAAACATTGATGATTCCATCAAAGATGAATTTTGGGTAATTGATATGAAATAAGAACTCAATCAGTTTGAAAGAAATAAAGTTTGTAAACTTTTTGAAAGACCCAAGGACACTTTTTTCATAGGCACTAAATGGGTGTTTAGAAATAAGGTAGATGAAGCTGGAAATATAGTTAAGAATAAGACTAGATTAGTTGCACAAGGCTATAGTCAATAAGAAGGAATTGAATATGAGGAGACTTTTTCTCCAGTAGCCAGACTTGAAGCCATTATAATTCTACTTTCCTATGTTGTACATCTGAATTTAAAACTATATCAAATGGATGTTAAGAGTGCATTCTTAAATGGGTATATAGCTGAGGATGTTTTTGTTGAAAACCCCCATTGATTTACAAACCCTCATTTTCCAAATCATATTTTTAAACTATCAAAAGCTTTATATGGTTTAAAACAAGCTCCAAGAGCTTGGTATGATAGATTCAGTACTTTTCTAATTTCCAAAGGTTTTACAAAAGGAATAGCTAATCCTACCCTCTTTATAAAACGTATTTCTAATGATGTTTTGGTTGTTCAAATTTATGAATATTATATTATTATTTTATCTTCAAAAACTTCATTATGTATTGATTTTTCTAAAATGATGCAAAACGAATTTGAAATAAGCTTAATGGGTGAACTAAAATTCTTTCTTGGATTTAAAATCTTTCAAAATAATGATGGAATTGTTTTGAATAAAAGTAAGTACACTAGAGATATTCTAAAACGTTTTGGATTGGATAGAACTAAAAGTAGTGACACTCCCATGAGTACCACCTGTAAGCTGGATCTTGATGAAGATGGAAAATCTGTTGATCAAACCACTTATATAGAAATGATTGGAAGTCGACTCTACTTAACTGCTAGTCATCCTGATATTATGTTTAGTGTGTGTATGTGTGATCGTTTTCAAGAAAACCCTAAAGAATCTCATTTAAATATTGTAAAGAGAATTTTTAAATACCTCAAGCATACACCCAATTTAGGACTGTTCTATCCTAAAGGACAATCCTTTGAACTAGTTAGTTATTCTGATGCTGACTTCAGTGGTTGTAAGTTAGATAGAAAGTGCACCTCTGGAACATCTAACCTTTTAGGCAAGTAACTAGTATCATGGTGTAGTAAGAAACAAAATTCTATTGCATTATCTACTGTAGAATCCGAATACATAGCTGTTGGCAGTTGTTGTGCACAAATTTTGTGGATGAAACACACTTTACTAGATTATGGATATTAATTCAGACATGTACCAATAAATTCTGATAACACAAGTTCCATTAACATCACAAAAAAACTTATTTCACGTTCTAGGACAAAAAATATTGATGTAAGGCATCACTTTTTGAGGGATCATTATCAAAAAGGTGATATCACCTTGGAATTCATTGGTACTAAATATCAACTTGTTGATATATTCACTAAACCATTAAATTCTAAGATAATAGATTACATCATACATGCTCTTGGCATGATCAATCACAAATAGATATCTTACTGGTCTTATTTTTTAATATTTTACTATATTTTACTTTACAGTTTCATGTTCATGGTTTCTCAGTTACTGTCTCATACTTTCTATCTCACCGTGACTGAACAGTTTACTTACTATCTCAGCGTGACTAAACAGATCATTCACTATCTCACCGTGATGACCACTGACTATCACACCGTAACGACTATTCATGGTCTCACTGTGAAAATTTATTTATGATTTTCTTTTAACCCATATCACGGTAATTATTTTTTCACCGCTTTTTAATTTCCCGCATTTTTACTTTTGTGATGTTTGACATTCCCAAATGATAAAACAAAAGGGCTTCACTCGGTTCATCACTCGGACCTCCTCTCGAACCCTCTCAACCTTGCAACCTTTCTCCTTCTCTCTTTCTCGAACCTTCAGTGGATGCCAAGGATGAAGTGTCTGTCTTCATCTACTCCTGAGTAGCGTAGCTCTAAGAAGATGAAAATAGCACCAAAGCTGGCACCTGAAGGACCCTTGAATCCAAACCTGGTAAACCGTAGTGTTGTTCCTAAAAATGAAATTTTCCCTGAGTGTCTATTGTCTAGAAAATCTATAGTTTTAAAAGTTTTAAGAGAACAAGGTTGGCTCAAATGGTTCTCAAGGAAGGATAGACTCATTTACCTGAGGTTGGTAGCTCAGTTCTATCATTATGTACAGTTTTCTTTTGATGTTGGTGAAAGTTTTGTTGTGAGAAGATGGATTAATGTCGAAATATGCTCCTTCTAATTGAGGTTATGGGATGCATGCCTTAGGATTCCTCACGAAGGTATTTGTGATGATTATCAGAGAGATCCCCCACCTAAAACTGATTTCTTTGACCTAGAAAATGAACTAGAAATCCTAACTGGAAATGGCACCAAGAGAAGGGCCATAGCTACTAAACTTTATGGGGAGACAAGGTTGTTGTTCAAATTTGTTCAAAATATGATCAGTCTGAGGAAAGGTGACTTTTCTATATTGAAGTATCAAGATATGTTCTTGATCCATCTGATGAAGAATGGACATAAGATAAATCTATATAAATATATCATTCACCATATGTGTGAATTGATTAAGGTCACATCCAAATCCACATCTCTGCTCTACTCTAGGTTGATTTCAACCATGCTTATTTCCAAAAGAGTAGTTGGACCCAATGAATAAGTACTTATAGAATATGAATATTGTTTATCCAAAGCTACCATCAGGAGGATGAAAATAAACCGGAACCCCTGGAAGAAGGAGTGGGTTGAAGATAATGATAAGCTATATGAGAAGTTAAATCTTGTAGATTATCCAATAAGGCCAAAGGACATTACTGACCCTGGTTTGGAACCAGATGAAGTTTCTGAGTACTCGGAAGATGAAGAAGAAGAGGAAGAGGTAGTTGAAGTACCTTATAGGGAAGAAGTTGTTATTGAGAAAGAAAGGATTGTTGTTCCTCCTGTTGTTCTTCAAGAAGAACCTCTTGTCCCTGGAGATGTTGTTAATCTGGAAACGCAACCTGAGGATGCAAGAGAATTAATTGTCCCAGAATCTGAGCAGCAAGCCATGGAAGAGGCTGAAGTAGGAGAACTCCCTACTTTTCAAGAAGCAACTCTAGAAGAACTCCCTGCAATGGAAGAAGAAAATATATAAGAACTCTCTATTTTGCTAGAAGCAAGTCTGGAAGTACTCCATGTGGAACAGTCGGTTCCTGAGTACATACCCTCTGCTGAAGAGAGGATGGAGATAGCCTTTTAGCTGGCTAGGCAAGAAATGGATGAGGAAATTAGAGTTGACCCAGTGAATTTAGAACAATCCCCTGAGCTTCAAGGTCCTGAAAAGGAAGGACTTATTGAGGGAGAGGAACCTAAAAATCTTGAGACTAATGAAGCTGAGGCTGATGAGACTGATTATGATGAAGCATCTCAACCAACTGAGTCATATTTGGTGGACATTCAGTATAAATTCTCTAGATTCTATGATGTATGTGAATCTCAGCAGGTTACTGCAACTGGAATTGATCTTTCTTCTTTGTTTCAATTGAAATTTGTCACATACTTTGAACCTAAACCTGAACCTGAACCTCAACCCGAGCCTACACCTATACCAATACCTGCACCTGCACCTTTACCTGAACAACAATCTTTTGTCAGCAAGGATGATTTGAAAGTCTTTGGAGACACTATATTAGCTGGAGTTGAGAAACTTATGTCCTCTCAACCTCCTCTTGTGACCAAACTTAGTCAGGAAGATGCCTCGCTGCTTTTAGAAAAGATTATCTGGCACATTCAACCCAAGATGATCAATGAAATTCAAGAAGTAAGAGTTGAGAAAAAATTTCTCAGTAATGAAGTTGCAACTCTGAAAAGTATGGTTGAATACCTACAGAAAGAATTACATTCCAGATCAAAGTTCGCTCCTTCTTCTCTTGAACCTTCTGTTTCAAACATCTCTCGATACATTATGTATCAGATTCATCCATACCTCTTATCATATGATGAAAATATTGCTGAAAGGCACAAACACATGTTGCAACACATGAGAGAGCTTGTGGAGAACCTTAATAATCTCACAGATGAATATACTGGATGTATTCAAAAGGTCCTAAAACTGTTCAAATCTCTAACCATAGTTGTCAAAGCTTCTCCTTCCTATAGTCAAACCTCTAATCCTTCTTTGGAAAGTTATTTGATCATATCTATAGTCCAGGAAGAGATTTAGAATTCTTTAAGTGGATTTGATATGGCTCCTTTATCTGAATTTGTTAAGAATAGTGATAGAGTTCTTGACCTGGTTCAGATTCACTCATAGATTGCCAATGATGCTCAGCAGGAGATCTCTAAGAAAGTGGACTTCTATTTCAACCAGATTTTCTCCAAGACTGATATGACCAAGCACTTCAAATACCTTGTAGAGATTCTGAGAATTCCTCATTTAACACAAGCCTTCAAAAACCAAGTCCAGAAGCTCACCGATTTTACCAGATTATTGGACAAGTTCATGGAAAATAAAGATGACTTTGAAAAGGCAATGCAGTATGGAGGAGAGATTATTGCAGACTTCATTAAACTTTTGAGACTGTATCTTCATGTTCAAATTATAGAAATTTTTTCTCCAACGGCTGCTCCTCTCAGACCTGGATTACCTACTTTCACTTCTTCCTTAGCTTCAACATCCATGTCTATTGGCCAGGCTCTTAGTCAGATCAGGCCTGTCATCCTTGACCAGTAACTGCCTCGATCTTCTACTACTCCAACTTTGAATCCCTTAATCTTTGAAGGTCTCCCTTTACCATCTATGTCTACCACTTCTATGCCTTCTTCTACATTAGAAGCTACCCCTATGGCTTCCTCTTCTGCTGCTGATAAAGGAAAAGAGACGCCTAATCTTTGAAGAAGACCAGTGCTTACTACTGTTTGATGGGGATGTCATTGATTTTTTGTATTTCTCCTATATGTTGTCTTCTGAACACTATTAATGAAAAATACACTTTTTGCCCTATATTCTTTCTACTTTTTGATAATCCCAAAAGGGGGAGAAAAAGTGAGAAGTTTTCTGTTATTCTACATGTTATATTCTTTGTAGTTTCATTCAATTTAACCTTTAACTGTACATGAATTGTGATCATGTTATATGTTATATTCTCTGTAGTTACATTCAATTTACCCTTTAACTGTGCATGATTTGTGATCATGTTATCTGTTATTCTATATGTTATATTCTCTGTAGTTGCATTCAATTTAACCTTTAACTGTACATGATTTTTGATTATCAAAAAGAGCGAGATTGTTGGACTTCTCATGTATTAATCATGTTTTAATGATCTCAAATCTCAATAATATTTACAAATCTTATTAATGATCACAAATATTACAAATCTTATTAATCATGTGTATTTATGTTTCAACTTATCTCATACTTTATAATGGTTAAGCTCAATTCATTTTATGCATATTACTATTTAAGTCTGAATACAGTTATTTGCCAAAGTACAAGACACAGTGAATCTTGACACAGTAAGTCAGACACTGTGAGAAAGACACAGACACCGTGACCAATGAGACACAGTGACCACCAGACACCATGACCATGAGAAACCGTGACCATGACACACCGTGACACAGTAAGCCTGACACCGTGAATCAAGACACTAAGAACAGACACCGTAAGCCAGACACTCTGTTTTCCTAAAGTGCCAGACACAGTTAGCAAGACACAGTCATCAAGGCACCGTGAATCCAGAAACTATGATCAAGGCACCAGAAGCCAGAAACCGTCAATCAGACACAGTGAAGGAGACATCGTGAAGGAGATACCATGAAGGAGAAACCGTGAAGGAGACACCGTGAAGGAGATACCATGAAAGAGACATTGTTTTCATAACTACTATGACACTGTTTCTTAAACTATTTTTTTGTTTTTCTATTTAACTTTTTAATGGTCATATTTGACGCCTTTAATGCACTGACATATTTAATGTTTATTTGTATCCATGGTATGAGGTACGAGGTACGAAATACATGGAACCTGTCGGCTAACACTCATGCATTCGAAGATAAAGAGAAGTGTTCCCAAGAGGAGGAATACACATGCGACAACTCAAGAAATAGGAGTGCACTATACTAAACAGAAAAACAAGCTCACAAGAATGACCACGAAGAAGAGATTGAAAGATCTTAAAAGAAAGAATTGTCTCATGAATGCAATCCAACTCTATTGAAGAACACACGAAGTACACTGTAATCAAGAGAACATATTTACTTGTGAAGAACAAAAGCTGAATCGCGACACTCTGTTTTTCAACACAAAAACCAGGGAAGGACTCAGAAACATTTTTGCTAAATCCAAGGAGTCCATAGCTGCACTCCTAATCACTAGATAATTCTAAACTCATATCTACTCTCTCTTACTGATTCTTTTATTTACTTTTGAGAAGTGTGTGTACTCTGTATATCTTACACACACACTAACTCCTGTGCTAAACTGAAGGATTTAAAAATCCTCACACCAAACTCTTTACCCTTGTTTACCCACGAAAACTGTGGAAGAGGTCCCTGTGTGGCCTGGTCATTAATTTTGTTTACCCACGAAAATTGTGGAAGAGGTCCCTACATGTCCTGGACAGTCTATGTACTGTTGTTACCCCGATCTAGTGTGTGGATAAAAGTTTATTTATATAAAATTCTTTGTGGCAGGTGATCACCAAGTGGAGTGGATTAGGTCTCGGCTTGAGACTGAACCACTTGTTTTATATCCATTGTGATATTTTAAATTTAGTCTACTATGTTTTACTGCTTACTTCATAATCCATAAAAACACTAAATTCACTTTGATAGTTAGTCATGGAAAGAAGTTATATCGGATTTGTCTTATTAGGATAACTTCAAAAGTAATTTTAATAATACCAATTAAGAGTACTGAAAATTAATCAATCTTCTAATAAGTTGTTTAAACAGTCAAACTCTTATAAAAGTATAACCTTGATTAACTGGGTTGTATCTATTTTTGGGGAAATCATTATTTGTAAAACTAATATTCTTTTAAACAGAAATTTTTATAGTCACTCAATTCACCCCTCCCCTCTTGAGTTAACTACTCCGACCAACATTAAATATATTAAATATAACAAAAATATAATAAATATAATGAATTAGTCTAATAAATCTAATAAATCTAATAAATTAATCTAATAAATATCTAATAAATAGAAAAATATATTTATTATTTAATATAATTTATTATAATATTATAATTATTTAATTATATATAT
Organism: Viscum album; assembly: GCA_963277665.1. Lineage (NCBI taxonomy): Eukaryota > Viridiplantae > Streptophyta > Magnoliopsida > Santalales > Viscaceae > Viscum > Viscum album. The sequence continues at coordinate 1,382,175,139 of OY728127.1, forward strand.
ATATTTATTTAATTATAATCATAGAAATAATTTTTTCAATTAAAACATTATATATATATTTTTGAATTATTGAAAAATATATATTAATTATAAACATTTTTTTATTTAATGTATAAAAATAAACATTATTTTTGAATAATTTTATATAAATTCATAATATTTTTTATCAAAAACTTTTATCAGCACTTTTATTAGTGCTGATAAAGGTCACATTTATCATTGTGTTTAACTAGAATTGATAAAGGCCCACCCCTTTATCAGTGCTTTCTACTTAGCACTGATAAAAGGTAATGCTTCCCTTGCCCAGTTTTTTGGTAGTGGTTATATTCAATTTTATAAAAAAATACCCTTATCTTTAGTAGATATTCTGATCCCCTCATCATAGAATAGTGGATTAATTCCATTGAGAAGATATTCTCTATCCTCCAATGCTTGGAATAAGAGAAAATCATATTGGTTGTCTGTCATCTTGAAGGGAAAGTTGTTCAGTGGTGAACATTGATCAAGAACATCAAGCCCAAAGAGTAAATTGATTCCATGGAATGGGAAGTATTTGAGAAAATATTCTTCAATAAATATTTTCCCAAAACTCTCCATTTTAAAATAGAGAGGCAATTCCTTAGACTAAATCAAAAGGAATGTAAGTCTATTGGGGAATATGGGGAAAAATTCACAAGGATTTCTTGGTAAACCTCTAGATTTTTCATCAATACTAAAAGTAAGGATGTTTTCATTTTTTTAGTGCATTAAAGTTGGTTCTATGAAATGATTTATTAATTAAAGACATTGACAGCTATAAAGATATTTTTTGTGATTTTAAGGTCAATATAGAGATTGGTACCTCTCAATGGTCTTGTGGTTTAGAGATAAAAAGAATAAAATAGAGTTTGATTTAGGAGGATAAATGAATAAATATTATAGAGGAAATAAAACCCAACTACCCACATGTCAAAAATATGTGAAGAATCATCCCGGTAAATGTCTTAATGGAATGAGAGTATGCTTCAAGTGTGGAAAAGATAAATATCATGCTAGTCAATGTCGAATGGAGATGAATAATCCCACTAATTCAGTGGAAGAAAATAATGTTCATATCAACACTAAGTATGTGATATAGTATTTAAACTATAGGGAACATGCGAATTTTTCAGTACAATTCCCTAATCTAAGGGTTGTCAAAGATAACCAATGACAACAACCTCTAAGGCCTAGAGAGCAAGGAAGGACATATGTTATCACAACTATAGAGGTGGGTTCTTATAATGGTTTAGTGAAAATTATTTTGGTTATTTATTTAACAATAAATAATATAATATTTTATTTTGGTTCTATTCTTTTTTCATATCATGCAAGATTAGTAAAACTATTCAAATAACACCTCAAAACATTGAGGCTGAGTTATCTGTGAGAATCGAAAATTGGGAAATTATTGAATCCCAAGTATATAACTTATCCCTAGTAAATTTTTTGGACTAAACCTCATATAAAATCTTTTCATACATCCTTTAGAGGAATTTTATGTCATATTGGGCCTAAATTGGTTGTATTTATATAAATCCAACATCAGCTATCATGAGAGGGAAATCACTCTTTATATCTCGAGTCATCCTCCAATTCTGTATAAGTGTATGGAGGAGGATGAATCTCTTTTGGGATCAACTTCTCAATCATGGATATTATTTCCTTATGAGAAACCATATATAGATCAAATGAATGAGGAAATGTATAGAATCATTCTTCAATATGTTCCCATTATGAGGGAGTATACTGATGTGTCCCCTGAGGAGTTTCATGGTCACCATCTTGACTAAGAGGTTTAGTTCTCAATTGAAATTTCACCTATATATCCACCCATATCCAAGAATACCAATATAATGGCCACTATTAATGTAGAAGAAGTAAATAAGTGGTTTTAATTGAATCTATAAAAGGTATTTACACACCTTAGTGCTTCACCATGGGGTGTGACGATCCTCTTCATCAAGAAGAATGATGGGTTAATGTGCCTCTGAATTGATTATCAATAAATTAAAAAATCGTGATAAAGAACAATTATCCCCTTTCATGGATTTATGATTTGTTTTATCTAATATATGGGGCCCAGTAATTAGATAAGGTGTACCTTCATTTGGGATATGACCAATTAAAGTTAAACAAAGAAGATATTCCCAAATGTGCCTTTAAAATAAGTTATGGACACTATGAGTTCATTGTGATGCCATTTGGACTCACCAATTCTCTAGAAATATTAATGGACTTAATGAATATAGTATTTTGATATTACATCAAAAAATACTCGGTAGTCTTTATAGATGATATTTTGATACACCCTAAACAGAAGGTGGGGAATGAGGATCATTTGAATATTGTGTTAGAAACTTTATGAAATGAGAATCCATATGAAAAGTACAGTAAATGTGAGTTCTAGATAGAGGAAGTATCAATATTGGGTAATGTAATAACTATAAAAGGGGTATTTGTGGACCATTCTAATAAAAAAAAGTGGTAGAGGAGTGTCCCAAACTAGCATTTGTAATGGAGATCCATATTTTCCTTGGACTGCATATTATCGATGATTTTTTAATAACTTCTCAAAATTTTAAAAACTTTAAACAAAGCTTGCTCAAAAGGGATTGAAGTTTTTTTTAACCACTGAATGTGAATAAATATTCAAATATTTGCAAAGGAGTCTTATAACTACATTAGTCCTCACACTACCTTCAATTGGGTAACTTTTTGTGGTAAGTTGTTTTCTAATGAAAAATGATTAAGTTATAGAATATGACTCAAGGTAGTTGAAATTTCATGAGAAGAACTATCCGACACATAATTTTTAATTGGATGTAATAATGTTTGTATTGAAAATTTGGTAGAATTATCTCTATGGGGTGAAGTGTAAAATATATACAGATCATAAGATCCTCAAATATATATTCACATATAAGGGGATTATTTTACACTAGCGAATATGGTTAGAGCTAATCGAGGAAAATGAATGATCAATCCACTACCATCCTAAGAAATAAAATGAATTTGAAGTTTCTCTAAGTAAAAAAGGATCTTGAAACCTTATCAACTATGAGAATTGAGAAGGATCTAATATTCTTAGTCCTTTAAAGGATAGACATGGGAATCATAAAGGAAGGAACATCATCATTTCTTTCTCAAATGATTTTCCAACCATCCATTCTAGAGAAGATAATAGATTCTCAAAGGGATGATTTGTAAATATAATAAAAGGTGGAATTTATAATAAAATACAAATCCTTGGAGTTTAAAATTGATGAATAAGGATTTTTAATATTTGGGCCATGACTATGTGTACCATAAAATCATGATATAAAGAGTAGTTGTTTAATGATGTGCATAGATTGACCTTGTCCATCCACCCAGGGAGACTGAAAATGTACTAATATCTTCAAGAGTTCTATTGGTTATAAAATATTAATAAGGAGGTTATGAAATATACATCAAAGTTCCTGGTATATCAGAAAGTGAAGTCTGAAAGGAAAACTTCTAATAGGATTATGCAACCATTACCCATACTCACATGGAAATGAGAGAAAATCACTATGGATTTTTTTCAAAGGTATTATAAAGACATCCAAAGGGAATGATGTTATATGGGTTATAATGGACCATCTTATAAAGAAATCTCATTTCATTGTTATTCAAGAGGAATTATCACTTGATCAACTTGCAAGGATATACATCAGATAAGTGGGGAGGTTGTATGGAACACCACTATCTATTGTATCTGACAAAGATCTAATATTTACCTATATGTTATAGAAAAGTATCAAACATACTCTAAAAACAAAGGTAAACATAATTTCAGATTATCACCCCCAAACTAATTTTAAATATGAGTAGAATATCCAAACACTTGAGAAAATATTGAGAGTATGCTTGATGGTCTTAAAAGGAGGATTGGATCAATGTCTTACTCTTATTGAATTCCTGTATAATAATAGTTTCCAATCAAATATAGAAATGTCTCTATATGAATCCCTTTATGGGAAGATATCTAGAACACTTGTGTGTTGGGATGAAGTTAGTGAACACAAGTGATTGGGATGTGAAATGATCTATGAAATGGTATAAAATTTCAATACCATTCAGCAACACATCAGGGAAGCTTAAAGTTTATAGAAGTGCTATATTGACCATCAATGAAATGACATAGAGTTTCAGGTTAGAGATAAAGTGTTCCTCTACATATCTCTATAGAAAAGATTTGTGATATTTTTAAAGAAAAGAAAGTTAATTCCTAGGTGTATTGCCACTTTGAGGTTCTGAATCTCAAAAGATATTTGGTTTATCAACTAGAACTCCCACCAACCCTATATATAGTACATTAAGTGTTCCACATATCCCTCTTGAGGAAGTACATACTTGATCCATCACATGTACTGAATTTAGATTTGCTTTAACTGGAAAATGTTCTATCTTATGAGGAGAATCTTGTGAAAATCTTGGATTATAGAGATGAAGTTATATGAAAAAATACAACTCACTTAGTCAAAGTACTATAGTAGATACATAAGTACGAGGAGGTGATATGGGAATTGGAGGAAGAAATGAAATAGAAACACCCTTACCTATTTTTACCTTAGTATGTAAAATGAAATTTCGAGGAAAAAAATTCTTAAGGGGGGAAGAATGTAACGAACCAAAATTTTATCAAAGAAATTCATCCTTCTGATTATATAAATATGTCATATTTAGTAGTGTAGTATTATATAAATCACATGCACCACATGATAGAAACAATAAAATTTTATTATATTTATTTTAATATTTCATTTAGATAATAAAACTATCCATAATGATTGAAAATATTACAATGGGATAAAAAATAAGAGATAAGATATGTCTAATATGAAAACTTTGATCTGCTCGATCAACCAGAATAACCACACTCACAAAAAACACTATAGAAATGATAAAAAATATTAGTAATAAAATATTAATTATGAAAATGAAAATGTATATAACCATGTGACAAAATAACATTGAATAAACAAATAATAAAATATGAAGTATTTATATAAAGTAAGGAATCCATGTGTCTATTAAAAATATAATTTTTTGAATAGTAATTTGATCATTAGGAATAGTAACTTGACTGTTAGAATAGTAACCCCACCTATGGAAGTGTAAAATAATATTTAGGTATCTTATAAAATTAAAATACGATGTATTAATATTATTATACTAGTATATAAATATTTTGAAAATGATAAAATAAGGGTTTTTATCTTTATAAAACATATATGTTTTATTTTTATTTTTATAAAAAATATAAAGATTTAAAAGAAATATTATTTTCAAAAAATGGTTTTATAAAACATATTATGTTTTATTGTAATTATAATATAATTTTATGATACCTTAAGTAATTTTTCAAAAGGTAAGAAAGTTGATTATAATATTAAAATCGGTATTTTTCGTATAAATGAGGATTTTATTTGAAAATTAAATTTCTTATATTTAGAAAATTATTTTGATAAAATATATTTCATTTTTTCAATCCATGCATCAAAAAATGGATAGGTGAATTTTGGGTATTTTTCTAAAATAGTTGAATTTTTATGAATGGTGGAATACAACAAAATATAATAATTTGAAAAATAAGAAAAATGAATGTTGAAATGAGTCGTGGATGATTTAAGTGACCATTGATTTAAAATTACATACATAAATTACCGTATATGGTAATAATAATCAAAACTATTGGTATTCATGAACCAAAATAATGAACTAATGAATATAATATTCAAAAACACATCTCTCCTCCCTTTATAAATACCACCTCTCGCTGTCTCTTTTCCTAAAACCATCTAAGACTTAGAGATTACCCAAATTATTTCAAAATATCCCCTAATATCTAACATGCGTCCCTATAAAACTTTGTCTCATCAAAATACCAATCCAAGGTACCTTAAGTTGAAGCCTAGTAGGAGACATCCAAAGGATAAGGTAACACCTGTAATCGAGTCTTTTAATTTTTCTTCCTCCTAATCCACCAAAAAAAATTCCAACCAACATGGATTAATGAATTTAGTATCATGTATATATATATATATATATTGTAATTTTATTTTTTTTAAGGGAATATATATCATCCATCCTCTTCTCTTCTCCTCTTAGTCTAAAAAATGTAAACATTGTTCATAATATATTGGTTCACTGCCTCCTTAGATGATGAGTTTTTTTTTCATTACCTCTTTCATGGATGGTTTAAATTCACTTATAATGTTTTAAAATAACCTAAATATTTATATTATATTTTTTTCATGTTTTGGAATTAATATATATCTATATTATTAAATAAAACGAATCTAGTCCATGATGGTCGGTAAAACCACCTAAAAGAACTAATCATGTAATGTTAATGTTTTTACTAAATGGATCATTATTATGTCGGAAAACATATGTATATTTGGGACTATTTCAATTTATGAAAGGAAATTAATACCATTTCATTTCACCTCTGGAGTTATAGTCTTGTTTGGAAATAAATTCCATAATTATCTATAAGTGATCCGACCTTGGAACCATGAAATAAATGCCCTCAGAAAAGAAAAATTGAGCTTTATATCTCATTGAGATTATTATAAATGGGAATAATATAATGATATTAAGTCAAATATATATTTAAAAGGTTATAAATTAACTAATCAATGAATATAAATTGATTTTTTAGATTTCTAAGTGAAAGTGTAAAAAAATTCTGGAAATAAGGTTATCCTATGCAATTTTAGGATCTCAAAGGGATTTACGAGACTATTTTGTATAATAAAATAAAGATATTTTATTTTAGTTTAATTTAGATATATTATCTACCTAGTTTTCCAAATAAAATAGGCCTATAGATCTTTGGTTTGTGTTTATTGGATATTTATGTTAATATTGGGTAATTATATGTGTGAAAGGTTTGGGTTTCTATAGGAGTAGGCTTACCTTTACATTTTACAGAATAGTTTAGAGGCTTCACCATATATTGAAACTCCTAAAGTAATTATTATTAATTTGAATACATAAAGTTCTGAGATATGGATATCAAATAAACATATTTAAAATTTTATATAATGGTTTTCATACCATATTTTTAAGGAGTCGTCTGAAAATACAAATTTAATTTCAAAATCACTTTGATGGTTATACAGGGGACCAAGTGTGCATGTATTTTCTTATAATGTTTATGTAATTAATGGTTATTAATTATATAGAATAGAATATGATGAATTAAATACCATGAAAAATAGTGGAGTTACTCTTGTGGTGGAGTAAATACATTCATCCTATACCAAGGTCATAAATCTAATTTATGTGAATATTTCATACTTTGGCATCATCGAACAAATTTGAGAGTTGGATTATCAAAACATTCCATGTGAATATTTTTCAATTTAATTGGGTTTATAATAGGAGTGAAGTTAAAATCGATGAATTTGGATTCATGAATGTGGATTTAAGTAAATAATGGTACAATGATGAACTATTTATAATAACATCATAGGATGAACAAATATTTTATATCTCAGATCCTACAAAAATAATGTGGTCAATTGTTCATTTATCAGCCAAAACCACTATAGGGTCACATGATAATTCAACTAAGGATTACCCTTTCATTGCGGAATCTAAATAATTTCATGGTGGTCCCAATACTAATGTAGTTTTATATGTCAGAGGAGACCACAAGGAGGGTATTTGGATACTCGATAGAGAGGTCAAATCCCTTTAACCTTTAAATAAAAAAAGTGTATAATTATCAGGTTAAAGGTTTTTTAAATAACATCATGTTAACTCATAGTATTATGTTTTCACTACTAAATTTAGGTAATCTAAATTAAATATTAAACTAATTCTATAAATAATGGATTTTTCACATGTCTATGCTCTCAATCTTAAGGAACAAATAGTTTCTTCACAAGTTGATAATCCCAATACAGAGTAACAATAGGTTTCTTTGTATTTTGATGCTACCAATCTTTAGGAACAATATATTTCAAAAGTCAAAATTGAATAAATTATAGAATTTTAACAAACATTTTCTAAGGAAAAATAGGAACATCGTAGTGGACATATAGAAAATTATTAAGCTGAGAATCCAAGGTATAAAATTTGAGGTTGGATGGAATTCACATGGTGAACATATTAACCCCAACAAGTTCATTTTAATTAGTTACATTGGGGTCACCACAAAAATTCATGTTTCAGTTGATGTGAATACGTGGAACAAGGTTGTGAATATGATGAATGCACTAATTTGGGAAGATATTAGGGTAACATTGTGATATAATTTCTCTATTTTAATAAAAAAAATGATGAAAAGTTGACTTACTCTTCATTATCCCAAATAGAGTGCATTTAATCTAGATTACTATCAAATGAAATTTTTATTATTTGTAACTTGAATGGATCATAGAGAAATTTAGACAATTATTATAAATCATAATCTTAGGTATGATGAAGGTAAAGTAAACCTCCACTCACCATAGATATATAAAATCATGATAAACCAAGAAACGTGGAATGTGTTTATTAGTCTCCATGATGAGGAAACATTTCATGTACATTTTTATTAGTAATAATTTACATGAAACTATGTGTACTAATAACTTTGATTAAGATTTGTTATGTTCTGAAAAAAATAAATTAGAGTTAAAAATAAGAAACATTCATCAAAACCAATGTTCCCCTACCACAAAGAAAGGTTGGGGTACGCTTCACTAGAAAAAAATGGTATGTAATTTAAATCTATAGTAATAACTTAATGTGGAATGAAATAATAACATAATTATGTTTCTTCATTTACATAAAAATTTATGAATTAAAATCCATATACACTTCTACCCCATTTCATGTCATGTGGAATAATGTTCATGTAAATAAATATCGAATACTGATAGATGAAAACACACAAATAGTATGGGAATGGTGTATAGGTATAACGTAATAAAAATTTGTTCTACTTTAAATTGTTATTACATAATAATAAATACTTATATTCCTATATTTTTTATCCGGTTTACACATAAGAATTATCATTAGTTTAACATAATGAATGACTACTTTTAGTGGACTTGAAGTGGCCAGGATAATATACCTGCATCGAAGGTGTGGGTTATGGATTATCACCTCAAACATAATTTATAAAAATAAATGCATAAGGGGATAAGGATAAAAAAAATGGATGGCATATATTCTTGAATAAATTTTCTAGAACAAAAACATAGTTGGAAGTCAGATTTGTTAGAGAATGTTAAGGGAATAAATCAAAGATAAGAAACAATACAAAAACAATCACTACATGAAGATATAATATCCCCACCCCCAACTTTGAGGTCAATCATTTCCCTCAATTGTCCTCCTTAACATAGGTAATTTATTTTTTCATAACAATTTTTTTTGAAATGTGAATCAATAAAATATTGATACCATTCTTTTACAAATATTCTAAAGGGTGAAATTGACTGTGATTTATATCGATCAGCACCCACCCATCTTAGTTTTGTGAGGCGTACGATATAAAACATCCAAGGAGATATTCTACACAATAAAAAAAATTCCAAAAGATCATGTGAGAGTAGGTATTCACATATCTCACACGCTGAGTGCTGAGATACCTATTCCCCTTAATGGTTTGGATGTTCAAATGATAAAACTTTTTATTTTAACTTTAATATAATGTTCTTTTTGTCTTGTAAAAATACATGTTGATAATGATTTATTTCCTTTTCAATTTATATTTTATGAAAAAACTTTAATAGTAAATTTAAAAATACATAAACCAATGAATTTTATTATTGATGGACAAAAGGAATAGGAAATAGAGATATAAAAAAAAAGGATCAAATAATCAATTTAAAAAACATTTAGAGAGTATCATTACCCCACCAATTCAACTACCACCTTTACTAATATTACAAGTTCTTATTGATACAATGTTAAAATATGGAAATACTACCATCATTGATTTTTACAAACAAATGTATATAGAGGTAATTACGTACTATCTTTTTATTGAGAATGTAGATGAAATCCCCAAGAATCGATATCAGTTATAAATGTATACATCAGGTTCATTTTCATAATCTGTTTATCTAATAGTTTATCTACTTTGTTAATTATAGTTAAATACTTTCATATTTTTTCATGAGTATATATCAGTACTATTTAAAGGTAAACCCTACAAATTAAAATTTATACTCATTAGTTCTCACATTACTTATACAAAAACCATCATTTGGAGAAGGAAAATATTTAAAAATAGTGGAAAAACTGGATGAAATGTTTGAAAAGAAACTTATAGATAAAAAAACCCTTCTGAATATCCGTAATTCATGGGTAAAACTCTATAATATAATCATTTAAAATATATTTTCATTTATTTAATCACTTATTCCTTTTTTTAGGTAGCATTTTTTTCTCATTGTAATCAATTTGGATACTTTGCGGATTTATTTTTTAGATTCAAAGAATGTAATACCAAAGAATATACCATACATGATGAAGTTGTTTAAATTTTAATACACTAAATTAAATATTTTACATATAAAATTCAGGTTATATGTTTTAATGAAAATTTTATTCTGATAGGTTAATGTTTAAATATCATCAAAATCATGGTATGAGGATGGTACATGAGCCCAAGATGCCTATCAATTTCTACAAATGGATAAGTAGTAGGGTATATATAATAATATTTCACTATCAAAACAATTACTTATTTTTATCAATATTTTTGTAGTGTTTTAAATAAACTAATTACAAAGATTATGGCTATTATATTTCCAAATTTATGAAATATATCATATTCCATAAAAAATCTTGCTTCTAGAAATAAGTATTTCTGATAGTAATTAAAATTTAATTTAAAATATTTATTGATAATTTTTTTATTTATATTTTTCATTACTACTAGGATTATAAAATATCTACATATTAAATAGATGAAACATATTTTTTTAGAAACAATTTGTCAAAATTCATGGTTTTACAAATAGGTTATTTACTACTACTTAATTAGTTAATTTTCTCTTCATTTTATTTACATATTTTTTATTTAATTTTCTTATCATTTTTATCTACTAATTATTTAGTGAATTTTCATATAGATCATGAAGAAATAACTTTATTGAGAATTGATTTTCTCTAACCATTTTGTGCTCTATGAGGATCACAAAATTATTAGAGAAAAGTAGATTCTTGACAACTGATTCAGCAATAATGAAGAATTTATTTTTCTACTAATTATTTAGTAAATTTTCTTATCATTTTATCCACTACTTATTAAGTTAATTATATTATCATTTTTATCAACTCCTTATTTAATTAAGTTTAAAATATATCATGAAGAGGTGATTTAGAATTTATTTTTTTGAAATCATTTTTTTTATAATGAGTAAAAAAGGCCTCTATACATATTTTAAGGTCCTTAAAGGTTAAAATGGGGTTTAAACTTTATAAAAGAACCATGAACTGTGTATAGGCTCATTTTGTGATATTTATAAGCACAAAATTATTATATAAAAATAAATTCTTGATAAATGATTCAACAAGGATATTGCACTGAGGTATGTGATTAATGTTCTCTCCGTAAACATGTTAGTTATTTATTTTATTTTTTTATGTTCAACAGTGATAGAATGAATTTTATTTTGAATACAATCCTTTTTAATAATTATTTTCTGAAATATATTTAATAAAATGATCTATAAGTCATTTTTGATATGTAGGAATCAACTACATGTCAATCTGACACACGATGTGCCTGGTATAACTAAATGTGTGTTTTTTTTGTATAAAAGTGACATTACAATTCAAAATATAAATCAGTCAATAGAAACCAATCAAACTATCTTTTATTACCTTGATAATTTAGGTAAAATATTCATAATTTATTTTTTATGTGTAATAATTAACCACATTTCAATCTAATACATGATGTTTTCGTTATGATTGAAAGTGTGTGTTTTGATTTAAAATCATCATTTTAATTCAAAACACACATCACATACTTAAAATTGAGAAAACTTTATTTTATTTTATTGATAATTTATAAAAAATATCCATAAATCTTTTTTAATGTATAAGAATAAACCACACATTAATTCAACACACGGTGTGCCCAGTATGACATAAATAACGTGTTTTCAGTTTAAATGTAACGTTTTTTTTTTCAAAACACATGTCACTTATTTAAATACAAGAAAATTTTCTCTAATTGTCTTGATAATTTAGCAGGAAAATCCATTATCCATTTTTTATGTATAATAATTGGCCACACATCAATCTAAAACATAGTGTAGCTAGTACAACTTAAAGTGTGTGTTTTTATTTAAAATCTGTATTTTAGTACAAAACACACATCACATACTCAAAACTAGGAAAACCCACTCAAATTGACTAAATCATTTTTAAAATGATCTATAATTCATTTTAGATATTTATGAATCATTAGCACATCAATTAGATACATGTTGTGACAGGTATGACTCAATGTGTGTGTTTTCAATTTAAAAGTAACATTTCAGTTCAAAACACTTTTCACATATTGAAAAAATAAAATCTCACTCATATTATATTTATAATTTAGTAAATTTATCTATATTTAATTTTTAATGTATATTAATTATTCTCACATCAATCTGACACACAGTGTGGCCAGTATGACTAAAACTGTGTGTTTTTATCTAAAATCAACATTTTAGTACAAAACACACATCACATACTCAAAATTGAGAAAACACACTTAGATTATCATGATACTTTAAGATAATTATCCATAATTCATTTTTATTGAGTGTTAATTATTTTCAATTCAATATCATTCACGGTGTGCTCGATATGACTCAAGGTGCTTGTTTTTAATTTAAAAGTAATATTTTAGGTCAAAATGTGTGTCACTAATTGGAAAAAATGAAAATGAACTTGTATTGTATTTGTAATTTATTAAAAATATCCATAACTAAATTTTATGTATAATAATAATCTTTCCATTAATACAACACATGGTGTGGTTGGAATGACTTAAAGTGCATGTTTTCAGTTTAAAAGTAACATTTCGGTTCAAAACATGCACCATAGATTGAAAAAAATGAAAACACGCTAAGATTTTCTTGATAATTTTATAAAATGATCCATAAGTACTTTATGATATATATTAATTGAATACATTTCAATTTGTCACATGATGTGATGGTTATGATTTAAAGTATTTGTTTTTATTTAAAATAAATATTTTAGGTAAAAAAACACACTTCATATAATCAAAATTGGGAAAAACACTCAAATTATCTTGAAAATTTATGGGAAAATATATAATCCATTTTTTATGTTTAGAAAACAGTCTCGTGTCAATCTGACACACGGTGTGCCTGACATGACTCAATGCATTTTTTCAGTTTAAAGCAATGTTTTAGTTTGAAATGCATGTCACTGACTAAAAACTGAGAAAACAAACTCTAATTGCATTGATAATTTAGGAAAATATATAGAGACCTTATTCTTTTACACATTTCATTATATGATTTTAAGCATAGTAAAGAATCATATTACAATCCAATGATCGTAAATTTTATTGTCTTGGAAGACTAGGTATATAAAACTGAAAACATGGGACTAAATAAAACATTTATTTATTTAATCATTATAAGTAGTTCCTAACTTCCATTGTGCTTATACATCTTTATAGGATAACCTGGGGATAACATGAACAAATGTATGAGCTAAAAATCCCAGTAAGGGAATAAACAAAAGAATAAATCTTTAGCACATGGGTTAGAAGGCATAACATAATGATATGAAAAAGGAATGTAACATATATAATCATAACATATAAACATGGGATCATATAAATATGAATTCATAGTAATTTAGAAGAAATATAAAACATGGATTTAGAATGATTCAACGGTCGTTGCACATAGTGGATCACAAGTCGTGGTTAAACACCTAGACCATTGCACATAACGTCTCATGAGACTCAAATTTACCTGATGCATTGGAATGCTATATGGGAACACCCATCTTAACATTTTCTTGAATATTTTTTCCACGTAATGAATCATACATAATCAATCATACATAAATATAAGGATACCCAAGGAAATAAATGGGTATTATAATCATGTCATAAAGTATAATGAATGGGAATATCATACAAGTTCCCATGAAAAGAAGGAATTAAAACATACATGGAAATTCATAAGGGAAAATAAGAATATATCATGGTAAGTGATGTCAAATTTAAGTAAAAACATGTAAGAATATTATTTAAAAAAATTAGCATTAAAATATTATAGTGTGGTTTTAAGTAAAATACTAGAGTATTTAAAATAGAAAAGGGAATAATATTTTATATAAAACCAGGAGTGATCTAATAAGGTTTTCATAATAAAAATACTGATTTTATAAAAACAATTGTGCCTTAAAACAGATGATATAGTTCAGTTTAAATTGGGTAAGAATTCGGGAAGTTCCCTTAAATGGGTTTTCTTATTGGAAAGTATTAAAGAGGGAACCAATTAAAAACATGTATATACCCAAAATATAATGATGAATGGACCATTATAAATTATTTTTGAGAATATACATATAATTAAAAATAGCTATATAAAAAGATAACTTCATTTGGGTAAAAATAATGATAGAGAAACCTGAAGAAATAAAAGAGGTTCGGGTAGAATCTCTTACCTTAAGTCTGGTGGTGTCCTTAACTTGATATTAATGTCCTATATAACCAAATTAAACTCATTAATTAATATGTAAAGAACCTATTAGAAATTTAACTTATTTTTTATAACTTTATTAAGTTCATTCATGATCTTTTTTATGGGTTAAGAGGTTCAATTTCATTCTTTGTTTCATTGGTTTTCATGATTGGTTTACTTATATACATGTATGGATAAACATGTAATTTTAGAATGGTTGTCTAGAATTGAAGTTGTATATTATTATTTAACAAATATAATATTACATGTTTATAAAATTCATTTTTTTTTATTTGGAGTGAAGATGAATCATTATATAAAGCTTTAATGATAACTGTTTTGGTTAGTTGGCGGTTTTTGATTACATCGAACGCATTTTTCATTATGAATTAATATCATATGTACAAAAGATTACAGAACCTTAAATTAGACATAATACATATATTATATTCTTATTAAACAATAAAAATGTTTTCATGACCAGAATTGAATATGGTAAAATAAATTAAAAACCCATCATCCTTGAATGTGATAAATTAACACATCTCATATGGTGTTTTAATTTTTAATATAAAAGGATGGTAAAGGAGAGATGATGATTAATTATTCCATTATCATAAAAAAATTACATTAAATATTAGGTTCTATAGTTATAATAACATTTGGATGAAATCATATGAGTAAAAAAAATAAAACAATGGAACTTGAAAGAAAATAAAAGAAATAAAAAGAGGAATTTACCTCTTGAATATATCTTCCTTGAGAACCACTTTAAGGAAGATGATTTGGTATTTTGAAGAGACAAGGGGCTTATAGAAGTGGGATAGGGTATTTGGGAGGTTTTTTAGTATAATTTGGACTAGGAACAAGGCTTGAGAGGAGTGAAGAGAATATGGGGTGATGGTGGTTTTTATAGTGGAGGAAAGGAGGATTTTCTAAATATTTTATTCATTATTTTATTATTTTGCTCAAGAAAATCAATAGTATTGATTATTATGACAAAAAATATTAATATGTGCATGTGAGTTCGAACCCAAGGTTCTTGCATCATCCATGACCCAATAAATAATGTATTTAACATGTAATATATATACAGCAATTTACCGTATTTTACTATTCACAAAAAATTCAAGTATTTCAAAAAAAATCCCAAAAATTCACCCAAAACATTTTCTGACATGTATAATTTAAATGAACTCCATTTTGTGAAAATAATTTTAAAATATGTTAAATTTAATTTTTAATTAAAATCATAATTTACTTGAAAAATACAAATTTTAAAATTAAAACTCCTTTTCCAAAACTTTGAAAAATTAATTAAGGTCTCTTAAAATTATAATATAATCATAAGTCATCAAAATACTTATTTATGAATAAATTTTATGAAAATAATTTTTCTTTTAAATTGTTAAATTAATCATAAAATTGAATTTTAATATACATGACTCACAAAAACACCAACATTAAAATTATATCATACTGTCAATTATAAGATGGATAAATTATAAGTATAATTTTATTGGTAAGTTTACTTATTCAATTGGATGATTTATGATTCATAAGGTTCATATTACTATTCATAAGGGTAACATTACTATTCATAAGGGTCACTTACTATTCACCAAAAAATTAAGTTTGTCATATCGGACTCCAAACATCTTACTGATCACAACCGTGTATGTCATATTTTCAAAATTCAAATCACAGAAGTGACAATATTATGTTTAACAGTCACATAGTACTTAGTAGTTCATTATGTTGTGATTTCATGTGATTATACTATATGAAATAATTATAAGAATGAAATTTCCACTGATTAAAATTTGGGTCGTTAAAAATTATCTATAAGTCGTTTTTTATGTATAGGAATTATCCATATAGAAATATGATAAACAGTGTGATCAGTATGACTGAAAGTGTATGTTTTTATTTAAAATCAACATTTTAGTAAAAACAATTTCTAAATACTCAAAACTAATAAAACATGCCCATATTGTATTGAAACATTCAAAAGTTGATCCATAAGTCGTTTTGGACAGATTAGGCTCACAACAATCTAACATAGAGTGTTCTCGATATGACTCAAAGTACAAGTTTTTGGTTTAAAAGTGATATGTTAGTTCAAAACATGCACCACTCACAGAAAACCAGAAACAAACTGCTCATATTTTCTTTATACCTTATGAAAATAATTCATAAGTAATTTAAAATGTTTAGGGATCTTCCATATCTCAATATGATATATGGTGTGGCCAGTATGACTCGAAGTGCATTTTCTCAGTTAAAAATTGACATTTTATCTAAAAATGTGTGACACTCACTAAATATGGAGAAAAATCATTAATATTGTTTTTAAACATTAGATAAATGATTCATATGGAATTTTTATTTTTATCAATCAGTTTCACATCAATCTAATACACAGTGTGACCAATATGACTCAATGTGTGTGTTTTCAGTTTAAAATGACATTTTAGTTAAAAATGTGCCACTTGATGAAAACTTAGAAAACATACTTGGATTATCTTCAAATTTTATAAAAATGATCATTAATTCATTTTTTATGAGTATAAACTGGTTTCATATCATTTTGATACACGGTGTGACTGATATGACCTAAAGTGTGTGTTTTCAGTTTAAAAATGACATTTTAGTTAAAAATGTGTTTCATTTAATAAAAACAAAGAAAACAAGCTCTTATTGTATTTATAATTTATGAAAATGATTCATAATACATTTTTAATGTGTAATACTTAACCACACATAAATCTAACACATGGTGTGACTGATATAACTCAAATTACATGTTTTTATTTAAAATTGATATTTTAGTTCAAAAGACATATGATATACTCAAAATTGAGCAAGCTCATTAAGTTTTTTTTATATAAGAATAATAATCCATGAGTTATTTGTGATTTGTATGAATCATCTGCATCTCATTGCAATGTATGGTGTGATCGGTATGACTTGAAGTTCATTTTTTAGTTTATAAGTGGCATTTTATTTAAAAACATGTGGCAATCACTGAAAACTAATAAAACAAATTCAAATTATTTTAATACATTAGGAAAATAATAAATAATTCATTTTTTATGTTTATAAATCAGTATCATGTTAATATGACACATTATGTGACTGATATGACTCAAATTAATTATGTGTTTTCAATTTAAAATGACATTTTACACTAACTAAAAACTGATAAAAATCACATAGATTGTCTTGATATTATAGGAAAGAAAACCATAAATCATTTTTGAAAATAAGGAATCATCCACACATAAATTTGATGTGTGATAATACCAATATGATTCAATATGTTTGTTGTCAGTTTAAAGAGGGAATTATAGTTAAAAACAAGTGTCGTTCCCTAAAAACCAGGAAAACACACTCGGGTTTCTTGATAGATTAGTAAAATGATCCATAAGTCATTTTTATTTATATTCATCAACTGCACATCAATTTGACACATTGTGTGGCTAATAGGACTCAAAGTGCGTGTTTTTAATTAAAATTGAAATTTTAGTTTAAAAGATGTGTGAAATATTCAAAACAGATAAAATTTATTCATATTGTTTTAATACTTTAGGGAAATAATCCATAAGTCATTTTTGATGTGTAGGATCTGGAGGTACCTCAATATGATATACGATGTGATCGGTACGAATCAAAATGTGTGATTTCAATTTAAAAGTGACATTTTATTTAAAAAAGTGTGTCACTCATTGGAAATTGAGAAATCACACTCATTTGGTCTTAATATTTTAGGAAAAGGATCTATAATTAATTCTTGATATGTAGGAATTAATTACATGTCAATCTAATACATGTTGTGACCCGCGTGACTCAAAGTACATGTTTTTAGTTTAAAAATGACATTTTAGTTAAAAACGTGTGTTACTCATAGAGGACTAAAAAACACACTCATATTGTCCTCATATTTTGGGATAGAAATCCATAAAACATTTTTGATGTGTGTGAATAATCCTCACATCAACTTTAACAAGAAAAATGGACAGTGTGACTCCAAGTACATGTTTTTATTTAAAATTGACATTTTAGTTAAAAACATGTGTCATATACTCAAAACTAAGAAAATTCACTTTGATTTCATTGATAATTTATTAAATGGTCCATAGATCATTTTTGATGTGTGGGAATTGACCATAAATTAAACTAGCACATGGTATACCCAGTATGACTTGAAGTGCATGTTTTTAGTTTAAAAATAACATTTTATTAATGAATTGTATCATATTTTTTATTATTTTACTTCTTTATAGAATTAATAATATAAAAATTATTTTTGTATAGGTACACTCTTTTTTTGAGTTGGGGTGGTTTGTTCAAAAACCGGTAGCATGATAAAACTCTTTTGAGAAGGGTTATAAAGATAAAAAATTAACAGTTTTGAATTTTTTTTAATGCTAGTGATAAATTTTATGTACCAATGTAATTATACATACGAATTTTTGAAATGATTATAATAATTATAAAGTGTTTTTTTATATTGTAATGTAAATTAAATTAAAATTAAACTCTATATTTTTTGTAGTGTGCGATAAATTTCAGCAGCACAATGTTGCAGCTAATATTTTATGAGTGTTATTTCTATTACTGATAAAAGCTGCTGATTTTTAAAGGCGCTTTCTGATGAATATACACAAAAATAATTAATTAAATATTTAATTTAGGTTTATTTATCTTCCATGTGGTTTCATTGATAATATTTCATTATGAATGGACTAAAAGCTTTAAAATTCATTAAATAGAATTCAATAAATTAATGAAAATGGGAATAAATGTATATGGTTATGTTAAAAATGGTTGATGTGTTTCATTAAATGAAATGTGTCATGGATGGCTATATAAAGTGATGGGATCTCTCCTACTATTTATAACCATTTTTTGGAAAGCCTCTCAAATATTTCTTCTTTCCTATAGCTTGTTCATCACCCTTGATGAAGACGCTAGAACCTCTTCAAGTGGGGGATCCTATAATTGAGATCAATATCCATAGGCCACTATAATCCCTCATAGGTAAGAAACATTGGTTTTTTACTCCATTGATCTTCATCAAGCAAACTCATTAGAGATTGCTCCATTGGCAATCTGGGTACACATATATATGTTCTTAATTTATTAAATGATGATTTAATCGAATATAGATTATATATATTTGGGTTTTTCAAACATTTTAATTTCCATATAATTGTAAATGAAAACCCAACAGTGGTTTTAGAGGGAGGGCTTCTTTGATGAATCAATGAGTTCATTTTAATTGTTTAATGAAGACCACATTTTACAAATTGTAAAATGGGATATTTTAAGCATGTAAATAAATATGAAAGTTCTTATTTATTTTTCATTATTAATTAAAATTTTTATTTAATTATTTATGTTATTCATGTTTATAAAATGGTTTATAAAATGGGAATAACATTAATAATATTTTCCTGATAAAATTTGTTTTATTAGCCTTTATAAAATATAAAAAGTTCATATGTTTTAATATTTTAAGAAAATAAATAAAGTATTTATTTTAATTAAGAGAATTAAATAATTAATTGAATAATAATATTCATAAATAATGAAAAATATATTTTGAAATATTTAAATAATTTTTTTATAAATGTGTTCTATCAAATAATTGACTATAAAATGTTTCTGATTAATTAATAAATATTTTTTAGATATGTATGGTTTCTAAAATGTTTATAAATCATAAAATTTTGGGAATATTTTAATTTATAAAATGTTTAAAAATAATTAATTATAAATTTTTTATAATTAATTATATAAATGTTTACGAAGCATTTATCAACAAAATATTTTAAATATTAAATGTTAATATTTAGAAGACCATTAACCAAATTATTTTGTATGCCTTATGATCTAAAATGAAGAGTTAATATTATGAATATCCATTTCACATTAATATTATTAATAAATATTATAAATCATAATAAAGTGTATTAAAAAAATTACCTAAATTTTTTTGGTATATTTGTAATATTTAAATAAAGTGATTATTTAAATATTATAAAATTTATCTATAAAAGTTTTTATAAATTTCATAAATATGGTCGAAATATAAAATGAATTTATATTAATAATTGTGAATTTTTCATAATTAATTAATTTTAAATTGATTAAATTAAAAAGGGGGCCTTATTTACTGATATTATTTAAACTACATCAAAAAGGTTTTGATTTTTGATTTGATCAAAGGTTTAAAAAATAACTTGAAATTTCATATAATAAATAATATTAAAGAGTTCATATTGGATTGAGTATAAAGGAGTTTATATTCAAAATTATAGATTTTCCATAATTGTAGCTAATTTATAAAAGGGTTTATAATTAGCTAGTTTATATTCAAAAATTATGGATTGTCCACAATGTTAGCTAATTTATAAATGGATTTATAGTTTTCTTTTATTTATGAATTTTTCATAAATGGTTATATCATGTATAAATATTTTAATTGTTCATTTATTTAAAGTTTACTCCCTACATTATTCAAAGTTATAAATTGTTTATATTATGAATGTGTATGATTTAGTGTACCTATTTAACTACTTCTAGAAGATAAATCCTTGCATTACATGTTGGTATTGTTGAGCAAGTGTTGTTTTCAACAATAAATAATTTTATATGGGGAAGATTGTTGAGAACAATACTCTATCTCTTTATGATGATTTTGATACTCACAAATATCCTTATTTGTTATTCTAATCATTTCACTTTGAGTATATTTCTGGAAATTAATATTATTTATTACTCTATTTTGAGATAATATTAAAGTGTTTAATTCACGTGGAATATTTGGAAAAGTATTCGGAAATCATTTTTCATGTGTTCTAGAAACACTATTCATGATCTACATGTTCGGAAATTACTTGAGCTTGTTTTGGAAACACTGTTCATACCCTACGTTGAAGAGCATAGAGTAAGGATAGAATTCGTCATTTACTTTACAAGTTATCAGAAGAGTACGGTTAAGAAACCATACGTTATTAGAAATGTACGGTTAAGCAACCATACGTTATAAGAAAAGTATGGTTAAGCAACCATACGTTATCAGAAAAGTATGAAAGAATGAACCTTACTTTTGGAAGGAACCTTACTTTTGGAAGGAACCTTACTTTTGGAAGGAACTATACTTTTGGAAGGAATGTTACTTTTTGAAGAAGAACCCTACATTTGGAAGGAACCTTACATTTGGGAAATCAGAAAAGTATGGAAGAAGATCATTATGTGAGTATGGAACATTAATTTTGATTCTCAAAAGTATGGTTCATCAACCTTACTTTTATGAACAACCATGCATTTGAGAGTTCAAGAGAAAAGTATGGTTCATCAACCTTACTTTTGTGAATGATCAACATTAAATTTAGAGGCTGAGAAAAGTATGGATCATTAACCTTACATTTGAGATCAACCTTACGTTGTGAACCTTAAGTTCAGATATTGTATGTTATGCAGTTCAACCCTACGTTTGGCATTGGATATTTAAATTACGACTTTAATAAAGCAATGGTATTTATCCAGATTATTAGGCTGATTTCAATCCAGATTAAAAGCACGAATCTAAAATGTGTCTTTGACTAATTCAAATCTGTTTATTTATAATTTAGAGGATCATTTTAAGAGGAGCATTTCATGCCAAATTTTCAGGGGAGTTATGACTGCTCTGTTATTCAAACTTTTGAATATTGCAATTATAAAGGTGAATTTTGTGGATCTAAATTTCAAAAGGAGAATTCTTGTCTTTATTCTATATATACCTGTATAATTTTTTATTACAGATATATAGGCGAATCATCGAAAATATATATCAAGCTCTTGAATTTTTCACTGCTACAATTTACAGAGATAATCAAGACTTAGAGATCTATTGTTACGAAGAACAACAAAGTTCTATTTTCTGATGAAGTAGAAACACGATTGAAGATTAACCAATTCTAAATTGAATATCTTTTGTGAATTGACTATTGATTAAATTTGCGAATTATATTTCAAGATCTAATACAACTGGATCGGCTCAGAACTACTTCTAACTGAAGAACATCTTTTCTGAAGACGACGATCATTCTACTATCAATTGTGTGTTGTTGCAGTTGTAAAGAACAATTTGAAAGTATTTCCAAGAACAAATACTCTTTTACTTTGAGTAACCAGCTTCTCATACTAATTTGTGTATTTGGTTATGTGTATGCACTAGAAGGCTTTGTTTATCCTTAAACTTGTAAAGGTTTCAACTGCCTGCACTCAGTTGTGGAATGGTTTGTTGATAAGAGAACCATATAGTGAAAATCACCAAGCTCGTGGAGTAGAGTGTTGGTGGAGTGGACTAGGGGCCTTATGTTCCCCGAACCACTATACATCGTGTGTTCTTTACTATTTATTTTTCGTTGCTTAATCATTATGATAAAGTTGAAAGTACATATCACAATCTTGTGAAGAAATTGTAAAATACACAATTCACCCCCCCCCCCCCCCTCTTGTGTATATTTGGTATAACCCGATCCAACAATTGGTATCAGAGGAGGAGCTTTTGTCAAATCTATAACAAGATGAAAGTATTCAGATTATACAGAGCACAATGGATGATACATGAGAGGTTATGTCAATGATTCAAGATCCCTACTTCAATAGAGAAAATTATGGATGTTGGAAATCAAGGATGGTCATTTTTTTAAAGAACCTTGGATACAGAGTCTACTCAAAAATTCTAACTCCCTATGTGGTTCTAGAGAAACCTGAAACATGGAGTGCTGATAACGAAGCATAGTTTGACACAAAATCAAAATCCATGAATGCTATCATTTGTGGTGTTGGACCAGATGAATTCAACAGAGTATCTCAGTGCCCGACATCGTATGAAATGAGGCATAATATTATAGTTTCTTATGAAGGAACTCACAATGTCAGACAGAGGAGGTATGTTACTACTAAACTCAAATTCGATACATTCAGGATGTTTAAAAGAGAAAGAATCACCCATATGAATGTAAGGTTGACAGAGATTTCCAACAACATCACTGCTTTGGGATATCCGATTAAACAAGCTGATCAAGATCTGAAAGTACTAAGAGTACTACCACCAAGATTTAATGGAATTTCTTCTGTTGTCAGACAATCTTCACCTGTAAAATATTTAATAATGAGAGAGTTAATTGGAAATCTAATGATGTATGAGGATGAGATGCAGGATGAATAAAACGATCATAAGGTTATGATCAAGAGAGAAGACATTGCCTTAAAGGTGTCATCTCAAAGCCAAAGTATAAAGTTACGGTAAAAGGAAATAAATTTGAAATCAGAAAGTTCATATTCATCCAATTCAGATGTGGAACTGGCTCAGATAGCTAGAAAATTCAGTAGGTTTTATCGAAAGAAAAAATGTTTTAGAAAGTATTTTAAAAAGGATGAGAATGAATTCAGATGTTATGAGTGCAAGAAACTTGGTCATATCATACCAAATTGTCCACAATTAAATTAAGACAATAAGAATAAATTCTCTAAGAGAAATGATTATGATAAAAAAGAGAAGAAGGAAATGAAAGCTACTTGGAGTGTATCTGAAGACTCCAACAGCTCATCAGAGTCTGATTCAGAAAAAGAGGAATTGAACCTGAAATCTAATATGTTCGTTATGGAAGAAAATGATGAGGTACAATCCTATTACTCATCTGACTCTAATTCAATCTGATCAAATGATAAACTTGCAGCTTACTGCAATATGCTTGAAAATAAATATGATTCTTTATTCAAGAAACACAAATATTTAAAGAATATTCATAATTCTATTTTAGGAGAGAGAGATACTCTGCTAAAGCAACATCAGGAATTACTGGAAAAGTATAACTTAATTAACACAAACTATATAGATAAAGAAATTAAAATAAAATCACTAAAAACAGAAGTAAAAACATAAAAAATTGCAGCTTTTATTTTTACAAAAGGATAAAATACACTAAATGGAATACTTGTAAAGAATTTGATTAAAAAGGAATGATATGGAATAGGAAGTAAAGGTGAGAAACCTAAACTGTATAAGAACTATTTTTTCCCAAGTACAAAAAGTAAAATTTGAAACTAATGTGGAACAAAATTTCACATATCTAAAATTTTTATTCAATTCAACCATAAATAAGTGGGATTAAGAAAGCCTTTGTTGAAATAAGTTTATATGATTCTATTGATTATAGAAAAACAAAGCAAGTCTAGATTTCCAGGTCTTTTCTAGAAAACACTACTGGACCCAATAGAATATGGGTACCAAAACAAATCCTTGTTTAAATGACATTTCAGGAAGCAGGTCATAGAATACAAACTGGAATATGGTATATGGATAGTGGCTTCTCCAAGAATATGAGTATAAACTCATCAAATTTCAAAACTCTAACTCAAAAGGATGGTGGTCTAGTCACATTTGGTGACAATGCCAAAGGCAAGATTATTGGAATTGGAACTATTGGAGATCTAGAATCTATCTCAATCAATAAAGTTCTTTATGTACAAGGATTTAAACACAACCTGATAAGTATCTCTCAACTCTGTGATGATGGCTATGTTGTTGATTTTTCTAACAATTTTTTTCTGTTTTCAAAGATAAATTGCTTAAATTTAGAGCACTAAGATCTGATAATTTTTACACTCTGGACTTAAATTCCTTGTGTAAACAAAAAGTAAAATTATTTATTGCTAAGATAAATGAATATTGGGTCTCGCATAGGAGACTTGGACATTGCAATATATATGTTTTACATAATTTGTATAAGAAACAATTAATTTTTTATTTTCCTAGTCTCAAATTTGAAAGTGATAGATTCTGTGATGCATGTCAACTTGTCAAGCAGAACAAATCATCCTTCAAATCTATTAACAAAATTGCTACATCTAAACCTATAGAACTTATCCATATGGATCTATTTGGACCTTAAAGGGTAGAAATATTGGATGGTAAATTATATGTGTATGTTTTAGTTGATGACTATTTTAGATTTATTTGGATTTATTATCTAAAATATAAAGATGAAACTTTTTCTATATTTGAAAGTTTTTACAAAGCTGTTCAAAATGGCAAAGGTTTTAAAATAATTTCATTAAGAAGTGATCGTGGTGGAGAATATAAAAATTTGGAATTTGATTTCCTTTTGCTCAAATATGGGTATTAAACACACCTTCTCTGCACCAAGAACACCTCAAAAAATGGAATTATTGAAAGAATTAATAGGACTATTCAAGAAATAGAAAGGACTATTCTAAATGAATATAGTCTTCCTACTTATTTCTGGGTAGAAACTATAATAACAACCTGTCATATAATGAATAGAGTTTTAATCAGAACTATTTTCAAAAAGATACCCTATGAACTCTGGAATAACAAAAAACCTAAAGTAAATTACTTAAGTTTTTGGATGCAAGGTTTACATCTTAAACACCAAGGAAAATATTGGTAAGTTTGATCCAAAATCTGATGAAGGAATTTTCTTAGGATATTCTTCTACTTCCAAAGATTATAAAGTTTTTAATAAAAAGTCAAGGATTATTGAAGAATTAGTTTATGTGAAATTTGATGAATCTGGTCCCTTTGAGAAAAGGAAAGACCAAATTGATGAATCTGACTCTAATGATAACATGAGACTTGAAAACTTGAAAGATTATTTTGAAAAAGATATAAATAAAATTCAGTCCACTTCAGAATGAAATGATATTGAAGATATAAGGACCCAGCCTTATTACATACATAATCTAGAATTTAGTCAAGAAAACACTTCCTTTTCCATTGAAGATATTTTCAAGTTTATTACTTTAGAGAATTAGGACAATACATTCATGACATTACATATTATTACAGAGTGGATACAATAAAAACAGTTTCCATTTTTTCAAAATATAATACATTAAAACATAAAAAAAGACTCCTTGACAATTCTTAAACATTTAAAATGGCTTCCTTCCTTGTATTACACATCCATTAACCTATGAAAGATCATTTAAAAACTTGGGATGAGCACAAAATCTCAGTAAGGGATGGAAAAGAAGGAAAGATCACATTAGTCCATGAATACTCGTAACAAGTGAATGCATTTTCAAAAGACATTATTGTCACCCATATATACTTACTTTGTGTAACATGAGATTTACACAAGATCCACACAAAACATGAGAATATAATATAATCATAAAGTTATGTTGGGGCATTAATTACATAATCTTGTAACCATTCTTGGCTACCTTATAATTTGTAACCCTCACGGCTACCTTACTTTGTGTAACCATCGCAGTTACACTTGGAGTAACCATATGGCCGACCTCAAACTTACTCAAACCCAATGAATTTAAGGGAGATATAGGTCACACCCTTTATCATAAATAATTCCCAAGAACCAAAACATAATCATACAACATGAGTAATTCCATAAAAAATTACTTTGGAATTTCGTAAAACCGAATTTAAAAAGAGGATTTTTAAAGAAAAGACCCTTATAAATATCATGAAATTGGGGAGAGACTTAATAGATTGGATGGAGTATGTATATATACTGTAAATACACATAATAAAACATAATATAAACAGAACCCATCACACAAAAATTTTAAATATCACATAAATAATGAAGTAGAAGGTTAACCCAAAGAATGGAAATCGGGTTAAGAATTCTCTTACCTCAGGCTTGTATTACTTCAAACTTGTTTAAACCTCATGTATAATAGTCAAAATAGTGTTATTAATATATTAAAGAAATATTTTCATGTTTATAACATCTTATATGATCATTTCATAACCTCATTTCACCCCTTAATTGTTAGTATTTTGTTCTTGCACTGTTTTGGGTGAGTTCCTTACATGATTTCCATGATTGGTTCATGATGGATGTTCTTGTCGATTGGAAGTGAAAATCTAGAATTGAAATGAAATGGTATTTAAATATTTAAATTACCATAAATTACACAATTTATCATTTTGATTTTTTATATGAGGATGATTCATAAGTTTAAACATTAATGATGTTCGTTTAGATCTTTTAGTGGTTCTTCAATAACAGCAACCTCATTTTGTCTTATAATTTAGAACCATGAGTAAAAAAGAATTCCAGAACCATGGATGAGACATAATACATATATTATAACCTGGTTCAATCATAAAAATGGTCTGATTACCAGACTTGAAGGAATTAATTCAAATTGAAGTCACATCGTCCACGATGTCGGTAATTCGACACATCACGGACAATATTTTAATTCCTTGAATAAGTGGGGGAGGAGAAAAATAATGATGATGAATCTTCCATGAACAAGAGAGAATCTAGAATATAAAATATTCTGGAGATTTTGTGCCTCTTTTTTAAGAGGAAGTGAGGAAAGAAGAAGAAAATAAAGGAATCTTAAAATAAAAGAAAACTTGATAAATTTCTCACGAAAAATTGGTAGCCTAACGACGTCTCTTAAAATTTCATAAAAATAGTTTGATGAGAGGAAGTGGATATCTCATCATTAATACATAATATGGGAAGTAAGATGGGATATTTAATGAAATATCCCATCATAATACAAAGGGAATGGAAGAGAATAACATAAAATCAAAGAAAAGAAAGAAAATAAAAGAGGATGTTTACCTATTGATCTCTTCTCTTTGAGATCCTCCTTAAGGGCTTTGGTTTTGGTATTTTGGTGAGACCAGAAGATCTAGGACGTGTGGAAGAATATTGGGGAGGGAATTTTGCCGAAATTAGACAATTCTCAAGGCTTTAGAGGTGTGGCAGGAAGAGAGGAGTGAGGGTGGTATTTATAGTGGAGGGGAGGGGGTATTTTTCATTATTTTCATCATTATTATAATATTTTTTCTCAATACTATGAATAATCTTAATTCATGTGACCCCAAATAGTAATAATGGCATGTGAGTTAAAACCAAGTGGGCTTTCATCATCCTTGCATCACCTATGATGCAGTAAATCAAGTATTTAGCATTTATCGTATTTTATCGTATTTTACTATTCATCAAAAATTCTTGAATTTCAGAAAATTCCCAAAAAATTTCCCTAACCATTTTTCGACGTGTAGAATTCAAAAATGAAGTCCATTTTTGAAAAATAATTTTCTGAATATTATTAATTTAATTTTTAAATAAAAGCACACTTATTACAAAAATTAACAGTTCTAATTCTACAATTACTTCTTTATCACAATGAAAAATTAACCAAGATGTTATTATCTTCGATCCTTAAGAAAATAAAATAATAATAATAATATTTACTATTCATTAGGGTCATATTACTATTCATATTACTATTTATTAGGGTATGTTACTATTCACCAAAAAAAACAAGTTGGTTCTAATAGTCTCCAAATAACATACTGAACACAATTGTAGATGACAGTTTCTTGAAATTCAAAACATATAAGGGAAAAAATATGTTTAAAGGCTAGTTATAAATAACTACTTAAAACGAAGTTCCAATCATTTATATTTATTTTTAGAAAAACTTGGGGTGTTACAGAAGAATTTAACAGTGTACTACCTGGACAGTCTAGAACCCTAAAGAATCACCCTTTAGAAAATATTATAGGAGACCCATACACTGGAATAAAAACTAGAAGAAATATAGAAAATATTGTTGAATTCTCTGCCATTCTATCCCAATTAGAACCTAAGACATTAGAAGAAGCCTTAGTTGATGAAATTTGTATGATAGCAATGCAAGAAGAACTATACCAATTCAAGAGAAATGAAGTTTGGAATTTAGTTGAAAGACCTCAGAACCATCCAGTTATAGGAACTAAATGGGTCTTTAGAAATAAACAAGATGATCAAGTAATAATAACTATAAATAAAACAACACTAGTATCTAAAGGTTATAATCAGGAAAAAGGTATAGACTATGATGATACCTTTGCACCTGTAGCTATATTAGAACCCATTAGGATCCTTTTAGCCTATGAATCTCATATGAACTTTAAATTATTCTAGATGGATGTTAAATATTCCTTTTTAAATGGTTATTAATTGGAGGAAGTTTGTGTTGAGCAACCTCCTGGTTTTGAAAATTCTCAAAAACTAGATTCTGTTTTTAAACTTACTAAAGCTCTTTATGGCCTTAAACAATCACCTAGAGCTTGGTATGAATGATTAAGATCTTTTCTTTTAAAAAATTATTTTACTATTGGAATGGAAGATCCAACCCTTTTTAAGAAAACTGAAGATTCTAATGTTTTATTGGATCAAATTTATGTTGATGATGTAGTTTTTGGATCAACAAATTCAAAACTTTGTCATGATTTTTCAAATTTAATGAAAAAGGAATTTTAAATGAGCATGATAGGAGAATTAAATTTCTTTTTAGGACTTAAAATTTATCAAAAAGATTTTGGAAATGTTTTAAATCAAATAAAATACATTAATGATCTACTAAAGATATTTGGACTTGAAAACAGCAAGACATATTCAACTCTTATGTGTACTAATATAAAACTATATTTGGATGAAACTGGAAAATCATTTAACAACAAGTTATATAGAGGTATGATTGGTTGTTTATTATATCTTACTATTATCAGGACAGATATAATGTATTCATTATATCTCTATGCTAGATTTCAGTATGATCCAAAAGAATCTCACTTAAGTGTTGTCAAAAGAATTTTTAGATATTTAAAGGGAACTATTTTTCAATCTCTTTTCTATCCAAAAACTTCTGATTTTAATTTAATTTCATATTCAGATGCAGAATTTGGAAGTTGTAGATTAGATAGAAAAAGCACCTTAGGGACTTGTCACTTTTTAGGAAAATCCTTAGTGGCATGGTCTATTAAGAAACAACACTAGTTTACCTATCAACAGCTGAGGCAGAATATGTATTTGTAGGAAACTGTTGTGCACAAGTTTTGTGGAAGAAAAACACTCTTATAGAATTTAGACTAAATTTTAATAATACACCTATTTTATGTGACAATACAAGTGCGATAAATATTTCAAAAAATCCTATTAATCATTATAGGATTAAGAATATTTATATCAAACATCACTTTCTAAGAGACCATGTTCTTAAAAAGGATATAATCTTAGAATTTGTAAGAAATGAAATTCAATTAGCAGATATTTTTACTAAACCACTTCCCACTACATGGTTTGATTTTATTAAGGGGGATCTAGGTTTATTTATTTTAAAATAATTTTTTTCAATTATTATTTTTTTTATTAATTGTTTTTAGACTAATTTAAAATTTTCATTGGTACTATTTTAAATTGTTTCCGTGTAAGTTTTTAAAAAAAATTGTTATAATTACTATTTGTGTAATGACACAGGAATCAAGGATGTCAAAAACCGTTTCCCATTCCAAACCAGTTCAGTTTCTCAAAACCCTTTTGACATCTCGAATACTTTTACCGCTCTTCTCTACCCGCACATGAGCCTTTGAATCCCTAACCTTTAAAACCTTCAGAGATCTACATTATAAATGGAAAAGACCAAGAGGACTGATGAGCCAGAGACCAGCACTGGTAAGAATCAGCGCATGGTAGGAAGGAAAATTCTGCAATGAAAGGTAATTAATTTAGAATGGATATATCAGATAGATCTGATGCTATGGAAAGCCCTAGATTTTCATAACCTAGAACAAATGTTTAATGGAGAGAATATGGAGTTTCTATATGAGGTGGAACTTCTTCATTTATTTAAATATGTTCATTTTAGCCTGGGAAAGGTGGAAGATATTGTGACAGCAAAGATCAAGGACAGAGACTTTTTTATTTCCTTTGTGGAAATTTCTTGAATTATTAACTACCCTCATCAGGGAGTATTTTACTTTGATTTGAAGAATATAGGTGATATTTTACATAAGTCAGAGGATATTATGTCTTTTTTGTTTGGATCAATGAATATAAGGAAGATTCTAGTGAAAGATCTGGAGCCAGATCAAAATATTTTAGTTAAGTTTGTGCAAACAGGGATTTCACCTCGTATGTCAAATATGGAGAAAATTTTATACCCTGACATGTATATCATGTTTCTATTGATTATTGATATCAAGTGAAACTTTCTCAGATATGTGGTGAGATATCTCAGTTATTTCTACCAACCAGAAGCGATAATGAACTTCTATCCCTTTGGAATATTCATTTCAAAGATTTTGTTTAAGAAAGATATGATAAGGTTGGTGGATGATCAAGTGATATGCCACCACAGAAACATGTTCAATTCAGAAACATTGAGAAAGATTGGTTATTTCTGTATCACAATCAAATGAAAGCTTATGCCTGTAGGAGCAGAGGAAGATTAAGAGAGTGCTCAAGCACAACCTGCAAAGTCAAAAGAAGGACATGCTGAATCAAGATTAAGCAGAGCTTCAAGGAGAATCAGATTTGAAACTATTGATACACCTGTAGATGAGGAAAGTCAAGAAGTACTTCAAAGAAAAAGGCATAGAGTGGCTCAAGTTGGAGAGGAACATACTCAAAAAAATCAAATGAAACTGAACCGCTTCTGAACTAAAAATTTATTAGAGAATCTACAGTATAGGACATTACACAACAAACAATTTCTAAGATTGAGGTGACTCCTCATGTGGAAAAAGAAATTGTGACTTGAGAACAAGTAGAAGCAAAAATATAGATAGAGGTTGAGGTAGTACCTAGTGAAATGGTAGTGGCTGAAACAGTAGTTGATCTAGAAGAAACAATTTTAGAGAATCTAGTCGTGGAGGAAGTAAATGATGATGATTATCATAAAGAGAAACCTAAATAAGGTGTTGAAATTAAAAAGTAAAATTTATTTGAAGTTCATACTGAAGTATTAAATGAATATTTTCCAGTGGATGATTCAAGGAAGGACTCTGAGGAAAATCTGTGGAAAAACCAGTACAGGGAGGGGATGAAAAGAAATCAGATGCTGATCACTTTCCCTTAGTATTGTTACACCATAATGAATTTGAAATAGATAATCAAGCATAGAGTGACTTTGATTAAATGAATGAAGAAGTGGAAGACATATATAGAAAGTTGAGTAGAGTTTAATATGAGAATATTTCTCTAAGGAGAGCATTGGAAAAGGAAAATCTGAGATTTCAAAGACTGAAAGAAAGTACTGTTTCAAAAGGAGAAGTTGAAATTTTCAAGAAATATTAGTTGAAGTTTATAGGTTAAAGTTTGAGATGGTAATGAAGTCTGATTTAATAGAATTTAAATCATTCATAGAGAAAAAATTTACATCTATCAGGACCAGTGAAGCTAGTACATCAGGTACTTCACCTAATCTGATAAGGAGATTCCAGGCCATTACTGCAGTAATTAGAAATATGAATGACAGGTTTCAATACCTACAATGCAATAGTGCTCCTTTGATAGTGTTATTGGACAATCAGAAGTTTCTGGTAGAACAGTTGACTTTCAGTGAACCAGGTATTAGAACTTTACTGAATCAGTTCATAGACACGTTAACTTGGTTTATAGACAACGAAGAGAAGATTCCTGAGTTCTTCAGAGTCAATATGATTGAATATCTTCATCTAACTCAGGAAAATAGAGATCTCAAAATCCAGTTGGGAGATGGATTGATGAGCAGATTAAGAACTCAGTTAGCAGAGATCAAGGCTACAGTTCAGAGGAGATGAAACCTACCCTTAACCCAACCTTGATTTCTGCTATTGTAGTTACTATATTTCTACAATATTTTCAATGAAGTTCTTTATTTATTTAATATTTGTGTGTTATTTTTTTTTACTCTCTATGTTAGAAATGTCCATGTTGACCTCACATGTTTTGAGAATCCCAATTATGCTTTCACATGCTTCGATAATCCCAAATAATGTTTATCTATATATATTAATTCTTTCAATCTATGAAATTCTATTATCAAGTTGAAAAATATATCAAAATAATCTTTGGAATATTTCAATCAATGTTTATCTATGTCTTTACATACTTTTCAATAATTATAACTCAATCTGGACATGTTTTTTATAGAACAGATAAGTGTTAAGTTCACTGATATGCATAAGTTCACCGGTATGTACACACCTATTGATATGGATAAGTACACTGGTACAGAATAGAGCTACCGATATATGTAAGTCTACTGATATGTGTAAGTATATCGTTATGAAGTCCACTGATATAAGGAATTCACCACTATTCATGTCTACCGATACAAGCTACCGATACAAACAGACAGACACACAGCTACAGCTATAAAGACCTACCGATACAGACAGATTCACCGATATAAGTAGTTACTGATACAAGCCAGTTACCAATAGACCAACGCTACCGATAGAAGGAGTTACCAGTACATAGAGCTAATTTTACATGGAGTAACTGCTACAGATACAAGGAGCTACTAGTACAAGAACAAAGAGCTACCGATAGGAGCTCACCGCT
Organism: Viscum album; assembly: GCA_963277665.1. Taxonomy (NCBI): domain Eukaryota; kingdom Viridiplantae; phylum Streptophyta; class Magnoliopsida; order Santalales; family Viscaceae; genus Viscum; species Viscum album. The sequence goes on from OY728127.1 coordinate 1,382,209,256, forward strand.
ATAAAAATTCCACTACTACAAGTCTATCGACAGAGAGCTACTGATGAAAGATGACTGTTAACTAGTCACTGCTACTTAAACTCTATTTATATTTATTTATTAGGCAATGGTCATGTTTTATTTTTTTAATGCACGTACTATTATTTAATAACAGTTGTTGGCATGTCAGGGAACCTTGTACCTATGAAAAGGTAATCATTCCTATTGCAGGAACTCAAGGTATAAAAGGAAGATTGATCTGCAGAGAAGTAAAGAAGATGCATATACACAATAAAGAAAGGCGACATCCATACACCTGTATACTTTAAGAACACTAGACATATACGAGGCCACTCATACAAGAAGATAACAAAAGCTGAATCTTAGTCAAGGAGTGAAGAACTACAACTATCTATTCATACACTCAAGCTGATAAAACTGAACCTGGAAATCAAGGAAGAAAATGACTCTCTGTTTTCAAGACAAAAACCAGAGAAGGACTCAAAATCACTTATATTTAATCAAAAGGAGCCCAGAGCTGCATTTCAAATCACTAGAGCATTCTAAATTTATATCTAATCTCTCTCAGTGATTCTTTTATTTATATTTTGAGCAGTGTGTGTGCTCTGTACACTGTCTCCTGTGCTAAACTGGAGGATCTCTAAATCCTCACACAAAACTTTTATAACTCTCTTGTATCCCACTGTGGATAGTGTTAGAGGTCAAGTGCGACCTGGATAGCCTATGTGCTATTGTTATTATATTTTCCCATGAAGAACTCTGGTAGAGGTCTTAGTACCTAGACAGTCTCTGTACTATTGTTTACCCCAATCCAGTGTGTGGATCCAAATTTATATAAATTTTTTGAGTGGACTAATTCTTGGATTGAGACTAAACCTCTTGTTGTAAACTCCTGTGCTTATTTTATTTTGTTTTAAACTATTGATTATTCCTCTTCTAAGTAAATCTGATAGTTGAACTAGCAAGTGTTTATAATTATTGTAAACTAGTAAGTTAGTCTCAAAAGCTAACTTAATCTTTAGATTAAGTTAACTAAGAAGTAATCAATCTTTGAGAGACTAATTGAACAGTTACAATATTTATAAATTCACTACAGTTTAACTTGTTTCATAAATTGGGGGATTTTAAATAAGAATATTTTAAAGAGAAATTTTTAATTGGAACTCAATTAAACCCCCTCTTGAGTATCCACTCCGACCAACATTTGGTATCATAGGTTTTTTGATATTTATAAAGGATTTCCAAATACTCTATTTTTCAACTTTGATTTTAGTTGTATCTTAAAGATCTTAAATTTCTATTAGTAAAAAATTTTATATCTTTAAATATATTTCCTAAAATCTAATTATTGATAATAGACTTGAAGGTGTTTCTACTAATAGGACACCTTTTTTTAATGGTACAAATTATGCCCAATGGAAACTTAAAATGAAATTTCATTTAGAAAGTATGGGATTTGACATCTAGACTACTATAGAGACTCAATATAAGATTCCAGAAACTGAAAGAACTACTTGGGATGAACCTACTAAGACTACAGACAATAATAACTGTAAAGTAATGAATGCTTTGTACTGTGCTTTAGGTTATGAAGAATTTAATAGAATATATGCTTGTAAAACTGCTTATGAAATATGGGACACTTTGGTTATTTCCCATGAGGGAACAACCAATGTTAAATAAATGAGATTGAATACCTACACTATTAAGTATGATAATTTTAAAATGAAGTCTGATGAACCCATTTCTGATATGTATCTCAGGTTCAATGAGATCATCAACACTATAAGATCACTTGGAAAAGTTGTTCCTGCAAAGGAGCTGATTATGAGAATACTAAGATGTCTTCCAGAAAGATGGAGAGGCACATCAGTTTCAATAAGAGAATCGTGTGATATAAGTTCACTGCCTGTTAAAGAATTAATTGGTAAGTTTATGATGTATGAAGAATAATTGAAAGTAAACAAGGAAGAAGATGATGAACCAAGGAGGAAGTCAGTAGAATTTAAATCCACTACCTCAAAGAGAAAGGATAAGTAGAAATTTCAGATACCTACTAAAAGCTTAACAAGTGAAGGTTCAGATTCTGATAGTGATGAAGAGATGGCTCAGATAGACAGATAGTTGAAGAATTTCTATAGGAAGAAGAAATTATTTAGAAAACCAAATTATAAAGGAAAATGTGACAACAAAGGTCATTGGAAGAAGGATTGGAAGAAAGTTGATAAGGATGATGAGATAGTGTGTTATGAATGCAAAAGGAAAGGACACATTAAGGCAGACTGCCTGAAGTTAAAGTTCAAGAAGAAATATGACTACAAGGACAGAAAATATAAGAAATTCGTGAACGAAACCTAGAGTGCTTCAAAAGACAGAACAAGTGATTCTGAAGTTTCTAATTCTGAAAAGAATCGTGCCAACATGTGTTTCATGACAAATACTTTTGAGGTACATGTTTCCCCTATACTAAATGATTATTATTCTGGGAATGAAAGTAGTGATGATAATATGTCTAAATATGAATTGTTTGAATACTGTAATATGCTAGAAGAAACCTGTAATGAATTGAAGTACAAGTATAAGACCTTGAAGAAACAGTATGCTTTGACTAGATCTGTTAAATCTGCACTTGATATAGAAAAGGAATTGAATGCTCAATTACTTAAGGAAAATACTGAAATGAAATTGTCCATTGAGAAATTAAGGAAGGACTTAGAGAAATTCACAAATGTAAAGAATACTCTAACTCAAATTCTAGGAAAACAAGTGGCACCAAAATATATCACTGGAATAGGCTATCACCCTGAATAGAGATAGATTACTAAAAATAGATTTATTCCAAAATCTGGACAGAATGCTACTAGTTCTAGTTCTATAAATTCATATGCTTCAACTAGTTATTCACATGATTATAGATCAAGTAAAGTTTATGTTTCAAAATCTCTTGAATCTATTGATTTTATGAGACCCATTAGACAAATTTGGGTACCAAAAGTTTTGTTTTCTAACCTCTCTGGACCCAAGAAAATCTGGGTACCAAAATCATTTTCTGTTTAAACCTGTTTTGTAGGAAACTTTCTTGAAGAGTTACCATAATAAGGTATGGTACTTGGACAGTGGATGTTCAAGGTATATGACTGGAGATTACTCATTCTTCAAGAGTTTAATCAAAGTCGATGAAGTTTATGTCACCTTTGCTGACAATTCAAAAGGAAATATCATCGTCTTAGGCCAGATTGTTAACACTGACTCAGTTTTAATTTCCAAAGTTTTATTTGTTGATGGACTTAAATATAACCTGTTAAGTATTTCACAGTTGTGTGGTGATGGTTTCAATGTTAAATTTGAAAATTATTCTTTTAATGTTTTTAATTCTAAAAAAAATTAGTATTTTTTGCTTTGAGAAATTAAAATGTTTATGCTGTTGATTTGAATTATTTAGCTAAACAGAACATTACTTGCTTAAATTCTTTTCATAAAGATTCTTGGCTATGGAATAGAAGATTGGGATATTTCAACATTCATTCACTTAGAAAAATGACTAAGAAAAACTTAGTTAGAGACCTACCTAAACTTGAATTCTTAGCTGATAAAGTTTTTAATCCCTGTCAAAAGGGAAAGCAACATAAAGTTTCTTTTAAATCAAAGAAAGAATTTTCAACTTCTCAACCTCTTGAGTTGGTTCACAAGGACTTGTTTGGACCTTTTAGAGTTTCTAGTTTAAATGGGAAGCACTGTGTCTATGTCTTAGTAGATGACTATTCTAGGTACACTTGGGTATACTTTTTAGCTCACAAAAGTGAAGATTTTTCTTACTTTATTAAATACTCAAAGTCTTTAGAAAATCTTAGTGGACTTAATATTAAGACCCTAAGAAGTGATCATAGTCGTGAGTTTGAAAATCATGAATTTGAATCTTATTTCTCACACAATGTCTATAGTCACAATTTCTCTGCTCCTAGGACACCTCAGCAGAATGGTGTAGTAGAAAGAAGAAACATAACTCTTAAAGAGATTGAAAGAACTATGTTTAATGAGTATGACCTGCCAATTTACTTTTGGGATGAAGCTGTAAATACAACTTTTTATATTATTAATAGAGTGTTGATTAGACCTATTCTCAAAATGACCCCTTATGAATTGTGGAACCATAGGAAACCTAAGGTTAATTACTTTAAATTTTTTGGTTGCAAATTCTTTATTCTCAACACCATGGATAATATTGATAAATTTGCATCCAAGAGTGATGAAGGAATTTTCCTAGGTTATTCAATATTTGGAAAAGCTTATAGAGTTTTTAATAAAAGAACCAAATTTGTGGAAGAGTTTGTTCACATCAAGTTTGATGAAACTGATCCACATGAACCCAAATCTTCTATTGAAAATCTTGAATAAGATTTGTCTGTTTTGAACCTTAATGATAAAATCAATCAACCTGTTGTAAATTCATCCAGTTCTAGAAACTTTTCAGAACCTGTTTCTGTAGAACCTGAATCTAGAAAAGTACTCAAAATTTCTAGTCCCGTCTTTACTAGATCAACTAGTATTCTAAAGAATATTCCTTTAGATGCTGTTGTTGGTAATCTTGATAGAGGGACACAGATTAGAGATTCTCTAAGAAACCAGGTTGAACATCAAGCCTTTATTTCACAGTTAGAACCTAAAAATATCAATGATGCAATCAATGATGAATTTTGGGTAATGGATATACATGAATAATTAAATCAATTTGAAAGAAACAAAGTCTGGGAATTAGTTGACAGACCTAAGGACACCTTGACCATAGGCACTAAATGGGTTTTCAGAAATAAAGTTGATGAATTTGGAAACATAGTTAGAAACAAAGCAAGGCTACTTACACAAGGGTATATTCAAGAGGAAGGAATAGACTATGAGGAAACCTTTTCCCATGTATCTAGAATAGAAGCTATTAGGATTCTACTTTCCAATGTTGCTCATCTGAATTTCAAGTTATATCAAATGGATGTTAAATGTGCTTTTCTAAATGGTTTTATAATTGAAGATGTTTTTGTTGAACAACCACCTAGATTTACTAATCCTCATTTTCCAAATCAAGTTTTTAATCTATCTAAAGCTTTATATGGTTTGAAACAATCTCCACTAGCTTGGTATGATAGACTTAGTAATTTTCTTATTTCAAAAGGTTTTACTAAGGGGATTGTTGATCCAACTCTCTTTATTAGAAGAATTTCTAAAGATGTTTTGATAATACAAATCTATGTTGATGATATTATTTTTGGATCTTCTAAAAATACTTTGTGTATTGATTTTTCAAATAGTATGAAAAATGAATTTGAAATGATTTTAATGGGAGAACTCAAATATTTTCTTGGATTTCAAGTCTTTCAAAATGAAAATGGTACTATTTTAAATCAAAGTAAATATAAAAAGGATATTTTAAAACGTTTTGGTTTAGATAGTATTAAGGAAGGTGATACACCCATGAGTACCACCTGTAAGTTGGACATTGATGAATATGGGAAACCAGTTGATCAAACAAATTACATAGGTATGATTGGATGTATAATTTATCTTACTGCTAGTCGACTATATATTATGTTTAGTGTGTGTATGTGTACAAGATTTCAAGCTAATCCTAAAGAATACCATTTTTTGCTGTTAAAATAATTTTCAAATATCTAAACATACTAAAAATTTAGGTTTGTTTTATCCAAAATGACAATATTTTTATTTGATGATTTATTCAGATGCTGACTTTGCTGGTTGCAAGTTATATAGAAAGAGCACTTCTGGCACATGTCATATTCTAGGTAAGTCCCTAGTATCGTGGTGTAGTAAAAAGTAGAATTATGTTTCATTGTCTACTGCTAAAGCAGAGTATATAGCTGTTGGTAGTTGATGTACACAAATTCTGTGGATGAAACATAATTTGTTGGACTATGGATATGTGTTTAAACATGTATCAATAAATTGTGATAACACTAGTGCAATTAACATCTCTAAGAATCTTGTGTCTCACTCTAGGACCAAACACATTGATGTAAGGCACCATTTTTGAGAGATCATTACCAAAAAGGTGATATTACTCTTGAATTTATAGGTACTGAACATCAATTAGATGACATTTTCACCAAGCCTTTAAGTTTGGATAGGTTAAGTTACATTAGACATGAATTAGGAATGATAGAATTTGTATGTTAGAAACCTCGCCGTTAGAAACCTCACCATTAGAAACCTCACCGTTAGAAACCTCACCGTTAGAAACCTCGTCGTTAGAAACCTCACTGTTAGAAACCTCACCGTTAGAAACCTCACCATTAGAAACCTCACTATTAGAAACCTCACTATTAGTGAAACTCACTGATATACCTCACTGTTAGTGAACCTCACTGATATACCTCACTGTTAGTGAACCTCACAGATATACCTCACCATTAGGAATCCTCACCGGTATGTGTTACCGATAGGTTACACAATTTTTTAAACTTCTATATCTTTATCCACTGGAATTTGTATCATTTATATTATACTTATTATGTTTTATTTATGATTCCTAAATGATAAAAACTAAGTCTTAGTTACTTCTCAATCCACTTAACTCTCCTCTATCAAACCCAACTCCTTGAATCCCCGAATCTCGCAAAAACCCTAAGTTCTTCAATCCAGAGATGGAAAAAACCAAACTTCCGACTGTTAGAGATGATTTTGATGATCCGAATACGAAGAAGAAGAAGATAGGGCCTGAAGAAAGTAGAAGTGTCAATAGAACAAGGTCAGGGAGGTGTCCAGTGAACCCACACTTGCAAAATAGAGAAATTGTAATCGAGAAGGAGCTGTGTGCAGAATGGATTTTTCCAAGAAAATCGCTGACACTAAGAATATTGGAGGAGCAGATATGGCTAGAATGTTTCACAAACAAAAATGGTCCTTATTATCAGAAGCTGATAAAAGATATATACTCTTTTGTTCACTTTGAGAAATATGATAAGGATAATAGAATGGTTTCATTGGTAAATGGAAAGGAAATAGATTTTTCATCCATTGAAGGGGATGAATGCATGAAGGTACCACATGAAGGAGTATTTGGGTATTCATCGAAGACAATACCTCCTACAAGTAACATATTTGACTATGAGACTTCCTTAGAGGATCTCACTGGTAGTGGCAAGCAGAGAAAGGTGGTGGGTGCTGAGATATATGGGGAAAATAGATTGTTGTTCAAGTTCATCCAACACGTGCTAAGTCCAAGAAGAGAGGACTTTTCAAATCTGAAGTATCAAGATATTTATTTGTTATATCTCTTAATGCATGGTGTGAAGGTGAATTTTTGCAGGCTGTTAATGATTAAAATAGAGGATATAACCAGACCCAAATCAAAAACCAATGCATTATTCTTTGCCAAATTGATTTCAGTTATAATTAAGGTAAAGGGGGTTGTTGAGTCTCAGGATCAGATAGTGGTGGTAAGAAACAATTTTTGTATCACAAGAATAGTATGTAAGTACATGAATATTAGATGGAACCCATGGAGAAGGCAGTGGGTTACTGATGATGAGAAGATATATGACAAGTTCAATCCAGTGGACCATCCAAACAGACCAAAAGATAAGAGAGATTTTGGGCTAGGACCTGATGAGGAGGAGCCACAGTATAGTGATGATTCAGATGAGGATGATTCCTCTGTATTACATGGAGGAGATCCGGACTTTCCTCCTAGTCCAACTCCTGAAATTGTATCACAAGAAAAAGAAAATTCTTCTTTGAACCTACTGAGTAAAGAAACTGTTTTGGGTGTTAGCAATGAAGAGGCACCTGGGGATGAGGAAGACCAGTAGAGATCAGATCAGGAAGAGGCTACCCCAGATAATGAGGAAGAAGAAAGAGAATCTGAAACTGAAGCATCTGCTTCTGCCACCTTGAGTTTAAGTCCTTTGATTGGAAGTTCTTCTATGCCTTTAGAGGTTGTTCTTGTTGAAGTAGATAGACCTGCTCCTATTCTTGAGGATCCTCCTATTGTTAAAGAAGTGAAGATGGTTGTGGAAGATTCTTCTGAGGAAGACCGAGCTAATGAGGGTGCTATTTCTATATAGGAGAATGCATCTTTTGAGGGGGATCATCTAACTATACTTGGCAGTGTTTCAGTAGCTGATGGAATTGAATACTGGGCAGAAGACCCAAGTTTTGTGGTTTGTGGGTTAGACTACCCTGATTCTGAAGATGAGACACCCATGAACAGACCACAAGTTAACTATAAAATCTGTTCTGAGTTTTTACATGAGGATGTAGTAAAAAAAAGCTGATCTAGACTAGTTGAAGTCTGATCTAAAGACTTCATTTGTGGAAGAGATAAGAAAAATGGAAGCCTCCTTAGTTTCATCCATCCAATCTGTTATGAATGCCTTTGTGGCTAGTATTGTGATAGAAAGAGCACTTGTTGTTATGCCAGCTAATATGGTAACCAGGTCTGACTTTGAGTCTTTAAAGGCTAATATGACAGTGTCTTTGAATGCATCTATTGCCGATTTAAAGAATTGTTTTGTTGAGGAGTTGAGCAACAAGGAAAATTCCTTTGAACTCTCTCTTGTATGTACTGTGTCAACCACTATGACAGAGATGATGAATGAAATAAGAGTGTTTCATTATCAGATTGAGAGCTGGACAGGAGTTGTTGTTGCCTTGAAGCAGTATGTTTCTTCCTTAACTTACTTGAGTAGTTCTCAATCTCAAATGAATTCTGATATCAATTACATTAAAGGTGTAGTAAAGAAATTTGTGGATGTCTTTGAAGATTTTAAGAAGTCGGTCAAAGAGCATGTGAGCACTTAGGATTTGGTTTTCCAGAAGCTGATAAGAAACTTAACCAAATCATTAAAGGAGACTGTTGCATTCACTGTCAAACCTCTTGCTTCATCCAATACTTCTGTAGATGTTGATAAGCTTCGAGCAGTGATGAGAGAAGAGCTTGGTTCAGCATCAACCAGTGGCTCTGTGGACTCATCTTCCCTAACCTAGGTGGTGACTACCACTATATATATCATGAAGATTGTTCAATATTATATGAGAGAAGCTTCTATCTCTCAAAAAGAAGTAAAGGATAAAGTTGATTCTTATTTTCCGAAAGTGTATACCAAGCATCAGTTCAACAATCATTTCAAGATTATATTATAAAACATAAAGTTACCACCAGTCAATCAAGCCTTTAGAGAACAAGTCAACAAGATAAGAGAGTTGACCCCTTCCCTAGAAAAAATCATGGAGAACAAGTATGATTTCATTTCTGTTATGGAAAGAGGAGGAGGAATTATAATGGACTTTAGGAATCTATTATTTCCATTTTTTCATGTGGAAAGTACTCCTATCATTGCACCTCCAGCTCTGTCGGCCTCTACTCAGTCTGCCTCTATTCCTCAGATGACTCTAGTACAAGAAATCTGAAGTCTCACTCCTATGATCACATAGAGAGCTACCCATTATAGGCCAGGAATAGTCTATGTTTCTCAACCACTAGTCGTGCTTTCTGGAATTCCCAAACCTTCTCCTAAAACTACCCAGCCTAAATCTACCTATGAACCCAAAACCAAATCCAAATTTGACATTAAAGAGGTGTATTGATTAGTGGCTAGGACCTTTGATGGGAATCATTTGTATTTTTTTTGTTTACTTATGTATTTCTATGTGCTTTTGTGTTAAGTAATATATAAATGCTTTCATTCTCTCTTTTACCTTTTGTTGCTTCTCTTTTCCTATATTTCCTTTCTGTCCCACTTTTTTCTAATCACAAAGGGGGAGAAATAATATCTAAGAAGGAGAAATAATATCTAAGAAGTGGAAATAATATCTAATAAGGAGAAATAATATAACAGGGGAGAAATAGTACAAAGGGGGAGAACTGATATAAATAATCATTATATTTTACGAGCATAATACATTTCCCTCTAGTACATTTGTTTTATATTTTTATCTCTGATATTTGAATATAATAATCTATTCTCTAATACATTTGTTTTATAACTCTGGAACATTTTTTTTATCATTACCTCTGATACAATTGCTTTTAATACTATATCCTCTCATTTGAAAATTTCATTACTCACATTGAGAAATAAAAACCATTGTATTTTATACTGATATATTAATGATTATTTTTTATTACAATACCATAAGTTGTGATTATCAAAAAGGGGGAGATTTTTGACCTCGCCTGTTTTGATAATCCAAATTATTCTTTCACATGCTTCAATAATCCCAAATAATTTTTATCTATATATATTAATTCCTTCAATATATGACATTCTATTATCAAGTTGAAAAATATATCAAAATAATCTTTGGAATATGTCAATAAATGTTTATCTATGTTTTTACATACCTTTCAATAATTCTAACTCAATCTGGACATGTTTTTTATAGAACAGATAAGTGTTAAGTCCACTGATATGTATAAGTTCACCGGTATGTACAGAGCTACTGATACGGCTAAGTACACTGGTACAGAACAGAGCTACCGATATATGTAAGTCTACCGATATGTGTAAGTCTACCGTTATGAAGTCAACCGATATAAGGAAGTCACCGCTACTCATGTCTACCGATATAAGCTACTGATACAAACAGACAGACACACAGCTACTGTTATAAAGACCTACCGATACAGACAGAGCCACTGATATAAGTAGTTACTGATACAAGCCAATTATCGATGGAACAACGCTACCAATAGAAGGAGTTACAAGTACATAGAGCTACTGTTACACGGAGTAACTGCTACCGATACAAGTAGCTACCGGTACAAGAACAAAGAGATACCTATAGAATCTCACCACTATACAAAGTCCACCGCTACAAGTCTACTGAAAGAGAGATACTGATGAAAGATGATTGTTAACCAGTCACTTCTACTTAAACTCTATTTCTATTTATTTATTAAGTAACGGTCATATTTGATGTTTTTTATGCATGTACTACTATTTAATGATATTTATTGGCATGTCAGGGAACCGTACCTCGTACCTATGAAAAGGTAATCAATACTATTGCAGTAACTCAAGGTATAAAAGGAAGATTGAGCTGCAGAGAAGTAAAGAAGATGCATATACACAATAAAGAAAGGATACATCCATACACCTGTATACTTGAAGAACACTAGACATATATGAGGCCACTCATACAAGAAGAGAACACAAGATGAACCTTAGTCGAGGAGTGAAGAACTACAATGATATCTTCAAACACTCAAGTTGATCAAACTGAACTTCAAAATCAAGGAAGAAAACGACTCTCTGTTTTCAAGACAAAAATTAGATAAGGACTCAGAATCACTTCTGTTTAATCAAAAGGAGTCCAGAGCTACATTTCAAATCACTAGAGAATTCTAAACTCATATCTAATCTCTCTCAGTGATTCTTTTATTTCTATTTTGAGCAGTGTGTGTGCTCTGTACACTATCTCCTGTGCTAAACTGGAGGATCTCTAAATCCTTATATAAAACTTCTATAACTCTCTTGTATCCCACTGTGGATAGTGGTAGAGGTCAAGTGCGACCTGGATAGCATATGTGCTATTGCTATTATATTTTCCCATGAAGAACTGTGGTAGAGGTCTTAGTACCTGGACAGTCTCTGTACTGTCGTTTACCCCAATCCAGGGTGTGGATCCAAATTTATATAAATTGTTTGAGATGACTAAGTCTCATCTTGAGACTGAACCTCTTGTTGTAAACTCCTGTGCTTATTTTATTTTTTTTTAAACTATTTATTATTCCGCTGCTAAGTAACTCTGATAGTTGAACTAACAAGTGTTTATACTTATTGTGAACTAGTAAGTTAGTCTCAAAAGCTAACTTAATCTTCAGATTAAGTTAACTGTGAAATAATCAATATTTGAGAGACTAATTGAGCAGTTAAAATCTTTATAAATTCACTACAGTTTAACTTGTTTTATAAATTGGAGGATTTTTAATAAGAATCTTTATAAAAGAAATTTTTAATTGGAACTCAATTCACCACCCCCCCCCCCCCTCTTGAGTATCCACTCCGACCAACAGTCCATAATCCAAATTCAAATATTGATAAATAGTTAATAATAGTATTTACTTAGTTCATTGTAACATTGAAATGTGTTATATATTATTCAATCATTATTTTTTATATCACAAAAATGGGGATAAATTTAGATAAATACAACATTTTATTTTAAAGTTCTTTAAAATTAATTTTATTTTCTTCCACAAAAAGGGAAAATTAAAATTTTAATTTAAGTTTTTAAATATTTTTACTCAGGGGGAGAAATTATTTAAAATTTTAAGATGTTATTTTGTGGATAAATTATAAACACAATTTTTTTTACTTTAAAATTTTAATCTTTTATGGGGGATTTTTTTATCTTTTCAAAATTCTAAACTATATGTAATTAATTTTTATGTTAATTTCACTGGTTATTTTATGGGTTTTGTGATCATCAAAAGGGGGGATATTGTGAAGTCATTTTTGTTTTTAACAATATATAATTTTATATGGGGGAGATTGTTGATAACAATACACTATCTCTTTATGAAGATTTTGATGCTCACAAATATCCTTATTTTTTATTCTAATATTTTTACATTGAGTATATTTTAGGAAATTAATATTATTTATTCCTCTATTTTGAGATAATATTAAAGCATTTAATTAACTTGTAATATTTGTAAAAGTGTTTGGAAATCGTTTTTAGCGTGTTCTAGAAACACTGTTCATGTTCTACATGTTTGGAAATTACTTGAGCGTGTTCTGGAAACACTGTTCATACCCTATGTTGAAGAGCATAGCATAAGGATCGAATCTGTCATTTACTTTACAGATTATGAGAAAAGTATGTTTAAGCAACCATATGTTATTAGAAGAGTATGGTTAAGCAACCATACATTATCAGAAAAGTATGAAAGAAGGAACCTTTCTTTTAGAAGGAACCTTACTTTTGGAAAGTACCTTACTTTTGGAAAGAACCTTACTTTTGGAAGAAAAACCCTACATTTGGAAGGAACCTTGCGTTTGGGAAATCAGAAATGTATGGAAGAATATCATTATGTGATTATGGAACATTAAGTTTGTTTCTTAAAAGTATGGTTCATCAACCTTACTTTTGTGAATAACCATACGTTTGAGAGTTGAAGAGAAAAGTATGGTTCATTAGCCTTAATTTTGTGAATGATCAACCTTACTTTTGGAAGCTGAGAAAATTATTGGTCATTAACCTTACGTTTGAGATCAACCTTGCATCGTGAACCTTACGTTCAGAGATTGTATGTTATGCAGTTTAACCCTGCGTTTGGCGTTGGATATTTAAATTACGACTTTAATAAAGCAATGGTATTTATGCAAATTTTTAGGCTGATTTCAAGAAAGATTAATAGACCAAATCTAAAACATGACTTTGACTAATTCAAATCCATTTATTTATGATTTGGAAGATTTTTTTAAGAGGATCTTTTCATACCGAATTTTCTGGGGAGTTATGACTGCTCTGTTATTCAAACTTTTGAATATTTGGATTCTAAAGGCTACTTTTTTGGATCTAAATTTTAAAAGGAGAATGATCATATTTATTCAATATATACCTGTATTATTTCTTATTATAGATATAGATGTGAATCATCAAAAATATATATCAATCTCTTGATCTTTTCACTGCTATAATTTATAGATACAATCAAGACTTATAGATCTACTGTTATGAAGAATGAAAAGGTTATATTTTATGATGAAGAAGAAACATGATTAAAGATTCATCGATTCTACATCAAATATATTTTGTGAATTGACTATTGATTAAAGTTTCAAATTATATTTCATGATCTACTACAACTGGATTGGCTCGGAACTACTTCTAACTAAAGAACATCTTTTCTGAAGACGATGATCATTCTATTATCAATTGTGTGTTGTTGCAATTGTCAATAACTACTAGAAATTATTTTGAAGAACAAATACTCTTTTACTTTGAGTAACCAGATTCTCATACTAAGCTGTGTATTTGGTTCTGTGTATGAACCCGAAGGCTCTGTTTAGCCTTAAACTTGTAAAGGTGTCAACTGCCTGCACTCAGTTGTGGAACAGTCTATTGATAAGATGACCAGATAGTGAAAATCACCAAGCTCGTGGGTAGAGCATTGGTGGAGTGGACTAGGGGCCTTCTGTTCCCCAAACCACTATACATCGTGTGTTATTTTCTATTTATTTTTCGCTTCTTAATCATTCTGATAAATTTGAAAGCACAGATCATGATCTTGTGAAGAAATTGTAAAATACACAATTCACCCCCCCCCCCTCTCTTGTGTATATTTGGTATAACCTGATCCAACAAGTTTGACTCCATAAATTTAGTTAACATCCACCATGACCTTGGTTTTTAATTGAAATCATTAGCTTGAATTTTGTTTTTTGACATAGTTTTTACATATTAGGTTTCAGATATTGCATGAATTAAATTCTCACTTGAGTACATTCTCCTCGTGTAGAGGGACTTAGGGTACGACTGCCTACCATCTTAGAGGTTTATACATTATCTAAAAAGTTGAATGGTTTTTTCTATCTATCGATATGGTATTAATCATGTGTTGATTATCAATATCATGTGTCTTTATGACTTTACATGGAAAGTCCATGTACCTTATGCATATGATGTATTCAGATATGTATGAATATGTATAGATTCTATTTTTGGATGAGTACCACAAACTTGTGAGTTCTATAAATGTTAAAGATTAATGTGGTTTGAACAAATTAATTTCATGGTTGGAATAGGGATTACAAAACTAAATCATTAGAATCATGCATACGCAAAAGGGAATAAAACATGAGAAGATAATTACTATATATAATATATTAATTATAAATTTAATATGCATAAGATGTGTATTAAATTTTTGATACTTTAAAAGGAAAAACACTCAAATACTATGTGTGAGATTACTTCCAAAGAGGCACATGTGAAGACCTAAATCATTCAACCAAGTAGGTTCTACCTTAGGAGGGTGTCCCTAAATTTCCTTGTGTAAGGAAATCAAGTGATAAATAACATTGGATCATCATTGGGTAGGTTATTCCCTAGTAGGGTGACCTTGGATTATATTTTTTTAGTATATTCCTAGAATTTTATTTGGGTTACACCTAGCTTGGAAACCCTTTGGAAGGATACCAGAGGAATAGAGTTGATTTTATCCATACAATGGATTTGGATAAAGATTTTTTTGATCAATTATCCAAGAGTCACAACTATTATAATTGGGATTATTTTCTACCTAAATAATTAATTGACATGAGGAATTCCCTGAAAGACTCTTTTTTGAGTAAAATATGAATCTTGAATCACTAATTGGGTTTGATGTATGGGGTTATCAATTTTAATTGAAGCATAATCATTTAAAGTCTTTAAAAGATAGATATCATACATGATATTCATTTGATAAAAATTTATATTGTACCTAAATGAATCATTATCATTATCAAACTAAACTTTGAAATTAATCCTTAAAATGAGAATTCAAAAGTAAGAAACTCTTAAGACTATTATCTTAAGATAATTTCTTTATAAATAGAAATATTATATGTTTTAAGATCAGTTCTTTCTAGAGTAACCAAGTGTTTGAGTTATTTAACAAGAATATCTAGATGCTTATGAAAAATGGAATTATTATTTTATGGTTTAAAGTAATTAAATACCAATTGACCTGATGAATTAAAATTACATATACTCAATATGATTGGGTATGTCAATAATACTCAATATGTTTTAATATGGTTGGAGAAACTAAATAATTCCTATAAGGATTATTCTGGTTAAGAAATTCATCCCATTTTCATTGATGGAAATATTCTAATAATATGAATGAGTTGAGGAAAATTGTACCCGATATTCTAAAAATGATGAGAATAAATGAACTAGGCATACGATTTATATGTTTTGGTACTATACATATTGTACATGGAGGTAAAATATCAAAACTATAAGATAAAAAGATGGAAAGTTTGATAATATTTATTCAAGAAGTTGGGTAAGGTTATTTGAAGTTGGTTTTATTAAGGAGTAATGATTCAATATGATGGGATTATCTCGAATACATTAAGGGGTTTGGTAACTTCATTAAATTTCTATGTTTGGTATTAATGTTATAGAAATTGATTCTTTGATTTTTAAGGGTATGTGATACCGAATGTATACTTTCAAAGTGTTGTAAATATAAAGGAGTAAAAAATAAAAGGAATAATTTAAAGAGATCACATTTTTCATTCAATTGATGAAGTAAACATTTGTTACATCAGAGTTGGGAATGTATAGATATTTATAAATCTTGGATGAATCTAAGTAAAGGGTGTGTATCTTCATCTCACTTCACTTTTATCATAAGAGGTGTTAACAAATAGATATTATGAACAACATTAGATGATTAATTTTTTATATTGGGTTAACA
Organism: Viscum album; assembly: GCA_963277665.1. NCBI lineage: Eukaryota > Viridiplantae > Streptophyta > Magnoliopsida > Santalales > Viscaceae > Viscum > Viscum album. The sequence continues at coordinate 1,382,225,685 of OY728127.1, forward strand.
ATTCATTTAATTATATAACATATTTTGAAAAGAATATATAGATAAATTATTTTATTCAGGATAATTTTTTTATGCAACTATTTGTTAAAATATGATGGAATGTGATTTCCACATATTAGTGGTGTGTTTTAATGAAAAAAACAATATTTTTTATTGAAAATAATATAAACACATAGAATTACTTATGATATATGGAAACAATATTTTATTTATAAGATATTCCTACAAAAAGAAAATAAATTTTATTTCCTAAAACAAAAAAGTATTTTTTGTTAAGTCTTACAAATTTATTACAAATAGAATATAAAGTCTAAGTGGATAGTGGTAGTATATTTGGACTTTTAGGAGTTCAAAGTTTACAAATAAAATATTGTTCCAATATAAGCTTGAGTGATTTTTCACTTGATATCATAAAGATTAAGGATGTGTGGAAGTATAAGAAATGTAAATGGTTACATTTAGTTACTATGATAAATTAAATATCACTATTAATTGAAGAATTATACTAGGATAAGATTATAGTTATTCTTCTCTTAATATCCTAAAGAATTTTAGGATATGTGATGCTAATGAAAAATGTACATAGTTAAATTTAGTTACTCAAAGAAGGTGAATGTCACTATTTCTTAAATGATTATGCTAGTGAAGTTAACTTGATATCCAAAAAGAGTTTAGGGTATAATGATAAGGAAAATTTTAAATGGATATGTATATTTACCATAATAAAGTGAAAGTCGATTTATCCTAAAAATTTTTAGGTTATATTGGATAAAAAATTTAATAGTTACATTTATTTTAAAGGAAAATTTTGGTGGAATAAATTTCAATGAGTGATCATGGTGAACATAGAAATGGGTCTAAGTTGATTAAAAAAATTCAACATAAAATTTGATGTTGTGAATTAAATAAGTTTGAATATATGTTTAAGAGTTGGACATTAGGTATGTGATTCCTAATTCTTTCTATTATTTAAACTAGCCTCATTAATGTTACTCAGTAAGAGATTGGTGGGAGTATTTTATAAAATGGTCACATATGGATGTGATAAGGATTATATATTGATTTAATGTTCAAAAAACCATTACTATAGCAACAACATGAGAGTCATGTATAATCTATAGATATTAAACACTTAAGAGATTTGTTGTAATGGTTGTAAACATATCATGTAATTATAATAAAGGAAATATCCATTTATCATTCATTCATGTGTGTTGTAATTTACTTTACATGAACAATATAATGATAAATATACCCTCAAAGTAAAAACTTTTAGTTTTCCAAAATTGATGATCATTACAAAGTATTATGGATTTTGGTGATATGTTAAGATTAACATGAATAGATTCTTGTTCACATTGAAAAAGGTTGTACATGGGATACGAAGAATGGATTCATGAGGTAATAAATAGAGACTTATTACTTGGAATGGATCTCTAAATTATATCTCAATAATTTCATACAACTATAGATATACTTATAGGTGTATACTTCTTATAAATCATTATTACCTAAGTTTGGTGAGATACTTAATATGAGAACCTTCATACTTTGATATCGTACTTACACAATTCAAAATATGAACTTATCTAATCAAGGGGTGGTTGGGTATGTTAATGATCATGTCATCAGTTGGTGTGAAACCAAGATGGGGTTTGTCCACTTATATGACAAGAAAGGATATTTGGGCATTGATTGAATGGAACTGAGGAAATTCGTGGCCATTCTTAGTTCAATCACATATGATGTGTTCAACTACATGGATGAGGGGCATGTGATGCACTCATCTATTAGATGAATTACATGTGATGTAGTTGTCAACTTGGTCAGTCTTTTTCAAAGAATCAAGAAAATTGGAGATGGTTATACTAGATTTTCATGTTCCGTGTCTAGTGGTCACTCGATGTTATAGACAAAGGGGTTTTATAGGTATAAATATGATGTATATGATAAATCTAGTGGTGGCATAAAGATATATGAGTATGTTTATTAAGATAACACTAGACCCCTTAGTAGCTTGGGTAGAATTAATGATTTTATAGAGGCCATACTTTGATTATATCTATGAAATATAGATTTTATATTTGTTTTCAACATTGTTAAGGCTCTTAGGGTCACTGTAACTTCCTGACTCGGCTCACCTATAAGATGGTGGTCGGACTGGTGGGTCACATGACCTCAAGCGCATCTCCTCTAATGTCAAAGGTTTCCAACTAGCATCAAGGACCTTTTTGTGTTTGAGGGGAGACTATGCCCTCATAGGTAATAGGTATTATCACAGAGTAAGTAAATAGAAACTAATAATAAATAGAAGAAGCATATAAATGAATAAACTGTAGCATAAGCCATATAAATAATCTAACTGAATATAATAATCAAGTGTGGAAGCTCACAAAACGATGTCATGCCATGATGTCTATCTAAAATAAAGTATGGTAAACAAGTATCAAGAATACTATCAACTCAAAGGAAATACACAAAGTAACAACTGCATCATGAGAAATAAATGATGGAAATTTAGGTTATAGCCACGGTTTGAAACTATGGTTATAAGTCCATAAACCATGGTTATAGGTTATATCCATGGTTCAATGGATCGTGGTAGGTATTGTCATGGATATAGGGCAAGACCAATATCCAAAATTTGAAACTGTGGAAGAACATTAATCCATGCAGGCCCTATTTCCACGGTTCAAAACTGTGGCTTTATGGCTTTAGCCATAGTTTAAAACCGTGGAAATAGGCCTACATCCATGGTTTAAATCCGTGGATATAGGCCATCCCATTTCATAAAAAAAACACCCCCCCCCCATGGACAGCCCCCTTACACCCCCCGGACTGCCCCTTGAACACACCCCCCCTACCCCTCGCTACACCCCCATTCCCCCCTAGACAGACCCCTTGCACCCCCTGGATAGCCCTCTTGCACCCCCACTAGACACCCCCCCCCCCTCTAGACACCCCCTAGACACCCTCCACAGACACCCCCCACTAGACACCCTCTACCCCCTAGACCTCCCCCATAGACACCCCCTAGACCCCCCCCCCCCCCCGGACAAACCCTGGACAACCCATCCTACCCCCTTCACCCTCCCCCTCCCTTTAGACCCCCTAGCACCACCACCCCCTCCCCCTGCACCCCCCCCCCCCCCCTGCCCTGGTAGGCCTTGGACACCCCCTTAATAGCCCCTCCTAGACACCCCACTTGCACCGTCCCCTACCCTGCAGACCACCCTGCACCCCACCCCACCCCTCGGGACAGCCCCTGGACACCCCCCCCTAGACAGCCCCTCCTAGACACCCCACCTACACCCTCCCCCTTGACCTGTAGACCCCCCTACACCCACAAACCCTCTGAGACACCCCATCACCCTCCCCCTACCCTACATACCCCCCCCCCAGCACCACCCCCTCCCCCTTGGGACAGCCCCTAGACAACCTCTCCTAGACACCCCACCTACACCCTACCCCTTTCCTGGTAGACCCCCCTGCACCCACAACCCCTCCTAGACACCCCCTCTTCCCTACAGACCCCCCCCCCCCACCATACACCACCCCCCCCCCCCTCCCTGCACCCCCCCTGGACAAGCCCTGGACACCCCCCTGGACAGCCCTGGCTAGACACCCCACCGGCACCCTCCCACCTTCCCTACAGACCCCCCTGCACCCCCCTCCCCCCCCCCCCCCGGACAGCCCTTGGATACCCCTTGGGCATCCCACTAGACAACCCCTCCTAGACACCCCACCTTCACCCTCCCCCATTCCCTTCAAACCCCCTACACCCCCCCCCCCCTACACACACACACACACACCCTGGATAGCCCCTGGACAAACCCTGGACACCCCCTGGATAACCCCTCTAACACACCCCACATGATTCGGCCTAAGATGGAATTTTGAAAGGAATACCTGTAAGCATAAAACACAAATTCATATATTTAATTACTGAAAGAGTAAGGTAATACAAGGAATTTCATACCCCCAATATTGTTCTTTGACTTGGGTTCTAAGTTATGAGTCAACTAGGTGTGCTTCAACATACCAATAAAATATTACAAATCTCAAGAGGCTCAAGAGGCATTAATATAAACCTTTAATGCATCATTATTAATGTTAAAGTTGATAGTTGGAGTCTGAGCCCATCCCAAAGGTATCTCTACAGAACATACTTCAATTTATCCAATACCACCGAGCCCATCTAAGGAAATTTTTCGAAAGGCCAAGTATTGCTCGAGGCATGGCTATACCATGAGTCCGTTATGATCTCACAAATAGGGGGAAAGTGTCATATGAGGTTGGCTTAGTCACAATGCCAACGTATCCATTTTGATGGGCCCTTTTGGAACCGGTGTCACTCATAAGTATTAGAAAGCCCGGGGGAGTCTCGGTCTAGCAAATCCAAAGACATCGCCCCCTAACGTGTAGTGGAAATAGTCAGGAATGGAGGGTCTAAGTGTGGCCCTTAATACAGGACCCACCTATTTTCCCCACACTGAACTAAATTAAATTTTTCACAACAGCAGATATGACATAATAATCATATGAAATTTCAACTTGAAAACTATTCAGATACACCCATGTATCACAAGGTATAAATTAAACATTGTAGTATAAAAAATTAACAAGTAAAGATAATGTATCAACATAAGTAGATAATGAAATTTTTAAATAAATAAATATTTCAACACAAATAATTACCAATGATCCAATAATTCAAAGTTTTTGTTCAATACAAACTAATTATTTAATTTAATTATAATATAAATGAGTTGTGCAACACCTGTAGTTAATTAAATTAAAAACCTGGCTAAGGGAAAAATATATCGACCATGTCAGCATGCCCAAAGTGGTTTCTGACCTTGTTGAAACAATTAAAAAAAATAAATTTAAGATAATTAAGGCTGCAACAATTAAGCGAAATAATTAAATTAATAAAATTGGGTTAAAATGCATAAAGACAGTAGGCACCGACTAACGACACAATGATGCATTTTTATAAACCGCTAAGAAACAGAGAGAAAGGGACTAGTCACCATACCATATAGTTTTATATGACTCTAAGATCCACGGTAGGCTTTTATTTGACCTAAAATGGAAGAAAATGGAAGATTTTAGAAAAACCCCAAAATAGGGTAAAATCTTTCCACGACGAACTGTGCACAGGATACTCAATGAAAACATACTATTCTATTGGTTGGAGTAGTTTACTCAAGAGGGGATGGGTGAATTTAGTAACTATAAAAATTTCTGTTAAAAGAATATTATTTTCAAAAGAAATGGTTTCCCCAAAAATAGATACAGCCCAGTTAATCAAGGTTATATTGTTATAAGATTTTGACTTTTTAAACAACTTCTTAGAAGATTGATTAATTCTCAGTAATCTTAATTTGTATTATTAATATTAATTTTGAAGTTATCCTACTAAGAAAAATCAGTTATAACTTCTTTCTAATACTAACTATCAAAGTGAAATTAGTGTTTTTTGGATTATGCAATAAAGCAGTAAAACAGAGAAGACTAAATTTAAATAGCACAGCAGATATAAAGCAAGTGGTTCAGTCTCAAGATGAGACCTAATCCACCCCACTTGGTGATCACCTGCCACTAAGCAGTTTATATAAATAAACTTTGATCCACACCCTGGATCGGGGTTAACAATAGTACACAGACTATCTAGGTCACACAGGGACCTCTTCCGCAGTTTTCGTGGGTAAAAAATAATAATAACCCGGACACACAGGGACCTCTTCCATAGTTTTTGTGGGTAAACTTAAGTATAAAGAGTTTGTTTTAAGGATTTATAAATCTTCCAGTTTAGCACAGGAGTCAGTGCGTGTATGGAATATACAGAGTACACACACTGCTCAAAAATTAAGTAAAAGAATCATTGAGAGATAGTATATATGAGTTTAGAATGCTCTAGTGATTTAAGGTGCATTTCTGGACTCATTTGATTAAACAAAAATGCTTCTGAGTCCATCTCTAGTTTTTGTCTTGAAAAACAGAGTTTCGCGATTCATCTTGCTTTCTTCATGAGTTTTGATAATGTGAAGATGTTCTCTGGATTCTAGTGTACTTCGTATATTCTTCAGCAGAGTCGGATTTCATGCATGTGGCAATGCTTTCTTTTGAAAATCATGCAATATGTTCTTCGTGGTCATGCTTATATGCTTGTTTTTAGTTCAGTATCGCATTGTATTTCTCTTGGGAACTCTTCACTCTTTATCTTCGAATGCATGAGTTTTAGCCGACAGGTTCCATGTGATTCCTACCTCATACCTCGTACTATGTCTACAAAGAAACATTAATTATGTCAGTGCATTAAAGGCATAAAATATGACCATTAAAAATTAAATTGAAAGGCAACAAAATAGTTTAAGAAATGGTGTCACAGTATGTTATGAAAAATGGTGTCTCCTTCACATGGTGTCTGAGTGTCATGGTGTCTGAGTGTCACGGTGTCTGAGTGTCACGGTGTCTGAGTGTCAAGGTGTCTGAGTGTCATGGTGTCTTGTTCACTGTGTCTTGTTCACGGTGTATGGCTTCATGGTGTCTGGATGCACGGTGTATAGCTTATGGTGTCTGGAATACGATGTCTGGCTTCACGGTGTCTGGCTTCATGGTATCTGGCTTCAAGGTGTCTGGATTACGGTGTCTGGATTCATGGTGTCTGGCTTCATGGTGTCTGGCTTACGGTGTCTCACTTACGGTGTCTCGCTTACGGTGTCTCGCTTACAGTGTCTGGCTTCACGGTGTCTGGCTTACGGTGCATGGCTTATGGTGTCTTGTACTTAGGCAAACAACTATATTCATACTAAAACAGTGATATGCATGAAATGGATTGATCTTAACCATTATAAAGCTTGAGAGAACTTGAAACATAAATACACATGATTGGATATAATTTATAGGATTTAACTAGGTTGAATAAGATTTGTGATCATTAATGAGATTTGTGATCATTAAAACATGATTAATACATGAGGAGTCCAACAATCTCCCCATTTTTTATGATCACAAATCATGTAAAATTAAAGTGTAAATTAGATTCAACTATAGAGAAAATAGCATATAGAAACGTATCCCCCTTTTGGTATTATCAAAAAGTTTAAAGAAGATAGGGTAAACAGTGCATATTCCATTAAGAGTAAATAGAGTTGAGTAAAAAATAAATGATAAATACAAAAAAAACAATGGAATCCCCATCAGAAAGGAGTAAGCACTCGTCTTCTTCATGGATTGTCCTTCTCTTTGCCTTTAGCAGCAGCATAAGAGGAAGAAATAGGGGCAGTGGTTGATGTAGAAGAAGGCAGAGACGTGGTAGATATAGAGGGTAAAGGGAGACCTTCAAAGACTGAGGGAGCCAAGGTAGGAGTAGTAGAATATCTAGGAAGTTGTTGATCAAGAATCACAGGCCTGGTCAGACTGAGATCTTGGCCAACAGACATGGTAGTTGAGGCTAAGGCAGAGGTGAAGGTAGGTGGCCTAGGTCTAAGAGGTGAAGCTGCTGGAGCAAAAAAATTTGTACTTTGGACATGAAGATATGGTCTCAGGAGTTTGATAAAGTCTTCAATAATTTCTCCACCATACTGCATGGCCTTTTCAAAGTCATCTTTGTTTTCCATAAACTTTTCCAACAATCAGGTAAACTCAGTTAGCCTTTGGACTTGGGTTTTGAAGGCTCGATTCATAGGAGGAATTCGCATATTCTCTACAAGGTATTTGAAGTGGTCGGTCATATCTCTCTTGTATAAAATTCGGTTGAAATAGAAATCCACTTTCTTAGAAATCTCCTGCTAGGCATCATTTGCAATCTTGGAGTGAATTTGTACAAGGTCAAGAACTCTATCACTATTATTGAAAACTTCAGAGAAAGAAGCCACATTAAAGCCACTAAAAGAATTCTGAAGCTCTTCTTTGACTATAGATCTGAGCAAAGTATTGTCCAAGGAAGGTGTAGAGGATTGACCAGAGGTATTAGAAGCTTTGACGGCTATGGTCAGAGATTTGAGCTGATTCAGTACCTTTTGAAGACAACCAGTGTACTCATTAGTGAGTTTATTAAGGTTCACCACAAGCTCTCTCATTTCCTTCAACATCTATTTGTGCCTTTCTGCAATCTTTTCATCGAAGGATGCTAGATAAGGGTGAATCTGAGACACAACATCTCAAGAGATTTGAGAAACAGTGGGTGCTAGAGGAGCAGTAGAAAGCTCTGATCTGGAATGAATCTCTTTCTGCATGTCTTCAACCATGCTTTTTAGGGTTGTGACTTAAGTACTGAGCAACTTATTTTTAACTCGTACTTCTTAAATCTCATGGAGCATATTAGGTTTTATTTTCCAAATGATCTTTTCCAATAATAGTGAGGCATATCTGTCACTTAAATTTGTCATAGGAAAAGGTTGGGAGTTCATAAGTTTCTCAACTCAAAATAAGAGAGTATCTCCAAATTCCTTCAGATCATCCTTACTAACAAAATACAACTTTTCAGGTAAAGTTTCAGGTGTAGGAATTGGTACAGGTTCAGGTTCAGGTTCCTTCTCAGGTGCAAAGTTTGTGAATGATTTCAACTGAAACAGGGAAGAAAGATCAAGCCTGGTTGTAGTAACCTGCTGAGACTCATTCAAATCATAAAAACTAGGAAATTTGTACTGAGTGTCCACAATACTTGACTCAGTTGGATATTAGGCTTCATCAGACTCAAGATTTGGGGTTTCCTCCCCCTCAATAGGTTCTTCCTTCTCAGGACAGAGAGTCTTAGGAGCTTGGTCTAAATCCACAGGCTCAGCTCTAAGTTCCTCATTCATTTCTTGTCTAGCCAGCTGAAAGGCCATCTCCATCCTCTCTTTAGCAGAGGGTATTATTTAAGGAATAGATTGTTCCATAGGGAGTTCTTCTAGATTCGCTTCTTACACAACAAGGAGTTCTTCTATATTTGCTTCTTGCACAATAGGTAGTTCTTCTACTATAGGCTCTTCCATGGCTTGCTTCTCAGATTTTTTCACCATTGATTCTTTTTCAGCCTCGGGTTGGATTTCCAGATTGACATCTTCACTAGGGGTAGGAACTTCTTCTTCAATAACAACATGAGGAAAAATAGTCCTTTCTTCCTCAAAAATAACTGCTTCCCTATGTGGTACTTCAACCTCTTCTTCCTCTTATTCGGAATACTCAACAAGTTCATCTAGTTCCAAACCAGGATCAAAAATTTCTTTCGGCCTTGATGGATAATCCACAGGAATAAACTTCTCATAAACCTTATCATTGTCTTCCATCCATTCCTTTTTCCAAGGATTCCAGTTTATCTTCATTCTCTTGATGATGGCTTTAGAGAGACAATATTCACAGTCTATAAGCACTTCTTCATTAGGTCTAACCACGCCTTTTTCAGCAGGCATGGATAATATCAGTCGAGAGTAGAACAGAGAAGTGGACTTGGATGTAACCGTGATCAACTCACATATATGGTGAATGATGTACTTGCACATATTGATCTTGTGTCCATTTTTCATAAGATGAATCAAAAACACATATTGATACTTTAACACAGAAAAATCACCTTTTCTTGGACTAGATAGATTTATAACAAACTTAAAGAGAAGTCTTGTTTCTCTATCTAGTTCAGCAACGATGGCCCTTCTCTTGGTGCCATTTCCGGTTAGGGTTTTCAGAGCATCTTCAAGATCAAAGAAATAAGTTTAAAGATGAGGTACTCCCTGATAATCCTCACATATACCTTAATGAGGTATCCTAAGGCATGCAGCCTATAACCTCGAAGAGAAAGAGCATCTTTTTCCATTAACCCAGCTCCTCACAACACAACTTTCACTAGAATCAAAAGAGAACTACACGTACTGGTAGAACTGAGCTACTAACCTACGATAGATGGGTATATTCTCCCTTGAGAACCACTCTAACCATCCTTGTTATTTTAAAACTTTCAAGACCAGAGATTTTCTAGATAGAATCCATTCGGGGAAAATTTCTTTCTCAGGTACAACACTACGATTTACCAGATTTTGATTTAAAGGTACTTTGAGTGTCAGCTTAGGTGTAATCTTCTTCTTCTTAGGGTTGCGCTTCTTATGAGTGGATGATGAAGGATGTTTCATTCTTAGCATCCACTAAAGGTTCGAGAGAGAGAGAGAGAGAGAGGGGGGGTTGCAAGGTTGAAAGGGTTCGAAATGAGAGAAATTCTGAGTGAATAACCGAGTGAAACTTTTTTGTTTTATCATTTAGGAATTTCAATCATCACAAAAATAAAAATTTGGTAAAGTAAAAGAGGTGAAATAATAATTACCGCGATACGGGTTTAAATAAAATCATAAAGAATTTTCACGGTGAGACCGTGAATGGTCGTTACGGTGAGATAGTGAGTGGTTTTCAGGGTGAGACACTGAGTGGTCGTCGCGGTGAGACAGTTAGTGAACTTTTCAATGCGCGTTACTATGAGACAGTAAATGTCAGACCATAAGTAAAAAGTACTAATGGTGAGACTGTAAACATAAGAGACAGTAACTGAGAAACCGTAATCATGAAATAGTAAAGTAAAACATATTAAAATGTTGAATAGTAAGAGAAGTAAGATATCTATTTGAGATTTATCATGCCAAGATCATGTATGATGTAGTCTATTCTCTCCGAATTTAATAGTTTAGTGAAAATATCAGCGAGTTGATATTCAGTACCAATGAATTCTAAGGTGATGTCACCTTTTTGATAACAATCTCTCAAAAAGTGATGTCTTACATCAATACGTTTTGTTTTAAAATGTAAAATAGGATTATTTTTTTTTGAGATGTTAATAGCACTTGTGTTGTCACAATTTATTGGTACATGTCTAAATTGATATCCATAATCTAGTAATGTGTGTTTCATCCACAAAATTTGGACACAACTGTCAGAAGATATGTATTCATCTTCTTCAGTAGATAATGCAACATAATTTTGTTTCTTACTACACCATGATACTAGTGACTTGCCTAAAAGGTGAGATGTTCCAGAGGTGCTCTTTATATCTAACTTACAGCCACCGAAGTCAACATCAGAATAACTAACTAGATCAAATGATTATCCTTTAGTATAGAACAGTCCTAGATTGGGTGTATGTTTGAGGTATTTTAAATTTCTCTTTACAACATTTAAATGAGATTCTTTAGGATTTTATTAAAAATGAGCACACATACACACACTAAACATAATGTATGGTCAGTTAGCAGTTAAGTAGAGTAAACTTCCAATCATTCCTCTATAAGTGGTTTGATCAACAGATTTTCCATCTTCATCAAAATCCAACTTATAGGTGGTACTCATGTAAGTATCACTACTTTTAGTGCTATCTAATCCAAGAAATTTTAGAAGATCTCTAGTGTATTTACTTTGAGTTAACACAGTTCCATCATTATTTTGAAATATTTTAAATCCAAGAAAGAATTTTAGTTCACCCATTAAACTCATTTCAAATTCGTTTTGCATAATTTTAGAGAAATAAATACATAATGAATTTTTTTAAGATCCAAAAATAATATCATCAACATAGATTTGAACAACTAAAACATCATTAGAAATTCGTTTTATAAAGAGGGTAGGATTAGCTATTCCTTTTGTAAAACTTTTGGAAATGAGAAAAGTACTCAATCTCTCATACTAAACTCTTGGAGATTGCTTTAAACCATATAAATCTTTTGATAGTTTGAAAATATGATTGGTAAAATGAGGATTTGTAAATCCAAGGGGTTTTTCAACAAAGACATCCACATTTATGTGCCCATTTAAGAATGCACTCTTAACATCCATTTGATATAGTTTGAAATTCAGATGTACAGCATAAGCAAATAGGATTCTGATGGATTCAAGTCTAGATACTGGAGCAAAGGTATCCTCATAGTCAATTCCTTATTCTTGACTATAGCCTTGTGCAACTAATCTAGCCTTGTTCCTAACTATATTTCCAGCTTCGTCTACCTTATTTCTAAACACCCATTTAGTGCCTATGATGAATGTGTCATTAGGTCTTTCAACAAGTTTCCAAAATTAGTTTCTTCCAAACTGATTAAGTTCTTCTTGCATATCCATCACCCAAAATTCATCATTGATGGAATCATCAATGTTTTTAGGTTCAAGTTGTGACAAAAAGGCTTGATGTTCAACCTGATTTCTAAGAGAATCTCTAATTTGTGTTACTTTCTCTAAGTCTCCTACAACATCATCTAAGGGATGGTTTTTAAGGGTTCTAAACTTTCTAGAAAAATAGGGACTAGTGATTTCAGGTTCATCAACAGATTCAAGTTAATTATGACTCGATTGTAGAGAATTTCCAGAATTGGAAGTTTTCACATATTCTTTCACAGAGGAATTTGAGGATTTTGAGTTGATGTTCAGATTTGATACATCATCCTCTAGATTTTCTAGGATGGTTCTAGGTTCATGTATATTTGTTTCATCAAACTTGATATGAACAGATTCTCCCACACATTTAGTTCTCTTATTGAATACTCTCTAATCTTTACTTAAAATTGAATAACCTAGGAAAATTCCTTCATCGCTTTTGGATGAAAATTTGTCAATATTATCCTTAGTGTTGAGAATAAATACATTGCAACCAAAAACTATAAAGTAATTAACCTTAGGCTTTCTATTGTTCCAGAGTTCATACAGGGTCTTTTTGAGAATTGGTCTATTCAAGACTCTATTGATTATGTAGCATGCTATATTAATAGCTTCAGCCCAAAAGTAAATAGGTAAGTCATATTCACTAAGCATTGTTCTAGAAATTTCATGCAGGGTTCTATTTATTCTTTCTATAAAACCATTCTACTGAGGTGTTTTAGGGGCAGAGAAATTGTGAATATAACCATTTTGTGAGAAAAAGGATTCAAACTCTTGATTTTCAAACTCATGGACATGATCACTTCTTAAAGATTTAATTTTAAGTCCACTAAGATTTTCTAAAGACTCGGAATACTTAGTAAAATAAGATCAGGCTTCACTTTTTTGAGCCATGAAGAAGTTCCGGGTATATCTAGAAATATCATCTACCAAAACATAAACATAGTGTTTTCCATTTAAACTAGAAACTCTAGATGGTCCAAACAAATCCATGTGAACCAATTCGAGAGGTTGCGAAGTAGAAACTTCTTTATTTGTTTTGAAAGATATTTTGTGTTGTTTTCCCTTTTGATAAGGATTACATACTTTATCATGTGGAAAATCAAGTTTGGTTAAGTCTTTAACTAGGACTTTTCTAGTTAGCTTTCTAAGGGAGTGAACATTACAGTGTCCTAGTATCCTATGCCAGAGCCAAGATTCTATATGAAATACACTTAAGCATGAAACATTTTGAGAAGCTAAGGATTATAAATTAATAAAATAAACGTTCTCATTCCTTGATGCAGAAAATACTAATTAGTATTTAGAATTAAAGACATTACAGGAATCATTTTCAAATTTAACATGATATCCATCATCACATAATTGTGAGATACTAAGCAGATTATATTTTAATCCATTAAAAAACAGTACTTTAGAAATTAAAATCGAATCAGAGTTACCAATCTGGCCTAAGCCAATGATTTTCCCTTTGGCATTGTCACCAAATGTGACATGTCCTCCATCTACTTTTATTATGTTCTTGGAGCATGAGTAGTCTCCTGTCATGTGCCTTGAATATCCAATGTCCAAGTACCATAGATTTTTGCAGGAGATCTTTAAGCATCTTTCCTATAACATGATCAAGAAAAGATAGATTTTGGTACCCATACTCGTTTGGGTCCAGTAACATTAGTAATAAGTGCTTTAGGAACCCATATTTGTCTCATAGGTTTCCTATAATCATTATGTAAAGTATTTGAAAAATAAACTGTATTTGGTCCACAAAAACTTGAAACAGTAGAATATGTATCATGACTTGATCTAGTTGAGTTATGTCTGGAAACGGGAACAAAATTATATGTCCTAGACTTGGAAACAAAATTCATTCTACCAAGGTTTCATTTACCAGGTTGATAACCAATTTCAGTATTGTATTTGGGGGAAAAAAATTTCCTAGAATTTTTGTAAGGGTATTTTTTCCAATAGTAATATTTTCTAAGTCACTTTTTAATTACTCATTAGACATTTTTAATTCATTTTTTTCTTTGATCAGTTGAGAATTTTTCTCCTTTTCAGTAGTAAGTTCAGATTTAACATTTACAGTGAGAGCATGCTATTTCTTCAATGATTTATATTTATCTTTTAATTCATTGCATGTTTCTTCAAGCATGTTGAAATATTCAAATATTTATTCATTAGTCATATTTTCAGAGTCACTTTCCTATTCAGAATAGTATGAGTTATGCATATAAGATTTCGGTGTTACCTCAGATGTGTTTGTCATAAAACACATGTTGGATTTGATAGCCTATTCATCATGTGATGTCTCTGAGTCGCTTGAACTATCCTCAGAGGCACTCTAGGTTTCTTTCATTGCCTTTTTGTAATTATTATCCTTGTCCTCATATTTCTTCTTATACTTGAGCTTTGGACATTCAACCTTTATATGTCCTTTGAACTTACATTCATATCATACAATTTCATCAGTTTTGTCACTTCTTTTCTAGTCTTTTTTCCAGTTTCCTTTTAGATCATACTTGACCTTGAAGTTAGGATTTCTGAAAAAGTTCTTATTTTTTTAGAATATTTTGAATCTTCTGGCCAGTTGAGCCATCTCCTCATCACTGTCAGGTGATGATTGTTCAGTGGTGGAACTTTCAACAGGAGCTTCCAGTTTCCCTTTGTCTTTGTGCTTTGAGAAGGCTGTCTTGAACGCTACAGATTTCCTCTTTGGTTCATCCTACTCTTCTTTGTTGACTTTCAACTCTTCCTCATACATCATCAGTTTCCCAATGAGTTATTTTAAAGGTATCTTGTTGATGTCTCATGATTCTCTAATTGAGACAGAGGTTCCCCTCCATCTGTCAGGTAGACATATAAGGATTCTCATGATCTGTTCTTTGGCAGTGAATTCTCTTCCAAGAGAAATCATTGTGTTGAAAATATCATTAAACCTAAGATACATGTCAGAAATAGGCTCATCAGGTTTCATTTTAAAATTATCATATTTTATAGTGTAATTATGATGTAAAGACCCGTAAAATTCAAGGAAATTTTTTTCTTAATTTTCTTTAGAATTTTACAAGAGCGCGGTTTCAGACGGCACCTGATTCCGAGGCCCAGAGTGCCCGGAATTAATTTCCGAAGTTTGGCTCGGGTACGTTCAGTGAACGAACGAGCGGGAATTCCTAACTTTTGATCCGGTGCTCGGAATTAAAATCTGAGGGCACCGATGAACTCTCAGCGCCGAAATTCGCTTAAAGAGACCTTTTCGGGAGTTGCGTTTGTTGCGGGTTGAAAGTTAGTTTTGGGGATTAAAAGATAAGTAAAATAAAATTATGTTTGAATTTTATTTTATTCGTGGTAGTTAGACTCTCTCATGGGAAGTTGTTGGTGGGGCCCACAACCACCCAACTTCCCATGTGTGGTTATGAGGGAGGTGGGGCCCACACGAGCCCCCACCTTTTCAAATTCCCTAACCCCTCTAAACCCTCTCTTAATTATGTGACTCTCCCCTACATTAATTATTGCCAACTTATCTCATCATTTAATTTTTGTCAACTCTAGATTTAATTAATGTAATGAATTCAACTTTTGAATTTTGAAAGGTTGGCAAAGTGAAAATAAAATAAGGTGTAGCTTATTTTATTTTGGGAGTTGCTGTGTTGTGTGGAGATTTGAGAGAGGAAGAGTTCTACACTTTGAAGAACTTCATCTTCCTCCTTGAAGAACGCGAAGAACACCGACACGTCGTTCTATCTTCTCTCCACGTCAAAGAAAGGGAGACACCGCTTCCTCCTCGGTTTTTCTTCATCGACTTGAGAAGTTTCGCCAACGACGTATCGCATCGGACGCATCCCTTCGTCAACGGATTTGACGAACGACGACCGCGACGCCCGACCTCCGCGACGTCGTCTTCCGCGGAACGTAGACAAATCTTCGAACCTTATACCCGAGGTAGGGGTTGTTGTTTTTCTTTTTGGTTTAACTATTTTATTCTTGATCGTGAATTTAGAAAGTCTAACGTGTGGCTTTGAATTATTTAAAGTCGCGTTATTATTTTAACGTGAGGGGGCCGGACCGCACGAACACGGCCGAACCCCCTCCATCGTTCTTGTTTATTCTTGCGGGTGGAAGCAAGTGGCGTGGTGCCGTCGCACCACGCGGATGATCGTGCAAATATTTTTTACGCGGCGCCGTCGCGCCACGCCGAGGAAGAATCTTCAAGAACGCGACGCCGTCGCGCCGCGTTGAAAGGAATCAAGGCACGGGAAGGGGCGCGGTGCCGTCGCACCGCGCCGGATGACGAACACCGCGGCCGGTTCCGGGTCGCGGCGGGACGAGGAGACCGCGGCCGGTTCCGGGCCGCGGCGGGAAGAGAAGACCGGCGGCCGGGCCGCCGGCGTCGGAAGCCGAAGGGGGGACCGGAATTTCCGGTCCCGTTGGAGAAAACCGGCCGGCCAGCTGGCCGGCCGGAAGGCATTAAACCGGGGGAATTAATTCCCCCGGCCAACACATAGAACCCCCCTCATTATGAGGTGGGCGGTTCTTTGAAGAGAGGGGGGCAGCCGGCCCCCTGGTTTGTTTCCAGCCGGCCCCCACGTGCGGGGGCCGTTTTGTTGCAAAGGCGCGGCACAAAGGCCGCGCCGCTTCCCAAATCAGCGGGGGCTTGCCCCCCGCGTGCCGACCACGTGCGGCGCCAGCCGCCAAGCCGCCGCGGCTCGCCGCGCCGCCGCGCCACCCCAGGGGGGGGGGGGGGGTCGGGCCGGGTCGGCCCAGACCCGGACCCCCCGTTTCGAACCAGAATCGGTTTTTGGGCCATATCTTGAGCCTCAGACCTCCGAATGACGAACCGTCTGCGGAAACGCGATCCTTGGATCAAGACGGTCGTTTCGGTATATCGCACTCAAGGTTTCGGTTTACTTTGAGTTCGGCCGGGTTGGTTCGTTCACGAAACCAACCGGGCCTTCGGAGCGGAAACGCTCATATCTTGAGCTACGGACGTCCGATTGACGTGCCGTCAGCTGTGTTGTGTCCCTCTTAGTGAGACGAATCTTTTGGCATACTCCGCCCGAGGTTTGGACGCAGGTGGAGTACGGTCGGGTTGGTTTTGCCTTAAAAACCAACCGGGCCCCGGAGACGAAAATGCCAATAACTCTCAGACCGGGCGTCCGATCGACGCG
Source organism: Viscum album (assembly GCA_963277665.1). Classification (NCBI taxonomy): domain Eukaryota; kingdom Viridiplantae; phylum Streptophyta; class Magnoliopsida; order Santalales; family Viscaceae; genus Viscum; species Viscum album. The sequence goes on from OY728127.1 coordinate 1,382,242,961, forward strand.
TCGTCTGTTACGTTGAGTTCCTGTTGACGATACAGAACTTTTGGATACATCAACCCTGGTCTTCGTGACAGTTGATGTATCAGCCTCTCGGCTCGTGGAGCGTACCCTCCGAACGAGCTTGCTTTGTGCGGGAACCCTAGTGCTGGCTGCGACTGTTACTGTGACTACTGCTGCTGCGACTGTTACTGTGACTACTACTGCTGCGACTGTTACTGTGACTACTACTGCTACGACTGCTACTGTGACTGCGACGACGACAGTACAGGGATCCTGTGTGGATTCGACGACGACGACTTCAGCACTCAGCGATCCTACGTGGATCAGTGCTACCGATCCTGTGTGGGTCCGATCCTGTGTGGGTCTCTGCGCTCAGCGGTCCTGTGTGAACCAGCGCCTACAGGTCCTGTGTGGGCCCGATCCTGTGTGGGTCTTTGCGGGGGTTAGTTACCTATCGATCCTTCGTGGGTCCGACGACTTAGATGGATCAGTGATCATCTTTATCGTCCTTGAAGAAGTATACCTGTGTGAGCTGAATCCTGTTGCTTTCCTGTGTGGATTGTGTTGTGCAATCCTGTGTGGATTATGTTTTTCTTTCCTATGTGGAATACGTATACTTTCCTGCGTGGACTGAGTTGTACTTGGGCTCGGAGGTTGGAGCGTATTTTAATTGATGACTTAGGTATATGTATGGGCATATACCTAAGCAGTGTCGGTTGTTACTTCGTGATTGTACTTTTCTTCGTGGTTTATCCTTTGTGGATTTGAGAGACCTTCAGGGGTCTCGGGGTCCCTACTGAGTAGCTTATACTCACCCCTGCACGGGCTTCGCCGGCACTACGTTGTGTTGGTTGCAGACGACGGACAGCGTTGACCTTAGCTGAGGCTTGTAGAGCGGGACGGTACCCGGAGGTGGACCACTGGGCGGGACGTGCACGGAGCGGACGGCGGGACCCGTGGAGCAGAGGAGCTATCTGTACCCACCCTTCAGGTGGGATTTCCAGTGGACAGCTCGGTGTAGCGGCTTTTACTTTTCAGTTGCTGTTTTCCCTTTCGAGTTGTACTTTACTTTTAGTTTGGGTTTGTATTCTGGCCCATTTACTTTTCCGCACTTTCAGTTGTACTCTGCTTTGTTTAGTGTTTACTTTCCGCTTGCTTACTCTGTGGTGTTTGTTACTTTTCAAAGGCAATGCCTTCCCTTTTTACTGGGATTTACGCCTTAGTGCTAGTCGCCAGCCCCTGGCCTATGGAAGGCGGGCTTGGGGTAGTCACGGCACGGACCCCGAGGGCGGGTCGTGACAAATTGGTATCAGAGGAGTTCGGTTCTACCGCGAACTCTGATCTTTTCTATGTGAAGCAATAATGTTTAGCGTATTGAGTGTGGTTATCAGTCCAGGGAGTCCAGTGTTGGTGCGGCGGCCGACGTATCCGTACACCAGGACCCTGACTTCTAATTTCCGACTTAATGCACGAAAACATTGATTGCGTGTGTGTTTCAAAGTTTTCTTTGTGATTACTTATATCAGCTCACCAGGTATACTGTTCTAACCGTGGCGCACCTGTTTCCTTTTCAGGATGGCCCCACGACGGCAGCCAGCTAGGGTTCCGAGAGTCGAGCGAGACGACAGCCCACCGAGCGACGAGGCCTCGGTACAGGGCCCTTTTCCAGTAGTGGCACCGGCGGTAGCTTTACCCGCCGAGCCCCCGATGCTTCCAGCAGCAGCCGCTGACGATGCACGTCGCCTCAGTGCACTGCATGAGTTTCAGCGCCAGCGACCACCCAGGTTTCGTGGGGAGACGGATCCCCAGGCAGCAGAGGACTGGCTGGAGGCAGTGGTTCGAGTGTTTAGGCTAGTGAGGACACCAGCAGACCTCATGGTGATCCTCACTGCGAGCCTACTACACGCAGCAGCAGGACGATGGTGGAGCCTGATGCTCCAGGTGCACGATGAGGCATCCCTACTTTTTACGGACTTTGAGAGCCTCTTCCGCTCAGAGTTCGTCCCAGCCACCCTTCGTGCGGTGCGTATCCAGGAGCTTCTACAGCTGCGGCAGGGCAGCATGACGGTCGCTCAGTACTCGGCGAGATTTACCGATCTCTCGCGCTACTCGACCGACATGGTACGGGACCCATTCTTCCGGGCCCGGACCTTCGAGCAGGGTTTGAGACACGAGATCAGGGCATCGCTGATCTCCCTCAGCATACCGACTCAGACAGGAGTACTGGAGCGGGCCCTTCTGATCGAGAGCTTCCTTGCTGAGTCTACACCAGCACAGCGACCCACCGCAGGGCGGCACGTGGCAGAGTCATCTGCAGCAGGCAGTCGACGGATGACTCAGGGGTCCAGACAGACCAGACCTTCGGGCAGACGTTCTCAGGGCACTGGCTCAGTAGTGCGGGGCACACAGCACGGAGCCAGTCTTTCGAGAGGCAGACAGTGCTACTCATGCGGCGGGCAGGGCCACATGGCTCGCGACTGCCCGACCCGCCGTGCCGAGGAGCAGCAGTCAGTTGATGGACCACCGAGGCAGAGGCAGAGGGTCGACCGTGGCGGTCCGCAGGGAGGAGGCGGACGAGGCAGAGGAGCTGGACGAGCAGCCGGTGGTGGGCGACGCTTTGAGGCTCTGCCACCACCACCACCAGGAGGTCCACCCCGACCACAGGGAGCTGGCGGGCAGCGACAGGCACAGCTCCAGGCAGCAGAGGCCTACGACCACGGCGCACCCGAGATGATTCGAGGTACTATCTGTGTCTATTCCACCCTTGCTGCAGTTCTTATAGACACAGGAGCGAGTCACTCTTTCATAGCCGCTTCCCTTGTTCGGAGCTCGGAGATTCTGACAGAGCCGTTGGCTCGATTCTTACGGCTAGAGACTCCTACGGGAGCAGACTCGACGATTACGCACTAGTGCCAGCAGTGTGAGCTTACTCTAGGAGGCGAGAGCTTCGGCTGGGATCTTCTTGTAGCAGCGTCGAGGCCTTACGACGTCATCTTGGGCATGGATTGGCTATCTACGGTCCATGCACAGATTGACTGTTTTAGGTGCAAGGTGCGATGTGTACGCACCGACGGGAGCAGGTTCACCTTCACCGGCGAGAAGGGAGCCTTTGCAGCACAGGATGGACTTCCGCGGAGGAGAGGACATCCCATCACTCATCAGTTGGCTAGCCTCATCCTTGGAGCAGTTGACGTGCGGAGTCCTGGTTTTCCTGCAGTGGTGGATCAGTTTGCGGATGTTTTTCCCGACGACGTCCCAGGGATACCTCCTCGCAGAGAGGTAGACTTTTATATTGACTTGTACCCCGGGACAGCCCCGATATCTACTCCAGCATATCGGATGGCCCCCGCCGAGCTTCGAGAGCTACGGGTACAGTTGGAGGACTTGCAGGGCAAGGGGTTCATCCGACCCAGTGTTTCACCCTGGGCTTCTCCGATATTGTTCGCCAAGAAGGCGGACGGGAGCTTGCGACTTTGTGTTGACTATCGTCGCCTGAACCAGGTGACAGTGAGGAACAAGTATCCGCTACCGAGGATTGATGACCTCTTTGATCAGCTCAAGGGAGCACGGTGGTTCTCGAAGATAGACCTCAGGTCAGGCTATCATCAGCTCAGAGTCAGAGACGAGGATGTGCAGAAGACAGCCTTCAGATGTCGGTATGGCCACTATGAGTTCTTGGTTATGCCTTTCGGTGTAACCAATGATCCAGCAGTGTTCATGGCTCTCATTAACAGGATCTTTCAGCCATACCTCGATCGGTTTGTCGTGGTCTTCATCGACGACATTCTGATTTACTCTACGACAGAGGAGGAGCACGCCTATCACTTGCGAGTTGTTCTTGACTCACTCCGAGAGCACCAGCTTTATGGTAAGCTCTCGAAGTTCCAGTTCTGGATACGTGAGGTCCACTTTTTGGGACATGTTATCTCTGAGGCGGGAGTTGCAGTGGATCCCGCGAAGATTGAGGCTGTGTTAGCTTGGGAGCCACCCAGGAGCGTGACTGAGGTTCGGAGTTTCTTGGGACTAGCTGGATACTATCGGAGATTCGTACCAGACTTCTCTAGAGTTGCGGCATCACTCACAGCTTTGACGAAGAAGGGGAAACCCTTCGTTTGGACAGACAGATGTCAGCAGAGCTTCCAGGAGCTGAGACAGAGATTGACTAGCGCACCTATCTTGAGGTTGCCTGAGGAGGGAGTAGGGTACGTAGTCTACTGCGATGCATCAGGGACCGGACTCGGATGTGTTCTGATGCAGGAGCAGGCAGTGATCGCCTATGGATCACGACAGTTGAGGCCGCATGAGCAGAACTACGCTACCCATGACCTGGAGTTATCATCAGTGGTCTTCGCTCTGAAGACATGGCGACATTATCTGATGGGCGAGCGCTTTACAGTCTTTTCCGATCATCAGAGTCTCAGGTATATCTTCTCGCAGAAGGACCTGAACCTGAGACAGCGGCGATGGCTCGAGTTCCTCCAGGACTATGACTTTGAGATAGTCTATACTCCTGGGAAGGGGAACGTAGTAGCCGATGCCCTCAGCAGGAGGACGGGCATACAGCTACTTGAGGAGGCGACGGAGCAGCTAGCCTCTTTGCAGATAACCTTCGTGGATAGAGATGGAGCAGCCTTTCTCCAGTCTCTCACAGTCACCCCTCCACTACTGCAGCGAGTCAGGGAGGCACAGCGTGGGGACGCTGACTGTGAGACACGGCGAGCACAGATATCCTCGGTACAGGCACCTGATGGTTTCTCCCTTGGAGCAGAGCACGACATCCTTTTCAGAGGACGTACCATGGTGCCAGTCGCATTGCGAGAGGAAGTACTGAGAGAGTTTCACACTTCTCCTTTAGCGGTACATCCTGGAGTGGCGAAGATGTACCAGGACCTCAGACGACAGCACTGGTGGCCGGGCATGAAGAAGGCAGTAGCAGAGTTCGTTTCTCGATGCCTTACCTGCCAGCAGGTGAAGGCAGAGCATCAGGTACCAGCAGGCTTGGTACAGCCCTTGGAGGTTCCGGAGTGGAAGTGGGACGGCATATCTATGGACTTCGTGACTGGACTTCCACGCACTTCCAGAGGTCACGACTCCATCTGGGTGATTGTTGACCGACTCACCAAGTCGGCACACTTCTTACCCATCAGAGAGCAGGGCTCAGTAGAGAGCTTGGGACGTCTCTACGTTCAGGAGATTGTGCGGCTCCACGGTGTACCATCATCTATCGTCTCTGATCGAGATGCCCGCTTTACTTCCCGACTTTGGAAGGGGTTACAGGAAGCGTTCGGGACACAGCTACGTCTGAGCACAGCCTTTCACCCTCAGACGGATGGTCAGACGGAGAGGACCATTCAGACTCTCGAGGACATGCTCCGCGCATGTGTCCTCGACTTTGGTCGTAGCTGGGAGGACCACCTACCCTTAGTGGAGTTCGCGTACAACAACAGCTACCACTCCACCATCGGGATGGCACCGTACGAGGCGTTGTACGGCCGACCATGTAGATCTCCTTTGTGCTGGACAGACCCTGGGGAGTCAGCACTGGTGGGACCGGAGATGGTCCAGGCCACGACAGAGAAGGTCCAGGTCATCCAGGAGCGGATGAGGACAGCTCAGAGCCGGCAGAAGTCATATGCTGACAGGAGGCGGAGGCCACTGGAGTTCGAGGATGGCGACCACGTCTTCTTGCGGGTCTCACCTCGACGTGGTATTCGGAGATTTGGCCGAGGCGGCAAGTTATCTCCGCCCTTCATCGGACCCTTCCAGATTCTCCGCGAGATTGGTGAGGTGGCTTATCGCCTGGCTCTACCACCTCAGTTGCACCGGGTGCACGACGTCTTCCACGTATCCCAGTTGAGGAGATACGTGCACGACCCGACACACATCATTGATCATGGGGAACTTGACGTTGACGATGGGGCGACTTTTACGGAGGTCCCGGTGGAGATAGAGGATCGACAGGAGCGGGTCCTGCGTGGGCGATCGATTCCTCTTGTGCGCATCAGATGGCAGCACGGGAATCTCCAGGAGAGCACATGGGAGCGGGAGGCTCAGATGGGTGCTCAGTACCCTCATTTGTTTCCCTAGTTTTTGATGTATCTTTACGGGGACGTAAAGCCCTGAGGTGGGAGTAATGTAAAGACCCGTAAAATTCAAGGAAAATTTTTTCTTAATTTTCTTTAGAATTTTACAAGAGCGCGGTTTCAGACGGCACCTGATTCCGAGGCCCAGAGTGCCCGGAATTAATTTCCGAAGTTTGGCTCGGGTACGTTCAGTGAACAAACGAGCGGGAATTCCTAACTTTTGATCCGGTGCTCGGAATTGAAATCCGAGGGCACCGATGAACTCGCAGCGCCGAAATTCGCTTAAAGAGACCTTTTCGGGAGTTGCGTTTGTTGCGGGTTGAATGTTGGTTTTGGGGATTAAAAGATAAGTAAAATAAAATTATGTTTGAATTTTATTTTATTCGTGGTAGTTAGACTCTCTCATGGGAAGTTGTTGGTGGGGCCCACAACCACCCAACTTCCCATGTGTGGTTATGAGGGAGGTGGGGCCCACACGAGCCCCCACCTTTTCAAATTCCCTAACCCCTCTAAACCCCCTCTTAATTATGTGACTCTCCCCTACATTAATTATTGCCAACTTATCTCATCATTTAATTTTTGTCAACTCTAGATTTAATTAATGTAATGAATTCAACTTTTGAATTTTGAAAGGTTGGAAAAGTGAAAATAAAATAAGGTGTAGCTTATTTTATTTTGGGAGTTGCTGTGTTGTGTGGAGATTTGAGAGAGGAAGAGTTCTACACTTTGAAGAACTTCATCTTCCTCCTTGAAGAACGCGAAGAACACCGACACGCCGTTCTATCTTCTCTCCACGTCAAAGAAAGGGAGACACCGCTTCCTCCTCGGTTTTTCTTCATCGACTTGAGAAGTTTCTCCAACGACGTATCGCATCGGACGCATCCCTTCGTCAACGGATTTGACGAACGACGACCGCGACGCCCGACCTCCGCGACGTCGTCTTCCGCGGAACGTAGACAAAACTTCGAACCTTATACTCGAGGTAGGGGTTGTTGTTTTTCTTTTTGGTTTAACTATTTTATTCTTGATCGTGAATTTAGCAAGTCTAACGTGTGGCTTTGAATTATTTAAAGTCGCGTTATTATTTTAACGTGAGGGGGCCGGACCGCACGAACACGGCCGAACCCCCTCCATCGTTCTTGTTTATTCTTGCGGGTGGAAGCAAGTGGCGTGGTGCCGTCGCACCACGCGGATGATCGTGCAAATATTTTTTACGCGGCGCCGTCGCGCCACGCCGAGGAAGAATCTTCAAGAACGCGACGCCGTCGCGCCGCGTTGAAAGGAATCAAGGCACGGGAAGGGCCGCGGTGTCTTCGCACCGCGCCGGATGACGAACACTGCGGCCGGTTCCGGGCCGCGGTGGGACGAGGAGACCGCGGCCGGTTCCGGGCCGCGGCGGGAAGAGAAGACCGGCGGCCGGGCCGCCGGCGTCGGAAGCCGAAGGGGGGACCGGAATTTCCGGTCCCGTTGGAGAAAACCGGCCGGCCAGCTGGCCGGCCGGAAGGCATTAAACCGGGGGAATTAATTCCCCCGGCCAACACACAAAACCCCCCTCATTATGAGGGGGGCGGTTCTTTGAAGAGAGGGGGGCAGCCGGCCCCCCGGTTTGTTTCCAGCCGGCCCCCACGTGCGGGGGCCGTTTTGTTGCAAAGGCGTGGCACAAAGGCCGCGCCGCTTCCCAAATCAGCGGGGGCTTGCCCCCCGCGTGCCGACCACGTGCGGCTCCAGCCGCCAAGCCGCCGCGGCTCTCCGCGCCGCCGCGCCGCCCCAGGGGGGGGGGGGGTCGGGCCGAGTCGGCCCGGACCCGGACCCCCCGTTTCGAACCAGAATCGGTTTTTGGGCCATATCTTGAGCCTCGGACCTCCGAATGACGAACCGTCTGCGGAAACGCGATCCTTGGATCGAGACGGTCGTTTCGGTATATCGCACTCAAGGTTTCGGTTTACTTTGAGTTCGGCCGGGTTGGTTCGTTCACGAAACCAACCGGGCCTTCGGAGCGGAAACGCTCATATCTTGAGCTACGGACGTCCGATTGACGTGCCGTCAGCTGTGTTGTGTCCCTCTTAGTGAGACGAATCTTTTGGCATACTCCGCCCAAGGTTTGGACGCAGGTGGAGTACGGTCGGGTTGGTTTTGCCTTAAAAACCAACCGGGCCCCGGAGACGAAAATGCCAATAACTCTCAGACCGGGCGTCCGATCGACGCGTCGTCTGTTACGTTGAGTTCCTGTTGACGATACAGAACTTTTGGATACATCAACCCTGGTCTTCGTGACAGTTGATGTATCAGCCTCTCGGCTCGTGGAGCGGACCCTCCGAACGAGCTTGCTTTGTGCGGGAACCCTAGTGCTGGTTGCGACTGTTACTGTGACTACTACTGCTGCGACTGTTACTGTGACTACTACTGCTGCGACTGTTACTGTGACTACTACTGCTACGACTGCTACTGTGACTGCGACGACGACAGTACAGGGATCCTGTGTGGATTCGACGACGACGACTTCAGCACTCAGCGATCCTACGTGGATCAGTGCTACCGATCCTGTGTGGGTCCGATCCTGTGTGGGTCTCTGCGCTCAGCGGTCCTGTGTGAACCAGCGCCTACAGGTCCTGTGTGGGCCCGATCCTGTGTGGGTCTTTGCGGGGGTTAGTTACCTATCGATCCTTCGTGGGTCCGACGACTTAGATGGATCAGTGATCATCTTTATCGTCCTTGAAGAAGTATACCTGTGTGAGCTGAATCCTGTTGCTTTCCTGTGTGGATTGTGTTGTGCAATCCTGTGTGGATTATGTTTTGCTTTCCTATGTGGAATACGTATACTTTCCTGCGTGGACTGAGTTGTACTTGGGCTCGGAGGTTGGAGCGTATTTTAATTGATGACTTAGGTATATGTATGGGCATATACCTAAGCAGTGTCGGTTGTTACTTCGTGATTGTACTTTTCTTCGTGGTTTATCCTTTGTGGATTTGAGAGACCTTCAGGGGTCTCGGGGTCCCTACTGAGTATCTTATACTCACCCCTGCACGGGCTTCGCCCGCACTACGTTGTGTTGGTTGCAGACGACGGACAGCGTTGACCTTAGCTGAGGCTTGTAGAGCGGGACGGTACCCGGAGGTGGACCACTGGGCGGGACGTGCACGGAGCGGACGGCGGGACCCGTGGAGCAGAGGAGCTATCTGTACCCACCCTTCAGGTGGGATTTCCAGTGGACAGCTCGGTGTAGCGGCTTTTACTTTTCAGTTGCTGTTTTCCCTTTCGAGTTGTACTTTACTTTTAGTTTGGGTTTGTATTCTGGCCCATTTACTTTTCCGCACTTTCAGTTGTACTCTGCTTTGTTTAGTGTTTACTTTCCGCTTGCTTACTCTGTGGTGTTTGTTACTTTTCAAAGGCAATGCCTTCCCTTTTTACTGGGATTTACGCCTTGGTGCTAGTCGCCATCCCCTGGCCTATGGAAGGCGGTCTTGGGGTAGTCACGGCACGGACCCCGAGGGCAGGTCGTGGCATATGAAGTATCATTTCCTTTACACTAGATGTGTCTTCATGTGAGACAGACAAGGTATCCCAAATTTCATGGGCAGTTTTACAAGCAGAAATCCTATTAAATTATTCATCTCCTAAGGAACAGTACAAAGCATTCATGGCTTTGCAATTTTTATTTTAAAAAATTTTGGTAGGTTCATCCCATGTAATTCTATTAGTCATAGGAAGTTTGTATTCATCTATAATGGATGACCAGATTTCAAATCTCATACTCTCTAGATGCATTTTCATTTTAATTTTCCATTGAGCATAGTTGGTTCCATTAAAGAACGGTGGTCTTTTGATTGCAGAACCTTCAAATCTATTGTCCATACTAACGAATTACTTTAAAAGATCTAGAAATTTAAAATTAATAGAAATTTAGAGATCTTTAAAGTACAACTACAATCACAGTTGAGTAAGATTACACAGAGTCCTAACAAAGCAACCACTGATACCAAATGTTGGTCGGAGTAGTTTACTCAATAGGGGAGGGGTGAATTGAGTAACTATAAAAATTTATGTTAAAATAATATTATTTTCAAAAGAAATGGTTTCCCCAAAAATAGATACAGGCTAGTTAATCAAGGTTATACTATTATAAGAGTTTGACTTTTTAAACAACTTCTTAGAAGATTGATTAATTATCAGTAATCTTAATTTGTATTATTAATATTACTTTTGAATTTATCCTACTAAGACAAATCAGTTATAACTTCTTTCCAAGACTAACTATCAAAGTGAAATTAGTGTTTTCTAGATTATGCAATAAAGCAGTAAAACAAAGAAGACTAAATTTAAACAGCACAGTGGATATGAAACAAGTGGTTCAATCTCAAGTTGAGACCTAATCCACTCCACTTGGTGATCACCTGCCACCAAGCAGTTTATATAAATAAACTTTGATCCACACCCTGGATCGGGATTAACAACAGTACACAGACTGTCCAGGTCACACAGGGACCTCTTCCACAGTTTTTGTGGGTAAAAATAATAATAACCAGACCACATAGGGACCTCTTCCAAAGTTTTCATGGGTAAACAGAAGTATAAGGAGTTTGGTGTAAGGATTTATAAATCCTCCAGTTTAGCATAGGATTCATTGTGTGTATGGAATATACAGATTACACACACTAATCAAAAAGTAAGTAAAAGAATCACTGAGAGAGAGTAGATATGAGTTTAGAATGCTCTAGTGATTTAAAGTGCAGCTCTGGACTCCTTTGATTAAACAGAAGTTCTTCTGAGTCCTTCTCTAGTTTTTGTCTTGAAAAACAGAGTGTCGCGATTCATCTTGAGTTCTTCACGAGTTTTGATAATGTGAAGATGTTCTCTGGATTCCAGTGTACTTCGTACGTTCTTCAGCAGAGTCAGATTGCATGCATGTGACAATGCTTTCTTTTGAAAATCATGAAATATGTTCTTCATGGTCGTGCTCATAGGATTTTTTTTATTTCAGTATCGCGTTGTATTGCTCTTGGTCTCTCTTCACTCTTTATTTTCAAATGCATGAGTTTTAGCTGACAGGTTCCATGTGCTTCATACCTCGTACCTCGTACTATGTCTATAAAGAAACATTAATTATTTTAGTGCATTAAAGGCATCAAATATGACTGTTAAAAATTAAATTTAAAGATGACAAAATAGTTTAAGAAATGGTTTCATAGTATTTTATGAAAAACGGTGACTCCTTCACACGGTGTCTGAGTGTCACGATGTCTAAGTGTCACGATGTCTTGTTCACGGTGTCTGGCTTCACGGTGTCTAGCTTCACGGTGTTTGGCTTACAGTGTCTGGCTTACGGTGTCTAGATTTATGGTGTCTAGCTTCACGGTGTCTAGCTTCAAGGTGTCTAGCTTACGGTGTCTGGATTCACAGTGTCTGGTTTCACGGTGTCTAGCTTCACGGTGTCTGGCTTACGGTGTCTGGCTTACGGTGTCTGGCTTACGGTGTCTGGCTTATGGTGTCTGGCTTCACGGTGTCTGGATTACGGTGTCTGGATTATGGTGTCTTGTACTTAGGCAAACAACGGTATTCAGACTCAAATAGTGATATGTATGAAATGGATTGAGCTTAACAATTATAAAGCATGAGATAACTTGAAACATAAATACACATGATTGGATATAATTTATAGGAGTTAACTAGGTTGAATAATATTTGTGATCATTAATGATATTTGTGATCATTAAAACATGATTAATACATGAGGAGTCCAACATATTCCAATTGCGTAAGGTTATCCTTTCCCTAAGGTTTACTGAGAACCTGATGGTGAAGAAAATGGATGATGGATGGATGAGAAGCGGTCTTCCAAAGGGGCTGGAAGGTGGTGTGCCACCTAGGGGAGAGGGGGAGTGCGAAGTAAGGGAGAGGAGGAGATGAAGAGAGGAAAAAAAAAGAAAGAAGGAAAAGGAAGAAAAAGAAAATAAAAAATAATAAAAAATAAAAGAAAAAGAAAATGGAAAATAAAAATAAAAATAAAATAGAATAAAATAATGGAAAATAAAATGATAAAAATAAATAAAATGGAAATCTCCTATTTTAATTACTTTTATTTTTCCCATAACCCCCTTTCTATTTAATTTCAAAATTTCCTTTTATCCCTTCTTGAATTATTTTAAATCTTCTTTAAATCTCTTATTATTATTTTTCAATCCTTAATTAATTATTTTAAACATGAACATTAGACTAAATCGTGACATAAATTTTTTAATAAAATGTCTGCAGTTATTTAAATTAATTAGAAAGCTGCCTGAGACCTGCAGTTAGGTACACAGACGCGCGCCCCAGGTCGCTTAAAGAATTAGACAGCAATAATTAAAAACGGTTCATACCTGATTAAGTTCGGGACATTACAACCTCCCCTCCTTAACACAACTCATCTCCAAGTTTCCCTTCTGAGGGTAGTGGAACATCGCCAGAGAGAATTTTTGGCCACTGCGCACATACATCTGCCTATCACTCCCAGGTCTCATCCTGAATGCATCCATGTTTCCATAACACCTAGACCAGAGGGACTGACTTTCCTCGGGGTACTTTTGTGTTATGGTTGATGATACGGATCATATGCTCTGCAAATTATGCATCAATATCAAGCTCAATGTCATCATGGTCAAAAGAATGAGACGGTTCTGGATGATATTGTTAGATATGAGATACATGGAAAATGTCGTGCATGGAATGGTACCTCTGAGATAGTAGTAACTGATAGGCTACGGGCCCAACTCTCTCCACCATCTCGAATGGCTCGACGTATCTCAGTGATAACTTCCCCTGTCTCCCGATCTGCCTATGACCCAACCTTGGAGAAACCCATAGAAAGACTTGATGTCCCACCTCGAACTCTAGAGGTTTACGGCAACGATTGGTATAAGACTTCTATCTGGAATGAGCTGCAGTCATATGCTTTTGAATCAGCTGAACTTTCTCAAAAGTCTCTGGAATGAGGTGAGGACCCAACAAAGCCGTCTCGCCTACTTCGAGCCATCATAAAGGTGAACGACATGGTCTGCCATAGAGGGCCTCATACAGATCCATTTTAATTATCGCATGGAAGCTTTTATTATAGGTAAACTCACCAAGAGGTATATGATTCTCCCAAGAACCTCTAAAATCAAGGATATAGGCCCTTAACATATCCTCTAAGACTAGTATAGTTATCTCGGACTTCCCATCAATCTGAGGGTGATATGCAGTACTCAGAAGTACATGTGAACCCAGTTCCTTTTACAACCCTTTCTAGAAATGTGAAGTAAAGTTGGCATCCTTGTCCAAGACAATAGAATGAGGTACACCATGAAGTCGCAAAATATCCTGGATATACATCCTTCCCAAATCATCAATCGTAAATGTCTCTCGGATAGGCTAGAAGTGTGCAACATTGGTCAAACTATCTACAACCAGCCATATTTCATCACTTCCTTGAGGAAATCTTGGAAAGCCTATAAAGAAATCCATGGTGATGTCATTACATTTCTATTTAGGAATGGATAGAGGTTGTAGGAGTCCAGCAGGTCGCCAGTGCTCTACCTTTACCTGTTGGCAGGTGGAGCACAGAGTGATGAAATATGCTATATGTTCTTTCATACCAGGCCACCAATACTATTGACACATATCTCTTACATCTTGGTCTTTCCAAGATGAACTACCCAAACGAAGGTGTGATATTCCCTCATCATCTCTTCTCGTATACCTGAAGGTACCCATACATGGCCACAGTAAAGGAGAGTTTCACTGCCATCAACAACCCAACTAGGAGGTGGGTTCTCTCCTGTAACGCTTTCCATCAAAAGGATCCCCTCAGGATCAGTCAATTGTTTCCTACAGACTTGTTCTAGAAGAGATAACATCACTATATGAGTGTCTAGAACTGGTTTCCCAATCTTCTCTTGAACCTCCATATGCATATCTAAAAACAAGGTCATCATCTGCCACTCATTGTTGGCTACCTGAACAGCTTGTTTCTGTGTCTTACAGCTCAAAGAATCCTCCATGGAATTACCCTTACCAGGGGTATAATCAAGCTCAAAGTCGAACGACTGCAAGTATTCGACCCACCTGTGTTGCCTTAAGTTCAAGTATCATTGAGTGGAGATATATTTTAAGCTTTTATGATCTGTGTAAACAAAAAATATCTCACCCAACAAATAGTGTCTCCAACAACGTAGAGCCTGAACCACAGCTTCCAACTCAAGTTCATGTGTAGGATAGTTCTACTCATGAGGTATCAGTTGGAGGGATCCATAATCCACGACTCTATCACCCTGCATCAAAATTGCACCCATTCCAATTCCTGAAGCATCACAATAAACAATATAGATCTTACTAGGCTCAGAAATAACTAGGATCAGGGCTGAGGTTAGTCTTCCTTTCAATTCCTGAAAATACTTTTCACAAGATTCTGACCAGATGAACTGCACACCTTTCTTAGTTAGGGTCGTAAGAGGTGCTGCTAAGTGGGAGAAATCTTGGTTGAAATGTTTATAATATCCAGCAAGACCCAAGAAACTACGAATGTCGAAGACACTCTTGGGATTCTCCCATGAAACCACAGTGCTCACCTTTTTGGGTCAAATGATACCCATGCTTTAGATATAATATGAACCAATAAGTGTACCTTATCAATAAAAAAGTGGCATTTTCTGAGCTTAGCGTATAGCTGGTGCTCTATCAGTGTACTCAGCATGATCTCAAGATGGGTTTCAAGGTCATTCCTGGAACGCGAATACACTAAGATGTCATCCACAAAGACTGCCACAAATGAATCAAGATACAAATGAAAAACTTGGATCATCATATCTATGAAGACTATCGGCGCATTTGTTAGGATGAATGGAATAACCAAATACTCATACAAGCCGTACCTACTTCGGAATGTTGTACGTGGTATTTCAGATGGTCGCACATGCACCTGGTGGTATCCCGACCTTATATCAACCTTGGAGAAAACAGTTGCTCCCTGGAGCTGGTCAAAGAGATCATCTATACAAGCCAATGGATATCGATTATTTACTACGATCAGTTTGAGTCGACGATAATCCCTACATAACCTGAGGGTGTCATCTTCCTTCTTGGAAAAAAGGATAGGTGAACCCCCCGGCGATGTGCTAGGTCTGATGAAACCCTTAGCCTCAAGGTCTTCAAGCTAAATTTTTAGTTCTTGTAGCTCTGTTGGTGTCATACTATGAGGAGGAATAGACACTAGTGTCGCACCAGGCATGATCTCAATAGTGAACTCCACATCTCTTATAGGATGTGAGCTAAAGAAATTGTCAGGGAAGACGTCCCTAAAAAGATCCACCACTGGAGGGAATTCAACTAGCTGTGTTCCCCGATCACTCATGAAGAAACTTGCTAACTGAGTTGTCACTCTACCCAACCCTACATATTTAGGCTCAGCTCGGTCTACCTGTATATCCCATTCTCCTTTGTGAATATAACGACCCATACTTTACATACATTGTTAGTACTTCAAAATTTAAGTACACTTATTACAACATATAACAAAACCATTAAAGGAACGTATAGGTATAGTGTCTTTAGAAACTGGGAAACATAAACAACGGGTTCATAAAGCGTCTACACTGTCTCCCATTTATTTCATCATATCTATAGTCCCTTTTGGAATATCTTACTTAATAACCTTCTTCCTGACTTGGGGTAAGAAAACATACAAAAGGGTGAGCTCAAATGCTCAGTAAGGGTAAACAAAATAAATATCAATCACATCATATTCATAAGAACATAAAATTTTGGAAATCTTACCCTGCAAAAGAGATCATAATTTCATAACATGGGATAAATCATGGTAGTGAAATGTAATCACAATAATCATAACTTAAAACATGAAACTTTGTGGAATAAACATATAATCATAGAGAATCATTTATTATTAGTCAAGACTCATTTCCAAGACTATCTTAGTGGACAAAGTCCATTTCTGAACCGAGTTCATTCCCGTTTCAGTCCTATTTCACTGAACCGGTTTAACCTGCCGTTCCAGCCATGTCTATCTCATGAGATATAAAATCTTTACCCAA
Organism: Viscum album; assembly: GCA_963277665.1. Lineage (NCBI taxonomy): Eukaryota > Viridiplantae > Streptophyta > Magnoliopsida > Santalales > Viscaceae > Viscum > Viscum album. The sequence goes on from OY728127.1 coordinate 1,382,259,103, forward strand.
TACATTGGAGGGAGATATAGGTCCCACCCATATCATAATGAAACCATTCTTATGTGTCCCACAAAAATCATAAATCATACATCATTGCATAACCCATGTAATAATAATGGGATTCTTAAACATCATGACATCATAAAAAAATTCATATAAGATAAAGGAATTCATAAAAATAATTTCATCACAACATAATCAAATAAATGTAATAATAGGGATAGAAACATAACCCTATATTATCTTATATGGAAAATAATTTTGATAAAACACTTGAACTCAATTCTTGAGGAAAATAGCATTTCTACTTTAAAAAAACAATTTTCCTTTCTTAACATGTCATACAATTCTAAACTAAAAGAAGTTGATTAAAAATAAACTTGAAAACTTGTAAATTAATCTTCTTGGAAATAATGTTTTAAAAATCCATTCATTCCGTATAAGTTAAAAAAACATTCTTCTCGTACTTTTGTCGGAAAAGTCAAAAAGTACCTCGTACGAAAAACGTCAAAATATTCCTTTCATATATTTTAATAAAAACTCACCTAAGGGTAATATTGGATTTAAAAAATTGTAGGTGGATGGAAATAATATTAAATATTGAGGAAACATGGATGTGGATGATAAAATACACCCCAGTAAATTCCAAAGTATAACCAATCTCGGATAAAAATGAGATTGTGATATTTCCCTTAACTTAGGTCTGATTTGCTTCGTAAGTGTCTGAACCTCCTGTATAATGATTTAAATAATATCATTAACTTATTCCATAATCATACTCATTGTTATGATATCATATATGGTCATATTATTAGCTTATTATTAGTAATATTTCATTGCTACTTGTTATTCAGGTGTTTATTACTTTTTGTTCTTATGCGTGTTTTGTCGAATAAATTCTTATTATTTTTTTTAGGTTATAGATAACTCATTTACAGAATGTTATTAGTTTAATATATATCATATTTATTCACTCAATTCATTTATGTAATCATTATGCAATGAAAATAATGTAGAACGAGTCGCATCACATCGTGGAGACGGTATTCCGTACGTACGCACGAGCGATGATATCGTTCTCATGATCATGTAATTGGATTGGAGTGTATGTATACTATTTCATAATCAATATAACTTTATAATAATCATATATATTCATTCTTTACACCATTATACCCATCCAAGTAAGGTGGTGGTGGAAAATAGATTACACCACGGCATGGAGACGGTATTTCGTACGTACGCACGCGTAATGATTTAGTTTTCCGTAGGATGGATAGATGGTGAAATAGGGTTGTTTCATACATATAATAACATATAAGTATATTAGTGATACTGATGTTATTAATTCACAATGAAACAACTAAAGAAGAAAAAGTGGAAGAATAAATAAAGTTGAAAGAATCGGTAACGGACATTACCTCTTCTTTGAAGCGCTTCTTTGAGACCTCCTTTTAGGGCGCTAAAATTGATATTTGAAGAGGACCAGGACCTCTAGTATGTTTCTATGGAAGAGGATAGGAGAAATTGTCAGGTTTTTTCCGAGCTTCAAGGCTCAAAGTGGTGTGAGGAAGAGAGGGAGGAGGTGCCCTTTTATAAGGGAGGAGAGGGGCACCTTTGGAAAAACTAAAAATATTATTTTATTATAAAGCCATATTAGGTTTTAAATAGCTCCAAATTGATTTATTTAGAATCTAAGGTGGGGATGGGTCTAAATCCTCTCATCCAATATAATTTTGACAAGTTTAGTTTACTATTTTAACCTTATCATTTAGATTTCACTTTAAGTTAGATAATTTTACTTTTACCGTGTCTTTTTGTGTTCTTACACTATAATGTTAATAAACTTACTATAACAAGACAAAAGAACCCCAAGTTTTTTATTATTAACATATATAACCTTATATAAGTCATTTGGCCGAACCTTAGATTTTTAGGAATAAAATAACAATTAATAATATAATATTTTTTTTAAAAACTATTTTTTTTCAATTTTGACACTATTTAGTAATTTATTTTTGTGAAAATCATAACAGAATTATTAGTTCTAAAAAAGTTAATTAAATCAATAATAACATGTCATATTAACCTATAAAATTAGTGTAATTCATAAAAAGTCTCAAATTACATTTATTTGGGTATTTATAACATCAATTATGTCAATATTTCATTAATAAGATAATTACTGCATCATCTTTGTGTCATAAATAAATTAAATCATTTAATGTCTAAAAATTACAAATAAAATACCATTATGTAGGAAATCTTTTTATATTTCTAATTAATATTTATAGTCGAATTTATATTATTTATGACCCTATATTAAAAATTATTTACTTATTAAACTTTGATTTTAACTATTTTAACCCTTCTTTAAATAAATTAATAATAAATGTCCTAATCTAATCCAAGTGGGCCTAAATGGTCATATTTTATTCCTAATGTTTTTTTGGTCGAATTACACTTATCCAATAGAATTAGTACATGTTTTAGGGTAATAATAATATCATTTGTACCCTTAATTACCCTATTTACTTTTAACCGTGGTAAATAAAAGTAAAAAGTTATTATTCACCAAAAATTAATTTATCTCATTGAACCAAATTTTACTTACTGAAATCAACCGTGTCTCTCGGATTTTTAAAATCCCACTCATAGAAGTGGTAAAATTAAGTTTTATGTAAATTTGCAAATTCTCCTAGGAGGTGGGTAAAAGACGGTGAAAAGTTCAATAAAATTTTTATATATATAAAATTATTATAAAATTACTCCAATGAATTACATTGAACTTATATAGGTATTATGTATCAATTTTGACCTAAAATAAATTTAAATAAAATAAATAATTATTTAAATAAATAGTCGGTTTTTTAAATAGTAACCCAGTGTTTTCACTCTTCATCAAAAATTGAAAGTTTCTAGAAAAATACCAAAATTTCACCCTAGGATAATTTCAATATTCTGAATCCAAAAATGAAATCCATTTTGAAAAATAAAATTTAAAAAATTTCAAAAAGTGGTTATTACTATTCATAACGGCTAGTTTTAATAGCATATCGTTGTTTAGTGAAACTCGGTATTGCGCACGACGCAAGCTATCAAGGAAGATCGTGATTGCATGTAAAGCAAGCCAAGCTAGTGTTGTGTGTAGTGAAATATTCCTTTGATGATTTATATAAAAACAAAATATTTCTTATAAAATTCTCGGGTGTTACATTCTACCCCCCTTAAAATGAATTTCGCCCTCGAAATTCGTCACTTGTAACAAACAGATGAGGATACCTCTCCCTCATCATATCCTCAAGCTCCCATGTAGCTTCTTCTAATTGGTGGTTCCTCCATAAAACTTTCACCAAGCAAGTGGTCTTGTTCCGTAAGACTTTTTCACTACGATCGAGAATCTCTATCGGCTGTTCTTGATAAGAAATATCTTGTTCCAGCGGTACAACTTATGAGCTGAGTACATGTGAAGGATCAGGTATGTACTTTCTCGGGAGAGATACATGGAACACATCATGAACTTGAGAGAGATTCGGTGGAAGCGCCAATCGGTAAGTTACCTTCCCAACACGATCCAATATTTCAAAAGGACTGATATACCTAGGGATCAGCTTTCCCTTCTTTCCAAATCTCATTACTCTCTTCCAAGGAGATATTCATAAGAACACTTTATCACTCACTTAAAACTCTAAGTCTTTTCTTCAGTTTTTGGCATAACTTTTTTGTCGACTCTGAGCTTCTCTTATGTGTTGTTGAATAGATCGGACCTTTTCTTCCATCTCATCAACAAGATCAGGTCCTAATAGCTTTATTTCCCCAACTTCATCTGAGCAAGTTGGAGTCCTACATTTCTTTCCATAAAGAGCTTCATAAGGATCCATCTAAATACTGGAGTGAAAGATATTTATAAAATTCCACCAAAGGTAGGTTTTGATCCCAACCACCTTTGAAATCCATAGAGAAATCTCTCAACATATCTTCTAGAGTTTGAATTGTCCTCTCATACTGACCGTCTGTCTGAGGATGATAAGCAGTGCTGAAACTCAACTTTGTATCCATAGTATGATGAAGACTTCGCCATAACTTTGAGGTAAACCTCGGATCCCAATCAGATATAATAGAAAGTGTTACTCTATGCAATCTTACCACTTCCTTTACATATATCCTGGAAAGCTGATCCAGAGAGAAATCCTCTCTAATAGCAATGAAGTGTGCAGACTTTGTAAGACAATAAATTATGACCCAGATAGCATTATTGATTTTGGATGTTTTAGGAAGTCCTGTGACAAAGTCCATAGTGATGTTTTCCCATTTTCATTCGGTTATGGGTAATGGTTGTAACATCCCCTTATACTTCTGTCTCTCAGCTTTAACTTGCTGACAAACCAAGCATCGAGAGACATATTCAGCAACATCTCTTTTCATGCCATCCCACCAGAAGTACTCTTCCAGGTCCCTATACATCTTTGTGCTTCCAGGATGAATAGAGAATGAAGAACTATGAGCCTCATCCAGCAGCTCCTTCTTTAATTCGGGGATGGGAGGAACACAAACCCGATTCCTGAACTTTATTATCCCATCACAATCAAGATTGAATTCAGTAACATTTCTCACCTTCTTTTGTAACTCTACATCTTCTTTCTGTGCCTCTTTAATCTTAACATGTAAAGATGGTTGAACATTCATTTGAGAAAGATACGATTTTTCCCCTTTCATTATAATTCCAAGATTTATCCTTTGTAAATCCATAAATATTGGATCTTTTGTGATCCTCATCATGGATAAACTGGCATGGTCTTGTCGACTTAATGCATCTTCCACCTTGTTTGATTTCCTAGGGTGGTAATGAATTGAGCAGTCGTAATCCTTAATCAGCTCCAACCATCTTCTTTGGCGCATATTCAGCACCTTTTGTGTGAAAATATACTTTAAACTTTTATGATCAGTATAAATGTCACACCTTTATCCATAAAGATAATGCCTCCAAATCTTTAATGCAAATATTACCGCAGCTAACTCCAAATCATGAGTTGGGTAATTTTGCTCATGGATTTTCTACTATCGTGAGGCATAAGATATCACCATATCATTTTGCATAAGAACACACCCCAATCCCTTCTTGGATGCATCATTGTAGATCATAAACCTTTCTCCACTACAACGCAGTGTGAGCACAGGTGCACTAGATAACCTTCTTTTCAACTCCTTGAAATTCTCTTCACATTCCTCCGTCCAAACAAAATTAACTCCTTTCAGAGTCAACTTGGTGAGTGGATTAGATAATCGTGAAAAATATTTCACAAAATGTCGATAATATCCATCCAAACCAAGAAAACTTCGGATCTCGGTTACTATTGTTGGTCTTGACCATCTTTTGATAACCTCTATTTTTGCTGGATCCACAGATATCCCCTATTTTGAGATTATGTGACCCAAAAATGCAACTTTTTGAAGCCAAAATTCACACTTGGTAAATTTGGCATAAAGCTTCTCCTTTCTCAGGGTCTTCAATACAATTCTCAAGTGATCTTCATGTTCTTCCTTGCTCTTTGAATATACAAGAATATCGTCTATAATGACTACCACAAACTGATCAAAATATTCTCTAAAGACTCTATTCATCAGATCCATGAAGATAGCAGTGTCATTAGTAAGACTAAATGGCATCACTATAAATTCATAGTGTCCATACCTTGTACGGAAAGCCGTATTTGGTATATCCTCCCTTTTGACCCTTAATTGATGATACCCTGAACGAAGATCAATCTTTGAAAAGTATTGAGCTCCGCGTGGTTGGTCAAATAAGTCATCAATGCACGGGAGAGGATATTTGTTCTTGATAGTGATATTGTTAAGTTATCAATAATCAATGCAGAGTCTCATTGATCCATCTTTCTTCTTAACAAACAGAACAGGTTCTCCCCAAGTTGACGCACTAGGGAGTATGAACTCCTTATCAAGATTCTCTTGGAGTTTATTCTTCAATTACTACAACTCAATTGGGGACATTCTATAAGGTGTCTTTGAAATAGGTAAATCACACGGTACGAGTTCTATTGAAAACTCAACTTCACGATTTGGTGGAAGACCTGGAAATTCCTCCGGAAATACATCATCAAACTCTTGTTCAATGGGAATATTCTTAATAGTGAGTTTCTCACCAAACATTTGAGATAAATAACCTTCATTTAGTGGAATCAAGACCCATAAGATGGAAGAAATTTCCACTGGAAGGTTATGTTCATCCTTGCATCGATAGACGATCAAAGATTGATCTGGAATATCAAATGTGACTTCCCTTCTTTGGAAATTGATATGAGCTCCATATAGAGAAATCCAATCCATGCCAAGAATCACATCAAATTACACTATAGAGAGGATCACAAGATTTGCAGGAAGCACTTTCCCACAATCTTCAATCGGAGAAGAATTATAAACTTTTGATGTGACTGTTGTTCTATTAGGGGTTGTCACAGCTAACTCAACATCTAATTGTTGAGTTAATACGGTGATACCCTTAGAAAATTCTTCAGAAATAAAGGAGTGGGTGGATCCAGAATCAAATAAATCATTTTCTACTTTAGAGTGGATGGTAAGTGTACCTTTCACCACTTCGTTATCGTACTCCACATCGCTGATAGAAATTGCATGTGACTTTCCTTTGTCTTTAGCCTTAAGAGTTTTTTGACGTCGATCATCATTAACAACCCTTGGATTAGGGCATTGATTGGCATAATGCCCCATTTCCTTGCACTTGTAACATTGAAGTGTAGGAGGTGCACTCTGTGTAGCCTTTTCATTGTTCGCATCACTAGAAATCTTCTTCCCATCATTACGGCATTCAAATTCCCGATGACCTTCCTTTCCACATTTGAAACATTTACTTGTCCCTTTAAGACAACTCCCTCCATGTTTCTTTCCACACTTTGAGCATAAGGTAAAACTCATCTTTTTTTCAGTGTGCTCTTTAGATTTTCCTTTGAATTCCATTTTCCTCTTCTTATCAAACCCATATGACTGATGGGTTACTCCAATCTCCATCTCAACTTTGAGAGGACATCGAACGATTTCCTCATAGCTATTGAAGTCCCTTATGGATAACACCCTTCGAAGACTTGGTTTTAATCCACTAAAGAATCGATTGATCTTACTCTCAGGTTGGATAATAATACCAGAAGCGTACCTTGAAAGTCTTGTAAAATTTGTTTCATAGGTACCAACAGATTCATCATCCTTTTTCTTTAGTTCAAGAAACTCCTTCTCCATCTTTGTTCGGAGAATACGAGGTAAGTACTTATTGAAAAATAAGTTCTTGAACTCGTCCCATTCCATGGACTCAATTTCATCTCTTGGCCTCGTATTCTTGATAAGATTCCACCATTGATCATCATCACCTTCCAACCGATACACTGCTAAGATGACTTTATCATTTTCAGAACATTGAAGAACTGAAAATATCTTTTCAGTAGTACTGATCCATTGTTCAGCAACTAATGGATCAGTAGACCCGCTGAATGAAGGTGGACGCTGTCTCATGAAGGATTCAACAGAATGTTGCTCCTTCCTTTGATCGTTTGGAAGTCCTGCCTGATTCATAGCATGAGAAATTTGTGTGAGCATGGATACAAGATTTTTCATTCCAGCTCCCATAACTTTTGGTTGCTCAGGGGGACAATCATTGCATTGCCCGTCGCATTCCGCATTAACACGGTTCCTTTGGGTTCTAGCCATTGACTAAAACCAAGAAGAATAGTGTGAGCAACACTAATTATAATAGGAAAACTACATAATCAAGAATAAAATTTCACACTTAAGGTCTTATCCTAGGTTATTCATGGCCATTTCTAAAACACTAAGATTTTGTTCTATGCTTAGACTTATCCTTAGGATTCTTACTAAGGCTTTTACATCCTAGTTTCCAAAGGTTGACTATACCTTTCCTCTGATACCAACTATAACGACCCATACTTTACATACATTGTTAGTACTTCAGAATTGAAGTACACTTATTACAACATATAACAAAACCATGAAAGGACCGTATAGGTATAGTGTCTTTAGAAACTAGGAAACATAAACAACTGGTTCATAAAGCGTCTACATTATCTCCCATTTATTTCATCATATCTATAGTCCCTTTTGGCATATCTTACTTAATAACCTTCTTCCTGACTAGGGGAAAGAAAACATACAAAATGGTGAGCTCAAATGCTCAGTATGGGTAAACAAAAGAAATATCAATCACATCATATTCATAAGAACATAACATTTTGGAAATCTTACCCTCCAAAAGAGATCATAATTTCATAACATGGGATAAATCATGGTAGTGAAATGTAATCACAATAATCTAACTTAAAACATGAAACTTTGTGGCATACATACATAATCATAGATAATCATTTCTTATTAGTCAAGACTCATTTCGAAGACTATCTTAGTGGACAAAGTCCATTTCTGAACCGAGTTCATTCCTCATTTCAGTCCTATTTCACTGAACCGGTTTAACCTTCCATTCCAGCCATGTCTATCTCATGAGATATAAAATCTTTACCCAATTCATTGGAGGGATATATAGGTCCCACCCATCTCATAATGAAACCATTCTTATGTGTGCCACAAAAATCATAAATCATACATCATTGCATAACCCATGTAATAAAAATGGGATTCTTAAACATCGTGACATCATAAAACAATTCATATAAGATAAATGAATTCATAAAAATAATTCCATCACAACATAATCAAATCAATGTAATAATAAGGATAGAAACATAACCCTGTATTATCTTATATGTAAAATAATTTTGATAAAACAATTGAACTCCATTCTTGAGGAAAATATCCTTTCTAGTTCAAAAAAACACTTTTCCTTTGTTAACATGTCATACAGTTCTAAACTAAAAGAAGTTGATTAAAAATAAACTTGAAAACTTGTAAAGGAATCTTCTTGTAAATAATGTTTTAAAAATCCATTCATTCCGTATAAGTTAAAAAAACATTCTTCTCGTACTTTTGTCAGAAAAGTCAAAAAGTACCTCATACGAAAAATGACAAAAGATTCCTTTCATATCTTTCACTAAAAACTCACCTAAGGGTAAATTTGGATTTAAAAAATTGTAGGTGGATGGAAATAATATTACATATTGAGGAAACATGTATTTGGATGATAAAATACACCCCATTAAATTCCAAAGTATAAACAATCTCAGATAAAAATGAGATTGTGATATTTCCCTTACCTTAGGTCTGATTTGCTTCGTAAGTGTCTGAACCTCCTGTATAATGATTTAAATAATTTCATTGACTTATTCCATAATCATACTCATTGTTATGATATCACATATGGTCATATTCTTAGCTTATTATTAGTAATATTTCATTGCTACTTGTTATTCGGGTGTTTATTACTTTTTGTTCTTATGTGTGTTTTGTCGAATAAATTCTTATTCTTCTTTTTAGGTTATAGATACCTCATTTAAAGAATGTTATTAGTGTAATATATATCATATTTATTCACTCAATTCATTTATGTAATCACTATGCAATGAAAATCATGTAGAACGAGTCGCATCACATCGTGGAGACGGTATTCCGTACGTACGCACGAGTGATGATATCGTTCCCATGATCATGGAATTGTATTGGAGTGTATGTATACTATTTCAGAATCAATATCACTTTAAAATAATCATATATATTCATTATTTACACTATTATACCCATCCAAGTAAGGTGGTGGTGTAAAATATATTACACCACGGCGTGGAGATGGTATTCTGTACGTACGCACGCGCGATGATTTCGTTTTCCGTAGGATGGATAGATGGTTAAATAGGGTTTTTTAATACATATAATAACATATCAGTATATGATTGATACTGATGTTATTAATTCATAATGAAACAACTAAAGAATAAGAAGTGGAAGAAGAAATAAAGTTGAAAGAATCGGTAACGGACATTACCTCTTCTTTGAAGCGCTTCTTTGAGACCTCCTTTTAGGGCACTAAAATTGATATTTGAAGAAGACCAGGACCTCTAGTATGTTTCTAGGGAAGTGTAGAGGAGAAATTTTTAGGGGTTGGCCGATCTTGAAGGCTCAAAGTGGTCTGAGGAAGGGAGGGAGGAGGTGCCCTTTTATAAGGGAGGAGAGGGGTACCTTTGGAAAAACTAAAAATATTATTTTATTATAAAGCCATATTCGGTTTTAAATAGCTCCAAATTGATTTATTTATAATATAAGATTGTTATGGGTTGAAATCCTATCATACAATATAATTTTGACAAGTTTAGTTTACTATTTTAACCTTATCATTTAGATTTAACTTTAAGTTAGATAATTTTACTTTTACCGTGTCTTTTTGTGTTATTACACTATAAGGTTAATAAACTTACTATAACAAGCCAAACTAACCCCAAGTTGTTTATTATTAACATATATAACCTTATCTAAGTCATTTGGTATAACCTTAGATTTTTTGGAATAAAATAACAATTAATAATATAATATTTGTTTTAAAAACTATTTTTTGTCAATTTTGACACTATTTAGTAATTGATTTTTGTTAAAATCATAATAGAATGATTAGTTCTAAAAAAGTTAATTAAATAAATAATAACATGTCATATTAACCTATAAAATTAGTTTAATTCATAAAAAGTCTCAAATTACTTTTATTTGGGTATTTATAACATCAATTATGTCAATATTTCATTAATAAGATAATTACTGCATCATCATTGTGTCATAAATAAATTAAATTATTTAATCTCTAAAAATTACAAATAAAATACCATTATGTAGGAAATATTTTTATATTTCTAATGAATATTTATAGTTGAATTTATCTTATTTATAACCCTATATTAAAAATTATTTACTTATTAAACTTTGATTTTAACTATTTTAACCCTTCTTTAAATAAATTAATAATAAATGTCCTAATCTAATTCAAGTGGGCCTAAATGGTCATATTTTATTCCTAAGGTTGTTTTTGGTCGAATTACACTTATTCAATAGAATTAGGACATGTGTTAGGGTAATAATAATATCGTTTTTACCCTTAATTACCCTATTTACTTTTAACCGTGGTAAATAAAAGTAAAAAGTTACTATTCACCAAAAATTATTTTTATCTCATTGAACCACATTTTACTTACTGAAATCAACCGTGTCTCTCGGATTTTTGAAATTCCACTCACAGAAGTGGTAAAATTAAGTTTTATGTAAATTTGCAAATTCTCCTAGGAGGTGGGTAAAAGACGGTGAAAAGTTCAATAAAATTTTTATATATCTAAAATTATTATAAAATTACTCCAATGAATTACATTGAACTTATATAGGTATTATGTATCAATTTTGACCTAAAATAAATTTAAATAAAATAAATAATTATTTAAATAAAAATTCGGTTGTTTAAATAGTAACCCAGTGTTTTCACTATTCATCAAAAATTGAAAGTTTTCAGAAAAATACCAAAATTTCACCCTAGGATAATTTCGATATTCCGAATCCAAAAATGAAGTCCATTTTGAAAAATAAAATTTAAAAAATTTCAAAAGGTGGTTATTACTATTCATAACGGCTAGTTTTAATAACATATCGTTGTTTAGTGAAACTCAGTATTGCGTACGACGCAACCTATCAAGGAAGATCGTGATTGCATGTAAAGCAATCCAAGCTAGTGTTGTGTGTAGTGAAAGATTCCTTTGATGATTTATATGAAAACAAAATATTTCTTATAAAAGTCTCGGGTGTTACAGTGAAGATATGTTTCACCCTCAGGGGATGTAAAGGACACCTGACTGCTATAGAAATCCACTTGAGCATGATAATAAGAAATCCAGTTCATACCAAGAATGACTTTGATGCCAGACATGTCAAGGATATGAAAATTCCAAACAAAAGGGTACCCACCTATCTCAAGGGGGCACTCTTGGCACTGGAATATGCCCTCTATCCTAACCCTAAGCGGAGTATCGAGAGACACGACGCCGCAATGGTACTCAATTAGAAAACCAATACTTTCAACAAAAACTGTCGATATAAAGGAGTATCATGAGCCAGTATCAAAAAAGTGCAGAAACTAAAGTAGAGGCTACTAAAATAGTACCTATCACTGTAGATGGTCATGCACTCTGCTCCTCTAGTACTGATTGCACTGTATACATGAGACCTGAGCCACAGCCCTAATATGCTGCCTAGTTGGCCTGAGTAGGTCCACTCTGCTGACGCTGATAATCTGGAACTTGATTTCCTTGACTACGACTGCCACTATTACCTCGACCAGATCAGACGGTGGAAAAATAACTTACGTCCTGTTGTGGAATCCTAGATCCCATACCTGACGGAGGTGCAGGTGCAGATCCTCTACCACTGGATGCTGAAGAGAAGGAACAGCAGAAATGCTGAAGGTGACCCAACCTGCCGCAAGCTCAGAACTCCTTCGAATCTCTCGTACACTATGTATTATTGTGACTATCTCTTTCACACTAATAACATGTGATAAATCCCTTTTCATGTGATGTTTGGCTAGGATTTCCCCCACGTACACCTTCAAAACGGCGTTTCCTACTGCCAGAAGTGTCGTCACCCTGTCTCAGAACTAAACCACCCAGGCTCACTAGTTTAGATTCCCTAACATTTCACTCTGAGATTAGAGCCTAATTTAAGATCTCTGTAACATTGGTCAAACGGAATAAGTTCACCTTTGAGTGGATAGTACACTCAAGTCCATCCTCAAAACGTCTCGTCCTAGTCTACGCGTCACCAGTCAGAGATGGGGAAAACGTTGAAGTTCTGTGAAATGAGTTGAATACTCTAACATAGTCATAGCACCCTTATAAATATGTAGAAACTCCCATGCATTATCATCTCTTAGAGTTTGTGGGAAAAAGTTATCGTAGAAGGATTCTTGGAATTCGACCCAAATTATGTCAATATATAGTTTTCTCAGCCTGAGAAACAACGTCCCACTAGCACTTTGTGGAGTCGTGAAGCATGTAGACTTCCAATTTAACCCTTCATTATAGAAGTGTCTCGAGGTGGTAAAATATAGACCGTATAGATTCTATCCATGACTCTGTAGCATGAGGGCCGCCACTCCCCGAGAAGGTGGGAGGGTGTTGATGTAGAAAGTTCGGCAGGAGGTCTGCCATAGATGGGGAAGGTCTAGGAATATTCTGAACTGACTGCATAAACCAAATGAGACTATCCCTGAACTTAGCATCAGGGTCCCTAGGAAGATCAATAGGAGGTAGTTCCACATGAGGATCTACAAGAGGTACCACTGGTGGTTCAGGACCCACCATCTCTGGAATGTTCTCATTTCCAATCTCCTGAGGCATGGCACGAAGACATCGCGGAAGCATTTGTCTACAAAATCCAAACACACACCTTTATACAAGGATTAAAGAAGGTTAGAAAACAAGTAAGGCACAAAATGAGGTTAGGTACATAACCTGTCTCTAAGAACTAAACAATAGACAACCTGCTTCAAGAGATGGGTTTCGATATGGGAGAGACAACTCAAAAGAATTACTAAACAAGTTCTATAGTCCATTACTAGGTTCAGTTGGTATAACATCTAACAGACTATCACAAATTTATATTTAACATACCAGCATTTCAAAATTTCACCACTAGGCACAACAAAACTCACACGCAAACAGGCAAATGCACACTGAAAGTAGATATGGCATGGCAATATGCATGAAATTTTAAATCCTATAGTGCCTATTATGATGCATGTAATGTATTGTCCTCGTATCATCGGGTTGCAATGGTAAACCCATTATCTCAACAATACCAACACAGCAACAACATAATACAATTGAGTCACACAATGGTTAAATCATATCAAAAGTAACTGGCATAATCAATAACTACAATCCCAACCCAGGAATTTGTGTTTCCCCTATACATGGATTATCTATGTCCAAGAACATAGTACATTCTAAATACCTATATACTAGTCTCTTGTATAACCCAAATAGTAAGACAAAAGGAAAAACCACCTCTGATACCACTTTGTAACATCCTGACTTGGCTCACCTCTAATATTGTGGCCGAATCGGTGTGTCACATGACCTCAAGCGTATCTCCCCGAACGTCATAGGCTGCCCACTAGCAGTGAGGGCCTTTTTGTGTCCGAGGGGGGGACTATTCCCTCATAGGTAAGAGGTATTATCATAGAAGAAGTAAACAAAAACTAATAATAAACAGCAGAAGCATATAAATTAATAAAATACAGTAGAATAAATATAAATAATCCAACTGAATAATAATAATCAAGTGCATAATCTCACAAAATAATGTCAAGAAATGATGTCTATCTAAACTAAAATTATGGTAAACATGCCTCAATCACACTATCAACTCAAAGGAAAGACACAAATAAAAAACTGCATCATGATCAAGGCTCGGTCCTCTACCTCAGCCTCCATCCTAAGCAGCACGAAACAATCAAGTATCGGGAGCAACATGCTTCCCTTTGTCAATACCTACAAGCATGTAATCTACTCAGGTTTCAATGATGCCTGAGAATGGTGTGAGATAAAGTCCTAGTAATCTGGCACCCACTGTATCTAAAACTTTCCATTTCATGCCATAATAAAATGCAGTGTACCATTATATAAAAATTTCATATAATTAATTGAGTGCAATGAAATAAATAAATCGTCCCGGGTTCCCAATGGAACCTATCCCTAATCACCTACTTCGGCCTAAGCTGGAAGTTTGAAAGGAATACATGTAAGCAGAAAATAAAAATTCATATATATAAATCCTAGAAGAGTAAGGTAATACAAGGAAGGGAATAACCCCAAGATTGTGCTTTGACTTGGAGTCTAAGTTATGTGTCAACCAGGTGTGCCTCAACATAACAGTAAAATATTACCAATCTCAAGAGGCTCAAGTAGAATTAATATAAACCTTTAGTGAATCATTATTAAGGTTCAAGATGAGAGTTAGAGTCTGATCCTATCTTGAAGGTATCACTACGGAACATCCTTCAATTTATCCAATACCACCGAGCTCGACCAAGGAAATATTTCGAAAGGCCAAGTATCGCTCGAGGCATGACTTTACAATGAGTCCATTATGATCTCGCAAAAAGGGGTCAAGTGTCATCTGAGCCTGGCTTAGCCACATTGCCAACAGATCCCTCTTGATGGGCCCTTTTGGAACTAGTGTCACTCATAAGTATTAGAAATTCTAGGGGAGTCTCTGTCTGAAAAATCCAGACACTGCCCCCCGACGTGTAGTGGTAACAGTCAGGAACGGAGGGTCTAATCATGGCCCTTAATATGGAACCCACCTCATTTCCCTACCCTGAATTTAATTAAAGTTTTCACAACAGTAGATATGACATAATAATCATATGAAATTGCATCTTGAAATCTATCGAGATACACCCATGCATCACAAGGTATAAATTAAACAATTCAGTATAACAACTTAACAAGGAAAGATACCATATCAACATAAGAAGATAATTCAATTTTTAAATAAATAAATAGTTCATCACAAACAATTACCAATGATCCAACAATTCAAAATTCATGTTCAATGCAAACTAATTATTTAATTTAATTACAATACAAATGGGATGCGCAACACCTGCAGTTAATTAAATTAAAAACTCGGCTAATGGAAAAATATACCGACCATGTAGGCATGCCCAAAGGGGTGTTAGACCTTGTTAAAACAATTAAAACAATTTAATTTAAGATAATTAAGGCTGTAACAATTAAGAAAAACAATTAAATTAATGAAATTGGGTGAAATTGCACAAAGTCTGTAGTCACCGACTAACGGCACAACGGTGCGTTTTTATAAAACACAACAAAACAAAGGGAAAGAGAGTAGTAACCCTACCTTATAGTCGTATATGACTCTAAGATACGTCTTAGGCTTTGATTTTACCTAAAATGGAAGAAAACGGAACATTTTAGAAAAACCTCAAAATAGGGTAAAATCCTTCAATGATGAACTGCATGAAGGATACTAAAAAACGTATGATTCCAATTGTGTGAGGTTAAAAATTCCCTAAGGTTTACTGCGCACCTGATAGTGAAGAAAATGGATGAAAGATGGAGGATAAGTGGTCTTTTGAAGGGGTTGTAAGGTGGTGCGCCACCTAGGGGAGAGGAGGAGTGTGACGTGAGGGAGAGGAGGAGGGGAAGGGAGGAAAAAAATAAAGAAGGAAAAGGAAGAAATAGAAAATAAAAAATAATAGAAAAATAAAAGAAAAAAGAAAAGGGAATATAAAAAAGAAAAATAAAATAGAATAAAATAATGGAAAGGAAAAAAAGATAAAAATAAATAAAATTGGAATCCCCCATTTTAATTACTTTTATTTTTCCCGTAACCCCCCTTTCTATTTTATTTCAAAATTTCCTTTTATCCCTTCTTTCATTATTTTATATCTTCTTTAAATATCTTATTATTCTTTTTCAATCCTTAATTTATTGTTTTAAACCTGAACGCTGACATAACATTTTTCATAAAACGTCTACAGTTATTTAAATTAATTAAAAATCTACCTAAGACCCGTAGCGAGGTGCGCAGACGCACACCTCGGGTTGCCTAAATAATTAGACAACGATAATTAAAAATGGTCTATACCTAATTAAGTTTGGGATGTTACAGTCACACAGTTAGGCCTCTGGATAAGGATTAAGGTTTAGACAAAGTGTTTGTTCCAAAACTAAGAGAGTGTCATGAAACTGTATCCAAAAATATTTTTGGATGGATTTAAAAAGAGTTGTGAAGTTTTTTCATAGAGTCCTTATAGATTTTAGTTCAATTGGGAGATTGTTAAATGTGTACTAAATTAATTAATGGAATATTTAATTTATGTGAATTAATCTTCCATGTGGTTTCATTTATAATATTCCATTATGAATGGATTAAAAGGATTGAATATTCATTGAATGGGATTTAATTAATTAATGATTATGGAGATGATTATAGGAGGACTTTGGGATCCCAGGACAAAGGATCAGTGGTGTAGGGATATTAGAATGGTTCAATTATTCTTAGGTAGAGGTAGTGTTTCTCATATGATGGATGGGTACATCTTGCATGGGATCATCTAAACTATTGTATAGCTGATCGAGAGATGGTTGAAGGGCAACCTAGGTAGAGATAGAGGTAGGATAAAGGAGGTCCGCATGGCGACAGATGTGGCAGAGGGGAAAGTAGATCAACATGAGGTGGTATAAAGTTTTACCTATTGCCACCACCACCCTCAAGTTGTCCATTATAGATTTAGGTTGCTGGTATTTAGGTATTAGGACATATGCAGTCTATGAATACCTATGACCTCGATGATACATGGATGATAAGAGTTACTATCTATGTATTTTCTACCTTATTTTAAGTACTAATAGTCATATATGCAAGTCCTTACTTTTTTCCACTTCTATGGTTAAAAAATAGATATTCCAATTAAGCCCTTGGATTGACCCTTTCTCTTGGAGACTTTGACAAGAGGTTACTTGGCAATGAAACACTTCTACCAATAGTTCAATTTGATGATTAGAGGTGAGTGTTTTATTTGGTATCTCTTTATTGTGGTGATGAGACCATATGAGGTAATATTAGGTATGGTCTATCTATCCATAGCTCATCCTCTTATACTTTTT
Organism: Viscum album; assembly: GCA_963277665.1. Classification (NCBI taxonomy): domain Eukaryota; kingdom Viridiplantae; phylum Streptophyta; class Magnoliopsida; order Santalales; family Viscaceae; genus Viscum; species Viscum album. Next base: position 1,382,276,748 of record OY728127.1, read on the forward strand.
CATTTACTTACATCACAGGATGGCCTTTATAACTTCACCGACATATTGGATGGATCTCTCAAGACTTTTTGAGCTAAAGTTTATATTGGAGGACTTGGAGAAGAAGGGATTTGTGAGACCTAGTGTTTCCCCCAGGGCAACCCTAGTTTTTTTCTCCAAGAATTTAGATGGAAACTTGAAGTTATATGTGGATTACTAGTGGTTAAAGCAAGTGAAGATGATGACTATGTATCAACTAATAAGAATAGATGACCTTTTAAATCAATTGAGAGGGGCCCAGTGGTTCTTAAAGATTGACCTCATATTCGGCTATCATCAGCTATGAGTATGAGATGAGTATATATTGAATAAGGAATTCAAATATCTCTACATTCATTATGTGTAATTGGTGATACCCTTCGGCATGAAGAATTCCCCAATAGTGTTTATGGGACTCATCAACCAGATATTTCAACCTTTATTAGAATAGTTTATGGTGTTATTCATCAATGATTTCATAGTGTAATCGATATATGAAGAGGAGAACATGAGGAACTTAAAAATGGTATGGACACACTCCAAGAACACTAGCTTTATAGAAGCTCTTGAAGTTTTAGTTTTGGATTAAAGAGGTCCACTTTAAATGAAACATCATCACAGAGGTATGTGTGAGAGTGGATCTAGAAATGGTTGAGGCAATGCTAGCTTGGGAGCCACCCAAGAGTGTTACTGAGGTGAAGAGTTTCCATGGGTTAATAGAGTAATATTTCATATTTGTACCTAATTTATATAGATTTTCAACACTTTTGACAACTTTGACTCAAATGGGACAACCTTTCGTGTGGATAGAAAAGTGCCAGTTGTGTTTTTAGGAGTTAAGGAAGAGGTTTATGAGCACCCCCCATCTTGAGATTTTTAGAGGAGAGTGTCAAGTATGTAGTTTTCTGTGATGCAGTAGGGGATAAACTTGGTTGTGTTTTTATGGAGAGGTAGGAAGTGGTTGTATATGGGTCTAGGTAGTTGAGTAATCATGAGCAGAACTATAGGACCCATAATCTTGAGCCATTAGTGGTAGTCTTCACCCTAAAGATATGGTGACGCTACCTTATGGGAAAGTGGTTTTCCATCTAATATAATCACAAGAGTATCAAGTATTTCTTCTCTCAGAAGAATTTTTACTTGAGACGGAGGTGATGAATAGAGTTTCTCTAAGACTATGAATTTGAGATAGTTTATACTTATAGGAATAAGAATGTGGTTCCTGATGACCTTAGTAGGAGATCATGTTCTCATTTGGTGGCCGAGGTGTTAGAGTATTTAGCCTCACTATAACTTTCATTTGTAATTCATACCTTTAATCAATAGTTATTACCCTAGAACTTTAACAACATGTTAGGTAATATCAACATGTGGATACTAATTTAGAGACCTTACACACTTAAATATCTACTATACATACACATGATAGATTTTATGAAGTTAGGGAGAAAATCATCCTTTTAATAAGACTTACATTGGTACCAATGACATTGCATGAGGAGGTTATGATGGAGTTTCATAAATCCACTTTGGGGGTATATATATGTGTGTAAAAGATTCACAAGGACCTCCAATGTTAGTTTTGGTTGAAAACCATGAATAGATTTGTTGTAGAGTTTATCTCTTGATGCCTTACTTATCAGTAAGTGAAGGATGAGCACCAAGTTCTGGTGGGTTTAGCTAAACCCCTTGAGGTTCTAGAGTTGAAGTGGTATGAGATATCTAGGGAATTAATGATGGGGTTACCACATAACTCCAGAGGATGGAATTCTATATGGGTGATCATATGTTGACTCACCAAGTTATCCAACTTCATAGCTATTCAAGAGCAGTGTTAAATAGAGAGATTAAGATGCTTGTACATGCAGGAGATAGTATGGATCCATGGATTTCCATTGACTAGCATTTCAGACCATGATTATTTATTCACATCATGATTATGGAGATGATTATAGGAGGACTTTGGGAATCAACTATGTCTGAGAACGTCATTTAACTCCCAAACTAATGACCATACTGGGCGGACCATTCAGGTTTTGGAGGACATACTATAGACTTCCATGTTAGGTTTATTTAATATTTGGTAGGATCACCTACCCTTGGTAGAGTTTTTATTCAATAAGAATAACCATTACCCCATCGGTATGGAACTATTCAATCCCTTGTATGGGAAAATTTACAGGTCACCACTTTATTAGACTGATCCAATTGAGTCAGAACTCATGGGCCTAGAGTTGGTGCAAGCTACGATAGAGAAGGTTCATATCATCCATGAGAGGATCAGAACTATACAGAGATGTTAGAAGTCATATATGCACTAATTATGGAGACCTTTGATGTTCAAGGAGGGATACCATGTGTTCCTCGAGGTCTCACCCCAACGTGGATTATAGATATTTGTCCAGGGAAATAAGATATCTTCTAGATTCATTATTCCTTTACAGATACTATGTATAGTTGGAGAGGTGTCATATTGCTTAGCTGTACCACTGCAGTTATATTTGCTACATGATGTCTTCCATGGGTCGTAGCTGAGGATGTATGTGAAATACCCATCACATGTTGTCGAATGGGGTGATATGGACATTGATGATGGGGATACATTTGTAGGATATTCAGTGGAGATCGATGATTGGTAGGAGAGGATCCTTAATGGGTAATTGATTCCCCAAGCACGTGTTTGCCGGAAGAATAAAAATATTTACGAGATCACCTTGGAGAAGAAGACCCAAATGCAAGATCTGTACCCTCATCTCTTTGAGTATGTTTTTATCTTTTAGGGATGAAAAGTACTAATGTGTGGAGAATGTAATGAAACTATTTTTTTCATGTATTACTTCAAAAATTATTTTCACTATTTTCTATTATAAGCATTGAGACGATGTGAGATTCTAAGGACTGGTGAGCCCAAAATTAATATTTGAAAAATATTAAATATATTAACATAACACATGTACATTTGTCCTAAAAACATATTATAAATTATAAATGGAGTATCATATAAGAAATATAAGACCGCTATTGAGTTTAGAGTGTGGGTTTTACCCTAGTAGTGATATATTATTTTTTGGTGTTAGATAATTTTCTAAAGTGCTATCACAGGTGAAAATAATAAAATAAAATAATTTAATTAATATATTTCTATGTTTTTATCTAATGATTTAGTATCTTCTATTTAAACATGGTTTTTCCTAATCAACAATGTTATTCACATAACACAGGGGTTGAGAGGAGGCATTAGAAAATTGTTTTAATATGAAATCACATTGAGATCAGATCGAGGATTATGTGCTAATGGAGTTTGTGGATCTCACAAACTATGAAAAATTAACAATGTTCTTCATCAAAGATTGATCGAAACTCTAGGTTGGATGTTTAATTTATGTGATTCCATCCAGTTTCTTTATCCTAATTGAACATGGATCAATTACATGAACAAGAATGGATTCATGCATCCAAGGTTGATTTATTTTCTGGTTGATTAATTTATTCATTACTGTTTATACCTATTTGTTCATCTAATTATATGATAATAGATCAAGGCCCAAAATAAATAAAGGTCGATTTTTGTTCCTCAAGATTATGGTTTATGGTTTCTCCGCCATTTCATTTCATGTTTATAATTGGTATTTTTTGTCCAATGGTTCGATAAATACCTAGTATTCGATCATTGCATGACCATTATTTGGAGTAATGGATTGTTATCATGGGATAGAATTGTGAGCGAGGATTCAATTTGATGATCGATGATGATGATAAGAGATTCAAAGAGGAACAAGGTTGGATTAGAGGTTCCCAATTTTGTGAAGTGGTGCACAATAATTATGCGAGTGTCAGAGGTGGTTTTATGATTTGATTTGGTGGTAGAAATATACTAAAAAAGTAGCGGAGATACTTGGTTATACCAAATCTAAGATCATTGGGCATGAATAGTAGTGGAGGTGGAAAATCTAGGAAACATGTCGAACAACCTTGAATTTATGGGAAATTCCCAACTATGTGGTGTGTAGTCTGATGAAAACATGTTGTGTAGTCCTTTTTATATAGTTCTAGGGTTTCCATGGAAGTTAAGGATCACATTTTGTGTGGTACCTACCACACGCCATGGGACCCTCCCCTAGTGGATCAACATGTAACCCCGGGGTGAACATACCATTACATGACCAAACACACAAGATAGTACATGAGAAGGCCAAGAGTACATGGTCATAGATAGAAGACACTGACGGGGTGCTAAAAAAGCTATATGCACTATGTATACCTTAGAAAACACCATATATATGGATATCTACATTCCACATGAGACAAAAGAACAATAGAAAACTGGGGGTTGGCTAGACACACAATGTACCTCTAGTACACTCAATGTACCCTCTTTGAGGGAGTTTGGATCCCTTAATTTCTTCAATTCAGACCAGTTTCAGTTGAGTGAGTTCCCCTAGGTCTATCCCCTTGTGGGTAAAATGTAAAATTGCATCCATAGATTTGGATTGTGATCCCCCCTAGAGTATGAGTCTCAGATAGAGTTTGTGGTGTATCTTTGTGAGACTGAGGCGTGATCCTCTGTCATTCCTTCTTAGACCCTAGGCGGGGTTCCTGGAATTATCATGACCTCCATGAATGTGGAATTTATCCTCTATCTAGCAGGCTATTTTAGTAGGGTTCACAATATCATTAACATATAATCCCCTACATAACGGGATCCCCTACATAACGGGTTGATCCATATTTGGTTTGCGGTGTCCCCTAGTGATCATGGGTGTGACCCCTTATTAAAATAAATGGAAAGAACATAGAAATGATGATATGGGGAGAGACAAGGCATAACTTCCCTCATTAAAATAGTCAAAGACCAAGATTTTTCCTAATCTTTATCCCTAACTTGTGCACCTCATCCCACGAATCATTCCAATCAATTCATCTATGACTATACTCGCGGTTGTGAACTCTAGAGTAATTCTTCCCTAATATTTTAGCTTGATGAAAAATGTCGTCAATGTTAGTGCCCTCTGAGTTAGTGTTAGCCTCTGATTGCATTTCCTCCTTCTTAGTGGCCCAATCAGCACGGCCACGCCCTCGACCATGTCCTTTTGGATGATGACCCTATTTTCAAGACTTACCTTTTTTCCAAGTTGCTTCCAACTCTTCCCACTCTGGTTCAGATATTCCCTCCATGGGAGTCTTTTCCTTATCAGCAAGAACTTCAATTCCTGCAGAAGTATCACCATCAATGTAACATCCTAGGTAAATAAATAATATGATATTTTCATATTTATTAATATTTGTGAACTAAATATTAATTTTAATTTAAATGGGATGCTATGTATAATGGCATACCCGAAATGCAATAATGGGTTTCTCTAAAATCTTATGTCTCACACAATGTTGAGTCATACTGAAAATAATAATAATATAATATAATTATTTTAAATGGTAGTTAACGCCTAGCCATTGTACTGGTGGGAATGAACAGAACTAACTAAAATATTATTATACATGTTTTTTAAATGTCTTTACATTTATCCAATAATTTTTAGAGGCTTAAAATAATAGTGAATCTGATTTTAAGAATGAAATACCTTAATATTCTTTTAAAGGTCATTCTACCGCCTTTTGATGGCGAACCCTTTTTAAATCTAGTTTTTGTCACTTTTATATATTTTATTTGACAAAATAATATTCTTATTTAGAATAGGGACATCAAAATTTACATTGGATTAAATTTTGGTATTTTTCTGATAAAGTTCATTTTTAATGAATAGTGAAAAATACTGCATTTTAATTCCAAACTGTATTTTAATCTAATTTATTTATATAGTTATATTGTTTTTTTATTGGTTTTAAAGTGTAATTGGATTATATTTTTACCATTTAATCTAATTTTGGTCATTTTAAGTAATTTAACTTTGAAATTGGACATAAACACATGTAAATCTTTTGGAAGTTTTTACTTCTTAAAAATTCACTTTTTTGGTTGGAATTAATTTTAAATTAATTTCTAAAAATTAATTGTTCTGAATTTAGAAAAATTTATTCCATATTTGGAATCAGGAGGCCTAAATTTTGTAAATAGGTAACTTTTATTTTTAGACATTATGAATAGTAACTTCAGTAAATATTTTATTTACCATGGTTAAAGGGTAAATCTGGTAAATAAGGGTAAAAAATAATAATATAATAATATTAAATTATCCTAACACGTTTTTTAACCCTATTGGATGATTCATGTATGACCATGGGAATTCTTGGGTATATTTTGGGACCTCATGGAGACACTTTTAAGTGAAAATGACATTTTATAAAAATTAATTTAAAGTTAAGGAAAATCTAACATAAACATATATCTTTTACTAAAACAATTTTTATATGGGGTTATATAAGTGATCTATTCAACTATAAATATTAAATATAAGTATAAAATTATTTCCTAAATCATGGTATTTTATTTATAATTTTTAGAGATTAAATAAATAAATTTAATTATAACACGATGATGATGCAGTGATTGCTTCATTAATAAAGGATTCAAAAAATGATATTAAAAAATGTTAAAATAAATGTAATTTGGTTATTTTGATGTCATCTACGAATTTTATGGATGATAGTTATATTTTATCTTTGTATTAATGAATTTTTTTTGAATCAATCAAGTTTTTATGGATTTTTAAAGAGTCGTGATATGAATAGTCTCAAAATTGACATAATTGATATTTTAAAATATAAAATATTTTATTAAATATTATAAAATTCCAAAAAAATCTAATATTAGTCCAAATAAATATCATAAGCCTAAAATTTTATTATTTAATCTTTAATTGGATATCTTTTATTTTTTGGTAACTATTTTGATTCTCAAAGTGTTAAATGCTTAATAAAATGGTAAGAGTAAAAAAATGGTTAAATAAAAGAGATAAGGATTAAAAAATATACAAAACATATCCAATTATTATTGGATGATTCTATTTAGACTTATATTCATCTTATCTTCGAATTTATTGAGTTTTGGACCTTTTTAAACCGAAAATAATTTTATAATAAAATAATAATTTCAAGCTTTCCTAAAGAGACCCTCCTCCCTCTTATAAAAGGTCACCAGCCCTAACCCATTACGCACACCTCTCAAGCCCCTTGTATCATCCAAAATATTCTCCAAGAATCTACCAACATCCCTATATTCCTCCTAGAATATTTCCCCTAGGAATAAGGCAATTCAATAAGGCCTTTTAGCATAAATCAAAGAGAGTTACCCGATTTAGAGGTAACGTCTTCTCTCAAGTTATTTTCTTTTATTTTCCTTATCCACTACCTATTTTATTATTATCCTTTGATTACATAACAACACCATTATCCTAAATATATTAGGATTATTTTAGAATGATTCAAACTACACTTACACACACCTCTATCTAATGGATTTAGAACATACTATTTCTGTGGACGGTGAACTACTGCCTCATGAAATGATGATTGTTCGATTTTTCCGTACAACCTCTCATGGTGGTCATTATGATGGAACTATATTTATATGTGATATATATTATATTTATATTGTGTTAATTTTTCTGTATTTTTTTATATCACACCTTCATGGTTTCTATAATGGTAAAATACAATAATTTCATTTGAGGAAGTGCAGACTACCACCCCCTCAAAGTGATATGACTCGTCCATGCCATACATGGAACATATAAAGGATGGTGTTAATGAACTTATTTAAAATATGTAAAATATGATATTATACTGTAATTATAATATACCTATGTATCGTTTGGTTTTCATTCCTTTAAAAATGAAAAAAAAAAGAAATTAAAGTAGCATTCATGTGTACGTACGGCTTACCGTCTCCATAAACGGTGCATTTCAGTTTCATATATCCAAATGATATGGAGTATTATAAATAAATATATACTAGATATATATTATATATATTATATCTAAATCATGAATATAATTTTAGATATAATTTACTTTTGACCACATGGACAATTTGTAATTATAACATGTTCATTTTTTACTCAAGTTCCGAACATCAACAAAATGTCTGATATGAACTCAAATAATTAACTAATTGTTATAGTAAGGTAATGAGGGATATAAAAGGAATAATAAACTTTAAAAAAGGTTTTGAAGCAATTATAAATTATCTTAGGTTTATTATTTAGGAAGAATAAGGAGCATACAAGACAAGTCGGACTTAATGTAAGGGATTTCATCTCAATCTCCTTTCATTGATGCATACTTAGATTTATACACGACTTTCTTTTATACGATGTATAATAAACCCCTTTAAATTTTACTTTAATTAAAAAGGAATATTTTTTTATGAATTTTTTTACTAAATGGAAAAAATAATGTTTCTTTTAAACGTACGCGACGACAATGACCTTTCTGCCGCTGCTGGCATTATTTGATATTTGGATTTCTTAATAAGTCGTAATGTTTTTAAAAGGAAAATAAATTCCATATACTCTTTTTTATATATTTTGGTATTGAAAATGTTTTTTATAATGGATTTATTATGTCAATATATTGAAATTTTATGTTTTTATTGCAATGATGAAATGTTATCTTTCCTTTATTCTTGTTTATGTGTTATGATTATGTTATGGTTCTTAGTAATTATTTATGAATACGGGTGGTTCCATGATAAAACTAGGATGGGGGGGCCCAAGATAGCTCTCTAATGCATTGGTTAACATGACGGAGGTAAATTTTAATGATTCTCCTAAGAATTTTAGAGAATATACTATGATGGGAATTCAAAACGTAACTCCCTATGTAGATGTGAAAGCTACAATGTAAGTACAATATGGATGCCACAAGTTACCTTTATGATTTATGATTTCTATGTGTTATTAATAAATCTTATGATTTCATGAGGAATATTAAAGAGCTTATGTTTTGTATGTGTTGATGGACTAATGTTTTCTTTCTTTATTTTATAACCCTAACTGATCGTTTTATGCTCATCCCAAGTTTTTTAAATGTTTTTCATAGGTTATAAGGAAGGGTAAGAGAAAGGAAGAATTCAAGTAGATTTATATCAAGAAAAGAATTTCTTGTTTTCTTTTAATAGTTTTTATTTTATAAAAATGGATATTGGGTAGAAGTGTATTCTTTTTAATATTTGAGATGTAATATAATAGTTATGGCCTAATTCTATAAAACACTAACCCTGAAAAGATCCTCAATGTTAATTCCTAATTTAACTCAAGATTAAGTAATGTTTTAAGGTCGGGGACTTATAGTTGGTATCAAAGGTCAGTTTAGAAAACTTTATGAGTTAGTATATTGTTAAATTAATATCCATAAATTAATTTATGGTAAGATTGAAATGATATACCATTTACAGATTACCATGTTTCTTCTCCTAAGATATTCATGTGTTTAGAATGGTTTTCTATAGAGGAAATAGGGTAGCTATAATGGGACGACATCAAGAGGAAAACAAATTTCCAAATCAGAAACCTGAGATGGTCGGAATCAGAACTGAACAGTTTGTTGCAGTGATGGCACAGTTGACTCAGGCTATAAATGGTGGTGGTATACATGCATGAGATCAACCAGATCAACCCTATAGGAACATGTCTATAGTGGAGCATTTCATGAGGCAACATCCCCCATAATTCAGAGGATCATCTTACCTTGTGCTAGCTGAAGGGTGTATTAAAGCACTAGAAAATATTTTTGATGTCATGGGGTGTTCAGAACATCAAAAGGTTAGTCTTTCTGTTTACCATTTTGAAGGTGAAGTCGATTAGCGGTGGTTGATGGTTAAAAATATCAGGGATAGTGAGGAGATTAATACTCTAGATTTGGATGAATTCAAAGGTATGTTTCTTGAGAAATATTTTCTTAATGTGGTTCTACTTTGGATGGAAAAACAATTCCTATAATTGAGGCAATAGGATGACTCAGTGGCTACTTATGAAGGAAAATTCACTCGACTGGCAAGGTATGCTCTAAATTTCATACGGGGTCTTTATTATAAAATCAATTGATTTTACTCAGTATTAAATCCAAATTATTGAAAGGATTTAGATTCTCATGAGTTCAAAAGTTATGAAAAACTTTTTCAATGTGCAGAGAAAGTGGAAATGGAGTTTTTCATTGATCAAGTGTTCTTTGACAAAAAAATAGAATAAGAGGTCGAGGTGGCAGATGAAAGGGAAGAACTTTTTAAAAAAAATTATGGTAAGAAACTTAAGTTTACAGTTTTTAATAAATATGGTAAAATGCACACTGGGGAATGCCTTTTGAATTTTGGTAAGTGATTTTGATGTGGTAAAATGAGACATAAGTCTCATAATTGCACAGAAAAAGATTAGGGTAATGGTAAGACAAAATTTGATTTACAATCAGTAAAATGTTTTAAGTGCAATGAAATGTTTCATTTTGAAAATTAGTGTCCAACGAAGAACTCAACTGAGGTAAATAAGTTGGAATACAAGAAAAAAGGGTTGGTGAAATCCTTTTCAACTACTTCAGTAGATGTTGGGCCATCGAATGAAGTAGTGTTAGGTACACTTTTTGTTTATTCAGATTATGTCAATGTGTGGTTTGATTCAGGGTCTACACATTGTTTAATTTTTAAGAAATTTTCTAGTAAATTGGGAATTCCATATCATGATAAGAATCCTGAACTTATGGTAAAAACACAGGGAGGAAATGTTGAGATAAAAAGAAATTATAAGAACCTTCATGTCCTTGTGTTTATAAAGAATCTACCTACAAACAATGTTGTTCTGCCTCTATTAGAGTTTGATGTTATTTTGGGTATGGATTGGATCTCCATTTATCATACTAAGATTGACAAAAGAGCTACATAGGTTTATTTTAAGAAATAATTTCAATTTGTGTACAATAATTAACCCTTACTTTTCATAACATATCAAGAATTTGATAAACTAGTAAAAGATAGAAATTAATTTTACCTTGCACATATTGTTGAAAATAAAGGAACTGTTTAGATTAATGATGTTCTAGTGGTAAATGAGTATCTTGATGTTTTTCCTGATGAGTTTCTTGGTATAATACCTGATCATAAATTTGAATTTACTGTTTACTTAGTTCTTGATGCTAAGACAATTTCAAAACCCCCTTATCGAATAGATCAAAATGAACTTTTAGAGTTAAAGAATCAATTTCAAGAGTTATTATATAAAGGTTTAATTCGACATATAGCATCATCATGGGGTTCTCCTGTATTGTTTGTCAAAAATAAATATGGTTCAACGAGACTTTTCATTGATTATAGAGCCTTGAATAACATCATTATTTAGAACAAGTATCATTTTCCTCATATCGATGATTTGTTTGATAATCTCCAGGGAGCTCAGTATTTTTCGATGATTGACTTGAGGTCGAGGTACCATCAGTTGAATGTAAAGTAAGCAGAAATTCCGAAGACTGAATTTCATACAAGATATAGCCATTATGAATTTGTAGATATACCTTTTGAGTTAACCAATGCACCTGCTATATTCATGGATCTTATGAATAGAATTTTCTGTGAGTTCTCGGATAAGTTTGTGGTTGTATTTATTGATGATATTGTGGTTTATTCTAAAATTAAAGAGGAGCATGAATGTCATTTAAGGGTTTTATTTCAAAACTTAAAAGAAAAGAAACTATATGGGAAATTCAGAAAGTGGGATTTTTGGTTACAACAAATTTCATTCCATGGTCACATTGTTTCTAAAGATGGAATAATTATTGATCCTACTAAAAAAAGTTTTTAAAGAATGGAAAAGACCCAAAAATATAACTGAGATCTATAATTTTCTTGGTTTAGCAGGTTATTACAGAAGGTTTTTGGAAAATTTTGCACGGTTATCTAGCCCACTGACTAAGTTAACTCGAAAGGGTGTTAAGTTCATTTGGAAAAAATAATGTGGTGATTGTTTTCAAGAATTGAAAAGAATATTTTTGAATGCTCTAGTTTTTTCACTGCCTTCAAGAAATGGTGAGCTTTTTATATAAATTTATGCTTCACTGAAAGGACTTGGTTTTGTCCTAATGCAGAATGATCAGGTAATTCCTTATGTTTCACGTCAGTTTAAACCTCATGAGTTAAATTACCCTACACATGATTTGGAATTAGCTTCTATTGTTTTTTCATTAAAATTTGGAGTCATCGTCTGTATGGAGTAAAATGTGAAATATATACTGACCACAAAAGTTTGAAGTATATATTCTCTCAGAAATAATTGAACATGAGACAGAGGAGATGGATGGAATTAATCAAGGATTATGATTGTACAATTCATTACCATCTAGTAAAAGAAAATAAAGTGGTTGATGCTTTCAATAGAAAAAGTAATTCTACATTAACCATGTTATGTTTGGAAAAATATTCTTTGATTAATGATTTGATGAACTTTTTCATAGAAGTTGTTGGTGTAGGAAATCTCTCTGTTTTGTTTCAGGTTTTAGTACAATCATCTCTAGCAGACAGAATAAAGCAAGCGCGGAAAGAAGACAGTGAGTTGCAGAAAATGGTAGAGTTGGTTTATAAGGGTAAGTTAACTGAATTTAACATTGATAAATATTTTGTTTTTGAGGTTTGGAAAGAGATTATGTGTGCCTTATGATTTATATTTAAATAAATAGTTTTTATGTGATGCTCATAGTTCTCCCTTTTCAGTTCATCCTGGTAGTACAAAAAATGTACAGAGCTCTTTGCGAGTATTACTGATGGGATAGAATGAAAAGAGATATTGCTGACTTTACCCTGAGATGTTTGACTTGTCAACAGGTTAAAGCAGAGTGGTAGTTACCAAAAGGGATGCTTCATCCTTTATTGATGCCAGAGTAGAAATGTGAAAATATATCCATGGACTTAGTTGTGGGATTATCGAAGAAATCTCGATGTAATAAAGAAATTTGGGTTATTGTTGATCGATTGACTAAATTTTCTCATTTTATTCCAATTCAATATACTCTGTATCTAGACCAACTTTATCAATTGTATATTTAAGAGATAGTCAAGTTACATAGATTTACCCTATAAATTGTATCTAATAGTGATCCCATGTTCACATCTAGTTTTTGGAAGGGCCTTTAGAATTCATTGGGTACTGAATTAAATTTCAGTATAGCTTTTCATCCACAATCAGATGGGCTATTAGAATGAACAATTCAAACATTGGAAGATATGATACGTGCTTTATCAATGGATTACTAGGGAAGTTGGGACCAACATATTTCTTAGGTTGAATTTTCTTATAGTAACAGTTTTCATTTTAGAATTCAGATGGCACTGTTTGAGGAATTATATGGAAAGCAGTGTTGAACTCTAGCTTTTTGGGATGAAGTAGGTGAAATGAAGTTTATAGAACTAAAATTGGTATAAGATATTGCAGAAAAGGTTCATTTTATTTAGAAACACATGAGAACAGCATAGAGTAGGAAAAAAAGTTATGTGGATAACTGGAGGAAGGATCTTTCTTTAGAGATAGGTGATCACGTCTTTATCAAAGTTTCTCCATGGAAAAGTGTGATGCATTTTGGTAAGAAGGTAAAGTTGAGTCTAAGGTTCATTGTACCCTATGAAATCTTAGAGAAAATTGGATCAGTTTCTACAGAGTGGATTTACCTCCATTTTTATCCCAGGTGCACAATATATTTCATGTTTCAATGTTAAGAAAGTATATGTCGGATCTATATCATTTTTTGAGTCCATAGGTAGTTCAGTTGGAAGAGAATCTTTCTTATAAGGAACAGCCAGTCCAGATACAGGACCGAAGAGAGAAAGTGTTGTGGAATAAGGTAATTTATCAGGTAAAGGTTTTGAGGAAAAACCATGTGGTTAAAGAGAAAATATGGGAATATGAAAATTCTATGAGGGATAAATACCCCCATTTATTTGATAAGTGAATAAAATTACGAGGATGTAATTTCCAAATGGGGGGAATGATGTAACATCCTAGGTAAATAAATAAAATGACATTTTCGTATTTATTAATATTTTTTAATTAAATATTAATTTTACTTTAAATGGGATTATATGTTTGATGGCGTACCCAAAATGCAATAATGGTTTTCTCTAAAATCTTATGTCGCACACAATGCTGAGTCATACTGAAAAAAAAAATATAATATTACTATTTTAAATGGTAGTTAACTCCTAGTCATTATACTGGTGGGAATGCACAGAACTAACTAAAATATGATTATAAATTTTTTTAAATGCCTTTAAATTTATCCAATAAATTTTTATAGGCTTAAAATAAGAATGAATCTGATTTTAAGCATGAAATACCTTAATATTATTTAAAAGGTCGTTTTACCTCCTTTTGATGGGGAACCATTTTTAAATCTAGTTTTTGTGACTTTTATATGTTTTATTTGACAAAATAATATTATTCTTTAGAAGCGGGACATCAAAATTTACATTGTATGAAATTTTGGTATTTTTCTAATAAAGTTCATTTTTTAATAAATAGTGAAAAATACTGCATTTTAATTTAAAATTACCTTTTAATCTAATTTATTTATATAGTTAGACTATTATTTTTATTTATTTTATAGTGTAATTAGATTATATTTTTACCATTTAATCCAATTTTGGTCATTTTAAGTAATTTCACTTTGAAATTTGATATAAACACGTGTCAATCTTTTGGTAGTTTTTACTTCTTAAAAATACGTTTTTTTGTTTTGACAACGAGAATTAATTTTAAATTGATTTCTGTGATTTCATTATTTTGAATTTGGATAAATGGATTACATATTTTGAATCATGAGGTCTAAATTTTGTAAATAGGTAACTTTTATTTTTAGACATTATGAATAGTAACTTCAGTAAATATTTTATTTACCATGGTTAAAGGGTAAATCTGGTAAATAATTGTAAACAAATAATATTATAATAAAATTAAATTACCCTAACATGTGTCCTAACCCTATTGTATGATACATGTCTAATCATGGGAATTCTTGAGTCGATTTTGGGACCCCATGGAGCCACTTGTAAGTGAAAATGACATTTTATAAAAATTAATTTAAAGTTAAGGAAAATGTAACATAAACATATATCTTTTACTAAAACAGTTTTTATATGGGGTTATGTAAGTGATATATTCAACTATAAATAGTAGTTATAAATATAAAAATATTTCCTAAATCATGGTATTTTATTTATAATTTTCATATATTAAATAAATAAATTTAATTATGACACAATGATGATGTAGTGATTGCTTCATTAATAAAGGATTCAAATAAATGATATTAAAAATGTTAAAATAAATGTAATTTGGTTATTTTTAGGTCATACACGAATTTTTTTGAATTATAGTTACATGTTATCTTTGTATTAATTAAGTTTTTTAGAAAAAGAATGAATTTTTTATGGATTTTTAAAAAGTCATGATATGAATAGTGTCAAAATTGACATAATTCATATTTTAAAATATAAAATTTTTTATTAAATATTATACAATTCCAAAACATCTAAGATTCGTCCAAATAGTGGTCATAAGTCTAAAATTTTATTATTTATTCTTTAATTGGATATTTTTCAGGTTTTGGAAACTATTTTTATTCTCAAAGTGTTAAATGCTTAATAAAATGGTAAGAGTAAAAAAAGGGTTAAATAAAAAAATAAGTATTAAAAAATATCCAAAACCTATCCAATTCTTATTTGATTATTTTATTTAGACTTATATTTATCTTGTCTTATAATTTAATGAGTTGTGGACCTTTTTAAATTGAAAATAATTTTATAATAAAATAATACTTTCAAACTTTCCTAAAGAGCCCCTCCTTCCTCTTATAAAAGGCCACCACCTATAACTAATTACACACACCTATTAAGCCCCTTGGGTCATCCAAAATCAACTCCAATAAGATCCCAATATCCCCCTATTACTCCTAAAATCTTTCCCATATGAATACGGAAATTCAAGAAGGCATTTTAGTTTAAATCAAAGAGAGTTACCCGATTTAGAGGTAACTTCTTCTCTCAAGTTCTCTTATTTTATTTTCCTTCTCCACTACCTATTCTATTATTATTATTTGATTACATAACAACACCAGTATCCTCAATATAATAGGATTTTGTTATGAGAATTATTATTACTACACTTACACACACCTTCATCTAATAGATTTAGAACATATTGTTTCTGTGGACGGCGAACTACTGCCTCATGAAACGATGATTGTTTGATTTTTCCGTACCACCTCTAATAGTGGTCATTATGATGGAACTATATTTATATATGATATAAATTATATTTATATTGTCTCTAATTTTCTATATTTTTCATTTATATCACACCTTCATGGTTTCCATAATGGGTAAATACGATAATTTCATTTGAGGAAGTGTGGACTACCGCCCCCTCAAAGTGATATGACTCATTTATGCCACACATGGAATGTATAAAGGATGGTGTTAATGAACTTATGTAAAGTATGTAAAATATTATATTATAAAATAATTATAATATACCTATGTATCATTTGTTTTTCATTCCTTTAAAAATGAAAAAAATGAAAGTAGCGTTCATGCATACGTATGGCTTACCATCTCCATGAATGGTGCATTTCATTTTCATATATCCAAATGATATGAAATATTATAAATATATATATACTATATATATATATGTGATATATATGGTATCTAAATCATGAATATTATTCTGGAGATAATGGAATTTTGACCACATGGACAATTTGTAATTATAACAAGTTCTATTTTACTCAAGTTCCAAACATCGACAAAATTTATGATATGGACTCAAATAATTAAATAATTGTTATACAAAGGTAATCAGTGATATAAAAGGAATAATAAACTTGAAAAAGTTTCTAAATCAATTATAAATTAACTTAAGTTAATTATTCAAAAATAACAAGTAATATAAAAAACAAGTCGTACTTGAGGTAAGGGACTTCGTCTCAATCTCCTTTCATTGAGGAAAACTTCGATTTATACATGACTTTCTTTTAGGTGTTGTATAATAAACCCCTTTTAATTTTATTTTATTCAAAAGGAATATTTTTTTAAGAATTGTTTTACTAAATGACAAAAATAATGTTTCTTTTAAACGTATGTGATAGCAATGACCTTTCCACCACCACGAGCATTATTTGATATTTAGCTTCCTTAATAATACGTAATGTTTTTAAAAGGAAAATAAATACCATATACTATTTTTATGTATTTTGTTATTGAAAATGGTTTTGATAATGGATTGATTATGTCAATATATTGAAATTTTATATTGTGATTGCAATGTGGAAATGTTATCTTTCCTTTATGCTTGTTCATGTGTTATGATTATGTTATGGTTCTTGGGCATTGTTTACGCATACAGGTGGTTCCATGATAAACCTAGGGCAGGTGATCTTGACATAGCTCTTCAATTCATTGGGTAACATGATGGAGGTAAACGTTAATGTTTCTCTTAAGAGATTTAGGGAATGTACTATAGTGGGTATTCTAAACATAACTTCCTATGTATCTGTGAAAGCTACATTCTAAGTATGATATGGAAGCCACAAGATACCTTTATGATTTATGATTTCTATGTTTTATTCATAAATCTTATGATTTCATGAGGTATGTTAAAGATATTATGTTTTTTATTTATTGATGGACTAATGCTTTCTTTCTTTATTTTATAACCCTTACTGAGCATTTTATGCTCATCCCAAGTTTTTTAAATGGTTTTCATAGGGTATGAGGAAGGGTAAGAGAAAGGAATGATTCAAGTAGATTAATATCAAGAAAATGATTCTTGTTTTCTTTTAAGAGTTTTTATTTTATGAAAAAAATGGATATTGAGTAGAAGTGTCTACTTTGTAATAATTGAGGTGTAATGTAATAGTTATATCCTAATTCTCTAAAACTATAAACCTGAAAATATCCTCAATATTAATTCTTTATTTAACTCAAGATTAAGTAATGTTTTAAGGATGAGGCCTTATAATCAATGTTCAATTTTCCTACATGATAAATAGATTTAGGAATCATATCATGGTTATACATCCCATTAGTTATCTCATCCTAAGTACATAAGTCCTACATCTCCTTTTCTTTCTAGATATCCTCTGGAAATACTACCAGTGATAAAATGTTTGGAGAAACTTCAACCTATGAACATTCAACCAAATCATCCATCAAAGTGGAGCAGCATCATTTCAATCTTGATCTTATTTTCTTACATCATTTTTGTAAGATTCAATCACTCTAAAAATGTTTTAATTTTTTCACCTACGTCTCATTTTTTTGATCAAGATAAATCAAATTTGGATTAGAAAGATAGTTGGTCTTCCTATAATAAACCACTTGAAAGAAATCATCATCAACTGGGATTTTTTCCTTTAGTCATCTTCTTGTCTCCTGAGTCTTGCTTGGGTACAAAAGTACTAGCCTGACCAACATCAGGTTGAAGGAAGGTAGCTTGCCCTTTATCTTTCATCTTCACAGGGGGTTCAAATTAAAGATTTTTTACCTTTATAGTTTTTTGAAGTAATTTCTTATTCATGAAAAATATGTTCATCATCCATATATTGGGTTTCAATTTCATGGACGTATTTCTTATCCAAGGGAGTTATCTCCATACTGACCTTGAATGTAGTTTGTCCCTCATCATCATTATAAAGTTCAATCTTTAATTTATTGTCCTTTTGTACTAATATTTCCTCAAAAACAATATCATACCATATTATTTTCTTGCTTCCAGAGTGCTGGTTAAAAGTTTTATCATCCTTTTGGTGATTCTATGAAGCTTCTATAGGTCCACTTTCGAGAATAGCCAATTTGGCTACATCAGGGACTACCTTAGCAACGTTAGAAAAATGAATTCCATCTGACCTGGTGTCATTGAAAATATATCTTCCAGATCAAGGATTAAGGTGTTCAGTGAAACATCCAGACCCATATTCCACTAAAATGGTGCCCCTGGTCTAGTTTCTTATGAGGCCTCAAGCACACCTCCACATATTCCAGAGGCTTCCGACGAGTAGTAAGTGACTAGGGTGTGATAGTGGGGAGACTATGCCCTCATATAATAGTAAGAAAATAATTGAAATAGCTAATTATCATACATAGCAGTAAATAAACCATGTCTGGAAGAAGTAAATAAACTGAAATAGAACATGCTATAATAATAAATGAAAATTTGTAAAACCCCAAATAGTTATGCCATACATACAACATTGGTCACCCACTATTTCAACCATGTAGATATAGAAATAAAAAAGAAACTAATATAAAATTATATGGATCTATTTATAGCAATACAAGATTAATATACATGGATATTACATCATTTTAGATGAATATTCATTACATTACAAAAAAATAAATTCCCAACAACCATAATAGTTTAGTGTCTTTGAAAACTTGGAAACAAAATATTCTATCTTGGTGAAATATCTTCAACATATCCCATAATGATCTCCACCTTTATTAATTCTACCTAAAACATGTCTTCGTAACCTAGGGAAAAGAAACATAAGAAAGGGGTGAGCTCAGATGCTCAGTAAGGGTAAATAAAGGAAATGTGTAAGCATAACATGAACAAAAGGGTATGTAACTCGAGAATAACATTTGAATATTATACCCTATATATTAGAGATCATAATAAAGATAGTAAGTTCATAATACATGAATCATAAGGAAATAAATAATGTAATCCATGAAAGAATAACATGGGAATAAAACATGGAATTTTGGAAAACACGTATAAAACCCTTATGTCAAGGCATCCTACCGAGGCCTTTTTAAAATTTTAGACTTGGGTTAATCACCCTTGTACCTACTTTAGGCTTGGGTTACCTCCCATTTACCCTCTTGTAATGATCTTGGGATGTCCTCCTATGTACCCTCTTTTTTTGGGCTTGGGATGTCCTCCTGTTTACCCTCTTATTTCTAGTTGGGGATGTCCTTTCATTTACCCTCTTATTTCAGTCCTGGGATGTCCTCCAATTTACCCTATTATTTTGGGCATGGTATGTCCTCATGTGTACCCTTTGATATCATAAAACATTTATCGTTACCCAATGCATTGTAGGGAGATATAGGTCTCACACATCTCATAATGAAATCATACATACATGTTCTAAAAAATCATAAACAATCGTATCTTAACCCATGAAATGAAATTGGTGTCACAAACATGTAATAATATCATAATTTGTGGAAAAAGATACATGTTTCATAAGTATTTCCTAAAAATCATAATCTATGAAAAGAAGTGTTTTTTTAGAAGCATATAACCCATGAAATAGAAACAGGTATCATAAACATCATGACATCAAAGCATAAACCATTCAGAGAACGAATATGAATGTAAACATTAAATCATTCCCCCATAAGGGCATGAGTAACACCAATTAATGTCATATTATATGGTAAATAATTTTGAAAGATATTTAAAAAAAAATCATGAGGAAAATATCCATTCTCCTTTGAAAAATGTTTCTTAAAACATAAAACCTTTTGAAAACCATTTTCATTAAAATAAACTTGAAAAAAATTCACAGAAGCATTGAAAACATTTTGAAAGCCTTTTTCCTTTGAAAACTAATAGAGGGGTTTGAAAACTTTTGAAATTTTTTTTTACTTGAGAAATTATAAGAGAATAATTAAAACCTTTTGAAAACCACTTTACTTGAAAATACTTTGAAAATTTCAAGAAGTATTGAAAATGATTTAAAAATTGTTTCTTTGAAAGTCACTTTTAAAAAACATTTTCTTAAAAAATAACCTTTTAAATGTGAAAAGTAAGCTTCAATGAAATAACGGTGGTTAAATTCATACATGTTTTACGAGGTAAAAAGAATATTCCTTTTTCATTATAAAAAGTTTAGAAAAGTGACTCAATCAGAAAATGACAAGAAGATTTATTTGAAAATATTGATAAAAGAAAAAATGGTTAAAAATATCTTTTAATTATCAGATGAGATTAGTATAATATTCTTTTAATCTCTTTTTGGAAAGAAAGGTTTTGAAGGAACACTGCTTTATGACCAAAGAGAGAGGTAAGATCATATTTTATTAAAAAAATCCATCATTACCTTAAGTACCAATGAGTGGGAAATGGTACTAATACATGAATAAATTAAGACTGGCCAGAGGAGAATAAAATTCATGAGTTTTCTTGAATTATGGGTCATAATATTTCATCATTAAAAACATGATCATAAATAATCTTGATAAACGTTGAGATTGTTTCAATAAACCCTTACAACATGGTAACTTTGAATCATAATCTCTATGCAAGAAAATGAAATTACATGGATATTAAGATATAATGAAAATAATTATATTCATGATATAACATTTCAAATGAAACTTATACACCTCATATAAAAATATAGGTGTAAAACATGGCATGTGTCTCAATGAAGGCAAATTGAGACAAAATTAATTTACCGATTTGGTAACTATTGAAGCTTAAACCCTATGATATAAGGATCATAAAATGGTTGTGTAAATAACCATATATTTAATTATAAAAGGCATATAATACATTCATGGTCATTATATACCCCACACAAAATAATTGAGTGGTGAATAAGGTATGTATCTCATAAAAATTAAGAGTGAGATGAAATTCCTTTACCTTGTGTCTTGAATCTCATCGTAATCATTCAATACTCATGTATAAAAAACATAAATTTAATATAAATATATCAAATAACCATATTATTACTTATAATATCATATATTGTTTTATTATGTCTTTGTATTACCCACTTTTTAATAATTCTATGTTAATTTTTCACTTTAGGTAATATCTGCTTTTTTCGCATGTGTCTTAATTTGTTATATATTTGGTCCATATATTTATATCTTGATTTCCATAATGTAAACCATGATTTGAATATAATTTATATTCAGTATATTTTTATTATAAAAATCCATATAATATATAAGTATCAAATGGAATACACCATTCATGGAGATAGTAAGTTGTACGTACGCATAAACGCTGTTTCTATTTAATTGTCTTGTTGAAAGGAAAAAAAGGAAAAGATATATATAAATTTATATCATTATTAAATTTTTCTTATTATATCATATATATCATATATATTCACTAAATACATTCTTAATACATTGCATGTAGTGTATGAATGAATCACATCGCTTTGAGGGGGTGGTAGTCCACAATTCCTCAAACGAAATTATCATATTAACACATAATATAAATTATAAATATATGTGTTGTAAAATAATTAAATAACCTTAAATACCTATTAAATATAATATATAACATATATAAATAGAGTTTTCATCATAATTTCTACCATAAAAGGTGATAAAGGAAAAATGAACAATCATTGTTTAGTGAGGTGGTAGTCTGTCATACACGTAAACAGTATGTTCGCTACCCATTAGATGGAAGTGTGTGTAAGTGTAGGTATAATACATAGCATAACAACATCCTATTATATTGAGGATAATATTTTGTTATATAATCTTGTAATAATAATATTTTAGGGAGTGGTGAAATAAAATAAAAGAAAAGAGTTTGAGGGAGGGTGTTACCTCTTAATCGGGTAACTCCTTTTGGTTTGCACCAAAGGGATTACTTGGAAGGATTTATACCCAAAATATTCTTAAATAAGGAATTAAGGTATTTGGGGGATCTATTTTGGTAGATTTTGTTCGAGTAAAAGTGGATTTAGAGGTGTGAGGAAGTGGGAGGAGAGGAGGCCTTTTATAATAGAGGAGGGGCACTCTTGTAATATTTTGAAAGAAAGGAACCCCACCCACATTTTCTTTATTAAATGTTGATAAATGATGGTTAAATTTGATAAAATGGATGGTATGGTCTAAATATGGCCAAAATGGATTTAGGACAAGGTTATTGGTCGTTTTGGGTCTTAAGGTTATGATTTAGTCCCTTATTAAGCTTAATTTAACCTTAATCATTATAATTAATTTAAATAACTTTTACTAATCCTTTTAGTAAAAAACTAAGTTAAACTTATTATAAATTATAAATTAATCTGATTCATAATATGGAATCTATTTTTCCAAATTATAAAAACAATATTATAATAAATAATTTTAAATTTAATCATGTAGTTCGGTCGATAATGCGGGTTTTTAAAGTAAAAATGTTCAAAAGTTTTCTATGTTTTTATATTAAATTTCAAAGTGAAATTGATTAAAATGACCTAAATTGGTTAAATTTATAAAAATATTATCTAATTAAACTTTGAAACCAATTTAATATATAATTTAAATTTATAAATAGATTAGATGAAAAATCTGTTTTGAATTAAAATTCAGTATTTTCACTATTTATTAAAAAATAAAACCTTATAGAAAAATAGCAAAAAAAAATATCCTAACCTAATTTTTATGTTTATATTCTAAATTTTAAGTTTATTTTGACATATTAAATCTATAAAATTTCCAAAAAATGGATTTAAAATTTGTTCTTCATTAAAATATGATAAAACTACCTTAATAAAAATATTGGGTTTTATGTGTTAAATTAGTTTTATTCTTTTCTTATGCTTATAAAATATATTTTATGATTATAAAAAAATATTTACTTGGATATATAATATATATATTACATTAAAATTACTTACTAATTTAACTTAATTTAATTTATTAGTATTAAAACAACTTTTTGAGCATAATAATAGTTTTCTATAAAAATACCCCCTTTATATTCAATTGGTTATTATATTCATTTATAAACAATATGTATCTAATTAATTAATTTTATATTTTTTGAAAACCATATATTTACATAAGTTATTTAATAATATTCATAAAATCTAATTTAATGGATAGGTTATATATTATTATATTTTTTTAATAATATATTATCATTCGATAGTACTTAGTCTTGTGTGTTACACATGCCATTGAGGAAAGTAATTTTTTCATTTAACGCAAGATATCCTTATTGTTCTATGCATATCAAGATAAAATTTATGTTGTGTATAGTGGATGATTAATAATCCAAACTTAGTACTTTAATATATATAAAATAACTATTTTCAGTGTTGCATGAAATTAAAAATATCCAAAAGAATAAATTAATTTGAAAAAAATCACAAAATATCTAGGTGTTACATTATACCCTCCCCCTTAAAATAAATTTATCCCTCAAAACTAATATGTATTGTCAAAGGTTTAATAATTATAAGTTTCATTCAAAGAAACTCACATAGTAAAAATGATTACTAAACCTTCCCTTAAAAAAGAAAGATGGAACCGTAATAGTTACCCAAAGTAACTCATAACTAGCTTCCCACATAAGAAAACCTAGGTGATAAGTGAAAATATGTACATGTAATAGAAATATAACCATCAATTTCTTATTTATAGTGATAAATAATAATGTTAGGAAAAAGTTAACAATCACAAATCTATAAATCTGTGATGACCTAGATAATATTCTGATTCATTAGAAATGAAAGTACTAAGACATCATTTTTGGCTTGAAGATAAATTTTCCTAAATTTAATGAGTTTTCACGAAAATATATACTTTCATGATTTTAGGAAAATTTCAGCCTTTGTATTTCATTTATCCACTTCACCTCTTTCTCTAAAAGGGAAGGTGACTTTTTCATTCCTGAAGTATTTACAGATCATGAGACCCATGATATTTTATCCCATCATTTATCATCAACACAAAGTAGTTTGAACAGTATATCCAATTTTTATTAATCCTGATATAGAGATATAACACTTTAATATTATTGAAATCATCTGAAGTTTAACTTAAACTTTCCCTAAATGTTTGACCTTGTAACCCTTCCAAAATTCAATTCATCCTTCATTCTCTAAATAAGATCTTATCTTAAAACTAAAACATTTTTATTATAAATTTGGGTCTATCTTTGTACTGATAGAATATAAAATGTGATTTTATTATTCCATAATCAATATAGGGAAATATAATCACATGAAATATCACCACAATATGAACAATAATACTTTCAATAAGGATTATTCCTACAAAATCAAACATAAAATTACAAACTGATGAGGGAAGGATAAGTAAATATTAATTATCTTGGTTTACTTCATTCATTATTATTGCATAAGGTTTACCTTTGTATTTTTTCTTTAGATGTTTTTGTGTCTTATCATTCAAATTAGTCCTTGGATTGGGGAACTTGTTAGAAAAATGGCCAAACTCCCTGAAATTGAATCACTAAAGTGTGGGAGGTACATTCTGTGGTGATTTCTCATTATTTTCATCATCATTATCTAACTTCCTCCCATCAATTTGACATTAATCCACTTTATGACATTCCTTTACATATTTAAAACATTTACTAGTCCCCTTAACACAATTCCTTCCATGTTTTTTCCCACAATTTGTGCATAATGGAAGGCTAATTTTCTTTTCTCTATGGTTATTAGATTTTACTTTAAACTCCATATTCTTTTTCTTATCAAAACCATGAGATTGATAAACAACTCTAAACTCCATTTCAAACTTTATATCACATCTAACCACTTCTTCATAGATTTAAAAGTCTCTTATAGCTAAATCCTTTGGAATACTAGGTTTTAGACCACAAAATAATTTATCAATTTTGCTTTCAGTTTGAATGATGATACCTGAAGAGTACCTATTAAGCCTTGTAAAATTTTCTTCATAATCATGAATAGATTAATCATACTTCTAATTATGCTCTATGAATTCATTTTCTATTTTTATATGAAGAATCTAAGGAAATTACTTATTAAAAAATAAGTTTTTGAACTCATCCCAATCCATTGAGTCAATTTCATATTACTGCCTCATATTCTTGATTAGAGTCCACCACTAATCCGCTTCACCTTCTAATCGATAAAAATCCAGAATTACTTTCTATTGTTCCTAACATTGGAGAATGGAAAATATATTTTTAGTGGTATTGATCCGTTATTCCCTAATAGGTGGATCATAAGACCCGTTGAATGAAGGAAAATGTTGCCTCATAAAGGACTCAACAGAATGTTGTTCCCTCCTTTTCTCATTTGGTAATTTATCATGGTTCATAACTTGAGAAATTTGGGTGAGAATAGAAACGAGACTTTTCATTTCTACTCCCATATAATTTTGTTACTCATGATTGAAATCACTACATTTTCTATTGCAACCACCATTAACATGATTCCTTCAGGTTCTAGCCATTAACTAAAACCAAAATCAAAGAGTAAGAAACAGTTATCAGGTGAGGGACCACATAATCATGAAAACCACTTACATGATTTCTAAATTATGACACCTTTCTTAAAATATGTAACCTTAGGTTTATCCTAATTTATTCATATCTAAATTCTATTTAAATCCTTTATGATGGTTTGTTAAGAGTTTTTTGAATTCCCAAAGCATATCCCCCGAGAGTATCAAATCAGGTGTGCAGTAAGACCTGTTGCCATGCGCTAGATTAGCCTGAGTTAGGTCCAAAACAACTTGTTGGAGATATTATTGCTAGGTACATCTGTTCTAGAGACACATCCACTTATAGTATCCAGAAAGGGATTTATTTTTAGGAAACCATTCACTCTATCTTTTACCAAAATTATAGGACATTTTCCTAAATGTTAACCCATCCTTATACTTATCCTTAGATAAATACTTGGACATATCCTTAGAAATATACATAGTGGTATCACAAAAGTTTTATAATCCTAGTTTCCAAAGGTTGAATAAACCTTTTCTTTGATACCAACTATAGTGACCCAGGCTTAACATGCATGAATATTACATCATTTTAGATGAATATTCAATACATTACAAAAAAATAAATTCCTGAGGACCGTAATAGTTCAGTGTCTTTGGAAACATGTAAACAAAATATTCTATCCGTTTGAAATATCTTCAACATATCTTATAAAGATATCCACATTTATTACTTCTGCCTAAAACCTTTCTTCATAACCTAGGGAAAAGAAATATAAGAAATGGGTGATCTTGGATGCTCAGTATGGGTAAATAAAGGAAATTTATAAGCATAACATGAAAAAGGGGTATTGAACTTGAGCATAACATTTGAAGAATATACCCTTCATATTATAGATCATAATAAATATTGGCAGTTCATAAGACATGAATCGTAAGTAAATAAAAAACATAATCCATGAAAGCATAACATGGGAATAAAACATGTAATTGTCGTAGACACATATAAAAATCCTATGTCAAGGATGCCTAAAAAGGCCTTTATAACATGTTAGACTTGTATTAATCACCTATGTACCTACTTCAGGCTTGGGATTCCCTCTCATGTACCTTCCTGTTTTGTGCTTGGGATGTCCTCCCATGTACCCTCTTGTTTCGGGCTTGGGATGTCCTCCCATTTACCCTCTTGTTTTGGGCTTGAGATGCCCTCCTGTTTGCCCTCTTATTTCTGGATTGGGATGTACTCCCATTTACCCTCTTATTTCGGTCTTGGTATGTCCTCCCATATACCCTTTGATCTCATAAAACATTTATCATTACCCAATACATTGAAGGTAGATATATGTCCCACCCATCACATAATGAAATAATACATACATGTGACACAAAATCATAAACAATCATATCTTAACCCATGAAATGAAATGGGCGTCATAAACATATAATAATATCATAACATGTGGAAAAGATATAGGTTTCATAATCATTTCATCAAAATCATAACCCATGAAAAGAAGCTAGTTTTTAAAAGTATATAACCTGTGAAAGAGAAATAGGTATCAAAAACATCATGACATTAAAACAAAAACCATTTAGAGAAATAATATGAAAGGAAAAATGAATAATTTTGAAAAAATGTAATTAGTAACACCAATGTATTTCATCTTAGATGGTAAATGATTTTTAAAGATCTTTTAAAAACATTTCATAAGTAAAATTTCCTTTCTCCGTTGAAAAATGATTTTAGAACATAAAATCTATTGAAAACCATTTTAATGAAAATAAACTTAAAAACTTATAAAGGAAGCATTGAAAACATTTTCAAAGCCTTTTTCCTTTTAAAACTAATAAAGGGGATTAAAAACCTTTTGATGCCTTTTTTTACTTGATAACTTATAAGAGAATAATGAAAACATTTTGAAAATCACTTTCCTTAAGAATAATTTGAAAACTTAAACAAATATTTACAATGATTTAAAACCCATTTCTTTGAAAGTCACTTTTAAAAAACATTTTATTAAAAATTAACCTTTTAAACATGAAAATTAAGCTTCAAAGAAATGATAGCGGGTAAATCCGTACATGCCGTATGAGGTAAAAAATATTCCTTTTTCATGGTAAAAAGTTTAGAAAATTACCTATACTATAAAAATACAAGAAGATTATTTTGAAAACATTCTTAAATTAAAAAAATGGTAAATTTTTTTTTAATTATCATATTTTAATAGTATAATATTCTTGGAATCCCTTTTTTTAAAGCATGGTTTTAAAGGAACGTGGATTTCTGACCGAAGAGAGAGGTAAGATCATATTTTCTTAAAAACATTTTCTTCATTACATTAAGTAACAAATAGTGGAAAAATATAATAAATACATGAATACATAAAAACTAACTGGAGGAGAATAAAATTCCTTAGTGTTCTTCAATTATGGGTCATAATATTTCATCAATAAAAATGTGATCATAAAAAATATCGATAAACATTGAGATTTTTTCAGTAAACCCTTACCACATGGTAACTTTGAATCATACTCACCATGTAGGAAAATGAAATAAAATTGAGCTTAATATATAATAAAAATAATTATATTCATGATATAACATTTCAACGTCATTTCATGCACATCATATAAAAATATAGGTGTAAAACATGGCACGTGTCTCAATGAAGGAAAATTGAGACAAAATTAATTTACTAATTTGGTAACTATTTAAGATTAAACCCCATGATATAAGGATCATAAAATGGTGATTTAAATACCCATATATTTAAGTATAATAGGCATAGAATATATTCATGGGTAGTACGTAATGACCCAAACTTTCATTAATGGAAATTCCTCATGATATAATTAAATGTCTTATTATGGTTATATAAAATGTGAACTTCATTGGTTCTATGTTTCTGGATTTTAAAATACCATTATGAATTTTGATCGTTGCTAATATAGTCGTTGAATAGTGATCACATGATTAGTATAAATATAAGGCTTTAACAAATCCAATTTACTTAGACAAAAGAAGAGATGGCCTCATCCAGTAGACTTTCCCCATACGAAGCCCATTTTTGGAGCTCAGAAAGGAGGTGGCATCATTTGGTTTCACTCTTGACCAATCCCAAGCTGAGCTTGAACACGTTAAGCTTGAGTGGAACCGACTACGGGAGAAGTGGAAGTTAATAGATATTACCACCTAAGAAATGTTATCCGAGCTACCCCAAGAGTCTGTCACCATTGCACACCTTACTCTTTGGTCTTATGCAGGTGTTATAAGGGTTTATATAACAATACATTATCACTATGACTATGTACATTATTTTTTTATAAATAACGTGCATTCATTTTATAATTGTTACTTTGTAAATAGTTTTTAAAGAACAAATAGTATTTTTAGTTAATATTCAACTAAGAAATCTATTTTGATGAATTAATGGATTTTTGAATGAAATAACATTTTAATAAAATATTAATATTATTATTATCAAATTAATTTTTATTAAATATAAATTATTGTATAATTTTATGAATGCATTTGTAATTTTTATTAAGGATTGAAAGATGTTTTTGTCAAAACCCATGAATTTTCGGTAAATATAGGTTTTTATTTTAAAAGTAAAAATTCACATATTTATAAAATTATTTATATAAAATTAATATTATTTTTGGAATCAGGATGTCTAAATTATCCAATAGTGATTTTTTCATAATTTTTTGAGACAGTCAAATTTTTGGGTAAAAATTAAATACCGTTTAAATATATAATGTGTTTTATGACATCATAATGTCCTAATAGTGATGTAATAAAATACTATAAACATTATTTTCAGCCAATATATGCTTTAGAATTAAAATAATGTGATTTTAGATTTTCTTGATTTCTTTTACAAAGCTTTTTTGGACCCTCCAAGACTTATAAAATATTTTGTCTTTTTAAATTATTTTTCTTGAGAGTGTGACTCACCTCCACATAATAAACCCTATTATTTTAAGAATTTAGGACATTTTCCTTATAAACTATTTTTTTTCACTCCACTTTCTAAAAACCCATGGCCAAAAACCATGGGGCGGTTGGCGGTTTTGATTAGTTTAATGTGAGGTGTCCCAAACCTAAATAATAAAGAATTCCCTCTCCTTTCCTATATAAACCCACCCAAGCTCCAACTTCATCTTCACTCAAATACATTTTAGTTAGACCAAACTCTGACCTCCTCTCTCTATAATCCTCCCAAGGTTCCCCAATCTCTCAGGAATCCTCTCTCAAGCCTCTCCCAATCCTTTGGGATCACACTTCCAAGTAAGGGATTTCTTCCTTTCTCATTTTTGTCCAATTTTCTTTAAGTTGTTATGCCCATTTTTTTCTATTACAAATGTTGGGGTATGATTTAGAACCTCCCCCATACTTTCCTCTTTATGTTTTGATGTTTGTATACCCCTTTATCTCTCATTAATGCCTCCCATGTACACCTGTTACCATGCCAAAATTCTATGAGGGATTTCTCTCTCCTCTTTTACATCAAAGTAATTATTTTGTAGTATACATATAAATTTCATTATGTTTGTTGCTAAATTTATATATATGACCCCCTTACTGTCCATTTCATGTATATATGATGAGACACCCTTTTATCTCTAATCAACCATTTTCATGAATCCTTATGTCACGTCGTTATGCTACTGAAATTGCACCGCATTTTTTCAAGCCAAGATCATTGTATAGTGAATACCATACCCATGTCTCTATTAAGGGTATTCACCTTTATACACATATACATATTGAATGGTACTTTCATATATTTATTCCACATTATTTAATCGTGGAATAACTTATGATTTTGATTGATTCCATGATCCATGTGGAACACTTATGCATGAAATGAAATGTTTAAGAAGGGTACGCCCTAATATCACTCCAATGCATTGGGTAAAGTATAGTATCATGATACGTCATGTAAAATGGGTGTTGAATCAAGATAATTCAAGTGAAACTAGGTTTTACTCATGCTTCATGTGTAATTATGGTTTACTCATGCTCTATGTGCAATGATATTTGGATCATTCTAATTCCATGTTAAGTGTTGTTGCCTCATTTCCATGTTATTATTATCATGCTTTATCATTCCTTTATGTTCATGTTTCTCTTGTGATCCATTTATATGCCTATTGTCTAACATGTATTGTATTCCTCATATTATTCCATGTTTATTCCCTTATGGGGATTTATAGATCACCCTTTTCTTATGCATGTCCTCAGGTTATCCCATGCAATTCTAAGTACGAGGGAATGTAGTGGTCATGTAAGGGAAGTTTTCAATAAATATGTTGTGTGTTTTATGTTCTAAGTTGTTATGTAATGTTCCTAAGCCCCAAAAATACTAGACCTCTCGATCTTCTATGTTGTATCAAGTGAAGATTTTATGTAATAAATCAGGTTTAAGTGTGTAATAAAAATCAGGGTTGTTATATAGTATATACACCACACAAAATAAGTGAGCGGTGAATAAGGCATGTATCTCACAAAAATTAAGAGTGAGATGAAACTCCCTTACATTATTTATTTACTGTCATCATAATCATTGAAATATCATATATAATAAATATAAATTTATCATACAGATATCACAGTACCATATTCTTACTTATAATACCATATATTTTTTTATTATGGCTTTTTATTACCTACTTGTTAACAATTATATGTTAAGTTTTCACTTCGGGTAATATCCGCTTGGTTCTTTTCATGTGCCTTAATTTATTTTATATTTGGTCCTTATATTTATATCATGATTTCCATAATGTAAACCATGATTTAAATATGATTTATATTCATTATATGTGTATTATAATAATCCTTATATTATATACGTATCAAACAGAATACATCATTCATGGAGATGGTAAGTCGTACGTACGCATGAATGCTATTTCCATTTAATTATTGTGTTTAAATAAAAGAAGTAAAATATGTATATATATATATATATCATTATTAAATTAGATTTATTATATCATATATATCATATATATTCACTAAAACCATCCTTAATAAATTTCATGTAGTGTATGAATGAATCACATCGCCTTGAGGGGGTGGTAGTCCATACTTCCTCAAACAAAATTATCATATTAATACATAATAGAAAGTTTAAATATATGTATTGTAAAATAATTATAGAATATTAAATATATAATAAATATAATATATAAATATAGTTTCCATAATAATTTCCACCATGATAGGTGGTAAAGGAAAAATAGACAATCATTGTTTAGTGAGGCGGTAGTCTTCCGTACACGTAAACAGTGTGTTCATTACCCATTAGATAAAAGTGTGTGTAATTTTAGGTCGAATACTTAGATTAAAAACATCCTAGTATATTTAGGATACTGGTTTTATACAATCATGGAATGATAATATTTAAGGGAGTGGAGAAAGAAAATAAAAAGAAGAAGTTTGAGGGAGGGTGTTACCTCTTAATCGGGTAACTCATTTTGGTTTGCACCAAAGGGAGTCCTTGGAAGGATTTATGACCAAAAGAGGCTTCAAGGAACAATTTAGGGATTTGGGGGAGCTATTTTGTTATAGTTTTTTTGATCCAAAGTGTCTTGATAGGTGTGAGTAAGTGGTAGGATATGAGGCCTTTTATAATGGAGGAGGAGTGACACTCTTGTAATGTTTTAACAGAAAAGAACCCCACCCACATTTTTTTATTGAAAGTGGATAAATAATGGTAAAAATTAGATCCAAGGTTTTATATGGTATAAATATTTCCAAAAAAATTTATTTAGGAAAATTTTATAGGTTTTTTTGGTTCTTAAGATTATGGATTAGTTCTTTATTAATCTTAATTTAACATTAATCGTTGTAATTAATTTTAATTACTTTCACTAATACTTTTGGTAAAAAAATAATTTTACCTTATTTGACATTATAAATTATTTTGATTCCAAATATGGAATCAATTTTTCCAAATTCCTAACACATAAGTGTCAAAAATTAATTTAAATTTAATCCTACAGTTGGGTCAACAATGCGGGTTTTTAAAGTTAAAAAGTTCAAAATTACTATGTTTTTATATTCAATTTCAAAGTGGAATTAATAATAATGACCTAAATTGTATTGATTGATAAAAATATTATCTCATTAAAATTTTAAACCAATTTAATATATAATTTAACCTTATAAATAAATTAGATGAAAAAATAGTTTGGAATTAAAATCCATTATTTTTAACTATTCATTAAAAATAAATCCTTACAGAAAAATACCAAAAAAATACTAACCTAATTTTTATGTTTCTATTCCCAATATGAAGTTTATTTTGAAATATTAAATCTATAAAAGTTCTAAAATTTTGATTTAAAATGGGTTCTCCATTAAAAGGTGGTTAAACTACCTTAATAAAAATATTGGGTTTTATGTGTTAAATTGTTTTATTCTTATATTACACTTATAAAATATATTGAATGATTATAAAAACTTAATTGGATATATAAAATATATATTACATTAAAATTACTTAAAATTTTAATTAATTTAGTTTATTATGATTAAAAAACTTTGTAAGCATAATAATAGTTTTCTATAAAAATACTCCCTTTATATTCAATTGGTTCTTATATTCATTTATAAATAATATGTAACTAATTAATTCATTTTATATTTTTGGAAAACAATATATTTACATAAGTTAGTTAATAATATTCATAAAATGTAATTTAACGGCTAGGTTATATATTATTATATATTTTTTTAATAATATATTATTGTTTGGTAACACTGAATCTTATGTGTTACACAAGACATTGATGAAAGTAATTGTTGTGTTTAACACAAGTTGTCCTTATTGTCCTATGTATAGAAAGATAAACTTTATTTTTTGTGTAGTGCATGATTAACAATCCAAACTTAGTGCTTTAATATATATAAAATAACGATTCTTAGTGTTGCATGAAATGAAAAATATCAAAAATAATAAATTAATTCAAAAAAAATCAAAAAATCTCAGGGCGTTGCACTACTACTAACTTTGAGGCAGACCACATACCCGGTCTCTAGAAACTTTCTAACTACACCTGGACAACCATAAGAGCCTACACGAGTAGCTCCACTCAATCATGCAACTTTGGGCCTCAGTCCTATCCCCCATGAAACTATGCTCAACAGGAAAAGAATACATAAGGTTTACACATACACCAAGGTGAATGTTTAAGGGTGAGAAATAATATCATTAGTCCACCCCATTGATTAACCTATAAATATGTTGCTATAAGTGCATGAAAAAGAAAAGTGGTCATCCTAGATGAGACATAACTGAAAATATAAGTAAATCCAACAATGTGAATCCATAGTCGAACCCCGAGTCCATAATCTCGGTCAACTAGGAAATTGCCACCAGGGATGTCCATATCTATATGCATATACATATATAGTTTCATACCTATACATATATATATATATAAATATTAATATTCATTAGTAAGGTGAATGAAATAACAAAAAAACAATTAGTAGTCAACCCTTAGATTCGTAATCTTGATCGACATATACCTACTTTGGCCAACACCAGAAATATCTCTGAGCAAGATACATCACCATAGGGGGATACTCATCCCACACCTGGGTTCACCCGTACTTTCCTCTGATCACTATAATAATGGATTCTGGGGAAGTACATATGGATATGCTATAAATGGTCACTGAGCTAGATGTCATGCTACTCGTGCCATGTAAATCTGGTCCAATTCTTAAGCCCTATGTCCCAATCCGTAGGCGGTCATGACATTTGAAACTTGGATAATCCCTAAGGGTCTAAACCTTAGGTTATTTTCAAGGATAACACACTATTGAGACACAATTCCCACCCCAGGAGTCTCTAATAAGGGAGAGTGGAATCATCCCTACCATCCGGAAGAGAATAATCATTTTAGGTATCCAACAATGTGAGATTCCATTCCCAACATCATAGTCAAGTAACTGATTAGGGAGAGTATAATCAACCCTATAACATGTAAAACAAAGGATAGAGGAATCATCCTCATCCCATATCAAACATAGGAGAGTGTAATCATCCTCATCATATATGAAATGGAGGAGAATGGAATCATCCTCATCACTCAGGAGAGTGGAATCATCCATGAGCATCATTACTAGGGAAATCATGCCTATATATCATAATCTCAATCTCAATAGCTAGATTCTGTCAAGCACTTCTAGACAACCCAATAATTTAATAATCAAATATATAGGTTCAATAGCCAGATCCCATGTAGTAACTCTAGTTATACAAGTAAACATAAGAAATAACATGGTTCGAAAACTGGATCCCATGAATAAAATTTGGGCATCCCAAAGAGAAAGAAAGTGGTATTACGACAAGAAGAACATACACCAACCAGGAACCACCTCTATCTATCACTGATGTATCATTAATAAATAAGTGGAAGTATTAACAAAAGAGTGAAGTTGTTCGAACACCTAAACCCAGCAATACTTCCATATCCTCAAGGGCTTGCAGGTTTCACACAAATTCTAAGGTGACACCCACTACCATATCTACCCAAACCTAACGTACAAAATCAGGGTTGTTCAAACATTAGGGCACCCACTGGGTCCCTCAAGTTAAACACTAAGAGGCATCCTACTTGAGATCCTCATCAGAAAACATAAAGGAGGAATCCTACATGGGATTCTCAAGGTCCATGCATAGAGAAGGTGTCCTACTTGTGATCCTCAGCTGAAAGGGGTAAAAGAGGAATTCGACATGGGGTCCAAAATTTCCAAGAAAATAGAAGGTGTCCTATACAGGATCCTCATCTAAAAAGGTTAAAGAGGAATCTTACACAGGATCCTCAGAATGGTCAACAGGTAAAGGGATCCTACAAGGGACTCCCTAAGTCAGCATGAAAGTAAAGGCATCCCTCATGGGATCCTTAGTAATAAAAATAAGATAGTTTCATCCTATAATGGATCCTCTTGGTTGAAATTTAAGTATAGGAATCCTATAGGGGATCATTTAAAACAACTAGTCTCATAGCCTCTTAGGCCAGAAGGGCACATCTCGCAAGGGAGATGTCCTCAAAGGAAAACTACAAAGGCATCAGCCAAAAGAGATAGCTCATAGCCCATCTCAAATTAGGGACTCAACTAGATTAGTCCAAACACTCAACATATCATTATCAATTCAATTCCCCCTTAGGATATTACTAAATTTGATTACTGGAGGAAGAACCTATGCATTTAGATATAATCTTGAAAAGCCTCATAGGAGTCCTCAAAACACCCCAGGAGTCTTACCATTTTGATCTACATGAAAACATACTCCGAATGGACTATTATTAGGTCAAAATCCATATTTTGTTCAATAAGATATGAAAAAACCTAAAAAGGGTAGTAAGGGAGGAGTACACAGCATGTTTCCCTGGTACACGGTGTATACCCTCAAGGCCCCACATGGGTGTGTACTTCTACCCGTACTTGGCATGTAAAAGCCTAAGTACATGGAATGCAATACAGGTACATGGTGTGTACCCTATATGGGGTACCTACCTAGGTCCCTCAAATAGACTGGTCATGTAATTGGACTGTACATGTACTTCTATATGGTATGCGACCCACACGGGGTCTGGCCTTATACTCTACACGGCCATGTGCCCCTTCACAGGAAGCCCGGTCGGGTACTCGGCTATAGAGATGAGTACCATCACACGTTTTTTACACCCTGTTACATAGAATTTACTTAGAAACATCATCTTCCCTAAATATAAATAACACATGGCATGTGTTCCATGAACCACACACCGTGTAGACGGGGTTTTCTCGAACGGAAAACCCTCAAATCGCCCCAAAACCCCCGTTTTCACCCCGAAAGCATTAGATCGATCCTAAAGGTCCTAAGAAAGAATAATAGGGATTTAAAACTTGAAAAAGAAAAATATATGGGTATATATGGAAAAAAAATAAAAAAATCCTACTTTTGGGTGGAATTCGCTGAAGCTTCGGCCATTTTCATGCTTTGCGACTACTGCACGGCAATCCAGCACATCTTGTGCTCCACGATAGTACCCTTCTTCCTCTCCCTCTAATTTTCTATCCCCCTATCCCATTTCTCTCTCGGTCATATGAAAAATGAGGGAATTAGGGGGAATATGTGATAAGTCAAAGGAGACATTAATAAAAGAAAAAGAAAATGAAGAAAATGAAGAAAAAGAAAAGGAAAAAAAGAAAAGGGGGCTCGGCCAGCCCCGATGCTCGACCTAAGTTTATACCCCACATAGGAAAAAATCCCTATTCCAGACTCAAAAACTTAGATGGAATCTTAATCCGATGATCCTTTCAAAATATATGATCGAATGACCTATAAAAATAGATTAATATTTATTTAATTAAATATTAATTATTAATTATTCTACTAAAATTATAATGTCTTGTAATTCCACCAAACTCTATTACTAGGGTAAACACTCTCTTCTAGGACCAATGGAGTGGTCTAAAAAATTATCCAAGACCGTGTGAAAGGTTAAATAGACCGTTTTACATCTTAAAAGTATCTGAAAGAAAAAAATTCAATTTTTTTCTCAAGACTATAGTCTAGAAAAACACGAGTCATTACAACCTCCCCACCATAAACCTTCTCATTCCTGAGAGACCTAGTGGTAAAACTAGAATCCATTCTCTTAACCCAATAATTTCCATAATAATATATATGAACTATCTAAGGATTAGTATCATAGAGTCAGCAATTTCCTCCTACATAGGAAACATTCAACTACAACTAATCTGGTACTCCCTACCATAGGAATACCCTTATCGCCATCTCCTAACCAAAATCTGATCCCAACGGCCCACAAAAACACCTAAATTCAACTGAAAAAGAGGGTCACCACCCTAAAAAATATGATGGTGAACTCCCTGCCATATGTCTTACCTTACATTGCTCCTTGAGTGAAACCTCAACAGGTTCCCCTTCATATCCAAGAAAGACATTTAAAAATAAAATAATCTTGGAGTACGACCAACACTCTCTCAGCGTACTTAGTATGATTTCAAGATAGAGCCTGATCATCTCTATCTAGGAGTACACTAAGATTCCAAAAAAGCATGTAAAGCTCTATCTAATCCATGATCACACAAAAACAGGCTACACTTGTCTTTAACAAACTTATAACACCACCTCTCCTGACAATGTGTGTCTAGGTCCAACACAGCTCAACCATTTCATTGTACCCAATTCATTTTGGATGTCACCTCTACTATAAAGGGACATTCTCCATTTAACTAAAACTTATGGGAAACCATGCCCACAGAAATTCTTGAAACCATCAATCCTAGGCTCACACCCATCCACTCACTGATTACGATTAAACAGTACCATGTGAACTGACAAGTATCTTTATCACCCAACTCACACACCAGTGAGTTTTCCATTACAAGGCTAAGCTGGTCATGATACATGTCATGTCAGTTTCATTAATATATAATCTCCCATAGAACTCCTCTTCAAAATTGAGAACCCCACCCATGCTACAATTTATTCCATGATATCCCATCACCCAGCACCATTCCATCCATGAGTGTTTACCCGCATTATAACTACATTAGTAATAGAAGAAACACTGGTCTACCAGGACAGGAACCCGAATAGTCCTTCCCATTTAAGAAATTATTTATACCAAAGCACTTTAGGTGCTTTATCAAAATATAAATTCATCAAAATTCCTATAATGAAAAACTTGAGGACCTATCATTCATCGATCTCAAAATGAGCATAAAACCATGATCACTACATAAAAAGGCATCTGAAAACACGGTGTTGGATTTAGTGCCCTAGAAACCAAATTATTTATAATTTATGATAAACATATATTCATTGGATGAATATTAATAAACTTATTATAACATCATGATTATTATTTTGTGTGACATAGTATGTGATAATGTCCTAAGAATAGTTATCGCACTAAAAGGTCATATCAGATCCCCACTATAATGAGAACCCAAAAGTTCCATGAAACTATTCTTGAATATATGTTCTATGGCTAGATGATATCATTTGAAGGGATAAAAATGATATAGTCTATCATGGGTGGGGACTCATGAAACTTTGAGGCACCTTCTCATGGTGTGCGCCCTTGGTAATATCCAGGAGGATATTATGAGAATAGGACCTACGAGTAAGAAATCCACATTCATAAGTGTCATTGGATGTTCCTATCTATGGACGTGTATATTTCTCCTTATACTTTAAGATTATTATTAATGGGTATTATTACTCATGTTCTTAGATGTATTGATGAAAACTATGATGATAGATGTTCGTGGTGAGGTAGGATATGTTGGGCGCGTCACGAGTATTACTGCATTAATGAATAATGTGAGAAAGGATTTGTCACTTCTATGGAAGTATATATCATAGGCTCTTTGATAGAAATTATATAGCCTAACTAAATCCATGGACATGGTGTTCTCTAAGAAATTTCAATTTCAGGAAGTCTAAGAATGATAAATCGAGCACATGGGTTGATGGAACTTGCATGAAACCTGCTTGATTGGAGATATTGAGAAAAATGGATTATATTACATGGTAAGCGTTCATATTAGGTGACATGTCGTTGCGACATCAACTTCTTTCTCTTGGGTTCCTTGAACCATTGTTAGATAGTAATATTTCACTTTAGGAAATCCCGTCTAATGCCAACGAGAAAGAGGCCTAAATGGTCATACACTAAGTGTAGCCAGTATCTTAGTTAAATAATTTATTATTTAATAATTTGAATAAATATTATTCCTAATTGTGGATTAATAATTATTCAAGTATGCCTGGTCACATTTATTTCATTGCTAGTTATTTGAGAGAATATATTTCAGATCGAATGTTTATTAATCAGTGAATAATGAAGTTATATTTATTTAAAAAATAAATTTTCATTATCCAAGGCCCGATAAATATTGAGGAGGATTGGCAGACCAAGTTATGGGTCCAGTGAGAAATAATATTAAATATTATTTGGTTAAATAATATTTAAATATAATGTTCAAGTTAAGCACGTGTCATGTAAATAATAGCGTTGTTATTATTATTTTACATGGGGTTTCACATTGAATAATAAAATAAGTAATAGAACTTGTGTTGATTATTTATTATTACCAGGTGAATTAAATTCCCTGTTATGTTATTATTATCTAAATTAATCAAAGGGTCATTCCACTGGCTAAAAAATGGTTGGGTGCACAACATCTTTAGATAAATTCTCTCAAGCCTAGATAACTCTTCCCTCCCCAAAAAAGATCTCAAGAAAGAGAGAGATCCTCCTCCACCAGATCTAGAAGAATGCTTTAGAAGAGATTCTAAAGGCAATCAAAGGTGGACATCACAAGCGTAAGTATCTTCTGCACCAGCACCGAGAGACTCCTTCAGTGAAGTTTAGAGATACATAGAGCACGTGTGGATCACCATTAGAGCATTCTTATCCTTAGATTCTACATCTCAATGAATCTGCAACTCGGACCCGTGGTGAAACGCATGAATGAAGAAAAAATCACTTTGTAGGTAATTATTTAATTTAATTAAATTAATTATAAACAAAATACATTGATCCTCTCTTCTCACTTCTAGGTTATCTTCTTTATCTTTTATATTTGATTCAATTCTGTGGATACTGGAATTTATCATCATATTGATCCTAAATTAATCATCGATCATGACAATTTGTAAAGTTGGGAACATGCCCATCCTACGCTTCTACTGCACCTGAAACCTTTTAGTGGTATCAAAGCTTTCATATTTTTGTTTATAATTATTTAAATAATTCATTGATGGTTTACGCTTTACTAATTTATTTTTTCAATTAATGTTTAATCGTTCTTGTAATCTAATTTCTAAGATCCATTCCTCCATTATCATTTCATGTAGATTTAATAAAAATGAATGATTTTATGATTAAAATTAAATATAAGATCTCATTAGGAGGCCCGATGATTCTGTCCTAGTAATATGACAGTACATGTCATGTATTTGGAATTACACAACATGTAATCTACCACATATACCATATAATCTGGATTACATACCGTGTAGTGGTGTTCAAACACACTCGGAGTAATTTAGAAATTACTCAAGTCATGTTCATTAATGACACACCGTGTAGTTAAATCTTACACTTCATGTTGACCAGGACAGAATGGTGCACGGTCATCTGGTCTACACGGCATGTACTATTTCTATATTATGTAGATTTAAAATTTTATTATTATATTATGTAAACCCTTGATATATGTACCTTCATGTGGGAATAAATTTGTGACACAACATGTGACAGGTGTTTGATATATATATATATATATATATATATATATTTGTGTGTGTGTTTAATTAACATATGCCTAATGTTAAAATATATGCACATCATGTATGAGTTTTATTACAATTACAATTTTACATGCATGCTACATGTCACAAAGAATAAAGTGTGTACAAGTATAAATACATGCTGGGTAGTTTTGGATGGGTAATCACCAGGTTTCCTCCAAGGTACACGTTATGTACAAGGTTATGTATGAGAATCTCAAGTAAATTCAGAAAATGATTAAGATAAAAGGTATTGATTTATTAAAGATGTTGATTAATTGATTCGAGTGTAATTTATCTTAATAATAATGATTAAATAATTAAATGCTTGTTTTATTAAATACATAATTTTTTGCTTCTATGTGGATGATCATGAGATAGACCAAACCTTTTTATGTTATTGTTTCCCTTTTAAATTATCTATTAAATTAAAATTTTTGGCCTACATACCTTCTCCTCATTGATATGTAGGGCCTACGTTCCCATGGTTTCTTTTATGTAAACCCCCTTTTACCCCTCACCTAGATGTGAGTTAAAATATTATGTAATGTATGGATCTTCCAAGCTAGTGGAGGTGGTTCAAGTTAGGAGCTGAGGAAAAACCAATCCAAGGAGATACAAAGGTGGATATTTAGAAAGATACAAACATGAACCTTAAACAGACAATGTGTTTCTCCACTAGGTCAGGGTTAGTTTATCAACCGCTAAATAAAATAACTAATAGTAAAGCTCGTGATCATACCCTTTAAATATTTCTATCATATGTATGGTTATTCATTATGGATATTTGATGCGATCACATAATTAATGTACTAACAAGTATACAAGATGGAACTAAAATAAAAAAAAATTATTATGTGTAGATATTATCTATACATGGTTAATTACTTAATTATATCCCAATTAATATTAATAAGCATGTGAAAATATTATAAGTGACAATTTACTCATAAAGGATAAAATCCCTCAATTAAATATTAAGTCGGTATAGCCTTCCATTACTTCAGTTAGAATCGAACCATAGTTCAAAGTGTTTGACCAACCCTAGTTGGGGTGCTTTCAATTATCGGGGAATTATAATTTGAGTTTTTGGGTTTAGTTAACTTAGATTACATCAAGGGTTGACTGCCCTAGCAGGAATTGGTGTAATTGAGAGGAAAAGATTGAGGAAATCCAAAATTAAGGATTTCAGTATTAAGGAGTCCACTCAACAGATCAAGGAGATGTGATTTAATGCAGTTGGAATTTGAAATGCCTACCTAAAACCTTTCAAGTTGCTTAACCAACCCTAGTTGTAGTAATGCGAATGGAAATATGGATCCTTTCCACTAGAATGTCCAAGAAATAGGATATTATGAATCCAATGGTGAGGGATATTGGGTTTTGACAAAATAGTGGGAGACTGATAAATATTAATTTATTTATTTGTCTATATTTATCAAGATAAAGTACTAAAACTCTGTTCATCTTAATTTGTAGAAACAACAATCAAAATGACATAAAACATATTGTTGCAATACATAATTGAGAAGAAAAACCTTCTCACCAACACTAATTTCTAGGAGTGGCAAAGGCGTCTTCGGGTTATCCTTCACCATGAGAGGAAACTGTATGTTCTGTAAGAGCCTTTACCAGTTGCTCTTATAAATGAGGCGAGTGATGAGGAACTATCTATGTATGAGAAACATCTGAATGATACTATGGATGTTCAGTGCCTCATGATATCATCCATGGCCAATGAGTTCTTAAAGAAACATGAGGAAATGGATGCTTATAGCATGATGTCTCACCTTTGGGGTATCTATCAAGAGAAGGAAAGATATGAGAGGTATGAGATATCCAATGATTTTTTCACTACTAATCTTGGAGATTAAACACTAGCTGGACCACATTTAGTCAAGCTTATTGGCTACATTGAGCATCTAGATATCTTAGGGATTAAATTCCTAGATGATTTACTTACATATCTCATACTATTATCACTGCCTAAGACCTTCTCTAGTTTTATTGTGAATTATAATATGACCAATGATGAGAAGAGTATATCAGAGATTCTTACCCTAATTCTCCAAGTTGATAAGTACATGGGGTGTGAAAACCACATAGTCCTTATGGTGAATAGGAAGAGGAAGTACATGGCAAAGGGGCCTAATATTTATAAACATTCTAATGCTCCCAAGCACTATCTGACCAAGAAGAATAATATCCAATGGCAGGGTAAAGAAAAGGAGGAAGTATGCTTTTTTATGTGGTAATTCAAGACACTGAAAGAGGAACTGCACCCAGAGGAAAGGGGGATCCAAAGGTGAATTTTTTATCAAGTAAAATTTTTTCATTTCTACACATTGGGTATTAGATATAGCTTTTGGGGATCACATGTATATTTAAATGTAGGAAACAAGTAGATTCCATAATATTTCAAAAGGAGAGGTGAATCTGTGAGCTGTCAATGGTGTGAGGTTGGCTGCTCTTACCATTGGTGGCTACCACCTCACATTGTTGATGAGAATGATTTTTGTTTTACATGGTTATTATTATGTACCTAGTGTTACCAAGAACATAATTTCTATATCAATTTTAAATACATATGGATTTATTTTCATGTTTAGAAAAAAAAATTGTTACTTTTATAAGGAAAAAATATGTTATGGTACAACACATTTAAATAATGGTCTGTATGTATTAAATTATGAGAACTAAGTGTTGGAAATTGATAACGAACCAAGTTTACCTAACTCATACAACACCCAATTTTGGCATCACTGCCTTGGTCATGTAAACAATAAGCGCCTGGAAAAGCTCTATCAAGATGGTTATTTAGACTCTTCATAGATAAAACCATTTGATAGATGTCATGCTTATTTACAAGGTAAAATGATCAAACCACCATTTTGTGGATAGGGTGAAAGGGCCACAAATATTTTAGGATTGGTGCACACTAATGTCTGTGGACCATTTCCAGTAGAATCCAGAGGTGGATATTCTTACTTCAAGACTATTACTGATGACTTGAGTAGATATGGCTATGTTTACATAATGAGGTATAAGTATAAGTCCTTTGAGAGATTCAAGGAGTTCAAGAATGAAGTAGAGAATCAGCTTGGTGAGAAGATAAATAAGTTTCAATCAGATCAAGGTGGAGAATATCTTAACCAAGATTTCATTGACTTTTTATGGGAGTCTGGGATTCTATCTCAACTCACTTCACCTTATACAACATAATGGAATGGTGTTAGTGAAAGGATGAACCATGCATTATTGGACATGGTATGGTTGATGATGAGTCATGAAGATCTTCTA
This sequence comes from Viscum album, assembly GCA_963277665.1. Lineage (NCBI taxonomy): Eukaryota > Viridiplantae > Streptophyta > Magnoliopsida > Santalales > Viscaceae > Viscum > Viscum album. The sequence continues at coordinate 1,382,321,529 of OY728127.1, forward strand.
TTTTCTTTTTGGGGATAATTATTGCAAATTGTGGCTTATATAGTAAACCAAGTACCAAATAAGGTAGAAAATGGGATTCCCTTCATGCTATGGAGTAGAAAGAAACCCAGTTTATCAAATACATGTGTATAGGGATTCGAGGATTTTATTAAGGCTTTCTTAGGAAATAAACTAGAACCCTAGGGCACGAAGTGTATCTTTATAGGGTATCCCAAGGAAACCAAGGGATACTACCTATATAACCCCTCAGAAAAGAATTTGATTTTTTCCATATAGGGCATCTTTCTTGAGAGGTAGAACATACTCAAAAAGGATAGTGGGAGAAAGAATGACTTTGATGAAGTTGATGCTCAAGAAGAATAGGAGTTAGTATTTGAATAAGTTCCATAGTCCCTTGTTCAAGAGGTTGTTCCTAAAACACAATTACTACGTAGGAGTACAATAGAGGTAGGGAACTAGAGAGATATGGTTTACTTTTCACCTAGGATGGTGACTCGTTATTTTTGGACAATGATGAACCTCTCTCTTACAAGGAAGTAGTAGAGTGCTCAGAAGCTGCAACATGGTTAGAAGTTATGACTTCTGAGATGGATTCCACGTATCAGAACCAAGTATGGGTTCTAGTTGATGTAAATCCTATTGGGTGTAAATAGATATTCAATAAGAAACTGGACATAGAAGTTCAAGTTAGTACCTATAAAGAAAGGATAGTGGCTAAAGATTTTAAACAGCTTCAAAGAATTGACTATGATGAAACCTTTTCACCAGTTTCCATGTTTAAATCCATAAGAATCATACTTTCCATAGCAGCTTTCCATGACTATGAGATTCGTTAGATGGATGTCAAAATTGTATTCCTTAATGGGAACCTTTAGGAAGATGTCTATATGACACAACGAGAAGGGTTTTTGACACCAAGTGATGCTAAAATGGTATGCAAGTTTCATAGATCCATTTATATATTAAAGAAATAATCTAGATCATGGAACATTCAATATGATGAATCTATAAGAGAATTTGGTTTCATTAAGAATGAATGTGAGTAGTGTGTTTATAAGAGGCTTAATGGGTATGTGGTCATTATCCTAGTAGTGTATGTTGGAGACATATTGCTTATTGGAAATGACATACAAGTCTTGCAGTTAGTTAAGGACTCGTTGAACAAGTGATTCTCCATGAAGGACTTAGGCGAAGCAGCCTACATTCTAGGGATCAAGATCATTCGCGGTAGATCCAAGTGGCTTCTTGGACTAAGTCAAAGTATGTAAATTGACCAAATACTAAAGAGATTTAGTATGGAACAATCCAAGAGGGGATTAGTTCTAGTGTCACATGGTATACATCTTTTCAAGAAAATGTGTCCCCAGACACCACATAAGAAAGATAGGATGAGTAAGATTCTATACACTTCAGTGATAGGATCTATCATGCATGCCATGTTATGTACCAGAATTGATGTTGCCTATGCACTGAGCATGGTAGGAGGATATCAAGCAGATCTAGGAGAATAGTATTGGAATGATTTCAAGACTATCCATAAGTATCTGAGAAGAAATAAGGATATGTTCCTGGTGTATGGAGGAGACAAGGATCTTGTCACCAGAGGGTATGCTGATGTTGGTTTTCAGATAGATCAAAATGATCTGAAGTCATAATTAGGGTATGTTTTATGTCTCAATGGAGGAGCTGTGAGCTGAAAGAGTTCAAAGCAGCTAGTTGTCACTGATTCTACAATGGAGTCTGAATATATAGTGTCTTATGATGCATCCAAGGAAGCCGTCTGGATTTATAACTCTTTCTGGGATCTTGATGTGGTACCTAGCAGTAAGGATCCCATTATATTGTATTATGATAATACTACAGTGGTGTCTCTTTCAAAGGAGACAAGGTCACATCAATGGACAAAGAGAATACTCTTAAAGTATCACCTCTCGATGGATTTCTATCAAAGGGGTGAATTTGCAGTGAGAAGAGTGTCCATGGAAGGGAATGTGGTGGACCCCTTGACTAAAGGAATATCTCAACAGAAGCATGAATATCATGTGATATCTAGAATACTGAATTTTGTTAGCAGTTTTCTCTAGTGCAAGTGGGAGTCTTTTGGAGTTGGTTCCCTAGAAACCAAATTTTTTTTTCTTTATGATAAACTTGTATTCAATGGATGAATATTAATTAACTCATTATCATATCATGAATTTTCTTCTACGTGACATAGTATGTCATAATTTCATAAGAATGGTTGTTGAACTAAAAGGTTATAGCAGATCCCTACTATGATGAGAACCCAGAAGTGCCATGACACTATTCTTGAATAAATGTTCTATGGTCGGATGATATCATTTTAAGGGACACAAATTATACAGGCTGTCAGGGGTGGGGATTCAAGAAACTTCGAGTCACCTTCTCATAGTGTTCACCCTTGGTAATATCCAGGAGGATATTATGAAAAAAAAATACCCACCAATAGGAAATCCACCTTCATAAGTTTCATTGGATTTTTTTTATCTATGGACATGTGTATTGGTCCTTATACTTTAAGATTATTATTCATGGTTATTATGACTCACGCACTTAGATGTATTAATGAAAACCGTGACGACAGATGTTCATAGAGAGGTTGGATATATTGGGTGCATCTTGAGTAAAACTGTATTAATGAATAATGTGAGAAAGGATTTGTCACTTCTACAGAACTAGATATCTTATTCCCTTTGATGGAAGTGATATGGCCTAACTAAATCCATATCCATGGGGTTCACTAAGAAAATTCAAATTCAGGAAGTCAACAAATGAAAAATTGAGCACGTGGCTTGATGGCACTTGCATACAACCCGCTTGATTGGAGATATCAGGATGAAGGGATTATATTAAATAGTAAGCATTTGACATGTAATTGTGACATCAACTTCTTTCTCTTGGGTGCATTGACCTGTTTCTATACATTAATCTTGGACTTTAGGAAAGCCTGTATAATTCCAATGAGAAAGAGGCCTAGAGACACACACATTAAGTGTAGCTAGTATCTTAGTTAAATAATTTATTATTTAACAAGTTGAATAAATTTTATTCCTGGTTGTGGCTTAATAATTATTCTAGTATGGCTGATCACATTTATTTCATCACCAGTTATTTGAGAGAATATATTACAGATGGAAAATTTATTTATTGGAGAATAATCCAGTTATATTTATTTAATAAATAAATAGTCATTATTCAAGGCCTGGTAAATATTGAGGAGGATTGGAAAACCAAGTTATGGGTCCAGTGATAAATAATATTAAATATTATTTGGATGAATAATATTTTAATATAACGTGCAAGTTAAGCACATGTCATGTAAATAATAGCATTGCTATTATTATTTAGCATGGGGTTTTATATGGAATAATAAAACAAGTAATGGAACTTGTGCTAATTATTTACTATTACCTGGTGAATTAAATTCCTTGTTCTGTTATTATTCTCTAAATTATCCAAGGGGTCATTCCACCGGCTAACCAATGGTTATGTGCACAACATCCTTGGAGAAAAGATCTCGAGCCTAGAGAACTATTCCCTCTCCAAGAATGCTCTCAATATAGAGAAAGATCCTCCTCTACTGGATCTAGGAGAACACTTTCAAAGTGATTCTCAAGGAGATCAAAGGAAGACATCGCAAGTGCATGGATCTTCTGTACTAACACCTAGAGACTCCTTTAGTGATGTCGAAGATACATGGATCGTGTATGGATCACCGCTAGAGGATTCCTATCCTTGGATTATACATCACAATGAAATCATACCTCAAACTTGTGATCAAACACATCAATGAAGAAAGAATCACCTTTTAAGTAATTATTTAAATTAATTAAATTAATTATAAACAAAATATATCGATCCTCTCTTCTTAGTTCCAGGTTCTCTACTTTTTATTTTATCTTTGATTCAATTTTGTGGATACTGGAATTTATCATCATATCGATCTCGTATTAATCATTGATCGTGGAAATTTGAAAAGTTGGGTACACACCCATCCTGGACTTATGCTGCGGCCAGAACCATCACACAGGTCAAACTATTTCATGCAGGCTGCCCTTGAATAAAATAGACGTCAACCTACATATTTCTAAGTTAAAATTAAGGGTATCTAGGTCTCCCACCTATCCTTAAAAAATAAGTATCACAACTATTTTACAAGGTCTAAACACCTATCCCAAAATATCAAACCTCTCTAAAGAAGGTAAATATCATAAGGACCTACAAGGGTCAAAACGGAAAACACATCCTACAAGGGCCTGATCCTCACCGAGCTTACTCATAAGGAACTGCTCCCTAGAGATCACGATACCAACACATAAGAGATACTGAACTGACACTCAATGGGAATCTGTATATGGTAATACCCCCTAGAGGGCCATTTTGTAAGAAAATTCCTAGTATCCTTTGTCATCGTACTCATCGATCAGACTAGATGACCACAACCTGAGAAACAACATCCTATAAGGGGTAAAACAAAATGGCATCACATGTCATATCAACCTACAAGGGTTGTTTCACCTCTTGTGCATGAGAACTGATTCATCGGACTCACAACCAATGCTTCAATGTAGATCCACATAACCTACCATCAGAGTGAAATATATATGTGTAAGTAGGTCCAAATTAATAGGCATCGATCATCAATAAAAATCACACACTATAAGGTCTATATGATGTGAATCCTATGTGAAAATATGATGTATGAGATGCCTCTTACCTTCTCAACCAAGAGTCAAAATCCATCACTGGACTCTTTCCAATGGGACAAGAACTATAGATCCATAGTAAATCATGACATCCACACAACATGTGCATCGTTCAAGGTGAAAATCATATACAATTATAACATTTCAAATCAGAATAGAAATCATATACCCCTAGAAACCATGAATTTATATTGGAACAAGTGTTCTCGATGCACCAGTCTGATATCCATAATAGGTTTTGACACATTCCTAATACTCATGTCTACCATATCCCAAATAGTAAAGATCATGAAAATAACAGCTCTAATACTTAATTGTAACATCCCAACCTAGATTCCACTAAAATGGTGTCCCTGAGACAATTAGTTAGGAGGCCTTAAGCATGCCTCTTCATACACCAGAGTTTGCATACTAGTAGTGAGTGACTAGGGTGTGATAGTGGGGAGACTATTCCCTCATATCAGAGTAAAAAATAGTATAAATAGCTAAGTATCATACAAGGCGATAAATAAAAAGAGTACGAAAGCAGTAAATAAACTAAAATAGAGGAGAGAGGAATCATCTTCATCACAAATCAAATAGAGGAGAGAGGAATCATCCTCATCACATATCAAACAAAGGAGAGAGGAATCATCCTCATCGATCGAGAGAGTTGAATCATCCATGGGTATTGTTACTAGGGATGTCATACCCGTATATCATATTCTCAAGCACAACAGCCAAATTCCTGGAAGAACCTCTAGACATCCTAATAATATTATAATCAAATATACAGGCTTAACAACAAGATCTCAGTTAGTACCTCTGGGTATATAAGTAAACATAAGAAATAACATGGATCATAAGATAGATCCTGGGAAGAACTTTTGGGAATCCCAAAGAGAATTAAAGATGCCTCTTGATAGGCTCAATAGCCACTAACCATGAATTACCTCTGGTTATCACCGGTATATCAATAATAAACAAGTGGAATTGTAAACCAAAGAGTGATGGTGGCCAAATGCCAAAACCCACCACTACTACCACAGCCTCATGGGCTTACAAGTTCAGCACAGGTTCTAAGGTGACACTTGATACTATATCTACCCAAACCCTATGTAAAAACTCTAGTTTAGTCAAACATCAGTGCACCCACTAGGTCATTCAATTCAAACACTTAGAGGCGTCCTATTTGGGATCCTCAGGAGAAAACGTAAATGGGAAATCCTGCAAGGGATCCTCAAGGTCCAAGCATAGCTAAGGCATCCTTCTCAGTATCCTCAATTGAAAATGGTAAAATAAGAATCATACATGGGATTCTCATGGTCCAATCTTAGTGAAGGAATCCTACTCGGTATCCTTAATAGAAAAGGTAAAAGAGGAATCCTACATGGGATATTCATAACGGTCAATAGGTAAAGGGACCCTACAAGGGACTCCATAATTAAGCATGAAAGAAAGTTTATCCCACATGGGATCCTTAGTAATAATAAGAATATAGAGGAATCCTAGAAGGTATCTTCTAGGTTGAAATGTAATTAGATGAATCCTATAGGGGATCCTTGAAAATAAATGGTGTCATGAACTCTTAGGACATAAGGGAACATCTCGTAAGGGATACATCCTCAAAGGAAAACTACAAAGGCATTATCCAATGAAGATAGCTCATATCCCATCTCATATTAGGGTCTCAACCTAGTTATTCTGAACACTCAACCTATCATTATCACTTCAATCCCCCCTCGGGAGATGACTGAAATCGATTACTGAAGGAAGAACCTCTCTATTTAGATAGAAGCTTGAAAATTCTCATAAGAGTCCGGAAAACACCCCACGGGTCTTACCATCATGATATACATGAAAAGATACTCAGAATGGACTACTTTTGGGTCCAAATACGACTCTTGGGTAAGAAGATGTGAAAAACCCTAAGGGTAGTAAGGGAGGAGTACACGGTGTGTTACCTAGGTACACGACATATAACCTCAAGGCCATACATGGGTGTGTAATTCTGCCTATAATTATCATGTAAAATCCCAAGTACACGGTGTGAAAGATAGATACACACTGTGTACCCTAAATGGGGTATCTTCTTGTATCCCTCAAATGTCCTGGTCATGTACTTCTACATGGTGTGCGCCCCATATAGGGTCGGGTCATGTACTCTACATGGCCATGTGCCCCTACACGGGAAGCCGGTCCAAGTACTTGGTAACATGGTTGAGTAACAGCACATAGAATATACACCCTAGTACTTGATTTTTACTTCAGCAACTTAATATTCCCTAAAAAGGAAGAACTTATAGCGTGTGTTCCCTGAACCACACATCGTGTGGATGGATTTTTCTCGAACGGAAACCCCTCGAATCACCTTGAAACCATCGTTTTCACCCCAAAAGTAGTATATCGACCCTCAATGGGTCCTAATAAATCATAACAGAGATTTAAAACTAGAAAATAAAAAATCTATAGAGATCTATGGTGAAAACTTAAAAACAGACTACCTTTGGGCACAATCTGCTGAATCTTTACCCATTTCCACACTCCATGGCTACCGCATGATGATCCAGTGCATCCCATACTCCAGGATGGTACCATTATTGTTATCCCTATCCTTCTCTATCTCTCTCTCTCATTTCTCTCTTGACCGCATGAAAAAATAGGGTAGCAGGGGGCCTACACGATAAGCCAGAGGAGAAAGGAAGAAAAGAAAAATAAAAGGAAGAAAAGGAAAAAAAATAAAAGGGGGCCATCTAGCCCCCACACCCAACCTAATTTTATGCCCCATGTAGTAAAAACTCTCTGTTATGGACTCAACAGTGAAGACGAAACCTCAATATGACACTCATTTCAAAATATATTAACAAATGAACCTGTGCGAATAAATAAATATTTATTTAATTAAATATTAAATATTAATTATTCCGCTAAAATTTGAACCGCTAAAAATTACACCAAACTCATTTACTAGGGTAAAAATCCTATTATTGGACCAATATAGAGGTCATAAAAATTTTCTGAGATCATATTCTAGGATAAATAGACCATTTTACCCCTTACAAGCATCTGAAAGCAAAAATTCAAATTTCTGCTCAAAACTGCAATCTGGAAAAACACAGGTCATTACATTAGGCCTAAACTCCATAATTTGACTCATTAGAGATAATTCCAATCTTACTAACAAATTTACATTCCCTTTTATGAATATCAGACAGAACAAAAACCACCCATGCATTTTAAATCTTAACTCTTTTATGACATGAATTCATGTCATGTCCACAAGAAAAGCAGTGTTTACAGATAATTGAACTCCTGTAGCAGGAAATATCATGTCTAATAACCTTGAATCCATACAGAAATTTGAAACTCTTTTATAAACAATATTCAAATCAAATTAATCTTCATCAATGGAGAGAAAAACTCAATCAACTAGTGTAGAAGCCAAATCAACTTCAACTAAGAAGCAAGAAAAGTGGATGAATATAGCTGCTTCAGTTTCCTTATCCAGTTTGACCAGAACACCAATCAATGTGGCAATATCATTAAGGATTTTTGGGTGTCATAAAACCCAATTAATACTATATACTTTGACCCAGATTTGTATAGAAGAGTTACTTATTTCCATTGGGTTGAATTTTTTGTCTCATTCCCGAATGTGAAGAAATCTGGGCTTGAAGGAGATCGAACCAAAACTTCATGCTTATATATTCAGTTATTCATGAGGGAAGAGAGGATGATATAACCCACAACCCAGAAACACACATTTCTAGTTTTTAAAACCTCGGATTTTCGAAAGCCACTCAACCATCTCCCTGACCTTCAGCAAATTGGAACCCCTAGGCAATATTAGTTTATCAATAATGGAATTCTCTCTGATTTTTAGTTGCTTTGATACTACAATTGGTTCTACCTTAACATGATCTATGATTCCATTTTTATGGATGGAACTTGGAGTTAATCCCTTTTAGAGAGAGAACATTTGTTCGTAAATTCATCTACTGTAAGAGACTCCCCATGTTTGATCATTTAAAACATCGTTCCATCACCAAAGGTCATGTGGGAGTCAAATCTCCCATTTGTGAGAAATATCTCAGCCGATGGGTGAAGAGGAGGAGCTTCCATATCGAAGAATCCCTAATCGCTATCTTTAGGAGTGAGAAGATCTCCTCACTCATTCATCTCCCCTCTATTAAAAATAATTGTTATTTAATTACTAATTAATTAAAATTATTAATTATTAAAAAACTTAATAAAAATAAATATTATTTATTATTAATAATTATTAATGAATTGTAATTAATTCCTAATAATAAATAAATATTAGTAATTAATTAATAACTATTAATTGTCAATAAACTTAATAAAAAAACTATTAATGATTATTCATGAAGTATAATTAATTAATAATAATAATACATAAAATTTAGTAATTAATTAAAAATAATTTTTAATAATTATAAATTATTCTATTTATGATTAAAAACGATTAATTATTAATATAAATTAATTATTAATTATTAATAATTAATAATTTTCAATAGTTAATTAGTTACTTAATAATAAATTTGTAATTTGTAATTAAGTAGTTATTATTAATATTTAGTATCTAAATAATAATTTAAAATGTATATTTTTAATTGTGTAATAATAATTATTAATATTATATTTATTAATTAATAAATAATTATTTAAATATTAATTAATATTATTAATTAGTAATTGAATAATATTTATTTGCAATTTAATTAATAACTATTAACTATAAATATTTCATTTGTAATAATTTAGTAATTTATTAGTTATTTATTAATATTGTTCTTATTTACTAGTAATTAATTTGTGATTAATATTATAATTAATTAGTTACTAATGATTAATAATAATATATTATTATTCCTATGTTGGAAAGGGGAAACCTGAATCCTACATTGAAAATCCATAAGGATTTTCAGGACACCCTCCTTTATAAAATGGAGTTATTGATGAGAGTTTTAAATATATTTTTTGGAAATTTTAATAGAAGTAATGTTGGATATAATAGTAGTTAAATTATGCTAAAAATTTTGTTTTATTTATATTTTTTTATTGATGGCAATCTATTCTGCTTAGAGAATGACATATCAAATGTTGTGACACTTTATTTTGAGAAGCTATATTCAGATATTGAAAATGATAACTCTAATAAAATTATTAGGTGCTTTGAACCCTCTATTAGTGAGGATCAAAATAAGAGGCTTGTTGATATCCCTAGTGAAAAAGAAATACATGATGCTTTATTCTCTTTGAATATAGATAGTGTGGTAGGTCATGATGTCTTTACCAATAAGTTCTTCATGTTTTATTGGGATATCATTCATCTTGATGTCGCAAATTTTGTGAATGAATTTTTTAGATCATCTTATACACCCTTTGGGAGGAATGCTAATTTTGTTGATTTAATTCATAAGAAGGAGAATGCTCCTTATATTAAGGACTTCAGACCAGTTTCTATTGGGAATACAATTCCAAATCTAATTAGTAAGATCATGGCTAAAAGATTAGGTGAGATTGCTAAGGACCTCATCTCGTGTAATCAATTTGGGTTTGTTCTAGGGAGAAATGTACAAAATTGTCATTATATTGCCTCTGAATGTGTTAATGATATGAAGAGAAAGGTAAAGGATGGAAATATGGCATTGAATATTGATATATCCAAATCCTTTAACACCATCAGATGGAATTTTCTATTTACTATTCTTAAAATTCATGGGTTCTCTTAAAAATTAATTGGGATGATTGGTTCCATTTTAGAGAGTGATAGGCTTTATATTATGGTTAATGGTTCCCTCATGGGTTTTTTTAGTTCTCCAGAGGAGTAATGCATGGTGATCCTCTCTCTGTTATGCTCTTTTTCATTGTAGAATATTATTTGAGTTGGTGTCTCACTGATCTGGATAACTTTGTGTGTTATTAGAGGATGAGAGTTGTGAGGGATTTATGCGCCCCTTCTCACTTATTCTATTTTGATGACATCTTGATCTTTAGGAGATAATATAAAGGCTCTATCTCTTGTATTAAGGGTATCTTCTCACATTATGAAGAGGTTGCAGGTCAGGTTATTAGTTGGGGAAAATCGCCTGTCATCTTTGGTGGAGAAATTGTAATTTCAAGGCAAAATAGAATTTCTCATAAGCTTGGGGTTAGAAGAGGATCTATACCTTTTACTTACCTTGGGGTACCACTTTTCTAGGGAAGAGTTAAGATATTTCATCTGGAAAACATTACTCTAAGGATTAAAAATTATCTTGAAAGATGGAAGGGGAAAATTCTGTCCCAAGAAGGGAGAATCTATTTGGTCAAATCAGTGATAACTTAAATGTTTTTGTACTCTTTTTCTTTATATAGATGTCCTATAGATCTTATTAAGGAATTAAATGGTAAAATCAGAAACTTCATATGGACTGGGTCAATTCATGAAAGGAAGCTTGTTATTGTATCATAGAAGAACTTCATCAAACCTGTTCATATGAGTGGTTTAGGAATCAAAGATATAAGGATTTTCAATGACACTCTGATTACAAAATTCATATAGAAGCTCATCTCCATTCAGGATCAGTCTCTGTATTTTCTTGAAAATAGGTTTGTTGGGAAACTTCATACAGGGTATGTCAATTATATCAGTTCAATTGTCCAGCCTGCTCTCAAAAAGGCGTATTCTGACCTCAGGGTCTGTTCAAAATGGGTGGTGTGTAAACAGTCACATTTGAACTGTTGGACTACCCCTTGGCTATCTCGTCCCATTAGTGATGATACAGTCATTCCATATTCCCTAAAAAATGTTACCATTTCTGATTTTCATGAAAATATTGATCTCAATGTGATGCTACCTAGTAGTATTCAGCTGAAAATAACAAGATACTGCTTCAATGAATGTGATACATTGGTATGGATTCCCAATCTGCTTAGAAATTTCACCACAAGGGAGTGTTATAACAATATGTGTGGTGTCTCCCTGAACCATCCACGTTGGGTCACTGATTTTTACAAATCTTTCATTCCTCCTCCTCACTTGATTTTAATCTGGAAAATCTAAAAGTAGAGGCTTCCACTACAGGTCAACTTGCAGTGCACTAGGCTTCATCTGGCTTCGGCCTGTATGTTCTGTTTAGAGGCGGATGAATCTCTTTCACACATTTTTGTATCTTTTAGATTTTCATGTAGGTTATGGGCATATATTCAAGAGATTTTATACTTCTCTATCAATAATCGCTCTATTGATGGGATATTACAGTCTATCTGTGGGAGTGAATGCAGTGAGCAGTTCCAGTCGCTCCTACTTACTACCTCTGTCATTGTTATCTATTTCACATGGAAGTCAAGAAATGACTTTCTATTAAATAATGTCGAACCATAATTTCATGTTGGGGTTCTATTCTTACATCATGCAATTAAAAATTCTTCTAACATTCAGACTGGGTCCATGAACAATGATGTTTCTGATCTGGTTTTGTTGAGATCGCTTGGTGTCAATGGCAGGATGAAAAAGACAACGATGATGAAGTATTTCAGATGGATACCACCCATATCCTGATGGCTGAAGATTAACATTTATGGAGCATCTTTTGGAGTACCAGGTCCTTCTGGATGTGATGGTGTTTTCTGTTTTTATCTAGGCTTTGTGAAAGGATAATTTTTTCATTATATTGATAATGGATATGCAATTGAAGAGGAGCGGTGGAAAATGATAAAATCAATTAGGTATGTCATTCACTATAGTTGTCATGGCCTATGGATTGAGTCATATTTTTCTGTTGCAGTCCAGATTCTCAAATATCAATCCAGGAATGTTCCATGGAAGATATTATCAGCCTGGAGTGATTGCGTTCGGCTTATGGAGTTGATATCTCTTGAATTCACACATATCTACTGGGAGGCCAATCAAGTTGAGGATGCCCTTTCAAAGAGAGAAATTTTGGAGCTCAGTTCTAGTTGGTCTTTTGTACTACCTGGGTATTGTATTTTCCTTGCTTAGGCTGATTGTGATGGTGCGATCTATACTCATCCCTGTAGAGTTACTCTGTGATGCCTTTTGTGTTCTTTAACTTTTTTATTATATTTTAATGGGAGCAGGCTTGCCTATCTCCTAATCTTATGAGTATATATATATTTTTAATATGTTGGGGTTGAAGCCCCTTTTTATTAGAAAATAAATTCCACTTTTTAATTGGGTTGAGTTACATGACCTTTAAAACCTTGATTTAAAAAAATTAAAACCTATATCAATTAACATTATTATTATTTTTGAAAAAACCCACAAAAAAACAGTGTCTCCATTAAGTACTATGTATATGTGGAATATCACAATATCCTAATCTTATTTGGCCTAAAGCATGCATCATTCTCCCAAAAATAGTTGGTGCACCCAGGAGTTATGGTAGATTGATGTTATAGATGTATAATAATAAGAACTGGGGGTAGACAAAATTTAGGTTTTGGTTATAACCAAATCTAAAATCCATACCCATATTGTTTTTTGGTTTTATTTTAATAACCAAATTAAATAATTGTTTTTTTCAATGATGTTAAGGCTTGTAGGGTCACACAGTTAGGCATCTGGATAAGGATTAAGTTTTGGACAAATTTTTTGTTCCAAAATAAAGGGGGTGTGATGAAATTGTGTCCAAAAAGATTTCTGGATGGATTCTTTGTGAAGTTTTTCACATATTACTTATGGATTTTAGTGAAAGTGAAATATTGTTAAATGTGCACTAAAATAATTAATGGAATATTTAATTTAAGTGTATTTATCTTCCATGTGGTTTCATTGATAATATTTCATTATGAATGGATTAAAAGGCTAGAATATTTATTGAATAAGATTTAATGAATTAATGATAATGAGAATAAATGTATATGAATACATTGAATATGGATAATGCATTTTATTAAATGAAACGCTTCATGGATGACTATATAAAGGGATGATATCCCTCCAGTTGATCATAATCAATTTTTGGAAAACCTCTCAAAACTCTCTTCCTTTCCATGGCTTGTTCATCACCATTAGTGAAGACATTAACATCTCTTCAAGTGTATGGGAGTCCTTTGATTGAGATTGGGATCCACAGGGTGGTGTAATCTCTCAGAGGTAGTGATCTTCATCAATAAAACTCATTGGAGATTACTGCATTGGCTATCCAAATATACACATTTATGTTCTTAATTTATTACACATTGATTCCATAAATGATAGATCATATATATTTGAGTTTTTCTTCTACTACCGTGTCCATATGATGGCCAATTAAAACCCAACACTTACAACATCAATGTTTTTTTAGCACTAATGAAAGCAATTTCTAGTGTTGATAAAGCTTGTATTTGGAGTAGTGACCTACAACCACGGTTAGTGACTATGACCATAGGTTTTAAAAAATAAAGGTTCATTGAGATTTGATCCTGAAACCTCCACCATGTTCTGCTGAGGCTTAATACTCAGTTGGGACATGTTATATGTAAATTTATATCCATGTTTGTGCGTGTTTATATACCCCCTAATTTCACATAGACATGGACTACTTTTCTAAAATATTTTTTAACTTGTCGTGATTTTATAAAAAAATTAAATGTAAAACAAAGAAACTCACACATGGTTATTGTTCAAAATATTTATATTCATGGTGATGTTAACATTGGTAGTTTTGAACAATTTCATGATGGTTTTTAACTTTAATATTGTAACTCAACTTAAAAGAAACATTTTATACAAAGTTGTACAACAGTTCTCTGGCCTTCTGCATGCTCTAGGGAAAATTTAATAAAATTTTCACTCCAAAAAAACATTGTACTTATTGTAAAATATCTATCGTTTATTAAAATTTCATAATATTAAATATCCCAATGGGGTTTTTTTCAAGGTTTTTCAAATAAAATACAAATGAGTATCGATTTTAATTTTTTTTAAGTATGGGTTTTTGTGTGTGTGTGTGTGTTTGACTTGTAATTGTACTCTCAATCATCTACCATATATATATATATATATATTAATGAATTGTAATTAATTCCTAATAATAAATAAATATTATAAATTAATTAATAACTATTACTTGTTAATAAAATTAATAAAAATAACTATTAATGATTATTAATGAATTGTAATTAATTAATAATAATAAATAAATTCTATGAATTAATTAGAAATAATTGTAATAATTAGAAATTATTTAATTTTTAATTAATGAATAATTAATTAATAATTACTAATTAATTAATAATAATTAATAATTAATAGTGTTCGATAGTTAGTTAGTTACTTGATAATAAATTAATAATTTTAAATTAAATAATTTTTATTAATATTTAGTTTTTAAATTATAATTTAAAATATATATAAGTAATTATGTAATAATAATTAATAATATTTTATTTATTTGTTAATAATTAATTATTTAATTTTTAATTAATATTATTAATTAGTAATTAAATAATATTTAATTAGAAATTAATTAATAACTATTAACTATTAATATTTCATTAGTAATTAGTTTGTAATTAATTAGTTGTTTATTAAAAAATTCCTTTTTTACAAGTAATTAATTAGTAATTAATATTTATTTTTAATTGGTTACTAATGATTATTAATAATATATTATTATTTCTGTGTGGGAAGGAGGGAAGGTGAATACTGCATTGAAAATCCATAAGGATTTTAGTAATACTGGGTATACTTGCAGTAAAATTTTGTTAAAAATTTTATTTTATTTATATATATATATATTTTTAATATGTTTTAGTGGAAACCTATTTTTATTAGAAGAAATATCACTTTTTAATTGGATTAAGAGTTAACCCTTACATAAACTTTAAAACTTAGATTTAAAAAAACTTAAAACCTATATCAATTTACATTATTTTCTAGGTGTTATGGTAGATATGTTGTAGATATATAATAATAAGAAATAGGGTGGATAAATTTTGGTTTTGGTTATAACCAAATCTAAAATTGATAACCATATGAATTTTTGGTTTTATTTTAATAACCAAATTCAATAAATTATTTTCATTAATTTTTTGATTTTGGTTGTTAATTTTCCTTGATCATTTGATTTTTTCAGTTTTATATTACACATTTCATTAACTATTATTTTAAAAAAAATTATCACCCTAACTGTTCAAACAAAAAATCAAAATCATATATATATATCATTAAATTTTATAAAAAAACAAATTATTTTAAGAAAATATAAAGTTATAAATAAAAATTTATTGATTTTATGGTTATTATCAACCTCATAAGTTATTTAAAACATTAAATTAATAAAAAATTATAAATTATAACTTTAGTTATTTAGGAAATTTTGGAATAGGGGGTATTTTAATTTTTTTAATTTTTATGGGTATATTTTTTAAATTTAAAAAATGGGTTAGAGAAGCGCCACTAAAAGTGGCGCTATGTGTAAAAATCCCTAAAGCACCACTTGAAGTGGCCCTATGGATTTTCGACCATCAAAGCGCCACTTCATGTGGAGCTGAACTGTATACTGTAAATCTATCAGCTCCACTTCAAGTGGTGCTGATAGTGTGAGATTAAACCTATCAGCACCCCTTGAAGTGGCGTCTACATCTTCACCCACTATATAAGGGGCTCCCCCTCCCCATTCCCACATCACCTCTCTCTCTCTAACTTCTCTCCCATCAACTCTCTCAAATTCCTCTCGGTGCTTTGCCTCTCTTTTCCCACCTAGTCATTGTGCTCTAAAGGATCACCACCTTTCTATAAATTTGAGATAATTCTAATTTTTAATTTGTTTAATATGTTGATCTATTTATTTGTTTGTTTAGTTTATAGAAATAGTTCATAATTAATGTATTATATTTAGAAATAATAATAGTTTATTTTAAGTAATTGTAATTAATTAATGGTAATTAGCTTATTAATAATTCTATTTAGGTAATTAAATTCTAATTAGTTAATTAAAAAATCGTAATTATGTAATTAAAAAATCATAATTTGGTAATTAATTAATCATAATTAGGTATGTAAATAATTAATGGTAATTAGTTATGTAAATAATTAGTTGTAATTAGGTAATTAATTAATTGTAATTTAGTAGTTAATTAATTGTAATTAGGCATTTAATTAATTATAATTAGGTGTTTAATTAATTCTAATTAAGTGTTTAATTAATTTTAATTAGGTAATTAATTAATTAATTAATTGTAATTAGGTGTTTAATTAATTGTAATTGGGTGTTTAATTAATTATAATTAGGTGTTTAATTAATTGTAATGAGGTCATTAATTAAGTGTAATTAATTAAGTGTAATAAGGTAATTAATTAAGTGTGACTAGGTAATTAATTAATGGAAACTTGGTAACTAATTAATGGTAATTATATAAATAATTAATGGTAATTAGGTAAGTAATTAGTGGCAATTAGGTAATTAATTAATGGTAATTAGGTAATTAATTAATTGTAATTTGGTAATTAATTAATGGTAATTAGGTAATTAATTAATTCTAATTAGGTAATTAATTAATTCTAATTAGGTAATTAATTAATTCTAATTAAAAAATTAATTAAATCTAATTTGGTAATTAATTAATTCTAATTCAACAATTAATTAATGGTAATTAGCCAATTATGTAATGGTAATTATAAAATTAATTAATGGTAATTAATTAATTAATTAATTCTAATTAGTCAATTAGTTAACCATAATTAGGCAATTATTTATTAGTAATTAGGTAATTAATTAATTCTAATTAGGTAATTAATTAATGGTAATAGGTAATTAATTAATGGTAATTTGGTAAATAATTAATGGAAATTAAGTAATTAATTAACGGTAATTAGGTAATTAATTAATGGTAATTAGGTAATTAATTAATTCTAATTAGGTAATTAATTAATTATAATTAGACAATTAATTAATTCAAATTAGACAATTGATTAATGGCAACTAGGAAATTAATTAATATTAATTAATCAATTAATTAATGGTAATTAGACAATTAATTAATGGTAATTAGACAATTAATTAATAATAATTAGGAAATTATTTGATGGTAATTGTGCAATTATTTAATTCTAATTAGGAATTTGATTAAGTGTAATTAGGCAATTAATTAAGTGTAATTAGGGTCTTCATTAAGTGTTATTAGGGGTTTCATTAACTATAATTAGAAAAGTAATTATATTAAATAGTAAATTAATTATATTAATTAGTAAAGTAATTATATTAATTAGTGAAGTAATTATATTAATTAGAAATTAATTATATTAATTAGTGAAGTAATTATATTAATTATCAATGTAACTATTTTATAAATTGCTTCTAGAATATATCATTGCATTACATTCTAGCTATGATAATGGATTTAGTTTTTCATCTACCTTGACCTCGGTTTGTAATTGAAGTTATGAACTTGAATTTAGTTGTTGAATATATTTTTTTCATATTAAGTATTTTATTTGTCATGAATTGAATTCTCTCTTGAGTAAAGTATCCTCAGGTAGAGGGGCTTTGGGTCGGACCACCTACTTTCCTGGAGGCTTTCCTTGTCTAGGAAAGTGAATGGGGTTGGTTATCTTTTGATCTCGGCTTACTCATGTGGGGTTTGTCAATCTCATATAACTTTATTCTTTTACATGACATGTTCATGTACCTCATGCATATGATGCATGTGGATATGTATGAATAAGTTTGAATTCTATTTTGGGTAAGTAACACAAACTCATGGGTTTTGTAAAGAGTTACACATCAATATGGTTTGAACATATTGATTTGGTGGAGGGATTAGGATTCCAACCTAAATTACTAGAATCATGCATACATAAATTGATTCTCTGATCATATTTAATTAATAACAATGGTTTATTTTAGATTAAAAAATATGGTTGCCTATATTTATTTCAACGGTCAAATAATTGAGACAAAACAAGGATGTAGTTATAGTATATGACCAGAAGGTGTTGTGATTCTTGGAGGCTATAAAAATTTGGAATCTATTTAAAGGAAAATTCATAAAAAGTTAAAATTGATGAGCAATCAAGTGATAGAATCGATCACATGCAGACATCTGCAATTTGTAGATAGGTTTTGGCATGTGTCATATCCAGTAACTGATGATGAATAATGGAAATACATACTTTTATTGTTTAAGTATCAATATAAGAATCAAATTATGGAGTTATATGTCACTATAGCTACAATGGAGGTTCCATCAACATTGGAAGTTGGGCCATAACAACTTCATGATACTATGTCATATGCTCCTACTATAACACATCAAGAAGTTCCATTAGCAATGGTAGTTGTTCCATCATTTCCTTTAGCCACAGTTTCAATGGATAGTCCTCCACGTACTTTAGATATGTTGGTTGATGATTTTGATGATGTTGACAATTTATAACATGAAGATGAAGTGAAGATTGAATACAAAGAATAAGAAGAAGAGCATGTGGAAGAACAGTTTGTGCCCACTCATGTGAGGTTCAACTGACTGTTTAACTATCCTCCACTATTGTCTTTATGGTCCACTAAAGGCATGAGTCGCTTTCTAGAATTTGATTAGTCAATTATTACTTCTAGTAAAAAATTATAGAAATCATTAGTGGCACAAATCGAGTGTCTGATAAAGGTGTTCTATATATTGGAAGAGAGTTTGAGAGAAAATATGCAATGAAAAATGTAATAAAAAAATATCATATTGAAATACATTACTCTTATGTTG
Organism: Viscum album; assembly: GCA_963277665.1. Taxonomy (NCBI): domain Eukaryota; kingdom Viridiplantae; phylum Streptophyta; class Magnoliopsida; order Santalales; family Viscaceae; genus Viscum; species Viscum album. The sequence goes on from OY728127.1 coordinate 1,382,340,947, forward strand.
TAGAAGATTCAAAGTGGTCTTATTATTTGATCTATTGTGACAAATATGATTTGAATTGTCAAATGCATCTATGAGCGATAATTGATAACACCTTTCATAGTTGACGCATCACTATATTTTCTCCACACACATGTGTGAACCCAATATTGTCGCAGGAACACTCTTCATTAGATTTTGAGTTTGTTTCAACTATTATTGTTGAAATTATTAGAGCATGTCAAGATGTTCCAATCATTCTATTGGTGGAGCGAATCAAAAAAAATGGATATCAAATCTCTTATTATAATTCATGGGCAGTACAAAAAATGGCTATTGTGAAAGTGTAAGATGATTGGGATGAATCTTATCAAGTTTTACCACAACTTATGGAGATTTTACACCACAATAATCAAGTGATATATCAGTTACATACTACTGAATATGTTGACCAACACAGCCAAGTTGATCAGTCGATGGTTGTGTTTGATAGATTGTTTTAGAAATTTTTACAATGTGTGGAATCTTTTATACATTTCAAGGGGTTTATATAGATTGATGGAACATTTCTATATGGAAATTATATAATAACTTTATTGATTACCGCCACACAAGATGGAAAGTGCACCCCACTACATTTGGAATTTGCAATTGTGGAGAAGGAGAACTTCTCATCATGGAGCTAGTTTCTGTCATGTCTTCGAGAGTTTGTTATGGATGTAGAAGCTATTTGTCTTACTTTATATCATCATTTTTCAATCAAGGAGGCAGTACAGTCTTAGGTTCTTTCCTATAGAACACCCTATTCCCATCATCGATAATGTATTTGACACATTGTTAGAAATTTGTGAAATAAGTTCAAGAATGAGTCGATGGAGAAAGAAATCTTAAAAATTGGTATGAATATCCTTTTTTGTTTTACAAATCACTATCATAGTTACTGTCATATATGTTAAGAGTAGTTCTTGTTTGATAGAATATGAGTCTCAACAACAAAGGATGGAGGAGCATCTTAAAGATATTTATTGAGATAATCCGAAAGTTTATGATTACATGATGCAAATACCAAAGCATAAATGGTCGTTGGCATATGATGGTGGGAGGAGATATGGACATATGATGACCAACATCATAGAATGCATAAATGGAGTTTTCAAGGGAGTTCATAAATTACCTATCATAGGTAAATAAGAATATTTGACTATATGTTACTCAAAAGAGATACAATTATAATAATATATTATTATAATGTTTTATTCTGTGTGCATTCTACATGTCACAAAGAATAATAATTGTTATACAACTCATACATGATGTGCAGATCTTTGAACATTACACAGAAGTTAATTAAATATATATATATATATATATATATATATCAAACACCTATCGCATGTTGTGCCCCATCTTTACGCCCACATGAAGGTACATGTATTAAGGGTTGCATAATATAATAATAAAAAGTTTAAACTGCGTAATTTGAAAAAAGTACACGCCGTGTAGTGTGGGTTCCGGGAATAGCGGAGGCGCAGGATGGTCATGTACCCAACTTTATAAATTTCCATAATCGATGATTAATCTGGGAACAATACGACGATGAATGTCAGTATCCACAGAATTAAATCAAAAATAAAAGATAAAAAGATAACATGGAACCGAGAAGAGAGGATCGAAATATTTTGTTAATAATTAATTAAATTAAATTATAGAATTACCTCCAAGGTGATTCTTTCTTTGTTGATGTGTCCAACCATGGGTCTGAGGTGCAGATTCATTGCTATATAGAATCTAAGGATAGGAATCATATAGCGATGATCCACACATGCTTCACATATCTCCGGATGTTACTGAAGGAGTCTCCGAGATCTAGCGTGGAAAATCCTTTCACTTGATATGTCCACCTTTGATCGCATTGAGAATCACTTCCAAAGTGTTCTCCTTGATCTGGTAGAGAATTACCTCTCTCTTTCTTGAGAGCATTCTTGGATAGGGAAGAGTTATCTATGTTGAAATAGTGGGTGACCTAGACCCAACTATACAGTACTTTTTATTACCATATCATGTGTACAGTTAGTTATGCATGATGTTATCTTACCATTATAGTGTATAATTGTGTCCGTCCACTATAATAATGGTAATGTCCAAAGGTTAATTGTCGTGTCGAGAGGTTGTAGCATATCCCAGTCTATAATGAGAACCTCGAGATACTATAACATTAATATTAAATATATGTTCTATAGTCTAGATACATCTTACTGACTGGACACAGTAGATGTATGACTATCAATTGTTGGGGGCTCATAAGCATTGATACTTATTTTCATGAAGTTTTCACTTAGTGTTCTCTAGTAATGAGATCATGAGGATAGACCCTCCAATAGGAACACCACATGTTTTGGGTTTCATTGGTCATTCCTATCTACAGACATGTGTATTGGTCTCCCGAATTGAGATCATTACCAATGTGTATCATTTGATTATGTACCTTAATACAAGGTGAAAAACATGGTATTGAAACTATGGCAAAGTATCTTGTGTTGGGTGCGTCATTGGTGGTATGACATTGGCTGAATGGTCAAGAAAGGATTTGTCGCTTCCAAGTTCAGGAAGTTGTATATCTCAGGCCTGGTTGATCGGGATGGTGATGCCTTCATAAGTCTTTGGCCAAAGCAGTACAAAGGTAAATCTATATGGATATATCAACAAATAATAAATCAAGATAAGGATGATGACACAAGAGTGCGTCCTTCTTTATGAGATATTTAATGACAAAGAAATTATAATACACAGTCAATGTTTGTAGGATGGTAGTCGTTGTTATAATTATCCTTATCTCTTTAGGGGCTATGATGGGTTGCTAGAATCCACTCTTGGTCTGTGGATTTTATTCACCGCTATTGAGATAAGGTCCTAGAGGGTCACGCACAATAGCGTATTCAAGAATCCTCCCTATTCAGTTGAATAGGTATATGGATATAGTGGGGCCCGCCACGGGGCCCGAGTGTTGTCTAAGTTATCAATCACTGATGAATTAAATAAATTCATTAATATTCAAGTTATGAATATTTGGGATTGAATTTATTTTATGTATTTACAAGTTTAGTAAATGTGGGAAAATATTAATCGATTGAATATTATTTTAATATTCAAGGTTCATTTAATATTAAGCGGGATAGTGAGTCAAGTTAAATGACTCGGTTTTATCACGTAATATATTTTATATATATTACAAGTATGTGATAAAATAATAAATAATATTGGCACAGTTTAGTTCTTCAAAATTATTTATTTAGTGGACATTGAAATAAACGGGGGTCGGAGAACCCAACCGGGTATTTTGGAATTCCACTATAAATAAGAGAGGAGGCTCTCTCCCTTGGGGTGAAATTCAATATTCATTAATTTGTATGGAATAAAAATTGAGAGCCTCCCTCTCCTCCCACTTCCTAAAGAGAGAAGCTGATGATCCAAGAGTTCGGTTCAAGTTCTTCCTTAAGCATCGATGAGATCTCGATGTATTGATCGTCGGGACGTTGAAAGCATCATCGGATCGCCGCACTAGAACCCGAAATTTGACGATCGACGTTCCAGTGGATTTTTGGAGAGCGTGTGGATGATCTAGAGGGATCTTGATTTGGATCCTTCAAGCGACGATCGCCATCGACTAGTTGCAGTCGACTGCAACTTTGGATTTGAAACAGGTACATTTTCATTTTAATTTTATGCACTTTACAATTTACGTGAGATCCTCGGACCTCATCGGGGCTTGGATCGTCAGCATCGACAAGTATCGTCGATCCGATGACAAAAATTTTAAAATCCTCGGCCCACCGGCTTCCACTGTGGGCCTCGGAACCTAACAATCTAGGCTCTAGATCTTTTTCTCCAAGGATGTTGTACACACAACGATTGGTTATCTGATTGAATGACCCTTTGGCTTATATAGATAATAATAAAAAAATGGGTAATTTAATTCACTATGTAATAATAAATAATTAGCACAAGGTTCATTACTTAATTTATTATTCCATGTCAAACCCCATGTCAAATAATAATAGAAATTATATTATTTCCATGACATGTGCTTAACTTGCACATTACATTTAAATATTATTTAACTAAATAATATTTAATATTATTTTTCACTAGACCCATAACTTGGTCCTCCAATCCTCCTCAATATTTACTGGGCCTTAAATAATGACTATTTATTAATTAAATAAATATAATTTCATTATTCACTAATAAATAAATATTTCGTCTGTAATATATTCTCTCGAATAACTAGAGAAGAAATAAATGTGATCAGGCATACTTGAATAATTATTAAACCACAATCGAGAATAATATTTATTCAACTTTTTAAATAAAAAAATTAGTTTACTGAGATATTGGCTACACTTAGTGTGTGGCCCTCTAATCCTCTTTCTTATTGGCATTAGGCAGACTTGCCTAAAGTACAAGATTATTGTCTAGCAATGGGTTAAGGCCCCCAATAGAAATAAGTTGATGCCGCAATGACAATTCACCTCATACAAAATATTTCCATGTAATATAATCCATTTGTCATGATATCTCCAATCAAGTGCGTTGCATGCAAGTTCCATCAACCCATGTGCTCGATTTCTCATTCTTTAACTTTCTCGAATTAAACTTGCCTAGAGAACACCATGGCCATGGATTTTGTTAGGTTATATCATTTCCATCAAAGGGCCTAAGATATCTACTTCCATAGAAGTGAAAAAACCTTTATCATGTTATTCATTAATGCAGTATTACTCGTGACGCACCCAACATATCCCATCTCACTGTGAACATCTGTCATCACGATTTTCATCAATACATCTAAGTGTGCGAGTCATAATACACATTAATAATAATCTGAAAGTCTAAGGACCAATACACACATCTGCAGATACAAACATACAATGACACTTATGAATATGGATTTCCTATTGGAAAGTCTTATTCTCATAATATTCTCCTAGATATTACCAAGGGCGCACACCATGATAAGGTGCCTCAAAGTTTCATGAGTCCCCACCCTGGATGGTCTATGTCATTTATGTCCCTTCAAATGACATCATATGTCCATAGAACATATATTCAAGAATAGTGTCATGGCACTTCTGGGTTCTCATCATAGCAGGGATCCACTATGACCTTTTAGTGCGACCGTTATTCTTATGACATTATCACATACTATGTCATGCAGAAGAAAAATCATGATGTGATAATAAGTTTATAAATATTCATCCAAAGAATATAGGTTTACCATAAATCACAATGAAGTTGGTTTCTAGGGAACCAACTCCAATAGACTCCCACTTTCACTAGAGACAACTACTAACAACCTTTAGTCTGCTAGTTCTCACGTGATATTCATGCTTTTGATGAGATGGGCCTTTAGTCAAGGGGTCCACCGTGTTCTCTTCCATGGACACTCTACTCACTGAAACTTCACCCCTTTGATAGAAATCCCTTAAGAGGTGATGCTTTCATGGTATGTGCTTTGTTTGATGATGTAACCTTGGCTCCTTTGCAAGAGTCACCGCTGCATTATGATCACAATATAATGTAATAAGATATTTACTGTTAGGTGCCACATCAAGCTCCTGGAAAAATTTCCAAATCTAGAAGGTTTCCTTATCTTCATCATAAGCTGATATATATTTGGACTCCATTGTAGAACCAACAAAAACTGGCTGCTTTGAACTCCTCCATCTCACGGATCCTCTATTGGGATAGAAAACATATCCTGATTGTGAATTTAGATCATTCTAATTTGTCTGAAAACCAGCATCTGCATACCCTCTAATGACAAGCTCCTTGTCTCCTCCATACACCAGGAATATATCCTTAGTTATTCTCAGATACTTAAGGGTAGTCTTGACAGCAGTACAATGCTATTCTCCTGTATCTTCTTGATATATTCCTACCATTCTCAGTGTATAGGCAACATCAAGTCTAGTACATAACATGGAAAGATGATATGGAAAGTATGATTATTATGGATTTAAACATGGAAACTAGTGAAAAGGTTTCATCATTATCAATTCCTTAATGTTGTTTAAAACCTTTAGTCACTAGCCTTTCTTTATAGGTACTAACATGAACTTACATGTATATTTTATTTTTGAATACACATTTACACCCAAAAGGGTTTACATTAACTGGCGCATCGACCATAACCCAGACTTGGTTCTGATACATGGAATCTATCTTAGAATTCATAGTTTTTATCCATCATGCAGCTTCTAAGTTCTCTTATCCTTACTTGTATAAGATAGGTTCATCATTGTAAAACAATAATGATTCACCATCCTCAGTGATAAGGAAACCATATCTCTATGGTTCCCTTACCTCTCTTGTGCTTTTATGTAGAACTAGTGTTTCAGGAACTACCTCTTCCATAGGGACTTGTAGAACCTGTTCCTGTAACAACTCTTGTGTATCTTGAGCATCAACTTCATAAAAGTCAATCTTTCTCCCACTATACCCTTTGAGGATGTGTTCCCTCTCAAGAAAGACAGCCTGTCTAACAACATTCACTTTCTTGTCTGGGGGGTTTTATAATTAGTATCCCTTCGTTTCCTTGGGATACCATATAAAGAAACACTTTGTTCCTTGGGGTGATAATTTTTTTCCAAATAAATCCTTAACAAATACCTCACATCCCCATACATGTGTATGTGACAAAGTGGGTTTATTTACACTTCATATCTTTAAGGTAATCTCATTTTCTACCTTAGTTGGTACGTGGTTTAATGTGTATGCTACAGTTTTCAATGAATATCCCCAAAAGGATAATGGAATATTTATATGACTCATCATCAACCTTACCATATCCAACAAGGTATGGTTCCTCCTTTCACTAACCACATTCCATTGTGGTGTATAAGGTGGAGTGAGTTGAGATAGAATCCCAGAATCCTATAAAAGGTCGATGAACTCTTGGTTAAGATATTCTCAACCTCAATTCGATCAAAGATTCTTTATCTTCTTACCAATTTGATTCTATACTTAATTCTTGAACTCCTTGAATTTTTCAAAGGACTCAAAATTATATCTCATTAAGTAGACATAGTCATATCTACTCAAGTCATCAGTAAAAGTAATAAAGTAAGAATATCCACCTCTAGCTTCTACTAGAAATTGTCCACACACATCAGCGTGTACCAATCCTAGAATCTCTGTGGCCCTTTCACCCTATCCATCAAATGGTGGTTTGTTAATTTTCCCTTGTAAACAAGTATGACATCTATCAAGTTGTTTTAGCTCAGAAGAGTCTAAATAACCATCTTGATAGAGCTTTGTCAAACACTTTTCGTTTACATGACCAAGATGGTAATTCCACAATCGGGTGTTGTATGATTCATGTGAACTTGGTTCGTTATTAATTTCCAACACTTGGTTCTCATAATTTAATACATACAGACCATTATTTAAATGCACCATACAATAACAGATGTTGTCCTTATAAAAGTAACAACATTTATTTCCGAACTTGAAAATAAATCCATTTTTATCTAAACTCGATACATAAATTATGTTCTTGGTAACACTAGGTACATAATAATATCCATGTAAAACCAAAATAATTCTTGTCAACAATGTGAGGTGGTAGTCACCAATGGAAAGAGCATCTATCCTCACACCATTGGCAGTTCACAGATCCACCTCTCCTCTGGAAATTTTTCAGAATCTACTTGGTTCTTGCATTTGAATACAAATGTGAGCCCCAAAAGCTATATTTAATACCCAATGTGTATAAATGTAAATATTTCACTCGATAATGAACACGCCTTTGGATTCCCCTTGCCTCTGGGTGCAGTTCCTCTTCCAGTGTCCTGACTTTCCACATGCAAATCATACTTCCTCATTTTCCTTTCCCTACCTCTAGATATTCTTCTTATTGGTCAAAAAGTGCTTGGAGGCTTTAGATTGTTTATAAATATTATGCCCCTTTTCCTTGTCCTTCCTCTTACTATTCATCATAAGGAATGTGGTTTTTTCATGCCCCATGTCCTTATCAACTTGGAAAATTAGGGTAAGAAGCTCTGATAGATTCTTCTCATTATTTATCATATTGTAATTCACAATAAAACTAGAGAAGGCCTTAGGAATCGATGATAGTATGATATTTGTACACAACTCATCTAAGAATTTAATCCCTAAGATGTCCAAATGCTCAATGTAGCCAATATGCTTGAATACATGCGGTTTAGCTGGTGCAGACTCTCTATGCTTAGTAGTGAACAAAGCGTTGGAGATCTCATACCTCTCATATCTTGCCTTCTCTTGATATAGATCTTGAAGGTGAGATATCATGATATAAGCATACATTTACTCATGTTGATTCAAGAGGCCATTGGTCATGGATGATAACATGAGACACTTAGCATATTTAGAATCATTCAGATGTTTCTTGTACATAGAGAGTTCCTCATCACTCACCTCATTTCTAGGCACAAATGGTAAAGGCTCTTCCCACACATAAAGTTTCCTCTCATGGAAAAGGATAACATGAAGGCGCCTTTTCCACTCTTGTAAATTAGTGCTGGTGAGAAGGTTTTCAATATCGATTATAGATCACAATGATATGTTTGATATCATTTTGATTTTTTTTTCTACAAATTAATATGAACAAAGTTTTAGTACTTTATCTTGATGAATATAGACAAATAAATAAATTAATATCTATCAGTCTCCTAGTATTTTGTTGAAACTCAATAGCCCTCACCATTGGCTTGGGAATATCCTATTGGTTGGACATTCTAGTGGCAAGGATCCATATTTCCCTTCACATTACCTCAACTGGGTTTGGTTAAGCAACTTGAAAGGTTTTAGGTAGACATTCCAAATTCCAACTACATTAACTCATAGCTCCTTTATTTGTTGAGTGGACTCCCCAATCTTGAAATCCTTAATTTTTGATTTTCTCAACCTTTACCTCTCAGATACACCAAGTCTTGTTAGGGCAGCCAACCCTTTATGTAAACTAATTTAAGTCAACCTAAAACTTCAAATTAGAGTTCCTCAATAATTGAAAGCACCCCAACTAGGGTTGGCCAAGAAATTTGAACTATGGTTTGATTCTAACCGAAGTAATGGAAGTATATACTGACTTAATATTTAATTGAGGGATTTTATCCTTTATGCATAAATTTCCACTTACTATCTTTTCACATGATTGTTAATGTTAAGTGGGATATACTTAAGTTATTAACCATGTATAGATAATATTTATGCATAAACCATTTTTATTTTAGTTCCACCTTGTATGATTGTTAGTTCATTAATTACATGATCGCGTCAAACATATATAATGAATAACCATACAACTGACATAAATAAAATAAAGGTTATGATAATGAGCTTTACTATTGGTTATTTTATCTAGTGGTTGATAAACTAACCCTGACCAAGGGTAGAAAAAACTTGAACCATTTAAGGTTTGTGTTTATAGCTTTCCACCTATCCACCTTTGTATCCCCTTGGATTGGTTTTGCCTCGGCTCCTAACGTGAACCACCTCTATTAGCTTGGGAGCTCCATCCATTATATATGATTTTAACTCACATTAAGGTGAGGAGTAAAAGGGGGTTTACATAAAAGAAACCATAGGCACCCAGGCCCTACATATTAATGAGGAGAAGGCATGGAGGCCAACAATTTTAATTTAATAAATAAATTAAAAGAGGGAACCAATCACATGCAAATTTCTGTTCTAGCTCATGATCATCCACATACATGCAACAAATTATGTATTTAATAAAACTAGAATTCAATTATTTAATTATTATTATTAAGATAAATTACGCTCGAATCGATTAATAATTATCTTTAATTAATAAATCCTTTTATCTTAATATTTTTTTGAATTTCCTTGAGATTCTCATCAATAACATTGTACATAACTTGTACCTTGGAGGAAACCCAGTGAATACCCATCCAAAACTACCCAAAATGTATTTATACTTGTATAAACTTTATTCTTTGTGACATGTAGCATGCATGTAGAATTATAATTGTTATAAAACTCATACATGATGTGCATATCTTTTAACATTACACAGATGCTAATTAAACATTTATATATATATATATATATCAAACACCTATCACATGTTGTGTCCCAGGTTTATGCCCACACGAAGATACATGTATTAATGGTTACATAATATAATAATAAAAATTTTAAATATGCGTAATCTGGAAAAAGTACACGGCATGTAGATCTGACTACACGGCGTGTAACCTCCTCACCGTCCATCTGAAGTACACACCTAGGGAAATAGCTTGTGAGGTTCACTTCAAAAATCTTAAGAGTACGCGACATGTCCAGTGGGCCACATGCCATGTAGACTTCATGTTACATGGTCAACAACCGGGAAACCTTTGTACGTGATAATGACTTGACCCTAACCCGAAGAGACTACACACCATGTCCAGTGGGGAAGACGACTTGTAGTCCAGCTGACCATGTGCTAGTCTGTCCTAGTCAACACGTGGTGTAGGAATTAACTAAACTGCGTGTCATTAATGCACATGGCTTGAGTAATTTCCAAATTACTCCTGATGCATTGAACATAAATACACAGCATGTGGATCCAATTACACAGCATGTATTTTTGTGTGATCTAGATAGAACCGTCGGTGCCTCTTGATGAGATCCTCAATTTAATTTTAATCATAAAATTATTTGTTTCTATTAGATCTGTGAGAAATAATAAGGGGGGAACAAATCTCGAAATTCAGATTACAAGAATGATTAAACATTAATTGACAAACTAAATTATTAAAGCGTAAATCATCAATGAATTATTTAAATAATTATAAATGAGAATATGACCACTCTAATACCACTTGTAGGTTCCAGGTGTATTGGAAGCACAGTATGGGCATGTACCCAACTTTTTAAATTTCCATAATCAATGATTAATCTAGGATCAATACAATGATGAATACCAGTATCCACATAATTGAATCAAAGATAAAATAAAAAGAAGAGAATATGATACCGAGAAGAGTGGATCGATATATTTTGTTTATAATTAATTTAATTTAATAATAGAATTACCTCCAAGGTGATTCCTTCTTCATTGATGCATCTGACCACAGGTCTGAGGTGTGGATTTGTTGTGATGTAGAATCCAAGGAAAGTAATCCTATAGCACTGATTCACACGTACTCCACGTATCTCCAGATTTCGCTGAGGGAGTCTTCGAGTGCTATCATGGAAGATCCTTCCACTTTTTATGTCCTCCTACAATCACCTTGAGAATCACTTCCAAAGCGTTCTCCTTGATCCAGTGGAGGAGGACTTCTCTCATTCTTGAGATCGTTCTTAGAGAAGGAAGAGTTCTATAGGCTCTAAGAGATTTTTCTCCAAGGATGTTGTGCACACAACGATTGGATAACTGGTCAAATGGCCCCTTGGATTATATAGAGAATAATAACATAACAGGGAATTTAATTCACCAGGTAATAATAAATAAATAGCATAAGTGTCGTTACATAATTTATTATTCCATGTGAAACCCCATGTCAAATAATAATAACAATGCTATTATTTCTATGACATGTGCTTAACTTGAATGTTATTTTAAAATATTATTTAACAAAATAATATTTAATATTATTTCTCACTGGTCCCATAACTTGGTTCTCCAATCCTCCTCAATATTTACCAAGCCTTGAATAATGACTATTTATTTATTAAATAAATATAACTGCATTATTCACTGATAAATAAATATTATGTCTGCAATATATTCTATTGAATAACTAGAGACAAAATAAATACGATCAGGCATACTTGAATAATTATTAAACCACTACCAGGAATAATATTTATTCAACTTGTTAAATAAATAAATTATTTAACTGAGATACTGGCTACACTTAGTGTTTGACCCTCTAGGCCTCTTTCTCATTGGCATTAGGCGATCTTGCCTAAAGTCCAAGATTACTGTCTATAAATGGGTCAAGGCACCCAAGAGAAATAATTTGATGTCGCAACGACATGTCACCTCATACAAATGCTTGCCATGTAATATAATCCCTTTGTCTCTATATCTCTAATCAAGAAGGTTTCATGCAAGTGTCATCAACCCATGTGCTCGATTTCTCACTCTTTGACTTCTTAGAATTGAACTTTCCTAGAGAACACCATAGCCATGGATTTAGTTAGACTATATCATTTCCATCAAAGGACCTAAGATATCTACTTTTCTATAAATGAAAAATCCTTTCTCGCATTATTCATTAATGCAGTATTACTCGTGATGCACCCAACACATCCCACCTCACTATGAACATATGTCATCACAGTTTTCATCAATACATCTAAGTGAACAAGTCATAATGCTCGTTAATAATAATCTTAAAGTATAATAACCAATACACATGTCCACATATAGGAACATCTAATGAAACTTATAAATGTGGATTTCCTATTGGTGGGTCTTGTTCTCATAATGTACTCCTGGATATTACCAAGGGCGCACACCATGAGAAAGTGCCTCAAAGTTTCATGAGTCCCCACCCCTAATGGCATGTATGTGTCCCATAAAATGATATCATCCGACCATAGAACATATATTCTAGAATAGTGTCATGGAACTTCTGGGTTCTCATCATAGCAGAGATCCGCTATGACCTTTTAGTGCAACAACTATTCTTAGGACATTATCACATACTATGTCACATAGAAGAAAAAACATGATGTGATAAAAAGTTTATAAATATTCATTCAATGAATGTAGTTTTATCATAAAGCACAAAGAAGTTGGTTTCTAGGGAACCAACTCCAACACTTCTATCATAGTGTAAACTATTTTCTGGAATGAGGAAAGCAGACTGAGGAGGGTCTGAATAGAGGTATGTTCTATGGACACCATTTCTATCACGATCTAGATAGAGTTCTTCATGAGGCTACAACTTATCGTGTAACTTCATTTAATCATCCAGAGCAATTATTTGAGGTCACTGAGCCTGGTGATGTCTTGGATTTCAGAAATGGTCGTGTGCGAGTGGTTTTATTGGATAAGAGTTACTGTGAATGTGGGGAATTTCAATCACTGAGATATCCTTGCGACCATGTGATTGCAGCATGTACTTACGTAAAAGTATCTTGGGAGTAGTTTGTTGATCAAGCTTATCAACTACAGAGTATCAAAAACTGCTATAGTACTTCATGGTAATGTCATTTGATCTAACGAATTCATCGATAGTATTTATATTCTTAATGAATTAGATCTTTCATAATTTCCTAGAGTAGTCTGTGGTTGTTTTTTTTCAATGAAATATTAGTTTACTCCCAATCTACATATGAGAATTCCCAATATCTTGACATCATCATGAGTACATAGAGAGAGAATCAGTTTTATGAAAATCTATCTAAATGAAGTTTCAAGATTGATAGAGTGAACTTCTTAGGACATGTCATATTAGAAGATGGAGTGTAAGTGGACACAAATAAAGTTTCATCTATGGTATCATGGATTCATCCCACAAATTTCATCAAGATTCAGAGCTTTATCAATGTTTCATCCAGGACTTCTCCCATTTGGAAGCACTGATTTATGAACTTCCCAAGAAATGGTTGAAGTTTTTTTAGTTATATTTTTATGAGGGGTATTTCTAAGATATGAATAGTAGACTGACCTCTACACCAATCATTGCCTTACCTCTACTGAATTAGGAGTATATTGTGAACTGCAATGCTTTCGGAATCATACTCGGAGCAATTCTGATGTAGGAGGACTGAGTTGTTGCTTATGGATCCAGAAAACTGAGACTGTATGATAGGAATTACCCTAATCAAGATATGGAGGTAGTTGCGGTGGTACATTCCTAGAGATACTAGAGATGTTATCAATTAGGTGAGAGTTTTTTGGTGTACACGGACCACCAGAGCCTCAAGTACATCTTTACCCAGTCTTTCAACATCGAGTTAGCTTATACTCTAGTAAAGGGAAATATTTTTCTAATTATTTGAGCTAGAAGAAATAGATAGAGGTAGTATGGAAGTCGTGTGATGAGTAATAGATGGTTTCACTCTTTTTTGGACAAGTGTCTAGATGTTATAGAGTCCCAAGGAAGAGTAACTCTGACTTCAACATCTATTATACCCATTATTATAGTTCTTCTAGAATGGATCAAGGGAGAGTAGTTATCTAATACGGTGGGAGTGTGATCTAAATATATCAAATGTTGTAAAGAATGTTCTTATGAAATTGTTGGCTACCATTTCATTTTGGACCTATTTATGCTGTAAATTATAGGATTCAATTTAATTCTATGTATAGGTTGGCTAGTTCTATACTAGGCTCATATTGAATGTTATCGGATGATATTTTCCTTTCTATATCCATAAGGGGAAGCAACATCCATTAGGAATATTAGTATCTTTGAGCTGGTTATGCAGGACCAATTCAGTTCATATTAGATTGACTAATGGCTCAGATAGCAAGACTTTTTATGCTTCTTCCATACATTACATGATAAATTTCATACCTTACATGATAAATGTCATATCTTACATGAAATTAATGTTTTTTTATCCGTACATTCATATAGAGAAGCCTCTGTTATCTACCCAAGAGACACACGTGTCGTGCGATGTGTTGGCATGATGACCTATTAGACTTCTTGCTGTTCGGAGATCACATTGTTTCATCATGATGCACCCCCGCCAACTATTTATCCACACCTCAGATGTGTTGGATTTTATGGAGTGGCTATATGTGACTTCAAGAACATGGATCAACATTTGAATGTTGCATTGGTTGAGAGATGACGGCTATAGACACACATTTCATCTCCCAGAGGGGGAGATGACCATTACTTTAGAGGACGTCGCCCGTATGCTTGGTTTACCTATCCACGGACAGACAGTTATGGGTTTCACTAGTGGAAACTAGTTAGTAGTCATGCAACATTTACTATGCATTGACATCATCGGCATACGAGGTGTCCTCTAGGGTTCGCGCTTTCACATGGGGTGGCTTGATGATCATTTCGCCATCATTCCTGATGATGTAGGCGAGGAGACACTTATTCAGCACACACGTGCATATATTTTGTGACTGATTGGAGGCATGTTATGTGTCGACTACTCCACCACTTTGGTACACATGATTTACCTCGCATTACTTGAGGATCTTGATCAGACGGCTACATACAGTTGGGGATCTGCTGTATTGTCACATCTGTAAAGATTTTTATGTACCAGTTGTCATGTCGATGCATGACAGATTGCTGGTTGTATATTTTTAGTACAGATGTGGCCTGTGAGCATTTTCCATGTATCGCTCCTCAAGTTAACGCACCACTTGCACCAGATCTATTTCGAGACTGTCCTTGGGAACGGTGGTATGTTTACGTTATTACTTTCAACCTTTTAGTATTGTTGTTATTGTTTTTTATAAACGTACCGTATATTACTCTTTTTTAACCAGGTAGAGTCAGTCTCAAAAGTATGTGCATACTTCGAGATATAGTGTGCACAGTTTTTGACATATATTTGATGCCATAGTGCCAATTGATGTAAGTTAAACATTATTTTTTTTGTAGAAATTTTTTTTGTTATTACCTTTTAAGTTATATCAATATAATCTTAGTAACATTATCATGCTAATATATGACTTATTTTTTGAGTTTACATTTCAGGTTTCATGGACTCCGTATACAGGTTTTGTCTACATATGACTTCCATCATACTACACAGCTATGATTGGAGATCGTGCTGCAGCGGTGTCACTCATCCACTTCCACATCATTGATTGGCACCAGCCAGACTGAATCATGCATCAGTTTGGTTATATACAACATGTCCTTATGGCATCATGACAGGATGATGCGTTACATTCGATTATCACTACCACAAAACAGGGTTTCCACAGCACCACCATTTAACAGCGCTTTTTTAGGGCTGTTAAAGGGGACCCATTTATCAGCATTTTTTTAGTAGTGCTGATAAAAGGGGGGAGGACTTTATCAGAGCTTTTCCCTAGCGCTGATAAAGTGTATTTTTCAAAAAAAAATCATGAAAAATAATATATTGATATATAAGTATATTTATATTAATATAAATATAATATAAATTTTTTAAATATGTTTTAGATAAGTATAAATAGATTATTACATTTAATATATAAGAAATTTAGTGAAAATGCCTTTAAAAGATTTTAAAAAATATTATTAATTAAT
This sequence comes from Viscum album, assembly GCA_963277665.1. NCBI lineage: Eukaryota > Viridiplantae > Streptophyta > Magnoliopsida > Santalales > Viscaceae > Viscum > Viscum album. The sequence goes on from OY728127.1 coordinate 1,382,357,140, forward strand.
AATTTTCTAATTATCATCGACTAATAATCATTTAATAACAATTTGAAAACACAAAAAATCAAAAAAAATAATAAAAGATCTAAAATAAGTTGAAAATGTAACTCAAACTTCGAACGATCATAAATTTTGACCTGGGTGTCCGTTTGAGCTCTACAGCATATCAAATCGAAGCTTGTGACGAGCTCTACGCGCAAATAATTGAAGGGAACCTTCAATCACATTTTTCGAGGCCAAAAAAGGCCCAGAAGGCCTCCAAAACTGAGTTTTTAGTCCAGATACCCAAATTTTTTTAACATTCGATGAAATTTCAACCTCGTTTCAGGGGGTCTTTTTGACCTTTTTCCCTGGGGACTGAATTTATTCCGAGGGGTTACATTTATATTGTTATTATGGCTTTAAAATTTTATCATTTTTCACAATGTAATGTTACTTATAATCAATTATATAACAATATATACATATTTTTTATATATTCACCCATAAAATTTTAATTTTGTAAATAAATAATTAATCATATTTACATATAAAGTATATTTCTCAATATATAAGGCTTATCTAAATAAAAAAGTGATATCAATTTTATTTAAAATACAAATATATTAATATTTATATACCTATATGATGTGTTTGTGTGTGTGTGTGTGTGTATTTGTGTGCGTCTGTATTGACAAACTGATATATATTATCTATATATTCCAAACATATGTTTATACATATTAATATATAATATTTGTAAATATATATAATTATGTATAATTATACTTACAAATACACATATAATGTGTGTGTGTGTGTTTTATATATGTATTTATTTATTTATAAACACACACAAAAGCATATTTTATAAATGTATTTAAAACTGATCTTATAAATATATATTAATATACGAATAAATATATTAATATATAAATATAACTATATATATTTTAATATACGGATATGTATATATATATATATTAATATATGGATATATATTAATATAACTATATATATATATATATTAATATATATATATATATTAATATACGAGTAAATATAACTAAATATATATATAAATAAATAGATATGTTAATAAATAAACAGAAAAACAATATGGTGGAGTGGTAAAGGCTTAGGCGCCGCAGGTAACAGGTTCCGAGTTCGAATCTTGGGAAGGCAGGTCGCATGCCCGGGTGGGGAATAAGGCTTAGCGCTATTAAAGGGGGGTGGGGAGGTGTTAAAGGCCTGGGGGTTGCTGGGACGTGTGGGTTGGGGTGGGGGTGGGCTTCAAGCATTGTTGAAGCCCCACCCCAAATTGTAGAAATATTTTTTTTATTTTTTTTTTTATTTTTTTAACTTTTATCAGTGCTAAAAAAACGCTGATAAAAGAGACTTTTATTAGTGCTTTTTTTAGCGCTGATAAAAGACCCCTTTTATCTGCGCTTTTTTAGCGCTGGTGAAAGGCGCCTTTATCAATGCTTTTCCGAGCGCTGATAAAAGAGACTCCCCTTTATCTTCGCCTCGATTAACAGCGCTTTTCTAGCGTTGTTAATGCCCTTTTCTAGCACTAATAAAGGCCATATTTGCAGTAGTGTATGCTTATAGGTAGACAGACAACGGACTGACGACAGATTAATGCAACTTATATTGAGTTTTGGGACACGCGTTCCAAATATGGTATCTTTCCATACGGATTTCACATAGCATGTTATTAGTTATCTGATCATAGGGATTATGCAGACTGATACCGACGACACACTATCATGCACATTACACGTCAGGGGATTTTCATTCAGCAGTTGGTATGTTTGCTAAGATATATTATATTTGTTTAACTCACTTTTGGTATTAATGTGAATGTTATTTTATTTGTAGTCAAATGACATTGCTCATCTTGCACATATCACACATCCTCATGAGGAGACATATATTAGGTGGGATGTAGTTCACCGAGATGTGTTGGCTCTCAACGATCATCTCTGGTTCATACGTGACCGTTTCTAGGATGAGGTGCCACAGATATATCTGAATCCATATCTTTCGGTTGAAGCTCCTGCGGATGATGATGTCTCTGCTATCCTTGTTGAGGACGATGCACCGCCACCGCCCCCGCCAGCTGGAAGATAGAGACGAGTACATCAGGAGTGTTAGAGGCGACTACATAGACGTTCGAGAGTAGCTCATGCAGATGTTGCCGCACCGCGGAGAGATGATCCTACCCAGCTGACTGATGATCTTACACAGTATAGAGATGCTTATATGCCACATATGTTATCTATGATGACTACTTTGGACTACGAGTTGGGTATGGTAACACAACTTATGGTGACCCCCTCTCCTGTCGACGAGGACTTCTTAAATGTTCTATTTCTGCCATTTTTAGGAGCTCTGGGGCCATATGGCTCCATATATGATTTTGGGTCGTTCTCCACATGTGATATTGGCCAGTCCTTTACACAGCACCATGAAGAGGCACCAGAAGCACCATAAGAGGAGGAACTCGCAGCTAGGATATCGAGCGACACAGACGTCGGACACAGAGTGCACTACCACAAAAACAGTTTTTCGCAGCGCCCCCCCTTTATCAGCGCTCAAAAAAGCGCTGATAAAGGGTCGGCTTCAAAAAAAAATTTAAAAATATATTAATATATAAATATATAAATATAGTTATATAGTTATATAAATATAATATATAATTTTTAAATATATTTTAGATAAGTATAAATGTACATTTACACTTATTATACTTAATATATAAGATATTTAGTGAAAATGGCTTCTTAAAAAATTAAAAAAATATTTTTAATTAATAATTTGATAATCATTATGGATTAATAGTCATTTAATAACAATTTGAAGACTAAAAAAATTAAAAAAATTAAAAAAAGATCCAAAATATGTTAAAAACGCAACTCAAACTTCAAACGGTCATAACTTTTGATCCGGCTGTCCGTTTGAGCTCTACCACATATCAAATCGAAGCCTGCGACGATCTCTACGTCGCTGTGACCGGGGAGCACCCTTGTCAAGGGATTTTCGAGATCAAAAGAGGCACAGAAGGCCTTCAAAACTGAGTGTTTAGTCGGGGTACCCCGATTTTTTAACATTTTGTGGATTTTCACCCTCGTTTAAGGGGGTATTATTGGATTTTTTTGGCGGGGCCTGAATTTATTCCAAGGTATTACATTCATATTGATATTATGTCTTTTAAATTTCATCCTTTTTTATAATGCACTGCTATTTATAATAAAAAATATAACAATATATTCATATTTTTTATATATTCACACCTAAAAATTTAATTATAAATATAAATAATAAAATATATTTACATATAAAATATATTAGTTTTATCTAAATAACAACTAACATCCATTTTATTTAAAATACAAACATATGAATATTTATATACCTATATATTAATCTAACTATATATATATATTAATCTGACTATATATATATATATTAATCTAACTATATATATATATATTAATCTAATAACTATATATATATTAATATAACTACATATATATATATTAGTATTACTCTAAATATATATATTAATATCACTATATATATATTAATATAACTATATATATATATATTCATATAACTGTATATATGTTAATATAACTATATATATATTAATATAAATATATATTACTATACGAATAAATATAACTAAATATATATATATATATATAGATATAGATATATATTAATATCACTATATATATATATTAATATTACTATATATATATATTAATATAACTATATATATATATATATATATATGTATCATGAATTGGAAGACAAATCAAAATAGAGTAGTGGTAAAGGCTTAGGCGCGCAAGGGGGAGGTCTCGAGTTCAAATCTTGTGGGAGGCAGGGGCGCGCGCGCATGAGGGAATATAGCAGCAAGCGCTGTTAAAGAGTGAAGGGGGTGCGTGGGGTGCGTGGGGTGCTGTACAGGGGCAGAAAAGCTGTAAATGGGGGGCTCAAGCGCAATAAAAGCCCAACCGATTCGCAGTATTTTTAAATTTTTTTAATTTTTTTTAAAATTTTTTTAACTTTTATCAGCGCTTTTTTAAAAGCGCTGATAAAATGGTCCTTTATCAGCGCTAAAACGAAAGCGCTGCTAAAGGCCATTTTTAGCGCTGATAAAGGATGTATTTGTAGTAGTGGTGGACATGAGGTTCAGACGCCACATTGTGGTATCAGGGGGTATCAATGTTGATTTATTCAGATGTCATATTGTATATATTAAAAAACCTATTTACTGTGATAAGTAATTGTTGTTTTAGACAAATAAAAAGAAATTCAAAGTTTCATCATTGTAATATTATTATGTTTCACGTATGTGACTTTATAAGCGTATAAATTATAAAGTACAAATACAATCTAAATGAAATTTGTGACACTGACTAATAAATGTAGATTTATAATTATATATTTAATAAATATATTTTTTATTATATAATTATACATGTTTTTATATAAATAAATATTTATAATTATATAAATATAAATATGTTTATAAATATATAATTATAAATCTATATTTATTAATATTTATTTATTTGTAAATAAATTTAAAATATTTATGAACATATAATAATTTTTAATTATATATTTAGGAATATAATTATAATTATATTAATTATATTAAATGGTAAATATTTATTTATTTATAAATAAATTTAAAATATGTCTAAACATATATTATTTTTTAAATTTATTGTTAATAATTAAATATAATAAATATATTTATTATATGTTTAAAAATATTTCAAATTTATTTATAAATAAAAAATTATAACTATATAAATATAGATGTATAATTATATAATTATAAATAAATTTGTAAATATAATTATAATATATATTTATTATGAATAAATATAATTATATATTTATTATAAATACTTATAATTATATATTTATTATAAATATATATTTAGTTATTTATAAATAAATTTTAAATATATATGTAACCATATTTTAATAATTATATATTTATAAATATATTTACATTCATATTATTATAAATATTTATATATAAATAAATCTAAAGAATTGTGATTAAGTATTTATTATATATATATATATATATATATTAAGTACTTAGGGGTACAAACGCATTAAACACATACACACAGGCCAGAAAGGAAGGTCATAGCTCCCCTAAGGGATAATCCACACATCAAGTCTTATTTATTCATTAAATTACCCGAAGCCCCAGTAGACATGAATCCCATAACATACCTCAAATGCCCACAAACTAAGTATTTATTTTATATATTTATTATAATTATATAATTGTTATAAATATAATTATATAAAGGGTTGGGGAGGGGTGGTGTGGGGATTTAAAAAAAACGACCCTTTTAACAAATTTTGCACGTTATTTACCCACCCCTAAGAGGATTTACAAATAGTCAACAATCGAGCAGGGATGGGATCCGGACTTTCTTACACCACTGATTTCTACTAACGCGATTTCCCGTCGATCACATCCTCGGCCGCCACCGGCATTTCACGGCAGTGGGGTCCGCCCAGCAGGCTGCTCAGAGATCTCGCCTTCACCGCCCCGATCCTCATCGCCGGTTTCTCATCATCATCCTCCGCGCCGCCGCGCTGCTCCAGTCGCGCTCCTTCATCATCAACCCCACACCCACCGCTGCCCTCGCCAGGCGCAGCGACGGCGACAGACGCCGCCGCCGCGTCATAACCGCCAGGCGCAGCACGGATCCGGACGGTGGCAATGCTCCGGAGGCGGCCCTTCCCCAGGTGGTGCTCGCAGAGGGAGTAGCCCACCAGGGTGGGCTGGCAGCACCGCCACCCACGACCGTTCACCCGGCTGCACCGCGACCCCTCCATCACTGCACCCCTTCTCTCCCTCCCTCCCATCTTCTTCTTCGCCTTCTTCCCTTCGGAATCCCCATCTCCATCTCCATCTCCCCGCTCCCCGGCCTTCCCCGCTGCCGTGTCACCAGCGTGCGGCATCAGTCGCCCCTGTAATAAGCTCCTAGTTCTCTTCTTCAAAGAAACCGCCATGCCTTCTTCCCACAAACATGCATATATGCATAAATACACATCTCCCTCTTAGATCCATGCATCATCATCCAGAGATCAGAGTTGTTACCTGATTCCTCTAACGCCGGAAAAACCTCACTTCTTGCACCTCCAAACATGTTTGCTTCCCTGAAAATAAGCAATGCCCACAAGTACTCATCCATGGCCACGTATATAAAACGATAAGACGGGGGCAGAAGGAAACCAGGAACCGAGACACTCCATTGATGGACATGTAAGTTTCTTTAACAAGGAAAATATAAAAAAGGCGAAGCCTTTGGGGATATAAAACGAAGCCACGAGGTGGGTATAGCCCAAATTGAATATGTACTAAACACAGTGTAATACCCATTTCTCTTCACCTTTATTTGTGTGAGACGCCACGATTATTTTATGTACTGTGGGAGTTTTGAGGGACATTCATTACCCGAAATCATTACGACGTTCCTCGCCCTCCCGCCCAAGCTTATCCCCCTCCTCCCCGCGTCGCTGCTCCTGCAACCAAATCAACACCAAAATACAAGATCTGAGACGCTAACGTGAGCCACGGCGGTGCAGATTTGGCAGACGACGGACAAATAAGCAGCCGCCCCGCTTCAAAACCCAGCAGTGCAGTAAGAGGGGGATGGGGGAAGTGTTTCCCCCTTTTCCATTTTACGAACCGAGACCTGATCTTCCTTCGCTTTCAATTCCCCGCCGTGGCCGCCTCGGTCGATCGGCGTCGGGAGGAGGTCGGGCGGACGCCGATTCACCGGATCGGAGTGGCGGCGGTGGGAGGGGAGGCTCCCGGCGGGCTGATCGGGCGGCGGGTAACAGAGATTCTGGTGGAGGGGCGGAGGCGAGGAGCCCCGTGGCGGCGCGGCGCCGCGACCGTGGAGTTGCACCGGCGGCGGAGGGCGGAGATGGGGATCTGGGAGAGGGGCGGGGAGGAGGGAGGATAGGGGCCAGGGAGGGTTTCGCTTCCTGATTCTCATCCTTTTGGGTAGGCGAAGAGAAAGGGCGGGAGGAGAGGGGGTTTTGAAGGGGGGAGGCGGAGGTACCACAGAGATGAATAGCGGAGCACCGGCGGCGCCCTAAGGCGAGGCGAGATTCAGAAGAAAGAGTGCAGAAAACAGCCCCCGCTTTCCCTCATATAGGGACCAGGGATTTATTATTTATTATTATTATATTATTTTGAAATGCATCGATTGTATTTGACCGCGTATATGCATCGCCCTAAAATTTACATGCATCCTGAAAAAAGTAAAAACCAATAATAAGAAAACCAGAGACACATAAGAGTTATATAATAAAGCTATTGGAGATAGAACCTTGGGATATTAAAAGGGTAAAGTCTAATCTTTACAATCAAAGTATAATTAAGTTAAAACATTAAGCAAAATGATGAATCATAATATAGCTTTTGGATGAAGAATTGATCAAATAAACCAGACAGAAGATAAGTGTTTAAATGAGCGATCTGTATTAGACATGCATTAAAGCTGATAAAGATAATAAAAAAGCTCACAATGATGATAAAGAGATTCTAGATAAACAATCTCTAATCATATATATAACATATTTCATTAAAGAAATTTACAAACAAGTTCTTATTCTAAGAACTCTTTCCCTCCTAAACTCCAACGCCAAACACACAATACTAATTGCATTCACTTATCCATACAATAAATGATCAATACAATTATGTTTTTATCCAAAGGAATTCTTCATTCGTAAATAAAAAAATGTGAATACAGTCATGTCCTCATCCACAAAATCGTTTTGTTATTAAAAAGAGATCGAAAGGTCCTATATCAATATCAAAAGGTTCTTGAATGAAAGATGAATTACAAATCAAACACTAAGCTTGATATACAAGCTCTAGAAGGGCTAAGTCAAAATCAAAACTTCGGGTAGGTTGCTCACTCCAAAATTGAACTTAGGAACTTGTTTGAGAAGCTTTAAGATGGCGAAATGGATAACAAGGGATGGGAAAAGGTGCAACCTAAGAGGAAGAAGCTTCTGGTTTGTCATGAAAGGGAGGCGACAGAGGTGCCCTCACAATTTTCATCCAATAATGAGGAAATTCTTAGGACAGAAGAACACTTTCTCTCAGGTATGAAAAAAATGAGAAAAGGCTTTAATTGAGTCTTGTGGCCACTCGTTCACTTTGCGTAAGAAGGCAAGACACCGTAAAAGATTATTCTAGCTTACCCAAGCCAATGATGACTGGGTCAGCAAGAAAAAAAAAGTGAGGTTAAGAAACCTATTCGTCATATCCTCAAAAAAACAGATGTTATGTTGGCTGACTCTAAGTCTGAGAGTGAGGCCCTATTAGGCACTAATGGGTCTCGAGAGAAATTGGAGTTGAATATTTCTAATTCGGGGTCAAATCCTCTGGAAGACTAACTAAGCGGGGATATCTCCCCCCCACATTTCATCAGAAAAATAAAAGAAGTCTATGATCCTTTTGGAAAGGCTTCAAAAGATGACATAAACAAGGAAAAGTGGTTTGTATTTAAGGTTACTTTAGAGGATAAGATCAACCATATTTCAAGAAATTTCCCTCATGGATTAGAGGAAAACATGTGCAAACGGTTAGGCACTCATTTTGATGTTAGTATTACAAAATTAGATGAGGCCTTTCCATTAAGTATTTCCCTAAGGTTATGAATTTGGTAAACAAAAAAATTAATGATTTTCCTCACCTTCACCCCTGTCATTACATCAAAGAATTAGCATGGATACACTAGTGATTTTGAATGCTGGATGCATCTGGTTTCTGCTATTTCAGATTCTTTGGTGACTATTTTCACTTGAAGGAAGGGTGGCAGGTTAGTGATTTTCATTTTAACTTTCAGTTGTTCTAGATAGTTTCCATTTAGTATTTCTTTTGGTTTCCAAGTGCTGTTTCTATTTTGTATTTCACAGGTTTGTGTTAGTTTATGTTATTGTGTTCGATGGATTTGAAAGGGTTCACACTAAACCCCTAAAAGTGATTCCTCTTTATAATAAAAAATATTGAATTTGAGAGAGATTATTCATGTTAAGTCTTGATAGCACTACTACAAAAACAGGCAAGGGAAGCGCCACCTTATATCAGTGCTAAGAAAAAACCGCTGATAAAGAAACCATATATCATCGCTAAAATTTTAGCGATGATACTGGGAATCTTTATCAGTGCTTTTCTAGCACTGATAAAGGGCTTCTTTATCAGCGCTAAAATTTTAGCGTTGATACAGGGTAACCTTTATCAGCGCTAAAAAAGCGCTGATAAAGAGACCCTTTATCAGTGCTAGAAAAACGCTAATAAAGAAGGCATGTATCAGCGCTAAAATGTTAGTGCTCATACAAGAAGGATTTATCAATGCTTTTTTAGCGCTGATAAAGGCTACCTTTATCAGTGCTAAAATTTTAGCGCTGATAAAACCGTAGTCCCATATTTTATAAAATCGGTCGCACAGTGTTCTCGGTTTATTGCAACCTAAAGCTCTCGCGGTACTGTAACCCTGCGACCCCCTCCCCCCCGATCTTCACGTTGCCGGACCTCCGTCGCCCCTGATCTTCGCATTGTCGGACCTCCGCCGCTAGCCCTTCTCCTAATCCTCCCCCTCGAACCCCTTTGGTGGATCCTCCTCCCCGCAAACCCTACTTCTCCTCCTCTTTGCTCGACCCTACTCCTCGCGAACTCTACTCCTCCATTTCTCTTCGGTTGGCGGCTCCTCCCTTGCACCTCTACCTCTGGAAGTTTCCAAGTGTGTGGTAAGTGATTCAATGCTTTTACATTATTAGATGATTTTGATATGCTTTCTTAGTTTCATGAATGCGTTCTATGGATTACTTTTTTGGTGTGAAATATGTTTTGGAAAGGTTTTGAGATCCACATGTGAAGAATTTTTTTTCTAAAGGAATGTTTTTATGTTTCATGTTATCTTTGTTGAGGTGTTTCTTAAATATATTTTATATCTTGTGTGAAAGGTGTGAAATGAGTTTTCAAAGAGAATTAATGGTTTGAATGTGTTGAATGTGAATTTTATAAGAGAAATTCATTTTTGTTGCATTTTGTATTTTTTTTAAACCTGATATGTGTCTTTGAATTGTGAATGTGATTTGAAACATGTTATAAAATGGATTTTATGTGAGTATGAATTTGAAAGGGGATTTTCACATGGAAATGGTTGGATTTAATATGTGTTCTTCTTGTTGTGTTTCCAAATGTGTTTCATAAATTTTGAAAGGGGTGTGAAATGTGTTTCTAAATGGTTTTAGTGTGCATGTGAAATGGAAAGTGGTTTTTTTGTGTAAAATAGTGGTTTTGGTGTGAGATTTCGATCATTGGATCCATGTGAAAATGTGAAAATGTGAAAGTGGTGATATCCTTATGTGCTTATGATGCTTGGAATGTGTATGTGAAAGTGGTGATATAGTTATAGTTAAGCTAAATGGGGTCTTAGATTGCAAATACTTCAAGAAATTTTTTACGGAGCAATTATATCTAGATTCGATGGTATCAGGTAAGTCCATAGAGTTTCTCAACCTCATATAAGGTTATTAGACATTGACTCAATATACTAATAATTTTTCTAAACTTTCTTAGTTTTCACTTGAAGTGGTGTCAAACAAGAATCTTAAGTGCCCGAGGTTTTATATGGTTCTTCGATCAGATATCCAATATCAAGTATTTATGCTAAAGTTTACCTAAAATTTTGATGTTCTAGATAGGGATGTGATGGAAGAAATTGGCATGAATATTATGTCAGGGTTAACTAGAGTTACTTATATTCCCAGTGGTACTTTTAGTGGTTCCTATAAGTGGAATAGAAAGTAGAATGAGCCTCATAGTGAAAATAGTGGTGGTGGTATTTTATACAAAACTTCCTCCAGATCATCTGCAGTGTCTAGTAAAGGCCAAATGACCTTTTCCAATGTGGAAAGATTGATCACTCAAAGCATTATTGCATGGAAGCATTGGAGATTTACATCTCGTACAGACATTAAACCCACTTGAAGAGGGTTTTACATGTTTTTACTACCCTGTGTAGTGGAATGGAATCATAAATATTGAGAGGTACCAAATCATAGTAATATTATTCAATAACAATGGGATCCTAGAAACATGTATTAGTAACGAAACAACTTCATGCAGTGGATTAATCTCCAGTAGGAATTGGTGTGGGTCATGCGATAGTGAGAGGCACCATTTCCATTTCTTTTTCTTTAGTGTATGTTTTATTTGATATTGGTTCCCATCATTATTTCATATCAAACCTCAATATAGAACTATTGAAACTTATAATAGAGCTCATGGATTATGTGATAGTATAGCATCCCACCTTTTTATCACATAAACTTTAATTACATTTTACAAAACCGAGGATCATTAAGGTTTAGTGTCTTGGAAACCAGGAACTTAAAACATGAAAACAACATAAAGGATTCTTCTTAAACACTTGAAAGGCTTCTCCTCATGTTCACCCTAGGCTCATTACTGAATCTCATAACCTGGGGACATACATCAAAAGAAAGGGTGAGCAGAAGGCCCAGCAAGGGAAACAAGTGAAACATTTTACATATGAACTTGGGATACATCAATAAAGTCATGAAAAGAACTTTAAGGCATGAAAATGAAATCATGAGGCATATCATAATAAAAATAAAACTTTTTCATAACTTGAAGATGTGGTTGCAACATTTAATATTGGCAATCGTTTCATTTCACCAAGGTCCATCCCCAAGGTGTCGTTAAAAATTACCAAGGTTATTCACCAAGGCGTCGTTAAAATGGTCATCTCTAGAGATTAAGTCTTTACCCAATGCATTGGAGCGCTATCAGGGCGCACCCTTAAATTTGCCTTTATTATCATGTGAGCCACATATATCATCATCAAACATTTCATAAATAACCCATATAGCATAAAATAAATGGGTTTCATTTCATAATCATAACATTTTAAAAACTGCTTTAATGACATGATCTTTACGACACTTTAAACCCACGGAAAGGGAAGCGGGTCTCATGTATGTAAATCCCAGAATTTAAAATGGAACATTTTGATATATATGTGAATACCCTTGTATAAATAAGAGCTTTGAGTATTCACTTTATAACATAAAATAATTTTTGAGAAAAGAGAGAGGCATTTTGAGGGGAAAATTCTGCAGCATAACGACTATGTTACAAGGTTTTAGAAAACATTGAGAAGAGAGGGGACATGAGTCAAACATTCATAAATGACCCATCAAACAGTAGAGGGACAAAATATAAGGGATTTATGAACATGGTAATGAAATTTGAAAATATACCATATGAAATGAAGAACATGAAAGGAAGAAAACAAAACAAGATTTCTCTTGTGAAAATTCGGCAGCCTAACGGCATCACTTAAACTTCAACAAAATTGAATTGACAAGGTCAAATAGGGTCTCTCATCATATGAACATAAGAGTCCAGTATGATAGACATAGAGATCATACCCCAACATAATATAAAGGAACTTGAAAGAATTGACATGAAAGTAGAACTTCAAAACGAGAAGGGTGAAGAACCACTTAAAAATTCGGCAGCCTAACGGCGCCACTTAAGACATCAAAATACTGAATTGAAGAGATCAAATGGGGTCTCTCATAATGTGATAATAAAAGACCAGGATGATAAATATAGAGATCATACCGCAACATAATAAAAATGAACTTGAAAGACTTGACATGAAAGTAGAACTTCAAAACGAGAAGGGTGAAGAACCACTTAAAAATTCGGCAGCCTAACGGCGCCACTTAAGACATCAAAATACTGAATTGAAGAGATCAAATGGGGTCTCTCATCATGTGATCATAAAAGACCAGTATGATAAATATAGAGATCATACCCCAACATAATAAAAATGAACTTGAAAGACTTGACATGAAAGTAGAACTTTGAAAAAGAGAGAGGTGAATGAATCCCTTGAAAATTCGGCAGCCTAACGGCGCCACTTAAACTTTCTTAAAACGAAATGATGAGAGTAAGAGGGGGTCTTTCATCATATGAAAATAAAAAGGGCAGTAAGAGGAGTATAAAAGAACATCCTCCAAAATAAGAACATGGAGCATAAAAGGAATGACATAAAAGAGATCACTTGAAAAGAAAGAGAGGGGTCGGATCCCTTACCTTAAAATGTAACTCTTAAACCTCAAAGGTTGGGACCTTGAGGGCTTGGGGGCACCTTGGGAGGAATCCTTGGGAGGTAATGAGACCATAACTTCGTTGGGGAAGAGTGGGGAGTCGAATGGATGAGAGGATGGCTTGGTATTTATAGGGAAAGTGAGGGGACAAGGCATTAATGGCAAAGGGACACCTCATTAGTGGTTTTGGCAAAACCATGGGCTTGCCCATGGTATTTGCCCATGGTATTGGCCACTTGGGACACCTCATACCTTATCTCACTATTCATAATTCGAACATATTGATTACAAACTTAATACATCATTTAATGATGTCATTAAACACCCGTAACTTAAAAACTGTATTTTCACTATTCATCAAAAATTCAACTTTCTCAGAATAATCCCAAAATTTCACCTTAACCAAATATCAACGCTCTGATTACAAATATGAACTCCATTTTATAAAAATAATTTTCTAAATATTTTTAATTTAATTTTTAAATAAAAACACTATTCATCGAAAATTCATTTTTTCAGAAAAAACCCCAAAAATTACCATAACATAATATCGATGCTCTGAGTTCAAAAATAAAGTCATTTTTATAAAAATAATTTTCTAATTATTTTTAATTAAATTTTTAATTAAAAAACACTATTCACCTGAAAAAACTAATACTTGAATAATAATTAATGAAACCGTTATTTAACTATTTTATTGAATCACATTACTTAATCAAGGTGCCTAGATTATTTTAAAACTTTCTTTAAGTGAGATTACTAATCCATTTGGTCATATTACTAATCCTAATCATAAAATCACTATTCATAATTTACTATTCATCAAAAATCAAGTTGATCTTATTAGACTCTAAATTTCGTACTGAACATAATTGTAGAAGACCATTTTTCGAAAATCATTACACATTTTTAATTATTTAAGGTTTACACAACCATTTTTAAAATATCCTTTTTCTAAAATTCATCAAAAATATGCATACAATATTTATCCGGTCATTTGAAAATTCATAAACATCATCATAAGAAGAAATCCAAATTTTTATTTAAAAAAAAGATTACACAAGACAATTACGGTCTCGTTACATAACCCCTTATAATACCAGCATAGGACCTAAGAGTAAGGTGTGCTAGGGTGATAGAATTTTGGGGCGGCTCAGTCAACATTGCCCGAGTAGTAATTTCTATCAGTTTGAACTTCTCGCGAAGGCGATTCCGTTCTAGCTTCACATGATGAAGTTCGGCTTGGATTTGGTCCAGAGCAAAGCCCAATGGTGCTACCTCCTTCCCAATCTCTGTTAGATGGGCTTCGATCGGCCCAAGGCTACTAGGTGAGGCCATCAAATCTTCTTTCTATAATAATTAACCAAGATTACTTAAATTTAGAGACAATAATCAAAACATTTTGTTCACGGTGGTCATATTGACCGATGGTCATATAACACTCAAAAACCAATGGTCTCATTTTATTTATAATCATGTTTATCAAATAAAACATTTTTTTGAGTATAAAAAAATAACACATGAAATTAGGAAACAAGATTTATTCAAAATTTCGGGTCGTTACAGATAGAGATTGTAACATCTCTCTGGATAAAGAGGGAGTAAGGTCTCTGATTCCCCTCTCATGCTTTCTCTTTTTCAGAGATTTAGATCATATGATATTTTTTGGTTCTTAAAATGATTCCCCTATATGTTATTCTCATAATGGACTGAATAGTTTCTAATAAATCTTGGATTTACTATTATTATCGGTGGGTGTCCTTCACTGCCCCCGATGGGGAATTCCATGTTTTCCATAGAGAATCAGACCTGAGGTCTAGTCGAGCTAGACCTCTTCTTCCAGAGTTGAGTGGGATGATATCCTTTTATGCTATTGAACTGGAGTAGGAAGCCTATTATAGTGAACTTCCCCTAGTAGCTATTTAATTTACAAAAGTGTTTCCTTTAGTCTTTTTTGGTCTACCACTAGAGAGGGAGATGGAGTTCTCTATCAACTTGGTGATGGGTAAAAAACCAATATCTATTCTATCTTACCATATAGAACTAGTTAAATTGAAGGAAATAAATAATCAGTGGGATGAATTGGTTTCCAAATTCTTTATTTAACCTAGTGTGTTGCCTTGCGAAGAACTGGTGCTTTTCACCAAGAAGGTCATTAGAACCATTCACTTGTGTGTTGATTACCAGAATCTCAATTGGGTTATGATCAATAAAAAGTATTTGTTGACCTATATTTATGATTTATTAGATCTTCTAAAGGGGGGGGGGGAGTGGTTATCTAAGATCAATCTTTATTTTGGTTAACACTAGCTCAGGATCAAGGAGTTTGAGATTTATGTGTGACTATATACTTATTATATTTTCTTATTATTTCTTACACACCACCACTTGAGTCGAGTAACCTGATTGAAATGCATATGGGTACTTTGGTTCTAATGTGGATATGGTTTTTTATGTGTTTGTGACATGTGTATGTGTGGATATATGGGTATTTAGGCATGATGATATTTAATGTAGGGTAGAGACCTAGGAGTGGTAAATGTATCATTATTGATTATTCTTGTGTTTGGACTGGGGTGATTTGAGGAAAATATAATGAATCTAAAGTAATTATATTTAATGAATTCCATATTTTAGATATTATGAGAATCCGTTCTTTACTTATAGAGTTGGCTACTGGTTTTCATCCATATGTATTTTAGGTTAGTGAGGTATAAAAGGATGGACTAGTTGACCATAGAAGGGTTGACCTGATAGAGGAGGATGAGCCATAGAGGATGATTCCATGTGAGTTTTACCATCTATGACATAAGTGATTATCCCCATGAACCCCTTTGTGTTTGGAAACTGTGTTGATTTTTATGGGGGGTCTATCCTAGTTCTGTTGATTTCCAAATCTTTATTGTAAATGGTTAGGCTCTGTTAATCTCTATTTTTATAAGGAAGTGGTTCTCTTCTACTGTATTTGGAAGTCTTGTTTTGTGTACTTGAACCATAAATACTAATATTTGATATTCAAATAGGATGGATATGAATAAAGATTGGATGGATGCTAATCTTTTGACAATAGAGTATGAGAACAGAGTGAAAGAGTTCATCAAGTTTGCAAAGGATCACGCAAAGGATCATTCTCAAATCCTTTGTTTTTGTTTACATTGTTGTTATTATAGACTACTTACTTCAGAGGAGTTGGAAGAACATTTAATATGTCACGGAATAGATCAAAGTTATAAATGTTGGAATAAATACGGAGAAAAAGTGAATGTAGGTACTGGCTGGGATAAAACTGCGTTTTATGGATCATCAGATATGAATACAAATATGGATAATGAAGAAGACCGTATGGAGGATGTGATTACAGATGTCAATGATGATGAAGATCGTATTGAGGAAATGAAAAAGACAATTGAAGATGAACTCCATGATTTCCCAAGATTGTCTGAGAAGTTAAAGAGTTGTGCAAAGACACCATTGCATGCTGGTTGCAATAAATATACAACATTGTAAGCTGTATTGAAGTTGTATAAATTGAAAGAAGGCAATGGATGGAGTGATGTCAGTTTTACGGAACTACTTTCTCTCTTGAATGACATGCTCCCAGAAGATAATGAGCTCCCAAGCAGGACATATGAAGCTAAACGAATGCTACGCTCGATGGGTATGATTTCTGAAAGAATACATGCCTGCCTAAAAAACTGTATATTGTTTCTCAAGGAGAAAAAATCACTTACAGAATACCCAAAGTGTAGTGCTTCTCGATACAAGAAAGATGAATCCAATCCTATGAAAGTTTTATGGTACTTTCCAATCATTCCAAGGTTTAAGCGTTTATATGGAAGTGAGGAAACTGTAGGTTCCGGGCACAGCGGAAGCGCGTTGGTGGGTTTGCCCAATTTTAATTTTAACGTTAAACAATGTTCAATCCGAGATCCGTCATGATTTAAAATTCCGAATCTTCGGAATGGAATGAAGAATGAAAAACTTAAGAGGGGTCCCGGAACCCATGAGATAGGATCATCATATGTTGGTTATAATTAATTTAATTAATTTATAAGAATTACCTCGATGGAATTCTTTCTTCGTTGGAGTCTCTGGTTATAATCCTGTGATCCATCGTTGCGTTGTGGAATCCAAGTACAGGATTCCTCTAGCGGTGATCCACACGTGCTCCACGTATCTCTAGAAGTCACTGAAGGGATCTCCGAGTGCTAGCACGGAAGAGCCTTCGCTTGCGATGTCCGCCTTCGAACACCTTAATCCGGTGAAGGATCTCGCTCTCGTAACTTGAAAGCGTTCTTGGTGGAAAAGGAATTCTCTATTGGCTTGAGAGTATTTTCCAAATCCGTTGTGCACACAAATGGCTCTCCCTCTATGAGAATAATGTAATTGGGATTATAATACTTAGAATAATAAAATTAATTAATTGCTCGAAATCATTTAATCATTTCATTTAATTCTTAGCAATACCCCATGTCTTAATAACGACAGTTGACCATCATTATTACTTGACATGCACCTAACGTATTACATTTAATATCATTTAATTAAATAAAAAATATTTTTCACATGAATCCCGAAAAACAAACTACACGGCGTGTATATAAATATACACGGCGTGTACTTTTATTTTCATTTTATTTATTTCCTCCACCATATTTATTAGACCTTGAGTAATGGATATTTATTTCTTAAATAAATGTAACTGCATTACTCGCTAATAAATATATATTATTTCACCCACAATATATTCTCTAAAATAACTAGTGTCTAAATAAATACGATCAGGCATCCTTAAATAATCATTAAACCACAGTCGGGAATAAAATTTATTTAACTTTTTAAATTAATATTTAACTGAGATACATAGACACACTTAGTGTGTGACCCTCTAGGCCTCTTTCTCAGTGGCATTAGGCAGAGCCTGCCTAAAGTCCAAGGTTAAAATCTAGAAACACACCAAGGCACCCATAGAGAAAGAAGTTAACGCCGCAATGACGTGACACCTCCTACGAATGCTTACCGTGTAATATAATACCTTTGTCTCGATATCTCCAATCAAGCGGGTTGCATGCTAGTGTCATCAACCCATGTGCTCGATTATTCTTTCTTTGACTTCCCGGAACTGAACTCGCCCATACCTTACCATGGAAATGGATTTATTTAGGCTATATCAATTCCATCAAAGGGCCTGAGATATCTACTTCTGTTATGGAACAGAAGGGACAAATCCTTTCTCACATTATCTATTAATGCATTATTACTCTTGACGCACCCAATGTATCCTACCTCACTGCGAATAGTGTGTCGTCACAATTTTCGTCAATACATCTAAGTGCACGAGTTGTAATACCCATTAATAATAATCTTAAAGTCTAAGGACCAATAAACACGTCCGCAGATAGGAACATCCAATGACACTATGAAATGTGGATTTCCTACTGGCGGGTCTCGTTCTCATAATATCCTCCTGGATATTACCAAGGGCGCACACCATGAGAAGGTGCCTCAATGTTTTATGAGTCCCCATCCCCAATGGCCTGTATTATTTGTTCCCCTCAAATAATATCATCCGGCCATAGAACATATATTCAAGAACAGTGTTATGGCACTTCCGGGTTCTCATCATAGCATGGATCTGTTATGACCCATTAATGCAACAGCTGTCCTTAGGACATTATCACATGCATTGTCATGCAGAAGAACAATCAAGATGTGATAAGGCATTTATTAATGAATAAAGTACAAAGTAGTTAGTTCTAGGCCACCAAATCCAACAGACTCCCACTTAGATTAGAGCCAACTGCTAACAACCTTTAACCCGCTAGATCTCACATGATATTCATGCTTCTTCTGAGATAGGCCTTTAGTCATGGGGTCCACCACATTCTCTTTCATGGACACTCTACTCACTGCAACTTCACCCCTCTGATAGAAATCCCTCAAGAGTTGATATTTCCGGAGTATGTGCTTTGTCCATTGATGTAACCTTGGTTCTTTTCCAAGAGCCACCGCTGCAGTAATATCATAATACAATGTAATGGGATCTTTACTGCTAGGCACCACATCAAGCTCCTAGACAAAGTTCCGAATCCAGACGGCTTCCTTGGCTACATCAAAAGCTGTTATATATTCAGACTCCGCTGTAGAATCGGCGGCAACTGGCTTCTTTGAACTCTTCCAGCTCACATCTCCTCTATTGAGACATAAAACATATCCATATTGCAACTTCAGATCGTTCTGATATGTCTGAAAACCAGTATCAGCATACCCTCTGATGACAAGCTCCTTGTCTCCTCCATACACCAGGAACATATCTTTAGTTCTTCTCAGATACTTAAGGATAGTCTTAACAGCAGTCCAATGCTGTTCTCCTGGATCTGCTTGATATCTGCCTACCTTGCTCAGTGCATAGGCAATATCAAGCCTAGTACATAACATGGCATACATGATGGATCCTATAGCTGAAGCGTATGGGATATTACTCATTATATCTTTCTCTTGTTGTGTCTGAGGACACATTTTCTTAGAATGATGTAATCCATGTGACACTGGAACCAATCCCCTCTTGGATTGTTCCATACTAAATCTCTTTAGTATCTGGTCAATGTATGTACCTTGTCTTAGTCTAAGAAGCCTCTTGGATCTATCACGAATGATCTTGATCCCTAGAATGTAGGCTATTTCACCTAAGTCTTTCATGGAGAAGCACTTGTTCAACCAGTCCTTAACTGACTGTAAGGCTGGTATGTCATTTCCAATAAGCAATATGTCATCAACATATACTACTAGGATAACGACCACATTCCCATTAAACCGCCTATAAATACATGGCTCACATTCGTTCTTAATGAAACCAAATTCCTTGATGGCTTCATCAAATCGAATGTTACATGACCTGGATGCTTGCTTCAATCCATAAATGGATTTCTGCAACTTGCAAACCCATTTGGCTTCACCTGGTATCACAAACCCTTCTGGTTGTGTCATATAGACATCTTCCTGAAGGTTCCCGTTAAGGAATGTTGTTTTGACCTCCATCTTCCAAATCTTGTAGTCATGGTAAGCTGCTATGGAAAGTATGATTCCTATAGATTTAAACATGGAAACTGGTGAGAAGGTTTCATCATAGTCAATTCCTTGACGTTTTCTGAATCCTTTAGCCACTAGCCTTGCTTTATAGGTGCTAACTTGACCTTCCATGTCCAGCTTTCTCTTGAATACCCATTTGCATCCAACAGGCTTTACATCAACTGGCTCATCGACCAGAACCCAAACTTGGTTCTGATACAAGGAATCCATCTCATAATTCATAGCTTCTAGCCATCTTTCAGCTTCTAAGCTTTCTACTGCTTCCTTGTAGGAGAGAGGCTCATCATTTTCCAACAATAATGATTCACCATCCTCGGTGACTAGGAAACCAAATCTCTCTGGTTCCCTTACCTCTCTTGAGCTCCTACGCAATACTTGTCTTTTTGGAACCTATTCCATTGGGACCTGTGGAACTTGTTCCTGTACCAACTCTTGTGTATCTTGAACATCAAATTCATCGAAATCAATCTTTCTCCCACTATCCTTCTTGAGGATGTGCTCCCTCTCAAGAAATATGGCTTGTATGGCGACATTCACTTTCTTGTCTTGAGGATTATATAGGTAATATCCTTTCATTTCCTTGGGATATCCTATAAAGATACACTTCGTGCCTCAGGGTGCTAGTTTTTTGCCTGATAAGGCCTTAACAAACGCCTCGCATCCCCATACACATGTATGCGACAAAATGGGTTTCTTTCCATTATATAACTTGGAGGGAATTCCATTTTCTGCCTTATTTGGTACTCGGTTTAATGTGTATGCTGCAGTTTGTAATGCATATCCCCAAAAGGATAATGGAAGATCCGCATGAATCATCATCGACCTCACCATGTCCAACAAGGTGCGGTTCCTCCTTTCACTAACACCATTCCACTGTGGTGTATAAGGAGGAGTGAGATGAGATAGAATCCCAGACTCCCGTAGAAGATCGATGAACTCTTGGTTCAGATATTCTCCACCTCGATCCAATCGAAGTTTCTTTATCTTCTTACCAAGATGATTCTCTACTTTATTCTTGAATTCCTTAAATTTCTCTAAGGATTATGACTTATACCTCATTAAGTAGAAAAATCCGTATCTACTCAAATCATCAGTAAAAGTAGTAAAGTAAGAATATCCACCTCTAGCTTCTACTGGAAATTGTCCACATACATCCATGTGTACCAATCCTAGAAGCTCTGTGGCCCTTTCACCCTGTCCACCAAAAGGCGGCTTAGTCATTTTTCCTTGTAAACAAGCATGAAATCTATCAAGTGGTTTTAGCTCAGTAGAGTCTAAATAGCCATCTTGGTAGAGCTTTGTCAAGCACTTCTCGTTCACATGACCAAGGCGGTGATGCCAAAACTGGGTGATGTATGTGTCATGTGAGTTTGTTTCGTTATCGATTGCCAACACTTGGTTTTCGTAATTCAATACATACAAACCATTATTCAAATGTCCCATACCATAACATACATTGTTATTATAAAAAGATACAACCCTTATTTCCAAACTTGAAAACAAATCCATCCATATCCAAACAAGATAATGAAATTATGTTCTTGGTAACACTAGGCACAAAATAACAGTTTTCTAAAACCAAAATCATGCCAGTTGGCAATGAGAGGTGATAGTCGCCAATAGCCAACACAGCCATCCTTGTGCCATTGGCAGATCGAAGATCCACCTCTCCTCTGGAGATATTTCTAAATCTACTTGGTTTCTACATTTGAATACAGATGTGAGCCCCACAAGCTATATCTAATACCCAATGTGTAGAAATAGAAATATTGCAATCGATAACAAATTCACCTTTATCATCCCCACGCTTCTGGGTGCAGTTCCTCTTCTAGTGGCCCTACTTACCACATGCAAAACACACTGCCTCCCATTCCTTGCCCTGCCTCTGGATCTTCCCCTTCTTGGAGGGATGGTGCTCAGGGGCTTCAGACCGTTTATAAGTCTTTGGCCCCTTTGCCTTGTTCTTCATTTTCTTATTCACCATAAGGACCACAAGTTTGTCATGCCCCATGTCCTTATCTACCTGGAGAATCAAGGTTAGAAGCTCCGATAGACTCTTCTCATTGCCGCTCATGTTATAGTTGACAATGAAGCTAGAGAAGGTCTTGGGCAGTGATGATAGGATGAGATCTGTACGCAACTCATCTGGGAATTTAATCCCTAAGATGTCCAGACGTTCAATGTAGCCAATAAGCTTGACTACATGAGGCCGAGCTGGTGAAGACTCTCCAAGATTAGTTGTAAACAGAGCATTGGAGATCTCATACCTCTCATGTCTCACCTTCTCTTGGTAGAGATCCTTAAGGTGAGACATCATGCTATACACGTCCATGTTTTCATGTTACTTCAAGAGCTCATTATACATGGACGATAACATGAAACACTGGACATATGTGGCATCATCTATGTGTTTCATGTAGAGAGATAATTCTTCATCACTAGCCTCTTTCCCAGGCACAACTGGAATAGGCTCTTCCAGCACATACAATTTCCTTTCGTGGCGAAGGACGACGCGTAAACGCCTCTACCACTCTTGGAAATTGGTGCCAGTGAGAAGGTTTTATTTTTTGAGTATAGTGCGCAATGATATGTTTGAAGTCATTTTCTTGTCATTTCTATAAATTAAGATGAGCAAAGGTTTAGTACTTTATTACAAAAATTGAGATAAATAAATAAATTAATACTTATTAGTCTCCCACTATTTTATCGAGAACCAATAGCCCTCACCATTGACTTCGGAATATTCTATTGCGTGAATATTCTAGTGGAAAGGATCCATATTTCCCTTCGCATTACCCTAACTAGGGTTTGTCAAGAAACTTGAAGGGTTTTAGGTAGGCATTCCAAATGCCAACTGCATTAACTCACAGCTCCTTGATCCGCTGAGTGGACTCCCCAATCCTGAAATCCTTTTATTTTGGATTTCCTCAACATTTGCCTCTTGGTCACACCAAGTCCTGCTGTGGCAGTCAACCCTTGATGCAAACCAAGTCAAGTCAACCAAAAACCTTGAATTATAATTCCCCAATAATTGAAATCACCCCAACTAGGGTTGGTCAAGCACTTTGAACTATGGTTCGATTCTAGCCAAGATTATGGAAGGCTATACCGACTTAATATTTCTTTTGAGGGATTTTATCCTTATACATAAATTTCTATTTTATTATCTTTTATTACATTCTTGTTAATATTAAGTGGGATAAACTTAAGTGATTAACCATGTCTAAGATAATATTTACGTATAAGCTGGTTTTATTTTAGTTCCATCTTGCATGCTCGTTTAATTCATTAAATGTGTGATCGTGACAAGACACCCACAATAAATAAACCATGAAACTGACAAAAATAAAATAAATGGTATGATCATGAGATTTTTCTATTGGTTAGTTTATCTAGTGGTTGATAAACTAACCTAAGACCCAGGGGAGAAACACCTTGAACCTTTCGGGTTCGTGTTTACAACTTTCCACCTGTCCACCTTTGTATCTCCTTGGACTGGTTTCGTCGTGGATCATGACTTGAGCCCCCTCCACTAGCTTGGGAGCTCCATCCATTACATATGAATTTATCTCACACGTAGGTGAGGGGTAAAAAGGGGTTTTACATAAAAGAATCCTTGGGCGCGCATGACATACATATTAATGAGGAGATGGCTCGCAGGCCAACAAATTTAATTTAAATAAATAAATTTAAAAGAAACCATTCACATACAAAGGTCTCAGTCTAGCTCATGATCATCCATACATGAAACGATATTTATGCATAAATAAAACTAGCATTCAATTCTTTAATCGTTATTTTTTAAGATAAATCACGCTCGAATTAATTAATTATCTTTAATTAATCAATCCTTTTATCTTAAACCCTTTTCTGAACTTCCTTGAGATTCTCATCCATCATAATTTTAAACAAATAAATTCATTTAAAATTATCCTTGTACGTAACTTGTACCTTGGAGGCAACCCGGTGAATTCCCATTTATTACGCAGATGTTAAATTAAACACATATATATAAAACACCTATCACGTGTTGTGCCTCAGCTTTACGCCTGTACCATGGTACACGTCTCAAGGGTTTGTATAATATAATAATATATTTTAATAAATCTGCGTAATTTGGGTGAGTACACAACGTGTAGTTCCGACTACACGGTGTGTACTTTTCTTCACTGTCCATCCGAAGTACACGCCCGGGGACAGGGCGTGTTAATGTACTTTGGAAATTTTCGGAGTACACGACGTGTACAATGGGACACACGCCGTGTAGTTTCCGCGTTACACGGTTTCCAGCCGGGCAGGCCGTGTACGGAGTACACAGCCCAACCCTAACCTGAAGGGACTACACGCCGTGTTCATTGGACCACACAGCGTGTATTCCGGAAACCATGTGCCACCTGTTTCTGGTCAACACACGATGTCTTAAATTCTTAGAAATAATCCAATACATGGCCTGATTTGGCGGATCAGTCAATGCATTGAACCTAGACTACATGTTGTGTACTTCCGAATACACACCGTGTATTCTGGTGTTGTACGACCAGAAACGTTTGGCTCCTCCGGATGAGTTCCTCTATTTTATTTTAATCAAAATTAAAAGAAAAATTTGTTTCTATGAGGTGAAAGAGAAACAAGGGAGGAGGAACAGATCTCGAGATTCAGATTTCCAGAATGATTAAACATGAAGTGAAATAACTAAATTATTAAATGTATAAATCACCAACGAAAAAATAAATAATTATAATCAATGATATGACCCCTCTGATACCACTTGTAGGTTCCGGGCGCAGTGGAAGCGCATTGGTGGGTTTTCCCAATTTTAATTTTAACGTTAAACAACGTTCAATCTGAGATCTGTCACGATTTAAAACGCCGAATCTTTGGAATAGAATGAAGAACGAAAAACTGAAAACGGGTCTTGGAACCCATGAGATAGGATCATAATATGTTGGTTATAATTAATTTAATTAATTCATAAGAATTACCTCGATGGAATTCTTTCTTCGTTGGAGTCTCCGGTCACGATCCTGTGATCCGTTGTTGCATTGTAGAATCCAAGTACAAGATTCCTCTAGCAGTGATCCACACGTGATCCATGTATCTATGTATGTCACCGAAGGGATCTCCAGGTGCTAGCGCGGAAGAGCCTTCGCCTGCGATGTCCGCCTTCAACCGCCTTAATCCGGTGGAGGATCTTTCTCTCGTAACTTGAAAATGTTCTTGGTGGAAAAGGAATTCTCTCTTGGCTTGAGAGTATTTCCCAAATCCATTGTGCACACCAATGGATCTCCCTCTATGAGAATAATGTAATTGGGATTATAATACTTAGAATAATAAAATGAATTAATTGCTCGAAAGCATTTAATCATTTCATTTAATTCTTAGCAATACCCCATGTCATAATAATGATAGTTGACCATCATTATTACTTGACATGCGCCTAACATATTACATTTAATATCATTTAATTAAATAAAAAATATTTTTCTCATGAATCCCAAAAAACAAACTACACGGCGTGTATATAAATATACACGATGTGTACTTTTATTTTAATTTTATTTATTTCCTCCACCATATTTATTAGACCTTGAGTAATGACTATTTATTTCTTAAATAAATGTAACTGCATTACTCGCTAATAAATATATATTATTTCTCCCACAATATATTCTCTCGAACAACTAGTGTCGAAATAAATGTGATCAGGCATCCTTAAATAATTATTAAACCACAGTCGAGAATAATATTTATTTAACTTGTTAAATTAACATTTAACTGAGATACATGGACACACTTAGTGTGTGACCCTCTAGGCCTCTTTCTCAGTGGCATTAGGCGGAGCCTGCCTAAAGTCCAAGGTTAGCATATAGAAACACGCCAAGGCACCCATAGAGAAAGAAGTTAACGCCGCAAGGACGTGTCACCTCCTACGAACGCTTACTCTATAATATAATCCCTTTGTCTCGATATCTCGAATCAAGCGGGTTGCATGCTAGTGTCATCAACCCATGTGGTCGATTATTCTTTCTTTGACTTCTCGGAATTGAACTCGCCCATAAATTACCATGGAAATAGATTTATTTAGGCTATATCAATTCCATCAAAGGGCCTGAGATATCTACTTTCATTATGGAACAGAAGGGACAAATCCTTTCATTATCTATTAATGCAGTATTTCTCATGACGCACCCAACGTATCCTACCTCGCTGCGAACAGTGTGTCATCACAGTTTTCATCAATACATCTAAGTGCATGAGTTGTAATACCCATTAATAATAATCTTAAAGTATAAGGACCAATACACACGTCTGCAGATAGGAACATCCAATGACACTATGAAATGTGGATTTCCTACTGGCGGGTCTCATTCTCATAATATCCTCCTGGATATTACCAAGGGCGCACACCATGAGAAGGTCCCTCAAAGTTTTATGAGCCCTCACCCCCAATGGCCTGTATTATTTGTGTCCCTCAAATAATATAATCCGGACATAGAACATATATTCAAGAACAGTGTTATGGAACTTCTGGGTTCTCATCATAGTAGGGATCCGCTATGACCCATTAATGCAACAGCTGTCCTTAGGACATTATCACATGAATTGTCACGCAGAAGAACAATCAAGATGTGATAAGGCATTTATTAATGAATAAAGTACAAAGTAGTTAGTTCTAGGACACCAACTCCAAAAGACTCCCACTTGTACTAGAGCCAACTGCTAACAACCTTTAAACTACTAGATCTCACATGATATTCATGCTTCTTCTGAGATAGGCCTTTAGTCATGGGGTCCGCCACGTTCTCTTTTTTGGACACTGTGCTCACTGTAACTTCACCCCTTTGATAGAAATACCTCAATAGGTGATATTTATGGAGTATGTGCTTTGCCTGTTGATGTGACCTTGGTTCTTTTTCAAGATCCACATCTGCAGTATTATCACAATATATTGTAATGGGATCTTTACTGCTAGGCACCACATCAAGATCCTGGACAAAGTTTTGAATCCAGACGACTTCCTTGGCTACATCAGAAGCCACTATATATTCAGACTCCTCTGTAGAATCGGTGACAGCTGGCTACTTTGAACTCTTCCATCTCACAGCTCCTCCATTGAGACAGAAAACATATCCAGATTGCGACTTCAGATCGTTATGATCTGTCTGAAAACCAGCATCAACATACCCTCTGATGACAAGCTCCTTGTCTCCTCCATACACCAGGAACATATCATTAGTTCTTCTCAGATACCTAAGGATAGTCTTAACAGTAGTCCAATGCTGTTCTCCTGGATCTACTTGATATATTCCTACCATGCTCAGTGCATAGGCAATATCAAGCCTGGTACATAACATGGCATACATGATGGATCCTATAGCCGAAGCGTATGGGATCTTACTCATTCTATCTTTCTCTTGTTGTGTCTGAGGACACATTTTCTTAGAAATATATAATCCATGTGACACTGGAACCAATCCCCTCTTGGATTGTTCCATACTAAATCTCTTTAGTATCTGGTCAATGTATGTACCTTGGATTAGTCCAAGAAGCCTCTTGGATCTATCACGAATGATCTTGATCCCTAGATTGTAGGCTACTTCACCTAAGTCTTTCATGGAGAAGCACTTGTTCAACCAGTCCTTAACTGACTATAAGGATGGTATGTCGTTTCCAATAAGAAATATGTCATCAACATATACTACTAGGATAATGACTGCATTCCCATTAAACCACCTATAAACACATGGCTCACATTCGTTCTTAATGAAACCAAATTCCTTTATGGCTTCATCAAATCGAATGTTCCACGACCTGGATGCTTGCTTCAATCCATAAATGGATTTCTGCAACTTTCAAACCCGTTTGGCTTCACCTGGTGTCACAAACCCTTCTGGTTGTGTCATATAGACAACTTCCTGAAGGTTCCCATTAAGGAATGATGTTTTGACATCCATCTGCCAAATCTCATAGTCATGGTAAGCTGCTATGGCAAGTATGATTCTTATGGATTTAAACATGGCAACTGGAGATAAGGTTTCATCATAGTCAATTCCTTGACGTTGTCTGAATCCTTTAGCCAATAGCCTTTCTTTAAAGGTGCTAACTTGACCTTCCATGTCCAGCTTTCTCTTGAATACCCATTTTCATCCAACAGGCTTTACATCAATTGGCTCATTGACCAGAACCCAAACTTGGTTCTGATACATGGAATCCATCTTAGAATTCATAGCTTCTAGCCATCTTGCAGCTTTTGAGCTTTCTACTACTTCCTTGAAGGAGAGAGGCTCATCATTGTCCAACAATAATGATTCACCATCCTTAGTGACTAGGAAACCAAATCTCTCTGGTTCCCTTACCTCTCTTGAGCTCCTACACAGTACTTGTGTTTCTCGAACCTCTTCCATTGGGACCTGTGGAACTTGTTCTTGTACCAACTCTTGTGTATCTTGAGCATCAACTTCATCGAAGTCAATCTTTCTCCCACTATCCTTCTTGAGGATGTGCTCCCTCTCAAGAAAGACGACTTGTCTGGTGACGATCACTTTCTTGTCTTGAGGATTATATAGGTAATATCCTTTCGTTTCCTTGGGATATCCTATAAAGATACACTTCGTGCCCCGAGGTGCTAGTTTGTTGCCTGAGAAGGCCTTAACAAATGGCTCACATCCCCATACACGTGTATGCGACAAAATGGGTTTCTTTCCATTCCATAACTCAAAGGGAATTCCATTTACCGCCTTATTTGGTACTCGGTTTAATGTGTATGCTACAGTTTGTAATGTATATCCCCAAAAGGATAATGGAAGATCCACATGACTCATCCTCGATCTCACCATGTCCAACAAGGTGAGGTTCCTCCTTTCACTAACACCATTCCACTATGGTGTATAAGGAGGAGTGAGTTGAGATAGAATACCAGACTCCCGTAGAAGATCTATGAACTCTTGGTTCAGTTATTCTCTACCTCGATCCGATCGAAGTTTCTTTATCTTCTTACCAAGTTGATTCTCTACTTCATTCTTGAATTCCTTAAATTTCTCTAAGGATTCTGACTTATACCTGATTAAGTAGACAAATCCGTATCTACTCAAATCATCAGTAAAAGTAATGAAGTAAGAATATCCACCTCTAGATTCTACTGGAAATGGTCCACATACATCCTTGTGTACCAATCTTAGAATCTTTGTGGCCCTTTCACCCTGTCCACCAAAAGGAAGCTTGGTCATTTTTGATTGTAAACAAGCATGACATCTATCAAGTGGTTTTAGCTCAGTAGAGTCTAAATAGCCATCTTGGCAGAGCTTTGTCAAGCGCTTCTCGTTCACATGACCAAGGCGGTGATGCCATAAATGGGTGACGTATGAGTCATGTGAGTTTGTTTTGTTATCGATTTCCAACACTTGGTTTTCGTAATTCAATACATACAAACCATTATTCAAATGTGACATACCATAACATACGTTGTTCTTATAAAAGAGACAACCCTTATTTCCAAACTTGAAAACAAATCCATCCATATCCAAACAAGATAAAGAAATTATGTTCTTGGTAACACTAGGCACAAAATAACAATTTTTTAAAACCAAAATCATGCTAGTTGGCAATGAGAGGTGATAGTCTCCAATAGCTAACGTAGCCAGCCTCATGCCATTGGCAGCTCGAAGATCCACCTCTCCTCTGGCGATCTTTCTAAATCTACTTGGTTCCTGCATTTGAATACAGATGTGAGCCCCACAAGCTGTGTCTAATACCCAATGAGTAGAAATAGAAAGATTGCACTCAATAACAAATGAACCTTTAGCGTCCCCACATTTCTGGGTGCAGTTCCTCTTCTAGTGTCCCTACTTTCCACATGTAAAACACATTGCCTCCCATTCCTTGCCCTGCCTCTGGATCTTCCCCTTCTTGGAGGGATGGTGATCAGGGACTTCAGACCATTTATAAGTCTTTGTCCCCATTATCTTGTCCTTCATTTTCTTATTCACCATAAGGACCATGAGTTTGTCACGCCCCATGTCCTTATCTACCTCGCGAATCAAGGTCAGAAGCTCCGATAGACTCTTCTCATTACCGCTCATGTTATAGTTGACAATGAAGCTAGAGAAGGTCTTGGGCAGTGATGATAGGATGAGATCTGTACGCAACTCATCTGGGAATTTAATCCCTAAGATGTCCAGGTGTTCAATGTAGCCAATAAGCTTGACTACATGAGGCCCAGCCGGTGTAGACTCTCCAAGATTAGTTGTAAACAGAGCATTGGAGATCTCATACCTCTCCTGTCTCGCCTCCTCTTGGTAGAGATCCTTAAGGTGAGATATCATGCTATACGCCTCCATGTTTTCATGTTGCTTCAAGATCTCATTAGACATGGCCAATAGCATAAAACACTGGACATATGTGGCATCATCCATGTGTTTCATGTAGATAGATAATTCTTTATCACTAGCCTCTTTCCCAGGTGAAACTGGAATAGGCTCTTCCATCACATATAATTTCCTTTCGTGGTGAAGGAGGACGCGTAAACACCTCTGCCACTCTTGGAAATTGGTGCCGGTGAGAAGGTATTATTTTTCGAGTATGGTGCACAATGATATGTTTAAAGCCATTTTATTACCGTTTCTACAAATTAAGATGAGCAAAGGTTTAGTACTTTATTACAAAAATTGAGACAAATAAATAAATTAATACTTATTAGTCTCCCACTATTTTATCGAGATCCAATAGCCCTCACCATTGACTTTGGAATATTCTGTTACGTGAATATTCTAGTGGCAAGGATCCATATTGCCCTTCATATTACCCCAAATAGTGTTGGTAAAGCAACTTGAAGGGTTTTAGGTAGGCATTCCAAATGCCAACTGCATTAACTCACAACTCCTTGATCTGCTGAGTGGACTCCCCAATCCTGAAATCCTTTTATTTTGGATTTACTCAACCTTTGCCCCTTGGTCACACCAAGTCCTACTATGGTAGTTAACCCTTGATGCGAACCAAGTCAAGTCAACCCAAAACCTTGAATTATAACTCCCCGATAATTGAAATCACCCGAACTAGGATTGGTTAAGCACTTTGAACTATGGTTCGATTCTAACCAAGATTATGGAAGGCTATACCGACTTAATATTTCTTTTGAGGGATTTTATCCTTATATGTAAATTGCCATTTTATTATCTTTGATTATATTCTTGTTAATATTAAGTGGGATAAACTTAAGTGATTAACCATGTCTAAGATAATATTTACGTATAAGCCGGTTTTATTTTAGTTCCATCTTTCATGCTCATTTAATTCATTAAATGTGTGATCTTGACAACACACCCACAATAAATAAACCATGCAACTGAAGGAAATAAAATAAATGGTATGATCATGAGATTTTTCTATTGGTTAGTTTATCTAGAAGTTGATAAACTAACCCAAGACCTAGGGGATAAACACCTTGAACATTTAGGGTTTGTGTTTACAACTTTCCACTTGTCCACCTTTGTATCTCCTTGGATTGGTTTCGTCATGGCTCCTGACTTGAGCCGCCTCCACTAGCTTGGGAGCTCCATCCATTACATATGCATTTATTTCACACACAGGTGAGGGGTAAAAAGGGGTTTTACATAAAAGAATCCTTGGGCTCGCATGCCCTACATATTAATGAGGAGATGGCTCACATGACAAAAAATTTAATTTAAATAAATAAATTTAAAATAAACCATTCACATACAAAGTTTTATGAGTCCTCACCCCTAATGGCCTGTATTATTTGTAGATTTCCTACTAGCGGGTCTCGTTCTCATAATATCCTCCTGTATATTACCAAGGGTGAACACCATGAGAAGGTGCCTCAAAGTTTTATGAGTCCACACCCCTAATGGCCTGTATTATTTGTGTCCCTCAAATAATATCATCCGGCCATAGAACATATATTCAAGAACAGTGTTATGGAACTTATGGGTTCTCATCATAGCAGGGATCCGCTATGACCCATTAATGAAACAGCTGTCCTTAGGACATTATCACATGCATTGTCACGCAGAAGAACAATCAAGATGTGATAAGGCATTTATTAATGAATAAAGTACAAAGTAGTTGGTTCTAGGCCACCAACTCCAACAAAAACTGCAAGAAAATTGTCGTGGCATACAGATAAAAGAAATAAATATGGGAGATTACGTCATCCGATCAACTCTCCTCAATGGAAGAAAATTGATCATGAGTATCCTGAATTTGGAAAAGAGCCGAGAAACCTTCTTCTTGCGTTATCTACAGATGGAGTGAATCCTTTTGGTTTTCAAACCAGCACTCATAGTACATGGACTGTTATATTGGTAAATTATAATTTTCCACCCTGGTTATTCCTGAAGAAGAAATTCATCATGTTATCTATGCTTATATCAGGACCAAAACAACCAGGTAACAATATTGATGTTTATCTGGCTCCTTTGATCAAGGATTTTAAGTTATTGTGAGATTTAGGTGTTATGTTGTATGATGCTTATAAAAGTGAATACTTCACGTTGAGAGTGATGTTGTATGGGACAATAAATGATTTCCTTTCTTATGGAAATTTTTCAGGTTATAGCATTAAAGGAACTCAAGGGTGTCCCGTGTGTGAAGAAGATACAGAATCAATTAGGTTGAAACATTCATCGAAATCTGTGTTTCTAGGACATCATAGATTTCTACCTCATTGGCATAAGTACCGATCTTGGACAACATCATTCAATGGAAGTTCAGAACAATGTGCAGCACCGTCTCCACTAATAGGTGATCAGCTGTTTGAGAAAGTAAAAGATGTGAACACTATTTTTGGTAAACTATTTTCGAAAAAACTTACAAAAATTGGTTGGAAAAAGTGATCAGTTTTTTTTTCAATTACCATACTAGAATTTTTTGTACGTTAGACATTTTCTTGATGTGATGCATGTGGAAAAAAATGTATGTGACGGTGTTATCAGAACATTGCTAAATTCCCTTGGCAAAACAAAGGATGGAATTAAGGCAAGGTTGGACATAGTTGACATGGGAATACGAGAATAGTTGGCTCTCAGGAAGGGTGAAAATCAAATGTTTCTTCCTCCAGCTTCTTATACTCTTTCTAGGGAGGAGAGATATCAGTTTTTCAACTTATTCAATGATGTAAAGGTTCCATAGGGGTATTCATCAAATATTAAGAAAATTGTGTCAATGAATGATTTGAAGTTAAAAGGTTTGAAATCACATTACTACCATGTTTTGATGCAAGATCTAATTCCTATAGATTTACGTTGCATTTTTCCCAAGAATGTCCATCATACGTTAACAAACTTTGTTTCTTTTTCAAATCTATATGTAGCAAAGTTTTAGACCCGGCGAAATTTCTAGCTATGGAAAAAGAAATTGTCATCATATTATGTGAATTAGAAATGTTCTTCCCACCAAAATTCTTTGATATGATGGTTCATTTGATGATTCACTTGGTGAGAGAGATTCGACTTTGTGGTCCTATGAACTATAGATGGATGTATCCTGTTGAATGGTATATGAAGATTTTGAAAGGGTATGTCAAAAATCAAAGTCAGCCAGAGGCTTGTATAGTGGAGCGATATATTGTTGAGGAAGCCATTGAATTTTGTACCGAATACCTATTTTATGTAGAAATCATTGGTATCCCGAAATCTCATCACACTGGATGCATTGAGGGTGAGGGAATTTCTAGAAGAGATGTTGTGACAATCAGTATTATAGATCAGGAGCAGGACCACCATTATGTTTTTCATAACAGTTGGGAGGTTTCTCCATATATTGAAACTCACAAAGAAATTCTTAGGCAGTTGAATCCATCAAGGGATGAAAAATGGTTATCAAATACACATAATAACCAGTTTATAATATGGTTTCAGGACCATATTTTTAAGTAGTTGGATGAAAATATGAATTCAATTTCAGAACAACTTCGATGGCTAGACGCCAGACCAAGTGTGTATGTATTATCTTACAGTGGTTATGTAATTAATGGTTATACATTCTATATAGATGAACATGATGAAGATAGTACCATACAAAATAGTGGAGTTACACTAGTGGCTGAAGCGATGCATGTTTCTGGTAGTAAGGACAGAAATCCAATTTATGAAAATATGTCATACTTTGGCATTATCAAACTAATATGAGAGTTGGATTATACGACATTCCAATTTCTGATTTTTCAATGTAAATGGGTTGATAACAACAATGGTGTTAAAATAGGTGAATGTGGATTTTTGAGAGTTGATTTTAGTAAAGAAGGGTACAAAGAAAAATATTTTATAATGGCATCACAAGCGGTACAATTTTTTTATGTTCCAGATCCCGCAAACTGAAAGTGGTCGATTGTTTTGTTATCGTCCAAAACTACTAAAGGGTCTGATGAAAATTAAGTTGAGGACGGTCCTTTCAGTGGTACGTCGCAATCATTTCACAGTGGTCCCAATGTAGATGATATTTTTTATGTTATAGGAGACCACAATGAAGAGATTTGGATAATCGATAGAGGTGTAAAATCCCTTCAGCCTTTGAAAAGAAGAAAGAGAGTTCAACAAACATCTTATATTTTGTTTGTAATATAGATCTTGTTATCTCATGTTATTATCTTATCATTAATGAATTTATGTAATCTAAATTAACTGTTCAACCACTTTTGTAGATAATGACTTCTGAACATTCTGTTGCTCCTAACCTTGAGGCTGAACAAGTCTCTCAAGCTGCTACTGCTACGGCTGCTGCTGCTCCTGCTGCGGCTGCTCACAGTGTAGAGCAACAACAAGTTTTTGAACCTATTGTTGCTCTTAGTGTTGTGGTCCAACAACCATCATCACATGAAATTTCTACCATTTCAGATGAACATATAGATGATGTTGATATCGATGAAATGGTCGGGAATAAAGGACCGATGTCGTAGAAAACACAAGTGCATCATAGTTTGACGGTGTTAGCCAAAGTTCTTAAGGCGAAAAGAAAAGGTATAAAATTTGATGTCGGATGGAATGCATGAGGCCAACATGTGAATCCCAATAAGGCTATGTTTAGTAGATACATTGGAGTTTTCACTCGGCAACACATGCCGATTGACGTAGATTCATGGCACCATGTTGTGTCCGGGCTGAAGGCTGTGATTTGGGAAGAAATTACGGTAACATTATTAATTTATTTATTTAATTTACTAGAAAATAAAATAATGAAATGATGTATTACTCTTATCAATCTCTTGTAGAGTACATTTATAGTAGACAATTCATACAAGGATTATGTACTAAGGCTTGCAGGAAGGATCCATCGAGGTTTTCACACTATTTTAACAAGATGTCACCTGAAAGATTCCAAAGGTAAAATAAACCCGCACCCACCCATTTTCTACGCTCACCTGATATCCCAAGAAGCATGGGATGCATTTATTGGCTGCCGTGGGGATGAGAAGTTTCAGGTACATTGTGGGTGATAATACTTTGTTTGAGGATTCGTTTATTCATCACTTTGATTGTCAATATTTCATTTATGAAACAACAAATCTATACTGAAAATAAGAAACATGCATCAAAACCAACATACCCCTATCGTAAAGCAAGGATAGGGTACACTTCACTAGAACAGAAAATGGTACGTATTTTAAATTTACAGTAATATTGTTAGGTTCCAATAAACAACATCATAATTATCTTTCTAAGTTTATATGTAGATCAATGAGCCTAAAACCAAAGACACTTCCATCCCACATCATGTGCTATGGAAGGAGGCACATGTGAATAAGGAAGGGAATCTAGTAGACTAGAACACACAAAAAGTGTGGGAAATATGTTTAAGTATGACACGATGATAAAAAGATTTGTTTTAAATTGCTATTATATAAAAATAACTAGTTATTTTACTATATCCGACAGTCACAGGAATCAGATACTCCTTTAGCGGATGTAGACCTATTATTAACAGCTTTGAAGCAGCCAGAATAATACGGTCGTGTCAGAGGTGTGGGGTTTGGGGTGACACCCCGAGTATATTTTGATAAGAAGAAGAAAAAACGGATGATAGAGATGAAAAATTGAAACAAATGAGAGAAAGACTAGCAACCCTTGAAGAATGATTGCAATGGAAGGGAGAGTTGATAGAAAATTTTAGGGGTGGGAAGCAAGGAGATGACACAACTCAGGAACAACCAACGTGTGAAGATCCCGCCCCACCCCCCACCAGCTTTGAGGTGAGCCATTCCCCTCAAAGAGTTGTCTTAGCTGTGGTAATCAATATTCTAATAATTGTTCTCATTAAATGTGAATCAGACAAAAACTAATACTTTTCCTGTACTGATCTTATATAGGGTGATAATTATTGTGATTTATATCTATCAACACCCATCTATCATCTTGTAGTGAGGGCTACAGTGTTCAACATCCCAGATGACATGCTTCATAATAGACCACTTCCGAAAGATCATCTGAAAGTGACGATTACTATAGCTCATGATCCAAATGCAGAGCTACCTATTCCACTTGATGACGATGATATTCATATGGTCAAAAAGTATATTGGGACATTAATTGCATGGCCATCACAACTTATAAGAGTACATGCAGACAAAGAGGTATTTATTTCCTTTTTTTTCAAGCTAAACCTTTAAAAATTAATGAAAAAAGGGTCTGAACCAATGAATGTTATTATAGATGGATAAAGGGAATGGGGTGGCAAACATTGGCTCAAAACCATCTAAAGGATTGACCAATCGATTACAAGGAGCTACTAAAAGCACAATAACACCACCTGTTCTCTATCCACATTTACTAGCATTGAAGACTCATGTGGATATGAATCTAAGAGGTGGTAGTAATCATATAGTGGTTTTCAAAAAGAATATATACGGAGAGGAAAGTCAAGATTTCATTGCTGATGAAAATGTAAATGAGATCCTTGAAAATGATTGGCTAGGCATCACAGTTGTAAATATATATATGAGTTATGTTTTCATGAATTTATTTTCTAAAAGATGATCTAATGTGCAAATTATGACTAAATGTATTTTATATTGTTGACAGATGTATATATGAAAAATAGTTGAAGGAATTTTCCCATGAGCCAAAATTTTGACTTTTTAGTCCTCATACCACATCAACACATCTAAAGAAATTAGAGCCATCAAAAAATAATGAAATAGTGAACAACTTGCTGAAAAAATTTGAAAGCCAGATTACAGATGACAAACTCTTCCTAATACCAACCATACAGGGGTAAAACTCTACGATTAAATCATATCAATTATATTTTCACTTATTTTATTAATTATTCCTTTTTGTGTTTTTAGGCAACATTGGATTCTAATTGCGGTGAACATGGATACTCCAAAGATTTATTTTCTGGATTCAAAGCAAGGATATCCATCAAACTAACCACACATGATGGAGTTTGTGAATCTGTAAGACACTACATCCTAGATTTTAGGTCTAAACATCAAGTAATATAATTTATATTATCTTTTACTAAGGATTTTGTTATGATAGGGTGGTGTATCATTATCGTCTAAAAAAAGGAATGAGGGCAGGGGCTAAGCATAAGGAGGTGAGAAAGTACTACATCTGGACAAATATTAGGGTATATATAATAAAATTTCACTATCCAAACACATCTCAACACAAGTTACTTATTATACTAATGAATAATTTTTTTGCATTGTACAAAACAAACAAACGATAATGATTGCGGTTATTATGTTTGTAAATTTATGAAAGAGATCGTTTTTCATCAACAAACTAGCATCCCTAAAGAGGAAATTTCAAAAACAACTACTAGTTCATTTAATTTATTTATTAATTATTTATTTTTATATTTTGCAGTACTACTATGACTGCCGAAAAGCCTCATACTCACAAGACGATATAGATTTTTTTCAGAAATTAGTGGGCTGCATACCTGATGGAAGATTGTACACAAATAGCATGAAGATCTGACTTGGGGACGTGTACAATTGGTGGTCATTTTTGAGAGGGGTTAAGGGGATCAAAAGATGAAACATTGTTGTATGTAAATGTTAGTAGGAAAATTTTAATTGTTATTAAATAAAAAATACTTTCTCCAATGAGTCATTTTCCCATTTTAATAGATTATATGCACCATCAACATGCAAGAATGATGAACCACTCAAAGTGTCTCTCTTTTGTTTAAAATGAACATATTTTTAAGTGAAAACAACAACTGACGTAAGAAAATACAACCAAACACATTCAGATTGTCTTGATCCTATAAGATAACGATCCATGGGTGCGTTGGGGATGTGTAGGAGTCAACCCCACCTCAATCTGAGGTACGGTGTGGCCGGTATCACTCAAAGTGTCTCTCTTTTGTTTAAAATGGACACAATTTTATGTGAAAACAACAACTGAACTACGAAAATCCGACCAAACGCATTAGGATTGTATTTATCCTTTAGGAGAAAAATACATGGGTCATTTGCGATGTGTACGAGTCAACCCCACCTCAATCCGAGGATCGATGTTGCTGGTATCACTCAAAGGGTCTCTCTTTTGTTTAAAATGGATAGATTTTTAAGGGAAAACAACAACTGACGTACGTAAATTTGAACAAATGCTTTAGGATTGTATTTATACTTTAGGAGAACAATACATGGGTCCTTTGAGATGTGTAAGAGTAAACCCTGTCTCAATCTGAGACATGGTGTGGCTGGTATCACTCAAAGTGTCTCTCTTTTGTTTAAAATGGACACAATTTTAAGTGAAAACAACAACTGACCTACGTAAATCCAACCAAACACATTCATATTGTCTTGATACTTTAGGATAATGATACATGGGTCATTGGTGACATTTAGGAGTCAACCCTGCTTCAATATGAGGCACGGAGCGGCCGGTATCACTCAAAGGGTCTCTCTTTTGTTTAAAATGGACACAATTTTAAGTGAAAACAACAACTGACGTACGGAAATCTGATCAAAAGAATTAGTATTGTCTTGATCCTTTAGGATAATTATCCATGGGTCCTTTGAGATGTTTAAGAGTCAAACCCACCTCAATCCGAGGCCTGGTGTGGCCGGTATCACTCAAAGTGTCTCTCTTTTGTTTAAAATGCACATAATTTTAAGAGAAAACAACAACTGACCTACGTAAATCTGACAAAACTCATTCATATTGTCTTGATATATTATTATAATGATACATGGGTCCTTTGGGATGTGTAAAATTAATCTCCACCTCAATAAGAGTCCCGATGTTGCCGGTATCACTCAAAGGGTCTCTCTTTTGTTTAAAATGGACAGATTTTTAAGTAAAAACAACAACTGACGTATGGAAATCAAACCAAACAATTTAGTATTGTATTTATCCATTATGAGAACAATACATGGGTCCTTTGAGAAGTATATGAGCCAACCCCATCTCAATCCGAAACACGGTGTGGCCGGTATCACTCAAAGTGTCTCTCTTTTGTTTAAAATGGACACAATTTTAAGAGAAAACAACAACTGACCTACGAAAATCTAACCAAAATCATTCATATTGTATTTATCCTTTAGTAGAATGATACATGAGTCCTTTTTGACATGTAAGAGTTAACCCAGCCTCAATCCGAGGCACGGTGTGGCCGGTATCACTCAAAGGGTCTCTCGTTTGTTTAAAATGGACAAAATTTTAAGTGAAAACAACAACTGATGTACGAAAATATGACCAAAAGAATTAGGATTGTGTTGATCCTATAGTATAACGATACATGGGTACTTTTCTATGTTTAAAAGTCAACCCCACCTCAATACGAGGCCCGGTGTGGCTGGTATCACTCAAAGTGTCTCTCTTTTGTTTAAAATGGACACAATTTTAAGTGAAAACAACAACTGACCTATGAAAATCCGAACAAACGCATTCCGATTGTCTTGATCCTTTATGAGAACGATACATGGGTCATTTTTGATGTGTAAGAGTCAACCTAGCTTCAATACGAGGCATGGTGTATCTAGTATCACTCAAAGTGTCTCTCTTTTGTTTAAAATGGACACAATTTTAAGTGAAAACAACAACTGACCAATGAAAATCAAAACAAACGCATTCAGATTGTATTTATATTTTATGATAACAATAAATGGGTACTTTGTGACATGTACGAGTCAACCCTACCTCAATCTGAGGCACGGTGTGGCCGGTATCACTCAAAGGGTCTCTCTTTTGTTTAAAATGGACACAATTTTAAGTGAAAACAACAACTGATGTATGGAAATACAATCAAACGCATTAGGATTGTGTTGATAATATAGGAGAATGATAAATGGGTCCTTTTAGACGTGTAAGATTCAACCCCGCCTCAATCCAAGGCCCGGTGTGGCCGATATCACTCAAAGTGTCTCTCTTTTGTTTAAAATGGACACAATTTTAAGTGAAAACAACAACTGACCTACAAAAATCTGACCAAACACATTAGGATTGTATTGATCCTTTATGAGAACGATCCATGGGTCCTTTGGGACATGTATGAGTCAACCCTGCCTCAATTTTAGGCACGGTGTGACTAGTATCACTCCAAGTGTCTCTCTTTTGTTTAAAATGGACACAATTTTAAGTGAAAACAACAACTGACTTACGGAAATCCGACCAAACACATTCTTATTGTATTGATATTTTAGGAGAATGATACATGGGTCCTTTTATAAATTTAAAAGTCAACCCCACCTCAATCTGAGGCCCGGTGTGGCCGGTATCACTCAAAGTGTCTCTCTTTTGTTTAAAATGGACACAATTTTAAGTGAAAACAACAACTGACCTACGAAAATCCAACCAAATGCATTAGGATTGTCTTGATCCTTTATGATAATGATCCATGGGTCCTTTTTGACATGTACGAGTCAACCCCGCCTAAATCCAAGGCACCCTGTGGCCGGTATCACTCAAAGTGTCTCTCTTTTGTTTAAAATGGATACAATTTTAAGTGAAAACAACAACTGACCTACAGAAATATGATCAAACGCATTAGGATTGTATTGATCCTTTAGGATAATGATACATGGGTACTTTTTTACGTTTAAGAGTCAAACCCTCCTCAATATGAGGCATGGTGTGGCCAGTATCATTCAAATGGTCTCTCGTTTGTTTAAAATGGACACAATTTTAAGTTAAAACAACAACTGACCTACGGAAATCTGACCAAATGCATTAATATTGTGTTGATCATATAGTAGAATGATACATGGGTACTTTGAGATGTGTAAGAGTCAACTAAGATTCAATTAGAGGCACGGTGTGGCCGGTATCACTAAAAGTGTCTCTCTTTTGTTTAAAATGGACACAATTTTAAGTGAAAACAACAACTGACCTACGAAAATCCAACCAAAAGCATTCATATTTTCTTGATAATTTATGAGAATTATACATGGGTCCTTTGTGACATGTATGAGTCAAACTTACCTCAATACGAGGCACAGTGTTTTCGGTATCACTCAAAGTGTCTTTTTTTTTAAAATGGACACAATTTTAAGTGAAAACAACAACTGATCTACGACCTGGAAACCCCCACCCCTCTAGACACCCCCACCCCCTATAAATCCCCCTCAACCCCCGGGACACCCCCACCCCTGGAAACGCCCATGGACAACCCCCCCCACCTCAGATAACCCCCCAACCCCCCCAACCCCCCCGGACACCCCCACCCCCTGGACAACCACCACCCCCTGGACAGAACCCCCACCCCTCCTAGACACCACCCCACCACCTGGATACCCCACCCCCTGAACACCCCCACCCATGGACGGCCACCCCCACCCTCCCAAACACCATCCCACCCCCCTTGGATAGCCCCACCAACCCTTGGAAAGCCACCCCCCGACACACTGGACACTAGCCCACCCCCTAGACACCCCATAGACAACCCCCCACATGGACACCCCCCTCCTTGGACACCACCCCACCACCTTGGACAACCACCCAACCTCCTGGACCACCCCCCGGACACCCCCACCCCTTGGACACCCCTATCCACCTAGACACCCCCATACCACCCTCCTGGACACCACCCCACCCCCCTTGGACAGCCCCACCAACCCCCCGGACCGCCCCCACTCCCCAGACACCCCCACCCCCTAGAAAGCCCCCCAACACCCTGGACACCAGCCCACCCCCTGGACACCCCCCATAGATAGCCCCCCTCACCTAGACACCCCCACCCCTAGACACCCCTACCCTCCTTGGACATCCCCCTAACCTCCTGGACTACCCCACCCCCCTGGACACACCTTTCCCCTCGGACACCCCCTACCCCCCCTTGGACAGCCACCCCAAACCCCTAAATATCCCCCCAACCCCCTGAATTCTGAATTGAATTCTTTATGTACTTAATTAACTTATGAATTATGTGTTAATGGTGTACGAGTATACTTGTTGTATGGATATACTTGGTGTAATTAGATTATGATTTATGTGTTAATTTTGTATGGGTATACTTATTGAGATGCTGAATTTTTTGCAGGTGTTGTTTGGGTGTGCTGCTACAGAATTTTTTGTAGCAGCATACATGGAATTTATCAGCTCTTTTTTAGCACTGATAAAGGGATCCTTTATCAGCTCTAAAAAGGTGCTGATAAAACCCACCTTTATCAGCACTAAAAAAGCGCTGATAAACTCCACCTTTATTAGTGCTAAAAAAGAACTGATAAAGGGTCAGTTTATCAGCGCTAAAAGAGTGCTGATAAAACAAACATTTATCAGCGCTTTTTTAGCGCTAATAAAGGGGTTTTTTATCATCTCCTTTTTAGGGCTGATAAAGTCCCCCTTTATCAGTTTGTTTTTAGCGCTGATAAAGGTTTCCTTTATCAGTGCTTTTTTAGCACTGATAAAGTACCCCTTTATCAGCGCTCAATAAGCACTGATAAAGGGGACCCCCCTTTATCAACGCTGAGCTTTACAGTGCTTTTTTAGTGCTGATAAAGCCTGTTTTGAGCACTGATAAAGACCATTTTTGTAGTACTGTAAAGATCTAACAAGATAATGTATGAAGAACAAAATAGAAAGATAATGAAGGAAATTCAAAGCTTCATATCATGGTGAACATGTCACTATGTTCCTTCACTATTCTTTTCATATCCTTGACTATGCTTTAAATGATATCCCAAACATCCGTTATATAGGCATATTATTATGACCATTGAAAAATTATGATGCGCCTTCCTCTACTCCAAACATGAATTCAATTGTTAAACATTGACTTCCCATTCTGAAATTTTTGTGGGTTAAACTACAACTCTCAACATTGATAAGGTACAATAGTTAGAGGTGTTACTATGCTAAATGAAAAAATGGTCACTTTTTTAATGTTATAGTGCTCATAATATTATATATCTATGAGTTTTATTGATTAAAGAATAGGTAAAATAACTTTGGATGCTCTGGGATATGATAAGTCAAATATTAAAACATCATCTATAGAGTGTTGATCTTCTAATTTTCATCCTTAAACATAGAATGGTTTTTTTCTATCTTTGGATCCTTTTCCTAAATCACCATCACATTCTAAATATTCATATGTTCTTTTTAATGATCTTTATGAATTCATCTTTGAACAATTACATATAATTGATTGAATAATGAGTTAATAGTAAGAATTCTAAGTTTCATCCTCCACTTTCATCATATGTTAATGTAACACC
This sequence comes from Viscum album, assembly GCA_963277665.1. NCBI lineage: Eukaryota > Viridiplantae > Streptophyta > Magnoliopsida > Santalales > Viscaceae > Viscum > Viscum album. The sequence goes on from OY728127.1 coordinate 1,382,401,049, forward strand.
CCAAGGTTTAAAAAATAATTTGAAATGCATGAAACATGGTTTTAAGTAGATATTTATAACTAAACTTTAAAAATAAAATTTCCACTTCTATGTTTTGAATTTCAAAAAATGTTCATCTACATTTGTGTTCTGTATGTTATTTAGAGTAAAATAGAACCAAATTGTTTTTTTGGTGAATAGTAACATACCCTTATGAATGGTAACACATCCTTATGAATAGTAATATGAATATTAATATGAACCTAATGAATATTATATTGTATTATTATTTTATTTTATTAAGGCTTTAAGATAATGACATCTTAATTAATTTTTCAATGTGATATAAAAGCAGTTATAGAATTAAAATTGTTAGTTTTTGAACTAAGTATGATTTTATTTAAAAATTAAATAAAAACTATTTAGAAAAATATTTTTAAAAAATAGAGTTCATTTTTGAATTCTACATGTCGATAAATTCTAAGGGTGAATTTTTGGAATTTTTCTAAAATTCTTGAATTTTTGATGAATAGTGAAATACGGTAAAATACCGTATAATCAAATTATCAGTAAAATACACTATTTATGACATCATAAGTGATTTAAGGACACTTGTTTCGAAATAAAATTCCATTATTACTATTTTTGGCTCACATGAATTATGACTATTCATAGTCTTGAGTAAAAATATTATAATAATGATTAAAATAATGAAAAATACCCCCTCTCCACTAAAAATACCACCCTCATTCCCCTCTTCCTCCCACACCTATCAAGCCTTGATACTTACCTAAGTTCTTCCCAAAACTCCTCCAAAGGATCTTCCCCACGTCCTAGCACTATTGGTCTCACCAAAAGGCCAAAACTAAAGGCCTTAAGAAAGATCTCATGGAGAAGAGATCAAGAGGTAAACATCCTCTTTTGTTTTCTTTCCTTTCTTTCATTTTATGTTATTATTTTTAATTTGATTTAGATTATGTTGGGATATGTAATTAAATATACCTCTTACTTCCCATATTATTTAAGAGTGATGAGGTACCCCCTTTCTCTCATCAAACTATTTTATGAAATTTTAAGTGACATTGTTAGGCTGTCGAATTTTCATGAGAGATTTCTCAATTTTTCTTTTATTTTGAGTTCCTTTCTTTTATTATTCTTTCCTCACATCCTCTTATCCAAGAGGCATGAAAGATCCATAATCTTGTATATTATGGATTTTCCCATGTTCATGGAAAATTCCTCATCAATATCCTCCTCCTCTCCCACTTATTCAAGGAATTAAAATACCGTCTGTGATGTGTCGATTTACAAACATCGCGGGTGATGTGATTTACAATTCTTTTACTTCCTTCAATACTGTTCATGAAACAATTTTTATGGTTGAACCAGATTATAATTTATGTATTATAACTTATATAAGGTTATGGAATCTTTTTTCACACATGTTATTAATTTATAAAACAAAATTAGGTCGTTATTATCAAAGAACCACAAAAATGATCTAAACGAACCTCATTAATGTTTTAACTTTTGAATTATCTTCATTTCAGAATTAAAATTGATAAATTGTATAATTTATTTATTCTGGAAATATTTATATACCACTCTATTACAATTCTAGAGTTTCACTTCCAATTGACAAGAAAAACCATCACGAACTAATCATGGAAATCATGTAAAGAACTCACCCAAAAACAGTGCAATGAAAAAAATACTAATAATTAAAGGGTGAAATGATGTTATGAAATGATCATATAATGTATTATAAAGATGGATATGTTTCTATAATATATTAATAACACTCTTTTAACCATTACACAGGAGGTTTAAACAAGTTTGAATTAAGCCAAGCCCGAGGTAAGCAGATTCTTAACCCGATTTCCATTCTTTGGGTTAACTTTATAATTCGTTATTTGTGTTGTATTAAAAATGTTTGTGTGATGAATTATGTTTATATTATGTTTAATTATGTGTATTTATAGTTTATATACATATTTCATACATTCTAATAAGTCTCATTTCAATTATATTATTTATGCAATGGGGGTTTCCTTTAAAATCCTCTTTTAAAATTCTGTTTTAAAAAATTCAAAAGAAATGTTTTTATGAAATTATTCATGTTGTATGATTGTTTTATGATTCTTAGGAATTTTTTATGATGAAGGTTTGGACCTATATTTCCCTCCAATTCATTGGGTATGTGTATTTTGTAGGTCGGTCATATGGTTACTCCAAGTGTAACTATGATGGTTAAAAAAATTGTAAGGTAGCTGTGAGGGTTACAAATTATAAGGTAGCCGAGAGAGTTATAAGATTATGTAATTAATTCCCAAATATAACTTTATTATTATATTTATGTTCTTATTTATTGTTTAAATCTTTTGAAAATCTCATGTTTCACAAAGTATGTATATATGAGTGACGAGTATGTCTTTTGAAAAAGTTTTCATACATTACAAGTATTCATGGACTAATGTGCTCTTTCCTTATTTTACATCCCTTACTAAGATTTTTGTTCTCATCCAAAGTTTTTTTAAATGATTTTCACAGGTCACAAGAATTTTTAAGAAAAATAAGGAATCCAAGTTAAATGTTTTAAGAATTTTCAAAGAAATCATGTTTTATGATTTAATGTTTTATATTTTGAAAAAAATGGAAACTGTTTTTAAGGTATCCACTCAGTAACAATGTGTAATGTTATGAATGTGTTATGTCCCAATTCTATAAAGCTATAAAATTGAAAATATCCTCAATTTAAAAGGAAGTTATTTCTTTACTAATGTCAATATTATGTAATGTAATAAGGGTGGGGTCCTTATAGTTGGTATCAGAGGATGGTTTAGAAAACTTTAGGAGTTAGGATGATGTTAAAATAATACCATAAATGATTTTTACTCTATGATTAATTTGAAATGTTATAGAATTTAAATATTACCATATTGATTCATCTAAGATATGTTTTTTCAGAATGGTTTTCCACAGAAGAAATAGGGAAGCTGAAGAGGATAGGTACCGATGGAACGCCATCCTTCTGAATCTGCAGCCCAAAATGGTAGGGATTGGAACCAAGAAGTTTGTGATAGTAATGAATCAGATAAAGCAAGAAATAAATGGTGGTGGAATCCATTCAAGAGAACAAATAGAGGTACCACAATGGAACATGACAATAGTGGAACATTTTATGAGACAACACCCTCCTGTTTTCAATGGATCTTTTGACCCATTAGCAACTAAAGGATTAATTAAAGAACTTGAAAAGATATTCGATGTTATGGTATGTTTAGAAAATAAAAATTTAATTCTTTCCATTTATCGTTTTTATGGTGATGTTGATCAGTGTTGGTCAATGGTAAGGAATATCATGGATATAGATTATTTTGATGCTTTAGAGTGGGATGAATTTAAAAGTCTTTTCCTTGAAAAATATTTTCCTAAGGTGGTGCGACTTAGGATGGAGAAGAAATTTCTTGAGTTAAAGAAAAGGGAGGAAGATTCAGTGGCTGTGTATGAAGAAAAATTCACCCTACTCACGAGGTATGCTCCAAATCTTATTCTGGATCTTAATAGAAAAATCAACCGCTTTTACTCAGGACTGAAGCCAAGGTATCGAAGGGTGTTGGACTCCTGTGAATTCAAAAGTTATGAGAAACTCGTATGATGTACTGAGAGGCTAGAGATGGAGTTTGCTGATGACCACATTAATTTTGGAAACACGGATAAGAAGAGGTCCAAATGGAAAGCTGATGGGTAAGAATCAACAAAAGAAATCTGATGGTAAGAAAATCTAGTTTCCAGTTTGTGAAAAGTGTGACAAGAAGCACCCTGAGGAATGTCTTAACAAAACTGGAAAGTGTTTTAAATGTGGTAAGTTTGTACATATAGCCTGAGATTGTAATGAAAATGATCCTAAGACTAATCCCGATAAGAAAACTGTAAAGTGTTTTAAATGTGGTGAGACGGGTCACTATGCAAATGCCTATGCAAAGAGAGATCCAAATGATACAAAGAAGCCAGACTATAAGTAGAAAGGTGTAGTGTGATATTTTGCGACTATGTAAGCAGATGTCGGGCCATCTAATGAAGTTGTATCAGGTACTTTTTTTGTTTACTCATATTTTTCTAAAGTTTTGTTTGATACGGGGTCTACACATTCCTTCATTTCTGAGAAATTTTCTAGTAAATTGGAAATATCATCTCAACAAATGAAACCGAAACTTGTTGTTAAAACACTAGGGGAAATTTTATAGAAAATAGGAATTATGAGAATATTTATATTTTGGTTTTCAGAAAGACTTTAACTTCGAACCTTTTTGTTTTTCCCTTAGTCAAGTTTGATGTTATTCTGGGAATGGAATGGCTTTCTATTTATCATTATATAATTGATTTTAGAGCTAAAGAAGTTGTTTTTAAGAAAGGGTTTAAGTTTGTATATAAGAAAGAACCCATACAATTGATAACATATCAGGAAGATAAAAAACTATTAAAAGATGAAAATGAAAGTTATCTTGCTAATATTGTTGAAAATAAGGGAACTGTTTATATTGATGATGTGCCAGTGGTAAATGAATACCTTGATGTTTTTTCCCGATGAGTTACCCGGTGTCATACATGATCGAGAATTTGAGTTCAAAATTGACTTAGTTCCTGATGTTAATCCAATTTCAAAACCCCCATATGTTATGGGTCAAATAGAACTTCTTGAATTGAAAAATATGTTGCAGAATTTTATTGATAAAGGCTTCATTCATCCTAGCACTTCACCATGGGGAGATCCTATTTTGTTCGTCAAAAAATAAAGATGGTTCCATGAGATTTTGCATTTGTTATAGAGCTTTGAATAACATCATTGTTAAAAACAAGTATCCTTTTCCTCACATCGATGACTTGTTTGATCAGCTCCAGGGAGTTCAGTTCTTTTCCAAGATTGACTTGAGATCTGGATACCATCAGCTGAAGGTGAAAGAGAATGACATCCCTAAAACATCCTTTCGTACTAGATATGGGCATTATTAATTTATTGTTATGCCATTTGGGTTATCTAATGCACCTAATGTATTCATGAATCTTATGAATAGAATATTTGATGAGTTCTTGGATAAGTTTATGGTTGTGTTTATTGATGACATTCTAGTATTTTCTAAAAATAAAGAGGGGCATGAAAAACATCTAAGGGTTGTTTTACAAACCTTAAAGGAAAAGAAAATGTATGGAAAATTCAGCAAGTGTTATTTTTGGTTGCAACAAATTTCTTTTCTTGGGAACATTGTAAATAAGGATGAAATAACAATTGATACTTCCAAAACAAAAGTGGTTGATGAATGGACAATACCTACAAATGTTACAGATATTCGTAGTTTTCTTGGATTAGCAGGTTATTACCAACGTTTTGTTAAGAAATTTGCACGGTTATCTAGCTTGACAACTAAGTTAACATGAAAAAGTGTTAAATTTATTTGGATAGAAGAATGTGATATTTTTTTAGGAACTGAAGAAGAGATTGGTGAATGCTCCAGTTTTGGCCTTGCCTTCCCGAAATGGTGAGTTTTTCATCTACAATGATGTTTCTTTGAAGGGACTTGGTTGTGTTTTGATGCAGAATGATCATGTAATTTCTTATGCTTCAAGACTACTTAAACCTCATGAGTTAAATTATCTCACACATGATTTAGAATTAGTAGCTATAGTTTTTTTCTTTGAAAATTTGGAGGCATCATTTATATAGAGCCAAATGTCAAATATATACTGACCACAAAAGTTTAAAGTATATATTCACTCAGAAGGAAATAAAAATAAGGCAGAGAAGATGGCTTGAACTTATAAAGGATTATGATTGCATGATCAATTACCATATTAGAAAAGCAAACAAAGTAGAAGATGACTTGAGTCAAAAACATCATGCATCATTAACCATGTTATGTTTGGAACATGATCCCTTGATTAATGATTTGATGAATTTTGTATGAGAAGTTGTTGGTGCAGGAAATAAATCTGTTTTGTCTTAGGTTTTAGTGCAATCATCATTATCAGAAAGAATTAAGCAAGTGTAGAAGGAAGACCATGAGCTACAAAAAAAGGTAGAATTGGTTAAAATGGGTAAGTTTCCATAATTTTACCTTGATAAAGATTTTGTTTTAAGTTTTGGTAAAAGGTTGTGTGTACCTTGTGATTCCCAATTGAAGAAATAATTGTTGTGTGAAGCTTATAGTTCTCCATTTTCAGTTTATCCTGACAGTACTAAGATGTACATAGACCTTTAGAAGTATTATTGGTGGGATGGAATGAAAAGAGATATTTCTGATTTTACCATGAAATGTTTGACATGTAAACAAGTTAAAGCAGAGTGGTAGTTACCAAAGGGGATGCTTCAGCCTTTTACCATGATAGAGTGGAAGTGGGAGAATATATCCATGGACTTTGGGGTGGGACTACCTAAGACATATCGAGGTAACAATGTGATTTGGGTTATTGTTGATCAGTTGAAAAAATATACACATTTTCTTTCTATTCGAGATACAATGTATTTGGATCATCTTTCTCGACTGTACCTCAAAAAGATTGTTAGGATACATGGAGTTCCTATTTCCATTATATTTGACTAGGATCTCAGGTTTACTTCTAACTTTTGAAAGGGACTTCATAAGTCATTGGGCACAAAGTTAAATTTTAGTACAACTTTTAATCCTCAATCATATGGGCAGTAAAAACGAATGATTCAGACTTTGAATGATATGCTTCAAGCTTGTTCAATGGACTATCAAGAAAGTTGGGATCAACATCTTTCTTTAGTTGATTTTTCTTATAATAATAGTTTTCATTCCAGTATACAGATGGAACCTTTTGAGGCATTGTATGGAAAGTAGTGTCAGACTCCAGCGTTTTGGGATAAATTCGATGAAATAAAGTTGATGGAGCCAGAATTAGCAGAGGAAGTGGCTAAGAAAGTGAAGATTCTCCAGCAGCACATGAGGACAGCTCAGAGTAGGCAGAAAAGTTATGCAGATAACAAAAGTAAAGACTTATCTTTTGAGGTAGGTGACCATGTTTTCCTTAAAATCTCTCCTTGGAAAAGTGTGATGCATTTTGGTAAGAAAGGGAAGCTAAGTCCACAGTTCATTGGTCCTTTTGAAATCCTGGATAAAGTTGGAACATTTTCATACCAAGTAGATTTGCCTCCAAGTTTGTATCTGGTAAAAAATGTTTTTCATGTTTTGATGTTGAGGAAGTATGTGCCAGATTCATCACATGTCTTGAGCCCAGAAGTAGTTCAGCTAGAAGAGAACCTTTCTTATGAAGAGAAACCAGTTCAGATCCTTGATCAAAGGAAAAAGGTATTTTGGAATAAGGTAATCCACCAGGTAAAGGTTTTTTTGGAGAAACCACATGGTAGAAGAAGTGACATGGGAGTCTAAAAATGCTATGAGGAAAAAATACCCTCACTTGTTTAATAAGTAAATAAAATTGCGAGGATGAAATTTCTAGAAGGTGGAGATAATGTAACACCCCAAGGTTTTAAAAATAATTTTAAATTAATGAAACATTATTTTAAGTAGATATTTATAACTATCCTTTAAAAATAATTTTTCCACTTCTATGTTTTGAATTTCGAAAAACAGTCATCTACATTTGTGTTCAGTGTGTTATTTAGAGTCTAATGGAACCAACTTGTTTTGTAGTGAATAATAACACACTATTATGAATAGTAATATGAATAGTAATATGAACCTAATGAATAATAAATTGTATTATTATTTTATTTTCTTAAGGATTTAAGATAATGACATCTTGATTAATTTTTCAATGTGATATAAAAGCAGTTATAGAATTAGAATTGTTAATTTTTGAACTAAGTATACTTTTATTTAAAAATTAAATTAAAAATATTTAGAAAAATATTTTTAAAAAATAGAGTTTATTTTTTAATTCTACACCTCGAGAAATGGTAAGGGTTATTTTTTGGGATTTTAATGAAATTCTTGAATTTTTAATGAATAGTGAAATACGACAAAATACCGTATAATCAAATTATCAGTAAAATACACTATTTATGACATCATAAGTGATATAAGGCCACTTTTTTTGGACTCACATGCCATTATTACTATTTTGGGTCACATTAATTAAGACTATTCATAGTTTTGAGCAAAAATATTATAATAATGATTAAAATAATCAAAAATACCCCCTCTCCTCCACTATAAATACCACCCTTATTCCAATCTTCCTCCCACACCTCTCAAGACTTAAAACTTACCTAATTTCTTCCAAAAAATCCTCCAAAGTCTCTTCCTCATGTCCTAGAGCTTCTGGTTTCACCAAAATTCCAAAATCAAAGGCCTTAAGAAGGATCTTAAGGAGAAGAGATCAAGAGGTAAACATCCTCTTTTGTTTTCTTTCCTTTCTTTCATTTTATGTTATTATTTTTAATTTGATTTGGATTATGTTGGGATATGTCATTAAATAATCCATTACTTCCCATATTATGTAAGAGTGATGAGGTACCCCCTTTCTCTCATCAAACTATTTAATGAAATTTTAAGTGACGCTGTTAGGCTGCCGAATTTTCGTGAGAGATTTCTCAATTTTTCTTTTATTTTGAGTTCCTTTATTTTCTTATTCTTTCCTCTCCTCCTCTTATACAAGAGGAATTAAAGCTCCTGAATCTTTTATATTCTTTATGTTCTCATGTTCATGGAAAATTTCTCATCAATATTCTTCTCCCCACCCACTTATTCAAGGAATTAAAACACCATCCGTGATGTGTCGATTTACCAACATCGTGGACGATGTGATTTCCAATTCTTTTACTTCCTTAAATACTGGTCATGAAACCATTTTTATGATTGTAAAAGATTATAATTTATGTATTATAACTTATATAAGGTTCTGGAATCTTTTTTTTCACACATTTTATTAATTTATAAAACACAATGACTTCGTTATTATCAAAGAACCACTAAAATAATCTAAATGAACATCATTAATGTTTTATCTTATGAATCATCTTCATTTCAGAATTCAAATTGATAAATTGTATAATTTATGGATTTTGGAAATATGTAAATACCACTCCATTCCAATTCTATAGTTTCACTTCCAATTCAAAAGAACAACCATCATGAACCAATCATGGAAATCATGTAAAGAACTCACCCAAAAACAGTGCAAGGAACAAAATACTAACAATTAAAGGGTGAAATGATGTTATGAAATGATAATATAAGGTATTATAAATATATATATGTTTCTTTAAGATATTAATAACACTATTTTAACCATTATATAAGAGGTTTAAACAAGTTTGAAGTAAGACAAGCCTGAGGTAAGGGAATTCTTAACCCGATTTCCATTCTTTGGGTTAACTTCCTACTTTGTTATTTGTGTTGTATTAAAAATGTTTATGTGATGAATTATGTTTATATTATGTTTAATTATGTTTATTTACAGTGTATATACATATTCCATACACTCTAATAAGTCTCATTTCAATTATATGATTTATGTAAAGGGTTTTCCTTTAAAATCCTCTTTTAAAATTTTATTTTAAAAAATTCAAAAGAAACGTTTTTATGAAATTATTCATGTTGTATGATTGTGTTATGGTTCTTGTGATTTTTTTTATGATGAAGGGTGGGACCTATATTTCCATCAAATTAATTGGGTATGTGTAATTTGGAGATCGGCCGTATGGTTACTCCAGGTGTAACTGCGATGGTTACACAAACTGTAAGGTATCCGTGAGGGTTACAAATTATAAGGTAGACAAGAGGGTTACAATATTATGTAAGTAATGCCCCAAGATACATTTATTGTTATATTTATTTTCTTATGTATTGTGTAAATCTTTTTTAAATATCATGTTTTACAAAGTATTTATATATGAGTGACGAGTATGTCTTTTAAAAATGTTTTCATACGTTACAAGTATTCATGGACTAATATGCTCTTTCTTTCTTTTACATCTCTTACTGAGATTTTTGTGCTCATACCAAGTTTTTTTAAATTATTTTCATAGTTAATAATTATTTTTAAGACAATGAATGAATCTAAGTTAAATGTTTGAAGAATTTTTAAAGAAATCATGTTTTAAGCTTTAATGTTTTATATTTTGAAAAAATGGAACCATTTTTATGGTATCCACTCTGTAATAATGTGTAATGTTATGAATGTGTTCTGTCCCAATTATCTAAAGCTCTAAACTTGAAAATATCATCAATGTAAAAGGAAGTGATTTCTTGACTAAAGTCAAGATATGTAATGTAATAAGGGAGATGTATTTATAATTAATCTTCATATGTTTCATTCCTTGATATTCATCTTCAATCATTCAATAATTAATTGAAGGTTTACTTTATGTATGTAATCATCCAATATAAATGATCCATAGAGTTTTAAGAAAATTAATTTTATATTTACAAAGTTATCACTCTCTTTTCACAGCCGAAAATCAAGGCTATACAAATGGTTTTAAATATTTGGTATAACTTATACGAATTGTTTCCAAAACCATTAGAAAATCCTTATGGGGATAGTTCTATACTAATGGAATCTTGAAACCATTGGTATATATATGTTGGGATTTTCCTATACTAATGGGTCCAAGGAACTATTGGTGTATATCTAAACAAATAGTTCCTTGAATCGTTGGTATAACTACTCTATACCAATGGTTCAAGGAACCATTGGTATAGTCCCTCTAAAAAACAACTTCCATTTAGCATGCAGCCCCTAAATACAACATGTAAACAATACATATTTATGAACAATCACAATATGAATTCAAAATAGGACACATATTATATATTTCACATTCAATAAGTTAATAGCTTAAAAACAAATTATAACACATATATATATATAATCGATTTCAGTCATAAGATACTATCTATATGGTTGGAAGTGTAAAAATATAAATAAAAAAATGGAGTGGGTCAACATCTATCTCCAAACAATTGTATTCATGACCACCACCGCCTTCTTAGTCATCACCACCATCACCATCATCACAATCATCACTACCATCATTGTATTCAACAACTTCATAACCATATATTGGAACCGAAGGTTTTTGGTGTTGGATTTTTTTTCCAGTCATTGGTGTAACACCCCAAGCTTCTACGGTACGCTTCTCTTTGAATAATGTGATAGCGTGTGTTGTACGCAACACCGAGTTCTAACACACCATAACTAATCAAACTAGCCGTTATGAATAGTAATACCTACTTTTTGAAATTATATATATTTTATATTTGAAAATGGACTTCATTTTTGGATTCGGAATATTGAATTTAGCCTAAGGTGAAATTTTGGTACATTTCGGATAACTTTCATATTTTGATGAATAGTGAAAATTTCTAAATTTTAATTAAAAACAACTTTTTTAATCAAAATAATTAATAGTGATAAATTATGAATTTGAGTGGTTTTAAAGTATATTTTAGAATATATTTTTACCATTCAATTTAATGTTTATCATTGGACATAATTTTACAATTAAACCGAACATAAACAAGTGTCAATCTTTTGATAGTTATTATCTCTTAAAAACACGCTTTTTGTTTTGACAGCGGGAATTAATTTTAAATTAATTTCTGCCACTTCTGTGTTTTGAATTTAGGAAAATTGATTCCATATTTGGAATCAGGATGTCCAAATTATGTAAATAGGTAACTTTTATTTTTACACATTTTGAATAATTACTGCGGTAAATATTTTATTTACCATGGTTAAAGGGTAAATCCGGTAAATAAGGGTTAAAAAATAATATTATAATAATACAAAATTACCCTAGAACGTGTCCTAACCTTATTGGTGGACACATACCCGACCATGGGCATCCTTGGGTCAATTTGGGGACCCCTTGGAGCCACTTGTATGTGGTAGGGACACATTATATTAATAAAGTTAAAATAAAAATAAAAATGACATAAGCTTACATCTTTTAGAAGAACAATTTTCACATAGGGTTATACATGTTGGATTTTCGATTATAAATATTCATTAGAAAGCTAAAACGATTTCCTACATAATGATATTTTATTTATAATTTTTAGACATTATATAATTTATTTTATTTATGACACAATGATGATGCAGTAATTACTAAAATAGTGAAAAATAAAAATAATTGATCTTATAAATACCCAAATAATTATAATATGAAACTTTTAATGAATTAAACTAATTTTCTATGATAATATGATATATTAGGATTGATTTAATTGACTTTGTTCGAAGTAATCAATCTGTTAGGAGTTTCACAAAAATCAACTATTGAATAGTGTCAAAATTGACATAAAAGAGTTCTTAAAACAAATATTATATTATTAATTGATATTAAATTCCTAAAAATCTAAGGTTCGGCCAAGAGACTTATATTATGACAGTTTCCTCATTAATGGACCACTTGGGGGTCGCTTGGATGTATATAGTAAGTTTATTAACCATATTATATAAAAATACAAAGAGACATTGTAAAAGTGAAACTAATTAACTTAGAGTTAATACTTAAAGATAAGGTTAATATAAGTACCCAAACCTGTCTAAATTCTATTGGATGAGTTGTTTTCGACCTATCCCCACCTCATCCTTTGAATAGTCAACTTTGGAGCCTTTGTAAACCGAATATGAATTTATTATAAATTAATATTTCTAACTTTTCCAAAGGTGCCCCTCACCCCTCTTATAAAAGGGCACTCCTCCTTCTCATTTCTTCACACCTTCAAAGCCTTTTGGTTCGGCCAAACTCTGCCCAAATACTCTCCCAACATCCCTCACTACAACCTAGAGGCCTTAGTTTGATCAGAAAGCCAACCTAAGGAGCCCTTTTGATCAAATCAAAAGGAAGAACCCGAAGAAGAGGTAATGATTTCACCACCCTTTTCTAAGTTCATTTCTTCTTCCACTTCTTCTTCCTTTGTTTTTACCATTCTGAAATAATAACTCCAGTATCTCACATATACTGTGATGTTATTATAAATATGGTACAATCATATTCAGTATTCTATCCACCCTTTGAATAACATGTCACCATACGTGCGTACGTACGGCTTACCGTCTCCACGTCGTGGTGTAATTGTTATTCAATATAATATTATTTGGATGGGTATAATAATGATGTGTAACTCATGTAAATAATAAATATAACATGTTAATGATTCTGTATATATGATATACCATCCATTTATATATTATTTTAATATCAAAAGAATGATATTGTCGCTCGTGCGTACGTACGGACTACCGTCTCCACGAACGCGATGAGATTCATTCTCCATCGTATCCATTCAAGTATAATTATCATTTTATGATTTAAAAATGATGTTTAAGGACTGTATATCATTCTGGATATGAATAAGATACAACAACCATGGCTTATGTAACAAAACATATAAAAGAAAATGAGTAAGTTAACTCCCGAAACGACGATAATTCTAAGATATTATTAACAAATCAATGTTAAAAGATCATATATGATATCATATTAATATATATGATCCTTGTATAATTTAATAACAACTATTTCACCATTATACAGGAGGTTAACCTACCCCAACCAAGGAAAAGTACAAGGTAAGGGTTATTTCACAATCTCTTCATTATCCGAGGTTGTTTATACGTAATAATCTACTGGGATATCTTTATCATCCACATCCATGTTTCTTAAAAATGTATTTCAAAACATTTTTTATGGGTTAAAGTCATTTATACCCTTGTTTGAATTTTTATAAGAGGTTTATAAAGGAATCTTTCCGTCGTTTTGAAAACAAGGTCCTTTTTAACCTTTTCGATAGAATTGAGGTAAGAATGTTTTTTTTAACTTATACGGCGGGTGCGGTTATTTTACGCCGTTATAAAATCTTCAAAGATTTCCTTACAAGCTTATAAGAATATTTTCAAAGAAAATGTTTTATTTTATATGGATCTTAAATGGTTTCAAAATGAAAGGAGATACTTCTTTAAAAAGAATTTTGATTTCATCTATGTCAACATCCTTTGATGGATTTTAAGATTATTTGAAGTTGATTTATTATGATACAAAACTTCTATATTGTATTGAAGTTTTTGTGATATGTTTGACTGTGGATGTGCTATTTTTATACCATTCATAGTTTATGGTGAAATTATTGACATTTTGTATGCTAGTTTTAATACGAATGTTTATGTTATGTTTAAACCTTTTCATATGGGAATGCATTGGACTTAATAAGTGACGGGTGGAGCCCGCTATAGCTCCTCGATGCATCGGTAGGTCTCATGAGACAAACTAGTGTCTTGGCACAAGGCCTTGACAAAATCTTATTTGTAGTCTTGGCACGAGGCCTTGGCTATGTGGTTATGATAGTCTGGCATTATGCATTCCAACATTATGAAAGTGGTTATTGATATTGCATGTGATTATTCGATTAGTAGAATATCCATGTGAATAAGTAAATGGCATTATTTCATTTTTATTTTTGCCATACTATGTTGAAGTTCAATTTTAAAAGGCTTTTGTTTTAGTAATTCATTGCCTTAAATGTTTATGCTTATTATGAATGTTCCGCTATATTGTTATCCTTACTGGGAATTTGAGCTCACCCCTTTTCTATGTTTTATTTTTCCCAGGTAGTGAAGAAGTAAATTATGAATGACTTGCAGGGATATTATGAGGGGTTAATAGTGTGGATATGAAGACTTTGTTGTTGTAGTAGTTTTTCACTTTGAAATGTAATGTAAAACTTTATGATTATATCTAGTGTTTCCAAGGCTACTAAACCAATCGGTCTTTCGGGATTTGATCTTTCTTGTGATCATGCCAATGTTATGTAATTAATGCACCGACTCTGGGCAACTGGGGTCGGGGCGTTACAATTGGTATCAGAGGAAGTTTAGTACAAACCTTGGAAACTAGATTTAGATAAACTCTGATTAGAGCACGTAGACCTAAGATGAACTTTGAGGATTAGTATAGAAGAACTTCCTAGAATTTTGGTATTGTAGAGATTTTGTGAGTTTTCCGAGCAATACATCCCTGTCTGGATACGAGCAGGTAGAGACGGCTCTGGCACAGATGTACCTAGGGGTAAAACCCGAAAACACCGCTTTGAGCTAGACTCGAACGGGAACTGGTGCACGACAACGGGTCTTGCTGCACTCTTGGTTACGACACTCCCAGGGGATATGCTTAGGATAACTCTCATTATCTTTACAAATCATTATGAAGGGTTTATGAGTATATACTTCCTCAAAGAAAACATTTTTATGATTATGGATTATATCGATAAATAGTTCAATTTATGTTAAGTGTTTTATAAGTATGGGATTATGTATTTTGATTCATAAACTGATCTAGTTTATGCCATTGTTTAGAAATGGCGCCTAGTGGAAGAAATGGAAACCGTATCAATGCACGCACTCCATGTAGGGATTGCCCTCCTGCTCAAGATAATTATAGTGGGGCTAGTGATGCAACTGGTGCTGATCAACTAATCACCATACTGGGACAACTTACTCAGGTTATGAATAATAACCTTACCCGTATGGAGCACCCTGATCCGCAGCGTGGAGGATCAATGTTAGATCGATTCATGAGGCAACAACCACCAACGTTCAATGGGAATACAAATCCCTTAGTAGCTGAGCAATGGATATTTTCCCTAGAGAAAATATTTCAGGCTTTGGGGAGCAGTGAAAGGGAAAAAGTTATCATGGCAGTTTACCGCCTCACTGGAGATGCTGATCAATGGTGGTCATTGATTCAAAATACGAAGGAAGATGATGAAGTATCAAATATGGAATGGAGGGAATTCAAAGATCTGTTTTTAGAAAAATACTTCCCTCGCGACCATCGAGCGGATATGGAAAGACAATTTCTGAGTATGAGACAAAAGGAGGATGAGAATGTCACAAAGTATGAGGCTAACTTTACAAGGTTAGCGAGGTATGCTGGAGATTATATTCGCAACCCAAGAAGTAAGATTGATCGTTTCTTTGATGGGTTAAAACCATTTCTCCGTCGAGCATTAGTCTCACAATCCTTTTCATCATACGAAGACATTGTCTCATGTGCTATAAAGACCGAAAAGGAATTCTCTAAGTCTTATGACTTTAAAGCAAAGCAAGAGAAGAAGAGACCTGCTGATCAATCTGGGAATGGAAATAAGGGGAAGAAGGGAAAGGTTGAATATCCATCTTGTGGTAAATGCGGGAAGAAACATCCTGGTACTTGCTTGAAGGGAATGGGAGTCTGTTACAAGTGTGGTGAAAAAGGCCACCAAGCTCATGATTGCAAGGGGAAGAAGGAAGCTACCAACGTTCAGTGCTACAATTGCAGGGAGATGGGGCATTATGCAAATGCATGTCCTAAGCGTCAGGAGAACTTACCTCAGAAAAGGCCAAGGGATCAAGGCCAGGCTTATGCTATCACTACTGCTGAGGTAGAAGCTCCGAAAGACGTGGTGGCAGGTAATTTAATGGTTTCCTCAAGTTTAGCAAATGCATTATTTGATTCTGGATCATCGCATTGTTTCATATCTTCCCAGTTTGCTAAGAAAATTAGATATTTCCAATTTGATTTAATAAGGGAGTTGTCAGTTAAAACTCCTAAGGGAAGTATCGTTGCAACAAAGTTTTGTGAATCAGTCCCCATTAGAGCACATAAATTTTCTTTATCTGCTGATCTCATCGTCATACCTATGATCGAGTTTGATATAATCCTCGGTATGGACTGGCTTTCGGACTATGATGCGAAGATTTATTGTAAGAAGAAAGAGGTTACGATTCTTGATGATAATGATAAGAAGCACCTTATTTTTAGAGCAGAATCGTCACCACCTAATTCTTATTTAGATCCACCCCCAGTAGCTCAACTTAATTCAATTATTGGGGAGGAAGAGAATGAAGTAACTATCGGTGAGGAAAGGAATGTTCAAATAGAGGATGTACCTGTTGTGAAAGAATTTGTAGATGTATTTCCGGAAGATTTACCTGGACATCCTCCAGAACGAGAAGTAGAGTTTTCCATTGATTTGATTCCTGGATCAAGGCCTATATCGAAGACCCCTTATAGAATGGCTACTGTAGAGTTAGTCGAACTAAAGAAACAACTAGAGGAATTGAGTAATAAGGGATTTATTTGCCCTAGTGTTTCTCCATGGGGAGCCCCTGTTCTTTTTGTTAAAAAGAAAGATGGATCTATGAGGTTATGTATCGACTACAGGGAGATCAATGCTATAACGATAAAGAACAAGTATCCCCTACCTCGTATTGATGATTTATTTGACCAACTGCATGGAGCTCAATACTTTTCAAAGATTGACCTTCGATCTGGATACCATCAGTTGTGTGTAAAGAAGGAAGACATTCCGAAAACAGCATTTCGAACAAGGTACGGGCATTACGAGTTTACTGTAATGCCGTTTGGATTGAATAATGCACCCTCTGTATTCATGGATCTGATGAATAGAGTTTTCAAGGAGTATCTCGATGAATTTGTGGTGGTATTTATTGATGATATCTTGGTATACTCCAAAACCTACAAAGATCATGAAAATCACTTGCGCATTATCTTGAAGACTCTGAGGAGGCATGAATTATATGGAAAGTTTAGCAAGTGTGAATTCTGGCTTCAGGAGATTTCTTTTCTTGGCCATATTGTCTCTAAAGATGGAATCTCTGTTGATCCTTCTAAGACCAAGGCAATCCAAGAATGGCCAGCACCTACGAGTATAACTGAGGTACGTAGTTTT
The DNA here is from genome assembly GCA_963277665.1 of Viscum album. Lineage (NCBI taxonomy): Eukaryota > Viridiplantae > Streptophyta > Magnoliopsida > Santalales > Viscaceae > Viscum > Viscum album. The sequence continues at coordinate 1,382,418,754 of OY728127.1, forward strand.
ATTGGTTTGGCAGGTTATTATCGACGTTTCGTCCAGAATTTTGCCCGATTGGCTAACCCATTAACGAAGCTCACACGTAAAGGGGTTAAATTTGTTTGGACAAAAGAGTGTGAAGAATGTTTCGAAGAACTGAAGAGAAGATTAGTCAATGCTCCTATATTGACTCTACCATCGGGGAATGATGGGTTCGTTATTTATAGTGATGCATCGAAGAAAGGACTTGGCTGTGTCCTTATGCAGAATGATAGAGTTATTGCCTATGCATCACGACAGTTGAAAATTCATGAACAAAACTATCCTACTCATGATCTTGAGTTAGCAGCTGTGATCTTTTCTTTGAAGATATGGAGGCACTACCTCTATGGTGAAAAATGTGAGATTTATACTGATCACAAGAGTTTGAAGTATATTTTCTCACAAAAAGAACTCAACATGAGGCAAAGGAGATGGCTTGAATTACTCAAGGATTATGATTGCACGATACACTACCACCCAGGGAAGGCAAACAAGGTGGCAGATGCTTTGATTAGAAAAGACCATGGAGTTTTGAACAATATAAGAATTGAAAGGGATCCAATTTTCATGGAGCTAGTGAAGATGGACATGGGAATAACCAGGGAAGGTGAAACATCAATGCTTTTTCAAATGGTTGCCAAACCATCTTTACTAGAAAGGATTAAGAGTTCTCAGACTGATGATGAAGAATTCCAAAAGAAGATTAAAGCTGTGAATGATGGGAGATTGAGAGACTTTGCGTATGAAGGTGGAATTTTGAAATTCGGGAAGAGACTTTGTGTTCCCAATATACCTGATCTAAAAAGGGAATTGCTGGATGATGCTCATAGTTCCAATTTCTCTATACACCCTGGGAGCACCAAAATGTATAGGGATTTGAAGGAACATTTTTGGTGGGACAACATGAAGAGGGAGATTGCTGATTTTGTGTCAAGGTGTATGGTTTGTCAACAAGTGAAAGCTGGAAGGCAACAGCCTGGAGGAGTCATGCAACCTCTTCCCATACCGGAGTGGAAATGGGACAATGTTACGATGGACTTTGTCATGGGGCTACCAAAGACTCCTAGAAGGAATGATGCAATATGGGTGATTGTTGATCGTCTTACCAAGTCAGCACATTTTCTTGCTATAAGAGAAGATCTACCCCTGGAACGTCTAGCAAGACTATACATTAATGAAGTTGTGAGACTTCATGGAGTACCCCTATCGATTGTTTCTGATCGTGATCCTCGTTTTACTTCAAGATTCTGGAAAAGTCTTCAGAAATCCCTGGATACAGAACTTCATTTGAGCACTGCTTACCACCCTCAGACAGACGGACAATCAGAACGGACTATTCAAACCTTAGAAGACATGTTGAGATCTTTCTCACTTGACTTTCAGGGTATGTGGGATCAATATTTACCACTGGTAGAATTTTCCTATAACAATAGCTTCCATTCGAGTATACAGATGGCACCATATGAAGCGTTATACGGAAAGAGATGTCGTACACCAACCTGTTGGGATGACGTTGGTGAAAGAAAACTTGTAGGCCCAGAGCTGGTGGAGGAAACGGTGGAAAAGGTGAAAGTAATCCAAAATCACATTAAAGCAGCTCAAAGTAGGCAGAAGAGCTATGCCGATAATCGAAGGAAGGATTTGGAATTTCAAGTCGGTGATCATGTTTTCCTAAAGGTATCTCCGTGGAAGGGAGTCATACGTTTTGGTAAGAAAGGTAAATTGAGTCCCAGGTACATCGGACCTTTCGAAATTCTAGAACGAATTGGGGCTGTAGCTTACCGATTGGCAATGCCGCCAAGTCTCTCCAAAGTTCACGATGTGTTCCACGTATCTCTATTGAGGAAATACATGCCTGATCTGACGCATGTACTCACCTATGAGGAATTAGAACTGGAACCCGATCTGTCTTATTGCGAAGAGCCCGTCAGGATTCTTGATACAAGAGAACAAGTACTGAGAAACCGGACGACGCGTCTGGTAAAAGTTTTGTGGAGAAATCATAAGATGGAAGAGGCAACGTGGGAACCCGAGGAACTTATGATGAAGAACCACCCGAGTCTTTTTATGCAGTAATACCCTAGAAATTGCGAGGACGCAATTATTTGAAGGAGGGGAGAATGTAACACCCCAAGCTTCTACGGTACGCTTCTCTTTGAATAATGTGATAGCGTGTGTTGTACGCAACACCGAGTTCTAACACACCATAACTAATCAAACTAGCCGTTATGAATAGTAATACCTACTTTTTGAAATTATATATATTTTATATTTGAAAATGGACTTCATTTTTGGATTCGGAATATTGAATTTAGCCTAAGGTGAAATTTTGGTACATTTCGGATAACTTTCATATTTTGATGAATAGTGAAAATTTCTAAATTTTAATTAAAAACAACTTTTTTAATCAAAATAATTAATAGTGATAAATTATGAATTTGAGTGGTTTTAAAGTATATTTTAGAATATATTTTTACCATTCAATTTAATGTTTATCATTGGACATAATTTTACAATTAAACCGAACATAAACAAGTGTCAATCTTTTGATAGTTATTATCTCTTAAAAACACGCTTTTTGTTTTGACAGCGGGAATTAATTTTAAATTAATTTCTGCCACTTCTGTGTTTTGAATTTAGGAAAATGGATTCCATATTTGGAATCAGGATGTCCAAATTATGTAAATAGGTAACTTTTATTTTTACACATTTTGAATAATTACTGCGGTAAATATTTTATTTACCATGGTTAAAGGGTAAATCCGGTAAATAAGGGTTAAAAAATAATATTATAATAATACAAAATTACCCTAGAACGTGTCCTAACCTTATTGGTGGACACATACCCGACCATGGGCATCCTTGGGTCAATTTGGGGACCCCTTGGAGCCACTTGTATGTGGTAGGGACACATTATATTAATAAAGTTAAAATAAAAATAAAAATGACATAAGCTTACATCTTTTAGAAGAACAATTTTCACATAGGGTTATACATGTTGGATTTTCGATTATAAATATTCATTAGAAATCTAAAACGATTTCCTACATAATGATATTTTATTTATAATTTTTAGACATTATATAATTTATTTTATTTATGACACAATGATGATGCAGTAATTACTAAAATAGTGAAAAATAAAAATAATTGATCTTATAAATACCCAAATAATTATAATATGAAACTTTTAATGAATTAAACTAATTTTCTATGATAATATGATATATTAGGATTGATTTAATTGACTTTTTTCGAAGTAATAAATCTGTTAGGAGTTTCACAAAAATCAACTATTGAATAGTGTCAAAATTGACATAAAAGAGTTCTTAAAACAAATATTATATTATTAATTTATATTAAATTCCTAAAAATCTAAGGTTCGGCCAAGAGACTTATATTATGATATGTTCCTCATTAATGGACCACTTGGGGGTCGCTTGGATGTATATAGTAAGTTTATTAACCATATTATATAAAAATACAAAGAGACATTGTAAAAGTGAAACTAATTAACTTAGAGTTAATACTTAAAGATAAGGTTAATATAAGTACCCAAACCTGTCTAAATTCTATTGGATGAGTTGTTTTAGACCTATCCCCACCTCATCCTTTGAATAGTCAACTTTGGAGCCTTTGTAAACCGAATATGAATTTATTATAAATTAATATTTCTAACTTTTCCAAAGGTGCCCCTCACCCCTCTTATAAAAGGGCACTCCTCCTTCTCATTTATTCACACCTTCAAAGCCTTTTGGTTCGGCCAAACTCTGCCCAAATACTCTCCCAACATCCCTCACTACAACCTAGAGGCCTTAGTTTGATCAGAAAGCCAACCTAAGGAGCCCTTTTGATCAAATCAAAAGGAAGAACCCGAAGAAGAGGTAATGATTTCACCACCCTTTTCTAAGTTCATTTCTTCTTCCACTTCTTCTTCCTTTGTTTTTACCATTCTGAAATAATAACTCCAGTATCTCACATATACTGTGATGTTATTATAAATATGGTACAATCATATTCAGTATTCTATCCACCCTTTGAATAACATGTCACCATACGTGCGTACGTACGGCTTACCGTCTCCACGTCGTGGTGTAATTGTTATTCAATATAATATTATTTGGATGGGTATAATAATGATGTGTAACTCATGTAAATAATAAATATAACATGTTAATGATTCTGTATATATGATATACCATCCATTTATATATTATTTTAATATCAAAAGAATGATATTGTCGCTCGTGCGTACGTACGGACTACCGTCTCCACGAACGCGATGAGATTCATTCTCCATCGTATCCATTCAAGTATAATTATCATTTGATGATTTAAAAATGATGTTTAAGGACTGTATATCATTCTGGATATGAATAAGATACAACAACCATGGCTTATGTAACAAAACATATAAAAGAAAATGAGTAAGTTAACTCCCGAAACGACGATAATTCTAAGATATTATTAACAAATCAATGTTAAAAGATCATATATGATATCATATTAATATATATGATCCTTGTATAATTTAATAACAACTATTTCACCATTATACAGGAGGTTAACCTACCCCAACCAAGGAAAAGTAGAAGGTAAGGGTTATTTCACAATCTCTTCATTATCCGAGGTTGTTTATACGTAATAATCTACTGGGATATCTTTATCATCCACATCCATGTTTCTTAAAAATGTATTTCAAAACATTTTTTATGGGTTAAAGTCATTTATACCCTTGTTTGAATTTTTATAAGAGGTTTATAAAGGAATCTTTCCGTCTTTTTCAAAACAAGGTCCTTTTTAACCTTTTCGATAGAATTGAGGTAAGAATGTTTTTTTAACTTATACGGCGGGTGCGGTTATTTTACGCCGTTATAAAATCTTCAAAGATTTCCTTACAATCTTATAAGAATATTTTCAAAGAAAATGTTTTATTTTATATGGATCTTAATTGGTTTCAAAATGAAAGGAGATACTTCTTTAAAAAGAATTTTGATTTCATCTATGTCAACATCCTTTGATGGATTTTAAGATTATTTGAAGTTGATTTATTATGATACAAAACTTCTATATTGTATTGAAGTTTTTGTGATATGTTTGACTGTGGATGTGCTATTTTTATACCATTCATAGTTTATGGTGAAATTATTGACATTTCGTATGCTAGTTTTAATACGAATGTTTATGTTATGTTTAAACCTTTTCATATGGGAATGCATTGGACTTAATAAGTGACGGGTGAAGCCCGCTATAGCTCCTCGATGCATCGGTAGGTCTCATGAGACAAACTAGTGTCTTGGCACAAGGCCTTGACAAAATCTTATTTGTAGTCTTGGAACGAGGCCTTGGCTATGTGGTTATGATAGTCTGGCATTATGCATTCCAACATTATGAAAGTGGTTATTGATATTGCATGTGATTATTCGATTAGTAGAATATCCATGTGAATAAGTAAATGGCATTATTTCATTTTTATTTTTGCCATACTATGTTGAAGTTCAATTTTAAAAGGCTTTTGTTTTAGTAATTCATTGCCTTAAATGTTTATGCTTATTATGAATGTTCCGCTATATTGTTATCCTTACTGGGCATTTGAGCTCACCCCTTTTCTATGTTTTATTTTTCCCAGGTAGTGAAGAAGTAAATTATGAATGACTTGCAGGGATATTATGAGGGGTTAATAGTGTGGATATGAAGACTTTGTTGTTGTAGTAGTTTTTCACTTTGAAATGTAATGTAAAACTTTATGATTATATCTAGTGTTTCCAAGGCTACTAAACCAATCGGTCTTTCGGGATTTGATCTTTCTTGTGATCATGCCAATGTTATGTAATTAATGCACCGACTCTGGGCAACTGGGGTCGGGGCGTTACAATTGGAATCAAAATTTTCCAATGTTGGTTTTGGATTTGAAGTTGTTAATCACTTGTGATATGATGAAGCACTGAAGGAGAAGTATGCAATGAATACTTGGGAATGTTCAAGGAAGATGTGGAGTAATGGTGCACATAGGATCATCTAGATGAACAAGGAATAATTACTTAGAGAATCCTTGATATCTCTATACAACTAGGTCATGTAATTTTATGTGATAAAGTTTCAATGAAGTGGATAAATATTCAAGAGGATTTGAAGTCATTTTGTAAGAGGTAGGATATATTTTGATTAATCTAGTATTAGAAATAAAATGAGAATTCCACGACTCTAAGATTCACGCCACACCTGGTGGAGTTTAAGTTGATAATTTGGAAAATTCATACTTAATATGACTAAAGTGGGAGTTTGTAAGGGTAATATTCATTCCCAAAAACAAAAGGAATCACCATAATGTATTTTTTAAAGAGTAATTAACTAACTTTGAAAGTGTACTAAAAATTGTGAAAATTTTTACTGCACCAAAAATGGATTTTCATAAGTTGTTTAAAATTCATATGAAATTAATTTAATCACGTATGATATTTTACTTTGATAAATTTGAAGAGTTATGATTCGTTCTGCGAGACAATATGTTTCATCATAAAGGAATATTGAGTAGAAATCAATATTTCTATCTATCGGAGCACTGTGCCATGAAGCCAATATCGCACCACAACGAAGGCTTAATAATGTTCAATAATTATGGAGTATTGATGCTTATTATATAGAAGCTATAATATTCTATTAAGGGAGACCAAATGAATTTCATTTGTTCTTCCCAGATGAGTCTTGTGACGTGAAGAAAAGGGTGGTTCGAGGACCAGTTTGAGAATCAATTTGTAAATTAGAGATCTTAGAAGTATCGTGCCACTGTACTCAGAGAATTAAAAAGAAGATATATAGAGATTCAAGTAATTTTTTTGAATCTGTGTGTTGAATGATCACCAAAACATGAAATAGGATGTCACACTATGAACAAGTTCAAGTTTAAGTGAATCATAACATGATGGGATATGTAACATTATGAAGAGTTAGTTTTCTAGATTTGATGATATAAATACCTAGAATTTTAAAGAGGAAATATAACTTGGAATTTTAGGATTTAACTTGGCATTTTTTTATGTTTATGACCAAATTAACTTGTATATTATACCCATGAGTATCTTCTTGGAATAGATAAGAGAGAAATAATATCAACCCTTAGATTAAGAGTTGGTTATAGGAAGATTAAAAAAATACTCTTAGCAGTTTTAGAGAAAAGGGATTTTAAAAAAGCACATATTACATATCCAAATTTCATATAAGAAGATAAAAGAGAGTACCCGAGCACAATGATATACTATGATTCAAAGAATAGGAATGAGGATTACAATACTATACAAAAATGATAAAAAATATGGTAATAAGTTAAACCTAGTTATGGAATTATCTTTATCTAGAATAGGAGTTCCGCTGTAGTGATATTATGGAAAAAAATAGATTCAACCCTCATATCGAGGCGTTGATATCACATTACATAGAAGAATAGAATAGAAATAAAGTTAAGAACATAATATCATCAAATCAATAGAAATTATGTGATCATAGTCTCACACTAATAAGATACATACCCACATGTCCTTAAACTATTGAATAATACCTATAAGTATATAAACTATCCAACATTGTATTTAAGTAATTAACTAGTAGATAAGAAGAGGGTGTAACCCTAGATTGATAGTGATACATAGAGTGGGTAGTATTATGTTATTTCACACCAACAAACTTTATTGTGCATTCTCCTTGGATTAACCCTATGTAATGAACCAAGTAAAATCCATGTGTGTGCATTATTTACTTTTTATATCTTTTTTATATTTGGAGAGAGAGCCATTAGAGAGATAGATATATTGAATGAATTCCTCTAAAAAAGTAACAATATCCATACAAACTAAGATAACCAATGAAAAAAATAAAATTTTTAATCAGTACTCACCATGATTCACCCCCCTCTCAAGGTGTTTTGGGTCTACTTGGTCTTAAAAAGTGGTCTCAAAGCCTAAAGGTTCTGACACATGATTTGATCTATATATATGGTTTTAATTTTTCACACGTGTAATCAGTGATGAGACCACTATTTTTATAGGAAAAAACTACGACAAATGGAAAAAATAAATTTTCATGTTTCTATAATCTTTTGGTAAGGAGGTATTGGAGTATATTTTCCAATAATCTCATCAGAATAAGCATATATAAATATTTTTTGATGACAATATAGAAAAGATCTTAATTATATCACTTTCTAATGAAATTTATAAGAAAAAAATCATTGTTTTATAACTTTGAAGATCTGTAAGACACTTGAGGTTATATATAGAAAATTAGTAGTGGGAGAAAAGAAGGTTGAAGAACCCACTATAAGAAAAGATTTCAAATGTGGTTGTAATAAAAAACCAGTGAATGAATATAAGTAATATTGAAACATGTCTAAAAGTAAGAAAAAGTAGAATAAGTAGAATATTACTAGGAAGAAAAGTACTAAAATTTTGGTAAGAAATTCCAATTATATTTTTAATTTTGATTTCAAAAATGGTTTAGATGATTTTTGAAAATATGGAAATTTAGAGTTCCCCCATAGATATATTTAAATATATATTTTTGTGATTACGTGGTGAGAATATCAAGTCATCATTATAGTGAATGTTCTTGAAGTAATCATTATAATATCCAATTCCTAAGTGAGAAGGTGGATCAATATGAAATCATTTAACAATTGGATTTAGCTTTCATTTAAGATATATTTATGGAGGAAAAAATATTAAAGAAATTGGAGGTGGTCTTGAAATATGATATAATGAATATGGGTGAAAGGATTAAGGGTTAAAGCGACCTACTTGAAAAATTGCATAATAAATAGGTAAATAAATGGTTATAGAGAAAGAATTTAAAGAAAGTATTATTTTATATCCAAACTCAACCTAAAACAAGAGTATATTTGGAATGGAAGATGGATCATAGTAGAAAAATATGACTCCCCAATTATAGTAAAATGATGATAAGATTAAGGATATTAAGTCAAAACTATAATCTTCAAAGGTAAAAGCAAATATAGAGATTCCCTCCATGGTGGCCTCAACAAGTTGAAGAAAAGAGTGTTCAAATAAATAATCAAAAGTGTAATTATAATAGTAAAGATAAATTTGGAAATAAAAGTTCTCATAAGAAGTTAATAAAAAAATGCTACTATTATGGAATATTTTGACACATCATGATCATGTGTTTAGAAGCCTAAGGGATCAATGGTAGAAAAAATGATGCACCAAAATCTCAAACAAAATTAGACCACAATAGGTATAATTTCTATGGGAGATGATTTAAATGTTACTACCACTACTAGATATATTGCCTTTAGCGACTTCCAAAAGCGGTTGCTAAAGGCCTATAGAGACCTCCATGTGACCGCTTCTGGCGGTCAAAATTGTGTCGTCAATATTGATCAACAATGACTGCTGTTGGCGGTCCCTAAAACCCACCTGATTTTTCATGTCATTGGTGCATTAGGTGCGAATAAGGATGCAAGTGGGACATGTTGTTGGGGTGAGACAGACTGAAAGGTCCATCCACCGACCATGGCCGATCTGCGGCGGCCAGAGGAGGGGCAGGTGCGACGTTGTGGTCTTTTGGGAAGCCGGTAGAACATGGGATGGACAAAGGGTTTAGCAGCAGGTGTGGAAAGGGAAATGTGGGATGACAGGGGGTGGCGACGGGGGGTGACCGTAGGTGGCAGGGCGGTGACGGGGGCAACATAGTGTCTAGAGGGAGTTGCAATGGCGGAATCGAGGAAGACGGGGCGGGGGGCGGGAAATATCCCGCACATTTATTTTCAGTATTAGCGGCCGCCGTTGGCGGTCGCCCATTTCCCCAGGCGCAAATGACTATTATTATAGTAGTGAACCTAGGTCATATGGAAATACATTACAATAGTAAGGGAGAAAAAGAAGATATAAGGAATTCCTCCATTACTATAACATATAAGGAGTGGATGTATAAAGGAATAAAATAAATTAATCTAGAAAATAGATTTATCACTTTGGAGGAGAAACATGGATCAAAATAAATGGTTTACTATACACCTATGATTATGCACTCACAAAAACCATATTTGAAAGAAAGAAATCATATTTGGAAGATGAAGAAGAAGGAGGAAGTTATTCAAGTCTCAAGAGGAATGAATTTTACTTAAAGAAAGACTCACAAAGGAATAATAAGTTCAAAGTGATTCCAATGGTGATTGAATAAGATACACATAAATCATGTCTCAGTGGTTTAAAAAATTACACTACTAGGAAAGTGATAAAGATTGGTGAAAGAGACCTACTATAGAAAAAGAATCCTGAAGAAATATGAATTAATGTTGCATCAAAATAATAATCTTTCTTAAGTGTGATTGGTCTCACAACAGAGATGGAACCCAAGATAACAAAGATAAATAAAACTAGAGAGAGAATATGTAGTGATGTTTATACTAATGGAATTGCAAAAAAAATACTTTCAAGGCTTGGAATAAGATTAGAATTAAAGGGTTGGTTCTCCTTAACCAAGAACATTCCTTAACCCAAATATATTATAGGTACCCCTCCCATATGAAATTAACTATTTTTAATATCTTTTGGATGTGGTGTAGGCTTAAGGGGGAGATACGATCCATGGGGCGAGGATATGTAAAAAAATCACATGTGATGTGAAAAAAGGATATATTCAAAGGTATTGAAAAAGATAAATTGTCATGACCCCCCCTCCACTGGTACCCCTCCTAGGCTGGTAGTGAAGAGAAGGAGTGACCCCCGAGTGCTTCCCCCAATAGGCCCAAGGTTGGTGACTATCATTGAGGGTATAAGACACTCAAATGGGAGGCATTGCCCTCAATATGCTTGAATCATAACATAAACCACAAATCAATATACCATGATATAAAAGAAATAAACCAAAATATTATATAAGAAATATTCCATATTCATGAATATAAAACATATAAAAACATGTCCAAAGATAAAACAACACAAAAAAAAGTAAATTCCTACGGAAAAAACCACAACAACCCAATCTCAAAGCTAGTACTATCCAACTCGATCACCAAATAACTCCAGGAAACTTGAAAACCATTTATATTCATGTAAGGTGAGTATAATATGTATACTCAATAGGATCATAAACAATATCTCTCATGAAAAATTGAAAATTCCATACTAATTCCCTGGTGAACAAACAACATTACTAACCAACACTTATATAGGTCAACTGGTCCCTAGACCACACCATAGACCCCTCACTAAATAATACATCCAATAGTAGAGAGTAATATAATAATAATATATATAAAGGAACCCCACAACCACTTACCCACTGATTTTACACTCCTTCCCAATGAGAATACATCCTTTTTCTTCCATCCCTTAAATATACACCTATAACGATACCAACCATATATCATGTCTTATGGAACTAACCACATATCAAGTATTATGAAACCATGGTAGTAGGGTATCATGAATGTGTAGGATATAAACCTCATATCCTCCTCCAACCACACATGACCCCCACCACACATCTCATCATCCACCACTAGTATCACCTGAAACCACTACTGAAGGGAGGTAGGGGAGAGGGGGTAGTCAACCATCCATATCCTCACAATCTTGGATGTTAGGGAAAACACTCCCCAAAGCCTTTGGGTGTTGGTCAGGTTAACCAACTTGGGTTGGGTGTATAGAAAAGTCATAAAGGAATACAAGTATATAATAGTCTCACACAAGACGATACATATAGGTTCACTCAACTTTCAGGTCACTACAAATCTAGTGCCACAAATAATTTCCTTTAATGTAAAACAAATAACCAAAATCATCACATAAAGAGCCACAACCTGATTTTCATTTACCATTATTTTATTTAATAAATAATCCACCAATATTTATTTATTTATTAGTTTAAATTCACACCAATGAATTCTTTAGCCATAATCACATTTATATATGACAAAATTATGCCATTTCTACTGAACCATTGTCATAAAACCACTATATAAAACCACCACAAATAACCAAGGACACCAAGCTGCACATAATAAGGAAACTAAGCCACATGCATCCGACCAAGAATAAAATAAGCATATTCAACTTAGTATTTTAATTTACTAACTTTACATACTTAACCATTTAAAGGGTATTCTAAAATCAATCCATAAATTCATGCAATAATTCCAATAACAAGTTTATGACATAAAAAACATCAATAACATCAAGATAACTGGTAACCACATGTACATCATACCGTTATCTTCAAATTTCATTAGTCTAATTTATTATATTTATTAGAAAATTTCATACCATCCACCCAAATAAAATAAAAAGCATGATAATCCCACAATTTCACATAAAAGAGAGAGATCTTCAATTCCACACCTCAAACAAAGCTTTCCAAATCACTACACAAGGATGGAACAAGAGGTAGACAAACACCAAAAAACACAAGATAAAGAAGAACCTCAATCAACCTAGAATACAGAATCCACATCAATATCCCTCAATAAAACCACCCAAACCATCCATCTCCTCAGCCACAACCTCCTTAAAACAAAAAAATAGGGAAGGAAATAATGGGTAAGAAAGGAGGAAACTTACTCGGAATTGATGAAAATCAATCTTTGGATGATGAAGGTAAAAACCCACAAGGAGGGGGTAAAAGGCCTCCCAAAATCACCTAGGATCCACCTAATAACTGAGAGAAAATACTATAGGAATATGAGGTTTAAAGGGGTTTGAGAATTTATATGAAAATAGGAAATTAAAAAACAATTACACAATACCCTTTATTACAACACAAGGGTGCCAAAACTAGACAAGGATATGATATATAAGATTGGAACATGCCACAATGGGGCTGGTCAAATCTATTTCTGAGAAACATAGTGAGGTCAATGCTACAGATCTTATAAACTAGAAGAAGGTCCAAGGTGCAAGGTAAACTACCACACAATAGAATTCAATCACCCAGAAGAAGGATATGCCACAACCCAACCCTATGGAATAACCACCCCTAAATCGACAGAACCAACAAAACCCCTCATCCAAAACTCCATGTCGTATCGTATCCTAGAAACCACATTATGATAATGATGAAAAAGGAAAAAGCACCAAACCTCCAATTATAAGACTCTATGTCACAACCGATCTCTCCACACTGCAAATATTCCCTTCACAACACAACATGATCCCCCACCCCAAAAAATCATTCTCTAGCTAAAATTTCAAATATAACTCTAACATCTACTCCTAAAAACCCTTAGAACATCCCCCAAACACCACCACCAATTAAATTACATAAATTAATAGATTGGAAATTCCATATCATTACATTAGATACCTATTAAACAATTATCATCATCAAGAATAAAAATAAAACCTAGAAAAAGGAAAAATAAGGGATCCAAACAACCACCCTATGAGATACCTCTATGGGACCTTTTTATAATTAAAACATTTCCACCAGTCAAAAGAGTCACATAAAAAATGAAAACAAAACAAAAACTCAAAACAACATGGGATACTAAGCACACATTTTTGTTTCACGTTCTTAGAAACTTTCCTATGAGCCACCATGCCTCCACAACGTACGAACCAAAGGGGTAAATTGTCCACGCAAGACCTTCTATTGAAAAGAACCAACTGACTACTAAAAACCTCAGTAAGATCCAATGTTCCATCTTTCCCCAAAATATATCCTAATGACCCTCATTATTACTAGAGATACCTCTGAAATAGGGTGCCACCACCAGATGAATCCAAAGTGGAACCATCCTCCTCACTCATGAACAAATTTTTCCAACTACTCCTTCAACCTTAACCAGGTTTTAAAGTTAGTCACACCTTGGTAAAAAAATATTTACCTTATTTTTTTTTGATTTTAAAATTGGAATTTCAAAAATTTTCATAAAAACATTTATACTTTAATTTTCAAAATTGTTAAAAGTAGTTTCAATTTTTTTTCAAAAATCCACCATAAGGTTTTTGTGAAAGGATCAGAACTAGACCAAGATATTACCCCTCTACTAACTATCCACTGAAGGCTGATAAACATGTTGAATCTTGAGATAATCATACTGATGATTCCCAACAACATCACACCCAAAAAACACCATCTTTCCAAATACATGACCCAACGAATTACTCAAACCTAGAGCACAAAGATGCACCCTAGCCTTAATAGGCCACCTTACTATTTTCCTCCATAAAGTACAAGACATAAAACTTATTGGAGTTTGTTCCCTAGAACCAACTACTTTTTACTTTATATTACACGAATATTAAAATGAGTGAATATTAATATAAATATCTTATCACATATTGATTTCTATTCTACATAACATTAATGTGATAATCTCATAGAGTATTTGTCACATTGATAAGGTCATATCAGTTCTATTCTATGATAAGAACCTTGAAATTCCTTGATGATATTCTTAAAAATAGTTCTACAGTAAGATAAATTACTATGATATGGAACATAGTATATAGATTGTTGGGTGTAAGTACTCGTAAGCGGATGAGGTTTCTTTTTAGGAAGTTCACACTTGGTAATATCCAAGATGAGATATTATGAGAATAGATCCAATAGTAGGAATTATACATGTTTTCATGTCATCATATATTCCTATTTCTGATGTCACACCCCAATTTTTAATTTTTTTTTATTTCATTATTTCTTAGTTTTGGGTTCTCGCACCGAGGTTCGAGTTGGGTCTCGGTTTATTTTTTTTTTACATTTAATGATTTTGGTGGGTTTCTGACCAGTGAAATAGAACCACATGGTTGGAGGTAACCATGCGATCACCCTTGGTGCTTGCACGGGTGCCCAAGTGGTCTGGAATGAGGCGCGCAACATGCACGCAGTTTATTAAGTCGCGCAACGAGCGCGCGGTGACCCGGTTTTCAGAATAAGATAAATAAATGAACTAAAAATTTAAAAATAATGTTCGATAATAATAATAATAATATTACGTTGATATTTTTATTATTATTAAGATTATTATTAAGAGTATTAATATTATTAATGATATTATTATTATTATTATTATTGTCATTGTTTTTAAAAAAAATTATTATTAAATTTTTTATTACTATATTAATGTTATTATTATTATTATTATATTATTATTATTATTATTATAAGATAAAATGAAAAAAATTATCTAAGCCTAACCCTAAATCCCGTTGCCCCCCTTTCCCCTATCTGCAGCGCACCGCCCCAGGTGCCCCTGCTAGTTCCCCTTCACCCTCAACCCCCATTACCTCATGCCACCCTCCAGGCCTGCGCGCACCCTCCGCCCTCATTCCCCAATGGTCTTGCCTCTCGCCCCTCCTGCAGCCGACCCGTCACCCTCTGCTCCTCCAGGCCGCCACCCTGCTTTGCCCCCTTCAGCGCCCAGACCATCCCCACAGGTCCCTGTCGCCTCGCCCTCCTGCTCCGGAACTCAATCCAGCCACCTTGCCTCTCACTCTGCTCTCCGCGACCCGGTTGTCCGCCCTCGCCTAGCACCCTCATCCAGGACGCATCCCGATCCTCCGACACTCGGCCGCCCAACCGGTTCTCCTGCCAACTCTCGCCCCTACAGTCCTCTACATGTGACCACCTCGACTTCTTGCTTCTGGCTGCTCCCTGTATCACTGGGTTCATCTCGGCCACCTACACTCTCCCTCACCTAGTGCCTCCCTCCTTTCCCCGGCCGCACTTGCACTCATCCGCTCCCAACCACCACCTTCCTCCAGCGACCCTCCATGCCTTTGGCTAGCAGTCACGCTTCAGTGTCCGCCTCTGTCTGACTCGCCCCATCGCACCTTCGTCCATGCCATGCTCTTACCCCCTCGTTGTTTCCCTTCTCCGGAAGCCCAGAAAACCCCATGCCCTCCTTGCTTCGGACCCCGCCAGCCTCACCGCGCCTCCTTCGCGCTTCCTCTCCTGCTCTGGCTAGCAGCGACCTCGACCTCCTCCAGTATATTTATTTATTCTTTTATATATATATATATATACATTTATTTATTTACTTATTTATTTATGTATTTATTTTTCTTCATTTCACCTTTTTCGTTTTTATTTAATTTGAATAAATCCTAATACTATCACAGGTTGTGTGTTGTGTGTTTTTATCGCCGTTCAGTGTGCGCGGTTAGTCCGCGAGAGATTATTCAACCTTCCATCAGAGTTTTGTTGCGCTTGCACACTATTGAGGTAGGAATTTCCAACTATTTCCTTTCCCGTATAACTCATGAAACTTGTGTGTTTTAAATAAATTTTGAAATATCTTTTGCATCTCCATAAGTATAGTACCTAATTGGTTGCAATGTTTTTGTGTCAGTTAAAATTGTTTAAAATAGTTTTGGGATAAGTATTTGACTGTGTGTAGGTTTTTCTATATATAAATATTATTTGATGAGCCTTTTTACCAGTTTAACTGGTTTAGCATGTTCAATAATTAAATTGTTGGGTGAAAACACACCTTTTAAGTAGGTCTAATATGTATTGACTTATTTTTGTAGAACTTCATGTGAAATGAAGTGCATTCTTTGATAAAAACCTATAGTGTGTCACTTTCTAGTGTTTTATGAACTGTTTAATTAATGCATTTAACTGGGAAAGGACTGAAAACTATGTTTCAGTGTGGCGTCGATGTGTAATTAGTCACAAAAGAAGATTTGAGTAAGCATTGTGTTTTAGGCCATGTGTTGTTTCTTAAAATTTATTAATAAATTTTCATAGCAATTTATTTAATAGGGAATTTTTTTTCTTTAATTGTAAAATAGTTCTTTTGGTTGTTCAAGTGGGGCGATTTAGTTTTAAAAGGTGTGAAAGTTGTTTTCTTAAACGTTTGGGTATGCATTTTATTTTAAAATGGAATTCGCATGTGAACTTGGTGAGATTGTGATGTAAGTATTTGTTTGGTTCATTTGAAATGTTTCACAAAATGAGTGAATGATTTATTAAATGATGTTTTACATGCGAATCATGAGTGCAAAGTGTTTCAGCGTGCGTTTCAGTTTTATTTGAAAGTGAGTGCTAATTTTGTGAAAAAGATTCTTGCTTTGTAAATGATTTTGGGTTCTTGCATGATTTATGAAATGGTTTGAAATGAAATATTTGAGCATATTACCATTTGTATTTGTAAAGGAAAAAGTGGCATTTGTGTGATGTTTTGGGTAATACTTTTAGGCATGTTGAGTTAAAGGCCCGTTTGGAACTTTTAACCCAAGGGTAATGTTTGTACTAACTTTTAAAGGAGGTTGTGCTTTGGCGAAAGTGTATGCCCGATTGGAAACTTTGAACATTTTATGAAATGGTTTAAATGTTAAATGGTGTGAAAACCTTATTGGAACTTTATTAATGTGAAATTATTTAATGTGTATTTGGGGGCGCTCTTTTCTAGAGTAACCCTTTATGGGTGAATGCACAGGAAGTGTCTGTGTTTGGGGAAGTCAAGTGTGGTGAGATGAGTCATGTGTGTGAGGGACTTCCAACTTAAACAATATTAATATAACCACTATGGGTTCCTGGGTGTCTTTTAGATTATCGAGTGACAGTTGCTGATCAACCCCGATTAGACAGGTTGGTACCCTTTGGATTTGTTATTAGGCTAGACAGGCTTTTCCACTAGATTGGTCAGTTTAGGATGTCCAGTTGGTTATAGACTTAGGAGCTTCACTATACACCAGAATGTGGTTCCGAAATTGAGTATGTACAGGGGTATTCTAGGTATGTTTAGGATCACCCATGGTTTGCCTTTGCTTTTCTTGTTTACTTTCATTTATACTTGTTTTTCCAGCTTATACTATCACCTGTTTCTTTTAGCACTACCTTGTTTTCCTTATTTGGATTTTGTTTGAAAAATTGTAATTTTGTTTCAGAAATGGCACGTGGTGTGCGTTGGGTTTTTAAAATGGGTAAATGATATTGTTTTATTAAATTATAGAAAACCTATTTTTATAATTGTATTCCAAACCTGTGTCATTGGATTTTTTTGGAAAGGAGACGTTGGATTCTGTGGTTTATGTTGGCAACCCTACTGAGCATTTTTAATGCCCACACCTATATTTATCATTTCAGTTGTAGGATCCCCTTTGTTCAGGTTCTCTTGGCTGAGTTGCTCATTATTGGAGAAAGGTCGACCTTTGGTTGGGTGGTGACCTACAGGGTCACATGGAGGTATGTTGAGATGTTCTATTTATTTCTTTTTCAACTGCTAGAGTTTAGTTTTATTGATTTGTTTATTATTGTTTATTTATTTACCTTTTATGGGCCAAATCATTCCCAGTGATTAAATTTTGATGCCCGACACTGGTTTCCAGCCTGTGGGGATCAGGAATTCCCTTCGGGCCAAGTCACAGACTGGCTCAGGTGATTGGTTCATGGTCGACTCGGGTTGGTTCATGAAAAAATGGTATTAGAGGGAGGTTGTTGTTATTTGGGGTGTTCGGTAGATGGAGATTAGGACTGTCGAGACTTGAGAGGTAGGTATGAGAAGAACATCATGAACCCTTTCTCGTTTCGAACCTCGAGTCGCTAGGGGTAGTCCGAGAATTGAGTAATTGTCTCATTCTAGTTTGTTTTAGATTAAGGGATGACAACAAAGACAAGCTGATGTTACATCATGATTTCACATGGAGTAGTGACCCATGTGGAGTTTGAGTACATGGTTTAAGTTCCTCCTAGTTGTTGATGCTTAATTGGGGCATGGTCTACTACCATTTCTCTATGTTAAGCATGACTACTAGTCCCTTACTTTGGTATTATCATGCAAGTTGAGGGTCGCCTTGGTTATGGTTGGTGTAAGTACGCTTTTAAAAATGAAAAAATGGGGGCTTTGGAAATGAGAATGATTAATTTTAAATGGTTTTATATTTATGAAATTAGTTTAAAAAAAATTGAAAGATCTTGATCTAAAAATCTGGTGTTTGCTTGGAATTGATAGAGAAATGGTTTGGGTGCAACCTCGGGTACTCTCTACGAACATTTGCACATGTGAGGGAATGCATGAGAAGTGCTTGTTGGTGTGTATGAATGAAAGCATATGAAGACATGTGCAATGGTTCATGGGATTACCAGGGTGTGTAATTGGAATTAAAGGATTGATCTTTTTTTTTCCTAAAGTGATTTTAAAAAGGGGAAATGATTTTGGAAATTGAATTTGGTTTGGAAAGTGACCTTGAAACAAGGTGGTTTTGAAATCTAAAATGAAAAGGGTATTTTAAAAAGGGAATTTTGAGTTGTATTTTTATTTTTTTGGTTTTTGAGATGGTTATTTTTGGATGAAGGAACTTTCAATTATGTTGCTTCTCCTTGATATTGGTTTTGGATTTGTGTTTTATATGTTGTTTAGAAAATGTCACCCAGAAAGGTCCCCAAGTATTTTGATAAGTCATGCCCAGTTTTTGGTCCTTCTCAAACATTACCTATCCTTCATGGTGATTGGGGTCCGTTAGAGGCAATAAAGTGACTTGAAGAGGCCGAGCGCGTCTTCAAGGTATTAGGAACTCCCAAAGCTGTTAGAGTGTGTGCCGTTTTGGGTCTGTTCAAAGGTACAACTTTGGACGAATGGGAGTTGTTCAACCTACCATCATTGCAAGTTAGGATGAAGTAGGATATATTTAAATCCATATTTGCCCAATGTTTTATACACGAAGAGGTGAAGACAAAGAAAAGGGAAGAGCTCATGCGTATTCAACAAGGCTAACAGATGGTGAAAGCATATGTTGACCATTTCAAGGAACTTGTGTCCTTTTTTCTAGAGGTAGTATTGTAGAATTTGATGAATAATTCTCTTTTCATCGGGGGTCTTTACCAAGAAATCAAGGAGCAGGTCCTCTCTTCCAAGGACCATCATTTTGATAAACTGATGGATGATGCATTCCTAACTGAGTTGGTCTCTAGAGCACAAATGGTTGGCAATCCAACATATTTAGTTACTCATGAAGGTTCCCCATCTGAAGATCAGGATGTACCAGAAGGGACTATTCTTAAAGAGTCCTCTATAGTGGTTATGGATTCCATTTTTTCGGACCATTTAGTGGTGTGCCACCAGTGTGGCCGGTTCGGGTACGTGAAGCCGTCATGTCGCATCCCCCCGAAGTGTGTCACTATTGCGACTGTCTGGGTCATCTAGAGAAGTTCTGCAGGAAGCGTCACTTGAAGAAGACGTTGTGACCCAAGGATTCCAGTGTCTGACTATGAGGCAGGAGATGCTTCAGCCATTAGATCCCCAACCACAGGTATTAGGGTGAAACTCACACGTAGTCAGGAGTTGCTGAGGGTGTGAAGTCTTGGTTTGAGTTTTGTGCTTTGTGTTGGTAGTGGAACATTTAAAGTCTTTTCATTCTCATTTTTCTACTGTTAAAGTTTTGACGTCATTTTAAGTTCATTGTTTTATCGTGGAGTTATGAAAGACATGCTCTATTGTAATCCAAACAGTTTTGTTTGTCTGATCATATTTTTCTGAATCGTGTGTTTTTATTAAAGGTGTGTTTGGACCTTGTATGAGTTATTCCCGATTTAGCTGTATTCGTTTAGAGATGTAAGTGCCTGTGAAAGAATTGATGTTTGCAGTTATGCTCGAGTTCTCTCCTTGGGGTAAGTTCCACTTAGTGGTTTTTCTTGATTGTTGGGAGTTTTTTTTTCTGGGTCGAGAGTTCTAGGTTTTAGTGGAGGTGTTGTTCGCTCGTGCTATAGAACTTAGTTTGGATTGGTTGGGAGTTCCCACGTCGCTCCCCCACTTCCCAGGGTGCTATGGTTGGGTGTTAAATTTCTGCGTTAGTTGAGTTCTTATGGTGGGGATAATATTCTTGTGTTCTCCCATTCTCTTGTGTTGTGGTTTCTTTCAGTTTCAATCGAGCATGGTTTCTTATTTTGTCTAGTGTTTGGCTAGGTGACTTTCTGGGGGAAGAAAGTGTCTGTGGTGGGGAGAATTTTCACAACTTGATTTTTAAGTTTATTTTTATTTTATTATTTCTTAGTTTTGGGTTCTCGCACTGAGGTTTGGGTTGGGTCCCGATTTAAAAAATTTGATATTTAATGATTTTGGTGGGTTTCAGACCAGTGCAAGGGCACCACATGGTTGGAAATAACCATGAAGTCTCCCTCGGTGCCTGTGCGGGTGCCCAAGTGGTCTAGAATGAGGCACGTAGCTTGCACGTAGTTTATTAAGCCGTGCCACGAGTGCGTAATGACCCGGTTTTCAGAATAAGATAAACAAATGGATTAAAAATCTAAAAAGAATGTTCGATAATAATAATAATAATATTTCGTTGTTATTTTTATTATTATTAAGATTATTATTAAGAGTATTAATATTATTAATTACATTATTATTATTATAATTTTTTTGTTTTAAGAAAAATTATTATTAAATTTTTTATTACTATATTTATGGTATTATTATTATTATCATTTTATTATTATTATTGTATTATTATTATTGTATTATTATTATTATATTATTATTATTTTAAGACAAAATGATTTTTTTTATCTAAACCTAACCCTAAATCTCATCGCCCCCTTTCCCCCATCCGCAGTGCGCCGCCCCTAGTGCCCCCGCTGGTTCCCCTTCGCCCTCGACCCCCCTTTCCTCATGCCACCCTTCAGGTCTGTTCATGCCCTACGCCATCATTCCCTGATAGCCTCACCTCTCACCCCTCCTACAGCCGACCCATCACCCTCCGCTCTTCCAGGCCACCACCCTTCTTAGCCCCCTTCAGCACCCATCCCATCCCCGAAGGTCCCTGTCGCCTCACCCACCTGCTCCAGCACTTGACTTAGCCACCTCGCCTCTCACTCCACTCTCCACTCTCCACGACCCAGCTATCCGCCCTCACCCAACACCCTCGTCCAGGCTGCATCCCAGCCCTCCGACACTCAGCCACCCACCCAGTTTGCCTGCTGACCCTCGCCCCTACAATCCTTCACACGTGACCACCCCAACCTCCTGCTTCCAACCGCTCCTTGCATCCCCCGGTTCATCCCGACCACCTGTACCCACCCTCACTTAGAACCTCCTGCCTTTCCCCGACCACACTTGCCCTCATCCACTCCCGACCACCACCTTCCTCCAACGGCCCTCTGTGCCTTCGGCCAGCAGCCACGCTCCAGCCCCCCACCTCTGTCTGCCTTTCCTTGCCGCACCTTCAGTCAGGCTGTACTCCGACCTCCTCACTGTTTCCCTTCTATGACAGCCCGAAAAACCCGCTTCCCTCCTTGCTTCAGACCCTGCCAGCCTCACCGCATCTCCTTCGCGCTTCCTCTCCCGCTCTGGCCGGCAGCGGCCTCCTCCGGTATATTTATTTATTATTTTATTTATTTAATTATTCTTTTATTTATTTATTTATTTATTCATATATTTATTTATTCATTTATTTATTTATACATTTGTTTATTTACTTATTTATTTTTATTTATTTCACCTTTATCATTTTTATTTAATTTGGATAAATCCTAATACTATCACAGGTTTTGTGTGGTGTGTTTTTATCGCTGTTCAGCATACGCAGTTAGTCCATGAGAGATTATTCTACCTTCCATTAGAGTTTTTTCATGCTCACACGCTATTGAGATAAGCGTTTCTGACTATTTTCCTTTCCCGCACAACACACGACACTTGTGCATTTTAAATAATTTTTTAAATATCTTTTGAATCTCCATAAGTATAGTACGTAATTGGTTTAAATGTTTTTGTGTCAGTTAAAATTGTTTAAAATAGTTTTGGGATAAGTCTTTGATTGTGTGTAGGTGTTTCTATATATAAATTTTATTTCATGATCCTTTTTACCTATTTAACTGGTTTAGCATGTTCTATAATTAAATTGTTGGGTGCGAACTCACCTTTTAAGTAGGTCTAATATGTATTGACTTATTTTTGTAGCACGTCATGTGATATGAAGTGTGATGTTTGATAAAAACCTATAGTGTGTCACTTTCTAGTGTTTTATGAACTGTGTAATTAATGTATTTAACTAGGAAGGGACTAAAAACTGTGTTTCAGTGTGGCGTCGATGTGCAATTAGTCATAAAGGACGATTTGATTAAGTTTTGTGTTTTAGTCCTTGTTTTGTTTCTTAAAATTGATTAATAATTTTTCATAGTGATTTATTTAATAGTGAAAATGATTTATTTAATTATGAAATAGTTCTTTTGGTTGTTCAAGTGGTGTGATTTAGTTTTAAAAGGTATGAAAGTAGTTTTCTTAAATGTTTGGGTATGCATTTTATTTTAAAATGGAATTCGCATGTGAACTTGGTGAGATCGCGATGTAAGTCCTTGTTTGGTCCATTTGAAATGTTTTATGAAATTAGTGAATAATTTATTAAATGATGTTTGACATGAAAATCATGAGTGAAAAGTTTTTTGGCGTGTGTTTGCGTTTTATTTTAAAGTGAGTGCTAATTTTTTGAAAAAGATTCTTGCTTTCTAAATGATTTTGGGTTCTTGTGTGATTTTTGAAATGGTTTGAAATGAAATCTTTGAGCATATGCCCATTTGGATTTGCAAAGTCAAAGGTGGCGTTTGTGTGATGTTTTGGGTAATACTTTTAGGCATGTTAAGTTAAAGGCCTGTTTAGCACTTTTAACCCAAGGGTAATGTTTGTACTAACTTTTAAAGGAGGTTGTTCTTTGGAGAAAGTGTATGCCCGATTGGAAACTTTGAAAATTTTATGAAATGGTTTAAATTTTAAATGGTGTGATGGCCTGGTTGGCACTTTATTAATGTAAAATGATTGAATGTGTATTTGGGGGTGCTCTTGTCTAGGGTAACCCTTTATGGGTGAATGCACTGGAAGCATCCATGTTTGGGGAAGGAAAGTGTGGTGATATGAGTCACGCATGCGAGAGACTTCCTACTTACACATTATTAATATAACCACCATGGGTTCCTGGGAATATTTTAGATGATCGAGTGATTTTTTCTGTTCAACCCTGATTATATGGGTTAGTACCCCTGGATTTTTTGTTAGGGCAGGTAGGCTTTGCCACTGGATTGGTCAGTTTAGGGTAGCTAGTTGGTTATATACTTAAGAGGTTCACCATATGCTGACATGTGGTTCTAAAACCGAGTATTTCAAGGGGTATTCTAGGGAATTTTATTATCACCCATGGTTTTCCTGTGATTTTATTTTTTACTTTCAGCTATACTTGTTTTTCTAGCTCATACTGTCACCTGTTTCTTTTAGCACTACCTTGTTTTCCTTATTTGGCTTTTGTTTGTAAAATTGTAATTTTGTTTCAGAAATGGCACATGGTGTGCATTGGGTTATTAAAATGGGTAAATTATATTGTTTTATTAAAGTATGGAAAACCTATTTTTATAATTGTATTCCAAACTTATGTCATTGGATTTTTTTGGAAAGGAGATGTTGGATTCTATGGTTTATCTTTGAAACCCTACTGGTCATTTTTAATGATCACACCTATATTTATCATTTCAGTTACAGGCTCCCCTTTTCTCAGGTTCTCTTAGATGAGTTGCTCATTATTGGAGCAAGTTCAGCCTTAGGTTGGGTGGTGACCTAGAGGATCACATAGAGGTATGTTGAGCTGTTCTATTTATTTCTTTTTCCATTGCTAGAGTTTCATTTTATTGCTTTTTTTATTCTTGTTTATTTATTTACCTTTTATGGTCTAAATCTTTCCCATCATTTAAATTTTGATGCCCAACACTAGTTTCCAGCCCGTGGAAATTAGGAAATCCCTTTAGGCCATGTCGCAGATTGGCTCGGGTGACCGGTTCAGGGTCGACCTGGGTTAGTTTGTGACATGTGAGAATGTGTAACGGTCCTTAAACATTAAGATTATTATTAATTCATGTTATGACTCACATACTTAGATGTATTTCATATACCATGATGATAAAATTTCAATGAGAAGTTGGATATATTGGGTGCATCACAAATGAAAAGTTTTTAATTAATATGTAAAGGAAGGATTTGTCCCCTTCATCTTTATGAAATTTTATATCTTTTCCCTTTGATTTAAATATATCCTTCGTATTAAATTCAATGTCCATGGTGTAACAATGCTTATTTCAGATAGTATAAGAAATACGTATCAAGCATATAGGTTGATGACACATATGTGAGACCTGCTTGATGAGATATTGAGATAAAGGGATTGTATTGCACAGTGATCATTTTTCATTGTTGTGAAATTAAATTATTTCTATTGGGTGCCTTGACCCATTTCTATATTGTAATTTTGGATTTTAGGTGACCCTACCCAATGTTAATGAGAAAGAATCCTAGAGGGTTTCATAATAAGTGTTTCTGTTGATCTCGATTAAATTCTATTTGAATTTAATTAATGGAATACATATTATTCTCAATACTAAGAAATAATTTTATTCATGTTTTATCAATCACATAAATTAAACAAATATTTATTCACTAGATTGGGAATAAAATATTTATATTTATTTTATTGAATATTTAATAAATATTTGTTCACTGGTTTGTAGATGAAATATTTACTTATGAATAAAGTTTTTATTCTGGTATTCAATAAATTTCGAGGAGTTAGAATGGACCAAGGCCACATCAGGTGATAAATATTAATTTAAAATCTAGTTAAATAATATTTTTTATTGTGAAAGTTAGTGTGTGTGTCATAAAATAATAATAATATTATTATTTTGGAATGGGGTTTAATAAATATTATTACATTATTTAAGGGCCGAAATACAATTAAATAATATTTTAATCTAAACCCTAACTCTATAAATATATGGTTATGTATATTGTGTAGGGTTAGTTAAAAATTGAGAATAGAGAATCATTGTGGATAACAAACTTTTATCTCTCTCTTTCTCTCTCGAACTTCTTCTCTCTTCCTCTAAAGAAAGAGAAGAAATCCTTTAAGCCTGAAGGATTTTGGAGTGATCAGGATGAAAAATGTAAGACGATTGATTTTCTATGATAGCACCTGAAAATCAATCAGTGTTTGTTGGGAAAAAAATCCCTCAAGGTATCATTGAAGCATTTTTGAGGTGATTGTGTTTGTTGACAAAGTGGACATCTGTGTTGTGATTGTTGACAAAGAAAACCATGAAATACAAATTTGTTGGAAAAGGGGATTTCATGGTGGAATGTCGAGTTCAAGGGCTGTGGTTAACAATCCAGGCTTGATTCAAGAACATCGATAAAGGAATGAATGATCTGGAGGCGGTACAAAAAGAGCAGATACAAGGTGGCTCTGTTTTCCGGTGTTTGCCTAATTTTTGGGCCTAAAAATCAATAAATGGAGAAAAGTGGTTTTGGAAAAGGGACTTGTGCACCGTTGACTTGAAGGAGAAGAAAATTGCACGCCATATGTTTTTCAAGATCAGAACTTCAAAATATGGCAAAGGGAAAAGGGGCGCCCAAGTTTTAGGGTTGGTCGCGCAAGTGTCTTGCGCAGTAGAGACTTGTGCGCCAAAACTTGCACGCCGAGGGGAGATTTGTGCACCATAATGCAGGGTGTCCAAATGCCTATAAATAGAGTTCGACCCCTCATCATTCGGTGAAGATTTCAAGACTTAGAAAAATCAGATCTCCCGTTGCGCAGGTGTGGTGGTTGCGCAAGTGGTGTGTGGTCACACAAGTAGAAGTTGCGCGCCAGGTGATAGTTGCGCACCTAAGGTGGTTTGGATGAGGAAGGAAGTGAGTCACCCAAGTCTTGAGTTGAAGAAGGGGGTGTTGTGAAAGTTGTTGAGGTGAACTTGCGCACCAGTGTTGAAGAAGCACGAGAGTTGTTGGTTGCATGCCAATATTGGTTTGGGCGTAAAAGGGTGTGAGTCATGCAAGTTTGGAGTTGCAGAAGCTTGTGTCGCGCAAGTGGTTGAGGTGGACTTGCACACTAGTTATAACTTGAGTGCCGATACTTTCGTTCCGACTTAGAGAAGGGTTCCAGGTAAGTAAGGTTGATTCAAGGTAGTCATTTAGGGCTGCATGAAAGCTGGAAGATTTCTCGATACCTTCGATGTAAAGTGAGATTCATCTACGGGTGAAAGTTGGACTTTAACAGAGCATCTACATACAACGAAGTATGCATTCATTAGTGATAATGAAGAGAACTACATGTCTATAAACTGTGAGTGGATCCTTTCCAGAGCAGTGAGCAAAGGAAGATGAAGAAGGTGATTCTCTCCACCGGCAGTGAGCCAGAGAGAGTGAAACAGGGAGTGAAACTTGGGAAAGTAGTGAGCTGACCCTAAACATTGTAAAGGAAGTGAGCCTGGGAATAGAAGTTATCTATCCCGAACTTTGTAAATAGTAGTGCACTTTTAGTGGATTTGGTACATCAACACATCGCTAGTGTATGCTCCTTGGAAATAGCCTAGTGAGGGTGAACCAAGTAAAAAATTATATGTCCTGTGCATGCTTTAGTTTCTATTTATACTTTGCTGCAGGAAAGAGAGAGAAGAGAGTCTTGCTTAACAGTGAGACAAGATCAATAGGGGCAGTTGTTTTAATCTGTCATACCCTGATTCACCC
The DNA here is from genome assembly GCA_963277665.1 of Viscum album. Classification (NCBI taxonomy): domain Eukaryota; kingdom Viridiplantae; phylum Streptophyta; class Magnoliopsida; order Santalales; family Viscaceae; genus Viscum; species Viscum album. Next base: position 1,382,446,223 of record OY728127.1, read on the forward strand.
CCCTTTCAGGGTATCTAACATAGTGGACCTAACAATTGGTATCAGAGGGAGGTTAATATCGGTGTTTCTCTCTCAAATAGAGGTCACCAATCATAAAGGGATTCCGATCTTCGACGGGAAAAATTTCCCGCTATGGAAGAATCGTATGCAACACTACTTTTGATCACTAGGAATGGATGTGTTCACAGCAGTAATGCATGGCATAACAGCTGATATCAATAGTGGTGTATTATCAGAGGCTGAACGTAGATAATTGGATTCAGATGCCAAAGGAATTAATGCCTTAGGGGGGGCCCTATCCAATCCTATCTATACAAAGGTTATTTCATGAAAAACATCACATGCTATGTGGGAAAAGCTATTGAACATATACGAAGGTGATACAAAGGTCATATAAGAGAAGCTGCAAGTGTTGTGGAACAAGTATGAAGATACGATAATGAACCAAAATGAATCTTTTGATGCATTATTTGACAGGGTAAATATTGTAGTGTAGGACATGAGAGGTCTTAGAGAAGTTATTGAAGATACAAAAATTGTGAAGCGCATCCTGAGGAAACTTCCACCTCAGTTCAATCTGAAAGTTTTAGTTTTAGAAGATAAAGACCCGAAAGAGCTTACAATGGATAACCTGCACAACACACTTGTTGCATATGAAATGATAAATGATGATAACGATGTTGTGGAAAAGGGAAAGTCCAAAGAAGTGGCATTCAAGGCCATGAAAAAGATCACCATTGAAGATTCTCAAGAAGAAGAAGAGACAGATGAGGTGATGTCATTTCTTTCTTCAAATATTTAAAGAGGAAAAGGAAAGTTTAAAAGGAAACTTCCACTATCATGCTTTCGATGTGGAAAGGTTAGTCATCTTGCGGAAAGGTGCCTCAAAAAGTTTCAAGATAACGATAATGATGATGATGAATTCGAAATTACCAAGAAGAATTATTTAGTGTTTGTGAAAGGGAAGAAACAATTCAAGAGAAATTTATTCAAGAAGAAGAATCTTCTTTCTCAAGAATTTGAAAGTTCAGATGAGTCTGAGGATGAAGAGGATAAGAAGATTGAAAACTGCAAAGATCGTGGGGAAAATGCTATGGTGGCAGTTGTCTGTAGTGCCCAGAAGAAGGAATAAACAGACATTGATGAAGAAGAATAAGTTGAAGGAAGAGTGGATATGCAAGCTGAGTTAGAGACTACTCTTGAAGAGATAGATGTTTGGAGGGCTAAAACAAAGAAATCTAACAAAGTTTTCCATGATGCCAAACTCTACATAGAGCAACAAGAAGAAGAGAAGTCTAAGCTAATGGAATAAATTGAGAAACTCAGGTCATAAATTCCAGAGGATTTAGAATTAGTTAGTGAGTACAAACTCAAGATTGAAGAACAGAAGAAGGAGATCGATGTCTTGAATATCACATTGAAAGATCACGTCAAGTGTATCGAAGAGCTTGAAGAGGAAGTTGTTGGTTTGCGGAAAAAAGTTAAGGATCATGAAAAACCTTTGATTCCCAACACGTTCTTGGGAAAGCAGAATATTATGAATACTAGAAAGATGAATGAAAAGCCTAGTAGTTCAACAGGAAAGAAGAAGCAATCGATCTCATGCGTTAAGGATGATTTGGGGCTTGATCAGAAACCAAAAGCAGTTAGAGTTGAAGTCAGACTGAAATCACCTATTCTGAATATGAAAATTGATGTGGGTATAAAGAATAATCAGAAAACTCAGAGAACTCAAGGGACTAATGGCAGTACAGAAGCAACACATAGTAATGCACCTTTCATCAGGTGTTATTGTTGTAGAAATATGGGAAATTCATAGTATGTATGTTCCATAGCCAAGAGATATCGAAGGGCACAAGAACAAAGGTGGAAGCCAAACAGAGAATGGTTCTCTAGAACATATTTTGAAGGAAATTGTTTTTGGTGAGGAGGATTTGGGCACATGGCTAGGTACTGCACTTAGACCATACAAATAAATGTGCCAAAGTAGAAACAAAATGGTCACAAGCTGCAGATTAATGAACCGATATGTGAGTTGAAAACACAAAATATATTTGCATCTTTTCAAGATGAAGTAGGTCCATCATACTCTAAGAATGATCATGAGTCTCAATCTATACCGAGTGTGGAGACAAAAATATGGACCAAGAAGAAGAGAGCAGAGAAGACAGTGGTTGCTGAAATTTCCCTTAAAGCATCAGATCATTCTGGTGTGTGTATCCTTGATAGTGGTTGTACGTCTCACATGACAGGTAACACGGATCTGGTTACAGGCATAAAATATTACAAAGAAGGAGTTTTCAAGTTTGTAAATGATGAAGGCTTGAAGATAATTGGATTGGGAAAGGCCCGGTTTGGGGGCAAAGAAATAAGACGTGCTGATGTCCTAGTTGTAGAAGGTCTTAGTCACAATTTGCTCAGTGTCAGTCAATTGTGTGACTCAGGGCGTTCTATATGGTTTACCAAGAAGACCTATGTCGTCACATGAAGATATGGTATAGTGATACTACACAAAAAAAGGACAAAAGGGAATCTCTACCTTGTAAGTGGAGAAGAAGATATGTGCTTTTTATCTAGGGAGGAAGAGAACAAATTATGGCATAAGCGACTCGGTCATCTATGCCAAACATAACTGGAAGATCTGAGGAAGTGTGATGCAGTAAGAGACCACCCTAAGCTATCACGTGATCATACTCACATGTGCGATGCATTCCAACAAGGGAAGCTCATCAGAAAGACTTACAAGGAAAAGGAAAAGAAGTCTACAAGAGTGCTCTAATTGGTGCATGCTGATGTTTTTGGTCCTATCACACCAAGAGAAATTGATGGAAAGGGGTACTATGTTCTTTTTATTGATGAATATAGCAGAATGGCATGGGTATTTGTTATTTCCCATAAGTCGGATGTGTTCAGCTGCTTAAAATAGTACCGGAGGGAGTGCGAAAGGATGGTCAGACAAAAAATTCTAAAGTTTAGTACTGACAATGGTACAGAATTCACAAACAGTATGGTGGAAGACTATCTTGAGAAACATGGGATAAGGCATCAAATTTCTTCAGTATGAAATCCCCAACAGAATGGAGTGGTTGAAAGGAGAAACCGGATCATCAACAACATGTCCAGAACAATTCTTATAAAAAAAGACCTATGAGAGAAGTTTTGGAAGGAAGAGTATTGATATCAGTCTACATTTCTAATAGGGATCTGTTGTGTCCGAAGGAAGGAAATAATCTGTATAAAATGTGGTATGGAAAGATGCCAACAATGAAATACTTTCTAATATTTGGAAGTAAGCGATTCATTCTCAACAAAGAAAAGAATAGGAAGTTTGAATCACGTGAAGATGATGGAATATTACTGGGCTACTCAGGAAAGAGAAAAGCATACAAATGCTTTAACAAGAGGATGAGAAAAGTAATTGAGAGTAATGACGTCACTATTGTGGAAAATGAAGGGAATATTCAACAGCACCATGAGCAGTTTCTTGATGAAAGTGATGAAGTGTAAAATAACACAGGAGGATAAAAAGTGGCAGATGCTAACTCAAAATAAGACACTGATGATGAACAAGAAAGTGTCAAGTTTGTGTCTGCAAGGAAGCAAAAGAGTTGAGCTGAAATTGATAGGAAGAATATCATTGGTGATCAGTTAGCTCTAGTTCAAACAAGAAGAATGAAATCACTACAGCAAACATCATTACTATCACAGGTTGAGCCGAAATGCTTCACTGATGTAGCTGAAGATGGAAACTAAGTTCAGGCTATGAATGAAGAGCTTGATCAGATTGAGAAGAACCAGACGTGGGAGATTGTTTTGAGACCAGAAAATAAGAATGTCATTAGGACTAAATGGGTCTATCACAACAATATGAATGAAGATGGTGCAATGGTTTGAAATAAATCACGAATAGTGTGCAAAGGATACTCCCAGATAGATGGAATAGATGTTAATGAGACATTTTTATCGGTTGCAAGGCTGGAGAAAATCAGGTTATTCCTAGCCATTGCAGTGCAACAGAAGTTCAAAGTGTTCCAGATGGATGTCAAATCTGCATTCTTAAATGGGGTTCTGGAGGAGGAAGTGTATATTGATAAGTCAGATGGTTTTCTCATTCACAGGGATGAGAAAAAGGTTTTCAGATTGAAGAAGGAACTGTATGGGCTGAAACAAGCACCAAGAGCATGGTACTCAAGGATTGATTAGTACTTGAAGAAGATTGGTTTCCAGCATGGGGGCATTGATTACAATCTCTATTTCATCAATGATAGTAATAAAAGGATGATGGTGTTGGTTTATGTCGATGACATAATATTTGGCGGATCAGATGAATCTTAGTGCAATCAGTTTTCCGAATTCATGAAAAATGAGTTTGAAATGTCAATGATTAGATAGCTAACGTTTTTCTTTGGTCTACAGGTGACACAAGGAAGGAATGGAACATTCATTTCTCAATCAAAATATGAAAAGGAGATTTTGAAAAGGTTTGGAATGGAAAATTCCAAGGAGATGAAGACTCCAGTTGCTACTCAGATGAAACTATCCAAAGATGATGATGACAAGGTAGTTAATATCACAGAATACATGCAAATTATTGGAAGTTTGCTGTACTTGACCACAAAAAGGCCTAACATTGTATTCGCCACATGCCAAGAAGCGAGATATCAGAGTAATCCCAAGGAAAGCCACATGATTGAAGTGAAAAGAATACTTTGGTATATCAAGGGTAAAATGGACTTCAGCTTGAAATATAATGAAAAATATTAGATAGAGTTATTGGGATATACTGATGCAGACTGGGCCGGTTTAGCGGATGATAGGAAATCAACGTCAGGTGGTGCTTTCTATCTTGGTGGATTGTGTATTTCTTGGCTAAGAAAGAAGAAATATTTCATTTCATTGAGCACCATGGAGGCTGAGTATATTGTGGCCACTCAAGCATGTACACAGTTATTATGGATGAATTAGCAGCTTAAAGATATGGGAGTTGATGAGAAATCTCTGATCGGAATCCAGTGCGATAACTCAAGTTCTATAAATATTAGCAAAAATCCCATACCTTATTCAATGACAAATCACATTGAGATAAAGTATCATTTTATCAAGGAGAATGCTGAGAATAGAATCGTGAAGTTAGAATATATGACTATAGAGATACAGGTTGCAGACATTATGACAAAGGCCTTACCCAAGGAAGCTTTTGAGAGACATTGACTGGCTCTGGGAGTTCAATCGACTCCCCACACTTGAATGAGTATGGATGTGGAACCCCCCCCTCTCCCCGAGGTATGGTGTGTGTTTTTCCCTAATGTACTGATATGATTTCTCTACTCTATTACAGACTACAAAGGAGTGACCTTTGGGTTCATTGACAAAGGGGGAGAAAATAGTGATTGTTCAAGGGGGAGACAATGTGGGAATTTGATAAATCATGATTGATATGGGGAGAAGCTGACAGGTGGAGCAACCAGATAGGGGGAGTTGAATCTGGTTCAAAGTGCTTAGCCAGAGCTTAGCTTGGACAACACAGACAATAGTGCTGAAGGGGATTTTCAGCTGACAAGAGTTAAAGCTGTGAGCAGATAGGGGGAAAGTTTTAAATCTGACGATGCTAGAAGTGATCGATCAAAGAATAGATATCACAATAGGTGAGGATCATGATAAAATCAGAAGAGTGGTGTTGGAATGAGGTAAGAATATTTACAAAAATTGGTATCAGTTTGGTGTCAACAGTGGGTGTCAGAGTTGAAGTGATTCATTGATGAACTTTTCATTTACTCTTGTTTCTCACACCGAGCATTACTCATGTGGGCTTAGAGTATGTGTTGAGTAAACCCTTGATCGCTATCGGAATCACAATAGGCAAATGGTGGATGAAGAATTAACGATGTATATTTTTATGGAAGAGTTGTCAACAAACCCAAATGGGGAGATTGTTGGGAAAAAATCCTTCAAGGTATCATCGAATCATTTTTTAGGTGATTGTGTTTGTCGACAAAGTGGAAATCTGTGTTGTGATTGTTGACAAAGAAAACCATGACATACAAATTTGTTCGAAAAGGGGATTTCATGGTGGCATGTCGAGTTCAAGGGATGTGGTTAATGATCCATGTTTGATTTAAGAATGTCGACAAAGGAATGGATGATCTGGAGGCGGTACAAAAAAGAGCAGATACAAGGTGGCATCGTTTTCCAGTGTTTGCCAAATTTTTGGGCCTGAAAATCGACGAATGGAGAAAAGTGGTTTTGGAAAAGGGACTTGCACGCCGTTGAATTTAAGGAGAAGAAACTTGCGCACCATATGTTTTTCAAGATCATAACATCAAAATATGGAAAACGGAAAAGTGGCGCCCAAGTTTTAGGGTTGGTCGCGCAAGTGGCTTTTGCAATAGAGACTTGCGCGCAAAAACTTGCGTGCTGAGGGGAGACTTTCACGCCATCGCTCAGGGTGTCCAAATTCCTATAAATAGAGGTATAACCCTCCTCATTCAGTGAAGAGTTCAACACTTAGAAAAATCAGAGCTCCCGTCGTGCATGTGTGGTTGTCGCACAAGTGGTGTGTGGTCACACAAGTAGAAGTTGGACGCCAGGTGATAGTTGCGCGCCTAAGGTGGTTTGGGTGAGGAAGGAAGTGAGTCTCCCAAGTCTTGAGTTGAAGAAGGGGGTGTCACGCTGTAAGAACCCGGTTCATAGTTTTGAGGTACGGGTTTCTTCTTTTCTCTTTTCCTTAAGTGTTTTTGAGAAAATAATGAAAATGGGGGAAAATTCTAAAATTTGAAAGTACACGATGTGTACTTTTCCACACGCCGTGTACTTTTGGACGTGTGGGATGAGTACACAGGGCGTGTGGCCATGTCGAAAATGAAGGGTGTAAAGACCAACTACACGCCGTATAGTGGTCCCTTACATGCCGTGTAGTCAGTCGGTAGGCGAATAGTAAGGCGCTAGCCAGTTGTGAGACCGAACATGCCGTGTACTCAAGGAGACACGCCGTGTAGTCGTGACGACAGATGAACAGTGCCACGCTAGTGGGAAACCTCCAGAGGAATAGTTAAAAAAATGGGAAGTACATGCCGTGTACATAGAAATACATGCCATGTACTTTGTTTTTTTTCACTTAAAATGGGCAGTAGCCTCCCCTGTTCATAGGTAAGGCTTAGAATGGGAAGAGGGCTCGGGAGAGGAAGTCTGGAGCTTTGGAGATCCACCGAGCGCACGTCGGGAATCCGTTTTCTGCACCGTCAATCTCCCTGGAACCACACGAGTGAGTTCTCCCTTCTCCTAGAGTAGTTCTTACCAATTCTTCCTCTAATGGAAGTTATTTAAGTTTAAACGGAGTTTCTTCTACGTCAGATCTACATCGTTATTGGGAATTTCTGGAATCGATGTTCACGTATATAGTTCGTTGGCGTTTAAGGTATGTGTCTTGGTGTTTATATTCCAACTGTCATGTGTTTTTGTGTGTTTTTAAGATACAAACCCATATTTGGGGTGTCGTGTGGCTGAGGCTATGGATATTTTAAATACCTATAATTTTATAGGTAATTGAATGTGATATAAAAATGCTGTTTGGGATCGCCGCTTGGATCCAGGACCACCCCGGGGGTGCGTTCCTCTGTTTAGCCGTTTGTCCAGGATACCCAAGGGTATTCCTTGTTTATATTATGCCTTTAATGTAATGATTATAGACTTTCCTTGAGGGGAATTTCTTGTTTACTGTGTGTTTACATATTGGGCTTGGCCCGATTACCTGTTTAGCCTGAGGGCAGCGATGTGATTAGCCTGTGGGCACTGTACTATTTAGCCTGTGGGAAAATTCTTCCGTGCCTATGGGTAGCTGATTCTGTGATTGTGGGTGACACTTCTTATGCCTGTGGGAAATATCCGTATGCCTGTGGGAAGATTCTTGTGTTGGTTTCTCTTTACCCTAGGGTAGGAGTTCACGTGTCTGAGGACATTGGATGTTACTTAGAATATTCACCGTGGTGGTATTTTAAATTAAATGATTAAATGGATATTAAAATGGAAATATAACTGGTTAAGTTAGTTATTTTTTAGTACTACTTACTTTATTTAATTTTACTACTTCACACTGTTGTTGCATGTTTACAAACAGTTGGGAACGAGCCTTTGGTGGGTGCCTAATGGGATTTATTTCTCACACCCTGTTTGGGTCATGCTTTTTGGCCCAAATAGATTACGTTTCTGCAGGTGTAGATAAGGGCAAGGGTCCTTATACAGGTACTTGATTGCTGGTGAGGAGTAGGGGAGCATGGGACTAGGCTTAGGCTCGCGATGCTACTGGTTGCTTGTTCTCTTTTATTATACTCTGTATTGTATGGCACTACTATGTAACATGTTCTGGATGTTTTCTTAGAATTTGAGACATGTTGCATCATATATATCTGGCTGGTTATCCTTTACTGTAGTTTTTATATTAAATGTGGATGGTTTATTTCTTCCGCTGTTGTTGTATGCTTTATATTATATTCCACAGCTCTAAACTTTGACAAATGAGGGCATAATTTCCCCACTATCAGACCTAGGCCCTCACTTCTAGTCAGCAGCCTCTGGTGTTTGGGGAAATGCGCTTGAGGTCATGTGGAAAACTGGGTTCGGGGCACCCGTTGAGTGGCACCCGGAACCGGGATGTTACAAAGTGGTATCAGAGGGTTTCTTTTCTTTGACTTACTATTTGGAGCCTTAGTCAGGGATAGGACGGGAACGATAGTTGGTAATAAGCTGTGCCCGGGCGTAGCTAACCCGTGTACAGGGAAAATCCAATTTACCTCATGTTTCACTTTTACTGATTTTGAAATTTACATTTGATTTGATTTTCACCGAAGGGCGACGCACTTGTATTGTGCTGTTTATATTTTATCTGTGGGTTCTATTTAGTTGCAACCCGATGAGATGAGGGTATTCCATCTAATGCATCATTTAGGAACATGCTAGAAATCACATGCCATGCATAGTTCCATGCAATGTAGGTGAATTAGAAATTTCATGTTGTTGTGATAGTTATTGTGATAGTAAGGCATGCTGTTGTGATAGCTACTTGATAAATACCTGCTATGTGATAGGGTATTTTTGTATGAGCCTATTTATAGAATGGATTCCAAACTTTGGTTTTTGGGGAGTATGGGATCTCATTGACCGAAATTTGGTGGCTCATTGGGTGTTTACCATATTTCATAACATAGATAAGATGCCAAAATTTGATTCGTGGGGACTATGGGCCCTCACGGATCGGAATTTGACACTTAGGTGTTGTTTTTCAGTATTTTATGGGCTCCAGAGTAGTTTCTGAGGCATACTGTCCGGAAAACACAGTATACACGCCGTGTAGTACTTTACAGATGCCGTGTATGTTTTTCTATTCGAGAAGAAAAGAAAACTTTTTAAGTACACACTGTGTACCCGAAGTACACACCATGTAGTCTCTTCCCGTGTCACAAACCGTGTGTGCAGTGACACAGGGGAGGGAAATTCTTGGGTCGAACACACCGTGTACCGGATGTACACGCCGTGTAGTGTTGACCCGGAGTCCACCCGTGTAACTAAAAACACGGATGGAGGAGACCTTAAGACATACATGCCGTGTCCACTATGGAACACGCTGTGTAGTCTGACCTTGGATCCGGCTGTGTAACTAACAACACGGGTCAGTGTAATCCTTTCGAGTACACTCTATGTGTATGTAGAGCACGCCATGTAGTTGGAGCTATGTATCCGGCCATGTAACTAACAACACGGGTCGGTGGAGCTCATCTAGTACACGCCGTGTACCCGTGGGACACGCCGTGTAGTCTTTTCCGAGGACAGACCGTGTGGACTTAGCTGTGTGACTGGAAAACGGGGTGGTGTACATGCTATGTGCGGGTGTAACACGCCATATAGTGTCAAACTGAGTAGTCGGCCGTGTCACAAATGACACGGGCAGTTGGAAAATTACACCATACACGCCGTGTAGTCTATATACACGCCGTGTAGTTTTTGTTCAACGGGAGCTGTGTGGCTTAGCTGTGTAGAAGGACTCGGACAGGGAATGAAAGTCAAGTACATGTTGTGTAGTCAGTATACACACAGTGTAGTCTTGTTTTTAAAATTTTGAATGCCTTCTTCCTCCTGTTCCCTTTTTGGTTTCTTCGTTTTCGGCTGTTGTTAATCTTGTTCTAAGGTGTGTGTTTGAACTTGTAGTGTCATGCCACCGAGATGACTACACATTGTTTTCCAAGAGAGAAGCAACAATTATACTCTAGAGATGGTGGGCCATGGGCTACCAGTTGATCCTCCAACAGAGCCAGGGGCGGCGCCAGCTATTATACCGGACACATGCACGAACGCGCAGTTACGTGAAGGCTTTATGAGGTTCATGCAGACCTTTTAGGGAGCACCGCCGACTACCACATCTATGGACGAGCTTACATGTATATTCCAGAAGCACCATCTGCCTACGTTTTCAGGGGATGGTGGACCATAGGATGCATAGTCTTGACAGGGATCGATGCAGACTATTTTCGAGCATCTTGAGACGCCTCCAGGGTGGAGGGTCAATCTCACGGCATACGTGCTGCGTGATTCCTCCAAGAGGTGGTGGGATGTTACCACCCAGTCAGAGCATCACAGAGACATGGTGTGGGAATATTTTCAGGCAGTCTTCTATGAATTCTTCTTTCCTGAGAGGCTGAGGGCAGATAGAGCTCGAGAGTTCATGAATCTGAAGCAGGGCGCTATATCGGTGATGGATTATTCTACTCGTTTCACCGATCTTCTGTTTTTTACACCCATTCTGGTGGGTGATGAGATGTTGAGGGCCAGGCACTTTGAGGATGGTCTCCGATATGACATCCAAGCACTGGTGAATGTTTTTAGGTTGCCTTCAGTACATGCTATTGTGAATCAGGTGCTGATTACAGAGAGGAACCTGCAGAAAGCTAGTGGTGTGGGCCAGGGCGGTTCGACACCAGTTTCTGGTACTATTTCTACTAGTAAGAGGAAGAGACAGATGTACTTCTCTGAGGATGGAAGTACCAGCTAGAAGGATTTCTCAGGTGGTCAGGTCAGGTGCTACCAGTGTGGTAAAGAGGGGCACAAGAGACCTCAATGTCCATGAGACCCAGTGGAGTGCTGAGCTTGCGGAAAGATGGGTTATCTGTAATGCTTTTGCAGGGAATTTACACTAGTATCTAGTGAGAGGGGTTATGTGTAGACTCCGTGCGTGGGAGTAGGACCAGTGGCTTCTTACTAGTCAGGGAACTGGAATACGTCAGGGCATGCAAGTAGAGATGGTGTTCGTGGCCATGGTAGCCAGACACCAGGATCTGAGAGGCAGTAGGGCGGGACAGCTCAAGGTAGCCAGGCTGTGTCTCAGGGCCATGACACTGGGAAGACATATGCAGTGCAACAAACCCAGCAGGAGCAGGATCCCAAACCTTCTACAGTCAGAGGTATTATTCTAGTAGCTTCTGTCTTATCTTCAATACTTTTCGATATGGGTGCTACACATAGTTTTATATCTGTTCCCGTTGTGGAGAGTCTTGGGCTCTGTGTTTCCACTTCTTCTGATATCATGATTCTAGACACTCCGTTGGGGAATAGAACGGCTGGTGTGCGTCAGTGCAAGGAGTTCCCCCTTGAGGTTGGTGGGTGTCACTTTCTTTGGGACCTCTATGTCTTAGAGATGATTGCTTATGACGTCATTATCGGGATGGAATGGTTGGTTACCTTTCAAGCCTTTGTAGACTGCTATCATCGTAGGGTGAGTTTCACGTCACCAGAGGGTGGAGAGTTTCTATACAAGGGAGAATGGGATGTTCAGGAGAGTCGAGCTGGACCAGAGCATCATGGGCAAGGTGGATTCACAGCCCAGATTGCGAGTTTATATCTGGACGACCAGGGGACTTGTCAGAAGGATTTCCCTCCAGTGGTTGATCGTTTTAGGAATGTCTTCCCGAATGACTTTTCAGGTATAAATCTGGAGCGAGAGGTGGATTTCTCTATTGAGCTTGTGCCAGAGGCAACACCGGTGTCCATTCCTCCTTATAGGATGGCCACACCTGAGTTGCAGGAGCTCAAGAGGTAGTTAGAGGAGTTATAGGAAAAGGGTTTTATCCGACCTAGTACTTCCCCGTGGGGTTCTCCAATCCTTTTTGCAAAGAAGGCAGACGGTACCCTCAGACTCTGTGTAGATTATCGAAAGCTAAACCAGTTGACAGTTAAGAACCGATATCCTTTTCTGAGGATTGATGATATTTTTGATCAACTTAGTGGGGCATGAGTGTTCTCTAAGATTGAATTGAGATCAGAATATCATCAGCTACGCGTTAGACCATTTGATATACCTCTCACAGCCTTCTGGAGTAGGTATGGTCTATACGAGTATATTATTATGCCGTTTGGACTCACGAATACGCCAGAAATTTTCATGGCTCTGATGAATCGTGTATTCCATTATTATCTGGACTCTTTCGTGGTAGTATTCGCGAATGATATCTTGGTGTACTCTCACACTCAACACAACCATGCCACCCATCTTGATATCGTATTGAGTACACTGAGAGAGCATAGACTATATGATAATCTCCCAAAGTGCCACTTTTGGATGGACCAGAATCACTTCCTGGGTCATATCATCTCAGAGGTAGGAGTTTCCGTGGACCCAGAGAAGGTGAGAGCAGTATTTTCCTAGGAGCATCCTAAGAACATGTTTGAGATATGGAGTTTCTTGGGGCTGGCTAGTTACTAAAGACGCTTCATCCAGGACTTCTCTTTCTTAGCAGTGCCATTGACGGGTTTGACTAAGAAGGGTGTGAAGTTTGTATGGTCAGAAGCTTGCGAGACAACCTTTCAGGACCTGAAAGGAAGGTTGACATCAGCACCAATCCTAATACTCCTAGAGCAGGGGAAGAGCTATACAGTTTACTGTGATGCATTAGGGATTGGGATAGGAGCAGTGTTGATGCAGGGCGATTGAGTTGTTGCGTACGGGTCTCGGCAGTTGAGGCCACATGAGAGGAATTACCTGATGCATGAGCTCGAGTTGGCTGCAGTTGTGCATGCGTTGCACTGTTAGAGACACTATCTGTTGGGAGAACGTTTTGTGGTTTTCACCGACCACAAAAGTCTCAAGTATATCTTTAATCAAAGTGACTTGAATTTGAGACAGTGAAGGTGGGTTGAATACCTTTAGTCCTTCGACTTCGAGCTTTCCTATACTCCTGGTAAAGGTAATGCAGTAACTGATGCACTGAGCAGGAAGACTCAGATACAGGCAGTGCAGGAAGCCAGTGGTGAGTGGAAGCTTATGGCTTTGTTCTCTGAGATGCATTTGGAGGTGCATGATAGTCAGAGGCAGTCTTATCTTTCCTATTTACCTGTGACCTATACCCTCCTGGATAGATTTAGGATGAGACAACTATCTGATTCAGAAGGCCTAGTTCTACGGGAGTTGGTGGCAAGTGAGGACCCTCCTCCTGGTTGGACGATAGGCGATGATGAGGTATTGCATTTCCATGGATGAGTGTGGGTTCCAGGGGATATACGCAAGGAGATTATGCAGGAGTTTCATGCTTCATCTTGGGAAGTTCATCCCAGGGTTACCAAAATGTACCCTGACTTGAGACGTCAGTACCTGGTGGCCGGGTATAAAGAGAGATGTAGCTGGTTTTGTTACGAGGTGTTCCACCTGTCAGCAGGTGAAGGCAGAGCATCATAGGCCTACTGGACTGTTACAGAAGTTACCCACCCCGAAGTGGAAATGGGATGATGTCGCGATGGATTTTGTGACTGGATTGTCGAGGTCACCTCGAGGCAATGATGCCATGTGGGTTGTTGTGGACAGACTCACGAAGGTAGCTCACTTTTTGCAGATCAAGGAGACCTTAGATATTGACGAGCTCAGAAATTTGTATATCTGATAGGTCGTACGTCTTCATGGGGTCCCTCATTCTATCATTTCAGATAGGGATTCCCATTTTATGCCTCGTTTCTGGCAGAGTTTTCAGAGGGCACTGGGTACACATGTGCTTCTGAGCACAACTTACCACCCTCAGACTGATGGCCAGTCAGAGCGTACGATACAGGTGCTTGAGGAAATGCTGCGTGCATGCGTCCTAGACATTGGGGGCTCTTGGGAGAAGCATATACCCCTAGTTGAGTTTTCCTATAAAAACAGCTTCCAGGAAACTATTGAGATGGAACCATACGGGGCTTTATATGGTAGGCCATGCCGATCACCCTTGTGCTGGTTAGAGGCAGGTGAGGCAGCTTTACTGGGACCACGTCTTGTCCAAGAGACTTCTAAGCAGGTCCAGTTAATTCAGAAGCGGATGGATACTGCGCAGTCTCATCAGAAATCTTATGCTGATCACCGCAGATGACCTTTAGAGTTTGTGGTTAGGGATCAGGTTTTCTTGCGTGTTTCACCGATGTTGGGACACAGGCAGATCAGGAGACAGGGTAAACTTTCACCGAGGTATGTGGGGCCATTTTATATTCTGGAGAGAGTCGGTCCGGTCGCCTATCGGTTGCAGTTACCACAGAGGTACCGAGCCATGCACGACGTCTTCCATGCATCTCAACTGCACCGCTATCATGCATACCCATCTCACATCTTTCAGCCCAAGGAGGTTGAGCTTCATCTTGATGCATCCTTTGAGGAGCATCTGATTCGTATCATTGATAGGATTATGAAGGTTCTCTGAGTCTGGTCAGTTCCTCTCGTACGGGTGCTATGGCAGCATGGCCAAGTGTAGGACGAAACCTGGGAGTGGGAGACTGATGTACGTGCTCAGTGGCCAGATTTGTTCATGAATTTTTCTTCGCCACCCTTGGAAGGGAAATTCGGGGATGAATTGCTTTAAGGGGGGAAGTTTGTAAGAACCCGGTTCATAGTTTTGACGTACGAGTTTCTTCTTTTCTCTTTTCCTTAAGTGTTTTTGAGAAAATAAAGAAAATGGGAAAAAATCCTAAATTTTGAAAGTACACGCCGTGTACTTTTCCACACGCTGTGTACTTTTGGACATGTGGGATGAGTACACAGGGCGTGTGGCCATATCGGCAACGAAGGGTGTATAGACAGACTACACTCCGTATAGTGGTCCCTTACACGCCGTGTAGTCAATCGGCATGAGAATAGTAAGGTACTGGCCAGTTGTGCGACCGAACACGCCATGTACTCAAGGAGACACTCCATGTAGTCATGATGGAAGATGAATAGTGCCACACTGGTGGGAAACCGCCAGAGGAACAGTTAAAAAAACGGGAAGTACACACCGTGTACTTGGAAATACACGTATTGTACTTTGTTTTTTTTGCTTAAAATGGGCAGTAGCCTCCCCTGTTCACAGGGAAGGCTTAGAACGGGAAGAGGGCTTGGGAGAGGAAGGCCGGATCTTTGAAGATCCACTGAGCGCACGTCGGGAATCCGTTTTCTGCACCGTCGATCTTTTTTGAACCGCACGGGTGAGTTCTCCCTTCTCCTAGAGTAGTTCTTACCAATTCTTCCTCTAATAGAAGTTATTTAAGTTTAAATGGAGTTTCTTCTATGTCAGATCTACATTGTTCTTGGACGTTTCTAGAATCGACGTTCATGTATATCGTCTGTTGGCGTTTAAGGTAGGTGGCTTGGTGTTTATATTCCAACTATCATGCATTTTTGTGTGTTTTTGAGCTAAGAACCCATATTTGGGGTGTCGTGTGGCTGAGGCCATGGCTATTTTAAATACCTAGAATTGTATAGGTAATTGATTGTGATATAACAATACTTTTTGGGATCGCCGCTTGGATCTAGGACCACCTCGGGGGTGCATTCCTCTGTTTAGAAGTTTGGCCAGGATACCCGAGGGTATGCCTTTTTTATATTATGCCTTTAATGTAATGATTGTAGAATTTCCTTGAGAGGAATTGCTTGTTTACAACTTGTTTAAATGTTGGGATTGGCCCGGTTACCTGTTTAGCCTAGGGGAAGTGATGTGATTATCCTATGGGCACTGTACTATTTAGCCTCTGGGAAACTTCTTCCGTGCCTGTGGGAATCTGATTATGTGCCTGTGGGCGACACTTATTGCGCCTATGGGAAAAATCTGTATGCATGTGGGTAGATTCTTGTGTTGGTTTCTCTTTACCCGAGGGTAGGAGTTCACGTGTCTAAGGACATTGGTTGTTACTTATAATATTCACTGTGGTGGTATTTTAAATTAAATTATTAAATGGATATTAAAATGGCAATATAACTAGTTAAGTTAGTTACTTTTTAGTACTTCTTACTTTATTTCATTTTACTACTGCACACTGTTGTTGCATGTTTACACACAATTGGGCACAGGCCTTTGGTGGGTGGCTACTAGGATTTATTTCTCACACCCTGTTTGGGTCATGCTTTGCAGCCTAAACAGATTACATTTCTGTAGGTGTAGATAGGGTAAAGGGTCCTTATACAGGTACTTAATTGCTGCTGAGGAGTAGGGGATCATGGGACCAGGCTTAGGCTCGCGATGCTACCGGTTTCTTGTTCTCTTTTGTTGTACTCTGTATTGTATGACACTGCTGTGTAACATGTTCTGGTTATTTTCTTAGAACTTGAGACATGTTGCATCATATATATCTGGATGGTTATCTTTTATTGCATTTTTTATATTAAATGTGGATGGTTTATTACTTTCGTTGTTGTTGTGTGATTTATAATATATTCCGCTGCGCTACACTTTGACAAATGAGGGCATAGTTTCCCCACTATTAGACCTAGGTCCTCGCTTCTAGTCGGCAGCCTCTGGCGTTTGGGGAAATGCGCTTGAGGTTATGTTGCAAACCGGGTTCATGGCACCCGTTGAGTGGCACCCAGAACCGGGATGTTACACACGCAAGTTGCTGAGGTGAACTTGCGCGCCAGTTTTGAAGAAGAACGAGAGTTGTTGGTTGCATTCCAATATTGGTTTGGGCATAAAATGGTGTGAGTCACGCAAGTTTGGAGTTGCATAAGCTTGTGTCACACAAGTGGTTGAGGCGGACTTGCGCGCCAGTTATAACTTTCATGCCGATACTTGTGCTCCAGCTTAGAGAAGGGCGCTAGGTAAGGTTGATTCACGACAGTCATTCAGGGCTATGTGAAAGCTAGAATATTTCCCAATACCTTCGGTGTAAAGTGATATTCATATACGGGTGAAAGTTGGAATTCAATAGATCATCTACATACAATGGAGGATGCATTCATTAGTGATAATGAAGAGACCTATAGGTCTATAAACTATGAGTGGATGCTTTCCAGAGTAGTGAGAAAAGGAAGAGGAAGAAGGTGATCCTCTCCACCGGTAGTGAGCCAGAGAGAGAGAGAAACATGGAGTGACCCTTGGGAAAGTAGTGAGATGACCCTAAACATTGTAAAGGAAGTGATCCTGGGAATAGAATTGATCTATCCTGAACTTTGTAAACAGTAGTGCGCTTTTAGTGGATTTGGTACATCGGCACATCGCTGGTGTATGCTCCTTGGATGTAGCCCATTGAGGGTGAACCAAGTAAAAATCACTATGTCATGTGCATGCTTTAGTTTTTGTTTATACTTTGCTGTAGGAAAGAAAGAGAAGAGAGTCTTTCTTAACAGTGAGACAAGATCAATATGGGAAGTTGTTTTAATCTGTCATACCCTAATTCACCCCCCCTCTCAGGGTATCTAACCTAGTGGACCTAACAATGTTTCTTAGAGATAAAATAAGTACGTGTGGATCACCACTAGAGGGATTATACACTGGGATCCTTAAATCATATTTAAGGTAATCTGAAAGGGTTTTTGGAAGATCAACAATGTCATTAAAGAAAGGATCCTAACATGAGGTAATCATTTATTCCAATCATAAATAAATTAATTATAAATTTAACATGAAAAATCCTCTATTGGGGTTTTAGGAAACTCTAAATTAAAATAAATTTTAATTTAACACCCAAAAACGTGCTTCCACTACACTTTGAACCTCCAAGTGGTATTATAGAGGTCACAATTTAAATTTATAATTATCTATTTCATTATATCGATATGCATACTAGTGATTGATTTTTTTATTTAATATTATTCATTATTTAATCTGATTTGAATTAACTTGTTTTCAACATTTTAATTTCTTCATTCAGGATTCACAATTTTTTAAGTTCAAGAATAGATAAATAATGATCAAAGATTCCATTGTGATGTGTCAATGAATCTGGCTGGATAACATGAGATTACACAACATGTATCTAGAGTACACACTGTGTACCCAAGTTCACTGCACCTAGCCATATCAAAGGATACATGATGCATTGAGAAGTAATTACACACGGTGCATTTATTACACATTGTGTGTAAAAAGATCTAGCCTAGAACATGAAATGTCAAATTACACGACGTGTAGCTAGTGTGCACACCGTGTAGTCTACATGAGTTATCAGTGAGATTCACACAATCCTTGTAGTCATTATACTCAGTCATACTATGTGAGAATGACATATTATAGAATTAATGATATAAATGAAATTAATGTGGTGTAAACGACATATATTTCATCATTTTCCACTTCCAAAATACACACCAATCCATTTAGTGAGTTATGTGAACACACGCCATGAGTGATACACAACATGTAGCTAGTCTATACCTGTCATGTGGTTGTTACCACTGAACATTCCATGTTCTATGGCGGTTTGAACAAACACATTAAAAGAGTGATACATGGAATGTGGTTGGCATGTACACACTATTTAGTCCAACCATGGTTCATGACTGAAGCCCCATGAATGTAACCCAGGTACATGGAAAATGAGGTACATAAAATTCTGGTCATAAGTACACACCGTGAAGTCTCTAAATAAAGAATAGAATTAAATTCCATTATATTGAATTTTTTCATTAAAACCTTATTTTATTTATTAGTATACTTGGCATGTTTGACAATTTAATAATAGTTTTAAATAATTTTAAATGCTTAATTAATTTATTGTAATAAATTTGTGATTATTGGTTCTTCTGTTTATTTTTGATGAATTCCAATAGTAATGGATATCTCCAAATGAATTTGGATGTTTATTAACATGAAAGAGAATTAATTAATTAATTAATAAAAGTGGGTTTATCTTAATAATAAATAAAGAATAATAAATGAATGTTTATCATTTTTACTTTTGCGTATTCGTTTCATGTGTATACTCATTCATGAGATTAACCAAGACCTATGTATGTATTATCATTATTTAATTTAATTTATTTCATGGGTTTTCAATTATTTAATATTAAATTTAATTTTATGGCTTGAGCTTCATCCCTCCCTCCATTATTATGTAGGACCCGTGTGTCCATGATTATTTATGTAATCCCCATTAACCAATCCTTTGGTTCCTCTCACCTATGTGTGAGTTATAAATACCAGTAATTAATAGATTATCCCATGGTGTACAAAGGCGGTTCAAGATAGAACCATAATGATGCCAACTCAGGCAATATAAAGGTATATAGGTGGAATTCTACAACTCATTCCAAGACCGACATAAAGAATTTTACCCAAGGTCAAAGGCTGATTTATTGTCCGTTAAATAATTCAACCATTAGATAAGTTTATGATCAGGTCATTAATTAATTTTTTATTTATTTATTATTCATTATTTATTTTATGGATGCAATACCTCTATCACATATAAATAAATGAATTAATATGAAAATATGGAATTTAAATAAGTGGATTATGCGAAAATGTTTTATCCAAATTTTTTAATTAATTAAGTAAAATCCACTTAATATTAATAAGTTATGTAATGAATAAAACAAGATAAAATTTATGTATAATAAATAAAAATACCTCAATTTAATATTATGTCATCACGCCTTCCATCATCTACATTAAGATAAACTGGTAGTCTAAGTGTTGGTTTAGCCTTCTTCTAGGGAACTTTTAATTATTTGGAAGTCTTAACTAAGATAAAATATCAAATTAATAAAATATGTATTCAGTTTAATGGCCTCCATATTTCTAATACAAATTTGGAGGCAAGTTTTGAGGAAATATGATTCAGGGTTTTTGGATTAGGGAGTTCACCCAAAAAATCTAGTAACTGCAAGAATGAAGTTTGAAAGACCTCATACTTAAAAAATTTCTAGTAATTTTTCATTACAACCATCTAGATTATAAGAAAAAAATACGGATCCTTTCCACTATAATATTAGAGAAACTAGATATTCCAATTTAAATAGTGAGAGATTTTGAGACTTGATAAAATAGTGAAAGAATTAAGAAAATTAATTATTATTATTTCTCACATAATTTGTAATCAAGTAAATTATTAATCACCTATAAAAAATATTATAGAAAATGGATAAAAAACCATGAAAAGTGTGAAATCATTCCTTAAATCAGGGTATGTCCTTAAAGCTAAAAATTTCTATATATGATACAATCATTTATTCGATATATTATTGTAAAAAAGTTTGTATTATGTGTTGGAATCCTCTATTCCTATTCTTCCACCCCAATCGGTGAGAGAAGGTGAAAAGGGTGCCTACTAGAGATATGTTGAGGATTATTCCTGTGTATATTGTATTATATTATCAATTATGTCTAGGGATTTGATGATACAATATAAATATATGGATTATTACACCATAATATCTCATATCCATTCTCTTCAGAAATAAAAGGAAAGAATAAAAATAAATAATATTGTCAACGAACTATATATCAGTGTAAATTGGAAGAATGAAATTGATCTATTGATCATGATATGAAAATATTGGGTCATATTGATTGGTTAAAAAAATTTAGATTCCAATAGGATAAGAAATTATCCATTAATATTATCTTATTATCCTTACCATCAAGGTTATCCATATTTTTTTATGCCCGAATAAAAAAATGGAAAAATTTCTCAGGAAAATATTGTTCATACTTCCCCAAGAAGATAAATATTGGTTGAAACCTATCTCTCTACCCATTTTGATGAAAATTTTGAAAGACAAGTATATTGATACCATGTATAATCCTAATCCAAAATATCCTTTATGTATACTTTAAAGTGACAAAATATTCAAAGTTAGAATAATGAACATGAGGCTATTTTCTTCTTAAGTGGAAAGAATGGACATTGGAAAAGAAATTGTATTGAATTGAATAATTAAGAAGCTGCATTCACTTCAGGTATATTCATTAAATTTCTATTCAACACTTATGTATTAAATACAATATTCTTATAACATAAATGTATTTAAATATAATAAAAAATAAAAAATAGAATGCATATAGAGTGAACTCAAAAGAAGCTGAGAAATGGTGATTCATATGTCATCCAAGGGGAGAAAACCATTTATCATTACTAGTTAGATTGATTCAAGTTTATAATAAGTGTTACCAAAACATTTATCTCAGTGTCTAGCTCGACACATTGATAAATTATTTCATTTTTGGAATAAATGTTGATATGGTACTGGAATAATAAACTAATAGTTCAGTAACTCTTAAATCATACATATCTATTACAATGAATGATGAATAAAAAAATATAAGACTCTTACTTGATTGTGGAAATATAATTATTATTCAAATAAAAATGAAATGATTTGACCTATTTATACCTATAAAAGTGTTTTAGTGTCAATTGATATAAGATACTAGATAAAAAAACTACTTATCATGTTTTAGATGAAGAAACCATTACAAATAAATTTACGCAACAAAATTTTTAGAGTTAGTTTAATATTTATATGAAAACTATTCAGAATCTAAAGGTTACTTCATACAGTTCATGATATTTGTTTAAGAAATTTTAGAAATTCCCAATGAAGTAAATGAGTGAACTTTGTAAATATTGATGAATCTATAAGATTTATAATGGAAAAAACATATTATCTAAGTAATCATTGATCATATATGTGGAGTAAAGTTTACCCTAAATTAAATTTCCTTATATACATCAATTTCATGATGGTAGTAAAAGGAATATCAATGATGAGTCTTATATATATTGAAAATTTTCCACCATTACTTCCAATACATGTTTTGAAAATAACAGTGAAAAAACTAACCATATGCCAATAATATTTTCTAATCGATATCATATAAATTGAAATATGATAAGAATATATTAGGAAACTACCACAAGTGTTTTTTGAAAATTGTTATTTTAAAAGAGGGCCTTAGCTATAAATGAATATCAAAACACTAAGGTAAATCTGACTTAATGATCCTATAGACACTAAAGATATCAATTTCTAGTCAATATAAAATATATTTCCATAAGGGAATCCCATATATTTGAATACAATGGGAGAAGACTTAACTTCTATGAGTTAAGTATCTAGATGCACATGAGTTGGAATAAGAATATTGGACTCCACACAACTTAGTGGGAGGAGTAGTTTTAGAGACACATACTGCGTAGGAATTTATAATAAAATAGGTGGTTTATGTTCAATATAGTCGATGATACATGTATTATTATTTTAGAATAATGATTACTATAATGAAACAATAAATAATAACATGATAAGGTAGAAAAGTATGTACAAATTCAAGTAATGGAATCTGTGTATCAAGATTTAGGGACTCCGTATCTTAAATGTTTCTAATACTTGATGCTACTAGTGAGTATTCAAGAGAAACTAGACATGGATGGTATAACATGGTACTAATATAACAAGATATATTATTGAAATGTTTAGTCTATTATGAAAACTTATTCACCAATCATCATGATTAAAATCCTTTTGAATTTTACTTATCAAATCACATCTCTATGATCATCATAATGGTCTATTTATTGTCAGGGAAACCTCATTTAGAGGAATTTTTATGGAATATGTCTATATGAAATAACTAAAAGGAGGACCTATGGTATGTTTCTAATAGGCATAATAAAATGGATTGGTGACATCAATAAATTCCAATAAGATATGCAGATTACCTAAATTCATTTATGAATAAATCATACATAGTTATCATAGTATATTCATTTGAAAAAAATGATCGACATGTGTCTCTAACTAGTTAGTGGGAGTGCTATAAATTTTCAAGATAAATATGTTGATAATATATGAAAAAATTTGTTGAGCCTTACCAGTTTGTTAAGATTAAGGAATAAAATTTCTCTAATATTGAATTAAAGTAACAACAATTTTCTAGGAAACAATATCTAAATAATAGATCTATGGGTTTTCTAAATCTATTAATAGTTCATATATTAACATTGTATTGAAAAATACCAGTTGAAACAATTGAAGACTGAATTATTGTTGGTGTATAATCCTTTCAATATAACATGCATGGTCATATGAAGAGATTATAGAGATTAAAATAATTTCACTAGATTAAGTGACAATAATTCATCTCATGCACCATGATATGTACTGATGTTAGATATTAATGATATATAAATCGTAATAGGTGAATATCAAATATATCCAATATAATTTTATATACTTGAAGTTAGAACTATCCAACAGTACTTGGAAAAGTAAAACCAGATGAGTTACCGGTGTCTGGAGAAGTGAAAATACTAGTAATCAAGGTAATCGAACACCTGTATATGCTTGGTTTAATTTGATCTAGTATTGAGAAAAAAGGATAAGGTAATATGTTAGAAAAAATTATTACAGCTAGTGGTTTCCATATATAAAAAATTTGAGTATGTTACAACTTCTAATGCATCTTAATAATCCTTTTTAGGAACATCCAGTTCCAATTTTGGGTCATACCAAAATAATGAGATTTATAATTTCATGATAATCTATGACTATGGATTTAGTCAGGATGTTAGAATTCTGACATGGGAACAAGAGGTGAATATTGGGTTATATCACTACATGAGGGATTTTCTCTAGATAGTAATGTTGTAGTAAATATATTATTCACATAGAAGCACGACGTTCCCAACCCTATACATAGAAACATGTTAGGACTAGAAACAATAACTATACTTAGTATAATAATGCTTTTTCATGTGAGTACTAATAAGTCATTAGTAGTTGGATCTAGTGAAAGTTAGAGTTTATTGGAGTAGGTGCCCTAAAATGAATACTTTGTACTTAATATTACATGAATATTCAAAGGAGTAAATATAAATATAAATATAAATATATTATCACATATTGATTTTTCTTCAATACAACACTGATGTGATAATTTCCCAGAGTATATTTTACGTTGATAAGGTCATAGAAGTTCCTCGATATGATGATAACCTTGAAATAATATGAAGATATTCTTAAAAATAGTTCTATAATCAGATAACATATTATGAAAAGGCACATATTGTATAGATCATCAGCTGTGACTACTTGTAAGTGGATAAGTCTTCTTCTCATGAAGTTTACACTCGATAATCTTCAAGATGGGAGTTATGAGAATAGAACCACAAATAGGAATTCCACATGTTTTGGTGTCACTATATATTCATATATATGATCATGTTTAATGGTCCTTAGACTTTAAGATTATTATCAATGCATGTTATGACTCATGCACTTATATGTATTTTGTTAACCATAATGATAATAGTTTACGACGAATTTTGATACGCTGGGTGAATAAAAAATAACATGTTGTTAATTAATAAGTTGAGGAAGGATTTTCTCCTCCATCTTTGTGGAAGTTTATATCCTAGAGCTTTGATTGGAATATAGCTATCACATTAAATTACATGGTCATAGTGTAACAACATTTATTTTAGATATTCAAAGAAAGAAAAATCAAACATATAGGTTAATGACACAAATGTGAAAACTACTTAATTAGATATTGAGACAAAGGGGTGATATTACACAATGAGTGTCCATATGTGTTTTTTGTCATTGTGACATTAAGTTCTTTCTCTTAGGCACCTTGACCCATTTCTAGATAGCAATCTTGGACTTTAAGTAATCCTACCTAATACCAATGAGAGAGAATCATAGAGGGTCAACCACAAAGTGTTTTTATTGATCTCATTTAAATTATATTTGAATTTAATTAATGAGATAAATATTATTCTAAAGACTAAGTAATAGTTTTATTCTAGTTTTATCAATATCATATTCACTAGATTGTGAATAAAATTTATTTATTTATTTTATTGAATATTTAATAAATATTTTTCACCATTTTGTGGATAAAATATTAATTTATGAATAAAGTGTTTATTTAGGTATTCAATAAATTCATAGGAGTTTGAACATACTAAAACTGTGCCTGATGATAAATATTAATTTAAATTCCATTTAAATAATATTTCTTATTGTGAAAGTTAGTGTGTGTTCCATAAATTAATGATAATAATATTATTATTTTTGGCATGGGGTTTAATAAATATTATTATATTAATTAAGGGATGAAATGAAATTAGATAATATTTTAATCTAAACCCTATATCTATAAATATATGGTTATGTATACTATTTAGGGTTGGTTGAAAATTTAGAATAGAGAATCATTGCACACAATGAAATTATTTCTCTCTCTCTCTCTCTCGAACTTATCCTCTATTAATCTCAAAAATGAGAATAAATACTTCAACCTCAAGGGACCTGGGAGTGATCAAGATAAACGATGTAAGTTATTTGATTCATCACGCTATCACCTGAATGTCAATTAGCGTTGCTTAGGGATCAAATGAGCATGTGTGGATCACCGCTACCAGGAATCTACACTGGGATCCTTAAAGAACAATAAAGTTAATCCAAAATGTTTTTTATAAGATCACCAATGAAATCAAAGAAATTTTACTAAGATATGGTAATCAATTCTTATAATTATAAATAAATTGATTATAAATTTAACATGAAAGATCCTTTGAGTTTTCAGGAAACTCTAAATTAAAAGAAATTTAAATTTAACACCCACCAAAAGCGATTCCATTATGCACAGATCCTTCATAATCTAGAGCACTCAACTACACATTCTCAATCCATCACGAGGGACCTTCACCTAAACCCTTCTCCAAGCAATCACACATATTCACTTGGGGAAGGAAAACCATCCTCTATCAGGAACAACACCACACCATCTTACATCATCCATAAACCAAATCTCTTCCACATAACCATCAACAACACTATTTAAATATCTATATAGATGAATAAAAAAACTACTACAATAATTTCACAACACTACCATAATAACAAAAATAAAGGGATCCCACCCACCACATCAAGGTATTTCATGATTTGGGAGGACTTAACTCACCCACACTAATCTAAATTTTTTTAAAAATATAATTAATCTTAATAGGGAAGGGGTTTTCAACTATTAATATTATTGGATCCATAACTCCCATCACCATCATAAGATAAATTAAAAAAAATACATCTAATAGGATATAATAACCAATAACTTATTTACAACAATTTAGGTGTGTAAAGAAAGTTCATCTTCATCAATTTCATGATTTTAAAAATATTATTTTTATTAATAACTTTAATTAGTTTAAATTTTATGATAGGTAGGTGATTAAAAAAATAAAACCATATCATAAAACATAATCATAATAGGGGTATATGTTCAGAATAGAAATAAACATCATCACAATGATCTCATAGTTCCCATGTTTAAGAGATATAAATGAATCATGGATTAAGCTTCATTATGAAACATATTATTTATAAAAAGACTCTAAAACATCATCTTATAATTCAGAAACATTTTTCATAAAGTTATATTAGTAATTTAATGAAAATAATCAATAAAAAAGACAACAACACAAAACAATCAACATTTTAAGTCATTTTTAAGGAAACATCATGCCTTTATTTTAAATAACTCCAACATGCAATCGAATTAAAGAAAATAAAATGAAAATGGTATTTCACTACAAACCAGTCTTTACATACTTAATATAACCACTAAATCTAAAGGGAAAAATTCTTTCAAAAAACCATAAACTATACATGTGTTATATCATGTATCATGCTTAACATTCTTAAAAATATAGTCTATAATCATGTTGTTATTGAGGGCATACACTTCCAACTTCATATGAAAATCCACATATTCTAGGTCCTCATGATCAATTCAAATACTCCATTACATATATAACTTCATTTCAAAATTTTAAAGATAAAACATGCTCTAAAATCACAAAATTAAAACCACACATGTTGTATTACCATGTTTCATGCTTTTTATGCTCAAAATAAACATTATTCGTTAATCATTTTGTTACCCAGTAAAACATTATTACATACTAAATAAGGGTAAAATGATTTTTATTCCATATTAAAATAAAATATTATTAGTACATGACATGTTTTCATATTCTAATTACAACATAGTTAACATGCTACATGATCAAGATCTTTATGCTAACAATTTCATAATAGGACGTACCATTCTTTTCAATTTTAGACATGCTCATATGCCAAATTGAACAACCTTATTATATTTTAATACTAAAATATGAAATGAAAATCTATATATCGACACCTAATTGTTTCCTGATACCCATTATTTAACATGAAAGGAATAATTATTTTAGTAGCATGAATTTTTTCAATCATAGAAGAATATGTCCAATCATATAAAACAACTTCAAGTATCAACAGGTTTCTAAAAAACACACTTAAAATTTTCTTATAATTTAAAATAAATCATCAAAATCTAGACTTACAATAAATGTATAACACATGAAAGCTACACATCACAAGAATAAATGAAATACATGACATGAACTTCACATTTATATAGATTCTTTATGTAGTGGAATCGTCCTTTGATGGTATGAAAAACTCAGCTTTACATCATAACATACATGTAATCATTAATTCACATGATCAGAACATCATGTAAAATAAAATAGTATATTTCTTGAATAGATTGAAATGACATAACCAAAATAGGATGATCCCACATGTAATTTATAATTTATTTATCTTAGATATAGAATCAACTCAACTCATAATTATGGTTTCATTGATGATCCAATTAAAATGATCTTTTCATACTATAAATTAATTGTAGGATCAAAGTGTAAAACCTATATAGTGAATATCTACAGATGAACTATAATCTCTAAACATCACAGTATAATCATTGGGTGATAGCATGCCTGATCCCGGTCACTTGTATTTTTTATGGTTGACCATAGAAAAATTATTCTCAAAACATGAATTACTCTTGATGTTATCTCATTAGAATTAGAGGAGGGGATGACATCACTCTAGATATATTTATTTATCTCTATGTATTTAGAGAGTATCACTATACCCATTTTCCACACCAATTGTATTTTGGAAAGTCATATAATTAAATATTTATTATAGCGAGTTTAGGGTTTTTAAATTACACACTAAACCCTTTCCATCTTTGTAATTATTAAATAAACCCATGTCCAATAATTATAGAATTATTATTAATCACTTGGAATGTGAAAAATTAAGAGTACAAATATTAGTTATACCATTTCCAAATAGACCATTAAACTCGGTCTACTTTCTCTTATCCCCATTTACTGATCCTTGAATAATGACTATTTATTTAATAAATATCACTGCATTATTTGTTGATAAATATAATTAATAATATATTATTTAAAATGAAAAATAAATATTTATTATTATTATTTTACTCACTTATTATTTTTAATAACTTGTGATTAAATTATGGTGATAAACCAAACCTGAATAATTATTATTTATTCTATCTTGTTAAATTCAATTCTAGAATTTAACTGAGATTGAAGATACACTTATTGTATGACCCTATAGGCCTCTTTCTTAGTGGAATTAGAAATAACCATCTAAAGTCCAAGGTTATAATCTATAAACATTCTAGAGAAACCATAGAGAAATAATTTAATGTCATAATTACATCCAACCTCTTATGAATGACAAACATGTAATATAAAACTTTTATCGTGATATATCTAATCAAGCAGGTTTCATACTGGTGCCATGAACCTTTATTCTCAATATCTCTTTCTTTGAATTTCTAGAAATTAACTCCCCAATTAACATGATTTCCTTGGATTTATATAGGTAGTTCCATTACTATCAAAGGTCCTGAGATATCAACTTCTGTCAAGGGGAAGAAGGGATAAATCCATTCTTTCATTATCCATTAATGCAATATCAATCATGACACACCCAACATATCCTACCTCACCACGCGAATATTTCATCATGAGTTTTTTTCAATACATCAAATTATACAATCCAAGATATAAATTAATGATATTATTAAACTTTAAGGACCAATACACATATTTGCATATAGGAACATCCAATGAAACATGAAAATGAAGGTTTTCTACTGAATGAGTCTATTCTCATAACCTACTATATTGGAGATTACCAAAGGTGAAAACCATGATAAGGTGACTCAATATCTTATAAGCCTATTACCCTTGATAGCATGTATTTACTGTGTCCCATTAGAAAATATCATATGACCATAGAACATGCTTTCAAGAATTATGTTGTGGCACCTTAAGGTTCTCATCATAGAGGGGATCTACTATAACATTTTAGTGTGACATATATTCTTATCACATTATCATATAAAAATGTAATTAATAGGAACAATTATAATGTGATAAGAAAATTCCATTAATAATGAAAACATGTAATCAACTATTAAACAAGTTGGCTCTATTGAGCCAACTCCAATAGAATCCCACCTTCAATAGATCCAACAGATAATAACTTCTAGTCCACTGATTTCACATAATACTCATGTCTATTTTGAGAAAAATACTTGGTAAAGAGGTCAACCTAATTTTACTCCATGGATACTCTACTCATCTTAACATCTCATTATTGAGAAAAATACATTAAGAGATAAAACTTCTGAAGTATGTGTGTTTTTCCTTTAGTGTGAACTTGGATCCTTGGAGAAATCCACCATTGTAGTGATATCATAGTAATATGTGAGAGGATATTTATAGTTAGGAACCATATAAAGCTCTTGTACAATGTTTTGAATATATATTTCTTCCTCGACTATATCATAAGATGAAATAAACTTAGACTTTATTGTAGAATTGGTAATAACTGTCTGATTTGAACTCTTCCAGATCACAAATCCTCTATTGAGACAAAATAAATATCCATATTATTACTTTAAATTAGTATAACCTATCTTAAAACTATAATCTACATAACCCATGAGGACTTTCTTTTCATATCCTCCATATACTAGGAAAATATCCTAATTTCACCTCATATACTTAAGGATATCCTTAACAATAATCCAATGTTGTTCACCAAGATATTCTTGATATATTCCCACCATGATCAAATAATAAGAAACATAAAGCCTCATATATAACATGGAATACATAATAGATCCTATTGAAGAAGCACATGATATATTACTCATTCTCTCACTTTTATATTATGTTTGAGAACACATTTTCTTGGAAAGATGTATACCATGTGGCACTAGAACCAACCCCATATTGGATTGTACCATACTAAACCTCTTTAGTATCTGGTCAATGTATGTACTTTGAATTATCCCAAGAAGGTTGTTGTATCTATCATTCACAACCTTGATCCTTAGAATGTAAGATGATTTACCTAAGTCTTTCATGTAGAATCACTTTATCAACCATTCCTTGACCTCTGCAACTTTCTTTAATCCATAAATAGAACTCTGCAACTTTCACACTTTTTTGACACTTCTTGGAGTCAAAAAACCTTATGATTGTATAATTTAAACATCCTATTGAGGTTTCCTCTTTAGTACAAAATCTTTGACATCCATATTCAAAATATCATAGTCATGGTAAGCAACTATGGAAAGAAAAATTATGATGGATTTAAACATGAAAACTAGAGAAAAGGTTTCATTATAGTCAATGCCTTGACATTTTCTAAAACCTTTAGTGAATATCTATTCTTTATAGGTATTCAATTTATATTCCATGTACAAACTTATTTTGAATACCCATTTAAACAAATAGGCTTTACATCAACTGGTGGATTGATTTTAACCCAAAATTTATTTTGATATATGTTATCTATCTTATAATTCATGGATTTTATCCATCTTTCAAATTATGAGCTATCTACCACCTCCTTATATAAGAGAGGATCATCATTTTCAACCAATAACGAGTCACCATCATAAATGACTAAAAAACCATATCTCTCTGGTTCTCTTACCTCTATAGTGGTCTTATATAGTACTTGTATTTTTGGAACAACATCTTCCATGAGTACCTGTAGAATCTTTTCTGATACCAACTCTTGGATATATTGAGAATCAACTTCATTTAAGTCAATATTACTCCCACTATCCGCCATTAGTATGTGCTCTCTCTCAAGAAACATGGCCTTTCCTGAAATAGTTACTTTATTTTCTGAAGGGTTGTATAAATAGTATCCCCTTGTATACTTGAGATACCCTATAAAGATGCACTTCATGCCTCAAGGTGCTAGTTTGTTTCTTGATCTATCCATAAAAAATTCCTCACAAATCCTTGAATAAATATGTGACTAAATGGGTTTCTTTCCACTCTATAACTCAAATGAAGTACCATTTTATACTTTAGTTCAAAGTTAGTTTAGTAAGTATTATGATTTCTCCCAAAAGGATAAAGAAAGGGTTTCATGATTCATCATCAGCCTTAAATTCTTAAATAAGGTATGGTTCCTCCTTTCAGTAACACCATTCCACTGAATTGTATAAGGTGTATTGATTTGAGATAAAATACCATACTCTTATAGAAAGTATATAAAGTCTTAGTTAAGATATTCACCTCCTTGATCTGATCAAAGTTTCTTTATCTTCTTACCAAGAAGATTCTCAAACTCATTCCTTAACTCCTTGATTTTTTCAAAGGATTAAGACTTATACCTCATCAAGTATATATAACCGTACTTACTCAAGTCATTGGTAAAAGTAATAAGGTATGAGAATACACCTCTATATTCTACTTGGAAAGGTCCACACATGCCAATGTGTACTAATTACAGAATCTATATGGAACTTTCTCATTGACCACTGAATGTCAGTTTGGTCATCTTTCCATATAAACAAGTGTGACATATTTCAAGTGATTTAAGATAAAAAGAGTTTAAGTAACCATATTGATAACGCTTCAACAAAACCTTATCATTTACATGACCAAGATGGTGATGCTAAAAAAGGAGTTATATGAGTTCCATGTATTACTTTCATTATCAACTGTCAATATTTGGTTTTCATAATTTAATACATAAATACATTATTTAATTTATCCATACCATAACATATGATATATTTATAAAATTACCAAACTTTATTTAAAAATATGAAAATAAATCCATCCATATATAATAAATAAATGGAAATAATGTTCATCATAACACTAGGAATATAATAACAGTTCTTTAAAACCAAAATCAATCCTGTTGGAAATGTGAGATGGTATTCTATAATGGATAGAGCATCCAACCTCACTATATTAAAGCCCATAAATCCACCTCATCTCTGGTAATCTTAAATAATCTACTTGGTTATTGTATTTGGATATATATGTGATCACCATAAGCTGTTCTAATTCCTAACTTATAGATATATAAATTTTAAGAATGCACTTGAAGCATCCCCTTGCATATTTGGATGGGTGTGTATGGGAAACCAATCCTTTTTAAACATATTATTACATGTAAGAAATATAAATATACCTTAATACAACACAATGATCATAAATTACTAGTTTCTTTGGAAGTATATCTTTTTAATTCAAAAAGGGAACTAAAACATGGAATCCTTATTTTATTCTCTATAATGAGATCCTAGATTCCATTTGAGATCCTAAAACTATATAATATTTCCTGGGGAATACATAAATAATTGGGTGATCTAAAAATCACAGTAATAAAATAAACATCATAAAAAAACATAACGTGTGGTTCAAATGTATAATATGATATCATAAAAGATAAGCCTCACTAAAAGTAACATAGAAGTATAACATAAAGAAAATGGTATCATAATATCATGGTATCATAGTAAATGTGGAAGAAACATATAACATAACATAAACACGAGTCAAGGCTAACTACCTAGAAAATATCACATGGTGCACAAAGTCCCATAATGGATTAGGTTTACTCCCTAATCCTATACATGATTCCTCATGAGAGTAAAGCTTTACCTAATGCATTGGAGCACTATCTGGGTTTACACATCATAATATATTCATGATCTATGTGTTACACACAAATTAAATCAATCATAAGTAATAACATAAAAATTAACCATATAAAGGAAATGGGTTTCATAATCTTGCTTCATATCATATTCAAAGGAAATTTCCTAATGAAGGCATTTGATAAATGATCACAAGGCATGTATTACCCCATCAAAGGAAGGGAAAAAAACTAGTTATATATGTGAGAAATATATATACACAATATAGAAGAAATACATAAAATTAAATGTTGTTTTTGATGATGAAATCACTTTTGAAAAGATTAAAATATTTTTGATTAAAATAACATTTTCACTTTGATTAAAATTAAAGGATGTCAAATTAGATGGAAAATGATTACGAGAGATCACTTTAAACATTTATTGAGGAAAATATCATTTCAAATTTGAAAATTTTTATTTAAAATCTAAAAATTTCTCAAATATTAAATGTTTTTTTAAAAATAACCTTTGAAAATTAAAAATTAATCTTTAAAACATTTAGTGGTCATGATAATGGAAGAGTTCTGGTCATGTTGAATATGTTAAAAATCAAATATTCCTTTCACATTTTTATAAGAAAATTAAAAAAGTACCTTGTTTGAAAAACAATATGAAGAGTCCTTTTCTTTGTAAAAATATAATTAAGGGTAAAAATAAATTCAAACAATCCTAGTAAAACATTTTTTAAAATATTTTTAGAAAATATAGATTTGAAAGGAAAAGGTTTTTTGACCGAAGAGAGAAATGAAGTCAGATTTTCTTAAAACTTTTTATAAATAATTTTAAGTACCAAATAGAGGAAAATGGAATAATTACTTTAAAACTAAATGAATAAATAGTGGAGAAGAAAATGAATTGGGTTTATTCGACAATGATAAAATAATTTCCTTCTATAGAAATTCAGGTATAAGAAATCTTGATTAAAATGAGATTGAAAAATAAACCCTTACCACTTTGGTAACATTTGAATCATAACTTCACATGAATGAAGTAAGTGAATTGTAAATTAAAATATCATGAAGTAGGAAGGATTCATGATATAGTATGTAAAGGGGTAGTATATACACAATTTAAAATAAATTAGCTGTCTAAAAGAAAATGTCTCACAATGAAGGAAGTTTGAGACAAAACCCTTAAAAAGTTCATACAATTGAGGTGAGAGTTAATCAATGAAGTGATTATATGTAATAAATGTAGATCCAAAAAATACCTATGAAAATACAATATATCCAAATTCATTTTACATATAATATTGGAATTTTAAGAACCCGGTTCTTCATTTGAGGTATGGATCCTTACTTTTTAGTTTATACTTAAGAAAATGGGGGAAAAGAGGTTGAGGGGCTGGATAAAAGACTATTACACGACGTGATTGGGATTTACATGCTATGTACTTATAGGTACATGCCATGTATGGAAGGCTACATGCCATGTAATCTCAGTACACAACCACGTAATGGTCAGACCTGAATTTGTACGGACACAGTGTGTAGTCCTAGGTATACAATATGTGATTTTTTTATTAATTAAATCAGGAAATATAGTCATTTTTGTGAAAATGTATTGGGGTTCATTTGGGTTCATGAACATCAGAACAAAGGGCCATTTTTCTTACCGATTGATCATCCGAACCCTGATTCCTTCACCATCGGTTGCATTTGAACTTGATCGGTGAGCTCTCGATTCCTCTTGAGCCTTTATTCCTGATTTATTCTCTCAATTGAGTTATTTAAGGTTGATAGTTTATACCCATTTTGTAGATTTAATTCATTTTAGGGATAATAAATGAACGATGCTAGATGAGGAGATTCATACTACAACGAGGTAGGTGGTCTTGTGCCTTTATATCAATGTAGAGTTGTTTATATGTGTCGTATTTCCATTCTACCATGTTTAGGGTGTAAACATGAATGTAAATTGACCCTTTTTATTTCCTAATGATGATTATGTCATGAAATAAATTAAATTAATCATGTTTGAGATTGTTGGTTTAATTAAGGTCCACACCGTGGGTGCATTCCCTTGGAATAACCATTTATGGCCATTTGGCCGAGGTTGCCTATGAGGCATGCCTTGTTTTCCATTATTGGGTTGTTAAGTATGAATTAAATTTATAATGGAATTTTAATTTTGTTAAATTGTGATTTATTTGGTTAAAGGGTTTGGGATTAGTGATTTCCCATTTTCCCCATGATATGCTAATTATTGTTTAAGCCTTGTGATAGTTTAATACACTTGTTTCTTGATATTTATGATGACCACATGAGTTTTTATATGTTAACCATGTAATAGTGTAATTTACATGTGTTTTTTATTATACTAAAATGATAATATACCGGGATTGACCCTAATTGATTTGTTATGCCTGTGGACGAGGATTTGTTATTCCCGTGGGAAAGGATTTGTTATGCCTGTGGGTGAGGATTCGTTAGGCCTAAGGGAGAGGATTTGGTTATGCCTATGAGAAGGGTTTTTCTATGCCTGTAGGAATGATTTTGAGTTAAATATTGACATGGAATGACTTATGACACGTCTGCCAAGCCAAAGCACAAGATTGGATTTGGTATTCACTTTAATTGTTTAGATTGACTTCTGAGGTATCTGTAGAGTATTCTTTATATTGGGGATTTACAGTCTTAGGATAAATCTCAAAACTTATATAATTTAATTTAATTGAATGGTTGAACTAAATATAATGAATGAAAATGTAAAATTGGACTTGTAGGATTGTTTACTTTTGAGTACATCCTAGTTCACTACTTTGTTTTTTTGTACACCACTTATTTCATATACTCACTGAAAGATAGGAAAAAATATTAGGTGGTTTCCTTCTAGGATTTATTTCTCACACCCTATTTGGTTCATAATTTTGGTCCTAAATATATTATATTGTTGTAGGTGTTGATAAGGGAATGCACCCTTCTATATGTACTTGAGATGCTGTTTAGGAGCCGGAGATCATGAGACCGAGCCAATGCTTGAGATGCTTCTTAGTTTTTTTTCTTTTTATTTTGAAACATATATTGTGGATTCTTGCAATGTACCTATTTGGATGATTTATTAGAACATAATATGCTACATCATATTTTGTATGGAATGATGTTTGGTTATTTATCTTATCAATCTTCTGCTGTTTATTTAAGATGTATGATATTTACTGCTTCCACTATTGTATTATTATTTATTCTACTATGTTACAATCTTCAAATGAGGGCATAGTTTCCCCACTATCACATCATAGACCCTCATTTCTAGTCATAAGCCTTTGGTATTTGGTAAAATGTGCTTGAGTCCATATAACCAACTGGGTACGGGGCACCAGTTGAGTGGAATCTAGATCCGAGACATTACAAAGTGGTATCAATGGGAGGTTTTCTTTTCTAATTTATCTTACTATTTGGAAACATTAGAAAGGGATGGTAATAAAATAGAGTTTGGTAATTATCTGTACCTGGGAGTAGCTGCCCCATGTACAGGGAAAATTCAAATTACCTCAAATTGAATTGTGTTTTTTTGATTTGTAGCTATTACAATTGATTCAATTTCACTATTAGGTGACACACTTGTTTTGTGGTGTTATTGTTAACATTATTGTGGTTCTATTTTGTTACAACCTGATGAGATGAGGGTATCCCATCTCATGCATCATATAGGCACTTGTTAGAAATCACATGCGATGAATTTCTCTATGCCATTTAAAGAGCATTAATGATTGAATGCTGTTGTGGTAGATGTCATGCTAGATATGCATGTTATTGTGATAGATATAAAATTAAATATGCCTATTATTGTGATAGGTGTATTGGTATGTGTTATGGTTGAATTATATGGACACCAAAATTTGATCCACGAGGAGTTTGGGCCCTCTTGGATCGGAATTTGGTAAATCATGTTTTAGCCATGGAATACGAATTTTGTTGTTATATGCTATATGTTGATTCCAAGATTTGATTTGTGGGGATTATGTTCCCCCAAAGATCGAAATTTGGCACACCATTGCTTTATTTTGAAAAAACATGGGTTTTAGGGAAGTTTTTGAGGCTTACTATTTGGAAACCCAGACAACATGGTGTGTGGCCCTATGAACACATGCCATGTGTTATTTAGTTTGGGAAGAAAATAAATTTTCCATGTACATGTCATGTACTCTGAGTACACGTCGTGTGGTAGATGACTGTTTCACTAGCCTTGTGAGAGAAATAACTAGTTGTTTAGTTTTTATCAGAACACACCATGTACCTTAAGTACACCCAGTGTAGTTTTGCATAGACAGACCCATGTGGCTCTAGCCATGTAAAAGTACATGGCTAGGAGGGAAGACTTGAGTACACACTGTGTACCTAGGAAGTTTACACAACCAAATTCAGTAGAGTTACATGACCATGTGATAGTTTAAGGTGGGACATCATGTATAGTCCCTACACACCGTGCACCTAGGGTGTTTACATGCCCAGGCCGGCTGAAGTACATGACCTTGTAAGGGATTAAGTGTACACATTGTGTATGGTTCTTACATGCCGTGCCCTCATCTTTTGTGAAATTTTGAGGTTTTTATCCTTCTATTTAGTTCTTTTGTTCTTGAACTGCATACCTTGATGAATATTCTTATAATGATGTGTATGTTCTGGACTTTATAGAGTGATACCACCAAGATAACCTCCAGTTGTATGCTAAGAGAGTGGCAATGAGCATACTTTGGAGGTGGTAGGACATGGGATACTAGTGGATCCTCCAGATGTTCCAGTCGCAACACCATCTATTATACCATAAATAGGTGAGGATTTAATGTTCCATGAAGGATTCTTTAGGTTTATACAGACCTTCTAGAGAGTAACTCAGCCGACTATGTCTATGGCAGAACTGACACAAGTATTCTAACAACAGCATCCACCTATGTTTTCAAGAGATGGTGGACCACAGGCTACAGAGTCTTGGATGGAGTCCATGCATAAGATCTTAGAGAATCTGGAGACTCCTCCTAATAGGAGGGTCAAGATCGCAACTTATATTCCATGTGATTTGGCTAAGAGGTGGGGGGATGTTATCACTTAGATAGAGCGCCATCGGTACATGGCATGGGAAGATTTTAAGATGATATTCTATGAATACTATTTCCCCAAGATACCAAGGGATGATAGAGCCCAAGAGTTCATACATCTACAAAAGGGTGCTATGTTAGTGATGGAATAATCTTCCCATTTCACTGAGCTTCATAGATTCTCACCTATTCTGATGGGTGATGAGACATCGAGGGCTAAGCAATTCCAGGAAAATCTCAGGTACGACATCAAATCTTAGGTGATTATTTTCAGGTTTACTTCTATATATGCCATCATGAATCAATCACTAATTACTGAGCATAATCTATGAGAATCTAGAGGTGTGAACCATGTTGGTTTGGCACCATGATCTAGTATTGTCTCGACTGGGAGCAAGAAGCATTATATGGGGCTTTCTTATAGGGATACAGACTGTTAGAATGTTTCTTCCTGTAGCTAGGTGAGATGCTATCAGTGTGAAAGAGGTGGGAATATGAGAATGCAGTGACCGATGGACCCAGTCGAGTGCCGAGATTGTGGTAGGATGGGCCATTTACAACGCTACTGTAGGGTGTTTCCACCAGCAACCAGTGAGAGAGGTTTTTCACAGACTCCATGTTTAGGAGCAGGGTCAGCATCTTCTCACCAGTCAGGGAATTGGAATACGTCAAGCCAGTTAGGAGGAGATGGTGGTCATGGTCGTGGTATCCAAACCCCAGGATCTCAGTGGCAGTAGGGCGGTTCAGCTCAGGGTAGCCATTTAGTGTCTCAGGGCCATGGTACGGGTCAAACTTATGCAGTGAAATGCACCCAATAAAAGTAGGGTACTAGACATTTTACTATCAAAGGTACTATTATAGTCACCCCCATTTTATCTTCTACAC
Organism: Viscum album; assembly: GCA_963277665.1. Classification (NCBI taxonomy): domain Eukaryota; kingdom Viridiplantae; phylum Streptophyta; class Magnoliopsida; order Santalales; family Viscaceae; genus Viscum; species Viscum album. Next base: position 1,382,485,244 of record OY728127.1, read on the forward strand.
TCTAATATACAGGGGCTTCACATAGTTTTATATATGTACCCATTGTAGAGATCCTTGGGATTTGTGTTTTCTCTTCTGATGATGTTATGATGCTAGACACTCTATTAGGGATAAGGACAGAAGGTGTGCGTCAATGTAAGTAGTGCCCCCTTGAAGTTGGTGGGTGTCTCTTCTTTTGGGATCTTTATATATTAGAGATGAAAGGATTTGACATCATACTTGGAATGGAATGGTTAGTATCCTTTTAAGCATTTTTCAATTGTTATCTCCACAGGGTGAGTTTTACATCACTAGAAGGCATATCGTTTCGATACAAGGGAGAGTGGGATGTCCAGGAAAGCTAAGATGGACCTGAGTATTGTGGGTTGAGTGTGAGGACATCACATATTTCTAGTTTATATCTGGATGGATAGGGAACACTTCAGATAGATTTTCCTCTAGTGGTTGATTATTTCAGGGATGTTTTCCCAGATTACCTTTTAGGGTTACCTCTGGTGATAGAGGTGGAGTTCATGATCGAGCCAGTGCCAAGAGCTACACCTGTATCCATTCCTCCTTACAAGATGGCTACGACGGAGCTGCTAGATCTCAAGAGGTAGCTATAGGATTTATAGGAAAATGGGTTTATTTGACCTAATACATCTCCATGGGGGTTTCCAGTCTTTTTTTTCAAAAAAGGAAGATGATACCCTTAGGATATGAATAGACTATCAGAAACTGAACTAGATGACAATTAAAAACTGATATCCCTTGCCCTAGATAGATGACCTGTTTGATCATCTTTGAGGATCCTGGGTGTTCTCTAAAATCAACTTAAGTTCAGGATATCACCAATTACATGTTCGATATTCATACATACCTTATACCATGTTTCATAGTTGGTATGTTCTATATGATTATATGGTTATGTCATTAGTTCTCACGAACATGCCAACAGTTTTCATGGAATTGATGAAATGAGTGTTACATCCTTACTTAGATTCTTTTTTGGGGGTTTTCATGGATGATATCTTGGTGTATTCTCATACCCAACTTGAAAATTCCACCCATCTTGAGATTGTTTTGAGTACACTGAGAGATAACTAGTTATATGATAATCTCACAAAGTGCCACTTCTAGATAGAGAAGATTCACTTCTTGGGTCACGTCATCTCGAAGACAGGAGTATCAGTGGACCCCGAGAAGGTGAGAGTAGTAGTTACCTAGGAGTATCCCAATAACATCTTTGAGGTGTGTAGTTTTCTAGGACTGGCTGGTTAATATAGGCATTTCATACAGGAATTCTCATGCTTAACAATTCCAATGATAGGCTTGATAAAGAAGGGCGTGAAGTATGTATGGTCAGATTCTTATGAGACAGACTTTTAGGAGCTGAAAGGGAGAATAACATCAGCACTAATACTAATTTTTCCAAAGATGGGTAGGAGTTATATTGTGTACTGTGATGCATCGGGTATTATGATGGAAGTAGTGTTTATGAACGAAGAACTATTTGTTTCATATGGGTCTCGACAGTTGAGGTCACATAAGAGGAACTATCCGGCGCATGATCTCGAGTTAGCCGTGGTTGTTCATGCCTTATGATATTGGAGAAATTATGTATTGGGGGAGCATTTTTTGGTGTACATGGACCATAAAATTCTCAAGTACATCTTTACTTAGTGTGATCTAAATCCAAGGTAGTGAATGTGAGTGGAGTACCTACAGTCTTTCAACTTTGAGCTTTCCTACATGCCTGGAAAAGGCAATGTAGTGGTTGATGCACTAAGTAGGAGGACTTGGATTTAGGTAGTGTAGGAGATCAATAGTGAGTGGAAGCTTATGGAAATTTTCTCTAAGATGCACTTGGAGGTGCATGATAGTCATGTACATGCTTTACTTTCTTATTTATCTATGACTTCTACCATACTAGATAGAGTGAGGATCAGACAATTATCAGATTCTGAGGTCCTAGTCATACGGGAAAGTGTATTAGGTAAGTATCTCCCTCCTGGTTGGACGGTGGGTGATGATAAGATCTTAAGGAACCAAGGACGTGTTGGGTTCCAATGGACATACGTGAGAAGTTTATGCAGGATTTTCATTCTTCATCTTGGGTAGTGCATCCTGAAGTTACCAAGATGTACCGTGACTTGCATCATCAGTACTGGTGGCTGGGTATGAAGAGATAGGTGGCTGGTTTTGTTACGAGGTGTTCCACCTGTCAGCAGGTGAAGGCGAAACATCATCTACTAGATTTTATTTTACATCAGTTACCTATTACAGAGTGTAAATGGGATGATGTCATGATTGATTTCGTGAAGGGTTTACCAAGGTCTCCCTGAGGTAAGAATGTAGTGTGGGTAGTGGTTTACAGACTTATGAATGTCTCTCACTTCTTTCCGATTAAGGAGACCTTAAACATTGATGAGCTTGGGAAGCTTTGTGTTCATGAGGTGGTACGACTTCATGGGGTCCCTTGTTATATAATTTTAGATAGGGATGCCTACATTATGTATCATTTCTAGAATAGTTTTCATATGGCACTGGGTAAACAGGTTCTTCTAAGCACAACACACTACCCTCAGGCTGATGTCCAATTAGAGCATACAATATAGGTGTTGGAGGACATGCTGCGAGCATACATCCTAGACATTGGAGAATCTTGGGACAAGAATATTTCCTTGGTTGAATTTTCCTACAATAACAGTTTCCATGTGACTATAGAGATGTAACCTTATGAGGCTTTATATGGTTGGTCATGCCGATCACCCTTGTGCTGGCTAGAGGCGGGTGATGCAACTTTACTTAGACCACATCTCGTGTATGAGACTTCTGAGAAGGTCCAGTTAATTCAAAAGCAAATGGATACCAAAAAGTCTCATTAGAAATCTTATTCCCATCATCATATATGACCTCTAGATTTTTAGGTTGGGGATCGCGTTTTCTTGTGTGTTGTACTGAGGTTAGGACATAAGAGAATCAGAAGATAGGGTAAGATTTCACTGAGATATTTCGGTCCATTTGAGATTCTGGAGAGGGTTGATCTGGTTTCTTATCGATTGTAATTACCTTATAGGTATGGGGATATTCATGACATCTTCCACGTTTCTTAGTTACACCATTACCTTTTGGACCCGTCTCACACCTTTTAGCCTAAGTAAGTGGAGTTGCAGAAAGATACATCCTTTGAGGAGAATCCCATTCATATTGTGGATCGTAGCATGAAGGTTCTTCATGGATGATCTATTCCTTTGATATGGGTTCTATAGAAGCACAGTCGAGTGCAAAATGAGACTTGGGAGAGGGAGTCCAATGTATGATCATAGTGGCTAGAGTTGTTCTCAAAATTTTCTTCATCACCCTTGGAAGGGAAATTCTGGGACGAATTTCTTGAAGGGGGGAATTTTGTAAGAACCTGAATATTCCTTTGAGGTATGGATCCTTACTTTTTAGTTTTTACTTAAGAGAATGGGGGAAAATAGGTTAAGGGGATGGATATAGGCCTATTACATGACATGACTAGGAATTACATGCTGTGTACTTATAGGTACATGCCGTGTATGGAAGGATATATACCATGTAATCCCATCACACAACCACATAATGGTTGGTCCCAAATTTGTATGGACATGGAGTGTAGTCTCAAGTACACGTCATGTACTTTTTTTATTGATTAAATCGGGCAATAGAATCATTTTTGTGAAAATGGACTGGGTATCATTTCGGTTCTCAAAAAGTAGCACCAAAGACCTTTTTTCCCGATTGATCATATGAACCCTGATTCCTTTTCCGTTGATTGTGTTTGAACCTGATCGGTGAGATCTAGATTCCTCTTGAGCCTATATTCACAATTTATTCTCTCTATTGAGTTATTTAAGGTAAAGTGTTCATACCCGTTTGGTAGATATACTCAATTCTAGGGCGAATCAAATCCCAACACTGGACGAGGAGAGTTTTACTACAACGAGGTTAGTGGTCTTGTGCCTTTCGATCAATGTAAATTTGTTTATATGTGTCGTATTTCCATTATCCCTTGTTTAGGGTGTAACCTTTAATGTAAATTGACCCTTGTTGTTTCCTAATGATGATTAAGTCACAAATTAAATTAAATTAAGAATGTTGGAGTTTCATTAAGGGCCACCCCATGGGTGCGTTCCCATAGAATGACCTTTTATGGCTATTTTTTTGAGGTTGCCTATGAGGCATGCCTTGATTTACCTTATTGGGTTGTTAAGTAAAAATTAAATTTATAATGGATTTGAAATTGTGGTAAATTATGATTGATTTGATTAAAGGGTTTGGGATTAGTGATTTCACCTTTTCCCCATGATATGACAATTATCGTTTAAGACTTGTAATAGTTCAATTCACTTGTTTCTTGATATGTATGTTTCCCACATGAGTTTTTATATGTTAACCATGTAATAGTGTAATTTACATGTGTTGTTTATTATACTAAAATACTGATATACCAGGCTTTACCTTGATTGATTTGTTATGCTTGTGGGTAAGGATTTTTTATACCTGTGGGTGAGGATTTTTTATGCTTATGGGTGAGGATTCATTTGGGCCAAGGGAGAGGATTTGGTTATGCCTATGCGAAGGGTCTTTCTATTCTTTCAGGAAAGATGTTGAGTTGAATATTGAAACTGAATGACTTATGAAGTATATACCAAGCTAAAGAACAAGCTTGGATTCGGTCTTCACTTTACTTTTTTAGATAGCCTTCTGAGGTCTCTATTGAGTATTCTTTATACGAGGGATTTATGGGCTTAGGATGGATATCGAAACATATATAATTCAATGTAATTGAATGGTTAAACTGAAGATAATGAATGAAAATGGAGAACATGAATTCTAGGATTCTTTACCTTTGAGTACTTCATAGTTTACTATTTTTTTCTTTTTGTACACTACTTGTGGCATATACTCACTAATAGATAAGCACGAATCTTGGGTGGTTGCCTACTGGGATTTATTTTTTACACCCTATTAGGGTCATGCTTTTGGAACCAAACAGATTATATTATTTCAAGTGTAAATATGGGAAAGCGCCCTTTTATAGGTACTTGAGATGCTATTTAGGAGTCAGAGAGAATGGGACCGAGATGAGGCTTGCGATGTTTTTTAGTTTTATTTTGTTTCTTTTGATTTTGGAACATATATTCTAGATTACTATAGTGAACCTATTTGGATTCTTTCTTAGAACACAATATGCTTCATCATCTTTTGTATGGAATGATGTTTGGTTATTTATCTTATCAATATTCTACTATTTATTTCATATGTATGATGTTTACTGCTTATGCTATTGTATTATTATTTATTCCACTATGTTACACTCTACCAATGAGGTCATAGTTTCCCAACTATCACACCTTAGGCCCTTGTTTCTAGTTATAAACCTTTGGAATTTTAGGAAATGCATTTGGGACCATGTGTCCAACTAGATATGGGGCACCAGTTGAGTTGAATCTAGATCCAGGACATTATAGGCATAATATAATCAACAAAGTAGATGTGTAACCCAATGAATGTAAATTGAGTTAAGAAACCCATTACCTTGTGTAACACCCCAATATTTTGTGTTTTTTTTTTCTGAATTATTTGTTATATAAAAGTACTATGTTTGGCTTGCGTTACATGAAACACCATTTTAATCATTCACCAGATGAAACACTTAGATTGTCTTTCATTACATGCAACAATATGTTTGACTTGTGTTACACACAATTCCAAGTTCCTTCAATAGATTATGTTACACGTAAGACCTATTTTTATAGAACTACACTATAATATTAATGTTAATATTAAAATATTATTATAGTTATCATAAATTTGTGGGAATGAAAGTTGTGAATACAAATAACTAAATTGATTAAATAGGGTTTACACATGTATGTAAAATTAATCATTTGGTTATCAATAAGTTATAAAATAAAAGTAAGAACTATTTGAAAATAATGAAATTCCTTTTCTAAGAATACTATTTTTCTATATACAAAAACATTTTATCTCAATAAATTAAATAAACCACATTTGATGAATGTTTTTTATAAAATTTCTATATTATATATTGAATATTTTTTTACACTCATATAATAGATTTTATAGGTATAAGAAAAGAGTAAATCGAATTTTATGAATAAAAATATGTATTTTTCTAAAAAGTAATTTTAATACCTTTTAGAAGCACACCTATTATAAATATAATTTTTGAAACTTTTATAATTTTCATTAAAAAAAAAAATATTTTTGAAAGATGAAAATTAAAATTTACTTTGGTTGAATTTTTTTTATTTTTATGAGAAGTTTCATTTTTTGATGAAAAGTGTAAAACAATGAATTTTAATTGAAAACTTCTTTTTGTTTAATTTATTTATATAGTTAAATTATATTTTAATTTGGTTTTAAAGTATAATTAGTTCAATTTTACATAAATTAATCCAATCTAGGTCATTTTGAATAATTTCACATTGGTATTTTATATAAAAACATTTCAAAATTTTGAACTTTTTCACTATAAAAACCCATCGTCTCATCCCATCTATGAGATTAATTTTAAATTAATTTCTGTCACTTATGTGATTAAAATTTGGAAAAATTGATTCAATATTTTTAATCATAATAATTTATAGTTTATAATAAGCTCAAATTATTTTTTGACAAAAAATATTAGTGAAAGTAATTAAATTTAATTATTGTGATTAAGGTAAAAGAGTGATTAATTAATGAATAACCTTAGAAAATAAGGAGTAAAAATGACCCTAAACATGTCTAAAAATTATTAGATGAAAATATTTTTACCATTAAACCTATAAGGATCTATAATTATCCATTTTTTACCTTTGGGAAATAAGTACAATGTGGGGATCACAACATTCCTTTAAAAAATACCAAGTGTATCCTTTTCCCCACTTATAAAAGGCCACCACCTTTTCCCCTATATTCACACCTCTCAATAATTTTTTATTAAAAAAACCATAGAAAAATATAATCCCAAATTTCCAACCTTAATCCCATAATAATTTATTTATGAATAAATCCAACCAAGGAATACTTTTGGTGCAAACCAGAATAAGTTACCCAAAGAAGAGGTAACACCCTTCAACAAGCATTTTTGTTTTATTCCTTTCTACAAACCCTAAATTATTATTATCAATTGATTACATAATAACATAAATATAATAAATATTCCAATATGTTTCTATATTAATGGTTTTATCTATACTCACACACACTTCCATCAAATGGGATACACAATCATCGCTCGTATGTACGATGGCCTACCACCTCATGAACCGATGTCGTTCGTTCTTCCATTAAAACCTATCAAAATTAGAAATAATGATATAATTACTATTTTTATATGATATAATTAATATTTATGATTTATTTATGCTTTTTTAATTTCTATATAGCATATAACTTCATGATTTCTATTTTTTAGGAATATGATAACTTTGTTTGTGGATGTGTGGACTACCGCCTCCTCAAAGAGATGCGATTCGTCCACACTTTACATGGAATGTATTAAGGATGAGTTTAGTAAAAATATATTATATATATGAAATAATAATCCTACTTTAATTATAATATATATATATATATATATATATTTCATTTACTTTCTTCCTTTCAATACGATAAGAAAACAGAAACAACGTTCATGCGTACATATGACCTACCATCTCCATGAACGTTGTATTCCATTTCATATTTCTATATTTTATTTATTTTTATAAATAATTATATAATGAATATATATGATATTTAAATAATGTTTTAAATTATTTAAATAATTAAATCATTATATAAGTAAGAGTATCAAGAATAACAAGTGAAAACATATACGAAAAACAAACCAGTTATTACCTAAAATGTAACTTTAACATGAAATTGCTTCTAAAAAAGTAATATAAAGTCACAATAAAATGATATATAGTATTATATATAATAATATGTTTATTTGGAAGATGTATAATAAAATTATATTTATCATATATGAGGTTTGAATGTGTATAAAGAAAGTCAATATTTAAGGTAAGAGTTTTCTTGTCTCACTTTTATTTCTTTGAGATATATGATATATTCACCAAATATTCTAGTTGTGTGGTGTAAATAATGACCTAAGATAATTAATATCATGAATTAAATTTATTTAATGATATTAAATGTTTTAATTAATGTTATTTTTTCATGGGGATCATAATTTAAAAGTTACTCAAATAGTAAGGGGATCTCTAGTCTCACTTTTATTTCTGCAAGACTTATGCCATATTCACAAATCATTTCTTTTGTGTGGTGTATAAAATTCCCATGAATATATTATATGATTATTATAATTAATTTTTTGGGTATTTACATATCAATTTTATGATCTCTCTTTCATGGGTTTTATGCTTCAAAAGTTACCAAATCGGTAAAGTAATTTTATCTCAATTTTTCTTCTTTGTGACACACCCCCTGTTATGAACATATATTATTCTATGAGTTATATATAATATAATTTGACATGTTATAACATGAATAAAATTATTTTCATGATATTTTATTATTAAAGAAATTTTATTATTTCATGGGGATTATGATTCAAAGTTACCAAAGTGGTAACATTTTATTACCACAATCTCATTGTTTATCAAGATTATTTATAATTATGCTTATGTTAATGATATATTATGATCAATATCCCAATAAATATCATGAATTTTATTCTTATATAGTTTTACCTAATATATTCATGTATTATCACCATTTTCACTCTTTTTCACTTAAGATAATTAAAAAAGTGGTTTTAAGAAAATCTGACCTTATTTCTCTCTTCGGTCGAAAATTTGTTTTATTAAAAAAAATCACATTTTCTAAAAATGTTATTATTTTTTAAAGTGATATTTTATGTTAATTTTCAAGGAAATATATTTCAAAAATGTTTTAGGTTTTAAAAAGTGTTTAAAATGGATTTCAAAATCTTCTTTATAAGTTATCATGGTTATTTTTGAAGATGAAGGTTTTAAAAATGTTTTATGATTTAAAAAGCGTTTTTTCAAAGTAAAATGGATATTTTAATAAGGAAATGTTTTAAATGATTTTTAAATATTATCTTTTAAGTTTTCAAAGTTATTTTCAAAGAAAAATATTTTGAATATTTTTTATGCCTTAAAATTTTATTTTCAATGAAAGGTTATTTTCTTTAAGAAACGATCCAAGTTATCTTTCAAAATAATTCTCAAGATAATATGAAATCATTTGATATAGTTTATGATTTAATAGGGATATTATATAAGGAATCCATTCTCAATATTTCTATGAATGGTTTATGTTTAAGATGTCATGTTTTTTATGAAACTCATTTCTCTTCCATAGGTTATACCATGATAAAATGCCTATGAAACCTACTTAATTTCATGGATTATTCAATGATGGAATGATTTTTAAACATATAAATTTTACATAGGTTATAATATGATGAAATTTTTATGATACCCATTTTATTTTATGGGTTATGATATGACAGATGTTTATGATCTTGTAGAACTTTTACGTATGATTTTATTATGTGATGGGTGGGTCCTTTATCTCCATCCAATTCATTGAATAAAGATTTATATATCATGATATAATGATAAGAAATAAGTTAATGGGTTTTATCCATAATGATAAATAGGTTTGTCTTTATCCACAATGGGAAATAGGTGCATCCTAATCCATAATGTGAAATATGTGTGTCTTGATCCTCAATAGGGAATGAGTTTGTCCCAATCCACAATGGGTAATAGGTGTGTCCTAATCCACAATGGGAAATTGGTGTGTCTTGATCCACAATGGGAAAAAGGTACATCCTGATCCACTATAAGAAACACATGTGTCCTGATCCACTATGTTTACTGTCTTGATAGTTAAGCTTAACACATGAAATGGTTTTCTATATTTATGATGGTGTCACACTAATATGACATGATCTTATCATTAATGATTTATTTATGATAATTTATCACCCTTATGATTCATATATTATGAATTACCAATATTTATTCCATGACTCATGAATATGATCTTTTATATGTAGGTTATGATCTTCAAATTTTATTCTCATGTTATCTTACACTCATACTCATGTTATGTTTAAATATATCATTTATTTACCCTTAATGAGATTCTGAGCTCACCATTTCTTATGTTACCTTTCCCCAGGTTATGAAGAAGGTTTTAAGTAGAAGTACTAAAGGGGAATATCTTTTTAGGAAACATTAAATATCTTTCACCAAGTTAGAAGATTGTGTTCAAAGCTTCCAAATACATTAAACTATTACAATCCTCAGACATGTATTTTTTAACATGCTGAATCTTCATATAAAATGATGTAATATCCATGTATGTTAATCTTGGGTCTCTATAGTTGGTATCAAAGGAAATTTTTAGTTAACCTTTGGAAACTAGGATGATAAAAATTTAGTGATATCCTTATAGATATTTCTAAGGACATGTATAGGGATTTCTCCAAGTATAAGCCTAAGGGGTCATATATTTAAAATAAGGTGACATAATTTAGACATCATATAAGTGATTTTTCATTATTATTTGGTTTTATGATACGATAAGTGCTGATCACACTATTATTTCTAGTTTTAGTAAATGTATGGAACCCAAAGGAACTGTGTTAATGAGGAATGTAATGGAAAATGAAATGATGGTCCTCTTGAGAAACCAAATGTTATGGAATATGGAGTGAAAAAATCCACTTCTATGACCACAAAACCTTATCAAACCATCAATCATGTTTATTTTACAAATTACCAAAGGATGGAATTTTTTTTTCTTGAATAATTATTAAGGAAACATCCACCTTATTTCAGTGGAACGATCAGTCCCCTAGTTATTGAGAAATGGAACTGTACCATTGAAAAGATATTATTCATTCTCCATTATTTAGAATCCAAAAAATCTATGATGGGAACTTATATCTTGGAAGGTTAATAGAATCAGTGGTGGAACTTTTTCAAGAATATGAGGAAATGGGATAAAATTGTCTTTATGGATTGGGAAGAGTTCATGGAATTATTTTTCAGTATGTACCTTCCTCCCATTCTTCTTACAAAAAGGGTGATTGAAGTTTCCCATCAATATCAAGGTTATGATAATAAAAGAATGATATAATTCAAAGGAAACTAAAAAAACTATAGAGATAAGAAGATTAGATTTACTTTATGCTCAATGTGTGGAAGGGAATATGGAGGAAATTGTCTTAGGGTAACTGTTAAATGTTTTAAGTGTGGAAAGAAAGGTCATCGAGTAGCTGAATGATGAGGTAATGGGAATACATATAAATCTCCAAAGAATTCACCACATATAATTTAGTGTTTAAAATGTAAGGATTATGGTAATTATTCTAGAAAGTTCTTAAAACCAAAGGATAATGATGATGATCAACATCAACAATATCTCAAGCTGAGGGATAAAGGTAAATCTTATTCAATCAGAATTGATGAAGTGAATCATGATAATTAGGGAGCACTTATCCTCCCCTTATATACAGAGAATTTAATTTCTAATTTTGTACTAATAAAACCTATGTAAATATTATTGTTCATCATCTAGTGAAATTTCATGTGATTACTTCCCTCTACATGTATTATGGAATAATTAAATCACATTTTATATTCTATCAGTACATGGATGAACCCTAGTTTCCAATGAAAATATTTTTGGTATAATATGGGATATTATTTAAGGAATAAAGGGTAAATTTTATTTCATAAGGGTTATAAATATTACCATTTAGGGAGTGATTTATGTTAAATTTATGTTTATGTATTAGATATTAAAGTATTAACTCAACATATGATGATTTATGCCCATTGGATAGCTCATTATTACCATTTTTTTGTGATAAAGACAGATCAAATGACTTATCATTAGATTTATGGATCTCATGATCTTCTAATGATTTAGGAATGATAAATTCACCTCCATTTCTTGGAATAAGAGATGAAGTAGAAATTGATCAAGGCACAACAAAGGGTGATATTGTGTTGATAATTATATTTCTCTTCCATGTCTATGTTTTCACTGGCCTCCTATGTTCTCCTATGTGTAAACCTAATTATAAGTTACTTTGGGTAACCATTATGGTTCTAAATCTTTTTTTTTAAAGGAAGTTTTTTTATTAATTTTCATGATGTGAAATTCTATGAAAGAAAATTTAAATTATTAAACTTTGATTACCCAAATAAATTTTGAGGGAGAAATTCAGTTTAAGGGGGGCATAATGCAACACTCTAAGATTTTTTGGAATATTTTTTTCCGAATTAATTTAATCTTTTCAATATTTTTTATTTCACGAAACACTAAATATATCTTATGTTACATGAAAGAAATATGTTTAGCTTGTATTAAATGAAACAAAAAGTTAATATTTCACTAAAAAAAACTTAGATTAGATTTATTTACACACAAAAATATGTTTTTCTTGTATTACACACAATGATAAGTTCCTTTAATAGCTTGTGTTATGCATAAGAACAAGTTTTACAGAGCTACACTATACTATTAATGTTATTTTTAAAATATTATTATATTTATCACCTATCAATTAGAATAAAAGTTATGAAAAAAATAACTAAAGTGAGAAAATAGGGTTTAAAAATGTATATAAAATGAATCCTTTAGTTATAAATTAGTTAGAAATGAAAGTAATAACTATTTGAAAATAATGAAATTCCTTTTCTAAGAAAACTATTTTTCTTTGTACAAAACACATTTTATCTCAATAAATTAAAAAAACCATGCTTGACGAATGTTTTTAATAAAATTTATATATATTATATATTCAATAATTGTTTTACACTAATACAATATATTTTATAGGTATAAGATAAAAATAAAATAAATTTTATGAATAAAAAGATATGTTTTTCTAAAAAGGCAATTTTACCGCCTTTTAATTACAAAACTATTTTAAATATAATTTCTAAAACTTTATACTATTTATTTTAAAAAATAAACTTCATTTTTTAAATCAGAATACAAAAATTTAATTTGGATGAATTTTTGGTATTTTTATGAGAAGTTTCATTTTTAGATGAATAGTGTAAAACATTGAATTTTAATGGAAAACTGTTTTTCATCTAATTTATTTTTATAGTTAAATTATATTTTAATTTTGTTTTAAAGAATGGTTAGTTTAATTTCACATTAATTAATCTAATTTAGGTCATTTTAACCAATTTCACATTGATATTATATATAAAAAATTTCAAACTTTTGAACTTTTCCACTTTAGAAACCCATAGTCTCATCTTGCCTTTTGGATTAATTTTAAATTAATTTTTTTTCCAATTATGTGATTAGAATTTTGAAAAATTGATTAAATATTTGGAACTATAATAATATATAATTTATAATAATTTCAAATTATTTTTTGGAAAAAAATATTTGTGAAAGTAATTAAAATTAATTATAGTGATTAAGGTAAAAACGAGCTTAATTAATGACTAAACTTAGAAAATAAGGTTTCAAAATGACCCTAAACATGTATAAAAATTATTTTATAGATATATTTAGACCATTTAAACTATAAAGATCTATAATGGTCCATTTTGGGCCATCGTGGGACTAGTAAATCATGGAGAGCACACAATTCTTTTCAAAAATACCAAATGTGTCCTTTCCCCACTTATATAAGGCCACCACCTCTTCCCCTATATTCACACCTAAAAATCAATTTGGATCAGAAAAAATATATCCAAATATCCTACCAACTACCCTCCATTAAATCTAGAATCCCCACTTTGGGAATATATCCAACCAATGAAGCCCTTTGGTGAAAACCAAAATGAGTTACCCAAAGAAGAGGCAACATCCTTCAACAAGAACTTTTTTTTCCTTTCTCCACCACATCAATTATTATTATTCAATGATTAAATAATAACCATAGTATCCTCAATATACTTTTATGTTTTTATATTATGTATTTTACCTACACTCACACACACTCCTTTCAAATGGGATATGCAATCATCTTTTGTGTGTATGGAGAAATACTGCCTCGCAAACCAATGTTTTTATTTCTTCCATTACCACCTCTCAAGGTTAGAAATAATGAAGATATTACAATATTTATATTATATAAATGATATTTATTATATATTTATGCTTCTATAATTATTATATAAAACATTAATTTATGATTTATATTTTGTGGGAATACAATAACTTCGTTTGTGGACGTGTGGACTACCGCCTCCTCAAAGTGAAGTGATTCATTCACACTTTACATGGTATGTATTAAGGATGAGTTCGGTAAATTTATATGATATATATGATTTAATAATTCTATTCGAATTATAATATATATATATATACACACACACACATAACCCCATGTCCTTGGGTAGAAGGAACTGGGTTTCCTGGCATAAGATGGCGAGGCCCATCAATGAAGGTGGTATCAACGTCCAGAATCTTAGTGATGCCCTTACCTGCATTCATGCGAAGCTGGCCAAGGAAGTGATGGAGAAGCGGATGTTATGGGGACTGACCATGTATGCGTTTTATGTTTGTAATGGGTTTGTCAGGGATAGGCATGCTTCCCCCTTTTGGCGTGAGATCAGTCCTCTAGTGAACTCACTTAGACCTCACATCCACTAGATCATCAGAATAGGGGATGCCTCTTTCTGGCATGAAAAATGGTGTGGGGAGGCTATCAGTTATGTAGGTTTCCCTTTCACTAACATTTAATTTAAGGAGGCCAAAAAATATTCACCTTTCATAAATGCTACTCTTGATAAGAACCAAAAGGATTTGTTCCACCTCATCGAGCTAACTATGGCATCCGACCATTGTGTGTTCACCCCATATTCTTTAGGCTTATTCACATCCAAATATTACCACCATGTTTCCGTCATACAGGTAGTCATGGATGTTTGGAGATAAGTTCTTTGAGATAGGGCCATCCCTACAAAGTTCAGCTTCCTTACTTGGAGAATCTGTTACAGAGAAATTCCTACAGATGAGAATATCAAGCAGTGCAGTGTAAGCATGGCCTCCAAATGTGTTTATTGTAAGAGGAACAAGGAGGAAACCTTAGATCATTTGTTATTAGAGAGTTATTAGGAGAAAAAGTTTTGGAAGTTATTTTTTGTGATTTTACTAGAAGTTTTATTCTAGCCATGGTGGGCCAATTCTTCCATGTTCGCTGGTTCCATGGCTCAGACGTTGAGGGTCTGGAGAGAAGAGCGCACTCTCTAGAATTTCACGTAGGGTGATGGTGATTTTGGAAGGCACATAATGGGTATATTCATGAAGGGGTGGCCTCATTTGAACACATGATCCTTATTAGAACTAAAATACTTCACATTGACATGGTTCGAGTTCTCAGTACCTAGAGGGAGGCTCTTACCCTTCAGCGGCTTCTTCCTACCTTGAAAAATACCCCTCCGATCACGAGCTCTTCTATTGGTAAATTGGTTCTATGGAACCCTCCCCTTCGCATCTTTAAACTCAACACTAAAAGTTCTTGTGTTGTGGGCATCATACATGGAGGGGGTCTCGTTCGAGATATCAACAAATCAATCATATCGGTATTTTCTACCCGGTTGGGTCACGAAACCTCACTCCCCATAGAGGCAATGACCATGCTGGATGGTCTCCATGTGTGCAGCTAAAGGGGTTTAGATCCTATGGAGCTGTAAACTGATTCCATGCTCGTTTCTAATGATCTTCAGGTCCTCAACATTATTCTTTGGTCTATCGAGTATGTCATTCTAAAGTGACGTAGTATCCTTGGCATCAACACCAAAGTGTCACATACCTGGTGGGAGGGAAATAAAGATATGGATTTTATAGCCTCTCTTGATTGTTCTGGATCAGAGGACCTTATTTTTTACATTCCTTAAAGTCTGAAACATATGGGGATCAATATTCTTAGAGGGGATGCCCTCAGCCTCCACTATTTTAGACTCCCATAGTCATGTTTCCCTTGGACTAATTTTGTGGAACTTATGTGTTCCTAATATTCTATTTGAATAAAATTTTTCATGATGATGATATATATAAATATATGTAATTTACTTTCTTTATTTTAATATAAAAGGAAAATTTAAACAACTTTCATTGTAACACCTGAGACTTTTATGTTATATAAATCATCAAAGGAATCTTTTTCTACACACAACACTTGCTTGTCTTGATTTACACGAAATCGCGAGCTTCCTCGATAGCTTGCATCGTACGCAATACCGAGTTTCACTAAACAACGATATAATATTAAAATATTATTAAAACTAGCCGTTATGAATAGTAATAGCCACTTTTTTAAATTTTATAAATTTTATTTTTCAAAATGGAGTTCATTTTTGGATTCGTAATATCGAAATTATCCTAGGGTGAAATTTGGGTATTTTTCTGAAAACTTTCAATTTTTGATGAATAGTGAAACCACTAAGTGGTAGTTAAAAAACTGAATTTTTCATAAAACTTAATTTTACCACTTCTATGAGTGGAATTTTGAAAATCCGAGAGACAAGAATGATGTCAGAAAGTAAAATGTGGTTCAATGAGATGAAAATAATTTTTTGGTGAATAGTAACTTTTTACTTTTTTTTACCACGGTTAAAAGTACATAGGGTAATTAAGGGTAAAAATGATATTATTATTACCCTAAAACATGTCCTAATTCTATTGGACAAGTGTAATTCGACCAAAAACAACCTTAGGAATAAAATATGACCATTTAGGCCCACTTGTATTAGATTAGGACATTTATTATTAATTTATTTAAAGAAGGGTTAAAATAGTTAAAATCAAAGTTTAATAAGTAAATAATTTTTAATATGGGGTTATAAATAAGATAAATTCTACTATAAATATTAATTAGAAAGATAAAAATATTTCCTACATAATGGTATTTTATTTGTAATTTTTAGACATTAAATAATTTAATTTAATTATGACACAAAGATGATGCAGTAATTATCTTATTAATGAAATATTGACATAATTGATGTTATAAACACCAAAATAAATGTAATTTGACACTTTTTATGAATTACAATAATTTTCTAGATTAATATGACATGTTAGTATTGATTTAATTAACTTTTTTCGAACTAATAATTCTATTATGATTTTCACAAAAATTAATTACTAAATAGTGTCAAAATTGACATAAAATAGTTTTTAAAACAAATATTATATTAGTAATTGTTATTTTATTCCTAAAAATCTAAGGTTCATCCAAATGACTTAGATAAGGTTATATATATTAATAATAAACAACTTGTGGGTCGTTTGACTGCTTATAGTAAGTTTATTAACCTTATAGTATAAGAACACAAGAAGACATGGTAAAAGTAAAATTATTTAACTTAATGTTAAATCTACATGATAAGGTTAAAATAGGAACCTAAACTTGTATAAATTCTATTGTATGAGAGTATTTCGACCCATACCCACCTTAGCTTCGAAATAAATCAATTTTTAGATATTTAAAACTGAACTTGACTTTATAATAAAATAATATTTTTAGTTTTTCCAAAGGAGCCCCTCTCATCCCTTATAAAAGGGCACCTCCTCCCTCTCTTCCTCACACCACATTGAGCCTTCAAGCTCGGCCAAACCCTGAAAATTTCTCCTATCCACTTCCCTAGAGACATCCTAGAGGTTCTGGTCTTCTTCAAATACCTATTTTAGTACCCTAAAAGGAGGTCTCAAAGAAGCACTTCAAAGAAGAGGTAATGTCCGTTACCGATTCTTTCATCTTTATTTCTTGTTCCACTTCTTCTTTTTAGTTGTTTCATTATGAATTAATAACATAATTATCACTCATATACTGATATTTTATTATAAGTATGAAAAACCCTATTTCACCATCTATCCATCCTACGGAAAAAGAAATCACCGCACGTGCGTACGTACGGAATACCGTCTCCACACCGTGGTGTAATCTATTTTCCACCACCACCTTACCTAGATGGGTATAATGGTGTAAATAATGACTATATATGACTATTATAAAGTTATACTAATTCTGAAATATTATACATACACTCTAATACAATTCCATGATAATAGGAACGATATCATCACTCGTGCGTACGTACGGAATACCGTCTCCACGATGTGATGCGACTCGTTCTACATGATCTTCATTTTATAATGATTATATAAATTAATTGAATGAATGAATATGATATATATTACACTAATACCATTCTAGATATGAGGTATCTATAACCTAAAGAGAAGAATAAGAATTTATTTGACAAAACACACATAAGAACAAAAAGTTATAAACACCCGAATAACAAGTAACAATGAAATATTACTACTAAGAAGCTAAGAATATGACCATATATGATATCATAAAAATAAGTATGATTCTGTAATAAGTCAATAAAATTATTTAAATCATTATACAGGAGGTTCGGACACGTACAAAGCATATCGGACCTAGGGTAAGGGAAATATCACAATCTCATTTTTATCCGAGATTGTTTATACTTTGGAATTTACTGGGGTGTATTTTATCATCCACATCCATGTTTCCTCAATATGTAATATTTATATCCTTCTACAATAGTTTATATCCAATTTTACCCTTCGATGAGTTTTTAGTGAAAGATATGAAAGGAATCTTTTGTCATTTTTCGTACGAGGTACTTTTTGACTTTTCCGACAAAAGTACGAGAAGAATGTTTTCTTTTAACTTATACGGCATGAATAGATTTTTAAAACATTATTTCCAAGAAGCTTACTTTACAAGTTTTGAAGTTTATTTTTAATCAACTTCTTTTAGTTTAAAATTGTATGACATGTTAAGAAAGGAAAAAATGTTTTTGAAGTAGAAAGGATATTTTCCTCAAGAATGGAGTTCAAGTGTTTTATCAAAATTATTTTCCATCTAAGATAATGTAGGGTTCTGATTCTATCCCTATCATTACATTGATTTGATTATGTTGTGATGGAATTATTTTTATGAATTCATTTATCTTATATGAATTGTTTTATGATGTCATGATGTTTAAGAATTCCATTTTTATTACATGGGTTATGCAATGATGTATGATTTATGATTTTTGTGGCAAACATAAGAATGGTTTCATTATGAGATGGGTGGGACCTATATCTCCCTACAATGCATTGGGTAAAGATTTTATATCTCATGAGATAGACATGGATGGAACGGTAGGTTATACTGGTTCAGTGAAACAGGACTGAAACGAGGGTGACTCAGTTCAGAAATGGACTTTGTCCACTAAGATAGTCTTGGAAATGAGTCTTGACTAATAAGATATGATTATCTATGATTATGTGTGTATGCCACAAAGTTTCATGTTTTAAGTTATGATTATTGGTATTTCATTTCACTACTATGATTTATCCCATGTTATGAAATTATGCTCCCTTTTGCAGGTTAAGATTTCCAAAATGTTATGTTCTTATGAATATGATGTGATTGATACTTATTTTGTTTATCCTTACTGAGAATTTGAGCTCACCCTTTTGTATGTTTTATTTCCCCAGGTTAGGAAGAAGGTTATTAGGTAGAATATTCCAAAAAGGGACTCTAGATATGATGAAATAAATAGGAGGCAAAGTAGATGCTTTATGAACCAGTTGTTTATGTTTCCCAGTTTCTAAAGACACTATACCTATACGGTCCTTTCTTGGTTTTGTTATATGTTGTAATAAGTGTGCTTCAATTCTGAAGTAATAACAATGTATGTAAAGTATGGGTCGTTATAGTTGGTATCAGAGGAAAGGTATAGTCAACCTTTGGAAACTAGGATGCGAAAGCCTTAGTAAGAACCCTAAGGATAAGTCTAAGCATAGAACACAATCTTAGTGTTTTATAAATGGCCATGAATAACCTAGGATAAGACCGTAAGTGTGAAATTTTATTCTTGATTATGTGGTTTTCCTATTATAATTAGTGTTGCTCACACTATTCTTCTTAGTTTTAGTCAATGGCTGGAACCCGAAGGAATCGTGTTAATGCGGAATGCAACGGGCAATGCAATGATTGTCCCCCTAAGCAACCAAACGTTATGGGAGTTGGAATGCAAAATCTTGTAGCCATGCTCACACAACTTTCTCAAGCTATGAATCATGCAGAACCTCCAAACGAGCAAAGGAAGGAGCAACATTCTGTTGAATCCTTCATGAGACAGCGTCCACCTTCATTCAGCGGGTCTACTGATCCATTAGTTGCTGAACAATGGATTAGTACTACTGAAAAGATATTTTTAGTTCTTCAATGTTCTGAGCATGATAAAGTCATCTTAGCAGTGTATCATTTGGAAGGTGATGCTGATCAATGGTGGAATCTTATTAAGAATACGAGGCAAAGGGATGAAATTGAGTCAATGGAATGGGACGAGTTCAAGAACTTATTTTTCAATAAGTACTTCCCTCGTATTCTCCGAACAAAGATGGAGAAAGAGTTTATTGAACTGAAGAAAAAGGATGATGAATCTGTTGGTACCTATGAAGCAAATTTTACAAGACTTTCAAGGTATGCTTCTGGTATTATTATCCAACCTGAGAGTAAGATCGATCGATTCTTTAGTGGCTTAAAACCAAGTCTTCGAAGGGCCTTAGCCATAAGGGACTTCAATATCTATGAGGAAATCGTTCGATTTTCTCTCAAAGTTGATATGGATATTGGAGTAACCCATCAGTCATATGGGCTTGATAAGAAGAGGAAAATGGAATTCAAAGGAAAATCTAAAGATCACACTGAAAAGAAGATAATCTTTCCCTTATGCTCAAAGTGTGGAAAGAAACATGGAGGGAGTTGTCTTAAAGGGACAAGTAAATGTTTCAAATGTGGAAAGGAAGGTCATCGGGCATTTGAATGCCGCGATGATGGGAAGAAGATTTCTAATGATTCAAACAAAGGAAGGGATACACAGAATGAACCTACTACACTTCAATGCTTCAAGTGCAAGGATATAGGACATTATGCCAATAAATGCCCTAATCCAAGGGTTGATGATGATGGTCGACATCAAAAAACTCTTAAGGCTAAAGACAAAGGAAAGTCACATGCAATTTCTATCAGTGATGTGGAGTACGATAATTATGTGGTGAAAGGTACACTTGCCATCCACTCTAAAGTAGAAAATGTTTTATTTGATTCTGGATCCACCCACTCCTTTATTTCTGAAGAATTTTCTAAGGGTATCACCGTATTACCTCAACAATTAGATGTTGAGTTATCTGTGACAACACCTAATGGCACAACAGTCACATCAAAAGTTTATAATTCTTCTCCGATTGAAGTTTGTGGGAAAGTGCTTCCTGCAAATCTTGTGATCCTTCCTATAGTGGAATTTGATGTGATTCTTGGCATGGATTGGATTTCTCTACATGGAGCTCAAATCAATTGCCAAATAAGGGAAGTCACATTTCATATTCCAGATCAATCTATGATCGTCTATCGATGCAAGGATGACCATAACCTTCCAGTGGAAATTTCTTCCATTTTATGTGTATTGATTCCACTAAATGAAGGTTATTTATCTCAAATGGTTGGTGAGAAACTCACGATTAAGAATATGACCATTGTACGGGAGTTTGATGATGTCTTTCCATAGGAATTACCGGGTCTTCCACCGAATCGTGAAGTTGAGTTTTCAATAGAACTCATACCGGGTGCTTTGCATATTTCAAAGACACCTTATAGAATGGCCCCAATTGAGTTGCAGTAATTGAAGAAGAAACTCCAAGAGAATCTTGATAAGGGGTTCATACGCCCTAGTGCGTCACCTTGGGGAGCACTTGTTATGTTTGTTAAGAAGAAAGATGGATCAATGAGACTCTGCATTGATTATCGAGAACTTAACAAGATTACTATCAAGAACAAATATCCTCTCCCGCGCATTGATGACCTATTTGACCAACTACGCGGAGCTCAATAATTTTCCAAGATTGATCTTCGTTCAGGGTATCATCAATTAAGGGTCAAAAGGGAGGATATACCAAATACGACTTTCCGTACAAGGTATGGACACTATGAATTTATAGTGATGCCATTTGGTCTTACTAATGACCCTGCTATCTTCATGGATCTAATGAATAGATTCTTTAGAGACTATCTTGATCAGTTTGTGGTAGTCTTTATAGATGATATTCTTGTCTATTCAAAGAGCAAGGAAGAACATGAAGATCACTTGAGAATTATATTGAATACCCCGAGAAAGGAGAAGCTTTATGCCAAATTTACCAAGTGTGAATTTTGGCTTCAAAAAGTTTCATTTTTGGGTCACATAATCTCAAAGGAAGGGATATCTGTGGATCCAGCAAAAACAGAGGTTATCAAAAGATGGTCGAGACCAACAACAGTAACCGAGATCCGAAGTTTTCTTGGTTTGGCTGGATATTATCGACGTTTTGTGAAAGATTTTTCACGATTATCTAATCCACTCACCAAGTTGACTCAGAAAGGAGTTAAGTTTGTTTGGATAGAGGAATGTGAAGAGAATTTCAAGGAGTTGAAAAGAAGGTTATCCAGTGCACCTGTGCTCACACTTCCTTATAGTGGAGAAAGGTTTGTGATCTACAGTGATGCATCCAAGAAGGGATTGGGGTGTGTTCTTATGCAAAATGATATGGTGATAGCTTATGCCTCACGATAGTTGAAAATACAAGAGCAAAATTACCCAACTCATGATTTGGAGTTAGTTGCGGTAATATTTGCATTAAAGATTTGGAGGCATTATCTTTATGGATAAAAGTGTGACATTTATACTGATCATAAAAGTTTAAAGTATATTTTCACACAAAAGGAGCTGAATATGAACCAAAGAAGATGGTTGGAGCTGATTAAGTATTACGACTGCTCAATCCATTACCACCCTGGGAAAGTAAACAAGGTGGCAGATGCATTAAGTCGACACGACCATGCTAGTTTATCCATGATGAGGATCACAAAAGATCCAATATTTATGGATTTACAAAGGATGGATCTTGGAATTATAATGAAAGGGGATAAATAGTATCTTTCTCAAATGAATGTTCAACCATCTATACATGTGAAGATTAAAGAGGCACAGAAAGAAGATGTTGAGTTACAAAATAAGGTGAGAAATGTTCCTAAATTCATCCTTGATTGTGATGGGATAATAAAGTTCAGGAATCAGGTTTGTGTTCCTCCCATCCCCGAATTAAAGAAGCAGCTACTGGATGAGGCTCATAGTTCTTCATTCTCTATTCATCCTGGAAGCACGAAGATGTATAGGGACCTGAAAGAATACTTCTGGTGGGATGGCATGAAAAGAGATGTTGCTGAATATGTCTCTCGATGCTTGGTTTGTCAACAAGTTAAAGCTGAGAGACAGAAGTCTAAGGGGATGTTACAACCATTACCCATACCCGAATGGAAATGGGAAAACATCACTATGGACTTTTTCACAGGACTTCCTAAAACATCCAAAGGCAATAATGCTATCTGGGTCATAGTTGATCGTCTTACAAAATCTGCACACTTCATTTCTATTAGAGAGGATTTCTCTCTGGATCAGCTTGCCAGGATATATGTAAAGGAAGTGGTAAGATTGCATGGAGTACCACTTTCTATTATATCTGATCGGGATCCGAGATTTACCTCGAAGTTCTGGCGAAGTCTTCAGCATACTTTGGATACAAAGTTGAGTTTTAGCACTGCTTATCATCCTCAGACAGACGGTCAGTCTGAGATAACAATTAAAACTATAGAAGATATGTTGAGAGCTTTCTCTATAGATTTCAAAGGTGGTTGGGATCAACACCTACCTTTGGTGGATTTTTCTTATAATAATAGATTTCACTCCAGTATTCATATGGCTCCTTATGAAGCTCTCTATGGAAAGAAATGCATGACTCCAACTTGCTGGGATGAATTTGGGGAAAGAAAGCTATTAGGACCCGATCTCGTTGATGAAATGGTAGAAAAGGTCAGATCTATTCAACAACACATAAGAGCAGCTCAGAGTCGACAGAAAAGTTATGCCGCCAACCGAAGAAAAGACCTAGAGTTTGAAGTGGGTGATAAAGTGTTCTTACGAATATCTACCTGGAAGAGGGTTATGAGATTTGGAAAGAAGGGGAAGTTGAGCCCTAGATATATCGGTCCTTTCGAAATAATGGATCGTGTTGGGAAGGTAGCTTACCGATTGGCGCTTCCACCGAATCTCTCTTAAGTTCACGATGTGTTCCATGTATCTCTCATGAGAAAGTACATACCTGATCCTTCACATGTACTCATCTCAAAAGTTGTACCGCTGGAGCAATATCTTTCTTATGAAGAACAACCGATAGAGATTCTGGATCGTAGTGAAAAAGTCCTACGAAACAAGACCACTCGATTGGTGAAAGTTTTATGGAGGAACCACCAATTAGAAGAAGCTACATGAGAGCTTGAGGATATGATGAGGGAGAGGTATCCTCATCTGTTTGTTACAAAGTGACGAATTTCGAGGGCGAAATTCATTTTAAGGGGGGTAGAATGTAACACCTGAGACTTTTATGTTATATAAATCATCAAAGGAATCTTTTTCTACACACAAAACTTTATTTTCTTACCTTACACGAAATCGCGAGCTTCCTCGATAGCTTGCGTCGTACGCAATACCGAGTTTCACTAAACAACGATATACTATTAAAATATTATTAAAACTAGCCGTTATGAATAGTAATAACCACTTTTTGAAATTTTATAAATTTTATTTTTCAAAATGGACTTCATTTTTGGATTCGTAATATCGAAATTAGCCTAGGGTGAAATTTTGGTATTTTTCTGAAAACTTTCAATTTTTGATGAATAGTGAAACCACTAAGTGGTAGTTAAAAAACTGAATTTTTCATAAAACTTAATTTTACCACTTCTGTGAGTGGAATTTAGAAAATCCGAGAGACACGGTTGATGTCAGTAAGTAAAATGTGGTTCAATGAGATGAAAATAATTTTTTGGTGAATAGTAACTTTTTACTTTTTTTTACCACGGTTAAAAGTACATAGGGTAATTAAGGGTAAAAATGATATTATTATTACCATAACACATATCCTAATTCTATTGGACAAGTTTAATTCGACCAAAAACAACCTTAGGAATAAAATATGAACATTTAGGCCCACTTGGATTATATTAGGACATTTATTATTAATTTATTTAAAGAAGGGTTAAAATAGTTAAAATCAATGTTTAATAAGTAAATAATTTTTAATATTGGGTTATACATAAGATAAATTCGACTATAAATATTCATTAGAGAGCTAAAAATATTTCATACATAATGATATTTTATTTGTAATTTTTAGACATTAAATAATTTAATTTATTTATGACACAAAGATGATGCAGTAATTATCTTATTAATGAAATATTGACATAATTGATGTTATAAACACCAAAATAAATGTAATTTGACACTTTTTATGAATTACACTAATTTTATAGATTAATATGACATGTTAGTATTGATTTAATAAACTTTTTTCGAACTAATCATTCTGTTATGATTTTCAAAAAAAATTAATTACTAAATAGTGTCAAAATTGACATAAAATAGTTTTTAAAACAAATATTATATTAGTAATTGTTATTTTATTCCTAAAAATCTAAGGTTCGGCCACATGACTTATATAAGGTTATATATATTAATAATAAACAACTTGGGGTTCGTTTGGCTGCTTATAGTAAGTTTATTAACCTTATATTATAAGAACACAAGAAGACACGGTAAAAGTAAAATTATTTAACTTAATGTTGAATCTACATGATAAGGTTAAAATAGGAACATAAACTTGTCTAAATTCTATTGTATGAGAGGATTTTGACCAATATCAACCTTAGCTTCTAAATAAATCAATTTTGAGCTATTTAAAACTGAACTTGACTTTATAATAAAATAATATTTTTAGTTTTTCCAAAGGAGCCCCTCTCCTCCCTTATAAAAGGGAACCTCCTCCCTCTCTTCCTCACACCACATTGATCCTTCAAGCTCGGCCAAACCCTGCCACTTTCTCCTCTCCACTTCCCTAGAGACATCCTAGAGTTTCTGGTCTTCTTCAAAGACCTATTTTAGTACCCTAAAAGGAGGTCTCAAAGAAGCACTTCAAAGAAGAGGTAATGTCCGTTACCGATTCTTTCATCTTTATTTCTTCTTCCACTTCTTCTTATTTAGTTGTTTCATTATGAAGTAATAACATCAGTATCACTCATATAATGATATGTTATTATAAGTATGAAACAACCCTATTTCACCATCTATCCATCCTACGGAAAAAGAAATCACCCAGCGTGCGTACGTACGGAATACCGTCTCCACGCCGTGGTGTAATCTATTTTCCACCACCACCTTACTTGGATGGGTATAATGGTGTAAATAATGACTATATATGACTATTATAAAGTGATACTAATTCTAAAATAGTATACATACACTCCAATACAATTCCATGATCATAGGAACGATATCATCACTCGTGCGTACGTACAGAATACCATCTCCACGATGTGATGCGACTCGTTCTACATGATCTTCATTTCATAATGATTATATAAATGAATTGAATGAATGAATATGATATATATTACACTAATACCATTCTGGATATGAGGAATCAATAACCTAAAGAGAAGAATAAGAATTTATTTGACAAAACACGCATTAGAACAAAAAGTTATAAACACCCGAATAACAAGTAGCAATAAAATATTACTACTAAGAAGCTAAGAATATGACCATATATGATATCATAAAAATAAGTATGATTCTATAATAAGTCAATAACATTAGTTAAATCATTATACAGGAGGTTCGGACACGTACAAAGCATATTAGACCTAAGGTAAGGGAAATATCACAATCTCATTTTTATCCGAGATTGTTTATACTTTGGAATTTACTGGGGTGTATTTTATCATCCACATCCATGTTTCCTCAATATGTAATATTTATATCCTTATACAATAGTTTATATCCAATTTTACCCTTCGGTGAGTTTTTAGTGAAAGATATGAAAGGAATCTTTTTCCGTTTTTCGTACGAGGTACGTTTTGACTTTTCCGACAAAAGTATGAGAAGAATGTTTTCTTTTAACTTATACAACATGAATGGATTTTTAAAACATTATTTCCAAGAAGATTCCTTTACAAGTTTTCAAGTTTATTTTTAATCAACTTCTTTTAGTTTAAAATTGTATGACATGTTAAGAAAGGAAATTTTTTTTTGAAGTAGAAAGGATATTTTCCTCAAGAATGGAGTTCAAGTGTTTTATCAAAATTATTTTCCATATAAGATAATGCAGGGTTCTGATTCTATCCCTATCATTACATTGATTTGATTATGTTTTGATGGAATTATTTTTATGAATTCATTTATCTTATATGAATTGTTTTATGATGTCATGATGTTTAATAATTCCATTTTTATTACATGGGTCATGCAATGATGTATGATTTATGATTTTTGTGGCACACATAAGAATGGTTTCATTATGAGATGGGTGGGACCTATATCTCCCTCCAATGAATTGGGTAAAGATTTTATATCTCATGAGATAGACATGGCTGGAACGGTAGGTTATACCGGTTCAGTGAAACAGGACTGAAACGAGGGTGACTCGGTTTAGAAATGGACTTTGTCCACTAAGATAGTCTTGGAAATGAGTCTTGACTAATAAGATATGATTCTCTATGATTATGTGTGTATGTCACAAAGTTTCATGTTTTAAGTTATGATTATTGGGATTTCATTTCACTACTATGATTTATCCCATGTTATGAAATTATGCTCCCTTTTGCAGGTTAAGATTTCCAAAATGTTATGTTCTTATGAATATGATGTGATTGATACTTCTTTTGTTTATCCTTACTGAGCATTTGAGATCACCCTTTTGTATGTTTTATTTCTCCAGGTCAGGAAGAAGGTTATTAAGTAGAATATGACAAAAAGGGACTCTAGATATTATGAAATAAATGGGAGGCAAAGTAGATGCTTTATGAACCAGTTGTTTATGTTTCCCAGTTTCTAAAGACACTATACCTATACGGTCCTTTCTTGGTTTTGTTATATGTTGTAATAAGTGTGCTTCAATTCTGAAGTAATAACAATGTATGTAAAGTATGGGTCGTTATATTCATGCGAACGTACAACCTACCATCTCTATGAACAATGTATTCCATTTTATATATCTATATTTTGTAGATTATTATAAATAATTATATAATTAATTTATATGATATTTAAACCATGTTTTAAATTCTTAAAATAATAAAATCATTATCTAAGTAAGAGGATCAAGAATAACAAGTCAAAACATATACGAAAACAAAGCAATTATTACCTAAAACATAACTTTAACATGAAATTTATAATAAACGGGTAATATAAAGTCACAATAAAATAATATATGGTATTATATATAATAACATGGTTCTGTGTTATATGTATAATAAAATCATATTTATTATACAGGATGTTTGAACATGTACAAAGAAAGTCAATATTTAAGGTAAGGGTTTTCTCATCTCAATTTTATTTCGGTGATATATATGCTATATTCACCACTTATTCTGGTTGTGTGGTGTATATACTGACCTAAGACATGTTATATAATTAAGTTAATTTATTTAAATATATTAATTTTTTTAATTTATGTTAGTTTTTCATGGGGATCAAAATTTAAAAGTTACTCATGTAGTAAGGGTATTTCTAGTCTCACTTTTATTTTTGCAAGACTTATGCCATATTCACCAATCATTTATTTTGTGTGCTATATATAATACCCCTAAATTTATTATATGATTATTATCCTTAAATTTATGTGTGATTACATATCCATTTTTTATCTCTATTTCACGGGGTTAATGGTTCAAAAGTTACAAAATTGGTAAAGTAATTTTTTGTATCAATTTGATTTCTTTGAGGCACATGCCATGTTATGAACCTATATTCTTCTACGCGGTGTATATAATTCCATTTGAAAAGTTATATCACGAATCTGATTCTTTTAACGATATTTAAGCTTCATTTAATGTTATTATTTCATATGGATTATGATTCAAATTTACTAAAGTGGAAATAATTTGTTGCTATAATCTTATAGTTTATCAATATTGTTTATGATTATGCTCCTATTGTTGAAATCCTAAGATCCATATCTCAAGAACTATCATGAATTTTTATCCTCATTTTTTTCATAATATATTATTGTATTGGAACTATTTTCCACTCTTTGGTATGTAGGGTATGGTCTTAAAATGTTATTCTCATGTCATCTTACCCTTATAATCATGTTATTCTTACAGATTTATTTTATTTACCCTTACTGAGCATCTCATCTAACCCTTTCTTATGTTTCCTTTCCCTAGGTTATGAAGAAAGGTTTTAAGTAGAAGTACTAAAGAAGAATTTCTTTGTGGGAAGAATTAAAGATCTTTAACTAAGTTAAAATATTATGTTCCAAGTTTCCAAAGACACTAAACTATTATGGTACTTGGGAAATTACTTTTTTAATGTGCTGAATATTCATATAAAATGATGTAAAATCCAAGTATGTTAAGCCTAGGTTTCTATAGTTGGTATTGAAGGAAAGGTTTAGTTAACCTTTGAAAACCATGATAAGAAAACATTAGTGAGATAACTAGGCATAATTCTAAGGATATATCTAGGTATGTATCTAAGTATAAGCCTAAGGTGTCATAGATTTAAAAAAGGCATCATAATTTAGACATCCTATAAGTGATTTGTCATCATTATGTGGTTTTATACTATGATAAGTGCTGATCACACTATGCTTTCTAATTTTAGTCAATGGATGGAACCTAAAGGAACCATGTTAATGAGGAATGCAATGGAAAATGAAATGATGTTCCTCCTATGAAACCAAATGTTATAGAATACGGAGTGAAAAACATTATTGATATGACCACATAGCCTTATCAATCCATGAATCATATTTAGTTTACAAATGATTAAAGGAGGGAAACATGTTTTATTAAATACTTCTTAATGAAAAACCCAACTTATTTCAGTGAAAGAACCTATCCACTAGTTATTGAGAAATGGATCTGTACCATTGAAAAAATATTTTTAATTCTATATTGTTCAAAACATGAAAAATTTATGTTAGGAACTTACCTCTTAGAAGGTGAATAAAATCAGTGGTGGAACTTTATCAAGAATACGAGGTAACATGATAAAATTGTCTCCATGGATTGGTAAGAGTTTAATAACTTATTTTTCAGTACATAATTTCCTCATATTCTTCTTTAAAAAATGGATATTGAAATCTCCAATCAATATCATTGTTATGATAAGATTAGAAGGATAGAATTAAAAGGAAACTCTGAAAACTATAGATAGAATAAGGTTAGATTTACTTTATGATCAAAGTGTTAAAGGTAAGATGTAGGAATTATATTAGGAGAACTGATAAATGTTTTTTATGTGGAAATAAATGTCATTGAGCAATTTAATGCCAAGGTAATGGGAATAAAGATAAATATCCAATGAATGCACCACATTCAATTTAGTGTTTCAAATGTAAGGAGTATGGTAATTATACTATAAAGTTCCTAAAACCAAAGGTTAATGATGATGATAAACATCAAAAATATCTCAGTCTGAGGGATAAGGGTAAATATTATTCAATCAAAATAGATGAAGTGAATCATGATAATTAGGGAACACTTATCCTCCTCTTATATTCTGGGAATTTAATTTGTGATTTTGTGTGAATAATCCCTATGAGAATCTTATTGTCTATCCTATAGTGAAATTTCAAGTGATTAACTCCCTCTACATTGATTTTGGAACAACTAAATAAAATTTTATATTCTATCAGTATAATGATGAACCCATGTTTCTAAAGAAAATGTTTTTGGTATATGATGAGAGATTATTTAAAGAATAAAATTTGAATTGTATTTTGGAATGCCTATAAGGATAACCATTTATGGAAAGGTTTATGTTAAACTTTGAATGAGGGTTTAGAGATTAAAGTATTATATCTCCATATGAGGATTTATTCTTATTAGTTAACTTATGATAACCATTTTTTTTATGATAAAGATAGATGGAATAACCTATCATTCGATTTATAGATCTCATGATCTACTAATGCTTTAGGAATGAAAAATTCACCTTCATTTCTTGGAATAAGATATGAAGTGGAAGTTGATCAAGGAACAAAAAAGGGTGATATTGTGATGAAATTGAGTAATTATATATTCTCATGAAAATTATTCAACTTTAAGAAAAGGGTCTTGAAATAAAATGTTGTTACATTATCATTATTTTTCATGATATCAATGACCTTTTTCAATCCTCTTTGGGTTATGAATTTATGATCATTAAATTTACCTAGATCATTTTCTATATCACTCTCCATTAGAACTTGATAGTTAGATTTCTCTTCTATGTCCATGTTTTCCATGGCCACCTATGTTATCCTATGTATAAACCTAGTTATAAGTTACTATGGGTAATCGTAATGATTCAAAACGTACATTTTTAAATGAAGTTTTAGTATTATTTTTTATGATGTGGGTTTTTATGAAAGGAACTTTAAAGTATTAAACCTTCGATAACCTAGATGAATTTTTAGGGAAAAATTAAATTTAAGCAGGGAAGAATGTAAAATCCTAAGATTTTGTGAAATATATTTTTTTCCAAATTAATTTAACCTTTTTGATATTTTTCATTTAACACAACACTGAATATATCACGTTTTATAAGAAAGAACTAAATTTTGATTTCATTACACAAAAAACCAAGTTAATATTTCACTACATGAAACACATATATTATCTTGAATTACACACAATAATATGTTTGTCTCGCGTTACATATAATGCTGAGTTCCTTCGATAGCTTGTGTTACATGCAAGGCTGCGTTTTACATAACTACACTATACTATTAATGTTATTATTAAAATATTATTATAGTTATCACCTATACTATGGAATAGAAGTTAGGAATAAAATTAACTAAATTGTGAAAATAGGGTTTAAAAATATATATAGAATGAATAATTTGGTTATAAATTAGTTATACGTGAAATTAATAACTTTTTAAAAATAATGAAATTCTTATTCTAAGAAAACTATTATTCTAAATAGAAAGATGTTTTATCTCAATAAATTTAACAAACCAATTTTGATGATTTTTTTAATAATATATATATATATATATTATATTCAATCAATTTTTTTGATACTCATACAATATATTTGATAGGTATAATATAATAATAAATCCAATTTTATGAATAAAAATATGTATTTTTCAAAAAGGTAATTTTACCATCTTTTAATGGCACACATATTTTAAATATAATTTTTGAAACTTTTATAATTTTTATTTAAAAAATAAACATCATTTCTGAAATCATAATATCAAAATTTACTTTAGGTGAATTTTTGATATTTTTTTGAGAAGTTTCATTTTTTGATGAATAATGTAGTACATTGAATTGTAATTGAAAAATGCTTTTCATCTAATTTATTCATATAGTTAAATTATATTTTAATATCATTTTAAATTATAATTAGTTAAATTGTATATAAATTAATCCAATTTAGTTCATTAGAACAAATTTCAAATTGATATTGAATATAAAAACATTCCAATCTTTTGAACCTTTTCACATTAAAAACCAATCGTCTCATCCCATATGTGGGATTAATTTTAAATTAATTTCTACCACTTATATGATTAGAATTTAGAAAAATGGATTATATTTTTGGAATAATAATTTATAATTTATAATATGTTTAAATTATTTTTTGACAAAAATTATTAGTGAAAGTAATTAAATTTAATTACAGTGATTTAGGTGAAAACAATCTTAATTGATGACCAAACTTAGAAAATAAAGTGTAAAAATGACACTAAACTTATATTAAAATGATTTTATGACCATATTTCAACCATTAAACCTATAATAATCTATAATGGTCCATTTTTACCCTTTGGGGACATGTAAAACATGGGGAGCACATGATTATTTTCAAAAATACCAATTATGTCCTTTTCCCCACTTATAAAAGGTCACCACCTATTCCCCTCTCTTCACACCTCTCAGGCCATTTAGATCTTCCAAAAGCTATCCAAATATCTTAAAAAATCCCTCTCTTAATCATATAATCCTCCATTTTTTAATAAATATAACCTAGGAATCCCTTTGGTACAAACCAAAAGGAGTTACCCAAAGAAGAGGTTACATCCTTCAACAAGCACTTTTGATTTATTCCCTTATCCACCCCCTAAATTATTCTTATTACTTGATTACATAATAAAATAAGTATTATAAATATACTGAGATGTTTTTATATTAAGTTTTCAACCTACACTCACAAAATTTTTTATAAAATGGTATACACAATCATCATTAATGTGTACAACGGACTACCGCCTCACGAACCGATGTCAGTTGTTCTTCCATTACCACCTCTCAAGGTTGGAAATAGTGATGGAATTACATTTTTTATAAGATATAAATGATATTTATGATATATTTATGATTATTTAATTATTATATTACACATAACTTCATGCCTTCTAGTTATTGGGAATATGATAACTTTGTTTGTGAATGTGTGGACTACCACCTCCTCAAAGTGATGTGATTCGTTTACATTTTAAATGGAATGTATTAAGGATGAGTTTAGTAAAAATATATGACACATATGAAATAATAATTCTATTGGAATGATAATATATATACAGACACAGATATATATATATATATACATATATTTCATTTAATTTAATTCTTTCAATATGACAAGAAAACAGAAACAACGTTCATCCATACGTACTGCCTACCGTCTCCATGAACAATGTATTCCATTTCATATTTCTATATTTTGTAGATTATTATAAATAATTATATAATGAATATATATTATATTTAAATCATGTTTTAAATTATATAAATACTTAAATCATGATCTATGTAATAGGATCAAGAATAACAAGTCAAAACATATACGAAAAAAAGCAGTTATTACCTGAAACATAACTTTAACATGAAATTGTTAATAAAAGGGTATTATAAACACAAAATAAAATAATATATGGTATTATATATAATAATATGGTTCTTTTTTATATTTATAATAATATTATATTTATTATTCATGAGGTTTTAATGTGTACAAAGAAATTAAATATTTAAGGTAAGAGTTTTCTCATATCACTTTTATTTTTGTGAGATATATGCTATATTTACCACTTATTCTTGTTTTGTGGTGTATATAAAAACATAATACATGTTATATAATTAATTTTATTCATTTAATTATGTAAAAGTTTTAATTTAGGTTATTTTTTCACAGGTATCAAAGTCTAAAAGTTACTCATGTAGTATTGGGATTTCTAGTCTCACTTTTATTTTTGTGAGACTTATTCCATATTCACCACTCATTTATTTTGTGTGGTATATATAATACCCATGAATATATTATATGTTTATTATAATTATATTTATGGTTATTTATATATCCATGTTATTATCTCCCTTTCATGGGGTTTA
Organism: Viscum album; assembly: GCA_963277665.1. Lineage (NCBI taxonomy): Eukaryota > Viridiplantae > Streptophyta > Magnoliopsida > Santalales > Viscaceae > Viscum > Viscum album. The sequence continues at coordinate 1,382,519,751 of OY728127.1, forward strand.
TGGTTCAAAATTTACCCAATTAGTAAAGTAATTTTGTCTCAATTTTCCTTCTTTGAGACAAAGGCCATGTTATTAACCTATATTATTATAAGAGGTGTATATAATTAAATTTGACATGTTATATCATGAATAACATTATTTACATGATATTATAAGATTTATGAAAATTTATTATTTCACAGGGACTATGATTCAATGTTACCAAAGTGGTAATAGTTTATTGCTATAATCTCACCGTTTATCGGGATTGATTATGATTATGATTTTGTTGATTAAATATTGTGATCCAACTCTCTAGAACTCTAATGAATTTTATTATAATATAGATATTAATTATATCTTCTTTTATTATTACCATTTTACCACTCTTTGTTACTTACATTAATTAATAATGTTTTTTAAGAAAATCTGACTTTATTTTTTCTCTTCGATCAGAAATTTTTTTTATTCAAAAAAACCATATTTTCTAAAAATGATTTCAAATTTTTTAAGTAATATTTTAATCTCATTTTCAAGTAAAAGGATTTAAAAAATGTTTTAAATTTTAAAAAGTGTTTAAAATGGTTTTCAAAGTCTCATTTATAAGTTTTCAAGGTTATTTTTAAAGAGAAAGGTTTTCAAAGAATTTTATTATTTAAATTTTTTTAAAGGGGAAAGGATATTTTCCTCATGAAATTTCTTAAATTATTTTTAAATTTTATTTTAAATGTTTTCAAAGTGTTGTTAAAAGAAAATTATTTTAAAGATGTTTTATGACCTAAAATTTTATTTTTAAAGAAAGGTTATTTTTCTTAAGAAATAATCCAAGTTATCTTCAAAATACTTCCCCAACTAAGATGAAATCCTTTGATATGGTGTAACCAAGAAACCTAGGTTAACCAGACTGGTCACCCAAGTCATCCCATTATAGGGTGGGGTAAAACAAAGAAAAAAAGACAAACAAGTGGAGTAATAAGAATAAAAATGGAGATACAATTGAGGAAAATAGGAAAAAACCAGAAACTATGAAAAAAATAGACAAAATTATTCTCCATATAACCAACTATAACCTCTAAACCAAAATTTCAATGTAAAGAGAATCCTTCATGCTATAGAATACTCTTAACTTTACTTGTATCCTATAAAAAAAGGTCTATATCCACCCATAGGTAGAATTAGGGTGTGAGAAATATATCCTTTTATGATATCACCAAAGAATATATATAAGTTCTAATAACAAGAATGCACAAGTTCAAGGTTTAAAACAAAGTTTTATAATAATTATTATAAATAAAAAAAATTTCAAGCATTTTTCAAACAATCCTAGAGTTTTCACAAATTTCATATAATGTTTCCAAATCTTGAAACAATGTAGGTAAAGATACCAAATATAAATTAAAACATGACACAATGTCCATGAAATAAAATTTATTTTAGTAAACAACCAGAAACAACAATCCACCTACCAGACAGGCTCTAGCCAATGGGAAAATACTACTAGACACTTACAAACCTAATAAGGCATAAGGTTGGATCAAACTAACATTAAGGCTTTCTATAGACCATCTAAATATATGAGATTAACTCCTTGTGGTGTCACACACACCAAGGATACCCATGTATCTTTCTTGACACACCCAAGGTTCCCATTTTCCAATGTTTGTCAATTTTGGTTTTAAAAACCATGCTCACATATTTATAAAACAATTTCAAATCCAATTAAATATTATTCAAGGTTTTAAAATCCAATTTTATATTTCAAATCAAGTCATTTCCATTTTCAAAGAAAAAAACTTTTCAAATGTGAACACATTCCCTTTAAAATTTCAATACATGTAATTTTATTTCTAATATAAAATAATTAATAATAACAACAATATATTCAAGAAATTATAACACTTAAACAGATCCACCCACCTCAAGAGAATATAAAACCTAAACACCTTTGATAATGAAATTGGAAACCACAAGATCTGCCTCTGAAATACACGACATGACTAGATACTTAAAATAATTGATAAAAAACAAAATCCAATTATCAATAACTACAAAAATGGTGCCATAACCAAAAATAAGAGAGAAACCAAGAGTAATTATTATCCAGAGATAAGAAGTTCCATAACCTTATAATCAATAATTGAATGAGTTGATTCAGATAGAAGAAAGACACCCAAAAATTCCTAGGGTAGGATATTTAGCTGAGGCGAGAAGGCTGGAAAAGAGAATGAAGCCTCAAATAGCCAAATGACACCTTAGAAACTATAACTTGAGGAATTACATAGAGTATAATACCTTTACTCATTATGAATCCATTTTATTTCAAGTTATGCTAAAAAACACATCACCACAGATAAAAAACATAATTTTTCACATTACATGGCATGTAACCCTTACATGACATGTAACATTCATACACTATGTAATCTGGTTCATGACGTCTGTCCAACTCCCATTACACATTGTGTAATACCATTACATGTAATGTAACTACCTAGTGAATAATAGAGAAGTCTTGGGAAATAATGAAAATCCAAAAAATCACTGGCTTTACCATTATAGGTATCCTCCTAATTCAGGGTCAAAGATACTCGCCCAACGAAAAATGGAAACCCAAAAAATAGATCAGAACATACCTAATAGAAAGGTAACAGGGTGTTAAAATCTCCCCACCATAAAATATTTCTGTTCCCAAATAGAGATAAAGATCCTAGATCCAAAAAATTGAATTCCACTACTACCTCATTAATGACAGCTCCTCCCATGTCTTATGGAGATCCTATCCACACTACCATAGTACCCAGACCAAGGGGATCATTTTACCATGCAATACCTTATCCAGGAGATCCATAATATGAACTAGATGCTCAACAAAAGTGGTATCAGTATCAATAACAACATCCTCCCATCTAATCACAAGATAAGAATATAGTATATAACTTCTCAACTGGGAAACATGAAACAAGTCATGTATAAAATTCAATCCAAAGGGAAAATGAAACCAATAGGACACCCTCCCAAATCAATCAAAAATCTTAAAGGGGCATACAAACCTCGGTGCCAACTTACCCTTCTTACCCAACTAACAATGTCCCAAGTGAGGTGAAAATCTAAGAAAGACCCTATCAATAACCTCAAACTCCAAAGGATAATGATGAAGGTACACATCAGATTTATAATAATACTATGTCATGATAAAATTCCTCTAGGTCAACTGCACCACCTCTATCAGCTCCTCAACAAAACTCATCCTGACCAAGGACCACTCACCCAACTCTTCCCACCACAAGGGAGATCGACATGGTCACCCATACAAATCCTCAAAGAGAACCATTATTATTGAAGCCTGATAACTATTATTATAGGTGAACTTGACGAAATGAAAATATCTATCCCAAGATCCTCCAAAATCAATCACACCAGACCAAATCATATCTTTAAGAACCTAGATATCCCTCTATGTCTATATATATATATATATGTTTGTGGATGATAATACATGATCAATTTCAACTGGGGACCCATGTACTTCTGTAAAGATTTCTAAAAACTAGATGTGAACCTTAATTCCCTGTTAGAAACTACTACAGAGGGAACCCCATGAAGCTTCACAATATATCATACTTACAATTACCCAATCTATTCCAATTTCATTATCTATTTTATTGGTAATAAAGGCACTAATTTAGCGAGTCTATCAATAATCAACCAAATATCATACTTCCCACTAGGAGTCTGGGGTAAACCAATGATGAAATCTAGGAAAATATCATCCCACTTCCATATCAGAAGGGAAAAACCACGTAGTTCTCTGGTGTTCCACCTTAAATCTTTGAAAAGAGATATACCATGATACAAATTATGCAACTGACCACATAATCCCCAACTACCAATACCGATGTATCAAATCTTGGTACATCATTATATCCCTAGGGTTCATAGACCAACATGATTGGTGTCCACTACCTAACAAATCTTGTCTCAAGGAAAACAAAACTACCGACCTGCTACAAAAGCACAAAGCTCCATTAGTAGACCAATAAAACCTGCACAAGATCTTCCCACCATTTAGGATTTCTCTTAAGAATAGCCTCTTGGAAATTTTCATTTTCCTGAGTTTAAATAACTCATTAAAATCCGAGTCAACTTTTATCAAATCCAAGAACACATTTCCACCAACCTCTATTACTCCCAAGCTCATCTTAGTGAAAAAACTCACCAGAGACCACTACTCAACTGATTCCTTTACTGCTCGTGTTAGAAATTTTCTACTCAATGCATTGGCTACCACATTTCCTTTTCCAGGGGTATATATGATATCAAAATCAAAGGTTTGAAGATACTCCACCCAGAATCTTAATCACAAGCTCATATCCTTCTATGTGAAGATATATTTCAGGATCTTATGATCTGAATATACAATAAACCATTCTCTAAAGAGACAGAGACACCACATTTTGAGTCTATGCATAATAGATTCCAACTCAAGATCATAGGTAGGGTAGTTCTTCTCATGAGGGCATAACTAGTGTGATCTATAATCCAAAACCTGTTTCCCCTACATCAATGAAAAATCCAAAATTGTACCAGAAACATCACAAAAAATATCATAACTCGACCCTGGTTTCATAAGAATCAAAACTAGTTCTAAAGTCAACATTATCTTCATATCCTCAAAATATCACTGACACATTTCAGTCCATTCTAACTTGACACCCTTAAAGGTTAAATATATAATCTAAGATACAATTTTGGAGAATAGTTGAACAAACCGTCTATAGTAACTTGCTAACCCCAAGAATATTTGGATCTAAAACAAATTTATGGGATACTCCCAAGACAATATTGAATATAAATTTTTAGGATCAACTAAGACACACCTCTCAAATATCACATGCACCAAAAATGTTACCTCTTAGATAAAAAACTCATACTTGGAAGGCTTACCATATAGATGATGTTCCCTCAAAGTTCAAATAATGATATCGAAATGGCCTCTGTGATTTTCCTATATCTTGGAGTGCACTAAGATATCATCCACAAAAGAAACAATAAAGAGTCCAAGAACCAATGAAATATTTGGTTCATCAAATCCATGAATACCCTAGGAGTGTTAGTGATTCCGAATGGAATAACCAAAAACCTAAAATTCCCATATTGACTATGAAACACAGTCTTGGGTATATTCTCTTATTAGACTCTCAACTGGTGGTACCCTGACCACAAGTTAACCTTATAAAATCAATGAGCCCCTCCTAGATGATCAAAGAGATTATCAATTCTAGGCAAAGGATATTTGTTCTTAATGTTCACCTAATTAAACTTTCAATACTAAATACAAAGACTAAGACTTTTTTCATCCTTTTTATACAAGAGTATATGCAAAGACCATGATGACACACTAGGATGAATAAATATTTTTTTCTCGAGGTAATGAATATTGAATGTAAGTTCCACCAAATCAATATATTACATTTGATAAGATGGAATATAAATGAGAATCATTCCAAGGAGCATGTAAATAGTAAAATTAACCTCTCTTTATAGTGGTAAAATAGAAAAATCAACAAGAAATACCTCAGGGTATGAACACAAAATGGAAGGTAGCTGAATACCCAAGTGTGGGTCAAATGCATTGGGAAATATTTATGAAAACTAGCATGAAATTAAACCCACATAAGGAGAAACCGACCCTACCCTTCCTGATCAAGAGTCCCATACTCCCTGGAGAACATGAGTGACCCCATCATTAGATAAGAACTATACCCAATGGAGATAATAGTTTATTTTGGAATTTATGCTAATCATCCATTCCATGATGATAATAAAGTCAAATATGTCATGATCAAGCACTAATAAGTCCCAAACCACCTCAAAGTCTCCTATCACCACATGACATGTGGGAAATTTGAAACCATGTTCGAACCTCTTTCCCAAAGGCATAGATAGATCCAACATGAATAGAATAGGCTCTGAATGAATAAGAAAAAATTCAACCAGATTTTATGATATAAAAGAATGAGTAAAACCTGTATCAAACAAAGATAGCCCCATAGAAGAAGAAATAAACACCATACCTCTAACAGTAGCTAGACCAGCTTCAAATTCATTCAGAGAACACTTTACCGCATAAATATGTCAAGAATTTTGCAACTGAACATCCCATTTGGCCTAATAAATATACCCCAAACCCTTGTAATCATCAAAATGAACCTACTACCCCTTGGTGAAAGTGAGTCCTACGTTACTACCTTGGGAAATCTTATCAAAGAAATTCGTTAGATGGCCAGATCATCCACAAAGATGACAAGTTCTATAAGCCTATGTTTACTATGGCCTTGTATGACCATGCCACCCACATTATTAGAAAATAACATGTTTCTACCCTATAGAATCCCTTGAAACCAGTCTTGTAAAAAATTAATCACTCTTTCACTTCATTTTCTGACAAAAAAGAACCTACCTAACTAACTAATGCACCCACTAAAGCTTTGACCAAACCAACCCTTATAGATATGTATGATTTATACAAATATTCTTTATCCAATACCCCAACAAAGGTCATAAGTCATAAAGTAACTAGAATTGATTGAACATCATCCCTTATCCCCATATAAAAACTACGATCCTTCGAGTAATAATTATTGAAAAGCTTCGGTGCCAGGTGCACCAACTTAGAAAAATAGGCGGAGTACTCCAAAATAGTATACTCCCCTTAATCTAAGGTAAAAAACTCTCAAGTAATTAATGCACATAAATTATCTGGATAAAACTACTGATTAATTATCTTATTAAAAGAATCCAAGGTAAGACCTTCATGAAACATAACTTTAACTATAGAGTCCCACCATCTTCATCCTGGTCCCTTAAGAATATATGTGGAAAAATCCACCTAAGAATCCTCACGAGTCTACAAAAAATTAAAGATCTGAACATTCCATTCAAGCCACTCCTTTGACTCTTGTGGTCCTTTGTCACCATGTAAGACAAGTGGATGCTTCTTGGTAAATTACAATCCATGATCCACTTTCTATCTCAGGTTCACTACACCCAATGACCCTAGTGTCTAAATGATATGGATCACTACCTCAACCAAAAAAGATTCCACTAGAGTACCCACCTGTGGAACCAGCCTCGCGACTTCCCCTATCATATTTGGAAGATCTATTTTAAGAGGAATTTTCTATTAAAAGAAAGACAATAACCAATTATTTATTATCAAATTACAAAACCATCGAACTTAAAACCAAAATCTGAAACAATACTTAAAAAAAATAATTTAAAGTAGTTATGAATTCTACCAAAAAGCCAAAACCATTTTAAAGGAGCATATCTATATAAATAAACTACACACTTAGTTTATTCAAATGAACTTACACACACCAAGTTCTCATACATTGTATATAGATTAATTTAAATAAAATCGCCATAAAATTTATTCAAATTAACCTAAATAATCGATCTTGGACGTAGTCAATATTTTCCCAACCACTCATGGAAACCCGGATTCAGTAATGGGAGTGAGCTAGCTAGGCTCATTTTCTTCACCTACAGTCTGAATTCCAACATTCCTACTCTTGTCTACCCAAGACATAGAACCTAATTAGGTAGTGATAAAATACTTTAGGCTGAGTAACCCATCTAATACCAAATTGTAATAGACCTGCTTGGGTGAACCAGACCAGTCACCCAATCCAGTCTATCATTGGGTGGGGTAAAATGAAGAAAAAAAGTCTCATATAAAAGGATAAAAATATATACAAGAAGAGTTTTAAGAGAAAAAAGGGAGATACAATTGATACAAATAGAAAAAAACTAAAAATTATGGAAAAACTAGAAAAACATAGTCTTCATGTGACCAACCGCCACCTCCAAACCCAAAAAAAATATATAAAGAGAATCCCAAATGCTACATAATTCTATTCCCTTTACCAATATCCTAGAAAAATGTCTAAAAGATCCCATAGTAAGAATTAGGGTGTGAGAAACATAGCCTAGTAGGATACCACCAAATAATCTATACAAGTTCTAATAACAATAATTCACATGTTTAATCTTTAAAACAAAATAGTTTTAGAATCATTATTATAAATAAAATGATTTTCAAGCCTTTTTCAAAAAATACTTGAGTGGTCACAAATTGTATATCTTGTTTCAAAATATATAAGAAACAAGGTAAAGAAAATAAATATAAATTAACATGTGAGCCAATATCCATGAAATAAACCATCATGTAATAAACAACCATAAACAAAAATACACCTTCCAAACAAGCTCTATATTATGGGAAAATATGTACTAGACACTCACTAGAATAACAAGGCATAAGGTTGGATCTAACTAACATTTAGGACTTCCATAGGCCATCGATATTCAAGATGTTACCTACTAGTGGTGTTACACACACTAAGGATACCTATGTATCTTTCTCAACGCACCCAAGGTTACCACTGTGAAAATTTTGTCAATTTATATTTAAAAAACCATGCTCAAATTTTTATAAAACAATTTCAAATCCAATCTAATCTGATTCATGGTTTTAAAATCCTTTTTCCATTTCAAATCAAGGCATTTCCATTTTCAAAGAAAAACCCTTTTCAAACGTGAACCCATTCCCTTTTCAATTTCAATACATGAAATTAAATTTATAATATTAAGGAATTAATAATAATAATAAGAAATTCAAGAAATCAAAACACTTGAATGGATCCACCTACCTCAAGAGAGTAAAAAACCTAATCACCTTTGACAATGGGGATTGGAAACCACATGATCTCTCTTATGAAGATGAGGCATGACTAGAGACTAAGAATTATTGATAGAAAACAAAATCCAATTATAAATACATATAATAAATGTTGTTATAACAAAAAATGAGATAGAAACTGAGAGGAAGGATTACCCAGAGAGACAAAGTACCTAACCCTACTGATTAATCACTAAATGAATTAACTTGAAGGGAAGGAAGACACCCAAAATCACCTTAGGAAAGAGCTCTATCCAAGAGAAGAATACTGAAAAAGAGAATTAAGCCTCAAACACCCACACAAAACCCTTAAACCTATAACTCAAGTAATTACACGGCATGTAATAACATTTCACATCATGAATCCATTTTATTCCAAGTTACACTAAAAAACATGTCGCCTCATATTAAAAACATAATTTTTATGTTACATTATGTGAAACCCCTACAGAATGTGTAAAATTGTCATGCTATATAATCCAATTTACAACATCTATCCAGTGTCCATTATAGGTCATGTAATCCCATTACACGTTGTGTAACTGCCCAACAAATAAAAAAAGTCCAGTGAAAAGATGAAAATCCAAAAAATCCTTGAATTCACCATTATAGATATCCTCTCAATTCAGGGTTGATGATACTTACCCAATGAAAAAGGGAAACCAAAAACATAGATCAGAACATACCTATTATAAATGTAATAGGGTGTTATATGTAGTTTATGATTTACTGGGGATATGATCTAAGGACACCATTATCATTCTTTCTATGAATGATTTATATTTATCATGTCATGTTATTTATGAAACCCATTTCTCTTCCATGGGTTATACCATGATAAAAAACTTATGTCACCTACTTCCTTTCATGATTTATTCTATGATGACATTATTATGAAACCGTTTTCTTTTCCATAGGTTAAAATCTGATGAGATGTTTACAATACTTTTTTTTCATTTCATGGGTTATTATACGATTAATGTTTATGATATTATGGCCCATGTATATATGATATCCTTATTTGATGGGTGGGACCTATATCTCCCAAAAATTAATTTTGTAAAGATTTATATCTCATGAAATAATGATAGGAAACAAGTTTATGAGATTTATATACAATGGGAAGCAAGTGTTTCCTAATACAAAATGGGGAATAGTTGCAACATGATTCATAAAGGGAAACATGTGTGTCCTAATCTACAATGGGAAATAGGTTTTTACTAATATACAATGGGAAATAGGTGTGTCCTAATCCATAATGGGAAACATGTGTTTACTGATCCATAATGGTAAATAGGTGCATCCTGATCCACTATGGGAAATGGGTGTTTTTTGACCCACTAAGTTGATGGTCTTGGTAGTTAACCTTGAAAAATGAAATGGTTTTCTATATTTAGGATGGTTCCACACTTATATTACATGAGATTATGGTTCATGACTGATTTATGATGATTTATCACCCTTATGATTCATGTCTTATGAACTTCAAATGTTTATGCCATGACTCATGTATATGATCTTTGATATGTAGGTTATGATATTAAAATGTTATTATTTTGTTATCTTACCCTTATACTCAAGTTATACTTATATATCTCCTTTATTTACACTTACTGAGCATGTGGTCCTTTCCCTAGGTCATAAAGAAAGGTTTTAAGTAGAAGTATTAAATGTGAATATCTTTGTTGGAAACATTGAAGATATTTCAAAAATTTATAATATCATGCTCTAAGTTTCCAAATATACTAAACTATTATGATACTCAGGAATGTACATTTGTAATGTCATGAATATTCATCTAAAATGATGTAATATCCATGTATGTTAAGCTTGGGTCACTATACCTCACACTTCCCTTTAGATGATAATTCTTTAACCTTTTATATAGTTGTTTTAAACATGTTATTAACTTATACCAACACCAAATTAATATTTATAATATCATATATGATCCTTTTATTAACATCTTAGTACCCACTTTTTAATAATATTTTATTATCACTGTTGTTTTGGGTGTTAATTGCATTATTTTATTATGCATGTTTTGTCATGAAAGTTCCAAATATTTAACATTGGATCTATTTAAATAATCTATATAATAATATTTCCTTATAATTATTTTTTTGGGTGTTAATTAAATTGTTTTCTTGCGGTGATAGGGTTTCCCCCATCACCACCTACCTCCCCCCTGTGGAGTATTTGATGTGAATTATTCTGGCACTCTCTGCGATGAGTTTGTGGATTATACCTCATGCTATAAAATCATTGATTTTCAGCTATAGTCTTATGTGTAAATGTAGATTCATATCCACAAGTGTAAGACCTATTTGCAACGAAGGTCACTTTGTTCGCCGAGTTACTCCATTAGAGCATTCATGGGTTCGATTAGTTCTTGGAGGTGCAACATCATCCTATGGTCATGTTTTTTCGGTATTTGAGGGTATTTTCCATTCTATGCGGTGTTTTAAGTGCTTTGAGGGTTCATTGTGGTCTTCTCAGGTGGGATTTTTGGTGGTGAAGATATCCAGTGTTGGATCAGTTTGATTTGTGGCGTAACCTCCTTCCAGTGTTGCTAGCGTTCAGGAGGATGATCTTGTAGTAATGTTTCTTGAATATTTTATTTTTTATATAGTTGTATATAATTTCTAATATGATTCTCCTAGTTGTTATTTGGGTATGTTCTACTTACTATGATGGTATGAATCTCCTGATGTTATGTTGTTTTTTGGCCTGCGGTTTACAGTTCAAGGGTTCATGATTCTAGATTATCTTCAGAGACTACCCCAGATGAGGATTAGAGTTGAAAGTTTTCACCATATTTATGTGATTAAGATTTGGATATTTTATAGGGTATGGAATTTCCATTATTATTGGCCCATATTTTTATGTTACATCTTGCTATGTAGCGTTGGAATGGTGGAAACCGGTGGTAATGTTATTTATGTTGGGGAGGGGCTTTCCTTTGTTGTTTGATATGGTTTTTTTTGGATTTTGGATAGTTGGAGCATGGTTTATTGTCTTTAATCATTAAAGTTGTGTTTGGTTCCCCCTAATAACTTAAATGGGTACTTATGATAACAAAAAATTAATTCTTATTTAGTTAAACATGGATAATTAATCATATCGTTTTGTGGAGATGGTAGGCTATACATACACATGAGTAACGTTATCATTTCCTTAATGGGTGAAAGGGTAAGGAAGTGAATGGTATATTAATTATATATTATCAATATAATTTCATATTTATCACATATATTCATTAAATTTATCCTATATTTCCTTCAATATAAATTGTATGTGAAAAAATAATCACATCACTTCGCAAGGTGCTAGTCCACCGTACACATGAGTGACATTATAATATTTTCTATGGAATGGAAAGTAACATGATATATATGATATTAAAATTAAAGAATCATAATTTTATAATAAATATATTATATAAATATTATATAAATCATTATATCCATCTATGATAAGAAATGATGGAAAACAAGTTACGTCAGTTAACGATGCGATAGTCCGCCGTACATAGGATCAATAGTTTCGTTTCCAATTTATGGGAGGAGGAGATGGTTGTAGGTCATAAAATTAACATTAAAATATCTCAATATATGGAATATAATTATTTTATCATATCAAAATGGGTTAATAATATTTTATAGGTAAGTTGGAAGAAATAAAATAACACGCTCAGTTAAGGACGTTACATCTTCTTCAGACAACTTCTTTTGGTTGGCACCCAAGTCTTTCCTAGGATGGATTAATCAGAAAAAAATGATTATGTGTTGAGGTTAAAGAATTATGGAAGTTATTGGGTTATGTATTTTTCTAACCAATGGGTTTTTAAATGTGTAAAAGATTGTATAGGGGGTGGCCTTTTATAAGTGTGGGAGAGGACACGGTTGGAATTTTTGAAAAGAAAGAATTACACCCACATTTTTCTCATGAAAAAAGGATAAAAAATTGAGAATTTACAAAAATTATAAGATATAATGTTTAAATATCACCATAAAATAGTAATTAGATAAGTTTTTGGTCATTTTTAACCCTTATCTTTTTAGTTTAACCCCCTATAAATCTTTTTTTAGCCAAACCACGATAAATATTTTTTTATTTTTTTACAATTCATGATGGTAAAAAATTAATTTGACCTTATTAGAAAATTTAAATTATGATGATTAAAAATATGAAATCCATTTATCCAAATTAAATTCACATAATTTTTATAATTTAATTTAAAATTAAACCTACTAACGTGACAAAAAATGATTTTCCAAAAGAAACAATCTCAGAAGTAAAAAAAGTTTTTAAATTAAAATTCAATATGAAATTGATTCCAATGACATAATATTAATTAATTAATATTTAATTTAACTAGTTTTACTTTTAAAACCAAATTAAAATAAAATAGGTCTTGAAAATTCTTTAAATGAAAATCCAGTTTTTAATAAAAATCAGCATTTTTTCCTTGTTCATCGAGAGATGAAACTTTTCAAAAAAGTATCAAAAATTTAATGTATGATAATTTTGATATGATTATTTAAAAAATTAATTTCATTTTGTAAAATAATTTTTTAAAAATTGTTAAAAATTAATTTTAATTTATGTTCACAAAGCGTGACTAAACTTTTTAGAAAAATAATGCTTTTTAGAAAACATTTATTTTTATTTTAAATGATTTTTATATTATTTACAATAAATATATAATCATTGAATTTATTTTATACAAGTGTAAACCATATAATTTTTATAATTTAGTTATTACTTTTCATACACACCAACTTAATGTATAGGTTACAATGGATATGTTTAAATAATAATATTTTAATAAAATATCACGTTTCGTTTAAACTCGGTATTGCGTGCATCAAAAGATATCTAAGAGATTATATTTATTTAAAGTAAATATATAGTAAATTATTGGTGTGTTATATTCTCTTATAAACTTGGTGTTTTATGTTATACATGCTATCAAACAAGATTTTCATCTTTTAAAATTTTAGGGAGTTACATTCTACCCCCTTAAATAAATTGCATCCTCATAATTTAATTTTAACCTCGATAATAAAGGGTTTGAAATTTGAAAATACATTTGTTGGAAACCCAAATCTTAAAAATGGTTAATAAAAATTCCTCTTAAAAATTATGAAAGGGAAATACAAAGTTCATTTGGAATAACACACATCTAGGGTTCCAAGTTGGAGAACATTGGTGGGAAATGAAAACATGGAATTGGAAGGAAAACATAAATAATTATAAAGAGTGGTAGAGATAATTGATCACAAGAAAGTGAAAGATAATTATATATTAAACAACAAAACCATAAATCTATGATTAATTAAAAGACCATTGATTAGTCAGATATGAAGGTATTATGATAACATTTTTGTTTCAAATTCATTCTCCAAGAATTGGGGGATTCCTTTTCTATAATGATAGAGAACACAAGAAAATATACTTACATAATATATATTTATTTCTTAAACAAAATTTCATCCTTTTGTTATTATTTGATCAATTTCCAATTCACCTCTTACTTCAAGGAATGAATATCCAATATGAATTGTTTTATGCCTCAATCCCTAAAATTTAATTTTAAAAAATAACATGATCAATAAAAGAGTAACAATAAATCCCTAGTATATTTATTAAAATCAAAATGGTTAACAAATGGTAAGATAAATCCTGAAATGAATATATTGATCTCCAAAATTCAAAAATGAAACCAAAGGTTTAACATATATTATCTCTAAAATAAATGACCCTATATCCTAAATAACCTCAATAACCTCAACATGAAAGTTGGTTTTAACCTCAAAGGTAATATAATATCCTTTTAACTTACCTCTCAAAAACATAATATATTTCTTCCCAAATAATCCTGTATGTTAAATCAAAAGGTTTTATATAATTCAACCAAATAAAATTCCCCCTTAAATATCATTAGTCACTCAAAAATAAAATGAGATAATACCATATTATATTTACCAAAAGAAACATAATATTTAACCACAAAAACAATTATAAAAAATATCACACTAACCATTTCATTATGTATGAATGTGGTAGGAACTACACCCTTATCACCCTTTAGTTGTGGGTTCAAGCCCCACAGCCTTTCTAGATGTGATTGGTTCTCACTCAACTTACGAGTTTTCCTTTTTATAAAACTATAGAAAAAATTATGCAATAATTATATTCATAATTTTCCATGATCCCATAACATTATCAAGAAAATGATGAACATATTCGAAAATACATTATTCCTTAAATCAATTTTTTTAATCACTAAGGTTTTCTATACCACTCATTTTTTTCCACAAAATCATCTAATTTCCTCAAAATCAAACTCATCTCTAATAGTATCACTTTACAATTAAACAACCTTACTAGGTCATTAGTACCATTCAACATATTATTTTAATTAATTAATAATAAAATTCTACTGAAAAATCCTTATATATATATATATTTCGTGATTCATATAATTGTTGAATTCCAATAGATAAAAATTTCAATCATTCCATTTGATTCTTAAAATATTAACTAGGCTTCATCATCTTATTAATTAATACCTCCTTACATTTATGTCATTTTTAGTTTCTTCATCATCGACAATAAAAACTTTACTCATACAACCTTTATAATATTCTTAGCGAGGTTTCCCCTATAAAATCAATTTCCATAATTCCAAGAATTTACACATTTAAAACATTCAACCATTGATGATTCCTTAGGGAAACCATTATTCTCATCCATTTTGTTAAATTAACTTTTCATTTTTCCTTGAAAATTACTTATTTTTTCCCTTATTCTCCACATATAAAACATCTTCTCATTCTTTTGAGATATTACCTTGATTGTATCTTCCCATAATATCGGCATATAGGAAACTAAATCTTATTTTCTCCAAGGTCTCTACCACCGAAACTCTCAGTAAACTCTATCCTTATGTTCTTTGGTGAGTTTGAGATTCATTTAAGGTGAATGTTGTTAATCATATATCATTATGACTGATTATTCCTAAAAAAATATACTTCAATTTAGTCATCATACAATTTGGTTGATCATCAACACATTTTTCTATCACATTAAATGTTAACCCAATTTCTTTTGGTTACAACCATTGACTAAAAACATAAATAATAGCGTGAGAAAAAACCATCATAGTGGAAAAAACATAATCATGAAAAATTATTTAGAATATGTCTAAATCATGAAAAATTAATTTTAATCTAGGACACATTAGGTTTAACCTTAGTCACACATGATCATCATATATTCAAATCCTTCATGATGGTTTGTAAATAATTTGTGAATTTATAAAGCATATCCCCTAGGAGTGTCAAACTTGCTGTATAGTAAGGCCCGGTTTCATATACCAGGTAATGTTTGAGTCAAGACCAATGTGACTTTTTTGAAGTTATTAACCCTAGGTATATCTATACCAAAACCATGTCCACATGTAGTATCTAGATAGGGATATAATTTCTCATATAAAACATTCCCTATACTTTACCAAAATTATAGGATAATTTACTATACTTAGTCTTATCATTAAAATTATCCTTAGAATTATCCCTAGGGTTCTCACTAAGGTTTTATAATCATATTTTTCAAAGGTTAACTAAATATTTCCTCTAATACAAAATATAAAGACCCAATCCTTTTTACACATATTATTACATGATTCTAAAACATAAATATCCATCAATATAATATAAGGATCATAAATTACTAGTGTATTTGGAATAATAGGTTCTTAATAAAAAAAGAAAACTAAAATAAGGAATCCTTTTTTTATTCTCCATAGAGAGCTCCTAAATTCTATTTGAGGTCCCAAAATTGTATAGGATAACCTGGGGAATACAAAAGAAAGGGGTAAGCTAAAAATCCCACTAAGGGAATAAAAATAATAAGTAAACATAACATTAGAGTCAAAGGTATAAAATGATATAATAAAATAGAAGGCTTATGAGAAGTCACATGGAAGTATAACATAAAAAAATGGTATCATAAGATCATGGTAGCATAGTAAATGTAGAAATAACATATAACATGACATAAATATGAGTTGAGGATAACTGACTAGACAACATAACATAGTGAAAAATATCTCATAATGGATTAGGTTTACTCTCTAATCTCATATATGAAACCTCATGATACTAAAGCTCCACCCAATTCATTGGAGTGCTATCTAGGTAAACCCCTCATAATATGTTTATGATCTATATGTTTCACACAAATGAAATCAATAATAATGAATAATATAAAAATTACCCATGGAAGGAAAATGGGTTGCATAATATTTATTTATATCATATTCAATATAAATTTAATAATGAAGGAATTTGATAAATGATCATAAGGCATGTATTATATTGTAAAAGGAAGGGAGAATAACTAGGTATATATGTGAGAAACATATATAAATAATTTAGAAGAAATCCATAACATAAATGGTTATTTTTGTTTATGAACATAATTTTAAAATAATTAAAAACATTCTTGAGGAAAATAACCTTTCACTTTAAGAAACATCAAAGGATGTCATATTATATGAAAAATTATTTTCAAAGATCACTTTGAACATTTCCTGAGTAAAATATCCTTTCAATTTTGTAAAAATTTATTTAAAATCTAATTTTTTTTCAAAAATTAATGATTTTTTTAAATAAAATTTAAAACTTAAAAATGAATATTTAAAATATTGAGTGTTAATGGGGAAGAAAGAGTTACATTCATGCTGAATATATTTAAAAAACAAATATTCCTTTCACATTTTTAAAAGAAAAGTAAAAAATTACCTTGTTTAGAGAAAAATATAAAGATTCATTTTAAAGAATATTATAAAATCCAATTAAGGGTAAATATTAATTTAAAAAATAATAGTAATATATATTTTAAACTAATGTTAGAAAACATGGATTTAGAAGAGAAATGATTTTTTATTGAAGATATAAATGAAGTCAGATTTTCTTAAAAAAAATTCTCAATAATTTTAAGTACCAAAGAGAGGATAATGGTAACATTAATTGAAAACTTCATGAACAAAATTAAAATTATTGATAAATTTTAAATGTGTTTATTATATATTTATAAAATAATTTCATTCAATGGAAATTCAAGCATAAACAATCTTGATTAAAATGATATTGAAACATAAACCCTTACCGCATTGGTAAATTTTGAATTATAACTCCACATGAAGGAATTAAATGAATTTTAAATTTAAATATCATGAATTAGGAAGGATTAATGATATATTATGTAAATTTAAAATATATAAACCATTTAAAATATATTAGGTGCATAAAAGAACATGTTTCTGAAATAAGGAAGTTTGAGATATAACCCTTACAATGTTCATATCATTGAGGTGAGAGTTAATAAATGAAGTGATTATGTGTAACAAATTTAGATATAAAAAAATTAAATTTTAAATTCAACATGAAGTAATAAAATTTCATTTCACACATTTTCTTTTGATAATATAATCAACTAAGCAGACGTGTAACCCAATGAATGGAATCGAGTTAAGAAACCCTTTACATTGTACTTCCCTTTAGTTGAGAATTATTTAACCAACTGTATAGTGATTTTAAAAATGTTATTAACTTATAAAAGAAACAAATTAATATTTATAATATCATATATGACCCTTTTATAATATCTTATTTCTCGTTATTTAATAATATTCCATTATCACTATCGTTTGAGGTGTTGATTGCTTTGTTTTCTTATACATGTTTTTTCAAGAATGTTCCAGGTATTAAAAATATGATATATTTACATAATCTATAAAATTATATTAATATTATAAATATAATATTTTTTCATTAGATACTTATTTGGAATCATTATTAAATTTTTAACATGGTGAAGGAATCACATCTCTTTGTGGAGATATTAGATTGTACGTATGCATAAGAAACATTATCATTTCCTTAATAGGTGAAAGGGTAATAAAGTGAATGATATATTAATTTTACAGAATAAATATCATGTCATATGTATCACATATATTCATTTAATTTATCCTTTATTACCTTCAATGTAAAGAGTATGTGAAAAAATAATCACATCAGTTCGTGAGGCGGTAATCTGCCATACATATGAGCGACATTATCATATTTTCTACAGAATGAAATGTAAGAAACTATATATGATATTATAATTTAAAAATTATAATTTTATCATAAATACAATATATGAAAATTATATTTATTATTATATCCATTTGTGAGAAGTAATGATGGAAAATAAATTATGTCAGTTTATGAGGCAGTGGTCCACCGTACACACGATCAACAGTTTCGTTTCCTATTAGAGGGAGGAGGAGATGGTTGTAGGTCATGAATTTAATATATAAAAATATAATTATATGAAATATACTTATATTATTATATCATCATGTTTTAATAATATTTTAAGTATGATGAGGAATAAATAAAATAAAATGCCCGGTTAAGGACATTACCTCTTCTTCAGACAACTTCTTTTGGTTTGCCCCAAAATCTATCCAAGGTAAGATTTATGACTAAACCAAGGATTATAGGATGAGGTTATAGAATTAGTAATTGATCTTTATAGGTATTGGATAAATTAATGGGATTTTGATGTGTATAAAAAAGAGGAGAGAGGGTGTCTTTTTATAAGTGGGGGAGAGGACAACCATGAAATTTTTGAAACGAAAAAATTCCACCCACATTTTTCTCTTGAAAAAATGATAAAAATGAACAATTTTAGAACCATATAATTTTTAAGGTATAAATATAACCATAAAATAATAATTATATAAGTTTTGGGTCATTTTTAACCATTATATTTTTAGTTTAACCCCCCATTAAACATGTTTTTACCTTAACTACGGTAAATAATTTTTATTATTTTCACTATTCATTATGGTAAAAAATTAATTTGAAGTTATTAGAAAATATATATTATTTTTATTAAAAATATTTAATACATTTTTTAAATTAAACTCTTAGAATTTGTATATTTTAATTTAAAATTATATTCGTAGATGTTTCAAAAAACAGTTTTCCAAATAAAAAACTTTCAAAAGCTTAAATTTTTTATATCGAAATTCAATATAAAAATTATTAAAATGGAATAATTTAGATTAATTAATATATAATTTAACTAATTTTACCTTTAAAACCACATTAAAATAAAACGGATCTTGTAAATTCTTTAAAAGTAAATGTAATTTTTAATAAAAATCAGTATTTTTCACTATTCATCGAGAAATGAAATTTTTAAGAAAAATAAAAAAAATTAAAACTAAGATAATTTTGATATTATGATTTAAAAAATTAAGTTAATTATATAAAATAAATGTTCTTAAAGTGGAATAAATTAATTTTAAATTATGTGCACAAAGTGCAACTAAATCATCTTTTAGAAAAATACAGCTTTCAGAAAACATTTATTTTTCTTTTAAATGATTCTTATTTTATTTAAAATAAATATATAATAATTTAATTTATTTTATATATGTGTAAAACATATAATTTTCATAATTTATTTATTCATATTCACATCCTCTTACTTAACATATATGTCACAATGACCATGTTTAAATACTATTATTTTATTAATGTATCATATTTTGTTTAAACCTAATGTTTCATGCCTCAAAATCTATCAAAGAGATTGAATTTATTTAAAAATAAATATATCATAAAGTATAATGGTGTTATATTATTTTCTAATCCTGGTGTTTCATGTCATACAAGCTATCAAACATGATGTTCTTCTTTTAAAATCTTGGGGTGTTACATTATACCCCATTAACTAAATTGAATCCTCAAAATTTAATATTGATAGTAGTAATCAAGGGTTTCAAATTTTAAAATATCTTTTTTGGAAACCCACATCCTAAAAAATGGTTAATAAAAATTCCACTTAAAAAGAAGGAAAGAGAAATATGAAGTTTATATAGAACAACAACATCTAGGGTGTAACACCCCAAGGTTTTAAAATCAAATTGAAATGCATGAAACATTGTTTTAAGTAGATAGTTATAATTATCACTAAATATAATTTTCCCACTTCTATGTTTTGAATTTTGAAAAACTAATATACACGGTTGCAATCAATAAGTCATTTAGTGTCTCATAATATCCACTTAATTTTTGGTGAATAATAACATACCCTTATGAATAGTAATGTTACCCTTATGAATAGTATCATACACTTTTGAATAGTAACCTAACCTATGAAAGTATAAACATATGATTTAATTGAAGTTATGGAGTACCAATATTTTGGAATAAGTAAATAAATGTTTTAAAATTGAAGTTTTGGGAATAAAATATTATTTTATTTAAAAATGAAATTAATAATATTTAGAAAATTATTTTCAAAAAATGGAGTCCATTTTTTAATTTTAAACATAGAAAAATGGTTAGGGTGGATTTTTGGTATTTTTCTGAAATACTTGAATTTTTGGTGAATTGTAAAATACGATAATTTACGATAAATGCCAAATACATGAATTATGATTTCATCTACTGATGTATGGATTATGTAAAACCATTATATAGAACTCACATAAAATATTTACTATTTTTTGGTATTGGAATCATAAATATTTCTTTTCATGTGTCAAAATAATTAAACAAGGATTAAAATAATGTAAAACTCCTCGTCTCCTCCACTATAAAAACCACCCACCCCCCACTCTTCCTCCCACACCTCTTAAGCCTTGATCCTTGCCCAAGTTCTGATGAATACTTATATTAATCCCCTTCCCCATTTCCAAGACCTTCTGTTCTCACCAAAAGACCAAAACCAAGGGCCTTAAGAAGGATCTCAAGGAGAAGAGATCAAGAGGTAAACATCCACTTTAGTTTTCTTTCTTTTCTTTTTTATTTTCTTCTCTATTATTCTTATTTACTCACCTCCACTTATCTAAGAGGCATGAATAAATACAGTATATTACATATTCTTGATTTCATCATGTTTATGGAATATTCACCAATATACTTCTTCTCCTCTCTCACTTATTCAATAAATTAAAATAGCATTTGTGATGTGTCGATTTACCGACGTTGTGGACGATGTGATTTTAATTTCGTTAACTTCCATCCAAAATGGTCATGAAAACATTTTTATGGTTTAACCAGATTATAATTTATGTATTATATCTCATGTAAGGTTCTATAATCATTTTTTACACATGTTTTTAATTTACAAAACAAAATGAGTTCATTATTATCAAAGAACCACCAAAATGATCTAAATGGACATCATTAGGGGTTTAACTAATGAATCATCTTTATATAATAATTTAAAATGATAAATGGTATAATTTATGGTTATGGAAATATTTAAATACCATTCCATTATAATCCTGGAGTTTCACTTCTAATTGACATGAATATCCATCATGAACCGATCATGGAAACCATGTGAAAAATGCACAAAAAAACAATGGAATTAAAAAAATATTATTAATTAATGGGTGGAATGATGTTATAAAATGATATTTAAAGGTGTTAAAAACATGAATATGTTTCTATAAAATATTAATAACATATTTTCAACTTTCATACAGGATGTTTAAACATGTTTAGGGGAAGTCGAACCTGAGGTAAGGGATCCTCTCTTACTCACTTTTATTCAAGAATCACCCATATGTTATGCTCTTTAATTCTCAATTCCTAATTATGGTGTATGTTTTCAAACCTCACCATACCTACTTTATGATATATTAATGATGAGATACACCATTTATATCTCATTAATCCCTCCCATGTACATCCATTACCATTCTGAAAATTTGTAAGTGGATTCTAAACCCAATTCCCATTCTTTGGTTTAACCATTAACTTCAATTGTTTTTATCATTATAATATGACTTGTGAAATTTAATTTAATTATATTATGTTTTATTATGTTTAATTATAGTATATATACATAATCACCTCATTTAATCAATTTTCTCTTCAATGTTAAGGTATTTGTAAAGAACATTCCTCTTAAAATCCTCTTAGATGTCTTCTTTATGAAATCCAAAGAGATTGTTCCTTTTTTATGTCATGAGTGTTATCTTATGATTTCATGATGTTTTAATAATATAATGTCTCCATTATATGTTTTATAGTTATTTTTTAATAATAAGGTTTTCATTATTTTGTGTGTGCAATGTTTATGTTCTAAGAGTGATTTTTACGAAAAAAGAGGATTTTGAAATGTGAATGTGTTTTGATAAAGGGTTTAAATGAGATATGAATTGATTTATTCATGATAAGTTCCTTGGAAATTATTTTTTGTTGGTTTTAGCCCATTATATCTCAATATATGTTGGGTTTATCCCATTATATCTCAATATTTGTTGGGTTGATCCCATTATTGCTCAAGATATGACGGGTGAGCCCCATTATAGCTCTCCAATGCATTGGGTACTCCGGAGATGAAAGTTAACCAAAAGGTTATTCCATGTGTAAGGGTGAATTTAAGTGTGATATGGTAAATATGTACCAAGGAAACTACATGATGTTTCTATTCATATATGTTTTTATGATTATGGGTTTTGTTGATTTTTATGCTATCACTTTTCTAACAATTTGTTTCTTTATATCCCTTACTGAGTTTTATAATCATCCTATGTTTTTAAAATGTTTTTCACAGGATATAAGTATATTAAGGAGAAAGAATATAGTCGCGATTTTTGATATAGAGTGTTGTCAAATAAATCATGTTTTAAGTTTTAATGTTTAATATTTTGAAAATAATGGATACAATTTTAAGTGGTTCTCTCTTTGTATGAATGTGGTGCGTTATGTATGTAAGATATCCTAATTCTATAAAACTCTAAACCCAAAAAGACCCTAAATGTGTAATAATGTATGTTATTGACTAAAATTAAATATTAAGTAATGTTTTAAGGCTGGGTCCTTATATAGGGTTCCAAGTTAGAGAACATTTCTGGGATATGAATACATGGACATGGAAAAAAAGAAAAAAAAATTATGGAGAGTTGTATAGATCATTTATCATAATAAATTTAATGATGATGATAAATTAAACAAAAAAAAAACCATAAATATATGATGAATTAGAAGACCATTGATTCATTATATATGAATGTAATATGATGATTTTTTTGTTTTAAATTCGTTTTCATAAATTTAAGTGATTCTTTTTATATAAAGATAGAGAACACATGAAAATATAATTACTTTATATATTTTTATTTCATAAACATAATTTAATCCTTGAATTGTACTTTGATCAATTTCCACTTCACCTATTACTCCAAGGAATGAATATCCAATATGTTTTTTATGCTTGAATAACTAAAATTAAATTTTAACAAATCACAGTATTGGAAAAAGAGTAACAAGCCATTACTCACATATTTTTTAAAACCAAAATGTTTAACACAAGGTAAAATAATTATAAAAATTAATATATTAATCTCCAAAATTCAATAATGAAATCAAAGTTTTAACATAGATCATTCCTTAAATAAATGACCCTTTATCCCAAATAGCCTCAATAATATCAACATGAAAGAAGGTTTTAACATCAATAGTTATATCATACCCTTTCAAATTACCTCTAAAAATCATAATATATTTTTTCCAAAATACTCTTTTAAGTTAAACTAAATTTTATATATACATAAACCTAATAAATCATATCCTGAAGTATTATTAGTCACCCCAAAATCAAATGACTTGATCCATTAATTTGTTTCAAAAAAAAAAAAATTAATAGTTAACCACACAAAAATTAAGGAAAAAACAATATCATACTAACCATTATATCACATAGGAAAGTTTTAGGAACTATACCCCTATCACCTTTCAGTTGTTGGTTTAATCCTCACAAACTTTCTAGATGTGATGGGTTGTCACCCATATTACGAGTTGTCTTTTTTATAAAACTATGTAAAAACCTATGTGATAATCATATTGATAATTCAACATTATCGTATAAAATTATAAATAATATGATAAACATATTCAAAAATAAATTATTCATCAAATAAATTCTTTTAACCACTAAGGTTTTATATATGGCTCATTATTTTCAAAAAAAATCAACTAACTATCTAAACATTACACACATTAATAAGAGTATCAATTTACCATTAAATCACCTTTCTAAGTCATTAGTACCATTCAACACATTAGTTAAAATATTTAATTCAAAAATTCTATAGAATAATACTTATATATATATATATTTCATGATTCAAATAATTCTTTAATTCTGGTACATAAAATTTTTAATCAATATACTCCATTCTTAAAACATAAACTAGGATTCATTATCTTCTTCCTTAATACCTACTTAATTTTATATTCCATTTGTAGTTTATTAATTATAAGAAACCATTACTCATACAAATGTTTTGAAATTATTCTTGAGATTTCCATATAGGACATATATTTTCATTATGCCTATACTTTCCACATTTAAAACATTCAACTGTTGATGATGCCTTAGGGAAACCTTTATTCTCATCCATTACATTAACTAAACTTTTCATTTTTACACAATAATTACTTTTTTCCCTTATAATCTACAAATAAAAAATTTTCTCATTCCTTTGAGACATTCCCTTGAGTTCTTCTTCCCACATTCTTGACATATAGGAAATTGAATCAACTTTTTTCCATGGTCTCCACCACCTGAACTCTCATCGAACTCCATCCTTATATTTTTTGGTGATTCTAGGATTCAGTTAAGGTGTAAGTTATTAACAATATATCATGATAAAATATTAGGTATAATCACAATATAATTCACTCCATTGATCCTCACATTTGGTTTCTCATCAACACATTGTCTATCACATTCAATGTAAACCCAGTTCCTTCTAGTTCCTTCCATTGAATAAAACCATGAAGAATAATTTGAGAAACAATAATCATTATTGGAAACAAATAATCATGAGAAATTATTTATAATATATATAAATCATTACACCTTCATTTCAATCTAAGACACATATGGTTTAACCTAGTTCATCCATGATCATAATATATATTCAAATCCTTTATTATGGTTCATAAAGAGTTTGTGAATTTCTAAATCATATCCCCGAGAGTGTAAAATTATGTGTGTAGTAAGGCCCATTTTCATGTACTATTTAATGATCGATTCAAGCCCAACATGAATTTTTTAGAGTTATTACCCCATGATATGTCTATACCAGAACAATGTCCACCTATAGTATCCAAATAGGGATTTAATTTCTCAGAAACCACTAACTCTATACTTCACTAAAATTATAGGATAATTTACTATACTTATGATTATATTTAAACTTATATTTATACTCATCCCTAGGGTTATCACTAAGGTTTTATCATCCTAGTTTCTAAAGGTTAACTAAACCTTTCCTTTTATACCAACTATGACAACCCATGACTTTTTACACATATCATTACATTATTCTTAAACATAAATATCCATCAATACAATGTAAGGATATTAACATCCTAGTTACCTTGGAAGACTAGATTCTTAATACAAAAAAGGAAACAAAAACATGAAATCCTTATTTTATTTTCCATAGTGTTCCTTTAAATTCCATTTGAGCTCCTAAAATTTCATCGGATAACCTGGGGAATGCATAAAGAAAGGAGTGAGATAAAAAGAATAGTAAGGGAATAAACATGATAATAAAACATAACAAGAGAGTAAAAGGTATAACATGATATCATAAAGGAGGAGTCTCATGAGAATTCACATGGAATAATAACATAAAGAACATGGTATCGTAAGATCACGATAGAATATAAAATGTGTCTGTAATATATAACATGAAATAACTATGAGTTTTGGTCAACTACCTATATAATATCACATGGTTTAAAAAGTATTATAATAGATTATGTTTACTCCTTAATCCCATATATGGTGCCTCATGAGACTAAATCTTTACCTAATGAATTAGAGTAGCATTTGGGTGCAACCATTATAAGATGTTCATGATCCCTATGTGGCACACATTTTAAATCAATCATATGGAATAACATAAAAATTAACCATGGAAAGAAAATGGGTTTCATAATCTTTATTCATATCATATTCGAACGAAATTTTTTAAAATGGTATTTTAGAAATGATCATAAGGCATGTATTACCCCGTTAAAAGAAGGGATAATAACTACTTATACATATAAGAAACATATATATATAATTTAAAATCAATATATAAAATAAAATGTTGTTTTCATTGATAAAAATGATTTTAAAATTATTAAAAAAAATTCTTGAGTAAAATAAATTTTTCACTTGGAGTAACATTAAATGATTCCACCTTATATGGAAAATGATTTTGAAATATAAACCCATACTACTTTGGTAACTTTTGAGTCATAACATCCCATGAAAGAAGTAAATGAATTTTGAATTAAAATATAATTAAGTAGGAAGGATTCATGATATAGTATGTAAAGGGGAAGTATATTCACTATTTAAAATAAATTAAGTGCATAAAAGAACACGTGTCTTAAAGAATGATGTTGAGACATAACCCTTAAAAAGTTAATATCATTGAGGTGAGAGTTAATCTATGAAGTGATTATGTATAAAAAATTTATATCCTCAAAAATACCAGTGGTAATAAAACATAAAACAATCAAAAGTAATTTTACACTTAATCTTGTCATAATATAATCAATGAAGTAGATGTGTAACCCAATGAATGGAAATTGGGTTAAGAAACCCCTTAACTAATGATTACCTTTACTTTAGAATCCTTTAACCACATGTATATTTGTTTTAAACATGTTTTTAACTTAGACCAGAACAATATTATTATTTATAATATCATATATTATCCTTTTATAAACATCTTATTACCTATTTGTTAATAATATTTCATTATCACTATTGTTTTGGGTTATAATTACTTTATTTTCTTATGTATGCTTCGTCATGAATGTTATAAATATTAAATATAGGATATAGTTCCATAATATATAAAATGATATTAATGTTATAAATATCATTTTTTTATTATATTATTCTTTATAATGATTATATAATTTTTAACATGGAGAATTAATAACATCACTTTGTTGAGACGGTAGCCCGTACGTATGCACGAGAAACATTATAATTTCATTAACAGGCGAAAGAGTAAAGAAGTGAATTGTATATTAATTTTATAGAATCAATAAAATTTAATATATATCACATATATTCATTAAATCTATACTTTATTACTTACCATGTAAATCATATCTGAAAAAAATCACATCACTTCGCTAGGCGGTAGTCCGCTATACACACAAGCGAGGTTATCATATTTTCAACTGAATAGAAACTAAAAAGGTATATATGATATTATAATAAAATAAGTATAATTTTATCATAAATATCATATATAAACAATATATACATCATTATATCTATCTATGATAAGCGGTGATGGAAAATGAATTATGTCAATTCACGAGGCAGTAGTCTACCGTACACACAATCAATGGTTTCATTTCCCATTTGAGGGAGGAGGTGAAGGTTTTAGGTAATGAAATTAACATAAAAAAATATAAATATATGGAATATATTAATTTTATTAAATCATACTATTTTAATAATATTTTAATAAGTATTCGGAATAAATAAAATTAAATGCTTGGTTAAGGATGTTACCTATTCTTTAGACAACTTCTTTTGATTTTCCGCAAAATCCCTCCTAGGTGATATTTGTGACCAAAATAATGTATTTAGGAAGGAGGGGAGTGAATTATAGAAGATATTTTATAAATTATTGGCTGAAACAATGGGTTTTTAAGTGTTTAATGGATAGAAGAGGGGGTGACCTTTTATAAGTTGGGGATATGACACAATTGGAATTTTTGAAAAGAAAGAATTAAACACATGTTTTTATCATGAATAAAGGATCCAAAATTAACCATTTTATTAACTTAGAATATATAATATCAAAATATTACCATAAAATATAAACCATATAGTTTTTGATTCATTTTTAACCTTCATCTTTTTAGTTTAACCCTCAGTAAACCCGTTTTCACTTTAACCATGATAAATAATTTTTACTATTTTCACTATTCATTATGGTAAAAAACTAATATGACATTATTAGATAATATAAATTGTTCTGAATCAAAATATGGAATCCATTTTTCCAAATTAAACTCACAAAATTGGTAGAATATATTTTAAAATTAAACCCCCAAACATGTTGAAAAAATAGTATACCAAAAGAAAACAAATCAAAATTTGAAAAAGTTTTTATATTAAAATTCAATGTGAAATTTATTAAAATGAACCAATTGGGATTAATGAATATATTATTTAAATAATATTACTTTAAAATCAATATTAAAAAAAATAGGTCTTATAAATACTTTAAATGAAAAAACAGTTTTTAATAAAAATCTATATTATTTAACTATTCATCGAGAAATGAAACTTTTCAGAAAAATACAAAAAATTTACCCAAAAATAATCATTATTTTAACACCCCAAGATTTTATAGTATGTATATTTTTAAATTTTATCTCTTATATAGCGTAATTTGCTTACAACACCGAGCTTAAACGAACCATGATATACTATTAGAGTATTTGTTTAAAATGATAGGTATCTTCTAACTGTTAAATTGGTGGTTATGAATAGGATTAAATAATTTATGGAAAAAATATGATTTAATTAATTTTTTAAAAATTAATTATAAATGAAAATCTAAAACAAATGAATACAAAGGGAATGTTTTTATAAAAAACTATTTTTATGCACCAAGGCGTTTTATCTTAATAAATTAATTAATTAGTATTAGTGAATGATATTATTGAAATATATATAATATATATTAAATCAAATATTTTTTCACACATCTAGTATATTTTAGAGGAATAAGATAAAAACAAATCCAATATTACACATAAAAACCTATTTTTTTTATAAAAACACTTTTACCACCTTTTAATGGAGCACCTATTATAAATCTAAATTTTGAGACTTTTATAAATTATATTTGAAAAAAATAAATTTCTTATTTTAAATTATAATATAAAGATTTAATTTTTTTGGTTTTTTGGTATTTTCTAATAAGTTTCATGTTCTGATGAATTGTGAAAAAATAATGCATTTTAATTGATAATAACTTTTTCATCTAAAGGATTTATAAAGTTAAAGTATATTTTTAAATGATTGTAATGTATAAGTAGATTCTTTTATAATTCAGTAAAATTTATTCCATTTTATTAAATTTCACATTAAATTTGGATATAAAAACATTTGAATTCTTTGAACGTTTTCACACTAAAAACCCATTTTCTTGTTCCATCAATGATATTAATTTTAAATTAATTAATACAACTTCAGTATTTTTAATTTTGAAAAATTGATTCAATATTTGGAATTAGTGGGTCCAAATTATGTAAATATTACCATTTTATTTTTTTTCATTATGAACAATTATTTTAGTACTTTTTTATTAACATGGTCAAAGGTAAATCAAGTAATTAAGGGTAAAAATATTATTATAAATATTAGATAATTATCCTAAAACTTGTAATAATTTTATTTAATGATTTATTATAAAACAAATAATCATTGGGTCAATTTTATGGCCTATTGGATCCACTTGGATGACTTTAATCCTTTATTAGTATTTTATTTTAAGGAATGTCCAATATGTTATACTCGTGTTTTTAATAAGTATTTATTTTTTTATATACGGTCATTTAGAAGATATCTTAAACTATAAATATTATTTTAAAATATAATGTTTTTATCTTAATAATGATAAAATATTTTTAATTTTTAGGGAATACAAAATTAAATTAAAGGCTTGTATAATGATGATGCATCAATTGTTTAATTAATAAACATATTAAATAAATGTTATTAAAAATATAAAAATAAATAAAATTTGATATAATTAATGTCATACACGAATTTTATAGATTAAATAGACTTATTATGAATTTATTAAAGGTTTTTTCTAAGTTATAATGTTGTTATGATATTTTTGAAAAGTTATGTAATGAATAGTGTCAAAATTGGCACTAACGATATATTAAAATAAATAATATTTTATTAAATGAGATAAAATTCCTAAAAATATAAATTTATTCAAACTGATTGGGATGAAGTTAAATTTCTTATCCATGACTCATTTATGATTAGTTTTTCATTTTATAGTAACTATATTAACCCTCAAAGAGTAAAAATTCAAGTTGTCATGGTTAGGGTTAAAGGGTTTAATTAAGGGTTATAGACAAACGACAAGGGTAATAATGTGACCTAAACTTTTACAAAAATTATTTTTGGAGATTATTTAGACCCATAATAATCATATATTTTAAATAAATCACTTTTTATCCATTTTTAATTGAAAATTAATTTCAACTAATTTAATATTTCTTGTGTATTCAAAAGTGCCTCGAACCTCAATTATAAAAGGGAACCTCCTCCCCCACTTACTCACACCACTTTGAGCCTTCTATATTGACCAAAACCAGCCCATTTATCCTCAAAAATTCCAAAAATTCATAATATAATACTTAATTTGGGTATAAATCCAACCAAATAAGTCCTTTTGTGAAAATCAGAAGGAGATACCCAAAGAAGAGGTAATATTCATCAACAAACGTTTTTGTTTTATTTGTTATTAAACCACTTAAATTATTTTTATTTCATGTTTATATAATAACATATGTATCCTAAATATAATTATATGTTTTTATATTATGGTTTATACCTATAATCAAACACACATCCGTCAAATAAGATGCACAATCTTCATTCTTGTGTATGGTGGACTACTGCATCATGAACGAATGTCATTCATTCTTCCATTTCCACCTTTAATGGTCGAGAATAATGATGGAATTTATGTTTTAATATGATATATATTTTATTTATGATGAATTTTTGATTATGTAATTATTATATTATACATAACCTCCCACTTTCCGTTTTGCGTAAATACGATAACTTCGTTTGTGGAAATGTTGACCACTGCCTCCTTAAAACGATGTGATTTGTTCACACTTTACATGGAATGTATTAAGGATTGCTTTAATGAAATTATATGATATATATAACATAATAGCTCTACTATAATTATATTAGTTTCTTTATTTATTTCAATATGATAAGAAAATGGAAATAACTTTCATGTGTACATATGACATACCATCTCCATGAATGATGTATTTAATTTTATATTTATATATTTTATAGATTATTATAAATACATAAATACTGAATATATTTGATATTTATTTCATGGTTATAATTATTAATATGATTAAATCATTATATAAGTAATAGGATAAAAAATACATCCAATCAAAATACATGCGAATAACAAAGGAGTTATTACCCAAAATGTAACTTTAATATGTAATTGGTAATAAATGGGTAATATAAATTCATAAGTAAATAATATATGATATTTTAGAAATGAATATGGTTCTATGATAGATTTATTATAAACTTATATTTATTATACAGGATGTTTGAGTGAGTATGAAGAGAGTCAAGACAAAAGGTAATGGATTTTTGTCTCACTTTTATTTCTATGCAACACATGCATTATACAATACTTATTTGTTTTGTGTGGTGTATATAATACCCATGAATTCATTTTATTAATATTATTATGAATATTATAGTATTTTAATATTTATATAATTTTCTTTCTTTCATGAGGCCTATGATTCTATTGATTATAAAGTGGTAAGAATTATTTCACAATATAATTATTATTCAGGATTGTTTAAGTTTAAGTCCCCACTAGGGAAAAATTTTCTTCCATGTCTCGATATTCTAAAAATGTTCTCAAAAATGTTTTCACTATTATCCAAAAAATTTGAAAATTATTTTTACCCATTTTTTACTTTTTATAAAATTATTTGAAAGGAATCTTTTTATCATTTTCCAAATGCGGTACTTTTTGACTTTTTTGACAAAAATATGGAAGGAATGTTTTTTTAACTTATGTGGCATGAGTGGATTTTTACACCATTATGATGCATTAGTGTCTTGATGTTTCCTTTAAAAGTTTACAAGTTTCTTTTCAATAAAAAATGATTTTTTTAAAAATTGAACAACCTTTTAAATAAATGATTTCATGGTAAAAATGGGGTATTTCTCTCAACAATTTTTAATGAATTTATTAGGTTATTTTCATCTATGTCAAAATCCTTTGTTGAATTTTATGATTCATTGAGTTTGATATATTATGATACCATTTTATATATTTTATTAAATTTTTTATGATTATTTTGACTGTTGATGTGCTATTTTGATACCATTAACCATATTACTGAGAATAGTTTGTGGTTATGTTTACTGATTGGGTAAAATAATTTACATTTCATATGTATATGTTTTTTATATTACAACCCATTCATATGAGGAATGAATTTAGCTTATTAAGTGATGGGTAGATCCCACAATATCCCCCTGATGCATCAGTAGGTCCCATGAGAAAAAGAAGATATAGATTTGGCTGAGGCCTTACCCATTTATTTTATGATATGAATTTGGCCGAGGCCTTACCAATTTATTTTAGATATATTGGATGAGGCCTATATGGTATGTTTTTGATGTCCATAATTATTAATTCACTCATTATGATATTATTAATTTATATACCATGTGATTATTCAACCAGAAGAATATCTATGGTTAATTTTCCTAGCTCATATGATTATTTAAATGGCATGTGTTTCAGTTATTTACCATGCCATATTGTTTATACCTTATTTTCTCATAGCTTCCACTATACACTTAACCTTATTGAGAATTTAAGCTCACCCCTTTCATATGATTCAAAATTTCCCCAATATTTGAAGTATTATATTATGATTGATATGTAGTGTTACACAAAGAGGGAATAATAGAAGACCCAATGAAACACTTTTTGTATTTTATGTTTTAAAATGTAATGTGGATTTCATGTATGTATCCAGTTTACCAAGAGTACTAAACTATATAGTCCTTCAGGATTTGATTCGTTATATCAAGTACCAATAAAATAAAGTAACCATCGGCTCCAGACTTCTAGGGTTAAGGCGTTATAGTTGGTATCAAAGGAAGTTTATTAAAAACCTTGGGAACTAAATATAAGAAAACATAGAGTAGAGGGTGAAACCATATGATAGAATTTGGAAATATATCCAAATAATCATAGCTTATGATTTATAAATTATTTATACCCAAATTTTCAATTTAGGTTATATGATTCACTAGTTTTTATATTATATAAATTATTTTTCATAATGTTATGATCTAATATAGTATATATCATTTTTTTATAAATGGAACATAGTGGAAGGAATGGAAACTATATCAACACACATAATACATGAAGGAGTTTCCCTCCTATGAAAGATAATGATGTTAGATATGGAGTTACAACCGGTTCTTTATAACTAATAACTATACTAGGAAAAATGACTTAGGTTATGAGAAATAACCTTACCTGTATAGAGAAGCCTAATCCACAACATAGAGGAATAATGTTAGAACACTTTATAGGAAAATAAACCCCATCATTCATTGGGACTAAAAATACATTTTTAGGTGAGAAATGGATACGTTCCTTACAAAATATTTTTATTGTGTTGGGTAGTAATGAAAAGGAGAAAGTTATCATGGAAGTTTATCGTCTCTCAAGAGATGCATATAAATGGTTGACATTGATTCAAAACATAAAGGATGAGGAAGAAATATAAAACATGGAATATAATTATTTTAAGGAACTTTTCTTTGAAAAATATTTTCCCCATGAACAACGAGAATATATGGAGAGAAAATTATTGAGTCTGAGACAAAAGAAGGAAGAGAATGTTTCTAAGTATGAATATAACTTTACAAGATTAGAAAGACATGCTGCATAATACATATGAAACCAAAGGAGTAATATTTATTATTTCTTTGATGGGTTAAAACCCTTCCTATAAATGGAACTACTCTCCCAAAATTTCTCATCATGTGAGGGTAAAATATCATGTGATATCAAGACATATAAAGAATTATAAAAATCTTATGAGTTCATAGGGAAGAAAGAGAAGAATATAATGGTGGAGAAGGAGTCAGATAAAGGGAATAAGGGAAAGAAATATTTTCCAACATGTGATACATATGGAAGAAAACACCCTGGTTCCTGATTAAAAGGAAAATGAGTTTTCTTTAATTGTAAAGAGAAAGGACATCATGCTAATGATTTTAAGGGAAATAAATAAGCTACAAATGTTCAATTCTAAAATTGTAAAAAGATGGGACATTATGCAAATTATTTTCCTAAGCATCAAAGAAATATACCCCACAAGAAGTAAATGGATCAAGGTTAAGCTTATGATATTACTATATTTTAAGTGGAATAATTAAATTGTTTGATTTTTTAGTTATAAAAATCATAAGATATATAAGGACAATATTTTTTTAGTTCTTATTTAAGTATTTAAAAGAATTTATGTTTTATATAAGGTTTTAATGTGATCAAGGTATTTATATATGTGGTATGTGACAATAAGAGCTATATTATGTGGTTTGGGTATTCTCATTTTAAGTGTATTTTGTAAATTTACAACCTTCCATATAAATATTCGGTATTTCAATTTGGATAGATATATTTTGGACGAGTCTTAAGGTAACAACTTATGGAATGGATTAAGATGAAATTTGGATATTATTTGTTGAAGTTAATATATAATTTATCATATTGGGTAACCTATTATAACCATTTTGGTTTCAGTAAACATTTAAAAGCCTAAGTAAAGATTCATGGATCTTATAAAATGTCTTCAGGCATGAAAAATTCATCTTAAACATTTACAAGTGTAAGGGATGAAGTGAAAATAGACCAAAGCATAACCAAAGGATGAGATTTTTCTTATGACATGTAAACAAATAAATTAAGTGGTTATCTATATATTAAAATAATCCCTTAACTCTAGGAAAAGTATTTTTGGAAAAAAATGTTATCCATTTAATTTCCTCTCTCAAAAATCAATGGTCTTAACCAATAAAAAATTTATGGTTTTGTGATTATTAACTTTCTCATGAACATGTTCTTTATCGCTATCCATCAGAACTTAATAATTAATTTTCTCTTAGATGACCACATTTTACTATATAGAACCCTATTATGTGTTATCTTAGGTGACATTTTTACTTCCCTTTCTTTCTTTTAAAGTTGAAGTTTTATCGACCCTTGTTACGAAGTGGAATTTCAATTAAGGTACTTTGAATAGTCTAACATTAGTTACCGAACCAAAATTAAAAAATTGTAATGAGGAAATTTATTTAAGGGGGGGGGGGGAGAATGTAAGACCCCATGATTTTATTCTATGTATCTTTTTAAATTTAATCTCTTCGATAGCTTATGCTGGATGCAACATTGAGCTTAAATGAATAATGATATACTATTAATATTATTGTTTAAAATGAAAACTATATCATAGATATTAAATTGGAGATTATTAATAGGATTAACTAATTTAAAAAAAGATATGATTGAATTCATTGGTTACGAATTAATAAGAAATTAAAATTGAAACCAAATCAATATAACGGTAATATTTTTTATAAAAAAACTATTTTTATGCTCCAATGGTATTTTATCTTAATAAATTAAATTAATTAATATTAGTGTATGATATTTATGATATATATAATATTAAATAGAATAATTTTTTCATTAATCATATATATTTTATTGGCATAAAATAAGAACAAACCCATTATTACACATAAAAGCCTATATTTTTATAGAATCAGTTTTACCACCTTTTAATGAAACACCTATTTTCAATATGAATTTTGAATTTTTTTAAATTATATTTAAAAGATTAAAATTCTTATTTTAAATCAAAATATAAAAATTTACTTTGGTTGATGTTTTGGTATTTTTCTGATAAGTTTCTTGTTTTGACGAATAGGAAAAAATAATTCATTTTAATTGAAAACAAATTATTCATCAAAATAATTTACAGTGTTAAATAATATTTTTAAATGGTTTAAAATTATAATTAGAATTTTTTTATCATTTAATACAATGAATTTCATTGGAATAAATTTCACATTAAATTTTTATATAAAAAAATTTCAATCTTTTAAATATTTTCACTTTAAAAACTAGTTTTCTCATTCTATCAAGGACATGAATTTTAAATTAATTATAGTAACTTATATGTTTTGAATTTTGAAAAATTGATTCTATATTTGAAATAATAATGTAAAAATTAGGTAAATAAGTCCCTTTTTGTTTTTTTACAATACAAATAATAATTTTAGTAATTCTTTTATTAATACCGTTAAAGGTAAATCGAGTAATTAAGGGTAAAAATAATATTATAAATATTAGTAAATTTACCTAATTTTTTTATAACTTTTTTGGTTGATTTTTTATCTAAAAAAATAATCTTTCATTGTATTTTATATCCTCTTGGATCCACTTGGATAAATTTAAACCTTTATTAGTATTTTATTCTAAGGAAAATTTAATAAGTCATACTAATGTTTTTAATAATTATTAAATTTTTTATATATTTTTATTTAGAAGTTATATTAGACTATAAATAGAAACTAGAAAGATAAAATGTTTAAATTCATCATGATACATTATTTTTAATTTTTAGGTATGAAATAATTAAATTAAAGGCTTTCACAATGATGATACAATAATTGTTTAATTAATGGACATATCAAATAAATATTCTTAAACATATTAAAATAAATATAATTTAATACAATTAATTTTATTAAATAATTTTATAGATTAAATAGACATAATATGGAAGTATTAAATCTTTTTTTGAATTTATCATGTTTTTATGATATTTTTAAAATGTCAAGTAATGAATAATGTTAAAATTTACACTAATGATATTTTAAAATATATAATATTTTATTAAATGAAATAAAATTCATAAAAATATACAATTATTCCAATTTATCAGGATACAATGAAAAGGTTTATCCATGAATCATTTATGATTCTTTTGTCATTTTTTAGTAACTATATTAACCCTTAAAGAGTAAAATTACAAGTTGTCACAGAAAGAGTTGAAGGGTTTAACTAATGGTTAAAGCCAAAAGATAAGGGTAATAATGTGACCTAAATTTGTCTAAAAAGTATTTTTTAAAAGTATTTAGACTCATACTCATATTATATTTGAAAAAATTACTTTTTAAGTATTTGGAATTGAAAATTAATTTAATATTTTTTTGGGTTTCCAAAAGTGATCCCCACCTCAATTATTAAAGGGAACATCCTCCATCACTTACTCACACCACTTTTAGACTTATATATCTACCAAAACCAACCCATTTTTCATCCCAATTTACATAAATTAATCATATAATACTTAAATTTTTCATAAATCCAACCAAAGAGGTTTTTTTTGCAAATCAAAATGAGACACCCAAAGAAGAGGCAATGTTCATCAACAAACATTTTTGTTTAATTTATTTCTTAAACCCCTTAAATTATTTTTATTTAATGTTTATATAATAACCTAATTATACTAAATATAATTATATATTGTTATATTAAGGTTTATACCTACACTCATACACACATCCATCAAATGCAATACACAATCATGTTCTTGTGTACGGAGGACTACCGCCTTATGAACCGATGTCATTTGTTATTCCATTTACACCTTTCATGGTTGGTAATAATGAATTAATTTATATTTTTATATGATATATATGTTATTTATGATGTATTTATGATTCTAAAGTTATTATATAACACATACCCTCATGCTTTCTATTTTTTGTAAAAACGATAACTTCTTTTGTGGATGTGTGGACTACCGCCTCCTCAAAACGATGTGATTCATTCAAAATTTATATGAAATGTATTTAGGATTGGTTTATGGAAATTATATTATATATATTAACTAATAGTTCTATTGGAATTATATTATTTATGTTATTTATTTCAATATGATAAGAAAATGGAAACAACATTCATGCGTATATACGACCTACCATCTCCACGAAATATGTATTTCATTTTATATTTATATATCTTATATATTATTATTATAAATAAATATATAATAAATATATATGATATTTATGTTGTAATTATAATTCTTAAGATTATTAACTCATTATATAAGTAAGAGGATAAATAATAGAACAAATCAAAACACATGCAAAAGACAAAGTGGCTATTACCGAAATGCAACTTTAATAAGGAATTGTTAATAAACGGGTAATATAAAGTCAATATTAAATCATATATGGTTTTATAGAAATGGATATGGTTATTTTTTAGACTTATAATAAAATTATATTTATTATACAAGATTTTTGAGTGAGTACAACGAGATTCAATACATAAGGTAAGGGATTTTTGTCTCACTTTTATTTCTGTGGGACACATGCCTTATACACTACTTATTTATTTTATGGGGTGTATATACTACCCATGAATGTCTTTTATTACTATTATTATGAATATTATTTTATTTTAATATCCATACAATATTCTTTATTTCATGGTGCATATGATTATATTGATTATAAATTGCTAATGATTATTTCACAATATCATTATTATCTAGGATCGTTTAAGTTTAAGTATCCATTGGGGAACATTTTTCTTCCATGTCCATGTTTTATAAAAAACTTTTCAAAAAACTTTTTAATATTACCATATAAAATTTTAAATTCTATTAACTCATGTTTGATTTTTTATAAAATGGTTTGAAATAATTTTTTTCGTTTTCTAAACGAGGTACTTTATGAATTTTTCAACAAAAATAAGGAAGGAATGTTTTTTCAGCATATGAGGTATGAGAATATTTTTCCACAATCATGATGCCTTAGTGTATTGAATATTACTTTATAGTTTTACAAGGTTTTTTTTAAAATAACAATGTTTTCTTTTAAAATTGCATGACCTTTTAAATAAATGATTTCAAGGTAAAAATGTGGTATTTCTGTCAACAATTTTCAATGATTTTTAATGTATTTTAATCTATGTAAACATAATTTATTTAATTTTATGATTTATTGAGGATTATTTGTTATGATATCATTTTAAATATTTTTTTAAATGGTTTATGATTTTTTTGATTGTTGGTGTGCTATTTGGCTACCATTAACCACATTACTTAGAATGGTTTGTGATTATTTTTAGGGATTGGGGAATGTAATTTATATTGCATATGTATATGTTGTTTATGTTTTAAACCATTCATATGAGGAATTTATTGGATTTAGTAAGTGATAGGAAGGGGCCACTATATCCCCTTGATGTATCAGTAGGTCTCATGATACAAATTAGATATAGATTTGGCTGAGTCCTTACTCATTTATTTTAAGATATGGATTTGGCCAAGTCCTTAACCATTTTTTTCAAGATGTATTGGCTGAGGAATCCATGGTATTTTTCATATGTATAACATTATGAGATTATTTATTAATATTCCATGGTATTATTTGACTAGTAGAATATCCATGGTTAAGTTTCCTAGTTCATGCGATTACTTAAATGGAAAATGTTTCAATTATTTAACTTTCCATATTGTTTATGAATTATTTACTAATAGCTTCCACTATACACTTAACCTTACTAAGCATTTGAGAAGACCCCTTTCATATGTTTCAATTTTCCCTGAGGATTCCAAGAAGTATTCTGTAACTAATATGCAGGGTTACACAAAGAGGGAATAATGGAAGACTCAAAAAACTATTTTTTTATTTTATATTTTAAATTATAATGTGGATTCCATGTATATATCTTGTATACAAAGGACAGTAAACTATTAAATCCTTTAGGATTTGATACCATGTATTAAGCAAGAATTTAATAAAATAACCACCGACTCCGGGCTTCTAGGGTTAGATAATTACATTTATATTCTAATATGAAAAGCTATGGTCATTTTGTAAAATTAATTTTCTAAAAGTTATAAAATTAATTTTAAATTATGTGTACAAAGCATTAGTAAACACCAATTAGAAAAAATAAATCTTTTCAGAAAAAATTTATTTTTTATTCTAAACGATTATTATTTTTTTAAAGTCAACATATAATCATTGATTTTATTTTATATATGTGTAAAAAATATAATTTTCATAATTTAGTTAGTTCTATTCATACCCTCAAACTTAACATTTAGATTACAGTGGCCATGCTTAACTAATAATATTTTAATAAAGTATCATGTTTTGTTTAAGCCCAATTTTGTGTACATCACAAGCTATCAAAGAGATTGAAAATATTTAAAAATAAATATATCATAAAGTATTGGGGTGTTATATTCTCTTCTAATATTCGTGTTTCATGTCATACATGCTATCAAATATGATGTTCCTATTTTAAAATGTCTAGGTGTTATAGTAAAATTATTCTTCTCATGGCCCTTATTTCCACATGAAAAACAAACTGTATCTTTTTTCCTTTCTTTACCTCTAGATATTATTATTCTTGGAAGGACATTCTGATAGATCCTTAGACTTGGAATGAGTCTTTGAAACCTTTTTTTTGTTATTCCTCTTCTTATTTACTATAGAGAGAGAATTTTTGTGACATCCCATGTCTTTATAAACATGAA
This sequence comes from Viscum album, assembly GCA_963277665.1. Classification (NCBI taxonomy): domain Eukaryota; kingdom Viridiplantae; phylum Streptophyta; class Magnoliopsida; order Santalales; family Viscaceae; genus Viscum; species Viscum album. The sequence continues at coordinate 1,382,561,022 of OY728127.1, forward strand.
AAATATGTGTAAGAAGTTATCAAAGTGTCTTATTACTATTTCTCGTATTATAATTCACAATAAAACTGGAGAAGATTTTGGGTAGTGGGGAAATAATGAGATCTATGCACAGATCATTGGGGATTTTAAAACCTAAGATATTCAGGAAATCAATATAGTCAATCATCTTAACAATATGTCTCCTAGCTGGAACCAACTCTCCAAGATTGCATGTGAATAGTAAATTGGAGATCTCACATCTCTATGATATTTCCTTATCTTGATAGATATCCTTTAGGAGAGAAATAATTCTATATGAATCCATATCCTCATATTAATTTAAAATATCATTGGACATGGAGGATAACATGAAACATTGAACATCTATAGTTTCATCCACGTGCTTCAAATAAAGAGAAACTTCTTCCTTATTATCCTTTTTAAAATAAAATTAGGAAGTGGGGTTTCAAGCATATAAAATTTCTATTCATGGAATAGTATAACATGAAATTGACTATACCATTCTTATAAATTTTCATTGGTAAGAAGGTTATCCTTCTCTAGTACAAATCGCAGTGATATTGTCAAAGTCATTTTATTTTTTATTTCTACAAATTAAGAGTAGATAATCAATAACTATTTGATTATAAAAATTTAAATTAAATTAAATTCTATTAATCTACTACTATTTTTCAAAACCTAATATCCCTCACTATTAGTTTCCTCAACCATCACCTCTTAGTTACACCATGAACTACTTAGGTGGTCAACCCTTTATGTGAACTAAGTTAAGTCAACCCAAAAATTCAAGTTAAAAGTTCCACTATAATTGATATCACCCCAACTTGGGTTATTCAATCACAATAAACTATGAGGTCGTTTTTAGCTAGAGTAGTGTAAGGATATATCAAATGAATATTTTATTTGAGGTATTTTTTATCTTTATGTGTAAAAACCATTTTTTTCACATTACTTGTAAATATTAAGTGGGTTTTACTTAAGGCTTTAAGCATGTAAAATAAATTTTTTTACGTATGATCTTGTTATGTTTTATTCCTTCTTTCATTATTGTTAATTAATTTATTAGGTGATCATGTACCATACTTAAACAAAAAAAATTAACCATGGAACTTATATAAAATAAAACATAAGTGGCATGATCATGATATTTTTGCAGTGGTTAATTTATCTTGAGGATGAACAACTAACCCTCAAACCTAGGAGACAACACCTTGAATCATATCTTGGTTCATGTTGTAATATTTCTATTTGTTTCCTTTGAATTTACATGATTGGTTTCACCTTGGATCCTTGACTTAGACCACCTCCTCTCACTTGGGAGATCCATCTTTACATAATATTTTACTCACACATAGGTGAGGGGATCCAATGGATTAGATAAAGGGGGTTTACATAATAGAAACTATGGGAACACAATACCTTACATAATAAGGATGGGGGATGAAATGAAGGCCATAAATAATAAATTAACCATAATAAATTAAAATAAACCTTTCACATACAAGGTATATTCTAATCTCATGATCATCCACACATCAATAAATGAGCATAAAATTTCAATCTAGTTATCAAATACTTTGATTTTTTATTTAATTAAGATATTGCACCATGAATTAATCCAATTAATTCAATTTATCTTTATTCTATTCAACCATCCTTAACTCACTATAATATATAATTTAAAACAAAATTAACTTCATTCAAAATTAATGTATTTCAAAAATGTACTTAGAGGTAGCCTCATTTGTTCGTTGAAAATTTAAAAACAAAAATTAATTTAATATATAATTATTAATCCTATGAAATGTAGTGTATTATAGAATGAATGAAACACTAAAAACATAATAAACAGGTTTAATTATATATTTAATTATTCTTTCATGAAAATTTGAGAACACTACCTACAATAGACTATACAATGTGTAGTGTTTTATATGGCTTGTACTTTTTTTCTGACCCTGTCTACAAAACATGCCTTGGGTCTAGGCGTGTTCCCTACCATAGAGAGGTTAAAGTTATATGGTTTTTTCCAATATACATAGCATTTGAACTCTTTTTTTACAACATGTCAGTCCCCATGTCATGTATCCAATACATGGAATTATTAGGACACCCTGTTTACTTAGATGTGATATAATAGGGACTGCACATCATCTATAGTGGATACATGGCATGTAGATCTTCATTACATGTGATAGGCTATCCCGATCTACACATTGATCTACTTTTTTCAGATCATAGATCCAATTCTTTTAGATTAGTCTTAATAGATAAAGATAAAAATGGGAAAACAAAATTATATGGTGTGTATAGTGAAAGTACACACTGCATATTCTAGTTTTTTCTAGATCGAAACTATTTCACTTTCATATTTTTTCCTTCATATGATTATTCATATTTAATAACTAACTAATTTCTGATTATAATATCAAGAATTAAAAAATGGAAGATATGATGATGTTAGATATTAAACCAATCACTTTAAGTAAAATAAATTGTTAACCCATGAAATAAATAAATGAATAATAAATAATTATAAATTAAACATCTGACCCTCTCTGATACCACTTGTGAGTTATAGGAATAGTAGAAATGTCCTTTATTGGTATGAACAACCTTGATTTTAGTCATAACATATGTGTAATAATTGCTTCACTTGTTCAAAACATCATTCCAATGAAAACAATAGATTTATTCACTAGATTAAAATACCAGAAGCAGAATAAGAGTATCTCACATGCAGTTTATAATTAATTTATCATAGATATAGAATTTCCTCAACATATAATTTTGATTTCATTGATGATATGATTGAAAATATATTTTCATACCATCATTATATTAAAAGTTAAAAGTAAAAAATCCCTCTAGAGGTGATCCAAAAATGAAACAAAATCTCTAAACATCGTTGTAGAATTTCTATGTGTTAGCATGACCAATCCTGACCGCTTTCATTGTTCATGGTTGACCACAACTGAATTCTTCTTGAGGAAGGAATAACACTTAATGTTCTCTCATTATCCTAAGAGGAGAGGAGGATAAAACTCTAGATCTCTTGATCAATCTATATATGTATTGAGAGAGTCTCACTATATCCATTTTTCATACAGATTTTAGTTTAGAAAGTGATATAATTATATATTTTTTATGGAAGGTTTAGGATTAGAAAATTGCATAATAAATATTTTCCATCTTTGTAATTCTTTAATGACCCCATGTTCAATAATAATAATAATTTTATTAATCACTTGACATGCTAAACACATAAAAAATATAAATATAATTTATACCATTTCCAATTAGACTATTAAACTTGGTATAATTTCCCTCATCCATATTTACTGATTCTTGAATAATGACTATTAAATTAATAAATATCACTGCTCACCTTATACCTTTGTCCCCCGTAGATGGATGGGGTTGTGCGGGGGGTTGGGTTTTGGGCTAGGAATAATGGGATCAAGTCCCTAGGTGTGTTTCTTTCTTGCATGAGTTGTATGGAAACAACGTTTTAATTAATAAATATCACCACATTATTCATTGATAAATATATTATATATTATATTCACCAAACTTGAAAATAAATATTTATTATTATTTTTATTTAAATATATTACTCTTTAGAATAAGTTAATATTAAATTATGGTGATCATCCCAACCTAAATAAATATTATATATTCTATATTTTTAAATTAAATACTATAATTTAATTGAGATTGTGGATATTCATAGTGTGTGACCCTCTAGTCTACTTTCTCAGTGAAATTAGGCATAGCAACCTAAATTACGTGGTTAGACTATAAGGAAATGACAAAGAACCCATAGAGAAAGAAGTTATTGTCTCTATGAAATCAAACCTCTTACAAATTCTTATCATGTAATATAATCCTTCTATCATGATATATCTAGTCAAAAAGGTTTCATGATGGTACCATCAACCTCTATGATCGATGTCTCTTTATTTTTAAATATGATCTCACCCACCACACACCATGGCCACAGATTTATGTAGGTAGTTCCAATCCTAGTAAAGGGCCTGAGATATCAACTTCCATTTTGGGAAAAAAGGGATAAATTATTTATCACATTATCCATTAATTCAATATCACTCGTGATGCACCTAATGTATCCTACCCATTTGTGAGAATATGTCATCACAGTTTTAATCAATATATCAATGTGCATGAGTAATGATATCCATTAATGATAATATTAATGTTTAAGGATAAATACACATGTTTACATATATTAGCATCCAATGTGTAGAAACCCCAACCCTAGTAGCCCAAATCCAGTGTCTAATTTATTATGTTTTCATAAGATATAAGGAATCGTATCCTAAAGGAATGAATAGTTTAGTAGTCTTAGTAAAATAGATACATATTTGAATCACATATAAATTTGAAAACATAAAATAAAACAAATTATTTTCTTGAGAATGACACTATTCCCCTTAGAATATCCCTACATATCAATTATAAAATACTTCCTAGTATCCTTGGTAAAATATAACATAATAAATGTGTGATATCAGATACTTACTAAGGGTAAGATTACATCAAAAGTTATGAATAAATAAGGAATAATAAATATCACAAGTTAAATAACTGAAACAAATTACATTTAATCAATATATAGAGCATAATATAGAAGGAGTAAATGATGATCAAATAATTACATATAAATAATCACATGAGCAAGAAACAAAACCATGGATATTCTAACTAATTCAATAATCACATGGAATATCAAATAATAAATTCATAATGATGAAATTCATAATTATGCACATCTAAAACATATTTCCAAGGTCTTGTGATAAGAAATATAATACTGTCGAGGCTTAATGCCAAAACATCTAATAATATCAAGGAATAATGCCAATATATCTATATAAATGGGTAAGGCCTCATCCAAAACCACATGTATTTTTTATCATGAGACTACTGATACATCAGGGGGATATTCATAATGGGACCCATCCATAATGTTCAAATTATAATGCATTAGTCATATAAAAGGGGTGAAACATAATCAGCATAAAAATTCATATCATAAACTAACATAAAAAATGTTAATACTTACCTTAATTAAATAAACATAATCATAAACCATCCAGGGTAATATACTGAATGGTATCAAAATAGCACACCAACAATCAAACCGATCATAATCCATCCATAGAAAAAATAAATAACAAATTGATTAAACATATCCATAGTGTATCATAATTACATTAAAAGGGTTAATTTCATTGATGAATAGAAATACCATAAAAATATATTTAAAAATATTCTTGCTGAAAATATCCTTTTCATTTTAAAAATACAAATACATTTTGAAAATAAATTTATTTGAAAATAACTTTTAAAAACTAAGTATTTTTTTAATATTAGGAAAAAAATTTATTTAAAAATATACTTGTAAACTTGTAAATTTATCTTTAAAGAAATGAAAGTCATGATGGTGGGTAATTCTGTATATGTTGTATAAATTAAAACAGAATGTTCCTTCTACACTATAAAAAGGTTATAAAAGTTCATTGATTGGAAAATGATAAGAAAATTCCTTTTAAAACATTTTATAAAAAGTAAAAATGGGTAAAAATATATTTAATAAACCATTTTGAAAAGGTTAAATACATTTTTTGATTTTTTATAACATTAGTTTTGATAAAAATAGATTTCCGACCAAAGAGGGAAATAAAACCGAATTTTCTCAAAAATATATTCACAATCATTTTGAGTACTAATGAGTGTAAAAAAAGTAATATTAATTATAAAAGTTCATGAATAACCATATGATAATAAAATATATTTATTTTAAGAAATAAATATCAAATAATTCTCCCAATGGAATATTAAACAAAAAGAACCATGGATAATGATAATATTATGAAATAAACACTTAATACTTTGGTAACTTTTGTATAATAATACCCATTAAATAAATAACATCAAGTGAGAAAATTAAATAACATGATTAAAAATGAATTCATGATATAAAATATATGTCACTGACCAACCCGATTTGACTCCAAACTGGTCACCTGAGTCGATCCGTGGCAAGGCCCGAAGGGCGTTCACAATACACACAGGTGGAAACTAGTGTCGGGCATCATTAGACTAACCAAGGGAACACTTTATACTAAAAATAAATAAATAAAATAAATAGAGGAAGGATAAATAGATCAACCCAAATGTATATACATAATCAAACTGAACATCTATTATACATAAGCTGAAAAATAAAACTGAACAACAAAAACCAAACTATGCTCGATGACCACAAATTCTCTATGTGACCCCAAGGGTCACTCTCTAATACCAAACCAACCATCTCCCATGATGATTGAAACTAATATGAAACCTATATCAAAATCTAAAAACAAGAAATAACTATAGGTGTGAGTTTTGAAACTTAGTAGGCATGCTCGGGAAAATCTATTCCCAATACACTTTGTTTAAAATAAAAGAAACATCAAATTCTGGATTGGAATAAAATATATAAATATAAGAATATCTACTTTTCACTTTAAAACCAAACAAAATCCATTTCCCTTTTTCATTACACAACCTGGTTCTTTTCCAAGAAATAAACATTTACATTTTCAAGGGGAGGGTGATTATTTTATTTTAAAATAGGAATCTGAGAGTATAAAACATTTCCACTTCAAAATATCATTCCATAAACCTTTGAAAACCAAACTGTAACTTTCCAGAAAAAATAGCACACATGAGTGCATCATAATAATCTCATACTAAGGGAAATAAAAAATAATCACACGTAAGTAATCAACAAAAAATGCATCACAATCATCAATGAAAGAAACTAAGTGCCAATAGACATGGGATAAATCCTAGGAGCTCCTGAATAATCAAGAACATACTATATTGAATCATCTAGGATAACATGCCTCACTCAATGAAATCAAAAACACCCTTACACTCTTGGCCACAACCTACCTGGTTCAGACCGAGGGGCATTATCCCATAGAAATGAAACTCAATATATCTCTGTGCTATGGTCTATTAGCTAGTGGATTACCAAACTTGTGTAGTAATCATTCTAAAAAAAATCAACAGCTATGATAGGTTCTCCAATTCAAAATTATTGAAGAGAGGTGAGCCAACCGATCTAAACCAAGAATCCAATCATATAAATATATACCATATATAATATTCCACATAATAGGATTCCCCAAGAATCACCCAAAGGATTAATTTCTTACCCTGAACTATATATCTCAAAGGAGTCCAAACTAAGGGTCTCCCATTTTTCTCAAAGTAAATTGGTCACAAGGATTACAAAGTGAGGACATCCCACCCATTCAATATAACTAAGGAAAGAATATTATCAAAGGAGGTTTTCCATTATAAACATTTTCACCATTTTTATAAAAGGTCAAAATGGGCCTCAAACACACTTCACATAACCATCAATTTTAGATGAAACAAAACCACATTTCTAAAAATGTGAAAACACATTGCCTTCCATTTCCCAATAATTTTTAAAACAATTCATTTAAATCACTCAAACCACATTTTCAAGACAAACCCATTTTCATCAAAATTCCAAAGGGCCACAATCCACCATCACATGTCAAACCATTTTCAAAATCCAAATACACACATATTTTAAATTCACAACCACTTGGAAAACCCATTCAAGTAACCCAAACCATATTTTAAAATGCTGAAAATATATTTATAAATAAAAAAATTATTTTGATGTCAAAAATTAATCACAAAGTCCAACTAAGAATTTTATCAAACACTTGGTGTGCACAATATAACAAAAAATGGTATTTATCACAAAATAAGGTACAAGTCACCACTTTTCACACCAAAAAATTATTCAAAAGATCACAAAACACTGTTTAATTCATAAAAAAGGTGTGAAATGAAAGAAACAAATGAATATTAAATTATAAAGGAAAGTTAAAAGGGAAACCTACCTCAATCTCACAACACTTCAACAACACACACATGAAAACACACCATGGAGATTCTAAGAGACAAGATTTACCATAGGGAACCCTAAAAACAAAAAAAACCCAACATAAATCCATGGAAACACAAACCCTATATCCACAAGACCATGGGAGAAGAAGATCTCAAGCGAAAATTGAAGAATAAAGAATAATAAAATGAAATGAGGAGAATAACATGAATATCTAACCCCAAATCTTGAATAAATTCTTAAATATACACCAAGGGAGGATGAAGAAGACTTGATGAACCAAGGAGATGAAACCCTAGGGCCATAAAATCTAGGTGGGGGTGGTGGTGTTGGTGTAGAAATCGGTGTATTTGAGGTAAAAATCCCATAATGTTCATTTAAGAATTTTATTATTGTTATGTTTTGGGCAGCTCAGATGATTTGGCCACACGGTTTTGTAAACCGTGTACCAACCATGAGAGATTGTTTTTCCATGAGATAGTGGATCCCTACACAGTTAACACATGGTTTTTCTAACCATGGATAGGTCATGTGACCTCAACCAAAAGCACACCCAGGTTCACATGATTACCTGGAAGAAGATGCATGGTTTTCTCAAACCGTGCACTGACCGTGCACTAAGAGAAAAACACCCTGAAACTAAAAATTTAAAACTGTTACACCTAGTGCTTGATCCATAACCCCAATTCCAAGAGATAAACTAGATTAGTGGTCAAAAATAAAAATCTCGGTGTGAAAATTCTGCCCACCATTAAAACTTCCCACCCTCATAAAGCCAAAACATCTTCGAGCTGATTGATCAAAGACTAAGAATTATACAACCACACGATCCAACCTTTTAAACCATGAATATTTCAACCACTACCAAATAAATATTATTCCTCATTAATAAAACAAAAAATCAAATCAAAACAACTTTCCAAGTAATAATGGGAAATTTGAGCCCCAACCATTTCATCCATGCTTCAAGAAAACCATTGGGAACACTCCAAATAATCTCAACATCCACTCAAGATGAAAAGAACTCAAAAATAAAGAAAATATAAAACATTACACTTCCTAACAAACTGAATCCAAAACCAAACCAAATTATCAACATGGGAGTCTGAAACCGACTCCCCACCATTAGAAAATATCTAGCACCAATTTGATTCAAGAGAAATCTCAACAAGACCCACGGTGGGTCTCCCCACCTTTAAGAACCAACTAGATTAAAAAAACTCCACTAGTGAACATGGAAAACCCAAGAAAAAAAATTCCATATGGACCAACCACCCCCACCGTAAGGGGTCCCTAATGAAAGAAACTCAAGATAGATGGTACCCAAACCACAATAAGGAATAACTTGAACAAGATCATTTAGACTGCACACTCCCCAACATGGGAGACAATAACTGATCCAAAATTCCTAAGCCCTCAGTGGTTTCATGATAATTTCAAAAGACTTAATCTGAGACTTATGGTTAGAGACCTAATGTTTTAAGCATATGCTTGACCTCAACCATGATCTAATGATCCTTAGCTGAAAATCCTTCATTTGGTACCACAAGTCGCCACACATCACCCCAGTCCAAACCATAAGATCATGAAACATTATGAAAATCACTTGTTTAAATATGGAATACATGGAACACACCTCCTCTTAGAAAAAAAATATTCATAATTTTCAAAATAAAGAACATTATTTCATTAAAATAATAGTTCTTGAGAGAAGGACAACATCCCCCTTTTACAATTTAAAGGGGACACAACACCCAAAACACCACCAGGAACAACCTCCACAACTGAAATAAACACTACAATAGAAAAGGACTTTAAAACTATCCTAAAAAGAACTCTAATACTATGAACTGGCTCCATGTCGGTTCCTCATAACACCCAAACAAAACTATTGCATGTGGCCTAAGCACCCACAATCATGATAGGTCTTTGGTACTCTTGGACATGATGACTTCTTTTGATTTGTATTTCCACACTGATGACACACCATCATCCCACACTATGAAGAGGTTGAAAAAAGATCCTAAGGCCTTTTGATTCCATGACCAACACCAAAAACTTCAATCCCTTTCCCCACTTCCTTATATGAATTAACTTAAATACTTATAGGAAATAAAGGAGGGAATACTACCTCAATAACTCCAACCATCATAGCTTAAACACAAATAGCTTGCCTCACCCCATTGTTAAAATAAGTTAGACTGAACTTTAACACCTTCAACTGCATATTAGGATGAAGCCCATACTCAAAATGGCGAGCTTTCAAGAAATCATCCACAACATACTCTAGGAGGTAAGGAAAAAGATATATGAAACTACGAAAGTACTCCAACATCGATCCATCACCCTACTACAAATAGAACATCTCTATTCCCTTTCTCACCTTCACCATCTTATAGAAATACAAATAGATAAATGAAGCCTTGAAGAACTCCTAGGTGATATCTTCCTAAGGCTTCTTTCGAGAGACTAACTTACACTACTTCCAGGTCGGTCCTTCAAGCATAAAGGTAAAAAACATCATCTTCAATAACTCAAGAAACTCAAGGAAACAAAAGTTTCTTTCAATCTTACACCTCAATTCTTCCACTTAGAGAGGATCTACATGACCATAAAAGATAAGGGGATTGAAATTCCAAAACTCAATGAGTAAATCCTTAGGTTGATCCACTGAAGGTTCTGCTAATGAGAAACCACCCATTGCTGCACCATGATTATCCATTGAGTCTATATGGGGGAATACACTAGGTAACAATAAATCCAATAGATAAATCAAAACTATCTTGAGAACCAAACCTCACATCGAGAAAAATCCACCACAAAGGGAAACCAGATCAAGGATTCCCAATTTATTTTAAAATCCCTCTAAACACCGCTTCAAAACCAAATCACCAACAATATTTTCAAACTCAAAAAAAAAACATGAAAAAAAATTCCAAATTGTGAGAGAACACACCACACAAAATTTGTTTTCAAAACACTACAATTTTCCTTTTAAAAACATTTTTGAAAGAAAACAGACTTGGTGGATTTTTACACTCACTAATAGTATTCCATGGATCCTCACACATGCACATTCTTATGCCACCCTGAGTACTCATCGAATCTTGATGATCCAGACACTCATACAACCTCATTAGCATCCACCAACCTTCCACAAAAAACTATGCATGTGAATACCCATAGAAATACCAAAGGTCAAAACAAAAAAATTCTCATTTTCCAGAAAAAAACTCCACCCAATCTTTTGACACTTCTAATTCACTTTACCTTTCAAAATTCATAAATTTTTTCAAAAGACCACAAAAAAATATTCAAAAACCATTTTTAGCCTTCACAAATCAATCCATTTTTCTTTATTCAAAATATAAATTCATACCATTCAAAACATTTTTTTCAGATCAACAAATTTCATTCCATCAAAATTATTTTACAAAAACTTACTTTCTAATACTTATTCAAAATAAAATTGAAAACTCATTTTACATTTTCTAGAAAACAAACCATTTCCACTTCAAAATTAATTTTTGATAATTCTTATGTGAGAGTTTCCAAAAAAAATTTCAGCATCAAATAAGACCCAAAACTACTCACAAGAGGGAACTAGTGTCAATGCATGACTTGAACATATGTTTGGAGACCAAATGCCAAAAATGCCCCCATAATAGAGAGTCTTCTAAGACTATTTCCTCAGTTCCACATGGATTTATTGGACCTGTGATATCACTGAGATGTTTATGCAAACTCCCAATTTGTATCGTAAGCACAAAACAACCCAAAATATCCAATGAAACCAAATAAAACCTCACTTCCCATGGTAACTCAAGATTCGGTCCAAAACGTGTTGGCTCGACACTCCCCCAGACTTGAACCCTGAGCTCCAATAGTCCTAATACATCTACCATGACATACAAAAAACAAAGGGAACTCTGAAAGCTTGGTACTATAAAGAACCAGCCTACTATGATACCATTTTTTCATGAACGAACCTGATTCGACCCCAAATTGCTAACCCGAGTCGATCCGTGACAAGGCCTGATAGGCATTCCCAATTCCCATGGGATGGAAACTAGTGCCAGAAATCATTAGAGTAACCAAGGGAATGATTTATATTAATAATAATTAAATAAATTGAATAGAATAATGATAAACAGAGAATCCTAAATGTATATTCATAATCAAACTGAACATATTTTATACATAACATGAAAATAAAACATCTGAACAACAAAAACCAAAATAATCCCAATGACCACAATGTCTCCATATGACCCCAAGGTTCACTCTCCGATACCAAACTAGCTATTTCCCATAGTGATCAAAAATAATCTAAGACCTACAAAAAAAGCTAAAAATAAAAATGAACTATAGTCGTGAGTATTAAAACTCAGTAGGAATTCCTAAAAAAATATATTCCCAATACGATTATTTTTAAAATAAAATAAATATCAACTTTAGATTTGAAATAAAATATATTAAGATGAGAATTTACACATTTCACTATAAAACCAAAAACAATCCATTTCTATTTTTCATTCCAAAACCAGGTTCTTTTCTAAGAAAATAGATTTGAAATTTTCAAGGGGATAGTGATTATTTTATTTTAAAATAGGAACATGAGAGTATAATACATTTACACTTTAAAAAATCTTTCCATAAACCATTAAAAACCAACCCATCACTTTCCAAAAAAAATTCCAAAAATGAGATCATCATACTAATGTAATACTAAGGGCAATGGAAAATATGAACATAGGAGTAATCAACAAACAATGCATCACAATCATCATTTCAAGAAAATAAGTTCCCATATACATAGGGGAAATATGAGGAGATCATGAATAATATAGAACATACTAATACATGTTGAATCATCCAGAAAAGCATGCCTCACTCGATGATGTAAAAACACCCATACATGCTTAGCCACACCCTACCTAGTGAAAACTTAGGGGCACTATCCCATAACAATAAAACTAAATATATCCCTATGCTATGGGCCATTAGCTAGTACATAACCTAGCCAGTTCAGTAATCATTCTCATTAAATTCAATAGCTATTCCAGGTTCTCCATTTCAGAAGTATCAAAGAGGGGTGATCTAACCTATTACAACTGAGCATCCAATCACATACACGTATATCATATATAATATTCCACACAACAAGCATCACTCTAAATCAATCCAAGGATCAATCTCTTACCTTTAACAATAGATCTCAAAGGATTCCAAACCAAGGATCTCTCATTTTTTTCAAAGTAAATAGGTCACGAGGATTTCACATTGAGGAAATACCACCCATTAAATATAACTAAGTTAATAATATTATACATGGATTGTTTTCATGATAAATATTTTCACCATTTTCATAAAAGTGACAAACGATCCTCTAGAACACTACACGTAACCATCACTTTTAGATGAAACAAAAAAACATTCAAAAAAGGTGAAAATACACCACTTTACATTTCAAAATTATTTTTAAAACAATTGATTTAAATAACTCACACCACATTTACATGCCAAATCCATTTTCATAAAAATTTCAAATGGGCTACAATCCACCATCACATGTCAAACTATTTTCAAAATCCAAATACACACTTATTTTAAACTCAAAAACACTTTGAAAACCCATTAAAGAAACAAAAAACATCTTTTCAAATTCCAAAAAATATATTTACAAAACCAAACCATGATTTAGATATCAAAAATTACTCACAAAGGCCAACCAGTCATTTTATCAAACACTTGGTGTGCGTAATATAACAAAAGAATTACATTTATCACAAAACAAGGTATAAGTCACCTCTTTGCACACCAAAAAATTATTCCAAAGATCATAAAACACTATTTAACTCAAAATTAATGTGCTAAAAGTAAGAAACTAATGAATCTTAAATTATAAAGTCAAGTTCAAAATTAAAACTACCTCAATCTCATGATGCTTCAACAACGCACACCCAAAAACACACTACAGAGGTTCCAAGAGCCAAGATGTACCAAGAGGGAACCTAAATAAAAAAAATCCCCAACATAAATCAAGTTAAACAAAAACTCTAGATCTACAAGACCATGGGAGAAATATATCTCAATAGAAAATGGAGGAAGAAGGAAAAAAGAGGAAATGAGGAGAATACCTTAAAGATTTAGACCCAAATCTTAAATAAATCATTAGATATACCCCTAGGGAGGAAGATGGAGGCTTTAAGAATAAATTAGAGGCACCCCTAGGGACGTATGAACCATGTTGGGGGGGAGGGGTAATAAATGGGTGGATTTGGGTTAAAATACCATAATGGTAGTTTAATAATTTCATAATTTTTAAGTTTTGGGTAGCTCGCACAATTTGGATGCATGGTTTTGTAAGTATTGTTCCAACCACATGGGATGGTTCTACCATGAGATAGTGACTCCATGCTTGCTTACCACACAATTTTTCTAACTGTTCATAGGTCATGCAGCCTCAACCAAAAGCTCACCAAGGATCTCATGGTTACCTAGAGCAAGCCGCATGGTTTTCCCAAACCATGTGCTGACCATGCACCAAGAGAAGAATATCCTGAAACTAAAAATTTAAAACATTAACAATTGGTTCGTGCCCCATAACACCAAGTATAAGAGATAAATTAGATAATAGGTCAAAAATTAAAATCTAGTTTTGAAAATACATAAGTGGAAATATATAAAAAAAAAGAAATAAGTGGTGAGTATAGTGTATGTCTCATGGAAGTAAAAGTGAGACAGAAAACCCTTAACACATGCTTTATTTTGGTTTAAAGTGATTTAACCTCATGTATAGTGATTATAAACATGTTATTAAATTATTATAGAACCATATTAATATTTATAATATCACATATGATCCTTTTATAACATCTTATCACCCTCCTGTTAATAATCTTTCTTTATTTTCATTATTTTGGGGGTTAATTGTCCTGTTTTATCATGTATGTCTCATCATGAAAGATCCAGTTCATTCATATATTATATAGTTTTATCATCTAAAAAGTAATAATTATGACATAATTATCATATTTTTAAAACCAATCATGATATATGGTTATGAAAAATGTAGTACGTTATGATCATGAAGATGGTTGGCCATACATACGCATGAGTGACATTTCCATTTTTCCAGGATCACTATGGGAAGAAGGTAAGTAATATTTTATATTTAGAGAATAATAATAATATCATGTATACCATATTTTTTTTAAAATAATATTATATATATCATCCATGTGGTGTATTAATGAAAAGAGACTCACAACGCTTCATGGAGGTGGTAGTCAACACGTACACGAACGATGTTATCATCTTTAAGTGAGTGAAAAGTTAAGAAAGAATGTTATCTTTTAATAATGATAAATATGTCATGAATATAATAATTATTTCATCTACATCACATATATTGATTAAATTTAACCTTATTATATTCCATTTAAAGCATTAGTGAAAGACGACTTACATCGCTTTGTGTGGTGATAGCTCCCTGTACACAAGAGCGATGTTATCATATCCCATACAGAATGGAAATTAAATACATATATATATATATATATATGATATAATGGATCACTAGGTATAAATATGTAATAAATTTAATATATATAATTTTTATCCATCATCACACCCAAATATAAAATTTGGTAAGGGAATAACGAATGAAATCAGTTCATGAGGCGGTAGTCCGACGTACACATGAAAAATGATTTTTTAACCCAATTTGATGGAAGTGGGGGTGGTTATTGGTCTTGAAATTAAAATAAAAACAAATAAGTATATTTAATATAATGATTTTATTATATAATAATGATTTAATAATAATTTAAGGAGGTGGAGAAAGAAATCAAATTAAGACGCTCGTTGAAAAACATCACCTCTTCTTTGGGTATCCTCTGTAGGTTTGAAAAAAATACTTCCTAGGTTGGAATTATGAACACAGTATAGATTATATTATTATAGAAT
The DNA here is from genome assembly GCA_963277665.1 of Viscum album. Classification (NCBI taxonomy): domain Eukaryota; kingdom Viridiplantae; phylum Streptophyta; class Magnoliopsida; order Santalales; family Viscaceae; genus Viscum; species Viscum album. Next base: position 1,382,576,956 of record OY728127.1, read on the forward strand.
AGAATTAGGGAATTTATTTAGGTATCTATTTTCCAATAAAAATATGTTTGAATGTGTGAAGAATATATGAGAGGGGGTGTCATTTTATAAGTGAGGTGAGTGGAACACTTGTATTTTTTTTTGAAAAGATTCAATCATACCCACACTTTTGTCATGAAAAAGCTTCAAAAATGTTAAAATATAGAACCTAAAATATATAAGGTAAAAATATTGAAATATAATGGGTTTTGGTAAAGTTTTTTGGTCACTTTATCCCTTAACATATTAGTTTAACCACCTAGTAAATTCATTTTTACCTTAACTGTTATAATTAATTTTTACTATTTTTACTATTCATTTGGGTCAAAAAATAATTTGGACTTATTATAAATTATTATTATTCCAAATATTGAATCAATCTTTATAAATTCAATTAATATAAATGGAAAAAACTAATTTAAAATTATTCCTGCAGACGTGATGAGAAAGTGGGTTTTTAAAGAGAAAATGTTTTAAACTTTAAAGTGTTTTTATATCAACATTCAATATGAAAATGATTAAAATGAAATAAATTATATTAAATTATATTAAATTGAAGTAATTTTACTTTAAAAACCATTTAAATTATAATTTAACTTTATAAATAATTTAAACAAAAAGACAGTTTTCAATTAAAATTCAGTATTTTTTACTATTAATCAAAAAATGGAACTTTTCAGAAAAATAAGAAAAAATTAACCCTATGATAATTTAGGTATTAAAATTCCAAAATTACAGTTTATTTTATTAAATAAATTTTATAAAATTAGTAAAAATTAATATTAAATTATGACTGAAAAGCCTGATTAAATCTTCTTTTAGAAAAATATAGTTTTTCAGAAAACATTTATTTTTCTTTCAAAATAATCTTATTTTAAATATAACTAATAAATAAAAACTGAAAAAGTTTAAACTATATATTTTCTTAATTTATTTAATTCTATTCATACCCACCATTCTAATTACTAGGTGATAATAATTACATCAAATAATAATATTCTAATAATATTTCATATTTGTTTTAAAATTGGCGTTACGTGTAAAGTAAGATAAACTCAGTGTCATGTGTATTGAAAGATAATTTCAGTTTTGTGTGTAATTGAATATATTTAATGAAATGATCTTATTTTATTATTTCATGGTGTTATATTCTTCCCACTTTAAATAAATTTTATCCTTAAAATTAAAACTTGATCTCGGTAATTAAGGGTTTGATATTTGAAAATTATTTTTTTGAAAACCCACATAGTAAAAAGAATTAATAAAATATCATCTTAATAAGAGAGGGAAAGGAAGTGAAAAAGGTCATTGGAATTAGACATAACTTGGTTTTTTATGTAGGATAGCATTTGTGGAAAGTTAATATATGGACATGGAAGAAAAAAATAAATAATTATAGGGAGTGATTGAGGTCACTGATCACAAGAAAGTGAATGGTTAATGGAATGTTAAAGTAATAAAAACCATAAATATATGATGATTTAAAAGGCCATATGTTTCATCAGATATGAATGTAGTAGGATAAAGTTTTTGTTTGAAGATCATTTTTCTAAAGATAATGAATTATTTTACTTCCTAAGAATATTATTAAATATAATTGATACTTTTCTATTTCATATTCAAAATTTCATCCTTTGGTTTTGATTCGATAAATTTGTAATTCATCACTTTCTACATGAAATGTATATCCAAAAATGTTTTTTATTCCCAAAGCACTAAAATTCACTTTTAATAGATTGTAAGATCCATAAATGAGTGATAATTTTTTCCATATATCTCAAACTATTTTCCAAAACTAGTATGGTTAACACAAGTTATCCAATATAAAACATTAATCTCTAAAAACTCTACCAAAGTTCAACTTAAACCATTTTATTAATGGATAATCCTTATAACCCTTTCAAAAGATTAATATACAAAACTTTAAAAATAAGGTCACTAAATTTTCAAAATGAACTTATCATTAATAAATTCCATAGTAGTTAGTACTATCAATTTTACATCATCTATAACAATCATCTATTTATCCCACCATCATTATCTCAAAATTATGAACATATAAAGGGTTATATTTCCCGCAATCATGTTTTTTCCAATAAGTTAAACTTTCCACTGAATTATTTTTATTTTTCATTTGAACCGTTCAATATATTCTCTAAAATAATTTAATAAACTATAATGTAGTACAATAATTATACATTTTATAATTATTATAACCAGAATATCATCGATAAAATAATCAAATAACATAATTCATGAATAAAAAATCTAGTGTATCAATCATTCTCCTTCATCTATGGTAATATCATAAGCTTTACCATGATATCTTTTCTTCTTTTGAGGTATATTCCTTTGAAACTTAGGGAATTAATTTTCATAGTTCCCCATATCTTATAGTTGAGGAATTAGACATTGGAAAATTATTTCCTTCCATTGTAAGCCTGAGAATAATGGTCATTTTCTTCACAATTGTAGAAAAATACCTTTACTTTTAAGCATGTACCGAGGTGTTTCCTTCCATAAGTATCACATGTTGGATAATAATCCTTTCCCTTATTCACTTTATCCTTATTTTTTACCATAATATTATCCACTTTATTCACTTTGAATCCATAATACTTAGGGAAATCCTTCTCTATCTTGATATCACATGATACTATGTTCTCGTATAATGTGAATGTTTGGGAGACTAGTGACATTTAAAGGACTGGATTAATACAATCAAATAAATGTTCAATATTTCTATTTGTATTACTTATATAGTCTACAACATACCTTTATAACCTTGTAAAGTTAGTTTCATACATATAAACACTTTCCTCTTCTTTATGTCTTATACTTAAGAACTATCTTTCCATATCTTCTCATTTATCACATTGAAAATATTTTCCCTAGAATATTACCTTGAAATAATTAAACTCCATGGTTTATATTTTCTATCTATCCTTAGTGTTTTTAATCAATTAACACCATTGATCCGGATCTCATAAGAGATGATAAACTGCCCTGAAAACTTTCTCCCTTTCACTACTTCCTAGAGTGAAAATAATCTTATTTAAGGAACATATCCATTATTCAACTAGGAATGTATTTTTAGTCCCATTTAATGGTGGGGGGTTATAACTCATGAAGTGTTCTAGAATTGTTACACCCCATGGTGGTTCAGTAGTATTATCCATATGGGAAAGGTTATTGCTCATAACCCGAGCCAACTGTATTAATATGGTTAAAATTTAATCTGTTATTGCTATAACTATAGATCCAGTTTCATTATCTTTCTGATGAGGGAAATACCTACATAGAGTATTCTCATTGATAAAATTCCCATTTCTTTAATTAGGATCCACTTATAAACAATTTCATACACTATATTATATCACAACATTATGAAACATAATGTGAAATCCCAAAACCAATGAAACATATAGCATAAATTTGAAAAATCTATTTATAATTAATCTCATAATTATAAGAATGGTTTATTTGGGTATATATTTATTTTTAAATCCTTCATAATGTTTTATAAAGAAAATGTGAAGTATCCTAAGAATATCCCTCGAGAGTGTCAAGCTAGGTGTTTAATAAGGCCTATTTTTATGCACTAGGTTATGATTGGGACAAGCCCAATGCTCCCTTTTCAGAGTTATTACCTCTAGGAACCTCTATTATAGAAAAAAACCCACTTATAGTAACCATATAGATATGTATTTCTAGAAAAAACCTTATAATATACACATTACCAAAACTTTAGGATGTTCTTCTATACTTATCCTCAAAATATTTTATAGGGTTATATTCCCTAATTTATTTTTTCATAAATATGGTCCCCAAGGTTTATACTGAACATCCTCTGATACCAACTATAGAGACCCAAACCCCAGTATCCCGAAACCAGTGTTTTTTTATTACATTGGCATAAGATTCAAGTAATTGCATTCATAAGGACCAAATGGTTTATTATTCCTGGAAAACAAAATAAATACTTGAATTACATTTAAATTTGAAAACATAAAATTCATAAAATTATTTTCTTGAGAACACTATTATTACCCTGAGAATATCCTTTTATATCAATCATAAAATACTTCCTGGTATCTTGGATAAAATAAAACATAATAAAGGGGTGATCTCAAATGCTCATTAAGGGTAAGCGTACAACATAATCTTTGAATAAATAAGTTATAATCAATATTTAATGGTAAATAACCAAAAAATTACATTTTATCAATATTTATAGAATAATATGATAGGAGTAAATTATGATCAAATAATTCCATATAAATAGTCACATGATCATGAAACTTAACCCTAGATATTCTAAATAATCGAATAATAACATGGAATATAAATAACTAAATAGTTAATGATGGAATGCATAATGATAAAAAACTAAAACATACCATCGAGGAATTGTTCCAAGATATCTAATACCATTGAGGTATCATTCCAAGATATCTAATACATTCCAGGACTCATGCCAAGAAATATATATAAATGGTTAAGGCCTCAACAAAAATGATATCTATTTTTTCTCAAGAGACCACTGATTCATCGAGTGGCTATCTATACTGGCCCCCATACATCACTTACCAAGTCCAATGCATTACTCATATGAAAGGGGGGGGGGCATAATAAACATAAAAATTAATATTAAAACTGACATATGAAATGTTAATACTTACCCCAATCAAATAAATATAATAATAATCCATCTTGGGTAATATGGGGAATGATATAAAAATGGTACATCCACAATAAAACTGAGCATAAACCATATATAGAAAGAATAATGATGATATCATTAAAAAATATCCCCATTGGATCATAATTATACTAAAAGTGTTTCTATCATTGAGGACTAGAAATATATAAAAATACATTTAAAAAAACTCTTGAGGAAAATATCCTTCTCATTTTTACGTCCATATAATATTTTTAAAACACATTTATTTGAAAATAATTTTAAAACTAAGGATTTTAAGAATATTAGAAAGAAATTCTCCTTAAAAAATATACTTATAAAATTTCAAATTAAGCTTCAAATAAATTATGGTCATGATGGTGGGTAATTCCATATATGTCGTATAAGTTAAAAATGAACATTCCTTTTGCATTGTAAAAAGGTTAGAAATGATCCTTGTTTGAAAAAAAAAGAAGATTCATTTCATTTTTTTTTTCAAAATTTAAAATGGTTAAAACTTTATTTAATAAATCATTTTTAAAAGTTTAAAAACATTTTTTTAAATCATTTTTATAAAACATGGGTTTGATGAAAATGAATTTCTAACTGAAGAGGGAAATAAAGTTTAATTTTCTTAAAAAACATTCTCTCAATATTTTTTAGTTCCAAAGAGTGATAAAATGGTACTGTTACTTGAAAAAGTTTATTAATAACCACAGTAGAAGAAATAATATTAATTTTAATATAGAAATATCAAATAATTTCCCCAATGTATACTTAAACAAAAACAAACCTGAATAATGATGAGATTGTGAAATAAACCCTCACTACATTCGAAACTTTTGTATCATAATACCCATGAAATAAATAACAACAAATGATACATTAAATACCATGATGAAAAAATAATTCATTATATAACATACTCTATAGGAAGTATATAAACCACCCAAAAGATATAAGTCGTGAATATAATATATGTATCATGAAAGTAAAAGTGAAACCATAAACCCTTTCCTTAGGCTTTCTTTTGGTTCAAAATGACTTAAAATTATATATAGAGGTTTTAAATATGTTATTAACTTATAAAAGAAGAATATTAATATTAATAATATCATATATTATTCTTTTATAATGTTTTATCACCCTTTCATTAATAATATTTCTTTATTTTTATTGTTTCGGGTATTAATTACATTGTTTTCTCATGAGTTTTCATCATGAATGATATAGTTCTTGCATATATTATATAGTTATATAATATCCAAAATAATAATCTTTAAATAATTATCTTATTTTTAAATCAACTGTACTTTGAAAACCAATAATGAAAGATGGTTACAAAAAATCAAGTACATTACGATCATGGAGATAGTAGACCGTATGTACGCATGAGTAACGCTTCTAATTTTCAATGATCATTATAGAAAGGAGGTAAGTAATATTTTATATTTTAATAATGATCATAATATATTTTAAAATATATTATTTTATTAAATATACTTATATATATCATCCATGTGGTTCATGTTTAAAAGAGAGCCACATCCCTTCGTGTAGGCGGTAGTCAACACATACATGAACGATGTTATCATCTTTAAGTGAGTGAAAAGGTAAGAAAAAATATTATATTTTTAAAATTATAAATATGTCATTAATATAATAATTATTTAATTTATATCACATATATTTATTAACATTAAAAATATTACATTCCATGTAAAGCTGTAGTGAAAGACATATTAAATCGCTTCATGAGACGGTAGTCCGTAGTACACACAAGTGACATTATCGTATCCCCTATAGAATGGAATTTAAATAAATAAATATATATATGGTATAATGAATAATTATGTATAATAATGTTAAAAATATAATATATACTTTATATTCATATTCTTATATAACTGTGAAATGTGGTAATGGAAGAAAAAATGACATCGGTTTGCGAGGCGGCAGTCCACCATACACACGAATGATTAATTTCTAACCCATTTGATGGAAGTGATTTTGGTCATAGGTAATGCACTTACAATAAAAAATATTTTTATATGTAATATAATTAGGTTATTATATAATCATGGTTTAATAAAAATTGAATGAGGTGGATAAATAAATAAAGTAACGATGCTCATTAAAGAACATTACCTATTCTTTGGGTATCCTTCTTAGATTTGAACCAAATCAGTACTAGGTTTAATTTATTCCTAAAATAAGGCATATATGATGAGTTTTGGTAATTTTTAATTTTATTTGGTCTGTTATTGTCTAAACCAAAGATGTTTTAAATTGTGAATAAGAGAGGAGAGGGGGTATCCTTTTATAAGTGAGGTGAGTGACACACTTGTAATTGTCTGAAAATATTGAATCATACCAACATTTTTATCATGAAAAAAGATTAAAATGGGAAATTATATAACCTAGAAGATATATGGTGAAAATAGGTCTATCCAATGGGTTTTTTGAAATTTGGTAATTCATTTTAACCCTTATATTCTTAGTTTAACCCCTAGTAAATCCATTTTTACCTTAACCACGATAATTAATTTTTACTGTTTTTACCATTCATTTTTTCCAAAATTAATTTCAAATTAATATATATTATAAATTATGATGATTAAAAATATTTAATCCATTTTTACAAATTAAATTCCTAGAATTTGTAAAATTTAATTTAAAATTAACCCCACAGACGTGACAAAACAGTTCATTTTTAAAGAGAAAATGCTCAAAAGTTTACAATGTTTTTATATAAAAATTAAATATAAAAAAGAATAAAATGACCTAAATTTAATTAAATGATTTTAAATTGAAATAATTTTACTTTAAACTAATTTAAAATATAATTTAACTCTATAAATAATTTAAATGAAAATACCATTTCAATTAAAATCCTGTATTTTTCATTATTCATCAAAAAATGAAACTTTTTAGAAAAATCCCAAAAATTAAACCATAGATAATTTTTTTTATTATTTAAAAAATGATTTTTTTCAAATAATTTTTCTAAAAGTTGTAAAAATTAATGTTAAATTATGCGCGTAGAGCGCGATTAAACCGACTTTTAAAAAAATACAGTTTTTTGGAATACATATATTTTTATTTTAAATGATTATTATTTTATTTCTAACAAATAAATAAAAAAAGAATGTGCGTAAAATTTATATTTTTATAATTTAGTTAATCATATTCATACATACTAGTTTAATAGCTTGGTGATAACTATCACAATAAATAATAATATTTTAATAATATGTCACATTCCGTTTAAACTAGGTTTTACATGTAACATAAGATGAACTCAATGTTGAATGTAATGAAAGATAATACAATTGTTTAATGTAATTAAATATATTTAATACAATTTTATGATTTTATAATTTTGGGGTGTTTCACAATGGCACATGGAAATGTGGATTTTCTATTCAAAGGGTCTATTATGATAACCTTCTATATTAGAGATTACCAAAGGTGAAGACCATGAGAATGAGTCTCAATATATTAGAAGCATTATACCTATGATATTCTATATTGTTTATGTCCCATCATACAATATTATTTAGCTATATAACATATATTGAATAATGATTTTATGGAACCTCAAGGTTCTCATTATAGAGGGGAACTGTTATGACTTTTCAATGTGACATATATTCTTAGGAAATTATAACATAAAAATTCCATGAATAGAGAAAAAATAATATAATAATAAAAATCCATTAATAATGAAAAAATATAATAAAATAATGAAAAATTTGGTTTTGGGGAACCAACTCTAATTATTTCTATGTTTAATAACATGAATAATAAATCATAATAGAACTTTTAACCATGCTTTGAAAATGAGACAAATTTATTTATTTGTAAAACTTTTAAATTGTTAACAATTATCATTAAGCATTCTTGTAATTTTAAAAAATCAAGAGATAAAAAGAAACCAAAATTTCAACCTAGATATAAATTTCTAACATTATCCTGAAACATGTAAATGAGATTATACAACAAAGTTTCTTTCATTAAAAAAAGGGAAGAGCAAGTTATTCATGTCAAGATTTTAAGATTTTAAATTAATAATGAATAATAATTATGGTAATTTTTTTAGGAATTTTAGAATTTAAATATCCAAAACCAAGTTTTATAATAACTCCATAACAAATTATTATGATACATCATGAATTAAAAATAGTGAATGTCATATCAAATTTCCTGGGAACTAGAAATATCCTAAAAATGGTTTCATAATAGTCATTTCAACATGGAAATATATATTCTACACATGGTAACATGATTCATAATGGTTTTTAAAATTTAGAAACTATTCATAAAAATATATAAAGCATGGTTAAGTATCAATTTCAATCATTAGTATGAAATTTTTTCATTCTATTCATTTAAATAATGGAAAAAATTCAATTCATAAAGAATCATGTTATAACTAGAAAGGGAATAAAAAATCGAAGTCTCAAAAAGGTTTCAAACAAAATGTTCATGCCAACTAATCACCATTTTATTCTTTCCTTTTAAGTTATACGACTAATTAATAAAAAAATAGTTTATTAGCTACTACTTCACAAGCACAACCAGAGGAACACATATGAAATTTCAATATTTATATAATTAAATTCATTTACTTTTAAATTCTCAAAACCACACAGATCAATAAAACTCAAGAAAGTATGATGCATGTACCACTCCTAGGTCTCTACCCTACAAGAAGCATCGCTTTATCTAGTATATTATGATATATTAAGTCTAACATTCCAAGGGTTTACAAATAAATTTAATATAGAATGTAATGAATGAAACAACGAGTCTGTGAAACAACACACTATTATTATAACCTAGCCATTAAAAAAAATATTGTTGCCTCTGTGTTTTAAATTTCAAAAAATGGACATACATGATTGTGATTAATAGGATATCTATAGTCTGATAGGATCAACTTTTATTTTTTATAAATAGTAACTTTTCCCATATGAATAGTAATTTTCCCTTATGAATAGTATCCTTACCCTTGTAAGTATAAACAAAATGTAGGCACTTTATAAATGAGAGTGGATATTTTAAAAATTAATAATTAAATGTTGGTATTTTTGCGAGTAATAAATATTTAATGATAATTTTAAATTAATAAATTTATTTAAAATAAAAATTCATTTTCATATAATGTATTCCTAAATAAATATTTTGTTTTCCTATGATTTTGGGATAATTTTATGAGACCTCAGTTAATTTTTGAAAGTATTATAAAATTAGTTTTAAATTTAAAATATGTATTTTTGACGTAAATAATTATTTTATTTAAAAATTAAATTTCACATATTTATAAAATTATTCTGATAAAATGAAGATTTTTTTTATTTTAAACATTGAAAAAATTTTAGGGTGAATTTTTTGGATTTTTCTGAAATACTTGAACTTTTTGTGAATAGTTAAATATAGAAATTTACAATATAAATAAATTAGAAGCTAAATAAAATATTCCTTGAGTCATAGCTGATGTAAGAACACTTTATTTGAACTTACATGAACTTATTAATGTTTTGGGTCACAAGAATTTACACTATTGGTTGTATTGGGAAAAATAATAAAATAATGAATAAGATATTCAAAAATCCCCCCTCTCATCCACTTTATAAACCACCCTCACTCCCTATTCTCCTCACTACTACAAGACTTGAATATTCTTATAGTTATACCCAAATACTATTACCTAGTATCTCCCCATGTTCAGTATCTCTTGTTCTTTCCAAAATACAAAAACCCCTTTCCCATAAGGGGGTTCTCAAGGAAGATATTTCAAGATGTAAACCCTCGTCCTTTTTCTTTTAATTTAATTTTCAATTAATTGTTTTATTATATTATCCTCACATAATAATTAAAAATTACCATTATAAATCTAGTACCATATATATATATTGTAATGATATCATGTTAATTTAATACCCTTTCTCAAACTACTATCTCTCTATCTTTTGTTTTAAAAATGAAATCACCGTATGGGAGGTGCTGATTTACAACATTCATGGATGACGAACCTTCATTCTTCAATTTATCCTTTAATAATGGTCATGAATTTTTTTATGGATTAAAAAGACTATGATATATGTATTATAACCTATTAAATGTTCTGGAACTAGTATATATTCATAATAGTAATTCATACGACAAAACTAGTTTGTAACAATCAAAATATCACCAAAATAATCTAAATGATTATCACTAATGTTCTATCTAATAACTCATTCTCATACCAAATAAACAAATGAATTATATCACCATTTAATCTTATGTATTTTAATTATTATCATAGAAATTTAATTTTGGATAACTATTCCAATTCCACTTGAACTTCCATACTCATATACAAGTATATCGATCGTGAAAACCAAGGAAATAGACGCTTCTGAGCTATAAATTTGTATCTTATAACTCATACCAAAGACTATAAATGAACTTAATAAAATTATAATAAATCATATACATATAGAGGAGGTTATTAATTAATTAATTAATGTATTTAATTTTATTATCCAGGAATTTAAGGTCAAGTGTAGAACTAGTTCAGACATAAGGTAAGAGTTTTCTACTAAAACCTCCATTTTATTTCAGGTTAATCTTTGTCTCTCTTAGTCCCAATTAAACTATTAATTATTTTTATTTAATCATAATAAATTATTTTTTAGTGTTATATATGTGTACCAATCATAAAACTTCTTTATTTTATGGAGAGTTTAATGTTTTATAAAGATTTTTCACAATTCTTTCTGAAAAACAAAGCCTGATTCAAGGGAGCTTCTCAAATTCATACCTATTTTCAAGTGAACTCTATAATATGTTTTAAGGCATAATTATTTTTATAAAACTACTATTTTAATCTTGGAAAAACTAATATAGATAATTTCTGGTTTTATATAAATACTTTTTCCAAAAGAAATATTCTTTTCAAAGTAAAAGTGCATTTCTCTCAAAAATTCATCAATGATTTTAATAGATTATTTTTGTCTATTTAAACACCTCTATTGAATTTTATATTTTATTAAGGTTAATATATTCTGTTTTTCATATAAAATATTGTATTAAGTGGTTCATTATGAGTTTTACTTTGTATGTGCTATCTTGATATCATTCACCATACTACTCGGAATGGTTAGTGTTTATGTGTACAAATTGGGGAAAGTTATTTCATATGTTCATGTTGATTATTTTTAGAACTTTTCATATGTGAAATTAATTAGACTTATAATGTGATGGGTGGGTCCTGATATATCCCCTTGATGCATCAGTAGGTCTCATGAGACAAAACATAATTGGGTTTTTGCTGAGGCCTTACCCAAGTATTTTCAAACGTCTTGGCCGAGGCCTTGACAATATGTTTCAAATGTCAAAAATTATGTATTCCATTATTATGGAATTAGTAATTGGTAAAACATATTATTATTTGAATATTAAAATATAAATTATTATGTTTCATTATCCTATGATTATTTATATGGACTTATTTAATCAGCTTTGATTCCTTCTATATCATGCTCACATATATTTTTAAAGGCCTATGTTTTTAGTTGTTTTCCATTACTAGTCTTTATTTTTATTATAATTTCTACTATATTACTTACCCTTACTAAGAATATGATCTCACCCATTTTCTAATGTTTCATTTTCCCCAGGCTGTGAAGATGAATATTATGAATGACTTATAGGTATAACCTATGAGTCACATATGTTTCCAATGGAATTGCTATTATATATTTAATTTCAAGGTGTAATGTTGAACTTATATTTGTGTCTTTTTTTCTAAAACTAATAAATTCAGTAAGTATATATACCTAATGGAGTCATATATGTAGTTTTATATTCCTATAGTACATCTTATATCTTCTTACTCCAGTCTTTGTAGTTGGGTTGTACTATCTTTTCCAGGATCTTTTTATTACCTCTCTGTTGGATACCTCTACTAGTAAATTTTTCTTCTAGTGGTTGGAAGTGATGGTTTTATGATATAATCCATATTTCATCATGAGTTCCTACATGTTATTATTGAATAAATGGGTTCCTTGGTCACTAATTATAGATCTAGGTATTATAAACCTATAACATACAAATTATTTTAGGATTTCAATTAATGTTTTTGAATCATCAGACTGAGTGACTTTGGACTCAATACCTTTAGAAATATAGTATACTACTAAAAAATATTGGAATTTCCAAAATATGTGGGACATGTTCCCAGGAATTCAATCCCCCATGCTTTAAATATTTCACAAAAAAAATATTTTTCTAGAATTTATTGTCTTTTGGAAATTACACAAGAGAAATGGCATGTTGGGATTTTTTTACAAATATTGTAATATTTTTTAAAGATAGTGAGACAAAACTATCCAATTTTAAAAAAATTTCTAATGATTATTTAAGGTCCAAAATGGCCTCCACATGAAAGTGTATGACAAAAAGAAATCATAGAATGTATTTATTCCATGGGAATGCATCTTATAATGATTTGATCATCGAACATTCTCCATAAATAAGGGTATTCCCAAATATAGTTATTTGATTCAAATTTTAATTTAGTTTTTTGATTATTAGAGAAGAAATAAGAAACATGTATTATGACGAGAAGATTCACGAAGTCAGTATACTAGGGCATGTGGGAAAGGTTTTATAATTGTACATTGGAGAAGGAATCATATAGAATAGTATTTGGAAATAAAACTACCTTGACAGTGTGATCCATCCTACTCTAGTGATCAGCCACTATATTTTCATGGCCCTTATTATCCTTAATCTCGAGGTAATAATCTTATAGAAACAACATTCATATTAACATCCTGGGGTTTTCATCAACATTCTTGATGAAATATTTTAAGATTTCATGATCAAAATAGACAATTACTTTACTTCCTAAGATATAAAAAATAATTTTTATAATGATACAATAAAATAAAAATATCATTCTCTATTTTTGTGTAGTTATTCTGGGGAGTGTCCAGGGTTTTTCAAAAGTAGGATATCACTCATTGAATCTTATAAATCTTTTGGGACAACATAGTTCATATAACTCTATTAGAAAATTCAGAAAAAATATCAAAGGGGTTACAACATTTTAGTGGGTATATTTAGGGGTTAATGGTTAAACATTATTTTAATTTGAAAAAGGATTTCCTTCATAAATCATCAAATACAAAACTAGTTTCTTTCTTGGGTAATTGATTTAGGTGAAAATAAATTTTTCCAAAGCCCATACTAAATATTCTATAAAATCCAATAAGTAAAAATGATCTAATGTGTCTGAAAGTGGTGGGATTGGGTAGTTTCAAATGACATCAACTTTGGATTTATCAACTTAAATTACTTCTTTAGAAATAAAACGGCCTAGTAAATTTCCTTTTTGGACCATAAAATGGATTTTTTTAAATTAAAAACTAGTTGTTTCTCAATACATCTATGTAATTTGTTTTATAAAATCTCTATTTTTTTGAAATTTAGTATAATATTTAGTTAATTACTCAATAATTACCTCTAAAAAACTCTCAATCAGGTTTGATAAGTTTCTTACCATGTAGCATTGAAATGTATCTTGGGAATTGGAGAGACCAAAAGGCATTATTTGGTAGAAAAATGTACCAAAGGGACATGTGAAGGTGGTATTGTATTGGTTATAAGGAGTGGTGTGAACTTGAAATTATCTATAAAACCATGAAGGAAACAATAATGTCCTTTCCCTGAGATTATTTCCAAAATTTGGTCTAAAATTTGTATAGGAAAACAACCTTTAAAGTATATATTATCTAATATCTTGTAGTTAATACAAACTATCCCACTCTTCTAGATTATGTTAGGTACCAATTAAATATTTTCATTCTTCCCAATTGAGTAAAAATTTGTCTTTGGAAACATTTGAATGGGCCTAACACATTTTTATTTTGAGATGGAATAAATTATTTTGGATTTTAAGATTCCCTATACTTTATTTTTTCTACCTACATGAGGGTTGGGTGGAGCCCTCCCTATGGTTATCTTACTATCATGGATCCTTAATCCAACAAAATTTTGTGCATGTAGGTGGTAGGGATTATTCCTATAATATATCCCAATGTCTATCCCATTACCTTAAAATTGTTTTCAATATATTCCATAGTTAATTTTCAGAGTCAAGTTCAATGTTGTTGGAAATTAGGACAAGCAGTTTCTTATCATTTTTTAATATAGCATATTTTAAATTCGAGGGTAGAAAATTTAGTTCTAATTCATGGGTGGGGGGGGGGGGGAGGTTTAAGAGATATTTTCATTTCACTATTATCCATATTATAAAACTTCACATATAAGGAATAATTATTAATATTATATTTTAGTAACTCATCAAAATAATTTTCATCAATATCTTAAAATTGATCCATAGTTGAAATGTTCTCCAAATTTAGTTCACTTTTATAAACTATTTTTTTCTACTTGGTTGGGTGTTTCCAGATGTTCTCTTAGTCAAATTATATCATAAAATATCTCAATTTCCTTCCTATATTATTTTTTATTTTCAAAATGTTTTATGTTGAAAATGGAATATTCCTCATGTGGATGTTTTATTGAATTTTTTTTTGGAATCCACTGTATCCTCACTAAATTTCATGGAAAGAGTGAATTAATTGGTATTTATAATAGTTTTATTAGTTTTTAAGAATGTTATTCCTAGAAAAATGGGATAATGATATTTAATTTTACCTTCCTCTATTTTGAGAATGTAGAAGTCAACAGAGAGTGGGTAAGCTTTTACACTTACCAGGACATCCTCAAGGACACCTACCAGATAGGAAGTGTCTCTCTTGGAATTTTGTACTACCACATGGGTGGGTTTAAGTTCAACTATATGCAAATAAGAATAAATGGAATAAGTCATTACATTAACTGAAGCACCTAAGTCACACTTCACATTGAAAAAATTGAGCTCACCAACTGTGAAGGGAATTTAAAAAGTACCTAGATCATGGAATATTTGGGGTATTTGAGGGATTGAAAGAGAAGAACCATTATTACATAGTCATACCTATTATTTTCCTTTTAATATTGTTCTACCTGTTCACATTTCATTATTAAGTTTTTAAACCTTGGAATCTAGAAAATGGCTTCCACTAGGGGGATATTGATTTACAATTTTTTGAAAACATCCAAAATCTCTTTTTGTAGTGATTCCTGCATGGTTATTATTGGTTATTACATTCATATAGGTAAGGTAGGTTGGGTTTTCTATAGATCTTACATGGGTTTTATTTTCTCCTTTTATGGTGGTTTCCTTTCCTTATCTTAAGGTTATTTCTCAAAGGTAGATTCTAGCTATTTTTTGCTTCCGGTTTCAATGTATATGGTAAATTATTTAAATACTTCTAATTCTTTCTCACTCCTAAATATAATGGAATAAAAATTTCCCTTAGGGTTTGTAATTTTCTAAGAAGGAATCTTACCCAATCCTCAGTTTTCCATATTATTTAGGGTGGTTATGAGATGACCAGACTATCCTTTTAATTATTTTAATTCTAACCCATGTGTAGTGAGGGTGGTGTGTTGATTATTTTGAGATTATATTACCTATATTAAAATGTATTTTATGGATGGTTACTATGGTTTTCTTTGCCGGAATCATGTAGATGGTTGGAAATTCTATCTCTAGAATAGTGGGGGTTAAAACAGATGGTGAGAAGCCTATTGAAATGGTGGTCTTTGAGTGTAATAGCTCTCAACATCGAAATGGTTAGTGGGAAATTCCTTAAATACTTAGTTTCCACATGGTTGGTTCTATAATTTTATTTGGAACATGGAATCACAACTTTTATTTCCTTTAACTCAAGGTAATGTATCATTAAAATGATCCTTATAATAAAACAGTTGGAAGGACCTTGGGGGTGTGGTGGTTGATGATTCCTATACTTTGATCACAATTAATTGTATCACAAGGGAAGTTAATTTTTTTATTTTATTTTCTAAAAAGGGTTATTTGAAGATTTTTACCTCATGTACTCTTCTCTTTGTAGTTTTGGTACCGAACTATTGTGAATTTTGTGAGATCCATTCAATGAGTTCTCTTACTTTAGCTGGTGGATTATCAAGAAATTCTCCTCTTGAAGGAGCATCAAGTAGGTTATGGTCATTATTCATCAATTCTTGGAAGTGAAACATGAATAAGTGATGTTATTTATATGGATGATGTGGGAAGGATGTGGTTAGTTTCTCTAACCTCTTCCTAAATTCATAGATAGTTTCTCTAATTTCATGTTTGATTCTATAAATTTCCTTTATAAGTTGATCACTCCTTAATGAAGGAAATAATTTATGGAGAAAAATATTATATATCTCCTCACATTATTTTAATTCTTTAGGATTTATATTATAAATAAACTCCTTGGATGCTTCTTTGGGTAATGATAGAGAATCCTTCTAGTTGATTTTATCCTCAGTGATTTCTATAGTTCTAAATGCATTGAAAAATTCTTTAAATTATATTAAGTTCTAATTAGGTTCCTCAACAGATAGCCCATGAAACTTAAGAAGTATCCCAATCATCCCATTTTTGAGTTCATAGTATTTTTGATCATTTAATTGTAATTATTGGTTGTTAATATTGAATTTGGGTGCATACATTTATCGCAGAATCCTATTAATAGGATCTAAATTACAATCTATCTCTTAACTTTGTATTGTATCTTCTGAGGACGATAAAGATATGGAGGGTGAATTAGACAATGGATTAGTAAAAAATATCCTTCTTATTGATCCATGTTTCTTAAAGTTCTAAGTCTTTATGGAATCTCGTCTTCTTATTACATAACTTTTCATTACATTTTACAAACAGAGGATCATTAAAGTCTTGTGTCTTGGAAATCAGGGAAAAAATACATGAAAACATAAACAATTATTCTAATACACTTTTAAGGATTAAAAATAGTTTAATACTAAGAAAAATTATTATATATCATAACCAAGAGACATACATCAATGGAAAGGGTGAGTTGAAGGCCCAATCAGGAAAGTAAGTGAAACAGTTTACATGTGAACTTGAGCGATATCAATAAGAACATGAGGAATATCATAGAGAAATGATAAAGAGGAATATAATAGAAACAATAACATGAATAATAAATTGAAAATGTGTCTACAACATTTAATTTAGACATTCATGAATATATCACCAAGGTTTATCCCCATGGTGTAATAAAAGTTACCAAGGTTATTCACCAAGGTGTCATAAAACTTTTCATCTCTAAAGATTAAATTCTTTACCAAATGCATTGGAGCGCTATCAAGGTAAACCCTTAATATGTCTTTATCTTCCTTTTATCCACATATATAATAATCATACATTTCATAAATAACCCAAAGAGAATAAAAGAAATGGCTTTCATATCAAAATCATGACGTTTTAAAAAGTGCTTAAAAAAAGATCATTATGTCATTTATAACCCATGGAAAGGGAATATGGGTTTTATGTATATAAATTATAGAATTAAATATATAATTTTTATGTCTTGGTGAATATCCCTCAAACATAAATATGTTTGTGTATTCACATAAATAAAATAATATAATTTCTTAAGAAAAAGAGAGATATTTTGAGACAAAAATTCTACAGCATAATGGCTATACAACATGGTTATAGAAAACATTAAAAAGAGAGGGTAAAAGGGTAAAAAACCCATAAATAACTCATAATAAAGTATAGGTACATAATAAAATAAAAATAAGATCATGTTATGGATATTTTAATGACATACCACATGAAAAGGAAACTTGAAAGAAAAGAGAAGATGTGATTTCTTTTACGGAAATTTGGAAGCCTAACGATGTCACTTAAAAATTTAGAAAATCAACTGATGAGATCAGAAAGGGTATATAATCTTTTGGAAATTAAATATACAATAATAAGGATATATAATAATATACCCCGACATAATAATATGGAAACTATAAGATATAACATAAAGTAAGTCATGACTAAAAGAGGAGGGTGAAGGGTTCCCTTAACCTAAAGAGTAACTTCAAAAACTAGAAGGTTGGGACATTGGGGGGCTTGAGGGAACCTTGGGAGGACTCCTTGTGTGGTAAAAAGACAATAGATTCATTTAGATGGAATTTGGAATGAATGAAATGATGGAATGGGTTGGTATTTGTAGCAAAAGTTGGGGAATATTTTATTAATTTCCAAGGGACACCTCATTAGTGGTCTTTGAAAAACCATGGGCATTCCCACATTATTTTCCCATGGTATTGGCCACTTGGGACACCTCATAACATACATTTCTGTACACAAGTTTACCATAATTATTACATCATTATTACATCATTAATGATGTCATTAAACACACTGAAACTCAAAAAAGTATTTTTACTATTCACCGAAAATTCAACTGTTTTATAAAAAAACCCAAAAATTCAACCTAACTATTTTTTGACATGTATAGTCCAAAAGTGAACTCCATTTTATAAAAATTAATTTCAGTTTAAATTAAATTAAATAGATAAAATACCAATACTTGACTAATAATATCTGAAACATTTTTTTACTTATACTATGATATAATTATATCACATTACCACTTAAGATGAACAAAACATATTTATACCTCCTTAGGTGATGTTACTATTACCTTGTTAAAATTACCATTCACAAGGGTAAAATTACTATTCCAAAGGGTAAAGTTACTATTCACCACAAACTTATTTTGATCTTAATGAACCACATTTTTCACCTTGATTACAACCATGTATGTCAGATTTTTGAAAACCATTTAACAGAAAAATCTATTTAATAATAAAATATTTTTTACTATTCATAAAAACACTACTCATCAAACACTATTCATCAAAAATCACTATTCATCAAATTTAAACTTCTTAGAAAACTTCAAAAAATTCATCCTAGGTTAATTTTGACATTTGAAATTTAAAAATGATGTTTATTTTACCATAATAATTCTCTATGTATGAAAATCTCTAAAAATTACAATTTTTACTTCTAAAATCATTTTATCAAATTTTTCTTAATTAAAAATACACTTTATTAAGAAAATATATTCCTAAAATAGGAATGACAAAATACCAAATTTATTTATACCAAGGGATTGATAAAATTAACTAAGGAATCATTACATAACCCCTTATAATGCTCGCATAGGACCTAAGAGTAAGGTGTGAATCGGTGATAGAATCTTGGGGTGGCTCAAAAAAGCTTACTTGAGTGGTGATTTCTATTAGCTTGAATATCTCCCATAAGTGATTCCATTCAAGATTAATGTGTTGGAGTTCGGATTGGGATTGGTCCAGAGTAAAGCCCATTGATGCTACCTCCTTCCCAAGCTTCGACAAATGGGCTTCGTATGACCTGAGTGTACTGTATGAGGCCATCAAATCTTCTTTTTGTATTAATTAACCATGATCATTTGTATTTATAAAAATAATCATGATGATAAAAGTATAGTTTCCAATGGTTATATTGACCAGCGGTCATATGACAGTCGAAACCCAAAGGTCTCATTTTAATTATACTCATTTCATTAATAAAAGTATATAGTTTTATTGAGTAAAAAAAATAAAATAACGCACAAATTTTGGGAAAAAATATTATTTAAAAGTTCTGGTCATTAGATTATTTCCAAAATATTTCTCTCAACCTCTAGATCAAATCTAGTGAGGTTGGAAGAATTAGATATAGTCATTTGAAAACATTTTTTAAATAAAATTTAAGAAAAACACTAGAGTCCTTAGAAATGGAAAAAAGTTTTATGCATTTATGTCGTGAGGAACTCAATAAAATATTTTTTTAACCTGAGAAAATAAAGTAGCCAGTAGACATAGATTGTATCGAGAAAAGACATTTTTGTGTGTGTGTTCAATTATTTTTTTGGGTTCACTTTTTAAAGATTCAGTAAATAAATATGGTTTGTTTTAAAATAAATTAAGAAATAAATGGTCTATCCATGGATTATTCCCCTATTCACCTATTAAATCATTATTCACTTGGTTCCTAATCAACCTCTCATCAATTAAATCCAACTAATTACTCGCAATAAGAAATTTTAGTTTAGATAACTAAATAAAATGATAACTATATTTGCTACCCTTTTCTAGTATGATATTTGGATATCTCTTTTTACTATTGAATTACCCCCGCTATTTTCTATTTCATGTAGTGGACTTAATCCAAATGGATTGTGTGGGAAATTCAAAGAACAATTAGAAGAAATTAAAATATAAATCAGAAGAAACCTCTACTGAAAAAACCATTAAATTTTATAGATGAGTTAGAAAAATAATAGAAAAATTATAATTCCTGAATAAGTGAGGTGAAGGGATTCTCCTTAGTTTAAACACAAATATTTTAGTGTGTCATCACCAAAGTATCACAATATGAAATTAAATAACACAAGAGTCACATATAGTGGTCATTAAAATATCTTTTTCTTGAGTAATTTATCCCCCTTATATAGTTCTCAACAACCCAAGTTTAATTCTTGAGTGGGAAACATGTTTCTTCATTGAATTCTGGAATGTTTGTAGGGAATATGTTTTTTAAGGTCGATGGTTGAAATGTTCACAAAAGGAAAGGTCTGGATGAATTTTTTAAGGAATCAATACTCTTTCATGATCCACCCTAATATCCCTTTTAAATGAGGAATTTTCCAATGCTTCATAGTAGTGGGTAAAGGAAAATATGTCTGGGATTTTAATTGCGGGACTTGTCATTTTATGTAGCTATTAGGTAGAATTATTTTACCCCCAAGATGTCATACCTTATAATAACTGAAACCCAAATTCTAATCATCATTGGACAGTAAAGGATAACCATTTCTTTGTCAGTGGAAGTAAATATTCAAGAAATATTTTATTTTATTTTTTACATCACAATTAGATTTTACATCTGATCGTATTTCTATTTAATGATAGAGGGAGATTAATAGTTTGATATTGCTCCCTTGTTCCCTTTAGGCCTTCATGGGTGCTTGGTCCTTTATCATAAAACTTTGGTGTTGATATGCATCATTCTCTTTCATGACATAGTGGAATTCTAGAGCACCCTCATAAGAAACATAGGAAGGGAGTCTTCCCTCATGAAACACTCTACTGGATCTCACACTGAATAATTGTAGAGATCGTATTACAGCTAACTACTTACATGATTCACCTAGTAGAGTTAATTCACTCTATCTTCATCTCAGATCCATGGGTGGAAGAATAAGGTGGAATCAACAAGTTATATGGTGCTCTATTTTTACTCATGTATGTGGTAGTTAAATGAGCAACAACCAGTCTATAGTTTTCCTCTAAGCATCAGTTGAGTGGGAAATTTCTCTTTTGGGGAAGTAGAGACTTAGGGTTTTTAATGTTAACATAGAAAGTAGTGGTATCATAGGGTATATGGGAGGATCTTGTGGAAAAAATTATTACCATGAAATTCATAGTTAGTGTTATTTACCATGATCTAGTGTCTGAAAAGGGATCACAATAGGCATTCTTACTCTACGAAAAGTGGCATAATTAATTAATTTTGTTTATTCTATTAGATATTTTTTACTTTTTAGAATTTTGAGTACACAGTTAGCTAATGGAATTCATGGTAGGTATAATTACTTTGATAGTGTGGTACAGTAAGGTGGGAAGGTGATCATGAGTAGTGATTCATGGTTGGTTAAAGAAACTACCACCATGCCCACCATGTGACAACAGGTCTATGTAGAGGAAGAACATGGTCATCACCCATGGTAAGAATAGTGACTGTGGATTTCATGGTAACTCCTAGCCTTTGTAAATTTCTATCCTCTAATAGTTTACATGTTTTATTTGTGCATTATTAAAGTCTACCTAAAAATTAAAAAAGAAATAATTTTCTTAACCATGGATCCAAAATTTATAAAAAAAGATATACACATCAATAAATACTATTATTAAGAACATGAGGTTACAAGAATAAGATGAATCTATGTAATGGGATTGATATTTCTCAGTAAGTACTTCAATCATATTATACAAAAAAATATAGATATGGAAATCCGAGATCTTAAGAAAAATGATATTGAATCTATTAGTACCTATGAAGCTAATTTTACAAGACCTGAAATTTATTTTTTTGTTTTAATCATCAACCCTAAAAGAAAGATTGATAAATTCAATGGTGTATAAAAACCAATTCTTTGAAAGGCCTTGGATATAAGATAATTTTTAATTTATGAATAATTTTTTCAACGTGAAATAAAGGTATAAATGGAAAAGGGATATTTCCACCATTCCTATGGTTTTGATAAGAAAAGGAATATTGAGACCCATGGAAACTTAAATTATAGAAATAAATTCTATACATAATTATGATAGAAATGTGGGAAGAAGAATAAAGGTAATTTGTCTAATGGAACTGGGAGGTTCTTTAAGTGTGGAAAGGCGGTTCATAAATCCCATGATTGTAAAAGTGTGATTAATAGTCAATTTAATGTAATAGAGGAGAAGAACATGCCAACTAATGCATGACCCACACTCCAGTGTTTCAAGTGAAAGGATTTGGGGAATTATGAGAATCAATTACCCAAACCAAGGGATAATGTGGATGATAATTCACAACAACCTTTGAATAAAATGTAAAAATGGAAATCTTATTTAATCAAAATGGATGAAGTGAATCATGATAATTATGAAACACTTATTTTCCCCTACTATTTTTGGAAATTTCATATTTTATTTTTTATGAATGAGCCCAATGAAAATATTATTATTCATCCATTAGTCAAATTTAATATGATTGCCTCCCTCTACATGGATTCTAAAATAATGAAATCACATTTTATATTCTATCATTACAAGGATGAACCCAACATTCCCATGATTTTTTTGTATAATATAAGAGATTAGATAATGAATAAAGGGAGAATTAAATTTTGGAATTGTATATGTCTCCATTTAAGATTAATTTAAGAGTTATGGATACTATTATTTATTTATAAGTTTAAGGTTTATTATAAGTTCAAATTAATTGACACCCATTTTTAGGTTTTAAATGTTGGATGTTTATCAAGATTAATTATATTTTAAGAGACACTTATGTCAGTAAAAAAAATTGGGTTTGAATATATTTTAGTGACCAATTGTTTTAAGGAGGAATGAATTTACACTTTGTAGGAATATGATTAAAGGTACTGGTAACCTTTAGGTATTATCATATCTTTCATGTTGAGGCAATTATCAGTTTTTGTCTATCACGTTATGAATTCAACACACTTCATTACTATCAGAGAAAATTTATATCTTGATCCATTTATTATAATTTACATCAAATAAGTGGTAAGGCTTCATAGAGTACCAAATTTAATTGCATCTAATTAGGATTTGAAGTTTAACTCAATTTTTCATGAAGTATTTAGTAATATCTTGATTAATAGTTGAGTTTCATCACTCCATATCATCCTTATAAATGTGTTCTATCTGAGAGAACAATTAAAACACTATAAGATATTATAATATCTTGTTCTTTGGATTTCAATGGTGGTTTGGTTCAATACCATGCTCTAATTGCGTCTTCTTGAAATAATAGCTTTTACTTGAGCATTCAGATAGATCCTTATGAATCCCATTATGGAAAGAAGTATAGAACTCTAATGTACTAGATTGAAGTTTAAAAAATAAAGTCGTTGGGACTTATGAAAGAAGTTGATATAGAAGAGAAGATTATATCCATTCATTAACATGTAAGGTCATCAAATTTTTTAAAGAAATATTATAATGGTAATCATCAAAATGAACTATTATTTAAAGTTAGTGAGAAGGTGTTTCTATAAATTTATCTATGGAAGAAAGAAGGGAAAACTAATAGCTATATATATTGGTCCCTTTGAAATTATTGATCTTATCAAGACTCTAGATTACTTCTTGAATCTTACACTAAACCTATCTCAATTTCATGATGTGTTCTATGAATCTATCTTGAGAAAGTACATACTTGATCCATCAGATGTACTAAAATTAGAGGTCATACCATCAGATCATTATATTTATTATAAGAAACAATCAGTATAGATTTTGGATCATACAAAAAAATTTCTATGAAACAAGACCACTCACCTGGTCATTTTTTGGGTGAAACCACTATCTTAGGGAATTTACGTGGGAACCTAGGGATGTAATGAGGAAAAAGTATCCTCAGTTTTCTGTACCAAAGTGATGAATTTAAATGGAAAAATTAATTTTAAGGGGGTATAATGTAACACGACAAGATTTTATGAAATATAATTTCCAATTTTTTTAGTATTTTTGATATTTTACATTATATGTAACACCGAGTTTATCTTACGTTGCATGAAACACCAAAGTTTAACAAAACACGATATACTACTAAAATATTATTATTTAATATGATAATAATAGTCCAACCAATTAAATGAAAGGTATGAATAGGATTAAATAAATTATAAAAATATATGGTTTACACCTATATATAAAATGAATTATTTAGTGAACAATTAATTAGAAATGAAAATAAAAACTATTTGAAAATAAAGCAAATCTTTTTCTATATAACTATTTTTATTCACAAAAACACATTTGACCCCAAAAATTTTAAAAAATAAATTTTTATTAATTATTTTAATAAAATTTATATATTATATATTCAATAAAATGTTTAACATTCATCTTATGTGTATTCTAGAAAAGAGACAAGAATAAATCCAATTTTATTCTTGAAAATTATATTTTTCTAAAAAGCATTTTGTCACCTTTTGTGAAATTATTTTGAAATTAATTTTTCCTTATTTTATAAAATTTATTTTAAAAAATTAAATTCATTTTTTAACCAGATTTCAAAAATTATTTTAGGGAGAATATTTGATAATTTTCTATGAAGATAAAATTTTCGATGAATAGTGAAAAATACTTGGTTTTATTAAGAATTTTCATTTATTTTAGCGAACTTAAAAACCTAAAAATTGATTTAATATCATTTTAGAGGTAAAATTATTTCAATTATATTTATATTAATACCATTTGTCCCATTGTAATCAATTTAATATTGAATTCTTATATAAAAACCTTTTAAACTTTTTAACATTTTCTCTTTGGAAAACTGTGTTCTTATCATATCTACAGGATTAATTTCAAATTAAAATTTTCTACTTATATTAATGGAATTTTTAAAATTGTATTCCCTATTTAAAATAATCATAATTTATATCATCTAATAAGGTTAACTTAATTTTTTACCACAATTAATAGTATATTCAGTAAAAATTGTTTATCATGGTTAAAGTAAAAATGGGTTTACTAGGGTGTTCAACTAAAATGATAAGGGTGAAAAATGACACCAAAAAAGTAAAACACCAATTATCTATCCATATATAGATCTTAATTATTATATATTTTATAGTGTACCATTTTGGATCTTTGGTTATGTGAAAAATATGGACACACCCTTTTCTTTTAAAAAAGAATAAGTCTGCCCCTAATCTCACTTATAAAAAACCACCAATCTTCCCTCTTCTTCACACACCAAATTTTTTTTATTTCATTTAATAACTACCAAAATCACATCCTTAATTCCACAATCACATCCCATAATCATTATTTTGTTCAAAAATCTAACCCAAGAATCCTTTTGGTGCAAACCAAAAGAAGTTATCTGAAGAAGAGGTAACGTCCATAACCGAGTGTTTTGTTTTATTTCATTATCCACCACCTTAAATAATTTTTAAAACATGATGATATAATAACCTTAGTATATTATATATAATAATAATTTATCATGTTAATGGAATAACCAAAATCCTTATCCTCTTCCATCAAATGGGTTATGATGTCATTATTCACGTCTACAGTGGTCTACCGCCTCGCGAGTTGATGTTATCCATTTTAAATCAACACCTATCATGAAGGGTTATAATGATGGATTTATTGTTTATATATTATATTTATGATATTATTATTATTCTGGAGTCATGATATATTATTTTCCTTCTTACCTTCCATTCTGTGGGAGTACAATGGCATCCTTTGTGCGTACAACTAACCACCACTTCGCAGAGAAATGTGGTTTGTTCTGAATTTACATAGAAGGTAATAAAGATGGTTTTAATGAAAATATGTGATATATATGACATAAAAATGATTAATTAATGTTAATATATTATTTATATTTCTTTCTTTAGTTTTATCAGGAAAATGGAAATAGTGTTCATGCGTACGTACGACCTACCATCTCCATGAATGATGTATTTCATTTTCTATCTATAGATTTTATGGATCACTATAAATAAATATATACTGAATATATAGGGTATTTATATCATGGTAAAAATTATGGATATTATGGAACCATGATCATAGTAAGAGGACTTAAAATAAAAAATAAAAAACATACATGAAAAACAAAGCAGTTATTACCCAAAATGTAACTTTATAATGGAATTGTTAACAAATGGGTAACAAAAGTTAATTATTAAATCATATATAGTTTGATATATAAAATTATTTTTATTTAATATATTTATAATAAAATTATATTTATAATATAGAAGGTTTAAACATATATTAAGGAAGTCAAGACCTATGGAATGGATTTCCGTCTCACTTTTATTTTTTGTTAGACACATGCCACATTCACCACATTTTACTTTTTTATAGTGTATATAATTCCCATGAATTTATTTTATAATAATTCTCCAAAAAATTATTTTTATTTAAAAATAAATTTTTTTATCTCTCTTTTGTGGGGTTTATAGTACAAAAGTTACCTAATTTGTAAGGGTTTTATGATACAATCTCATCATTTATCAGGATTTTTATGTTCAAGCTTCCGATGATGAAATATTTTGATCTATATATAAGGAAAATCATGAAATTTATTCTCCTATAGATATTTTAAGATAATATATGGTTTCCATTCAATTCTCACTCTTTATTTTCTCAATATTTCAAAATAATATTTTTAAAGAAAAATGAATTTATTTCACTCTTTAGAAGAAAATCAATTTATTCTAAAAAAATGTTTTCCAAAAATGTTTTTAAATCCTAAAAATGATAAATTAGAGAAAATTTTACCCATGTTTGACATTTTTACAAAATATTATAAAAGAAATATTCCCGTCATTTTCTAAATAATTCTTCTTTGGCATTTACCAAAAATGTAAAAGGAGTATTTATTTTAACATATATGAGATAAATGGTATTTTCTACCGTAATGAAAAAATAATTATTTTAAATATTCTTGTATATGTGCCAGAATTTATTTTCAATTTTTTTTATGAATTTTTAGTTTTAAAATGGTATTTTCAAAATTTAAAGGATAGTTTCCTCAAGAAATGTTTTAAAAGATTTTTAAAGACTCTTATATAAGTTTCTAAGGTTATTCTTAATGAAAAGGATTTGAAAATGTTTTATGTTTTAAAATGTTTTTTCAAATTAAATAGTATATATTCCTCAAGAAATATTCCAAGTTATCTTTCAAATTTTTTTCCATCTAAGATTATATCCTTTGATGTTACTTATACTATACTGGGGTTAATATTGAATGATACTATCCTTATTATTTTTCTAGATAGTTATGTTTTATGTTTATGAAATATTTATAAAAGCCATTTATTTTTCATTGGTTATTCAATAGTGAATTGATGGAAAGTTTATGAAACCAATGTTCATTACATGAATTATGATGTAATGATATGATATTTTTTTATGATATTTTGGAACACATAAGTATGGTTTTAATTATGCGATGGTTAGGGCCTCTATCTCCCTCCAATGAATTGGGTAATTCTTTATATCTCATGATATAACAATGGGAAAAAAACTACGAGATCGATCCACTTTGAAAAATAGTTGCGTCCTAATCCATTATGGGAAATAGGTGTGTCTTGATCCACTATGATCAATAGGTGCGTCCTGATCCAAAATAGGAAACAAGTGATAAGTCTAGATCCACTATATTGATTGTATTTATTGTTAACCTTGAAATATGAAATGGGTTTTCTATATTTATGATATTTCCACACTTTTATGAAATGATATTATGATTAATGATTGATTTATTATGATTCTCACTCTTATGGACCATGTTTTATGAGATGATAAAGTTTTATACCATGAATCATGTTAACAATCAATGAAAGGTTGGGTATGAAGTTCCTAAGTTATGTTTGTGATCACATAATGTTATGATTATATTATGATTTCATATGATCATAGATTGATATCTCCCATGTTTACCCTTACAGAGTATCTAATATTGAACCTTTTTATGTTTCCTTCCCTAGGTTATGAAGAATTGTTTAGGTAGTGTTTTTTAAGAGGAGTATTATGTGAGAATATCATTATGGGGTATGTTGAAGATAATTCATGAAATAATAAGATTATATTTATAGTCTCTAAAGAAACTAAACTATTATGGTCCTTGGGCATGAGTTAATGAAATGTATTGAATATTAATAAAAAATATGTGATATTTATGTTTAAATTCCTAGGTCTCTATAAGAATAATATCATAAAACCTATATTGTTGAAGGACCAAATTTCACCATCAATAAATTGGTGAATATTATTTAAAATCAATAAATAAGAGGAGTAAAACAAATAGAGGAATCTCTATGGAATTCAAGGATAAAGAGGGTGTGGTCTGTCCCAAAGGAGAGAATGAAAATCAAAATCTAGATCAAAATACCCTTTGTCTATTTACTATCAAAGGGGTGTGATAATCTTGGAAGTCCCTTCTATTTTATAATTTCAAAGAGAGAGGATATCAATTTGGAAGGCCCTTTGAATGTTTATGTCAAAGTGGTAGGAAGACATGGGATCATGAATCCACATCCTTAGAGGAAATCAAGGGATCACATCATTAAGGTTGGATTCATGATAATATTGATAATAAAATACAATGGGGAGAATTCTGAAACAATAGTTATTTGGTGTTTTATTTTTTTCAATCATTGAAATCCAAAGTGTTTGGTGTTGGTGTTAGATTTAAAGTTATTTATCAATGATGTTATGATGATGCACTGAAAGTGAATCATGCATTGAATACTTTGTGATGTTAAAGAAAGATGTGGGTTAATGTTGAACATGGAAGAATATGGATTAACTAGGAAGAATTATTGAGATACACCTTGATATCTTTATATATCGAGGCCATGTAATTTAATGTGATGAAGTTTCAATAATGTTTTTTGAGAGGAAAGAGGAGTTAAATGAATTTTGAAATAGGTAGGATATATGTTGATAAATCTAATTCTATAAATAACAATATTATTTCATGAATCCAAGAGTCACATAACGAATTTAAGTGTCACACTACTTGTGAAAACCAAGGTAGTTATAAGATAATTTGTTTTCATTCTGGAATTAAATAGTCAAATTCATTATAAATGTATAATGAGATAAGTAGTATTTATAAAAATTAAGGAATCCATAATAATAGAATATTAACATGACATATGAGAATAAAAATAAAATTTATTTATCCTATAAGTAAAAACATTATATATTTATATCATGTAATAAGTAAATAAATGTTTTGAAAATGATAAATTAGGCGTTGTTTTTTTGTGAGACATAAATGTTTATTTATAATTTAATAATTAATATAGTGAATCAATATAAAATTTATCTTCATAAAATAAATTTATAAATTAATATTTTCTTGTATTATGATTATAAGATAATTTTATGAGACCTTAATTAATTTTTAAAAGTTTCATAAAATCAATCATAACTTTAGAATCCATATTTTTGAATAAATAATGATTTTAATTAATAATAAACTTTATCATATTTAGAAAATTATTTTCAGAAAAAATGGTTCATTTGTTAATTCTACATGATGAAAAATGGTTAGGGTGAATTTTTTAGATTTTTATAAAATATATGAATTTTGGCGAATAGTAAAATACAGTAATTTATGGTATATATACATTATAAGTTAAATAAAAAATTCATTGAGTTATTGATGATTTAATCACAATAATATCTAACTTACGTTAATTATTTTAATATATTTAGTGATAATTATCAAAATATTCATATACTTGATCTAAAATAATAAACTAATGAATTAAATAATTAAAAAACACCCCTCTCCTACACTATAAATACCACCCATTTTCACCTATTATCATCACACCTCAAAATCCTTGAATCATATAAAAATTCTTCCCTATACTTTTCACAAACTTATCCCCCATATCTATATTCCTTTGGTCTAAAAAATTACCC
Organism: Viscum album; assembly: GCA_963277665.1. NCBI lineage: Eukaryota > Viridiplantae > Streptophyta > Magnoliopsida > Santalales > Viscaceae > Viscum > Viscum album. The sequence continues at coordinate 1,382,607,872 of OY728127.1, forward strand.
AATAAAATTTCCCTACGGAGGTTCTCAAGGAGGAGAATTGAAGATGTTAAATCCTCATTCATTTTCGTTTATTTTCTTTTCAATTTCCTTTATTTTCTTATCCTATCCTCACTTACTATATCCAAAGTGACATAGTAACTCCATTATCTTAAATATAATGTAATTTTATTGTGTTAATGTAATATCCACCATCTAACCTCTCCTCTTTTCTTATTCTAGAGAATTAAAACATCACCCGTGACATGAGGATTCACAACCTTCAAAAATGATGAGTTCCAATTTTCCTTTATAGCCTTCAAGGATGGTCATAAAACCATTATTATGGTTACAAAATATTTTAATAGGTATATTATTACTTTTTTTAATGTTCTGAGACTTATTTATATGCATAACATTAAAAACACGAAACTAGTTTCTGATGGTTGGAAAAACCTTCCAAAAATAAACCAAACCTTTATCATTAATGATTTATCTAACAAATCATCATCATATCAGAAAAAATTATATATGGTATCATTTAAAATTCTCGAAATATATTAATACAATTTCTTTATACTTTTGTATTTTTCTTCCATTTGACAAGAAAATCCATAACGGACCAACCATGGAAACCATGAAATAAACACACCAGAAACAATGAAAATAATGAAATATTATTAATAAAAGGGTTCAAAGATGTTATAAAAGGACCATATAAGGTATTATAAATATTAATACAGTTCTTTAATAAATTAATAATAGTCTTTAAACCATTATACATTCGTTTTTAAAGTGTTTTAAGGATGTTAAACATGAGGTAACAGACTTTTCTATAAAAATCATCTTTTAGTTTTCTATTTTTAAAAAATTTAAAGGGAATGTTTTTATGATGTAAGTATTTATGTTTTATGATTATGTTTTGGTTCATGGGAATTTTTTGTGATAATTTTTGGGTTCATGATATCCCTCTAATTAATTAGGTATGTTTATATTTGAAGTTGACCATAATGGTTATTCCAAATGTAATTGCAAACATCATAAGGTATCCATGTGGGTTACATTGTAAGGTAGTCGTGAGGGTTAAAAATAATAAGGTAGATATAAGGGTTTAATTTCTATGTAAGTATAGTAATAAAATTATTCCCTAAGTTACTTAAATTGTTTATTTATGTTTTATTTGTTTTATGGAAACCTCATGTTTTCAAAAAGTAAGTATATATTACTTTTAAGGGTGAGAAGTTCATCCTTCATGTGTTTGTAAGTATTCAAGGACTAATGATTTTATTTCATTATTTTTTGTGTCCCTTAATAATATTTTTTCAATAATACCATGTTTTAAAATATTTTTCACTGGATTTAAGGATTGTTTATAGAAAATAAGAAGCCAAGATGAATGATATGAATAATTTTCGTGAAACAAATTCATGTTTTATTATAAAATTTTATATTATGGAAGAAATGGAAATTTTTTAGTATTATAAAAGTTTTATTATTATGGGTTGTTATTTATGAATTATGAATTATTTCAATAAAAATATAAACTAGAAATATCTTTATGAATTTAATTAGTGTATATTTTTTGAATTAACTAGATTATGTAATGTATAAGGCTGGGTCATTAAGGTTAGTATCAAAGAACGATTTAAATAACTTTAGGGTTTAGGATGATATTAATAGAATAAAATAAATGATTTTTACCTTATGTTTTCATTGAAATTATATATCATTTCAATGTTACCATTTTCCTTCATCTAATATATTCCTTTTCCGAATGGTTTTCCATAGAAGAAACAAGGAAGATGAAGTTGGAAGGCACACAGAGGATGAAATCTTTTGGAATCCAAAATCTAGAATGGTGGGAATTGGAATTGAGTATTTTGTTACAATAATGTATCAGTTGATGTCGGCCATAAATGGTAGTGGAAACCATTCAAGATAATATCTATAGCTATATAAGGGAACATGATGACAATGGACCCTTTTATGAGGCAACACCCTCCTCCTTTCTATGGATCTTCTGACCTAGTGATGGTTGAAGGGTGCATTAAAGACCTTGAAAAGATATTTGACATCATGGTGTTTTCAGATAATCCAAAGGTTAGTCTGAATATTTATCGTTTTGAAGGTGAAGCTGACCAGTGGTGGTCAATGGTCAAGAATATTAGGTAAAGAGAATAGATTGATACCTTGGAATGGTATGAATTTAAGAATATTTTCCTTGAAAAATATTTTCTTAAGGTGGTTTGAATTAGTATGGAAAATCAATTACTTGAATTTTAAAAAAGAGGGAAATTCATTGGTCGTATATGAAGAAAATTTCACTCAATTTTCAAGGTATGGCCTAAGTATTATTTGATATATTGTTTGTAAAATCAATAGTTTTTACTCAAGATTAATGTTAAGATATCGAAGGGAATTGGCTTCCCATGAATTCAAAAGTTACGAGAAACTTGTTCAATGTGTTGATATAGTATAAATGGAGTTTTCTAACAATCACATGTAATTTAACAATAAGAATAAGAAAAGGTATAAATGAAAAGAAATGGGTAAGAATCAATAAAATAAATATGATGGAAATAAAGTCCAGTTTCTAGTTTGTGGAAAGTATGGTGAAAAGCAACCCGATGAATACCTTAAAAAAAATATGGGAAGTGTTTATGATGTGGCTATTTTGGACATATGGACTGAGAATACAATAAAAATGAACTTATGTTTAAATCTAACAAGAAAACATTAAATTATTTTAAATTTGGTGAGATTGGTCATTATGCACATACCTTCCCAAATAAGAAGTTGAATGATTAGAAAAAGCTATAATTTAAGTAGAAAAGTGTAGTGAAATACTCTAAGAATACATTAGTATATGTTTGACCATGAAATGAATTGGAATCAGGTATATCGTTTTTTTAATTATATTTTTATAATATCTTATTTGATATAGGGTCTACACATTCCTTTATTTTTGATAAATTTTCTAATAAATTGGAAATGTCACCCCAAGAAATGAAACCAAAACTTATGGTAAAAAATACAGGGGAAATATTAAGGAACAAATAATTATAATAATATTTCTATTTTTTTATAGAAAGGAATTACCTACAAACCTTGTTGTTTTTTCCTTAGTAGAGTTTGATGTTATTCTGAGTATAGAATGGATTTCTATTTATCATGCTAAGATTTATTGTAGAGAATAAGAAGTTATTTTTAAGAAGTATTTTAAGTTTTTATTCAATAATAAACCCATATAATTGATAACATATTAGGAAGCTAATAAATAGTTAAAATATTTAAATGAAAGTTATCTTGCACATATTGATAAAAAAGGAAACTTTTCAGATTAATGATGTGTCAGTGGTAAATGAATACCTAGATATTTTTCATGATGAGTTGCTGGATGTTATACTTGATTATGAAGTTAAATTTACTTTTGAATTAGTTTTTCTACTAATATAATTTCAAAACCCCCTTAAAGAATCTCTCAAGTAGAAATTTTATAATTTAAAAATATTTTGCAGGAGTTTCTTAATAAAGGATTCATTCATCCTAGAACTTTACCATGGGGTTATCTTATTTTGTTAATTAAAGGGAAATATGGTTCCATGAGACTTTACATTGATTATAGATATTTTAATGATATTATTGTTAAAAATAAGTATCCATTTCTCATATCAATGACTTTTTTGACCAGCTCTAGTGAGATGAGTATTTTTAAAAGATTTAATTGAGAATCAGGTAACATATACTAAAGGTGAAGGAGGATAAAATTACAAAAATAGTAATCCAAACTAGATATGGGAATTATGAGTTTGTTTTTATTCCCTTCTATTTGAAAAATTATCCTACTATATTTATGGATCTAATGAATATAATCTTCAACAAATATTTGGATAAGTTTGTTTTTGTTTTTAATAATAATATTTTAGTTTATTTAAAAAGTTTGAAGATCATGAAAAACATATAAGGATTGTTCTCCAAACCCTTAAAGAAATAAAATTATATGAAAAATGTATAAAATTTTATTTTTGGTTATCATAAATTTATTTTCTTGGACATATTGTAAATTATGATGTAATAACAATTAATCCCACCAAAACAAAAGTGGTTGATGAATGGAATATACCTATAAATGTTACTGAGATTTATAGTTTTCTTTGATTAGAAGGCTATTATAATTGGTTTGTTAAAAAAATTTAATGGCTATCTAGACCTATAATTAAGTTAACACAAAAGTGCTAAAATTTATTTGGATAGAAGACTATGATGTTTGTTTTTTGAAACTAAAATATGATTGGTTAATCCTCTAGTTTTTATTTTTCATTTAAAAAATGGGGAGTTTTTCATCTATAATTTTGCTTATTTAATGGGACTTGGTTGTGTTATTATGCATAATGATCAGGTAATTCCTTATACTTTAAGACAACTAAATCCTCATGAGTTAAATTATCCCATACGTGATCTAGAATTAGAAGCTATGGTTTTAAATTTAAAATTTTTGAAACATCATTTATATGGATCCAAATGTGAAATATATACTGACCATACAAGTTTAAAGTATATATTCACTCAGAAGGAATTGAACATGAGGCAGAGAAGTTGGATTGAACTGATAAAGGAATTTGATTTCATAATAAATTACCATCCAGGAAAAGTGAACAAAGTGGTAAATTCCTTGAGGTGAAAACATCATTCTACATTAAACATGTTACCTTTGGAACATTACCCCTTGGATAATGATTTGATGAATTTTTGATTGGAAGATGTTGGTTTGGGAAATTGATCTGTTTTGTTTCAGGTGTTATTATAGTAGTCTTTATCTATAAAATTAATAAAGCATAGAAGGAAGACCGTGAGTTATAAGAAAAGGTATAATTGGTTAAAAAGGGTAATTTTCTAGAATTTGACATCGACAAAGATTGTATTTTGAGATTTTGGAAGAGATTATGTGTTCATTTTGATTCCTAGATAAAGAAATAATTGTTATTTAAAGCTCATAGTTCTCTATTTTTAGTTCATCTTGGCATTATTAAGATGTACAAAGACCTTCAGGAGTATTACTAGTGGGATTTAATGAAAATAGATATTCCCGATTTTTCTATGGAATGTTTGAATTTTCAATAGGTTAAAGTAGAGAAACAACTACTAATGGGGATACTTAATCCTTTTATAGTACAAGAGTGGAAATGGGAAAATAGATTCATGGATTTTATGGTGGAAATACCAAATAATTCTTGATTTAATAATTAGATATGGGTTATCATTGATAAAAAACCTAAATCTACACATTTTATTACTAGTCGAGATACAATGTATCTGGATCAAATTTCTTGACTATAAATCAAAGAGAAATTTAGGTTAAGTGGAGTTAATTTCTCTATTATATCTGACCATGATCTTAGGTTCAATTATAAATTTTGGAAAGGCCTTCATTCGTCGATGGGAGAAAAATTAAATTTCATCACAACCTTCATCCCCAATATAATAGACAAATTGAGTGAACAATTTAGACCATGGAAGACATGCTACATGGTTGTTCAATGGATTACTAGGGAATTTGGGATAAATATGTTTTTTTTATTTTATTTTTCTTGTAATAAAGGTTTCCATTCCACTATACATATGGAACCTTTTGAGGAATTATATGGAAAGTGGGGTCGACCTCCAGAATTTTGGGATGAATTTGGGGAAAGGAAGTGGATCGGTCCATAATTATTTGAGGAAGTGGTTGAGAATGTAAAAAATATCCAGTAACATATGAGGAAATCTAAGAGTAGGAAGAAAATTTAGATATATAACTGGAGGAAGGATCATTCTTTCAAGGTAGGTGATCATATATTTCTCAAATTTTCTCTATGGTAAAGTTTGATGAATTTTGGTAAGAAGGAAAAGATTAATCCATGGTTTATTGGAACTTATGAAATCCTATATAATGAAGGGTCAGTTACCTAACGAGTGGAATTAATTCCATGTTTTTCCTAGGTACATAATGATTTTCATGTTTTGAAGTTAAGAAATTATGTTCCATAATCATCTCATGTTCTAAACCCTATGAATGTTCAATTGGAAGATAACATTTCATATGAGGAAAATCCTATTCAGATTCTTTATCGTAGAGAGAAAGTATTGAGGAATAAGGTAATTCACCAGATTAACATTTTTTGGAGAAACCACATGGTTAAAGAAGTCACATGGGAATCTGAAAATTCTATGGGGGAAAGGTATCCACACCTATTTAATATGTAAATAAAAATTATGAGGGAACAATTTCTAGATGGTGGGGGATAATGTAACAACCTAGGAACTTATAAAATAATTTGTTTTCATTGAGGATTTAAATTGTTAAATTCATTATAAATCTATAATGAAATAAGTGGTATTTAATGAAATTAAGGAATCTATACTAATAGAATAGTAACCCAACTTATGAGATTATAAATAAAATTCATTTATCTTATAAGTGAAAATATGATAAATTTATATCATGGAATAAGTAAATAAATGTTTTGAAAATGAAAAATTAAGTGTTGGTATTTTCATGAAACATAAATGTTTATTTAAAATTTTAAAATTAATATAATGAATTAAAAGAAAATTTATCTTCATAAAATTTATTCATAAATTAATATGTCGTTGTCTGATGATTATAATATAATATTAAGAGACCATAATTACTTTCTTCAAAGTGTCATAAAATCAGTTATAATTTTAAAATCAGTATTTAAAATAAATGATGTGTTAAATTAAAAATTAAATTGATCATATTTATAAAATTAATTTCTTAAAATGGATTTCATTTTTTAATTCTGCATGTTAGGAAATGTATAGGGTAATTTTTTGGGAATTTTCTAAAATACTTAAATTTTTGGTGAATAGTAAAATATGATAATTTATGGTATATATACGTTATAAGTTAAATACACTATTACTTGAATAATTGATGATGTAATCACTATAATCTAGAACTACCCTTTATTAGTTTAATATATTTAGTGATAATTCTCAATCAATTCATATTCTTAACCCAACATAATTTACTAATGAATAAAATAATAAAAAAACACTCCACTCCTCCACTATAAATACCAGCCCTCAACAACTCTTATCCTCAATACTCAAAATCCTTGAATAATGTAAAAATTATACAAAATAATATTTCCAAACATATTACCCACATTTAGGATCCTTTGGTCTCAACAAAATACCAAATCCAATTTCACTAACGAGGTTCTCAAGGAGGAGATTTCAAGAGGTAAAATCCTCTTTCATTTTATTTTATTTTATTTTTCAATTTCTTTTCTTTTCCTATACTCTACTCACCTACCCTATCCAAAGTGACATGATAAATCTTTTATCCTACATATACTATCATGGTTTTGTGTTATTTTATTATCCATCATCAAACCTCCCCTTTTATCTACTTATTCTAGACAATGAAAAAATCTTCCGTGACATGTCGATTCACCGCCATCAAGGATGATGGGTTTCAATTTTCCTTTGATTCCTTAAAGGCTGGTCAGAAAACCATTATTATTGTTAAAAAATATTTTAATACATATATTATAACTTTTTTTTAATGTTTTGGAACTAATGTATATATATATAATTAAATAAAATGAAACTAGTTTTGGGATGGTCGGAAAAACCAACAAAAATAATCAAAACTTTGTCATTAATTTTTTATCTAATGAATCAACCTCACATGAGAAAAAATGATATATTTTATAATTTAAAATTCTAGAAACAAATTAATACCATTTTTTCTACGTATAGAGTTTTTCTTTGATTTGAAAAGAAAATCTAGAATGAACCAACCATGGAAATAATGAAATAAATACACTAGAAATAATTAAAATAATGAAATATTAAAAATATATGGATGGAAATATGTTATAAAAGGATCATATAATGTAATTTAAATATTAATATAGTTCTTTAATAAGTTAATAATACTCTTTAATTCATTATATTGGAGGTTTCAATATGTTTTAATAAAGTTAAACATGAGGTAAGGGACTTTTCTATAAAAATCCTATTTTATATTTATATTTTTAAAAAATTAAAAAGGAATGTTTTTATGATGAAAATATTCATGTATTATGATTTTTTTAAAGGTTGGGGAAGAAGCCTCATTTATTGTTAAAGCAAAGCAAAGACCTCTTTAACTGGGTAAAGGGACCCATTACATAGCCCGAAGGCCCAGTGGGCATTTAGCCCATTACATTGCCTGTAGGCCCAATTTTATGGTCCAAGACCCATTCTATAAATATTACTGCTACAATACTCGTGCTTCTACAGTACCACACAGTACCCGCCACTTCTACAGTGACAGGTCGCCGCTACAGTGCCCATCGTTGCTACAATATGCTACACTACTACTACAACAACCTGCACCCAATGGATTTTGAACCCCCATTTTTCATATAGGATTAAGGGGTGCTTACCACTAATCCAAAAACCAACTACAATTCAGGTATTATGATTATTTTTTGGTTCTTGGGAAATTTTTATAATCATAGGTGGGTTCGTGATATCCCTCCAATGCACTGGGTTTGTTTATATTGGAAGTTGATTGTAATGGTTATTCCAAGTGTAATTGTGATGGTTACATCATAAGGTATCCATGAGGGTTATATTTTAAGGTATCCATGAGGGTTAAAAATAAAAAAGAATCAGTGAGGATTAAAATACTATTTAGTTATTGTAAGGAAATGATTCCCCACATTACCTAAATGGTTTATTTATGTTTTCTATGTTTTATGGAAACCCTATGGTTTCACAATGTAAGTATATGTTACTTTTATGTGTGAGAAGTTTATCCTTCATGTGTTTGAAACTATTCATAGACTAATGGTTTTATATCCTTGTTTTTATGTCCCTTACTGATATTTTTGTTCTCATCCCATGTTTTAAAATTTTTCTCATAAGGTTTAAGGATTGGTAAGAGAATAGAACAAGCCAAGATGAATGTTGTGAACATTTTGGTGAAAGGAATTCATGTTTTATTAAAAAAAATTATTATGGATGAAATGGAAATTGTTTTAGTAGTATCCAATTTTTATTCTTGTGGGTTGTTATGAATGAATTAAGACCTAATTTTCTAAAACTCTAAGCCAAAAATATCTCTGGGTATGTAATAAGTATATTCTAGCTGAATTAACTAGATTATGTAATGAATAAAGCTAGTTAATTATATTACTATTTATGTAGTTGAAGTTTAGAATTCAGAAAGGAACCACCGCATAAGAATAAAGTGGGAATTATTAAGATTACTGGTCACACCATAAAATAGAAGGACGTACCATGAATTATTTTTAGAAGAGTAATTAGCCAATTTTGGAAGTGTATAATACACTATGAAATCTTATTTTATTCCATGAGTGTATATTCATATTATTTTTAAAATTATTATGATTTTTTTTTTCAATCATGTATGATTTTTGTCTTTATTAATTTTGGATATTTATGGTTCTTTCAAAGCTATAATAGATCAATCCATGAATATGATTTGATAATATTTTAGTATTTTTATCTATTGGAGAATTGTACTATGAATACTTTTTCATGATGAGAATAAGTCTTGATAACATTAAATAATTTATAAGTATTGATACTTATACTGTGGAATTTAAAATACATCATTAAGATATCCTTGATAAAGTTAAATGTTCTAACCAGGCGAGTCTCATGTCATAATGCAAAGGGTGGCATTGTGACCAGTTCAAGAATTAATTTATAAATTTAAAATATTTTATATATCACATTATAATAATTGGAGAATTAAATATAATATATATAGAGATTCAAGGGGATTTTTTGGATATAATTATTAACTAATCACTACACCATGAAGGAGGATTTCATACGATTAAAAAGTTCATGTCGAGATAAAGAACACTATGAAGGGAGATGTCACTTCATGAAGCGATAATTATTCAGATCTGATGATATATACAGTTCAAAATTTAATGAGGAAAAATTTATATGAATTTTGGGAGTTGGATCATTTTTTATTGCACATTTATGACCCCATTAAAGTGTATGGTACACCTAATAGGATTTGATAAGAATATAGAAATAAGAATTAATTACAACCCTTTGATTATGGACTGATTGTAGGAAGATTATAAAAAATTATCTTAGATGTTCTTGAGAAAAAGGATTTAAAAAATGAGTATATTTCATATCCATATTTTATAGAAGAAGATGAAAAAACATCCTGGTCATTGCAATATAACATGATTTAGAGAAGTGTAAAAAGGATTAAACTTCTATATCAAGATGATGAAAAAATTAAATATGGTAAATCCATCTCTAGAATTATCTTTATCCATAAGAGGAGTGTTTCTGTAGTGATATTTTATAAGAAAACTGATTCAACACTCACACCGAGGTTTTGATCTCATTCATCATTGAATAAGGGTAGAGTAGAAAGACATAGAATAAAAGATCATAAAATTAACAAAAATTATACAATCACTATATTATAATGATAAGAGATATACCCATATATCCTTTAACTATTTAAGAATATCCATAAGTCTATAAACTATCCACCCATGTATTAAATTAGTGTGCCAGTAGATAATACAAGGGTGTGTCTATGGATCAAAAATGTGAATTTACTAATATATTTTTAACAAAAAAAGTGAGTAATATTATATTTTGTTACACTAGACCAATTCCACGTGCATGCTCCTTGGATTATCCATTAGTGGTGAACCAAGTAAAATTAATGCGTGTACAGGATTTACTTTATGTATTTGTTTTATATTTGGGGAAAGATTCATAAAAGTGAAAGAGATTGAACAAGTTACTCTAACAATGCAACACAATCTAATCGGACCAATAATACAAATTTAAAAGGAATAGTTTTAATAATTTTATACCCTGATTCACCCTTAGTATTAGGGTGATTTGGTTCAATTTTTTCATAATAAGTTTTCTCAAATACTAAAGGTTATGACTCATAGTTTAATATATATATATATATATATATATATATCTATTTTTTATTTTTCACACAAAGAAACAATGATGATACCTATATTCATTATAGGAATAAATTATGAAGATTGGAAAAAATAAACTCTTATAATCATATAAGATTTTGGTGAGGAGGTAAAATAGTATGTTTTTTTAGATACTGATATGAATAAGAATAGATAAAGATTTAAAGATTCCATAAATTAGAATATCTTAATTATATCATTTTCCAATGAATTTTACAATAACACCACTCACTATGAATCAAATTTTGAGATGTGGAATACACTCAAGGTCATATATTGAATTTGATAGTGGGTGTAAACGTGGTTTAGGAACCCAATTCAAGTAAATACTAAAGATATTATTTTACTAAAAAATGAGTCATTAAATTTGGGGAAGACAATATTATGTTTATAGTCAATAATAATAAGATAAAAATAATAATCCTAGGAATACTGTGGTAAAATTGATGTAAGAAATTTCATTTTTTTGTTAAATTTTTTATTTTAAAAATGGTTTAGAGCTTGTACGTAAAATATATAAATTTATAGATTCTATTAGAGACAGATAGAAGTTTAGATTCTAATGATAGCGTTGAGAAAAAATCAAGTCATAAATCCAGTGAATATTCTTACAATAACCAAGAAAAGATCTAATAACTATATGAGATGGTGTATTAACATGAAATAATTAAAAAAGTAGATTTAGATTTCATTTAAGATCTATCTATAGAGAAAAAAATATTGAATAAAGTGGAGGTGGCTTTAAAATATGATATAATGAATATGAGTGAAAATTTGAAGGGCCAAAGTTATTTATATGATGAACTTTCATAAGAAATAGGTAAAAAAGTGTCCATAAGGAAAGAATTTAAAGAAATTTTTCTTCCTATTAAGAAATTGATTAAATATAAAATAATATCATTAATGTAATATAACTCTCAGTTGGGAATAATTTCTACCGCAATTAAAATAGAAGGATGGAAAGATAAAGGATCTTGAGTAAAAAATAAAATCTTTAAAGGTAAAAGTGAAGATGGAGATTCCCTATATGGTATCTACAGTTAGTCGAAGAAAATAATTTTCAAATATGGAATCAGTGAGTAAACATAATTGTTAAGATAAATCTATAAATAAAAACTTTCATAATAATGTATCCAAAAAATACTACTATTATGAAATATTATTACACACCATTTGTACGTGTCTAGAAACTCAATGGATCAATTTTAGAATAAATACTATTTTAGAAACATCTAAAAGGAGAACACATGAGATATGATTTCCATAATAGATGATTTAAATGTTCTAACACTATTAATATAGAAAGGAATTACAACAAGAAGAGATAAAATTGAGTATTAAGGTATTCCACTATTCCCATCACATATTAGGATAGGATGTATATAGAAAGAAAACATGTTATACAAGAATTTTTCTTATTAATTTGGAGGAGAAAAATAGATATCAATGATTGGTTCACTATATACCTATGATTATGTGATCACAATATCCATATTGTAAAGAAAGAATCCAAATTTGGAAAATAAATAAGGAGGAAGATATTCCTACCATGGGGAGGAAGGAAGTACACCTAAAAAAAGTATCACCAAGGAACAATAAGTTCAAAGGTTTTCTAATAGAGATTTAATAAGATAATCATGAATATTTCCATAGTTGTTCACAAATCATACCAGAAACTGAGAGATAAATATTTTTGGAAGAGCCCTCTTGTTGTAGAGGGAGCAGGAATAAATAAGCATTGATATTGTATCAAAATAATAAACTTCCATAAGTTAGATTAATCTCAAAATAAATAAAGAACCCACGGAAAAAAAGATAAAGAAACCCTGAGAGCTTGTCTAGAGTGAAATTTTTATAAATGGAATTACAAAAATAATCACTACTAAGGATTGAAAGAAGTTTGGAATTAAATGGTTAATTCACTATAAATGAACACATTCCTCAACTTGAGGATATTTGAGGTACCCATTTTTAAAATATTTTGTATGTGTTTCTAGATTAAGGTTGAGATAATACCCATGGGGAATATATTTTCTAAACAAAGAACACGTGATGTGATGAAAGGAGATATTTGAATCTTTTAAAAAAGTTAAATACATCAAGAAGAGTTAGAATAGATGTATTTTTTTTCAAATCTTACTATAACACAATAAAAAATTGGTGTTAATTCTGAACATAATAGAAAATGGTGAGAAGTATTTGATCTAACTAAGCATGTGGTTTAAAAAAAACTACTAGTATTTTCAAATAAAAATCTATGTGTTATATGGGATAATTAAATAAGTTAAATTGTTAAAGAGCTTTATCAAATGTTGAAAATATATCAAAACTATATTTGAGTGTTCGAGTGGTATATAAGAACCCTTAGGTGTTCCAAAATTAATATAGATCCATTATTCAATTGATATCAAAGCATCAAGAAAGATAATATAGTTTGATGGATAAAGTAAAAACATTCATTTATTACATGTTTATTTGTTTTTTGTATAATAAAATGTCCATAAATTGATAATTTTCAAGATAATAAAAAAGATACTGATAGGAAATTATTTTAATCAATAATAGGTTTACCCATTCAAAATATCAGTTCTATAAATTTCATTAGATAAAAAGTAAAAGCATTCTAGGGGAGATTTTTTATAAACATTCGAATTAGTTGAGCCGCATCTAAATTGAATTACCCTATGAAGATAGAAGGATAAAAATAACATAAAGTGGTACCATGATTACATAATGAGTGGTATTAATTTATCTAGTATATGGTATGTCTCAAACACTATTACTTTATGGATTATTTAAATATGGTTTTGTGTAATTGTGATTGTGATCATATGAAGATTTATTAAAGTAAAAAGAACCGTAGGATGCTAGTGTTTCTGAATGGAGGTGAACAACATGGAAAACATTTATATTGTGGTATTAAAATCTTCTTTTATATATTGATATATGGATCAACTGTCTTAGAGTATTTTTCAACGACTTAATTGAAAAGTGGTAAATTTACTCAATGGATTTTATTAAAGGAAAGTTCAGTGGAGAAGACGAAATTGATCTGATAATTAATAACTAATAAATATTAAATTATTCTACTTAATTAGGGGTATAAAAGATGAAATAAAAGATATGGAATTATCATTGGGGGATATATACAAAGTTTTAGAAGATAGGTTGACTTAGAATATAACTCAATATATTTTTATAGGAAAATAAAAAATGGTTGATAGGGACATGATTAATAGATTTCAACTAATTATTTTTAAATTATGTAATAATGAGTGAATATAAGGGGGGTGGGGAGGGGATATATAAATATATATATTTAATAAGAATCAAATTGACCCATCAATATTTTTTGGAAAATTATTTAAAATTTGAAACATTGTGAGAAAAGATAATAGTGGAATAGTTATTGAATTAAAGGAGATAGAAGGATATGTTATACCCAAATAGAGAGAGTATGAAAAGAAATATTTTGATCTAAAGACACTTTGAATCATTATTGTCAGAGGGGAGTGAAAATGTTTGAATTCCCTTCAGTTTTATAACATCAAAAGGCAAGGAGATAATTTTGGAATTCCCTTTTCATTTTTATGTCAAAGGAGGAAGAATAACTGGGATCATGAATCTATAACTATAGAGTAAATCAAGGGATCATGTCATGATGGTTAGATTCATGATATTTTTGAAAACAAAATCCAATGGGGTTAAATGTTGAAACCAAAGGTATTTTGTGTTGTATTTGTTTTTTCAATAACTAGAATCCTAAGTGTTTGGAGTTGTTTCTTTAAAGTTATCAATCAATATTTTCATGATTAATCATTGAAGTAGAAGTATTCATTAAATAATTGGTTATGTTCAAGGAAGTTTTGAGGTAATTATGTAAAAGATTGAATATGGATGGACTAATAATAATTAATTATATTCACCTTGATATTTATAAATATCACGATCATAGAATTGGAACTAAAGAAGTTGTAATAATATGGATTAATATTCAAGGGGAGTATAAGGAATTTTTGAAGAGGCTTGATATATGTTGATAAATATGGTGCTGGAAGTAACATGATCATTCCACAACTCTATGAGTTACACAATGATTTGTGGAGTTGAATTTGATAATTTAAAAAATTCATAATTTGTAAGAGTAAAGTGGGACATCATAAGAGTACTATTTAACCCAAAAAATACAAGGATTATTTGTGAAGTATTTTTAGAGTAGTAATCAACTAAAATAAGAAGTATACCATATGCCATGACAACAAACATCATGATGTGAATGGATTTTCATAAGATGTCTGAAATTCATATGACATTTGGTAGCGTTCAGGCGTACGTACAGATTACCATCTCAAGGAACATTGCACTTCATTTATTATCTCCCAATGTTATGTACTATTATAAATACATATATATATATAATGGATATATATGAAATTTAAACCATGAATATCATTCTGGATATGATTAAATTTTGAACACAAGGGAAATTTGTAATTATAACAAGTTCATTTTTGACTCAAGTACCAAATACCGACAAAACAACCGATATTAATTTAAATAATTATGTAAGGGTTATTACATGATAATAAGTGATATTAAAGGAATAATAAACACGAAAAAGGTTCTTATTCAATTAAAATATAACTTAAGTTTATTATTCATGAAGAACAAGGAACATACATGATGAGTTAGACTCAAGGTAAGAGACTTCGTCTCAATATCCTTTCATTGAGGTATATTTGGATTTATACAAGAATTTATTTTATATAGTGTATAAACCCCTTTAACTTTTAATTTCAGTGAAGGGGAATCTTTTTCTATGAATCTATTTACAAAATGACAAAAGGAATATTTATTTTTAATGTACACGGTGACAACGACCTTTCTTCCATAGCGAGAATTATTTTATATTTGGATTCCTTAACAAGCCGTAGTGTTTTTAAAAGGAAAAGTAAATACCATATTCCATTTTTAGGTATTTTGGCATTGAAAATTGTTTTGATAAAGCATTAATTATGTCAATATCTTGAAATTATATATTGTGATTACAATGTGTAAATGCTACCTTTCCTTTATACTTGTTTTATGTGGTGTGAATATATTATGGTTCTTGGGCATTGTCTACATATACGGGTGGTTACGTGATAAATCTAGGGTGGGTGAGCTTGAGATAAGTCTCTAATGAATTGGGTAATGTGATGGAGGTAAATGTTAATGTTTCTCCTAATAAATTTATGGAATATACTGTGATGGGTATTCCAAACATAACTACCTATGTAGCTGTTGTTGGTTGGAGTAGAGTACTCAAGAGGGGGGTGAATTGAGAATCTATACAAATTTATATTTAAAAATAATTCTTAAAAAGGTTCCCCAAAAAATTTAAATATGTCCCAGTTAATCAAAGTAATATGGTTATGAAATTTTGAGTATTTAAATAACTTCTCATAATATTGATTAATTCTTAGTAGACTTAATTTCAGTTATAAATATTACTTTTAAAGATATTCTAATATGGAAAATCAATTATAACTTAGTTCCAAGATTAACTATCAAAGATAGTTTAGTGATATCTGAATTATATAGTAAAATAGAGAAACTAAATCAAAAAACATAGAGGAAATAAAACAAGTGGTTCAGTCTCAAGCCGATATCTAATTCACTCCACTTGGTGATCACCTTTCACCAACCAGTTTATATAAGTAAACTTGATCCACACCCTGGATCGGGGTTAATAATAATACACAGGACTGTCCAGGTCACATGACCTCTTCCACATTTCTTCGTGGGTATGAACTATCAGGTCACACATGGACCTCTTCCACTCTTATTCGTGGGAATACACAAGTGTAAAATGATGTATGAGAAAAGATATCTTGTATCCTTAAGTTTAATGCTAGAGAGAATTCTTGTTTTCATACAGACACACACACACACACTGATTAAAAGATAAATATAATACACAACAAAGAAAAAATGATGAGATAAGGTTAGAAGTTATCTGAGTGTTAGTCTAAGATGTTCCAGACTTCTAGGATGATGCAGATATAGAAATCGACTCCTCTTGTGAAAAACAAAGTATCACAAGTCTGGTGTCTAGTTTAGATCTGGCTTGTGTTCTTCGTGGAGTCTGTATATAGAAGATTTTCTCAACTGTGATCAATTTCATCACAGTGAATACTTCATGTTTTCTTCAGATGTATTGTGTTTCATGCATCGGTTCTCTTCTCAAGAATGCTTGTACTTATTTGTTATTGCGCACACTAGTTTCTCTATCCACTTGTTTCATTTCTAGAAACACTGTTCTTTTTTATTCTTGGAATGCAGGTGTTAGAGCTGACAGGATGAATGTATTTTGCACCTCGTACCTCATACTGTCAGGTGAAATGTCTACAAAGAAACATTAATTATGTCAGTGCATTTAAAAGCTTCAAATATGACCATAATAGATTAAATTGAAAATCGACAAAACATATTAAAAAACGGTGTCACAGTCTGTCTGAAAACGATGGCTCCTTGAAACGGTGTCTCCTTGGAATGGTGTCTCCGTGTTTTCCTTTGAGCGGTGAGATAATTATTATGGCGTAGTTATATAGAGATGAGGAACTAGTAGTACAAATGTAGGGTTAGGATTAGGGTGTCTAGTCACGTTATCTAATTCACGGTGTCTGGTCACAATGTATGTGTCACGGTTTCTGGGTCACGGTGTCTGGTCATGGTGTTTGGTTCACGGTGTCTAGGTCATCGTGTTTAGGTCATGGTGTCTGGTCTTGGTGTCTGGTCCTTTTTCCAGAAAAACATAACCTGTGGTAGACTCATAGTTTCTCAGACATAGCCAAATATCTGTATACTGACATAAACCGTGATATTAATAGAATGGATTAGAATTAATCATTTATCAGGGAAATCCATTATAACACAAACTCAAAATAGTTTATAATCGTTAAACATATCACTTAAGATATTGGATAGGTTTATGTAAAGAATAAAGAAACTAATCATCTGTAAACATGATTTTAGATAGATTAAACATGATTAACAAGCTTTACAGAATTATAGGATTTGTGATCATTAAAAAATGATTAACACAGAAGGAGTCTAATAATCTCCCCCTTTTTGATTATCAGAAATCATGTGAGTGGGATATCTGTTCTTAGTGAATGTTCCTCTCCCTTAGTGTTCATTTAGAGCACATATTTCTCCCCCTTTTGGGATTATAAAAAAGTGTAAATAAGTAAATAAGAGTGTAGATAAGAATATTTCATAATACATTAGATAGAAAAGTTTCATTAGAAATAGTAAGAAAAAATAATACATAAATAATCCCTATAAAAATATATTAGTCACTTTTCTTTAGAAATGGATTGTCTTATCTTTTCCCTTAGTAGAAGCATCAGAAGAAGAATCCATATGAGTATAGGTGGAAGTGGAAGAAGGGAGTGAACTAGTGGACAAGGAAGGTAAAGGGAGGCCTTCAAAAATAGAAGGGTCCAAGGTAGGTGAGGTGAAAGACTGAGGAAACTGTTGATCAAGGATAATAGATCTGGTCTGACTCAGAGAATGAGAGATAAACATAGATATAGAGGCAAGGGCAAAGGACGATAAGGTAGGTAAACCATATCTTAGGGGTGCAGCTGTAGGAGCCACAATAGTAGTACTCTAGACATGAAGATAAGGATTCAAAATCTTGATCAAGTCAACAATAATCTCTCCACCATACTACATGGATTTCTCAAATTCATCTTTGTTATCCATAAAATTATCCAAAAAAGGAGTGAAATCTTTGAGCTTTTGGACTTGAGTTTTGAATGCTTGAGTGACAGGAGGGATTCTCTGATTGTCTATAAGGTACTTGAAGTGGTTGGTCATATCATGCTTCGAGAAGATCCTATTTAAGTAGAAGTACACCTTCTTAGTAATATCTTCTTGAGAATCATTTTCTATTTTGGAATGATTTCTCACCAAATCAAGAACACTGTCACTATTCTTGAAAACTTTAGATAGAGATTTTTTGTCAAATCCACTAAGCACAACCTGCAGTTCTTCTTTGACAACTGTTGTAAGAATATCACCATCCAAAGAGGGTTGAGATGATTGTACAAAAGTACGAGAAGAAGTAATATATGAAGTGAGGGACTTCCGTTGATTTAGAACATTCTAGAGACATCCCTTATACTCATCAGTAAACTTGTTAAGACCAATGACAAGTTCACACATCTCTTGAACAATTTTCTTGTTTCTTTTAGCTACCTTGTCAGCCAAAGAGATTATATTAGGTTGTATCGGGGAGGATACTTCCTGTGGAATATAACTATCCGTATCCTCAACAGGATAAGAAATAGTTTATGATCTTGAGTTCACATCTCTCTGCATTTCTTAAACCATACCTTTGAGAGTATTTACTTCATCACTGAGCTGTTTGTTCTCAACTCGGACTTCTTGAATCTCATGAAGCATCTTGGGTGGAATCTACCATATGATATTTTCCAACAACAAGGATTTACTAAAATTGGTTATATGAGCTAGTTTGGTATTCATGAGATTTTCAACCCCAACCAATAGCATGATTTAAATGCTTTCAAATCATCCTTACTCACCATGTTTGAAGGTTTTTTTGAAGGTCCAAAAAATAGGAGGTGAGACAGACTCATGTTCATTTTCATCTATAACATCAATAGAAGATACTGGTTTCAATTAAAACATAGAAGATAGGTCTATACCTTTCATTGAGGCTTCCTAGGAGTCATTTTCATAAAAATAACTAGGGAATTTATACCATGTATCTAATGAAATTGGATCAAATAGATTAGGGACTTCAATAGGTTCCAGATTTGGGTGCTGGTCGACCTCAACAGGTGCATCTTTCTCACAGCTCTGAGATTTAGATCCTTGATCTATTTCCAAGATTTCATCCCTGATATCCTCACCCATTTCCGTTTTAGCTAACAGAAAGGATTTCTCCATTATCTCATCATCAGATGGAATAATTTCTAGAACAACTTGTTCCTCTGGGTGTTCCTTAAGATCATATTATTGCATAAGAGAAAGATCTTCTTCTATATTCTCTTCTAAAATATCCATTTCATTTACCTTAGCAGCATATTCTTCTTCAGCAACAATTTGTTCTTCCAAATCAGTAACTTCTTCAGGAAGATGAATTTCATTCTCAATAAGTCTTGGAGAATACGTTCACAGTATTTCTTATCCAGAATAGTTTCCCCTATAGGTACAACAACCTCTTCCTCTTCTTCCTCATTAGAATACTCAAAAATATCATATGGTTCCAAACCAAGATCAGAAATGTCTTTAGGTCTTGAGGAGTGTTCGACTAGATTTAACATTTCATAAACCCTATCATTATCTTCCACCCATGCTTTTCTCTATAGATTCCAACTAATTTTCATTCTCTTTACTGTAAATTTTGAAATACTGAACTCATAATCCTTAATAGCTTCTTCATATGGTCCAGCCAACCCTTTTTCATGAAGCATAGTTGAGATAAGACTTGAATAGAATAGGGATGTTGACTTGGAGGTTGTCTTGATCTACTCACACATATGGAGTATAACATATTTCCATAGGTTTATCTTATGGAAATTCTTCATAAGGTGTATCAAAAATACATCCTAATATTTTAGTGTAGCAAAGTCACCTTTTCTGGGTAAAATCAGATTCGGAATAAATTTAAATAGAAGTCTGGTTTCACCATCTAGTTCAGTAGCTATAGCTCTCCACTTTTTTTTTCATTTCTAGTTAAGATTCCCAATGATTCTTCAAAAACAAAGAACTGACTTAGAGGTGGAGGTCCTCTCTGGTAGTCCTCACAAATACCCTCATGAGGTATCCTGAGGAATGCATCCCATAACCTCAAAGAAAATGTATATCTTTGGCCATTTATCCATCTTCTCACAACATAGAAATCTTCTGTATCAAAAGAGAATTGAACATACTAATAAAATTGTGCAATGAGCTTCAGGTAAATAGGAATATCCTCATTGGTGAACCAATCCATCCATCCTTTCTCTCAAGTACTTTCAATACCAGAGACTTACTTGAAAGAAGCCACTTAGGGTATATCTCCATTTCTGGTACCACTATTATGTCTACCAGATTCGGATTCAAAGGACCTTCAGGTGCTAACTTCGACACTATTTTTATCTTCTTCTTTAATATTCGCTTATCAGGAGTTGACGAAGATGGGCATTTCATCCTAGGAATTCAATGAATGTTCGAGAGAGAGATAGAGAGGGAACCAAAGGGTTGAGATATGGGTTACAGTTTGAGAGAAGAGAGCTCAGGTGAATAAGGGAGTGAAACATCTTTCTTTTTATCATTTAGGCATATCAAGCATCGCAGGGTCAAAAACACAGGAAAGTAAAAGGGTAAAATAATTAATTATAATGATAAGAGTTATAATATACAAATAAAAAAAATAAAATGTCTTTATGGTGAGGCTGTAATTGACTTTCATAGTGAGACCGTAACTGGATTTCATGGTGAGACCATAACTGGATTTCACGGTGAGACTATAACTGTGTGATTTCTATACTATGTGAGTGTATTGTTTGAGACAATAAGTGAAAAATAGTAACAGAGAAATAGTGACTATGAGACTATAAACTGTCAAACAATAAGCCGTGAAACAATATACTTTCTACTTAAGATTTATCATTCCCAATTCATGTATGATGTAATCCATTCTTTCAGAATTTAATGGTTTTGTGAATATACCAGCGAGGTGATATTCAGTTCCAATGAATTTCTAAGTGATGTCACCTTTTTTATAATGATCTCTCAAAAAGTGATGTATTACATCAATATGTTTTGTCCTATAGTGTGAAACATGATTTTTTGAGATGTTAATAGCACTTGTATTGTCACAATTTATAGGTAAATTCCTGAATTGATATCCATAATCTAGTAAAGCGTGTTTCATCAACAAAATTTTTGAATGAAAACTACCACCATCTATGTTGGAAGATTCTATATTATATAATCTAAAAAAGTTTTGTCTCTTACTACACCATGATACTAGTGACTTGTCTAAAAAGTGACATGTTCTAGAGGTTCTTATTTTTTTCTAAATTGTAACCACTGAATTTTTCATCAGAATAACATACTAACTAAAATGATTTTCCTCTTGGATAGAACAGTCCTAGATTCAGTGTATGCTTAAGGTATTTGAAGATTCTTCTAAAAACATTTAAATGAAATTTCTTAGGGGTTTCTTGAAAGTGAGAACACATACATACACTAAATATAATGTCAGGTCGGCTAGTAGTTAAGTAGAGTAGGCTTCCAATCATTCCTCTGTAAGTGGTTTGATCAACAGATTGTCCATATTCATCAAGATCCAACATAAAGGTTGTACTCATTGGAGTGTCACTACTTTTAGTTCTATCCAAACTAAAATGTTTTAGATGATCTATAATATATTTTCTTTGATTTAGAATAATACCATCGGTATTTTGAAATATTTTAAATCCCAAAAATAATTTTAGTTCAACCATTAAACTCATTTCAAATTCATTTTGCATCATTTTAGAAAATTCAATACATAAAGAATTTTTTGAAGATCCAAAGATAACATCATCTATATAGATTTGAAATACTAAAACATCATTTGAAATTCATTTTATAAATAGGTTAGGATCATCTATTACTTTTGTAAAACCTTTGAAAATAAGAAAAGTACTCAGTCTATCATACCAAGCTCTTGGAGCTTGTTTTAAACCATATAAATCTTTTGCTAATATAAAAATATTATTTAGAATATGAGGATTTGTAAAAGCAGGGGGTTTCTCAACAAAGACATCCTTAACTATATACCCATTTAGGAATGTACTTTTAACATCCATTGATATAGTTTGAAATTCAAATGAGCAGCATAATAAAGAAAAATTATGATGGATTCAAGTCTATCTACTAGTGAAAAGGTCTCTTCATAGTCAATTCCTTCTTCTTGACTATAGCCTTGTGCAACCAATATATCCTTGTTTCTAACTATATTACCAGATTCATCTACCTTATTCCTAAACACGCATTTAGTGCCTATGGTGAATGTGACTTTGGGTATGTCAATAGGTTTCCAAACTTTTTTCCTTTCAAACAAATTAAGATCTTATGGCATAGCCATCACCCAAAATTCATCATTGATAATATCATTAATGTTTTTATGTTCATGTTGTGACATGAAGACTTGATGTTCAACCCGTTTTTTAAGGGAAGCTCTTGTTTGATTTCCTTTATCTAAGTATCCTATAAAAACATCTAAAGGATGGTTCTTAAGAGTTTTAACAGATCTACAAAAAAAATTACTAGTGATTTTAGGTTCTTCAACAGGTTCAAGTTCATTTTGACTTGAATCCAATGAATTTACAGAACTAGAAGTTTTCACATATTCCTTCACAGGATGGTTATAGGATTTTTAATTAATGTCTATATTTTATACATCATCCTCCAAGTTCTCTAAAGAGTTTTTAGGATCATGTGGATCTGTTTCATCAAATTTGACATGGACAGATTCTTCCACACATTTAGTTCTTTTATTAAACACTCTATAGGATTTACTAGAGATTTAATATCCTAAAAATATTCCTTCATCACTCTAGGATGAATTTTTTTCAAGATTGTCCTTTTTATTAAGGGTATAGACATTGCAACCAAAAACTTTGAAGTAGCATACTTTGGGTTTTATATTGTTCCATAACTCATATGTATTTATTTTAAGAATAGGTCTAATCAACACTCTATTGATAATATATAATTTTGTATTTACAGCTTTAGCCCAAAAAAAGTTAGTTCATATTCACTGAGTATGGTTATAGAAATATCTTGCAAGGTTCTATTTCTTATTTATACAACTCCATTCTGTTGAGGTGTACTAGGGGAATAAAAATTATGACTATAGCCATTTTTGAGAAAAAGGATTCAAACTCTTTATTTTCAAACTCACGACCATGATCACTACTTAAGGATTTAATTCTAAGTCCACTAATATTTTCTACAATTTTGGAATATTTGGTAAAATGAGAACAGACTTCACTTTTGTGAGCAAACAATAAAGTCCAAGTATATCTAGAAAAGTCATCGAAAATAAAATAAACATAGTGCTTCCCATTTAAACTATAAACTCTCGATGGTCCAAAAAAATCCATGTGAACAAATTCGAGAGGTTGAGAAGTTGAAACTTATTTCTTTGGTTTGAAAGAAATTTGGTGTTGCTTTCCCTTTTGAAAAGAATTAGACACTTTATCATTTGGAAACTAAAGTTTGGGTAGGTCTTTGACTAAAATTTTTCTGGTTAACTTTCTAAGGGAGTAAATATTATATGTTCTTGTCTCCTATTACAAAGACAAGATTCTATGAAATACACTTAAACTTGAAGAATTTTGAGAGAATAAATAATCTATGTTAACAGAATATACATTTTCATTTATTAAAGTAGAAAACACTAATTCATTTCTAGAATTAAAAACATTACAAGAATCATTTTTAAATTTAATATGACATCCATCATCACATAGTTGTTAAATACTAAGAAGATTATATTTCAATCCAACATCAAAAAGTACTTTGGAAATTGAAACTGATTTAGAGTTACCAATTTATCCAAGGCCATTGATCTTTACTTTGGCATTGTCACCAAAGGTGACATTTCCCCCATCAATATTTATTAAATTCTTAAAGCACGAATATTATCCTCCCATGTGTCTTGAAAACCCACTTTCCAAGTACCATAATCTTTTATAGGATCTCTTTAAGCATCTTTCCTATAAAATATTCATATAAAAATAGATTTTGGTACCCATACCTGTTTGGTTCTAGTAATAATAGCGACTAGTGATTTAAGAACCCATATCTTCCTCATAGGTTTCCTATAAGCATTATGTTAGGTACCTGAAAAATAAACTCTATTTTGGCTAGAAAATCTTGAAATAGTAGAGAGTGTATCACAACTTGAACTATTAGAATGTTTTTTAGAAGTATGAGTAATGTTTTATGTCCTAGATTTGAAAACAAAATTAGTTCTTCCAAAATTTATTTTACCCGGTTGATATCCAATGACTGTATTATATTTAGGAGCAATATGTTTACCTATCATTTGTACGAAGGTATCTTCACCATTTGTAAACCATTCAAGATACCTTTTCAATTTCTCATTAGATAGTTTTAGATCATTATTTTCTTTGAGTAATTGAGCATTTTTCTCCCATTCTATAGTAAGTTAATATTTAATAGTTGAGGTAAGAGCATACTATTTCTTTAAAGATTTATATTTATCTTTTAGTTCATTTCATGTCTCTTAAATCATATTACATTATTAAAACTTTTATTCATTAGACATATTTTCATATTCACTCTCATATCTAGAATAATATGAATTGTGTATAGGAGATTCTAGTGTTACCTCAGATGTGTTTGTCATAAAACATATATTGGATTTTTTAGCCTATTAATCATGTGAAGATTCTGAGTCACTTGAACTGTCCTTAGAAACACTCCATGTTGATTTCATTTCATTTTTATACTTTCTATCTTTGTCCTCATATTTATTTTTTTTACTTGAGATTGGGACAATCAACATTTATATGTACCTTTTGTTTACACTCATAGCAGACTATCTAATCATAATTTTCACTTCTTTTCCAATCTTTCTTCTTCTTGTAAAATATCTTAAACCTTCAGGATAATTGAGAAATATCCTCATCACTGTCAGGTGATGATGGTTCAATGCTAGAAATTTCTACAGAGACTTCCAATTTTCCTTTCTCATTCCGTTTAGAGGTGGTGGTCTTGAACACAACTGATTTTCTTTTGGGTTCATCCTCCTCTCCCTTGTTGAATTTTAGCTCCTCTTCATACAACATGATTTTTCCAATGAGTTATTTCACAGTTAACTTGTTGATGTAACATGTTTCTCTAACAGAGATAGAGGTTCCTCTCCATATGTCAGGTAGGCATATGATAATCCTCATGATCTATTATTTGGGTGTAACTTCTCTTCTAAGAGAGAACATTTTGTTGAAAATTTCATTGAACAAGAGTTACATGTTTGAAATAGGCTCATCAAGTTTCATTTTAATGTTATCATCTTTAATAGTATAATTGTTAAGTCTCATTTATTTTACACTAGAATTTCCTTTATGTGAAATAGTCAAGGTATCCCAAATTTCATGGCTAGTTTTACATGTAGGAATTCTGTTAAATTCCTCATCTCTTAAAGAGAAATATAAAGAATTCATGGCTTAACAATTGTTGTTGTATGAAGTCTTTGTAGGTTCATACGAAGTGTTTCTATCAGCATCAAGAATCTTATACTCATCTATAATTGAATATTAGATTTCAAAGCTCATACTTTCTAAATGTATTTTCATTTTAATTTTCCATTGAGAATAGTTAGTTCCATTAAAGAATTGTGGTCTATTTGTTGCAGCACCTTTAAATCTATTATCCATGATAGAGAATTACTTTTAAAGAGCTAGAACTTTAGAATTAATAGAAATTTACAGATCATTAAAATACAACTAAAATCATAGTTGAATAGGGTCAAAAAATAGAGTCTTAAAAACAATCCTTTGAAAGAAAATGTTGGTCAGAGTAGAGTTCCCAAGAGGGGGGGGGGATTGAGTATCTATAAAAATTTCAATTTAAAAAATAAGTCATAAAAGGTTCCCTAATAAATTTAAATACAGCCTAGTTAATCAAAGTAATACTGTTATGAAAGTTTGTCTATTTAAATAACTTCTTAGAAGATTGATTAATTCTCAATAGACTTAATATCAATTATTAATATTACTTTTGAAGATATTCTAATAAGGAAAATCAATTATAACTTCTTTCTAAGATTAACTATAAATGAAAGTTTAGTGATATCTAAATGATATAGTAAAACTGAGAAAACTAAATCAAACAACATAGAGAATATAAAACAAGTGGTTCAGTCTCAATCCAAGACTTAATCCACTCAACTTGGTGATCACCTACCACCAAACAGTTTATATAAATAAACATGATCCAAACCCTTGATCGGGGTTAACAACCATACATAAAACTGTCTAGGTTACACGCCCTCTTCCACAGTTCTTCGTGGGTATGAACTGTGAGGTCACATAGGGACCTCTTCCACACTTATCAATAGGAATACACAAGTGTAAAAATATGTATGAGAAAGGATATCTTTTATTCTTTAGTTTAATATAGGAGATAATGCGTGTTTTTATAAATACAGACACACAGTTCTCGGAAGCTAAAAATAATACACAATAGAGAAAAAATGATGAGATAATGTTTGGAGTGCTCTGAGTGTTAGTCTATGTATCTCTAGTCATCTAGGATGAAGAAGATGAAGAAATCGATTCCTCTTGAGAAAAACAATGTATCATAATTATGGTGCTCTGGTTCAGATCTGGATCGTGTTTTTCTTGGAGTCTGTATTGCGACGATGTTATATACTATGATCAATGGTATCATAGTGAATTATTTATGTGTTATTAAGATGTATTGAGTTTCATGTTCTAGTTCTCTTATCAAGAATGCTCGTGCTTCTTCGTTATCATGCACACTTGTTTCTCTATCCACTTGTTTCGTTTTTGGACACACTATTCTTTTTAGTGTTGGAATGCATATGTTAGAGACCACATGATGCATGAATTCTGCACCTCATACCTCATACTGTCAAGTGACATGTCTACAAAGAAACATTAATTATGTACGTGCATTTAAAAGGTTCAAATATTACCGTTAGAGATTAAATTGAGAAATGAAAAAACAGATTAAGAAACGGTGTCACAGTCTGTCTAGAAATAGTGTCTCCTTGAAATAGTGTCTTCTAGAAACAGTGTATCTTCATTTGAATTTGAGAGGTGGGATAATTATGATGGTGTAGTAGTATAGAGATCAGGAACCGGTAGTACAAATGCTGTGTTAGGATCATGATGTCTAGTCACTGTATCTGACTCATGGTGTCTGGTCACGGTGTTCAGGTCACGGTGTCTGTGTCATGGTGTCTAGTCATGGTGTCTGGGTCACAGTGTCTGGGTCATGGTGTCTAGTCATGTTGTCTGGTCCTTTTCTAGAAATACATAACTGGTGGAAGACTCACAGTTTCTCAGGCTTAGCCAAATATCTGTATACAGACTTAAAAATTGATATTCATATAATGGATTATACTTAATCATTTATTATGGAAATACATTATAACACAAAATAAAAATAGTTTACAATCATTAAACACAACACTTAAGATATTGGATAGGTTTATGTGAAGCATAAAGACACAAATCATCTATACACATGATTTTAGATAGATTAAATAGGATTAACAATCTTTACAGAATGTATTGGATTTCTAATCATTAAAACATTATTAACACATGAGGAGTACAAAAGTTGTGAAAGCTATAATGTAAGTATGTTTGAAATAATTTACCTTAATGATTTATTATTTCTATTTGTAATTCATAAATATTATTATTTCATTAGTTATGTTGAAGATGTTATGTTTTATGAGTAAAAAGTATTATTTCATTGATTTTCATGTATTGATGGACTAATGTTTTCTTTTATTATTTTATATTCCTTACTGAGATTTTTATTCTCATCCCATGTTTTTGAAATATTTTTCCCAGGGTATAAGGAAGGGTAAGAGAAAAGAATAATTCAAGAATATTTATTTCAATAAAATAATTCTTTTTAAATTTTAAGGAGTTTTATTTTTGTGAAAAAAATTAGATTGAAAAGAAGTGTCGACTTTGTAATTTTTGAGATTAAATTTAATAGTTATGGCCAAATTCTCTAAAACTCTTAACTTTAAATGATCCTGAATTTTTAATTCTTGACTTAACATAAGATTATGTAATATTTAATGTTGGGGCCTTATAGTTGGTATTAGAGGAAAGGTTTAGAAAACTTTAGGGATTATGAGTTATCGTTAAACACATAGTTAGTCCCTATGTATATTATTTTAGTTAAATCCTTGTTTTTAACATTTTTAGATCAAGGAAATTCAGTTACAGATGGAATGAGGAGGATCTCAAACAATATTCATATCTCTTCTAGATGACATGCTTGCAATAATTATTGCAAAGTAATGTTCCGATGATTGTGAAACTTTTTCTAGTATACAAATCACTTGCAAACAATATTTTGAGATATCAAACACCTCCACTATACCTCTACACCATCTTGGATCATGGGTTGTATTTAATCAAATCCTATTTTCTCAATATTATAATATTTTCAAGAAAGGTAAATATTATCAAGGGATTTTGAAATATTTTACCTTATCACAAGATTTTGAAGAATATTATGATTTTGAAAAAGGTGTTGAAGAAGGAGATACTTGGGGAACCTATTTATATTTTCTTTTAAAATATAGTCTCTTAGAACATACTTATGGTATTTGAAAAGGACCATTGATTAAATGTTTCAACTCAAATTCAGTTTGACTATTTAATAAAAATCAAGTTTTATTAAATGTTTTGAAATTATATGTCATACATGATTATTTTTCAAAACTATTTTTCTACGAACACCCATATGACCCAAGTTGTACAGGGTGTAATTGGATTAAGTAAGAAAATGATTTTGAAGGATCTATAAATCATTGTTGTAATGCATGGACCTTCTACCTATGTGAACAAGATGATGATGAAACCATGTGGACAACATGATCAGGGTATGATGTTCTTTCTATTGGGAATAGTTTTATTTAATGGAGGTGATATAAAAAAATGAAAATATATATAAGACTTCATTAATATTTTGAGGTCTTAATGAGTTGGGATGAAAATGATAGGTATAATAATAACATTGAGGTTAAAACTTTTTTAGGTTTATTTTTGAGATTTATTAAAAGGAAAACTCGTAAGAAGGGTGAAAACCCGTCGTGTCTGGCAAGGCCACAAGAATCTAACCAACAACCGAAGGGCGACAAGGGCACATCACCTACCACTGGCCTACATAAAGTCCCTGGTTAGTATGAATTATTATTTTCAGTTAAATTATTTTATGTATCAAGAATTAGTTGATTTTGGAACTTATATTTTATCAAAGGGATATCCTTATTATAGGAAAATGATTTGGTGATTAAGTGATAAATGTTAATTTGGAGGACATTATCACTTTTGGGAACA
The DNA here is from genome assembly GCA_963277665.1 of Viscum album. NCBI lineage: Eukaryota > Viridiplantae > Streptophyta > Magnoliopsida > Santalales > Viscaceae > Viscum > Viscum album. The sequence continues at coordinate 1,382,637,990 of OY728127.1, forward strand.
ATTTATTTCTAAGGAAAATATAATATTATGGGATTTTATTTGAGGAGTAATGGTCAAATTTTATTTTAGAAGAATCAATGTTTTTATTATGGAAATATGTGGATTTGGGTTATTTATGGAAAATATTAACCTATCATAGAGAATATGTGATTATGTTAATTACTTTTAAGTATGATAATTTAAGATTAGTCGATGTTATTTAAAGATAAATTTTAAGATTTATCGTGGATGACTATGTGATCAAATTACTCTGAGTTTTGTGTTTGAATCTTAGTTTGGATTATATTAAAAAAATTTAAGGAAAATTGTGTATCGAATGGTCTTTATTGAACTTTGGGAACTATTTGTTGAATTTTGGAGATTAAGAGTATTATTTAGTTTTATAAAAGATTTACCTTTTGGGGATTATCTGATCTTGTACTAACCATTTTGGTTTTGGTTAATGTCTAAAGGAAAGGGAAATATATAGTTTATCTTTTTTGGATTATGTGATTATCTAGAAGTTGATTCTTGTGCTTCAGGTGTGACCATGTGATCATCAATACTCATCGTTTGCAGAAAATATGAGTTTGTGGTAGAAATTTATTAAAGGATGAAACTCTAATTGAAAAATAAGTACATTTTCTTATGTTCTTATTTAATCTCATAAATCAATTACTCAAATTTATGAAAATTAACATAAAACAAAAATATTTTACATTCAATTTTCCTACCTGGGAATCAAATACTATTTAACCCATTACAAGTTTATGGTTTTCTGGTAGTTAACTTTATCATGATCATGTTTTCTATCACTCTTCATCAGAACTTAACACTTAGTTTCTCTTCCATATCAATATTTTTATACATGGGATCCTAGTATGGGTTATCTCAGGTGAGCTTTTTTACTTCTATTTCTTTCTATTAAAAACATTGTTTTATTTACTCTTTTTCTCATGTGGTACTTTCAATGAAGTTTTCATGCCCAATTTCAAAATTGTGTGGTGACAATTTCCCAAAGTGGGGAAGGATGTAACGACCTAGGTATTTATAGAATAATACCTTTTCATTTCTATTAATATTTATGAATAATATATTATTTTTACATTAAATGGGACTCTTTTTCTGATAGCATACTCAAAATTCGACAATGGGTTTCTTTTAAATATTATGTTGCACACAACATTGAGTTATACTGAAAACTAATATAATAATAATAATATTTTAAATGGTAGTTAATTCCTTGCCATTGTATTGGAAATAATGAACAGAATTAACTATATTATGATTTTACATACTTATTAAATGTTTTTATATTTATCCAATTAATATTAGAGGCTTCAAATAAGAATGAATCTGATTTTAAGCATGAAATACTCTAATATTTTTAAAAGGTCGTTTTATCACTTTTTGATAGAGAAACCTTTTTAAATCCAGTTTTTGACACCTTTATAAGTTTTATTTAAAAAAATAAACATATTATTTAGAATCGAAACATCAAAATTTTCCTTGGATAAATTTTTGGTAATTTTTTGATAAATTTCATTTTTTAATGAATAGTGAAAAATACCGCAGTTTAAGTCAAAATAGCCTTTTATTGTAATTTATTTACAAAGTTATATTGTAATTTTAATTTGTTTTAAAGTTAAATTAGATTATAATTTTATTATTTAGTCCAATTTTGGTCTTTGGAAGTAATTTCACTTTAAAATTGGTTATAAACATATTTCAATCTTTTGATAGTTATTATTTCTTAAAGACCCACCTTTTGGTTTTGATAATGAGAATTAATTTTAAATTAATTAGTGAAACTTATGTGTTTTGAATTCGGAAAAATATATTACATATTTGGAACCAGGAGGTCTAAACATGGTAAATAGGTACCGTTTAATTTTAGACATTATGAATAGTAACTCCAGTAATAATTTTATTTACCATAGTTTATGGGTAAATCTGGTAAATAAGGGTTAAAAAATAATATTATAAAAATATTAAAATAGCCTAACATGTGTCCTAATACTATTGGATGAGACATGTCCGACCATGGGCATCCTTTGATTGATTCTTAGACCCCATGGAGCCACTTGGATGTGAAAATGACATTTTATAAGAATTAATTTAAAGTAATGAAAAATGTAATATAAACATGTGTCTTTTAGTAAAAAAATTTTTATACTGTGTTATATAAGTTATATTTTAGAATATAAATATTCATTATAAATATAAGAATATTTACTATGTCAGAATATTTTCTTATAATTTTTATACATCAAATAAATAAATTAATTTATGACACAAAGATGATGTAGTGATTACCGTACTAATGAATGATTTAAATAAATGAGATTATAAATTTTTAAATAAATTTAATTTGATACTTTTTAAGACATACAGGAATTTTATGAATGATTATGACTTTCTATCTTTTAATTAATGATGTTTATTATAAATACTAAAGTTTTTATGTATTTTTAAAAAGTCATGATATGAATAGTATAATAATTGACATAAATGAGTTTTTAAAACAAATACTATTTTATTAAATGATATAATAGTCCTAAAAATATAAGATTCATTAAAATGACTTAGATAATGTTTAACATGTCATTAATGAACCACTTTAGGTTCTATTGTCATTTTACGGTAAATATATCAACCATATAGTATGAATATAGAAGAAGACATGGTAAGAGTTAAATTAGTCAACTAAGGGTTAAAGCTAAAAAATAAGGTTAAATTTGAGATAAAAACTTGTCTAAAACCTATTGTTTTAGAGGATTTATAATAATAATAATATTATATTCAATGTTAATGAGTTGTGGATCTTCTGAAATCAAAATTCAGTTTATAATAAAATAATGTTTTAAGACATTCCTAAAGTACCCATCCTCCCTCTTATAAGAGGGTATTAGGTCTACCCATTTAATCACACATCTCAACCCCCTTGGATCATCCTACCTCTGCCCAAATAATGTACCAACATCCCTATCTTCCTTATAGAAGCCTTAACTTAAGCATAAGGCAATTCCAAAAATCCTTTTGGCTCAAATGAAAGGGAGTTAAATGTTTTAAGAGGCAACGTCTTCTCTAAAGTTCCTTTCTATTATTTTAATTCTTCACTCCCTATTATATTCTTATTCATCGATTACATAAGAAAATAAGTGTTCTCAGTATACAAGGATGTTTTTATGATAAGGATTCTAACTACACTTACACACACCTCCATCTAATGGTTTTAGAAAAAAAACACTTCTATGGACGACGATCTACTGCCTCACGAAGTGTTGATTATTCGAATTTAATCTACCACCTATCATGGTGGAAATTATGATGGAACTATATTTATATGTGATATATATTATATTTATACTATCACTATGATTCTGTATTTTTCATTTACAACATACCTTTATTCTTTTCCATAATGGGTAAATACGATAATTTCATTTGAGGAAGTGCAGACTATCGCCCCCTCAAAGTTATATGACTCGTTCATTCCATTCCTAGAACATATAAAGGATGATGTTAATGAACTTATGTAAATTATATAAAATATGATATTATACTGGAATTATAATATACTTATATATCATTTAGTTTTCATTCCATTAAATATGAAAAAGAAATGAAAGTAGCGTTCATGCGTACGTACGACTTACCGTCTCCATGAATGGTACATTTCATTTCTTATATCCAAATGTTATGTACTATTATAAATAAATATATAAAATGAATATATATGATATTTAAATTATAAATATTTTTCTGGAGATAATGGAATTTTTACCACATGGACAGTTTGTAATTATAACATGTTCATTTTTGACTCAAGTACAAATATCGACAAAATGACCGAGATTAACTTAAATAATTATGTAATGTTTATTAAATTGTAATAAGTTATATAAATGTAATAATAAACCTTAAAAAGGTTCTTAATAAAGTTTAAATTATCTTAAGTTTATTATTTAGTAAGAATAAGGAACATATGTGATGAGTCAGACTCAATGTAAGAGACATTGTCTCAATCTCCATTCATTGAGGCATATTTTGATTTATACATGACTTTCTTTTATATTATGTATAAATCCCATTGACTTTTAATTTTATTCAAAGGTAATATATTTCTATGAATAATTTTAAAAAACTAAAAAAGAATATTTCTCTTTAATGTACGCAGTCACAACGACCTTTACACCACCCCGAGCATTACTTGATATTTGAATTCCTTAACAAGCCGTAGTGTTTTTAAAAGGAAAAGTAAATAACATATACCCTTTTTATGTATTTTGGTATTTAAAATGGTTTTTATAAATAATTGAATATGTCAATATCTTGAAATGATATATTTTTATTTCAATGTGAAAATGTTATCTTTTCTTTATGCTTGTTTTATGTGTTATGAATATGTTATGGTTCTTGGGAATTGTTTACAAATACAGGTTGTTCCATGATATCCTTATGGAGGGTGAGCCCAAGATAGCTCTCCCATGCATGGGGTAATGTGAAAAAGGTAAACTTTAATGTTTCTACAAAGATATTTATGGAATATACTATGATGGTTATTCCAAACGTAACTCCATATGCATCTGTGAAAGCTACAATGTAAGTAAGTTTTCCACAAGTCACCTTTATGATTTATGATTTTTATGTTTTATTCATAAATATAATGATTTCACGAGGTATGTTAAAGATCTTATGATTTATGAGTGAAAATTAATTTTTCATTTATTTTCATTTATTGAGGGACTAATGTTTTCTTTCATTATTTTATATCCCTTACTGATCTTTTTTTGCTCATCCCTAGTTTTTGAATTTTTTTCAGAGGGTATAAGGAAGGTTAAGAGAAAGGAATAATTCAAGAAGATTTATTTCAAGGAAATAATTCTTGTTTTATTTTAAAGTGTTTTATTTTTTTGAAAAATATTGTATAGAGACTAAGTGTCTACTTTGTAATTTTTGAGATGAAATGTGAAGTTATCATCTAATTCTCTAAAACTTTAAACCTAAAAATATCCTCAATGTCTAATTCTTAACTTACCCCAAGTGCTTGAAATGTTTAAGGCTGGGGCCTTATAGTTGGTATCAGAGGAAATGTTTAGTCAAAATTAGGGATTAAGAGTTTTTGTTAAACAAAAGGTTAGTCCCTATGTCTATTATTTCTGTTAAATCCTTGTTTTATAACTTTTTTAGATCAAGGAAATTCAGTTGCAAATGGAAGGAGGAGGATCTCAAACAACATTCCTATCTCTTCCTGATGACATGATTGCAATAATTATTGCAAAGTCACGTTCAAATGATTTTGAATCTTTTTCTAGCATACAACTCACTTGTAAGTAGATTTTTGTGATATCAAACACCTCCACTATACCTTAATATAATTGTAGATCATGGGTTGTATTTAATCGAATACTATTTTTTCAATATTCTAATATTTTCAAGAAAGGTAAATATTATCAAGGAATTTTCAAATATTTTACATTATCACAAGATTTTGATGCATATTATGATTTTTAAAAAGGTTATGAAAAAGGAGACCCTTGCGCAAACTATTTATATTTGGTTTTAAAATATAATCTCTCTGAACATACTTATGGTATTATAAAGGGACCATTGATAGAAAGTTTAAACACAAACTCGGTTGGACTGTTTTATAAAAATCTAATTTTATCAGATTTTTTGAAATTATATGAGATACATGATTATTTTCTGAAACTATTATTCCATGAACACCCATATGAACCAAGTTATACAATGTGTATTTGGATTAAGGAATCAAATGATTTTGAAGGATCTCTAAATCAGTGTTGTAATGCATAGACCTTCTACCTACATGAACAAGATGTCGATGAAACCATGGGGACAACATGATCAATGCATGATGTTATTTCTATCAGGAATAGATTTATTTTATATAGGTGAAATAAAAAATGAAAATATACATGTCACGACCCGTCCTCTAGGGCCCATGCCGTGACTACCCCATGCCCGCCTTCCATTGGCCAGGTGCGGGCGACTAGCACCGAAAGGCGTATTCCCTAAAACTGGGAAAGAATTTCCTTTATATCATATAACACACACAAACAAGCACACAACAAGATACAAACAAAATTAAACTATATAGTAAAAAGAGTGTGTACAATAGGTAAAAATGGGCTAGAATACAAGCCCAATTGGGAAGTACAAGAAAAATCTATAGCACAAGTAAACAGAAACAGCTCCTATGAACACCCGCCAAGGACCCTATATGAAGGGTAGGTACAGATCTCGAATAGTCGTCTTTTCAGTATGCCTCATCTAAGGTCCACCTCTGAGCTACCTCCAGTCCTGGTACCCTCGTCCTCCGTCAATGCTGTCCGTCATCTGCACCAAACACAACAAGGTGCGGGCATAGCCCATGCAGGGGTGAGTGTAACGATACTCAATAGGGAACCTGATACCCTCAAAGGTCTCACAAAATCCAAAAAGGATAAAACACAAAGCATAGAAACAACTAACAGCCCTAATTAGGTATATACATATACCTATGTTATCATGTATACCCATCTCATTCATGAGGAAACACAAGGTCCAACCCAAAATCCCGAAACTCAACTGTTCCACAAAGGAAGGAATACTACGAAGGTAACTCCACAAAGGTAAGCACCACAAAGGTAAATCGACACAGAAGAATACCAAAAAGGTATCACCATGAATGTAAGTACCAAAAAGGTATGCCACAGAGAGGATTTACAAAAAGGTATCACCACGAAGAGAAGTTCCACAAAGATACGCCACACAGAAGATTTCTACAAAGGTAAAGAATCAGCTCACAATAGTTATAACTTAGGTATGGTAGTAAATATGATTAGATATAACTACTAAATCATCTTACTTTGTTAAGAGGCAGACCCATGTAGGATCCTAAATCATCATACCCACGTAGGATCCTAGAGTAGTCCCACATGGATTTCCTAGAGCGGATCCAAGTGGGACTCTCAAACATAGACCCATGTAGGATCCCAAAGCACATAACCACATAGGATCCCAAATCACATACCCACATAGAATCCCAAAGCACATACCCACATAGGATCCCAAAGCATAGACCCAAATAGGATCCCTTTCTCATGTTACAGCCAGCTATAGGGTTCTCGCACTAATCTCGCTTGATTCTGGGAGAATCTTATCCTCAAGCCGAAGTTCGATACTCCAACTACCACAAAGTCCCAATAAGAAGTATCCAAAAGGACCTACATTTAATTGGGGTCTCAACTCAATAGACAGTGTGTCAATCAGATGCCTGCTCTGTATGTTATTGGCCTTTTAGTCCTGAGGGCCTGGTTGGATTCGTGTTCAATCTAACCCAGCCATACCCCAACCCTATCCAAAACTCAGGTGGGGTATACCAAAAGGACCATCTAGATCCAAGGTTTTTGGAACAGTAGACAGTTTTTCAAATGGACGCTTGAAGATCATGATATGGATGAAAGAGACAAAAGGGTTGAAGCTGGTCCGGGTTCGGTCCGACCCAGATTGGGCCGACCCGACCTGGTTTGGGTCAACCCGACCTGACCCTGGTCTGACCCGAACCGACCCGGGTCCGGACCAGGATCTGGCCTAGCCCACGGGATAACCCACGATGGGAATCCCATGATGGTGGCCCACTGGGCAGTCCGCTTGGCTCACGGATGGCTGGACGACCCGCCCTCCTCTACGTGGCGCGGTCGCATGCTGCGCCATCACCGACGTTCAACAGTGAGCCTACCACCCCCCATCACCGCCGCAGCCATGCACCGTTGCACCTATACACCGGGAGGTGCGGATGCATACCTCCATCACTGTCATGTGGCCGACCATGCTCCGACCACTGCCCTCGTTCCACCGCAGCCGATGGGCCATGACCCTTCTCCGGTGGCGCAGTTATGCCACCGCTGTCTTCGCGGCCGGTCGAATTGCTGGCCGCCGCTCCCGAGTCCTACCAGTTCCAGTCACCAAAACGGGTCACCGACGATGTTCCTCTGGTTGTTGGGCGGGCCCCAGTGGCCCGTACTTCATTCCATAGACATCCACACTCACCTCGGGACATCACAATTGATTTAAAACCACCACGATCAACAAAGGTTGCAGAGAGGTTGGGCCATATTCGTTTGGCCCGAACCCTCTGTGTTAGAACATTTACAAGTAGCTTATTTGTTCTTGAATCATGAAGAACTTCAAGAAAGGGTAATAGGGTATTCAAAAAACAACAAACCCTAACTTTTAGTTCATTGGAGGTTTCGAGAGGAAGAAGAAGAAGTCGTTGAAGAACGTCGGTGTTCGTTGCTTTCGCAAGGCACTTCTGATTCGGGATCGGGGTCGGTTCTTCGTTCTGGATTCGAGAAAGTTCTTCATTGGAGAGAATGAGTTTCTCCAAAGTTCTCCCCAAGCCCCTTTTCCAACGAAATCCTCCAACCCAAAAAAACGAAGAGCCAACTTATTAAACAAATAAGTCTAACAATTAATTAAAGTTGACACATTTAATTAATTGTAGTTGGATCAATTTACTAATTGGATAGTTGAGAGGTTTTCCCCAATTAAGAGGGGTTTGGGTGGTCCCCACCCCCAAGAATTTAAATTTGGGGTTTTCTAGCTCAGGTGGTCCCCACCTCCATAATTTCAAAAGAGAGGTTTAAAAAGAAAAAGAAAATGTCAATTATTTTATTTTTCTTCTTCCAGAGAAAATTGAAAAAATATCTTCTACCCTCTCCCTACTGCGGTTGAGGTGAAGGTCTACTTAAGTGAATATTAGCACTGTGATTTCAACGGTGTCCTCAGATTTCAATTCTAAGAACCGGTTGAAAAGTTACAAAAAAATACTCACACGTTTACTAAATGTACTTAAAAAAAAGTTCAGAAATTCATTTTGGGCACACCGGGCCTCAGAATCACACGCCGTCAATTTTCACGGACTCATAAAATTCCAATAAAATTAAAAAAATTACATGGAATTTCTGGGTCTTTAAATTCTCCCCACCTTAGGGATTTTCTTCCCCATAAGCCACAACTCAAACTAAGGGAACAAGTGGGGGTACTAAGCACGTATCTGAGTCTCTCGCTCCCATGTGCTCTCCTGGAGGTTCCCGTACTACCAATGTACAAATAACAATGTAATCGATCAAACATGAAGAAATATATCATCTAGATCCTCAATCTCCACTGGAACCTCCATAAACGTCACTCCATCGTCGATATCCAACTCGCCCCATTCGATTATGTGTGAAGGGTTGTGCATGTATCTACTCAGCTGGGATACGTGAAAAACATCATGAACCCGGTGCAAATGAGGTGGAAGATCTAAGAGATAAGCCACCTCACCAACACTTCTAAGGACCTAAAAGGGTCCGATGAACCTTAGAGATAACTTTCCACCCCGACCGAATCTCCGAAAACCTTGTCGGGGTGTGACCCATAGGAAGACGTGGTCACCATCCTCGAACTCCAGAGGTCTCTATCTCCTATCGACATAAGACTTATTCCTACCCTGTGTAGTTTTCATCCACTCCTGGATGATCTGTACCTTCTCTATGGTAGCCCGTACCTTCTCTGGTCCCATGAGTGCTGACTCCCTGGGGTCAGTCCAGCACAAAGGCGATCTGCAAGGTTGTCCATACAGAGCCTCGAATGGTGCCATCCCAATGGTGGAGTGATAGAGGTTGTTGTATAAAAACTCCACTAAGGGATAGTTATCCTCCCAACTGTGACCAAAGTCTAGGACACAAGTAAAAAACATATCATTGAGGGTCTAAATGGTCCACTCAGTCTGTCCATCTGTCCAAGGATGGAAGGCGATGCTCAAATGAAGCTGTGTCCCAAAAGCATCCTACAACCCCTTCCATAGCCAGTAAGTGAAATGTGAATCACGATCGGAGAAAATCATCAAGGGTACTCTATGTATCCATACAATCTTCTGCATATAGAGGTGTCCCAAGCTCTCTACTGAACCCTTCTCTATGATCAGTAGGAAGTGGACCGACTTGGTGAGTCGGTCGATGATCACCTAGATAGAATCATGACCCCTGGATGTACGTGGAGGTCCTATCATGAAGTCCATGGATATCCCATCCCACTTCCACTCTGGGACCTCTAAAGGCTAAACTAATCCTACTGGTACCTAATTCCCCGCCTTTACTTGCTGACATGTGAGGCACTGGGAGACAAACTCTGCAAATGCGTTCTTTATTCCCAGCCACCAGTGCTATCATCGGAGGTTTTGGTATATCTTATCCACTCATAGATGTACTTCATGAGGGGATGTATAGAACTCCCTCAACACTTCCTCCCGAAAGGACACTGGTATTATGGTACATCCTCTGAAGAGGGTGACGTGCTCCCCACCTTCAGAAAATCCATTAGGTGGCTGCCCTGTGGATATCTGAACACGTCGAGCCTCGCCGTCAGTGTACCCATGCTGCACCTCCTTGAATTGATAAAGAAGTGGGGGAGTGACTATAAGATACTGAATAAAAGATTCTCCATCTCATTCCACAAAGGATATCTATAAAGCGGCCAATTGATCTGTCGCCTCACCTAGCAGCTGTATACCAGATCTTCTGCTGAGTGCATCTGCTACAATGTTCCCCTTTCTAGAAGTATAGACTATCTCAAAGTCACAGTCCTAGAGGAACTCAAGCCAACATCATTGTCTCAGTTTGAAGTCTTTCTGAGGGAAGATATACTTGAGACTCTTATGATCAGAGTAGACTATAAAACATTTGACCATCAAGTAATGTCGCCACATCTTCAAGGCGAAGAGCACTGCTGATAACTCCAGGTCATGGGTAATGTAGTTATTCTCATGCTATCTCAGTTGTCGAGAACCATACACGATAACTAATCACTCTTAGATCAGGACACATCTGAGTCCGTTCCTTGATGCTTCATAGTTGACTACCTCCTCCGGAAGCCTCAATATGGGGCACTTGTCAGTCTCTGCCTCAGCTCTTGAAAACTCCGTTGGAATATCTCTAACCACACGAAGGGTTACCCCTTCTTAGTCAACATTGATAAAGGTGCTGAAAATTTGTAGAAATCTGGACCAAACAACCAGTAGTATTCGGCCAAACCCAATAAACTTTGTACCTCCATCACACTCCTAGGTGGATCCCAAGAAAATTCTGCCTCAATCTTTGCTGGATCCACCGCAACTCCAGCTTCCGAGATGACATGTTTGAGAAAGTGAACATCTCAGATCTAGAACTGGAACTTTGAGAGATTACCATATATATGGTGCTCTCAGAGTGTGTACAAAACTATCTGAAAATGATAGGCATGCTCATCCTCGGTAGCCGAGTAGATCATAATGTCATCGATGAAGACTACTACAAAGCGATCAAGGTATGGCTGGAAGATCTTGTTCATGATTCCCATGAACACTATTTGAGCATTTTTCATGCTAAAAGGCATGTCCAAAAACTCATAATGGCCTTACCAACATCTAAAAGCCATCTTCTTCACATCCCCTTCTCGTACTCTGAGCTAGTGATAGCCTGATCTGAGGTCTATCTTCAAGAACCACCATGCTCCCTTCAGATGATCAAAGAGGTCTTCAATCCTCAAGAGTGGGTACTTTTTCTTCATGGTCACCTAGTTCAGACAACGATAGTCAACACAGAGTCTCAAACTCCCATCCGCCTTCTTGGAGAACAAAATCGTGGCTTACCAAGGAGAAACACTTGGATGGATGAAACCCTTCCCCTATAAGTCCTCCAACTATACCTACAAGTCACGAAGCTCTGTGGGAGCCATCCGATATGCTGGTGTAGATATCAGTGCCATCCTGGGGTACAAGTAAATGTAAAAGTCCACCTCTCTGCGAGGAGGTAGACCTAGAACATCATCAAGGAAGACATCTGTGTACTGGTCCACCACTACAGGATAACTTGGACTCTCTACCTCAACTGCTCTGAGGGTAAGGCTAGCCAACTGATGAGTGATTGGATGTATTCTCATCTGGGTAAGTCCATCATGTGCTGAATATGATCCCTCCTCACAGGTGAAGGTAAACCTAGTCCCATCAGTGCGGACACACCATAATTTGTGCCTAATATAGTCAATCTGTGCATAGACTATAGATAACCAGTCCATACCCAAGATGACGTCGTAAGTCCTCGACGCTGCTACTAGGAGATCCCGGCTGAAGATATATCCTCTTAGAGTAATCTCACACTACCGGCACCAGTGTATAATCTTCAAAAATTATCCCGTAGGAGTCTCTAGCCGTAAGGATCGAGCCAAAGACTCCATTGGAATCTCCGAGCTCTGAACAAGGGTAGTGGAAATAAAAGAATTACTGTCACCTGTGTCTATAAGTACTGCAGCTAAGGTGGAGTAGACATAGATCATACCTCGTATCATCTCGGGAGTGCCATGTTCGTAGGCCTCAGCTGCCTGGAGCTGAGCTCACCCCTGTCCACCTGCTCATTGTGGTCGGGGTGGACCACCTGGTGGTGGTGGCGGTAACACCTTGAATCGTCGCCCACCTCCAGCTGCATGAACAGCTCCTTTTCCACGTCCACCTACTACCTACAGACCTCCTCGGTCGAACCTTTATCTCTTCCGGGGAAGTCCTTTGACCGTATGTTGATCATCCGTACGGCGGGTCAAGCAGTCACGAGCCATGTGACCCTGCCCACTGCATGTGTAACACTGCCTGCTCCTCGCAAGACTTGCTCTGTCTCCGATGCCCTGCACAACTAACCATGAATCCTGTAGTCATCCACTTATAGGTCTGGTCCTCTTGGACCTCTGTGACATCTGTCTACTGCCAGATGTAGAAGACTCTTCTATGTGATGCCTGGTGGTGGGTCTCGCTACAGGTGTTTGCTCTGCAAGAAAACTCTCCACTAAGAGGGATCACTCTAACACCCCCACCTGTGTCGGGATGCCAAAAGAAATCATCGAAGCCCTGAACTCCTACCTCAGTCCCTGCTCGAAGGTTTGGGACCTGAAGAAAGGGCCCCGAACCGTATCAGTGGAGTAGTGTGAGAGGTCGGTGATCCTTGTTGAGTACTGATCCACAGTCATACTGCCTTGCTGCAAATGAAGAAACTCCTGTATGTGCTCTACGTGAAGGGTCTCTGGGACAAATTATGCCCAAAGCATGCTCTCAAAGTCTACCCAGAGAAGTGTCACATCGTCGTGAAACTGGAGGATCAAGCTCCACTATCTGCCTACTGCTTCCTATAGAAGAATGGCAGTAAGGATCACCATGAGTTCAGTTGGTGTCCCAACCAATCGGAAGACTCTCACCATGGCCTCCAGCCAATCCTCAGCTACATGTGGGTCCATCTCACCCCTGAACCTAGGTGGCCTTTGGCACTGGAACTCGTGCAATGCGCTCATGCGGTGTGCACTCTCCACTGCTGGGGATGGTGGCATCGGTGGCCCAATGGGTAAGGGTACCGCTGGTTCCCCTACAGATAAAGGGCCCTGCACCAAGGCCTCATTGCTTGGTGGGCTATCATCGTATACTATACCCAAAACCCTAGTTGGCTGTCTGCATGGAGGAATCCTGAAAAGAAACAAGTGCTCCATGGTCATTAAGTTATACCTGGTGAGATGACTCAAAGAGATCACTAAGAAAACTTTTTGAAAAACACACACAATCAGTGTTTTCATGCACTGGGTCAGACATCCGAAGTCAGTGTCTTGGTGTATGGATACGTCTGCCACTGCACCAACACTGGATTCCCTAAACTAATAACCACACTCACTACACTTAAAACTATTTCCATTAAAAATATCAGAGTCCAATGTTCTATGGTAGAACCGACTCCTCTGATACCAATTTGTCACGACCCGTCCCCCGAGGCCCGTGTCGTGACTACCCCAAGCCCACCTTCCATAGGCCATGGGCTGGTGACTAGCACCTAAAGGCGTATTCCCTAAAACCGGGAAGGAATTTCCTTTATATCCTACAACACACACAACCAAGCACAGAAAAATATATGAACTTAAGTAAACTATATAGTAAAAAGAGTGTGTATAGTAGATAAAAAGGGGCCAGAATACAAGCCCAACTGGAAAGTACAAGAAAACCGAAACAACTCCTGTGAACACCTACCAGGGACCCCACCTAAAGGGTAAGTACAGATCTTGAGCGGTCCTCCTTGCGGCATGCCTCATCCAAGGTCCACCTCCGAGCTACCTCTAGTCTTGATACCCACATCCTCAATCAGCACTTTCCGTCGTCTGCACCAAACACAACAAGGTGTGGGAATAACCCATGCAGGGGTGAGTATAATGATACTCATTAGGCACCCCGAGACCCTCAAATGTCTCAAAAAATCCAAAAAGGATAAACCAAAAAGCATAGAAACAACTGAAAACCCAACTTAGGTATATTCCCATACATATACCTATGTTATAAAGTATATCCATCTCATTTATGAGGAAACACATGGTCCAACCAAAAATCCCAAAGCTCAACTGTTCCACAAAGGAAGGAATACCATGAAGGTAACACCACAAAGGTATGTACCACAAAGGTAATGCCACACAGAAGAATACCCCAAAGGTATCCCCATAAAGGTAAGTACGAAAAAGGCACGCCAAACAGAGGATTACCACAAAGGTATCTCCACAAAGAAAAGTTCCACAAAGATACACCACACATAAGATTACCACCAATGTAAAGACTCAGCTCACACCAGGTATAAAATATTTACGATAGTAAAGATGATTATATGTAACTACTGAATCATCTTAATCTGTTAAGAGGCAGACCCATGTAGGATCCTAAATCATTAAACCCACGTTGGTTCCCAGAGTTGTCCAGTGTGGATTTCCTAGAGCGGATCCAAGTGGGACTCTAGAACATAGACCCATGTAGGATACCAAAGCACAGACCCACATAGGATCCCAAATCACAAACCCACATAGGATACCAAATCATAGACCCACATAGGATCCAAAATCACAAACCCACATAGGACCCCTTTCTCATGTTACAACCAGCTATAGGGTTCCCGCACTAAGCTCGCTTGATTCCAGGAGAATCTTATCCTCAATCCACAGGTCGATACTCCAACTACCACAAATTCCCACTAAGAAGTATCCCAAAGTACCTCCATGTAATAGGGGTCTCAACGCAACAGACAGTGCGTCAATCAGACACCTGGTCTGTATGTTATTAGCCTTTTTGTCCCGAGGGCCCGGTTGGATTCGTGTTTGATCCAACCCAGCCATACCCCAAATTTATCCAAAACTTAAGTGGGGTATAGAAAAAGGACCGTTTCGATCCAAGGTTTCCGACACCATAGACAGTTCGTCAAACGGATGCTCGGAGCTCAAGATATGGCTGAAAGAGCGGAAAGGGTCGAAGTTGGTTCGAGTTTGGTCTGACCCGGCCTGGGTCGACCCAACCTAGTTTGGGTCGACCTAACCCAACCCTGGTCTGGCCTGGGGTCCGAACCGGTTTGATGGGTCTGGTCCGGATCGCTGGGTCCAGCCTGGCCCAGCCCACCGGCGCGGCCTGGCATGCTGGGCGACCCGCGGTGCGGCCCTCTATGCGTCCCGTGGTGCGGCCCGCTGGGTGGGCCGCTCGACTCGTGGATGGCTGGACTACCAGCCCTCCTCTGTGTGGCATGGTTGCACACTATGCGATAACCGGCAGCCGACAGTGAGCCGACCTCCCCACCACCGCCACCGCGACCTTGCGCCACAAAACCTACACGTCTGGCGGCACAGACACTTACAACAATCACCGACTTGTGGCTGACCGTGCGCCGACCACCACCCTCACTTCGCCACGTCGGACGGTCTGTAACCCTTATTTGGAGGCGTGGTTTCATCGCTGCTGTCTTCACGGCCGGTCGGAGTGCCGGTTGCCGCTCCCGAGTCCCACTGGTGCCGGTCACCGACACGGGTCACCGACGACATTCCTCTGGTCATCGAGCGCACCCTAGTGGCCCGTTCTTCATTACATATACTTCCACACTCTCCTCGGGATGTCTCCATTGATTTAAAACCACCATGATCCACAAAAGATTATAGAGAGGTTTGGCCGTGTTCGTTTGGACCAAACCTTCCACATTAGAACGGTAGTAAGTGACTTTTTTGTTCTCAAATCATGAAGAACATCAACAATGGGTATGGGTGTATTAAAAAAAACAAGACCTACCTTGTCATTTGTTCTAGGTGTCGAGGGTAAGAAGATGAAGCCGTTGAATAATGTCGGAGTTTGTTACTTCCACAAGGTGCTTCCGATCTTGGATCGGGGTCGGTTCTTCATTCTTCATTGGAGAAAGTTCTTCATTGGAGAGAATGAGTTTCTCCAAAGTTATCGCTAATCCCCTTTGCTAAAAAAATCCTCCAAACCCAACAAAAAATGAAGATCTAACTTATTAAAAAACCAAGTCTAACAATTAATTAAAGTTGAAAAATTTAGTTAATTATAGTTGGATCAATTTATTAACTGGAGAGTTGAGAGGTTTTCCCCCATTAAGAGGGGCTCAGTTGGTCCCCACCACTAAGAATTTAATTCTGGTGTTTTATAGTTGGGGTGGTCCCCACATCCATAATTTCAAAATAGAGGTTTTAAAAGAAAAATAAAATGTCAATTATTTTATTTTTCTTGTTCAACAAAAAAGTGAAAAACTATCTTCCAACCTCAACCTACTACGGTCGAGGTGAAGGTCTCCTTAAGTGAATATTGGTGCTGCGAGTTCAACAGTGTCCTCATATTTCAATTCCGAGCATTGGTTCAAAAGTTACAAAAACCCGCTCGCATGTTTACTAAACGTACTTAAAAAAAGTTCATAAATTCATTCCAGGCATAGCGGGCCTCGGAATCACGCGCTGTCAATTTTTGAGGACTCGTAGAATTACCATATAATTAAAAACATTACATGGAATTTATGGGTCTTAATAATATATATGACATCATTAAGATGTTGAGGTCTTAATGAGTTGTTATGAAAATGATAGGTATAAGAAAAACTTTGTGGTTAACACATTTTAGGGTTATTTTTGAGTTTTATAAAGGAAGACCCCTAAGATTGGTGACAACTTGTTGTGTACAGAAATGCCGTAGGAATCGAACACACAACCAAAGGGTGACAATGACGCATCACCTACCACTGGTATATGTGAAGTTCTTGGTTATTCTGACTTACTATTTTTTGGTAAATGTTTTTATGAATCAATAATAAGTTGATTTTATAACTGATGTTTTATCAAATGGATATCCTTAGTTTAGGAAAGTGATTTGGTGATTAAGTGATAAATTTTATTTTGGATGAAATTATCTCTTTTGGGAACACTATATGCATAAGGAAAATAGAATACTATGGGATTTTATTTGAGGAGTAGTGGTTGAATTTTATTTTGGAAGAATCAATGTTTTTATTATATACATATGGTGATTTGGGTTATTTATGGAAATGATTAACCAATCCTGGAGAATATGTGATTAGATTAATTACTTTTAATTATGATACTTTAAGTGTAGTTGATGTTATTTGTAGATAAATGTTAAGATTTATTGTGGAAAACTGTGTGATAAAATTTCTATAAGTTTTGGATTTCAGTCGTAGTTTGGATTATATTGAAAACATTTAAGGACAATTGTGTATTGAATTGTCTTTATTGAACTTTTGGTACTATTTGTTAATGTTTGATGATTAAGAGTAGTATTTATTTTTAAAAAGGATTACCCTTTTTGGAGATTATCTGATCTCGTACTAACTATTTTTGTTTTGGTTAATGTATAAAGATAGGGGAAATATATAGTTCATGTTTTTTGGATTATGTGATTATCTAGAAGTTGATTCTAGTGCTTTAGGTGTGACCAAGTTATCTTGAAACTCATCGTTTGGAGAAAAGATGAGTTTGTGGTATAAATTTTTTAAAGGGTGAAAATCATCTTGAAAAGTAAGTATATTTCCTTATTTTCTTAGTAAATATAATAAATAAATACATAAACCTTATTAAATGGAACTTTAAAGAAAAATATTTCCCATTCACTTTTCCTACTCGGGAATGAAACACAGTTTAACCCATCACAAGTTTATGGTTTTATCTTAGTTAACTTTCTATTGATCATGTCTAGTATCACTCTCCATCACAACTCGACACTTAGTTTCTCTTTCATATCCATTTTTTTCTATATGGGATACCAATATGGGTTATCTTGGGTGACCATTGTACTTATCTTTCTTTATTTTAAAGTGATAGTTTTATTTACTCTTTTTCCGATGTGGGAGTTTCAATGAATTTTACAAGCCCACTTTTAAAATTTTGAAGACACAATTTTCAAAATGGGGGAAGAATGTAACGACCCAGGTATTTATAGAATAATAAATTTTCATTTCTATTAATATTTATGAATAAGATATTATTTTTACATTAAATGGGATTATTTGTCCAATAGCTTACTCAACACGCAAAAACAGGTTTCTTTGAAATCATACGTTGCACACAACTTTGAGTTATACCGAAAAATAATATAATAGTAATATTACTTTAAATGGTATTTAACTCTATGCCATTTTATTTATAAGAATTAACATAATTAAATATATTATGATTTTAAATACTTATTAAATGTTTTTACATTTATCCAATGAATATTAAAGTCTTCAAATAAGAATGAATCCAATTTTAAGCATGAAATACTCTAATATTTTTAAAAGGTTGTTTTACCACCTTTTGATAAAGAAACATTTTTAAATATAGTTTTTGACACATTTGTATGTTCTATTTGAAAAAATAAACTTTTTATTTAGAATAATTACATCAAAATTTCATTTGTATTATTTTTTGGTAATTTTCTAAAAAAGTTCATTTTTAATGAATAATGAATAATACTATAGTTTAAATCAAAATTGTATTTTCATATAATTTATTTACATAGTTAGATTATACTTTTAATTGGGTTTAATGTTTAATTATATTATATTTTTATCATTTAATCCAATTTTGGTCATTGTAAGTAATTTCACTTTAAAATTGGACATAAACAGATGTCAATCTTTTGATAGTTATTATTTCTTAAAAAACCATTTTTTGGTTTTGAAAATGAAAATTAATTTTTAATTAATTAATAAAACTTATATGTTTTGAATTTGGAAAAATATATTCCATATTTTTAATCATGATGTCCAAATTTTATAAATTGGTACCTTATATTTTTAGAGATTATGAATAGTAACTTTAGTAATAATTTTATTTTCCATGGTTAAAGGGTAAATACGGTAAATAAGGGTAAAAAAATAATTTTATAATAGTATAAAACTACCATAAAACGTGTCCTAATACCATTTTATGAGATATTTATGACCATTGGAATCCTTGGGTCGATTTTGAGACCTCATGGAGCCATTTGGATGTGAAAATGACATTTTATAAGAATTAATATAAAGTAAAGAAAAATGTAACATAAACATGTATCTTTTAGTAAAAAAGATTTTATATGGGGATATATAAGTTATATTTTCTACTATAAATAGTAATTATAAATATAAGAATATTTCCTACATTATCGTATTTTATTTATAATTTTTAAACATTAAATAAATAAATTTATTTATGATAAAAAATGATGTTGTGATTACCTTATTAATTAATGGTTTAAATAAATGAGATTATAAATATTAAAATAAATTTATTTTGAAACTTTTTATTCCATCCATGAAGTTTAAGGATGATTATTAATTTTTATATTTTAATTAATGAAGTTTTTTAAAAATGCTAAAGTTGTTATTGATTTTTAAAAAGACATTATATGAATAGTATAAAAATTGACATAAATGAGTTTTTAAAACAAATACTATTTTATTAAATGATATTATAGTTCTAAAAATTTAAGATTCATCCAAATGACTTATATAATGTTTAAAATGTTATTAACTAATCAATTGAGGTTTTATTTTCATTTTATAGTTACTATATCAACTATATAGTTTGAATATAACAGAAGACATAGTAAGAGTTAAATTAGTTACTAAGGGTTAAAGGTAAACGATTTGGTTATATTTGAGAACAAAACATGTCTAAAACCTATTTGTTGAGAGTATTTAAAATATTTCTCATATTATATTATAATTGAATGATTTTTGGGCCTTTTTAAACTGAAATTTAGTTTATAATAAAATAATGTTTTAAGACATTACTAATATACCCTTCCCCCCTCTTAAAAAAGGGCATCACCCTTACCAATTTAATCACACTTCTCAATCCCCTTGTCTCATACAACCTCTACCCAAATAATCTCCCAACATACCTATATTACTTCTATAACCCTTACCATAACTATAAGGAAATTCCAGAAATTATTTTGGCTCAAATTAAAGGAGGTAACACATTTTAAGAGGTAGCGTCTTCTGTAAAGTTCCTTTCCATTATTTTAATTCTTCACTCCGAATTCTATTATTATTATTATTTTATTACATAAATAATAGTATCCTCAATATACTATTAATTTTTTATGAGAAGTATTCTAACTACACTTACACACACCTCCATCTAAAGGATTTAGAACATACTATTTCTATGGATGACGAACTACTGCCTCACAAAACGATGATTATTAGATTTTATCCTACCACCCCTCATGGTGGAAATTATGTAGGAACTATATTTATATGTGATATATATTACATTTATAATATCTATATGGTTATTTATTTTTCATTTACAACATACCTTTTTGTTTTTCCATAATGGGTAAATACGATAATTTCATTTGAGGAAGTACGGACTACGACCCCCTCAAAGTGATATGACTCGTTCATGCCATACATGGAACATATAAAGGATGGAATTAGTTAAATTATGTAATGTATATAAAATATGATACTATAATTTAATTATAATATACCAATGTATCATTTAGTTTTCATTCCTTTAAATATGAAAAAGAAATGAAAGTAGCACTCATGCGTACATACAGTTTACTGTCTCCATGAATGGTGCATTTAATTTATTATCTCCAAATGTTATGTAATAATATAAATACATATATATACTAGATATATATTATATTTAAATAATGAATATTTTTATGGAGATAATTAAATTGTGACAACATGAACAATTTTTAAATATAACAAGTTCATTTTTGACTCAAGTATCGAATATCAACAAAACGACCTATATTAACTTAAATAATTAAGTAATGTTTATTACATGATAATAAGTGATATAAAAGGAATAATAAAATTTAAAAAGGTTATTAATCAAGTATAAATTAACTTAAGTTTATTATTTAGGAAGAACAAGGAACGTACGTGACGATTCCCACTCAATGTAAGGGATTTCGTCTCAATCTCCTTTCATTGAGGCATATTTTGATTTAAACGTGACTTTCTATTATAAGTTGTATAAAACACTCAGAAATTTAATTTCATTCAAAATGAATATTTTTCTATGAATCATTTTACTAAATGAGAAAAGGAATATTTATTTTTAATGTACATGGTGACAACGACCATTCCGCCACCACGAGAATTATTTGATATTCGGCTTCTATAACAAGCTCTAGTGTTTTTAAATGGAAAAGTAAATACCATATACCCTTTTTAATTATTTTGGTATTGAAAATGGTTTTGATAAATCATTTATTATGTCAATATATTTAAATGATATATTGTGATTTCAATGTGGAAATGTTATCTTTTCTTTTTTCTTGATTTATGTGTTATGAATATGGTATGGTTCTTGGGAATTGTTTACAAATACATGTGGTTTGGTGATAATCTTAGGGTGGGTGAGCCTGAGATAGTTATCTAATGAATTGGGTAATGTGACAGAGGTAAACATCAATGTTTCTCCTCATATATTTGAGGAATATATTGTGATGGGTATTCTAAATGTAACTCCCTATGTAGCTATAAAAGCTACAATGTAAGTATGTTTTCCACAAATTACCATTATGATTTATGATTTCTGTGTGTTATTAATAAATATTATGATTTTATGAGGTAAGTTAAAGTGCTTATGTTTTATGAGTGAAAAGTATGATTTAATTGATTTGCATGTATTGGTGGACTAATTTTTTCTTTCATTATTTTATATCCCTTGCTGAGATTTTTATTCTCATCCCTTGTTTTTGAAATGTTTTTTATTGTGTATAAATAAGGGTAAGATAAAGGAATAATTCATGAAGTTATATTTCAAGAAAATAATTCTTTTTTTATTTTAAGGAGTTTTTTTGTGAAAAAAATTGGATAAAGAAGAAGTGTCTACTTTTTAATTTTTGAGATAAAATATCATAATTATGGACTAATTTTAAAAAGATCTAAACCGAAAAATATCCTCAATGTCAAATTCTTAACTTAACTCAAGATTATAAAATGATTAAGGATGAGGCCTTATAATTAATTCTAGAATCATTAAACAAAAATAATTGTATATTACAATAAAGGAAATCAAATGATAGGTACAAATTCCAGATTGTGTAGAAGTTTTGTGGAAACTATATCCAAGGGTAGTGATATCATTTCATTACAACTAGACTCATAGAGTCATATAATAATGAAATAAAGGATAATTCATGGACATATATATGGGTAAGAAAATTTGATAATTTGATATCTGTATTATTATTTTATTTATATGAATGTACATGTCCGTTCCAGTATCAGTTTATCTTTCTTGATAGTCAAGCTACTAAGGTCGCAATGTTGATAGAACATAGGGAGTTGGGGAGGCTATATAAGCTTGAGTTATATATTGGTTGTATGATTATATTCTACTATGAGTTAGAGGGTATACCAATATTTACTAACTATCCAAAAACACAATACCAAGAAATGATTGTGTATTGGAAGAGTTATCAGTTTAAGGTATTCTTAATATTTAATGGTTTTTATTGAAAATATAATTATTATTAATTGTATTGAATTTTTTAGGATGTTTTTGAAAAAACAAAAAATAAAAAGTATTTTTATGATTTATATACACCCTTTGGGGAACACAATAAGGCTAGAGCATGAGAGGAACCATGTAATTTTATAACCCACTGAGTTTTAATAGGAAATAATCAAATAAATGCATATCTAACAGTTATGTGTAAAACAATTTTTTATTTAAATAATTTAAATATAAATTCATTTGAGAATTTAAATTTATATTTTTGAAATTTTTTTAGGGGAAGTGAGATCTATAAAAGATTACACGAGCACCAAAATTATGACCCCAAATAAAATTATCAAGCTATTCCAAAAAGTTTTTAAAAAATTTGAATTTCTAACCCTATGTAAAATCCATTAGATAAAGGTTAACTTTGTGTCCAGATAGACTTTTATAAGGTCCTTAATGTGGTAGGTAAATCTATCCTAGGTCTGAATATATTCCTCCTAGTTTATTTCCCCTATGTTTATTCCACATGACAATATCTTATCTTATTTGTGATCCAATCAATTTTATCATTATTACATTAAAATTAGATCAATCTATCGTACATTCTATCAATTTCCACCTTTTAAACGTTAATATCAAAATTTTCCTCCAACATCTATTCCATTAAATGCTAAAGATATTTCATGTCAGTACCATCCCCCCTTACCACCTTCGAGGCGCCATCCAATGCCCTTGGTTATAATAGATAGTAGGGGTCATCTACCCTATTAACTTTCTCCCCCTTATCCTTATCACTAGAAACCTACTCCTCAGTAGGTGATTTTGGATGAAAAATCACTTGATCATCCTCACCAGGATGTGATGCTAGATAAGAAAACACTAGATTCGTCCTTTCACCAACCTCAGTCTTCTTTATTTTACCTTCTGATCTAGTGACCATGAGATTCATAACATTAGATTCATAATTTCATTTCTTATTTGTTTCCTTTTGACTGACTTGAAAATATCCAGAATCATTATTTCCATATTTATCCTTCATCAAGATGCACTGAGTGGCCTTTTTTTTACTATAGATAGTGATTACACTATGAAGTTAAGTTCGAATCAGAATCAATGTCCCTTTTTTGAAGAACCCCCTAAGTACAAGATATGGCCTTCTTCCTCTTCCATCATGGAATGATAGACTTCCACCCATTAGGATTAATAGACTTCTTATCATTTCCATCCATATCCAAACCTGGAATATCTAAGCCTTGAAACAAAATTCTTAAATTAAGATTCAGAGAGGCCCTTTTAGGACTCAGTCTATTCCCAGAATTCTCCCCACCTACACTTGAATCCAAGGTTCCCTTATTTAAACCATTGTGTCCCAAGATATCCATTGAGAAAATATCATTATTGCGCACGACCTTTATCAATGAGACATTGCTTGTAGGTGCTCCAGGATAGAGCACTGTCCTTGATTTCTACACCACGAACATTTTCTTGGTGGGTGATTTCAATCAAAATCCCCACTCCTTTGGCTAGGAACTGACTTCCCCTTATCATTATTTCTAGATGCAGTGTGAGTTGACACTACTCATTGAGAATAATAAAGAGTTAAAGAATTATTGATAGCTAAAATTCCCCCTTGTTGCAAGTCTCCAGGTCATGATAATATATCCCCATAGTCGAATGGAGATGACACCCATGTTGTGGGTGTCCCAAACGATGAAACGATGAGAAAAAGTTGAAGCAGACCTCAAAATCCACCGAATGTCAGTATCTGAGTTCATAATCTACCACAATCTATATAGTTTTAGCTAGGGTCTTTGATACATAAAATTCCATGCAAGTACATGCGACAATGAGATGGAACAATGATCACTAGCGGTCTTCAAATTCAAAAATGTTTTGATAAGGAGTTCCAAAAAATTAATAACTATAAATTTGTCCAATGATGAAAGAATGTAACATAATGATGTGATTTGGAATGATATCTTCCCAAATTTAGGATTTATAATAAACTATTTTTGGATAATTAATAAGATGAAGTCCTTTTCTAGATTTCACCCATTAGTAATATATCTATTAGATAATATTATTTTATGAAGGTTTCCTATGCATGAACTAAACCATATACTCTATGAGTTTTAATAAAAAGGTTGAGGAAACATTTAATACAAAAGGTTGTGATTATATAATGTTATCCACTATGATTAATGATACATTTTTTTGGGAAATAAAATCTAATACTCTGTTGATTTTAAATAGAACAAGATGTCAATAATAGGATGGGACATTCAGAATAATTTTTCCCACTTTTTTAAAGAAATTTTAGAAACAAATGATTGGAATTTATGGTCATTTACAACAAAAAATCTATTAGATAATGGATCAAGAATTTGAGAATTATGAAAACCCACAAATATTGGAAAATCACAAGTCTTGCTATAGTCTTACACAAATATCATAATGAAATTATAGATTTATCAAGATAGAAATGTTAGTGGAATGGACATATGTTATACTTTCATGAGAAAACATAAAGAGTACACTAGAGTTCAGTAAGTGTGTTTGAGTCATTTAACAAAAATAAAGATCTAATAAGTTTCTAATTGGAATTTATATAGTCCATAAGAGGAGTTCTTCCTAATATATATAGATTTAGATATATTCTTTTTCTTTCTTATGTTTCACGTTAATATATTTAAAAGGGAAGGTCATCATCATTCTCATTAGAATCAAATAATTTTCATTTCAAAGACATAAAATTTATAGAGGGGATTTAGGTGATAAAAAAGTTTCCAATGCTTGTATTCAATGATAAAAGTGGTAAAATAATCTCTGATAACATATGAAACTATTACAAGGTGAATTGGATAAATTATTCTCATTAGTTAAACTAATAAAACTATACACTATCATGCTATTATATCTTTTACATATGAAACTATTAAAAAGTTTGTTGGAAATAATAAGAAAAAACTATAAATACTAATTGATATGTGGATTGAATATAATAGTATACTATTTCACACTATTATTGATATTGATGGATAGAGGCCATGTAGTTAAATTATATGGTTTTCATTTATGAATCATAGAATAAGATGCAGTTAGTTCATAATTGGAAACAACTAATGGATATAGAAAATTCAATTAACTGATATGGTTTTAATTTATTAATTATATCATATTATATAATAATATTCTTCTTTATTTTAAGGATTTTTAACAACTAAAATATTAATTTACTCTAGGTTGTGTTGAACTCTTATGTAGATTAAATTGGTTACTTTAAGATGAGCTTCTCACTATATTATTAATATTACATAGCTTCCACCTTATCCATGATTCCCACATGATATTTTATTTTACTTAATCACATGTAGATTCATTCCCTTGATTCTTAATATAATGTGAGAATTCAAGTTAATACCATATAATGACACACCATTGTAATTTAATCTAACGTGGGAACCTTTTAACTTGATGTGAGTAGATAGTTAATATCACCGTTCATGATAACCATTTTTTTTGTTTATCAATTTCATATTATTTAATAATGTACTATTATAGAAATAAATTTCATTTTTAGAAAGTGACATTGGGAATAAAAGTTCATGTGCCTCAAGAAATATTATTTTTCTCAAGTAGTAGGAAAAGGATAAAAGTGCTATAAATGCACATACATAAGAAAATGTTGTATATATTTTTACTGATATATAAGATTTTGATACATTATTAACAATTAAAAATCTTATTAATATTTTCAAAAGTGTTCCTTGGAGGCCCTCGATGGGAAATAAGATGAAAAATTCAAGCTAAATGGTCATTAGAGATACATATTAAGTGAGGTTCACCAGAGGAGAGTTAGATGTCAACCCTGAAAAAATATCATCCCCACTAAGTATTGGACCTTATCGAGTGCTAATAAAATCTCTCATACTACATAGTTAAAAAAATATCATACAGACGTTGACGAGGATAAAAAATATCTATAGAGGATCACAAAAGGGGTAAACTAGTTACTTAACAGTTTTTGAAAGATATGGCAGTTACATTTACCTCATTTTCATTAGAGGCTATTAGTGTAATTGATTCATGTATAGAAATAATTTTATCTTTATGTAATGCACCAAGTGATGTTAAGGAGGGTCCTAATGGTGGCTGAGGTGATGATACTCCAGGTGATATTGATGATGATGATGCTGAAGATGATGATGTTGGTGCTTCAGGTGATGATGTTGATAATGATACTGGTGATGACTATGATGACACTAGTGGTGATGAGGGAGATATTGATCCCCTACATTTTTGAGTTAATAGTAAAGAGGTATATGTTTTGATGTTGTTTAATGACTAAAATAGTTTTATTTTGTGGATTTTATATGTATGTTATAGTATTGAATATGGTTTGAACACTATTGATAACTCGATGGTTAAATAAAAAATATATAATATTTTTACTGCATTAATTTTGTACCATGGTTTGTAATTTATTTACAAGTTATGTAATATGTGTTGGATGGGGATACTATGTATTGGGGATAGAAAGCTATACCAACATTTTTGTGAACCATTGGTATACATCATTTTTATAATTAAATCTACATACATGGTTAACTTCAAAAAGTGGATATTAAATTTTTTCCATGATTTATACTAATGATTTCATATAAAACCATTTGTAATATACTATACCAACACAAATAATACCCACATTTTATAGAACTATTTTTATAGGTTATTAAAACTGTTCTATGGCCTATACCAATGGTTTAGAACTGCTGGTATAATGTACTTTTCTAGCAGTGATCTTCCCTTATAAGCCTCTTGGAAATGAAGCCTTCTGGGGATTCTTCTTATGACAAGAGTTTACTCAGTATGGAAGAGAACTTTTGGAGACAAAAAATGGGTAGGTATATAATAGGGATTTCAAGTAGAATATTGGTTTAGAGTGGATATAGTAGATATCATTTTGTAGGTAAAAATAAAGTTTAATTATTTTGAAACATAATTTAGGTGAGAGGTAATGATGAACTCAGGGGGGAGTTAAGTAAGTTAGGTAAAAAATATTTGTGATATATATGTAATTGACTCCAAACCAAAACAAAGGTCTTATATGAAAAGTTTATGATATTTTTATTATCAAAAATTTGATCCATTTTAAGTTACTCCCTTTTAACTTTTTCACCTTGTTTAAAAATTTACTAGGGTAATTATTTTTTTACTAAAAAAATATCAACCCTATAACCTAATTAACGTGGTTAGATTCCAAATTTGGAATCCAATTAATCTGATTTTATTTCTATATATCATAAAAATGAATTTTATATTAACACCATAGACAAATAGAAAATAATGTTCTTATATAGAAATGGATTTTTAACCATTATGTGTTATTTTAATTATTTTCAATCAATTAATAATTTAAATGAGTGTTAATATACTATATATATATATATAACATTACATCATATTATTAAAGAATATGCTAAATTGAATATTATTTCCATTGGTGTTGTATTTTTTTGGAAAATAAATGAAAGGAAGTGAAATTATATTCAGGTAATGTTCAATATTTCTTTAAATATAACACTAATTTTCAATCAAAGTGAATTATTATCAAGTTGGAGAAGTTTCATTATTTTTTGTGTCTAATTGATGTTATGTTTGGTATAATATTTTAATCATGAATATTTTTGTTTGGAGTTATTTTTAAATATATAAGACATGTTTTTTTGAAGTTGAACCATGTGTTTGAATGATGGTTGGTATTTAATGAGGATGAATCAAATAGATTGAGTGTAAGGTCCCATCCTTAATAATTACACATTCTAGTGAATTTAAACTATAATTCACATTATTATAATCTCGAGGATATTTTTGGTTTACAATTTTTGAGACTTATGATTAACTCTTCCATTATATTCCCATACAATACTAGTGGACACATATACCCAGTATCCATATTTTTCTAAAAAATAATAGTCTTTTAAAAAAACATGGTTTCTCTTCAGGAAAAAATCATCCCAATTGGGAACTTAATCTCATCCTTGTCCCTCATCTTCCCTAAAACCAATATTTTTTTTAAAACTTGGTATGATAATAAATATATCATTAAGGTATATAAATAAATTAAAACTTTATTCCATTGAAAACCCATATTTTGTTTCATAAAAACATTCCATTTCACAATGAAAAAAAATCATATTTTAAAAAATATCATTATCTTACCATTTGAAAATTAATCGATTTCCATGAAAACTCATTAGAAAGAATATAAAATATTTTTAGGAAAAATGGGAAACAGTTTTCCATATCAATATTACAAATTGATTAACTATTATGGATAACCTCAAACTCTGGATTATCCATTGCATTGGAGGTTATAATGTAACCACACATATTTGGTTTATCATGGAACCACCCATCATTGGTCAATTATGTAACAATAAATCCTTAGTTTATTAAGAAACCCCACATAATTGGTATATAATGGAACCACCAATCATCATAAAAAATTCCCAATAACGATAAAATGACATAAATCAGGAAATGTTTCATCACAAAAACATTCTTTAAAAAAACTTTTCTATTTTGAAATTAATCATTTTCAAAAACTACACAAGTACAATGGAAAAAATTTTCTTTCAAGTAACAGTATAAAAATATAAATTAATCTTCAAAATATTAATGCGAAATTATGGAGATATATTCCATTCATTTCATATATATAATAAAAAATATTCCTTTTTAATTTTGTAAAAAGAAACTTTAAAAGAATATTTTTTAAAACAAATTCCCTTATGTAAAACATTAAAAGACCCCTTTTTTGAAAAAAATGAAGAAAATATATAGTTATATATTTTTTAAAAATTAATTTCCATATAAATACAATCTCGAAATTCGTTTTGATAAAAATTATCAATAAATTGAAAAATTTAGAAAATAAATAATTATAATATTTAAAATGGGGATTTTTAGTTAAAGAATCCATTTTCTTTTGTCTGAAAGTTATTCAGCTGCTATTAATGTCCAATATAAGAAAATTAGAATCGTTAAATAATTTATTAAAAATATTTTACATCTATATTTGATTTATTTTAATTTTATTAAGTTCATTTATTTAATTTCTTAGTAATAAAGATCATTTTATCCATTTTGAGAGAGTTCATTTCATGGTTTCTTGGTCGGTTCACTCGAGTATAATTATTAATATTCTTGTAAAATGAGAATAAAAATATAAAAGTGGAATTAAATTTTATTAATTCAAATATAGGAGAATAAATTTACCTATATATCATTTTTTCATACATTATTATGATTAATTTTATGAGGAATTAATTATAAATGTTTAGTTTATTTTTGTGGTTTTTCATACCATCACAAACTAGTTTTGTTTTATTTAATATTAGGTATATATATTTGTTACTGAACCTAAAATAATTTATAATATAATTATTAAAAGATTATTTAACCATAATAATATTTTTATGACAATACTTGAATTAGGTAATAGAAAACGAATAATAATTATCAACATAGATGTTTAACCGCCGTAATTTGGATAATGGTTTCATTTCTTGGAATAAGAGGAGATGAGAAAAAAATGATATAAGATATTCCATTAAAGAAATAAAATTATATTATATAAGTTATAATGTAGTTATTTTTATTTTATGAATGAATTAGTTGATGATAATGTAGAAGATGAAAATAAATAAAGAGAGGTGGTTTGAGAAAGTTACGACTTTAATCTCACCTCCTTGAAGGATCCCTTAATAAATTGGAATTGGCCATTGAGTGAGACCCGAAGAACTTGGACATGGGGAAAGTGATTAGAAGTGGTTTTTGTTGTTATTTGAATATCTTAAATTATTTTTTGTATAAATGGGGTGGTTAGAAGTGGTATTTATACTTGAGGAGGTGTGGTTTTAAGAGATTAATTAATGATCATTTTGTATTTAATGAAGACCACATTTGGGTGGAATTAATTCCAAAAACATTGGTTGATTATTATTATTGTAAAATATTTATAAGGTCAAGAAAAACATAAAACACCTATTTATTGTCTTATTTTTATTTATTTTAATCCTTTACCTTTTAACTTTGACCAGCTATAATATTTAACCAATATTGGGGTAAATAATTTTTAACCACGATAACTTCTTTTATGTTTAAAAATTAAAATAAAATTAATAAATAATTTGAAAATTATGATTCCAAATATGGAATCCATTTTAAAAATTTTAATACATATAATGGTAAAAATTAAATTTAAAACAAAATCCACAGACGCGACAAAAAAGTGGGGTTTTAAGAAGTTTATTTTTCAACCAAAAGATGATTTTATAGTAACTCTATTAATAATAAAAATAATTACATTAAAATTAATTAATATTTTATTATATATAATTCATAAATTTGATTTAAAAAATTCCAAATTAGGGATTATTTTAATTAATTAAAAAGGAGAAACATTATTTACATTAAAACAGTGTTTAGAAAATTCCAATTTTTAACTGAAAAATAAACTTATTCTAGAATAAAATATAAAGTTGAGAAAAAATAATTTAATTGGATTAAATATAAATAAATAATAGATATTTATATTTTAATTAAATTTAAAATGTAATGGTACTTTAAAATTGTTTAATTTATTGAGAAAATGGAATTTTTAGAAAAATAAGTATTTTTCACTATTCATAGAAAAATTAATCTTTTCTTAAAATGATAAAAATTTCACTATAGAATAATTTTATATGAGTATTTAAAAAATAAATTTAATTTTATCAAATTCATTTTCTAAATATTCCAGAAATTAGTTATACTATTTTTACATCAAAAAGTAATAAAAATCATTTTTTGAAGGAAATATGTTTTTGATGAATAAAATGAGTTTACTAAAAATATAGTACTTATTCAAAAATAATTAATTGATAAATTATAATTGAGTATGAAAATTATATGTTTCATAATTCCATCATTACTATTCATTATCATCAATTTAATTTCTAGTCTATAACAATAATATTTAAATAATAAGATTATGTTGTTTTTAAGCTTGGAGTTATGTATATTTTATACAATCAAACATAATAATTTATTTTAAAAAATTGGGAAGTTAAATTATCCACCAATTTAATAAATTTCATCCTCTCAATTTGAACATAATATCAAAATCCTGGGGTTTTACCTTTAAAAATACATTTTTTTTGAAATCCCATATCTTAATGAGGATCAATAAAACTTCCACTTGAAAAGTGAGAAAGGAAAGTAATAATGTCACCTGAGATAAAAATACTTGGTTTCCATGTAGGAAACCATAGATATGGAATATAAAATCTAATATCCATGGACTGATATAGAGTAATATAGAATATGGTCATGAGAAAGTTGACCATCATAAGTCTATAATAGGTTAAAATGCCTTTGATTTATTTAGCATGAAAAGTAAACAAATAACATTTTTATTTCAAAATTAATTTCCGATAGTTGAGGAATTATTCTAATTCCTAGAGTAATAAAATAATTAAACGTACTTAATTAGAAAGTATACTTTCATACATTAATCCATTTCCACCATAATCTTATCTTTTCTCTAAATTATGAGCCTTCAAAATTATTTTTCATACCTAAAGCCTCAGAATCAACTTTTATGGATCAAACAATCCAAAAATGTAGGAATATATATTCCTTATGTCTTTAGGTATTAATAAATAATGTTTAGGAAACGATAATACATTTCCCCTATATGAGTAAAGCTTTATAATATAAAAAACTACTTTACTCTCTAAAAT
The DNA here is from genome assembly GCA_963277665.1 of Viscum album. NCBI lineage: Eukaryota > Viridiplantae > Streptophyta > Magnoliopsida > Santalales > Viscaceae > Viscum > Viscum album. The sequence continues at coordinate 1,382,670,578 of OY728127.1, forward strand.
TCATCTTTAACAACCAATATTCAACATAGATAATTTATAAAATAACTATCCTTCAATTCCAAAAAAATATTATATACTAAGATAAAAACTCAAATATTAAAAGTATTTTATTATGTAATATTCCAGAATAAATTTAATAATTTTCTCTAAATGATACGAATCACTCTTAAAGTCTCATACTAAAATTTAATAATCTTAATGATATACTAATTATTTTTATAAATAACCTAAATCACCGTAAATCAACAAAAGAATTTAATATTCTTATAAAATCCAATTCAAAAATTATAAATCAAATAAAATTCCATAATATTCCTTTTACATTAATCATATTTGGTTTCCAAAATAGTGAACATCTTCCAAAAATAAAATTAATCACTTAATCATTAAATCATTTTCCAATCCCGTGTTTATAATTATGATAAAAATATGATCCCAAAATGTACTGAACATATATTCATTAGATATTTTAAATAAATAAAGACAATTTCACATAAACCATGACATAAAATATTCCATTTATAGCTGATCCACCCTTGTTACCCTTCGGTTGTGGGTTCAATTCTCACGACATTGAAAAACATGATGCTTTGTAACCCATCATGTGGGTTGTCCTTTTTTTAATTTTTTTTAATATTATCCTTATAAAATTCTAGAGACATAAGAAACATACAAAATAGATAACTGTAAAATATTTAATCTCAATGGTTATATCATACATTTCATTTTTTTCATTCGAAAAAGTAATAACACAAAATTACTTCAAATGTAGAGATTATATAATCCAAAATGACTATCAATACATTTAAAATTACCCCCAACAGAATTAAAGAAATTTTAATTCAAATATCCCTTTTCATATCATAAAATTAAGGGTTATATGAAACTAAAAAGTATCATATTTTCACCAATTTTCAAAGGTATATCAATTCCATCTCATATATGTTTAAAAATTTATGAAAACAATCCTACTACAGAAAAATCCTTAGGGATTCCATGATTCTAATAATATTTATAAAATACCAATATGTCATTAATTTCAAAAATCAATACATAAACACATCCTTCATTCAAATTACTTCTTAAACTCTTAACCATGCTCTATCACCTTATTCCCCCATACTTTATTTCTTAAATCTGGGCATCAATATTTCTTTGATATCCCCTTTATCTTCCTTATATTAAATGTTCAAGTCATTTTTGGAAGTTAACTTTTTAATATATTTTATAATTTTGAGATTTTGAAATCAAATATGAAAGATACCATGTACCATAATTATTTTAGAGGAAAGAAAAGGTCTTAAATAATTCAAATAGTTTCTTGTTGGTGATTTGAATAATAAAAAAACTTTCAAAATCATTTGAATAAGAATTTATAATATTAATGATAATAAAATCATCCAAAAGGGATAATAAGGTTATAAAACATTTCTTTCACTTTATATTGATAGACGATCATTAATTAATAAAAGATAACATCATAAAAACATGAAATAAATTATTATATATTTAAATAAAAATAGTAATTTTAAAGATGATACCCATATAAACTATATTATTCTATAAACTTAAAATCCCTTGTACCTAAATCAATTACCATTTTAAATATAAAATCCAAAAATATGATTAATATTTTTATAAATCCATCAATTTAAACCACTAACGGGGTGTATAAAACTTTGAAATTATTACCATCCTTGAAATTTTAAATCTTATGATGATATCAAAAACTCTCAAGAAAAAATTATAATCTATAATGTTTTCTAAACCGTAGTCTGATGCCAACTATAAGCACCAAAAATTAAGAATTACATATTATAGTGACTTTAAACAAGAATTAAATTTATTACAGTCCTAATGATCACAAAAATCTCAATAAGGGACATAAATAAAGGAAACATTTGTCTAGTGAAAACCTATAAAAATATTTTCATAAAAACATACCATTTCATCATGAAAAAATTATATTTTAAAAACTATCTTTATCTTTCCATTTCAAAATCAATGGATTTCCATGAAAACTCATTAGAAAGCATATAAAATATAAGTAGGTAAATTGGGACATCATTTCTATATCACTCTTACAAATGGAGTAACCAATATGGTCGACCTCTAACTTCTGAGTGCCCAATTCATTAGAGGTTATAATATAGCCACTAACACTTGGTTTGTCACAGAACCACCCATCATCAGTTAATAACATATCCAACCATCCTTGGTTTATCAAGGATAAACCAACCATTAGTTTATAATGTAACCACCCATCATGATAAAAAATTTCCCAGATTCATAACATAAAAATAAATAATGAAATATTTTATCATAATAACATTATTTGAAAAAACGAACTATTCATTTTCATATCACCCATTTTGAAAAATGTGCACGACAATAGATTTTTTATTTAAAAGTAACCATATAAGTATTCAAATTAAGATAAAAAATATTAAGGTGACATGAAGGTGGGAATATATTTTCTTGAAAGATATATAATTCCTTTTGACTTTTATAAAAATAAAATTTAGAAGAATATATTTTAAAAGAATAACCCTTATGTAAAACCATAAAAAGATCCCTTTTGACTACATTTTAAGGGAATTAAAAAATTATTTAAAACAAATTAATGTCCATAAAAAAAATTCACAAAATTCATTTAAGAAAACATGTACATTAAATATAAATGGTTTGGAAATAAATCATCACAACATTTAAAACAAGTGTTTTTTAGTTAAAGAGTCCCTTTCCTTATGTCTAAAAGTAATTAAATTTATCTTAATGTCTTGGATAATAAAATTATATTAATTAAATAATTTATTCAGAACCATTTTCATCTATATATAATTTATTCTAATTTTATTAAGTTTATTTTTGGAAATTTTTATTAGTTATAAAGATCAATTTTTCTATTCCACGAGTGCTCGTTTCAATGTTTCTTGATCAGTTCACTTGAGTATAATTATCGATGTTCATGTAAAATAAAAATAAAAATATATAAGTGGAAAGAAATAGTATTAATTTGTATATTAACATATATATTTACCCATATATAATTTTTTTTCTAACATGAGTATGATTCATTTGATAAGGCATTAATGTTAAATGTCTAGTTTACCTTGGTAGTTTTTCCAACCATCCTGAACTAGTTTTGTTTTATTTAGTATTATGTATATATATTCATTCTAGAATATGAAAAAAGATATAATATAATTATTAAAATATTATTTAACCATAATAAATTTTTTATGACCATACTGGAAGGAGGTAATGGAAAACTATTAATTATGATCTAAGAAGATGGTTAGCTTCCATAATTTAGATAATGGTTTTGTTTCTTTAAATAAGATGAGATGAGAAAATAAATGGATATAAGATATTAAATTATAAACATAAAATTTAATTACATAAATTATACTATAGTTATTATTATTTTATCAATTAATGAGGATAGGAGAGTGTAGAAGAATAAAAGAAATTAATAGTGGTGGTTTGAGAAAGTTACCTCTTGAATATCACCTCCTTGAAGGATCCCATAATGGATGTGGAATTAGTCTTTAGGTGAGACCATAATCACTTGGATGTTGTGATAGTGGGTAAGAGAGTTGTTTTAAGATATTTCAATACCATAAAATCTTTTTAGGAGAAAGGGGGTGGTGAGGAGTGGAATTTATACTTGAGGAGGGGTGGTTTTAAGAGACTAAATATCGATTATTTTATCTTTAAAAACAACCACCTTTGGGTGGAATTAATTAAAATTAAATTGATTGATAATTAATGTTATAAAGGACGGTTAAGTTCTAGAGACACAAAAACCTCCCATTTAACCTGGTATTTTTTAGTTATTTTAATCTTTCAACTTTTTAACTTTAACCTACTACATTGGTTTAGTTATATTGCGGTAAATATATTTTTACCACATCAACTTTTTTATTCATAAAAATTAAAATGAAATTATTAAATAACCTGGACCTTCTAATTCAAAATATATAATCCATTATACCAAATTAAATTAATATCATTGGGAAAATTAAATTTAAAACAAAACCCACAGACATGATGGAATATTGGGCATTCAAGAAGTGTATTTTCCAAGAAATATATGATTTTAGATTAAATCTATGACTAATATTAATCATTGTATAAAAATAAATTAATATTTATTTATATATAATATATAAATTTAATTTTAAACATCCCCCTTAGGGATTATTTTAATTAATTAAAAATGAGAGACAATATGTACTTTAAAACCGTTTAAAAAAACCTTTTTTGAAACCAAAAAATAAACTAATTCTAAAATACATTAAAAATTTCATTTAGAATCATTTAAGTGGGTGAAATGTAAAAAAATATACTTATTTTAATTTTAATTTAGTTCAAAAAATAATGAGACTTTTAAATTGTTATTTTTTTTGAAAAATGTCATTTGTACAAATATTAGTATTTTTCATAATTCACTAAAAATTAAATCTTTTCAGAATGTTATCAAAATTTCAGCATAGGATAATTTTGATATGATTATTTCAAAAATGAATTTCATTTTATCAAATAAATTTTCTAAAAGTTATATAAAGTTATTATATTAATTTTATATATAAGTAAATAAAAATCATTTTTATGGAAATTTGTTTTTGATGAATAAAATAACTTTACTAAAAATCTAGTTTCAATTAAAAAAGAATCAATTAATACACTATAAAAGAGTATAAACACTATATATTTCATAATTCAATTGATTCCATTCATTACCACTAATTTAATTTCTAGGTTATAAAGTTACATTTTAAGAATTAGATTATGTTGTTTGTCTAATATTAGAGTTACGTATCATGTTTGGAATAAAAAATTGTCTTTTCATTAAAAAACTAGGGTGTTACATTGAGTACCAGGCAAGATTACTATTTTAGAACTAAAGTTTCAGTTTACATGAACTAGAGTTTTAGTTTCATTATGTTAGAAAATAATAAGTCATTTTTTATAACTATAATATAGTGATATAAAAATATACTAAAATCTTATGAATATAAGTGGATTTTTAGTAGTTATTACCTAATTGAGTTTTGGTGGTTTATAACAGTGCTTTGGTGGCTACTGAAAAAAATAATGAATATTGATTTGTATGATATTGTGGATTGATTTCTACGACATAAGACTACCCCAAATTGAACCAAACATTCCTAAATCATATCTATAGTGATATGAATATATTTATTATTATAATGGAACTTATTGAAAAGGGATTCGATGGAATTTATTTAAAGAAGTTAAAATTTTAATTTTAAATTAAAAAACCTTAGAGAGAGTTTGATTTAGATGAAGTGGATTTTTCATTCATGAATTTAAACAGTTTAAGTTTTCAATAATGATATAAATAATAGAAGAGAAAGGATAAAAGATATGGGAGGAATAAGTGAGAAAGAAGAAGAAGAGTAAAAATTGGATTGTGTCTTTAAATAATGATACTCACAATATTATTTTTTATTGTGTAAGAAAAATACTTCAATACTACTCTATAATAAAAAATAATTGCAAGAACAATTGATATTATTAAGAGAAAATTTCTACAGTAAATAAATAGAGATCCATAAATCATTGAAAAAATAATACATCATTTTAATAAGTTTTATTCAAGGAAAAATTATTATCATCTTGTTTTTGGTAGAAAAAATCATTGTTTCTTATATTTTGAGTTATAGATTTTTGCCTAACTGTTTTATATTTTATGATTATTCAAATGGATCTTATGGTTTGGGTTTTTTTTGAACCATTATAAATACATAACCATTCTTATTGAATAGATAATTTGGTATATCAAATGTAATTTTGATTAGTTGTTTTCATTTGGTATGTGAGGATTATAACAAGGTTATTGATCAATTTAATAAGATAATTATATTATTTTAAATGAATTTATAAAAGGAAAAAATGGAAATATTATTCACTAATTCACACCTCTTAGTGAGATCTCATGGGCCCCTTTCACTTTTGGTATTTTTGGTACAAATTGATTATTTTTTGGGATTTATTTTGTAAAAGGCCTCATTGATCAAATCCTTTCTTTTTTTGTCTCTTTTATATTTAGATATAATATGTAAATTTTTATTATATTTCTTTAGTAACACTTTATTTAGATGTTACCAGTTCTATTGATTCTTTTTCAATGTTTGGTAAGTTTTAAATTTAGGAATTTGTTTATGATTAGAATAGATGCCCAATATATGGGAACCTCATTACCTGATTCTCATTAAGAACCTAATTTTTTTGTTTCATTTAGATTTAAATGATGAAACCATTCCCAACATGTATATTTGATATCCTCAACACATGATTCTAGACTATAGTGATCCCAAAGATGATTTAAGTCATGTGATGTGTTGACTTATGTGTTGTGATAGGATGACCCATGTTAATTCATCATAAAATGGAATTAGTTATATATTTGAGTATGATATTTTGGAATTATATTTATATAAACGAGAATATAATCAAAACTCGAGGGTTGGTTATAGATATGTGTTTATTTAACACTTTTAGTAACAATTATAGAGTTTTTATGGATATCCAAGAATGTTTATTTTTATCCCAAGATTTATTTTTAAAACTTGTAAGATATTTTTACCCAAATAAATGTTATTAGGGATTATATTGAATTAATATGTGTTTTTCTAAGAAATTAAAATTTTTTAGAGTTAAAATGATGAAAAAAATATTATTTTATGGTGCTTGTTCATGGGATATAGACTATACATAAACCATGTATTACAGTTTGAAAAATTTCAATAGGGTCTTCTAAACTAACCCATGGTTTTGGAACAATGAATTTAACTCATGAAAAAAATAAATATTGTTTACATGAAGATCACAGGGTTTTGGGACAGTGCATTTCAAATTGTGAATTCCTGAAAACCCACATATTTTCCACACTTTTCTTCTTTATGATTCTGAATCACTTATATTAGTTTTTATTGTTTATTTGAGATAAAATAAAGTAAATTTTTATGATTAATTGGTATTTTTTAATTAATTTATATTTGATTTTATATATTACAGACCCTATTTTATGTTTTCATTATGTTTTTTATTTCTTTTTTATTACAGAAGTATTCTTTCTAGAAGATCATTGGTGAATACTAAAGAGGGATTTGTTGATTATTTTCATTGGGAAACCCTTATGTCGACCTGAATTTCACCATGTTCAAAATTAAAACCATTTAGATTACATATATTTATATTTAGTGATACCCAAAATAATAAATGGATCATGACTAGAAGTTTACTTGGTAGAACAAACCAACTTTCCAAGGTGTTAAAGGGCCTCAAGAAGCCAATGGGTGGTTGTATGAAATTGTTATTTTTTTGGTTTCCCTAAGAAACCTACTAATTATAATGCAAAGATCACCACTTATATTCATGAAGGCCTAAGATGAAATTTTTTTATGTGAATTATTCATTCCAAGATCTATTAAAAGACAAATTCAAAGGGTTTCAAGTATTAATTAAATAATAAATTTTTTTCATGAAACCTAGAAAGTAGAAAATATTATGTAGTTTATATACCTTTAGTAAGGGAACCATTTGTTGATGGAGTATGAAACTAAATTTTCCCTAATATCAAGTATAAATTTATTCTCATTCAACTTTCTTCATACACTGATGTGTTTAATAAAGCAGTGATAGATGAGACTAATATAAAGGGAATGAATGTGATGAATAGTGTAAGGACCTAACCTTAAACATTTCATAAATTGTATCTTTAAAAAAGAATCCACTTTATTGTATTTAGTGTATATTTTTTTAGGTTTATATTTTTATATAACTAGGTCATAATGCAAAAATAAAAAACCCATAAAATACTTGTTGTACACTTCTTCTTAGAATTTATTTTCCCATAATATATTTTTTTTAAAAAATTGACATATTTTATTTTCATGGAAAATATTTATATTTTTTAACATAACTTCTTATTTTTTCCTACTCATCCTAAAAATCTATGGGAATTTTTTTGAAATGTGTGACTCACAAAACATCGTATTAAGGGACATTAAAAGAATAAATAAACCCATTAGTCTATTTTAAAACCATGAGATAAAAAAGAGTGTTTTCTTTAATAAAAGAAAATTTGATATCAAATAATCATTTAGTTACACATGAAATAAACTTTACTACTAAAATTATTTTACAAAACACTTTATAAGAAAATAATAAATAAAAAATCATATTCATGAGATTTTCTTAGAAAACATGAGAACCGATGATTTTCCCCATAAAACATCCCTTTTAACCTAAAAGGAAGTAATCATATCTTTAAAGCAAAATATAATTATATTTCATTTTTAAATCAAATTATTTCCATAAAAACTTATTAGAAAGTATAGAAACATCATATATTTTCCTTGGGACGTCATCTTCAAATAACCCTTACAAGAACACTTAAAATTGGAAAAACCATTATGTCTGACTTATAATATAATCATATGGATAACATATTCATTACCCAATGCATTGGAGAGCTATATTGGGCTCACCCACCATCATGAGCTATATCAAACTCAATAATGATCAGAAAAAATTTACATGAACCATAACATGGATAAAATAAACTAAAAATATTTAATTTCTATCATAAATCTTATAAAAATATCCTTTTAATCCCATAAGTAAAACATTTTAATATATTGATATATCTATTTACATCAAAACACATTTTCTAAAACCAAAATTCCCATAAAAAATGGAAGGAGGGTTTTTATTTAAAGTAAACATGGTTGATTATAAAGAAATATAAAATATAAAATAATTTTTATGGTAGATAGGAAATCCATTAATGCTGTATATGTTAAAATAAATATTACTTTTCTCTTTTTTAAAGAAAGTAAAAACATTATGTATGAAATATGTAAAATAATTAATTTTGATAACCTTTAAAAGAATTTAAAATGTGACATAAAATATCTGTTATAATTCATTTATATTCATATAAATAAATAGATAAATTAAATTTAAGAATATAGACATGGAAAAAGTATATTTAGAAAATAAATCATTAAAATTTTTAAAATGAGGTTTTTAAGTCAAAGTACCTCTTATATTGAGTATGAATCTCCACATATGTTCTTTATCATCCTGAATAATAAAAATATATCAATTATTTACTTTATTAAGGACCATTTTCATATATAATATGAATTTTATTATATGTATTTTCATGTTATATTAGATTACTTAACCAATTAAGTTCATATCATACATTTTGTCAATATTCAGCTCATATATCCAAAATGAATTTGGTCGGATGATTATGATAAATATGGTCATTATTCCCTCATCTTCAGAATGATAATCTGAAAATGATTATCATATTTATAAATAAATTATAATTTTAAAACCAATCAGGAAATATGACTATGAAAAATGAACTGAATTTCAATTATGGATAAAGTTATCCATACATACACATGATTAATGACTGAACCGTATGACTTCATTGATTAAATTTGGGAAATTTTCATATTAAATTTATATTTTATAAAGTATAATTAGATAATAAGGCATATAAAACTAGTAGTTTGGGGTTGAACCCACAGAGATTGCCTGTAGGCAAGAAACCTAACAGTAATGTCCTTTTTGGTGATTCATCAAGATCACTCCTTGGTATGGGTTTTTAATAACAAAGTATCTTGGTATTAAAATTTGATTAAAGGAAGGGTTTTGTGTTAATTTTAGGTATAAAATTATGATAATCCCAGATATAGCTAGGGATTGTCTTATGGAATATGAAAAAAAGTTATAGAAAAGTAAACAATTTATCTTGGTCCAAAAGATTTAATCTACCTAAGCTGGAAGCTACTCTTTTGTCTAGAGATAGTTGAAAAACTATGCGGATGAAACTTATATTATAGAAAAAAATCATATTCTATTATTTTTAGCTTCCTTAAATCAAATTAAGTCGTGGTTGTTATTTTTTCACCTCTTATGGTCAAGGTAGATGCAAAATAATGAGTTTCAAAATTGTTTTAAACCAAATTACTAGACATAGGGTTACCATGTTTTGATTTAGATATTAATTAGGTTAAAATCCACCTCTACTCTCGACCCCTAACCCTACACAGCTTAGCCACGCAAGATGGTAATGAATGAAAGCTGGTAAATAATTCAAAAAATGCTTAACTTGAAAAATAAACAACTTATATCAAAGAAATAAAAATTGAAATAATTAAATGTTAATTAAATACTAACTTGAATAAAGAAAAAAATAATGTAGTGAAAATTAACATTGAATGGAAATTGGTATTGAAATTAGAAATTTGGATTTTTAATATACAATAAAAGAGTCTTGAAATGAAAAGTGATAACAAATGATTTCATAAAACAATAAAATAAAGTATTGGAAAAAAATGGGAAAATAGTAATTAATAAAACATGGAAATAGGTTTGACATCTAATCTTCTTTCTCTCTTCAGGTCCACTACTTATTTATAAACATCTCAATATATATGACATTTAAGTGGTTGACATTGTTTATTTTATTTAAGTGGCTTCTACATTGAGGTTTTCATGGGATTTAGATTTAATTCACATCATATAATTTAGAACCACATTAATCTCATAAAATTTGCGAACTTGTGTATTTCCCATCATGAATCTTTTATGGTAATTAATTTTTGAACTTTTCACATCATGTAATGAGTTTATAAATTATATCTCACTAGGATTGTACTTTGAGTTATTCAATAAGTATAATCAGGATTCACATCATGTACTTGGATCACGTCTTGTGTTTTGGATTCAAGGGTTGGAATCCACCTGGAAGGTTCTCTATTCGAGGAGTAAACATCATGTACTTCGAATTCACACCATGTAATATTGATTTTTATAATTTATCATCATGTCATCCCTTGATTTTTAAATTTTGATTCCTTAAAAAAACATACCAAAAAACTATTTATTATCAAATAAATCTTATTTAAAAATTTAATAAATATATCCAAAAGAGGTGTTGGAATTTAGATTATCAAATTCCCCCACACTTGATAAATTTCTCATCCTCAAGAAAAAATCATCTCAATAGGTATTAGAAATGATATAATTTTATAATTGGAAACACGAATTACTACTAAGAAAAAAAACTAAGTGAAAGTGGAAAAAGTAATTCCTCTAGAATCAATCTTATAGAGAAAACCAGTCACCCTCATTGTTTCGTTCTATATTCAGATACCTTATTCTATTAATTATAATTTTATAACTATTCCTTAAACATTATACCCATTTTATAATTTTACTCACTATAAATTTTCTCTCATCCCTCATGGTAAAATAAAACTAGATTTATGCTCATACCATGAATAAATGTTCCTAACCATAGGCTTGTATTTGTTCTAAAGTCTCCACTTTATAAAGAAAAATAAAAAATTTATCATAAGGGATTCATCAATAAGTTCCAAATGACTCTAAGTTTGGGTGTTGGTAGGATGTTAGTGAAAATAAATCCCAAAAAGGAGGGTAATATACACAGTATAATGCATGATAATCATGAATAGTGAAATGAAGTAAATAATCCTAAAAATATATACCCATGGTCTAAACCGCTCAATGTGGGTGAAGGAATATTTCAAGAAAGCATATAGAATGTTCCATGTTCCTTTTTTTTAATTTTTGAAAATTATGTTTTAGATAGATCTCACATCCATCACCTAACCACATATGATCCATCATAAGATTTATTATTCTGGTAATGGTGATTTTAGACCTTTCTAATACACAACCCATTTTTTTAAAAGTAGTAGGGTATGAAAGGAAAATGATGAAGGTAATCATAAAGCATGTCATATGAATCTAGATAAAATTATAACAAACGTCTTCCTAGTATTGAATGTCACATGTATGATAGATATAATAAAACATCCACAATTTTTCAAAATAAAATCATGAATAATACCAAGAGTAGGGTAGGAGAGGATAATAGGGTTGAAATTTCTCCATCCCAACAGGTTTATTCATGGATTCTACCGGAAAAATAAGTATATATGTATAGGTGGGTATCAGGAAAAATGGACCAAAAAATATTTTCTCAATCATTTTTATAGTGTATTTGTTCAATAATAGTCTCATTGAGATTCAAATAAAAGTTCTGATAGGTTTACATGACCAATTTATCTCTCGAGAAATATGATTAGAAAATAATATGATATTGAAGGTCTATAATCCTATTAGGAATGTGAGTATAAAATATAATTGGAAATAATGTATGGAATAATATCCAATAATAGGTCAATAAAATAACTTTAAAGAATATATAATTATAATTAAATACTAAACTCAAAATTTATGGTAAAATTCTAAAAAATGGTTTCTAAAAATATCCAACCAAACGTTTCTTCTTATTTAAATGGATGTAATGATATTTCAAGTTAAATAATTTATGTAATGGAAAATGTATCATGGAATAATAAAAAAAGTAAAAAACCAAGGTGTATAAAAAATAAATATCAACAAAGATTCCCCCACAATTAAAATGATATAGTGTCTGCAAAGTTTTGTAAAGAATTGTGGGAGAGATGGAAAATAAAATTAAAGATAAAAATGAAATATAAAATAGGAATCTTAAATTAGGGAATTGAGAGAACCATATAGTGAAACTCATTCCATGTGGAATCCTTTTGGATGATGTTGTAAAATTATTCTACCTGAAAAAACTGTTTAAATAAAACTTTCTGCACTAGATAAACCATTAGTCAACTGGGGTTAACCAATATGTATGAATAAACTTATGATGTTTTACATAGTGAATAATATGAGAAAATAAGTCAGATAAATTCTGTGAGTGTCTAAAAAGATTCTTTGGATGACCAATGAACAGAAAGAGCAAGAAAAAGAAAAATAGAATTCCTAAAAACAAAATGTATATAAAGAAATAAAAAATCAGTTTCCTCCTATAAAGTGCTAACAATGACATCATAATCTAAACATATGGAAAAAAGTATGGTTCTATCAATCAGCTCAGATTTCATCAGCCTCCTGCATGAATTGGTGGTAGTATCATCGAGATCATGAGGGAATTTGGTGGGATTAACCACATTAGAATAGGTCCTCCCAAAATAATCATGTGGAAGTAGTAAATTCCATGGAAATCTGGGAGGGGACTATTTCTAATAATGTATCTGGCATTGGATATCCTTAATATATCTCTATCCCTTAGCTAGATACTGATACATGTTAGGCAGAAGGCTAACTGTTGGCTAGAAAGACATGTCTATGACTGTCGAGATTGCATTAGATCTATTCATGGCTAAATTAATGCAGTAGTGAAAATAAAAGTTCAAAATCAAGAAATGAATTATGAAATGTGTCTCAAACATTGTTATAAATAATGGTACATTAGGGAATACAAAATAAAATTAGAATACAAAAAGTGAAAACATAAAGAACAAAAAATAGGGTTTAAGTACATGGTTATAACTAAAATTTATAAATAGTTTCTCTACTATCTGTATCAGTAGTCCCCTCTTGAGTATTGGGTGCCTGAAGCTTCCCAACCTATCTATGTTAGAAATGGTGTAAAAGGAAAGTCCATCAACCACTGAAGGAGGTAATATAGTCCTGGAAGTACGATCAATAAAATATGGATGGGTTGGGGAGGTTTGGATAGGTATTGGGGTCATACATCTAGAAGCTAGATCAATCAGATCCACCACAAAGGTAGAAGGAATGGTGGGGCCCTTCCCTATTTCACCTTCTCTTCTAGAAACTCTTATAGAGCGTAAGGGTATATGAGATTAAGAGGGAGGTTGATAAGGTTGTTTTGTGGGGTGGGAATGGTGGTAGTGGTGGAGTCTATATGTGGAGGTGGGTGGGAAGATTATGGGACTTTTGGTGGGTGAGGATGGTGAAATGTGACGGCTTAGTGAATGATAAAAATAGGTTAAGGAAAATATATGTTTGGTTATCCAAAAAGAATTAGAGAATAGAATGGATGTTGAAGGTAATGTTCGAGGAATGTGCTATGATGGAAGGTGGCGGAGAGGTGGATTTAGGGGGTGAAGATATGGTAATAGAGTCAGGGGATGAGGATGGTGTGATAGGGGCAGGAGTAGGATCCTCAACATTTTTAGGGGCCCACTGGAAGCTTCCATCAATCTTCCTCAATAGCTCCATCTTTTGAATCATGAGGATATTGATGGAATCCTTATTCCCACATGATGAAATATGTTTATCAATATCATTGACATAGATATGATGTTAAAGGAGGGTGATGATGTTTCCCCCCTGAGAGTACCTCAGGCCCGCCATACCTAAGTCTGATAGTAATGTATGAACTTTCAAACCATTTTGATGTCTAGGACACCCATGGATGTGGCGATAGTGAGGAAATTGATATGGATTATTATTTCATGAGAATTACCTCTAGAAAACAAAAAATGAGCGATAGTCTGGTGGAGAAGCCTTACGGCAGCATCCCGTAGTGGGGTGCTCTTTATCGTACATGAAACACAGATGCTTTGAAAATATTGGGTGATTAGTGGTCAACAACCCACCACATCCCTTGTATCCCTAAAATATCATGGTAGAATATTCAAGAGATTTCATAAAGTTCTTAGTGTAAATACTGATCCCGATGCCAATGTCTTCAAAGGGGATCTCTTAGGGCCTAATAGTATGATAGAAGGTGGAATACACCATGTCAAGCTCCAATGTAGCCATAAACTCAAAGAATAGTTCTTGGTAGGTCTCATCGCACAAATCAGTGATGCTGGAGAGGTGTATATGAACAAAAATAACAAGGACCTCTTTGGGGATGTGAATATCCTCAATCATGTCTAGGTATAACATCTTATTGGACCTCATCGACTTGAACTAGATATGGAAACCCTGAATCTGATGCTCAAGGGATGAAAAATAGAGGAATGGGTTCATGTGTAGGCATGAGGATGTACCATAGGAATAAATTGAGGATGAATGAAGCTCCTCAGATCTAACGGTGATAAAGAAACTAATGCATAATGTAACGTTGTTTCATCTTTAGGACACTTTTTTAGTTCAAGGGATCTTCGCTTAGGTGGAGAGGGTCATTGCCCAGTTGGGTAGTGTGATTGATAGTTTTTGTGTGGTCCATGATGGAGGAAAGAAAAAGATGTGGGTGGGTGACCGAGAGAGAGGGTGGATGAGGATAAGAGGGTGGTCAGGGTGAGGGATGATGAGGGACTAGAGATCAGGGGTGGAGAACATGGGGAAGGGGAGTCCAACAGTTGGGGTTTGAGGGGGGTGGGGGATGGGGGGGGGGGGGGTGCTTGGATGTGAAACTAGGGTTTATATTTTTTAAAACCAACCTAAGGACTTAAAATTGTGTATTCAATAAAAAACATGAAAATGTCAGGTATTTCGTTTTTTTAGTCTGAACCATTCCAAACATGTATTTTATTTACCTGGCATGATTTTTTTTTGTTATTTTAGGTTTTAAATTTAAATTTTAAACTTTAAAAACTTATGACATAACACATAAATATCATATCCAACACTATTGAAGATACCTAAACTCTAATATAACTAATCTGAGGTTGCCTTCATATAATATCTTCATTTATTATTGCGAGTTAGACATGCTTCAATATAGATGATTTTTAAATGTAATTAAACACCCTTTGTGGAATGGTTCTTGAAAATAGAAGATACAAATGGTGGGACAAAATTCCTCTTAATAGGTGAAGTATAATTTATGACCATATGATCAATATAAAAATTTTTATGTATAGGTTGTTTCTTCTTACCACCCTTACTAGTCATACAATCATCTTTCATATCAGTAATAGATATTTCTTAACAATTATATGACTCGCCTCTTTTCTTAGTGGCCTTTAATAAGTTAAAATACTTCTTCTTGATTGACTCTAAAAGTTAACCTTCATTAGTTTACATGAATTAGCACCTTTCTAGTGGAAAGTAATAGTATCCAAAAAATTATGGGGAAATGAACTTTTTCTTCCTTGAACCAGATAAGAAGATCTGTAGGAAAGATGAATTTTCAAACCTTAACTAAGATGTCCTTGAGTATTACTTGAGAATTCTTGAATGAGTGGTCAGTAAGTTATAGTGCCACTAATATTGGTTCCAATTCTTTGTGACCCATAATTTTTAAGACCCTTATAGGCATTATATTAACTCTTGTGCCAAGATCACACAATGCTCATTCAAAATTTCATGTCCCTATAGTGCAAGGTATTTAAAAAAATATTTTCACACATTTTAGAAGGTAGATTCCTCTTAACATCTACATAGAATCATTAATTTAAGAATAAAACTATATTTTATTCTATTTTATTCTTAATTTAGAGAATGTATCTTAGAAACTTAGAAAAAACATGAATATTAGTAATTGTTTCTTCAAAGGGAATATTGAGACTGAATTGTTTAAACATTTATATAATTTTTCTATAATTCACCTATATTATATATTGTCTCATATTCTATGGAATGTGGGAGGGGATTATATAGTGGAAGTGACACATAAACTTATTACTTTTTAGGCTTCTCTTATATGGGATAATTTTTAGTTGTCTTCACTTTTAGATCTTTTTCTAGGCTAGTTTCATGGGTTCTATCACTGCAATCCTGGATGACAATCGACACACAATTTTTAGGTTCTTTCAGTTTATTTTATTTAGCTAATCAAGATTGATGAAATTTTAACATCTTTACACTTATAAGGATAAAAAAATTCCTCCTCTTTTAGATGTGTCTTAGTTTTAATGGGAAACAAACCTATTAATATATCATATAGATTCCAAGATATTTTACCAGCTTGATGCTAAAGGTTTCATAGGGAAGCCCTTTAGTTCTTAATTATAGTTTCTTGGGTATTAATCCTTTGATATAATTTCTATATGAAGGAGTTTAGTAGGTTTTCAATATTATATTTAATAGGTTGGGATTATTTTGGTGATTTTATCAGAGATTTTTGACACTTATATTATTGATTAGGTGGAAATGACTGAGCTCTAGGGGAAAAAGTTTTTGTTGATATTGTTTCTTTGATTGAGGAGTATTATTATATGGTGTACCCCATTAGTCCTTGATTCCATGGTGGTTCTTCACCACTCATATATTGAAAATAAATTGTATTCGGATGTTGCGGTCTCTATGATGAATTTTGCTAATAGTAATACTATTGATATGGATGGGATGATAAAATGGATGATTTTGTTGATTTTAATCGATTTAATTACAATATTAGATATAAGGATATGATATTCTTTCTTGAATGTTATGATATAGGTGTGGTCCTACACACATTTCATAAGATTGTATCTCCGTAATAGGGGAATGAGTTGGCGATGGTGGCGAAGAAAAATAAAATAATTCAAGATTCTTTGTGAGACATTTAACTGGTGCCTCTAGGTGAGTGTTCTCATCCACTTGATGGATTTAACACTTTAGTGATTCACTACCAATTTTAAATGGACTATAATTGTGTAAAATATCCTCTAACATGGATCTTTATACTTAATGTTTCTTGATCATGAGTCCACTTTAGTAGTGACATCCAAAATTGTGTGTCATTCTAGTTGGAGTCCATGGTAGAAGGGTTGAAATTGTAGCTACACATCAAGTCCATGATGTGGGAATTTCCAAGATACCTCCTTGAAATATTCCCAATTCCCCCAAAATGTTTCTCTATACACCTGATTGAAAATTTTAATTTCATTTCTTAGATTTCAGGTTTAGATTGGTGGGATTTATTTATTTAAAATATTATCTTCTAGGTCATCCACAAACATGATGGACTCAAGAACATAACTTTCAATCTAATCATTGGCTAGGTCATGCAAAGAGAATGGGAAGACTCAAATTATAATGGCATGAGATGAAATTAACTGGTTATGAAATGGGTCTCAAACCTCTAGAATATTATAAATGTGTTCCTGGGGATCTGAACTTTGTAATCTACTAAACAAACCCAGTTTATAGATCATATAAATTAGTATAGGTTTTAAAGTTAATGAGTGTTCCTAAATGGATGGGAATAAAATTCTAGGTACAACACCACTAATGGATTGAAAGACATAATCTATGATGGTGCACTACTGTAGTGCTGGTTTCTTACCCTGATGTTTTAGTGGTGCATAATAAAGGTTTTGCAAATGTGAAAGTGCAAGATCATTATGCTCATCTATTGATAATTAACAATGTGAAAAATTGATATATCTATATTATGACAGAATGGAAGTAGTTATTGTGTTCTAAGTCTCCTTGAATGTGTCTGTGAACCCTAAAACTCACACTAAGCCCAATAAAAGTGGATGTATGTTCTAATCCATGCCTAAAAATTTGTTAAAAAAGGGGAAGGAAAAACAATGGGGGGGGGGATGTAATCCTAGGTTCATATTAGAGGTCAATATGGTTAAGCATTTCTATCCCTGAAAATGGTTCCAAAATTTTACTAGCCTGCATGCCTTCATTGATTACACATAGGCGGGGACTAGATTAAATTTGTATTTCCCACACCAAACCCAAATATGAAGGATTAGTAAAGTGGAAGTCTATGGTTGAAGTCATTGAGGTAGATTTGAGGCAAGAAAACTAGCGTTAGAAACCATTTTAGTAGGATTCCTCATGATCACTCTTCAGTTTGCGGTTTTCTAAGAACTAAGTAGCTTGGGATTTAAAACTAATTAAAGAAAGGTTTCGAGGTCAATTTCAGGGTATACAGAGAATATAATCCTAATTATATCTTGGGATATACTTATGGATTATGGTGTAAAAAGGTGAAAAAGTAACCATTTTATATTAGTCCGACTAATTCAATCAACATAAGATGAAAACTAATCCTTGTAATCGAGATAGTTGACAAACTATATGAATTAAGTTTAGATTATAGGCTAAAATAATCACAAGCTATTGGTCCTAGCCTATTCAACTACAATTAGGTCATGGTCATTAATTCTTTACCTCTGATGTTTAGGGTAGGTGAAAAAGAATCAGATTAATAATTTTTCTCAACCTAATTACTAGTAATAATATTTCTATATTTTTATTTAGATATCCATTTGGTTCAAAGACAACCCTAATCTTGACCCCTGACCCTAACAATACTAATCAACCATGAAGATATTAAATGAAAGAAAGATAATAGATCAGAATATGCTTGAATTGAAAAATTAAAAACTTAAATCCAAGTAATCCAAAATTGAAATTGTTAAAATTTAACTGAAAACTCTCTCGAATAAATAAAAAACAAAGAGTAGAAATATAATTGGTGTTCCATAATAATTGGTATTGAAATTGGAATGATGGGTCAAAATGGAATTATAAACAATTATTGAAATGGAAAGTGATAAAAAAGGATTTCTTAAAATAATAAAATAATTAAAATGAAAAAAACAAGAACAGAAATAGAAAATAAACCAATAAGAAAATTGGGAAAGAAGTTGGGTGTCTGAGCTCCTTTATGTGTCGGTGTCACTGCTTATTTATAATCTTCAAATGATACGTGGTGTGTAAATTTTTTATGTCATGTATGTTCTTTAAGTGGGTTCTGCATAAATATTTTCATTGTGCGTACATGTATTTAATGCAATGTACTTCAGATCCAAATTTTTCTTGAAATATTTTTGATCTCATAGATTTCACAGCTTGAATCTTCAGCGAAAATTAGGAATTGAACATTTCACAACTTATATTGAGTTCATTCCATATATCTCATTAGGCTTGGACTTCTAGTCTCCCATGATGTATAATCAGGCTTCACACTGTGTAATTGGTTTACACCATGTATTTTGGATTCATGAGCTGGCCTCTGGCTAACAGGTGCTCTACTCGAGGAGTTCATGTCATTTAATTTGAATTCACAATGGTTTCGTTTCCCATTTGAGGGAAGAGGTGATGAGTATAGGTTATTAAATTAACATAAAATCATCCCATTAAATTTAATATTATATTTTTATTATTATAAGTTATTTTATTTTAAGGATGATGAAGAAGAAATAAAATTAAAACGTTCAGTTAAAAGATATACCTATTCTTTGGGAAACTGCCTTTTCTTTTCAACTTAAGTACTCAAAGCTTGGTATTATTCCCAAAATAAGACCTACATAATGTGGGTTGTTATTTTAAGAAGGTATGTTTCAAATTATTTTCATAAAAATAGGTTCTTTATGTGTTATTAATACAAGATATGGTGCACCCTTTAATAATGAGGGGAAGGGATTTCTTGGAAGTTCTTAGTGTTAAATTAATTTAAATTATTTTCCATATAAAAATAAATAAAATTAATATAATTGGGATATAAGATTATTATGATTCAAAATATTCTCAAATAATAAAAACTGGGCAAGTTGAGGTGATATTTTCACCCTTATATTTTTTTAACCCAATGTTATCTCTTTTGGAGAATACCATGATAATAATTTTTTTACTATTTAGGGGTCAATAATGTTACTATAAAATGATAATTAAACCATAAATGGAACATAATTAATATTTTAAACCACATTCTAAAAAATTTTATGAATATGTGATTTTTATTAATTTTAAATCATTCAATAAAATATTATTTTTTATAAAATATCATTAATGTCATTTTTGGAACTATTCATTTAACTTGAATTTGAAAACAACATGGTAGAATATAAATTAGAATATAATCCTTTAAAACTCCCAAAATTTTTTATATTTATCCACATAATTTGTGTAACACAATAATTCATTCAAATTATATTATATTTAATATTATTAGAATCATGAATTTTATTTTTTCTTTTAACTGAATTAATACTCTATTGGTGTTGGACATACATTTAAGGTAAATATTTCATCACTAAAAATTATTAAAAACTAAAACTAAATAAATATAATATATTTTACAAATTAATATTTAAAATATAAGATAACTTAATTTTATACTTTTCAAAAAATATTAATGTTTTTATAAGAAAGAAAGCGATATTTCTTATATTATATTTTAGTTAAATATTATAAAGGACCAAATCAATGAAATATGGTACCTATTTTAAATTTTTTCTAAACTTTTATGTATATTTATTAACTTAACTCACACAATATGTTAAAATAGAATTTTAGGGCCATCTTTTAGTCCTTATTATAATATTTTTAACACCAATTACCTCATTTAGCCTTATTATGGTGACAATTATTTACTGCATTTACTATTCATAATGAACAAAATAAAAGATAAATATATAAAAAATTTGCACCTTTTTATTAAAAATATTTAATAAAAATTTCAAGATTAAATTTGTAGAAGTGATAAAAAATATTTTAATGTCAATATATTTTTAACATGATGAATTCAAAAATAATATCAAATAATTTTCTAAAATTTATGTAAATTAATTATAATATCCACTCATAAAAATAAATAAAAATCATTTATGAAGAAAAGGTATTTTTTGAATAATGAAATGATTTTTCTAAAAATTGAGTGCTTATTTCTAAAGAATTAATCAATACATTTTCATTAATTAGGACCCCCCCTCTCTCTCTATATATATCATAATATATTAAATCCTATTCATACCCACCAAGTCAATGATTAGGTTATAACGATCATATTTAAATAATAATTTTTCATAGATAATTTAAGCTCATTGTTGTGTATCTTATAAAACATCAAACATAGTATTTATTTTGAAATATTAGGATATTACATTATACCCCTTTAAAAAAATTCATTCTCACAATTTTAACTTGGACTCATTAATCAAGGGTTTGAAATTTTAAAGTACCTTTGTTAAAAACCCACATTATATAAAGGTTTAATAAAACCTCCTCTTGAAAAGAGGGAACATGAAATATGAAGGTCATTTATATTGACACATAAATGGGTTTCCAAATAGGATAAATCTTGTGATAAGTGAAAATATAGACATTTAATAATAGTTTAATCTCCAAATAATGATATATAGTGATAGAGATTATTGATCATTAGAAATTTAATTATTATGAGAAATTTAATGACCGAAAAACCGTAAACTGAAGAGGTGTGAAAAGACCAACGATTCATAAGAGATGAAGGTAAACAATTTTTTTCCAGATTATTTTCCTATATTTGAGGAATTACTATACCTTCTATACTAATATCATAATGAATTATACTTAATTGACAAGTATAATTTAATCCTTTAATATATTTAAAAAAAAATCATCATTTTTCTCTAAAAAATGAGTATTTAACATTATTTCTTCATACCCAAAGCACTAATATTAAATTATAATAAATCATACAACCCATAAGATATTCCTCTGATCATTGGAAATTAACCAAAAACCTAAATGGTTAGAAAAATTTAATATAATTCACAAATTTAGTGAACATCCATATAAAGAAATAAAACATTAATCTCAAAAATTGAATTGTAATGCCCAAATTTGAGAACAAGTAATTCTATAAATAACTATCATTAAAATTATATAAAATTTTATTGAAATGGTTTGAAACTAAAAAATTATAATTATTTAATCACATATTCTTCCAAAATTAATTTAACATTTATCCCTCATCAATATTTGTCATGCATGATGTTATAAATTAGAAAAATGCATGTTCCCTCATTATATAATCTCAAAAATATAGTAATGATTTCCATAAATAACCTAAATCAACTAAATCCATATATTATTCCAAAAAATTATTCAAAATTGATCCTCAAAGAAAATACTATAATATCATTTAATGTTACCCAAAATTATAGTGATCTTCATTAGAAATAAAATTAATCACTTAGTACCCAAATCACTTTCCAATCCCATGGTTATGTATACTATAATAAATATGTTCCCAAACTGTAATAACTTATAATTACCTCAATATAAAAAATAATATAAAACATAAATAATATTAATACCCTAAAAATTATGTGCACAAAATTTAAAGGTATTCTTCATCAAATAACATTTTGTTAAAAAAAGGTAAATCTTAAAGATTATATATAACTCAAATATCTATTATGAATCAATAAATGTATCTAAGGTAATTCCATTATATAAAATTTTAAAATATGACTAATTATTTTATAATTATGATCATTTATAAAACATTTTTTAATCCCTATATGTAGACACCTAAATCATTAAATTTTATTCATAATACCTTATCCATGATTTTCAATATTATTCATTAATACCTTCTTACTACAATTAAAAAAATTAATAATTTCTTAAGATTCATCAATATCAAAACACAAGTCAATATATAGTCCATACCTCTTAAATTAAATTGATGGTTTCCTCATCTTCAACTATAATGACATCAGGAATTGCTAAATATTTATCTATATTTTCTTTATAATCCCCCTTTTGAGAATTCCCCCTAAGCCATTTATTTTAATAATGCCCATATTATCTATATTTAATACATTAAATTGTTTCTTTAGGAAGAAATTTAATCCCTTTTATGGTGTTAATAAAAAATTTACTTTTTTCCTTGTAAATTTATTTCTTTATTACCTCCTTTACCACATATAAAACATATTCCCATTCTTTTAAGAAATGTACATGTTGATTATTCCATATAATGTCCTAGAATTTACATGTGTATTATTAAATTATATGTATTTATTTCGAGACTACATGCTCTGAAGACACATGATTCTGAGGCCCGGTGAGGCCAGAATGGAATTTTGAACTTTTTCAAGGTACATTCAGTAAACATGTGAGAAAGTTTTTCTAACTTTTAAACCAGTACTCAGATCAAAAAGATGAGGGAACCGTTGAACTTGGAATGATAGTATTTGACTATGAGGGACTTAACTTCGGCCGACAAGGGCCGAATAGAAAAATTAATTTTCGGACATTTTAGAAAAAAATAAAATAACTTTAAAAGAATTATTTTATTTTTTTGTCACAGTTGAGTGGAGGATGGTGATGCTGTGGTGTGGAGGCGAGGTGATGAATAGGCACCTTAATGAGACTCATCATTGCCCCATAAACTCACAGTATAACAATGCATTAGTGATGCATAACAACTACATTGTTTCATAAATGAAATAGCATAATGTTGTGATGTTGCCGTGTAACAGACACGCTGTGACATGTTTTCTATTTTTATTGTTTGACATGTTGGTGAAATGAGGATTAAACTATGAGGATTATCTAACAAACCTACGATGGAGTTCATCCCCAATGAAGAACGATGAATGCTGGTGGGATGTCATCGACTTCGACATACTTCGAAGAATGATGAATCCCATTGACCTCTTGGACCCTCAAGGATGATTCAATGTGGCAACGAACATAAATAAGGTATGGGTTTGTTTTATTTTCATGTTCTTCCCTATTATTATTCTAAACTACGACTTATCAAACCACACATAGTTTGATCACTGGACAATGCATTTTTTTGGTAGGGTGATGTTTCTTTTGGGTTTTTTATATCCTAGATTAAGTTATTACTTTTATTGTTTGAACATGTTCCCTAAACCTCCCCATGTTTTGAAATCCTAATACGGATGGCGCAGGCTAACTTGAACAGGGATCGATCCCCACCTCCATGTTTTTTCTTCTTGGCGAAGAATTCTAATCAATGATAAGGCATGTTTGAGACCTTTCTAGTGAAAAGGAAATTCCTAGGAGGATGTAGGCGTAGCAGCGCGAAGAACAGACCACTAGAGTGCGTATGGTGGTCCGCCGAAGATTCTATCAGAGCAGACATGTGGAAGTGTCGACCTAATCCGCGACCGATATGGACCACGATGTTAGAGACCCCTGGAACCATCCTGGCGCTGCATTTATGGGTCAAACCCGCAGACTGAGTTTGCTGGTGATGTGGAACGGGCATCCATTTCTTGGCCCCTCAGGCGAGCTGGCAGCCACAGTTGCTCAACCGAGGAAGGATGGAGGCCTTGTGGATGAACCGCAGGGCAGGTAGGGAGATAGATGCGGAAACTGGCCACATCTCAACCTAGAACACACCCCTGGCCCACTTCAAGAGGGCTAGGCATCAAATTGGGGGTCTCACCCCCAGCTAGCAGGCTGGTCCCACGCCTAGTGGTCTAGAACTGCTGTACAATGGGCCAGACCCATAGCCCAGTGGGTCGAGACCACTTCTAGATTTTTTAAAACTCTCCCTTTGGGTATGGCTGGATGAAACTGGGTTTTTGAGCGACCTAGAAAGGGAGACCCCCAACCAAACTATGCCTAGTCTAGCAAGGCCCATCAGGCATGGCGCATTGGCCGGGCCGGATCGGACTAACCCAGAACCAAACCGAGCCAGGTCGAGTCAGTCAAATTAAAATGGGGTATGTGGGATCTCCGAGCCAGGTTTGTTGGGTCAGTATGAATAGACCGGAATAGGCCCATACACAACCAGCCCCTAAAATCTAAAATTATAATAACATGCAAACAGGGTGTCCGACTAATGTGCCATTTTTGGCATTGGGACCCTCTCGTGAGGAAGATCTTTTGGTAAGATCTAAGGTTACTTCCAAGGAATTTGACATTCAACCTATGTATTGGAGGAGTAGTTCTCCCAGGATAAATCATGGAGATGAGTAGTAGTTGTGTGGAACTTAGTGGGCCAACAGAAGAGAAACCGCGTGGACCTCAGTGGCCCGGCAGACCAGCAGCCCAGTGGACCTCAGTGGCCCGATAGAGCCGTGTGGACCTTTGTTTCCCAGCAGATGAGAATCATCCGTGTGAACCTCAATGGCCCGAAAGACTTTAGTGACTCATCAGGGATGAGTCCCTCAATAGTATGAAATGTCAATCACTATAACAAATCAACCTTTCCTAATCTATAATATACCTTGTGTGAACTACCCTTACTTTGTGAGTTTGATTTTTGGTATTTCTCTTTAGTGTACTGGGGTCCCTTACTATGTACTATGTTACATACCCCTACATGGGATTATCCCACATGTTTTGTATCTTATGTAGACGATAAACATTTCGATGGAGGACTTAGTGTCCTAGGAGTAGGTAGTTCTCTATAGGATGTGTCATACATGACATACTACTTTGGCTTCTAGTAGCTACCATCAGGTGGGGTTTTCAGTGGATGACTACCCAATTATATTTGTACTTTAATGTTTAAAATTATTTTTGTTGGGTTTGTATTTTGGAAAAATTGTTTTCAGTTATAATTTTACTCAACACTTGTTTTAGTATACTTGTTTTTACCTTTTAGTTTGTGGGATGTGGTTGGGTGTGTGTGTTTATACTGGTACCCAAGAAAATGCCTCCCACTTGCAGGTTGATGCCTTTGGTACTAGTCGCAAACCCCTGGCCTTCAAGAGGAGGGCATGGGTATGTCATGGAATGGGTCTCATGGGATGGGTCGTGATAAAGTGGTATCATAGGTCGTTAGTTCTACCTTAGAGACTGAGAGTGTATTTTTGTTTTGTTTTGGGGAAACAATGTTAATTGTTGCGAGTCTGAAATTCAGATTTTGGGAGTCTAGTGTTGGTGCAGCGGCCGATGTATCCAAACACCAGGAATTTGAAGCTGATTTTTGGATCAATGCATTAAAACATTGGTTGGAAAAGTGTCTCCTAATGTTCTTTTTTATGAGAGTCAACTCACCAGGAATAATCTATTGACTATAGCCCATCTTGATCTATTTTAGGATGCCTTTAGGAGGACAACTAGCTAGGATTCCGATACGTGTTTAGGAGGACAACCCACCTAGTGATGAGGCGTCTATTCAGGGACCAGTTCTCAAGATTACCTCACCGGGTGGTGTACCAGTGCTACCACGACCCATTGGTCATCATCTACTACCAACAGTACCAACAGAGGATGTGCGTAGACATAGTGACTTTCATGAGTTTTAGATATAGAGACTTCCCAAGTTTAGTGGAGAGATAGATCCTCTGATTGCGGACTATTGGAATGTGGTAGTGACATGGGTCTTCCGCTTAGTGAGGACACTATTTTACCAGATTGCGATATTATCTACGAGCCTTCTTCAGGGCTCGAAAGTGAGATAGTGGAGTCTAACAATTTAGACTCATGATGAGGCAACCCTCACCTGGAAAGAATTAGAGATGATTTTCTGGGAGGCGTTCTTTCCTACTAATTTGCGCTCAATGCACATTCAAAAGCTGATTCACCTTTAACAAGGTAGCATGACAGTAGATGAGTACTTAGTGAGGTTCGATGAGCTTTCCCTCTAACCTATAGACATGGTGACTGACCCTTTATTTAGGGCTCGAGCCTATGATCGGGGGATATACTGGGTGATTAGAGAATCCATGTCTTCTCTCAGCATCCTCACATATACTAGAGTGCTGGAGTGAGATCTACTAGTAGAGATCTTCCGCCTAGAGTAGGAAATGACAGTTGGTGCCACCCCTAGGTGATAGTTATCTAATCCATCTGTGTAAGGAAGCCGATAGATGTAGAAGTGGTTTTAGTGGGCATGATTATCTCGTGGATGAACCCAAGACTTAGGATTAGTGGTGTGAGGCCACCAGGACAACAGGAGGTAGTAGAAGAGGATGGTGTGCTACTCTGGCGGTGGGCATAGACACATGGCTCGGGACTTCCCGACCCACCATACAAACAATATAAAGATGGTTAAGGGACCAACAGTACAAAGTAAGAGGTTCGAGCGAGGAGGTCCATAGGGCGGAGGATGTGGTAGGGGAGCATGCCACACAACATGTAGTGGGATGTGGTTCGAGGTACTACTACAACCACCTCCATGTGGTCCACCCCAACCTCTGAGAGTAGGCAGACATGGGAGAGCTCAGATTCATGCATTAGAGGCTTATAAACACATAGCTTTAGAGTTGACTCATTGTATGATCTGTTTCTGTCCACCCTAGCTATAGTTCTTATAGACATAATGTTCCAGTCACTCTTTTCTTTCCCCAACTCTCATTCGGATCTCGGAGATTTTGGTGGAGCCATTGGCTCGATCCTTATGGTTAGATACTCCTATATGAGGAGATATAAAGATTACACCTAGGTCTTGGTAGTGTGAGATTACTCTAGGAGGCGAGAGCTTCAGTTTGGATCTCCTTGTAGCAGCATCGAGGCCTTACGACGTCATCTTGGGTATGTACTGGTTATCTATAGTCAATTCTTAGATCAAATTTTTTAGGTTTAAAGTGCGATGTGTCTGAAAATATGGGACCAGGTTTTCTTTCACCGGTGAGAAGAAAAACCTTGAAGCATAGGAATGACTTTCTTGGAGGAGCGTATATCCAATCACTCACCAATTGGGTAGCCTCACCCTTGGTGCAGTGGATGAGAGGAGTTGAAGATTTCCTATAGTGGTGGATGAGTACAAGGAAATTTCTCTTGAGGATGTTCCAAGGCTATCTCCTCATAGAGAGGTAGATTTTTTCACTGGTATGTACCCTGAGATGGCACCGATATCCACACCGAAATATTGGATGTCTCTCATGGAGCTTCATGAGCTAAGGGTAAAACTAGAGGACTTGCAGAAGAAGGGGTTCTTAAGGCTCAAAATTTCCCCATTTGGATCCCCAGTGTTGTTTTCCAAGAAGGTATATGGGGGCCTTAGGCTATGTGTGGACTTCTAGTGCCTAAACCAGGTGACCGTGAAGAACAAATATCCACTGCTGAGGATTGATGACCTCTTTGATCAAATGAAAGGAGCGAGGTGGTTCTCGTAGATCAACCTCAAATCAGGCTATCACCAGCTTTGGGTACTGGATGGGGACATACGGAAGACAACCTTCATGTGTCGGTATGGCCACTATGAGTTTTTGGTAATGCCTTTCAGCGTGACAAACACCCTATAATTGTTAATGGGACTCATGGGCACATGAGCCTCAGCCCAGTTGGTGAGGTATCCATAAGTTCATCCACGAGACCTAGGTTTGAAACCAGGCAAAGGAATAATTCTGGGGATACTATAGCAGTACTATAGTAGGCACTGCCACATGGATATAGTAGGTGCGAGTACTATAGTAGGTACTGTAGCAAGTACTGTAGCAGGTACATTTTGTCACTCTAGCAGCCAATAACTATTCACCTTAGGCCACCGGTTTGGGCTTGGAGTCCATAAGACTTTCAAGCCACCCATGCCTTTGGGTTAGTAGGGATTTTAGGCCACCTTTAAGGATTTTGGGCTACCTCATGGCCTTCAGGCCACATGTAGTTGCCCCCGATAGACTCTAAAAAAAGGAGCAACCCCCAACAAGGATTCAAACAGGTTCGCTCAGCATAGAAGAACTAAATGGATTGGGAAATAATGAGAGGATATGTCTATTCCATCGAGACCAGCCTGTGCTTGAATGAGATGCTTAGCCCAACGACCATGCGAAGGTAGAGAGCTACCAACATGATGCAGATGCTTGGAAGGGGTAGTTCCTTATAGTTATAGTCTAGTTGAATTCCCTAAGACCTTCAGGTCATGTAATATCTCTCAAGCCTATGAGAAATTTAATCACCTACGAATACAAGCCTTGTAAGGGTTCCCCCTCATCCCTTGAAATGGGGGTTTTCAAAAATCAATAAAAAAAGAGAGGCCTTTGGGCCATTCGGGTTCATGGGACTCATGAACATGATTTTCCAGCTTTACCTTGACAAGTTTGTCATGGTATTCATTGATGGAATCTTGGGGTAATTGGCATTGGAGGAGGAGCACACTACAAACCTACAGATAGTCCTAGATACACTCTGAGAGCACCAGTTATCGTCAGCTCTTGAAGTTCCGGTTCTGGATTCGAGAGGTCCACTTACGGGACAAATCATCTAAGAGGCTAGAGTTTTATTGGATCCAGCGAAGATAGAGGGAGTGTTTTCTTGTGATCCACCCAAGAATATTGACTCAGGTGAAGATCTTATTGGGGTTTTCTAGTTACTATCGAAGGTTCGTACTCGAATTTTCCAGAGTGGCAGCACCCTTATCGGCTTTGACATGGAAGGAACATCCCTTCGTGTGGACAGAGAAATGCCATAAGAGTTTCTAGGAGATGAGGTAGAGACTGACTAGTGCACCCTATCTTGAGACTACCAAAGGAGGGTGTTGATTTTGCATGTTATTAAGACACATTGGGAACTAGTCTAGGTTGTGTACTAATACAGGAGTGAGTCATGATTTCCTATGTCTCATGGAAGTTTTGGAAGCATGAGCCAAACTACAAAACCTAGGACCTAGACTTAGCAGTAGTGGTCTTTGACATGACGATGTGGTAACACTACATAATGGGTGAATGGTTTATAGTTTAATCCGACCAAAATAGTCTTAGGTATATCTTCCCCGATAAGGACCTGATCTTGAGACAATGGCGATGGCTAGAGTTCCTTCCGGACTATGACTTTGAGATAGTCTATACTCCTGGAAATGGGAACCTAGTAGAAGATGTGCTTAGTAGGAGGACTAGTTTGTAGCTGCTGAGTGAGTCGATATAGTAGCTATACGAGATACAGATATTCATCATGGATGATGATGGAGCATCTTACCTTCCATAGATGACTATTACTCCCCTACTCTTATAGAGAGTGAGGGAGGCACAATAGGTGAATGTTGAATGTAAGGCCTGACATGCTCACTTATCCTTAGGAAATGCTCTGGATGGATTTTGGATAGCTGGGGTGCACGTCACCCATTTTAGAGGGAACACCATAGTACCAGTGGCATTGTGGGAGGAGTTGTTGAGGGGGTTCCAAACATCCCCTTTGGTGGTACATCCTAGAGTGACGAAGATGCTCCAAGACCTTTGACAACAGTACTGGTGGCAAAGAATAATGAAAGCAGTGGCTGAGTTCGTCTAACAAAGCCTCACTTTTCAGAAAGTGAAGGCCGAGCATTAGGTTCCAGCAGGCTTGGCATAGCAACTTGTGGTACCAGAGTAGAAATGGGATGGTATCATGATGGAATTCATGACGGGGTTACCACATACATCCAGAGGCCATGATTCTTTCTGGGTGATTGTTGACCGACTTACCAAGTCATCTCACTTCCTACCCATCTAGGAGTAGGGGCCGGTAAAGGGATTGGGATGCCTCTATGTCCAGGAGATAGTGTGTCTTCACAGGATGCCTTCAATGATTCTCTCTGACCACGATGCATGATTTACATCTCGATTTTTGAAGGGATTACATGAGGTTTTCAGGACTCAACTCCGCTTGAGCACAGATTTTCATCCGTAAATGGATGATCAGACAGAGAGGACCATACATACCATAGAGGGAATGATTTGTGCTTGCATCCTGGATTTTGGTCACAGTTGGGAGGACCACCTACCACTAGTTGAGTTTGCATACAACAATAGCTATCACTCCACCATTGGAATGACACCATTTGAGGCCTTTTACGGGAGGCATTGCAGATCAGCTCTATATTGGATAGACCATGGGAATTCGACACTCATGGGTCCAGAGTTGGTACAGGCTAACACTGAGAAGGTGCAGGTCATCCAGGAGTGGATAAGGACTGCACAGAGGAGACAAAAGTCTTATGCTTATAGGACATGGGGACTCTTTGTGCTAAAAGAGGGAGACCTTATTTTCATCAAGCTTTTCCAGATCCTGAGTAGAGTTGGCAAGGTGGTGTACCACCTGGATCTCCCTCATAGATTCACCAGGTAAATGATGTTTTCCACGTTTTGAAGGTGAGGAGATACATGCTCGATACGTCACACAACATCGACTGGGGTGAGTTGGACATTGATGATGGGGTGACATTTGCGGAGTTCCCAAGAGAGATAGAGAATTGACATTAGCAGGTCCTGCGTGGGTGGTCGATTCCTCTAGTGTGAGTTCTATGGAATCACTAGAATCTCTAGGAGAGAACATTGGAGCTGGAAGCTCAGATTCATACTCAGTACCCCCATTTTTTTAATTATCCCCCATTTTGGGTTTTGGGGATGTAAAGATGTATTATGTTGAGATTGTAATGTACTTGAATTTACATGTGATTTTTTTAAATTATATAGATTTATTTTGAAACTAAATGCACTAAAGACACATGATTCTGAGGCCCAGTGATCCTGGAATTGAATTTTGAACATTTTCAAGGTACGTTCAGTAAACGTACGAGCAGGTTTTTCTAACTTCTAAACTGGTGAATGGATCGAAAATTCGAGGGAACTGTAGAAATCATAATGTCGAGAATCTCCTAGAAAGGACTTAACTACGGACAGTAATGGTTGAACAGAAAATTTAATTTATAGATCTTCTGAAACAAAAATAAAATAACATTAAAAGAATTATTTTATTTCATTTATCATTGTTGAATGGAGGAAAATTTTGTTATGATGTGGCGATGAGGTGAGGATGTGGCACATTAATGAGACTCATTAATGGCTCATAAACTCATAGCATAACAACGCTTTAACGATGCGTAACAATGTGACATAGTGGCATAATAGAAACACTACGACGTGTTTTTTGACTAATTTTTTGACGTGTTGGTGAAATAAGGATTAAACTCTGGGTATTATCTGATGAACCTCTGATGGATTTCCTCCCCAATGAAGAATGAAGAATGCTGGTAGGACATCATAAATTTTGATGTACTTCTAAGAACAATGGATGCCTTCAACCTCTCAAAACCTAAAGAATGAAACGTTACAGCAATGAAAGTCAACGAGATAGGGGTTTGTTTTATTTTTATGTTCTTCCCCATTCTCATTCTATATGATGAACATGGATCAAATCACAAATAGGTTTTCTATAGACCTTGAATTATTACGGGAGGGTAACGTTTCTTTTGGGTTTCTTCTATCTGGGATTAAGTCATTACTTGATATGTTTAAACATCTTCCCCGAACATCTCAAATGTTTTGAAATCCTAATGAGGAGGGTGTGGGCTGACATGAATAAGGCCTCAACCCTAAAACCATGTGTGTTTTTTGTGACCAAGAATCCTAATCGATGACAAGGAAGGTTTGAGACATTCTTAGTGAAGAGGACATTCCCCGGAGGTCGTAGGTGCATGCGACATGAAGAACAGACCACCAAAGCATGTCCGGTGGTCTATCGAAGATTCTACCAGAACACTAGCACTGACGACGCACTAAGGTGGCAGAAGTTGCGGTCAATGAAGGCCACAAAAATGGAGAGCCACGGTGCCAGCCAGTAATGTCTCAGAAACTCCATGGAATTTTTTAAATTATATGGAATTATTCTGAGACCACACGCTCTAACAACACATGATTATGAAGTTGAGAGTGCCTGGAATGGAATTTTGAACATTTTTTAATATATGATAAGTAAACAGGCAATTGGGGTTTCCTAACATTTGAATTAGTGCTTTGATGAAAAATCCGAGGGCACTATTGAACTCATAATGCCATGATTCTCCTAGAAATGAATTAACTTAGGCCGAAAAGGGTCGAATGCAAAATTTATTCTTTTTGGATTTTGAAGAAAATAATAAAATAATTTAAAAGAATTATTTTATTTATTTTCTCAACTTTGTGTGGTAGACGGTGAAGATATTGTGCGATGATGAGGCAGAAACAAGGCACATTAATGGAGGGTCAATAATGGCTCGTTTGAAACCGTGACACTATTATATTAATGGATCATTAAATGTGGCTCATTAAATGTGGGTCATTTAATGAGCATCATTAATGGGTGCAACGTCTCTATGCTTTTTATTTCTTTTAATAATTCAAATGTGTTAAATTTTGGAAATTAAAAAACGTGAGGAATCACTAACGAACTGCCAGTGGAATCCCTCTCCAATGAAGAATGAAGAATGAAGCGAGGAACGTTGTAGGATTGGGTCTAGAGGTTGGCATGTAGTGACGAATGCCAATGACCATAGATCGATGATAACGTGAATCACATCCTTCTCTATTAGCGGTTCCAAAGACTCCAAGTAGGGTTTTATGAGTTCTATGTTTTTGATGATATCTTCCCCGTTCTAGAAAATTTACAACAAAAGTAGATCAACTGACTAATGGGATGATCTAAAAATTGCTCGTCCGTGCAGGTGGATATTGTGCGGGGATTTTATTTGGGGTTTTCCAAGCTGTGTGGTTATCATCTTGTTTATCCCCATGATTAAACTATTACGCGGAGGGCGTAGACCGACATGAACATGGCCCTATCTCTACTCCATATTTGTTCTTATTGCATTCTTTGAATTCGACTGGTTGAATAATCATCAAGAAAAATCTGAAGTCTTCATGGTGATGGTGGTGCCATAGGAGGCCGTAGGTGTAGATGGCCCCAAAAAACGGACCACTGGAGAGATTACAATGGCCCGTCGAAGGCACCGATGGCGGAGGCCCGCAACGACGGCTATGGGGGGAGGGAGGTGGATCACATGTTAGCACACCCCGAAAATAGGAAGGCATGGCTAGATGACCACATTGGTGAGGTGCCATGGTACTTGTCGGCGTTGTGTGGATCAGTGGCCCACTCGGGTGAGCTGGAGCACACTGACAACCCGCGTGCGTAACGACCAGCAAGCGACTGACTATGCTGGATAGAGGGGCAGTGCTAGCTAGCACCACCGGGAGGAAACCGGACACACACACACTCCCAAGATGATGAACCGGGCCGCACCATGTGGGCCGAGCTTTATCTGGTTTCCCATGCCCCAGCATAAGGGTCGAGCCACCAACGTGCCGGACCCAAGGCCTTGGTCCAAAACCATCACCAGGCCATACCTGTCCTACAAAGATGAACCTACAGGCCTAATGGTATGGTTGGGATAGATCCATTCTAGACCCACACCGGACCCCTGGATAGGGTCGAGTCGGGTCGGTCCGACTGGGTTGGACGGGCCCTGGACCCGACCGGCCCCGTTTTAGTGAAATGATCATAACTTGCAAACCCGACATCAAATTGATGCACCGTCTATGGAGTGGGGAACCTTGAAATGAAGAAGTCCTTTTTGAGATACTCCACTTGAGTTTTTTAGAATCTAGAGTATAGCCGGGTTGGATCAAACTTGAATTCAACCAGTCCCTTTTTACTAAAAATCCAATAACTTACAGATAGGACGTCCGATCGACACCCAATCTATTGCATTGAAACCCTTAAGACAAGATTTTCCTTTGAGTTTTCTCTAAGTGAGACTCTATGGTGGTTGAAATATGAATGATGGCATAAGGTGAAGAAATTTTGAAACTCTTACGTACAAAGTGCGGGGATCCAGTGGTTGGCTGTCCAGTAAAGAGTGACCCTCCGTGGATCGGCAAGAGGGAGACCCTCTATGGATTAGCAATGGAACAAACCTCCATAGATCATCAAGAGAGAAACCCTCTATATATCAGCAATGGCATGAACCTCCACATATCGGCATGGGAGTGACCCTCCATGGATCTCCAGTAGAGAAACCCTCTGTGGATCAGGATAAGCGCGACCCATTGTGGATCATCAGTAGAGCGTCTCACCATGGATCAATGGTAGAGAGACCCTTTGTGGATCGACAGTGTAGCAATACTTCTCAGATTAGTCTTCGAGACTATCAACAGATTAAGATGATACATGTTATGACTAATCATCCTTATTCTTGTTCTTTAAGTTGTATTCCTGGTGTGAGATATCTTTTATTTTGTGCCTTGTGATTGAGATCTTTCTTTGTGGTTTACATTTGTGGATTTCTGAGAGACCTTTGAGGGTCTCGGGGTCCCTATTGAGTATTGTTATACTCAACCCTACATGGGTTTCTTGCACACCTTTTGTGTCTAGTGTAGATGACATGAAACTTGACTGAGACTTGGGAGGCAAGGGCTAGATGGTGCTCGAAGGTGATCAATAGATGTTAGGAGCTGCAGTGACATCAGACAGTGAGCTGTACATACTTTTCAGGTAGGATCCTCGACAGACGATATCCAAATGTTGTTT
Source organism: Viscum album (assembly GCA_963277665.1). Classification (NCBI taxonomy): domain Eukaryota; kingdom Viridiplantae; phylum Streptophyta; class Magnoliopsida; order Santalales; family Viscaceae; genus Viscum; species Viscum album. Next base: position 1,382,706,305 of record OY728127.1, read on the forward strand.
CTTTATTTCCTTTTGATGTACGTTTCTTTCAATTGGGCTTGTATACTAGCCCCCTTTAATTTTAGTACTTACTTTTACTCTCTGCAGTGGTTCCTTGTGTTCTGATTTGTGTGTGTACTCTGTCTGTGTGCATACAGGTTTAAAGACAATGCATTCCCATTTTTGGGTTATGACTTTCCGGTGCTAGTCACCAACCCATGGCCTATGGAAGGCAATCATGAGGTAGTCACGACATGGGCCCTGGGGGCCGGGTCGTGACAAAGTGGTATCAGTGGGTGGTCAGTTCTACCAGAAGAACTAAGAGTCTGCAATTTTTCAATTGAGAAATATTGTTTAGTGTCTTGAGTTTGGATTTCTATTCAGGGAGTCTAATGTTTGTGTGGTGGTCGATGTATCCGTACTCCAGGACCCTGAGTTATATTTTCCATCTTTGTAGATGAAAACATTGGTTTCCTGTGTTTTATAAATGTTTTTTTTCTCTTGATATCTTTTCAGTTAGCTCACCAGGTATAACGTTTGATTGTGGTATATCTATTTTCATACAGGATGCCTCCACAAAGATATCTAGCCAGGATTCTAGTAAGAGATCATGATGATGGACCACCGAACGATGAGGTGTCAGTACAAGGACCAGTTACGGTGGTATCACCTACGAGTGGTTTACCAGCACCACCACCACCTGTAGTGTAGAATATGCTGCCTGCCCCACCAAAGGATAGTGCACACTGACTGTGCACACTGCACGAGTTCTAGAGATAGTGGCATTAGATTTTTCATGTTGAGATAGATCCTCAGAAAACTAATCAGAATATGGTGGTTGTGGCACAAGTTTTTTTCTTGGTAAAGACACTAGAAGATCATTTGGTGATCCTAGCCGCTAGCCTTTTTTAAGACACATAAGGGAGATGATGGAGATTAACACTCTAGAAACACGAGGAGGCGGACCCTTTCAGGTTATACTTTGAGAGCCTCTTCTGGGCGGAGTTCATACCAGCAACACTATTCTATGTGCATATTCAGTATCTACTACACCTACAACATGGAAGTTTGACTGTGGCCTAGTACTCTGTGAGGTTTTTCGACCAATCCCGTTACTCCACCAACATGGTGCATGAACCTTTCTTCAAGGCACGAACCTTTGAGCATGGAATCTGATGGGAGATTATGGAATTGATGATATCACTCAACTTCCTAATGTATTATGTAGTGCTATAGTGAGAAATACTGGTGGAGAGTTTTCTTGATGAGCAGACATCGATAGTGAGAGCCACCACTAGATAACAGGTAGCCGCGTCATCGACAATAGATAGTAGGTAGATGACACAAAGGTCGAAACGGGTCAGAACATCCGCAGGATGACCCCAGGATGTAGGGTTGGAGGTGTGGAGCTTGCGAGGTAGAGTAGGTTAGTATAGAAGCAGACTGTGCTATTTGTGTGATGGACAGGTTCACATGGCTTGTGACTGCCCAGCCCACCATACTGATGATCAACAGACATTCAATGGACTAATGAGGTAGATGTAGATGTTTGAGCGAGGAGGTACGTAGGTAGGCGGATGTGGTAGGGGAGTAGATCAAGTAGTAGGCGGTGGGAGATGGTTTGAGGTGTTACCGCCACTACCCCCAGGTGGTCTTCCCCAACCTCACAGAGTAGGAAAACAAGGATGAACCCAGCTTTAGGAAATGAAGGCTTATGACCACGGTGCTCTAGAGATGATCTGAGGTATGATCTGTGTCTTCTCCACCATAGTTGTAGTTCATATAGACATAGATTCTAGTCACTCCTTCCTTTCCATGACTCTTGTTAGGAGCTCAAAGATTCCGGTGGAGTTTTTAGTTTGATCCATATGGATATAGTCTCATACAAAAGGGGATTCAACGATTACACACTAGTTTCTGTAGTGTGGGATTACTCTAGCAGGTAAGATCTTAAGTAGGGATTTCCTAGTAGCAGCGTCAAGTCCTTACAACGTCATCTTGGGTATTAACTAGTTATCCACAGTACATGCTCAGATCGACTGTTTTAGGCATATAGTGCGGTGTGTCTGCTATTATGGGACTAGGTTTTCCTTCACCGGTGAGAAGGAAACCCTTACATCACATGATAGACTTTCTCAGAGGAGGTCATTGGCATTCGTCACTACATGCCACTCGAGGTACCAGAGTGGAAATGGGAGGTTATCTCGATGGACTTTGTGATGAGGTTACCCTATACATCTAGGGGCGATGACATTATTTGGGTGATCAGTGGCCGACTCACCATGTAATCTCACTTCCTACTCATCCGTGAGAAGGGACTGGTAGAGGTATTTGGATGCCTCTATGTCCAGGAGATAGCGAATCTTCATAGGGTGCATTCAACGATCGTCTCAGATCGTGATGCTCACTTTACATCCTGACTTCAGAGGGAATTATAGGATGTGTTCGATATGTAGTTGCACTTGAGCACACCCCAGATGGATGGTCAGACAGAGCAGACCATACATTCCTTAGAGGATATACAACGTGATTGCGTCCTGGATTTTGGTCGCAGTTGGGAGGAACACCTTCCACTGGTGGAGTTAGCATACAACAAAATCTATCACTCCACCATTGGGATGAAACCGTTAGAGGCCCTGTAAGAGAATCCTTACAGATCAATCCTATGCTAGAAAGACCTAGGGGAGTTAGTACTCATGGGTCTGGAGTTGGTATGAGCTGCCACTAAGAAGGTGAAAATCATTCTAGAGCAGATGAGGACTGCAGAGAGCAGGCAGAAGTCTTATGCTGACAGGAGACAAAGACCCTTTGTGTTTGAGGAGGGTGATCTTGTGTTCTTTTGGGTCTCACCTCGATGAGGATTGTAGAGACTTGGATGGGGTGAAAAGCTATATTTATGGTTCATCAGACCATTTCATATCCTGAGTAGAGTTGGTAGCTAGCGTACATCCTATATCATCCCCCACAGATGCACTGGGTCTATGATGGTTTCCATATGTCATAGTTGAGGAGGTACTTGCATGATCCATCACACTTCATCGTCTGGGGCGAGCGGAACATTGAAAATGGGTCAGAATTTGCAGAGTTCCCAGTAGAGATAGATGATCAAAAGTAGCGGGTTCTATGTGGGAGGTTTATTCCTCTAGTGTGATTTTGGTGAAATCACAGGAATCTCCAAGAGAGCACATGGGACCAGGAATCTCCAATTCGTGCTCAGTACCCCCATCTTTTTGATAAGTTTTTATTTTGGATTTCGGGGACTAAAATCCCTAAGGTGGGGAGAATTTAATGTATTGTAAATTTCATGTTTTTTTAATTATATGGAATTATTCTAAAACATTATGCTCTGACGACACATGATTCTGAAGCCAGAGATCCCAAAATGGAATTTTGAACTTTTTTAAGGAATGTTCAATTACCGTGTGGTTGGGTTTTCCAAAATTTTGAACCGGTGCTCAGATAAAAAATTTGAGGGCACCATTGAACTTAGATCACCAAAATTTGCCTATAAATGACTTAAATTCCCTCGGAAAGGGATGAATGGGAAAGTTATTTTTTGGGACTTTTTGGGGAAAATAATAAAATAATTTAAAAAAAATATTCTATTTCTTTTCTCACCTTTGGGTAAAGGATGGAGACGCTGCAGTGCAACGATGAGGCAGTGATGAGGTATGTTAATGGAGGGTCAATAATGTCTTGATTGAAACCACAATGGTGTTATCCTAGTGGTTCATAAAATGTGGCTTATTAAGTTTGTACCATTTAATGAGCATCCTTAATGGGTGTAATGTCGGTATGCTTTTTATTTATTTTAATAATTCAAATGAGTTGAAATTTTGGAATTAACAAACTTAGGGAATCTATAATGAACCACCAGTGGAATCCCTATACAATGAAGAATGAAGGATGAAGTAACGAACGTTGGAGGATCAGGTTCGGAGGTTGGAAAGCAAGGATGAATGCTAATGACCATGGATCGATGATGACGTGAATCACATCATTCTTCATCAACAGATCCAAAGAATCATGTAGGGGTTTATGAGTTCTAATTTTTTGATGATTTCTTCCTCATTCTTGAAAATTTACAACAAACGTGGATCAACTGACTAACGAGTTAATCCACAAATTGCTCGTTCTTGCGGGTAGATAATTTATAGGGGTTTGATTTGGGAGTTTTCAAACTGTGTGGTTAACATCATATTTATCCGCATGATTAAACTCTAATGAATAGGGATCGAGATGACATGAAAAAGGCCCGATCCCTCCACCATAGTTGTTCTTATTTCATTCTTTGAAGTCGACTGATCAACTTGTCAGCAAGGCTAATTCAAAGGATCACAATGATGTTGGCAACCTACGAAGGATGTAGGTGTAGAACAAACAAAAAATGGATCACCAGAGTGACTCTGGTGGCCCATTGAAGGCACGAATGGAGGACTGCGGTGGCGGGCCCTGGTGATAGGAAGTCACAGCTGGAAGACCACACTGGTGAGGTGGCACGACACCTCATAGAGGAGCAGCTAGATTGGGATACTAAGGTGAGATGGAGCATGCAGAAAACCCACATGCGTAATGAACGATAGGCTTCCAGCCATGCTGGACAGAAGGGCGACACTAGTTAGTGCTTCTGGTTAGAAACCGGATGTGCCCCCGTCTGGGTTGGTGAACAGGCCCACGCCATGCGTGCCAGGTTTTATCTGGTGGGACATGCTCCACCATGTGGTCCGGGATACTCGTGGGATGGACCCATGACACCAGGCCGAATAGGACACCGAATCAGACCTATCATACCTAGTTGGAACTATGGCCCAACGGGCTAGCTAAGTCGGACCCACACTGGACCCCCAGATAGGGTTAGGTTGGGTATGTTCAACCAGGTCGAATCATATCCAAACCTAACTTTCCCCGTTTCACAAAAAACAATCATAACTTGCAGACCTGATGTCCAATTGATGCACCATATTCATCAAGAGGACCCTTTAAACTCGGCGGTCCTTTTGATATACTCCAATTGAGTTTTGGAAGAATATGGAGTATAGTTGGGTTGGATCAGAATCGAATCCAACTGTACCCTTTTTACTAAAATCGTATAACTTACAGACTGAGGGTCTGATCGATGTGCCATCTATTGCATTGGAACTCTTACGACAAGGCAGTCCTTTGCGTTACATATAAGTGAGACTTTATAGTGGTTGAAATACGACCGATGGATTAAGGAGTAGAACCTTGGAAACTCTTACGTACAAGGCGCATGAATCTAGTGGCTAACTGTCCAGTGAAGATCCACCCTCCATGGTTCGGAAAGAGAGATACCCTCTGTGGATCAGCAATGGTGTGACCCTCTATAGATCGACAAGAGAGGAAAGATACATGGATCCGCAATGGCCTGAACTTCTGTGGATTGACATGAGAGTGAACCTCCATGGATCAGCAATAGAGTGATCCTCTGTGGATCAGCAGTTGCGTGACACATCCTAGATCAGCCTTAGAGCGACCTGTCGTGGATCAGTGGCAGAGCATCCCTTTATAGATCGGCATTGAAGCAACCATTCTCAGATTATCCACTAAGCCTCTAAATAGAATATGACGACCAATATTATGACTATTTATCTTTATTACTATTATTTAAGTTGTATACATAGTGTGAGATGTCTTTTAATTTGTTCCTTGTGATTGAGATCTTGCTTTGTGGTTTAGCTTTGTGGATTTCTGAGAGACCTTCTGGGGTTTCGAGGTCCCTACTGAGTATCATTCTACTCAACCCTACATGGGCTTCACCCGCACCTATTTTGTCTTGTGCAGACGAAGTAAATCTTGACTGAGACTTGGGGAAGTGGGGATAGATGGTGCATAGAGGCGATCGATAGAATCTATGAGCTGTAGTGATGTTACACAGTGAGTTGTACCTACTCTTCTAGTGGGATCCTCGACGAATGATCTCTATATCTTGTTTTTCTTTCATTTTGATGTACATTTTTTCCAGTTGGGCTTGTATTCTGGCCCCTTTACTTTCAGTACATACTTTTACTCTCAGTAGTAGTGCCTTGTGTTCTACTTTGTGTGTGTACTCTTTCTCTATGCATACATGTTTAAAGGAAATGACTTCCCTATTTAGGTTACACCTTTCCAGTGCTAGTCACTAACCCCTTTCCAATGGATGGTGGGCATGGGGTTGTCCCCACATCGGCCCCAGGGGATGGGTCATGACAGAGCCTTGCACCATGTTGATGGGTGAAAATTATGGACTGATTCCACGAGTAAAATTGAAGGGGCATCCATGCCCAGGCCGCTCGAGAAAGCTGGAAGCCACGGTCACTCGATCGCGGCAGGATGTAGGCCCTGTAGACAAACCACAGTGTAGACAAGGAGCTGGACATGACAACCGGCCATGTCTCGTCATGGAACATGCGGGTCATGCTTTAGCTACCGGGCCAGACCTGCAGCCTAGTGGGCCGAACCCACATTCAGCAATCTGAAACCGCACCCTTTAGGCTGGGCCGAACGAAACTGGGTCACTGGGTGACCTGATAGGATGGACCCTCATCCAAAACAGGCCGAGTCCAATGAGGTCCATTTGGCCTAGCCCACTGGACATGACGGACTAGACCAACCCAGACCCGAACCAGGCCAGATTGAGTCAGTCGAATTAAACCGGGGTATGTCAGACCCCCGGGCCGGGTTGGTCAGGTCAGTCCGACCGAGTTAGACCAGGCCCAAACACAACGAGCCACTAAATAGTAAAACAATTATAACTGGAAAACCAGGCATCCTACTGACATGGTGTTTATGGAATTGGGACCCTCTCGATGAGGCAGATCTTTTGGTATGCTCTAAGGAGACTTCCAAGGATGTTGAATTTAAATGTATGGCTTGGGGGAGTGGTTCTCCCATGTTCAAGGGTGCAGACAAGCATCAGACGTGTGGAACTCAGTAGCCCAGAAGATGAGCAGTTGCGTGGACCTCAGTTGCCTGGAAGAACAATAGCCATGTGGACCTTAGTGGCCCGACAGAGCTGTGTGGACCTTAGTAGCCCGATAGACGAGAAACACCTGTGTGGACCTTAGTGGCCCAACAGACTTCAGTGACTCATCATGGATGAGTCCCTCAATAGTACGAAGCATTAACCACTATAAACGATGAACCTTTACTCTTCTAGAATATACCTAGTATGAGCTATCCTTACTTTGTGTCTTTTCTTTATGGTTTCTTTGTGATATTTATCCTTTGTGGAATGGGGTACCCTACTGACTACTATGTTACTCACCCCTGCTCGGGCTTCACTCACACATGTTGTGTCTTGTGTAGACGAAAGACGTTTTGACAGAGGACTTGGAGGCCTTGGAGTAGGAGGGGCTCAGTTGGACCAGTCAGCCATGATGTACTACTTAGGCTTCATGTATCTACACCACTATGACCATTAGGTGGGGTTTTTAGAGGATGACAAACCAAGTCCCTTTTTTACATTGCTATTTTCAGTTCTTTTCGTGGGTTTTTTTCTAGACCACCTATTTTCAGTTGTACTTGTACTCAGTACTTGTTTCAGTATACTAGTTTTCCTCTTTCAGTTTGTGGGATGTGGTTGGATGTGTATGTGCATATAGGTACTCAGGAAAATTCCTTCCACTTGCAGGTTGACACCTTCAGTGCTAGTATCCTACCCCTGGCCTTCAGGAGATGGGCTTGGAGTAGGTCACAATAAAGGCCCCAAGGGACAGGTTGTGAAATTCCTAAAGTCTTGACATACATGACCCTGAGTCTTTTTAACTTTATTATCTTTTTCACCTAAACTTCCATGGAACTCAATTTTTCTCATTTTTGGTGTGTTAGTAAACTCACCTTGGTTTATGTTGTTAAACATAACCCATTATTGTTATTTAAGAGTTACCAAAACAATTTTCACTAGAGCACCAATTTTTTTTTGTTTTTGATTTATATAACCACCCCATTTTCCTTCACATCCATTGTTAATTTACTTTAAGATGGATCTATCCATTTCGTTAAACTAAAGAAATTTTAGTGCAAGTACACACATTAAATATTAATAAACTATCCTATGATGATAATAAACACTAAGATATCATTAACCATGTTATATATTATTAAAATCTATCAATTTATAAAAATAAATATTATTCTACTTAATATACTAATCATTTTAATTATATTAGAATTTTAACTTATATGAAAATAACATCCTAACATTTAAATTTATCTAAATATATCCACTAGTAGTAACTATAAGGTACACATCTTAAATAATTCATAAATTTTATAATTAGATAAGAATTAACAATCTTATATTTCAAGGTTTTCTTCTGGTTTAGAAATTTTGTAAACTAGGACATTAATCATACATAACAAACCAATAAAATAAATATTGGATGCTTCATTTTAGTATCCATTTTTCCATAATTATTATTTTATAAAAAGAAATATGTTTTATTTTCATAAAATATTTGTATAATTATCAACATGATTTTTTTGTTCCTAATCATCCATAAAACTTGTGATTATTTTTGAAAACATATAACGAGAAAAAAGAAATTAGTACGGTACATGAAAAAAGAAAGAAAACAATTAATCCATCTATAAACCATGATATCATATAAGAGAGTTTTATTTTTACATAATAAATTTTGAGATCAAATAGTAATCCAGTTACACATAAAATCGATTATATTAACCAATGTTTAAAAAAAACTTTATAAGAAAACATAAATGTAAAATCACATTCATGAGGATTTTCTATAAAACAAGAGAACCTATGAAAACATTTTTCATGAAAACATACATTTTAAACCTAAACGGGAATAATCATACCTTTAAAAAATATCATTATCTCACCTTCTTGAAATTAGGTGACTTTCATGAAAACTCATTAAAAGAATAGAAAAGTCATATAGGTACATTGGGACATCATATCTATTGAAACCTTAAAATAACCTTTAGAACAACCCTTAAAATTTGAATAATAATTATGGTCTACTTCTAATATAATTCTTTATAGAACATAATCATTACCCAATGCATTGGAGAGCCACATTGAGATTACCCCTAAAAATGAGACATATTGAGCTCATCCCTGATTATAAACAATGTTAAAGGACTGTGACATATATGAAATATATGAAATATTTCATTTACATCATCACAATAATAAAAATATCATTTTAAACCAATAAGTAAAACATTTTAAGATATTGATATATCTATTACCTTTAAATCCCAAGTATTAAAAATAAAAGTCTCATAAAAATGGAAAGGGTGTTTTTGTTTAAAGAAAACATGAATTATTATAAAGGAATAAAAAACATAAAATTGTGCTTATGGTGGATGGGAAATCCATTAATTCCATATTCGTTAAAATAGAACACTCCTTTTTCTTTTGTAAAGAAAGTTAAAACATTTCATATGAAATATGGAAAAATATTTGATTTTTTTGGAAGAAAGTAAAAAAGAGATATAAAGTATCATTTATAATTATTTTATATCATTAAAAATACATGACTTAAATAAATTTAATTATATGGAAATATATGAAAAACATTTAGAAAATAAATATTAAAAATAATTTAAATGGAGGTATTTAAGTTAAAGAGTCACATACCATTAGTATAACTTTTCATATACATTATTTAATATCAGGAATAATAAAATTATTTCAATTATTTAATTATTTAATAAAACATTTTAAGTTTAATATACCTTTTATTTTATTTATTACATTATTATATTCAATTACTTTATCATTTAAGTTTATATCGAATGTTTTGACGACATTCGACTCAAATACCTAAAATGACTTCAATAGGTTGACTGTGGTCAATGACGTAATTATTCCATAAACTCAAGAATAATAATCATGAAATAATTATATGATTTATTCATCAGTTTTAATTTTAAAATCACATATTAACGATGACTATGAAAAATGAACTACATTACAATCATGGATAGGGCATACCATACACACGCATGAGTAACATTTCTATTTTTCAATGATCATGATAAAAAGAAGGTAAGTATTATTTTATGTTTTGATAATGATAATTATTTCATTAATAATAATATATATATGTTAAATCCATAATTATAACTAGATGTGATATGTGGCGATGGAAAATGAATAGAATCAGCTCGTGAGAGGGCAGTTCACCGTACACATGAACAATGGTTTTCAGTCCAATTTGATAGAAGATGAGATTGATATAGGTTATTAAATTAAAAAAACATAACATTATAATTAATATAATATTATTTTTATTTTATAAATTTTTAGTAATATTTTTATGTGGAATAATAATAAATAAAATGAAAACGATTGGTTAAAATCTATACCTATTATTTTAATAACATCCCATTCTTTTCATCTTAAGTACACTATGGTTGGTATTATGAAAAAATAATACCTATAAAATATGGGAATGGATTTTAGGAAGGTAATTGGGAATGTATTGGATGAATCTAAAAGATCATTAACTGTGAATAAAATTTGATAGGGGGTGGCCCTTTATAATTAGTGGAGGGGAGTTCATGGAATCTCTGAAAGTATTAAATTAATATAAATTAAATTTCATGTTCAAATGGATCCAAATTTATAAAAATATAATATATTATGAGTATGAGTTGAAATAATCTCCTAAAATAATAATTTTACAAGTTTAGGTGATATTTTCACCCTTACCATTTTACTTTAACCCACAGTTAATCCCTTTGGCGATTATCGCAATAACACAATTTTTTACTGTTTAAGTATCAAGATAGTTTCTATAGAAGAAAAATTGTATCATTAATGGAACATGTTTGATATTTTAAAAAATACATAAATAAATATTCCAAATATAACATACCTTAAAATTTAAATCTTTTAGTAATGTATTATTTATTATAAAATATCATAAAATGTCATTTTTAGAATTATTGATTTAATTTGACATTGAAAAAACATGATAAAAAAGAAATTATAATAAAATAAATTATGAAATACATTAGATGTTATAATTATCCAAAAAAATTCATCAAACACAATAATTTATTCAAATTATATTAATTTTAATATTTTTAGAATCATTTTTTTTTCTATTAATTTAATTAATACTACGCCGGCGTTACATAAGAATTTAAGGTAATTATTTCATTAATAAAAATTATAAATAAATTAAAATGATAAAAAAATAATTTATCTTAAAAATAACCATTTATTACCTAACATAGTTTTATTTATCACTGTCACATAATATTATAGTTATTAAAATATAGAAAGTGACATTTTTGACAATACATTTTACTTAAATATTATAGAGGTCAGTATCATTGAAATATGGTATTAAATTTCCAAATTTTCAAAAATTGGATGTACAAGTACAAAATAAACTCTTAAAAGTGGATAAATTATTGTGTTAGGGTCAACTTTTATTCATTATCATATTATTTTTAACCTTAATTACTCAATAATCCCTTAATAAGGTGAAACTTATTTATTATGGATAATAATAATTAGGAAAAAAATAAAAGGGATATATTTAAAAAATTAAAAAATTGTGATTACTTATATGAGATATATTTTTCAAATTTTAATTTATTTATGTGGTGGGAATTAATGTAATATTGAAACACAAAACACAACGAAGAACATTTTTTCTAGAAAAATGTGTTTTAAGTACAAAATAACTTTTATACAAATTTCAACAATAAAATTTATTAAAATAAACTTAATTTGATTATAAATAATATAATATAAATAATTAAAATTTTAAATCATTTTAAAATAAAATAAAACTTTGTAACAAATTAAAAAAAATAATATTTTCAATAAAAAATGATTATTTTTTCTATTCCCTAAAAAATCATTCATTTCATAATAATTAATAAATAATTTTTCATTGATTTATAACTATGTATATATATATATAAATAATTATTATTTTGGTTAATCCTATTTGTACCCTCCAATTCAATAGATTGGTTATAATAGTTACATTTAAATAATAATATTTTTCGATTCTTTTGAGATCAATGTTGTGCATATTATACATTATCGAACATAGTTTTTCTTCATAAAATGGTGGGATATTAATAAAATTAGTGAATTTTATGTATCTATTGGAGGTTATTGTTTTTATTTTATTCTGAAAAGTATGTTTGAGGAGTCTCATTATAGAAGCAATGTAAGTGTTCAATGGCTATCTAAATTAATTCCTTTTGTTTCATCTGGGATTAAATAACTGATGTGTTTAGAATATGATAATATTATTAATTAAAAATTATATTTTAGGAGACTATTAATTCATTTCATCTATAAAATATACTAGGAAACTTATAATATTTTTGAAAACATCTTCATTCTTAATGAAACAAAGCCAGTTTTTCTTTTATCGAAGGATCTCAAATGTATTTAGATGCATATAAAGGAGAAGATACCAATGCTTAATGATAAGAATGACATTTTCAATAATAGGGGTAATATTACCCTAACAAAATATTTAAATGTAGGATTGTATTTGGGTGAATATTTGTGACAGAGAATCCACCTATGAAATCCGTGGTCAGGCCGACAACAGTGTGAGGTGACGTGGTTTTTAATTCCACTATGGTTTGATATTTATTTAATATAGGTTCCTCACATTATTTTATCATCTAAAATTATTGATCATTTTAGTTTTCAAGAAAATATTATTTATTAAATGATTTATATCACTAATCCTTTGTAAAGGAAGAAAGATAAAGGGTTTAAATTCCCTTATTATCATGCAAGGATCACCATGTTTTAAGTTTTATACGATTTACTTTACCTCAATTTGGATTTTTTTCCCTCATTATTGTTATAGATTTTAAGATTATATCAGAGTACTGTATTGATCATTATCACCAAAGGGTCATTTTTCTCTCCTCTAATGGATACAATCACATTTTCCAAGGTGAATGGGATCTAAGGGCTAGAAAAGAAAGAATTATTCATTTATACAATGAGACAATATCACGTTAATTATCCAATATACATAAAGATGTTTTGAAAATTAATTTCTTAGATCAATTTTCTATATTCATGGATAAGTATCCACAATTTTTTCAAAATGATTTTTATAGATTTCCATCGAAGTGGGTATATTAATTCATTATCAATATGAACCCCAATATAGAACCATTTCCTATATTTAAAATCAAATAGTACTAATAGAATTCAAGTAATTGAAGTTAGAGATAAAAAATATTAAGAGAATGGGTTTCTTCATCTAAGTTTATCACTATGATCTGATCTTTTTCTATTTTTATAGAATAATGATGGGATTCTATGACTTTATATCTCTGATGAGAAGCTCAACCAGGTGAATAAAAATAATAAATATCATTTCACATATATTAATTATCATATTAGTTAACTTAGGGGTCCAATATGGGTTTTCAAAATCAATATTTTGTTAATAAATAATCTGTAGAAGGTGGAAGTGGATGATATTCTTGAGAACGATTTTAGGAGAACATATGAGAATAATGAATATCTTGTGATTCCATTTAGGATCTTGAATCCTCTAATTATATTCATTGAACTAATTAATGATATCCTCTATAAGTATCTCGTTTCTCTTGTTGTGATATTTTTAGATGATATCTTAATTTATTCTAAATAAAAAATAACATAAATATTATATTTTTATCATGTAAAAAACTTTTAAATATAAAATAATTTATATCAAACCATCTATATTACAAATTTGTATTTAGTAATTCATGTTCTTGGGTTTTTTTAGAATAAAAAATTTCCATTGACCTTGAAAACATTGAATCAATTATATAATTGGAAATCCCCAAGACTATTTTTGAAATTAAGGGTTAATTAAGTCTATTAGGATACTGCATAGGATTTGTTTAAGATTTATCTAATATGGAATCTTATATGAGTTAAATGATACAAAAGGGGGTGAAAGTTTAAGGGATTGAAAAATTCCATAGATCCATTGATGATTTTAAAAATAGGTTGATATATTACTAAATTCTAAACCTTCATGATCCTAGTGAAGGCAATACTAAATATTGAATTACTTTAGGTATGGGCATGGGTTGTGTTTTTATATTTTATGATCATGTAGTGGTATATGGTTCTTTCAAATTTTCCCCTTATGAAAGGAATTACCCCACCCATAACCTCCAGTGGGCTGTCATGATATATATAATTTTTTCTTGGAAACATTATTTATTTAGGGAGATATTTACTCTATTTAAATATCATAAGATTCAGAAGAATATTTATTCTGATAAGGGTATAAATATCATGTAAAGTTGATGGGTAGAGTGTATTCATACCTTCAAATTTTATATTTCTTATACCTTGTGAAAATGGAATGTATTAATTGAGGTTCTCATTAAGAAATTTATAGTGAATTAAGTGAATGATTCTAAGGAGGAGTGGAGTTTGGTTACTCTTTTGTTCTAAAATTTATCTAGATGTGATGGAAAAAAGGGTAAAATATTTCCATTCAGTTTTTTTAGGATCACTTTGGATGAGATAAATAGGGATTGTGTGGGGGGGGGATTCATGTTCAATATTTTTCTTCCAAATTTAAACTACTCACCTGTTTATTTAGAATTTTCCATTTTACTAAAAACAATAGAGAAATAAATTAGAAACATAGTAAATTTGTTAAAAAATATTTCTTACATGATAGATGAATAAGTCCATACTGTGTGATGGTTTTCATTTCCTCACAAAAAATTCCTTTAATAATCAAAAAGTTGCCACAAGAAAGGGGATGACATTAGACCTACTATAAATTCTATTACCAATTAATATTTAATTAAGAAAAAATATAACACAATAAATAAGGATACACTTCTTCGAATAATGATCACCATTTATAGTTTCAATTTCCAATAAAAGTTTTAGATACTAATCTTCTTGCTTCTTTGATTTTATAAAAATATTTAATGGTCCCATAGAAATACTTCTCAAACACTCTGGTTCTTATTCTAGAATTTTATATTTGGTATATCAATAATAGACACTCTCTTCTATTCCTCCTCTTATTTAATTTACAAATCATGTGAATATATTTATATATTTGATTATGTATTTTCTATTGATTTCAAGTTGTGCGATATCCCCCTCAACTTTCATTCAAATGTCATATAAATTGTTCCATAATAATCAATATTTAAATTTCACATAATAAATAGAATTATCTTGACTATTTTTTTCCAAAAAATCATTATTAAATTAATATATCTATACTATTATACATTAATTTCATCCTGGCTTGACACACCATATGACAACATGAATGAATCTTGAAATAAAAAACTATCTTTGACTGGTATCACATCTTCAAACAATTTTCATGGTGAGATATTGTTCTCCATTGTGTGAAGATCACTTTCTAAAAACTTAGTTTAAATCATGATTCCACTTCTAAAAATTGTGATATTTTATTCATTGAGGAAAAAAATTGGCATTGACTGAGATAAATTTTGTAAATATCTTATGGAATTCTAGAATTTTTCAATTTCTCAAATGTACTAACCAGGTTACCTTTAGGAATGGTTCATAGTTACTTTGACATATTACTCATGACTTAAAAAAAATATTTTTTGTCTAGTGAATTTAAGGAATTTATTATTTATTTGTAAAGATTAATCATACCTATCCTTTAGGTGGCTCTTATAAATTCTTCCAATTACTTTTATGCATGGAAATTCCTTTTAAATTTTTCAGTTCTACTCAAGAGTTACTTTTACAAATCATAGGGAGTCTCAATAGTTTTCCATAATTATGGTTGACCATATTAACTACTTTTATGTTTTCCTATATTTACTATGACACATTATCTTACTTTTAAAATTATCAGTCTATAAGTTTTAGAATAATCTTATGCATGTATTAGAGTTACTCATCCAAACTCACTTCCATTAACAAAATTTCAATCAAAACATGAAAAATCTAAATCTTTAATCTAGAAATCACAATTCAACTCTAAACCTTATAAATATTATTGAACCACTCCAAAATATTTAAAAAAAATTAATTTTTTTTATTAAATATAAAAATATTTTCAGAAATCATAAAACTCATTTCCAAATCCTAGTTGGAAATGAATATTCAACATTGAGTATCCTAATGAATCATCAGTTACTCTTCTAAAAATGATTTAAAATTTTCATTCGTAAACCTTCTTCCAGTGGTTCATCAAACTCATTATGAACTTATTTTTATCAACTATCAAGAAAAATTGTATTGAATTAATTAAAATATTATATCTCCAACTATCACATGTAAATGATGATTACTTGAATCTATTCAACCAAGAATTCAAAGATGCAAAAAACCTTTCCCATTACCAAGGAAAACTTCATCCATAATTTATGAATATAAAAAATAAAATTATACTTTATTCATAGGTAATGTAAATTTTTTAAAAATCATCCTTAAGTGGGTTTAATAACTCCCCCTTTGGTTTTTTTCAATATAAATTATTTTAGTTTTAATGTTAAGTATAAAATACCACATCATTCAATGCAAATTGAATTAAATCTGAAACCATTTTCTATACATTATTGAAAATAAATACATAGAGAGTTCATGCATATGGTGGTACCAACTTCTTCAAAGTAGTAATCCATGGAATAATCAACCCTATGTTCACTTGATATATCTAAGTGTATAGTAAATAAGTTATTAATTAAGTTATAAAATTTATCTTTGAAAATTTCAAAAAAATTACTATCTTAGAATATATTGTCAAAAAATTAAAAGATTGCATTTATAATTCTTTCTCACACTAAAAAATATTTCTCCTAGAAGATAACATCCCTTTATTTATAGATTTTTCTTTATATTTGGAAGAGGGTAGGGACATTAAAAAACATACATTAGTTTTGGGAAGTGGGATTCACTCTCATTTTCATCCTCATATTCTCAAAAGACCCAACCAGAAGTGTCTCTGTAATAATTTTTTTAAAATGTTCCTTGGATTGAAAAAATTAAAGTTTAAAGATTACTTCAACCAAATTATCCTTTAAAAAATTATACTTAATATTAATGTGATTTTTTGTGAAATGTTGTTAGGGGTATTTTAATATATTTTCAACACCTTAGTTTTCACAACCAATATCTTTTGGATACCTAGTTGTTACATTTATTCCCTAAATTTGGGTCTCCATCAATATCATCTGTGTAGCTTCCTATTATATAACCACATATCCATATTTATTAGATCCATATATGGTTTTTGATTACTTCTTAGAATTTCATTCCACTCAGTTTTCACTAATAAAGAAACACTCCACAAATGTGGATTTTTATCATCAAAACCACTTGCCCAATCAGCATCCACATATCTCTTTAAATAAAGATATCCAATATTATTATAGAATATATCATAAATGAAATTATTCGAGTGATACCTTAAAATTATCTTGGATTCTAGATTATGCGATTATTTAGGTTTAATTGATACATATCATAAAGAGTAAAATCTTAAACATTGTTTGTTAATAAAACATTCGAGTGTAGTTAACTACTAATCAAATTCCAAAATTCTTTCTCATTCAAAAAATTAATTTCTTAATTATTTATCATTTTTTTCTTATTAGAATTAGTGTAGGAACTCATATTGATTCCTCACTGTGAAACCTATTCAATAGTACCTTGGTTGATTTTTCTAGAGAGATAAAAGTTTGACCAGTAGCTTGATTGATTTTTAATCCCATAAAGAATTTCATCTCCCCAAGTATAAGAATTTGAATATTTTATCAATATATATGGAAAAATATTCACATAATTTATCTTAATTACTAGAAAAGTTAATATCAACAATACATATAATCATAATGAGTGATATGGTGTAAGTATTTCACATATAAATTATTATCCACTTTCATTTCTAATATTTCCATGCTTTTCATGTACTCATATAAAATAAAATACTAAGCATGGGGATCTTGTCTAAATCTATATATATACTTCAAAATTATACACAACATTTTTAAATTTGTATCTAGAATAAAAATCCTAGGTTAACATTGGTTCTAGGCACATCATAAGTGATTATTGGGGTTAATATAGAATTAGTAACTATTAGATTTAATGGATCATTCAAAAATAGTTCAATATGTAAACCTCATTAAAAAGGAAATTTTTCCCTGAAAGTTTTCTAAAAACAAGTTAAGATATTTTCGTGTTTAATTTATAATTAATTTAAATATATCAAAATAAGGAATACCTTTGTTTTGAGTTATTTATTTGGTGAAGATACTGATCATTCGAAACCCTTTTAAACAAACTGTCAATGCTCTTATAGGATCTAATTATAGAATACTTCTAGTGATGATCAAAACATGTTCCTCTGATTTATAAATAATTCTGATGGATTGATGATTTTTAGTGTGGGGGATCAATAAACTTTTGATGTTCATCTTGATCAATATTACAATTTATTTTTTCTTGTTAAATCTTCCATACAATATCATTCTCGAGATTATGTTGGAGGAAGGAGAATCTATTGATCATTCTTCAGACTTTAGAGAGATATTTAGATTTTTTTGTATATTTATTCTCAATTTTTCTTAGAATATACAGAATATACATAATTGCCTATTTATGGAGACAAGGTTAGGGTTAAAATATCTTTTAATTGAAAAAACCTTAACTAATATATTAAACATTATATGAACCCATACCATATAATAATAATAATATTCTTATTTTCCAACTTTGTTAACTAATTGAAAAAATGATAAATATTATTTTTTTCAAGTTTAAAAATTAATATATATCATTAAATACAATCTTGTTCTTATAGTCCTCCTTGGAATTTATTAAATAAATTAATAAATATTTATTCATTCAAAAAAAAAAATAATTTATTATATATCTTTTTAATTAAATAATTACCTTGAGAATAAATATTTATTTAGTTTATGGAATAATTAAATCATGAATAAACTTATTCATTGGTCATGAAAATAAAATTTATTGCAATAATTAAATTCAAATTTTATTTAATTAGGATGAATGAAAATAGTTACTGTATGACCCTATAGAAGTCTTTCCCATTGATATTTCAAAGACTTTTCTATAGTCTAAGATTACCTACTAGTAATGGGTCAAGTCAAACAGAGAAAGAAAATAATGTCAAAATTTTGACAACCACACATGATTTATTGCTATGTAATTACATTCCATTATCAAGATATCTCACTATGTAGGGTTCACATCTATATCATCCATCCATTTTCTAGATGCATATTTATTTTACTACAAGACATTATCTTATCATTAGACCATGTACATGGAATTTAATCTGATATTTATATTTTAATCAATGTGTAAAGATTTTAACTTATGTAGATATCTAATGGATAAATCCTCCCTTGAATAATTCATTAATAATATGTTATTCGTGATACACCCAACGTACCTTACTTTTTGCGAACATTAGACATCATGGTTTTTGTCAGTACATCAAAGTAAACAAGAAATGAAACACATAAGGCTCATTACACACACCCATACATATGAAATTATAATGAAACATAAACATGTGGAATTAATACATACAATTTTGTTCTCATAAAATCCCATGTTATAAATTACCAAATGAAAAATTCATGACACGAAGTCTCATTTTCTCATGAGTACTCACACTTGATATTTAATATTATATGTGTCCCATTATTGACTATTATCTGACTATAAAACTATATTTAAGAATATCATCATGGAATTTCAAGGACCTCATCGTATAGGGTAACTTTTATAATATTTTTATGTGATAGATTCTCAAATACATTATTACATTAAAGTCATGTAGATCCATGAAATATTTTTTGTAAGATATTTAAATTAATATTATATTGTTTGAATATACATGTAATTAAAAGTAATAAAATTGGTTATAGTACACCAAATCCTACATAGTCCCACTTAGACTAGAGTCTATAACCAATTACTTTCAGTTTATTAGATCTCAAATTATGATAATCTTTCTTATAAATTAGGGATTTAGTAAAGGGTTTCAACATGGAATATTTTTCGGTGTCTTTGATCACTAAAACTTAACCACTATTTAAAAAATCCCTCAAGAGATGATATTTCCAATGTATATGCTTCATCCATTGTTTCTATCTTGTCTTCATTACAAGGACCACTGTACTAGTGTTATTACAATAGAGTGTGATCAGATATTTACTATTTGGTATCACATCAATACCTTGGATGAAGTTTAATATCTAAGATGCTTATTTATATACCTAAAAAGATGAAATATACATGGAATCTACTATAGAATATATAACGAACCATACTTTACATACATTGTTATTACTTCAGAATTGAAGCACACTTATTACAACATATAACAAAACCAATAAAGGACCGTATAAGTATAGCGCTTTAGAAACTAGGAAACATAAACAATTGGTTCATAAAGAATCTACTTTGCCTCCCATTTATTTCATCATATCTAGAGTCCCTTTTTGGAATATTCTACTTAATAAACTTCTTCCTGACCTGGGGAAATAAAAAATACAAAAGGGTGAGCTCAAATGCTCAGTAAGGATAAATAAAAGAAGTATCAATCACATCCTATTCATAAGAACATAACATTTTGGAAATCTTAACCTGCAAAAGGGAGCATAATTTCATAACATGGGATAAATCATAGTAGTGAAATGAAATCCCAATAATCATAACTTAAAACATGAAACTTTGTGGCATACACACATAATCATAGAGAATCATATCTTATTAGTCAAGACTCATTGCGAAGACTATCTTAGTGGAAAAAGTCCATTTCTGAACCGAGTCACCCTCTTTTCAGTCCTGTTTCACTGAACCGGTATAACCTACCATTCCAGCCATGTCTATATCATGAGATATAAAATCTTTAACCAATGAATTGGAGGGAGATATAGGTCCCACCCATCTCATAATGAAACCATTCTTATGTGTTCCACAAAAATCATAAATCATACATCATTGCATAACCCATGTAATAAAAATGGAATTCTTAAACATCATGACATCATAAAACAATTAATCTAAGATAAATGAATTCATAAAAATAATTCCATCACAACATAATCAAATCAATGTAATGATAGGGATAGAATCAGAACCCTACATTATCTTAGATGGAAAATAATTTTGATAAAACACTTGAACTCCATTCTTGAGGAAAATATCCTTTCTACTTCAAAAACATTTTTTCCTTTCTTAACATGTCATACAATTTTAAACTAAAAGAAGTTGATTAAAAATAAACGTGAAAACTTGTAAAGGAATATTCTTGGAAATAATGTTTTAAAAATCTATTCATGCCGTATAAGTTAAAAGAAAACATTCTTCTCGTACTTTTGTCAGAAAAGTCAAAAAGTACCTCGTACGAAAAACGACAAAATATTCCATTCATATCTTTCACTAAAAACTCACCGAAGGGTAAAATTCAATATAAACTATTGTAGAAGGATATAAATATTACATATTGAGGAAACATGGATGTGGATGATAAAATACACCCCAGTAAATTCTAAAGTATAAACAATCTCGGATAAAAATGAGATTGTGATATTTCCCTTACCTTAGGTCCGATATGATTTGTACGTGTCCGAACCTCCTGTATAATGATTTAAATAATGTTATTGACTTATTACATAATCATACTTATTTTTATGATATAATATATGGTCATATTCTTAGTTTCTTAGTAGTAATATTTCATTGCTACTTGTTATTCGGGTGTTTATAACTTTTTGTTCTTATGCCTGTTTTGTCAAATAAATTCTTATTCTTCTCTTTAGGTTATAGATACCTCATATCCAGAATGGTATTAGTGTAATATATATCATATTCATTCATTAAATTCATTTATATAATCATTATTAAATGAAGATCATGTAGAACGAGTCGCATCACATTGTGGAGACGGTATTCCGTACGTACGCACGAGTGATGATATCGTTCCTATGATCATGGAATTGTATTAGAGTGTATGTATACTATTTCAGAATTAGTATCACTTTATAATAGTCATATATAGTCATTATTTACACCATTATACCCATCCAAGTACGGTGGTGGTGGAAAATAGATTACACCACGACGTGGAGACGGTATTCCGTACGTACGCACACGCGGTGATTTCTTTTTCCGTAGGATGGATAGATGGTGAAATAGGGTTGTTTCATATTTATAATAACATATCAGTATATGAGTGATACTGATGTTATTACTTCATAATGAAACAACTAAAGAAGAAGAAGTGGAAGAAGAAATAAAGATGAAAGAATCGGTAACAGACATTACCTCTTCTTTGAAGTGCTTCTTTGATACCTCCTTTTAGGGTACTAAAATAGGTCTTTGAAGAAGACCAGAACCTCTAGGATGTCTATAGGGAAGTGGAGAGGAGAAAGTTTCAGGGTTTGGCCGAGCTTGAAGGCTCAATGTGGTGTGAGGAAGAGAGGGAGGAGGTGCCCTTTTATAAGGGAGGAGAGGGGATCCTTTGGAAAAACTAAAAATATTATTTTATTATAAAGTCAAGTTTGGTTTTAAATAGCTCCAAATTGATTTATTTCGAAGCTAAGGTGGGGATGGGTCAAAAGCCTCTCATCCAATAGAATTTATACAAGTTTAGGTTCCTATTTTAACCTTATCATGTAGATTTAACATTAGGTTAAATAATTTTACTTTTACCGTGTCTTCTTGTGTTCTTATACTATAAGGTTAATAAACTTACTATAAGTAGCCAAACGAACCCCAAGTTGTTTATTATTAATATATATAACCTTATCTAAGTCATTTGGCCGAACAATATATTTTTAGGAATAAAATAACAATTACTAATATAATATTTGTTTTAAAAACTATTTTATGTCAATTTTGACACTATTTAGTAATTAATTTTTGTGAAAATCATAACAGAATGATTGGTTCGAAAAAAGTTAATTAAATCAATACTAACATGTCATATTAATCTATAAAATTAGTGTAATTCATAAAAACTGTAAAATTAAATTTAATTTTGTGTTTATAACATCAATTATGTCAATATTTCATTAATAAGATAATTACTGCATCATCTTTGTGTCATAAATAAATTAAATTATTTAATGTCTAAAAATTATAAATAAAATACCATTATGTAGGAAATCATTTTAGATTTCTAATAAATATTTATAGTCGAATTTATCTTATGTATAACCCCATATTAAAAATGATTTACTTATTAAACTTTGATTTTAACTTTTTTAACCCTACATTAAATAAATTAATAATAAATGTCCTAATCTAATCCAAGTGGGCCTAAATGGTCATATTTTATTCCTAAGGTTGTTTTTGGTAGAATTAAAGTTGTCCAATAGAATTAGGACATGTGTTAGGGTAATAGTAATATCATTTTTACCCTTAATTACCCTATGTACTTTTAACCGTGGTAAAAAAAAGTAATAAGTTACTATTCACGAAAAAATTATTTTCATCTCATTGAACCACATTTTACTTACTGAAATCAACCGTGTCTCTTGGATTTTTGAAATTCCACTCACAGAAGCGGTAAAATTATGTTTTATGAAAAATTCAGTTTTTTAACTACCACTTAGTGGTTTCACTATTCATCAAAAATTGAAAGTTTTTAGAAAAATACCAAAATTTCACCCTAGGCTAATTTCGATATTACGAATCCAAAAATGAAGTCCATTTTGAAAAATAAAATTTATAAAATTTCAAAAAGTGGTTATTACTATTCATAACAGTTAGTTTTAATAATATTTTAATAGTATATCGTTGTTTAGTGAAACTCGGTATTGCGTACGACGCAAGCTATCGAGGAAGCTCACGATTTCATGAAAAGAAAGACAAGAAAGTGTTGTGTGTAGAAAAAGATTCCTTTGATGATTTATATAACATAAAAGTCTCGGGTGTTACATTCTACCCCCCTTAAAATGAATTTCGCCCTCGAAATTCATCACTTTGTAACAAACAGATGAGGATACCTCTCCCTCATCATATCCTCAAGCTCCCATGTAGCTTCTTTTAATTGGTGGTTCCTCCGTAAAACTTTCACCAATGGAGTGGTCTTGTTTCGTAGGACTTTTTCTCTACGATCCAGAATCTCTATCGGTTGTTCTTCATAAGAAAGATCTTGCTCCAGCGGTACAACTTCTAAGCGGAGTACATGTGAAGGATCAGGTATGTACTTTCTCAGGAGAGATACATGGAACACATCGTGAACTTGAGAGAGATTCGGTGGAAGCGCCAATCGGTAAGCTACCTTCCCAACACGATCCAGTATTTCGAAAGGACCGATATATCTAGGGCTCAACATCCCCTTCTTTCCATATCTCATAACCCTCTTCTAGGGAGATATTCGTAAGAACACTTTATCACCCACTTCAAACTCTAGGTCATTTCTTCGGTTATCAGCATAACTTTTCTGTCGACTCTGAGCTACTCTTATGTGTTGTTGAATAGATCTGACCTTTTCTACCATTTCATCAACGAGATCGGGTCCTAATAGCTTTCTTTCCCCAACTTCATCACAGCAAGTTGGAGTCCTGCATTTCTTTCCATAGAGAGTTTCATAAGGAGCCATATGAATACTGGAGTGAAATCTATTATTATAAGAAAATTCCACCGAAGGTAGGTGTTGATCCCAACCACCTTTGAAATCCATAGAGAAAGCTCTCAACATATCTTCTAGAGTTTGAATTGTTCTCTCAGACTGACCGTCTGTCTGAGGATGATAAGCAGTGTTAAAACTCAACTCTGTATCCAGAGTATGCTGAAGACTTTTCCAGAACTTCGAGGTAAATCTCGGATCCCGATCAGATATAATAGAAAGTGGTACTCCATGCAATCTTACCACTTCCTTTACATATATCCTGGAAAGCTGATCCAGAGAAAAATCCTCTCTAATAGAAATGAAGTGTGCAGATTTTGTAAGACGATCAACTATGACCCATATAGCATTATTTCCTTTGGATGTTTTAGGAAGTCCTATGAAAAAGTCCATAGTGATGTTTTCCCATTTCCATTCGGGTATGGGTAATGGTTGTAACATCCCCTTAGACTTCTGTCTCTCAACTTTAACTTGTTGACAAACCAAGCATCGAGAGACATATTTAGCAACCTCTCTTTTCATGCCATCCCACCAGAAGTATTTTTCAGGTCCCTATACATCTTCATGCTTCCAGGATGAATAGAGAATGAAGAACTATGAGCCTCATCCAGCAGCTCCTTCTTTAATTCGAGGATGGGAGGAATACAAACCCGATTCCTGAACTTTATTATCCCATCACAATCAAGGATGAATTCAGGAACATTTCTCACCTTCTTTTGTAACTCGACATCTTCTTTCTGTGCCTCTTTAATCTTCACATGTATAGATGGTTGAACATTCATTTGAGAAAGGTACGATTTATCCCCTTTCATTATAATTCCAAGATCCATCCTTTGTAAATCCATAAATATTGGATCTTTTGTGATCCTCATCATGGATAAACTAGCATGGTCTTGTCGACTTAATTCATCTGCCACCTTGTTTGCTTTCCCAGGGTGGTAATGGATTGAGCAGTCATAAACCTTAATCATCTCCAACCATCTTCTTTGGCGCATATTCAGCTCCTTTTGTGTGAAAATATACTTTAAACTTTTATGATCAATATAAATGTCACACCTTTCTCCGTAAAGATAGTGCCTCCAAATCATTAATGAAAAGATTACCGCAGCTAACTCCAAATCATGAGTTGGGTAATTTTGATCATGTATTTTCAACTTTCGTGAGGCATAAGCTATCACCATATCATTTTTCATAAGAACACACCCCAATCCCTTCTTGGATGCATCACTGTAGATCACAAACCTTTCTCCACTACAAGGAAGTGTGAGCACATGTGCACTGGATAACCTTATTTTCAACTCCTTGAAATTCTCTTCACATTCCTACGTCCAAACAAACTTAACTCCTTTCCGAGTCAAATTGGTGAGTGGATTAGATAATTGTGAAAAATCTTTCACAAAACTTCGATAATATCCAGCCAAACCAAGAAAACTTCGGATCTCGGTTACTGTTGTTGGTCTCGACCATCTTTCGATAACCTCTGTTTTTGATGGATCCACAGTTATCCCCTCCTTTGAGATTAGGTGACCCAAAAATGCAACTTTTTGAAGCCAAAATTCACACTTGGTAAATTTGGAATAAAGCTTCTCCTTTCTCAGGGTCTTCAATATAATTCTCAAGTGATCTTCATGTTCTTCCTTGCTCTTTGAATAGACAATAATATCATCTATAAAGTCTACCACAAACTGATCAATATAGTCTCTAAAGACTCTATTCATTAGATCCATGAAGATAGCAGGGGCATTAGTAAGACCAAATGGCATAACTATAAATTCATAGTGTCCATACCTTGTACGGAAAGCCGTCTTTGGTATATACTCCCTTTTTACCCTTAATTGATGATACCCTTAATGAAGATCAATCTTGGAAAATTATTGAGCTCTGCGTAGTTGGTCAAATAGGTCATCAATGTGTGGGAGAGGATATTTTTTCTTGATAGTAATCTTGTTAAGTTCTCGATAATCAATGCAGAGTCTCATTGATCCATCTTTCTTCTTAACAAACAGAACAGGTGCTCCCCAAGGTGACGCACTAGGGCGTATGAACCCCTTATCAAGATTCTCTTAGAGTTGCTTCTTCAATTCCTGCAACTCAATTGGGGCCATTCTATAAGGTGTCTTTAAAATAGGCAAAGCACCCGGTACGAGTTCTATTGAAAACTCAACTTAACGATTCGGTGGAAGACCCGATAATTCCTCTGAAAAGACATCATCAAACTCCCATACAATGGGCATATTCTTAATCGTGAGTTTCTCACCAACCATTTGAGATAAATAACCTTCATTTAGTGGAATCAATACCCATAAAATGGAAGAAATTTCCACTCAAAGGTTATGTTCATCCTTGCATCGATAGACGATCATAGATTGATCTGGAATATGAAATGTGACTTCCATTATTTGGCAATTGATATGAGCTCCATGTAGAGAAAGCCCATCCATGCCAAGAATCACATCAAATTCCACTATAGTAAGGATCACAAGATTTGCAGGAAGCACTTTTCCACAAACTTCAATCAGAGAAGAATTATAAACTTTTGATGCGAATGTTGTGCCATTAGGTGTTGTCACAACTAACTCAACATCTAATTGTTGAGGTAATACGGTGATACCCTTAGAAAATTCTTCAGAAATAAAGGAGTGGGTAGATCCAAAGTCAAATAAAACATTTGATAATTTAGAGTGGATGGTAAGTGTACCTTTCACCACATCGTTATCGTACTCCACATCGTTGATAGAAATTGCATGTGACTTTCCTTTGTCTTTAGCCTTTAGAGTTTGTTGACGTCGACCATCATCATCAACCCTTGGATTAGGGAATTTATTGGCATAATGTCCCATCTCCTTGCACTTGAAGCATTGAAGTGTAGTAGGTTCATTCTATGTATCCCTTCCTTTGTATGCATAATTAGACATCTTCTTCCCATCATCGCGGAATTCAAATGCCCGATGACCTTCCTTTCCACATTTGAAACATTTACTTGTCCCTTTAAGACAAATCCCTCCATGTTTCTCTCCACACTTTGAGCATAAGGGAAATCTCATCTTCTTTTTAGTGTGTTATTTAGATTTTCCTTTGAATTCCATTTTCCTCTTCTTATCAATCCCATATGACTGATGGGTTACTCCAATCTCCATCTCAACTTTGAGAGCACATCGAACAATTTCCTCGTAGCTATTGAAGCCCCTTATGGATAAGGCCCTTTGAAGAATTGGTTTTAAGCCACTAAAGAATCAATCGATCTTACTCTCAGGTTGGATAATAATACCAGAAGCGTACCTTGCAAGTCTTGTAAAATTTGCTTCATAGGTTCCAACAGATTCATCATCCTTTTGCTTCAGTTCAAGAAACTCTTTCTCCATCTTTGTTCGGAGAATACGAGGGAAGTACTTATTGAAAAATAAGTTCTTGAACTCTTCCCATTCCATGGACTCAATTTCATCCCTTTGCCTCGTATTCTTAATAAGATTCCACCATTGATCAGCATCACCTTCCAAATGATACACTGCTAAGATGAATTTATCATGCTCAGAACATTGAAGAACAGAAAATATCTTTTCAGTAGTACTAATCCATTGTTCAGCAACTAATGGATCATTAGACCCACTGAATGAAGGTGGAAACTATCTCATGAAGGATTCAACAGAATTTTGCTCCTTATTTTGCTCGTTTGGAGGTCCTACATGATTCATAGCTTGAGAAAGTTTTGTGAGCATGACTACAATATTTTGTATTCCAGCTCCCATAACGTTTGGTTGCTTAGGGGGACAATCATTGCATTGCCCGTCACATTCCGCATTAACACGATTCCTTCGGGTTCCAGCCATTGACTAAAACCAAGAAGGATAGTGTGAGCAACACTAATTATAATAGGAAAACCACATAATCAATAATAAAATTTCACACTTAAGGTCTTATCCTAGGTTATTCATGGCCATTTCTAAAACACTAAGATTGTGTTCTATGCTTAGACATATCCTTAGGGTTCTTACTAAGGCTTTCATATCCTAGTTTCCAAAGGTTGACTATACCTTTCCTCTGATACCAACTATAAAGACCCATACTTTACACACATTGTTATTACTTCAGAATTGAAGCACACTTATTACAACATATAAAAAAACCAAGAAAGAACCGTATAGGTATAGTGTCTTTAGAAACTGGGAAACATAAACAACTGGTTCATAAAGCATCTACTTTGCCTCCAATTTATTTCATCATATCTAGAGTCCCTTTTTGGAATATTCTACTTAATAACCTTCGTCCTGACCTGGGGAAATAAAACATACAAAAGGGTGAGCCCAAATGCTCAGTAAGGATAAACAAAAGAAGTATCAATCACATCATATTCATAAGAACATAACATTTTGGAAATCTTAACCTGCAAAGGGAGCATAATTTCATAACATGGGATAAATCATAGTAGTGAAATGAAATCCCAATAATCATAACTTAAAACATGAAAAATTGTGGCATACACACATAATCATAGAGAATCATATCTTATTAGTCAAGACTCATTGCCAAGACTATCTTAGTGGACAAAGTCTATTTCTGAACCGAGTCACCCTCGTTTCAGTCCTGTTTCACTGAACCGGTATAACCTACCGTTCCAGCCATGTCTATCTCATGAGATATAAAATCTTTACCCAATGCATTGGAGGGAGATATAGGTCCCACCCATATCATAATGAAACCATTCTTATGTGTTCCACAAAAATCATAAATCATACATCATTGCATAACCCATGTAATAAAAATGGAATTCTTAAACATCATGACATCATAAAAAAATTCATATAAGATAAATGAATTCATAAAAATAATTCCATCACAATGTAATCGAATCAATGTAATTATAGGGATATAATCAGAACCCTACATTGTCTTATATGGAAAATAATTTTGATAAAACACTTGAACTCCATTCTTGAGGAAAATATCCTTTCTACTTCAGAAACATTTTTTTTCTTAACATGCCATACAATTTTAAACTAAAAGAAGTTGATTAAAAATAAACTTGAAAACATGTAAAGGAAGCTTCTTTGAAATAATGTTTTAAAAATCCATTCATGACATATAAGTTAAAAGAAAACATTCTTCTCGTACTTTTGTCGGAAAAGTCAAAAAGTACCTCGTACGAAAAACGACAAAAGATTCCTTTCATATCTTTCACTAAAAACTCACCGAAGAATAAAATTGGATATAAACTATTGTATAAGGATAAAAATATTACATATTTAGGAAACATGGATGTGGATGATAAAATACACCCCAGTAAATTCCAAAGTATAAACAATATCAGATAAAAATGAGATTGTGATATTTCCCTTACCTTAGGTCCGATATGATTTGTACGTGTCCGAACCTCCTGTATAATGATTTAAATAATGTTATTGAATTATTACAGAATCATACTTATTTTTATGATATAATATATGGTCATATTCTTAGCTTCTTAGTAGTAATATTTCATTGCTACTTGTTATTCGGGTGTTTATAACTTTTTGTTCTTATGCGTGTTTTGTCAAATAAATTCTTATTCTTCTCTTTAGGTTATAGATACCTCATATCCAGAATGGTATTAGTGTAATATATGTCATATTAATTCATTCAATTCATTTATATAATCATTATGAAATGAAGATCATGTAGAACGAGTCGCATCACATCATGGAGACGGTATTCCGTACGTACGCACAAGTGATGATATCGTTCCTATGATCATGAAATTGTATTGGAGTGTATGTATACTATTTAAGAATTAGTATCACTTTATAATAGTCATATATAGTCATTATTTACTCCATTATACCCATCCAAGTAAGGTGGTGGTGGAAAATAGATTACACCACGGCGTGGAGACGGTATTCCGTACGTACGCACGCCCGGTGATTTCTTTTTCCGTAGGATGGATAGATGGTGAAATAGGTTTGTTTCATACTTATAATAACATATCAGTATATGAGTGATACCGATGTTATTACTTCATAATGAATCAACTAAAGAAGAAGAAGTGTAAGAATAAATAAAGATGAATGAATCGGTAACGGACATTACCTCTTCTTTGAAGTGCTTCTTTGAGACCTCCTTTTAGGGTACTAAAATAGGTCTTTGAAGAAGACCAGAACCTATAGGATGTCTCTAGGGAATTGGAGAGGAGAAAGTGTCAGGGTTTGGCCGAGCTTGAAGGCTCAATGTGGTGTGAGGAAGAGAGGGAGGAGGTGCCCTTTTATAAGGGAGGAGAGGGGCTCCTTTGAAAAAACTAAAAATATTATTTTATTATAAAGTCAAGTTCGGTTTTAAATATCTCCAAATTGATTTATTTCAAAGATAAAGTGGGGATGGGTCGAAATCCTCTCATCCAATATAATTTATACAAGTTTAGGTTCCTATTTTAACCTTATCATGTAGATTTAACATTACGTTAAATAATTATACTTTTACCGTGTCTTCTTGTGTTCTTATACTATAAGGTTAATAAAATTACTATAAGCAGCCAAACGAACCCCAAGTTGTTTATTATTAATATATATATCCTTATCTAAGTCATTTGGACGAACCTTAGATTTTTAGGAATACAATAACAATTACTAATATAATATTTGATTTAAAAACTATTTTATGTCAATTTTGACACTATTTAGTAAATAATTTTTTTGAAAATCATAACAGAATGATTAGTTCTAAAAAAGTTAATTAAATCAATACTAACAGGTCATATTAATCTATAAAATTAGTGGAATTCATAAAAAGTGTCAAATTACATTTATTTTGGTGTTTATAACATCAATTATGTCAATATTTCATTAATAAGATAATTACTGCATCATCTTTGTGTCATAAATAAATTAAATTATTTAATGTCTAAAAATTACAAATAAAATACCATTATGTAGGAAATATTTTTAGCTTTCTAATGAATATTTATAGTCGAATTTATCTTATGTATAACCCCATATTAAAAATGATTTACTTATTAAATTTTGATTTTAACTATTTCAACCCTTCTTTAAATAAATTAATAATAAATATCCTAATCTAATCCAAGTGGGCCTAAATGGTCATATTTTATTCCTAAGGTTTCTTTTAGTCGAATTAAACTTGTCCAATAGAATTAGGACATGTGTTAGGGTAATAATAATATCATTTTTACCCTTAATTACCCTATGTACTTTTAACTGTGGTAAAAAAGTAAAAAGTTACTATTCACCAAAAAATTATTTTTCATCTCATTGAACCAAATTTTACTTACTGACATCAACCGTGTCTCTCGGATTTTCGAAATTTCACTCATAGAAGCGGTAAAATTAATTTTTATGAAAAATTCAGTTTTTTAACTACCACATAGTGGTTTCACTATTCATCAAAAATTGAAAGTTTTCAGAAAAATACCAAAATTTCACCCTAGGATAATTTCGATATTACGAATCCAAAAATGAAGTCCATTTTGAAAAATAAAATTTATAAAATTTCAAAAAGTGGTTATTACTATTCTTAACGGCTAGTTTTAATAATATTTTAATAGTATATCTTTGTTTAGTGAAACTCGGTATTGCATACGACGCAAGCTATCGAGGAAGCTCGCGATTTCGTGTAAAGCAAGACAATAAAGTGTTGTGTGTATAAAAAGATTCCTTTGATGATTTATATAACATAAAAGTATCGGGTGTTTCAGAATCTGTAACCCAAATCTTATTTTATCTCTTCCATCTAAAAACACCTCTATTGAGAGTGAAGATATACCCTGAATGCAATTTCAGATTATACTGATCTATTTGGAAGATAGAATTAGCATATCCCTTGATGACTAGATCTTTATCTAACCCATATATTAGGAACATATCCTTAGTTTTTCTCAGATACATAATGATTTTCTTGGATACCATCCAATGGATATCACCCGGGTTGGCTTGATATTATTCTACTTAACTTTAGGTGTAGGAAACATATAGGATAGTATATAGTATAACAAACATGAATGACCTAATAACTAATGAAAATGGAATAATTTTTATCCCTTATCTCTCATCATTTGTTCGAAGACATATTTTCTTGGAAATATGAATTTTATGGGACATTAGTCGAAATCCCATCTTATATTAATCCAAATTTAATATTTTTATTTATTTGGTCAATGTACATACATTGAATTAGTCCATGTGGCCTCTTAGATACTCCTTGATGGATATTGATCCCACCAATATACTCTACTTCAACCAAGTCATTCATGAAGAAGGATAAGATTAATTCTTTATGAAATCAAATTCAATTATGGATTCATCAAACTAAATGTTACCTTTCCTTGATTATTTATCTAATCCATGAATGGATATTTACAATTTTTATACTCTTTTGGAATCCTTTAGAGTAACAAACCATTTAGGTTGTTTCATATAGACATCTTCCCGAAGGTTACTATTAAGAAATCATGTTTTTGAAATTATTCTTCGAAATATCATAGTCATGTGGAGATATTATGGAAATTAGTTTTTTATGGATTTATGCATATAAACTAGAAAAAGGTTTCTTCATTGTATATGCCTTGATGTTTTTAAACATTTTTTTGACAAATTATATCTTATATGTATTAACATGTCCGTCAATTCCCTATTTATTCTTGAATGACCATTTATAACCAATGGGATTTAAAACCACTAGATGATATACCAAAACCCATACATGGTGTTGGTACACAGAACCCATTACAAAATTCATAACATATTTATATTTGGAATCATATATGGAACATGATAATTTGTGTAGGTTATA
This sequence comes from Viscum album, assembly GCA_963277665.1. Taxonomy (NCBI): domain Eukaryota; kingdom Viridiplantae; phylum Streptophyta; class Magnoliopsida; order Santalales; family Viscaceae; genus Viscum; species Viscum album. The sequence continues at coordinate 1,382,739,661 of OY728127.1, forward strand.
TGTTCATTATTATAAACTAACAAAGATTCAGCATCCTCAGTGACTAGAAAACCATATATTTTAGGTTATATAACCACTCTGGTACTTCTATAAAATACTAGTGTCTTTAGAATTATATTTTACGTTGGGATTTGTAGAATCTATCACTTTTACAACACTTTTATAACTTGAGTCTGGAATTCATCAAAGTCAATCTTTCTCCTAATAATTACTTTAGATATTTTCTACCTCTCAAGGAATATGGTGTGTCTTACCAAAATAACCATTTTGTATATGGGTTTGTATATGTAATATCCACTTGTTTCCTTAGGAAATATTATATTGATAAACTTTGTGCCTTACGATGAATGTTTCCTTCCTAAAGAGTCCATAACAAATGTTACACATTCCCATACATAGAAGTATGGAAACATATGTTTCTTTCTGCTTGAAGATTGGTATGGAATATCATCTTACACTTTAGTTTTTACCTGGTTTAGTATTTGTGTAATTATCCATAACACGTCTCCCTAAAAGGATAATGTAATAGTTTTATGACTCATCATTGATGTCACATTATACAATAGTGTGAAGTTCCTCTTTTTTCTTACAATGATCCATTTTGATGCATAAATAGGATTGATTTGGGATTTTATTCCAAAAATATTTTAAATAATCAATTAATACTTGATTAATATGTTCTCTACCACGTTATGAGTAGGGTTTCTTAAACTTATTTCCAATATAGTTCTTAAATTTATTCTTGTATTACTTGCATATGTAAAAATAAACTGACTTATACCTCATCAAGTATACATATCTATATCTTCTATAGTCATCAGTAAAAGTTATGATGTATGAGTTAACACCCCTTTATTCAACTAAAATTGGTCCACACACATAAATATAAACTAATTCATGAATATGTTTGGAACATTATCCTTTTCAACTAAATGGTACTTTGGTCATTTTTTCTTTATAAACATGCATGATGTACATCAATTGGTTTTATTTAAGATGAATCAAAATATCATTTTCTGTGTAATTTTTTCAAATGATTTTCATTTACATGACATATCCAATGATTCCATAGTCTGGCATGGTATGATTCATTTGAACTATCATTTTTTTCAATTTCCATTACTTTTATTTGTAATCCAATGAAAAAAAGGGAAATATTTATATATACCTTACCATAATAAATTATTTCTTTATAAAATAATAAATACTTATTTTAAAACATAAAATAAATCCATCTATGTCAATTGTAGTCCTCGAAATAATGTTTTTGATAAATAATGGAACATAACTAAAATATATTAAAACCCCAGTCATTCTTATTGATAATTTGAGGTGGTAGTCCCCAATAGATACAATTGTAAGTCTGGACCCATTGCCTACTCATAGATCTAACTCACCTTAGTAAATCTAAAAAAATATATTAGGTTGTTATATTTGAATACATAAGTGAGTATCACATGTTCTATATAATACCTAATCAACATAAATGGACAAATTTAACATGATAAAAAACATACTTAAAAATTACATTTTCTTCTTTTCAGGGTGGCTTTTTTCTTACAGTGGTCCTTCTAGACACATAAAAAATAGATAGCATCCCATTCCGTTGATTGTCCCATTGTTTCTATCATCTTGAAAGGGTGTTTCAAAGAATATTTAGACTTTAAGATCATTGTGTGGCATATAATTTTATTTACCATAAGGACTTTTTTTCACTTAATATACTTATAAAAATTAGAAATTACTGTACAAATATATAGAAGAGACTCTTATATGTTGTTAATATAAAAAATTACAATAAAGAAACAAAAGACTTGGGAAGGTGATGAAAGTATGATATTGGTGCACTATTATTCAAGTCGCTTGAACCCTAGAACCTCGAGGCTCTAAATTTATCCAATGAGTACAACTACAAGAGGCCCGATTGAAATATCTTCTCTATGTTTTCATTGAAAGGTAACCTTAGATATCTTAAACCATTCATTTATTTCTCTCTCCTGATAAAGACTATGAATTTATTTGATAATTATATATGCCTCCAGGTATTTATATGGATTCATGAGTTCTTTATATATGGATGAAATCATTAAACATTGAAAATCACACACATTACTCATGTTTTTTTTATCATAAATAGTAAACTCTTAATTACTTGCCTTTTTATAATTGGATCAAGCATTTGAGATTCTAGAATGTAATATTTCCATACATTATACAACATTATACATAGGAATCTAAACCATTCCTAGAAGTTACTACCAGTTAGGATATGGATTTCACCAGAATTGATCACATGGATAAGGTGGTTGATGATATTGTAATTATTCAACAATGATAAAAGATTATATTTTTAGTAATTTTCATCATTACAAATTACACGAGACATCATAACATTAATTTTATTATGTCTCCCACAAATTTCATTAATTCATTATATCCCTCACTGTTGAACTCGAAATTTGATGTTTCATTACACATTCTAGTGGAAAGGATACATATTCCCCTTATCATAACCTAGGATAGGTATTGGTCAATTATTTGAAGGTATATAGGTAGGAATGCCTTTTTTCAACTATAAGTTTGTAGCTCCTTGATCCGTTGAGTGGATACCCCAATCCACAATCCCTTGCTTGGGGTTCCTCAATAAATTAATCTATGTTACATCAAGTCTAGCATGATATACTTCTCTTAATTTAAATTGGTTAATTCAAACAAAAACTTTCATGAGAACTCACTAATAAAAGTAAGTGTCCCAACGAGGGTTGGTAAAACAATTAGTTCTATGGTTCCGTTCCTGATCAAGTAATGGAATAAATAGTTAGACTTAATATTTATTTGGGGTTTTTTTATTTATTTTATTTAAAGATTTATTTATTTATCCTTTACATATATTTTAAATAAAAATTGGATTTATTTTTTGGGATTAACCAAGTTATGATAAAACATTTACAAATAACCCATTTATTTTAATACCATTTTTAATACTAGTATATTTATTTATGTGATCACGGTCTTTCATCCAAAAAACAAATCATCCATTATATAGAAAAGATATAAATACATAAACTACAAGGTCATTATATTTATCAAATGGTTGATTTTTTGAATGGAAAATATTCCAATGTTTGACCCTAGGAAAAAACTCCTTGTATTGGTCTAGGAAAGAGTTGCAATATCCCACCAATCCACCTATGTTTTTACCGAGTTACTTTTTCCTAAGTTTAATTTTGAACTACCTCTATGTTCCTTCAGATAATCATTTTATTATGTATGTTTTATAACTCACACATAGCTGAGGAGAACCAAAGGATTTGTTAAGGGGAATTATAGAAACAAACATTGGACATGAATATCCTACATAAGAAAATTGGGAGGGATGACATGCATACCATCATATTTAATTTAACAGTAAGTAATTAAAAAACCACAAAAAAAATTAAATCAAACAAGACCTACATATATATATAATTGGTCAAAGATCACAATTGGTCATAAACATGCAATGATTATGCATTCAAAACAACTAGCTAGTATTCATTTCAATTCATTATTAAATAAGATAAAACATGCTTGAATAAATCCGATTAGTAATATTATTAATAAATTAAATCATTTTATCTCATTTCATTTGATAATCCTAAAATTAAATCCCCATATGATTTTAAATAAAATAAAAAATTTTATTTTATTTAAAATGTAAAAAATAGAATATAACATTGTACATGGAATGAATATGATTAGTACCTGTTTGAAACATTTATTATGGTTCTAATTGTATAAATTTCACTTATAAAACATATTATGTAAAAAAAGTGTGTAAAAATTTTATGGAGCATACTAGGATATTAACTTCACTTGGAGCACATGAAAATTACATTTCCGATAGAGTTTAATTTGTTTTTTATTTAATATGAAATGACTAAACGTTAATTTTTGTTTGGAATATTTCATGAAATTAATTAAGAATTTAATATAATATAAAATCTAATAACCGATGTGTAATTTCAATTTAATTAATCATATAACATAGGTTGATGAGGTTTAATATATTAATTAGTTAAATTTATTATTTCTATATAAATAGGTAAAGTACATACATGGTGTGTGCAATCTGGCCACATGTTGGGAACATCACTTCATTGGATATCTGTAGTATATGCCGTGGGACTCATCATTTACATCTTGAAGAAATTTATGAAATACATGATGCGTAGAAATGATAAGTGACCTATACATAAAATTATATGATAGAAAACCTACACCCACTACATATTAAATATATTTAGCATATTAATTACATGAAAATATTGACCCTGTGTTTCCTACCTTAAAAACACTCGTACTACATATTGTGTAGGTGATCTACAAGGAATTAGTCCAAAAAAACCATGTTCCACCCTGTCTAGTCAATGCATTGTATGTTTATTACATTCCATGTGTATTAATCACCTGAAGTCTAGAAGTCCATGTGGGTGTCCTGGTGCAATTAACAAGGATACACAATGTGTGGCAAAGGAGTACATAGTGTGTAACATTTTATTATCTAACCATAATTATTCACACCTCTAGATGTGTCCTTCAGGTGAATTATTTAATAATTATTAACTACTCTATGTTATGTGAGTGATAAATAAATTGGAAGAAGAAGATATTTGGATGATCGATAAAAAGTGAATTAAAAATTGAAATGAAATTTTTCTTTTAAATGTGTAATAACTAAAAATAAAATAAATAATTTTAATTTTGAAAATAACCACTCAATACCACTTATTTGTTACGGGCACGATGAAAACTCTTATTAGGGCTAATCCATAATCATCAATTGATGAATTCGATGGATCATTATCATATTTTTCAAGATGTAAAAATACCAACCAATGATATTGAAAATGAAGGTCACCAAAACCAAGATAAGTTATTTTCACATTAAATCTAAAATTATATTAAATAGATCCAAAGAAAGAATAACTCTATTATGAGATCATTATTTGATGAATATATTGGCCATCCAAAACCCTTTTCATCCAAACATAATTTATTTTATGGTATCCATGTATAGAATACCTCTAGTGGTGATCCACATGGGTTTCTATGATCTCTGAACAAAGCCGATGAATTTATATGTGCTAGATTATTGGATATATTGTCTTATGGTGTTTATCTTGATTTTTTTGAAATTCCATATGGATTGAAGAAAAATAATTATAGATTCATTCTTGAGATGATTGAGGATAAAAAGGAATCTCTAGATCAATCTCCATTATTTAGAGAGGTCTATATATTTTGTTGTGCACAAAAATTCACAATTTCAATCCAACACTACACAATAGATATAGTCATTTATTTATAGATATCGGACTATATTTATAATAATATTTAATTGTAGAATTACTCCTAAATAATATATTAAATATTATATGAACCCATTCCTTTAAATAGTAATAATAATATTATTTTCTCAGGGTGTGTAGTAACTAGAGCAATAACAAATATTATTTTTACCAGATTGCAAATTAATATTTATCGGCAAACACAATATTGTTCTAATAATACTCCATGGAATTTAGTAAATGCCCCCAAAAATATTAATTAATTAATTAATTAAATATATATTATATATCAGTGTAATTAATATTTATATTGTGAATAAATATTTATTTAATTTATGTGATCAATAAATCTAAAGTAAAAATATTCCCCAGCCTTGAGAATAATATATATCATAATAATTAAATTCAAATAGAATTTAATTGAGATCAATAGGAATAGTGAGTGTGTAAACCACTAATATTATTTCTCATTATAAATAGGTACTTTTCATAAATTCCAAGAATACTCTCTAGAAATGTGTAAAGGAACCCAACATAAATAAGTTAACATCACAATGTCGACAACAACATTTGAGCTCTCACTATGTAATATATTATCTTTATTATGATATCTCATTAAGCATTTTGGACACCCATGTCATCATATTATATAGGTAATGAATTTTTCTTTGACTATCTGAAATAAAATCTTCATCACACCATGTCCATATAATAAAATGAATGTGTTTTATTTCAATCAAAGGATCGAGATATCAACTTCCATAACTATAGAAGGGATAAGTCCTTTCTTAACTTATAAATTACTATCATTTAATTTGTGACTGGCCCAACATAGATAACTTCACAAGAATATATGACATCATGGTTTTTAACACATTAAACTACATGAGTCATGTAATGAATTTATAATAAAATTAATGTAAAGGGATCATCACACATACTTGCAAATATGAAATTACAATGACATGAAAACATATGGAATTCTTAGAGTTGGGTTTATTATAAAAATCTATTATATTAGAGATTTCCATTTGGAAACTTTATGATATGAAGTATCATCTTATTAAGACTACTCACACCCGAATTTTAACAATCTATGTGTCCCAAATATAATGTTATCATACCAAAAAATGTGTTTTAGAATATCTTCATGGAATTTTAAGGTTCTCACCACAATGGGGAACTACTATACCCCTTTAATGTGATCAATACAAAAAAAAATTATTAAATTTATTTCATGAAGAGATATAAATGTAATTTTATAATATATTTAAATTAATATTCACTTTTTTAAATTTATATGTAATCTAATGTATAAAGAGTTGGTTCTAGAGCACCAACTCCAACCGGTTTTTATTTAAACTTCTTCACTCATATCACCCTTTATAAATACACAATTCCATTAGTTTAAGATACATTAAATCTTATTTAGGATACAATTTAATGGAAAATTATGATGGTTTCATTTATGAAACCAGAAAAAATGTTTCTTCAAAATCAATGACCTCCTTTTTGAGCACCCCTTTCATATATGTCTATTTCTGTCTTAAAACCACTCCTTTATCATTTAACTTGTTATTAAAAACCCATTTTATTCTAATATTTTTTTTCTCTAATGGTCTAGTTATAACATCCCATGTTTCATTTTTTCAATTTGATCCAAATAATTATTCATGGATTAAATCCATTCTTTCTTATCAATGGTTTCATCAACCGTTTGATGTTCAAATTTTGAGAGCATACTAGTGAGACTAATTTCCATGATTTTTCTTTTTTATTTATACCCCCTATTTCTGATTCACTATGATGATTTTATTTTATACTTGATTTTATGTATTTTTCACCATGGTTTTCAAGTTCATAACCTTATCACATGAATACGATGAATCTTCACTATAATATAGAATTTACAAAATTTCTATATTTTCATTAAGTTGAATAGTAGGTTTTGTGATAATAAAATCCACCGCCTAACATTAATGATTTATTTCTCAAGATCTTCATCATTTTCAACAATATATACATTTTAGTTTTTTCAATATCCTTTTATGTTTTTATTATAACATCTGTATGAGATTTCTTTTTGTGTATAACTAAAAAATTGTAACATAAGCCTTTTCGATAAGAATAACATGACCTATAACTTTCTTATTGATCAAATACAGACTCTTATATACTCTAAATTTTTTAATATTCATATTATTCTTGAACAAAAATTTTATATAGATTCATATTAGAATGTTTCCTTAATAAACACCTATTATTAATAATTCTAGTAATAGTAATATATTTTTTCCAAAAGTATCATAAATTTCATGATCTATTAGCATGTATCTAGACATTTTAATAAGGCCCATTTTCTTCCTTTCATGAACCCCATTTTACTGTGGAGTGTATGGGGAACTAAACTAAAATGTGATTCCATATTTTTGAACATATTCTAGAAAAATATTTATTGTCATACTCACTACCATAATCAAATCATAGTCTTTTTAATGAATATATTTCTTAGTTCTCAGCCAGCCCTATGAAAGTATTGAAATTTCTATCTCCATATTTTTAATTCATAATTATAGGTCCAAAATCATCATAATGAACTATATTCAATGGTATTTTGGTTTGAATTTAGAATTTTTTTATTTCTACTCACTATAATCCCATATTATTATTTTTTAATTAGTTATTGTGTTTTATATTAAAAGTATATTATTTATCATAGAATTTTCCCTAATTCATTTCATTATGTTATTTTGGATAATATGACCAAGTCTTTTATTTCAAATTGTTCGCAACTTTCATGCTCCTGTATTAACCTATTTTAGATTATCTATCCTTATAAAATTTCCTTGGGTTCTCGAACCACTTATTTTCATATCTCAATATTTTATTATTTTCATAAAAAAATCATTATTTCTAAATATAAAATCATTTATATCAACATAGATTTGGGATATACCATACAAATTATTTTTCACCCCATTAAAAAGTTTGTCACTATTAGAGATTATCTGATTTTCTCAATTCGAGCCATTGAATCACCTTTGATCTTTGAGGAACTACCATTTATAAATGTAATATCATATCCATAATTTCTTTTAACATTACAAAATTTATTCAAATATCCTATTAAATAGGAATAGAAATAACTATCAATAATCCACGGCTTTCTAGAATTACATGACTTTAATAAAACATCAACAAACTTTTCATTTTTTTAAATACCTTACTTTATAAACATTAATTGTCCAATAAATAAGATTTAATTGATTTGGTGGGATATTGGGACACTCATTTAAGATAATTACTTCATAGTCACACATTACGTACACTTATTTCAAATTCTTAAAAGTGTTCTCCCTTCAATATTTTTTATTCTTTTGCAATTTCGGTTTTATTCTATATTAATGCTATCTCCCCATTTTTTTGATTCCTACTATGTCTAGATTTTTTAATTTCATATCATAAATTTTAATTTTTTTGATAAAAAGAAACTAGAACTAAAATTGAATCATCTGTCTTTGATAGAAGTCTTATTACTACATGGGTTGTTTTATAGATCCATTATCAAATATCCAGCGAGTTAAGTTTTCTAAAAACTTTTGGGGATATATTCTTTAAGAAGTTGAACCTGGTGTCTAATTTTTTATCTTTAATATAAATCTATATATGATTAGGATTTCCCTTTTATTTTTTTAAATGATACTTATAACTATATTCACTAAATTTTATTAAGAATATGATTTTTTTAATTTAATCACTTATAGAATTTATTTCTTTATATCATTCAAAATTGACCTCAATAATAAATTATATTTATTATATTGAAGACTCACATACTACTAAACCACCCAAATTGAAGTCATAAATGAATATTTATTTCTTTGTTCTCAACTTCAATAGCATTCATTTTTTTTGATTTTTTAACTCCTTATCCCATGGATGATTATAGATGTAACGTCATAAATGATATCATTTTTCTAAAAAGATCAGAAGTTTGAAACTCCCAATTTATTTTACCAACCATAATCTCCCAAATTTAATTTGATTATTCTTTTCAGAGTTCGTTTTGAGATGTATATTATAATCTCTTTACATTACAATTTCATTTAAGTATAACTTGATTTCCATTCTCATGGTATAATCCTTGTCTGAAGCTAATTATTTAGTATAAATCTCACTGTCAATTAGATATTCATCCTATGATGGAAAAATATCTTCCATTTCTTATTCCACGAGGACCTTATAATAATATTAATGAGTTTCCACACCAAAAAATACCTCATGAATATCTGAAATGTATTCTATATGAAATAAGAAGTTTCTTTTGAGGAACTTAGATTTTATATTACTCATTAATTTGATTAAATATTGATTTCTACTGATGAATTACTTTTTATAGAGAATGAATTAATTATTGTATCATTTTCATTTTTGATATTTATGGGGTACTTGGAAGGGAAGTGACACACATGAGCCTTAGCCCAGTTGGTAAGGACTCTGTAAGTGCATCCAAGCGACTAGGGATCAAATCCAGGCAGAGGAAGAATTTTTGGGTACTATAGAAGCACTATAGCAGGTACTGTAGAAACACTGTAGCAGGTACTGTAGTGGGAACAATACATTACTGTAGTAGGTACTGTAGCGGGACTGTACTAGGCACTGTTTGGAACTGTAACAGCCGGGAATATACCCCTATTTGGGCCTTCGGGACACCGATTTGGTCCCTAAGTCCTGTAAGGCCTTTGGGACACCCAGGCCTTCGAGTCGGTAAGGAATTTGGGCCACCTCAAGGCCTTCGGGACACCTTAAGTGAAGATGCAAACCAGAAAACCTACAAGGTACAAGCTCTACAAGGAGGATGAGCAAGAAGCTTTCACCACAACAGAAGCTAAACAAATTGCAAGAATGAGAGGGTATGGCACCTGCCATCGGGAAAATCCTGTACATGCATGAGAATTCCTATCTGAACAACCATGCGAAGGTGCAGATCTGATCTCACAATGAAGATGCTGGGGAGGAGCAGTTCCGAGTAGTTAGTCTGGGTTTTATGTAATTTTTGAATCCTAAGGGCAATGAATTCACCTAGGCCTACGGTCCATGTAATACTTACACCTTCAGGCCTTGTAAGGGTTCCACCTCACCCCTTAAAAGGTGTATTATCAAAATCAATAAAAAAATGAAGGCCTTCGGGCCATTGGAGGAAGGGAAGTGACCAATCATTCCATTTTTGAAATATTTAATTGAAATTTCCCTTGATATCCACCTTTCCCAATCTGGAATCTTTTTCATATCCGATAGAGGATTTCAAAAAAATATTCCATATTACCTTCTTTATCTAAATATTTTTACTCAGGTTCTCTATTTAGGTTCTTGACATATTTAAAATATACTTATTTCTATTTATTTACCTTTAATTTTATAGAAAATCCTATTTTAATTTGATAATTAATGGGGGTACTGTGTATTTTATTAATATTTTAACCATAAATTTCATTATCTTGAAGAGTTGTGATCTTGTATTTTTTTGTTACTTATCATATAAAGAGGAAAAAACATTTATATCCTTTCCATCACTTTACTATTATTCGTTCCAAAAATAAATTGTATCGATTTCTAACTCGATACTATAAACACTTTTTGAACAAAATCAAGAACATGTTAAAAAATATAGAATATAAAATTAAATTTTATCCTTCTAGATATAAAAACCCTCTCCATAAAATTTCAGAAAACATTTATTGTTCAATGAGTTGTGTTGATCCATAATATTATTTAAGAGAGATCACCAAGGGTTGACCTGTGCTTTGATACCTAATTTTTAAGAACACTTGTGAAGAGATAAATAAAAGATGTGGTGGGGTGGGTGGGGGGGGGGGTTAATGATCCATATTTTTCTTCAAAATTCCAACCACTATCCTACTTATTCAACATGCCTCCCTTTTAATCAGAATAGTATAGAAATAAATGGGAAACATAAAATGTTTTTTATTATCATTAATATCCATGATTGGTGACTATGAGCCCAGTGGGTGGTGTTTTCATCACACACACACATTGATATCCTTATATTATTTATAAAAACATATAAGAATGGGGATTTCTTTATAATTTCTATAAATACTAGCACCAAAAAGACATGATTTATGTTCTAATATATTATAATAAAAAAGGAGTCACTTGTTTAAATAATGATCCCCATTTATATAATGAGCATCCAAATGAATTTTTCAATACCAATCTTCTTTCTTGTTCCCTCTTATATCAATCATTGATAGTCATTCACATCTCTTTCTTATATAATATGATATTTCTTCTAAAATGAGGTATCGATTATCTCAACAAGAATCTATCTATTATCTTATTTCTCTAATTTATATTTCAAATCACAGGTATATATTTCAGTATTTAGATATTGAATTTATCCCTTGTTTTTTGGTAGTGTGATATAATCCTCTATTTTAATTCAAATATCATTTAAACTTATCAATAAGACCCATTATTTAAAGTCTACATGATAAATAGAATTATTGTGACTCTTTTTTTTCTATATAAAATCAATGTTCACTAATTTTTCATATGATTTAATGTATAAATATAATCATGTCAGGTCATATATTATCACGACATGAATACCTCTCAAAATATAGAACCAAATTTAGTTGGTACCTCACCTTCTGACAATTTTCATAATGAGATATTATTTTATATGGCATGATTATCAATTTATTTTCACTCAACATGAATTACTACCCACCATTTAATATTTTTTATAATTTATACATCTATGTATAACAATTATATTAACTTATATTACTTACATAATTATCTTATGGAATTCTGGACATTTCCAATTTCAAGAATTCATTTCTAGTGTTATCTTTACACATGTTTTAGAGTTACTTTGAAATATTACATGTGGAATTAAAATTTCTCTTATATATTTGGTTACCTTATAAAATTTCTTGTTTCATATCATATATTACTCACACATGTAATTTATATGAACCGTACACATGATTTAGATGAATTTTATTCATGACCAGGCTTTTTTAAATTCATTGGTTTTCCTCTAGAGAACTTTAACAAATCATAGGGAGTCCCAACATATTTTAGATTTATAGAATACCTTATAGACTAATATTACACATTCAAATGTTTACTCATAAATTTTTTTGGCATTTTTTAATTCTCAAACTACATTTCCTAGATGACCTATTCAAATTAATTAGAGTTACTCATTAACACTCAATACCTTTTTCAAAATTTCAATCAAAAAATGAAACTATGAAAGTTTATATCCAAAAATCTCAATTCAAATCCAAACCTTATCAGGGATTTTACACCCACTCCATAGAGTGACCCATATATTTCAAACATAGATATTACATCTTATTAGATGAATATTCATTGAATAATAATACAATCAATTCAAAAACCAGAAAGGTTTAGTGTCTTTGGATACTAGATACACAATATTCATATTTCATGAAAGATATTAATTATCTCCCAAGTAAAATAAATATAATAAATTGTGATCTTAGTTACTCCATAAGGGTAAAAAAGCGAGATATCAATGTTCACTTAAGAATGAAACAAGCATAAGGGTATAATAACATGAGTATAAAATTTGAAAATCATACCCAACATATCAAATATCATAATTAAGAGTCGTGATATAAATATTGGAAGTTTATAATACATGAATCATAAATAAATAATATAAAATTATCCATAAGGGAATAAAATCAGTATAGGAATGTGAAAAAAACATACTTTTACCACATTTTGGACATGTATAAATAGATAATGGTACACTCATTATGTTAAGGCCATAAAATCAGGCCCTCAGATAAAATTATGGGCGTGAAACAATGTCCACACATAAATTTATAAAAATTAAAAGTAGGTACATGAATAATCTTATGGACATGAAATATAAGTCCCATCATAATCTTATGAACATAAAAACTATGTCTATATATAAAATTTTGAACATTAAATAAAGTTCATGTATAACACAATTAACTCATTAGATATCCATCTTTACCCAATGTAATGGAGGAATAGATAATTCCCATCCCACTAATAAAATTATTAGAATCATATCTATGTGTTCCATAAGATCATAAAACATTTATCATAAAATAAACCTTTAAAAGTAAATGAGTTTCATAAAACTTTTCAAAATTTCATCATTGCATAATTTGTGGAAGATAAACGGGTTTCAAAAATATCTTATCATCATAACCATAAAACATACAAATAAAGAATATAGATGGTGTAATTTGATAATATTCCTAGTAAATCATAAGTAACCTCAAATGATGTTATCTTATATTAAAAACTTCTTTAAAATATTACTAGGACATTTCTTAAGGAAAATAACCATATAAGGTTGACATCAATTATTTAAAATATAAATGTTCATAAATATTAAAGAAATCATTTCATGTGACAATAAATTTTTAAATTTTTAAAGGAACCTTAAAATAATTGAGAGAGCCTAACAATGAGAAAAACAGTTCATGTCATGTTTGTTAAAAAAAAATTCCTTTCGAATTTTTAGTAAAAATTAAAAAGTACCTCATTCGGGAAATGACAAGAAGATTCCTTTTAATTTTTTTATAAAAAGTAAAAAATGAGTAAATATGGAATAAAAAAATAATAGTATAATCTAAAAAAGCTATTGAAAGCATTTTTTTATAAAACATGGATATAGAAGAATATGGATTTTCAATCGAAGAGGTAAATAAGTTGGGTTTCCTTAAAAAAAATTCTTTCTATATATCAAGTTCATAGATTGTGGAAAATGAAAGGAAAACATCTAATATACAATAGTTAAGTATTAGTAGGAAAATTATTTGATTTTTGAGTGGTAGATAATGAGACTTTATCATCTAAAACTTAATCATAAACATTCAAAGTAAATAATGAGATTGTAACATAAAACCCCCACCAGAAGATTGAATTACTTCCAAAGTGATCTAATATCATGTATAAAATATTTCATTATATTATTATTATATAAAATTTTAATGTTATTAATTATAATATATTATATTATCCACTTATAACATTTTAATATATATTCATTAATAATTCCAAATTAAAATCATCATTTATAGGTGTTGACTGCTTCATTTTTCATTAGAGTTTTGGTTTGAATGTCCTGGTACATGTTCCTTGATCATGGTACCATTGAATCTATAATGTTATTCATGTTATAAATATAATATATATCCATAATTTTCATATTTATATTTATCCAAAAAAGGTATTGATTAAAAAATGAATTACAATGTTCATAATGATGGTAGGTCATATGTGCACATGAACACCATTTTCCCATTTTGGACGTATGGATCAAGAGAAAGGTACATATTAATTCACTATTAAAGAATAATTATTTTATCATATATATCATATATAATAATTAAATATTTCTTTATTAACATCCTATTAAATCATAAATGAAAAATGATTAACATCACTTTGTGGGTGTTGTATTGCACACTTATGCACGAGCGATGTTATAATTGTTCAATGAATTAGAATGAAAGAAGGTATATATGAAATTATAATTAAAGAATCATAATTATTTATAAATATAATTTATAAATATTAAATCCATAAAATAACCACCCATTAAATATAGAGTGTAAAAATGAATCATATCACAATGTGGAGGTGACCATCCAGACGTACCCACAAGCGATACTTTCAATTACCATTTGATGGAATATAAGGTGAATAATGGTGGTTTCATGATCACAATAAAAGTTATAAATATTTATGATACTAGATTAATTATTTCATTATTAATATAACATATTTATAATTTCTATAAGAAGAAATAAATTTAAATTGGTCAGGTAAGATGATTACCTCTCCTTTGGCTGGCCTCCATTAGATCCTTTATTAAAGAGCATTTGAATGGTTTTTTAAGAAGACCATAACATCCAATTAATGCAAAAAAGGTAATAATTTAATTAGGTACAGTTTTATCTATCTGGAAGACTCAGATTTGAGAAAAGAATATAAAGGAGGGCTGTCCTTTTTTAAGTTGGGGAGAGGATATGCATGAAATTTCTTAAAAGTTTAAAATATAATCAAGCCATACTCAAGTTAAATGCTACCAAATTGATAGATGTTTGAAGGTGGGATAATATGAGGTATACATATTTCAATATAATAAGATTTATATAAGTTTAATTGGATAAAATAACCTTATATCTTGGTTTAAACCCACAGTAAAACCGTTTTTACCATAAACACGGTGACAAATTTTTACAGTTTCTACTAATCATTACGAACAAAAATGAAAGTGACCTTATTAAAAAACTTGGAAATTATAAATCTAAATTTTTAATAATTTTTTTATAATTCAACTGATATAATTTTTCAAATTTAATTTAAAATTATTCTGTAAAATGTGATGAAAATAATTTTTCTAGAAAATATTTTTTCTTATGATTAAAAATAATTTATACAAAAAATCAACATAAAATTTACTTTAATGACCTTAATTGGGTAATAAATAATATAAATGAATTGATTTTTATTTTAGAACCATTTTAAAACAAAATACAACATTATAAATTATTTAAATTAAAAGATAATTTTTTGTTAAAATCAGAATTTTCCACTATTAATCGAAAAATATAGCTTTTCAAAAAATTATCAAAACTTTACATGACCATAATTAATAATTTAGGATTTAAAAAATTATTTTAAAAAAAATTAATTTTCTAATTGTTTAAAAAATTAATAATATCAATTTATCACAAAAATAATCAAAAAACCATTTTTGAGGAAAAATAAATTTTTGATGCATATAATGACTTTACTAAAAATTGAGTACTTATTTATCAATATTTTTGATTTATCCAAAATTATTATATATATGTTTAAAATGTTGTTGTTCCTATTCATACCACTAATTATAATTTTGGTTATAATAGTGTTACAATTTATTTAGACTCAGAGTTGCGAGTATCACATGCTATCAAATAAATTAAATCTATTTAAAAAATAAATTTAAAATCTTAGTGGGTTATATAATATCCCACAAAAAATTAATTTGTACCATGAAATTAAATTACTCCAATACGAAAATATGATGATATATATATATATATATATTTCATCACATCCCTAGGTTCCCAAGTATCTTCTTAGAATATCTAATTCCTCTTGAGAACTTTAACCATATGAGTAATTTTATTTCGTAGCACTTTATCTCTACAATACATGATTTATACTATTTGTTCTTCATAAAAATATAATGTTTTATAGGTATAACTTATGAGTTTAACATATGTAACAGATCCGGTCTGTACTTCCTAAAGAGAGATACATTGAATACATATTGAAATTTACAGAGGTTCAGTAGAAGATCCAAGAAATAAGATACTATCCTTACTCGACCAAGAATCTAAAGGGGGCAATATAATCAAGGCTAAACTCTACCATATTTTAAAATATAATAAAATTATTCAATAGAAAAATTCATAGGAATAACTTCTCACAAACTTTGAACTCTATATATCAATAATTATTATTAGAAAAACTTTTCTATCGACTATAAGATAATCTAATGCGTTGCGGAATGTGAATTACTTTATCTATCATTTCCTCAACTAGATTAGGTCCCAATAGTATTATTTCCCGAACATTATTCTAACATGTTGTAGTTTGACACTTTTTACCATATATGGATTCATAATAATCCTTATGAATACTATAATAAAATATATTGTTTTAAAAAAACTCACCTAGAGGAATGTGTTGATCCCAACTACCCCTAAAATCTATAAAAAAAGATCTCAACATATCTATGAGGTCCTGAATGGTTATCTCAGAATAAACATATATCTAAAGATGATAGGATGTACTAAAACTTAACTACAAATCTATATCATCATGAAAACTTCTCTAAAACATTTAGGTAAACATCAAATTTTATTTAGGTACAATAGAATGTGGTACTCCATACAAACTTACAATGAACTTAATGTGTATTTCGGAAAGTTGATTAAGCAGTTAATTTTCTTAGATAGCAATAAAATGTTTTGATATCATAAAGTGATCCTCCAATCCTAAAAAATAAATATTACCTTTAAATTTTTTAGTGATTTCAAGGAAAAAAATCCAAGGTGGTGTTTTCCCAAATCCATTATGGTATGTATAATGGTTATAATATCCTGATAGACTTATATAATTTAACATTAATTTGATGAAATTTCAATCATCGTGATACATAATCTCTAATATTTTTTTCTGTTATCCTTCTATAAATATAATTTCTAATATCTATACATCTTAATAATTCTATAATTAATAGAGAATAATAAACTATGAGCTTCATCTGATAAACCATTTTTCAAATGTGGTATAGATAGTAAACATACAACGGTATTGAATATCACCATTCCACAAAAATAAAGGTTTAACTAAGGTGCATTTCTCACCTTCTTTTTTATCTCTACACATATATTCTAAACCTATTTAATCTTATTTTTGGTGGATGGGTTAACAAACATTTGATAAAGTTGAGGCCTCACAATTACTTCCATATTTAAAGATATATCCTTCGAAAATCTGGAAATATTGGATATTTGGTGACCCTTATAATAGAAATGATTGAGTGATCCATTAAACTCAATGCATTTTCCACCTTGTTCTATTTCCCATGCTAGTAATGTTTTGAGATTTCACAATATTTAATCCACTCTAAAAATATTATATAGTGAATATTTGAATCATTCTATGTGTATATAATTTAAAATCTCAGGGTTTGTATATTTTTAAAACCTTTATCCATAAAGATAATTCATATATATATATAATGAAAAAATTACCCTAGATAACTATAAATCATGATTTGGTTAATTTTACTCATGAAAGTTCAATCACTATTAGGTATAAGCTATCAATATATCATTATGCATGAGGATGGATCCCGGTGTTTTATTTAATGCATCACTATAGATAAAAAAATACTTCTCAACAATAGGGTATTGTAAGAACATGTGTTATAACTAAAATTCTCTTCAGTTACTTGAAATTTTACTCACATTCTTCTATATAATAGAACTTGACTCTATTCCATGTGAAATGTGTGAGTGGATTAGACAGTTATTATAAATTATCTACAAAGTGTCGATAACATATCTCTAAACCAATAAAAATACATATCCCAGGAAAAGTTGTTGGTGTGGGACAATGTTCAATAACTTCTTCCTTTTATGGACCAACTGAAATAAACTTTGTTTATATGTATTGACCAAAAAATGAAACCATTTCTAGCCAAAATTCACACTTGGTAAATTTTTCTTACAACATATCCTTCCTATGTGTCTTCAGAAAAATCCTCAAATGATCATCATGCTATTTCTTTCTATTTGAATATATAATAATATCATATATAAATTCTACCACAAAACAATCAAGGTAATGTAGAAATACTCTATTCATTACGTCCATGATGGTAGAAGGAGAATTAGTAAGTCTAAATGAAATTTTTATAAATTCATAGTGTCTATACCATGTATGAAAGGCTATCTTAGGCATGTATTTACTTTCAACCCACAACTGATAGAATCCATATCAAAGATGAATATTGGAAAAATATGTATCTCCGTGAAGTTGATTAAAAAAATAATTTATATGGAGTAGTTGATATTTATTATTGATTATGATCTTGTTAATTTCTCAATAATCAATGCATAGTCACATTGATTGATCATTCCCCCAAACAAAAATAATAGGTGAACCCCAAGGTGATGCACTTGGCTGAATGAATCCCTTTTTAATATTCAACTAGAGTTACTTTTTAAATTACTACAACTATACTATATAAATACTATATAGGGTCTTTAAAAGAGGTATATCACCTAGTATGAGTTCAATATAAAGTCAACATCACTATTTGGAGGAAGACTAAGAAAATAATTCTGAAAATCATCATCAAATTTTAATAAAATAGGATATATCTTTGATATATATTTTATCAAAACCATTAGAGATAAAAAACCCTTTTTAATAAGAATGAAGGCCCATAAATTGCATAAAATATCTATTGGAAGTTAATATTTATCATCACACTGATAGATGATCATATGTTGGTTTAGAATATCAAATTTGAATCCCCTTACTTGACAATTGATGTTTGATTTATGTAAATATATCCAATCAATACCTAATATAACATCAAATTCAACTAAATGAAGTATAAGAATATTTTTAGGAACAATATTACCATAAAATTTAATTAGAGAAGCCCAGAAACTCCAAATCAGCCATATACAGAATGTCACATTCTATTACCTTCAGCACAAACCATAAATTCTATAGAAACAATAATAATCACAAGAAGGATATGAGTATAACTCAGTAAATTAAGAGAAATAGCCTCCCCAACAATGTCAAATGTATATAAGTTCTTGCAAAAAATACATGAAAAACAATAATAACATTATTAATAAATATTGGTTATATTATTTGAATAAAATGTGACTGCAAAAATAAATTATAACTTCATTACCAAGTGCATGTGTTGCGTATGAACCTATTTCATAAAGAAACCAAAGATTTACTTAACGTTTTCCCCTAATAAAACACCATCCCAAAAACATTGGGAAATCATTGAAATTTAATATCCCATATAAAGTATATTGTTATTAAATAGAAATAATCTCCCAAAGTGACCTGATATGGTAGTACACCCAACACGTATCCCAAAAATCCCCATGGTAGGAATCACACCCAACCATCTCACAAAAAATATCTATAGTTATAATTATACTCAATTATATGTAAATTTTTATTCAAGTATGGAATTACACCCAACCATATACCATTCAACACCCTTGGTGGAAATTACAAACAAAAGAATCCCAAAAACATCTTTTGGGGTATAATTACACACAATTACATAGAAAAATATATCCTAACTAGGAATTTCATCCAACCAAATGGAAAACATATACTCAGCTCGTCATTATACCCCGATGTATAAAAAAAAATCCTTAGAATATAAATACAACCAATTACATGTCATACATATACCCAAGTAGGAATTAGTATTTTAAATATACAAAACAGTACCCTAGGATTACATTAAACCCAACTACATTTCATTCATATCCCTGGATTGGTATTACAACCAATAACATACCAGAAAACACATCGGCTGGATTTACACTCTACAATATTCACATGAACAACCACAATTAGCATTACACACAACCTAAAAATGAGAATAACAATACTGGTAGTACTCCCAACTCAGAACAATAAAAAATACAGTGTTTACATTATACATATCCCATAAATCGAAGTGAATAGGATGGATTTACATCAAAAATCAATTCCCCAATGATGATGATTGGACGTACACTCAGTATCAAAAAAAATAATATTATCACATTAAAAACCATATATAATTTTAAATTTTATAATAAAAAAGATTTTATAATATGTAAAATAAAATTAAATGACATAAAATAAGAATTTTCCATAGGCACTAATAAGGTTTATAATTCCATCCATCACAAATAAACACTTAATTTCAGGTTGGTTAACTCACCCAGAATCATTTTTATGAATTTAAAATTAAAATCAAGGATTCCCAAACTCCAAACATAGTTAGGGACACACTCCACTTTTAAAAAATCACACCCAAACACCTATTATGGCTGAAAAAATCATAAAAAACCCAAGTACTCTTTTTGGGGTATTATTTCCAATATATCAAACACTTTAATTAAGATAATGGTCATCAATAACAATGGATTCATGAAGAATAGTTGAAAGACCTCACACATTCCATATTTTAATTATTATTTTTGTTTTTCATAAGGAAACAACACCTATTTACAAGAAGAAACATTAAAACATTCCCAATAAGTAACACACATCACCACATATATGAAACTCATAAAAATGAATGATAAAACTTATGGAAAAGTAATTTTGATATAATATAACCCCCTCACGATGATCCTTAGATGAATCCACATAAATCATAGTACTTAAATAACATTTTAAAAAACATTAATTATGGATATCTTCTGAATAATTAGGAACCATTTAGAGACATTTATGTCAAATAGAAGAGGCATAATAACCTTATACCTAGCAATAGACATAGATATATAAGAAATAAAATCAGTGTGCTAATATAGGAGGAATCAAGTTTAGAAGGAGAAACCACCATGTACGAGGGATGCTAATTGCATGAATATTGGTCCATGGGGGGGGGGGGGTAATTTAATAGATTTTAACATTTTAATTAATTTAATTAATATATATATATAAATGTAAATGGAGTAGTCTTAATCATGTTTTCATGGGTCAAAAAGAAATTATTTATCCAATGATCATCCTATGGTGTGATAACCCCCTTTTTAGTTAAATTTCCATTCCAAAGAAATAGCAAAATACCATGCTAAATAGATGATGGTGTGTCATGTATTTCCATAGAAAACCCATATTGGGAAAATTTTTGGCACTTCCTCCATAGATTAGTTCTCATGGTCTATTCCATGAGCATGTGAAGTGGCCTATTTCTTTATCCAAAATTTAATCTCACCAATCCCATGACATACAACAATGCCCTATGTTTCATAATGAACTTTTTCCTATAGTATAAATTATTCTTTTAATAGTTCCAATTACTCCACTATCGGCCCTTATCCTCATCCAAGTCATACAATAGTTTATAACCATCAATATAAACATTGGTTGATTAATTAATGAAATACATAAATCAAAACTTGTATAGTGTTACAAAAGACCATTAAAGACTAATACCATGGTCATAAAGTGTCCATAAATTTTTTAGTATTAACATTTAATCTATAGTTTTAAAATTACTTTCATATAACACCCTTGACATACAAATTGAGATTCCTCCTTTTTTGTAAGTCTTTAGAATTTTGAGTAGGGTCATTTGGTTTGAAAAAATCATTAAGTATGTGATAATGATATTTCAAATTGGGATTTAGGTAGAGATTTTTCAAAGGAATATGTTTGGAAGTAATATGAAATGGGTGGATAAGGGGTGTATTTATTGCAAAGGGGAAATATTTATTTGAGTAAAATAATGATTGATTTATTATTTTGGCCCATGATTATGAATTGTGTTGATTCTTTGACTATTAATAGTATTTGGCTAAAAAATATACATTTTCCCAATATTAAGTGTAATAAAAAATAAATTTCATCTTTTTAATATTTAAATCAATGTAATAAAGGAATAATAGTTATTTTTAGAATAATTTATATTATAACATCTGAAAACTTATTTTATTGTTTAGAAATGAGTTATATTATTTTCAAATACATTATTTTACAATTAAATTAAAGTTTAATTTTTGAAAATTATTTTATAAACTTCTGAGTCATTTTTATATCATTAAAATGTCATAAATGAACCATATATGCAAAAAAAATATTTTTATTATTCACTTAAATTTCAACATTTTAATAAAATAGACATTATTCATCATATGATAATTTCTATACATCTATTCAAAAAATGAGATCTATTTTATACATTTTTATTTCAAAATTATGAAAGTATTATACTTATTAGTTTAAATAAAAATTCATATCATATTAATAATATAAAAAACATAGAAATAAAATTTACACTTAAACATGAATTAAGTTAAAAAAATTTAGTATTAATAATATGACATTATAATATTTAAATTTTCTTATTTTATTTATATTAATTTTCAATTAATAGGAATTTTATGACTCTAAATTGTTATGTTACTAGTCTAATTTTTAGTTACTTTTCCAACAATCAGAAAATTAATGTACTTATTATAAGTACCAATGCTTTCTTCATCACTCATTTTTAAATTATCCCTCAAATTTTATTACATTTCATTTAAAAAATTGCAGTCTTGTTTAATTTTTTTTGTATTTTTATAAATCTTTTCATTCCTACTCTCTTTTTGGGAATCTTTGAAACATTAAATTTTAAAATTTAAAATGTATAATTTATTTATTGTTATTGTGTATATATACTTATATTTAACGAATAAAATATATTCATCATTCATTTAAATTGTTACTCTATATAATAAAAGTATGTTTATATTATTATAGGGTGAATATGAAAACATAACATTAAATAATATATGTTTTATTGTAGAATAATTCACATAAAGAACATGTAGTGTTAATATTATGATAGTTTTATTATGTATTTTTTATTTTATAAAACCATTTTTGTTTTTACAAACTAACATTTATAAATTAGAGTACATCATACTTTTCATTTCAAATATATTAAAATTAATTAAAATTTACCTTAATTCTCTCATCATCTCAATGCGAAAAGAAAGCATACAAAATTGTTCAATTTATGATGTTTACATATAAATATAGTAAGTGAAGATAGAAATTACCCCTAGAATTATAATGAATATTTATAGAGTGAGTCCATCAAAATGATATAGGAATCTCTCAAGAAGCCCTTAATATGTATTTCTTCCAACAATATACTCATATAAATGTACCATGTAACTAAAAATGGGAAGAAAATCCATATTTACTTATTTTATTTTTCGGTAAAATAATGAAAAAAATTATAATTCCATTACAGAGTCCCCCCAAATGAATGCCTCTGTTATTGGATGAATATTATGAAAAATGTTTATATAAAATGGTATATATATTTTACTTCTTACCTTAATCTAATGAATGATTTTTTTTATTGATTAATAGGTTGAAAAACTAATTCCCTCATATATTGAATTTATATCCTCTATTTCCTTCCTAAAAAAAATTGATAATAATAACATGTGATAAAAGTCATGCCTTTTTTCATTCATATCATTTTTTTTCTAATTTCCCAACATCCATTTTTATTCAACTTCAACATGTTTTTCACCATCACAATATTTCCCATCTTCAAGATATCTATCTTTCCATTAATCCAGATTGATATCATCTATAGGTAAAAAATCAATTATCTTCATGGAAATTTAGAAAAATAATTCAACATATACAGTCATTTTATTTGACACATTAAATATATATAGAAAACATATTTTATATAAAAACTTCCCAAATACATCAAATATAATTTTCATGGTACTTTTATTTTCCTTAGTAGTTAAATGGATCTTATCCCTATATTAATTATCCAAATACCTTCCATATGACCCCATTTTATAAACAAGAAACCATCTACAATAAGAAAACCATAAAATGATATTGATTTCCCAAAGAATGGATCAAACTTTATGAAATTTTGAGGTGATTTTTCGATATTTTATTCAATAATTGAATTATTGACAAATTTTTTTTATAGTAAATGATGTGTAAAATAAATTTACTACTCGTGATTCTATTATAAATGGTTCACCCCTATTCAATTATTAACTAAAGGTCAATTTTATGAATTCAAATTCACATACTTTGACCACACCTCTATTACTAGTCTAATTTCCTTTGATAAATAATTAATTAGATTTTTTTATTATATATCTCCCGCAGATATTCAATGATCTCAAAGTAATATATATTCATATAATAATATTTTTATCCCTGGTACAATCAAAATCACTACTTATACATAAAGAATAACACCAATATTTTTCATCATACTACATTTATCATGGCTCGTATGTTGAATGTATAACTATAAATTATAATACCCTTGCAATATTATACATGTACACTTGTCTAAATATCTTAATATTCATGAAAGTTATTTCATATTTTTATATAAGTCCATATAATTATTTTCTCAAAATCACCTTATAAGAAGTTGATTTTGTATATTTTTTTCCTACTATCAAAATTTTTTATATTCAAATTTCTTGAAATTTCATTATGAGCTTCAATATAAAAAACAAATCTAAACTATAATATAAATAAAAAGTTGATCCTAATACCAATATTTTATTGGCATTGTAAAAAATATAATATTGAAATTACTTTACCCACAACACACCCATTGTGATGATATTTTTGAATCATAATGGAATCCATGTTAGTTAAGCGTTCAATATAGAATTTAAAAACTACTCGAACAATATTCTTTGTCACAATACAACATTTTAGAAAACACTAATTTTGGAAGAATACTGTCAATACATTCATATACCTCTTGATTGGGGTACACCTTTATGTAAAGTACATGCCCCCATAAATGATCTTTACTATTGCATGAAATTTCTTGTGAACCATTTTATCTAATAATGATATATGGTAAGTATATATCAATTCATGTAATATGAAACCAATTTATTATTTAAATTATTAAAAAACATTTCTAGTTAAATTAATCTACTACTCATATCATTAAAAAAAATAAATCCTAGTTTTTTGTGTTATTTTTTAAAATATATATATATTAACAAATTAAATTTTACATCAACATATAATAGTCATGTGATTTCAAACCCTCACTAATCACTACATTATTTAAGAAGTTACAAAATAAAATCCAGTATTCCATAAAATGAGCCTGAGACGTTGGAGAAAGGAATTTCATACTTTTCTATTTTATTATTTCCATTTATTCCCTTATCTATATATCAATCATGTGTATCCTATATTATATTCCATATCTACTATTGAATCATGAATATAATTCCACATAAATGACATTATCTGATTTTTTTTTCATATGAATAACATAGAGAAATTTACTAAAACAATTATAATAATATATTTTGACAAAAACTAAATTCTTATTCTAAAAAAATTCCATAAGGTTTTTTAGGAATGGTTAATAAAAAATAATGAAAATATCTCTAACTAATAAGGAACCATTATTAAAATATTAAATAGTTTCTTGTATTTAAAAAAGTACTTACTTCATTTAAATTCATGTTCATCATGGTTAAGAGTTCTTGAGAATTAGGTCATAAATTTTACCTAAAAATCCATATATTAAAAAGTGGACACTTCTACTCATTATCATTTTCTATCACATTATACAAAATTTAAAATAAAAAACATTTTACTTTCATGAAAATATTTATCACTTTGAAGTTGAATTATTCTTTGTCATTACCCATCCATATACCCTATAAATAAATATTAAAAAATGGGATGAGATAAAACATTTCAAAAAGGGGCATAAAAGAATTAATATGTTAGTCCTGTGAAAACATGAAAACCCAAAAATGTTTTACCTATGCAACAATATTCTCGGTGTATATGAAACAAGTTTTATCCACATGAAAATCACAAATTTTTTCTCAAATAAATCCACTAGAAAACTAGGAATAAAAATATAAACCCTCTTAGGAAATATAGTATTATAATCATGAAACATATCCAAAACAGCTAGATCCAAGTTAAATCCACAGGAGAAACCTCCTTGGTAAACAACATTCTTATTTACTATGTGGGTAAGGAATTTTACCCAATGAATTGGAAATCATTATAATGATCACCCATCATATTAAAGGTATTTGGATCACCTATAATATAAGCTCTATCAGTCTCACCAATCATATAAGTTGTATTGATATCACATAAATATAAGATTTATAAGAATCACCCAATCATCATATATGATTCTCATGTTCCAAATCATGAATAAAACATTTTATGATTGTACCTTTCCATACTAAAACCCTTTAAACCCTCTTATAAGACCATATAAAAAACAAATTTGGATATCAAAATTCCATTTCCCAATTATTGAAGTATTTTAAATACCAAAATAAACAATAAAAGAAAATTTATTATTTTATTTGAATAAAAGATGAAATATTTAAAAGACTAGGATGAAGATACACCCACCCACATCATCTCAATGATAAATATTGTCACTTCACTCAACCTCATACAAATATTATAATAATATATTAAAACAAGAATAATTAGACGTGTCACAACTAAATATGTTTTATAATGTGAAAAATAAAAATTGATGGAAAAAAATTAGAATCTACCATAAGTTATAACTAGGGTTCACATACCATCTACTTCAATTCACACATTATTTAATGTTCGTTAACTCATGCACAAATTTTTTTCACAATTTCAAATATCATTCATGGATACCCATAATCCATCCCTATATAGGGATACATTCCACTATCAATGAATATCCTATAAAGACCTTTTATGGCCGACCAAATCACAACTAAACAAAGTATTCCACTTGGGGGTTCTTATTTCCCATTTATATAACATTGTAATTAAGTGAATGGTCATCATTAACAATGGTTCCAAGAAAAGAAACTAAAAGCCCTCACACTGTCCCAATTGTTAATATTTTGTTCATTGTTAATAAGTAAACCACATTTACATTCAAGAAATAATATTCAAACATTCCCAATAAATCACAGAAATCATCACACACATGAAACTTATACATAATTATGATAGAGTTTATGGACCACTCCCCTTGATATAATAGAATCCAACTCATTGATTGTCCTTAGATAAATCAAATTCAATATGATTTTTTATAACAATTTAAAAAAACCTTAAATTATGGTTATCAAGTGAATAATTAAGAAACCTTCATAAACATTCAGATTGAACAAACAATCTCTAATATCCTAACATCTAGTGATCCAAATTGATATATAAGATCTCAAATTAGAGCACCAACTAAAGAGGAATCAATGTTAGGGGGAGAAATAATATTGGAGGAGGCTGCTCAATCACATGGATGTTGGGATATTTGGGTGGGGACTAATTTAATAGGTTTTTAACATTTTAATATATTTAATTTTGATATATATAAAAAACTTTATAGGGGGTTCGTTTTATCATGATTTACTAGGTTGTGATTTTTTTTCCAAGGACCATTCTATTGTGTGAGTAACTCCCTTTTTAGTTAAACAAACACTCCATAAAAACACCAAAAACCATTAAAAATAGATTACTATGTGTTTTGTGATTTTGTATATAAGTACCCAACCTTAAAACTTAAATAATATTTATTTAGTTAATGAATTAAAACTAAGATTCTTTTAAAGTTTATAGTTTTAGAGAATTAGGCCATAACTATTATATGACAACTCAAAAATTACAAGTATACACTTCTACTCCCCATACATTTTTTTCTCCAAATAAAACATTTTATAATAAATCAAGACTTATTTTTCTTGATAAAAATATTATAGGGTTCTTCATTTCTCTTACACATCCTTATACCTTGTGGAAAACATTTCAAAAACATGGTATGTGCAAAAAAATCTCTTTATGGAATATCAAATAAGGAATAAAACCATTAGTCTATGAATATTTAAAACCCATGAAAACATTTTAAAAAAATCATACTTTTCACCCATAAAACATCAAATATTTATCTTAAATCATGTAATCATAAGATTTATAATAAAAATAGTTGATATCATAATTTATAAGGTAACTTATGGGATCCATATCATACTTTCATTATAGATTTCACACTTACACAGGGAGTAACCTTCATAGTTACATTTGGAATACCCATCATTTTATATCTAAAAACAATTTCCCATAATAAAATACCTAAAACAGAATATGGTATTTACTTTTCTTCTTAAAAACATTATGTCTTGTAGAGGAAATAACATATCAAATAATGATCGTAGAGGCAGAAAGGTCCTTGTCACTGCATACTTTAAAAAGAAATATTAATTTTGTTTTTTAGTAAAATGATTTAAAAAAATATTATTTTTGAAAACCTATGAATGAAATTAAATGTCAAAGGCGTAAATTATACACCAAATAAAATAAGGTTATATCAAAATATGCCTCAATGAATGGAGATTGAGACGAAGTCCCTTACAAATAAAATAACATTAGAGTAATGACAAATAATTGACATAAATATGTGTTTAAAATTTAAATACACCCAATATAAGTGTATATTCAATTTAAAATAATTAGATGGAATCCAAAAATATTCTTAGAAAAAAAACCAATGACATGGATATTTAACACAATAAAAACAGATTGAGTTACGATTTCCCTTACCTAGAGTTTGAATTGTCTCGTGTGTTTTTTATATTCATGAATACTAAACATAGGATAATTTATACTTTCTTGATAAAAATTTTCAAGTTTATTATTCCTTTTATATTACTTATTACCAGGTTATAATAATTACATAATTATTAAATTTCATATTGGTTTTTTTGTCGATATTTGGTACTTGAGTCAAAAATGAACTTATTTGATATAAATTATCCACGTGGTAAAAATTCCATCACCTAAAGAATATTATTAATGATTTAAATATCATATATATCCCATAAATATGTATTTTTAATAGTCCTTAACAATTGGAGGTATGAAATAAAATGCACTGTTTATAGAGATGATATGTCATATATACACATGAATGCTTCTTTCATTTCTTTTTCATATTAAAGGAATGAAAACTAATTAATACAAAGGAATATTATAATTTCAATATAATATATATTTTATATATGATACGTAAGTTCATTAACACCATCCTTTATACATTTCATGAATGTAATGAATGAGTCATATAACTCTGAGGGGGCAGTAGTCCACACTTCCTCAAATAAAATTATAGTATTTACAAATAATGTAAATCATAAAGGTATGATGTAAATAAAAATTAAATAATAATGGAGTCAATATAAATATAATGTATATCATATTTATTCATTCCACTATGGTATATAATCATGGTTTAATAAAGATCATGTAGAATGAATCACATCACATCGGGGAGATGGCAGGACATACGTACGCACGAGCGATGATATCCTTCACTTAATAGTTAAAAAGTATATAATTTGATGGTATAGTAATTATAAATAATAATTATTATGTTATATAAATTATTAACATCAATTATACTCTTCATTATACCTATCTAAATTAGGACTTGTTTAATAAAAAATTACACAACAACGTGGAGACAGTAAGTCGTACGCACACACTTATGGTGATATTACTATTTATAGGATGGATAAAAGAAGCTATAAGGATGTCCCATAATTATAATAAAATCTCATAATGTATAAGAGACTGTATTTATTACTTTATTATAAAAATTATAGAATAATATAAAGTATAAGAAGAAAATAACTTTGAAAGAGGTGTTAAAACAAATACCCATTTCTCAAGAATCGCCTTTTGATTTTCACAAAAGGTTTCCTTAGGATAGATTTATGCCCAATGTTTGGCCTATATGAGGATTTGAGGAATGTTGGGAACTTATTTAATAATAATTTTTATGATCAAATGGTCTTGAGAGGTGTGAGTAAGTGGGTAGAGATGGTGGCCTTTTATAAGAGCGAGGAGGGGAACTTTAGGAAAGTCTTGAAATATTATTTTATTATCAATTGATTTTGGAATTATAATTTTTAAAAAGTGATAAAGTTAAGGGATACTATGAGGATGGGTCTAAAGCCTCTCAAAAATAGGTTTTAGACAATTTTAGGTCAGACAAATAACCACATCTTTTAACTATAACCCAAAGTTAAAAACATTGACTCTTATCATGTCTTCTTTTATTTTCATAATACATGGTTACTATAGTTACAATAAAATTCAAAAAAGAACAATAAGTGGATAATTAATTAAATTTTTAACATTATATAAGTTATTTGGATGAATATTATATTTTTAGGACTATTATATCATTTAAAAAATTGTATATGTTTTAAAAACTCATTTATGTCAATTTGGACACTATTCAGTATTTTTTTGAAGTCATAACAACTTGCTTCCTTAAAAAAAAGAATTAAATGAAAGATAATATGTCAGAATCATCCATAAAATTTTGTTATGGCAACAAAATGTTCTAATTTAATTTATTAAAGTATTTATAATATCATTTATTTGAATTTTTCATTAATAAGGTTATCCCTTCATCATAATTGTGTCATAAATACATATATTTATTTATTGTATAAAAATTATAAATAAAATACAATGATATAGGAAATATTTTTATATTTCTAATGACTATTTATAGTCATATATATCAGTTATATAATTCAATATTAAACCTTATTAAGTAAAAGATATATGTTTATGTTATATTTTCCTTTTCATTAAATTAAATATTTTAAAATGTCATTTTCAAACCCAAGTGGCTTAAAAATGCCAATAGTTCGGTCTAAGGATGTTCATGGTCATAACAATGTCATAAAATAGGATTATGGCACGTTTTAGGGTAGTTTTATTTTATTATAGAATTATTTTTACCCTTATTTACCAGATTTACCGTTTAACCATGGTAAATAAAAATAACTAACGAAGTTACTATTCATAATATCCAAAAAAGGTAACTATATAAAAATATTTTATCTTATGATTCAAAATATGGAATCCATTTTTACAAATTCAAAACACATAAATTTTAGTAATTAATTTAAAATTAAATCCTATTTTCAAAATCAGAAAGCATGTTTTTAAAAAGTAAAAACTATCAAAAGATTGACATGTGTTTATGTCTAATTTCAATGTGAAATTACTTACAATGACCAAAATTTAATTAAAGGATAAATAAATAAACTAATTAAACATTAAAACCAATTAAAAGGACAATCTAACTATATAAATAAATTATATGGAAATGCAATTTTGAAATAAAATGCACTATTTTTCACTATTCATTAAAAAATGAATTTTATCATAAAAATACAAAAATTAAACTATAGTAAATTTCTATTTCATTATTATAAAGAAAAATTTATTTTATTAAATATATCATATAAAAGTGATAAAAACTTGATTTATTATGGTTTCTTTATCAAAAGGTGGAAAATGACCTTTTATAAATATTAGAGTATTTTATGCATAATATTTGATTCATTATCATTTTAATCATAAAAAATTTATTATATAATCTAAAAAAATTTAACAAACATGTATAATCATATTTTAGTTAGTTCTATTCATTCCTAATAATACAAGATATTGGTGTTAAAAACCATTTAGAATAGTAATATTATTATTGTATTATTTTTCGGTATTACTCAATGTTGTGTGCAATGTAGGATTTTGGAGAAACTTGTTATAGAGTGTTGAGTAAAATTTCTGAAAAAGAATCCCCTTTATCATAAATTGATATATTATTAATAAATATTAATAGATGTGATAAATTAAAATTCTATAAATACATGGGATGTTACATCATTCCCCCTTTTAGAAATTTTATCCCCAAAATTTTAAAATTTGGCTCGGTAACATTATTAAAAATCCCACATTGGAAAAAGGGTTAAAAAAACTACCACTTAAATAGAAAGAAATATAAGTTCCAAGGTTACCCGATATAACACTAACTAGGGTTCCATGTAAGAAAACATTGATATGGAAGAGAAAACTAACCATCAAGTTTTGATGGAGTGTGATAGAAAATGTGATCAGGAGAAAGTTAACAACCAGAAAACCATAAACTGGTGATGGGTTAAACCTTCTACGATTTCCTTGTCGAAAAAGTAAATGTAATTTTTTTTGTATTATGTTCTTTTTCCTAATGTCGAGGAATTTATTTACAAGATTAACAAAGAACATAAGGAAACATTCTTACTTGTCAAGTAGAGTTTCATCCTTTAAAAAATATCTACCACAAACTCATCATTTATCCAAATGATGAGAATTCAAGAGGACTTGGTCACACCTTAAGTTCTAGAATCAAATTCAAGATAATCACATAATCCCCAAAATATGAACTATATAGATCCAATGTCTTTAGAAATTATCCAAATACAAAATGGTTAGTATAAGATCTGATAATCCCCCAAATAGAATAATCATTTATAAAGAGAAAGGCTAATTTTAATCTCCAAAATTAAATATTAATATCCATGTTCTACATAGAACATTCAACTAAAAAGTTCGTTAAAATTCCTTTAAACAATCCAAACTGAGACTGAAACACAAAATTCATATGGATTTGATCATATAGTCTTCCATGATAAGTCTTAACATTTATCTCAAAATAACATCAACCACTCTTAATGTCTTATACCAAAAAAGTAATTAACCAAATATCATTTTATCTATGATGGGTTAATAATTTCCATAAATAAACCAAATCACCATATGTCAATGATAAAAACATAGATTCTTCCAAAATATAATTCAACCATTAATCCTCAAATTAAATCCCACATTATTCTATTTTCCTTAGGCATGCAGTGTTCCCAAAAGAGAGAACGTCTTCCAATATAACATTTTTCACATAATCATCAAATAATTTTCCTATACTAAGTATATCCATTTGATAAAATATAAGTTCCAAAAATCAACTTATTTATAATCCATAAAATCATTTAACTAAAAATAATTAATCATACATAGATTCCCACGGTCTTGTTAGACGTGAAGAGTTGTCACCCATTTTGTAGGTTGTCCCTTTTATAAAACTCAATAATAACCCTAACATGTTTTAACCTAAATGGTTTTTATACCTCTCATTTTCATCCCTACTCCTAATGACCTCATCATCATAATTCAAAAAGTCTTATATATATTGATTTTTTTATTTCACCTCCATATGATAAAATAAGACTATTCCCCATAGAAAGAATATAATAACTTGATCATAGTGTCTACCTAGTTTCATTGACATCTTGTTAACATTGGCAGAATGTCCATGCATTGTAATATTTTTTTAGAGATTCTTCAAAGTAATTTTTATCTTTTATCTCATTACACCTTATATAACTTGGGTAATATGGATGATCACTGAAAAATAGTTTTGAAAAATAATCATATATGACATATAATTTCAAAACAACTGATAAAACATGATATTTATATATAGTCAGAACATGTTTGAGTTGATAATTTCAATCAAAGGTTCTTTTAAAATAACATAAGTATGCACTGAAAGGTAATATTTAAATGTAAATATAAATAGGTTGTGAAAGGGTCTCTTTCTTCAGAACCTTTTTCAAAATCATAATACACTTCAAAATCTTGTGATAAAAGAAAACATTTGAAATGACATGATAATATTTAACTTTCTTGAAAATATGAGTATATTGAGAAAATAGGATTTGATTAAATACAACCCGTGATCCACGATGCTATCAAGGTAATGTGGAGGTGTTTTATATCTACATAAACTTCTTGCAAGTGAGTTGTATGTTAGAAAACGTTTCAAAATTATTAAGAAATGACTTTGCAATAATTATTGAAAGAATGACATCATGAAGAGATACGAATGTGGTTCTAGATCCTCCACCTTCCATTTGAAACATAATTTTCTTAATTTTAAAGAGTTATAAAACAAGGATTTAACTAAAATAATAGACATAGAGACTTACCATGTGTTTATATAAAACTCCTAATCCCTAATGTTTCTTAAAAAATTCCTATGATACCAACTATAAGGGATTAGCATTAAACATTAATTAATCTTGAGATAAGTTATTAATTTGACTTAGATTTACATAAAGAATCTTTTTAGATTTAAATACTTAGGTCATAACTCATAGATATTAAATTAAATTTTATAAGTAAACACTTCTACTCACTGTCCATTTTTTTTAACAAAATGAAACTGCTTAAAATAAAACCTGACTTTTTTTTTCATGATAAAAAACTTATTGACTTCTTCATTTCTCTTACCCATCCTTATACCCTGAGGAAATAATTTCAAAAAATTGGGATGAGTATAAAAATATCAATAAGTAATATAAAATAAGGAATAAAATCATTAGTCCATGAATATTTAAAATCCCTGAAAACATTTTCACAAAATCATAATTTTCACCCACAAAACATAAACTATTTGTCTTACATCATGCAATCATTAGATTCGTACAAAAAATAATATAATTTAAAAAAAAATAAAGGTAACTTAGGGAATCCATATCATACTTACATTGTTACTTTCACAGTTAAATAGTCAGTAACCTTCATGGTTACATTTGGAATACCCATCATAGTATAGTCCCTGGATCTCTTAGGATAAACCTTAAAATTTACCTCCTTCACTTTAATCAATGAATTAGAGAGATATAATGGGCTCACCCACCCCTGTTTTATCATAGAACCACCCATATACATAAGTAATTCCCAAGAACTATTTCACAATCATAACATATGAACAAGCATTAAGGAAAAATAACTTTCAACATTGGAATCATAATACATAATATAAATATTTTGATATAATTAATCTAGTCTCAAAAACATTTTAAATAAAAAAAATAACTAAAAATTAATATGGTATTTACTTTTATTATTAAAAACATTTCAACTTGTAGAAGAAACCAAATACCAAATAATGTTCACGGTGACCGAAAGGTTGTTGTCGCCACAAACGTTAAAAAAGAACATTCCTTTTGTCATTTAGTAAAACAGTTCATAATAAAAGATTACTTTTTAAAACCATGGAATGAAATTAAAAGTCAAAGTGGTTGATTATGAACCATATAAAATAATTTCTTATTAAAATATGCCTCAATGAAAGGAGATTGAGACGAAGTTCCTTACAAAGATAATGCCTGTAGCGTAAGTATAAATAAATGAAATAAATATGTGTGAAAAATATAAATACACCCAATATAATATGATATTATGTTTAAAACAATAAAAGTTCAATCACGCATATTCTTAAAAAAACAAAACCAATGACATGGATATTTAACTCAATGCAATGATATTGAGTGAATATTTTCCATACCTTGAGTTAAACTTGTCTCGTTTATTATTTATATTCTTCAATAATAAATTTATGTTAATTTATACTCGATTTAGAACCTTTTTCATGTTTTTATTCCTTTTATATCACTTATTACCATGTTATAAGAATTAAATATTTTTTTAAGTTCACATTGGTCGTTTTGTTGATATTCGGTACTCGAGTCAAAAATGATCTTTTTTGATGTAAATTTTCCATGTGAAAAAATAAATGCACCGTTCATGGAGATGGTAGGTCGTACGTACACATGGACACTTATTTCATTTATTTGTCATATTATTGGAATGGAAACTAAATTATACATAGGTATCTTATAATCCATGTAAAATATATATGTTATATATATTAAATATGTTCATTAACTCCATATTTTATACATTCCATGTAAGTCATAAATGAGTCACATCACTTTGAGGGTGCAGTATTCCACACTTCCTCAAATTAAATTATCGTATTTATACATTATGGAAAGCGTAGAGGTATTTTAAATATAAAAATTTTAGAAGAATAGAGTTAATTTAAATGTAACATATATCATATTTATTAATTCCATTCAGGTATATATTCGTGGTTTAATGAATATCATGTATAATGAATCACATCACATTGAGGAGATGGTAGGCTGTACGTACGCACAAGCGATTATAATATTCACTCAATGGTTAAATAGTATAGAATTAGATGGTAAATTAATTATAAATAATAATTAACATGTTATATACATTGTTTAAATCCACTATACTCATCCATACACCCATCAAAATTAAGTATTGTTGAATAAAAAATTACACCATGGTGTGGAGATGATAAGCCGTACATACGCACACATCGTGATATTTTTATTAGTAGGATGGATAAATAGAGGTATAATATTGTACCATAATCATAATAAAATATAATAATGTAGAAGATACTGGATTTAATACTTTAGTATGGAAGTGATATAAGAAGAAGAAGTTGAATGAGAAAAGAATTTTGAAGGAGGTGATAAAGAAATACTTCTTATTCAAGTATCTTATTTCGATTTTAATAAAATGACTCCTTAGGATGCATTTATGCACCAATTTTGGAATATAATAGGAACGGAGGGATGTTGGGAGCTCATTTTAGTAGAATTTGGACAATACAATGGGCTTCATAGGTGAGTGTATGTTGTTAGAGGTGGTGGCCTTTTATAAGAGGGAGGGGGTCACTTTTGGAATGTCTTGAAATATTATTTTATTATAATTTTTTTTGAATAATAATAGTTAAAATATTATAAATTTATAGGATAATATGACTATGGTTCATAATTTTCTAAAAAATAGGGTTTAAACAAGTTTAGGTCACAAAAATAACCTTATCGTTTAACTTTAACCCTTAGTTAAAAACATTAACTCTTACCACGTCTTATTGTATTTTCAAAATATATGTTTACTATAGTTACTATAAAATTAAAAGAGAACCACAAGTGGGTAATTAATTAAATTTTTAACATTATATAAGTTAGTTGGTAGAATAATATATTTTTATTACTGTTATATTGTTTACTGAAATTGTATTTGTTTTAAGAACTCATTTATTTCAATTTTGACACTATTTAGTAATTAATTTTTGTTAAAGTCGTAATAAAATTATTCCATCTAAAAAATCATTAAATCACATATAATTAGTCATAATCATTAAAAAAGTTCTGTTATGGTATAAAAATGTTCAAATTTCATTTATTTTAATATTTATAATATCATTTATTAGAATCCTTCATTAATAAGGTAATCATTGCATCAACATTGTGTCATAAATAAATTTATATATTTATTGTATAAAAATTATAAATAAAATACCATGATGTAGGAAATATTTTTAGATTTCTAATGACTATTTATAGTCATATATATCTATTATATAACCTGATATTAAAATGGTTTTATAAAAAGATACATGTTTAGGCTATATTTCCTTTTTCATTAAATTAAATATTATAAAATGTCATTTTCAAAACCCAGTCGATACAAAATGGAAAAAGTGATTCCTGAGGATTCTCATTGTCCGAAATATCTCATAAAATATGATTATGACATGTTTTAGGGTAGTTTTATATTTATATAATATTATTTTTTTGCCCTTATTTACCCGATTTACCCTTTAACCATGGTAAATAAAAATAATTACTGAAGTTAATATTCTAATTTGAAAAAATAAAAGGTATTTGTTTACAAATTTTGGAAATTCTGATTCCATATATGGAAAACATTTTTAGAAATTAAGAACACATAAATTTTAGTAATTACTTTAAAAATAATTCCCGTTTCGAAAACAAGAATGTGGGTTTTTAAAAAGTAAAAATTATTAAAAGATTAACATGTGTTTATGTAAAATTTCAATGTGAAATTACTTCCAATGACAAAAATTGGATTACATGATAAAATATAATTCAATGAAACATTAAGACTAATTAAAATGATAACTTAACTATATAAATATATTAGATTAAATTGCAGTTTTGAATTAAAATGCAGTATTTTTTACTATTCATTAAAAAAGGAATTTCATCATAAAAATAAAAAAATTAAACCAAAGTAAAATTTTAGGTCCCTATTCTAAATAAGAAGTTTATTTGTTCAAATATATCATATTAATTTGAAAAAACTATATTTGAAAAGGTTTTTCTATCAAAAGACGGTAAAAAATCCTTTTAAAAATATTAGAGTATTTTATGCTTAAAATTGGATTCATTCTCATTTTAATCCTCTAAAATTTACTAGATAATTTAAAAATATTTAAAAAAATGTATAATCATGTTTTAGTTAGTTTTATTTTTTCCTTACTATAAAAATTCTAGGTGTTAACTACAATTAAAAATAATAATATTATTACTGTATTATTTTTTGGTATAACTCAACGTTTTGTGTAACGTAAGATTTCAAAGGAACTCATTATTGTGTTTCAAGTATGCTATCAGACAAAGAGTCATGTTTAACATAATATTAATATATTATTCATAAATATTAAGATATATTAAAAAGTTTTATTCTATAAATAAATTGTATGTTACATTATAACACAAACCTCTTATGTTGTAGCATGTAACTTCCTCCCTTGAGTAGTTCTCACGACCTGATGCATCTTGATGTGATGTGACCTAATGGTTGCTCTAAAATTTAATATATCCCAACCCATAACATTGTAAAATTATAATATATTTTATCATGATACTTTTAAAATACTATAAATTAATCTTGTACTAGTTCAGATTCTAAAACTACTGACCCTTAACCATCTCTATGTATTTCATGAGATTAGAACCATAAAAATACTAATGGTAAAAAAATTGACAAAATTCATACCTCAAAATATTTTTATTGTTAAATTAGGATACAATTGACTGATACTATGGTTGTAAGGCGTCAATAAGATGTTTCTTATATTAATGGTAATTTTTTAGTTTCAAACTACTTTATTGAAAAACCCATATCTTTCTATTTAAGAAGCTTACCTTTGAGTGAGTCCTAATAATTAAGAATTAGATAATTTATTTAGAAAATGGTTTCAAGTTTGTGAGAATGTTTTTTCATTGTGTGATTTGGGTAGATATTTTTCAAATGAATAATCTTTTGAAGTGAGAAGAAATGGGTTGATAAGGGGTGAATTTATTTCCAAAAGGGATATCTATATTTGAATAAAATAATGATAAATTTATTATTTCAGCTCAGGAAAATGGATAGTGTGGATTTTTATGACTATTGATAGTGTTTGATTTGTTTAAAAAAATTTAAAAATTAATTTCATTTAAAAATTAATTTAATCATTGGTATAATTAAATCAAACTAAATAATAAAAAATAGTTTTTTATTAGTATAATCTCTAATTTAATATTTAAAAATTGAATTATGGGTTTAAAATTAATTTTTTATTCTCTATTAAATATATATTTAACTATTTAAATAAATTTTATTCTTGAAAAATTATTTTATAAATTATTCATTAATTTAAGAATGATATTGATGTCATAAACTTTTGGAAATATGGAAAAACATTTTTTTTATTTACATAAATATCAAAATTTTTAGAAATTATAAAAAAAATAATCCTATGATAATTTATATATGTTGAATTCAAAAACATGATCAACTTTATAAAAATTGATTTATAAATTATGTAATTATTATATTTATATGTTTATATAAAAATTAATATTTTACTAAATAAGTTAAAACACACCTTTTTTAAATTTATAGTTAAACATGCATTATGTTACATAATATTTGAAATAATTTTACATTATTCTAATATTTATATTTTTTTATTTTATATGTGGTAAATTTAAATTAATTGTAATTTTATTACTCTCAATGGTTATGTTACTATTCCAATTGTTCGTATCCTTTCCAATGATCAGACAATTAATATACTTACTATGAGTATATATTCTCTATTCATTATTTTTTGACCAGTTATCACTCAAATTTTACTAAATATCAATTAAAAATATACCATACTTATTTCCAATTTTTTTCCCTTTTATATTTTTTTTAAATCAGTTTTCTTTTTTGTATACCATGAATCATTATATTTATAAATTTTCATTGTATTATATGTTTTTTTGTCTTGTTATACTTATACTGATCCTATGGAATATATTCAAAATTCATTTATAATGTTACTATATATAATAAGAGGATGTTTATATTACCATAGGTTGCATATGATAACATAAATTTAAAACATATATGTTTTATAAAAGAAGAATTCAGATAAAGAACATGAGATATTATAGTTTTGATAGTTTATATGTGTTTTTTTATTTTATGTACTCCTTTGTGGTTTTATAAAATAACATTTATAAATAAATGTAATTTATGAATTAAATTAAAAATAAACTAAAATGTACCCTAAATTCATCCCATTTATGATGGTAAATTAAAGAAGAATGAGATTCTTTATTTATTATATTTAAATATAAATCCAGTAGTTGAGGTTTGGTATTACCTAGATATTTCTAATGATTATTCCTAGAGTGATTCCATAATAATTCTATATGAATAGTTCCAACAACCCAAAATATAATTTTCATCCTAAAATATTTTAATATAAATTTACTCTATAATTGAAAATATAAAATCAATCAATATTTCATTATTTTATTTTTTAGTAAAATCTAAAATGTCTTCCCAAATGAATGACACCATTATTGGACAAATATTGTGAAAAGTTTTTATATAAAATAGTATAAATATTTTATTACTAACCACAATCTTGTTAATGAAAAACAATTTTTTTGGTAAATTGGTTTACCAAACTCATTCCATTTGACCTTGAATTGTTTATCACTACTTCTTTCCTTAATAAAATTTTTCAACACCATCATGTAATGAAAATCATGTGTTTTCTTAGACTTATCAATTTTTTCTTATTTACCTCATTCTATTTTTTGCAATCCTCAATAGGGTTTTCACATTTAGAATATTTATCATCTTTTAGATATCAATTTTTTTTGTTAGTAAAAATGGGTATCATCAGTAGATAAAAAATACAATATCACTAGGAATATTTATGAAAATATTTTTAAAAATTCATAACATTTTGTTAGACACTTAATAAATATTTAAAAATATTTTTGTATAATAAATTACCAAGATACAGAAAATATAATTGTTATAGTATATTTTTTGTAGGTGAAGGGATATTATCCCTCTATTAATTTTTTAAATCTCATCCCTATACTCACATATGATATGAAAGACACCTAATATTTTAAAATCATGAAATTATTAGAATGTTATAAAGAAAGGATCATCCTATATGAAATAATTATATGTTTTTGTAGGTTTTTAGTCACTAATTTAACTTTGGAACAAATTGTTTATAAGATCTAGTGCATAAAATACATTTACTACTTGTGATACTATTATAAAGGGTTCACCCATATACCCTTATTTACTAAAATCTAATTTTATGAATCCAAATTAATAAAATTTAACAAAACTACTATCATAAAACTTTTTCTCAATGATATATTAACAAATTTAATTCTATATAATATAGCTCCAACATATTTTCAATGATCTCAATATAATATATTCTCATAATTATATTTTTATCCATGGTACCAGCTACAAGAATCACTTACACCAAAATATTAACTCCACTATTTTTTATAATAAAACTTTTATCATGGATTATAAATGGAATGTACGACAATTATTTATATAACCATTATAGGAAATTACATGTACACTTGGATAACTATCATACTCTTCTATAAATTTATTTATTATTTTTAGATAACTTTATAAAATTATTTGTCAAATAAACCTTATAAGAATTTGATTATATTTATTTTATATCCAACTCTGAGATATTGTTGAATTAAAATTATTAAAACATTATTTATGATTTTCAAAATATAGAAAAACACAACACCATTATGTAAAAAATAAAGGTGATCCTTCTCCCAATATGTGATTGTTATTTTTAAAAAATAAAAATATTGAAATTATATTACCCTAAACTCACCCATTATGAAGGGATTTTTGGATCATAATTACAACCAATTCAATTAATTATTTAGTAGATAATTTAACTATTTTGGAAGAATATAACTCCTCATAATTGATCAGAATAGGCAGCATTGATTTTAGATGTATAAATTCCATATATTAATATACCTTTTAACTATGGTACATCGTTATGTAATTTTATTTCAGACATAGTGGATCTCTCCCACCTAGTGAACTTTCAATTGGACAATTATACCATATAATGATAGTGGGATAAATATATCAACTCTAATAATAATAAATTTCATTCCCATTATTAATTTTTTCATAGTCTATTAATTTACTATACATGTCTTTGGAAACAATGAAAAGAATAGTTATTATGGTTTATTTTTATAAAATAAAATATATAGATTAATTAATTAATTATTACATAATTAAATAATAGTTATTTCATTTTAAACCCTCATGAATCAAAACACCATTATTAAAGTTAAAAAATTTAATTCCCTTTTTCTTAGAAAGAGTCAAGCCATTGGAGGAAGAAACCACAATCTTTCATCCATTATTATTTCCAAATCATCCCTTATCTGTATACCAATCATGTATATTCAAGAGTTCATGATATATTTACTATTCCCTCATTCATTTTGCAGCACATTAATGAAATTATGGAAAATACTTATTTTTTACATGAATAACATTAAGAAAACTAATAAAATACAGAAAATTAAAGTACAATAATTTGAAGAAAAATAATTTCTTATTCTAACAAAAATTCATTTTTTTAGAATGGTTTAGAAAAAAATGAAAATATCCTTTACCAATATGGGAACCATCCTTAAAAAATTACCCAATCCACTATCTTTATAAAATAATTTACTTTATTTCACTTTTAGAATCTTTGTGGTTTATATTTTTCTAGAATTATGTCATATATCTTATATAAGAAGCCTATATATTTAAAATTTATCACTTATAATGAGTATCCATTATTCAAAAAATATAAAACTTTTAAAATAAAACCCATTTTCTTTTAATGAATGATCTTTATGACTTTTAAAATTAATTATTCATTGTCCTTACCCATTATTAAACCATTTGAGAACATTTTAAAATGGCGGATGAGCAAAAACAACCCAATAAAAGTTATAAAAGAAGATATATATTAGTCTAGTGAAAAACATGATAACCAATAAAATGTTTACCTATATCACAATATTCTTTGATAATATGAAACAAATCACATGAACATGAAAAACTAAATTTTTTTATGAGAGAAAACCTTAAATCACATTGAAATATAATAGAATCCTTTTTAAGAAACAAAGAGAAATGTATTCATAACCCATGGCAGAAATAACTAGATCCTATTTAAATCCATAAGAAAAACTACCCTAGTTAACTTCCTATCACTTTCCTTTGAAGGAATAAAATTTACTAATTTGTTAGAGAGCTATATTTGGCTCAATTTTTACATAAACTATATCAGGATAAATCATCATATAAGCTGCATTGGGATCACCTATCATATAAACTATATTAATATCACAAATCATATAAGCATTATTTTAATCACATGATCATCACATAAAATTCTCTTGCAGCAAATAATTAATATTTTTTATTCATATTCTTTTTATCATAAAATCATTGAAAAAATCTTTTAATCCTGTAAAAACACACATTTGGATATATAAATACCCTTTCCCTTTTAGTGACCCATTTTCAATACCAAAACAAACAGAACATGAGGAAAACAATTTTTTACATTGAAGAAAATAAAAAACTTTATAAAGGAGTCTAGACATAAAATAATAGTTATAGTGGTAGGAAAATCCATTAACGCCATATATATTTAAACATAACATTCATTTTTCATTTTTAATGAAATTCAAACTGGTTTATAAAATTATTACTTTGGAAACATTCATAGTGGAATTAAAATATAATTATGTATTAAATTTCCAAAACTTTGAATAATAAATATGAATGTTCTTGAAATATTTAAAAAAATTTATGTAAAACAAGAGTTGTAAGGGAATCTTTAAAAAAGGATTTTTTTAAAGAAATTATGATACCTTGAGTCTGACACGTTACATAAATTACTTATGATCCTAAATAATAATTTTATTTATTTAATTATTTTATCAATTATCATTTTTATTTTAATTATTCATTTTATTTTATTTTTTACCATGTATCATTCTGTTACATAATTAATTATGTTTACATCATACATTTTGATGATATTTTAATCATATGTCGAAAATGAATTTAGTTGGATTAATATAGTCAAATGGGTCGTTATTCCATCATATATCAAATAATAATAATTTAATAATTATTATATAAATATAATAATTTTACTTGTGAAACTAAATATGAAATATTTT
Organism: Viscum album; assembly: GCA_963277665.1. Classification (NCBI taxonomy): domain Eukaryota; kingdom Viridiplantae; phylum Streptophyta; class Magnoliopsida; order Santalales; family Viscaceae; genus Viscum; species Viscum album. The sequence continues at coordinate 1,382,784,491 of OY728127.1, forward strand.
TATGAAAAATGAACTATGTTCCAATCATAGAGATGGTAGGTCATATGTACGCATGAGTAGTGTTTTCAATTCTAAATGATATTTATGAAAAGAAGGTAAGTATTATTTTATAATTATATAATTATTATTATATAATAAATATGATATTAGTTTTTTAAATAAACTTATATTTACCGTCTATGTGATGAAATAATGAAAAATGAATCAGATTTCATTGTGGAGGTGGTAATACACATGTACACATGAACAATAATGTCATTTTTAAGTGAAGATAATTGTTATAAAATGTAAGATAAATTACAACTAAAAACTCATAATTATATAATGAATATAATTAGTAATAATTAAATAAATCATTAAAAATAGAAGTTGTAGGAGGTGATGAAAATTAATTCCATCGGTTCGTGAGGAGACAGTCTGTTGTACCCTTGAACGATGGTTTATCTTCCCATTTCATGAAATAAGATACAGATAGAGTTTACACCATTAACATAAAAAACTATTAGTATATTTAAGATACTGGTGTTATTAGTACACCATATTTGAATATTATTTGAATAATATAGAATAATAAATAAGAAACTCTTGGTTATAATCTATACCTCTTCTTTATATAACCCCTTATGATTTACCCCAAATGATATTGTAGCTCAATTTTATGATCATGAAAGGGCCTCTACGATGCGGTGAATCAAATAATGAATTGATTTAGAAAGGTATTTTATGAACCAAATGTGTTTTGGATTTTTAATAAAAGATAATATTATGTGACATTATATAAGTGATTAATGTCAAACCCTTGGAATTATATTAAATATTAAATTAAAATAATTTAACCTCCTTAAAGGAAGGTCACCCGAATAATATAATTAAAATATAGGGAGAGGATGGGTCCATATACTCTCATATAATAAATTTTTATAAGTTTATATTTATAATACTTATCTCTTTTTTTACCTCCCATTCACTAATATTATAATTTTGAATATTAAAATGTTTTTTACATTTTATTGGTCATTAAAATTATAAGAAAAGAGAATTTGTCCTATAAATAGACCATGGTTGATATTTAAAAACATTTAAAATTTTCTTTGTTGATGATTCAATTTTTTATGAATTTTAAATCATTTAATAAAAAACTATTTTTTATAAAATAACTATAATTTCATTTTGGAAAAATTAATTTAATTTTAAATTGAAATAATCAAGAAAGAAAATGAATTTGAATGTAATCGTGTAATAGATCCATAACGTGCTAAATTTATCTATATATTTTTTGAAACATAAATACCCATTAAAATTATATTAATTTTAATATTTTTAATATAATTTATTTTATTTTTTATTTGATGAATAACTATTGTGTCTGCATAGTGTAAGAATTGAATGTAATTATTTAATCACTGAAAATTCAAAAAAACTACCATGATAAAAATAATTTATATTTCTATTAACTATTTAAAACTAAATATAAGTTTTTTATCCCCATTAAAACATATTATATTTACTAAATGAAATAGAGTGAAATTTTTGGCTTTATACATTAATTAAAAATTATAATCTTTAAAATCAAGGATAAATGCAGAAATCTCATATTTTCAATGTTTTTATGTTTATGGATGAAATATAATGATCCATTGAAATAAATGCATGAAATATGGTCATTTTTTAATATGTAAAATATTATTTTTAGCCATAATGACTTGATGAACCATTACTAAGGTGACATATATCTAGTACAATTTATATTCATAATAGGAAAAATAAAAGGGAACTATTTAAAAATAATTAACCCCCAAATTTGGAATATTAAATCTAATGTTCTAGATTCAAATCAATGGCATTTTTGAAATTCATTTATGATTAAAAGAAAAAATGAAGATAAAAATAACTTTTCAGAATAATTTTTTTGTATATAAATATTTAGGTATAAAACTCATTAAAAATACTATAATTTATAATGATTAATCCAAAATAGGTAATGATATATGTGAAATAATCTTACATATAATATCACTTTGTAAACACATTTAATTAAAATATAATTTTCAAAAAAATTATTTTCACTATTAACTAAAAAATCAATATTTTGATAAAATTCATAAAATTAATCTCATGATAACTTTGATATGGTAAATTCAAAAATGAAATTAATTTATTAAAGTTTAAATTCAATAATTTTTAAACAAATATATGAAATAAAACTATATAATGTTTTAAAAACTAATTTTTTAAGAAATTAATATTTTTTTCTTTTTTACTAAAGAATTAACAATTATTTATATAATTAATATATATGTATAAAATATAATTAATTAATATATATAAAAATTATTTATCTTAACATTACATGGGTTTTTACATTATTCCCCAATTTTTTAAAACTTACTCCTCTGAATTTCATTCACTTATTAAACAACTGGGTATATATTTCCCTCATTTCATTTTATAATTAACATGTTGCTTCTTCAACCATATGGGTTTTGCAAAAAAAGATTTGAAGAATAAAATTCTTCCATAACACATTCTTTCTATGGTCAAGAATATGGATAGGTTATTTATCATATGAAAAACTCCATTTCCACTAAACTACTTCAGGGATCATGACCTGAGATGAATCTGAAACAGATCTTCCTAACATAGAAACATGAAATAATTATGTACAAGATATAAAGATAGAGACAAGGCCACTCATTATGAATCTAATAAAAATCTCTATAGGATTTTTTAGAGCACAATAATCCATGTACGTAGTTTCCCCTTTTTTCCAAAAATGCATAACTATTTTTTATTGATACACTTGAAGAAAAATATTTTCACTTAGCTCAAAATAAATATAGTATGTCTTTTTATATACATAACTTTTTTACCAACCTTGATCCATATACCTATGTTAGTGATTCACCTTCAAATTTACAACCATTTCCTCTACCAAATATGGTCCCTTCAACTTCTATTCTACTGCTTCATTCCAAAAAGCTAGATATCATCATTAATTTCCATGTAAAGCATCAAAATTTTCCATTAATATCATGTAATGAACTTTTTTTATAAGTAAAATAAACCAATAAATGTTTTTGATCAAAATTTACCCGACAATCTGTTGAACAACCACAATCCAAGAATTTTATTATATAAGTAATTCTCCCATACTGTCCATTATATTGATAATGAAATGTTTCATTGAAATTTAATTCCTTAACCAATGACTTTTGATGGAATCTAAAAATATATTTAAGTTAACCCCGGATCATAGTTAGATAGAATGAAGATAATAACTTCATATAATTTGATTATCTCTATGTGATATAGTCAACAAACATAATCTAATGAAATTATTTTTTGAATAAGAAGTTAATTTATAGATTTAGTAAATCGATCAAAATTGAAATAAATTAAATTATTAACTAGATATTTCATTATAAATATACCTATGAAATACATTGATATATTTTCCCATTTCCATCTTGGCACGGGAAAGGGATGAATCATCCCCATTATTTATTTTCATTCTTCTTTAACATGTTGAAAATTCTAACATTTCATGATCAATTATAGAATATATCTTTTTATTTCTCCACAACACTAATACTCTCGAAGGTCTCTATACATCTTAGTGCTACAAGGGGGAATGAAAAATAGGTAACTATGAGTTTCACCCAATAATTCTCTCAGTAATTACTAATTAAATGGTACAAATAATCTCCTTCCAGGAAATCAATGGATATAATCTACAATTTCCATCTTGGCATTGGAATTGGGTGAATTATCCCCTTCATTAATTTTCATTATTATTTAACCTATTTAATATTCCGAAATTTCATGGTAAGTTCAATTTTATATATCTTCATTTCACCCCACCAGTAATACTCTCGAAGGTCTCTATACATCTTAGTGCTACAAGGGTGAACAGAAAACATGAAACTATGAGCTTCATCCAATAATTATCTATTTAATTGGGAATTAAAAGGAACACATAATATCTTTCCAAAATTTATAACACCTTAATAATCAACATTAATTATTAAAAACTTACAATTTTAATAGATTCTACCTTTTACTATAAAACATAATCATCCTTCTAATAGTTTTTAATTATTTTGGATAGAGATGATTGTACTGACAACTGAAACAAAATGGAAGAAGTTATATCATGCACAATCTTGATAAAAAATTATCAAATCATTAACCATATGGTAATTATCTAATACTAAATTGGTAAATGTTTCATTAATATTTCAAATAAAATCATCATATTCTTTATTTTTATCTACAATATTGTAATGTATCTTCAAATAATAACCCCTAATCACTCCCATCCATCTGCATTTCATTATTTCAACTAATTTTGATTTAATAAATACTTCAAACCTTTATTATCAGTATAAATTTCAAAATTTACATCTTATAAATTATTAATCCACATTTTTAAATCAAAAAACACTATAGGTAATTCCAGATCATGTATTGGACAATTTAACTCATGAGTTATTATTTTCCATGATGTATAAGAAATTACCTATTAATTTTATATTATAACAAAACCAGGACAATTAAATAAAGCATCATTGTCATTGGAAAATTCACCAGTTCATGAGGTAAGGGAAAAACTATAGTTTTCATGAATATTATTCTCAATTCATGGAAATAATCTTCACTCTCATTTGTCTATATGAAATATTTATGTCTTGGACATTCATTAATAACTTTAGTTTTAGTTTGTTCAACAGTTATTTCTTGTTTTGAAACAATATTCTTGAAGTAAGAATGTTTTTTTCTACAAAAATTTTCATTTACAAATTTTACATAATGTTTCTTTTCATATATGGTTTGCAAAGAAAGAATTTATAATATTTAATGATATTCCCAAAATTTAGACTATAACAATATATATTAGCTGTAAAAAACAAAAATCTTTTCAAAATATTCATAAAAAAATTATTAATAATAACTATGGATATAACTGGTTCATTAGACAACTCAATGGGCTTTAAAAAACACACATAATTTCGATATACTGTATAAAACACTATATTTGAAATATATTCCTCCATCACCATAAAATTATGACACACTAACTGAAGATAAATATTCAAAAAATAATCCAATCCTTGTAACTAATCAATGATATCCTTAATATGATACAATAAAAACTTGTTCTTAATAGTGATGTTATTAAAGGATATATAATCAATGAAAAGTTTTATTGAACCATCTTTATTTAAAAAAAATTAAATTGGGGATCCACTAGGTGAAGTGATATAATGAATGAAACCTTTATATATAAATAATTTCAATTTATTATTCAATTAAAAATGTTCAAATTAAGACATTCAAAAATTTAGTTTTGAAATAGGCTTAGAATCTTGCACTAATTCAACTATAAATTTAACCACCTGAGAAAAAATGGAACTACATAAATCATTATATAATACATATATATATTAATTCACTTACCAAAATTCACTAATTTGAATATATTCTTTCTTTTGAAAAATAAGATCTATCAAACATTCACTTCTATATCTAATCAATTTCTTAGATTCTTGGTAGGTTCTAAAAAGTATAAAATCACTAAATAGATATTTATTCTCTATAAGAAATATCTTATAATGATAAACCAAATTTTAATCCATACACAAAAAAATATCAAACACTATTGTTTTCAATTAAAAAATATTTTTCGTAATGGTAATCCCCCTAATAAAAATAGAAATATTTATATAAATCTTGGCTTCTTTATTGTTTTCAACTGGATAATTCACCAAAATTGTTATACTATTTTCATGAGGTAGAGATACAAACAACATATTGGAAAAAATAAAATACACAATTGATCCACTTTCCACCAATTCATTAGATGGACTAAATTCATCTATAGTAGTAGAAAATGATATATCAACACCTTTTTACATTCCATCATAATTATTTCCACCATTTATAGCTAACTCGAAAAACACAATAGAATAATTCCCAAAATCATTAAAACTAAAACATATCACAATTGGATGGATATTTGATAGCCCATTCATGTATTTTTTGGAAATTTTTCTTTGTATTCAAATACCACACTTGGAACACGATGTAGGATTATCTATAGACATAATATCTATATACCTCTCTATTTCCTTCCACCTTAACCATTTCCTACCCTTATCATCTCGAGGCACATATGTGTCAAAAATCTCCATATGAACTATTCTGACACAACACCAAAATTTCTCATAACTTTTAAATTCCCTTACAAAAAAAGATCATCATAAATATGGTTTAAATATTGAGGGAAATATATTAATTATACAGTCAAGGCCTTGAATAAAATTTATTACATACTAAACCAATTTTTTAATGTTATCTTTAAGGATGATAAAAGATCTATACACTTTAACATTAATTACAAGAATTTTATCTCCATTCATAATAGAAAAATCTTAGGAAAATACCAATCCATAAAATGCCTCTTATATATATATCCCCTTACATGGAATCAAGGTCTTCTCTCTCTGGTATTCTGAACCAAATACCTTCATCAATTAACATCACCTACAGAACTATAAAGGAAAGAGTTACCTTTTGACATTATTATCATCCCATGACTTCAAATTTATTATTAGGAGCATTATTCCTTCATTTAGTAACCACTTCCACTAAAATCTAGAGGGTAATACTTCATGAAATTCTAAACTATATATATATTCCTCTATGGTAAATTTTATTTAACTCTATAATGGATTCCCCCACCATTTATATCCCATGCCAACTAATTCATCATTAAAAAAATTTATTAGTTAAAATTATAACCATTCCAAGATACTAATATGGAAGGGAATTATCCTCTTGATACCTCCATAATCAAGATTCCATATTTCTGCTGTGTTAACCCATTCTAAATAGACATGTAATGGATGAAGAAACATATTAATCTTCAATATTATATCAATTCAAATTAAACATAATGCTGGATCACTCAAGGTTATTGTATTAAAACATTCCCAAAATCTAAAGTTAAATAATCTTTTTATCTAATATGAAATATAAGGACCCATTATTAAAACATTACATAATCTTGTGTATTTTGAAAACAATTCAATTCCATTCACATTGTGTATATTTATGGTTTACCGTTTTAGACACTTATTTTATAACTCTTACATAAAACAACATATATTAAAAAGTGGGCATCTCTATTCAATATCTATTTTTTCAAAAATATAAATCTTAAAAAAACATTTTTTTCTCATGAAAAATATTCATTAATTTCAAAAAAAATTATTATTTTTCCTTACCCAACCTTAAACCATGTTAATTACATTCTATACCATGGTATTGAAATAAAAATATTTTCAAGGGAAATAAAATAATAAATACAATAGTCTAGTGAAAAACATGAAAACTCATACATTGTACACTGATATCACAATATTATTTTAGCATATGTACTAAATCATGTCCACTTGAAAACCATAATTTTGTTCCTCAAATAATATCTTTGAAACCCAAATCAAGAAAATAATATCCCTTTTTGAATAAATAGATCATTAAATTCATAAACCATGTAATAAATAATTGGATATCAGTTAAATAAAAAGGATAAACCTCTTCAATTAACTCCATAATTCCTTCTTATGATGAAAATGAATACCCCCAATGCATTGAAGAGAGATATCATGCTCACCCATTATATTATTTTTATTAGGCTTATCTATTTTTTAATTTATATCTGGATCACCAAATTTTTTTAGGTAATGGGATGAACCATCGTATAATATATATTAGGATAAATCATTCATTATATAAAATTATTACATACCAGATGTTGAATAAAACATTTAATGATTTCACCTTTTCATTATAAAACCCTTAAAAACAATTTTAAAATTGTATAAAAAATAAGTTCGAATATCGAAATTCCTTTTCCCTTAAAAAAATAATTTTCAATACAGAAAATTTCATGAAAAATGTTAAATGAGGGGTTTTATTGACAAAAACATAAAATATTTTAATTTAATATGAACAAAAAATAATGGTTACAAAAAATTGAAAATCCAATAACACCATATACGTTAAAATAGAACATTCCATGTGGTTTTTGTAAAATAATTAAAACATTTCCAAAAAAAATATTCCTTTTAAAAAAATAATAAAGAAATTAAAATATTTTAAAAAATGAAATTTATAAAATAATGAATAATTAATATGAATGTTCTTGGAAAAGTAAAAATAACATGGATGTGGAATAAAAAATAGTTTGAAGGGAAACATTGAAAGATGATTTTTTAAAAGAAAGTATCTTACATTGAGTCAGACTAATCACATACATTAATTATTTGATAGAAGAATACAACTATGATAAATATAGAAAAACATAATAACCTTTTTCAAGGTAATTATTTTTTAATACTATTTTATTTTCAATATCTTGATAAATTAATTTCACGTGAGACGTTTTAACAATATTCGACTCATATAACCAAAATGAATTAGGTAGGCTTACTATAGTCGATGGGGACATTTTTATATCATCTCCAAATGATTTATTATGACATAATTATAATATATATATATATATATATATAAATTCTAAATTTAAAACCACCTATGAATGGGTGTTATGAGAAATGAAAAATCTTACAATCATTGATAGGGTAGGCCATATATATGCACGAGTAACATTTACAGTTCTCAATGATCATTATGGAAAAAGTATGAATTATTTTATATTTAAAGAAGATAATTTTATCATAAATACCATATTATTTATTTAAATACATTAATATACACTATCCATGTGATGTAGTGATAAAAAATGAAACGCTTTGCTTCATGTAGGTGGTAATCCACACGTATGTATGAATGAATTTATCATTTAATAATGAATATAAATGAAATAAAATATGTGATATATTAATTTAAAAAAATTATAATTATGTAATAAATATAATATTTATACATTAAACCCATCATTATAACTATCCTTTAGTGTTGGTGATATAAAAAGAATTACATTTGTTCATGAGGTGGTAGTCCGCGACACACACGAATGATGGTTTCTCGTCCCATTTTATGGGAGAGGAGATAGATATAGTTCATTAAATTAACTTGAAAATTATCAATATATAGAATATAATAGTGATAATATTACCTTATTTTTGGATAAAATTTGAAGGTGGTAGAAGAAGATATAAAATGATAATGCTTGATAAGAACTATACCCATTTTTCTTATAGTCCATTAAGGTTTAAACTAAAATAATTTATAGGTCATTTTTCTGATAAAAAAAATAAATCTAGTACATGGGGATGTATATGATGAATGGATTTAGTTAGGTATTTTATGAATTAAAATTTTTTATGTCTGAAGAAAAGTGAAAAAGGTGTTCCCTATTATATGTGGGAGGGGGAACTCTTTGAATAACATAAATTGTTAAATTATCATAAGGAATTTTCATGGAAAAATTTATACAAAATAATATAATGAGAATATAAGATGTTGAAGGATTTTAAAATTTTCATCCTATAAAATTTTTACCTGATTTTTATTTTTTTACCCTTATCTCTTTGTTTAACCCCCAATGAACCCTTTTGAAAATTTTAAAGATAAAAATGTTTTTTACTCTTTAAGGGTCACAAAGGTTACTATAAAATAGAAAGTGACATCTAAATAAACCATTTCTGATATTAAAAACCATATAAATTTAACTTGGAAGATGATAAAATTTTAATGAATGTTAAACAATTAAATTAATCATTATTAGTTATAAAGTACCATTAATGTCATTTTTGGTACTATTTAATTCTTTTGACTTAGAAAACATCATTAAAATAATGGAATTCAAAGATAATCCATTTATACAAACGAAAAATGATAATTTAAATAAAAAATCATGTTATATAATAATTTAATCAAATTCTATTACTTTTATTATTTTTAAGATCATTTATTTTATTTTATTATGAATTCAATAAATACTATGTTGGTACTGCGTATGCATTGAATGTAACTACTTAATCACTAAAATTTAGAAATAAATTAAAATGAAAATAGAATAAATTGTATTGAATCTAAATATTTATTACCAAATATAATTTTCTTTTATCCCAATCACAAAATATTATAAATATTAAAAGAGAGAATGATTTTTGGCTATATTCTTTACTTAAATATTCTAATGGTAAAAATCAATCATATATTACCAAAAAAGGTAACATTTTTTAATTTTGGATGTATATGGATTAAATAGGCTCTTAAAATTAAAAAAATTCATGTTTTATGATCTTTTAACATCCCTAATATACCTTTTTAGCTTTAATTGCCCGATTTTCCTTTACTGATGCAAAAAATATTTACTACGGTTACATTTCATAATGTCCTAAAAAATGGACATATTTACCAAAATTTAAAATCATTGTTACCAATATTTATTTTTTGTTTTCTAGATTCAAATCATATAAGGAACATAAAATAATTTAAAATTTTAATGAAAAACTTGATGAAAAAAGTTTTTGAAAAAATGACTTTTTATGTATAAAATGTTTCTAAACAAAATTCATAAATAAAATTCATTCAAAAGACTATATTTAGATTTATTTTAAAAATATGGTGTAAATTATATTTTAATCCTAATCTAAAATATAATAATACATTGTAAATAATTTAATAAAAAACACAATTTTGAATAAAAATTATTATTTCCACTATTAATTAAAAAAGATATTGTGAGAAAATTATAAAAAATTAATTATAATATAATTATGAAATTATGAATTCAATAATTTAAATATTTTTTATCATCAAAATTGTATATTTTTTAAATAATTCCTTAAATAAAACCATATAATGTATAAAAACCCAATTTGGTTTGAAGTAAATTTTTTACATTTTGACCAAAAAGTGGCCTAATATATTTATAATGAATATAACTCTATAAAATAAAATTTAATTATATATGAAAATTATTTATCTTAACATTACCTAGGATTTTATATTTTTCCACATTTTAGAAATTACATCCTCATAATTTTATTCACTTATAAAACAATTTTGTATGTATTTCCCTTAATGAATTTTTAGATTATCTTGTTTCTTATTAAACCATATATATTTTTACATAAAACTATTACTTTATGATTCACCCAATTATATAACACCTTCAATATGTGATCATGAATCTAAATAGCTTTTTCATCACTAGATAGGTTCCCTTACAACTGAATGACTTTAAGTTTGAATACATGTGATGAATCTAACACATATTTTATTATCATCCAAACCTAAAATACATTATGTACTTAAGAAAAACTAATAAGAAATGAAGATCAATATGAAAAAAATACAGCTTTCTATAGGATTTACTATAGACCAATGATCCATGCAATCATCTTCCCCTTTTCTTCAAAATGTATAACACTGTTCCATGGGGATACATTAAGTAAAACATGATCACCTACCTCGAAATAATGTTATTTACTCTAGTTATGTACATAAATTTTGTACCTTCCCTGAGTCTCCCACATATGTTACCGAATCAATTTAAACTTCTCAACCATTTCCTTTACCAACTAAAGTCATATGAACTTCAATTCTTTTACTTCATCCCAAAAATATAGAGTCTATCACCGCTTTCTATATAATGACTCAAAGGTGACATCTGTATATTGGAAGGAAAACTGCTATTATATGAAAACTCAACCAATGAAATATGTTGATCCAAAATTCCCTAGTAATATATTGAATAAGTGTAAATCTTGTATTTAAAGTTATGAATATTTCAAATGGACTCTATATAATATTGAGGATAAAAATATATATTAAAATTTAATTCTACCCACAATGATGTATGAATACCTTTCCATTTTTTTGATGTAAACATTCGATCATGGTCTGATAAAATGGAGAGATAAAATCCTTGAGATACATTTAAGAAATCTGATCTGAATTCATAATATCTTTAATAAGAAATAACTATGTAGATTTAGTTAGTCGATCAACAATAATCCAAATATCATCATTACTACATGATGTCTTTTAGAATTCCACCAAAAAATATATGTATATATTGTCTCATTTCCATTATGGAATTATAGAAGGCTAAATCCTCCCCTTGAATAATTTATTTTCTAACATAACCTATAGATAATTACAATATTTTTAGGTAAAGTTAACAATATATATTTTTTATTTCATCCCCACAGAAACACTCTCAAAGGTAATAGTACATGATAGTGATTCTATGGTTAATGGAAAATAGGAAAATATGAGATTAAATAAAAAATTATACATTAAACAATGCATAAATAGTCACACAATATCTCTTTGGAAACATGATAAAACTTGTTCGTCAACATTAAAATTTAGAGACATATCTTTCATAAAAGAATTTATTTAAAAAAAAAGATTCTAGTTTTGAGATTTCTTAATTCATTCTGACATAGTATATTATATAGAAACCAGAAATAAAATAGAGATAGTTCTCTCATTCATAATTTATAGGTGAAAATTCATAAAATCATTTACCAAAGGGGAATTATCCAAATGTAACATGTAACATGGTTCATTTTTTTCAAAATAAAAGTATCAAATACATTATTTTCTTTTTTAGGATGATAATTAATTGGGTAGTCATAATCCTTAATTACTTTAAGTTATCCTCTCTTCCTCATGTTAAACTCATTTTGAGTGAATATATAGAGTAAAATTTTATGATCAGTACCAATTTAATACATTAATAAATGTAAAATATTCCCCTAAAATTATAATGAAAAATACACAATCACTAATTCCAGATCATTTGTAGGATAATTTTACTCCTAGAGTTTCATTTTCTATGTAGATAAAGAAATTAACTAATGTTTATACATCAAAAAGCAATGAATTCCATTTAATGAAGCATCAATGTAGATGAAAAAGATACCATTTATTGAGGGAAGGGACAAAACTGGAGAATTCACCAATATTTTTCATAGTTATTGGAATCAATCATTACACACTTTTTTCTATGTTAATTTTCATACATTATGAGTTAACATATATAATGTTCTATATAACCAATAATTGTTTCTAAAAAATCACATACAGTAACCTCATAATTTTATAAAAACTATGAATCTTTTTATCATTGTTATTTATTGTCCATTAATTAAAAACCTTTTTAGAGTGGTTAAATGATATTCCATCTTTAGATATAATATTCCCATGTAAATAAATATGTTTTAATAAAAATGAAATAATTCTAAAATTTTCATATAATATAGTTTATTTTAAGGGTTGAAAAAAAACCTTAAGTTTTTTTCCTAATCTAAATTAATTTTAGTAATTACCAATATACCATGAATAAAGCAACCACAAACTTTCCCAAATAGTTATGGAAAACTCTTTTTATATGATCCTTGAATACATCATGTTCATTAGAAAACTAAAAGGTAATAATAAAAAAAATCATAACGAACATATCTAGTAAAAATGATGTCTTTATAATATCATCCTCTATCACCTTCAACTGATAGCATCCTAACAAGAGATAAATATTCAAAAATTAATGTGCTCCATGGAGATCATAAAAAAATCATCAATATGAGGAAAAAAATACTTTTTCTTAATAGTGATGTTATTCAAGGATATATAATAAACATAAAGTATTTTTGAACCAAATTAATTTTCAACCAATAATACAAGAGAATCCCAAGGTGTTGTTCAAGGATAAATTAATCCTTTATCTAACAATTTGTTCAATTTTTTTTTTCAATTAAAATAGTTCTACTTAAGCTATTTGATAAAGGGGTTTTGAAATAGCTATAACACCAAGAACTAATTTTATAGTAAAATCAAACTTCTTAGAAGAAAAAACACAATGTAAATCTTTAGGAAACTCATCCATATATTTTTTCAGTACTAGTACATCAATAATTTCAACTATTTCATTCTTTTCATCAATATGAGATGGATGAATTTCACAGCCATCTATAATCAATTTTTCACCTTATTTATTGGTTGTCAAATGTATAAAATCATCATTTAAACCATTATTATCTCTGAAATATTTCTTATAATGGTAAACTGAAATCCAATGCATACCTAAAATTTTATCAAACTCTACTATGGTCCATTCAATTAGATTTATAAGAATTACAAACCCACTAATAACAATAGGAAGATTCCAATAAATATTTTTTGACTTAATATTTTAACATGGATTTCTTAAAAAAAGTTTTATCATCTTTTCATGAGGTGATATTATTATTTTACAGGAAACTTTATCATAAATAACGAATTTAATGATATAATTTCAAATATAAAATTGGCATAATTTGAATAATCAAGTACCATACATGTCACTAGTTTATTGGATGGTCCAATATCAACTATAGTAGTAGAAAATAATATTTCCACATCTCTTTAATTTTTATCTTGATGATTTCTACCCTTTTTTTATCTTTTGAAATATGTTAGAATAATTCCCTAACTCTTTAATAGTAAAAAAATCATAGTTGGATCAATATCGATTAACCATTCTTGGATTGTTTAGGAATCTTTTTTTTTCGATCAGTCTCCTTATGACTAATCATACGATAGTAATAAAACATTAGATATCCCATCAAACATTACCTAAAATGTTTTTTTACCATACTTAGAACATGTTGGGAGATTATATATAGAATTCTTGGCTGGATACTTCTCTATTTATGGCCATATATACCATTTCCTTGTCTTATCATCTCAACATTCATAAGTTTCATAAAAATTAATCTCAAATTTTTATAGAAAAAGGTCATAAATTTAAAATTATCATGTGGATAAAGATATTTATAAAAATTATTTCAATCATCAGTAAAATCTATTAATTTTAAAATCATGGTCTAAAATAAAACTCAGTGTGTATATAGACAATATTGTAAAATTTTATTCACAAACAGATAATTATTCATCATATTTGTGGACCAATTCCATGAATTAATTCTCCCTTTTGAGTTAAGAAAATATAAGAAAATACATATATATACAAAGACTCCTTTATGTAAGCTATTCCATGTAAGAAATAAATTCACATGCTT
This sequence comes from Viscum album, assembly GCA_963277665.1. NCBI lineage: Eukaryota > Viridiplantae > Streptophyta > Magnoliopsida > Santalales > Viscaceae > Viscum > Viscum album. The sequence goes on from OY728127.1 coordinate 1,382,799,538, forward strand.
TGGTATTCTAAACCAAAGAACACTTCCATTCAACTTCACCTTCAAAATGATAAACAGAAAGAGTCAACTTTTTGAAATTATTAACACCCAATAAAATAAAATATATTTTCTAAAGAAATGATCCATCCATTGGATACTTTTGGATTTGAGGTTTCACCGAAAGTCATAGGGTTTTAGTTTTATAAATGGTCAAATATATATACGTTCCTCTATGGTAAAACCCATTATTCTCTAGTGTGTAATCCACCAACATTTCTAACCCACATAAACTAAGACATCCCTATAAAAAATTTATCATTCCCAATTACAATTATTGCATGATACTGAATTAGAAGGGAATTATCCTCTTTATACCTTCCTACTTCCTCTTCCTTTCTTACATTATAGGAAATTACTCCAAGAAAAAATATGGAAATATTCAATTCAATATCATTTAAACAAAACTATAATGTAGGGAAAATAAAGGGTATTCTATTTACAATATCATGTACTCTAATGTTATATAATACTTTCCCATTATAAATAAATAAAGACCCAACCATAATATAGAAAATAATCTAGTATCATTAGAAAATAACGGACTTCTTTTCACTTCAAATATCTATATTGTTTAGTGTTTTAGATTATTTGGTCATAAATCTTACATAGAATACCCATATATTTCAAAGTGGATACTTATAATCAATATCAATTTTCACACTATATAAATGTTTTGAAATAAAAAAATTTTAGATTCATTAAAAATATTTCTATCTTTTTACATGAATTCTTCTTTATGTATACTTATCCTTAAACACTATGAAGAACATTTTAAAATTTGGGACGCATAAAATATTCTTAGTAAGGTACAAAATATAATAAATACGTTAGTCAAGTGAGAAACTCAAAAAACATAAATTTTTTACCTATATCACAATATTCATTGATCATATATAATCAATAATTCCTATATTAAAAATAATTTTTTTATAAAATAGATCATTTAAATCCCATATAAAGAAAATTGAAACCCTTTTTGAGAACATAGAGAATTATATTGATAACTGAAATAAAATAATAATTGGAGACATATTAAATCCATAGTATAAACCTCCTAGATCAACTCCCTAAATCTTTCCTATAAAGACAAGTAACATCGCCCAATGAATTGGAGATCCCTATCGAGAACACCTGTCATATAAGCTATATAGGGATCACTCATTAAATAAGTTATATGAGGATCACCTGTTGTATAAGATGTATTCGTATCACTAATCATATAGTCTATATTAGGATCAACCAATCATCATATACAATGATAAAGTACTGAATCACAAATAAAACATTTATTTATAATACTCTTTCATTATAAAACCCTTGAAAAAAACTTTTAGAATCATATAAAAAATCCTTTCATATTTGGAAATCTTAGTTCTAATTTAAAAGAACCCATTTTTATTCCAAAAAATTGAGAAAAAGGAAAAAATGATATTTATTTTAGGAAAAAATTATATTTATTTAGGAAAAAATGAACAAGTTTAAATAAATCCCAATATAAAATAACGGTTATGGAAGTGTGAAAATTTATTGATGTCAGATACATTAAAATACGACATTCATTTTCCCTTTGGTAAAGGTAGTTAAAAAAATTCATAAAAGATTTTATTTTGAATAAATTTGTAAAGAAAGTAAAATTTTGTTGAAAATGAACTTTTTAAACCATTTGAGAATATATAAGATTATTCTAGGAACATTTAAAATAATTTGGAATATAAAGAAACAGATTTAGAATGGAATCTTTAAAAGTCATTTTTTAAATAAAGTCTCTTACCATGTTTCTGAATCATCACACAGTTTCTTTATATTCATGAATAATAAACTTCTGTTATTTATTTAATTTATTATATCCATTTACCAGTTCATTATTAATTTTATTTTATTCAATACAATTCAATATTCAATTACTTAATTAATTTAGTGTATATTAGTTGTTTTGATGATACTCAAGTCATATGTCCAAAATGAGTGTGGTAGACTAACTATGGTCAAAGGGGGCATTATTTCATAATTTACAAAATAAAAATAAAGAATTAATTTTATTTTTATATATAAATTTTAATTTTATAACCGACAATGAAAATTATTATGAAAAATGATTTACATTACGAAAATATAGATGGCAGGTCATGCGTACACATGAGTAACATTTCTATTTTGAAATGATAATTATAGAAATAATGTAGGTATTATTTTAAATTTAAAAAATGTTAATATATCATTAATTATATATTAATAATCTAAAAAACATAAATAAATCATCTATGTGAAAGAATGATGAAAAATGAACTGTGTCACTATGTTGAGGTGGTAATCAACACATTCACATAAACGATGTTATCTTTTTCCAATGACTGGAAAAAAGAAAATATATGATAGATTAATTTTATACAATTTTTAAATTTTAAGGAGTATTATATGTATACTTAAAGTCTATCATTTTTACTTTCCATGAGATGCAATGTTGAAAATTTAATTACATCAGTTCGTGAGTTGGTTGTCCTGGATGCACAAAAACGATGGGTTTGCTTCCCATTTGGTGGAAGGGGAGATGGAGTTTGGTTATGAAATTAGAATAAATATATCTCAACATATATAATTTAAATGGTTTTATTATTTCATAATGTTTGAATAAATTTTAATGAGGTATAATAATAACGATAATAAAAACACTTGGTTAACCATTATACCTTATTTTCAGAAAATACTCTTTAGGTTTACAGAAAGTTAAGAAATATATTAGGTTTTTGATATAAAATACCTATATAAAATTGGAATGAATATATTTAATGGATTTTTAATCATTTTTTCAGAAAAAAAGTCTTGTGAATTTTTAATAATAGAGAAGAGAAGAAACTATTTTATAGGTGTGGGGCATGACAAACTTGAAATTATTTTAAAAATTTATGTAATATCAATTAATTTTCTATGAAAAATGATTCCGAACTGATATAATTCAATGTTAGGATGAGTATATATTTTAATATACTCATCAAATAAATTATTTATAATTTTATATTATTTATTTATTTTAGCTTTTTGTTTAACCCCCATTTACCATTTTCAATATTTCAGTGATAATAATGTTTTTCTACTACTTTAAGATCACAAAATTTCTATAAAAAGAAAGGTGACCAATAAATAGACTATGTGTTATATTATCATCTATATCCATTAAATTTTTCTTATGAAAATATATTTTTTAATTATAAATCAATTAATAAAACATTATTTATTATAAAATATAATTAATTTCATTTTGGGAGCTATTCATTTAATTTGGATTTGACAGCATCTTAAAAGTAAAATCAGTTTAATATAATCATCTAAAATAAACCTAACAAGTTATATTTATCTAATAAAACTTGAGAAGACATTAAATATTTCAAATTATATTACATTTAATATCATTTATCTTTTATTTCAATTAATTGAGTAAATACTATATCGATGTACATTAAAAAGATAAATAAATTATTTCATCAATAAAAAAATTAAATGATTTAAAAGGATAAAAAAATAATTTATCCTTAAAATAAATAATTATAACCAAACCCTTATTGTTTTTATCCATATTGAAAAATATTATAGATATTAAAAGTAGGAGAGTGACATTTTTGGATTTTCCCATTACATAAATACAATAATGGTCAAAATAAAGTTTAAATATAAGAAATATTCATATTTTTGCCTTTGGAAATTTTGATTGATGAAAAATAATAATCTAATGAAATAAAGTCATTTTCAGTTATTTTTTAGAAATTAGAAAACCATTTTTAAAATTAATTATCTTATTTACCCTCATTAAGGTGAAAAATATTTATGAAAGTCACTATTCATAATTGAAAAAAATAAAAGTGAACTATTTTTAAAATTTTAAACCCCTGATTCGAAATATGGAATCCATATATTATGATTCAAATATTATAAGTTGTGGAAATTAATTTAGTATTAAAAGTCTTAATGCAATGAAAAATAGTTATTCAAAAAAATATATTTTTATATATAAAATATTTTTATATATAAAATATTTTTATATATAAAATATTTTTATGCCAAATTTATGAATAAAATTCATTAAAAAGAATATAATTGGAATATTTACAATATAAATAAGATAATCATATTGTAAAACTAATCCAATATTGAATATAATTTTTTTAAGTACATTAAAATAAAATATAGTTTTAAATAAAAATCATAATTTTCATTATTCATTGAAAAATCAATCTTTTTAGAAAATTCTCAGAAATTAATCCCAAGTAATTTTGGACATTATTAATTATGGATTTAAAATAATTTTTTTCAATTTGAAATTCTAAATTTGTAAATAAATTTGATAAATAAAATCATACAATGTGCGAAAACACAATTTGGTTAGAAATAAATATTTTTTTTCTTTTTGAAAAAAAATTACCTAATATTTTTATGCTAGATATAACTATTGAAAATATAAATATGAAATATATGAATATTAATTAAAATAAAATTAGTTTGGTTTTACATTACCTTATCAAAATGCTCATTACCAATTAATGGATAAATTTCCAAAAAAGTTTCTAGAATTCTTCCAAATTCCCATCAATTTTTTATGTGATTGACAATTATATCAGAGGTTTAATAAATTTTGATGTTTAAGAAAATATATATTCATAAAATATTTCAACTTAACTGAATGTGTAATTTATTAACATATAAAAACAATAATTTTTTTAATTATTTCATACTCTAGAAAATTACCATAAGAAGGAAAATAATTTATCATCTGGAACGGATGCTCTACATGAACTATTATTAGTTATGACCATCATATATCATAACCCCGATATACTATATCAACTTCAAATACGTAAAAAATAGGGTAAAATAACATGAATATTGTTTCATTTGTCTTTGACTATGAAAAATTTATATACAACATAATGTACTTGTATGTCATAAATAAACATGATGAAAAGTTATAATTTAACAGTATAATTGGATATTTATTATGAATGGTTCTTCGTACACCACAAAAATTTATTAAATTTATAGATAATTCAGAAAGAACCTATATCATGTTTTTTTATAATTTAGGAAACTAATGATAAATTTTATTTCATTTATTATCATCTATTATGTGCCAATGTTAAACATATTAAATTCTTTTATCTATATACCATGTCAATTAATGTGATGTATCCTAACTTCCATAAAATTTTATAAGCCATAGAATGATTAGAAAGTACTATATGGATATTAAATTATTTTACTTATAATTATTTTATTGAGACTCACCATATATTGGATATTTTATTATGTAAACCACAATCCATTATAAAAAATATAGAGTTATTTTGATAGACATTTATTTTTTCATAGATCATACCAATGAAGCAAAACTTTTCATTTTATTCATATGTTTGAAATTGAATCTCATTATAAAATAATAACACATCCTTTAAAGGAAAAGGTAGTTTTTTAAATAACATTTTACTCCATTCTTTACTGGAATTCAAATTATATAGTTTCTCATCAATGATAATATCTTTTAATTGTTACCAGTAGTATAAAATGACTATATGAACCATCAAATATTTGAATTACATTTTTCAATGAAAGTCATAACGTTATATTTATCAAGATGAATAAATTTTTGAATTCATATAATAATATATTCTTATATGAATAATATTTTTATGGGATCTCAATGTGTTTCTTGTTTCTCTTTCACTGATTGATAAAGATTCTTTAAAAACAATTCCCAATCTGATGGCAAGGTGGTGGGAATTGATTATAAAAAATTTACTATAGATTCATCCCAAATATTCAATAGTATAATTTTAGGTAATTATATATGAAATTTTTCCATGAATAACTAATCCTATGAGTATACCCAATATCCATGTCCAACCCATTATGGTAGCTATTATTTGATAACTCACAGATCCAAAATTGGCGTACAGATAAAAATTTATGAACCTTATAAGTTGAAATTATTTTTTTTCAGAAGTTAATTATATCAATCAAGTAAAAATTATATATACACATAATAATTACATGGAGGCTCATTGGTTGCAGTCATATGTTGTGAATAACTTATGGTAATGAACCAATTATGTGATAAACTATCCATTTGGAGTTGCGACACAGAGTTCATATATGGAGACATAAAATTAATTCATCTTGAATATTGTTTTTTGTTTTAAAGTGACTCTCCCTATGTGGTGGTGAGTACTAGTGTAGATCTATCATTTTTTATAGGGCGAGGGGGTGTTAGAGTACAACTATGAGCCTTTATAAGATGACCAATTATTTTTGTTATGTCCATATAGATGTTATGAGACCACTTAAATATTACGAGGCTGTGATTAATTTTTTGGAAATATGGAAGTATTTTTATTTTTGTAAGAGTGTTTTTTGTTGATAAAATTACAAGGGTTTGTGTTTAGAAAATATATCAATAAATATTTTCCTAAAATGAATTTCAACAGACTAAAAAAATTCTACTACATAATGTTTAGGATAAATCACTTGATTTGTGAGAAATTAATCCACTAGATAGTCTTTAAAGAAAAATTCCCAGAGTAATAATCTAAATCCATTTCCAAATAAGGAGATTACCCTTATGTGAAAATATCATACTGATGTCTCTCCCATATAAATATTTTATGGTGATTTCCATATAAAACTCTTAGTGAAGAGTCCCATATAAATCCTTTATAACGGGATGTCAACTCCATAAAACTTATTTAGTTATCATCCTTAAATTACCAAACTATTTTAGACCATTTATTTTCATGAAACATGAACATTTTGGTGGAATTATTGATTCTTAAATTAATTGTTTCCCTCTCCCAAATGGTCAATCTCCACAAAATATTTGACCTTGGTTGACCCTCTTCATGAAATATTTTTTTCTTTGGGTGTTCAAGCCTCCCCAATTTACCATGATATTTATCCAGTATATTCTAAACTAGAATTCATGGCCCTCAATTATCTTGTTAAACACATTTTTCAAATCAATTAGTGATATACCTACAATGGAACTCGAATATAGTGTAATCCGTAATTTTTTATCACTGGTTCTTACCGACCATCATCCTATGCTTCTAGTTCCTTATTTTTTTTATGAACAGACATGAGATTCATAAAATGCATTCCAATATTGTGTAAATACCAACATACCATCACCTCACCCATCGATGAGGTCAATAAATATTTTTCCTATCATTAATATGATACACAATAAACAATTAATAAAAGTTCCGGAATAGTATTCCATTTTGGAGGACTTCAAAAAATATGGAAGTGGTCCTAGTCATATGGACATAAACTACTGGACAAAATAGTGCAAAATTAATGAACATAAAAGGAACATAAATGAACCTTGATTTATAAGATTAAAAGGAACACTGTTTACCCAAAAAAATGACCTTAAAATGTATATTTTTCATCCTATATACACTACTATAAAAGGAACATCATTAGTTATGGTTTCATGACCTTGAAATTCACTATTATGCTCCTTTTTAAATAATTGTAAATGGTATGATATAACTTTTTATGTGAAACTATACTACAAGGGTTATTATTCCATTTATAGGGATATGTTGGAAATTCATTTCATGAGATTGATCCCAAATCCACAACACTTACCCCATCCCAAGATGGTGATTAATTCTAGAGTGCCCAACTATATAGCTTGAAAATATAGTGTAATTAATATTCTGATGTAGGAAAGTTTTAGAATCTGTCAAACATGTTCTCCATGAATGAATGATATCAATAGAACACTTCCATGAAAATTGTAACTAGTACTAATACTGGGAAGGATTTCATGACAATGTTTTTAATATCAAAAAGAGTCCTTAACTATGTAATAAGCTACATTATAGGATGATTTAACCTACACTACTATGGGTATTGATGTATAATATTCAAGGAATTTTTATTTCATTCTAATGAACACACACATTTAAAAATAGGTCTCATTAAAAAATAAAATTCGAAGTGAAGGATGTTGAAAATAGAAAATGGTGAACCTGATGTGAAATCCATTATAGGTAATAGATATTGACTAACTATGAAATATTTTTTGTGAAATTTCCCTAATGGTTCTCTTGTTAATGTATTATTCCAGATCTTTACAATTATATATTAATGTTATCATAACCTAATTAATAATCATATATCATGTTATCTGAATAATATGGGGGTCATCATGAAATAACTATGGTGGATGCATACCCCTAGAATATTTCACTTGGAGACTATAATTTTTCTATATTGACTATCATATAATCATAATCTTGGTGAAAATGTTCAACAGCTCAGTACATACCATGGTTACTGTCAAACACATTAATGCATGCATATTTTTAAAATTGAAACATTACAAATTTTGAATCCACCAATTCCCACCTTAAAGATCTGAAGTGATGAAAATTTACATGTTAGTGAAAGATTATCCAAAAGAAATAATCATTGGTCAATACCTTAAAATTATTAATGATATTATGCATATATCAATTCGTTCACTACCTTCGCACATTTGGGAGGTAGAGGAGGACATTTACTGTATCTTAATATAGATATATGATATTCCATAGAGGGACCCAAAAAGTTTTGACATCAATATAATCACATGTAATTAATTCCTTAAGAGACAATAGAGATAGAAATTACAACTCCAATTTAATAGACTAGGTTTATGATGAGGAAATCCATCATGAGGTCATAATGTGATTCCCCAAATATACACCCTCGAATCTGATGCCCATAGACTCATACATCACACAATTTCTATGATAGAATCTATAAAATCTTGGATATAACCATCCTTAATTACTAAATCAACAACTATTATTTCATTTCGAACATCTGAAGGATATTTTGTGTTTAGAAGTTTAGGGAATTAGGAAAGAATAAAAACTGATAAATTCCCTGTTTTTTGTATAAATTGGAAAATATTACCAATATATATGAAATAATTTAATTCATGAAAAGTCTTAAATGCCTCATGGATTTTTATTCATATATGTTATCCTTAAAATTTTTCAATTTTTACACTTTTCTCCATAATCTAGTGAAATGGAAACATAACAAGTGTGAGATAAAATTCTCAGCAAAGTAAAATATTATAGTTGATGAAATAATGGAATATATATTATGGTAGGAATATATAGAAAATATTAAGCCATATTCAACTAGAAATAGAGTTTATGTTATATCCATCAATATAAATGAAAATATGGATATCAACCATACTAGTCTCATACTGATGTACTGAATAATTTCATACATCAAAAACTATTTTCATTCCCTTTTTCCTAGACACATTACGAGTTATCTAGACCATGGTTAATACATATTAGTAAATTAGGATGTAATACAACACATACCAAAAAATATTTTGTCTAATGAGAGTTATTAATCCATAAAAGGGATATATAATGTTTGACTACAACCATCACCTAATTAAGACAAATTCATTCACCATAAAATTCATCAATACCATTCATAATATTAACTGTGGAACCTCATATTGAACTTAAACATGGAAATATGTATATTTAAGAATACAGAATTTCAGTACATGATCACCCATTGTTTACAGTCAATAATAATAAAGAATATCAATATTTTTCTGGATTTCATTAATAGTAAAAACATGATCATAAATCAGGAATGGAAGAAAATGGACACATAAACAATGCATAATAAACTTTCCCAAAATCATCCATATTTGAATAATAATATTTATAATGCCAATAAACTTCCCCATGTTAATAGAATAACATTATTTATTGCAGAAAATAATCAAATAAAACTTATGGAGAATGTGTTATTCACATTGTAAAGATAAATATCTCACGACCCGTCCTTGGGGCCCGTGTCGTGACTACCCCAAGCCCGCCTTCCATAGGCTAGGGGCTGGTGACTAGCACCAAAGGAATAAATCTAGATAAAAGGGGAAAGAATTTCCTTTATATAGTAAAAAACCATAACATAGTATGCAACAGAAGCAAACACAAAGTAAAATTGTATACAAAAGTAAGTGCTAAAAAGAACGGGGCCAGAAATACAAGCCCAACAGTAAGTACAATATAACTAAAAGTCTAGTACAACAATAGTAAAGTAAAGCAGCAACCACTGAGTCGTCCTTTGGGAATCTCACCTGGAGGGTGGGTACAGATGGTCTCCTCATCACATCGGGTCCGTCCATCTGCTCTGTGTACATCTCGCTAAGTGGTCCACCTCTGGGTACTGTCCAGCTCTAAAAGCCTCTACCACGATCAGTGCTGTTCGTCGTCTGCATCCAACACAATGTAGTGTGGGCATTGCCCATGGAGGGGTGAGTATAGTGATACTCCGTAGGGACCCCGAGACCCCCGAAGGTCTCTCGGAATCCACGAACAATAAACCACAATGAAAAGATACAAACAAGAAGTATCAACCAACTATACTTAGGTATATGCCCATACATATATGTAAGTCATCAATTCCAGTTCGACTCCAACTCTCGAGCCCAAGCACAACCTAGTCCACATAGGAAATAAGCCAATCACACTGATGGTAAGGATTGAAAGTCAAGACTTATCTCACATAGGTATACATCTTTCCTAAAGTGATAAAGATGATCAGTTGCAGTCACTGATTCATCTAAGCTGTCGGACCCACATAGGATACTAGACCAGCTAAGCTGTCAGACCCATGTAGGATACTAGACCAGCTACTCTGTCGGACCCACGTAGGATACTAGAACAGAAGTCAAACTTTCGGACCCACATAGGATACAAGAACTGTGACACCCCATGATTTATGAACTTAAATAAGGGTACAATGTTATGTTTTATAATGACATTTCTTGTTTTACATGGTTTGTTTTTGGTACCAATAAAGGGATTGAAACTAAATAGATGAAAAACATTGAGATAAAGAGAATGGGTATACATTAAAAAGTTTCATTACAAAAAAGACCCAAACTAACCAAGAGCACCATGTACAAGACTTAACATGGCCACAACAAGGATTCTATGAACCACAACTTGAGTAATTAGATAGTAATCATCTTCTAGGTCCGTCAGTGTGAAAAACATAATAGCCAGAACCAAAACACATGTACTCAGCACCAATGGAATGACGAGATCCATCCTCCCTGGATCAAGTGCTTTGAAAATGTGAAACGCCCCCTGTTTTTATAATGTCCCTTTAAAAAATTATGACCGTTACATTTTTTGACCGATGGGTTTAAATTGATAAAGTTTATCTTTTTATAAAAATTTGCCTTTTTATAATGCTCTTGTAATCTTATGGTATTTAAAATATTTTAGTATATTCAGAAGATTTGAATTATATCTTCAAGTATCTTAATTTTAAAATAAATGAATATTCTTATAAAATAACATAATTGATTTTATAAAATCCTAACGTTTATCTACATAGTTGAAAACTTAGTATTTTTAACAACTTCTAAATGTTTTAAAAAGTCACGTTTAAAAGGTATCCGAAATAATTTAAAAATATATCTTGTTAGATCTCAAAAAAATATGTATTTTGAATTAGGAAAACTATTGGTCTTTTAAAAAAATAATTTTATGAATGAAATAATGGTGTATTTTAAAAGTTATAAGATCCTAATATTTATAAAATTTTAGTATGTTAATTATGAAATTTATATCTTTTAAAAGGGTTATATCAAATAGTAAGGTATTTTACATAATCTTAAATGGGATTTTAGATTCGGAAATTCTAAGTTAAAAGAATTTATTAAATTGTGTAAGAAAAATTCAATTTACAATGATCATTTTTTATACTATTTTAAAAAATATAGTAAAATGTCTAATTTTTACATGTTTCGTATACTGTTTTTTTTGGCGATGTAATGATGGCCATTCATCGCACCCGCGTATCCCTGTATCTAATCCCGACCGTTGGTCCTTTAAAACCGCTCAACCCATCTCCCGCTCTTCCTCCAACCATCTGATCTCGCCTATTCTAATCTAGGACATACGTTTCATCTCCACGTCGCACCCCTCTTTCATCTTCTTCCTCACATCGGGGTCCCGCACCAGTAGGCCTGCACACCCAAGGATGCCATGACCTTCTCCTTTTGTATTGCTCCTCTGGACCCTCGCACACCCCCTCCTAGGGCACAATTTTCTCATCTCCCCCACGCCAGCCTACCATTGGGTTGAGTTGCACCAGAGCTCCTACAAAACCCCCTTCTTCCTCATTAAACCCCGACGACTCCTTCTCCCTTTTCTCTCCCTTAGACTCCCAGTAATCGAGTAAATGTACCCATGTGTCCAAGCTTCCTCTCCAAGCTAGGGAAGGGTGTTCTATGTTTCATTTCTGTTAAGAACATCCTATTATTTTATGTTTTTTTATATATGGTTTGTATATATATAAAAATGTATAATTCCAACCCTCCCGTTTTAAAATTATTTTAAGGGTATTTCCCTACGATTTACAAGGAGGCTTGCATGTTTATGGGTCTGCATGTTTTCTTTTTTAAACGGTTCTATTTTAAAAAACTTATATAATGTTATTCTATGTATAAAGTTATATATATATATATTGTATCATTCCGTTGGGTATTAAATGTTTTAAAATAAGATTATTGAAGATTTTCTGTGTAGGGAATAAACTTTGTTCATTTTATTTCTATAAAACCTGTATGTTTGTATAATGAGTATATACAGTTTTGTGGATATATATATATATATACAACAAAAATCCAAACTATTTTTTTAGAGTTTCTAAAGTGATTATGGATGTTTTTATAGGACTTAATTTATGCTTAATATATATAAGATTTTAATAAAGGATAATTTTGGTGTTTGCTAAACCAAAATGTATTTTATATGTAAATACACACAAATGGGCATGTCTAATTTAAGAAGTTTATTTGACATTATCCATGATCTGTTTTATGATAATGTGTGTATTTTATCTTGATTAAAATATATTAAAAAATTTAGGATTTATGGGATCATGTTATCATGATTGTGTTCAATTATTGACTTACTATAAAATAATCCTACCTTGGTGAATGTTACTAGTTAATCATGTTATGGTTTAATTGATTTACAAGTTCAATGGCCTGTTTATCAACATAACTGATTTCAAATGTTTTATTAAAGCATTTCATTTCCATAAAATAATAATTTTATAGATTCATCATTTAATTATATCATTATCTTATATGCTTTAGTAATTAGTTTGTGTGCAAAGAATGTTTACTAAAATATGTATGTCATGGATTAGTTATTGACATATTTTCAATGTTATCTGTCACATCATGTATTTGAAAAATGTGTAATGGTTCATCTTTAATTTTATTAATTTTTGTACATAATGCGTGCTTATAATATATCACGTTAATGAACTAAGAAATTTAATTACCCAAAGTGGTATAGGACACCTTGTGTAATATGAAAAAGAATTAATTATTCAAGGTGGTATGGGACATCTTGAATATATAAAGTCATTGAAGTAAAGTATGACCTATGTGGCTCACATGATAATCAAGACAAATTTAAGGGTGTGCCCTGATAGTGCTCCAATGGATTGGGTAAAGACTTAATCTCTAGAGATGAATTTTTAATCATACCTTGGTAAATAACATTGGTAATTTTATTTTAATGACACCATGGGGATGGACCTTGGTGATACAGAAATGATTGTCTCTGTTAAATGTTGATGCCACATAATTCAAGTTATGTTACAAGTTCTTTTCTAGATAATATGACTATTCTTCCACGACCATTTCTTTTATGTTTTTATAACATTCTTATTTCTCAAGTATAAGTTTGGAGGATTATTTGTGTTTATCACTCAGTAAAATAGTAACCATCATATGAAATTTAAGTTGTTTCCTCCACGTACAACTCTGATTATGTATTACTTTTAACTATTTAATTTGTGCTTAAATAATCATATGTCATACTTGTTTATGATAACCTTTACTACTCCTTTGAAAAATGTATTAATTGATTTATGTATTCCTTGAAAATCCCGACTGATCATTTTTTTATGTTAGGTTACATGTGATACAGTTTTCCATGCATAGTTTTAATGAATGCTTTTAAAAGTTACTTTGGGTTTATTTTTTTAAACCCCTTACTGGGCATATTTATGCTCACCATATGTTTTGATTTAAAATTTTCAGGTAACAGATATTTATTACATAGAACATCCTAGAATTTTCTGGTTTTCCAGTGCCCAAACCACACTCGTTCCTCTGTATGGGACATGATTTGTTTTTATCAATGCATGTTTTTATTTCAAGAAACACATCATGTTCAGAAGACACCGACTCCTGGGTTTCTGGAGCTGGGTCCTCAGAGTTGGTATCAGAGGGTTCAATTTGGAAAAATCTAGAAAACCATAACTGAAACAAGCAAAAATATGCTTCAGTATTACTAAAAATGAGTTTTCTTAATTTTCATAAGGAAAACGAAGGTAATAATCTTTTGTCTCTCCCCACTGAGGCCCTAGAGACACCAGGGGGTAGGAATGGATTACCTCATTATGATGATGACCCAGTTTCCCTCCTATGTACGTCGGGGAAGGTACCATGAGGGACTTTTCCGGATTTTCACGGTAGGTGAGGACTTTGGATTTATGGCCCTCGACACTTTTCAAGAGGCTGATACTGCTGGTGACTTCCGAGTGGCCAATTTATGTCAAATCTTGCACTATGGATTCTGGGGTGAGTTGTTGAACTTTGAAATGTTAGAAGATGAGTCCACCCAACTGTCTTGTAAACAAGAAGTGTATTCTGACGTCTCCCAACTTAATACCCCTCATTTTAAACTTAGGAGATGTCACAGGTGCCACCAGGAGTTTATCCTTGAATGCTAAGCCTGTGTTTGGTTTGAGGAGATAAAGAGTTTTTCCTCTTTGTGTGGAGTTTTTGTAGTAAATCATTTGGGGAAACTCAAGCAGTGACGTGTAATAATAAACTTATGTTTATTGAAATGTTTCCTCTCCCTTTACTGTCTTCGTTTATACCTTTTAATGGTTTTCAAGTGATTAAAATCTCATCCTAAACTTTCATATGGAAGAAAAAACTCACACGCTATCTCTTCCTACTGAGATATTGGAGATCATTGTGATAAAAACCTGTGAAGATGAGTATCGTCCCTTTGAAAACCTACGAGGAACATGAAAATAGTTTTCTGAGGGGACAAAAGGTCTGTAGATTCTTCGCACCTGTCAATGGAACGCTTCCATCTTCTACTGCATAGGCTCAGCACAATTGGCCGAGCGTGAGAGGAAGGGGAAGTACCATGAAGGGCTCTACCTGTGTTTCACCCTAGGATGTAACTACATGGCCAAAGTAAAATTTCAAGAGGGTTCCTTAAAGGGAATTGTTTGTGTGGCCTATATGTTCCAACTCCTTAGCATTAGCCTGTATGACGATTTCTATGATTTAGATATTCTCAAACGGGACATAATTCGGTGAGTTCTCCGTACGTTGGTTCATAGGGACATTTCCAAACTCTGTACTATTCTAACCTTCCTCTGGAATCCCAAGTGTTCGGTGCCTGAGTTCAGCCCCTTCTTCCCCAAGTGTATCTAGATCAGAGAACTTGAAGAGCTGAGCATCAATGTGGGTCTTCTGCTAAGCACACCTGATGATTTCCCACGATGGGGGATATGGTAAAATCAATTGTGAGCTTCCTCTTAGTGAGTTTGTATAAAAGGAATTGCGAGGACTCATTTATTTTAATAGGGGGATAATGTGAAACCCCAGGATTTATGAACTTAACTAAGTGAACAATGTTTTGTTTTATAATGATGTTTCGGGTTTTACATGGTTTTTTTGGTACCAATAAAGGGATTGAAACTAAATAGATTAAAAATAATGAGAATAAAGAGAACAGGTATACATTAAAAATTTACATTACAACAAATACCCAAACTAACCAAGAGCCCCATGTACAAGACTTAACATGGCCACAATAAGGCTGCTAAGAACCACAACTTGAGTAATTGGATAGTAATCATCTTTTGGGTCCGTCGGTGTGAAAAACATAATAGACAGAACCACAACACATGTATTCAGCACCAATGGAATGAGGATAGCCATCCTCCTGGGTTCAAGTGTTTTGAAAATGTGAAACACCCCTTGTTTTTATAATGGCCCTTTAAGAAATTATGACCGTTACATTTTTTGACCGTTGGGTTTAAATTGATAAAGTTTATCCTTTTATAAAAATTTGTCTTTTTTATAATGATCTTATAATATTATGGTATTTCAAAGATTTTAGTATATTAAAAAGATTTTAATTATATCTTCAAGTATATTAATTCTAAAATAAAGGAATATTCTTATAAAATAACCTAATTGATTTTATAAAATCCTAACATTTACCAACATGGTTGAAAACTTGATATTTTTAACAACTACTAAATATTTTAAAAAGTCACATTTAAAAGGTATCCGTAATAATTTAAAAATATATCTTGTTGGATCTCAAACAAATATGTATTTTGAATAAAAAAACAATTGGTCTTTAAAAAAATAATTTTAGGAATCAAAAAATGGTGTATTTTAAAAGTTATAAGATCATAATATATATAAAATTTTAGTATGTTAATTATGAAATTCATATCTTTCGAAAGAGTTATATATCAAATAGTAAGGTATTTTACATAATCTAAAATAGGATTTTAGATTTGGAAATTCTAAGTTAAAAGTATTTATTAAATTGTGTAAAAAAATTCAATTTACAATGATCATGTTTTATAATATTTTAGAAAATATAGTAAACTGTATAATTTTTACATGTTTCGTATACTCTTTTTCTTATCGCCCCTGCGTATGCCTGTATCTAATCCTGGTCGTTGGTCCTTTAAAACCGCTCAACCCATCTCCTGCTCTTCCTCCAACCGTCCGATCTCTCCTATTCTAATATGGGCCGTCCGTTTCATCTCCACGTTTTACCCCTCTGTCATATTCTTCCTCATGTCGTGGTCCCACACAAGTAGGCTTGCACACTGGAGGATGCCCCGACCTTGTCCTTTTGAACTTCTCCTCTTGACCCTCGCACACCCCCTCCTAGGGCACAATTTTATCGTCTCCCTCATGCTGGCCTACCCTTGGGTCGAGTTTCACCAGAGCTCATACAAAACCCCCTCCTGCCTAATAAAACCTCGGTGGCTCCTTCTCCTCTTTCTCTCCCTTGGACTCCCAGCAATCTAGAAAACGTACCCCTGGTCCGACCATCCTCCCCAAGCTAGGTAAGGTTGTTCTATGTTTCATTTCTGTTAAGAAAATCATGTTCTTTTATGTTTTTATATACAGTTTTTATATATAAAAAAATTTAGAATGCCAACCCTCCTGTTTTAAAATTATTTTAAGGGTATTTCCCTACGATTTACAAGGAGGCTTGCATGTTTATGGGTCTGCATGTTTCCTTTTTTAACGGTTCTGCTTTACAAAACTTATATAATTTTGTTCTATGTATACAGTTTTATAAATATATATATATTGTACCAATCCGTTGGGTATTAAATGTTTTTAAAGAATATTATTTAAGATTTTATGTGTAGGGGATCAACTTCGTTCAGTTTATTTCTATAAAACCTATATGTTTGTATAATGAGTATACACATTTTTGTATATATATATATATATATAACACAAATCCGAACTATTTTTTTAGAGTTTCTAAAGTGATTATGGATGTTTTGACAGGACTTAATTTATACTTTAATATATATAAGATTTTAATAAAGGATAATTTTGGTGTTTGCTAAACCAACATGTATTTCATATATAAATACACACAAATGGGTATTTTTAATTTAATACAATTATTTTACATTACCTGTGATGTGTTTTATGATAAAGTGTGAATTTTATCTTGATTAAAATATATTAGAAGATTTAGGATTTTTGGGATCATGTTATCATGATCGTGTTCAATTATTGACTTACTATACAATGATCCTACCTTGGTGAATGTTATTAGTTAATCAAGTTATGGTTTATTTTATTTATAAGTTAAATGGCCTGTTTATGACCATAACTAATGGAAAGTGTTTTCTTAAATCATTTTATTTCCATGAAATAATAATTTTAAAGACTCATCATTTTATTATATCATCATCTTATATGCTCTAGTAATTAGTTTGTGTGAAAGGAATGTTTACTAAAATATGTATGTCATGGATTAGTTATTGACCTATTTTCAATATTATCTGTCACATCATTTATTTGAAAAATGTGTAATGGTTCATCTTTCATTTTATTAATTTTTGTACATAATGCATGCTTATGATATATCACGTTAATGAACTAAGAAATTTAATCACCCAAAGTGGTATGGGACACATTGGGTAATATAAAAAACAATGAATTATTCAAGGTAGTATGGGACATCTTGAATATATAAATCCGTTGAAGTAAAGTATGATCTATGTGGCTCACATGATAATAAAGACAAATTTAAGGGTGTGCCCTGATAGCGCTCCAATGCATTGGGTAAAGATGTAATCTCTAGAGATGACTTTTTAATGATACCTTGGTGAATAACCTTGGTAATTTTATTTTACTGACACATTGAGGATGGAGCTTGGTGATACAGAAATGATTATCTAAGTCAAATGTTGATGCCACATAAATCAAGTTATGTTACAAGTTATTTTCAAGAGGATATGCCTATTCATTCATGACCCTTCCTTTTATGTTTTTATAAACTACTTATTTCCCAAGTATATGTTTAGAGCATGATTTGTGATTATGAATCAGTAAAATAGTAACCACCATATGAAATTTAAGTTGTTTCCTCAACGCACAACTCTGATTATGTATTACTTTTAACTATTTAATTTGTGCTTAAATAATCATATGTCATACTTGTTTATGATAACCTTTACTACTCATTTGAAAAATTTCTTAATTGATTTATATATTCCTTGAAAATCCTGATTGAGTATTTTTTTATGTTAGGTTACATGTGATACAGTTTTCCATGCATAGTTTTAAAGAATGATTTTAAAATTTACTTTGGGTTTATTTTTTTTAAAACACCTTACTGGGAATCTTTATGCTCACCCTACATTTTGATTTAAAATTTTCAAGTAAAAGCTTTTTATCAGATACAACATCCTGGAAGTTGCCAGTTTCCCAGACCCCAAACCACACTCGTTACTCTGTATGGGACATGATGTGTGTTTATCAATTCATGTTTTTATTTCAAGACACACATCATGTTCAGAAGACAGAGGATCCTGGGTTTCAGGAGACGAGTCCTCACAAGAACAGTAATCATTACCGTCGAACCCACGGAGGATTCCAGTACGGTAGTCATCGTCATCGAACCCAGGGAGGATTCTAGTATGGTCATCGTCATCGCCGAACCCATGGAGGACTCTAGTACGACAGTCTTTGTAATCGTAACCATCTCTAGGGTTCCCGCACACAACACGTTCGATTCCAGGAGGGTCCGCTCCTCAATCCAAGGGATCGGTACATCAACTTTCATGAAGTCCAGAGTTGATGTATCCCGAAGTTCCATCTCGTCAAAAGGAACCCAACGGGACAGACGACGCATCAATCGGACGCCCGGTCTGAGAGTGATTAGAATTTTTGCTCTGGGGGCCCGGTTGGAAATATACTCATTCCAAACCCGGCCATTTTTCAATGTTGTCAAAAAATCACTTAGAGTATAACAAAAGGACCGCTTTGTTGCGAGGGTCCCAGTGCTGTAGACGGTGCGTCAATCGGACGCACGGTCATGATGTTATTCGCATTTAAGTGTAAAGGGCCCGGCCTGTCAAGCCAAGTGGGATGGCGGGTCAGCCCGACCCGGTTCGGTGGGTCCAACCCGGCATGGGGTGTCAGCCCGAATCGAAGAAGTGAGGCCCGACCTGAGAGGGCGCGACCCGGCCCGACGCGGTGCGACGCGGCCTGGATGGCCGCGGCTCGGCCCGGGTGGCCGAACGGTCCAAGGGGGGCTTTCCCAAACCGGCAGTGCTGCCCTCCTGTCCGACCGGCCGAAGCCGGCCGGTCTTGCCAGTGCAAGCAGCCCGCTCGGGCAGGCCGTAGTCTTGCTGCGCAGCACCTTCGGGTGACGCAACTCCTTCACCCAGCCTGCTGACCAGCCGGATGGTTCGCCGCCAAAGCGGCACGTGGAGCGCAGTCCATGGTCCTCTGCAGCGCGGCGCCCCTTGTGGTGCCACAGACTTCCTTCGGCCCGGACGGCTTTAGCCGGACGGTTCTTCTTTGGCCAAGCGGCCTGCGGTTGCAGGCCACGATTCTTCCGCATGGGGTTGGCACTCGGCCGCCACCTTCGTTCGTCGGCACCTTACCAATATGTTCTCTATCACAAATAAAGATACTACGAAGGGTCGTTGGGCCGTGTGCGTTCGTTCTGCGCCCTCCGCGTTAGGCGGTATCAATTGGCCATAAACAACAATTCACATTCAACAATGACAAGTGTATAATTTTATCAAACTAAAATTATACAATTCCCCTACCTCGAAATAAGATTCGCAGTAGTCAGGCATCGCGGAAGACGACGTCACGGGGAGATGGCGTCTATCTCTTTGACATCGGGGAAGAAGGAGCCGGGGATAGCGTGTCGTCGGTGTTCCTTGTGGGTGGATCCTTCTCCTTTGGCTTGGATAAATATTGAAGGAATTGATCATCGTTCTTCGGTGGTTCTTCATTGGAAGGACGGTGTTCTTCATTGAAGAGAGGAACTCCTTCAAATTCTCAAGAGCTCTCCCAAAATGTTTTCCAAGCCAATAATAAAATAAAACCTTCCCCAATTTTAAAATATTTTCCAACCAATTCAAAATAATTCAAATATAATTATTTACACACAAGTTAATTCAAGTAAAGGGGGGTTAAGGTAAGATGAAAAGTTAGGCTCATGTGGGACCCACCTCACAAATATCCTCTCATGGGAGGTTATGTGGGTGTGGGAACCACATATAACTCCGCTTGGGAGGAAATAACCAACTTCCATAAATAAAATTGTGTTCCAAAAAATTTATTTATTTTATTCTAAATCCCCAAATATTAACTCTCATCCCGCATAAAACAAAACTGTGGTAAAGGCCCCCTTAGGTGAATATCAGCGTTGTGAGTTCATCGGTGTCCTCAGATTTCAATTCCGAGCACTGGTTTGAAAGATAGAACAATTCTCACGTACGTTTACAGAACGTACCCGAACAAAACTTCAGAAATTGACTCCGGGAACACCGGGCCTCAGAATCAAGTACCGTAAAAAACCACAGACTCGTCAAATTCCAAAAAATTAATAAAAAAAATTCCTTGAAATTTCTGGGTCTTTAAATTACTCCTACCTCAGGGATTTACGTCCTCGTAAAGCTACAACACACATGAGGGAAACAAATGTTTGGATCGTATGTGTCTGAGTATGATATACTCTACTGTACCAAACGTAGGATCGAAATAGAATTAGATTCTCAGATACAAGAGGGGGGGGGGGGGTGAATTGTACTTAAAAAATTCCCTTCGGAAATTTTGGATAACCAAAATTCACAACACCTCTAAGTTTACACAATATGTGATTCTACCTTAAAGCGTATAGAATCTAACTAAATCAGAGTACAATTAAGGAAGTATAAGAAAGTTATACTTTCCTTAAGAATGAAAAATGCAGTGGAAAAATAGAGTAGTAAAAACTACAAGTAACAAACAATAACTCTTTTAACCCAAAGATAAGGGTATCCAACAACCATGGATAAAGGTCCCTTGATTTATATTTTCAAGAAAGTCTGTCTTACCCACACCAGGGTAAGCCATCGATACGAAGATTGAAGTATGTGTTTCTATCCCCATATGCCCTCAAATATCAGGTAGTCAGAACCTCTGTCTCCCTCAACAAGGAAGCCCTCAACTTCAAGGTATTGGAACCTCTATCTTCCTATCCCCAGAAGTACTTGATTGTAATCAGCAACAATCAGAGTCATACGAAGAAATTCTGCAGAAGGAAAAGTTTGAACCAGCTATTCAAACTTTCTGCACGAAGCTTTGAGAGTTGATAAGAATCTCTCTCTCTAGAAATCACTTCACCAGCATATAAGCACAAATATAAAATTTGTTTCTTCTTTTCAAATGAGCTTCTATTTATAGGCGAAGCTCCAACGGTCGACTCCTTCCTCCAACGATATTATTTCTCCTTGATTTTCTGAGGGAACTGTACATGTGTCACTCAACCAATGGTTAGTCAATAACCAAAAGAACGACATCATTTTGTAATGAATCAAGTGTAAGAATAAGTAAAACTGATGTTCGGAATGTAAGCAAATAAAAGTTTGGAGTCTAACCAAAATGGAATTCGGAGTCTATAAAGAAATATTTGTATTCTGTTTTGTAGGAATTTAAAACTTGAATTCTGTTGAAATCCGGAGTCTAAATTTCAAAGAAAATTTGGAGTCTGGTTTCACTAGAATTCAGAATCTAAACTTACAGAGTTCGGATTCGAACTCGTAGAAGTTCTGAGTCGAACTATTAGAGGTCCAGAGTCGAACTCATAGAAGTTTGGAGTCGAAATCATAGAAGTTTGGAGTCGTACTCATAGAAGTTCAGAGTCGAACTAGTAGATGTTCGTATCCAGAATTCAGAGTGGAACTTTATGAGAGTTCATATCCAGAATTAGGAGTGGAGCTTTATGATAGTTTGTATCCAGAATTCAGAGTGGAACTTTATGACAGTTCGTACTTGGAATTCGGATCCTAAAATAGAATTCTTCTCATCTAAGTATTATATTATTCCGAGGTTTTGGGTATGAATCCAATTTTTATACTTAAGAAACATATTGATATGAGCAATGAAAATATGGTAGGGGTAAATTCCATTGGAAAGTAAATTTTCCTTATAGAAGTGAAATATATATTTTCTTAAGTATAAGGTGTTTTTGATTTTCAAAACAAGAAGGAATGGAAATTTCATATGGAAAACCTTATTAAATCAACAAAAAATGGGGGTAATGAGCTCGCATCTGAGCCTCCCACTCCCAAGTGCTCTCCTGGAGGTTCCCGTGCTGCCAATGAATGCGTACCATAGGAATCAACCATCCACGTAGGACCCGCTCCTGTTCATCCTCGATCTCTACCGGGACCTCCGTAAATGTCGCTCCATCATCAATGTCCAGCTCCCCGTGATCGATGATGTGGGATGGGTCTTGCATGTATCTCCTTAGCTGAGATACATGCAAGACGTCATGCACCCTATGCAATTGAGGTGGAAGGGCTAGGCGGTAAGCTACCTCGCCTACTGTACTGAGGACTTGGAAAGGTCCGATGAAACGCAGAGATAACTTGCCACCCCGGCCAAATATCTATAGACCTCGTCGAGTTGAGACCCGTAGGAAGATGTGGTCCCCATCCTTGAACTCCAGTGGTCTCTATCTCTCATCAGCATAGGACTTCTGTCTACTCTGTGTAGTCTTCATCCGTTCCTGGATGATCTGCACCTTCTCCGTCTCTGGTCCTACAAGTGCTGACTCCCCAGGGACAGTCAAGCACATAGGTGATCTGCAAGGTCGGCCATATAGTTCCTCGTATGGTTCCATCCCGATGGTGGAGTGGTAACTTTTGTTTTATGAAAACTCCACTAAAGTCAGGTGATGCTCCCAGCTATGACCAAAGTCAAGGACACATGCACAGAGCATGTCCTCGAAAGTCTGAATGTTCCTCTTAGTCTGACCATCCATCTGAGGATGGAAGGCGGTGCTCAGACGTAACTGTGTCCCAAAATACTCATATAACCCCTTCCAAAGCCGGGAAGTGAATCTAGAATCACGATCAGAAATGATAGTCAATGGAACACCATGAATCTATACGATATCCTAAATGTAGAGGCGTCCCAAGCTCTCTACTGATCCCTGCTCTCTGATCGGTAGGAAGTGGGCCAACATGGTGAGTCGATCTACGATCACCCAGATAGAATCATATCCTATGGATTTACGTGGAGGCCCCATAAAAAAATCCATCGATATCCCATCCCACTTCCACTTTGGGACCTCTAAGGGCTGTACCAAGTTTGCTGGTACTTGGTGCTCCACCTTCACATGCTGACAAGTGAGGCATCGTGAAACGAACTCTGCTACAACCTTCTTCATACCCAACCACCAGTGCTATTGTCTGAGGTCCTGATACATATTTGCCACTCCTGGATGTACTTCTAGAGGGGAAGTGTGAAACTCCCTCAACACATCCTCTTATATTTCAACTGGTACCATCATATGCCCCCTGAAGAGGATGACATTCTCCACTCCTTCAGAAAATCCTTCAGGTGCCAGCCCTAAGGATATCTGAGCATGTCGTGTCTCGCAGTCATTGTCCCCATGCTACGCCTCTCTAACTCACTGAAGAAGTGTAGGAGTGACTGTGAGATATTTTAGAAAGGCTTATCCATCCCTATCCACAAAGAAATATCTGCAACGCGGCTAGCTACTTTGTCACCTCTCCTAGTAGCTGGATGCCCAATCTCCTGCTGAGAGCATCAGATACAACGATCCCCTTCCCAGGAGTATAGAATATCTCAAAGTCATAGTCCTGGAGGAACTCGAGCCATCACTGCTATCTCAGGTTCAGGTCCTTCTGTGAGAAGATGTACCTGAGACTCTAGGTGTCAGAGTAGACTGTAAAGCACTCACCCATCAGATAGTGTCACCACATATTCAAGGTGAAGACCACTGATGCTAACTCCAGGTCATAGGTAGCGTAGTTCTACTCGTGTTGTCTCAACTACCATGAACCATATGTGATCATTGCTCACTCCTTCATCAGGAAACACCCGAGTTCGGTCCCTGATTTGTTGCTATAAACTACGTACCCAACGCCCTTCTTCGGTAGCCTCAAGATGGGCGCACTGGTCAATCTCTGCCTCAGCTCCTAAAAGACCCGCTGACATCTATTTGACTACATGAAGGGTTTCCCATTCTTCGTTAAAGGTGGAAGCGGTGCTGAAACTCTGAATAAGTCTAGCACAAATCTTCGATAGTACCCAGCCATACCTAGGAAACTGCGCACCTCCGTCACTCTCCTGGGTGTATCCCAAGCAAGCACTGCCTTGATCATCGCTGGATCTACTACAACTCCTGCCTCCAAGATGAACTGTCCCAGAAAGTGAACCTCTCGAATCCAAAACTATAACTTCGAGATATTACCATAAAGTTGGTGCTCTTGGAGTGTATCTAGTACAACCCACAAGTGTTAGGTGTGCTCCTCTTCAGTAGTCGAGTATATCTGTATGTCATCGATGAAGACTATGACAAGTCGATCGAAGTAAGGCTCGAAGATCCTGTTCACGAGACTCATGAAAACTACCGGAGCATTGGTTACACCGAAGGGAATAACCAAGAACTTGTAGTGGCCATACCAACACCTGAAGTCTATCTTCTGCACATCCTCATCTAGAACTCTGAGCTGGTGATAGCTTGACCTGAGTTCTATCTTTGAGAACCATCATGCTCCCTTGAGCTGATCAAAGAGGTTGTCAATCGTCAGAAGTGGGTACTTGTTCTTTACGGTCACCTGATTCAAGAAACGGTAGTCGACACACAGTCGCAAGCTCCCATCCTCCTTGGAAAAAAGAATTGGAGAAGCCCAGGGTGAAACACTGGGTCGAATGAATCCCTTCCCTTGCAAGTCCTCTAGCTATATCCACAACTCACGATGCTCGGTGGGAGCCATCGGATATGCTGGAGTAGATATCGGTGCTATCCCGGGGTACAGGTAAACGTAGAATTCTGCCTCTCTGCGAGGATGTAGTCCTGGAACATCATCCGGAAAAACGCCCGCATACTGATCCAACATAACAGGAAAACTCAGACTCCACACATCAACTGCTCTGAGGATGAGACTAGCCAACTGATGTGTGATCGGATGCCCTCTCCTCTGCATCAGTCCATCCTGCATAGCTAAGGCTCACTTCTCGACTGTGAAGGTGAACCTTCTCCCATCCGTGTGGACGCACCACAGTTTGCTCCAAATTTAGTCAATCTGAAAATGGACTGTAGACAACATGTCTATACCCAAGATGACGTCGTAAGGCCTCGACGCTGCTACAAGAAGATCCCAGCCGAAGATCTCGCCTCCTAGAGTATGCTCACACTACCGTCACCAGTACGTAATCATCGAGTCTGCTCCCGTTGGAGTCTCTAACCATAAGGATCAAGCCAATGGATCCGTCGGAATCTCCGAGCTCCGAAAAAGGGTAGAGTCAATGAAATAATGACTCGCACATATGTCTATAAGTACTACAGTAAGGGTGGTGTAGACACAGATAGTACCTCGAATCATCTCAGGTGCGCCGTGGTCGTAATCCTCCACTGCCTAGAGATGACCCTGCCTCTGCCCTCCAGTTCCCTATGGTCGGGGTGGACCTCTTAGTGGGGGTGGTGGTAGAACCTCAAAACATCATCCACCACCCGCTGCTTGGCCAGCTCCTCTGCCTCATCCGCCTACTCCCTGCGGACAGCCACGGTCGAACCTATACCTCTGCCTTGGAGGTCCCTCCACCATATGCTGCTCATCTGCAAGGAAGGTCGGGCAGTCTCGAGCCATGTGACCCTACCCGCCACATGCATAGCACTGCCTGCTCCTCGTATAGCTGGATCTATTTCGGGTGCACCGCACAACCAAACCTGTATCCTGAGGTCGCTCGCCTAATGGTCTGGTCTTCTTGGACCTCTGCGACATCTATATACTGCTGACTGTAGAATACTCTACTACGTGTCGCACTGCGGTGGGTCTCGCTGTTGGTGTCGGTTCAGCAAGGAAGCTCTCCACAAGAAGGGCTCGCTCTAGCACTCCTGCTTATGTCGGAATGCTGAGGGAGATCATAGATGACCTGATCTCATGTCTGAGTCCCTGCTCAAAGGTCCGGGCCCTGAAGAATGGGTCCCGTACCATGTCTGTGGAGTAGCGTGAGAGGTCGGTGAACCTCGCTGAGTATTGAGCTACTGTCATGCAGCCCTACTTCAGATGAAGTTACTCCTGAATCCACATCGCACGAAGGGTGGTTGAAACAAACTCTGAGCGGAAGAGACTCTCGAAGTCTGTCCAAAGTAAAGATGCCTCATCATTCACCTGGAGTATCATGCTCCACCATCTACCTACTGCTATGTGCAGGAGACTCGCGACAAGGATCACCATAAGGTTGGCTGGTGTCCCTACCAATATGAAAACTATGACGACAACCTCCAGCCAATCCTCGGATGCCTAAGGGTCCCTCTCCGCAGAACCTGGGCAGCCTCTGCCACTGAAACTCGTGCAACACACTCAGGAGGCATGCACTCTCTACTGCTAGGGCTGGTAGTATCGGTGGCTCAGCGGGTAGTGGTACCACTGGTGCCTCTGCTATGATGGGGCCCTACACTGAGGCCTCATCGCTCGGTGGGCTGTCATCCCGTACGCGACTTGGAACCCTAGATGCCTGCCTTCGTGGGGACATCCTGAAAAGAAACAGGTGCGCCACGGTCAAAAGAGTATACCTGGTGAGCTGACACAACGTAATCACAAAGAAAACTTTTGAAACACACATGCAATCAGTGTTTTCGTGCACTGAGTCGGAAATCAGGGGTCAGGGTCTTGATGTATGGATACGTTGTCCACCGCACCAACACTGGACTCCCTAGACTGAAAACCACACTCAATACTCTTAATACTATTGCTTTACAGAAAATAATGATCAGAGTCCTATGTTCTATGGTAGAAACAACTCCTTTGATACTAATTTGTCATTACCCATCCTCGGGGCCCATGCCGTGACTACCCCAAGCCCGCCTTCAATAGGCCAGGGGCGGGCGACTAGCACCAAAGGCATAAATCCCGATAAAAGGGGAAGGCATTGCATTTATATAGTAAACAACCACAACAGAGTACACAATAGAAGTAAGAACAAAGTAAAACTGTATACAAAAGTAAGTGCTGAAAAGAAAGGGGCTGGAAATACAAGACCAACAGTAAGTATAGTACAACTGAAAGTCTAGTACAACAATAGTAAAGTAAAGCAGCAAGCACTGAGTCATCCTCCGGGAATCCCACCTGAAGGGTGGGTATAGATGGTCTCCTCCGCACCTCGGGTCCGTCCGTCCGCTTCGTGTACGTCTCGCCAAGTGGTCCACATCTGGGTACCGTCCATCTCTACAAGCCTCTACCACGATCACCGCTGTCCGTCGTCTGCATCCAACACAACGTAGTGTGGGCATTGCCCATGGAGGGGTGAGTATAACGATACTCGGTAGGGACCCCCAGACCCCCGAAGGTCTCCAAGAATCCACGAAGGATAAACCAAAAAGAAAAGATACAAACACGAAGTATCAACCAAATCTACTTAGTTATATGCCCATACATATACCTAAGTCATCAATTCCACTTCGGCTCCGACTCTCGTGCCCAAGCAAAACCCAGTCCACACAGGAAAGAAGTCAATCACACTGATGGTAATGATTGAAAGTCAAGACTCAGCTCACACAAGTATACATATTTCGTAAAGTGATAAAGATGATAAGATGCAGTCATTGATTCATATAATCTTTCAGACCTATGTAGGATACTAGACTAGCTAAGCTATTGGACCCACTTAGGATACTAGAAAAGCTACTCTATCGGACCCACGTAGGATATGAGAACAGAAGTCAAACTGTCGGACCCACATAGGATAAAAGAACAATAATCATAACCATCGAACCCACAGAGGATTCCAGTATGGTAGCCTTCATCGCCGAACCCACGGAGGATTCCAGTATGGTAGCCGTCGTCGCCAAACCCACGGAGGATTCCAGTACGGTAGTCGTCATAGTCGCAACCAGCTCTAGGGTTCCTGCACATAGCATGATTGATTCTGGGAGGGTCTGCTCCTCGAGCCAAGGGATCGATACATAAACTGTCAAGAAGTATAGAGTTGATGTATCTTGAAGTTCTGTCTCTTCAAAAGGAACCCAACGCGATAGACAACATGTCAATCGGACGCCCGGTCAGAGAGTTTTTAGCATTTTTGCTCCGGGGGCCCGGTTGGAAATACGCTCGTTCCAAACCTGGCCATTTTCCAATGTTTTCCAAAACTCACTTAGAGTATCGAAAAAGGACCGCATCGTCGCGAGGGCCCCAGTGCCGCAGACGACACGTTGATCAGACGCACGGTCGTCAAGTTATTCGCATTTAAGCATAACGGGCTCGGCCCGTCAAGCCCTGTGGGCTGGCGGGTCTTCCCGACCCGGTTCGGCGCGTCCAAACTGTCATGGGGTGTCATCCCGGCCCGAAGAAGCACAGACCGGCCCGAGAGGGCGTGGCGCGGCCTGGCCTGGTTGGCCGCGGCTCAGCCCGGGTGGTCGAGCGGTTCGAGGGGGGGGGGGGGGGGCATTCCTGAACCGGCGGCGCCAAGTGCACCGCCCTCTTGTCTTGCTAGCCGAAGCCTTCTGGTCTTCCCGGTGCAAGCAGCCTGCTTGGGAGGGCTGCGGTCTTGCTACACGACACCTTCGGGTGTCGTGTCTCCTTCACCAGGCAGGCCGACCAGCTGGCCGGTTCGCCGCCGAAGCGGCCCGCGGAGCGCGGGCCATGGTCCTCCGCAGCGTGGTGCCCCTTGTGGTGTCGCGGTCTTCCTTCGGCCTGGCCGGCTTTAGCCGCCCAGTTCTTCTTCATCCGAGTGACCCGCGGTTGCGGGCCACGATTCTTCCGCATGCGGTCAGCGCGCGACCGCCACCTTCCTTCTTCACCACCTTTCCAAGATGGTCTCTATCACAAATAAAGATACTACTGAGGGTCGTCGGGCTGTGTGCATTCGTCCCACTCCCTCCACGTTAGGCGGTATCAATTGGCCATAAACAACCATTCACATTCAACAACGAAAAGTGTGTAATTTTATCAAACTAAAATTATACAATTCCCCTACCTCGAAATAAGATTCGCGGTAGTCGGGCGTCGCAGAAGACGACGTCGCGGGGAGATGACATCAATCTCATTGACGTCGGGGAAGAAGGAGACGAGGATGGTGCGTCGTTGGCATTCCTTGCGGGTGGCTCCTTCTTCTTTGTCTTGGCTGAAGATCGAAGGAAGTGATCATCGTTCTGCGGTGGTTCTTCTTTGGAAGGATGGTGTTCTTTGTTGAAGAGAGGAACTCCTTCAAATTCTCAAGAGCTCTCCCAAAATATTTGCCAAGCCAATATTAAAATAAGAACGTCCACAATTTTAAAAGATTTTTCAACCAATTAAAAATAATTCAAAAAGAATTATTTACACTGATGTTAATTTAAGTACATTAACAATTTGGATTGGCACAAATTATTAGAGGAGGTGGCCTCATAAATGCTTGGGAGGTGGAGAGGTTCCACCTTAATGAAGGGCAGAGTTAAAGGGGGGTTAAGGGAAGATGAAATGGTTAGGCTCATGTGGACCCCACCTCACAAATATCCTCTCATGGGAGGTTATGTGGGTGTGGGACCCACCTCTAACTCCCCTTGGGAGGAAATAACCAACTTCCATAAATAAAATTGGGTTCCAAAATTTTTATTTAATTTATTCTAAATCCCCAAATATTAACTCCCAACCCACATAAAACGCAACTGCGCTAAAGGTCCCCTTAAGAGAATATCGGCGCTGTGAGTTCATCGGTGTAATTAGATTTAATTTCCGAGAACCGGTTCAAAAGATAGAAAAACCCGAACGTACGTTTACTGAACACACCTGAAAAAAACTTCATAAATTGATTCCGGGCACACCAGGCCTCAGAATCAAGTGACGTCAGAAACCACAGACTCGTAAAATTCTAAATAATTAAGAAAAAAAATTTCCTTGAAATTTCCAGGTCTTTACAAAATGGGCTTATGACTATGTTAATACTAGAATAACATGATAATAAGACATCCATTGAAATATAGTGGATGATTTTAAAAGAACCTAACTGATTAAATTAGGAATAATACTCAATGATTTTCTGTAGTGGGAATGTATAAAACTAGGTAAAAATGATAAAATTCCAAAAAATAAAATCCAATGTCTAAATGTTGCCAACATATATTTTCAAATAATGATCATAGATCAATGAAAGAAAATTTAGTTACCTAAAATCCCCACTAATGGGGAAACAACTAAATCTATATTCACTAGAAAATGGGAACATGATTTGGCTAGTAACTCTAATGAACAATAATATTTATGATAAAAATATATTCAACGGAAGTGAATACACCCTAAAAAGGAATCATGGGGTACATAAATGTAATATGTCTTAAATAATCATAATTGAAACCAATAAAACCATTTGATCTTGAGTAACACTTTAATAAAACCTATTCAAAGTGAAATATTATAATTGAACATCAAATATCATGATTAAAAATCCTAACACTTAATATAAAATATGTTTATAAGAGATTAAGTAAACTGTGGGAGGAGGTGGTGGGAATTTAAATTTTAAAAAGCTTTAAGCATAACCAGACAATTAAAGAGATAAATCTAAAACTATATTGGGGGTACATTCAAGTAGTTTTTATAAAAAAATAATACTGAAGTGATTTAAACATGGAATTTATTGAACATAGTTCATGTAACTATGAGATTTTATTATAAATTATGTAGTATGGAAAAGTAAATAGAAGACATAAGTGGTTTCATATCGAGTTAATCTAAATATCAACATGAACCCTAATATTTCCACCCCTCATCTCGAGAGGTCTATTGTATAAGTCCATTGGTCTCAATGGTGATAAAAACCCACACCTCATAATCCTGGATTGTGAGATACATCTTGACCATTGTTGATATCCTGGTGACATATCCCACACTATTGAGAGTATGAACCAATTTTGAATGAAGTTTGAGGAGGGATAAGTTTTATTTAGAAAAACACTTTACATGACACTCAAAAATCACATGATATTAGGATGTGAAATAGAGGATTAAGAGAAAATTATAATGGTCAGAGAGATTTGAGAGAATTTAGAACATGATGGATCTTGAGCGAATTTTTGAATTACAAGACATTAATATTGAATGATATTTTAGAGCCCATTTGTAGCTAGTGTTAATATTTACATGAGACACATGAGTCATATTATAGGCTCTAAATTTCTCTGGAATATTATAGAGTTTGTTGGTAATTTAAACCTTGAATGGACTACCCCTATATTCTTTTTTACAATAAGAAACACATCCTAACTAAACAATGATCGACACCACCATGCACCTTGCTGCCTCCACTTGGTA
Organism: Viscum album; assembly: GCA_963277665.1. NCBI lineage: Eukaryota > Viridiplantae > Streptophyta > Magnoliopsida > Santalales > Viscaceae > Viscum > Viscum album. Next base: position 1,382,831,758 of record OY728127.1, read on the forward strand.
GCCAGTGGGCTGCCTATACCCTGGAGAAGTGGGAGATCCTATAAAAGAGAGATGCTACTAGACACTATCTGGATGATTACCTAAAAATATAACCATTTCAAGCCTAATAAGGTCATTATCTCACCTATTCTCCTCCACCAACTAAACGATGATGCTTTTTCACTTCAGAGTTTCTGCAAGCAAGGAATTGAGTAGCTGGGGTAGTCTAAAAACCTCCAACTTCATGTAGAACCTACTATAATTCCTTTAAAAGAAATATTGGGATCTAATAAGGCACTTCCGAGGTCTTGAATGATTAATTAATACATAACTAAGACTCTAATTTTGTTGAATGATCTTTGAGATTCCATGTATCCTCAATACATTGAATTCAATTAAAATTATGAAATTCAATAAAATTAAATTGTTAGATAAAAATAAATATATTTTTGATCTTTAAAAAATCACAATATAGGGAGTGGTACCACAAAATCCACATTTTTTATGATCACACACACTTTACATAAGAAGATAAATTAACCATAATTGAATAGTGAAATAGATAGTTATGAAATTTGAAAGATTAATATAAAAATCAGTGAGATCAAGAATAAAATATTTCACAAATTCTGTTAACAAAAAATATTTGTGTTTTAAAGATTTTACTAACCCCCCTTTAAAAAATAAATAAAAAAAAGTTAAAGGAAAAATGAATAAATAATTTATGAAAAAAATTACGTCTTTGAAAAATTTTATGATAATTTTCATATTTTGTGATAATAAATATTTTATGGAATATCACTACCCTTTTCATTATAAAAAATAAAATAATATCCTAAATAGAAAAAAAGGAGGAGTAGAAGACGTTTTGAAACTTCTATGAATTAAAAATAAAGGGACAATTTAGAAAACATCAAAAAAATCCAAAAAAAAAAAAAATTTAAGACAGAAAAATATTTAGTTAATAAATAACATAAAAATAAAATGAAAATGGATATTGATTTACATAACTCCTAAAAAAATATTATTATAATAGAGATAGATATATAGGAATCTAAAAGATAAAATTAATAGAATAATAAAAATAAAACAACTCATTAGGTCTAAAACTCCACATGTAATATAAAAATTATTGAGGGATATAAGATATAAATGAATGAAAATGGAATGAATTAAATGAAAATAAATAAATAAAAGAATATAAGTGAAGAAAAATTAATGAGGATAGGAAGAAATTTAAAATAAATATATTACACACCTCTCATGTGAAAAAATTTTCTTCATGGAATAGTTTTAACCTTTATTGTAGTATTTTATCTTCGAAAGAACATGTAGATGTAATTTGTTCGAAGTGTTACCAATCATCAAAAATATTTATTCGATTGATAATTTCTTTAATGAAATCATTAAAGAAATGTTATGGATAACTATATATAAAATATTTTCAAGAAACTAACTCGGGTTACCCATGAATAATGTAGCCTAATCGATTCATCAATGACCTGAATGAAATTCCCAATCCCTACAGGCTAATGAGAATCACTTGGGCATCAAATAATAAATAGAGGGTAAGATTTAAACCAACCTAAAATAGAATAACTTGAATATATAAACACTGTGAAATGGAATATATTAAGGAACAACTAAAATAATATATTCTGTAAACCTAGAATTGTAATTTTTGTGATCCAAACCAAAAGAGAAAAAGAAAAATACCAAAGGTACATGTCCAAGAACCAAAAAGGAAAACCAAAAACAGAATCAACTAAACCATTTGATATATGGGAAACATCCTAGAAACACACCACTAGATACCCATACACAGATAAAATAAAACTTACATCCTTATAGTATAAGCTATTATTTTCATACATCAAAATACAATACATGGTCTACACATTCCATTGGGAATGCGTAGTGTGTTAGCTAAAAAGAATAAGTAGGATCTCGCATAGGTTTTCTATATCAAGTATTCATAAAAAATAATAATATTCTCAATTTAATAAAAACATGTAATAATAAATATTTAATATTTTTTATATTAAAATCATGGTAAACAACCCCTTATTTTCCATAGTCCTAAAACAAATCCATGTAAACCAGTTTAAGTGAATAATTACTTGGAATCAACTTAACATTATCAAAAAAGTATATCAAACAAAAAAAGTAAAAATAAAAATAAATATGGAAAATAATATCCATGTATAACTTACAATAAATCAATATAGTACACTCTTACATAAATAATTACTAGCCCACTCTACAAGCCCCCAGAACCACTACATCAAGCTCTAAGGAAAATTGGACCATGGGAAAAAGTGACCCCCTACCATATCAATGTAGTCCTTAAGACAAATGAATCTCAATATATAAATAAAATAACAACCCATAAAGTGAACCCCCTTTTCAATACTAAAGGACATGGCCAAATACCACACCTTATAACTATGTACTCAAGGTTCCCTTGTGTTACATTTTCAAATTATTTTAGAAGTGTTTATAACATATTATAATAAAGTTTAAAACAACCATATTTCCATTAGAAACTTATTTAAAACCCCATTTTTCAATCTATTTGACAATGAATTGTAAAATACCATTCATTTACCAAAAGTATAGAAAGACCAACTTTTCTAAAAAACCTTTAAAAAACACCCAAATCAATCAATCCATTATCATGACAATTCAGTAGAACAAAAATTATTAAATCTAGAGAAATTACATTGCATCCACCCACAATGGAATCCATACACCAAGGTTGGAACAGAAACACAAGATCCATGAATGGTTGCCCTAAAATCAATTATCACATCTTAAAATAAAATTACTTAAAGAAAAATGGTCATTAAAGAGGCTAAATCGATAATTTTTTTAGAAACACATGCACCACACCACAACTAATACTAGAAATATCCTCTAGAATATTACCTCACAAAGGGTATGTAAGGGATAAAAATGCACCATAAAAAGAAATAAAATCCATGAAACATAGGCCAAGGATTCTAAAAATTACTAGGAAAACATACAATTAGATAATAGAATGAAAAACCCACCAAAGGAGAAGCAAAAAATTCATAGATCAAGGCACTAAATAGAGGAACCCTGGAAAAATAAAACCACTAAATAATTATATGTAGAGATCTAGGGTTTGAGAAAGGGAGACATATGCAAATTGATGATGTAAATTGTAGTGTAGTATAAAAAAATTTCTAGGCATAATGAATTCATGTTGTTAATCATAGATTCAATGAAGTAATCCTCTAGGAATAATTTATTCCAAAATGGTGTCTCCTTTGACTAAAATCCATGAGTGGAAAATTCATAAAATTAATTTGCTTCACATCATGAAACTATTTCATGGATTCTTCCAAGAAAATAATTCACATGAATAAATAATTCAAAACATAAATTTTTTCCACTACCAGAACCCAACCTAGTGTCCTTTAGAAAAAAACACCCAGTTGTAATCCAATACCCACCAAACCAAATGTAATGCACTTAATCCTTAAAAAGAGATTTTCCCTTTAAATAGTATTTCACAATATTTTTACCCATAATTAATTTTATGTAAGAGAGATAAAAAATAATTTTATTTAAAAGATAAAAAAATATATACTCTTAATGTATGAACAAATAAACTTTTAAAACACATATTAAAGGAACAAAAGATAAATAATTATAAAAAAGATCATATTTTTAATGAATAAACGTTTTTGAAAATTTTTAACGTGTGATAAACTAGTTCTGAAGACATTAAATAATTAATTATGAAATATCAATCTTATGGAAAATATATGAATTGAAGAGATAAAAAACCACCCCTCAAAAGTATCACATGTGAGATATATAGATTATAACTATGATATATAAAAAAATAAGAAAAAAAATTAATATTTAAAATAAGGTTTGTCTGGTAGATGAGGACATGTACCAAAATAAAATCCTCATGTCTTAAAATAAAATAAAATTACAAGAATTTTATGTATGGAGTTTTACAATAGTCATTATGAAAACAAGAAAAATGATCTTCAGGAAAATCATTGAGCCAAGTAAATCCAATAGTCATAATTTTTTTTTAAGAAATCCATTAGCCCCAAAATTTTATTCCTATAATGATGATGGAACAATGTAATTCATGGCTAGAATATGTTTCAAGAAAATATTCCATCTGATAGTAAGTTTCAAATAAAAATGAATTAATTAATTTATAATTGCTTGAAAGACCTTAGTAGTGTCACATTATATACATATATTTCTCCATCCTTCTTGTTGTGACACGTCAACCACAATGATAAAAGCATGACGTTCATCATATACAGAAGTGGACAATCTACAAGGGCCATAAAGAGAACATATTGTACTGCCTGTGTGGTATCTAAAAATAGCACCATATATAGAGGGACCTGCATTACCTATTTAAGAATCACCCATGTTAAATTTTATTCCACTAATAATTGGAGGGGTCCATTTGAATTATAAAGTTCCATAAAGAGGATTATAATTACCTTTGAAATAAAGACCTGATTTTTCCTTGTATTTTTTTTATATAGAAATATTACGAGTTTGAGAATTTCGAAGGCATGTGATTCTGAGGCCCAGAGTGGACGGAATGAATTTCCAAACTTTCTTTAAGTACATTCAGTTAACATGCGAGTGAGAATTTGTAACTTTTGAACCGGTGCTCAGAATTGAAATTTGAGGACACCGTTGAACTCGCAGTGCCGATATTTGCTTATGGGAGGTTTAACCTCGACCATAGTGGGTCAAGAGAAGAAGTTGGTTTCTACATTTTTCATAGAGGATTATATAAAGTAAATTTAATTTATTTTAAAAATATATCCTCCATACTATCCTTTGAGAATCATATAGTGGGTACCACATGAGGGAGGTCAGACAATTAATGTTGGGCATTAAATACCCAGTTACACAAAATGAGTAACCACAATCTCCTCAAATGAATAGAATTAAATAATTCTAAATTAATGAATCATATTTTTAATGAATAGTAATATTAAATCTTATTGATGGGATTGATTTTGGTTTTCCATTGGAAAAAGGGAGAGGGGGATCATGATTCTCCTGACAAAGAAAAAATCCACCAAGCAATGTCGAAGGATCATCATTCGAGCGGTGTTATTAGTAGCTTGTTTCGGGGACGATGAACACTGACACCACCTCCAATCGTGAGAATTCCCCAACAAACGATAGATGTAGGGTTTGATCTTGACTGTTCTTTGTTAAAATTTTACGTTGATTCAATATTCTTAAGCTGCTTGTTATCAAACTAACACGGAGGGCGCATGCCAAATGAACATGGCCTGATCCCTCCGATACCTCATGGATTGATGTGTTCTTCGTGGGTGGATCATCGCGTTGAGAGGAACCTGAACACGTTGGGATAGATGTAATGGTGATGTCCCAAGATGAACTTTTATCTCTTCATTTTGAAGAACTGGCCATCAGAGCTCACTCGATGACCCGAGGAAGTCCGCCGTTAATCGGAGCCGGTGACCGATTCCTGTAGGGTGGAAGGCGGCGTCCAGCACACTGGCCGACCATGATGGTGGAGGTGGTGCAAACATTCTACCAAAGTAGGCCGTGACTCGTCAGCCTTGGCAGAGGAGGATGGAGGCTGACACTCAATCCGACCATGAGGGAGTCGGGGAAGCGCGCGTCCGCGTCGCCGGAGATGGAGGCTGCTGCTGTTGAATCGCGGTGGTGCATTCGAAGGGTGGCTGACACCTGGCCTGCCGCAGTTGGAGCAGCGACATCATTGCATTGCTGGAAGGAGAGCTGAATAAACTCCTGGATGGCCACGTCATGACGAGCAGGACTCGCTCTGGTGGGTCCCTCGTGCCAGCAGGTGGCACCACGTGGAGTCGCCGGGTTGGCCAAAGCCGAATGGTCCAATTGGACCATTTAGAATTTCAGGGGGCTTCTCCCCCCGGGTAGTGGCTAGGGTGGGTCCCACCATGGTGGACCGCACCAAGCTACGTTCTGAGCTCTACGGGCTACACCCCATGGGCCGGGCCACCCCCTTTGCGGTCCAGTCGGACCCGGGCCCATTTGGACCCAGATACTCCTATTTTGCCATATTCTGAGAATCGTGCGTTCATTTGATGAACCGTCTACAGTGATGGAAACCTTCTTATGAGAAAATAATTTTTTCTATACTCCACTTGAGTTTTGGATATAGTTGGAGTACGACCAAGTTGGATCGAACTCGAATACAACCAGACCCTCGGAACAGAAACACTAATAACTTACAGACCGGGCGTCCGATTGACACGCCGTCTGTCGCGTTGCGACCCTTATGACATGACATACCTTCAAGATACATATTAGTGGGACTTAATGGAAGTTTATGTATCAGCAAATGGCTTGAGGAGCGGATCCTCCTGGAATCAAGCGAGCTTAGTGTGAGAACCCTGTGGCTGACAGTACCTGAAGGTTATTTAGATCCTGTGTGGCGCATATTTAGATCCTATGTGGGTCATAATCGAATCTTGTGTTTGTCAGATTCTATCATATCCTATGTGGGTTAGTACTCAACGATCCTATGTGGGTCATCGCATACCAATCCTGTGTGGGTCAGATCCTGTGTGGGTCAGTGGGAGTTTGTTACCTATCGATCCTGTGTGGGTCAGAAGTAGTGCTACTTAACAAAATAAGATGAATTTGCTTTCAAATAATCATCTATTCTTTTGTACATAAGTTATACCTGGTGTGAGATGAGTCTTTACCTTTTTGGTACACTTTTGTGTGGTGATACCTTTGTGGAACTTACCTTTGTGGGGTTACCTTCATGGTATTCTTTCCTTCATGGAATAGTTTTTCATTTTGATAAAGAGTTGGGCCTTTTGTTTCCTCATGAATGAGATGGGTATACTTGGTAACTTAGGTATATGTATGGGAATATACCTATGTATGTTTGATTGTGGATTCATGATTGTAATTGTAGTTTTTCTTTCTGGATTATTCTCTGGGGATTATGAGAGACCTTAGGGGGTCTCGAGTTCCCTATAGAGTATCATTATACTCAACCCTTCACGGGCTATGCCCGGAACTTGTTGTGTCTTCTGAAGATGACGGAAAATGCTGATCGAGGTCGAGGGTACCAGGACTAGAGGCTGCTCGGAGGTAGACCTTAGACGAGGTGTACCACAGAGTTGACCGTTCAAGAGCTGTACCTACTCTTTAGGTAGGATCCTTGGCGGGTGTTCACAAGAGCTATTTTCAGTTTTACTTTTACTTTCCAGTTGGGATTCTATTCTAACACCTTTACTTACTGTACTCACACTATTTACTATAAAGTTTACTTTGTGATTGCATCTTTCTATGTGCTTTGTTTGGGGTGTTTTTATAGGTTAAATATGAAATTCCCTCCTGGTTTTAGGGATATGACTTTCTGGTTTTTCTTGCCAGGCCCTGATCTATGGATAGAGGCCTTGGGGTAGTCATGACATGGGCCTAAAGGATGGGTCGTGACAAATTGGTATCAGGGGAGTTGGTACTACCAGATAACTTGGACTCTAATGTTTTGTTTTAGAAATAGGGTTAAGTGTGATTAGTGTGGGTTTTAGTTTGGGTAATTCAGTACTGGTGCGGAGAACAATGTATCCATACACCAGGACCATGACTTCTGATTTCCGACTCAGTGCATGAAAACTCTATTTGTGTGTGTGTTTTTGAAGGGTTTTCTTTGTGGTATCTATGAGTCATCTCACTAGGTATATCTTATTGATCATGGAACACCCGTTTCTCTTTAGTATGCCTCCATATAGACCACTAGCCAGAGTTCTAGATAGACTACCTAATGATAGACCACCGAGCAATGAGGCTTCGGTGAAGGGCCCCCTTTTGGCAGCTGTATCATCAGGTGGTGTACCAGAAGAACCACTCCCCGTTGGGCAGCTGAGGCCACCAGCCCTAGTAGTAGAGGGTTCATGATGATTGAGTATGTTGCATGAGTTATAGTGCTAGAGGCCAATGAGGTTCTGGGGAGAGACCGATCCACAAGCAACTGAGGAATAGCTATAGGTTGTAGTCAGAATTTTTCAATTGGTAGGGACACTACCTAATCTCATGGTCATCCTTGTAGCCAGTGTACTTTAGGAAACAATGGGGAGATGGTGGAGCTTGATTCTCAAGGTTCAGAATGAGGTGACTCTCTTCTAGGCAGACATTGAGAGCCTATTCAGGTAAGAGTTCATCCAAGCGACCTTACACTCTGTGCATATACATGAGCTTCTCCACTTGTAGTAGGGCAATATGACTGCGGCTTAGTATTCAAAGAGGTTCACCGACCACTCATACTACTCCACTAACATAGTGCATGACCCTTTCTTCGTGGCATAGAACTTCGACCAGGTGCTCAGATGGGAGATTAGAGGTTTTATGATTTCTCTCAGCATCCCGACGCAGGAAAGACTGTTAGAGTGAGCACTCTTAGTGGAAAGCATTCTTGCTGAGTAGTTACCGGTAGCGAGACCCACCACCGAACGTCATGTAGCAGTGTCATCTATAGATGGAAATAGACAGATGACACATAGGTCCAAGAGTACAAAACCTACAGGTGGAAAACCAAAGGATATAGGTTTGGTTGTTTGGGGCTCTCGAGACAGAGTAGGACATGCGAGGAGTAGGCAGTGTTACTCATGAGGTGGGCATGGTCACATGACTCACAATTTCCCGACCCACCATACAGAATACCAAAGGATGGCCAAAGGACCATCCTACCAGAGGTGATGGTTTGATCTAGGAGGTTCGTAAGTAGCATGCTGACGTGGAAGAGGAGCTGGTCATGCAGCAGGCAGTGGGCGGCGATTCGAGGTTCTACAACCGCTGCCTCAAGGTGGTCCACCCCGACCATAGGGAGCAGGTGGATAGGGATGAGCTCAGCTCTAGGAAGTTAAGGCCTATGACCATGATTCTTTGGAGAAGATTCGAGGTATGATTTTTGTCTACTTCACCTTAGCTGCTGTACTTATAGACACATGTTCCAATTACTCTTTTATTGCCACAACCTTCATTCCGAGATCAGAGATTCCGATGGAGACGTTGGCTCGATCCTTAAAGCTAGAGACTCCTATGAGATAAGATTTTATGATTTCACACTGGTTTCGGTAGTGTGAACTTACTCTAGGAGGAGAGATCTTTGGCTGGGATATCCTAGTAGTGGCATCGAGGCCTTATGGTGTCATCTTGGGTATGGACTGGTTATCCACAGTCCATTCTTAGATTGAATGTATTAGGAACAATGTCTGATGTGTCCGTGAGTATGGGACTAGGTTTTCCTTCAACAATGAGAAGGAAACCTTTGTAGCACAGGATGGAAATACCCAGAGGAGGGTACAACTGATCACTCATCAGTTGACTAGCCTTACCCTCAGAGCAGTTAATGTTGAGAGTCCGAGCTATCCTATCGTCGTCGACCAATACACTGATGTTTTCCCCGATGATGTTTTGGGTCTACCTCCACATATGTGGTTGAATTTTACATTGACTTATACCCCAGGATGACACCCATATATACACAATCTTATCAAATGGATCCCACAGAGCATCAAGAGTTGCATGTACAACTGGAGGACATACAGAGCAAGGGGTTCAATAGGCTCAATGTTTCTCCTTGGGCAGCCCCAATTTTGTTCACCAAGAAGGTGGATGAGAGTTTGAAACTCTGTGTGGACTATCAGTGCCTGAACAGGGTTACTGTGAAGAACAAGTACCGACTACCAAGGATTGGTGATCTTTTTGATCAATTGAAGGGAGCATAGTGGTTTTCAAAGATAGACCTCAGATCTGGCTATCACCCGCTCAGGGTATGAGATGAAGATGTGAAGTAGAAGACCTTCAGATCTCGATATGGCCATTATGGGTTATTGGTTATGCCATTCAGCATGACCAACACCCCAATAGTGTTCATGGGACTCATGAATAGGATCATCTAGCCATACCTCGATCACTTTGTGGTAGTTTTCGTCGACGACATCCTGGTATACTCAGCTACAGAGGAGGATCATGCCTATCATCGATAGATAGTTCTGGACACACTCTAAGAGAACTAGCTTTATGGTAAGCTCTTGAAGTTCTAGTTCTGGATCCGAGAGGTTCACATCCTTGGACATGTCATCTCGGAGGATGGAGTTTCGGTGGATCTAGAAAAGATTGAGTCTGTTCTTGCTTGGGAGCCACCCAGAAGTGTGACATAGGTGTGGAGTTTCCTGGGATTGGCTGGTTACTTCCGGTGGTTTGTGGTAGAATTTTCCAGAGTTGCAGCACCCTTATCAGTTTTAACAAAGTGGGGGAAACCCATTGTGTGGTCGGAGAGATTCTAGCAGAGTTTCACGGTGCTGAGGCAGAGTCTGACGAGTGCCCCTATCTTTAGGCTATTGGAGGTGGGTGTTGGGTACATAGTCTATTGTGAAACCTCAGGGACCGGGCTTGGATGTTTCCAAATGTAGGAGTGATTTTTTATCACCTATAGTTATCGACAACTGAGACAACATGAGTAGAAGTATGCTACCCATGACCTGGAGTTAGCAGTAGTGGTCTTCTCCTTGAAAATGTGGCAACTTTTCTGGATGGACTAATTTTTTATAGTCTACCTTAATCAAAAGAGTCTCAGGTATATCTTATCTCAGAAGGACCTGAACCAGAGATAGCGGCGTTGTCTTGAGTTTTTCCAGGGCTATGACTTTGAGATATTCTATACTTCTTGGAAGGGGAATTTAGTAGCTGATTCACTCAGAAGAAGATCTGGTATATAGTTGCGGAGTGAGGAAATATAACAGTTAGCCGTTTTGCAGATATCCTATGTGGATCGAGATGAAGTACCTTATCTTCAGTCTCTGACAGTCACTCCCCCACTCCTTTAGCGAGTCAGGTACGTGCATCTTGGGGAAACTCACTACGAGGCTCGATATGCTCAGATATCCACAGGACATGAACCTGATGGATTATCTAATTGTGGGGAGCACATCATCCTCTTCATAGGGCATACTATGTCACCAATGGTGATTTAGGAGGAAGTGTTGATGGAGTTCCTTATATACCCTCTAGCGGTACATCCAGGAGTGGAGAAGATGTACCAGGACCTCAAATGTCAGCACTTGTGGAGGGGAATGAAAAAAGAATTAACAGAGTTTGTCTCTTGGTGCCTCACTTTTCAGCAAGTGAAGGTAGAACATCAGGTTCTAGCAGGTTTTGTTCAACAACTAGAGTTTCTATAGTGTAAGTGGGATGAAATTTCCATGTATTTTGTGACAGTAACTCCAAGAAAGTCCAAGGGACAAGATTCTATCTGGGTGATCGTTGATTGACTCACCAAGTCAGCCCACTTCCTACCAATCAGAGAGCATGATTCACTAGAGGGATTGGGACGCCAATATGTGTAGGATATTGTATGGTTTCATGGAGTTCCCTTGATGATTTTCTACGATCATGATGCACATTTTACTTCCTGGATATGGAAGGGTTTGCATGAGGCGTTCGAGACTCAACTTCAATTGTGCACCGTCTTTCATCCTTAGACGGATTGTCAGACAGAGCGGACCATTCAAACCCTTGAGGACATGTTGCGTGCTTGCATACCTGATTTCGACTGTAGCTGGGAGGATCACTTTCCCTTGGTGGAGTTTGCACACAACAATAGTTATCAATCTAATATCGGTATGGAACCATTTGAGGCATTGTATGGTCAACCTTGCAGATGAACTCTGTGCTAGAATGGCCCAGGGGAGTCAGAATCATGGGACCAGAGATGGTATGAGCTTCAATAGAAAATTTGTAGGTCAGCCAAGGGTGGATGAAGATTGAACATAGAAGGCATAAGTCTTATGCTGACAGGAGTCAATGTCCTCTGGAGTTCAAGGATGGTGAAAATGTCTTCCTATTAGTCTCACCTTGACGAGGTTTGCAATGATTTTTCCAAGGTGACAAGTTATCTCCAAGGTTCATCCAACCCTTCCAGGTTCTTAGTAGAGTGGGCGAGGTGGCGTACCGCCTAGATCATCCCCCTCAGTGGCATTGGATGCATGATGTTTTCCATGTATCCCAACTGAGTAGGTACGTGCATGATTCTTCGCACATCATTGATAGGGGAGAGTTTGAAATTGAGGATGGGGCGATGTTTACAGAGGTTCTAGAAGAGCTTGAGGATTGAAATGAGAGAGTCCTTCATGGGTGATCGATACCTCTGATGTGAGTTAGATGGAAGCACATGAACCACTAAGAGAGAACATGGGAGTGGGAGGCTCAGATTCGTGCTCAGTACCCCCACTTGTTTCCTTAGTTTGTGTTGTGGCTTTCAGGGACACAAAGCCCTGAGGTGGGGATAATGTAAAGACCCATATTTTTCTATGTAATTTTTTTATATGTAATGATTATGAGTCTTCGAATTTTGACGGCATGTGATTCTGAGTCCCAGAGTGGACAGAATGATTTTCAAAACATTATTTAAGTACGTTCAGTTAACATGTGAGTGGGAATTTACAACTTTTGAACCGGTGGTTTGAATTGAAATACAAAGACACTGTTTACCTCACAACGCTGATATTCTCTTAAGGGGGTTTAACCTCGACAGTAGTGGGTCAAGAGAAGATGTTGGTTTTTTTGTTTTTCATAAAGGATTATATAAAATAAAATAAATTTATTTTAAAAATATATTCTCCCACCTCTCCGATGAAATTTTGGTAGAGGGGACCATATAAGGGAGGTCAGAAATTAAATGTTGGGCATTAAATTCTAGGTTACAAAAAACGTGTACCCATAGAATTTTTAAATTATTAGGATTGATTAATTCAAAATTAATGAATCATATTTTTAAGGAAGAGTTATATTAACTCTTTTTGATGGTATGGGGGGTTGGTTTTCCATTTGAGAAACAGAGGGGGGGATCTTGAGGCTCCTGAAAAAGAACATATCCACCAAGCAAGGTCGGAGGATCGTCGTTTGAGCAGTGTCATTAGCAGATTATTGCGGGGACGACGAACACCGACACCACCTCCAATCACGAGTGTTCCCCAACGAACGATCGAGGTATGGTTTTATCTTGATTGTTCTTCATTAAAATTTTATGTTTATTCAATCATTTTGTTCCTCTTTTTATCAAAATAATGTGAAGGGCATGAGTGAAATGAACACGGCCCGATCCCTCTCCTACCTCATGGATTGATGTGTTCATCACGGGTGGATCATTGGGTTAAGAGGAACCAAACCTCGTCAGGAGAGATGCAAAGGTGATGTACCAAGATGAACATTGATCTCCTTGGTTTGAAGAACGGGCCACCAGAGCTCACCCGATGACCTGAGGAAGTCCACTGGTGACTGGAGCCGGCACCCGGCACCGACAGGGTGCAAGGCAGCGGCCGACACACCGATCGACCATGATGGTGGCGGCGACGAACCACACCAATGGAGGAGGCCGCGACCCATCGACCGCGATGGAGGAGGATGGTGGATGACACACCGGCTGACCATGTGGGAGCTTGGGAGGTGAACATTTGCACCGCTAGATATGGAGGCCACGACTGCTGAGCAGGGGTGGTGCACCCCAATTGTGGCTGACACCCGGCTGACCGTGGTTGGCGCAGTGGTGCCATCGTACCATTGGAAGGGGAGCCGACCGGAGTCCCGGCCGGCCGCGTCATGCTAAGTAGGTCCCACTCTAGTGGGTCCCATGTGCCTAAAGGTGACACCACATGGCACCTTTGGGTTGGACAAAGCCAAATGGTCCAACTAGATAGTTCGAAATTCCAGGGGGTGCGTCCCCCTGGGTAGCGATTAGGGCCGGTCCTGCCACGCTGGACTGCACCCAACCGCGGGATGAGAACTGCGGGCCACACCTAGTAGTCCGAGCCGCCCCCTTTGTGGGTCAGGCCAGACCACGACCCAAGAGGAATGGCCTACCATGGTACTTCCCATCTGAGCTGGACCCATACTAGGTAGGGTCAGCCCGAACTAGGTCGGGGTTCCCCAGGCCGGGTCAGGATGGGTTGGACCTGTCCCATGCCCATCTAGACCCAAATACGCCTTTTTGGCCATATCTTGAGAACTGGGCGTCAGTTTGACTAACCGTCTACAGTGCTGAAATCCTTGGATAGAGACCGTCCTTTTGGTATACTCCACTCTAATTTTTGAGTTAGTTGGAGTATGATTGGGTTGGATCGAACCCAAATCCAACCGGGCCCTCGGAACCGAAACACTAATAACTTAAATACCTCACATCCAATTGACAGGCCCTCAGTCACATTAGGACCCTTATGATGTGACATAACTTCATGATACTTCTTCGGGGGACTTCATTACAGTTGAAGTATCGACCAATTTCTTGAGGATCAGATCCTCCCAGAATCATGCGAGCTTAGTGAAAGAACACTGTGGCTAGCTGTACTTGAAGAATATTTAGATCTTGTGTGTGTCATCTTCAGATCCTGTGTGGGTCATATTTAGATCCCGTGTGTGTCAGCTTATATCAGATCCTATGTGGGTCAATGCTCAACGATCTTATGTAGGTCCGTTCATACCGATCCTTTATGGTTCATGTCCTGTGTTGGTCAGCAGGGGTTAGTTACCCATCGATCTTGTATGGGTCAGAAGAAGTGATACTTAACAGAATAAGATAATATAGATTTTGACTAATCATTTGTACTTATGTACTTAATTTATACTTGGTGTGAGACGAGTCTTTACCTTTTCGGTACACTTATGTGTGTTGATACCTTTTTGGTACTTACCTTTGTGGTGTTACCTTCGTGGTACTATTTCCTTCATGGAACAATTATGATTTTGGATTAAGAGTTGGGCCTTGTGCTTCCTCAAGAACGAGATGGGTATACCAGGTAACTTTGGTATATGTATGAGCATATACCTAAGTAGAGTTGATTTTTGCTTTGTCATTGTAATTGTAGTCTTTCTTTTTGGATTTTCCTATGTGGATTCTGGGAGACCTTAGGGGGTCTTGGGGTCCTTACTGAATATCTTTATACACACCCGTATGTGGTCTATGCTTGTACCTTTATGTTTCTTGTGCAGAAAAAGGATAATTTTGATCGAGGTTGGGGGTACTAGGACTGGAGGCTGCTCGGAGGTGGATGTTAGACGAGGCTTACTGCATAAACGACTATTCGAGAGCTGTACCTACCTTCCATGTTGGATCCTTTGCGGGTGTTCACATGATCTATTTTCAGTTTTACTTGTACATTGTAGTTGGGTTTGTATTCTGGCCCCTTAACATACTGTAGTCACATTATATACTATATAGTTTACTCTTTACTTGTATGTTGCTGCGTGCTTGGTTGGGGGAGTGTTTGTAGGTTAAAAAGGCAATTCCTTCCCAGTTTTTGGGATATGCATTTCCGTTTCAAGTTGCTATCCCCTTACCAATGGATGGTGGGATTATGGAAGTCACGACACGGTCCCCTATGGGACGGGTCATAACATTTGATTCCAAAACATTTACAAAGAAAAAAAATCATGTAAAGAGTTTCTCATTTACCACTTTGAATGGAATTCACTACTTTTACTGCTCCAATGATATGTTCTAAAATTGGTTATATATAAAAGGTATTATATCATAGATTAGGTAATTTCTGATGAGACTAATAACATGAAGAAATTCCCAGAAGTCTTCATGCAACCGATTTAGCATTTGATTCGATAATTTCACTAGAAAACAAGAAACCAGATTGTCTCAGATCGAAAAAATATGTAACATGAATCTAAAACAAATCTAAAATAGCAATCCAAAGGGCCACAACCATAATAAAAATAAGTAAGAGATGATCAATATCTTCAATATTCTGATTATAAATAACACATTCAGAGAAAATATTAATAACAATAATTTAAATAAAAACATTTTTGGTAAATTTATAATAAAATAATATCTTGTTAAGAGATAATATGATCAATAGAATAAAAATATTGTTTAGTATTTTATTCCAGTTATTAACATGTTCATGGGATTCCATAAGGTAGAAGGCCTTTGGGGATGGAATTCCATTGGTAACATGCTCATAAATAAGAATGCCCCCACCACCAGTAAAATTATAATTTAAAATAGTTCCATTAATTTCAATAGGAAGGGTATTAATATAAATCTATATTTTCTCTTTAATTAAGACATTGGTGAGCAATGAAATGTATTCTAAAACAGTTCTTTTTATGAGAGTAGTAGCATTACAGTTTTCCACCCATAAATTGAGAGAGAAATTAGTGTTAAAAATACAATGGGATTCAATCATTATTATAGAACATGAATGATTGAAATTAGGTCATGTGGAGGATTCAATATAATTTAAATACCTAGAATTATGTTTTTTAATGAATCTTTCTCTATAAAAATTATTGGCATTAAATTTCAGAGTGATGAGTCACTACACAAAACTGCCCTACAATGGATGATTAAACATACTGTGATTCTTAATTCTGATCCCTCTACTATCAGTTCATTGGTAGAATTGTTTCCAGGTAATTGATGGATTTTCTCTTTTGAGAATGCATCCACTCCAACTAAATTTTATATATAAGTACTAATAAATTTTATTATATTTGATTGTAATTTGTAAACAATAAAATAGTGAATGAATTTGGATATGATTATTGTTCTAATAAGGCTATTTTTTCCTACCATTGAACGCATTTTTTCATTCCATGAAGATAAATAACTCATAATACGAATAAAAAAATGAGATTAGTGTAAGGGTCAAGGTTTTCCTCAGAAAATAGGGACACCAAGACAAATAAAAGGAAGATTACATTCTCTAATCCCTAACTTAGTAGTGATGCTCAACCTTCTGGAGACAGGTATCTTATAACTTCCCAACCCGGGTTCCACACACTGGTGTCCCAAGATGGACTACCACGTGACCTCAAGTGTGACTCCTCGTATACTAGAGGTTGTCGACTAGTTGCGAGGGTCTGATAAGTTGATCATTGGAAGTCTATACCCTCTTCTATCATAGTAACACACCATCAGAAATAATAAACAATTACATAATAATATATAACCACAAACACTTCTAATAACTCAATATAATCAATGTAAGAAATACAATATCCAATTGAAGTACCAAAAATTCCATGCTAATGTAAGTGTCAAGTTTCTAAAATGAAAGCTAAAAATAAAGAAATTGATGAATCCCAAGTGGGTTCAAAACCACATTTGGTTCCCTCATCTAGGATCTACACCATCATAGAAATCTAGTAAATGGAATTTTCACTTTAACCTATTATGAAACAATAATGTCTATTTGGGTACCAATCAAGAAGCCCGAGAAGGGTGTGAGTACAACTCAGCATGCCACCACCAATGGTGTCTAAAACAAATACAGTCAATAACCGTGTATACAGTTTTATAATGAAATAAGCACAATACATAAGGAAATAGTTTTTCAAATTATTAAATATTCTCAATTTAACGACATAAACCCCTGTGATCCTGACGGAAGTCGATCATCATTACCAGCAGCTAATTCCAGAGTCCGATCCATCCACAAGGGAAATCACATTTGAAAGTAAATGTTATCATTATTAATACCTAGCTTAATGTACATGTTACAATTCAGCATTTAATATCACATAATTCAATGAGCATGTTAGCACTCATAATACTTGTCCAAATGTCCATCCACCCATTTATGAATTTACAATACATATTTGAATGACCATGTTACCATTCATAATACATGGTAAAATGTACATATTACCATTTACAAATTAATAACACATAATTGAAAACATCACAATATTACACATATCTCAACAACCCATTAATTAATTCACTAATCAATTAATCATAATAACAATTTCAATATCTAAAAATTAATCCCCCTATTAATTATTCAATCGAAGATATCATTATCCCATAATTAATTACAACATTTATTATATGAAATTATAATATCAATATCACATAATTAATTCCACCATTAATTATCTCAACTAATAATATCAATAAATCATAATTAATCACACCACTAATTATCTCAAATAATAATTATCAACATCCCATAATTAATTATCTAAATATCAAACCCTAAATCTCATAAATATCCCCCAATTAAATATATTACTAGAAAAACTCTAAATCTCATTATATATTTTTCAATTAACTATCTATTTCAACAAAAACATAGACTAATCAATTAGCCACATCAATTAACCCAATTTTGGAATTAAAATTGGAAAAGAACTAATGATATTCTATATTTTTTATACATGTATCAAAATAAAAACTATGGGAATTGAATATTATAAATCCCAACTCAATTAGTCAATAAATAATAACCCAACATAAATGCCCAAAAAAATTGAACCGCACACTGATGTAAAATGAGATATTAATTTCAAAACCCTAAATCAAGATTAAAGAAAATACAAATATTATAAATAAAGATTTAAGAAAATAAATATATTATTAATATAAGTCTATATCTATAATTTTATAACTAGATATCACCATATTTATTTATATATTTCCATAATAGAGGACTACATCACAGAAATAAAGCATGTAGAATGAGAGAAGAATGGAAAACTAACATTGATAAGATTCACTTACTGATTGAGGAGCAGACCTTTGATCGAGGATTCAATTCATGAAGAATGGTTTTCTGTAAGGATTGGAATTAATCTAAAGATCTAAAAAACCATAAAAGAAATAATAGGGTATAATGGGGTCTGATTCAAGTGAGTTTTAGGGGTTTGGGTAATTTTTAAATTAAAAACTGCATGACATTAAAAATTAGGAATGGTTTGCTGGGTAAGGGAGAACAATGTTTCTTAACCATGTGCCTAAACTAAGAAACAATTTTAAAGGGGTTAATGGTAACTCCTAAGAGGATTGAAGGTTTGTAAAACCTTTCTCCAATGATGAAATTACCCACTCTCCAGGGTTGCAATATTAGCTGTGATGGGGCACACAGTTTTCCATGACCCTATGCCAATCACACAAAACCATTTTTGATTCATTTTTTATAAAATTTTACAAAAAGGAAACCCATGTTATAACCCCTAAAACATACTCAATTAAGGATAATAGAGTACCTAAAATTATTCCCTAGTCAAATTCAGAAAAGGTCAAGATCTTACCATCTTCCCACATTATAACAACTCATTCTCAAGCTACACTCCCAAGAATACATAAAATTTCATGTGAAAAATATTGGGCCATTGTGCCATCAAAAGCTTCCCTCTCCCATGTTTCTTCCTGCACACACCTGTGTTTCCACAATACCCAAACTATTAACACATTCTTTCCTCGAAAACCTTTCTCACTATGATCTAGAACACATATTAGAAGCTCCTCAAAGGACTCATCTATATCAAGGTTAACCTCATCCGCAAAGATGAAAAGATATTATCCGAGGTGATACCTCCATAGTTTTGATACATGAAAAACATCATTCAAAGCCTCATATTTTTGTAGAAGGTCCAATAGGTACGCCACATACATGATTCTATCCTTAACCTTGGATGGTACAATAAACATGGGAGCCAACTTTCCCAACCTCCATATCCTATAGTGATCCAACCTAGGAGACACCTGAATGAATATAGTCACCCTATATAAACTCTAGGTTCCATCTATGTCTATTAGCATACAACTTATATCTACTATGAGCCATATCCATACACTTCTGAATTAGATTCACCCACTCCATCATCCCCTTCATGATACTTGACCCCAACAACTCTAACTCCCCTACCTCTATCTAGAATTTCAACGATCTACATATCCTACCATAAAAATCCCTTTATTTTTATAACTATATAGTATTAAAATAATTTTTTATTGGAAAACTCCACTAAAAAAAAGTACTTATTCCAAGACCCACTGATGTCAAGAACACATTCATGCAACATATCCTCAAAAACCTATATAATATGCTTAAACATCCCAACTATATACATGTGGGAATCCATTATCAACAATACTTGTGTACCAGGTTATTTCTTTAAGCCCTAACAAAAGTGTGAAGTGAAGCATGAGTCACGATCTGAAATGATTTTCTGTGGAAACACATGCATATGGACTATCTCCCCAACATACAAGTCTCTATGCTATTCTGCTGTGAAGGTATCTTGTATAGGAAAGAAATGCGATAATTTCATCATGCAATCCAAAATAATACTGATTGTCTCATTATTCCTTGGTGTCTTCGAGAGACCCACCACAAAATCCATGGTCATGTTGTCCCACTTCCATTACTTAATGGGTAACAGTTATTTCAAACCTCCAGTTCATTGATGTACTGCATTCACCTACTGACAAGTGTAGCATCGTGTCACAATCCTTAATATCTCATTTTTTCAGGCGGACAAAAAAATTATCTTCATAGGTAACAATACATTTTTGTTATATATGTTTGTACCAAACACTTCAATTTATGAAATTCCCTTGTGAGCTCATCTTCTATGCATGTAGGAACCATTACTCGGTTCTTGATGTAGATGATCTCATACTCATTCATCGACCAGTCTGAAGGTGCCTCCCCACCTTCAATGATTTTCATCAAAGATAGACATTATAGATACTCATAATTCATGTCACTAATCCATCTTAGATTTTTATAATCCACTAAAATTGATACCATTGTAATCTTCTCTTAACTCCCCTAAACCACCACATGCATCTCCGCTAGTGGTGTCACCATCTTCCACTCAACACTACACTCCTGAACCATTGGAGTCTTATTTTTCCTTCTCAAAGCATCATCCACAATGTTTATTTTTCTAAATATATAATATATATCAAAATTAAATGAATAAATACACTCAACCCATCTCTACTTCCAATGATTCAAATCTCACTATGAGCGGATATACATAAAGCTCTTATGATCGGTAAACAATTTAATCTTCTTACCCAATAGATAATTCCTCCAAAACTACAAAACATAAAACAATTTTGATAGATCAAGGTCATGTGTATAGTAGTTCCATTCAACTATACTAATATGTTGAGACCCATACCACATAGCTCGTTCTCCTTGCATCAACATAACCCTAATTCCAGTCCTAGAAGCATCACAATACACCATATACTCCCCCACTTGGATCATATAGGGTGAAAATTGGTGCTGATGTCAAACACTTATTCATATCATGGAAGGCCTTATCACATGATTATGACCAATAAAAAATTGTACCCATTTTTACCAATATCTAAAGAAGAACTTCCAAATTGGAAAAGTTCTCTATGAATCTTCCATTAATGTTCTCATAATGCCTAAAGGCTACAAATATCAAAAACATTCTTTGGATGATTCCAAGAAACCACTACATGTGCTTTTTCTAGGTCAACTAACACACCTTCCTCAAAGATGATGTGTCCCAGTACTTGTACAATATCAATAAAAAATTTACACTTAAATGGATTAGTGCATAGGTGACGACATCTTAGTTTACTCATCATGATGTAAAGGTGTTGGGAATGATAGTCATGAGTCTTGAAGTACACAAAGATTCCATTCATGAATACTACTACAAACCGAACCATGTATAGATAAAAGATACTATTCATCAATGCCACAAAACTACAGGTGAGTTTTTAAACCCAAACCGCAATACAAAAAAATAATATATTCCAAAACTACTTTTGAATGTAGTGCTTGATATAAAATAAGTCCAAACTCTCAATTGATGATACCCTAATCTCAAGTCAATATTCACGCACAAAAAAATCTCCTCTCAACTATTCAAATAGATTTTTGATACATGATAGAGGATACCAGTTCATCAAATTCATATTGTTCAACATCTAGTAATCAATGAAAAAATATAGAATCTCATTAGCCTTATTATAAAATATCACAGGTGAACCTCAAGGAGAAATACCTAGATGGATAATTCCCTTATCCTCTAACTGATCCATTTGATTCTTGAGCTCTTGAAGCTCTATCACTACCATTATGTATGGTGGAATATAAACTTGATCATCCCATGACATGAGATAAATAGATAATTCCACATATATCTCAGGTGGAATCCTCGATAAGTCTATAGAAAGACATTCTAAATATATTAAAACATTTTTGAATGATATACATTTTTACACCTCCATCAACCATCAATAAACTAAAAACCTTGGCAATGAGATCTCCCAATTTCAGAGTAATTGATCCTACTCGGCCTATATAGATATCCTACTCTCCTTCTTCAAAGTAATGGTCCACCATAGGAGATGTAAACATAACCCTTTTTGTGGTAACAATAAATTTTGGCTCATTATGAATCCATCCAATCTATACACATAAATCTGTTGATGCCTGACATGTCAAGGATATAGAGATCCCATAGAAAATGGTACTCCCCGACTTTGGGAGAACATCCCTTGGACAAAAAAACTTCTCTAGACTATACTCCAAAAGGTGTATCTATAGTCCTTAAAATTTTCAAAGACTCCACCTCAAAACTCAAGCCATTAACAGGTTTTGCAGATATAAAAGAATGAGAGGAACAAATATCCAATAAGGAACTAGAATTTATAGAATATACATGAATAGTACCACTAATTACAAATGATCCAGCCTCACTATCCAAAGTTTAAGATACACTGCATGTGGTTTTCTTACACCTATTCCTTATGAAGTAGTCTGAATCCACTGAGTTTCACCACTCTACTGATATGGGAGCTCAATCCCAAAATCACCATGTCCACTACCTATACCACCTTGGCTATTAGAACTACAACTTCTATACTAATATGGTGAAGAAGACCCCCTTCATTCACCCTGGTTCTATATAGATTCTCCATATACCACCTTTTCCATTATAACCTATGTTGATGTCCTATATTTTTACAATTTTGGAACTCCATGGGTGTCTAGGAACAGTTCCAACGATAATGACCTGAATGACCGCACTGGTGATAAACCACTCTTGTAAGGTCATGCGCAATTGATCCCTGAGTATGGGTACTCTTCTTCTCACTAACTTGGATGATGATGTCATATAGACACTTCCAGCTCTTGGAATTTGTTCCTTCAGATTACATAGTTTTAATTATCTATCCTACAATAGAAGCCTCCCTCAGGTTCGCCTCATTTATGGGATCCCGATCCTCCACCTCTACAAAGTTCTTTATCCAAAAGAAGTTAAACTTGGACTTAATATCTCACTTATGTCCATCCTAAAAGAATATCTCTATAGCTATATCGTCTCCTTCCAATGTTGGAGTAATGTACTAAAGGTCAATAAAGTGTCCAAAATAGTCCATCACAGACATGCTTCCCAAATACAACCACATAAACTCTTCTTGTCTCTCTTATCATGACGTATCTAGGTAGAAGTGATCTAATAATTTCTCTAAAAAGTCCTTCCATAACATACCATTAGACTATCCATTTTGTTCATGAGTGTCTCCCCAGTGCTTCACTAATACTCATAGAATATAAATGGCCAACATGACCCTCATCTTAGTATGATTATCTAAATGGTCCAATATCATCTTGATGGACTAAATACACAACTCATCTCACTCAGCTCTACCCTCCCTAGAAAAAGTCATAAGGTACTGCAACTGAAAATAACTCATTAGGTTATACATGATCTTAACAACATTCCATGGGTCCCATTGCATGAATTGTATGAAACAAGTTATGTTTTATAAGAACTTATCCCCAACATCTAGAACATTCACTATGAGTTCCTCAGGTTCCATTGATGGTATAGCATCGCCGGTTACATCCTTTCGTCATCCTCACAACAAGTGTCATCATGGAGGAATAACTCTACAATTCCAAACACACATCTTATGTTTCGTAACAAAAAATTATTAAATTTAAAAAATATTCATAATCCCAACTTTTCATAACAAGTATTTTCCACAAATCTCACAATGTGGTCAAAACTAAGGCACTATCACTACCCTTAACCAAGTTACTCATAGATCTTGGTTATATAGGGTAAACCCATTTTCATATTCATGTTTCTAATTCAGAAACCCAATTTTGGCACCATTTCATCATTTTACCATTACAAATTTCATATTATGCACCATTTTAAATTTAATTTCATATGCATGGAGAAAATAGTTTATGTTCAACAGCATACCAAAAACTAATTCCCTTTGCATGCAGAAAATGATACATGTTAAAATAATAATCCTGAGTAAAAAAAAATGAGGCATGATGACTCAACTCTAGTTTTATTCTAGCCCATGATTCAATTATAAGAAAATATCAAAAACAATTTTCACATCATAGAACAACTGAATCACCCATGTTGAAATAATATTCATTAGTAATAGCAAACAATAATAAAAACAATCCCACCTTGGGTACTTGGGTTTTTTTTCTTCTGATACATGGGTTTTCAACTCCTATAAAGATGTCATAAAAAATTCTTGAATCATTCTATTTTCCAAAATAACTGTCCCAAATAGTCAAAAAAAATAAAAAAAAAATGAAAAACTCATGATGATACCACTTTGTAACATCACAACCTAGGTTCCACACACTGGTACCCTGAGCTGGACATCCACATGACCTCATGTACACCTCCCTGAATGCTACATGCTGATGGCTGTTGAATAGGATTTGATAAGTCAATCATGTGGATACAATAACCTATTTTATCATATTAATACATCATTATAAATAATAAACAATAGAAGAATAATATTTAACCTTAAACAATATAAAAATATGATGATAATCAAAGAAGGAAATACAATACCCAAATGAAGCAGAAAAGATTCCATGATAATTAATGTGTCAGTTGTGTAAAATGAAAACTAAGAATAATGACACTGATGACTACCATGTGGGTCCCAAATAATGTATTGTTCCCTAGTTCTAGATATATCCACAACTCAGCAATCTAACAAGTGTTCTTTACCTTAATCCTGTCCTAAAACAAAAAATTCTATTTAGGAACCGACTAGGAAACCCATGTAAGGTGTGAGTACAACTCAATACACCACCAAAAAATGTTTCTAAAAGAAATAAAATCAATAAATATTTATTTAGTTGTATAAATAAATAATTAAAAACCATAAATAAATAATTCAACACATTATTAAATATTCCCTATTTAACCACATAAACCCCCAGGTATCCAAGGACACCCAAACCTCAATACATTCTTCAGCTTAGGTCGAAGTTCAATATATCCATAAGGGATATAACAATTTATTTTTTTACCATTATTAATAAATATCTGAACTTCCATGTTAACATTCACCATTTTATATCACATAATTGACTGATAAGGTTACCATTCATAATACTAGGCTAAATGTCTATGTTACCATTTACCAATTAATAACACATAATTTACAACATCACAACATTATAGATATATTAAAAATGAATTAATTAATTCAACAATTAATTAATCATACTCAATGTTTAAATATATCATAATTAATTCCCCAATTAATTATTCAATTCAAGATATCATTATCCCATAATTAATTCAACAATTAATTATCTCAGATAATAATATCAATATCACATAATTAATTCCACCATTAATTATCTTAAATAATAATAATAGTATCTCATAATTAATTATTTAATTAATTATCTAATATGATATCCCCTAAATCTCATAATTAATTTCCTAAATAAAAATATATTTCAAAAATACTTCAATTAATTAATTGGTCACATTAATTAACCCAATTTTGGAATTCCAATTGGTAAGGAACTTTAGTAATGCTAAAATTTTCATACACGTATCACAAGAAAGACTATGTAAATTGAATATTAGACTACCTACCTCAATTCATTTAAAAATAATCTCCAATTGGAAATCCCTAAAAAATTAAATAGCACAACAACGTAAAACGATATTTAAATCTCAAACCCCTAAATCAAGATTAAAGAATATAACAATATTAAAAATCATGACTAAATAATACATGATATTATAAATATAGATTCAGATCTAAAAATTGTAGATAGTTATATCACCTAATAGATTTAGATCTATCCATAATAGAGGATTAAACAATTGAATGAATGTAGAATGAACGAGAGAAGAACGAAAAAAGAACCGAAAAATGATTCAGTTTCTAGGAGAGGAGTAGACCTTTGATATGGGAATTGATTCTTGATGAACAATGTTATGGAAGGGTTATAATTGATCTGTAGAGATCCAAAATTGAGAAATAACTCATAGATTCAATTGGGGGTTTAAATAGTTGAGTTTTGGGGGTTTAAGGATTTTCAAAATTAAAAATCTGGTGATATTTAAAATAATACATGGTTTACGGGGTAGGGGCACACATTTTTCCCTGACCATGCACCTAAACCATTTTCCACTTTTATAGGGGTTCAAGGTTACTACTATAAGGGGAAAAAATTGCAAAAACTATGTAATTCCCCTTTGTCTAGGGTGACATAGTTCGCTAGACTAGGGTAAAATGTTTTCCTTGACAGTGCACCAACCATACACATCCTTTATTCTCAAAAATCCACCCAACCACACCCCATGTTATAAAAAAACAAAAATTACTCAAATAAGGACAATAGAGTACCTAAAATCAATCTTGATTCATGTTTCAAAGAGGTTAGGATCTTACATATCCTTTTAACAATGTAGATACAGGATTTTTTCGGGATAATTTCATGGTCTGAGAATTTTTGTATAGTGATGAATAGAAAATTTCATGTTTCTAATGTTTCCTTTATCCCCCTAGACGAAAATAATGATATCAGAAACATATAAATGATGATTCATAGTATCAAGATATGGACCATAACTGATGGTAATAATACTATCCTCCAATACTAAATTGATAAGAATCCTGCTCAAGTAGTCATAAATAATAGAGAAAAGAATTACTGAAAGGGGGTCAACATTTCAAATACCTCTTTAGAATGAGAAATATCCCTTAAGAGATCTATTTATCAACACCAAAATATGGACTAATATCAAGAGGATTTTAACCCATTTGAAAAAGGTATCATTATACCCAAACCTAGTTAACACATCACCAATTAATCTCCATTAATGTACATAAAATGATTTCATAACATCCAATTTAATCGAAATGTTCCCTCCTATAGTGGGTTTTATTATAAGATTAACACATTCAGATGCCAAAACAACACAATCCTCTATTGTTTTACCTTCGAGGAAGCCAAATTTATTAGTAGACATAATCATGTTGGAAATTCATACTAATCTGTTAGAAATAATTTTCCCATTAATTTAATAAATGTTATTGTCAATAGAAATCAACCTGAAGATATATAACACATTTTAATTCTCAAAATTAGTGATAAGAGAAAGGAATTGAGAATATTCACCATGAGTGAGATGACCACCTTTGAAAAAATTATTATCAATTATAATGAAATCATTGTAAATGATATCCCAATATGATTGAATGAGGGAGTTTGTAAAACCATATGAGTTAGGAGAACTCCAAGAATTGAGGCCAAATAATGCCTCTATAATCTCAAAATTGAGCAGAATGATAAATATGTAATAATTATCATCTTGGGTGTCAAGATTAGGTATTATATCTTCTAAGATTTTAGTTAGGGTGATAGAGGAATCCAAGAGCTTCATATAATAGTATACAACAAGTGCTACCATGTTATCTCTTTTTTCAATGATTTCTCCATTATCACTTATAATAGACACAAAATATTAATTTTATAAACATATTAAAGAGAGTTAATAATCACAATGTTTTTGTCACCTATCTTTAGCCATTTTATTTTTAAGTCATCCCTCTGCATTCTTTCCATAAGATTTAGATGTACATTATGATCATGTGTGACCTTATTTTCCTGTTCAAGTGCAGAAACAAAATCCCTTCCAGTTCACTTCTCATGAATATAAACGAGTAAAGAATAAAGATATGAAATATTTTATTCAATTTGACTGAAGTTATTTTTACTCCAAGTTTTCATCTTATTCATTATGATATTGATCTCTCAAACACAAGAAATTCCATCATCCTTAAAGTCAAAGGAATTCAACATTTCTTGGAAAAGTGGTATACATCTTTATGGTTATGTCCAAGAATTGTTAAATCTGAAGGGGAAGGGTGGCCTATATATTTTATAAATAAATTTAGCTAAAATAGGGTGGTGTTCATAGTTAAAATTTTAAAGGGTTGAACAAGAGATAATACACCAAAAATTAAGGAATGCTTCATTCACAAAATCCTAATCAAATTTTATAGAAATAATAGAATAAATGTGGCTTATATAACAAGTATATTTATCTTCAAAAAGATTAATTCCACATATAATACTATCTTTTATACATTACTTTAAATATTTGGTTAAGGAATAATAATTACCAATTCCATTTATGTTGGAAATATCTTGATGGGATCCTAGTTTGCAGTCCTCATATTGGATTTTGAGTTAATGGTAGTCCAACAAAACACAAACATCAACTACATCAGAAGAAGCTCCTAGAATCTCAAGGTTGAAACAATTAAATATTGTTACTAAAATTACCAATATATTATAATGTTATAACATATGGGGTATCTACAGTGATATTATCCCTTTTGGAATCCTCATATCTCAATAAAATGATTCAATCTACCAAAAAGGGGTTGGAAAACCCCATTGATGAATGCCAGAACACAAATTACTAACCCTAATGGTTTTGAATCTGCCTCAATAATTTCATGGAGTGAAATGGATGAGGATTTTGGGATCCATATCAATTATATTAAACAAAAAAATAATGAACTATAGAGTTATATGGTAGTATTGTCCACTGACACAATCCATACAATCACCTTCCTTTATTATTGTGTGAAAATAGATATATCTGTTAATAAATATTCATTGAAAGTAGAAGAGATTCCCATATTATATGTGAAAATAATTCTGGACTCATGGAATCTATACTTGAACATGGTCTTCACTTATATTCAATTAATATATTAAACACTATTCAATTATTTAGAAATTAAATATCTGAATGGAATAAGGGTATTGTTTTCTTTCACCTCCATCAATGTGGTATCGACTAGGCCTATCAAATCCCCAAACCCATTAAGTGAGTGTGATCACAATGGGGAGACTAAAAGTATAGTATCTTTTCCTAAATATACTAATGTTGTTCTATTATTCACTCCCACCAATGTGTAATAATAATAGATAAATGATTATACATTGAATGTTGAAGAAATTGTGTCTACCTTAATTAATGGGCTCAACACGGTTAATATTGGATCTAATGAAGAACCAAAACCCACATTAATTAGTTTTTCCATGAATCCAAAATAAAAGGAGTAATATATTGTATTCCTCAGACAAAATTGAGACATGTTTTCATAAAACTACACAAAAATAACATGGTTAGATCCATAGACATCTATCCACCATTTAGGTTTTCCAAATTAACTATTGTGGTTAAAATCATGTGAGTAAAAGGATAAATCTAACCCATTCCAACAAATTATAAGATATGTTTGATACAATGATCAAGGATAAAATCATTTAGGAGGCCCAATATAAAATTTTGGTTTCTTATATTATCCAATTTATGAAAAAGAAATGGAATTTTTTGGTTTACATTGAATTCATGTACTTGATTCTATTATTTATAAAGAATGAATTCTTTCTCCCAATAATGGAACTACCAATTTTTGTGATAGGTGATTTTCAAGCCCCTTCATTCATGGATGTATATAGTAATAATAATAATATATGAATGGCTAATTTTGATGAGAAATACAACCACTATAGTGAACCCCACGGTTTATATTTCTACCATGTGGAGACATTAAATTTGAAAAATGTTGGGGTTATATAACAGTGGTCCATAAACTACATTTTAAATTTATTTTCATGGAAAACCATGGAAAAATATGTGGATGATATTGTAGTAAAATATCACCAATTTAATTATCTTTTTTCAAACCATGACTCCATGTTCATCAAATTACGATAAAATAATTTTATGTTAAACCCACTAAAACGAATGTTTATAGTCATGTCAAGGAAATTTCTCAGTTTCATGGTTCATCATAATAATATCTTGTTCTATCACTAGATAAAAAGTGTGATACTTGATATCCCCCTCCATAAATACTTAAATAGTTGAGGGGACTCCGAGGGAACCACATATATAGTAGGAGTTTTATCCCAATCTCAGTAGTAAATGACTTAAATTCATTAAATTAATTAATAATTGATAAATATATTAGTGGGATGACTATTTTTAGAGGGATATTGATAACCAAAAGAAATACCATGTTCTTCAAACAATGTTGATTCCACCAGTGGAAAGAAATATCCATATAATATATGTGTAAACTATGGAGATATCACTTGGTTCCCTCATTTCTCAGGAAAATAATATATGCTAAGTGAAATTTTTTAACTATGTCAATAGAAAAATGAAGGACGATAAGAGTTTGCATATTTACAGAAAAAAAATTCCCCAAAAAATTCATTAAGGTGAGAAAAATCATTATTAATTTTACCATCATGTGGTCCACTTAATCAATCAGGTAGATCCACTCAAATTAATCATCAATCACAATATGTTGATAAGAATATTAATAAGATAAAATTTCATTCTAAAAAAATATACATCCAATTTTATTATAAGTAGACTAATGGAAGATCTATATAATATTTCTTATATGTACACCATATTTTAATCAAATAGACGATTGACACAAAAATATACAATAAAAAAGTATTATATTTCCCAAAAATTTCATAAACATGGGAAATTTACTTCGATATTAGTTCTTGAATTATGAAAGAGAAAAGGATAGATGGATTAATGATCAAAAGATTTGGTATATCGATTGTTCTTATTTCATTGTTGATGGAACACTTTACATATAATTTCCACCTCTTAGTGTGGTGTACCAATAATGAAGTAGAATATAAGTCACTCATTATAGGGTTATAAATATCCATGATAATATGAAATTCCTACTTAGATGTCAAAGGTGTTTCGAAACTTATATTCAGGAAAATCAATGGTGATTAATAAATTATAATGGAAGAGTTAGTACCCTTTATTTATCACAAATGAGAGTTAATCGAAATTTTTTAATTATAACCAATGTTGATTTTTATTCCACACTCATACAATGCTTGAGTTGATGCACTTACCAACACAACCACATCCCTAAAGAATCATAATAATGAAGAAACTGCCCCATGTACCCCACATAATAGATTATTATCATTGATTTTTAGTAAATATGATGAGGATGTCAAAAAATATCAAACAACAACTATTCATAGAGGGTCCTCATTTTTATATGTCGATGAAACAATCAATTTAATGTGAGATATTGTAGAGTATCATCATAATGGGGATCTTTTACAAGATCAATCTAGAAGAGAATAGATTCTATAGAGACCTTATCCTTTCACATATAACATTACATGATTTTAACCATAATTATACACCCAATTACAAGCCAAGGATCGTGAAGACTAGCATCTTTGAAGACTAGGTGCATAAAACATAAAACATGGGGATAAAAAAGCTTCTTTATTTAATACCCATAAGGAGATAATAATTTCCTTTGAGCCCTTACATCTACACAGGGTACCCCGAGGAACACATGAACAAAGGGATGATCTAAAATGCATAGTATGGGAATGAACATAAGAATAATGCTTAAGGACATGAGTTAAGATGCATGTCATAATGATATCAAAAACATGGAACATACAAAACCATAACATATAAACATGGGATCATATAAACATGGAAGCATATAAATGTGTCAAAAAAATAAAACATGTCTTTAGTATGAGTCTAGGATAACTGCTAATCCTATTTCCCATGGTAGTACGGGTCAAGGCTAACCACCAATCTCATTTCCCATAGTAGCACATGCTAAGGCTAACCGCCCTGACAATTACACATAACATCTAATGAGACTTAAATTTACCAAATATTTTAGAGCACTATATAGGTGAACCCATCTTACATTTCATGAATAAGTTTTCTATATAAATAATCATACATAATAAATCTTACATAACCATGAGGGTTACCCATGGAAAGAATTGTGTATGACAATCATGACATAAAGCATAAACAATTGGCGAATCATGAAAGTGTCTATGAAAGAAAGGAATTAGAACACACATGGATGTTAATATGAAAAAAGAGTAATATATAATGGAAATTTATTTCAAATAGAAGTGACACCGTGTAAAAAATGTATTTGAGAAATTTTATCATTAAAATGTTTTTAGTGCGGTTTTAAGGAAAATACTATAGTGCTTTAAAAATATAAAAGAGGAAAATATTTTATATAAACCAAAATTGAACCAAAAATGTTTTCATAGATAAATAATTATTCTATAAAGACAATGGTGGATTAAAATAGATGATATATTTCACTTGAAATTGGGTAAAATTTTGGGATGAACTCTTAAAACAATATTGCTTATCAGAAAGTATCGAGGAGGGAATCAATTAAATGAATGTATATCCCCAAAAGAGAGTGAGGGATGGTTATTAAAAAATGTGTTTGGATAATGTATAAAGAATTTATAATTTTTATGTAAAATAGTAATACAACTTCATTTCGGTAAAAATAATGATAGGGCAACCCAAAGGAATAATGGCTGTTCGGGTAGAATTCCATACAGATTATTGGGATGGTGTCAGGTGTACCTAAGAAGGCCTAATTAGAGATAAATGGATTTATCATATTTTATAAATCATGAGTAATTTATGAAAGAGGATATTAGTCATACCCCATCACTAGTAATTACACATAAAATGGCATAACAAAGAGGACAATCTTGAATAATAGTGAAATGGAGAGGATCCCGTACCTTAAGATCAGTGGCATTCCCCACTTGTTATTAATGAAATGAATGAAAAAATTAGGTTTATTAATGAATAATTATAGAACCTATTATATATTTAATTTATTGAGTATACCCATTTTTATTTCATTCAAGACCTTTTTATTGGTTATAATGTTCATGTTAATTGTTCGGGTTCATTTGCTTACTTGGTTTTAATGAACGGTTCACCTATATTCATGTTCGGATAAACATGTAAGATGAAAGTGGTTTTCCAAAATTGAATTTGTATGTAATTATTGAACATACAGGATATTACATGGTTATAATAATTCATTTTGTTATTGGTAGTGAATATGAATTATTATATAAAACCATTGTGATAACCATTTGGGTTAATTAGTGGGTTCGATTACAATGCTCATGTTTTTATTTATAACCTAATACCATTTGTACAAAAAAGATTGCAAACAATTATTTAAGATATATTACATATATAATAATCTTGTTCAACCATAACACAAATAGTTTCATTACCATAATTAAATATGATAATATAAATTGATAAACCGTTGTCCTTGAATGTGCTAAATTAACCCATCTCAAACTGTGTTTTCATCTCTTTCAAATAAATGATTAGGAAAGGAGATATGATAATTAAATATCCCATTAGAATATAAATATTCCAGTACATGTATGTTAAAATATTTATCAAACCATTTGGGTGGAGGTAGGTGAGGAAATCCATAAGAAAATAAAAGAACATAAAAGAAAAAAAAGAATTGGAAAGAGGAATTTACCTCTTGAGTTTAATTCTATTGAGAGCCCCTTAAGAGGATATGATTTGGTACTTTGAAAGGAATAGGGGCTGTTGGATGTGGGGAAGGATCTTGGGGAATTATTTGCGCAAAATATTTTCAAGGAACAATGCTTGAGAGTAGTGAAGAGAAGAGGGAGCGAGGGAGGGTTTTTATAGTGGAGGAGAGGAGGGTTTTCACAATTTTTTAATCATTAGTTTATTAATTTCCCTCAATACCATAAATAGTGATAATTCCATGACCAGAAAAGTAATAAATTCATGTGAGTTCGAAACAAAGGACATTTACATCATCCATGACTCAAGCATGATGCAGAAATTCAGGTTTTAGCATTTATTTTGAATTATCATTTTTTACTATTCATAAAAAATCAAGTATTTTAGAAAAATCCAGAAAATTCACCCTAACCATTTTTTGATGTTTGGAATCCAAAAATGAAGTCCATTTTTTAAAAATAATTTTCTAAATATTATTATTTTAATATTTAATTAAAATCATAATTTATTGTTAATTTTTTTTAAAACATTCATTTACTTATTCTAAAATGTAGGTAAATTATACATTCACTTGAATATTATTTTTATACTATAATAGGTTAGGTTACTATTCATTCAGGTTTCTCTCTATTCATAAGAGTATGTTACTATTCATAAGGGTAGGTTACTATTCACCAAAAAATTATGTTTTTCTTATATGACTCCAAATAACTTACTGATCACAACTGTGTATGTCATATTTTCAAAATTCCAAACAAAGAAGTGTAAAAATTATGTTTAAAGGTCACATAGAACTTATTAGTTTATTATATTGTGTTTTCTTGTGATTTTATGATGTAATTATAAGAAGGAAATTTCCATTGAAGACTTTGGGTCATTACATTCTCCCCCCATAAAAAATTTCGCCCTCGAAATTTTATTTTACATTCTATGACATAAATAGGTGTGAGTACTTTTCCTTCATTTCCTCCTCTTGTCCCCATGTCACCTCTTCGTACATATGGTTTTTCAATAGTACTTTTACCTGGTGAGTTTTCTTGTTACGTAGAAATTTATCTCTACTATCCAAGATCTTCAATTGCTGCTCCACATAAGAAAGATCATCCTCCAACTGCACCACCTAAAAAGAGAGTACATGTGAAGGGTCTAGTATGTACTTTCTTAATAAGGGTACATGAAACAAATCATGTACTATGGCCACGACAGGTGGAAGTGATAGTCGATAAGTCATATCTCTAACTCGATCAAGGATATCGAAGGAGTTGATATACCTGGGAATTAACTTCCCTTTCTTCAGAAACCCCATGACCCGATTCCATGGAGATAAGTGTAGAAATACCATGTCTCAAACTTTTAACTCAATGTCTCATGGACGATTGTCTACAAAACTTTTCCATTGACTTTGGAGAGCCTTCATTTTTTGGTGAATGGTTTTCACCTTCTCCACCATTTCTTCAACCATTTACATACCTAGTAGCTTATATTCACCCACATCATCCGAACATTCCACTATTTAACACCTTTTCCCATAAAGGGCTTCATATGGTGCCATTCAGATGATCGAGTTGAAACTGTTGTTGTAGGTGAATTCATCCAGCAGAATATGTTGGTCCCATATTTCTTTGAATTCCATATAACATGCTCTCAACATGTCTTCCAATGTCTGAATAGTTCGCTCAGATTGGCCATCAGTTTGAGGATGATAGACCGTACTAATGTTTAGTTCAGTTCTTAGAGCATGTTGGAGACTTTTCTAGATTTTCGAGGTGGATCTAGGATCATTATTAGATACAATATATAGTGGTAATCCATGAAGACTTATCACTTCTTTGACATAAATTTGAGAAATTTGATCTAATGAGAATTCCTCTCGGATTGCGGTAAATTGATATATCTTCATAAGAAAATCCACAATGACCCATATAGCATTGTTTCCTCCAGATGTCCTTGGATTTCAAGTGACAAAGTCCATTGTAATGTTCTCCCACATCCATGATGGTATGGTTAGTGGTTGCATCATCCCCTTAGAATTTGGCCTCTCAGATATCACTTGCTGACATAATAGGCACTTTGATGTATATTCTCCATTCTCCCTTTTAATATTTTCCCACCAAAATTTTTCTCAGAGATCTTGATAGATATTTATTCTCCCTAGGTTAATAAATAAGGTCAACCTATGTGCATCATTTAAAATTTCCTTCTTTATTTTTGGATAGGATGGTACACATAATCATGACCCAAATCTTACAACTCCTTCTTTATCAGTCAAGAACATAGAGGATTTCCCATTTCTAACAGCTTCCACCCTTTTCATAGTTTCCACATCTTTTCTTTGAGCATCCATTATTTTCTCCCTGACGGATGGTTGAGAAATCATTTTATAATGGATTGAGGATGTTCCTCCCTTAATGATTCCCATTTCCATCATTTTCAAATTGAATTATATAGGATCTTTTTCAATTCTCAATATTGATAAATATTCAAGATCATTTCTACTTAGATCTTCTGCCACCTTATTTTCCTAACTAGGATTGTAGTGGATTGAGTACTCATTGTCCTTGATGATCTCTATCCATCTTTGTCGGAACATATTAAGTTATTTATATGAAAATATATATTTGAGACTCTTGTGGTAAGTATATATCTCACACTTCTACCCATATAGATAATGACGCATGATTTTGAATTCAAAGTTTATATCCTTCAACTCTAGATCATGTGTGGG
The DNA here is from genome assembly GCA_963277665.1 of Viscum album. Lineage (NCBI taxonomy): Eukaryota > Viridiplantae > Streptophyta > Magnoliopsida > Santalales > Viscaceae > Viscum > Viscum album. Next base: position 1,382,868,008 of record OY728127.1, read on the forward strand.
ATAGTTTTGATCATGGAATTGTAGCTGCCTTGGGGGATAGGCCATCACTATATCATTTTTCATCATCACACAGCCTAATACCTTCTTTGAAGCATCACTGTACACCACAAAGAGTTCTATACTGGTTGGGATTGTGAGTACTGTGGCAGTGATAATCCTTTTTTTCAACTACTTGAAACAGTCTTCACATTCGATAGTCTAGAAAAACATTACTCCCTGCTGTGTCATCTTGGTCATTGGGATTAAAAATTGTGAAAAGTTCTTCAAAAATTTTCGATAATACCCTGGTTGACCGACAAAGCTGCCAATCTCCATTATAGAAGTTGGCCTGGGCCACTCTTTAATTTCCATTGTCTTCAAAGGGTCCAAAGATATCCCTTTTCTAGTAATAACATGCTCCAAGAATGATACTTCCTCCATCGAGAACTCAAATTTACAACACTTCACTTATATATTCTCCATTATAAAAGTTTTTAACATAGTATTCAAATTCTCCTCATGTTCGATATTTCTCTTAGAGTATATAAGAATATCATCAATAAAGACTACCACACATTTTTCAAGGTAATATCTAAAGACTCTATTAAATAAATCCTAGAAAATTACTGGATAATTAGTGAGTATGATGGGAATCATTATGAACTCATAGTGTCCATACCTCATTAAAAAGGCTGTCTTGGGAATATCATCATTCCCCACCTTTAATTGGTGATATCCTGGCTAAAGGTCCACCTTTGACAAATAAATGGACCCACAAAGCTGATCAAACAAGTCATCTATCTGTGGAAGGAGATACTTGTACTTTATCATGATTTTATTGAGATCATTATAATCAATTAATATTAGCATTGATTCATCCTTATTCTAGATGAAGAGGACTGGTGCACCCCATGGTGAAGCACTAAGGTGTATAAAACCCTTCTCTAGATTCTCCTGTAACGGATTATTCATCTCTTCCAGCTCTATAGTGTCCATTGTGTAGGGTTTATTTCAGATAGGCAGAGATCTAGGGATAAGTTGAACTAATAACTCAACATCACCGTTATGAGGAAGACTATGAAACTCTTCCAGAAATAAATCATTGTAATACCTCACAGTGGGAATGTATTCAAGCATGATTCTATCTTCTGTCTCCATCATTTGATCTAGATATGCTTACTCAAAAGGAAAAAATATCCACACTTGAGATGATGATTATAAAGAAGATTCATCTTCCTTATTACACTTGTAAATAATCAGAGGATTCTTTGGGATGTGAAGAGTGATCTCCCTTTCTCGACAGTTGATGTTGACCTTGTATAAAGATAGCCAATCCATGCCCAAGATTACATCAAACTGTACTAAAGGATGTATGATGATATTTTATAGGTGGTTTAGTCTATAAAAATTAATTGTAGAAAAGTTATAAACTATGGACCCAATAAATTCCCCATTCTCTGTTCTCACAGAAAAATTTTCCTCCTAATTTTTAGGTAGTGGTAGAACAGTTCTACTAAACTTTCAACATATGAAAGGATGCGTAGAACCATAACCAAATAGTACATTTGCTATTTTTGAATGAATAAATAGCATACATGTCACCACACCATTGTCTGACTCCATCTCTGCAGTGGTGATATAATAATCCCTTTCATTTTTTCCCTGGAGTTTGTCATTGATTTCATGAGACTACCCTTAGATTACAGAAATTGTTTGCATAATGACCATGATCCTTCTAGTTGTAACATCACCGCACTGCAGGAGTGTTTATCTGAACATTCCTTTATTCTTCCACATTATAGGGATTTTCCATATACATTCAGATGTTTTTAGTCATATGACTAAACATTCCACATTTTAATAAAATCTTGATTTCCTTAAGACAGTTCCCAGGATGCTTCTTCCCACAAATATCACATGTGGGATATTTGAGCTTCTTTCCATAATGGGATTTATTTGATGGACAACCCATGTTGTTCTCCATTTTTTTCTTGTTGTCCCTAGGCCCACGATACCACTAAGAGTCTCCATTATTCATTTCAACCTTATGGTCACAACATAAAATCTCCTCATAATCGTCGAAGTCTCAAATCACCAACGCTTTTCGTATGCATGGATTTCGTCTTCTAATGAAGCGATCCACATTGATTTTAGTGTTCATTACCAAGACTGAGGCATACCATGCATGCCTTTTAATGTTTGTTTCATACTCCCCAAGGGACTCATCATCTTTTGTCTGAGGAACTCTATTTTAATTTTGAGATAGAGGGTTAGAGGAAAATATTTATTGAAAAAAATGCTCTTGAATTCCTCCCAATCAATGGAATCAATTTACTATGGGGACTTTGTATTCTTGATTAGCATACACCACTAATCAGATTTTCCATTAAAATGATATACCGCCAGTACAAATTTCTCTTATTACAAGCACTGGATGATGGAGAATATCTTTTCAATGGAGTTAATCCACTATTCCGCAAGGAGGGGATCAGAAGATCCGTTAAACATGGTAGGCCTTTTCGGCATGATGTAGTCCACTACAAAATGATATTTCCTTGGAGGAGGAGGCCCTTCCATATGATTTAAGTTATTATTACTAACTTGATCTAACTGAGCAAGTAATTTCATGAAATTTTGAGCACATGATACCATCATATCAGGAATATCATTAGGGAAATCTTCAAATTTCCTATCACATTGGTTGTTGGAACATGTTCTTCTATTTCCTTCCATTAACTATGAAAAAGAATGTACAATTAGAGGGATTGAATACTTAGTTATTGAACGTAAAATGGATACTTCTGAACATAAAAGGATAAACTTGTAAAGGATAAGTATATACTAACTTGTGATTCGATATGATTAAATCTAGGTTATCCTTGATCTATTTTGTATATTATATTCTTATGGGAATTTTTTACTTAATAATCATTTGTACTAAGATCTTGAATTTACCAAAAGCATATCCCTTGGTAGTGTCAATACCAAAAGAGCAGTAAGACCCATTGTCATGTACCAGGATACCCCAAGTCAAGATAAAAACTCCTTTTCAAACTTTTCACTCCTAGTTACATTTGTTCCAAAGCCGCCTCTACATGTATGTATCCAGAGAGGGATGTATTTTCATGATAAACCACATACTCTATACTTACCAAAACATCAGGGTGTTTTCTTATAATTTGTCTCATTCTTAATGTTCTTACTAAAGTTAACTATTCATAACCTTCAATACTAACTAAACCATCCTCTGATACAAACTATAGTGAAACTAGCGTTTTACATATAAAATTTCATGATTTTTAGAATAATTATTCATCATAGCACAATCCAAGGATTTTGAAGTATAGCATTTTTATGAATAGATACATATAAAATAAAACATGGGGCTAAAAAACATTTATTTAATATCCATAATGAGATCCTAACTTCATTTGAGCCCTTACATCTCCATAGGGTGCCCTTTGGAACACATGAACAAAGGGATGAGTTAAAAATCCCAGTAAGGGAATGAACATAAGAATAAATATTAAGCACATGAGTTAGGAGGATTTACATAATGATATAAAAAGAATGAAACATATGAAATAATAACATATAAACATGGGATCATATAGAAATGGAATCATATTAATGTGGTAGAAATATAAAACATGTCTTAAGTACGGGTCAAGGCTAACCACCAATCTCGCTTCCTATAGTAGCACAAGCCAAGGATAACTGACAAGACCATTGCACATAGTGTCTCAGGAGACATAAATTTATCCAATTAATTGGATAAATATCCTTTCACACCCATCTTACATTTCATGAAAATGTTTTCCACATAATTAATCATACATAATCAATCTTACATAAACATAAGGGTTACCCATGGAAGGAATTGGGTACCACAATCATGACATAAAGCATAACCAATGGGCGTATCAAAAAAGTGTCCATGAATGAAATGAATTAGAACATACATGGATTTTAATATGGTAAAATAGTAATATTTAATGGAAATTGGTTTCAAATAAAAGTGACAACAAGTATGAAATTTATTTTCGAAATTATTTCATTAAAACATTTTTTGTGCGGTTTTAAGGAAAATACTATAGATATTTAAAAATTAAAAAGAGGGAAATATTTTATATAAAACTAGAATTAAACCAAGAGGGGTTTAATAATAAAAATAATTATTTTCTAAGGAAAATAGTGCTTAAAATAGAGGATATAGTTCACTTGTAATTGGGTAAAAGTTTGGGAAGTTCACTTAAAATAAGATTGCTTATCGGAAAGTTTCGAGGAGGGAATCACTTAAAAGAATGTATATCCACAAAAATAATGAGTGATGGATCTTGAAAAATGTTTTTGGAGAATATAAATAGTATTATTAATTTTTAAATAAAAATAAAATACAACTTTATTTGGGTAAAAAGAAATATTGAGAAACCTGAAGGAATAATGGCAGTTCGGGTGGAATTCCATTTAGATTATCGTCATGATATCGGGTGTACTTACGAGGGTTTAATGAGGGAGAAAGTGGATTATAATCTTTTATAAATCATGAGGATAGTATGGGTGAGGTGTGTAATCATCCCCAATCACTAGTAATTACACATAAAAGGGCATAACATAGAGGACAATCTTGAATAATAGTGAAATGGAAAGGATCCTACACCTTAAGATTGGTGGTGTTCTCCACTTATTATTAATGTCCAAAATTTAAAAATTATGTTTATTAATTAATAATTTTAGAACCTATTCTATATGTAATTGAATTATTATACCTGTTTTATTTCATTCAGGACCTTTTTGATTTGTTATAATGTTTGATTCCATTGTTTGGGTCCCTTTCCTTACCTGGTTTTAATGATCAGTTCACTTATATTCATGTTCGGATAAACATGTAAGATGAAAGTGGAGATCCAAAATTGAAGTTTTATGTTTTTATTAAACATAAAGGAGATTTCACGGTAATAAGAATTTATTTGGTTATTGGGAGTGAAGATAAATTATTATAGAAAACCTTAGTGATAACCATTTTGGTTAATCAGTTGGGTTGATTACAATGAACATGTTTTTCTTTATAAAATAATACCATTAAAAAAAGGATTATATAACCCCAAATAGAATTTATTAAATATATAATAATCTGGTTGAACGACATCACAAATGGTTTCATGACTATTATTAAACATGATAACATAAATTGACCGACAATTGTCCTTGAATGTGCTAAATTAAAACATCTCAAACGGTGTTTTCATCCCATTCAAATAAATTATGGGGAAATGAGAGATGATAATGAAATATCCCATTAGAATTATAAACTTATATTACATGTACGTTAATGGAGTTATCATACAATTTGGGATAAGGGATGCGAGGAAAGAAACAAGAAAAGATAAGAATATAAAAGAAATAAAAGAATTAGAATGAGGAATTTACCTCTTTAGTTTAACTCCTTTGAGAGACTCTTAAAAGGAGATGATTTTGTAATTTTAAGAGACTAGGGGATTTTGGACGTGGGGAAGGATCTTTGTGAGATATTTGGGTAGAATATTTTCAAGGAACAAGGCTTGAGAGTAGTTACGAGAAGAGGGAGTGAGGGAGGGTTTTTATAGTGGAGGGGAGTATGGTTTTTACAATTTTTTAACCATTAGTTTATTAATTTCCCTCAAGCCCCTAAATAGTGATGATTCAATGAAAAAAATTAATAAATTCATGTGAGTCAAAACAAAATTCCATTTACATCATCCATTACTCAATCATGTTGTAGAAATTTAGGTTTTAGCATTTACTAGGAATTCTTAGATTTTTTTATTCATAATTTTTTTTAGAATATTAGAAAAATCTAAAAAATTCACCCAATTTTTTTTTGATATTTAGAATCCAAAAATGTATCCCATTATTCAAAAATGATTTTATAAATTTTATTATTTTAATATTTATTTTAAATAATAATTTATTATTAAAAAACCAGTTTTAAAACATTCATTTTCTTATTCTAAAATATAGGTACATTATACTTTAGCTTGAATTTTATTTTTATACTATAATAGGTAAGGTTACTATTCCTTTGGTTATATCACTATTCATAAGGTTATGTTACCATTCCTAAAGGTAGGTTACTATTCATTAAAATTATTTTTTTCTATTGGACTCTAAATTACTAAGTTATCGTAACTATGTTTGTAAAATTTTCGAAATTACAAACAAATAAGTGTAAAACATATGTTTAAAGGTCACATATAACTTAGTAGTTAATTATGTTGTGATTTTATATGATTTTATAACCTAATTATAAGAATTAAATTTCCATAAAAAACTTTGGGTCATTACGAATTCATCATTGGGAATGAAATTTTTTATTCCACAATAACTCAAATTACTAGAAATTCATCTATAAAAAAGTCATTGATGTGTTACTCCGTTGATGAATCAAGGTATAAAAGATCCCCAAAATCATGATTTACATCCACCATGGTGTATTTACTGTTCATATGATAAGGAATAATCAATCATCCTACTACCGAATTCAAAAACATTGATATAAAATGTCATTTAATAATACATTATAAAATATCCCTTAGAAAATAGGGTACAAGGGTAAATAATTCTTATCCTGGAGAGAATATTAATAATCTATTTCTTTATCACACTACTAACCTTAAATCTATTTTAGTAACACTATATTAACTTTTATGTTAGATTAAAATAATGTTTTCCATATATTTATAGTTTTATTCACTTTTTATAGAAATATTTGATAAATGGACTGAAGATGAAAAGTCATAAATTTAACATGATGATATGGTATTACTTGATGAATAAAGTTATTCACATTACAAAACCATGATTTCCATTAAAATAACTATTCAATATTTTTTTTAACAATGTGGTTCTTTTATATTATTTCATCCATGTTATAAAGATGGTAAATCCACAACAGAACAAAATAAAATTGGAGTGTATAGACATTCATTTAAGGAGAATTGGTGTTATTACAAGAAACACATATGACACCATGAAATATTCATTCAACGCAATAAAAAAATTGTATTGACCTTGTATTATATTTAGGGTCAACTCTAATGGATCCTACTTCCAGATAACAATTTATGGAGAGTGTGTCATGCCTACCCCAAATGCAATATTTTTTATGAAAAACATCACATAAACTCATATTGGGTCCAGTGGTACCAATCGTATGACCATAAACTATAAGACATAAAAGTCCTCATCAAATGATGTTAGAGTATATGTTGTGAAGGTATTTTCCACATTAACCCAACAATATAAGGTGTACGATCTACCTTGTATGACCTTTAAAATAATTAAACTGGTCAATTCCCTATAACATACTCTTCTTACTTGAGATATAGATCATTGTAAGGGCTCCCTGTATATGGTATTATCTATTTTTGTTGGGGTTCCATCAATAACCTCTCAAAAGAAAAAAATACCCATTCATTCCAAGAACAATATATTAGATGATTTATATTTTCATATAATAAATAGTAATCTCTAAACCTTTTTTCCTTATCCCAATAGAATATTTCATCCATTCCAATCTCCAACACCATCATAGTGTTTGGAACATTACAAATTCACATCGAGTCACAAATAATAGCTTTGAAATAGTATGAATTCCTTATATTTTCCCATTTTATTGATCCATATCTATATAGATACCCTTTTCCAAGAACTGTGTGTGGTTTTATTCCAATTCTTATAGGATATGTTGTGATGATCGAGTTTCTTAGCCCAATCCCATAAAAAATATATCATATTTAAATCCCAATTTCATCTTGATATTTCTATCCTAACTAATTCACATCAAATCTATAAAAATGAAATTATTTTAAAATCAAACCATATAATTTCACCTAAGTGTTGAGACCTTCTTCAAATCACAATAGGTTTCTTTCTTTCTTATCTCACTGAGTCACACATTTATTTACCCCCTTTCTCTGACATATGATCCAAATATATAAAAATAAATATTTCTATGAACTACATTTGAATTTATTCATAATATTCCATGATATATAGTGGTATTATAATAATCTTTCTAAGGCATAGACAAAAATTTCATCACCATTCAATCCCTCCCTCGAGATACAATATCATCATTTGTGTTGGGTCTTTTAATTTTGGAATATATTTTATTAAGAATTTTTTTTCATCATATAACTACAAAAAACATGATTTTTTTAATTTCAGGAAAAAAATTATTTTATAGACAACATGTTTTAGACATAACCACTAGTACTCATTGACTTCAATTTCTCCCCAATACCCTATGCCAACAAAAAATTTGATTTTTCTAGGTGTGTGTATTCAAATTACCTGGTTAACATTATCTTAAAAAATATTAAACTTTTTACCTTAATCATTTTAATAAATAGAAAAAAATTTGGGTACTGTTAGGGAGTATATCAAATCTCAATGAACACATTTTTTTGGAGATTACATACCTGTCATATATTTGACTCTCCTTTCACCAAAAAAGTCATGTCATATTTTTAGGGATGAACCCATCTAAACTGATGTTCCGTCATAAAATTATAGTGTATAACTTCATTTTAATGTGTAAAAAATCATCCATGATATACCTTTTTAATTTAATAACAATGGACCAATTATTCAAACATGGATAGTGGTTTTACAAGCCTATCTATTATTGTTTTATCATATCTTAATTCAAAAAAATTATCATTTTCATCACTTTTATACTCTCTTCAAAGATAGATAAATTATTTTTATTCCGAAACTTCCCATGGGGATTATTAAATTTCCATCTATTGTTTGATAACTATGACCTTAAAAAACATGCACATTTATTTTGTTGTTATTTATACTAGTGTTTGACTAATTACACATGTTATGACACTCTTTAACCAACCTCAATATAGGCTACCCCATTTTTGGTCAAATCATTATTATATAAAACCATAATTTTCAAAAAATTATATTCCATCTTTGTTTTGAATATTCATTAAATAACATTATAATCTACACCAAAATTCCAAATGTTTAGTGAATTTGGATACTAATGTAGACAAAAAACTAGTACATATAAGTTTTATAAAATGTACCACTATGTTATTATAGATAGCTCCCTTACATGACATATCATACATAAAATATTTCACTATAACATGTAGATATAAATCCTAATAAATGGTGATATCTTATTCTTAATAAGAGTAAAAAACGGAGATGTAAATGATAACATAAGCATAACATGAGCATAAGGGTATAAGAACATGAAAACAACATTTTCAAATCACAACCATTATAGTATATATCAGAATATTTAGTCATGGAATAATTCTTGGAAATTCATATGTTATAAATATTAATGTAAAAAAGGATATGAACCATGAGAGAATAAAATTGGCATAAGACTAAGGTTTGTGGCATACACATAAGAATAGATAATTATTTCCTTATAAGTAAAGGGTCACTGCCAATAATGTCATAGTGGATTGGGATCACTCTCTTTTCCACTATATCCTTAGTCAAGGTTCTATCCCGAGACTATCATATTATAAATTTTCTCATGCTAAATTTGGTTCAATCCCTACTATAGTTCTTATTATCTCATTATATATCCATCTATAACCAATTTATTGGAGGTATATATTATGCATCACCGAACCATAACATATTTATAATTTATACAGATTTATGTCATAATATTATAAAATATTCATAAAAAAATAACATGTGGAATAGAAATGGTATTCATAAAATTTTTGTCATTTTATCATAGAATAACCTTAGGAAAATAAAAGTGTTTCATAAAGGTTTCAATTATAACATAACTATCCTATGTAGAATAATATATTTTTATATAATCATACTTAAATCATTATAACCATATGTCATACTATGAACGAAGGTGGATGGTATCATTGTATCAAATCCCCATTAATGTAAGTAACACCAAATGATGATACCAAGTGGAAAAATTCCATTAAAATATTACTAGAATATTTTTTAATGGAAATTTTTCAATTTGAAATCAGTAATTTAAAATCTAAAAATTTCACAAATAGTAATGAAAATTTACTCTATTAAAATAAAATTGGGATCTTTTAATGTAATATTCAAAGCATTGAGAATACGTATTGGTGGGAAACAATATTCATTCAATTTATGTTATTGAAAATATTTCATTCATATTTTTTTGTAAAAGTAAAAATTACATTACTCTGAAATGATAGAAAGATTAATTTTAGGATTTGTTTGGTAATATTAAATCACGGGTAAATATGATGTAAAAAAATTATAGAAGTATATTATAAATATTTTTGAAATTATTTTTATATAATATGGACATGGAAAAAAAATTATTGTTTTAACTGAGGATAGAAATAATGATGGTTTTTTTTAAAATTATTATTTCTATTTATTGAGTTATTAATGATTTTAAAATGATTAGAAAACATTTATTTCCTATTTGTAACCGTATGATAATAAAACTCATGATATTTCTTATATATAAGTCAAAAATATCATCACAAGAGACATAATAATTAATAATCTCAATATACATTGATATTTTAACATAAATCCCATACCAATTTTTCTAACTTTTGAATCATAATTTCCATGAAATAATAACATCAAAATAAACATCAAAAACATTTTCACAAGGAGAACATGGCATAAAATTTCAAAGTTATAGTACATAAAAACGAGTGACATTATCATTTTATAAAGGATTGTAAGGTTAGAAGATAGATATGTTATGATAATTAAAGAAGAAGAATAATTTTATAAATATCATATATAAATATTAAGCTAATAATAATAACCATCCATGAATGTTGGGGATGGAAAATTAATTCTATTTCTATGTGGAGGTGGTACTCAACACTTACGCATGAGCTATACATTCCCTTCCAATTTGATAGAATAGTGGGTGGATACTGGGTGTTTTATATCATCATAAAATATAAGTATATTTAGGTTACTCAATTTGAAATTTTATTATGAATACCATAGACGTATAAGAGGAATAAAAATAAATAAATTGAAAGATATTGGGTAAGATGATTACCAATTCTTTATTAGGAATTAATTAGATCATTCATTCAGGACCCATGAAATATTCTTTTAAGTAGACCAGAACCTCTAATTAATGTATAATAGAGTTGATAATATAATTGGGTAGGGTTTCTTTTTCTATATGGCTCAAAGAGTGCGAGGAAGAGAGGAGGTGAGGTTCCTTTTTCGTAAGTACCGATATGGACATTCTTGGAATTTTATAAAGAATAAAATTAATATAAATTAAATTTTAGGTTTAATTGGTTCAAAATTGAAATATTTTTTTGATTTGTTGAGGATAAGTTAAAATACTCTCATATAATAAAATTTGGACATGTTCAGGTTTTGTTTTCACCCATATCCTTTGTTAACAACCCCTCACCCTTTTTGACAATTAAATATATATCAATGTTATTTACTCATTAAGGGTCAAGAATATTACCATAAAAAATAATATAGAAACTTAAATGGACCATTTTTTATATTATAAATTTTATCACACTCAATTTTATAAACATATATTTTTTAAATTTTTAAATCATTTAATAAAATAATATTTATTATAAATTATGATAATTTTTATATTTGTAAAAATTATTTATTTTTTCTTTTTCCTCTTCAAGATTGTTATATAACAAAAAAATAAGACATTCACAGATCTCTAACTTGTAATATTCATCAATAAGTTATTATATAAAAATAAAATGTCCAAATTGTTTTCCTTTTGATATTTGTTAAAGCATTTGATTTTATCAATTAATTTAATAAACATGTTATTAGTGTTTTATATTAATTTAATCAAAATTTTCAATCACTGAATATTAAAAACAAATTATTATGAAAAAAATCAATTAATAATTATTATTTTTTAAAATATTTACACAATCTATTCTAATACTTATGTAAAAATATTAGATTAATTATTGTAAAGATATGGATATTTTGTATTTGTTCTTTTCGTAAAAATATATAAATGTTAATATCTAAGAAATATGAAAAAAGTGCCTATTTTGATGATGATTAGATGAGAGTAGTCAAACTACACTCATAGAATATGACAATCAATTTTATAGAGGAAAACTAAATTCATATCCTATTTTTTTTACACCGTCTTACCCGTGTTACCCTTATTGAGGTGAAAAATATTTATCAAGATTAGTATTCATTATGACCAAAGATCCCTATTTTTAAATTTTTTCCCCTTTTTCAAAATATTATCCCCTTGTTTCAAAATATTATATCCATATTTTAGTATTTAATCACTAAAAGTGGTATAAATAAATTTTAAAATCTAAATTTTTAAAAGACACTGAAAAAAAGTTTTTAGAAAAACGGATTTTTAATCCTAAAAATAATCTTATATAAAAATCCTGAATATCACTGATTCATGTAGAAGTAGTTAGAATAATAAAAATCAAATTTATTATATGTAATATTAATAGAAATTATATAATATAATGGTATATATTTATTACATTATTTAATAAAAACCTGATATTATTTGGAAAATGTACATTTTTTACTACTCACTGAAAAAATAATCATTTAAAAATGTACTAAAATTAATCATATTATTTTGATTTTATAAAATATAATATCAAAATTTATAAAAAATTAACAATAATTTCCATACACAAAATGTAATAAGAATCAATTTTGATGAAAATGTATTATTGAAGCATATAATGACTTCCCTAAAAATGAGTTATGATTTCATAAGAATTAATCAACATATTTTTATTCAATAAGACCATTAGATTTAATTTTCATGATTCATTTACACATATCCATAATATCCAACTAACTATTAAGTTAATAAGGTCACATTTAAAAAATAATAATTTATATTTTTATTATATATCACAATTCACATAATGCTCAGTATTGTGTGTTAAGAAAGATACCGGAATTATTAATGTTTTGACTAATTTCTTTATGGAGATACGTACCCCAATATTAAATAAATTACACCCTTTAAATTTTATCTCAGCCATTAAATGTTTAATATTTTTTGAAAACCCACATCATACATAGGTATAAATAAACATCCGTTAAATTGGAATTTTGGTTACATAAAGGTTTTCTAAAATAAAACATAATAAGGTTGAAAAATGGATAATGTTCATGGGATGTTAATATATAGACATGGTGGATGAAAATAAATATCAAGGTATATAATAAAGGAAAATATTCATACATAACATATTTCTATTTCATATGCACAATTTTATATTTTTACAGTTCTTTGATTAATTTATGGTTCGTCTCTTACACCAATAAATGAATATTGAGGACTCATTTTTATTCCTGAAGAAAAAAATTAACTTTTAATAGATCATAAAATCAATTAAATGATTAAAATTCCTTCCAAAAGTATTTATATATTTAAAAAAACTAAAACCGTAATTATTTTCACAGGTTATGCAATATGGTTAAATCATAAATTAATTTCTGATCCCTTAAAAATAACACCCAAAATTCATATCAATCCATTCTATTCAAATATAAACATCAAAACCGTCAAAAATATGTCTGATAAAATTCCAAATCAGAAATTTATAAATAAGGTCACTAAATTTCCAAAATCAACTTAACATTAATCCCCTAAATTAAATAAAATATATATTAATGTCAAAATCGAATTATGAGAATACCTTAATCATATGTTATCTTGAAAGTTAATAAAAACTTGAATTTCCAAACTATTTACATGATTTAAAAAATTAACTCTTTCCTCATTCTTTTTATAATATAAAAAACTATCGAATATATTCCACAAATAATGGAATGTTGTTAACTCCAACAAAAATAAAAAAACCATGTTATCAAAAAATTAATAATTTCTTCCAAGGTCATCAATAATATCCCATTTACATTATCAATATCAATAATCTCTTTATCACAATTTAAAATTATTATCTTAGCATCAAGAAAATTTTAATTCTTTCATTTCCCTCAATCATATTCCTTTACATGAAATATCACCTTTCCATTAAATCATCTTTCTAGGTGATTAGTGTAGTTCCTAATATTCATGTAAATAAATAATGAAAAGATATTTATAATAATGATTAGATATTTCATCATTATTAAAAATAGAATAACATAGATAAAATTACTCCTATAACATAATTCTTGAATTCCAACACATAAACACATCAATCATTTCAATTCCTTTTAAACTATTAACCAGGATACATTATCATATTCCTTGACACCTCCTTCATTTCACATGCCATTTAAAATACCATTATCATAAATATTAATACCATTACTCATAAAAAATTTATAATGTAATTATCATGAATTTTGTATAGGAAATTTATTTACATAATGCCAGCAATTTCCACATTTAAAACATTCAACCATTGATTATTCCTTAGGGAAACCATTTTTATGATTCATTATGTTATCCAAACAATTAATTTTCCATAGTAGTTACTTTATCTTTATGTCCTTATTTTGAAAACCCAAAACATATATCCTTTCCTTTTAGAAATTCACTTTAGTTCTTGTACCCACATTATCAACATGTTGGAAGCTAAACATTCATTCCTCCATAGTCATCATGAAAATCAATTTTTCACTTAATATGTGTGAAAAAAATTTCTCCCAATATAAGGTTGCTAATAATATTAGTGGATAAATGATTAGTTATAATCACATGTATTTTGGATTTCATCTCCCTTTTCAATTGGATACTCAAGATTATAGTTATTCCATTATACATCACATTCATTGTTAACAAATATCCTCTTGGTTTTAACCATTTAAAATAACAAAAAATGTATAGTCTGTAGAACAATAATCATAGTGGGAGACAATATAATTATAAAAATCAATTAATTGGATGTATAAATCCTGAAACATTATTTTCTATCTATGACACCATAGGTTTAACCTAGGTTATCCAAGATCATCATAAATTCAAATCTAACATAATAGTTCATAAATTAAATATAAATTAACCCAATCATATTCTTTTGGAGTGTCAAACCAGTTGCAATGTATAGAAACACTCACCATGACATAGAATGATTATTGAGATATACTATAAAAACTCATGTTGGTACTATTACCCATATATTCATCTATTACAAAACCATTCCCACTTTTATTAGTCGTATAGAGGTGTATTTATTGTAAAACCACTCTCCTTTATTTTCAGAAACATATAACGTTCTATTATAAATGGAATTATACTATGGGTTGACACTAATGTTTGTTCATACTAGTTTCCATATATAACAAAACATTTCACTAATTCCAAGTATATTGACCCATAAGTTTCATATACATATGATATATCTTCTTAGATTAATATTCATTGTATAATATTTTGATCCATGATAGAATCATATTGGTTTATTGACTTCAAAAATATAAGTACATAAAAAACATATAATAATGGAATCATCACCATCTCCCACAAATTGAATCATAACTACAAACCATATTAGAAATATCATGTATAATATATTTCTTCATAACCTAAGGAAAGGAATCATAACAAATTACGAGATCTGATGCACAATAAGGGAAACAATTTGCGATATAAATGATCACTTATGCATAACATCAGTGAAAGGGTATGCAAAAACTAGATTAACATTTAAAATATATACCATATATATAATTGATCATAATATTAGGTCATGGAATAAATATTATAATTTCATAAGTCATGAATCATGAAGGAATCAATGAAAATGTTACGAGAGAATATAACATTGAGATAAGACATAGATTTTTTTCATACACATAAGAAAAAAAATCCTTAGTAATCAAGTATCACATACAATAATATAATAGTGGATTGGGTTTACTCTTTTTTCCAAAATATGTATAGTTAATGTTCATTATTAATAAAATAATTACAGACAATTTCCTTTTCTAAACTTGGTTTACCACCCATTACTATATTTTTTATCTCATGAGATATCGATATCTACCCCATGAATTTGATTGCAATATAATTTTGGACCCACTAATAATGTAATGAAAATAATACATATGATTTCCATGTCACCATAAAATATTCATCATAACATAAATAATGTAAAGGTAATTTTTTTAAATGTTTCACTATTTCATCATAGCATAACCTGATGAAAAGAAATGTGTTTCATAGAGACTTCATCATAACATTACTAATCTGTTAGAATGAAAATAGATTCTTATAATCATACTTAAATAATCAGAATCATAAAAAATCCAAATAATGAATGTGGATGGTATAATTGGATCATATCCCAGGTTAAGAATAAGTGACATCAAATGATGTCATATTAGTTGAGAAATGACGTTAAATGATCACTAGAGAATTTATTGAGAAAATATCCATTTTCATTTTGAAATAGATAATTTAAAAGGAAAATATTTATAAATTATTATAGAAAATACATAATTGAAAATAACTTTGGAATCGTTTATAGTAAGATTAAAATTATTGATTGGTATTGAAATATCAAATTATGTTCATATAATATTCATTAAAACGATGATTCTATTAATTTTCAGTAAAAATTAAATGTTACCTTGTTTGTAAAATGAAAAGAATATTTCATTGATTTTTTTAAATTTCAATCAAGGATAAAAATTTATATAATCTTTAATATGAAAGAATAAAGAAAATTATTGAATTTATTTTTGAAAAAATTAATATAAAATAACATTTTTTATTTTTATTCGAAGAGTGAAATAAAATCAATTTTCTGTAAAGAATTTATTCAATATAATGATTTATTAAATAGAAAAAAATTAAAATAAAACACGAATTATATGTAATTTAATATTAGAGAATAATATTCTTGGTATTATAGAGACATAGGTAATAAAATATCACCATCAGAAACTCGATCATAAATAATGTTGATAAACAACGAGTTTGTATCATAAATCTCTTGCCATTTTGAGAAATTTTGACTCAAAGAAACATTAAATAATTACAAAAAATTAAACATTAAATATGTTAAATATAAGGAAATTCAGTAATAAAAATGTTAAAGGGGGCAATAAATAGAACTCATAAAACAAAATAGGTGAATAATCAAAACACGTATCGATGAAAAAATATTAAGGTGAATAACCCTTACCACTATGGTAATCTATGAATAAAAAAATAATTATAGAAAAAAAAAATTAAATGGATTTTTAAATCTCAATTTTTTTAAAAAATAATCATAAAATTCATTAATGGGTAGTATATGTAGCACAAAAGGAATCATAAGGCGAATATGACATATGTCTCACAGAAATAAAAGTGAGATGAGAAATCACACACATTAAGTTCAAATAGCTTCAAAAACACTCTATACTACTATATAGTAAATTTAAATTTATTATAATTCTATACAAAAAAATTTACCTACTTATCATATCTTATATTATCCAATTACAATATTTCACCACCCATTCATAAAAAAAATCCTAATTTTAATCATCATTTCACAGTGTTAACTATTTTATTGTTTCATTGAAGTTTTAGATTTTTCATTTACTATACTAACACATTGATTATTTAAAATCATATAAATAATTGTTTGAATTGAAAAATATAATATATATTTATTTTATATAGATTCAGAGTTATCCTTAAAAGTTAAATATTGAAAATTGAAGTAAAAATTCAATGGATAAGGTAGGATATATATACACATGAACGTTGATTCCATTTTTCTCCTAATGAATCTAATGAAAGGTAAATAACAATTTACCCTTCCAAAATAATTATATAATCTATATATATCATATAAATTAATTAAATATATTATTTTTTCTATATATAAAAATAGGAATCAAAAAATAAAATGAATCACCTCATGGAGGATGTAGACAACACATACGCATGAGTGACATTATCATTTTCCAATTTAGTGGAAGGTAAGAAGGTAGATATGATGGTATAATACAAGAATAATACTTAATACATAAATATTATATACAAACATTAATATAATTATAATAACAATAAATGTATGATGGTGATGGAAAATAAATTGTATCTTTATGCGGATAAGTTTGTACAAACATATACAAAAACAATAATTTTAGTTCCCATTTGATTGAATAGTGGGTGGATACATAATCATAATTAAATATATGTATATTTTAGATATTTAAGAAATTATTTTATTATTAACACCGTAAATTTATACTAGGTAGAGGATGAAATAAATTGAAAGTGGTCAGGTAAGAAGATTTCTTCTTCTTCTGTAGGCTTTGATTAGATCCATTATTAATGTCAATTGTAATGGTTTTTTAAGTTTACAAGAATCTCTAGATCTAGGATATATAATTTTATAATATGATTCAGTGGATCTTTTTTGAGGTATATGGATCAATTTTTTTCTTGTAAGAGAGGAGAATAGGCTCCCATTGATAAGTTAAGAGAGTTGTAGTATTGGAATCACATAATTTTTTAAATTAATATCAATTAAATTTCATGTTCATATGGATCCAAATTGATTGATTTATAATATATTATTAAATTTAGTATATAACCTCTCTTCAATTTTTCGAATGTTTTTATTGATGTTTCCACCCTTATCTCTTATTTATCCCCTTATTATCCCTTTTCTCAATTACCAAAATATAATTTTTTTACAATTTAATGGTCATGAATTTTACAGTACAATGAAATGTAAATAATAAAAGGACCATAGATAATATGTGGAACCATATCCCATTCACTTGGGTGAAGATTATATTTTAAATAAGTCTGTATAATTTTATAAAACATTGTTCATTAAAAAATATCATTAATGTCAATTTTGTAACTACTTAGTTACATTAAAATTAATATAATCAAGATAGTTATGTAATTATAATATAAACCTTTATAAAATCCCTAATACTGTATATTAAATAATAATGGTATTGTATCATGATAATTCACCCGAAATTTATTAATTTTAATATTTTTAAAATCTATTATTTAATTTTTCTATCAACAGAATACATATTGGGTCAACATTTCGTAAAGATTTAACATAATTTTTCAATTATTAAAAAAACTACCTGTATAAAAAAATAATTTACATTTAAAATAAAAAATTAAATCATAACATAACCACTTTTTATCCTTATGAGAAAATATTATCCATGTTAATGTCAAGATAGTGACATTTTTTATTTCTACTTTTCATAAAATAATAAAAACATAAGTATCAAAGAAAAAAAGCTAAATAGCCTTATTTTTGATACTTGAATAAGAATTGTCAAACAAAAATCCTAAAATTGGATAATGGAATGTTTTAGGGATTTTTTAAATTGTAATCCCAATATATTAACCATGTCTTATCCGTTTTAACCTTACTGAGGTGATAAATATTTTCCAAAATTATTACTTGTAATAATCAAAAATAAAAGGGATGTGTTTAGTATATTTTATCCTATTAATTATAATTATGATATCTATTTCCCATGTTATAATATCTCTAATTTATAGAATCATTTTATATAAATATGTAAAATGAAATGTTTTTTTTCTAAAAATGTTCTTTATGTATAAAAAATAACTTTAATCGAAATCATGAATATTTTTGATAAAAGTGTAATTGATTATATTAGTTTATGAAAATGTTTCAAATCTAACATTAAGGCTAAATATATAATATATTATGAATTTTTATATTTTATTATTTAATGAAAAAATGAATGTATTATAAAAAAGGACTTTTTTCAGTAATCATTGAAAAATCATTCAATTCTAAAAAATCCAAAAACATCAATGTGATAATTTAAAAATTTATTTTAGTTTCATAAAAAAAATTTCTACAATTTTCATTCGTTAATTAAAATTTCCATCTATGAAATTCAATAAAAATAAATTTTGTAGAAAATATGTCTTCTAATCATATGATGACTTCACTAAAAATGAGTGCCTATTTGTGAATCATTATTTTATAATTTTTTATTTCCTAATACAATTATAATTTTTTTAATAATTATTTTACTCATTTAAACACCCTCTAATTAATGACTATGATATAATTTTCACGTTTAAATAATATATATATATATATTTATATATATTGTAGTATATCGTACTTCACTTAGAGCTTGATGTCACATGTTAATAAATATATTGATATTATTATTTTAATTTATTGTTTTAGGATTATATATATTACCTTAATTGTTATACATAGTTTTCTATGCAACATGCACCCCAAAACAATCCACTCGTTATTTTGTGCACTATTACCTAAAACAATGTGAACCATTTCAGAAAATTTGTCTATATATGAATTGGGTTATCTATCAATTTTGATTTATCCTTTGATTCAACACTCTATATACATCCTCGCCTTTTGGTGAAATAATTATGACCTTAAAAATCACCCCTTTAATTTTTTTTACTTTCAAGACCATAAAATACCAATGTAAAGCGGAATGGTACTTTCTAGGTTAAAAATAGACGAAATAAATCTATTGAAATAGATGATTATTTTCCTCTCTAAGAATAACAAATATTGGTATAGGAAAACAATTTGTTCATAGAAAATAAAAAGATAAAAAATATGGGGATAATGAAATGACTATAAAAATAGTTAATTCATGATCTCTAGGTCCAAAAATCCCATGAAAATATATAGAACATTTTTTTATCATCAATAATGTTTTAAAATATTTTTTTAAATTTAAAATAATGTAATTTCAAGGTACTGAATATCTCCATGAATGATAACTCTCCCATAGAAGATACCTTTCTGATTTTGATTATAACGATTCATTTTCTTTTATATATGAAAATGTAATAACCTTGGGTTATGTTTATGTTACATGATCTATGAGTCCCACTCGCTTATATTCATCCAAGAGTAGAGGCTGATGAGGAATTTGAAATCTTCTTTCTTTTGTTTAATAAGTTAACCTTGGATTATGGTGATTAAAAACATGTTGCATATCTATCCCACTCACATAAATTTAAGATCTCATTCCATAGATTTTAATGTATTGAATCAACATTTTCATTTTTACTAATGTTTTTTAAATTTTTTATTTATAATAAACCATTTTCACCAAATATTTAGAAGATTTTTTTTCTTCAAAATCACTAAATGGAGAGATTTTTCTTCATTAAAATCCAATAAATACATTATGTGATGGACAATATTATTTTTATGAAGAATATAAATTGTTCATATTTCATTCGAATAACACAATGTTTATTTCTCACACTCTTGATTAATTTTTGATTGTGTAATGATAAAAACCATTGAGTTGGTATTCAACTCATAGAAAACCAAATGACATGATTCGAGGTTCTCCCCATGGTAGAAGAAAAACTTAGGTCAATAACCTTCTCATAAAATGCCTACCCCATTTAGGGATTCCACAAAAAATGGTTAATGTATAAAGAATGTGATAATATTCACTATCTTACCTATAAATTGTATTATTTTTATTTTAAATTAATACCTATATATGGGAGAGGAATTTTTTGACTCAAAAATTTGTTTCATGTACATATTGATAAATTTCATTATTTGATATTCATCTATATAGTAAAATTAATGTATTTTCAAGAAGATATACCGTTGATTTGAGAACATATAAATGGGATCTTCATGTGTTTTCTAGTTTCACTACCTCAAGGGATGGATATTCTTCATAAAGTTTACCCAATGCGGTGGCATAGTGATGAAAACTGGTTATTAGGTATGTACCATGAATTTCTTGCAAATCATTAGAAACAATTTATAGGTTTTTTATAGATATTTTATCCTTGAAAAACTTAAGCTATATGTATACTCTACTTCCAAAGTTTAAATAATTTTTTAAACCCTATTTGAAACTTCATAGAACCAAAACTAACTTTTTGATCAAAATTTAGGGGTGTTATAAGTTTAAATTATATTTAGGGTATGGAAAGATTTTATTTCATTTAAAATATATGAATAGTTATATGAATTACTTTTAGACTTATCGTTTTAGATTGTATAGAAATAATTGTTTGCATCAAAGAAGAAATCAAGTAGTTGAATCATCTTTTTTTTGTCACAACCCCATGTTCTTTTGTGGATGTGGATATTTATGTTACTAAAATATAATTTGTTACATCAATTTGTCTAATGAATTATGAAAAGTTCTAATCTGTGAAATCAAAATAATTTTTGTAGTCTAGGCGATGTTATTATATAACCATGATGCATTCAATGGATGATAGTTATTTGTGATCTAATGATGGATATTCCATGGGACCTCATTAATCCCATTTAAATCTAAAATAATTTATATCAATATAGAACTATACATAGGTTCCCATGAGTCTATTATATTAATGAAATTCCTCGGTCTAGTGGTTATTAATATTCTAATAAATATACCCCGACATGGATTTCAATATAGAAAAAAATAAAATGAATAGAGTTTAGAGAAAATATATTCATTTTGTGATCCATTCCAATGCATGATAGTCCTTGATGATTAATTCCATCTAGTAGATTCTAAATCTCCATCTCAAGATGGAAGGGACCACAGACATAAAAATTTCACATCTATGTCTCCTTTGTATAATTATTTGGTTGAACTATAAATATTAAACCATTTATGAATTATCCAATGTGAATAATTTTTTAGATGTTTTACACTATAAAACATAATCATTGGTTATCCATAAATAATAGTACCTTTTATGGACTCTATTTGTCCCAAGATACAATAAAAATTGTTTATTCTTAAATTACTCATCTCTTAAATTAAAATATGAAAATTACAGATATGATTTGAAATTGGGAGACCCTCTTTTTTAAATATTCATTATATGGGTGCTTAAGCCTCCCTTATATCAAAACCCCTAATCTAGAATAATTAAAACTTCTCCTTATACATCACAAGCATATGTTCAACCTCTATTTGTTCAATAAATTTTCTAAAGATATACAATGGGCCTATAGTATTCTATATGTGTTAGGGTTTACCCACTGGATTGTATCACCATTATGTCGATTCATCCTTCATATTTATTTGGTTAACAATAGTCACAATATATATACAACATAATTAATATATTTTACAATCCCAAACCAACCCTATCCTATCAATTAAATTAGGTCAAACATGAATATGAAGCCATGCATAAGTCCTACACTAAACTGTTACTTGTAACCCAGGTCTAATAATTCATTTTTCATGGAATTAATCTACAAAGAAGTCATACGAGTCATATGAACTTAAACATAAAGACATTGTGATCCAAGAAACATTTCCTTTAATGGAATTTCATTTCTCCATGATGTGTGACGATAAGATTCATATTATTGGTTATGGTGCATATATTTAAAAGGAAAATCATAGATCATTGATATATGAATATAAAAAAAGCCACTATGGGTTTTTCAAACTTAGAAGTTATTCGGCGGCTCGTTAAACAGAACCAAACAGCATGGTTTCAAATTCCGTTAATAGGGATATATAAAAATCCCTTTTCATGGGACCTTTCCCAAATCCATAACACTTACTTTCTCTCAAGATAGTGATATAATAAAGTGTCCCATAATATATTTCTTCAAACTATATCATAATTAATAAAAAATGATTGAAATATAAGGAACCCCTAATACTTATTGTCAATGACCTCATGATTTTAATTGATCACTTTCATGATAAATATAAAAACTATTGTTAGTGGGAGGGATTTAATGAAATTTTACTTAATATATATAGGATAGAAAAATTATAGAGTAAATTTTTTGAACTCCCACCCACTAAATTTTGATGTAAAATATTGAAATTTTCTTTAGTTAATTTTAATTTCCACCTTCATTTGGAAAAAATCCCATGAAAAAATAATACACAATATATTTTTGGAAGTAATGGAATCTTTTCCCAAGTCATTAAAATCTCAAAATTATTTAGAAAATATATAGGGTAATATTCAACCCAAATTATTATATCATCAATATGATCCACAACATTATATACACACGAATTAATATCAAATTATTATTAAACAATACTGTTATTTCATCCACTACCCACCTTCTAATATTTATCCTTTTTAGTGAAAAATTTATAACTCCAATAAATCTTATAATAGATTAATTATTCTTTAAAATCATCATGATTAATTGACATTGAATAAAATAAATATAAACACAATAAAATATTTCAATAAGGGTTATTTTTATGTTTTTCCACACGCATGATAGACTCTTTGACCCTATCATTATTATAGTCTGTTATAAAATTTACATTCATCCATTTTAAATTATTATTTACCAAAATTGGATAAAATATATTCTTATTTCACTAAAAAATGGATACATAAAAATAAAGCGTGCACATAAAGTATCATTAATAAATATAGAAATTACATTACAAATATGTTAAAAGAATATTGTTGTAAAATAATATATATATATATATATAATTATTTTTAAATAACATTTATATGATATTTTATCATTAAATTATATATATATATATGTTAAATGAATTTAATTTCATTTAGTTTGATTATATTATTCTATAATAATTACTAATTAATATTTTTCATGTCATTATTAAATAAATTTTTATTTAGTAAATATTAAACAATGTAAATAAAAATAATAACTCCAATATATTATAGGCAACACATAAGGAGGCATTCAATATTTTAATGCATCAAAATATATCAATACATATGAAGTATAAATAAACTCAAAAAATTAAATATATTATAATGGTAAATTAAACCAATGTTTGTTGAAATTTAAAATTTTGAAATTCTACTACATTGTGGTCTCGAAGAATTATCACACCAAAGGAAAAAAATTTTAAAAAATAAAAGAATCCTTAGGATTATAATAATTTTTTTTAAATTAAGTATATATAACATTGAGAGAACATTAAGTTAATGATGGATGATGTAAATATATTTCATTTATTGGATTTATAAATTTTATTTGATGGTTGGAAATTTGAATGTTAGAATAATAATATGACAATGAGAGTTATAAAATTTCCAATTGGGAAAATGACGAATTATCTATCTTATTAATTTTTATCATAAAATATACCTGTAATTATATTAATCAATATTCTATGAAATAATTAATTAATAAATTTAACAAAAGGTAAATATATGTCCTCATTTTTAGTAAAACATATTTTTAGATATTTAATAAACTAAAAATTTTTACATTAAAATTAAATAATAAATTTATGAAAAATATAAATTTCTTTTACTTAGATAGAATTCATTTTTTTAATTTTCCTATCATAATTTTTCATGGTTTTTGTTTTTGTAATTTTAATTAGTAAAATTTGGGTATGAATAGTGAAATAAGGTAAAATACATTATTTTTTAAATTATATGTTAAATAACAGATAAATTTCATAATAGATGAAATCAGAAACAATTAGGTCAGCCTCCCATGAATTAATTGTGATACATAAGCCTTTGAATCAATACTATTTCGTCTCTGGTAATGAAATAATAAAATAATAAATATTTTATTCTAAAACATTCCAGTCCTCCTTTTAAAATTACCACCAACTTATACCCATTAATATTTACTTCTAAAAAACATAACATGAAAGGATGTAAAAAAATACCTTCCCAAATTCCCTATATTGGTTCTATAGGTTCTTCTATTTAAAGAAATATTTTTCCTGAAAGCCCAAATAGTGTATAAAAGGAGGATATCCAAAGGATGATGAAAAACATCTCAACAAAATTCTTTTTGTATTTTCTTATTAATATACACCCATAAAATTCATTTTAAACTTTTTTATGTAATTAAATATGTATCAAATTTTTAATGAAATTTTATTATATTAATATGATATCCATTATCCTACTGTCTCTTATTTATTATAAAATTAAAATGTCACCCATATAATAGATGAATCACTTCCTCCATGAATTATATATTTATTTTTTCTTCACCACATTAATGGATGACTTTAGTGTAAAATTCATGTATAAATATGTTATAAATTAAAAATTTAAATCATGATTAAGATTCTTTATCAAAATAATAACTTTAGTATTATCGGTATGACAAATAAACTATAATGGTTAGTTGTACCACCTAAAAGAAGCTATTAAACTATGTTTATTGCAATAACTATACCCCACCGATTCTAAAAAACCATTAATTTATGGAACATTATGAACTTTATATCATGAATCTATAAGATCTTATGAACTCATGTTAAAAATAATAAGAGCATTTACCACTATGATAACAAAACATTATAAAATGTTAAAGATACATGTTTAAAATAATTGACACGAAAACAATAAATTAACAAGTTCCTAACGACATGATATAAAAGAAAAATAATGTGTGTAATAAGCCTGAATAAGGCATTAAAAATTAAATATTTCAAATCCATAATTTTTAGTTTTTGGTTTGTTTTTAAATTATTTTAAAAACACTTCTCCCAACATCAGTGGTTTATACCTCTTATGTGAGCGATGATGTTTTTAATTTCCACTTCTTAATTGTAGTTTAAAAAATATCATTCTTGATTAAATATTATATTAATAATAAAATTATGTTATATTTACAATTATGAAATTATAAAATATTAAAAATATATTTGATAATAAATTTAAACCATAATAGTTAATTTGATCTCTCAAAAACAATATTATCAAACATGTTTATAAAAAGAATATTTTTTTGAATATTTATTGAACATAAAATTTTTATAACATTGCAATTACTTGACTAAATTACCTGAAGACTAATAGAACTTATGAAACCTTGTAAAAAATCTATGACCTATACTAGTATACCAACGAGATATTGGAATTGTGGATCAAAAAACTATAAATGATCAACACTAGAAACATGAAACAAATATTAGAATAACACATGATAATAAATGGATAATAAAATTTGAAAAAAGATTATTTTTTATCATTACTTTAAAATATTCACTTCAATAATTTTGAATGTTCTGTTACATGCAATGTGAAATATGAATCGAGGTAAGTGGCCACTTTCACATCTTCTATTTATTTTGGTTTATTCTCTCTCCCACTCTATATTCATAATATATTATTCATAAATATTGTTTAGATATTTCCCCCAAGTATACCGAGTTTATTTTACATTTTTATAGGAATATGAATTTTTTGGATGTTCCCTTCTTAATCTCTCCTTTAAAGAATTCCCAATAAGAGGGAAATTTTATCTTTCTTATTATTTATCTTGTATCACTATTTTATGTGATTTTAACTTCATTGGATTATTAATATAATTATTTTTCTTGGAATAAATATTTAGTTAATTTATGGATTTGATTAATTCATTATTATCTTTTCTTCATGGATCTTAACAATTTATTAAACTAATTTTAAGTTTATATCCTCCAAATCATCTTTATATTCATGTATTGTTTCCCTCTTTTATATCATATCACAAATGTTTTACAACACACATATTGAAATTATTACTTAATTTATTATATGTAAAATTTAAATATAATTTTTTCATTTCCCCTAATATATATTTTAATTTATTATACTTCATTTCTCATAAGGGTTCTGTCAAGTTCTTTCTCATAATTATGTTATATCTGTATATCATCCTCTATGAATCTCTATTTATTATTCTATATTTATAATATAAAACCAATATATTCGTTATTCTTCCTTATATGTTATTTTTTAAGTATTTTCAGGGTTTCATGACACCATTATTTTTATTTCATTAAGAAAAAACAATAAATATTATAATGGAATGTTATTTTAGTATATATTTTAGGCTTGAGGTAAATTTTTATTTTTGACCAATTTTGTAACGACCCAATGTTTTTAAATGGAAATTATGTTCTTATATTTATGTCATAAAATAACATGAAAACACAACATAGTGAACTACTAAGTGATAAGTGACCTTTAAACATAAGTTTGTCACTTTTGTGTTTCGAATTTAGAAAATCCAACATACACAGTTTTGTTCAAGATGATTTTTGGAGTCTAACGAAACAAAAATAATTTTTGGTGAATAGTTACAAATAATTGTGAATAGTAACCTACCCTTATGAATAGAAATATGACCCTTATGAATAGTAAATTATCCAATATAATAGTAACTTTACCCATGTATAATTAAACAAAATTTAGACATCTTAGAAAGTGACAATTTGACCATAGTAAATGTTTTGGAATTTTGTAAGTCATAAATAATTAATTATAATTAATTAATTAATTTTAAAGAAAATTTATTGTCTTAAAATGTGTTTATTATTTATCAAATCAATGTCTTATAGTTTTTATATAATTTTATAAGACCCTACATAATTTTTGAAATCCCTATAAAATCAGTTTTAATTTTTAAAAACTGTTTTTTAAGTAAATTATGATTTTAATTAAATATTTAATTTATAATATTTAGAAAATTATTTTTGAAAAATTTACATCATATTTGGATTCTACATGTATAAAAATGGTAGGGGTTAATTTTTGGTTTTTTTCTGAAATACTTGAATTTTTTATGAATAGTGAAATAGCGTAATTTACAAAAATAAGCTAAATAAGCTAATTATAGTGTCATTTGTGATGTTCTACTGATATAAGCCCACTTGGTTCGGGATCACATGATTAAATTACTATTCTTGGTCATGGAATACTCCCTATTCCTTCTCTTGTGAAGAAATAATAAACTAATGAATTTTATATTAAGGAAACCCCTCTCCCCTCCACTATAAAAACCACCCTTCACACCCTCATTTCCTCACACCTATAAAGCTCCAAGCCTTCTATAAACTCTTCCCAAACATCTTACCTGGACCATCTCCCACTTCCAAGATCTTATGGTCACATCAAAAGACCAAGCCTAGTTTCCATAAGGAGAATCTCAAGAGGAGGATTTAAGAGGTAATTTATCTCCCTCTTCTCCTTTAATTTCCTTTCACACTCAAGTTCATTTCTTGATATCTCACCACCTATCTTCATAAAAATGGTATTTTAACTCCCCTATTATACATTTAATTTAATTTTATCTTACTAATGGTATATTATATCATCCAACCCCCTTCCCCTCTTCCTTTTATTTTATTAATGGGAACATTGTTCGTGAGGTGTTAATTTATCACCTTCAAAAAACGACATGTTTTCTTCTTCCATTTCTACCTTAATATATGGTCATGAAACAATTTTTATGGTTTAAACAAAATATTTTATATGTATTATCTTCTATTTAATGTTTTGGAACTAAATTCTGACCATATTTCTAGTGATAAAATAAAACTAGTTCATTATGATCGAAAAATCACTCAAATTATCCCAAATAATCATCATTTAATTGTTATCTAATGATTCATCCACATGGATATAATATAATTAATTATAATATAATTAAAAATACTATAATATAATTAATAACATGTAATATCAGTTTTGTATGTTTACCCATGTTCTACCCAAACTTCAATTTAAGAATACAAGTGAACTATTCAAGAAAACCATAAAAACAAACATTCCCGAATAATGTTTTTAAACTCTATAACTCATCCAAAGGCACAAAAAATCCCTTAATAAAACCATAATGAACCATATTAATGTAAAAAGGTTCTGTATTTCTAATTAATGAATATAATTTTATTATTCAGGACATTATATAGACAGAAGCATTCAGATACAAGGTAAGGGGAAATTCTTGAACCCAACTTTCACCCTTTGGGTTCTCCCTCTTTCGCTCCATTTTTGATATGGTTACTCATATAAAATAATTTTTTCATAATTTTATTTTCTTTTCTGGGATATACATGTTTTCCACTATTGTTTATTTAAAATAAAATGTTTTCCAAAATAACTCTTCTTTTAAACACACCTTTTACTTCTCACTCAAAGTGGATGGTTCTTGTAACATGTATGGTATTCCCTCATTATTTTGGGAACCCAATGTTTATGAATGTTTTCTTATGAGATGAAACCCATTAATTTTCATGGGTTCATTATGTTCATTTATGATATATGTTCATTGTGGCATGAATGATAAATGATAATGTTATGATGTGACTGGTGTGCCTGGAATTATATAGCACAATATGAATGTTTAAATGTGACAGGTGCACCAGGAATTATATTGAGCTCTAATGAATTGGACAAAGTGATGAATCTCATGAGTAAATGTGAAATTATGTGTGAAAAGATGCTATCTTGGTTTACAAGTATGTGTGGTAGTTAACCACTAAGACATTATGTTTCATTTTTAAGCATTGCCACATTTCAAGTTATATATTTATGCTTCCTCTCATGTTCATGATCTTTTTCCATGTTATGATTATGATCACCCCATTCTATATTGTTATTATCTATACTCTTACTAGGCATCTAGATCACCCATTTTTATGTATATCCTCATGTGGCAACATATACTAAGGAGATGACAAGTGGCAATAAGAAGCTAGAGAAGAAGAAATTAAATAAATGCTTAATCTTGATGTTGTAATTGTTTTGTATGGTCCTAGTTTTCCCAAGACACTAAACCTTTGGATCCCCTATGTGTAATACTATTATGTTTTTTATCTTTAAAATTATGTAATAGTAATTTAAGAAAAGGTTGGGTCACTACATTTGGTTATTTTATTGGGAAAATTTATGGTAAAAAATATTTTTTATAAACTCTTTAATTCCTTTTTTTGAAAAAAAATATTTGAAAGTTTCTCATTGTTTATTTTTACAAAAAATATTATACAAAAGTTATGAAATTTCATTTCCTAATTTCTATTGTACTTTTTTCTCTATTTCACTCAAAATTATTTTTCAATTTCATCTTTTATAATTTCTATAATATTAATTTTTTTTAAATTATTAATTTTATTAAATGATTTTTTATTTATACCCCTCTTGGAAAATTATATTTTCCATACTCATTCCAATACAGTGTAAAAGTAAAGAAATCATTATTTTTTATAATTTATTCTATAGATCTAAAATATTTTCCATATATCTTAATACTCCATCACCTTTCACCTATTTTACAATTTGTTGTTTGGTATTATTGTGAATGGTGCATTTTTCATTAATAGAAACTATGTCAAAATAATCCTATAATCCATTATCCATGATCCCATGTATATATGTTAAGATGGAAATTAATTATTTATATGACAAATTTTTTATAGAATTTTTTATTTATTTTTCAAAAACTATTTAATTAAGAAGCCTTATATACCTCAACCCATTACCTTGGTTGGCCAATCAGATGACCATAGTTGAGTTTTAGATCACCATGGGATAAAAATGAGTTCAATATGCACCATATTTAGATGTTGGGAATGATTTATCCCATAAGAACCTATAATAAATTAATGTCACTAAATAATAAGATAACATGATTTCTATTTAACTACTTTAAAAAACAACATGCATATCAAAACATGATTACACTATCTGACTAGATCATTACAATAGTAAAATGTATAATCATAAATATATGATAACTCTTTTAAAACCTCATGACCCAGTATAATAATATATGAAACCATATCCATTAATCTATAATAAATTTAATAAACTAATAAAAATAAAATTGAATGTCACTAACCATACATGAAAAAATTCAAACGAAGAAAAAATGAAAACTATGTTCACCAGGTCTATTTATAGGGTGTTAGATAATGACCCAAATAAGATATCACCCATCACTATATATTAATCCATAATAAAGGCCAATTCATTATAGTTTTATTTGAACATATGAATTTTTGACATTAAGGTTTTAGGGAATTTTTTTTCTAGCATATATATGATTGGGTTTCATGAAAAATTATTATGAAATGAATTGTAGAGAAGTGTAAACCTATGAAAATAAATTTCAAAAAGATAATTAATCATGAGGAAATAATTATTAAATATGTTTTGTAATTATATGGTATCTATAAAATATTTTTAATTCTAGAAAAATGTTCATAGAGAGGACCAGGTCAAAGTGGGGAAAAAGATAAGGGGGATCACTATGTCTTAGAAGAGGACATCTAAAGGGAGTTACATGAGCCATAATATAAAACTACATAAAAAATATGCCCCATTATAGGTTTTAGATATTTATTTTGTTTTAGAATTTTTCTATATTTTGTGAGATCCCTTACATACTCAATCCAAAAAAAACTCATAAAATTGATTAAAAAGATCATAATGCTATAAAATTTCAAATTGATTTCATTTGATGTGATCGAGGATGACTAGGGATTAATTGAGTCAAAGACCACTATTATGAGTGGGGCTAGAAGGACCATAGTCTCACTATTGACCTTGAAACATCAAACAAAACTCCATATCATTATAACCACCTCCACTAATAAGAAAAATTATATTATAATCAACCCTTGGAATGAACACTAAGAATCCATTAATACATCACGAGAATCGTAGATAAGAAAAAAACACAATCACAAACTGAAAGCACAACCAATGAAGAAAAAATAACCAAATAAGGTGTGATATTTAGTGACGTATCACCGAATATTCAAAACCCAACACCAATATCATGAGATATCGTTAAAAAAAATACACAAGAACCACATAAAAACATTCCCTCAAAAAGTACACAACCACAACACATCACTAAAAAGTGCACACCATTTCTGACATCTACTAGTTCCTAATTATTCTTCATCACTCTGTAGTCTCAAAATTCCACTATGAAGTATTGGGTTCACTAGATACCATGACCATTTTTATAACATGACACCACCAGTAATGGGAAAATAAATCAATAAAATATAAAAAATTAATAGAAATAAATAGCTAAAAAACCTTACATCAAAAAATAATCATTTGAATTCCATGAACCCACATTATTAATCCAAGGGGAGGAAAATGAGAACCAAAACATGAATGATATAAGGAGGAAGGATTGAAATGACTCTTATATGGAAGAAATATATAGAGACCAAGAGGGGCCCTTGATTAATGGAAATGATATGATCAATAATGAGACCACCACCATGGTCTTATTATAAAACTGAATGAAAATAAAAAAATAAAAAAATTGGTTTGAATGATCCCACCCAGTAGAAAGAAAATGGTTAAGGATGATAGCTAGGGGATGATATGGTAAATCCCGTGGGACCACAAGAAATATAATCCATTAGAAAACACATATATAAATAGTGGAATGATTATAAAATTGTGTGGAATTATGTGGAGAAGGAAACAAAAAGGAAGAAAGGAATGAATGGAGAGGGGGTGTCATCCATGAAGAAGGACGCCGAGCACCTAACTCCAAGCCACTGCCCATAGGGATCCCTAGAACCGAGATAGGGCAACACTAACAATATACTATAATTTTTACATTAGTATATATTGAAACACATCTAAAATTACCTTCCGTGGACCATAATGGATTTCATATGATGTTTTAGGGATTCAAAGTTTACTTTTCCCCAACTTTGAAATAATCCCTTTATCAATTTAATGATGAAATTATTAAATTAATAAAAACATTATAATTTAAAAGAATATATTAAAAAATTGAAATGAAAATATTTCGTCAAGAACCCTATTAAACTAGTTTATTAATTTTAATAAATACATTCGAGGCATCAAATTTAATTATGTTGTTCAATACCAATTAACCATAAAACTTATATCCATTTTAAATACCATGAAATGTAAATGGTAAATTATAAAAATATAATCATGTATAATTAACATAGACAAAGAGACACTTAATGTATCTTTCAAATT
Source organism: Viscum album (assembly GCA_963277665.1). Lineage (NCBI taxonomy): Eukaryota > Viridiplantae > Streptophyta > Magnoliopsida > Santalales > Viscaceae > Viscum > Viscum album. The sequence goes on from OY728127.1 coordinate 1,382,901,675, forward strand.
TATGAATTTCTCATGTTTTGAATTTAAAAAGTATTTGTATCGTACTAGAAATCTATTTTAACTACTAAAATATATGTAAATGGGTAATATTATCACAATATAACACTTCAATATCTAAAAAATATAAATATAAATTTATAATCATATGAAAAATAAAAATAATATAATATTTCAAATCCTTAGAAATGATAAAACTTACGAGTGAGCCGTGAGACAATACTTCTACCTTAATAAAGTAAAAGTATATGTATAAAGGGAAACTATGGCATTACTTTGATAAAATCCACATGAAATTTGATGTTTTAATGATATTGAAAAAAAAACTATTTACTATAAAAGAAAATTTACATAGATTCATAATATATTAGAAAGGATGCAATTAAAATTGGAGGAATATGAGTATGAGAAGACATGGATACATACCTTGATTTCACATAGGAAGTGTTGAAGAATAAGGGATAAAAAGGTGAGGGAGAAAGCTTACTCATTACCTTGGTGTGTGTGCCACATTATAATGGGGGGGGGGGAGGAAGGCCATCCATTCAATTCTACATGGAAATAACATTAAATAATAATAATAACTAAAAACAATAGTTAAAAAAAATATGTATTATATTATATAAAATCCCTTAAAATGAAATATTAATAAACCATTTTCCAATTTAATTACATCATTCACCACATTAATTTTTATTCAAAATTTTAGTGAAATTTAATATTCACAAGTATACAATAGTGTTAGTAACTAAAAATATACATGTTACATAAAACAAATAAGGTTTACAAATAATAATTTATTAAATATTCAAAATAAAATTTATTAATTATATAAAAACAACGAATATCCAAATATATTGAAATAAAAACAAAGAAGATAATATTAAAACATCATAGGAATTCCTAACATGAACATTTATGTTTTGGGTCACTGTTCAGACAGGCATGCTCACCAAACACGGTCACTAGGACTGGGCACATTAATAACACAATTCTAAAAATATTATAACCAATGTATTTTATTTTTTATCTTATTATTAAAACTATAATTTAATGAATTTTTTTAATATTTTGGTTTGAAAGACTATAAAAAAATGTAACATTTCTACTAATGGATTTCCATTGTGAATACCCTTACACACTTCTTCTTATTTAAGGGTGTTAATCTAGATAGCCATAAATTATATTGACTGAGGAAATTATTGAATAAAACATACACCCTTTATTCTATATATTTATATATCTTATACATCATTATCTATATTTAAGTGTATCTTTAAATAAATATGATTTATATCACATGATATAATGTTTATTTACATGGGTTAGTCTTGTCCTATTTTCTGATTTATTTATGAGTGATTTAATATTAATTAATACAAATATAAATTATTTATTATGATATAATTGGTGGGATAACAATTATATAACCATAAAATTTATTAAGTTAGGATTTAATCTTAGGATATTCAAAGATTATGATGTAATGGGTGGCCCAAAATTTGTATATCCATCCAATATATTGGGTAATGATTTCATCTTGTAAGAAACAATTTATGGTGCACATTAAGTGTTCCAAATACATTAACTTATAGTTAATTGGTAGTTATCATTGAATTATAAAATGATTTTTTTCACATTCATATAATACCCATGATTACTATCCTCATATGAAATGTTGACACTTATGTCTTATTTCTATGTGATTGATTATGATCCAGTTAATAATTCATGATTATATCATCATGCCTCATTTTTAAATCTAATCATTTCATAATCAAATTCCATTAATCATACAATTTCTACCATGATAACATCTCTCACTTATTTTTTACGATTTTCTAAATATTTATTACTATTGGATATTATTTTACCACTCATTAAGTGTTCAAGATCACTAATTTTTTTATGTATCTCCACTTCCCCATGAATATGAATGCATGAAAATGAATGTGAGAGTATCATGTGTAGAGAATTTATTTTTGAATAAATTTTAATTTTATTCTGAGTTGATATGAATATGTTCTTAGTTTATAAATACATTATAATTTTTATTATACGAGTCAATTTTATTGTGTGCAATGTTTAAAATTATATATGTTTATAATGAAATATAGAAGTACAGGTTTTGGTGAATCCCATTTTGTATCATTGAAGTATCTGGTAATTTTCTGTAATTTAGACTATGAAAATATGGGTATAGAGTCCCAAATAGATAATCATTTTCTATGGTGTAATGGATTAAATTTATTTAGTTTGACCACATTGAATTAACATTTGACATGTTATTATATTATGTCATTAGCATAGATAAAATTTATGTCAACAATAGGGTTTTGTAATTTGGTTTATGAATATAGACATAGGAATTAATAAGTGTTTAACAAAAATTAAAAATTATGAAGAAATAATTTCATTAAAGGAAGTACAATTAAATATCATAAAATTTCAATGAAAATTTTTATAACATTTCTCTCATTAATAATATATATATGTTAATAGAAATTAATTTTAGTTTATTTTTATTGATATAAGTATGAAATATTTTCTAATTATAGTATTTTCCATGTCATTATTAAATAAATATTTACTTAATAATTATTAAGTCATATAAATAAAAAGAATACCATAAATAAATTTTAAAAAATACCCTAAATAAATAATCATTATTTTATTCCATAAAATATAACATTAAATATTATGTATAAATGTAATCCATAAAATAATAAATATTATAATGAATCACTAAAAATAAGTATATAAAAATACTATAGTTTGAAATTCTAGGATGTCATAGTCTCCTAAAGATATCTCACTCATGAATGACACTATAAAAAATTATAAAATCCTTATAAATATGATCAAAATATGTTAAATAACTTATAAATATCCATGAGATAATATTTAGTGATTAAAATTTTATTAAAATAGATGTTTTTATAGGATATGTAATGGTTATATTAGAGTTGGAAATATGAATTTTAGAATAGTAACATGACCATCTAAATATTAAAATTTCTTTTAGTGTAATTGATAAATTACCATTCTAATTAACTTATACTATTAATTAAATAAGTTATTATAAATTTAAACATACCATTAATTTATTACACAATCAATGTAATAAAATGTTATTATATGATTACATATTTAGTAAGACATAATTTGAATTATTTAATAAAATAATATTTTTTATAAAAGAATTAAGAATGAAAATTAAATAGTTTAGTAATTTATATTAGACAAATTGTTGTATTTTTTGGTTTCCTCATGTTAGAAATTGTTAAGGGTTATGTTCATTAGTTTTCATAAAAATTAAAAAATATAGATGAATAGTGAAATATGATAAAATATTATATTTTACATCATAATTTTAGCTCATAATTAATTTCATACCATATGATGTATGAAACCATTATATCAAAAAAAAATCATAAATTATTATAATTATTCATAGGAATCAATACTATTCATATTATTTAATAAAAATAATATTTTTATCAATTTTGTAATCTAAAACACTCCTCTCATACTCTTATACATACCACACTCTTCTATCCATATCTCTTCACTTCGAAAACACATTACCTTGAAAAATACAATCCAAAATCCCTTACAAAAAGATAAATATATATATAAAAATATATAATAGATGTTTTTATCATCCTATAAAACCATACTTTAATTAAAAATTAATGTTTTCAATGACGACCTCCAATAGAAGAGGTTACCTATCTCAATCATAATTTTTTATGTTTTATACATTTTCTAGCTCATTATAATAACATTTATTTATAAGGATATAATGATATAAATATAAAAGGTATAGTAAAACGTATTTATATTTAATAATATCCATTATCTCACCCCATTTAATTTATTCAAAATACATGAACATCTCCCATATTATAAGGGGTTCACCACTTCCATGGATGATGTATGAAAGTTTTCATCCCCTCCTAATTTGATATATTTAATATGATATTCATATAAAATTATTTTATTAATAATAAAATAATATAAATAATTATTGTTATTATTATATAATATAATAAAAAACTTTAAAAATATTACAAATAAGCCATCATAGTCAATTGTATCGCCTATACCAAAAAGTGATGAAGCCATATTTAATATAATACCTAACCCATACCCAGGATAAGAAATTAATTTACAGAAAATTGTGATCTCCATATCATTAGTCTCATTGATTTTATAAAAAATATATATAAATAAATAGAAATCTTATTTTTATGATAACACAACATCAAAAATTGTTAAAAAAAACATTTTGAAATAATCAATACAAACAAAATCAAAATAATCAATTATTAATGAATTAGTGAAGAAATATAATTAAACATTTATTAATTACAATGAAGGATTTAAAACCAACAAATAGTTAATTTGTTAAATCCAATTATTTTTTAGATTATTTTGGTTTAAAATCTATTAAAAACACATATCACATTATGGTAGGTTTACCCCACCTGTTTTAATGACAAATATTTTCATTACCACATTCCATTTATAGTGTGAAAATATATTTTAATTTATAATAAAAAAATAAATAACAGAATTTCATTTTCATAATAATTTGAAAATGATAATATTGAAATAAAATTATTAATATTAAAAGTAAACGATAATAGCTACTGAGACATGGTTCTTAAAACGAAAATCATTTTTCTCATTCTATTGAACATGGAACCATAATAACCCTGGAATGAAATGATTAAAAATAACTTTAAATTTATAAAGATTATATATCCATGGAATAAACCATTGAGTGATACAATTATACAAAATCGGCTCATGTGTTGTGAATAGAACAACCAAAAAATGCTGAAGCTTATAAAATCTATCTTAGAAATGAATAAAATATTATAATAACTGGATTATAAAAAAAGATATAAAAATTATAAAATATATTTATAATTTAGGTAACTTAATTAAATAAACCATTTAGGAGGTAAGATGACATGTGATGAGAGCTTGGACTCAATGCAACATGTTCCACTCACTCACCCTCTTTATTTGTTGTTATTGTCTCTCTCTCCATCTCAGAATATCTCTCTTTATCTAATTTAATTAAAATATTTTCCTTATTTATTTTAAATATATGTTTCACACATATCTATGTAGTTTAAGTTTTCATTTTATAAGTCTATTAATGTTTTTTATGTTCCCTCCTAAATATTTCCTTCAAAGAAAACCAGATAAAATGAAACTTTTATATTTATTATTCCACATTATATATCACTATATTAAAGGATTTTATCATATTTTTTTTCTAAAAAAACGAATTATTTTATAGAAAAAATTATATTATATTTTTTTGAATAAAAATCTACGCTCTTATCGTTATTAAATGTTCTTGACCGATTTTTTAAAACATTCATTAAGGCATTCTCCTACAAATCCTCTTAATATTCATAATTTATTTTTAAATTGTGTATTATATCCTAAATGTTTTAATACCTATTTATTTAATGTATTAATTAATGTTTTTAATTTTTTTGGTGGCATTATTCATCTGATTTCCTCTCAATCATATTTTATGATCATATTAAACATTGTTCTTAAAGGGTATTTCCCATTATTTCCTATTCTTGTTATTTTATTCATTATAATTATTTTCATATCTATATCTCTATTATAATTCCTATAATATTCCTACAAATTATTTTTGAGTCAATATCTATTGGTTTCTAGGGATTTTCATGCCTTCATTATTCACTTCCGTTTATCACATCAAGTAAAAACCTACAAAGTTTATATTCTAATATTTTAAAATATCTATCTTACACTACATGTTCTTTATATTTTAAATGTATTTATTTTCAAGTTTCTATTATTTTGTAAATTTTTATTCAAACTATTTTTATTAAATCATTTTTATCAATTTTTTAAAATAATATTCTAAAATTATTCAATATCATTTTTTTAAAAGTCTATCAAATGTGATAAAATCTGTTTTCATGATTTATATTATATTTTTATCCCTATTATTGTCAAGATTAATTTTCAAAGTCATCAATTATAATTTTATATCTAATTAATTTTTATTTTCAAATTATCATTATTCTTTTAGGAAAATGTTTTATTTATGTATTTTGAAAATAAATGTTTCCTTATTCACCTCTATATTTTATAACAACAATGATTTTTTTTATGAATTTTATAATTTATTATCTTCCTTTGAAATATTATCAATCCATGTAAGTAACACTTTAACTTCCACCAAATTGACCATTTATTATATTCTATTTATATGAATGTTATCTCTCTCAAAAATAGATACTATATCAAAATAATCATATGATTCATTATTTGAGCTTTAATGTTCATGGTCTAGGTGGAAATGAGTAACCTAAAAGGTAAATGATCCATCATTACCTTTATATTTACTTATCATTAACTATTCACAATCATAACATTTCTATGAATTCCTTCTCTTTTTTGAAACCATTATATCTTTATTTCAATTTATGGTTATGCACCCAGATACCCATACATTCAATTAACATTGGAAAATACTAACAAAAATATTTTCCCTTTATTATATATATTTAAAATATGTTATATTTCATTATATTAATTTAAATTAATTTACCTAGACATATTATTTATATAAATATATTCTTACACCGTTTAAAAGTGTTAAAAATTTTAGAATTTTTGATAGATTTTTTATTATTTTTATATTCATGTTATATATATATTAATGCTGTATTATAATTTGATATGATTGAACCTAATTATATATAATCCTAATATATTGGTTATTTTTTCATCACATGAAATAAAATATTTATGATGTGATAGGTGGGACAATACTTTTATAGTCACTTAATCGATTAGGTAATGATTTCATCTAATGAGAAACTATGTATGGTGCATGAGTAGTGATAATAGAACATTATGTTATGATATATTTTATGTTATACTTGATTTATGAGATAATTTATATTTTCATAACATTATTATTATTCTCATGATTACAATTATCACATGGTAAATTAAATCTTACACAATGTTTCTATGTGATGGCTATTATTATGCTACAATTCATGCACCATTTTCACTTATAAGGATTTCTAGATCACATTCCTTTAATCATTCCCTTTCAATCATGATTAAATCTCTCCCTTATTTATAACTTATTAAAAAATACTCTATGTTTTATAAATAATGTTTGAGACTTTATTAATAACTTGGTATCATTGCTTTCTTATATTTCCTTAATAACATATGAATATATATTTTGCAATATTTTTAGAAAAGTTTCATATTTGGATAAATTTCATGAATGTAAAGTAGATTATATTAAGAGTTACGATGAATATATTTCTAGTTCTCCATGAAATGTAAATTTTTTTGGTGAGTTGGTTTTAATTCATATAATAGATGAAAATTATGTGTGTTTAGCATAGGATCTGGAATTGCGAATCTAGGGATTTAACAATGTAAATATTTATATCCTATGAATGTATACATATAAAGTCTATATTGTATAGATATAAAGATTATACATATAAAGTATAAACATATTAAAACATAAGTTGTAAAATATAAAGTATATTTAAACACAATATTTACATAGTTAATGTGTGTGTGTATATATTAAAACCTATAAATTTTTTATATACATATATAACTAAAAACTTTATTAAAACCCCCATTAATGCTAGAGGAGTGCCACAAAAATCATTACCTGATGAGTAATACACAAAATTGGATTCTTCATTTAGACATAATTTAAAAATAAAAAAAACTTCATGACTTACAATTTATAACTTTTAAGTCAAAACTAACCCTGTTGATACTATAAACCATAGAATTATCATTAATATTTCAGTTTTAAAGGAGGGTTACTTCAAAATGGGATAAAGTAAATGATAAATATGTATATATTCATTTTATTTTATTTTTCCTAAATATATATAATTTTTTAATAATGATTTCTTATAATTAATCCAACTGGATTGTATTTTATTTATTTTAGAATAAATTATTATTAATGTATTAATCTTATTAATATCAACCACATCTAAAAATGGTTTAACATAAATTTATATACTATAAATTCATATACATATGGAATCACACACACACACAATTATTTATTTATATACATATAATTTTTTTTAATATATATATAAACACACACACAATAATGTTATATATATATATCTATGTGTGTTTTTGTGTAAATCTATATAATAATGGAACACACAAAAAATATTAAAAAATTGAGTGTGTAGAAATATAAATTTGTGTCTATGTATATATATATCTATATGTTCTGAGTACACACACGTACACACACTAGTATTTTAAATGCGTGTGTTTTCTTGTATTTATAAATGTATGTAGATTGCGATAGAAAAAATGATATATCAAATAAATAATATCCTTATTCATTTATAAAAAACTAATAAAACCATGTTTCAGGGTCACCAATTTTTTTTGGAAGTTGATTGAACCAAATTATTGAGATGCATTTCCGTAGGGATTTTTACAATACTGAGCATGGGGAAAAAGAAGAATGAGAGAGATGAATATGTTAAAAATATAAAGGGGATGACCTTTTTCAATGATTTCAAGAAAGCACTGATATATGTATAATTTATATTCATTACAAAAAATATCACTAAAAAGGAAAACTTTATCAATGAAAATTTTATAACTAATAAATGGTAAACTATATAAATATATAAACATGAGTATTAAGAGGCTGATGAGTTTTAACCCCCAGAGTTAGAAGCTAAGCAATAGTTGGAAAAACACTAAACTCACTAAGATCATCGGGTGTTATATTGCATTTTTATTTATAATTATATATTATCTAGGATGTTATTTCTTATTCACAAATTCTTATCTACTAATTTAATTATAATTACACTAACAAACCATGTTTTTTATATACACATACATTATTTATATATTTAAATTTCCATATTTATATAGATTTATATAAATATATATATATATATACATACTAGTTTGTCTGTATGTATTCATATGTAAACATTTTTATATGTACAAACTTATAATAAATAAATTAAAATATAATTATATATATACACATATAATAATAAAAATATTTAAATATAATTCAAAATTATATATTATTTAAATAATATTAATTATAGTTATTAAAAAATATATATATTATTATTAAATATATATAAAAATAATTTTATTTATTATTATATTTAAATAATATAAAATATTTTTAAAAAAATTAATACAAAAATTAATGTATAATTATACCAAAAATTAATATTATATTAATTGAAAAAAATTATATATTTAAGAATAGTACTAGTTATATTATATATAATTAAATGTAATTTTTTTATTAACTATATAGGTAGAATAATAATATTATTAATTATCTCTTTATGAATAATATTAATTATTAATTATATTTACAATATTAATTAAATATAAAAGTTACTTTTATTTACAAATATTGAAAATATTATAATTAGTTATATTATTAATAAAAAAACGTATAATTATATATATATGAATATTCAAATTTTTTATCGATTATATTTAAACAAATAAGTAAGTGAGTAAGTAATTATATTATTTATATATATGTAATAAATAGAAAACATTAATTTCTATAAAAAATAATATAATATAAAATTTAAATGAATTCATTAAAAAATAAAATTTGTAATTTTTACATTTATAATGACATTATATTAATCTAGTCAATTAATATATATGCACTCATATATATCAAACACATATGGACACTCCATATTTATTTAAATTTAATTTTCACTTGGAATTTCAATTTAATCTAATTTTATATATTATATTAGATTATATAATAGTACATTAGATATAATCATTGATATATATATATATATATTATGTGTAAATATATATAAATAATATTTATCAAAGTTAAATTTTGATATATATATATATATGTAGTATTCAGATAAATTTTAAGAAAAATTATTTTACTAAACACATGTATTTCATATGATTTTTTTATTTTAGAATGGTGAAAAAATACCATTTTATCTATACCAAAAAATCTTATAAGGCCCTATTTTATTCGTTCTTAGATATTGCATTGATAAACTTTTAACGACTTATTTTTTCCCTTATAAATAATTTAAATTTATTAAATAATATTATTTTTGGATTTGATTATGAGACAATTCAAGATTCTAACATCTGATTATCGTCAATGCTGATATAACAAAAATATTAAATGTATTATATTATATGTGTAACTCCTCGCCCCTACTTCATTTCTTTGAGGAGGCAGTGAGGGTTACTTGGCCTTAAGCGACATCTCCAAGCTGCCAAAGGCTGGAAATAAATGCCGAAGGGCTTGAAAACAAGTGGGGGACGATTTACTCTTTTAGAACATACCAAAGATCCAACAACCATAACCAAACAAATCAACTAAATGATTCATGATAAGAGATAAGACAACTCAACCATTTATTTTATCATAATCCAACCAAGAGTACCACAATAGGAACCAACACTAAATCAGAGTAAATAGTGGAAAGACAAATTCAAAGACTACAAGACGACAACCCAACTCTGTGCTCCACAAGCTCCAAGGTCCAACATCACAAACCAGCCCAAGCATCATGAAGTAGTGCTATAAACAAGTTACACTTTACCTTTTCCAACATCACGACATATGACATCTGAAAAAGCACCAACGTGCCAAAGCAGGGGGTGAGTAATGAAACTTAGTAGGTTTTCCCCAATGACTTCCCAACCCATGCCTCTAGGATAAAACATGTTAGCTCATTTATATAAAACAATTTATATAGAACAATTCCAAAACAGTTTACAATACTAGAAGTTCCATGTCAAAAAAATTATCCAACAAAACCCATCTTTCTCAAGAAAAGAAACCAAGCAAAGTTTCCAATCAAATTCACATTTCTATTTTTGGCACATTCATTCAATTTCCCAAATCCACACAACCAACCATGCATGCAACTTGGACCTCCCTATACTCGCGAGTGGTGAGTTATCCTTCCTCTAAGACGTCACATAGTGGACTACCTGGATGGGGGTACTTCACGCCCTTATCCGTCCCTTTTGATGGGGGTACTTCTCACCCTTATCCATCCAACCTTTTGATGGGAGTACTTCTCACCATAATTCATCCCAATGCATATGAACACACCCCACAACCAATGAAAATATATGCCAAAACCAAGTGTGTTCAAAACCTTTCAATAAATCATCAAACTATTTTATTGAAAACCATTTCTTTCAAGAAGAAAAACCATAACCAGTTCAAAATCACCATTTTAAACTCACTTCAACAAACACTTTCCAAAAAAACACAATTTCCATCACCTATTACTAAAAGGGGTTTCAACCGTTCTTTTATAGAAGATAAGAAAACCATTTAAGTCAAGGAAAACAATTTGAAACTAATCCTTCAATTCCTATGAAAGAGGAATCGAGAGTGAATCCAAATACCTCAACAAATTAGGCAAAACCAACCAATGGACAAAGAATTCCAAAAAAACTGAGTCAAATACTCCCCAGATCCTTCTTTGATTCCATCTCCTAGTACCAAAAAACCAAAACCCAATATAAAATTTATCCACTACCATAGATCAACCAACCATGGGCGTAGATATAAGGATCCATCAAGAGGGAAGAAGGAGATCTAAGAAAACTAAAGGAAACGAGACTTACCACGATCAACCATCCTCTAAACACCAAGGCAAACCTCCGGATCACTTCCAAAACACCTGGTAAGTGTTCTCCCACCTTCATCAGATAGAAATTCTGAGTTAGGTACATCTATAAAAAAAGTAGGTTTAAAGATAATACGGAATAGATCCTTACAAATAGGATCTAAGCTGACCCTGCACATGGTTAGACTGCATGGTTAGTCAAATCGTGCACTAATCGTCCGGTAGTCACTGCTTTTAAGGGGTGCTCCGCACGGACTCCTCACACAGTTTTCCCAAACCGTGCACACACTGTGAGGGCTCCTTTGTCCAAAGTGGAAACACATAAACGGATTTTGCACGGTTTGGGAAACACGTGCGAAGCCCATGCATCACCACCTTTTTCCCTTTGGCACTTTAGAGCCTGCTAACTTTCCCAACCATTTCTCATATGATTCATGTAATTAAAAATAATAAAACAAGGGTTACTTACCAGAAACCAGGGGTACTAAATTCTCCCCACCATTGGCCTTTACATCCCCAGAAATTAGAAAACCATCGATTTCCTGAAAGAGTTCTAGCCACTGCTCTTTAATTTCTTTCTCGCGTTCCCAAGTCTCTTCCTGAATCTGACCATGCTACCATAAAAACCACACTAGACTGATGCTTTTTCCATCGAAGACTTTATCTTGCCTATCCACAATCCTTACCAGGATATGTATCAACGAAGCATCCAGATCTCGGTCAATGTGATCCCATCTGATTACATGGTCAGGATCAGGCTGATACTTCTTCAACTGAGATACATGGAACACATTATGCATTGCACTGAACCGTGGTGGTAATGCCAACCGATATGCCACCTCGCCAACCCATTCCAGTATCTCAAAAGGGCCTATATATCGAGCATTTGATTTGTCCTGCTTCCCAAAATGACAATGTCCAAGACTTGGAAAGATTCCCAAAAAGACATGATCACTCACTGAAAACAACAACGGTCTTCGACAGTGACCAGCATAATATTTCTGACGAGTATATGCCATCTCCATCCTATTTTTTATCAACTGGATCTTCTCTGTTGTTTCTTGGACAAGGCTTATCCCAACTAGTAATGTCTCAATTATTTCCACTCAATAAAGTGGAGAATGAAAAGGACTCCCATACAATGATTCAAATAGATCCATGTGTATCGAGGCCTGCTAACTATTGTTATATGAGAACTCCACTAAAGGAATGTGATCTTCCCATGAGCCACCAAAATCTATTACACAAGCCCGCAACATGTCTTCTAACATTTGTATCATCCTTTCGGATTGTCCATCCATCTGAGGATGATACACCGTACTCATATTCAACTGAGTTCGCAGGGCTTTCTGTAAGGATTTACAGAAACGAGATGTGAACCTCAGATCTCTGTCTGACACGATTGAAACTGGTATTCCATATCTCTTTACCACTTCTCAGATATATATTTTTGAAAGATATTCCAACGTATGAGTTTTATGAATAGGGATGAAATGATCCGACTTGGTTAGACGATCCACTATCACCCAAATGGCATCGTGTTTTCAGACCATTCTTGGAAGACCTGTAACAAAATCCATTGATATCTGATCCCATTTCCACACTGGGATAGGTAAATATTGTAACATAACTATTGGCCGCTGATGTTCTTCTTTAACATGATGACAAGTTAAACACCTTGAAACAAATTAGCTACCTTCCATTTCATGCCACTCCACCAAAATTGTGCCTTTATCACCCTATACATCTTCTTTATTCCTAGATGAACAACCAATATGGAATGGTGTGAAGAATGAAGGAGTTGTTCCTAAGAAGTAAATGGTACAACCAGCCGATTTCGAAATGAAAAAACTGAACTCTCTTCCAGCTTCCATCCCTCAATGGTCTCTCCACCATTGTGTTTTGAACTCATTGCAACACAGTATACATCAGATGCCTATGCCTCCTTTACTATCTCCACCAAATCAGGAACAAGTGAAACTGGAATGAAAACTGCAACATCATCTCGGTCTTCACATTCCATACGCCTGTCTTCTAGGACCGAAATCAACTGCCACTGATCTGATGATTCTTTTTACAACAGAGCATATTACTTACTGCTTAATGCATCGGCCACTGAATTTCCCTTACCCAGTGTATACATCAAGTCAAAGTCAGACATTTAAAGATACTCCATCCATATCCTCTTCCTCAGATTTAAATCTCGTTGTGAGAAAATTTGTTTTAAGATTTTGTGATCCGTAAACATAGTAAATTTTTCACCAAAGAGATAATGACCCCAAGTATTCAAGGCATAGAAAACTGTAGCTGACTCTAAATCATGTGTTGGGTAGTTCTTTTCATGCACTCTCAAATGTCTTGAGTGATAAGAAACAACATGGTCTCCTTTCATGAGAACACATCCTAACCCTGATCCTGAAGCGTCACAATACACCACGTACCCCTGTCCTGATTCCAGCAAAATCAAGATGGGTGCCGATGTAAGGAGAACTTTGAACTCTTGAAAAGATCTCTGACATTCCTCAGTCCATTGAAATGCACTGTTATTCTTTTTCAATGCTGTCATAGGTGAAGCTAGTCATGAGAAGTCACACACAAAGCATCGGTAATAACCAGATAGACCAAAAAAACATCGTATTTCGAAGAAATTCTTCGGTGATTGACAAGAAAGAACAGCTTCTATCTTTTCTGGATCTACTGAAACACCTTTCTTAGAAAAAACATGGCCCAGAAAGCGTACCTCTTGTATAAAAAAATCGAACATTGATAATTTGGCATACAATTGATGGTCTCTCAAGATTTAAAACACTATAGCCAAGTGTTACTCATGCTCATCCCTTGTTCTTGAATACACCAATATGTCATCTACAAACACCACAACAAAAGAATCCAGATATCACTCAAATATCCAATTTATCAATGTCATAAAGACTGCTGGTGCATTCATAAGACCAAAAGGCATGACTATATATTCATAGTGGCCATATATGCTTCTGAAGGCTGTCTTCGGAATATCCTCCTTCCGAACTCTCAACCGGTGATATCCTGACCGCAAGTTAATCATAGAGAACCACTGAGATCCCCTCAATTAATCAAAAAGGTCATCAACGCATGGAAGTTGATATCTATTCTTTATTGTAACTTGGTTAAGTTTGTGATAATCCACACATAGCCTCAAAGTTCCATCTGATTTCTTTACAAACAAAACTGGTGCTGCCCACGAAGACATGCTTGGCAGAATAAAACCTTTGTTTTCTAGTTCTTCCAACTGAACATTCAATTCCTTTAACTCCATTGGTTCCATCCTATAATTTGGAAGTGAGATAGTATTGGTCCCTAAAAGGAGATCAATTGTAAACTCCACTTCTCTTACAGGTGGTAACCCAGAAAATATTCATGAAAAACATCAAGAAATTGACCTGTGACTACAGGAAAACTATTATTCGCTATCTCATTAATAAATTCCAAGTTTAATGCATCCAACTGGTAAGATATTGTTGCCACTACTAGTGCCAACAAGCCCGTTGCACCTTCCTTAACCACTGTTTCTTCTCTAAAGAGGTGCTCAATGCCATCCTCAGTCGCCAAACTGACTATTCTTCTATAACAGTCGATGTGAGCCATGAACTCTGTCAACCAATCCATACCCAGGATTATATCATAGACATCCATCTCCAGAATAGAGAAATCCCATTTCAGCTCATCTCCATCAATAGTTATAAAACATTCTTTAGACACAAAAGCTCAACATTTTATTTCACCGAGAGGACTTTGAAGTTTTATCACAAAAGGCATTATTTCAAGTATTAAGTTCAGAAAATCAGAAATACGAGAAGAAAGAAAAGAATGTGATGCACGAGTATCGAACAACACTTGCATGAGGGTAGAATTCAAAAGAATAGTACCTCTCACCATAGAAGGTCCAGACTGGTCATCCATAGTCACCTGTTCCACTCCATACAGTTGCTTTGTTGCTGTAATTTTCTCCATATTTCCTTGTTGATATTACCCTACTTGATGAGTCATGGTATTCTAGGAATCACCATGGCTATCTCTATTCTGTTAGTGAGACTGATTTTTCTTTCCTCACCCTGTCGAAGCATAAGATTCTTGCGACACCTGAGAATTGTCACGAACACCCGACCGTGGAGCACTGCGATAATATCACTGAAGATTCCCCATCTTGTTAAAATTGTGGCATGCTCTCGATGGTGCATACATTCTAGTTTCATGTGATAAATCGAGCCACATTGAAAACACCCGACTTTCATCCTGGTTTATGGAAGAAGATTCACCGATCCAGCTGTCAGTTTCTGATTTGCACCCCCACCCTGGATGTAGGTCTCCCTCTTCCGCTTGTTCCCACCATTAGAGTTCCCACCCATTCCCATGGGTATCATCATACTTCCTCCTTCCATAAATCATGATATGTCTCTTTCAGATACTATTTCTCTATTTACCTTCTCCGTATAATCCGTAATACAGAGCACAACTATCAATGAGTGAATCTCCTGTCGCAACCCTGATTCAAAGATGTGTGCCTTCAGCGACGCACTAGCAGCAACTTCCAGTGTAAAGCTCACTAAATTCATGAATTTAGCCTCATACTCCATGAAAGAGAGATTCTCATACTTTAGGATGAAAAAGACCGTCGTCCTATGGATCTTGAACGTGTGAGGATATAATTGTTTATTGAAAAATTCGTCAAATTCCTCCCAGCCCAGGCCTTGATCCACCTTAGCCTGCACAACTAGCTCCGACCACTATCGTACAAGATCCTCCAGCATATACGTCACCAAATTTACTTTCAGTTCTACTGGTGTTTCGATGAAATCAAAGATATGATTCATCCTACTCAGCCACACCTCCGCACTTTCTGGTTCAGAATCACCCCGAAAGAAGGGAGGATTCTACTTCTGGAACTGGACGGAATGGTCTACATGCCATGACTCATCCTTTTGATTCCCCGTGTCTACATCCTGAAATGATTGAACTATACATTGGACTAGCTGCTGGTTCACCTGTGGATTAGGTGCGACCACATTCTCTATAGCCTCTTCCTTTTGGTTTCTACGGCACCTAATGAGTTCCATTTTCTATAGAAAAAATAAACGCCATTAGTCTCAATTCCTAGAAACTTAAGGCTTAGAATTTCAATTTCTATCACATCACTATCACAACAGTGGTTTCCAACCGTCAAGCTTTTCCACATTTACCCATTTCTAAAAAAAAATCTTTTCTTTATTTTGAAAATCAATCTATTTTCAAAATACATCAACCATTCTCTTTTCAAAATCTTTCATTTCAAAACAAGTTTAAAATATTCAGAAATCGCACTTTTGTATCAAACCATAGTCCATTTCTCAAAATGATATATGAACTCATAGTGGGAAGTCATTCCTCTAATGAATGTCATTCAAATCTCACTGTCTAATTCCATGGCAATGAGATTTGTTATCCTATAAGTGTCTCCAAAACACTTATGTACCCAACTCCATGGTAACATGAAGTTCAGCACAAAAAAGGATAGATATGTCTTTTTATTCTCTACATTCCAAGTTCTTACAATCCTACTCCTTACTAAGATGACCACCCAAGGAATAGACACATAAGAATTGAACTCCAAGACCAAAAAAACTGATGACCACTTCTTCTACAATGAAAGGAACAAACTAATTTCAATTATACCCCAAGGACAGAACAAAATGATACCATTTGAAACACCCAGCCGCTATCTAATTTTCTTGAGGAGGCAGTGAGGGTTACTTGGCCTTGACCGACATCCCCAAGGCGCCAACGGCTGGCAATAAATGCCGAAGGGATTCAAAACAAGCGGGGGACGATTTACCCTTTTAGAACATAACAAAGAGCCAAAAACCATAACCAATCAAATCAACTAAATGATGCATGATAAAAGCTAAGGCAACTCAACCATTTATTTTATCATAAACCTACCATGTGTACCATAGTGGAAACCAACACTAAATCAGAGTAAACAGTGGAAAGACAAACTCAAAGACTACAAGACCTCAACCCAACTCCATGCTCCCCAAGATCCAAGATCCAACATTGGGAAACCACCCAAGCATCACGAAGTAGTGCTATAAACATGTGACACTTTACCTTTTCCAACATCCCGGTATATGAAATCAGCAAAAGAACCGACATGCCAAAGCAGGGGGTGAGTAATGAAACTCAGTATGTTTTCCCCGATCACTTCCCAACCCATGGATTTAGGATAAAACATGTTAGCACATTTATATAAAATAATTTATATAAAACAATTCCAAAACAGTTCACAATACAACAAGTTCCATGTCAAAACCATTTTCCAACAAAACCCATCTTTCTCAATAAAAGCAACCGAGCAAAGGTTCCAATCCAATTCACATTTCCATTTTGGCACATTCATTCCATTTCACAAATACACGTAACCAACCATTCATGAAACCTGGACCTCCCTGTACTCGTGAGTGGTGAGTTATCCCTCCGCTAACCCATCACTTATGGGACTACATTGACGGGGGTACTTCTCACACTTATCCATCCCTTTTGATGGGGGTATTTCTCACCCTTATCCATCCATCTTTTTTATGTGGGTACTTCTCACCCTTATCCATCCCAATGCATATGAACACACCACACAACCCATGAAAATCCATGCCAAAACCAAGTGTGTTCAAAACCTTTCAATAAAGAATAAAAACATTTTACTAAAGACCATTTATTTCAAGCAGAAAAACCCTAAACAATTCAAAATATCCATTTTAAACACACTTCGACAAACACTTTCCAAAAACACACATGCTCTATCACCTGTTAGTAAAAAGTGGTTTCAACCATTCTTTTATAGTAGATGAACAAACCATTTCAATCATGGAAAACAATTTGAAATTAAGCCTTCAAGTCCTAAGAAATAGGAATCGAGAGTGAAGCCACCTACCTCAACAAATTAGGCAAAACCAACCAACGGATGAAGAACGCCAACAAAACCGAGTCAACTACTCCCTGAATCCTCCTTAGATTCCTTCCCCTAGTACCAAAAAAACAAAAAACAGACTTAAAAGTCATCCAATACCTTAAATCTACCCACCTTGGGTGTAGATCTAAAGATCCATCAAGAGGGAAGATGGAGATCTAAGAAAACAAAAGGAAACGAGACTTACATCGATCAACCATCCTCTAAACGCCAAGGAAAACCTCTAGATCGCTTCCAAAACACCTTGTATGTGTTCTCCCACCTTCACGAGAGAGAAATTCCGAGTTAGGGCCATCTAGGACAAAAAATGAGTGGGTTTAAAGATAAAATGGATTAGATCCATAAAAATAGGATCTAAGTTGACCCCGCGCATGGTTAGTCCACATGGTTAGTCAAATAGTGCTCTAACTGTGCGGTAGTCACTGCTTGGAAGGGGCGTTCTGCATGACCTCCTTGCTCGATTTTCCCTAACCGTACGCAGACCGTGCAACCAACTCTGTCCAAAGTGACCCCACCTGCATGGCTTCCGCACGGTTTGGGCAACCCATGCGAAGACCTTGCATCACCACCTTTTTAACTTTGACACTTTAAAAGTCTCCAAACTTTCCCAACCATTTCTCATATGCTCCATGTACTTAAAAAGCATAAAACAAGGGTTACTTACCAAAAACCAGGGGTACTAAAATATGAACATAGTTTTTAAAAAATAATTGAATCACATAAAAACAATGACTCATATCAGAAATATCAGATCATTGTTGAGTCCAAAATGCAGGTTTTACCATATGCATAATATATCCTTTTTAGTGTCAGGTGTTTGGTTAAAAATCGGTATTGGGAGTATTATTAAATTAAATAATTAATTTCATATCCCAGACCTATCCTCCAATTATTTAATCCCATAAATGGTAAAGTCATAGGGTTATATTCATAACCATGGTGATTTGAGAGTAGTGTGTTGTGGATAGCTTGGTGAAAAACCATAGACTGCGGATCATTATCGATTTCCAAAGGGTTGTTTTCACCAACAGTGTTTTTGGATCTATCCAATGATGATGAAACAAGACCTTTTTTGTCATTTATTAATACAAATCCAAAATAGTATTTTTTTGAATTCATTTATTGTTTTTTATTATCCCATGTAGTATGTGAATCTATTATTTTACCTTTTTTTTCAGGTCAATATATGAATTGAAATTGATGTTTTATCTTAGTAGAAAATTGAGTTTGATATTTTGTTGACCATTTCCATGTGGTTAATCCTTCATATGAAAATGAATTGGTGCCTTTTTGATGAATGTAAAAGGTTCATTCCTCACATCTGTGTGTAATTTTTTCTCACCCATTTAATGCTTGTTGGAAATAAATATTCCATTTGGTGTGGTGGTTAATTGAAACCCCAAAAATTGATCATTTATTATTCAATAATTGGGTAAAAATATCATTTCTGTCTGTTTTTATTTTTTTTTCAGGGATGTGGTCAAGGTGTGTCATGAGGACATAGGGTTTGGAATTGGATTTAGAGATCCATGGTTGTGGGTTTTTGAGTCTCAGCAAAGCAGTGTGATAGGAGATGCCTTTAGGGTTTATCGATGGTAGGATTATTTTTCCCATAGAAAAATTGAGGTTTCCTACTATAGATCAGAGTTCCATGGAGACTATCAATGAGGAATTAGTGGAAAACATGAAATAGAGTGAAGATGGGTGAAGAATCGTGGAGTTCTGTAAACTTCCTAGTTACAGAGCTTGTTCTCTGGAAGAAGACATGATGTGTGGCCCCTTATGTATTGGTAGGGTTTTCACACAATGAATTGAAGGGCATATGACATTTAATATCTGGAAATTTTATAATAAAAACAATCTTTATTAATAATTTGTAATTTTTTATGTGAAAATTTAATTATCAATATAAATGACATAATAAATGTTGTAATGGTCTTGCACAAGGGTAAAATATCGATTAGAATCTTGGAATAATATATGTAATATTTTCAATGATGGGTGCTAAGTTAGTGATACATTCTAAGGGATATAGTGACTTAGCACAGTGGAAATAAATATATAAAACATATTATATTACTAGCTCATGATTTATTGAAAATAATTTAATATGTCCAAAAATGTGAATCATATGAAAAATATGGGATCACAGTTATGTCCATGATATGGGGTTCACCCTAGGCATGGTATAAATTTTGTGAGGGTCAGATTTTTTGTCAGATCGCATGCATGGTTAATTTGTTTAATATTTTTATTACATTATTTTTTGAAAATAATTTAACATCTTCCAAATGGTGCATTGTATGAGAAGCCTGAGATGATGTTTAGGTTCGGGATGTGGGGTGTACCAAAGGTGGTGTATAATTTTTTTATGTTCTACGATTTTGGTCAGGTTGGTCATTAAGTTATTTTATATAATAATTATATCAAATAAATATTTATTTATTTAATAAACAGTGTACTATTCATATTCTTCCCTTTTGTCCATCAAACCTCCTTTATAGGAGCCCAATCATTTGAAAAACATAGCTTATCACCATCTTAATTGCAAAAAATAGAAATGCAATAATTCGATAAACTAATGACTCGACCAACAATTTTGTGTGAACCACGAGAGTAAATTGTCTGTTTAAAATTAGGGTTTTCTTTCTTGTGAAATTTTGGTTTTAAAAATAACGGAACTATTTTTATTTGGTTTTGGCTTTCTTCTTGGCTAGTAGTGATCCAAAAACTCCATGGAATGGTTGGTAGATCCTCTATTGATCGGTGCCGATTCATTGTGT
Source organism: Viscum album (assembly GCA_963277665.1). Classification (NCBI taxonomy): domain Eukaryota; kingdom Viridiplantae; phylum Streptophyta; class Magnoliopsida; order Santalales; family Viscaceae; genus Viscum; species Viscum album. The sequence goes on from OY728127.1 coordinate 1,382,923,148, forward strand.
GTCCTACGAACCTCTATTTTCTTGTCTGTGGCCCCCAATAAATGTTTTGGAAATTTATTTATTTAATTTCTTAAATTTTGTTCTTCATTACTTTTCTCAATTATAACAAAATCAATTACATTTAATAAATCATTAAGTAATAAATAAAGTAAGATGATTTTAAAAATTATAATGGGGGTTATTACACATAATTAATGAAAGATACAAATAAGTTGAAGTATAATCGATAATTTTGTCTAATTATCATGAATAATTTATAAAAAAATTACTATTAAAATATAATTATCAATAATAATCAAAAGATAATTTCCAAATTTCATCAAAATATAAATATGAAAAATTATCAAAAATAATTATAAAAGGATAATTACTGAAAATTATCAAATATAATTTGTTAAAATTATCAAAGGGCAATCTCATGGATTTATCAAAGGAGAAATTGTTGAAATTTTCAAATAATAATTGGTAGATTATTAAAGGGTATTTTTTGAATAAATTATTATGGATAATTAAAATAAATTTCAAAAAAAAAAATCAATGAATTTTCCAATGTTTTTAGAAAATATTAATCACACTGAATAATAATTTTATAATTATGGGAAATTATCATTTTTTTAAAAATATCACATGAATATTACAAGATTATAAAAGGATAATAATTACAATTATCAACTGATAACTGAATGATAAAAAGGTTAATTATTAAAATTATAAAACTATATTTTTGAAATTATCTAACGATATGAAAATTATCAAAGGATAATTGAAAATTATCAATGAATAATTATTTATATTATTAAAATATTATTAAGCGATTATCAATGGAAGAATTATTAAAATTACCATAATATAGTTATAAAAAGTATAATTTATTTGAAATTATTAAAATATAATTATAAAAGGATATTTCTGGATAAAATATCATGAAATATATATCAATGGTATTTAGTGAAAAATTATCAAAATATAGTTATAAAAGGACAATTTAAGATAAAATATCAAAATATAATTATAAAGTGTAATTTATAATAAATTATCACAAGATTATTATAAGGGATACATTAGGTTAAATAATCATAGATAATTTTCAAATTATATTTTATGATAAATTATCAAGATATAACTATAAAAGGATAATTTAAATTAATGTATAAAAAATAACCATTCTTAGGGGGATTATTGTGACGACACATGGTAACATAGAATAATAATTAATTTATTATATAGGAGAAATAATTTATCATTTCATGTGATTTTGTATTTTTTTTATAATTAAATAACTCATTTGGGTTCTTAGAACCCTTGAAGAACCACAATCATTGACCTATTGACATTTACGATAATAAGGCCATGAACAGGTGTTCTTGACTATTGTGGTTTCCACTCTAGCTATCGAAACCACACATAGTGTATTATCATTGACATTTACATCGATGAATTATGATTAAGGAAGTTACTTACCTTCATGGACCCTCATTACATACATATTTTCATGTAATGATTTTTTATGGATTGAATGATATTTATTGATGACCTGTGATAGAATGTTGTTATGTGTGGGGCCCATGATATTATATGTATTGAATCCATTGGATTGGTGTGATAGAAATATTCCATAATGTTGTTTGATTGAGATGGAGATGCATATGGTAATGGTATATTTCATATGGTTTCTTCTATGTTTGTTATCATGCTATGGCCTTTCATGTTTTCCTTATGAGGGTTGGAATGTGTATACCTGACATGTGGTCTTTATAGTATGATTACTACTTGTATTGTGCATGCAATATTTTTGGTGATGACAATGAAAAAAAATGATAACCTTGTAACCTCACTTCTACTTGATTTGATGGGGATTCTGAGTAGATTTATGAAATGTGATTCCTTGTGGATTCTTATTGTTACTTGATGCCATGTAGATTATGGGTAGTTTAATGACACTCAATGCCTCATAGATTCTATGTTTTACATGTAGCATGAAATATTCCTTATAGGTTGTTTTCACATGATTACTTTTGGATTCTGAGTGACTCACCAATGATTTTGTGGATTGGATAGATACCCATCGACATACATAATATTTTGGACATGGATCAGAAGCATGTACGACTGGGGGTTTCTAGGTATTGGTTAGTGTAATATCTCTCAATGTTGGATTATATATTACTATTATTGATATATATTCATATTTATTATGTAATAAACTTATATATTTGATCACATTATGTTAAGGACGCCTTGGAGGTCTCCTATGAAGTCTTTAACTCATACGCTACATGGAAATTTGGGTGCACTTGAATATTTTTTGAGTGATTCACTGAAGGGAAAGGGAAATGTCATAGATAGATGAGTTAAGGAGCATAGAGATAGTGGAAGACAATAAAGGACACTAGCAAGACAAAAAGATTATAATTTTTTATTTATCTTCTTTCCTTACCCTGGATAGACTCACCACTTTTGGGAGATGCTTTTATGTACTTATCGTATATTCCATATTTACATTTCCACATATTTTCTATGTTTATTTATTATATAGATTATTTTTTATTATTGACACATTGACAAGATACTGATGGTACAGTATCCCCATGGATGGACTCAAACTCTCACTGCTAGTCAATAGATTCTTACATAAGGGAAGGCCCTCATCCGATCATGTGTCCTTCCAGCTTAGACCCAGTGGTTCGGGTTGGGATGTTATGAAATGGTTTTAGAGGATCATGATTCGCTAAATTTTTTCTTCTCTTACCATGGTTTGGGATATTGTAGACATGTGATACGACATTGGGACTTTGGCAGGGGAACTATGTCACTGCCTGTCCATCACTACATAATGGTCCTCTGAGTTTCTACAATGTTGGAAATTTCTGTATTGCAATTACCTATCGTAAAATTCACCTTGGGTGATGAAAAATATGTTTATATGTGATTTATGGAATTTCAGTTGTTTTCATGCATCTTGATCCAAAATGTTGGTTGACATGCCATATATATACATATTTTTTTCTACATAGCAGTTCATTAATTAAATGAATTAATTTGTGCTATCTAATTGGGATATTTTATCTTTGTGTGATATATTTTTGTTTCATTATATTACGATATATATTGATGATCATTAATGAGTTGAAATAAGAATGTTATTTTGTTAGTATATATATGAGGACTATGACTAACATGTCACGATAGAGACAAAGGTTTTTGATAGGAGGCTTGTATATTGGGTTGAGTGTAGACTCATAGGGATGAATTTGAGTTGTCTCATACAATAATTAAGAAAACCTTATGTAATTCCATAGACTGAATAGGGTTTATCCTAATAAATCTATTTCATTTACAATGTTTTTTATTCATGTTATAGAGTAGGTAACCTTAATGTAGTCCAATGTGACTACATGGGAATAAGGAAGAAATATATTTTTAAGGGAGTATGTATATTTTTCACTATATTATGTGTTGGATAATTTAGTTGATCTTGATCCTACACTTACTATGTGGTTCATATAATGAGTTCCCTTAAATCACAAGTCTTTCTCTTAGTGCCGATACTATGCATAGTAGTTTAGAACTATGGTGAAATATTACCTTACTTTGACTCCAACATTTTTCATCCATCAGGGGAAATAGAGGCCCTCATGATTTTGATTAAAAGAGTGAGTTTTTGGATCATTATTTCGTCCAGTTGTTTAGGTGTGGAATGGGTTTAGGTTGACTATTTTATCGGGGGGGGGGGGTAAGGCCTATCTCGATTGATCATGTCATCTCTTCCATGTATTTTTTCTTACCTAGAATATCTCAAGGGTTACCTCATTGAATGAAGGGTACATATGTACTTTTCAAAGGCAAGTGGTAATCTGGGTTTTCGGGTCCATCGACTCTTAGGGACTCACATTGGTTGAGAGGATGGGAGGTCAGGCTCATTTCACCATTTTGGGGGAATTATTTCCTACTCCAAGACTCTCTGATATATTTAAGATATGTCTATGAAATCCATACCACACCCGGATATGGGAAAAGTTAATCATGAGTTAATGGATTGATTATGAACATGTATCAATAAGGAAAATCACATGCATATGAAGGGTATTCTATCACTCTCTTATTAAATTAATATTCTTTACACCATATCCATGGTCGAAAAATTTGGATTTTATTGATGTATAGGGTCATGGATGGTGTCCCGGGGATGGGATTGAACAACTATGAGGAGTCTTATAGATCTTGTTAAACCATGTACCAAAACCCACACATTTCATTTCAGATAGTTTAATGTAATATGACTGGACCCATCCATCCAATTTAATGTTATACAGTTCGAACATGAACATTGGATGTAGACCTCAATGAGGTTTCCTACGTATCATGTTTGATACAAGAAACAGAGTCTATATAGTTCTTATTGTAACACCCCAAGATTTCATAGTGTTTGATTTCTTCAAAATAATTCAATAACTTGCACTACACGCAACACCGAGTTCAAGCGCACCATGACTTACCAAACAAGCCATTCAAAAGAGTTTATGAATATTATTAACTAAATTTTAAACTTTATATAATCCTTATAATTTTAGAATCCATATTATGAGTTTCTTAGACATAATGTAAGAACAAATTCATTTTTAGTATTGCACTTTTACCAACTTTTAATAGTGAACCCTTTTCAAATCCAATATTTTAAACTGTTATATATTCAATTTGACTAAATAAATTTACTTTTCAGAATGGGGACATCAAAAATTTACAATGAAACATCCCAACCTTCCACGGTATGCTTTCCTTTGAATAATACAGGAGCATGTGTTATACGCAACTTCGAGTTCTAACACACACCACATCCAATCAAACTAGCCATTATGAATAGTAATACCTAATTTTTGATATTATATATATTTTATATTTCAAAATGGACTTCATTTTTGGATACAGAATATCAAAATTATCCTAATTTGAATTTTTGGTATTTTTCTGAGAACTTCCAATTTTTATGAATAGTGAAAAATACTTAATTTTTTTTTAATCAAAATAATTTATAGTGATAAATTATACTATTGAGTGGTTTTAAAGTATAATTAGAATATATTTTTAACGTTTTATCCAATGGTTTTCATTATAATTAGTTTCACTTTGAAATTGGACATAAACAATTGTCAATCTTTTGATATATATTGTTTCTTAAAAACACGCTATTTGTTGTGACAGCATGAATTAATTATAAAATTAATTAATGCTACATATATGTTTGGAATTTTGTAAAATAGACATCAATTTTGAATTCGGAATATCAATTATAGATTAGGGTGAAATTTTGGCATTGTTCTGAAAAACTTCAATTTTTGATTAATAGTGAAACTACTAAGTGGTAGTTAAAAAACTGAATTTTTCATAAAACTTAATTTTACCACTTCTGTGATTGGAATTTCGAAAATCTGAGAGATACGGTTAATATCGTCGAGTAAAATGTGGTTCAATGAGATGAAAATAATTTTTGGTGAATAGTAACTTTTTTACTTTTATTTACCACGGTTAAAAGTAAATAGGGTAATTAAGGGTAAAAATGATATTAATATTACCCTAACACATTTCATAATTCTATTGGACAAGTGTATCTCGACCAAAAACAACCTTAGGAATAAAATATTATCATTTAGGTCCACTTGGATTAGATTAGGACATTTATTATTATTTAATTCAAAGAAGAGTTAAAAGAGTTAAAATCAACATTTATTTACTAAAACATTTTTAATAAAGGGTTATACATAATATAAATTCGATTGTAAATATTCATTATAAAGATAAAATGCTTTCCTACATAATGATATTTTATTTATAATTTTTAGACATTAAATAATTTATTTTATTTGTGACATAATGATGATGCAGTAATTACCATAATAGTGAAAAATTAAAATAATTGATATTATAAATACCCAAATAAATATAATTTGAGACTTTTTATGAATTAAAATAATTTTATAGGTTAATATGACATGTTATTATTGAATGAATTAACGTTTTTCTATGTAATAATGCTGTTATGATTTTCACAAAAAATCAATTATTGAATAGTGTCAAAATTGACATAAAAGCGTTTTTACAACAAATATTATATTATTAATTGATATTAAATTACAAAAAATTTAAGGTTTTGGCCAAGAGACTTATATCATGATAGGTGTATCATTAATTTACCACTTGGGGGTCTCTTGTAGGTATATAGTATGTTTAGTAACCATATAATATAAAAATACAAAGAGACATTGTAAAAGTGAGACTAATTAACTTAGAGTTAATACTTAAAGATATGGTTAATATAGTAACCCAAACCTGTCTAAATTCTATTGATTGAGTGGTTTTCGACCCATACCTACCTTAAACTTTAAATAATTCACTTTGGAGCCATTAGAAACCTAATATGAATTTATTATAAAATAATATTTCTAGCTTTTCCAAAGGTGCCCCTCACCCCTCTTATAAAAGGGCACTCTCCCTTCTCATTAACTCACACCTTAAAAGCCTTTTTTATCGGAAAAACTCTGCCCAAATACTCTCTAAACTTCCCTAAATTCATCCTAGAGGCCTTCATTTAGTCATAAAGCCATCTTAAGGATCCCTTTTGATCAAATCAAAAGGAAGAACCCGAAGAAGAGGTAATGATTTCACCACACTTTTTCAAGTTCCTTTCTTCTTACACTTCTTTTTTCTTTGTTATTACCATTATAAAATAATAACCACAGTATATTATATATACTTTGATGTTATTATAAACATTTTACAACCATATTTCAGTATTCTATCCATCCTTTGAATAACATGTCACCACACGTGCGTACGTACGGCTTACTGTCTCCACGTCGTGGTGTAATTGTTATTCAATAAATTATTATTTGGATGAATATAATAATGATGTGTAATTAATGTAAATAATAAATATAACATGATAATGACTCTTTATATATGATATAACATCCAATTATATATTATTTTAATATCAAAAGATTGATATTGTCGCTCGTGCGTACGTACGGACTACCGTCTCCACGAACGCGATGAGATTCATTCTCCATCGTATCCATTCAAGTATAATTATCATTTGATGATTTAAAAATAATGTTTAAGGACTTTATATCATTATGGATATGATTAATATACAACCTATCCATGAAAAACAGGGCTTATGTAACAAAACATATAAAAGAAAACGAGTAAGTTAACACCTGAAAGAACGATAATACTAAGATATTATTAACAAATCAATGTTAAAAGATCATATATGATATCATATTAATATATATGATTCTTGTATAATTTAATAACAATTATTTCACCATTATACAGGAGGTTAACCTACCCCCAACCAGGGAAAAGTACAAGGTAATGGTTATTTCACAATTTCTTCATTATCCGAGGTTGTTTATACGTAATAATCTACTGGGATCTCTTTATCATCCACATCCATGTTTCTTAAAAATGTATTTCAAAACATTTTTAATATTTAAAAGAATATGGTTTAAATTCATTTATACCCTTCTTTTACTTTTTATAAGAGTTTTATAAAGGAATCTTTCCGTCGTTTTCCAAACAAGGTGCTTTTTATCCTTTTCGATAGAATTAAGGTAAGAATGTTTTTTTAACTTATACGGTGGGTGTGGATATTTTCCGCCATTATAAAATCGTCAAAGATTCCCTTACAATATTATAAGAATATTTTCAAAGAAAATGTTCTATTTTATAAATATATGACTCTTAAATTATTTCAAAATAGAAAGAGATATTTATCTAAAAAGAGTTTTGATTTCATCTATTTCAACATCCTTTGATGGATTTTATGCTTATTTGAAGTTGATTTATTATGATACAGAACTTCTATATTGTATTGAAGGTTTTGTGATATGTTCGAATGTGAATGTGCTATTTTTATACCATTCATGGTTTATGGTGAAAGTATTGACATTTAGTATGCTAGTTTTAATACGAATGTTTATGTTATGTTTAAACATTTTCATATGGGAATGCATTGGACTTAATATGTGACAGGTGGTGCCCTCTATAGCTCCTCGATGCATCGGTAGGTATCATGAGACAAAATAGTGTCTTGGAACAAGGCCTTGGAAAAATCTTATTTCTAGTCTTGGCACGAGGCCTTGGCTATGTGATTATGATAGTCTGACATTATGCATTCCATCATTATGAAAGTGGTTATTGATATTGCATGTGATTATTCGATTAGTAGAATATCCATGTGAATAAGTAAATGGAATTATTTCATTTTATTTTTTCCATACTATGTTGAAGTTCATGTTTAAAAGGCTATTGTTTTAGTTATACATTGCCTTAAATGTTTATTCTTATTTATGAATGTTTCCTCTATATTTTTATCCTTACTGGGAATTTGAGCTCACCCCTTTCAATGTTTTATTTTTCCCAGGATGTGAAGAAGTAATTTATGAATGACCTGCAAGGATAGTATGTGGGGATATGAGTGTGGACTATAAAGAAAATATGTTGTTGTAGTTTTAATTTTTATGATGTAATGTAAGACTTATGAATATATCTAGTGTTTCTAAGGCTACTAAACTAATCGGTCATTCGAGACTTGATCTTTCATGTGATCATTCCAATGTTATGTAATAATGCACCGAATCTGGGTAACTGAGGTCATGGCATTACAGTTGGTACAGAGGAAGTTTATTACAAACCTTGGAAGCTAGATTTAGATAAACTCTGATTAGAGAACATAGATTTAAGATGGACTTTGAGGATTAGTATAGAAGAACTTCGTAGAATTTTGGTATTGTAGAGATTTTGTGAGTGTTCTGAGCAATACATCCCAGTCTGGATACGAGCAGGTAGAGGCGGCTCTGGCACAGATGTATGTAGGGGTAAAACCCGAAAACACCGCTTTGAGATAGACTCGAACGGGAACTGGTGTACGACAACGGGCCTTGCTGAACTCTTGGTTACGACACTCCCGGGGGATATGCTTAGGATAATTCTCATTTTCTTTACAAACCATTATGAAGGGTTTATGAGTATATACTTCCTCAAAGGAGACATTTTTATGATTATTGATTATATCCATAAACTATTTAATTTATGTTATGTGTTTTACAAGTTTGGGATTAGGTATTGTTATTCACAAACTAATCTTGTGTATGCCATTGTTTAGAAATGGCGCCCAGTAGAAGGAATGAGAACTCTAGCAATGCACATGATACAAAGAGAAAGAAGGATCATATATTTCATGGTCTTAAGCCAGAATTTATAAGAGAAATAGTCTCGCATATATTATCATCATATGAAGAAATAATATCATGTGTTGATTAGATAAGTAAAGAGTTTACTGAGTCCTATGGATTTTAAGGGAAGCAAGAGAAGAAAAGGATGGAAGAGAGAAATATGGATAAAGGGAAGAGGGAAAAGAAGAATTTTCCCATATGTGATAAATATGGAAAGAAACACTCTGGAACTTGCCTAAAAGGAATGGGAGTTTGTTATAAGTGTGGAGGAAAAGGGCACAAAGTACGTGACTGCAAGGTTAAGAAAATGGTTTCAAATGTACAATGCTTCTTTTACAAGGATTTTGGACACTACGCGAACCTATGTCTCAGTCATCAGACTAAGCTGCAAATGATGCCATTGGATAATAATCAAGTTATGATACTACCACAGATGAATAGGAATGATTAGAGTTCTTATGTTGATTATGTCATTTGTGTGTTGTATCAACAATGTACTTGTTATAATAATTATGGAGTATATAAGGATTGTACTGTAGTACTATTTCATTAAGGACTTGAGATTGTGTGGATCAATGAAAAGTGACTCAATAGCAGGTTAAATTTTTGGAAAATATATGGTTGAGAGAAAGATAAACCATAATATGGTTCTGATACCGAGGTAGTGATTTTAGAATAATACATGATTGATTTGGATAAACTATATTGGATATTCTTGACTACCTTGAAACTAATTAATGATTTGTATATTCCATCATTGTTGGGGTTTACAACATTTTTGGATTGAAGGAGTATATCTATTTTTGGACTGAATTATTTTGGATAGTTATAGTTTGGAGTATTTTGGATTTCCATAAAAGGACAACCCGGAGGTCGGGTGGCAACCAGTCGCGTCCGGTAAGGCCGCGAGACTTGAACCCACAACCGAAGGGCGACAAGGGTGTATCACCTACCACTGACCCACGTGATGTCCTGGTTTGAATAATGTCGTTTTTTAATGGTTCTTCTAGATGAATTATAAATTCATTTTTTAACCCTATACGAATTGGATAAATAGAATATTATTTCTAAGTTATATAATCTTTTAGAGTGAAAGATGAGTTTATGGTAGAACTTAGTTAAAGGTTGAGACTCTACTTGTCAAGTATATATTTTTCTTCTTCTCTTATTCAATGAAGAAATTAATTATTATACTCTAGTGAAGGGATCTTAAAACAAAAAAATGTGTTATCGTAATACCATATGTTTTTCTGAACCGATGGTATTTTAAATCATCATAGATTGATGAATTTAAGGCCCTCAAATTTACACTTGTTTTTGATTGATGACCTCAATCAGTACCTATAAATTTTTACGTTTTTCCACCAATTATATGTCTCTAATTTCCACCAATGTTCTCCGAATAGAGATCATAATTTGGTGGTGACCCTTTCATTTCTCTTTTCCTCTTATTAAGACTAAATTTTATCAACCCAATTTCCAATGTGGGTTTTCCCACAAAGATATTTTCTATATTCAACCTTATATTTTTGAAGAACAATTTCAAATCGCGAGGACGCAATTTATTGAAGGAGGGGATAATGTAACACCCCAAGATTTCATAGTGTGTTATTTCTTTAAAATAATTCAATAACTTGCACTGCACGCAGCACCAAGTTCAAGCACACCATGACTTACCAAACAAGCCCTTCAGAATATGTTATGAATAGTATTAACTAAATTTTAAACTTTATATAATCCTTATAATTTTAGAATCCATATTATGAGTTTCTTAGACATAATGTAAGAACAAATTCATTTTTAGTATTGCACTTTTACCAACATTTAATAGTGAAACCTTTTTAAATCCAATATTTTAAACTTTTATATATTCAATTTTACTAAATAAATTTACTTTTTAGAATTGGGACATCAAAAATTTACAATGAAACTTCCCAAACTTCCACGGTACGCTTTCCTTTGAATAATACAGTAGCGTGTGTTGTACGCAACTTCGAATTCTAAAACACACCACAACTAATCAAACTAGCCGTTATGAATAGTGATACCTAATTTTTGAAATTATATATATCTTATATTTCAAAATGGACTTCATTTTTGGATATGGAATATCGAAATTATCCTAATTTCAATTTTTGGTATTTTTCTGAGAACATCCAATTTTTATGAACAGTGAAAAATAATTAAAAACAAATTTTTTAATCAAAATAATTTATAGTGATAAATTATACTATTGATTGGTTTTAAAGAATAATTATAATATATTTTTACCATTTTATCGAATGTTGTTCATTAGAATTAATTTCACTTTGAAATTGGACATAAACAATTTTCAATCTTTTTATATATATTGTTTCTTAAAAACACGCTATTTGTTGTGACAACAGGAATTAATTATAAAATTAATTAATGCAACATATATGTTTGGAATTTTTTAAAATAGACATCATTTTTGAATTCGGAATATCAATTATAGCTTAGGGTGAAATTTTGGCATTGTTATGAAAAACATCAATTTTTGATGAATAGTGAAACTACTAAGTGGCAGTTAAAAAACTGAATTTTTCATAAAACATAATTTTACAGATTCTGTGATTGGAATTTCAAAAATCCAATATACACAGTTAATATCAAGGAGTAAAATGTGGTTCAATGAGATGAAAATATTTTTTGGTGAATAGTAACTTTTTAGTTTTATTTACCATGGTTAAAAGTAAATAGGGTAATTAAGGGTAAAAATGATATTAATATTACCCTAAAACATGTCCTAATTCTATTGGACAAGTGTATCTCGACCAAAAACAACCTTAGGAATAAAATATTATCATTGAGGTCCTCTTGGATTAGATTAGGACATTTATTATTATTTAATTCAAAGAAGAGTTAAAAGAGTTAAAATCAAAGTTTATTTAATAAAACATTTTTAATATAGGGTTATACATAATATAAATTCGATTGTAAATATTCATTAGAAAGATAAAATGATTTTCTACATAATGATATTTTATTTATAATTTTTAGATGTTAAAAAATTTAGTTTATTTATGACACAATGATGATGCAGTAATTACCATAATAGTGAAAAATTAAAATAATTGATATTATAAATACCCAAATAAATATAATTTGAGACTTTTTATGAATTAAAATAATTTTATATGTTAATATGACATGTTAGGATTTACTAAATTAACCTTTTTCGATGTAATAATTCTTTTATGATTTTCAAAAAAATCAATTATTGAATAGTGTCAAAATTGACATAAAAGAGGTTTTACAACAAATATTATATTATTAATTGATATTAAATTCTTAAAATTTAAGGTTTGGCCAAGATACTTATATCATAATAGTTGTATCATTTATGGACCACTTGGGGGTCACCTGGTGGTACATAGTAAGTTTATTAATCATATATTATAAAAATACAAAGAGACATTGTAAAAGTGAAACTAATTAACTTCGAGTTAATACTTAAAGATAAGGTTAATATAGTAACCCAAACCTGTCTAAATTCTATTTTATGAGTGGTTTTTAGACCCTTCCCCACCTTAAACTTTAAATAATCCACTTTGGAGCCATTAGAAACTGAATATGAATTTATTATAAAATAATATTTCCAGCTTTTCCAAAGGTGCCCCTCACCCCTCTTATAAAAGGCACTCTCCCTTCTCATTAACTCACACATTCATAGCCTTTTGGTTCGGACAGACTCTGCCCAAATACTCTCTAAACTTCCCTCAATTCATCCTAGAGGCCTTAGTTTAGTCAGAAAGCTGACTTAAGGACCCCTTTTGATCAAATCAAAAGAAAGAACCCGAAGAAGAGGTAATGATTTCACCACCCTTTTTCAAGTTCCTTTCTTCTTCCACTTCTTCATTCTTTGTTATTAACATTATAAAATAATAAATCTATCATATTATATACACTTTTATGTTATTATAAACATTTTACAACCATATTTTTATTATTCTATCCATCATTTGAATAACACGTCACCATACGTGCGTACGTACGGCTTACCGTCTCTACATCGTGGTGTAATTATTATTCAATAAATTATTATTTGGATGGGTATAATAATGATGTTTAATTCATATAAATAATAAATATAACATAATAATTATTCTGTATATATGATATACCATCCAATTATATATTATTTTAATATCAAAAGAATGATATTGTCGCTCGTGCGTACGTACGGACTACCGTCTCCATGAACGCGATGAGATTCATTCTCCATCGTATCCATTCAAGTATAATTATCATTTGATGATTTAAAAATAATGTTTAAGGACTTGATATCATTCTGGATATGAATAAGATACAAACTATCCATGAAAAACATGTCTTACGTAACAAAACATATAATATAAAATGAGTAAGTTAACACCTGAAACAATGATAATACTAAGATATTATTAACAAATCAATGTTAAAAGATCATATATGATATCAGATTAATATATATGATTCTTGTATAATTTAATAACAATTATTTCACCATTATACAAAAGGTTAAACTACCCCTAACCAAGGAAAAGTACAAGGTAAGGGTTATTTCACAATCTCTTCATTATCCGAGGTTGTTTATACGTAATAATCTACTGGGATCTCTTTATCATCCACATCCATTTTTCTGAAAAATGTATTTCAAAACATTTTTACTATTTAAATGAAAATGGGTTAAAGTCATTTATACCATTTTTTGACTTTTTATAAGAGTTTTATAAAGGAATCTTTCCGTCGTTTTCCAAACAAGGTGCTTTTTAACTTTTTCGATAGAAATAAGGTAAGAATATTTATTTAACATATACGGCGGGTGTGGCTATTTTCGGCCGTTATAAAATCGTCGAAGCTTCCCTTACAATCTTATGAGAATATTTTCAAAGAAAATGTTTTATTTTATAAATACATGACTCTTAAATGATTTCAAAATAGAAAGATATATTTCTCTAAAAAGAGTTTTGATTTCATCTATGTCAACATCCTTTGATGGATTTTACGCTTATTTGAAGTTGATTTATTATGATACAAAACTTCAATATTTTATTGAAGGTTTTGTGATATGTTCGACTGTGAATGTGCTATTTTTATACCATTCATGGTTTATGGTGAAAGTATTGACATTTCGTATGCTAGTTTTAATACGAATGATTATGTTATGTTTAAACCTTTTCATATAGGAATGCATTGGACTTAATATGTGACGGGTGGATCCCACTATAGCTCCTCGATGCATCGGTAGGTCTCATGAGACAAACTAGTGTCTTGGCACAAGGCCTTGGAAAAATATTATTTGTAGTCTTGGCACGAGGCCTTGGCTATGTGGTTATGATAGTCTGGCATTATCAATTCCATCATTATGAAAGTGGTTATTGATATTGCATGTGATTATTGGATTAGTAGAATATCCATGTGAATAAGTAAATGGCATTATTTCATTTTTTTTTTCCATACTATGTTGAAGTTAAAGTTTAAAAGGCTTTTTTTAGTTATACATTGCCTTAAATGTTTATTCTTATTTTTGAAAGTTTCCTCTATATTGTTATCCTTACTGGGCATTTGAGCTCACCCCATTCAATGTTTTATTTTTTCCAGGATGTGAAGAAGTAATTTTTGAATGACCTGCAGGGATAGTATGTGGGGATATGAGTGTGGACTTTTAAGAAAATATATTGTTGTAGTTTTAATTTTTATGATGTAATGTAAGACTTATGAATATATATAGTGTTTCCAAGGATACTAAACTAATCAGTCTTTCAAGACATGATCTTTCTTGTGATCATTCCAATGTTATGTAATAATGCACCGACTCTGGTTAACTGAGGCCGGGGCGTTACACTTATAGTGGTCATATGTCTAGAAGGAGATACAACAATAGAGTCTCTAGGTGGTACTTATGTGTGTGAGAGTATCATGGTTTTCTTGACATGGGATTTATCTCTATGTATATAATCAGACATACATCCAAATAGTGAATATCCTATATTGGAGAAATTCTCATTATGCTAGTGGTACAATCATCATTGGCCTCTAAGCCTATTTTATCCATGCTCTGTGTGATAAACAAAATGTAGTTATAGATTAGACAAATTACATGAGAGAATATATATAAAGGTCTTACATATTGATATTTCCATTTGAGTGGAATGATCACCCATATCATGGAGTATATGGTGTTAGTGTTGGGCCTTAGGAAGGCTTCCTATATATCTAATATGTAGCGTGAATCTGAATCTTCATAGTTTAATTCATCCCAAGCATGATTATGGGGTTTGAGGAACTTGTGGGCATGATCAGGGTTTATACTTTAAATTTTTCCCATTCATGAGTCCTCTTAGAATCCAATGATGGACAAGGAGGAATGGTAGACCAGTGGGAAGATTTAACCCCATAAGTCAAGAGTGATTGGAAAAGTAATAGAATTACATCAAAGTGGATTCCCATTATAGGTCGAACCTTAGGAAGTACTCTTACATATCTTAATATTGTGGTAATTAGAGTTGTCATTTTTCAAATCATCCTAACCCCATTGATGGGGATTAAAGAACTTGTGGGCATGATCATTGATTATACATAAAATGATTTCACTACATGAGTCTTCTTCTAATCCTATGATGAACAAGGAATAATGGAAGACCCATGGGAGGATTTAATCCTGCAAGTTAAGTGTGATTGGAATAGGATGATACATAAGTAAAGTGGATTACCATTTGAGTTTGAGCCATAGGAAGGCTTCCTACATATCCTAGTTTTGGTTGGAATCATAGTTCTCGTAGTTCATTTGTTCTTAACATGATAATGGGTTAAGATAGAGGTCAATTTTAAGGATTAATATTATCCATGATATTTTAGAGATGTTAAGGGATTAAACTAAAATGGATTACCCATTTATAGGGACATATTATATTATGTCAGGGACTGGGGATTATGCACTAAGGCTACCAAATTTTTTTTTGGTTTATAATCTATGATTGCCTATTTGGTTAGGGCTTACACTCTAAGGTTTCTCATTTGGTCGGGGATAGAACTCTAATGTTCTTGACTGGTTGGGGGTTACACTCTACGGTTTCCCATAGACATACACATATCATGTTTATTCTTGAGGAATACACTCTAAGGATACCCAAATAGTAGGGTCAAACACTCTAAGGCTTCCCAAATGATATAATAATTATTTATCATTTGGAGGATTAAAGAGAGGTGGTGATGAACATGATGGTCTATCTGAGAGAATGATATCTGGAGGATCACATGAGGTCATGACCCTAGTTCATCATGGATTCTTCCCTTACGAAAGGGGTATTTGGCTGTGGGTTGTTATATAGGATCCACATGTAATGGGTGCATGAAAGTCCACCATACAATGAGGAAATGTTGTATGGGATATACATGACATGTCTTGGATATCTACTGGATATGTCTTGACTGTCTGTCTGATATGTTGGGGAACTAATATGACATGGAAGACATATCCATGGGTGTCTACCTAATCAATTGTTATGCCTTTTATTCCTTATAATGGTTGAATAATGTTATCCAAGATGCTTCTCATGAACAAATTCGGAATGTTTGGGGTCTCACGCATGATCAACTTACTGGTCGTAAATTTACTTTCTTGATCAAAGAGATAAGTTCCCAGGTGATTAGCATGATTAAAATGGATTTTCAAATACATTTCAAGGGGGTGTCACATGACCCAACCTACATTCCTTGGTATCATTTGCAGGAGTAATCTGGATAATTATGAGGGGTGTTACATGAGCCGGTATGACATGGATTTAATGATGTAGAGTATCTTAGAGAACATCCATATAAGGAATCAAGATACCTAGTCGTCCTTTCTAGAGGGAATCTTGGGTCTTAGGTGACCTTCCGAGATAGTGTCATTAGACATGGACATCATATATGTATAATTTCACTGGTGCCCATTGATATGCACATGTACTATTGTTAGACTTGAGTGACATGAGTGAGCACAATTATATGAGTCAGGAATTCTTTGGGAGGTATGTCACATGTGTTAGGTGATAAGACCCTAGGGACTTCTGTGATACTGTCATGAGAAACCAATATGGGATGTGAAACTTCCACTAGACACATCGGGAGTACATCGTATAACCCAAGCAACATGCTCAAGTAGCGTCATGTGATCTGGGTGATGTGTCCTAGCACAAAAACGTGTCCTTAAGAGTGTATTGGTTTTATTTAGTGTTATTTTATCTTGAATCTCAAATGATTTGGAAGACTTTTGGTATGTTATTATAACATCTATCATGTGGACTATATTATGATCTATGAATATTCGCATAAATTACCTTATGTACGGTGCATGATTTCTCCCATTGTCTTCTGATGTATTACTTGACAAAAGGCAAGCTGATCAAGATATCCCCTACTCTAAGAAGTCCAAAGTGGTCAATATACATATCATAAAAAGTATTAGATACGATCCCTTTATTCATTTTAAGGTGTATAATTTATATGCGTCTCTACCCCAGTTGCTCTGTGCTTTGTGAAGGGAATCTGGCTTGAGTCCACAATAGAGTTCGTGAAGGAAAACGATGCCACATGGCTTCATGAACCTCTTTTGTAGAATTTTTAATGTGTTTAACCTAATTTTTAGCAAGCACAAGTCTCTTATATTAATGACTTAAATATTGGATTACTTAAAATTAATAGATACTTGTTTGATCATGCGGAAATTCCATGTTTAAGGGGACTAGTCCCACATAGTCATGTTGATATGTGAAAGGGCCTTCTCAAGATCAAATTTCATATTGGAAGGAATCCATGAGATTCTTGATGACTTGTTTGGAGTATTCCACAATACTATGAGGGTTTTCTTGGGGGACTCATAGGATCCCATTGTGGGTTCCCTAGTGGTGTCACATATCCTTTAGCAACCAAGAGTACATTGAAACTACTCCATATTTACATCCTTCATTGTATGTTACAAAGGTTGGGAGTCATTTCAGACTTCCTGAGTAATTTCACGAAAAAGTACTCTATTTTTTAGTGATTCATTATGTGACCAATAAAGGTCCCATGGAGATTCATGATAATTTCATGGAAAAATATATTCCTTTATCCTTAGGGTGCTAAAGGGGATGGATGGAGTTTCCTAGACATACATAATGGATTCTATGTGGGGAGGCTGAAAATTAGAAGGGATTTCATGAGATGAGGAAGACATGTTACGAAGGACTGGCGTTGCCTTGAGTATTTCTAGGGGTTTATTACATGTCTTTAAATGACGAAGAAAAACTCTCGCCTACTCCCCTTTATCTCTATATATTTATCTTTCATGGGTTTGGGGGGTATATAGGTTTGTATGAGTAATTTATATGTATTTTTCTCAATTTTTTAATGATGTCTGGGTTGACCAATATGGGATATATGAGTGTGTACAAGAATGAAATGGAAAAATATGTCCATTTTTCCTTAGATCACTAGAGGAAATCACATGATTTACTAGAGACACCCTAGGTTCATCATGTGGTGATGATGATAATCTAATGGGTTTTCATGAGATGAGGCAGACATGTCACAAGGTACCCGCGGTGCCTTGTGGATCACCAGGGGTGCACCACATGGATTTTAGCAACTACAAACACCTCTCACCTCTTCCCTATTATCTACATTATTTTATTTTATAATGATTCTAGCTTTTCATAGGTTTTCTTAGATATTATTAAGAAATTTTAACCTTTCTAATGGAGATTGGAAACATGAGCTTTGTGACCACTGGGAGTGTCTTCCATTGGATTTCATTGCCCCTTATTTTCAAAGGATTTTGGTGGGTTTTTCTAGAGCCTTCCAATGAAAAACCATGTGGCCTGGGGGTGCTCACTGATTTTTCATGAGTGTGTATCATGACCAATGTGGGATCTTGTGATGAAATGCATGCCTTGACTTGGTAGATCTTCTTATGGATCATCGCATGATCAGTTCTAGTTCTTTGGATGGAATGAAAATGTTTTCAGGGACAATTTATCTAATTGAATTTGATGCACCACAAGTTCATTGATGGTTTTTGTGATGGTGTGAAGACATTTTCATGGACATTATCTTTAATGGATTATGGAATTTCACATGTTAAATTATGAATATTATGACGGTGTGCAAGCATTTTCTTGGATAACCCTTCTATTTGACAGTGATGCATCACATGATCAGTGGTGAATCTTGTGATGAAACACATAAATTATCAGGGATATTCCAATTTTCTATCTCTGATACTTCACGTGATCATTTATGGTTATCATGATGGATTTCCAAAATTTCCAAAGGAATTTTCTTTTTTATCATTTGAAATGTCATGTGTTCATGGATGGTATATTATCGTGATCTTAAAGAAGATGATGTATGATATCATTTATCAATAGCCAAATATTCATGAAATGTTTCCATCAATGGAAAAGTGTGTGATGTAAAAATATATGTGTCAAAAAAGGCCACCCCGTAGAATTAGATTCATTTAAAACAAAAAGAATATGATTTTAAAGTAAATATTGCAACTTTTCCATATATCTAAATATATGATGATCCATGATAAAAAAATTCCTAAGAGGGCCTATCCATAGTTTTTCTGAGGAACTATTGAGTGTTATGAAGTTGATAGACATGTCTATAAATAACATATGAATCCAATATAGGATGTCTCTTTTTCTTGAGGCCTGGATACGATAATATTGGGATTTACAGTGATTCCAGAATGGAATAGTAATTTGGTGGAAGTGAACTTGTGGCTAAATCTGAAGTAAATCTCTTTCATGTCTTTATGTATCCCAAAAGGATGGGAATCAAGACCCATGTAGTTCTTAAATATTCTACTATGTATCTCAAATTCATGCATAATAGATAGAGATTCATAGATATGGAAATCTATGATGAATGTAATTATGTAGGTCTATCTCATATGTAGGAGGGGAAATATCACTATTTTGTGAGGAAGTCTTGGGTAAATATCCATGTTTTGGTAGAGATGTTGATCAGATCATCCACGATGCCCATACATTATGCGTAATACAAAAAAAATCTAGTCAACTTGAATTACAACAAGTTTCTCTTTGAGAAACTACCATTAATACCAACTAACAAAAAATCTTTCAGTGATGCACCCACTCTAGTAGTTTTCAGATCATCTAATTTACAAGGATAAAATGGACATCATAGTATTCTGGAAAGCTCTAAATTTTTACTAAGTCAGGGGACATAAAAAGTATAGTATTTTTTTCTAGAGGCTTATAGTGGGGCCGAAAATATTTTTATCTCTTTATTTGTTTTGACCTATCTTTTTACTAAACTTCATATGGAGGAAGAATTATCAGGCTTGGGCTTGGATTTTTCTGAGGGAACCTTTTTATAGATTTTTTTCTTATCAAGTATCCATTTCTCCTCTATTTCATAGATGATCAATATTTCCTGGATTAAGAAATGTGTATGTCTAGTGATAAGATACTCACCTTTTCCCCAGGACTACCATATCGAATTTTAATCATTGTGATTATCATGTCTCTTGTTTTTTTTAAATTCATACAAGCTTGACCATTATATTGCTATTTTTTAGGGTCTTCTAGATTATAACTTCAGTGTACTGTAGTTTTAGGCCATCAATATTAGACCTTTGTTGAATATGGTGTGGGTAGATCAAGGATGACTCAAAATAATTTAGGCCGCTGAGTTCCTTCATGGTGTTTCTCATTATCATGAGGATTGGAGTTCCTTTCTTAAAAGTGGGAGATTCATTTTTTTAGTAGGTTAAATCCCTTATGCATCAATATCATGGCCAAGAAAAGATGACCTCTACCCTTTTCCAAGGTAAATGGATGACTTTGAAAGGAAATTTGGATGAGGGAGAAATACTATGGATCCTAGGCCTTCTTGGATAGTTGGATTGTGGGTGATGAAAATCACAACTCAGAAGTTTGAGCTGCGTAATATTGAATGGGGTAGACATGTCGGGTATGTCCCTTAACACTATTGGATGTTAGGTTCTACCATGATTTTTCTGAGGCTCACAAGGACAAAGAACCCTTTATACTAGGCTGAGATGTATCTGGTAAGTGGGTATGAGCCCTTATGCATCAGAAGAATGGATGAACTGAGAGATCTAGTTTCCTTAATAGTGGGAATGAATTATTTTGGAAGAATAAAACATATAGATAATGATGTTGGTTATGGAAGGAAGTTTATCCATGAAATATTCTAGCACCCAAGGAAAAATTGGATCTAATTGAACAAAACGAGTCCTATGACTTTTGGTTTCAAATCAAGAGGTGTGGTCCATGAAAATGTTCAAGAATGAAGGGTCACATTTCAGATTTGGGAGAGGGAACCAAACATGGTGATGCAACGTCAAGGATATCAAATCCTCTTCCATAGTTTGATACCGACATTATAAGTCATAGTCCAAAGTGATCAGGTCAGGAGGAAGGTATGGGATAGTCACACCAGAGATATCTAAAAACACAATCGGGAGATATGTTCTTCTATGATAAAGATAAGGTTACAAGAATCATAAATCCATTTCTATTAGAACAAGATATCTGTGGTCGGTGGGTATGAACCCTTATATGTTAGTAACATGGTTGAACTAAGAGATATATTTTCTTCTTGAAGGAAAGTGAATAATTTGTGACAACCAGATATTCATTAGATCATGAACTAGGGTTTATAAAAAATTTAAGATTCAATAAGGGTTCGAGCACCCTAAAATTTGTGCCACTACTTGTTGAACATATTCTCATGACAATGAGATGTGATACATCATTTCTCAATTTTTTCCTATTGGTAAGGGGACCAGTGTGAAAATCTTTTAGTTTACTTGAGATACAAGATATACCCTTTGAGCTTTATTCCTTATATGTTTGTGCTATAATTTTTTCCTAAACTTTAGATTTAATGAGTATAACATTTAGAAAATGGAATTTAGGTTAGCTTTCCCTTTACAGGTTTCCAACCAGATCATTTTTCAATCTCTTTTGTAAGCAGTTTAAGGCCTTACAATTTATAAAATTATAGGCTATCATTTATGGTCATATAAAAATGACCAAATAATGGGATGTTTAAGGCCAGGACTCACATAGACCCAATATCAATGTTGTTTTAGAAGAGGGTAATTAGGATACACAAGGTCAGGGGAACTACAAACATTGTCTGAGAGGGAGGTGGAAATGTTGTAAATCATGTCTTGAGTTCCTTAGATCATGAAAAATGATATGGGAAAATCATTCTAGGGATAAACTAAAAAAAATTCTATGCTAGGTTTTTCTATGGTGATGTATGGCACATGAGAATCAGGAGGAACCTTATGTTAGAATAGTATTTCATCATTTGGTGGATCTAAATCCATTTTTCCTCAGTATCGTGGCCAACTAAGACATCACCTTTTCCCTTTTAAAGGACAATAAATGGTTTGCGGAAATTTGAGGCATACAAGATATGAAGTGTAGAATATGGATTTGAGGTCGTTTTAAGGACGCTGGAAGCACCCCATACTATGGTTGACTGAGGTAAGCCTCTTTTGGTGCTTTGATATGGAATAAATAATGAGAGGTGGTTGGCATAGTTTATTGTCATGTATTGTAGATGATTTTCCATATAGTTTAATGTCTTGTTGTAGGGACATTTTTTGATCAGTTTATCATCATGCTGTAAGGACATGGTCTTCTAAATTTTAAATTCATGTGGTAGGGACATACTCTCATGCTACATAACATCATGCGGTAAGGATGTACATCCATGAACCTTAACATCATGCTATTAGGATGTAATTATATATCATTTTACATCCTGTAGTAAGGATGTAATTTCATGCAGCATTAATGTCATATGGTAAGGACGTGAGAACATACAAGAAAATTTGGAAATGTTTCTACTGGGCCCAATGGTGGAGGCTTCGACATCACTAAATATTTCATAAGGATGAGAATCAAGCCAGTTATAGTTCTTAAAATGGAAATAAGATATGTAGGTATGACCCATATTCAGAGTAAGGAATCATTTATATTAACCATTGTAGTTAGGATCATGATTGAAGATCCATGCGTCACTACATATATTATGATTATAGGAATCAAGATACATGTAATTATTGATTTTCTATGTAGTATAATTTCATGTAGTTATGTTTTAGGTGAAACATCATAAATTTGTGGGAACACTGTTGCTGGGACAAAATATAGAGACTAGGTGTCACTATGCAGTTCTAAAAATTCCATACAGTTTAACAACATGTGGTGAGGATGGGAGAGAACTGACATGAATAAATGAAAAAAATTTGTTGGGCCTAGGAGTGGATGTTTGGTTTCACTATGTATCTCATGATGATTTGAATCAAAACATAGGTTTTTTCATAGAGAACCATGTAGTATAACGTCTTGTAGTAAGGGCATCGATATTGTAGTTTAACGTCATGCAGTGAGGACTCATGTTATTCCTTTTATAGTATGGCATTCAAGACCTTAACAGACCTGTTGTGTTCCATTATTCCTTGTTTGTGAGGGTAAGTTCCTACAAATATTTTTATTCTCATGTGGGATATGATCATTTTAAGAAAAAAGGAATAACATGTGTTTCCCAACAATACAGATACAAAAAGGGGTGCAACCAGGGAATTTTTCATCATGTAATGGATGTACTAGGATATGGGAACAAGGTATGCCTATTTTTCTCATTGTAAATGAGAATCAATAAATATGTATTTCTAGAAGAACTAAGCAGTTTAACATCATGCAGTAAGGACATAGGTTACTCGATGTTAATGGGGATGAATATTATAGATGCATGGAGTTTTGATGTCGTGTGGTGAGGAAATTGGGCCACCCATCATGATGGGGGAAGTTTTGGGTATGTGATGTTCAATGTCCCGAGGTAAGAACACTATATCACCTAACTTGAAAGGAAAATGATCCTACGAATATACCAAAAAATAGAGGTTTAGAGATGACTACATATCATGTGATGATAGGAATAAATCCCCAAGTAGTTCATAGGAAACCATTCTATTTAACATCATGGGGTAATGACAGACACCATATAGTTTAATGTCATGTGGTCATGAAAATGTACATAGAGTTTAACATCATGTGGTTAGGATGAACTCTCTATAATTTAATGTGGCGGTTAGGAAGATGGCCATGTAGTTTAACATTTTTATGTTAGGATGATAAGATGTAACATAACAGAAGTGTGGCTCTTCCAAATGAGCTTGGAAAACTTTTATGTATATTTCATGTGTTTTAGGATCTTTAAACTCTTTCAATACCATAGATACCTATTCCTCTAACCAATATTTTATGACAATGGTACTTTCTCTTGTGTGTCCAAGAAATTGACGGTAAGAGAAATTATTGTCACGATCTATCAATCCTGCCACATACGATTTCTACATTATTTGGAATTACATAAAACCATTTTCAATGACACAATAAAAATATTCAGATACATTCCTTTTCTGGAAAGAATAGATTTGGCTGAATATTAATTTTAAAATGGTCAATTATTCCTGGGAGTACACGACTCATGCTTCTCTAAACAATTGGCATGTACTATTCAGAGTGGCCAGGTGACTAGAGAGGGGATTCATGGTTTGGTGGTTCCAATATCCACATATAAATCCTCATTTGAATCCAGTCATTAAAGGAAAAGAAACAATCTATAGTATATATGAGATGTCAAAGTTAGGGGAAATAGTTTTCATGGAATATCAACCCTACCTCACTCAAATTTCTCATCATCAAGAGATTAATCAAACTATTATCCATGGAATAACAAAAATACCGTGGAACATGATTGTCTTGGAAAGAATATACTTTTAGATACCTTTCTTCAAGTGATGGGAAACCAGACCACTTCTCCTACATGTTATATGTTCCACCATTGGGGAAGGTGTATGGATGAGTCTAGATTTTGGGGTACAGAGTCCTGGTACCCATTGATCCGAGGGAAGGCAATGAAGCATTGTGTGTTTTAGGTGACATAAACACTTCCCATTGATTAAAGAGTACCAAATATTATGATGATTTTGTAGAGACACATAAGGTTAGTTGGTTTGTAGAATATCATCAATGTAGTGGTGGGAAATAATGAAATTACCGTAGCCCCATGGGATGGGCAGAGGTGGAACACAGTTTGAACTTCACCTAATGAGGGGATAACAAACATGAAAATTCCCACAGCCCTGTGGGCTGGGGAACTTTTCTACAAGATGGTATTTCAAAGACATAAACCAGATCATCATTATAATATAGAGACCTCAATAGTCATCCCACAATTATCTCCAAAATATTTATATTCTTTTGTTTTAGTTTATTGATCTATTCTTCTACAAAAAATTGACCAGTCACCCTCAAGGTGATGGCTGTCTGGAACCATGAAAACACCCTTTTTCTATTGGTGTCAGGTGAGTGGATGATGACAGGGGTTCTTAACTAGACTCCAAATACAAAATCAACTTCTTCAACTATCCATTTTATCAATTGTTATTATCCTTTGAAATTGCAACTTATTTGGAAACACATCCTATTGATCTCTAGTGGATATCTCTAAGCCTTTATCATCTTGTTCAAATGGAATAAGGTGGGACAAACTGCTATGAATCAAATGAATATTGGAAGTTATTATAGTATCCTTCATTAGTATGATTTTTTGGATCTGATGATGATTCTACGGATCCAACTGATATCATATTGATTAAGACATAAGCAAGATGGTGTGCCTCCTCGATTGAGTATCTCGTTTGATGGGTCAGTACCCGTTGTACCATTTGAGGGTTTAGTTCCCATGATACCATTTGAGGGGTCTATTCCCATTATGGAATGATTTTAGGTTAGAATATGGTAAAAATTACCCCATCCTTGTGGGATGGGGTGTTCCATGGTATTCTACATTCACTACGACTTGTTGAGAAGAAGTAAGAGCCTCCCAACAAGCAGTGATATGAGATTCATTATGGGTCATTGTTAGAATACAGTGATGGACCTCAGTATAATTGTAATTAATCAGGAATTTATCCTACATTGGAGATTTAATTTTTGTATACCCCAAGTGAGATCCCTTAACCTGTGCTACATCTTGAATGGTTGGCATATGCACAACCTCTTCTATAGCCCATTGTAAAATCATGTTCAAATATTGGCGATGATTATCTGAATGGATGTGATCCCTCCGATGAAGATCCTAGGTGAATGATTTTACATTATTAATATCCTAATCCACCTCCCTAAAATAGGGAAGGTTTACATTGTTATATTCTAGCGATATATTCCCAAATTGGTTGAATTTCATTATAAGGTTCACTTCCTCTCTTGCAGATTTCTGTGGGATAGATGGACGATGGGAACTCATCCTTCAGTGGATTTCATGAGATGATCACAATGTTGTGATGGATCTGTAGATGTGGTATTCCTATTCCAAGATGTTCAATAATATATTAAATAAGTGGTGTATTGGTAAAAATGTACATCGGTGCCTCAAGATCAAAGCTTTTTTTCCCACGATCTCAGGATTCATTGGCACATTTGATGATGTCATTTCTACTGTAAAAAATCCTTATAAGTCTTGGAGGATGGAAACAAAAAACCTTATATAAAATTACATATTCAATAAATAGTTTTCAATGTTGAAAGGTAAATAGTTAGTCCCTTCTTTCCACAAAATGTTTAGTGTAGTTAAAAGAAACATGCCAGGTTCACCACTTTTTTTGTGAAGTGAGCACAACATAAATCAATCAGTTGTGTACAAAAAAATATGTGCATTTTGAACCATAAAATGGATGAAACATTTAAAGGATTCACATTAAGTTCAATATTTTGTTGTTTTGGGTTTTATATGCATGTAATGGATTTCATTTGGTAGTTTGTGGGTGGGGGGTTTTAAGGCCTCAATCAGTCACTCACGTTAGGACTACCATCAATTTTGTCTTCCCTAGAAACTAAAAAAGGATACATCATCCATAGATTGGTACATACATGCATTCCAATGGCTGGATGCCATCTATTATTTCAAGACCATCGACAATTAGGAACTCACATTGGTCCAGAGGATTGAAGATTGGGCCCAACACACCCTTTTGTGGGGAATTGTTTCTTACTCCAGGTCCCTTTTATAGATTGAACATATGTTCATGAAATACATCCCAAACACAAATATGGGACTATTTGACCATGTTTCAGTGGATTGATTAAGAACATGTATTGATAGGGATAATCACATGCATATTACATGTTCTCTACCACTATCTTAGTTAATTATGATGCTTTAGGCCATAACCTTGATTGAAATCTCTAGAGTTTATTGATGTCTAGATTCATGGATGGTGTCTTGGGGATGTTATTTATCCTCTATGAGGAGTCCTATTAATCATTTTAAACTATGAATGAAAAAAATACATAGTTCATTTAACATAGTTTAAGATTGTGTGACTAGAACCAACCATGTAGTTTAATGCCATTTGATTAAAATGTGAAAATTGTACTTGAACCTCAATGAGGCATCCTATGTATCCTATATGATTTAGGAATCATAGTCTAGATAGTTATTTTAGTGGGGATCTGTGTTTTGGGATATATTACAATATAGGCCATAGATAGGGCTTATGTGTATCAGATTGACAAGATTTTTCATCATCAGGGATACAATCTATGGGTGTAATTAAAATTACATCCTGATGGAGAAGATCCTGTATTATGTAAAATATTATCATGCCACGGGTATAATCATCCATGGACTCTATGCTAATTTGATCCATGCTGAGTGCTAGAAACAAGAGATAGTGGCAGATTGGACACATGACATGAGAGAATATCCATACAGGGATTACACATTGACGTTTCCCTTTGAGAGAAATGATCACCCATCACATGGAGGATATTTATTGGGGGATCCAACTATTTGGAAAATTCAAATGTATCCCAAATATAACAGGAATCATAATCTTCATAGTTTAATTTTTCCCAATCCCAAGGATGGGGTTTGAGCTACTTGAGGGCATGATCGGATCTTATACTTAAAATTAAGCCCTTGCATGAGTCATATTATCATCCACTGATGTTAAAGGACGAATGGAAGACCTTTGGGAGGATTTAATCCCATATTTCCGGAGTGATTGAAATTAAAAGGTACTTACAATGAAGTGGATTCTCATTAGAGCTCAGGCCTTAGGATTACTTCCTACGTATCCCGGTTATAGAGGGAATCATATTTATTGTTGTTTAGTTCATCCCAAGCCTACTAATAGTTATTGAGGTGCAAGAGGGAATTATTGGTTCTTATACTTAAAATTATTCCTGTGCATGATTCCTATTATCATCCACTGATGGCAAGGAAGAATGGAAGACCTATGGGAGGATTTAATATTGTAATTAAAGAGTAATTGGAATGATATGGGAGTTACATATAAGTGGATTTCCATTAGAGATCGGTCCTTAGGAAGGATTCCTTTGTATCACAATTATGGAGGGAATAAGAGTTCTTGCAGTTTAGTTGTTTCTTAACCCATTGATGGATTAAGGTTTGGGACTATTCATCTGGTTTATGAATATACCTTCTATTTTAAGGATGCTAGGGGATTATAAAAAAATAAAAGACCTATATCTAGGGATATATTTTTTATATATAGGATATTTGGTATTATGCACTTAGTCTACCCAAATGGATTGGGCTTACACCTTAAGGTGTCCAATTTGGTCAGGGCTAACACTCTAAGGATTCATGTTTGGCCAGGGCTTGCACACTAATGTTACTTGATTGGTTAGGGATTACACAAAATGGTTTCCAATTGACATAAAAACATCATGTTTGATGTCTGGATTACACTCAGAGGCTACCCAAATAGTTAGGGATTACACTCTAAGGATTCCTGAATTGTATACTCATTCTTTATCCTTTGGTGGATTAAGGAGAGGTGGTGATGACCATGATGGTATTTATATGAGCATGATATTGGGAGGATCACATGAGGGAATGTCTATAGATTATCAAGGAGGATTCACTTAAAAATGGGGTATGTGGCTGGGAATTCTTAATCAGGGTTCATATGTCATGGGTCCATGTAGGTCCTCCATACAAACTGGGAATGTTGAAAGGAATTTAATTAACATGTCTTGGATGTCTTCTGGATATGTATTGACTGTTTGAATGATATGTTGGGGCACCAATATGACATGGAGTACATATCCAAATGTGTATACTTAATCAATTGGCATGTCTTTGATGCCTTGAAATGGGTGAAGCATCATATCAAAAATCCTTCGCATGCCCTTGGGCATGTCTGTGGTCTCACACATGATCAATTGCCTTGTTGTCGATTTCTTCACCTAATAAAAGCGGTCAATTCCGATGTTATTAGAATTATTGACTGGATTGTCATAGAAATGTTAGAGGGGGTGTCAAATGACCCGACAGTCATGACTTGGTGCCATTATTGATAGTTGGATTGATATATATGAGTGGTTTCATAAGATCTGGAATGACACAATTCAAATAGTGTATCATATCTTGGATGACATCCCTAGAAGGCATCAAGAGACCAATCTGTCAGGTATGGAGGGCATCATAGGTCTCAGTTGACCTACCCATAGGGTTTCACAAGACATGGATGACCTATCTAGAGGTAATCACTATGGTCGGTTGATATGCCCAGGTACATTCATGTGACTCGACATATATGAACGAGTTCCGTTATATGAGTCAGGGTACATAAGTGACGGACATCGAAAATATTGTGTGATAAGTCCCTGGGGGCATCCTCAAGATTGTGGTGAAACACCAACAGAGGTCATGATACTATTCCTTAACACATCTGGAAGAAATCATATGAACAAAAAAATATGATGGAGGAGCATCACATGATCTGGATGACATGTCTTAGTGTCATAGCATGTCCTTGTAGATGAATTCGATTTATTCAATGTTAGTTTATCATGAATATCACATAATCTGGGACACATATGGTATGTTCTTAACACGTCTTTCTAGTTTACCTTATCGGGATATATGAATGATCACATGATGTGCCATATGTAGGGATTATGATTTCTATGGCTTTCCCCTAGTGAATTACCTGTGAGAATGATTGCCTATTGTGAGATCTGCTTCTCTAAGAAGTCCATAAAGATAGAGAGTTGAATCATCCATAGTCTCAGATTCCAACCCATTATTCATTTTTTGATTGAGAAATTATAGTAATCACCACTCCAGTTGGTTGGCGCATTGCGTGGTGTATCCAGAATGATTCCAAACTGGATTCAGTAAATAGATCTAGTGCCACACTGATTATCGAACAACATCCATGACTGTATTTGAGTGCATCACATGATTTTCACCATTTTCATGTGTCTTCAGTCAATTCCTTCATTATTGGATTATTTATAATTAATGGAGACTTTTTTCATTATGTGAACATGTCAAAGGACTCCCAATTTTTTTTTGACATGTCCAAGGGACTTCACATGACCCAATTTCCTATTGGAAGGCATCCAGGAGATCCTTCAAGAATGGTATGTGGTCTTCCATGAGACTAGCATTGTTTGTCCAGGGGTCTCATAGGGTCACAATGCAGGTGCCTTGGGTGAGTGACATGTCTTTCAATAGCCGAGAGTGCCTTACACCTCCATCCTCTTTAATTCCTTTGTTTTATGTCTCACATGTTTGGAGTCATGCGAGACTTCATGAGTAATTTCAAGGACAATTACACTTTTTTAGATATATCATGTGACTAATAATGGCCACGTAGAGATGAATGGCCATTTTTTGGGAAAAGTTTTCCACATTTCCTTAGGGTGCCAAAGGGGAAGCATGATGGTTATTTTACATACTCAAGGGATTCCTTGCGGCGAGGCTGACAATTCGAAGGGCTTTCGCGAGATGATATAGAAATTACTCCAAGGACACGTGTTACCTTACTAATCACCTTGGGCATGTCAGATGCCTATTAGTGACCAATAACACCACTCACCTCTCCCCTTTATCTCCTTAGTTTTATCCTATAATGTTTTTTGGGTATGAGATTTTGTACGAGTAATGTACAAGATATTTCCTCTAGTTCTTGATGATGTATCATGTGGCCAATATGGGCCATATTATGGTGTGAAAGAATGTAATTGGAAAATCTGTTAGTTTGTCCTTAGAGCACCAGAGGGAAAGATATGGTTTCCGAGAGACACCCATAGGGCTTCACAATGTGAGGATAAAAATAAAAAGGTATTTGGAAAGATGATTAAGACATGTATCTAGGGACCCATGGTGCCTTACAGATCACCAAGTGTGCACCACATGTTCTTTTAGTGTCCATGAACTCCTATCACTTCCGCCCATTTATCTCCGTTATTTTATTTTACAAAGGTTCGAGTAGTTCATTATTTTTCTTGGATATAATAAAAGTAGTTTATACTTTAAAATAATGATTTGGAACATGATATTTATTAAAAATGGGGGTCTCTCCCTTTGGATATCATTCCTCTTTATTATCAATGGATTTCACATGGTTTTTTGGGCACTTTCCAATGAATAATCATGTGGCCTGTGGGTGCTCACTGATTTTATATGAGTGATTCTCATGTTCGATATGGGTTTTTTGATGGATTGCAAACATTTTATTGGTAGATCATCTTATGGAACATTGCATGATCAGTGCTAGATCTTGTGCGACATGGATATGTTTTCAGGGACAATTTCTTCGATTGACATTGATGGACCTCATGTTAATTTATGGTTCTTGAAATGTTGTGAATATATTTCCATGTATATTCTCTTTTCTTTCCTATGAAATGTCTCATGTTCAATGATGAATATTATGATGGTGTAGAATTATTATCATGGAAAACCTTTCTCTTTTTCTGAAATGCATCCCATGATCAGTGATGAATCTTATGATGGCACACATACATTTTCAGGTATCACACAATTTCCTATCATTGATGCTCCGTGTGTTTATTGATGTTTCTGGTAATATCTTGCATAAATTACCACGGGAATATTCCTTTATCACCTTTGTATGTCAAGAATTCATTAATGATATATTATCATGATCTTGAAGAAAGTGATGTATGATATCATTTATCCACACACCAATATTCATGAGATGTATCCTTCCAAAAAAATGTGTGTGATGATAAAATATTATGGCCAACAATAATTGAACTATTAGATACTCTAGTGGGTAGATATATTAAGATGAAAAGATCTCATACCAAGTTCACATCCAATTTCGATTCCCCAAATCGTATGGCGCCAACTGAGATGGAGGAGCTTGGGGTTTAGCTATATTATTTTTTAGAAAGGGATTCATAAATCCAAATAATTTTCCATGATGTTCACCTTTGTTTTTTTCTAATAAGGTTCATATTTATCTTCAACTATTCATTGATTTTCAGAAGTTGATCTAGGTGACTATGAATAATTGATTTCTATTTCCCAAGATCGATGAAAATTTTCATCATATTTGGGGATCCTGGTGGTTCTAAAATATTGACCTTTGATTGGGATACCACTAATTGTGAGTAAGAGAGGAGTACATTCCAAATTAGGAATTTCAAAGTAGGTATATACTATAAGGGTATTTTTTTATTCCATTTTGGGTGAGGAATGCACTGATAGTGTTCATTGATACGATTTCATAGATCTTCCATCCATACATGGATTCATTCATCATATAATTCATCAAAGATATCCTTATTTACTCAATGACACAAGAAAAACATTCTAAACACCTGGATAGAGTCCTAAGTATGCTTCAAGAATACATTCTTTTGTCTGAGTTTTCAAATTGTGACTTCTAGATTTGAGAGATAATGTTTATAATACATGTGGTGTCATTTACTTCCATAAAAATAAACCCAATTTTTTTAGTCAGCCCTATCATTGAACCATCCATGTAATGTTTTTGAGATTTGGAGAATTCTATATTTAACATAATATTACCAATGTTTTATTTATGATTTCTCCAAACTATTAACACCCAGGAAAATGATAACAATAAAGTGAGAGAAGTTATAGTGGTTAAAATTGTGCGAAGAGGCCTTCCTTAATAAAAATATATGGTTGATGAATTATTGAGTAATGAAACTCTTAAATCATTGGATATGTTATGAAATGTATTATGATGCCTCAGTAATTGGTCTATGAGCTGTGCTAATGCGAAGAGTGAAGGTAGTATCCAATATTCCTCATCATCTACAAACCCATGTGTCGAATGACCATACAAGTGATAAAATGTGTCTAAGTATGGTTTGAGCCATGATGTTACAAAATGGTGTCATAGGACTAGAATTCACTAACTTGTTACTTCTTGTGTATTTGTTTGGGATTGGGTAGACTTGAGATAAGACTTTGGGACTCGAGCAAGGGAGATTATGTGAGTGTGTGGGCATCACTGTATAGTGGACCTCTAAGATTCCAAAATGTGGGAAATTTAACTCTTTCTATTACAGTTGATAAAATTTAACTTGGGTGATGGAAAATATGATTATATTTTATTTATATAATTTTTGGTGCATTCATGCATCATTATCAGGCATGTAATTTCACATTCAATACATGTACCTGTTTTTGGGCTGTATAGTTGTTCATGAATTAAATGAATTGATTTTCGATATAAATTTGGGATAGATTCTCTTTGTAAGATATATCTGTATTGCATTTTGTTGTGATATTTATTTATTATAATTAATTAGTTGAACTAATCATGTTGCTGTGTTAGTATATATATGAATACTATAACTTATGTGTCCAGATGGAGACACTGGTTAGTGATAGGAGGGTTATACATTGGGTTGAGTATAGAATCATTGGGAAGCCTTTTTTGTCCCATATTCTTGTTATGTGAAACATTATGTGATCCCATATACTGAATATGGTTTATCCTAATGACTATCATTAAACTATTAATTTCTTTACTTAATGTTATATAAGATTTCAGCTCAACGTATGCTTATGGGACTAATTTTGAAGAAGGATGAAATACATCTGCAAGGGAGTATTTTTATTATTTACGACATGGAATTTAGGATAATGTAGTTGAACATGATCCTACAATTTCTCTATGGTTTAAGAAACTATGCCTATTTAATCATATGTCCTTATCTTAGTAAATTTCAAAGGAATAAGAGTTCCGAAATATAAATAAATATACCCTTACATCAACTAATTTTTTTTTGAACCATCCAGGGTAATAAAGGCCCCCAAGATGTTGACTAGTAGAATGAAATTATTTTGGATCATTGAACCAGTAGAGACTCTGGGGGATGAGTATGTTAATAATAAAAGATCTCATACAAGTTTGGAATCCAATTTTGATACCCTATATTGTATGGTGCCAACCAAGATGAAGGAGACCAGGGTACAACTATAAGATAGATGAATAAGGGATTCATAAATCCCAATAATTAAAAAATATTTCACTAATGTTTTTTTCTATGAAGGAGGATAGAATTCATCAACTATGCGTTGATTTCCAGAAGTTGATGTACGTGACACTGAGGGTCCGATATCTATTTTTCAAGATCTATGGTATTTTGAATCATCTATTGGGATCCTGGTGGTTCTCTAAGATTGAACATTGATTGGACTATCACTAATTGTGAGTTATAGAGGAGGGATCTCCAGATTGGAAGTTTTAGTGTAGGTAAGGACTATATGATTACTTGTTGATGTCGTTCGGGTTAATGAATGCACCAAAAATATTCATGGATCTCATGAACTAGATATTACATATATACCTGAACAAATTCATCATATTAGTCATCAAAGATATACTTCTTTACTCATTGATAGAAGAACAACATGCTTGACACCTGGAGATAGTCCTGAGTATGCTTCACGAACACATGTTTTTCACTAAGTTTTCAAAGTGTTAATTTTGGATTTGAAAGTTAATGTATCTAGGACATGTGGTGTCTAATTCTTCTATATCCATAGACCTAGAAAAGTTGAGTTAGTTATTTCATGGACATTTACCCATAATGTGTTTGATATTAGGATCTTTTAGGGTTTAACATTATATTACCAACCGTTTACCTATGAATTCTCCCTACGATGAGAAATATTGATAATGATAACGAAGAAGGGGGTGAAGTTATAGTGTTTATAACAATTTGAGGAAGAATTCATTGATCTAAATATAAGGTTGATAACTTATCTTCTACTAAAAATCCCTAATCCTTTGATTGGTTATGTAGTGTACTATGATGAATCACTATATGGTATGTAAGAAGTTATGATGAAATGATAGAAGGTAGTACCATATGTGTCTCATTATCTATAAACCAATGTGTTTAATTAATATACACATGACTTGGATTTAAAATATTTGGTCATTGATATGAAATATTAGATACACTAGCTATTCGATGGGATATTTATTATTTAAACTGACCACAATGGCCATCATTATGTCTTCATACAAGGGGACCTACACCCAAGACACATGAAATGGGTTGATTGTTTTAAATTTTTTGACATTGAGATGTAATTTTAACATGTGAAGGGTAATATAAATCCATATTCACTTAGCCATAAGATGTAGGCTGATTCAATGATTTTGAGGTTTATTTAGAGGACATGTGATGCATGATGGGATTTTTGGTCAACTAGAGGATGGATTCTTCTAAATATCTTTGATCTTGGAGTTGTTCCCCTTTAGTGATCAAATCTTCACTTATGGACCAGATGAAAACCAATTAGGATTCAAATCCTGAGTGTCTTGTGATGAAGGAACTGTTTGATGGTGGTGAGTCATAGCAATGATGAGTGATTGATGATGATAATTTGACCTTGGAACACGAAGGAGTTGTAGTCCGTTCCTTAATCATAGAGGAGTTAATGAGAGATTAAAATACCATTATATGGTATATACATCCTAGTTAGTTCATGATGTATCGTAACATTGTCGATAGTATTGTTGGATGTGGTTTAAGGTATACATTTCTAATTTTGTCTTGCGATGCCTTACCCATCAGAGGGAAATGGTCGATCACCAACATCCTGGTAGGTTGTTGCATCCACTTAGGATACCTATTTGTAAGTGGATGTATGTCACAATGGGATTATCGATGGAGTTACCTAGGACCCTAAGGAGTCATGATGCTGTCTAGTTGATTTTCTATCAGTTAAGGAAGATTGGTTATATTTTAATGACTAGAGAGACTCACTTAGTAGAGGAATAGGTAAATAATTATGTCTAAGATATTTTATGCCTAAATAGAGACCCCTTGATCATTTTTTCATATAATGATGCAAGTTTTATAAATATACTTTGGAAAGGCATGCAGAAAAGGCTAGGGACTCAGCTAAGATTGATCATGACATACCATCCTTAGACTGA
This sequence comes from Viscum album, assembly GCA_963277665.1. Lineage (NCBI taxonomy): Eukaryota > Viridiplantae > Streptophyta > Magnoliopsida > Santalales > Viscaceae > Viscum > Viscum album. The sequence goes on from OY728127.1 coordinate 1,382,959,715, forward strand.
CTGATAGTCCAAGAAGAATATTTTCATATTGGATGACATGATTGAAGATTACATGATATAATTTATTGGGTCATGGGATAATAAAATAAAATTGAATGAAATATTATTGAATAACAGTTTACAAGCCTTGAATCAGGTTGAACCATAATATGATCATTACTGTAGACCATGTCAATACCTGATTACTGGCATGAGGGAGGTGAGGAAGAGGTTGAGGAATCAGTTTGGTTTAGGAGGCCTCTGAGAGAGTGGATCATATTGTGAAGATGTTGATGACATCTCAGAGTATGTAGACCATTGGATGTGATTATTCGAGTTCACCATGGGTGATCAATTTTTATTGTGAGAGACTCCTTGATTGAGGAAGAGACGTCTTAGGGGGCAGGGAATGATAGAAACTCATTTTAATGGATCCTTTGTTATCACCGAACAGATAGGGGAATTTAAATATTGTATGTACCTCCTTTTTATCTATCATTGCTTTCACGATATGTTCCATTTTTCATAGCTTTTTTTCTTCATACAGGACCCTGTGTGTGTCATTGATTTCAATAAAGTTTATTTGAAGACTGATGCATGTTATGAAGAGAATGTCGTGACGATCATAGATCAGTTGGAGGAGGTGTTTCAAGAAATGATGGTACCACTAGTCCATTTTTAGTGGAATCATGGATGGATCCAAGAGGTAATGTGGGAATGTGTGTTTGATGTTTGAGCTTTGTGGTCTGAGTTGTTCGATAAAAACTTCTAGAGATACTTATCTAGAATGAGAAGTTGATATAAATGGAAAATTGTAATATCCTAAATTTTTAGAGATAATAAAAACCATCTTTATTAAATATTTATAATTATTTTTATATGAAAATTAATTTTTCAAATAAAATAAATTAATAAATGTTTTACTAGTTATTCACTCTAGTAAAGGACCACTTACAATCGTGGAATATCCTACTGAATATTTTTAGAGTTAGGGAATGAAAAACTATTAGATTCTGAGTCTCAAATTACCTTGGCCCAAAATAATTAAAAATATCAAATATATTAAATTAAAAGCACATGATTTATATAAAATAATTTAATATTTCTAAAATGGTGAATCTTATGATAAATCCAAGATAACCATTTAGCCTGAGATGTTGGGAACACTATTGGTAGTGTATAAATTTTTATATATTTTAACATTCGTATAGATAAAACATCAGTATTATTTATTTAATATTTTTATTATATTATTTTCATATAAATTAATATATTCTAAATGGTGCATCATATCAAAATTATGAGACAATTGTTTTGTTCTAGGTGCGGTTTTCCCTTAAGTAGTATATAACTTTTTTAAGCATCTGGGGTTTGGTCAAGCCACTCATTAAATTAATTTATTTAATAATTATATTAAATAATTTTTATTATTACCTTATTTTATAAAACACATAATTTTAATCTTCTTCCTAGTTTTACATCAAACCTCAATTGCAACACCTTAATCATTTGAAAAGCTTCATTTGTCTCTTTTTTGAATGAAAAAATTAGATATTCATTAATGGTATAAACTAATCACTCTGAGGACAATTTTCGGGGAAAGAAAATAATAAAATTGGGGTCTAAAATTGGGGACTTAATTTCTAATATTTTATGAATTTTCAAATACCTAAACACTTTGTATTATGTTATTAGCTTAACTCTTGGTGATCCCAAAACTCTTTGGCGTGTGGTTGGAGGATCTTATGGTGATGGTGCCTCGTGGGACCTGCGACCCTTCATCTTCCAATTTTTGGATCCCCTCCATGTTTTTGATATTAATTTTACGTATTTATTTAATTTTATCTATTTTATCTTATCTCCTCTTTGCAATTGTAAAAAATGGTGGAATTTAAATGAATTTTTTACAGTTAAATTATTTCTAATGATTTATAAAATTATAATTGTGTAATTACATTAAAATACATGATGATATTAATGTAAAAATATATCCAATGATAATTTTATGAAATTATCATATTAAATTTATTTTAAAAGTTATTATCAAAATCTAATTATCAACAAATATCAATTGATAATTTTAAGAAATCATCTAAAGATAATTATAAAAAATTATTTGTAAAAACTTATGAATGAATAATATGATAGTAATTATCAAAGGAATGTTTCATTTCATTTTCAAGGAAAATATTATTGAAATTATCAAATGATAATTTATATATTATTGATGTATAATTTATAGAATGAAATATCATATATTAGTATAATTAATTTTAAAATGATAATGCCATAGAGTTAATTTTTTTATAGAAGTTTAATCATAAGGAATGATCAATTTTTTCTTCCACCTAATAATAAAATGTTAATTTGGATATTATAGAGGGATAATTATTGAAATTATCAATTTATATTTTCAATATCATCAATTTATAATTATTACCATTTTAAAATGATAATTTTGAGATTCTGAAATGATAATTATAAAAATTATTAAACAATAATTGAAAATTGTCAAAGAATAATTATTAAAATTTTCAAAATGATAACTATTAACTTATCATAGGATAAATTACTAATATTATAAAATGATAATTATAAAAGATTAATTTATGGGAAATTATAGAATAAAAATTATAAAAGGATAATTTGTGATAAATTATGTTGAATTATTTATAAAAGTATAATTGGTGATAAATTAGAGAAATATTACTATAAAAGGATAATTTGTGAGAAATTATCAAAATATGATTATAAAAGGATAATTTATTTGAAATTATCAAAATATAATTATAAAAATATAGTTTATGATAAATTATAAATATATAATTATAAAAGATAATTTATGGTAAATTTAAAAAAGGAAATTATAATAGACAATTTACGATAAATTATAAGATATATAGAAGGATAATTTTAGATAAATTATCAAAAGATAATTATAGAAGGATAATTTAAGTGAAATTATCAAAAGATAATTATTCATAAGGGGGATTATTACAAGTGAAAGTGTTGGTATAGAATGACAATTGAAAAACTATCAAGGGGAAAAGTGTAACCATAAAAGATATTATCATTATTTTTTAAATAAAAAATATAGTTTGGGTTCAAGGAAACCTTGAAAAACATCGAGCATTAACATTCTGACCTTTAATATTATAAGACAACAAAATGAAGTTTTTTGTTTTTGATGTTTATTAACCAACTATCAAACCACATAAGGTGGTTCATCCTTGCCTTTGAGGTCAATGAATTTTTAGGTAGAATTTTCATTACCTTCATAGGATCTCGTTACACACATATTCCCATGTTATTATTTATTTGTGGATTGATTAATATTTATTATTGACATGAGATCTCATGTGGGAGTGTGTGTGTGGCCCATGATATGGTATGCGTTGATTCCACAAGATTGATTTTATAGCTAGATTCTATGATGATATTTTATTCACTTATTGATGTATATAGTGATTCTATATTTCTCAGTATATGTGCATTGGTTGTTATCATAATATGAACTGTTTGGTTTACAATTGTAGGATTGGTATGTCTATACTTGAAATGGGGACTTCGTGGTCTGATTACTCCTTGTGGAGTGTTCACATGATGTGTGGAGATGAAGATGACACATCATGATAACCTTGTAACATGACATATACATGATTCCTTGTGGATCCAGAGTAGATAGGAAACAAATGAACCCTTGTCGATTTCATGTGTTATCTATGTCCTCATTGTTTGTAGGTAGGATATATATACTCAATGCCTTGTGGATTCTGAGTATTACTGGATGCCTTTCAGATTTTAGGTAAGTTGTTTTCACTCAATTACTTTTTTATTCCAAGTGACTCGACAACAACCCTGTGGCCACTATGGATATTATCAACATACAATACATTTCTTGCGTGGATCTGAAGAAGGTATTTTCGGGGGTTTGAGGAAGCTTTGTTAGTGTATGAACCTTTGTTACTATGATTGTATGCTTAAGAGAATCAGGGTAAATATGCAATGGTGGTGTCCTAATGAGTCTTATAATCACACCCTACTCATGAATTTTGGTACACTTATATATTTTGTGAGTGATTCGGTGAGGGGAGAGGGTCCTAGGGTTTATAGACTAGTTGAGGAGTGTGAAGCTAGTGGTGGTCTAGGATGGAAATTCTCATGACCTTCATTTTATCATATGTTTAATTACTAATTTATTTACCCTAGGGAGGCATAAAATATTTAATAGGTTCATTTGTTTACCTCTCCTGTATGCCATATTTAGATTTCTACATATTCAATATGATTATTTATTATATTATTTATTATTTATTATTGATCCTATGATATGATACCAAAGAAATAGTATCCCCCTTAATGGAATCATACCCTCACTACTATTTGGAAGCCTCTAGAGTACAGGGAGGCACACATGAGGTCATGTGGCCTTCTGGATCAGACCCTATGGTTTGGGTTGGTATTTTACATGAAACATGACACACAACATGTAACCCATGAAATATTACTAATAATGTACCCTCAAGTGCATATGAAATATTACAACTGGGTACTTGAGAATCTACAAAGCACATGATCACAACTCAGTACTCAAAAACTACTAGGTACACATGCACCACCATAGTACCTGAGCATGACTTTAAGAATGTGGTTCTGCCCTAGAGTACATAGAATCAGATAGTAACCACATGTTAAATTCTATACTAACCGATCCATGATGTGTATCATAAAATCACCAACTATTTATATGGATAACAACATGACGTGTGATATGGAGAGAAACAGAAGACCAAGGGTACTAATGAAAAACCTTGTATTACCAGTACACAACATGCAATTTTTCTAGGGTATGTTTAGGCCCTAAATCTCTTCGGTATAGAGATATTTTCGTTTCTTGAATTCCCCTGGTCAACCCCTATGAGAGTATAGTGAGACATTGTATCCCCAGTATGGTATTGTGATCCCCTCTATGAGTGTTGTCTCAGATAGATGTGTCAGGAATATCCCCATGTACCTTGGGGGGATCCCCTATTATTTATTCATATTCCATTGGTTGGGTTTGAAGAATCACCTTGAAAGAAATATTTGGTTGTATACTCCTCTATATAGTGATATATTCTAGGTATGTTCCACTATAATTTAGATTCCATGAGTTATATCTGATTTTAGTGTATTAATAATTTCAAATTTCTATTGAGTACTTATTTAGTGAGAACCAATGAGCATGACCTGTTGGATGTGCACCACCAGTAGCTGCATGCCTTATGGAGTTTGGTTCCCTATAATTTCATTACCTTATAGCCTTTAGAATAATCTGTTGGATGATAGAATGGTTGGAAAATCTTTGATCTTCGGTGTTTATAATTTCGGATATGCATTTTTATTTCTATATCAAATGTCCAAATTGACATAACATTTTGATGATCTGATTAGTATATTGATATTTTTATGTTGGGTGAATTCATGGTTCCCAACTATGTATTATTTTACTTACACCTCTATAGGTTATACCCACAAATAAAATGTCTTATTCAGATGAAAATAAATTTTGAGTAGTCATATGACGATTACGAGGATAAGAAGAATAGAGATATGAAAAAACTATGTTTTTACCAGGTATTTCATTTGGTAGTAGTACACTACCTTTTATAAGGTGGGAATCCTTTGTCAGTTGTTTGGTGGTATTGAATTTCACCCTTTTTTATTTGAAATAATTTTTTTATAATCTATTATGGGGTATATATTATGAATTCATTATCATTTATGTTGTATTTAACCTTCTCGTATTGTATGTGTTTTTGGGGAAAGTGTGTTTGACCTTGAACTATATGCTAAGGCCGCCCACATGTGTGATATACTGACTCAATGGTATTCATTATATCCTATACTATTGAAGCTGGGATTGGTTATAATTGACTAGGATGGTCTTGGGGGGTTAGTTAAATATAGAGTTGTATCATAGTTGGTGCAACTAAAGATTATAAATAGAAATTGTCTAGCTATGAGTTTAGTTTGAAAACTTGGGAAATAATGCTAAATTACTTCATGCTCATTTGTTAGGCTGGAAACTCCAGTGTTTTTATAGTGACTGACATATCCATTCACCATGACAATTATAACCAAATTTTTCACTCGGTACATACATGAATAGGATAAAGGAAAAACACTTGTACATGGAGGATATATGTATGGTTTTTTATTTTGATTTCATTTTTAATTTAGATCCCCATATATAATATTTAATATAGAACATGAGGATTATTTTATGATTCCTCTATGATTATATCCATCTATGATTACATAAAAGGATAATGAGGATGATCCTCTCAATGAAGTGGCTTTAGTGGAAGGTCATTCATAGGAGGTGGTACTTCTGAGTAAAATCCTATTCTTCCCCCCATGTGTGGTGAAATATGTTTCAGTGATTATTCTAGATATATACCTTCACATATTTTTTCAAAAAATGAGTTTAATAGTAAATATACAATAATTTTATAGGTTGAACTAGTCCTTTGATAAGTTATGTTATCTCTAGTCACAATTACTCATGTTTTCTGCATTGTGCAGACACCTCCATATCAGAAGGTTGTCCGGTATATGAGTCTTCATTGTAGATTTACAGGGTTTGAGGGGACTTATGACTCAGAAACATGATGAGATGAATCTATTTGGATAATTTTTTATAATATTTTAAGATATGAGTTTTATCAGTACATATTTTGGGTATTTTTCATCTGGAACTTCTCAAGATTCCACATGGAATTATGTCTATAGCAGAGTATTCATTGAGGTTCACTAACATCTCATGATACCCAAAATATTTGGTTCATGATCATTCATTTTGGAGAATGAAATTTTTATCATGGTCTAAAATGGATATCTAGGCTTGAGTGATATATATTCTAATTCCCACCTATACTAGAGTTCTTGAGCGGTATTTGTTATTATAGAGATTTATAGGTGAGAATATGTTGATAGTTGGTATTGGAATTGGGAACACATGAGCAAAGACCTTGGTATATTATGTACAATAATATAAATTGAGATCTTGGTGCATGATATACATTAGGAGACTATCATAGGATATGGGATCTATGGTTCATGTCTCTAAGGATAGTTCTAGTCATCCTAAAGAGAGGTTGTGTTTCTCTTGCAATGTTTAGGGACGTGTCATGCAAAATTATCCTTCCATGCATGTACCTAATAGAGACATGGTAGATACACCACCTATTAAGAGAAAGAATTATGATAAGGGAGGAGTGGAAGGTGACATAAATGTTATAGGAGTAAGGTGAGAAGCTGGAGGTGGAATAAATATTGACCAATTTCCACCACAAACCCAGATGGTCCATTCCAATCTCAAGGAGTTGGTGGATAGGGGTGAGGAAAACCAGAATAAGTGGAGGCCTTCAAACTAGAGGGTCCAAGGATTATTAGAGGTATTATCTTTGTCTTCCCTACATTATCTTCAATAATGTTATACATGTGTGAAATACACTCTTTTCATTCCAATTTTCTAGTTTGATATATGGATATTCTAGTTTAGTTGTATGCTCAATCATTATTCTTGGATTCTATGGCTAAAGGGGATTCCGTGATCAAAATATTTAGTTGATAAAGTGACTTGACTCTTGGTTGATAGATCATTATATGAAATCTATTAATATTATTGATGAATCTGTATAATGTCACCCTATTTATGGAAATAATATCCATAGTTAATTACTATATTGACTATTTTTTGAGGAATATATGGTGTTTCCATGGTGAAATTTTTTCATTTTCTTCATACTTGAAAAAGAAAATTAGGAAAAATTTGATGGTATAATTCCAAGGAGTATAAAAATTATTTAACATTAGTTCGATAGTAATTCCATTGGAGTAGTAGATTCTATGGGATATCAATTTCAAACAGTTGTGGTGGAGTAAGAGAACATTTTTCCTAAGAATTTTACAAGCTAAAATCCCCACCAAGAAGAATAATTTTACAAATAATTTCCCTTTGGGACTAACTTAATATATTACCTAATATATTGGATGGATAATATGGATATCCATGAGAAAAAGGTACTGTTGCAGGATTTACTGTGGTATGGATTTATCAAACCTAGTGTGTTACCCTGGGGAACCCTAGTGTTGTTCTCGAAGATGGTGAATGGAAGTAGGAGGTTTTGTACGGATTATCTTATTTTTATCTAGGTGAATATAAAGAATAAATATCAACTAATGAGGAGTAGTTTACCATTTTACAAGTAGATTGTCATTAGATTGTTCTCAATGACATTCCTTAGGTAGGGTTCTCACCATCTTTGAGTATGAGACAAAGACATAATGAAGATGAAATAATGATGTTTCAATGGTCAGTATGAGTAATTAGTGATTAATTTCAATAGAAAATATTCCCTATTATTATGTAGCGGACTCATGAACTACATATTTTATCCCATCATGGACTTTTTTATAGATGTATTTATTAATGGCACCCCTATGTACTAAATTTAGAAGGTGAAACACATGAGACACTTCAGGATGGTCTTAGAAATACTCTAAGAGAAACATATTTATGATAATATGTTGAAGGATCCATTTTTTGATTTGGTTGGTCCACTTAATCGAGAATGTCTTCTCAGAGGAAAGATAATTTGTGTACACATACATGGTTGAGGTAATGATAGATTGGGAGACACCCAAGTGCACAAATCGGGAGATGATCTTCCCTATGTTGGATAGACGTAATTAGAAATTTGTTCCTGATTTTTTTAGTATATCACTACCATTGGAGTCTTTGACCTTGAAGGGCCGGTCCTTCATTTTTATAAAGAGGTTCTAGGAGGATGTTTATGAGTTGTTGTAGAACTTGACAAGAACCCCCTATGTTGAGACTTCTAATGGAGGGTATTAGGTATATAATGTTAAGAAATTCCTCTAATACTGGGCTTATATGTTTTATAATTAAGATATAGGTATTCATTTCATATGGGTTTGTAAAGATGTGTTCTCATGAGAATAACTACATGACATGACATCTTGAGTTATCACTAGTAGTTTTCTCCTCGAATATATGGCGTCAATATGTGATAGGTGAACAATTTATAATCTATTTGGACCACAAGAGTCTCAGGTATATCATATTTTAGAAGGATCTTTACTCGGGAAAGATGCGATGCATAGACTTCATCAAGGATTATGACTTTCAGATAGTCTAAACTCATGGAAAATAGAACATGGTGGAAGATGATCTCAACATGATATCTTATTCACAATTATTGAGTGCATCATCCAGGTACATGAATATATTGAATTTGTATATGGTCAATGGGGATGGTGCAGTTTACTTCCAGTTGATGGTTTTTACCCACCAATTCTATATCATTTTTATAGTGGCTATGTGTGTACATACATTCAATAAAACCTAAAATATTCAAATATCTTGTATATTTTCTCCTGATGGATTGAATAAATGTGGGGAGAGTGTCATAATTTTTAATTCATGGGTGATTTTAGTAGTGATTTTGTGTGATGTTGTCTTAAGGGGTTTCTATATCCCCCAAATAGGTTCATCTAGGTGTATCTAAAATGTAAAAGGACATTTGGCATCAATTCTGGTGTCCCTGAATAAATAATTGAGTATCAGATTTTGTCTCTAAGTTCCCCACTTGTCAACTGGTGAAGGATGAGAACTGGGGTCTAGTGATTATATACCAACCCTTTGATTTTATGGAATGGATGTGGGATGTTATATCTATGAACATTGTGATGGGGATCCTATGACCGTCTAGAAGAATTCATAACATTTAGGTGATTTTTGAACAATAAACCAAGTCATCCAACATCCTAGCTATTCATGATCCAATTTCTATAGAGAGCATGAAATTCCATTTTTTGTAAGGTAGTATATAATAATGATTTTACCTACACATTAATTTCATAATTTTATTATCACTTTTCATCATGATTTTTTAGAGGATTACAAGTGGCATTTGGGAATCAGTTCTATTTGATCATGACATTTCACCCACAAATTGATGGCTAGATTGAGTAGACCATTTAGGTTCCAGAGGACATGTTGTGGGATTATATGTCGGACTTTGTCCATGGTTGAGAGGACCACCTATAAATGATTGAGTTTTTGAAAAACAATTACTATGATATAACCATTAGGATGGAAGTATGTGAGTCCTTGTGTGGGAGACCTTGAAGGTCACCACTATGTTGGACTGATTCAGGGGAGTCTGTACACATTGACAGTATTTTTGTGTCTTGGAATGGTGGTTAAATACGAGATTCCACTCAAGAAGATTAATGGTAAAATTATAGTTATCGAAAATAGATTGTGGTGGGCCATACTTAGATTAGGGTTTCATACTATGTATCAAGGATGAATTTTTAGCGATAGAGGAACACAGAGAGGACACATGAATAACCATTTTGTTCTACAAAAATCAAGACTATAAATCTTATACTTTTGAAGAAAACATGACATGTATCCCCTTCTATAATGGAAGGATTTATACGTATATAAAATAATCCTACACATAGTGACACATTTCACATGATATATAACCCATTACTAGAGACTCAGTCTGCAACCTTGGGTACACTGACATGTACATGGACACGTAGATGGGAAATACCATAGTTTACAGGCATAGACTAATACTTGGACACATCTAAGAATTCAAGAATGGACAGAGTACATGGGCACAACCCTAAGTACGAAGCTCAACCCAAATTATATAGATTCAAGTAGGCAGAACATGTTGAGTTCCAACTAAAAGATTCCATGTTGTGTATCCTAAAAGGATATGAAACCTATATAAAGATATTCTGGACATGTGAGATAACAAGACACGTGTAGAACAAGTTTAGGAAAATCATGTTGGAATCAAGGTTCTTTATTGTTAGAATCACTATGTATTTTTTGTTTTTTTGTGAATCTATAAAAGGGTTTGTTAGGGTTTTTTGAAATAAAAGTGATCTTCTAGTGAATATAGATCATGAGTAGAAGGTGGAATATTTTCCAAAATCTGGTTAACTTTTTGGAGTTCCAAATCTGGAAGAATGATCAAGTATCATGAAATGTTTTTTTTCTAGGATTGACCACCAAATTATATTGTGAATTGATTAATTTTGTGAAGATTGGATATTTAAAAAGGAGTGGATCTTAGAAAAAGAATCCATTGTAAGGATAGATTGATGGTACATGAATATGAGATAGGGTGATGGTATTAATGTGTTTATAAGAAGCATTGATAATCTGTGAAACATACTTGGAGAATTTAAAATTAAAGAACCTCACGATCATGACTAAAGATATTCATGAAAAGGCTATAGGGTATTGAAATATTTTCAAAAGTAAAATTCTATAAATAAGCATCGACAACATATATTTATGGGATGAATAAATTTTAGGAAATGAAAAATCACTCAAAATTCATGAATTTTGTGTGATTCAAGAATCATGAATTCTTTTCTAACATGAGATTTTTGAGAAGACTAGATAATTTTTAACCGATTCTAAGGATTCTCAAAAATGGGATTTTCAAAAAGACTCTGAGTTCAATGAACACAAAGTGTTACATGAGGGCTATGAGGATTGTGATGGTTGAGAGATTCAAGAAGGTGGACGTGTTATTGAACAATACAATTTATTTTAACTATAAAGGGTGGTTTTCAAAGGCTAAGATATTTACGAACATTAGTATTGAACATCTAGTTTATGTGAATAGTGATTTAAAGTGCATCAACTCCAGACTATGATGCATGTAGAGTCTCATTATAATTTGGGACATAGACTTTAATTCCTAATATACTTAAGTGATCTTCTATTCATTAAAATTATTAAGACTTCACTAAAATAAGTGATCTAGGGGGAGTCTACAGAAGTGTTCTAAGGGAGGCAGTGTGATATCCTGATAATTAATTTAATTATATTGTGCATGGAATAGAGTGATTGTGTATTATCATATATACAGCAAAAATAACTAGTGAGGAATTGTGAATTTAGGTACGACAGAAACACTTCCAAAATATCATCATTGAACCATCCATTAGTGTTGAACAATGTAAAACTATTATATTTTCTCTCCGCATATGAACGTTTTAAAACTTCACGATTCCATTAGAATGGTTTTACACATTCCTACCATAATGGGAACAAGATTCATTAAATGAAAATGAAAATTTGACACCATGATTCACCCCTCCACACTCTGGGTGTTCAGTGGTCCTACAAGTGATATTACAGGGTACATGTTTTCTTGTTAAATCTATCATAGGTGTCAATTTATTGAATGTTAGGAGAGTCCCACTCTAAGATGGAAGAAACATAAATATTTTGATGAATAGGTTGAGATATTATCTACGATCCCTTGGGATGGAAGTTCACTTTTCCAAAGCCCAAGGGATTCAAGTCAGTGATACACCATGTATCTCTTTGAGTGAAATAGATAGGAAATTTCTTGATATAGATGAGAATTAAAAAAATTAAATTACCTCTATTGTATCTGATCAAATCAATTTGAAGGTTATTATTTTCACTTCATCCCAGTTCATGTTGGAGATACTAGAGAATATATACAAGGGTGATAACAATGTGAATGAGTCAAACTCTATGTTTTTTCCAATAATTTTGATTATATTAAAATGCATCGATATTAAAATGCTAATATATTGTTTTACCAAATTTCATACCTTTTTGATAAAATTATAGGCCTTGGTGAAGAAATTAAAGATATTCACAGTGTGGAGAAAACATTGAGAATAATTCTTCCTCTATACAATACATAATTTCCATCCCTTGAGAAATGTGATTTGTATAAACTTTATCTTGATGATCTACTAATAAGTCTGGTGTCTTATTAAATGAGAGCCAAACTTGAAGAAACAAAAATTCAAGTTACCATGGAAATTACATTAAAATATATGGAAAATATTTACATTTACAATGGTAGTGATGATGGAGATGATGTGGATGATTAATTTTTTTCTTTTTTCTAGAATATTCTATAGAGTAAAAGGTATATTTAAAGGAATCATTCTCATGGATTGTTTTCATTATGGTAAAGTAGGGAACATTACTTCTTGATTCCCAAGGAAATTGTAGGATATATAAATTTAAGTAGAAACCATTAAGAAGCCATTGAATAGGTTCCCTCACGAGTGGGACATCAAATTAAGAAAGAAATTACACATAAATATATTCATATGAAAATAAGAATGAGATGATAATTATTTTTTGAAAGATGTAGAACTAGAGTTTAAATATGAACCTGAAGCATCTAGTATGTCTATAGTTAAAATAATATAACATAAAAAACATGAAGGCAATGAGTTCTATTTTTTTCCCACAAGTTTTAACTTTAGGGTTTTATGGATGAGATTTACATTCAATGAATGAAAAAAATAATGTTGTAAGATGTGATTAATGAATCAGTAGAATATGCTTATTAGTATGAAATAAAAGATGGTGAATAAAAAGAAGAGGTAGAAGAACAAAAAAAAACTCTTTAAATCTTGAAAGGGGCGGTATATTTCAATCTCAGGATCAAGTAGAAAGAAAAATTAAACAATGAACCTAAATAATGAATGTATTAAAAGTATATTATATTTGAAGGACATGAATAATAAGTTATTACTCTAAGTATTAAATATGAAACTAATTCAAAATTAATGGAAACAAGATAAAATTATTTTAAAATAGAAAGAGATGAAGATCAATTAAAAATGGCTAAACATGGTTCTGAAGGAGTAGAGATGGTATTCAATAATCATAGATCCACATGTAATGGAAAATGTGGAGTTTTATGTGAGGCATTAAAATCAACAGAAGGAAATGGGATGATAAAAAAAAAATAGAAGTAGAAAATTGTAAATATCATAGAGGTTCCAGACTTACTAACAATGAAATCATTAAAACAAATAGAAAAGAGAGATCATAATGATACTCAAGTATCCAGAGATTATCATTGGAAAAATCCCTTTATAAAAGTTGAGGATATGTTATAGAAAGGATATGAGACAATTTTTTACCTTATTAAGTGTCAATTTTGTGGGTTTTTTGTTCATACCATGCATTACTGTGATGATTCATGGATTTATAAAAATAGGGAAGTGACTGAAAGTCAAAAAATGATCATGAGACAATATCTTCCTCATAATAAATAAATAGTTTCTATGGATACTATTTTCACTACAATTACTGCGATTATAAATATATTTATTATAGGTACAAGAAATTTGGTAAAGATAACCATATAACTCTGAGGCATGTTAATACCTATCGATCAAGTATAATTAACCACGAAAATAATTATTCTCCACATGTTGAAGAATATGAGGATGATGAACCCATTAAATTTTAAAATATATTAAAAAGTCCTTCTTTTTAGTCCACTCAATTAGGATTATCATGGAAGTAAAATAATAAAAATGAGAAAGACAATCTTTCAAAAATATCCCTCAAAGCTACAAAACCATGATTTTTGATAATGGTTCCTCATCCCAATTGATAAGAAATGTATATTTTTTTCATATTGTTAGAAAATGGATGATGGAACAGTGATATTTGGAAATTATGGTGCTTTGATGATCAATATTAGTGTAAATTTAGAATGAGAAAATGACAAGCTAAGAAAAAATGTGGTTTCATATAAAGATGGTTTTCATTACAGTCATCTATGTGTATGTGAAATGTGTGACTTCGGACTGGACATGAAAATTAATTATAAGGGGTCAGATATCAAAGTAAAGATAAGTAAGTCTCTCAATAAAGGATGAAAAATAGATGTAGATTTATAATAGGTTGATAGTGAAGAGAACACTTGTTACTTAATAATTGAGTAAGAAAACAACTTGTGGAACTATAAGTTTGGTCACATTAATCTATCGATGGAATATGTATATAAGACTAATATATTTGTAAAAAGTTCCAATGTTATTTATTATAGAGAAATGACTTATGATTCATCCATTTGATTAAATATGGTCTAGATTTCATATTGGGTGAAGGAGAAATTGGAATCAAATATGCTTGATCTCATCCACATTGACGTATCTAGATGAACGAATATAGTGCCACATATGGAGATATAGACATCATTATTTATATTTTTGATTATTTTATAATGTATTGTGTGATTTTTATGATGAAAAAATAGAATATACTTGATTTCAATAAGTGTTATCGTCAAATAGTTGAGGATGAAACTATCTACGCAATTAAGATTATACTATCTAATAATTGATGAGAAAACACATCCATTGAATTTGAAAGTCACCTCGAAAAACATGGGATAAAGAATGAGGTGTCAACAGTGATAACCCCACACCAATATGGAGGAATTGAATGCATCAATCGACCAGTGATCATTATGGCTAGAACTCTGCTGATTACGTGTCATCTTTCACATCATTATTGTAAAGAGGATATCTATGTAGTGGTGTACACTCTAAATAAAATATGGATTTTTATTAGAGAAACCAGGACACCATATGATATATGGTATATAAGGAATACCTATATGAATTATTTTTGTGATTTTGGATTTAAATGTTTATTCCAAAATAAATAATGAAATCAATGAAAGTATGATAATGATGCATATGAAGAAATATTACATGGATTTTTAATGAAGAGTAAAAATTACAAATATCAAAATAATCCTTTTAAAAATAATGTGGAACGAAATGGTGTCAATACCATTGAGTATAAAACTATAAATACCTATAGGATCTCTTTTATTGATATAACTGTAGATAAATAAGAAATTTGACAAGGGCCATATTCAAATGCAGAAATAGTTGAAGGCTTGAAAAAAATTTATTGCTTGCAAAATCATGATGATTCAGAAGAAGAATCAGAAGAGGAAGAAATTCTGAAGAGACTTCATCAGAAACTCACAGGAGGAATATATGAGAAGAAATGGATCAATCATAGATCATGAGGGATTATACCACACCTATATAGACAATTATAATGTGTAATGAAGAAAAGTTTTCCTTCCTATAAATTTTAGAACCGTACTCAATTGATGAATCATTGAAGGTTGAACCATTAGTTAGGGCTATGAATGAATAACTATATCAGATTGAAAAGAAATATAGATGGGATATTGTCATGTGACTATATTATAAAAATGTGATTGGAACAACGAGGTTCTTCAAAACCAAAATTTATGGTAATGTAAATTTTATTATAATTATGGAATGCTTGTTGTGTAAATGCTATGAATTAATATAAGGAATTTATGTTGAAGGAATGTTTACTATAATATATAAAAAAGAGATGATATTGTATTTCCTAACTATATAAATTCAAATTGGGTACAATGTTTATCATATGAATGTGAAGTTTAAATTATTAAATGGATTTATTGAATATTAATTCTACGTTGATCAACTAGTGGGATTTAAAAATAAAAATGTTGAGATGGAGGTTTTTAGATTAAAGAAAGCTATCTATTTCAAGAATAAGGCATGATGAAAATTGTATTATTGATGGTATGATTATAATAATATGCTTGAATTTAATATAGGGAGTTTCTACCATCATCACTATATAAATAATTCTCAGAAATATAAATTTATAGTGATTATGTATGTGGAAAATATTATTTTTCTGAAGAAGTGGGTTAGGATCAATGGTAAATTTTCTAACCACATGAAATATGAATTTGAAATGTCTATTATTGGTGAACTCACAAAATTTTGGGGACATAAGGTGGTTCAAAAGATGTATTAAACCTTCATTTATATCATAAAATATGGAAGAAATCTATAGATTAAATTTCACAGGCATGACTCCAAACCAATGTTGACTCTGATTATTGTTGTGAAAAAATGTAGAACGCACAAGGAATGAAAATATGCTGACCTCACCTTGTATAAGACAACTATTAGAATATTATTATAATTTAATGATACATGTACATATATTTTCATTTAAATGGGTTTAGAAACATGATTTTAATGTAACCCAAAGTAAGAACAATTGGAATCCATTAAAATTACCATGATATATATTCAAGGTACTCATAAATCTGGATTATATATTTCAGAAGGAATATATAATGAAATATTAGTATTTTATAATACTGATTAGGATGGATATGTGGTAGGAATATTTCAAAAAAGTGGGTGTACATTATTCATTGGAAACAAATGTGTGGAGTGGTAAAGTAATAATTAAGAAATAAATACACTTTAATACCACTGAATAAGATTATATCATCATTATAAAGTCAATTACTCATATATTATGGATAAAGAGTAAAAATATGTATATTTAAGATGAGTTGAAATGTTCAAGATGATACATTGTAAAAAAAAGAGTGTGATATATCTTACGAATAATCGTGTTCAACACACTATTACCTAACATATTTACATAATATATCTCATCATCAAAGAAAACGTTGAACGAGGTGTGATTCATATGGAATATATACGAACTAACGATGGGGTGTTTGATATTATTAGAGAGTCATTGGTAGAAAGAATAGTTGAGAAGTATTGGGTGAACATCGGTGTTCAGCCATCTCCTAGTTCCCAAGGATGTTACAGTAAGTCCCCTCTCCACATTTTTGTTAATTATTTTATTCTATTTGTGGATGTCATGAAGGATTATTGGGTAGATATGATCCATGTAGGTTTTTCTTTGTGCCCTAAAATTTTAAATATAGGTTTTTGGGTTTATTTCATGTTGGTGTGTGGGGTCATGAATCATGGAATTTCATTGAAAAACAATGGAGGTTTTGAAAAGATTGGGTGATTCCAAAAAAGTATTATTGAGTTTATGATTAATATGAGTATTTCATTCAAGTGAATGAACTGAGGACTATAGTGTAAGAAGCGTGTCATGATAAATAGATAAAATACTAAAATTTAGAATCAAATTAAGTGACCATCACGTCATTATATTATATAAGACATCACCAAAGGTACCGATATAGGGGGTGTCAACATAAGTTCTCTGATGGGGGAAGTGTATTGTCCTTATAATTCATATAAATGTAATGTTCCAATAATAGAATGATTGTGCTGATATTATTTACTCCCTAATAACTAGTAAAGATTAGTGGATTTGGGTAAAACTAACACACTATTTTCTTATGGTACCCATACTATCCCTTAGTGGTTATCCATGTAAAATTTATATATTGTCTCTTTTAATATGAATGTTTCATAACTTCATGTTTCAATCAAGAATGTTTTATAAATTCTTAACAACATGGGAACAAGATCCATCAATTTAAAATAAAAATATGATAACCTCAGTCCCCCTCCCCTCTTATTGTGTAATTGTGTCCTATAAGTCATTCCATGTACTACTAGTGGAAATAATATTATTTTTAAATTGAAATATGATACCCCAATTCTCATCATTATAAAGAAGTTTTAATTGGGTTTATTCCATTAGCCAATCCCAATGAGGTTATATTATCGTATTACGTTATGAGTATATGATTATGAACCCCTGTATGAGTTTTTTCTCAGATAGAGTTTTTGAGTTCCCTTAAGGTTAATGGGTTGGGTTCCTTTATCATCTCATAATCTTCCTATGGCAGGGTTTTTAGAATCATTATGAAGAACATACAAAGGAATATGTTCCCCTACTTATTGAGTTATTCTAGGATTGGTTTGGTATAACATAAAGGCCTTTGATGAGATCCCATATTGGTGTATCAGGATCTTTTTAGATCTAAAGAGTACATTATAAGTTATTCCCAAAAGAATGACCTCTCAAATGATATCCATCAGAAATAATATGACTTATGGAATGAGTTTTCCCAAAAGAGTGTTACCTTTGTGTGTCAAATAAAATATGGTGGCTGGTAGTATTTTTGAGACCGCTCTGAGACTTTCTTTTTATCATTAGTATATATGGTTTATATTTTGATAGTACTATTTATAAAATATTGATTAACATAACTCTGTTATGAGATGAAAATTCACTCTATGAATTTTGTGGAGTGATTTTGGGGTTTCAATTTAGGTATTGTTATACTCATACCTACATTAGATCTTCCCACACATGTCATGAATTATGTATATGAAAATAAATTTTATGGATTCCAAGTAGGACTAATGGTAGGTGGAGCATAATGCGCTAGATAGACCAATATTATGAAAGGTTTTTCATTTCACAACAATCCCTTCATTATTATATGGTTGTAATCCATTATTAGTTTTTAGGTGGATTATATTTATCACTTAATTCATTAAAAAACTTTTGTTTCCCACTTTTTTATTGAATGATTTTATGTATTTATTGAGCCACCGATTATATTTTACCTTCTATCACTGTATGGTTATTTGGATACATGTGCAAGTGTGTGAAGGTAAACAAGGTAAAGACCTCTATTGTGTGTGATATTCATACTTGATATTGGCCATCATCCCTTGTATGGTTAGAGTTGTTTATTGGGGACCACACATGAATTACCACTAACTAAGAAGTCCATAGTGGGTTGGGGGATGAAAAAATTGCATCATTTTAATTTATTATTATGATATATGATAAACATAAATATTAAATTTTTATGTTCCTACAATTGTGGTATTTGGAAGATTACCTCCATCGTAAATTCAAACATCATTCCTACTTGATACTTAGGTTCACGACCAAGTGGGAGATAATTTTTGAATATATTATTGCATTACTATAATACAATAATTTCTATGAATGTACAATAATAGTTCTGTAGAGTGTTATTATATAAGAAAATATATTGACCAAAAATGGTATTTTAGTCTACAAAAATAGTTTTTGGGTCGTAGGGTCATTGATCCATCAAGGGAAATCCAAACAAAGGGCCTTGAGGACATGGATCAGCTGATTCAGAGTTCATAAAGTGGTAGTGAAGTGAGTGTGAACATAGGGAATCCATTATGGATGTAAAATATTTTTGAATAGACATTGGTTGTAGCAAACTAGTAAAAAATAAACCAACATGTTAATGCTGGTAATGGATGGGTTGTGATCTCCACTGGCTAACGTGGAGGGATAATAGTCTTATATGAGGGCTTCCAACCTTTAATCCTTTTTTCACTAGGACTTTAATAAATGGAATTCTAAGACCTATTTTTCTAATGGGGAATCATGTTATATAAAATTGTTTCCTCTCAACCCCTATAAAAAGATGGTTTATCCAGAAATTGAAATAAAAATAGAACTAGAGTAGCTTTATAGTTTTGAATTTATTATTAATGATTTATTTTTTGGTGAAGGAACTCTAGTTTTTTTTATTGATTTCCATATTACTCTGATTTTTTACTACTCAGAGGAAGTTCAAACCTAGCTTTGATCTTCTATATGATATAGGTAATTTGTTTTTAAAAACTAACTATTAGGATTATAAATGGAGATTATGAAATTCATAAATTTTTTAATAGATATAATTGTTATTTCTATTAGATACATCAAGAATAGTGGATCATTGTATATGATATACATATATATAAATTGTTAACATTAAATTTTTAGGTTGTGTGAATCTTTGATTATGTAAATATTAGTAGGTATTCTTTGTTTTTAAATCTATCAATTAATGTTTGAATCTAATCATGATATTACCAATTATTTTTGGATATCAATTAATGTATATTTGTTGATTGTTGATATTTAATGGATATATATGGATTTATTTTACATAAAATTCATTATAGAAGGTGGAATAAAAAAATTATATACATATCAAAAAAAGGAAGATATATTCTATGAAATTCACAAAAACCCTAGAACAATTATATCTAAATTTTGTAGTATATTTGGTTATATTCCATTACTTGTTTTCTAGATTGACTGCACAAAATTATACTTTGATTAAAAATAATTATTATATGATGGTGTTCATATTGATATAAGTGTAAATATAGAACAAAATAGAGATTTTAGTATTTTTCTTATGTTATTATACTAAACATGAACCTATTATAATATTGATATAAATAATAATCCCTAGGTCCATGAAAGTTCCAATATTAAGAGGATGAGTACTTCCATTCCTGATGATTCCATTGTGGAAGGTTATCTTCTTGGGAGTGGTGTTATACACTTTTACAACATCATTATGTGGATATATATGAGTGTAAAATTGATAGTCTTATCACAAACCATGATGAATCATAACATATTTAGAGGAAATAAAAGATGGATGTTGTGAAAATTATGCATGGTTATTTTTTGGTGATCCATGTGTAGTGATAATTATTAGTGGAAACAACAATTATGGGAAAGAAAAAAATTTATTTTTAAGATTAATGTCTACTAGAATTTATATTAAATATATTTCAATTGATGTGAATGGATTTACCCTTTTTTCATATAATTTTTTATAGATCGTGTAAGGACCGGTCTTAATTTTAGAAAATTATTATTACAAGTTTCATGATAGAATTTACATTATTTAATTATAATCTGTAAATTCTGCTTAACTTTTGAATGAAATATATGATGTTTTTGTTCATATTTTGAATGAATATTATATTAAGGATTTTAAAAATATGATCTTTATATTAGATTATAATTCAGAAACTAAAATGGGTAATTTTTTTATTTTAGTATTTATTATGATTTTAATGGTCCATAGACTATAAATTTAATAACATCTTCTTGATAATTAAATTAGGGAAAATAATCCCCAAAAATATATTTCATAGTTATAAATCATATCTGTTGTTGTATTGAATAAAATTTACTCAATAATCTTGATTATAGAATCAACAACTCTTTTAGAAGTAATTTTGACTGTTATGGTTTTCATTTTTTATATTACAACCTTTTAATATTGTTATAAAACTCATAATTGTATAATGGGTTTCCATTTTTCTTAAAAGTATTATTAAAAAAAATTAAATAAATGTTTATTTTTTATAAAACATTTTATAATTTCAGTTTAATCCACATTTTAAATCAAGAAATATTTATTCCTATAACAAATCATAGATTTCAATTATTGATGATTTTACTTCTAATAGTAATTAAACTAAACAATATTCTCCCAAATGACCTTTGGTATCTAGACCATTTATACGAGGCTATCAATTCTTAGTGTTCATTATCCTTTAGATTCCCTAGATTATTCCTATAAATTATAATTTTTTATGAAAATTTCATATGTCTTGTTCATATTAGAGGTCTTACTCTCTCACTTTGTCTATTTAATATATACAAAAATTTATATTTTCATATTTTTACTCTATAAATATGATATCCTAGAAGGAGTACGATGACACAAGACTCATGGTTGTTAAAGTGTAAACAAGGTGGTGAAGCTAATTGTAAAAAATAAATTTCCTAGACTAAAAAATAAAACAAGTTATATTTATTGTAAAATAAATATTATAAAGACCAAAAAAGAAAATAGGTTTGAAAATCATTCTCATTTTCATACATTATATTACTATTTTCACCATTTATTATAAAAATTCGTTTTTTTCCAATGTGAGTATTTTTTTTTGATATTTATGTCGTGATCTACTTTATTAGTTTGGAAGAAGTGGTGTTTTCCAATTTTTTTTACTTCCTAAGGGAGAAGAATAAATAATATTAATTTTTTTAAATATTATTATTAGATAATTTTTAAATAACTGTTATATATTTTTATTTATATGAAAATTATTTATATTTAAATATCATATATGATAGTATAATTTTCATTATATATGATTTTTATTTTAAATTAAATTCATTTATACATTCTTCTATAAGACAATATTTTGTAGTTATTCAAAATAACAACCATATATATTTTATAATAAATGATGATAAAAAATACCCATTTATACAATATTATATATGTGAAGGGTTTTTATATGAAGAATATTGACCATCATAAATTAAAAATAGACATAAATTATTATTAAATATTTAGCAATGCTACTTATATATTAGGTATTGTTGGAACCATTATTTTTTGTTGAACATATGACGCTCATAATTATTAACCATCCATTAATTTCTCTTGTTCTTAGTGTTTCTATTAAATGTTCCCCAAAAAATATGTAATATTCATAATATTGAACCATTTTTAGTGTTCTTAAATTAATAGTAGTGGTTTTTCGTATCATCAAACCATCATGATATTATTTCTAATTAGAGAAAAAATAACTATCCATTAGTGAAAGTCCAATTCCATTATCATTATGTTTTTAATGATGATTTTTGATAGAAAATAGAAGCATGAAAATATATTATATTTTATTATGGAATAGTTGTGTTATAAAAAACCCAAAAATTTTACGATTCTTTTGATGTTTTCAATGAATAATTTAATCAATAATTTATGATGAAAATAGTTTCATTAGATACATTTAGAATTTAATATCACTAGGAGTGGGAGTGGGGTTGGGGGCGGGGTGAATCCCATCGATAAATTTTTTTAGGAGAAAATAGTTTTCCCTTATCAATGTTACACATATAATATATTTATTTAACTTATTATTTTATATATTTCTAAAAAAACAAAAGTTAAACATGGGTGTTTATTTTAAGGTTCATTACTTGATGAGAGTGACTTGTCTGTAGTATATTTTGGTTTTTAACATAATTCATAATATAATATCTTATTATTATGGTGAAATAAAATAGATAAAAGGTGATATCATTAAACACTTGTCAATTTGTTTCTTTATAAATACTTTTCCTTCCCCGTATAAATGAATATAAAATTGATAGTAATTTGTGAAGATGATATGTTAAAAAAATAGTTCATATAAAAATAAAAAAAAATTATCCTTAGTCATCAATAATTATTCCAAAAAAATATTATTATATAATCTCAGGTTGATATCCTATAATATAGCTAATTTTACGATAGTTGACTACCATAGGAAAAATTTTTCAATATAGAAACTCACATTCAAACACATTTATCCACTAAACATTAATGGATCACAATAAACAAATTAAATTAAAAAAATTAGAGTTATTTCACATCAGTTACTCTTTGATTTATTAAAAAAATATGTATTTTAGAGATGAATTATATCTAAAAAATAATTTATTTGTCATCCCATTATTTATTACATAACCATCATGTCCTAGGGAGTTGACTTTTGGAATATTTTAGAAATTATATGAGATGAAAGTGTGATCACTTTAGATTTTTCCTCCAGTTGAGTTTTTATTATTAATTTTGAGATTTAATATAGGATTAGGATGGTTGATAATGCCATTATAGGTTATTTGGGTTATAATTATGGATTTTATAGGTGATTTTGGGGTTTGGGTGAGGATCAAGGAGGTGTAACCTATAGTCCTAAGACAACTGGTGGCACCAGGTGACCTATAGGGACAAACTAGGCACCTAATTTATAAGGTTAAGGAGGGATACATTTGTGGGTTACACCAATTAGTGAATGTTAGTGTACCAGGTAATAGGTATTCCAATTATTCGGGGTTTTAAAATATGATTTTTTCCCTTTCTACGTCAACATAATTATCACCCATTATCCTAAATTCAATTTATTTTCCCTCATCCATCTATAAGTGTATCCCAAATTATCCCTAGTATATATTATTCTCCATATATTTTTTCCTTCATTATGGATACCTCGAGGATTCTTCTACTAAATGAGTGGGTAATAACATTCTTCAACATTGATCTCTCCCATCACTTCTTTCCTATATGGTTCCTATCTCCTAGGTCCTGAATGGATATTGAATTAAATAGATACAAGGTGAAATTATTTCAAATCCTTAGGCCGTCATATCATTTTTTCAATTGACCTTATCTGAGTAGTTTATACTCATATTAATATTGTTTTTATAGAAAGTGATTGGGGTGTGGTCCATCTAATGTTTTTTTTCATATACATTTGAATCTTGAAGATGGTTACATTGTTTATATTTGTATTTATTATTGTTTTTATTTTAGTTGGGTTTCAAAAGATTATATTTTAGGTTTCAATATATATTAGGATTATTTACTACAAGTTGTTGGTTTATTAGAGTTTTTCTATATTTATTACTTTATATTAAAATATCTGGACTACTCAATTATCTTTTAGGGTTGATAAATCTTTGGAATGGATTTTTTGGGGGTCTTAGATATTTAAAAAAATTCTCAAGATATGCCTAAATATGCCTTGAATTATTTTTATAACATTATTTTTATGAATGATTAACTATCTTCATATTTATAAATGTATGGGTTTCTAATTTTATTTTTATTTGAAAAATAATGTTTTCTAAACGTTGTTTGTCAAATAAAATGTGTATTGGTTGGATTTATATTTATTTATTCTTATAAACATATAGTAAATGTAAATACCTAGAAATCAATAGCCTAGATCCATTGGATAAATTTATACTTTGAAATTATATACAAGTGATCGCATCCCAAAGGAATGAATAGATTAATAGTATAAGCATAATGGATACATACATGAGTGTAGCATTACATTTGAAAAAATAAATGGTAACATAATTTTTTTTAAGAATATAATTATTATACAAAACATATCCTTGATTATAGTTAATCTTATAATTCATAGATTCATGTGAATGGGGAAAAAATAAGTATGAGATCAAATTATTTGTCAGAAATACTTAATGATTATATTTCTATTAATTGATAAGCATAATCCAAATGGAATGGTAAGTAACTATACACACATTCTTTTGAAATAATTTGACTTTCTTGATTAGGTAAGGAATAAAAAACAAGGAAAGGTAAATATCTAAATAGACATTCCATTTAAAATATAATTTTACTATAATGATTAGATATGTCATAATTAATATGGAAAGAGAAAAATCTAAAAATAAATTCCATTTATTCAATAATCTGAGAATGAAATTCATCTAGGGATTATATCATTGTGAAAATATCATGAATAAAAAAATATTTCCTAATGAAGGAAATTATTAATTATTTTATTTCATAATCTCTTTTATCATGATATCTATAGTATCATGATAATTCATAACATTATTTAAAAATTGACGGTGATATATACACCATAATCCCTTTTAAATAAGGTTAGCCAACTGATTTGTCTGTTGAGACAATTGATTCCCTTAGAGGTTACCTATGACTAAGCCTGAACTGTAAAATTATTTCCAAATAATTTCTCATATATAAAATAATAATTTTTATTCAGGAATCAATATGCCTTATCATTAAATATATGTATGGATTAAGGATAAAAATTTATCAATATTTCCCTAGTCAATCAAATAACATTTAAATAAATAACCATTTGTAAAAATGGTAAATTGATTAAGAATTAATCATATATATCATACATAAAATGAAATATCAAATGAAAAATTATCACAACAAAGTGATTGTTTCAATATAAATCAACAATCACAAAAAAAGATACCCTTTTCAATAAATTCTATACCTATTTGGTAAATTTTAAATTGTCTCCCCTGGAAGAATAATCTTGAATAGAAAGAATAATAAAAAGGAATAAATAGGTATTTATGTTAAATACAAAAAAGTTCAGTGTATATAAAACACATAAATACAAATAGGTGTACATTATCAAATAAGTCTTAGTTAAATGGAAATTGAGACAAAATCTCTTACCACTTGGTAATTTTGAAGAAAAATCAACATGGAAAAAAAATTTGAATTGAAACATATAATTCCATGAGTATTGAATTATTTATTATATTTCATGTAATTGGGTTAGTATTTACACCCTATAAATTAAATTAGGTGCACAAAAATAAAATCTGTCTCAACAAAGTGAAAATTTGACAAAGTTGCTTACCTCACACTTCCTTTTAGTTAAACGTGATTTAACCTCCTATATCGTTGTTTTTGAAAATTTATTAATTTTTAAATGAAAAAAATAAATATTTATAATATAATATGTGATTATTTTATAACATCTTGTAACCTATTCACTAATAATATTTCATTACTACTACTGTTCTGGGTGTTAATGACCTTTTTTTCTCAAGAATGTTTCAATATGAGAGTTCTCGGTCTTAAGAATATTATGTTGTTATATCATCTATATAATTATATTGATGTAACAAATATCAATTTTTTCATAATATTCATTTTTAGAATCATTATACAAATTTTAAATTTGGAGAATGGAGCACATCTCTTTGTGGAGACGGTAGGTCGCACATATGTATCAGAGACAATACCAATCCCATAATGAGTGAAAGGTATGGAAGTTGATGAAATAATACTTTTTTCGTGTTTATAACATTTCATATATATCCCAAATATTAATTAATTTTATCCTTATTACCTTCCATGTAAAGAGTTATTGAAAAATGAATCATATCGCTTCAAGAGGCACTATTCAACCATACACATGTGCAACACTATCATATTATAAATGGCATGGAATATAAGAAGGATTAAGTGATATTTAATTAAATAATTATTATAATATCATAAATATTATATATATATTTATATTAAATCCATCATTTATATAGATATGTATTAAATGTTGAAGGAAAATGAGTTACATTGATTCACCGAGTGGTAGTACTCAGTACACATGATTGATGCTTTCGTCTCCCATTTGATGGAGTAGTAGATGTATAAATAGGATTACATCAGCATAATAACATCTCAATATATGTGATATACTAGTTTATTATATTTTTGGTTTTAGTAAACAATTGATTATGGAAAAATAGGAAAGAACTTAAAAGATGTTCTTTAAGACAATTACGTTCTATTTTGTAAAACTTCATTTAGATCTACTTATAAAGACCCTAGGGATATTATTTTGGAAAGGAAAAATACAATAATGTAGCTAAGAATTTCAGGGAGAGATTTTGGTATGGTTTTTTTTGATCAAATGGTTCTGAGATGTGTGAATATGTGAATGGATGGTGTGACCTTTTAAATGTGGGGGATAATACACACATTGAATTTTTGAAAACAATAAAGTGTACCCATGTTTTTCACATTCCACAAGGATCTGAAATGGTCTATTATCAAATATAATAGGTTAAAACGTTTAAATACGACCATATAATTAGTATGGGACAATATATTTTCCTTTACAACCCTTATCTTATTAGTTTTACCCTAGGTAAGACCATTTTTACCTTATCCATGATAATTAATTTTTAACGCTTCCACTATTCATTATGATATAAAATTATTTTACCATTTTTGATAATACATTTTATTCCTATTCAGTATTTTGAATCATTTTTTATTATTAAATCCATAAATGTGGTATGATTGAATTTAAAATTTATGCCACAAACATGGTGAAAATGAAGTTTTCAAAATATAGAAATTCAAGAAGTTTAAATAGATTTTATATCAATACTCATTATAAAATTGATTCAAATTTAATAATTTATATTAAATAAAATATAATAGAACTAAGGTTTCATTAATTTATTTTAAGAAATGGGTGTAGTAAATAATTTAAATGAGAAGATATTTTTTTTAACAAAAAATATTGTGTTTACTATTTATCAAAAAAATGAAAATTTGGAAAAAATCTAAAAAAATTAAAACTAAGACAAACATTATATGATGATTTAAGAAATTAATATAATTTTATTAAATGATGTTTCTAATAGTGGTAAAAATTAATTTATATTTTTCCATCACATCATGATTAAACCAACTATTTTAAAAGTATAGTTCTTTATAATACATTTATTTTTTTCTTTTCAATGATTCTTATTTTATTTCAATTCAATATATTGTTATTATTTTCATAATTTTTTAGTACTATTTATAACCACCAATTTAATGGATATGTTTTAATGGAATAATATATTATAGTTTATTTATACTTAGTGTTGTGTGTTTCATAAGCTATTAAGGATATCAAATTTATTTAAAAAGAAGTATATCATAAAGTCTTGAGGTGATATATTTTCATATAGGATCAATGTTTCATGTCTTGTGTGCTATAAAACCCAATTTTCATCTTTAAAAACATTGGTGGATACATTCTACCCTCTTAAATAAATTGGTTCCTTGTAACTTAATCATGATATCTGTAACCAAGGGATTGATATTTGAAAATGCCTTTGTTGTAAACATACATCATAAAAATGTTTAAAAAAACAACCTCTTATAAAGATAGAAAAAGAAATAAAAAATTCATATGGAATAAAACATACAATTTTTCTAAACGGGGTGACATTAATTGAATGTGATGATATAGACATACGTGAAATGAATAAATTATTATATAGTGTGATAGATATTATTGATCACATGAAATTGAATGATCAATAGATGTGAAGGAAGTCAAAAATATAAATATTCCATGACTTAAAATACTATTTTATTTATAGGATATAATGGTAATAGGATAACCATTTTATTCCAAAATCATTTTCTCTAATGTTTGGGGAATTAATTTACTATCATGACTATGAAAATAAGGAAATATACTTACTTGATATCTTTTTATTACAAAATCCAATTTCATCCTTCGGTTTTTATTTAACAAATATACAAGTCATCTAAAAATCCTGAAATAAATATCTTAAAATGAATTTTTTATTCCTGATGCACATATTTATAACCGATCATAAAATCCATAAAATTGTGATAAGTTATTCATTCTATTTTTACTAAAACCAAGATAGTTATCATAAGTTTCAAAACAAAATACGAAAACATGTAAAACTCAATTATAAGACCACTGGTCAATTGATAATATTTATCATTAAAATAATTTATGTAAAAATAATGATTTAATAATGAAATAACAAAATATTACATTGGTAGATGAAACACATTTTTCACCCATCAGCTATGGGTTCAATCCTTTCGGACTTGATGAATGCAATCGGTTTTCCCCTGGCACGCAGGTTAAACATTTTCTAAAAGAATATTAATATAAATACTATAAAATTTCCAATTTGTAATAACCCATAATTACTTCAAAATAAATGGTATTATATTCCATAATGGTTACAGATATCATAAAACTTATTCCCAAAAAAATTAAATTAATTTTTATTTAAATAAGTTTTTTACTCTAACCCATACTAAACCAATGGGTCTTATTTCCATAAATGTGTCCCAAAATATCATTATTCTATATAGAATCACATCACATGAAACCTAATTTTTTTTATTTAAGACATTGAACTTATGATAAATATAAATATAGTAATCCAATTATGGTATCCATTAATCTTAAGTAATTTTGGAAATATATTCTTCTAAAATTTTACACAATGGATAGTTGTTTAATGATTCTTATAACAAAAATACAAATGGTAAAAATATTTCTATAATTAAAATTTTGAATCCAAAGACATAAATAGTTTATCCATTTTATTTTAACACAAGTCCTTCTATGGTCTAGGGGTTATACTTTAGAATAGGGAATTGAATCATACAATGCTAAGGTTCGCAACATTTAAGACAATGAAATATTAGTGTATCCGAATGACGAAAATTATTTATTCCCATCATACTCTTAATTTTTATTCATGAAAATTTCAATGATTTATTCCCTTATTATACACATTTTTTTTAATTCCAATAGATACCTATTCCAAGGTTTTAAATTCCATATTTATTATATGAATAATATATAGCATTCTTTCCTCTATAGTTTCCACCACTCCCGCTCATAGTGAAATCTTTTCATCCTTCACTAGAGTGTATTGGATTTGGTTAAAGTATTTGTGGGTAATCATTTTTCAGGATAACTATTCTAAAAAAATCATAATATCATTCATTATATTCATCATCCCATTGCGTTTCTCATAGCTTACACATTGTCCTTCATATTAAATGTTTACATGAATACATCAGTTGCATCAATTAACAATAACAAAAAAAGCATAGTCTGAGTAATGATAGTCAATGTGAGAAAATTATATAATCGTTTAGAGGTTTTATAACTAATGAAACATTTTTTTAAATACAAGAAACCAATGGTTTGACCTAGGGCATTCATTTTCATCATCTATTAAAATTCTTCATAATGGTTTTATTGAAAATGTGAATTATCTAAATTTATATCCCCAAAACGTGTAAAAATGGGTTTGAAATACTTCGCATTATTGTATATAAGGTGATTATCAATTCAATCACAACTCATATTTTCTAGATTTATTAACCCAAGGTAAATATATTCCAAAACAATGTCCACATGTAGTATCTAGTTAGGGATGTATTGCTATAAAAAACACATAATATCTATATTTCATTTTTTTTTGTTTTCCATCTATACCTATACTCAAATTTTATCATAGGGTTGTGTTCCCGGATCCTTGATTTCCAAAATATATTTCCCACGGTTTCTAATAATTATCCTATGATACATATTTAAAATACCAAAATACTAGTTTCCTAGAGCGAGTGGTTACATTACTACTTTGAAATTAGATTCAACTTATCATATATTGAAGCACCAAATTGTTTTTTAGTCTTTTTTAACATGATACTTGCTTGAGTCTTTAAATAAATTTTAAAAAACAAGTTAAAATAACAGGGAAAGGAAATAAAATAAGGGTTAGCTCAAATGTTTAGTAAGAGTTATGTAAAGAAAAAACTATCCTGAATCAATAATAAAAATAAACATGGAATGGTAAATAATTGAATGCAAATTCCATTTAAAAAATTTGATTATCCTGATTTGATAAGGAATAATCAATATAGATTGGAAAATATCTGAACATCGATACCATTAAATTAGTAACTTTACCATCATGATTATATATGGAATAATCTACATGGAAAACTAAAAATCTAAAAACACATGTCAGTTAATAAATAAACTCATAAGTATATAAATATATAGATTATATAATCGAATAAATATAGTGGATAATAGTACCTAAATACATAGTGAAGGAAATGATTAATTACTAGATGTCAGGATCTGAGATATCATGATACCTCTACTATAAAAATCATTCACAATAAAATTTAAAACTAATGGGTTGGTATACACCAGAAACCTATTTAGCTAAGGCATTCCAAGTAATTTATGTCACGAGACTATTGATGTATTGAAGGGATTTCTATAACCATTCCCACTCTTATCTTTATGTGGAAAGCACCCCTCATATATCAAACAATCGATTTAATCCATGAATCAATATTCATTATCATTAAACATCTGTATTGAGTATGGATATGAATTTATCAACGTATTCCCAGTTAATCAATTCACATTTAATGTAAAAAAATGAATATATAAATGAAATATAGTTTAGGGAAAAATCATATTCATGATACAATAAATATTATTTTAATTGAAAAACGATCAGAATAAATTTATTTTTTCATGATAATGTAAACAATTAAAAAATAATGGGAGATTGTATAATAAATTCATTACTTATTTAATAAATTTTAAATTGTATCCCTAAAAAGAATAATATAAAAGAAAACAATATCCATAATGAATGAATTGATATTCTTGTTAAATAATTAAAATTTATGGTATATATACACCACATTAAAGTGAATAAGTGTATTTAAAAAAATATGTCTTGAGGAAATAGAAATTGAGATGAAATACATTAATTCTTGGTAAATTTAAAGTAAAGAACAATTGGATGAAATAAATAAAATTGAAACATAAAATAACATGAATCATGAAGGATTTTTATATTAAAGTAAAAATGGAATGTCTTAACACCATTTAAAATTAATGGGATTCATAATAATAAACTATGCCTTAATGAAGTGAAATTGAGACAATGTCACTTACCTTATGAACACATTTAGTTGAACACAATTTAAAATCATGTATAATGGATTTAAAAATGTTCTTAATTTTTTATTATTTCTATTAATATTCATAATATAATATAAAATTATATTATAACATCTTATAAACCATTTTTTGATAATATTTCATTATTACAATTGTTTCATGTGTTAATTCCCCTATCTTTTCTTGCATGTTTTAATATTAATGTTCTAAAACATGAGAATAATATTTTGTTTCATCATATCCAATGTTGTATTGATGTTATAAATATAATAGTTTTATTTATTTATTTTTTTGGTAACATTATTTAAATTTTTTTACATGGATAATGGATCACATAACTTCATGGAGACGGTGGGTCGTTTCTACACACAAGTGACAATAAAATTCTATTAATGAGTGAAAGGTAAGAAAGTAGATTATATATTAATACTATTTAATTAATTCCATATTAAATACGTCACTTATATACGTTAATGTTTTCCTTATTACTTTACATGTGATTCATAAGTGAAAAACACATGAGATCATTTTTTAAAGCGTTAGTTTGTCGTAGATACGAGTGATGTTATCATATTTAAGATAACATGAAATATTAGAAGGTATATGTGATATTATAATTATATAAGTATAATAATGTAAATAATTATATATATATATATATATTAAATGCATCATTATATAAAATCATGATATGTGATGATGGAAAACAAGTTACATCGGTTTACGGGGAGACAGTCCACCGTACACACAATCGATGACTTTGTTTCCCTTTTGATGGACGAGGATATGGATAGATACTACGAAATATACATAATATCCCCCCATTAAATGTTATTCACTTGTGTTATTATAATTGAGGTGTTTAGAAATAATTTAAGGTGAAATAAAAGAATTAATATGAAAGAGTGTCGTTACAAAAAATCAACTTATCTTTGAGAAACCTCCTTTAGTTCTCCTCTTAAGGACCCTAGGTTTGGTATTTTTTGGAAGAAAAAAATCAGTATAATGTGGATAAAAATTTGGGGGAGATATTTTGTGGAGTTTTTCTGAGACAATTGTCTTGATATGTTTAAATAAGTCAAGGGGGTAGTGACCTTTTCTAAGTGTGGGAGAGGAAAAACATGGATTCTTTTGAAAAAAATAATCTGTACCCACGTTCTCACCATAAAAATGATCCAAAATAGACTATTATGATACCTTCGAGGTTATATGGTCAAAATATGACCATAAATTTTTTTTTTGTGTACGTTTTAGGTCATTTTTATACATTATCTACTTAGTTTATCCCCTGATAAAACCATCTTACCATAACCACAAGAATCTACCATTACGATTTTCACAATTAATTATGTAAAAAATTAAGTTTATATTATTGTAAAATATAAATTATTATGATTCAATATTATGAATCCATTTTTCCAATATCAATTTATATATGTTGAACATTTCATTTTGAAATTAAAGTAATTGATGTTATGCAAAAATTGTTTTCGAAAGATAAAACTTCCTTAAGTTTAAAGTCATTTTATATCAAAATTTATTATGAAATATAATCAAATGACTTAATTTGGAATAATTATAAATAATTAAAATAATATTTCGTTAAATTATTTTTACCAATATTATATTTTCAATTTTTTTAAAAAAAGTCATTTTTTATGAAAAATGATTTTTAATATTCTTTAAAAAATAAATCATTTTAGAAAAATACTAAAAATTTACACTAACATTGATATGTTTATTTAGAAAATTTATTTAATTTTTTGAATAAATTTATATAAATCATCAAATAAAATTTGTGTGATAAAAATGACTAAATCTTCTTTTTGGAAAATATATTTTTTTTAGAAAAAATTTCCTCTTCATTTAACTGATCCCTATACTTTTAATAATAATTAGATTATAACAATTGTCATAATATAGTTAGTAATATTAATTGACACTAATGTTTTGGGTAGGTTATAATGGTATATAATATTACAATACATTTAATCTTTGAGTTTAATTTTCCAAAAAACTATTGAAGATATTGAATTTATTTGAAAATAAATATATCACATAGTCTTGCGATGTTACATTATCTTTGAATATCAATGTCACGTGTAATATATGATTTATAATCAAAAATTAAAATTTTAAAATATCATAGTATTATAACTAATCTATGTTAAAATGATTTCTATTTAACTTTAGTGTACCATTTTTTAATATACCATTAATCATTTCAATAATATGGTGCATTCAAGGAATTCCCTTATATATGCACTTAATATTTAGTATATTTTATAACATGATGTGTATTACAATTATTCTTTAACTACCTAATCATAAGTAAAGTCATGTTTGTTTTTGTGAGTTAATATTGAACAATGCATTGTTTTTTTAAATATGATGACTCATCTCTTATTAAATTTCTTATTATTTAACCATAACATATTAATAACACTTTTACTTAATCATTACAATACAACTATATGAATTATCATTTAATCCAAATAAGAAAATGATTTATATATAAGAAAATGTTCCAAAATTATATTCTATAAGATTTTTCATTGCTAGCATGGTGATGGTGGGGTAAGATACATTAAATTATTTAATAACCATTATAAGTTCTTACACATTACTACTTGAACATTTTAAAAATAAACCTTAATGTTTTTAATTCTATAATATTTCCATATATTATAAATAATGTTTTTTTGTTCTATATTTTTTCTTCATAAAATAATATCTGGATATTGTGAAACCACTTCTCTATTAATAATGATAAATTCTATGATTCTTATTAAAGTTCATGTTTATATGTTCTAAAAATTTCAAGTGAAATTTTAAAAGAAATTATTTTTTAATAGTATAAGTTGTCTTTATAAAAACTCATTAATTTGAATTGTTGACATTCCAATGAAAACATCATCTTAAAAATGATTTAAATAATAATATATCTTTTAGAATAAGGTATAGTAACATTAAATAGAATAATAATGACCAATACATGTGTATTACTTCATTTATCCTCTTATTTGAAAAGGTAAATATTTTTATGACTATTACAATAATTCATTTATTTCATAGTTTAATGCTTAGTTTTTCTGAAATAATTTTTGGAACTTGGATGACCAACCCCTTGGTGAACTATAAGTCATCACTCAATTTATATCATAAATATGTTTATAAATAGAATTATATTGTTATAAAGTAACAACAATAACATGAATTGTGATTATTTTGGAACTGAATTTTTAACATGATTGTTATCATTGTTTGGTCATCATGAAATATCAACTTCTTTATTCCATGATGGCATAAAATTTGAATTCCATTATCCTAATATCAAATTAAATGTTAGATGAATATTTTATTTCAACTTTATGGACAATGATAATAAAGGTTGATATGATATAATTATTTTGATCGACCACGACTATAAATATTATACTTGGTAAAAATACTAGTAGGTTTATGTGCATAAAGGTTTTCTTGAAACCCAATAATGGAAGTAACACTTACTTTATATCTTGGTGTTGAGATAAAATTAAACAAACCTGTCTATGTATACCCATTACCCTATTTCTCCCTGGGATGAGTTGAGGCCCTAATTTGGCATACACCTTTCCCATTCACACCCAATAAGATTATACAGTTAGATTTACCTTGGGATTCGTTTGAATATGAGGGGTCACAACATTTCTCTACCAAATAAATTTCAAATTTTCACTTATAGGATTATAAAAAGAATATGAACTGTGGATCATCCAAGTATAAAGAGTTGTTATTCACCACTAATATCTATCTATATATTCTTTTTCTAGTTACCATTATCAACCATTGAGTGTTAATTTCTTTTCAATACATATATTATACTAATACTAATGTGTAGACATAATTATACAGATATCATATTTTTCATAACATCGTTTTTGAAAATTGTTCATTCCCTACTCATTTTTTAATTTCTTAAACACTAAATTATAACCCCAATGGAAATGAATCTCTTGATGTGTTGTCCATTTGGTGCCTCATTTTTAGTGGATATCTGATGTATATAATAGTATTGGGTATTTTAGGATTTGGAATAGTGAATTTTTTAGAGCATTGGCGTGATCTTTTAGAGTTTCTAAGGGATATGTGGATTGAATATACATGCGTTGTTAATAGTTATTTAACCTGATATATTCATACATGTAACTATATCTTTTTGATTAGTAGAGACAAGTTTGGTTTGAAATATTTGTGTTTAGTGGTTCATTGTCTATTTTAGTACCTTTTAATTTTTTTTTGAAATTATAGAATTTTTTAAATTGAATTCTAGTATCATATAGTAATTTCATTATATTTTGACTTTATGGTTTTTTTGATAGGTACTCCCACAATGGATGAAAAGGTTTTTTTATATTATTGATGAACCCCATAGCCATGATATATTTTCCATAGACATTATGTCTAGTAAATAGAGATTATGTAAGTTGATCACAAACTCCCACTAATAATTTATTGGCCACTTAGTGTTATGATGAAATCCAATGACTAACAAGAGAGATGAATGTGTTGATAATGTGATATAGAAACTGATAATGTATTCAGTTCACAGTCACCACCAATTTCAATCTGAGTGACGTTGGTTTATTGGGTTACCTTTTTTTTAATATTGTCAATGGGACTTTCATGAGAGGAAATTTAACCCATAAAAAGGTTTATTTAAAATAATCATGATTCCAATTCATTTTACCATAGGATTTTCATGTAGTGATTAAGAACCATAGGTTCAATTTAGGTTCCCATCAGGTTATCTTGATTATCATATGTAGAAACATGATTGGATTATAGGGTATAACTTGGAAATATAGTTATTATAGAATGAGGAATAATAAAGGTAAGTGTCACTTTAAGAAATATAAATATGTTTTTCAATAAAATTAATATATTTTAATTTCCATATTTAATTAAATAACATATATTAATGTAAATATTTATTTTATATATACTATATTAGGATTTATAAAATTAATTAAATAAATTAACATACATTTTTAACATAGATCATGTTATATTCATTCAATTTTTTTTCTTATGATGAGAATTTTATAAATTAGTTATTTTATTCATTAATTTTAAACTACTTTTATTCATTATCATATCAATTTTTGTATACTAAAAAAAGTTCTATTAAGAATAAATACCAAAACATTCCATAGTTTCTATTTTGTAGTGTATTTATAAACATTCCATTCATTATTTAATAATATTTTATTACCGAGCTAATATATCTAGATCCCTAGTTATTTTGAAGAGTAGAGGTTTTTAGGATTTATTGGCCTATAAATCATATAAGTTCCATGCTATTAATGTTTTGAAATGATGGTTTTAAAAACCATTATTTTTATCAATCTATGTATTTTTTAATTTTGTAATTTTTTAAATATATGTAATCAAGTAAGAGGTTCAATTAATTTAAAGATAATGAAATATTTTAATGCTTAATGTTAAAAAATAGAAATATTTTTATCACATTATGATTTAAATAGGAGTTGGATTTAAAATGTGATGGTTTAGTAAAAAATCCACATCCTTTATAATGCTAGATATAAATGTGTTTTATTAAACGTGACTATAAAAATTATTTTTTTTAAAATAAAATGTTTCTGAAATTATTTTAATTATTATTATTAAGGAAATGAGAATTTTTTTTATAATTTTTATGAAACGTTTGTGTTTTTAATAAATAGTAATTCATTGATAGGAAGGGAATAATAGACCACATTTTACTATTATGTAAGGCAGTACCATAATAATTAGGGTAGACAATTGGTTGTAATTTTAATGAATTAATGTACATTAATTGTTAGGTTCTTTTACTATTATGAAGTTATAATGATTTTGGGAGTCATGCATTGGAAGCATGGTAAATCATTAGAATGCATGAAAACTTTTGATAGATAAATAATAGATTGGAGAAGGATTATATTTTCAAATGAGGAATTATTTTAAATGACATATAGGTAATATTATTGTTGAATAATTATATATTGGTTTTCTTGATGATATATTTTGAAATTTTATGAGTGTAATAGACACAAACACTTCATGAGGATGGTAGAATATTATAAAATTTTGTTATTTGGGTAGGACTGAGAGTTTTATATCATATATATGATTTTAGTGGATTATGGTCTGTAAAAGGTATTATATCTTATTGTGAACATATCTCAGGACTTATTATATTTGAGAAGTTGAATTTTGTTTATATTCTAAAGACCAAAACCCATTCTCATAACACTTTGAAAATTTTGAGGAGTTTAATTGAAGATATTCAGAATTAGTTTTTATTTTTAGTTTTTGACGCATGGTTAGTTTTAATTTTGGTATTCAATGTAGAATGTTTTTTATTTTATAACAAAATATAAGTGATTTTTAGTAAAATTCAATGTTTGGTTGGTGATTATAGATTTAGGGGTGCCTCAATGAGGTGGCACTGATAGTTTTGAAATAAAAAGTGGAATTATATACCCAATATCATTGGCTAAGGAGGGAAGGACATGAGGGTTACACTGGGTATTCATTGGAATAATATACGGTACCCAGTAGGCCCTAGTACTGTATTCATTATATGTTTATCTTATTATTTTTCAATCCAAATATCTCTAATTCATTATACTCAAATTTTATCCCCCCTTTCTATCCCTAACGATCTCTATAAGATTATTGCGGATATCATAGTATCCTCCCCATTTTCGTTATTCATGTTTGATTAAAGCAGTTTTCTTATGATAAATATATGGGAAAAAATATTTATACTCTTACTTACCATTCTATTTTATCCTCTTTGTTTCTCATCTCCATGGTTAGTGATTATGATTGGGATACAAAATTATATGGTAGAAATAATCACAATCCATGGATTTTCTTTATTTTTTTTCCAAAAGTGGTATGGTTGAGTCATTTTTCATTAAAATATAATTATTTTATGGAAATTAATTGAGGATAATTCCATTGGGTTTTCTGTAGATTTCTATTTGAAAATTAAATATGAATAAGTTTTTTTCTTAGTGTTTCTTGGATTTTAATCTATTTGTTGAAGTGTTTCTCTATTTATTTTATTGAGTTTTAAGCAAGTTTTATTATTATTTTTGAGTTATGATATTCATTCACTAATATATTCATATAGAACTAATTTTAGATGATTATCAATTATTTTTAGGGGGTGGATAAATCCTTACAATGGATAAGGTAGGGGGTCTCAAATCAATATGTGAAATATTTGGAATTATTATAATATGAAAGCTTTTTATTTCGTAAAATATTATTTAAAAGGATAAATTATTTTTATAATTATAAGATTATTGTTTTCTAGTGATTTTGATTTATGGAAAATATATTTTTTGAAGTCTATTTATCAACCAATCCATGTCTTAGGTTAATTGGTATTTATTTCTTCTTAAAACCATTTTAAAAAACCATAGGGAAATGATATACTTATTATGTTAGTATACCTTTTAGGAACATATAATTAAGCATGAATTTTGTTTTTTTTCATTAATTGAATAATTTTATATATTATTTTATTATTTTATGTAATTCAAAACATGAATTTTTTTACTATTCATTCATAACTATCTCTTCATAATAAACATTGTAAATTTTTATGTGTGTAAAAATAGCATGGCTCATTAGTTTTTCATTTAAATATATTTTATAATATAGTATTAAGGTTCAATTAATATAACCATACATGTTAATAAAAAATTTCTATTAATATTTACTATGTTACACCATGTAATATAGTATTATCCCATTATAAACTTATTAAGTCATAAAAAATAATCCAAACATAACATTAGTTAATATTTACATCATTGGTGATGAAATATTGGGGGTATGATTTTTCGAATAAAATGAAGGGCCTTATAAGTGATCGAAATTTAATACTAGAATGTCATCTAAATAAATATTAAGGTTAGAAAAAACGTTTTTTTTCTTATACTGGGGAAAATTTGGGTTTTGTATGATTTGGATACTAAATTAATATCTGGACTTTGAAAAAATATTTATCAATTAAGAAACATAAAAATATTATTCTTGTAAAAGTAAAGGATTTAATGTTTTAAAAGTTTTATGTGCCTTTCAAAAATTAATTATTATTACAAAATATATTTTTAGTCAAAATACATTACATAATTTCATGTTTCACATTTATAAATGATATTTATTCTTAATAATTTGTTAAATAATAAAAAATCATTAAGTAGAAAACATTTCCATGTTAACTATAAATTTAATACCTGATACTAGTCTCTTACATCATTATCCCACATTTGAAACAAATGTATGTATCATTTATGATAAGTAATATAATTAATATATTTCCAAATTTATCACATGGATTTACTGTAATGTTATATTCATTCCCAACCCCTTATATTCTCACTCTGGATGATTATGTTTTCTAGAAGAGGAATGAGTAGGTTCTATAGAAGATGGAGCTGTTAGAGAATAAAAGTAGGTAGTTTACGGTGTAAAAACCAATTAAATAATGTGTTGGTGATTTATTGTATGTGAGGTCAATGAATTCAACACATGTGTTTGACTATGATGTGAAGAATGAAATTTAGTCCTCAAAATTAATTGGGGATTAAAGACATGAGATTAATAAGGAGGAGGCGATGTTATTTAAGAGGAGATCATAGATATGGGGGTTTCACATATTATATGTGGTTAACTGATTGATATCCATTGATCTCAAGGAATGAAAATCATGAATATGGAATTCATGACACAAAAGGGGTGAATTCCAGTTTGTTTATTACCCATTTTGGATGATTTTCTCATCACTCGGCCGATTTTCATCTCATCTCTACAGAAATCTTATGATCCTTCAATAAATAATCTAGCCAGTTAACCCCCTCTTTGATTATTGGGTTCCACTAGTGGGGTTTTTATTATTAGTGGTAAGCCCTTATTCTTTTCATGGTTATTTTATGCCATCGTTATCTAGGATATCAGATGAAGTATTATTGTTTCAGTTATGGGTGTGTTTTGGGATGTGTTTTTATGATCACTTTATATATCATAGGCGAATATATCATATCTTTGTGTGGATGTGGTTTATGGGATGATTATTTTCTCCATGTAGTATGAAGTGAGAACATAAATATCATTCATGGTTTAATATCCACAATCAATACATTTTATGTGAATTGTGTAGGGATTTCATGATTTTTCATTCCATTGGGTGGATAGTAAGGGTTATGAGAAATAGGATAATGAACTGGTGAAATTGAAATTTATTTGTATGAGGAAATATCACATGTTTTTATTTCTTTGTAATTTCGGACAATGAAATTATACCATGTTATTCCCCTGTTCAAAATAAAATCTAATTGGAGAAATTATTATATATTTGATGTAATAAGTTGATAAATATCCTCATTTGAGGTATAATATCCTAATTCACTACATTTTATGTGAATTTTGTAGGTATTTCATGATTTTTCATTCCATTGTTGGATAGTAAGGGATATTTTAAATAGGATAATGAACTAGAGAAATTTAAATTGATTTTCTTGGGGATATATAACATATTTTGACTACTTTGTAATTTCTGACGATGAAATTATACCATGTCAGTTCCTTGATGAAAATATAATCTAGTGGAAGCATTTATTACATAGTATATATAATTAATTGAGAATGTTTGTACGTTATTGATTGATCACACATCTTTTAAAGACTAAGGAATGTATATTTGGGTAATAAATTGGTGACCCATGTAAAACAAGTTTGTGAGATAATAAACATGTTAAATAAATAAGTAATTCACCAAAATTCCTTGAATAAATTATGGAATTTGTGAAGTTTTCTTTGATGTGTTCATGTCATTGTTGTGATTCCTTGTGTTTCTTGGGATTTTGTGTGGTGATAGAGGAGACCAGATGGGCTATGTGATGTGTGGATAATTGATGTGGTTTTTAGATGTCACAGTTGATACATGAGAATTTTTTGGCTATGGTTCATGGTGGTTTTGGTGCACATAGTTTGTGGTGTAAATTGAATATAATGTGTGGTTGTGATGTGTGGTGGTCATGTGTGGTTCTTATGTACATAGGTTGAATTGTGAAATATAGTTGAGATGTTTAATATGCGGGAGATGTAGTTGGTTAGGTTAGAAGGTGTGGCACACTAACAATGCTTAATGTGAGGTGTTGTGGTGATGGTTCTATGAGATGGGTTAGTTTTTTATGGCATGTTGGTGTTAGTTTCCTGGTAAGTAATCTAATAACACGTGATGCTAGAAAAATAAAATAAGTATGTAAATAAAATAGATTGGATAAAAATTGATGTACAATAAAAATTGATTTATGGAATTGAATAATAAATTAATGGTCAATTTAAATGTGAATGTAGTATCTTGTTAATTGAAAGTGGAATCACATGGAAAGTGTGGGGGTTGTGTGAAGTATTTCAAATAGTGGAGGTAGTAGTTATGATAGTTATTATGTTGTATTATGGTGGTGATGTGGTGTGTGATAGTGATGTTTTTTTGAACCCATATATCTATTCTTATTTTCTATATATATAAATTATCTTTATGTTATTTATATACGCTCACTACCTGAGTTCGATAACCTTACCAACCATCAAAGGTTATGGGTTATGAGTGTCTTCCCTAACATCTAGGAAAATGGTGATATGGATGGATGACTACCTCCTCTTCCCCTGCTCCTACTTCACTAGCAGCAATGATACATGTTGAAGTAGGAGATGACCAATCATTGTTGGACCTAGTTTATTTTGGTGAGATGTGATCCAATGAGGCAATGATGTTATGTGATATGTGATGGTGGTCAATCATTTTAGGAGGATTATATGGGGTTGATTCCCTTCACAATCTTGACACCCTAAAACTCTAGTTTTTTGATGATATGAGATTTTATGGACCATTTGTCTTTAGGAAAGATATGGTGTGGTGATTCCATATGGGAGCATAGAAAACTAGAACATGTGAGGGTGGCGTAGGTAGAGATGTGTCTAGAACCACATTTTATAAGGTCGAGCTATATTCTATTGAAATTTTATGTGATGTTATTGTGATGTGATATATATAAAAGGTGAGGGAGCACAATAAAGTTTATATTGGGGTGTGAGAGTGGAAAATTAGTGGGGATGTGCCTATGAGGTTGTTTTATTTTTTATGATCTTAGTTTTATATTACAATATTGGATGTGTGATTTAGTGAGAATGGAATGGTGAGATTGGGATGTTTTTTTTACATAGTTATGTTCTTGTCAGTTCTTCTGAATGTTTATATAATTCATTAGATTTATTTTTTCACATTCACACTTTATACCTTTATTATGTACCAATTGAGTAAACACATATGGTCGGTCTATATATATAAACTATTTTTAGGTTTCTATATGGACTTTGGTGGCTGATCAGAACGTTATTAGTTTGGGATAGAGAATCTATTGAGTTTCTATTATCAGACATCTCTTTTCTAATTTACTTTGGAGAATTTTATATGTATATATTTTCTTTATTCAAGAATTGTGTGATGGTTTTTGGTTTTCCTTTATTCTTAGCTACTGGACTTTTGTGGTGGACTTTTGTCCTATCTCTTAATCTATTATTTTTATAGTGGGTTTTTTCCTTCAATATATGAAATTGTTAAACAATTAGTGATAGTCAATAACCCAGGCCCCCACCTAGTGGTGGGACTGAGGGGAAATCATCCCTTTGTCATCATTTCACAATTTTTGGAGGAAGGATTTATTGATAAATTGGTATTAGAGGTGATGGTTGACAAATAATCAGGTTTTTGGATTAAGTAGTAATGAGGATTGAATGTTTTGGTATGGAATCACTGCCAGTTGATCATAGTGTGTGACATAGGATTAAGAGACCAACTATGAAATGTAATTTTAAGGACACCTATGATCCTATTCACGAACTCTAAAAATACTGAATGACCATGTGAGGTGGAACTGTTTTCAAGGTAGAGTCCTAGCAGAGGTACATTCCTCAAGATTTTTTATTCACCAATATGAATTGGGTTCTTTTAGAAAATTAAACTAAATAAGTAAATAAGTTTGATTAAAAGCATATT
Source organism: Viscum album (assembly GCA_963277665.1). Taxonomy (NCBI): domain Eukaryota; kingdom Viridiplantae; phylum Streptophyta; class Magnoliopsida; order Santalales; family Viscaceae; genus Viscum; species Viscum album. The sequence goes on from OY728127.1 coordinate 1,383,004,449, forward strand.
CTACTAAGAATATGATATACTCATCGAATTTTAGGAATAGATCAATTTCCTTATCCAAAAGTAACACATACAATTTATATTTTATAAGAAAATATATTTAATCTGTGGATGGTTGACATGATAGATAATGATAAGGCTTTCCAGTGATCTTTTCAAGTCTTTCAGTGGAAAAAAGTTTTAATGTATGAGGGGGATATCTTAGATCTAGAGATAAAGAGTGAGTTTGAGGATCCCATGATTTTTTTTCTTATCTAAGATCATTATTAGTTTTAGGTTCCTTTAGAAGTATGTCAGATGAATGGAGTTTCGTGTTAGTGTTGGATGCTATTTCTAGGGGACTCAATGGAGGAACATGTGGGTTGACATGAATTTCAGAGGGTGTTCCACATGGTGTTACCTTCATCAATGACATGGAAAAAGAAGAGGCAAGAGCTAATCTCCCTTTAGTAGGGTAGTCTTGGTGTGTGAGATGTTGGGATCAAGTTGGCGTACCTCATGTATTTTTCTCCAGATATTTTTACAGATGATGTGTCTAGATCATGATGTCTATATGAGTCATTTCACTTAGTAATTAGGAATGTGGTCACACTATTTACACTCCCTTTGTATACGTATATTAAAAATAAATTAGAGGTTAGCCAAAAGATTATTTATTTTGAAGTTGATCTTCAAGAGAGTGGAAATCAAGGAATCTCTTGGAGAAGATCTTCTGGTAGCGATTTGTGGGTGTCCAGCTAGTTAGGGTTTCTGTATGTGGGGAAATGACCATGTCATGATCATTAAAGTTATTTATGGGAAGGTGTCTACTGAGTACCTATATAAGGTTTCCCATTTCAATTTTATGTTTATATATGACATGGGAACCATCCGGATCGGTTCCCAACTATATGGTGATTCTAGTATCATGTGGTTGTTTAGGCCCCATTTTGATAGCAACAACAATTACCTTTAAGTAATTTTCAGATGTAGGGAATGTTAGATCTTGTTCAACAAATGAGGCTAGGTTGTGCTCATAGAGCTAAGACAAGTGATGGTCCCTATCCATAGATATATATTACAGATCATGGAAATTGAGGATTATAGAGGATATAAAGTAGTGTAGGGTGATGTTAGATTCCTACGTTAGAGGCAATAGTTCCCCTAAATCTAGGAATTTTTTGAGGTAAAATTATTATATTGTATATTATTTTATTTTATTTCTTTGATTCGAGATCCTTTAAATCATTTTTTTTCCAAATTTGGTGCATTCATTGGGTACAGACATGGAGGGGCTTCCAGCTCAACCTATGTTATCTTTGCTGATTAGAGGTCATGAATCTTTGTTTGATTTGTGTCTGGGATGTTGAGTGATGATGGGGTAGCACTAGTGAATGGGGAAATTATTCTGTGTAAATATATATCTGTTTGATTTATCATCAAAATGATTTTATGCAACTCTTGTAGGTATTCATAAACAATTTTAATAGGAAAGTTTTATTTTCCAATGTTAGTGGCTAGAGAATAGCCTTTATTGGAAAGGGGTGATATCATACAGTTGGTATGGAAGTGTATGATTTCATTAATGTTTTCTTTGAGGATGTTATGATAGTACCACCTCAAAGTGACATTAATTTTAGGATTGAGTTACAGTCGTCTAGGTGTCTAATTTCAATGGGTACATATCAAATGGAACATACGATGTTGTGAGACTTGATGTTATAGGTAGATGAAATAAATTGAATTATTGTAATCTATCCCAATGAGTCTATGTGGGGTTCTAGAGTGTTATTTTCCATGAAAGTGGATGGTAGGAAAAGGTTATCCATGGACTATCGTAGGTTGAATCAAGTAATTGTTAAGAACTGTTACCCTCATTCGGGGATAGAAAATATTTTAGGACAATTAAGATGAGCTATTTGGTATTAAAAAATCGATATGTAGTGTTTATTAATCATTTGGGGTGATGATAGAGGATATTATGAAGACTTCCTTCATGTGTTGTTATGGGATCTTTGTGTTTTTTGTCAAAATTGATTATTATTACAAAAACACCATCCATGTTCTAGGTGCTTACTAAATCTATGTTATTTGAGATATAGGATTGGGTTTTCATCATATTCATCAATTATACATTATTCTACACAATTTCATATAAGTTCCATTATGATAGTCTTAGATCTATACTCTATGTCTTACGACACCACCCGCTCTAGAGAAAGATATCCAAGTTTGAGTTATGGATTTGGGAGATGAGATTCCATTTTAATTTTTTTTGGGTATGGTGTGGTAATATACTTGTCAGTGAATGAGGATATATTTTATTGGGGTGTACCAATAAACGTGGAAAAAGATTGTAGTCTCCATAATAATATATGCTATTATCATAGGTTCTAATATGATGTCTCTTGAGTTTTTTCATACTATCACTATTGAGTCAGAAGGAAAAGTTTTTTTTTGCGTTGAGCGATTAGTTCCAAGTATAATTTTGTTAACTTTAGAAGATGATGGTTAGTGATCCAATGCATCTATTTTTCAATGAGGGCGTGTTTTTGTAGTTTTATGTGACACATGCTGTCTGGGTTTGGGATAAATGTTGATTTAGTAGAGATAAGAGATATCATAGGGATATAGGATGTTAAATCCCCATAAGATAAGCTATGATAACCATGACATGGAGTTGGCATCTGTCAGGTTTTCTCTGAACTTTTGGCAGCATTACATCATTGGTTAATGCTTTATGGTTTTCAAAGACCAAAAGAGCCTAAAGTATGTATTTTCCCTGTGTTATTTGAATCTATTATAGTGGGTATTGATGATATTTTGTTAGGAATATGATTTTGGGATCACATACCCCCAAGAAAAAGCAAACGAAATTACTAATGTAATAAATCAATTGTCTTGAGGGGATATGGTTTGAGAATAAATGGGTACATAGAAATGGATTGTGGGTCTTGTTGTGATAAATACAGACCTCAGGGAAAGAAGCATCCATGGTTGTCTCTATCAAATAAAATTGCAGTCATTCATGATGAAGATGGGGAATGATTATATGTGGAGAGACTATGAGGATGAGGTGATGGATGATCTTGTTAGAAATGGTGATGTCCCCAAGGAATATTCATACAATGGTTGGAATCAAATATTTTTTCAGGGGAGGTAATTCAATCCATTGGTTATTCATGAGGGAGTTATTTGTGAATTACACAGACGACATTTTTAGAATCATCTATGTGTGAAATATATGTATCAAAACATGAGGAGGAAAATTTTGGGTCATGGAACGAAATGGTTATTGGTATAGTTTGCAGTTAGGTGTATGGTTCTTCAGTAGGTGGAAGTTTAGAACAAGTTTTTGGGAGGTTTTTTGTAGTCTTTGGATGGTCCTAAGTTGAAATGGGGGGATTTATTGATGGAAGACACCAGTGGGTTACTCCAAGATAAAAGAGGATGCGATAAAATTTGGTTGATAGTGGACCAATAAATAAATTGGAATCATTTTCATGCAATCTATGAGTCTAGTACAATGAATGTTTCAGAAATATAGTATTCGTATGATGTGGTTAGGCTTCAAAGGGTACTGATAAAAATCATCTCATATTAGGATCCTCATTTTATCCCTTTAGTTTTTAAGGCATTTAACCATGCTTTTGGAGCCATGTTTGAACTTACCACTTTATTCTACACTTATAATGATAGGTATTGGGATCAAACCATCTAGTCTCTATAAGATATGTTGCAAGATTTCATATAGAACTGTGGAATATTAGGGGTAATAAACCTACTGTTGGTCATGTTTGGATATAAAATATCTATCAATCATCTATTGGCTTTAAACTATTTGTTTCATCATACAAACGAACATTTCATTCTCATTGTGATGGATGAAGGTTTTAATGTTACTTGTTTTGGTTATAATGTGTCTCAGAGAACATTAAATAAGATCTAGTTTGTTTTTTAGAGGATGGTGGTGGTTGTAGACTACTGTAAGGAATATTCTTATCATAGGTGGAGTCCCCTATAGTTCAAGGATGGAGACCATGTCTTCTTGAGAGTACCCCCTCAACATGGGAAACATATGTTTTTCATAGATAGTAATATTTTTCCAATGTTTATAGGGCTCACTCTGTTGTTTGGGAGTATTGTTGAGGTGTAACATCGATTGGTGTTTCTAACAATGATAGAGAGGACACACAATGTCATCCATGTTTCCAAGATTTGTAAATTATTTTCATAATGAATCCCAGGTTAATTATTGGGGAGATTTCGATATTGAGGATGAAATGAAATTCATGTAGCTATGAGTAGATATCCAAAATCCTCAAGAAAAGGTTATATATAGACTAACCATTTAATTGGTCCACATGTTGTGGAGGCATGGTGGTATAGAGAAGATTTATATGGAGAAAGAGATGTATATTTGATTCCAGTTCCATGATATATTTTTATTTTTTTCATTTCTCTATTATATATTGATAATGTGATTTCTGGATATCACTATTTTATGATATGTGATTTTTCTTTTTGAAGTATTATATGTGATGCCTGGTAATATTTCTATTATATGAAAAGTGGGGGGGGGCACTGGAACCTAATCAAGAAGTGTTATAATATGATTTGATTAAAACTATGTGGGTAATTTAGGGATTCCCAATATAGATAATATATTTTTATGGAATATGGGATTCCCTAATTTATGATCTCGATTGCTATAGGGTCACCAGATGGTTGTGGGAGTTGTTGTCTTGGTTGTGTGGAGTTTAATGTGGCTCTTTGGTATGTTGTTGGTTATGGCTTGTTCCAGATGACAATGAGTTGTTCCCAATGAGAGTTGTTGATATGTTTTTGTGGTGATGTTATTTTGTGGAATGTTTTTCAGTGTTTCGGTTAGCGATTTCGGCTACTGGTATCATTTTATGTGTGACAATATCATTGAGTGGCATCCTGTGGAGGGGGGGGGGTGTTGTTTATAACCTTTTGTTTTCCTAATTTAGTTCTTCTTCTAGAGGATTAGATTCAATTTGAGAGGTATCTAATGTAATGTTTTCTACCTCCTTTGACAATAAATTTTATATTTTTTATATCAAGGTTTTTAGAGGAGGCCTAAATAGGGTTTAGGGTGGTTGGTGTTGCTTGTGTACTAAAAAAATTAGTTCACAACGTAAAAATTAATTTCATAATGGGTTGTTTATTTACAACATGTATTTATTGTGAAATCACTGATTGTATTCATACGAGGTGTGACACATGAAATTTCTTCACGATGTGAAAGTGGAATTAACAAACTAAGATTAAAAATGGTAAAGGTGAGGTGATTTTTAGAGAAAATGAATAATATAAGGGTTTCATTTAATTTATGAATTTTATAGATTGGAATCTATAGACCCCGTGGAAATAACATATTGAATATGGAATTCATGTCATTAAAGGGGTGAATTTTTAATTTTTTATAACCCTTTTTGTTGGATTATCCCTTCTCTTGACCCATTTTCCTCTCATTTTTTGAATAAATATAGATGCATATATGATATTTTCAAGCCCACATCCTCCCACTACGACCCTTAGGTTTTTAGGGTGGTGTTTTTGAAATCATTGGTAATCCATTATCCATTGGGTTTTTACCATATTATACTCTCAGAGAAGCACTTTAGTGTTGTTGTTTTGAGTTGGGGGGTGTGACAGTTATGTTTGGATGATCTTCAGATACAATATATCCTGATCCATTGTTTCTTTTTTCTCATAAGTTTTGTTGGCTAATTCTTCTCCACTAAAATGTGAAAAAACATATCAGAGGCAAGGGATCCATATTCTATTATTTTTTTAAATTATATTAGTGAGTATTTGACTATTTTGATTCCCATTCAGTGGATTGTATGGGTCATCTTAAAAATATAATGATTTGGAATATTTTTAATTTATGGGTATGGAAAGATATGAAATATTTTTACTGATTTTTTTATTGTTGGTGATGATATTATGCCATATAGATACTATGATTTGAAACCCATGTTGTGTTATTATTTGATCATGCCATGTATAAAAGGATAAATGATTTATATTTTGATTGTACATTGGTTGCCCATGGAAACTTATTTTTTATGATAATACCCATGAAAAATAAATATGTAGTGACATTAAATCTCTTGATTATGTTTTCTAATCCATGATTTTTTCTATTGTTTTTTCTTATTATAGTTTTATTTATCTATAATGATAAGGATGATATGTATTGAAGGAGTTTATCAATGAGGATGTGTGTTGTGTGAGGCTCTGATGCAGTGTTTTTTTGAAAGGGATGTGATATGGAATGTTTTTTAATGTGGTGTGTGGTCGTTGTGGTGTAAAGTGGTTGTGGTGAATAGTGGCAACGATGTGTGGTGGTAACATGTTGTGGTGATCTTTAGTTTTTTTATTGTATTTGTATTATGAAATTTGGTTTGGATGTTTGATGTGTGGTTATAGTGGTGAGTTAGTTTGGATTGTGGAAATAATGGTTATGGAGGATAAGTGGTGTTGTGGTGAGGGTTGTGTGAGATAGGTAAGTTGTGGAGTGGTGTGGTTGGGTTATTTACCCAGTTAGCCATTGGAAAAATTATGATATTAAAAATAAATGAAACATGATAGTAAATAAATGAGATAGTCTTGAAATGTATTTATGGTAAAAATGTCTTGAATTAAATTAATTATTAATTTAATTAATGTATTAATGTGAATGAAGTAGCTATGTAATTTATGGTGGAATCATATGTCTTGATTGGTGGTTTTGTGACGTGTTTAATATAGTTGGGTAAATGGTTGTATCATTTTTTGTTTGGTATAGTAGTGGTGATGTGGTCAATGGTAGTGATTTTTTTGTAAACCCACAGGTTGGGTATTATGTGATACCTATATCCTGTATCTTTATGTTATTTCTTTACATGCCCACATGAGTTAGATAACCATACCAACACTCAATTGTTCTGGGTTATAGGTTATTTCCACAAAATCAATGTGATGGTCATTCACATGGATGGATACACCCTCTTCACTACACTTCCTTCATTAACAATGTTAATTTGGGTGGGTGTTGGAAATTAATGAGCTGCATTGACCCTTATGTCTTTGGAAGAGATGTGATGTGATGAGCCAAAAAAGTCACGTGACACATGGTGGGGTAATGTGTGGTTGGAGAAGTTCACAAGGCTGATGTCATGGACATTCATGATTCCTAGGTTCTCTAGTAATGTGATGTGATTAAATGATATGGACCATATGTATTTTGGTGAAATGTGGTATGGTGATTCCTCATGCAGGAAAAAGATAATGGTCCTTGAGAGGGTGTGGTATGTAGGGATGCATCCCAACCCACATCAACGATGGAATATGTGTCTTCAAAAAAGATATGACGTGATGATGTTGTCATATGATATGTATGGAAGAAATGGGTGCATAGAACATTTGAAATTTGGGATTGAGATCATAAAATTAGTTGGGAAGTGACTATGGGGAATATTTATTTGTTATAATCTCAATGTTATATTATAATGTTGTATGTTGTACTTTTTGAGCTATCCATTGTGAGGCTAGGATGGTTAGTTGACTTTTACAGGGGCTTGTTGGTTCTATAGTATCTTCACTAGAAGATTGGAATTCTATCGTCATATATAAACATGATACACTGGTAACGTCCCTACTAAGTATAATCGTATTATCAAAATTATTATATAGAATTGTTTTTAGGATTATAAGAGGAATTTTGGGACTGAGACAAAAACAACACACATCAGTTGTAGTTACTATAGACGTTCGTCTATAGGATATATATTTTTACCTTTCTTTGGAAAATTTTATATATATTAGTGTACTTTATTCAGGAATTTTTCATTGGGTTTTAGTTTACCTTTATTATTGTATGTTGAATTTTCCATGTGGTTTTTATCATATCTCCCAATATGATATTATTTTAGAATGCAGTTCCACCCATTTATGATATTTTTATACCCTTCGTTCTAATTACATATATGGGCCCTAAAAACTGTGAACATCAGGGTCATTACATTTCTTACTACATTACTATATCCACTGAGGAAGGCTGTTGTGATTTTTACCCATATAATATTGGTAAATTGGATAAACTGATTATTAAGGGACTCTTATTGGTCACTCACATTATCTCTTATATATGGTATTGAATAGAATTAGAGTTTCATAAAGAACCATTCATTCCATGTCCTCCGATTTTTTAGGCATTTAATTTTTAACATTAGTTTTGACATAGTTTGGTTACAATGAACTCTCATATGATTTATTCATTGAATGAATGTAATTTGAATCCAATTATGATATTATAATAGAGAATGATAGTTTGATCATGTCTTTATAATTTTTTGTTAATTGTAATAATAATCTATATTATATTATTATTTGAGAATGAATATCACTTTGATAATATATAATCATTTTGGGGTATTGTATATTTTTTTCTATATTATGTAGGAACAAATTATATTAGAGTTTGATATTGGGAGGGTCTTACAACACCCTGAATATATATAACCCTTACAATGTTTATCCAAAATAAATGTTAAGGATCAGAGTTATTATACACCTTTTCTTATCCTCGTAAGGACCTGTGTGATATCTAACTACCTTGGATATTTTTTTTACTCAGATGTGTGAAACAGTTTCCATAAATTTTTCATTTAAGATTTTGTACCAATTCTAAAAGAAGGTATGAAAGGTACGGAACCTCCACATATAAGAAGTTATTATTCACTTTACATGTTCATCTATTGATTTTATTTCGAGTATATGTTATCAATATTTTAGTTATACACTATTGTGAAGATATTTATTATACTTTTAGGTATGTAAAGAAATTTTACAACCAACACATTATTATTCAAAAATATATTGATCCATATTGGTTTTTTCATTACTAAGTATATATATTCTCACACGCTACTTATTAATGTTTCAATCATAGACTAAGCGGTGACTGGGTTATGCACAACTCATCTTTTGGTCATGATCGATGATTAATATGAGTTTTACATAATGATAAATTTCATGAACAATGAAATCAAATCAAAGAATACATATAGTAGAAAAATTCTTGAATTAAATAACATGATAATAAGATATTATTTATAATGAATTTAAAAAATTGAAGAATTACATTATGAGATTTTTTTAATTTATGGATATGAAAAAGTATCTATGTTATATCATTTTTGCATTGTGTGAATCAACAATAGATTCCCTTCATTGTTGGTCCAAACGTGTACCTAGAACCTCTGAACATAGGTATAATAATCACTATGTGCTATAATGGATGATCATAACACATGCGACATTCTCCATCAATCTCCCCAAGAATTTATTCAAGGAAGGGTTCTATTCAATCTCTATGGACATTATTGTTGTGGTGGATGAGGATAGATCTTATTTCATGAAGAGGGAGAACTATAGAGTTATGAGAGGATTCCCTTTTGATCATTTTGTGGACAACACAAATGAATTAGCTTTATTGAAAAAATATAATTGGGTTTATGTACTGTTAGGATTAGAAAATAATAATTTCACACGCACTATGATTTTTTCATTAATAAATGTAGAACCCCATTTTTATAACTATAATAATAATGATATATTTTCTCATGACATTAATTAAACTCATGAATTAAATTAAATATTATTTAGTCAAATAATATTAAATATATATTATTTATCAAGAGACCATTTTTTAGTCTGTATACCTCTTACTTTTCATAGAGATGAAGACACCCTCATTGACACTGAGAAGGCTATTGTTAACCATGTAGTCTCTTACTTTCAAAATTAGTTCAATGGTTCAGATGTCAACAAAGATTTCCTTCCTGATATCATTCTGAATTTGGTGGCTCTGGAGGAAAATAATTTTCTATTAAGTACCCCTCTTAATCATGAAATAAAACACACTATTTTTAGTCTTAATCCAGATAGTGACCCAGGTCTAAATGGCTTCAATAATGGTTTTTACAGCTGTACTGGGATATTATTCATTGGGATTTTTTCAAACTTGTTAAAACACTCTTTTCCAATGGTGTTATCCCTTCTGGTTTAAATTCTAATTTTCTCACTTTAATTCTTAAAGTGAACAATTATTCTGAGATTCATCTTTTTCATCTTATTGATCTAATTAAAACCCATTTTAAAATTATTTGAAAAAATATTTCTAATAGTCTTACTAACATATGAAATTGAATTGTGTCTTGGAATCAATTTTGTTTTATTATGGTTAAGTCTATTCTGGACTGTATCTGTCTCACCTCTAAAAGTACCAATATCTTTAACAAAGTTATAAGATGAGGTAATGTTAACATTAATCTTGACATTAGAAAATATTTTGATACCATTGATTTGATTTTCATATTCTATGTCCTTAAATGTTTTCGATTTAATGAATCTTTCATTAGTTTGATAAACTCGTTATTCAACCCATATTTGAACTCTATCCTTGTCAATGGTTCCCCCAAGGGAATCTCTAAAGCACCAAGTGGGTTAGATAAGGGGATCCTCATTCTGTTATTCTTTTTGCAATTGCAGAATATTACATAAGAAGACTACTCACTTTCCTTAAGGATTAAAACAAGATTAAACTTATTCAGTCTTTCAGGAACTTAAATATGACCACACATCTTCTATATGCTGATGAAATCATCCTTTTCTTACAATGGGATACAGGGAACATCCAAAGTCATAAAAATGCCCTGTCTCATTATGATTAAATTTATGGTCAAACTATAATCTAGGAAAAATAATTTGTGTTATTTGGGAGTTTTTTTCTTCTACCAGAAAATTTAATATCATCAACTATTTAGGCATCAAAAAGGCTCCTTACCTTTCACCTATCTTGGCATGCATATCTTTTGGGGAAGACCTAAATCCAGCTATTTGTCCACCATTGTTGACCAAATTATAAATCAGAATTCCTCATGGAAGGGAAAATCCCTCTCTATGGCTGGAATTATATGTCTTGTCAAATCAACTATTGTCACCAAAATGGTCTACTCGATGATGGTTTAAAAATGGTCTTTTGGTCTGCTTAAGAAAATTAATGTTTGCATTAATATTTTTTTTAGACTAGAAGCATGTTAGAAAGGAATCTTGTGACCATAACATGGGCCACCTGTTGTAAACCTTTAGAAAAGTGTGGTATTGGCATCAAATTTCTAAATCAATGTAATGATTCTCTTCAATCGGGTCTCACATTGAGGTTTCATAATAACAATTCTGAATGTGTTGATTTCCTAAAAAAGATTCACTACTAAGATAAAGAATGGAAATTTGAACAATATCACAAATTCCATCTGGGCAACCATTAGAAAATCCTATTCCATCATTATGAACAACTCTAGATGTATGGTAAGCTATAATTCATCCATTAACTTTTGGTTTGAAAACTGGATGGGTGCTCTTTTAATTTCAATGTAGCCTTCCAGTTCCTTTCCTGACAACAACTATTCCACTATAAGGTATATTTTAAATTCCAACAACATATCCCTTCCTGAAAACATCAAAAGTGTCCTTGATAACTATCCCTATTCCTTATTTGAATATTTCCTCATCTTGGAACCAGCTTATAATAGTATCGTTGATTCAAAGAGGTTTTATAATCACAATTTCATGGATTCTAATTCTAGATTATATTTTTTGAAATCCTTTAGCAAACCATGGATTATGCCCTAGTGACTTACTCTTGTTTGTGCTGTTACACATAATATAGCCCCCCTTGAATTTTGTCTACAATCTATTTGGATCCAAATTTGATCTAAATGTCACATGTGCAACCAAAATAGAGAAGACACTAACCATATATTTCTATCTTGGGATGAAACTTCATCTATTTGGAACAATATTATTAAAATCTTTGGTTGCAGATGGTTACTCCTTAATTCCATCAACACCCAGTGGCAACGTTGTGTCATTTTTTAAACTTCTTAGTAAATTATAAATCTATTCTTGAACACTACTGGTGACATCCTACTTGTTATCTGGTATAATAGAAATATTATTATTCAGAATAATTGGTCATTTAATCTTAATGCAGGTAGGGCACAGACTTTCATTGCCATTCGTGATGCTGCCTTGATTCAAAAAGCTTACTTTGACAACACCATTGGAGACTTTGAGATCCTTCATCGACTTAGAATTGATGGTCTTTATGGATATCCTAGAATCACTTTTGAGGTATTTTGGCATGCCCAGCTTCCAGGATGGATCCAAGTGAATGTATGTCGTGCCTATAAAGGCAATCCAGGACCTGCAGGATGTGTTGTTGTTTTCAGAGATCAACTTTTCCATTGTCACGGTGCTTCTTTGGAAGATGTGGTAAGACCACATCTATGTAATTATAAAGGATTGGGGTCATATCTGCAATTGACATTTCCAAGAAAAAAGGTTAGAACAATATTTGTATTGAAAGTGATTCAAAATCTATTTTCCAGACAATCTGGAAGGGTGTGGTGCATCTTGCCTAGATGCTTACATCTTTTTGATGAATTGTCTCACATTGCTTTTGGAATCCAACTACATTATGACACAAGATTTTCATGAAGAACATATGGTTGTGGATGATCATGACAATAAAGGAGTCAACCAGGGCATTACCTGGGAGGATAATATTCCTGGTGATTTCCTACCTTTTTATGAGAATGAATGTAATAAGATTCCATCATTCATACTCATGTAACACACCTTTTTTCTCTATTCAATAAATCTTCCCTTGGACTTTGACTGAGGAACCACATTCATAAAAATAAATATATTCACTAAATAGAAAATAAATATATTTTAAATATTATATTATCATAATACTATCTCAAATAACAGGTGATAAAACATATTCAATCAAGAAATAATTAATAATTATTAAATCCAAAGAAATAATAATATTATATTCTGAACTTATTAAATAATAAATAAAAATATATTATTTAACTGAGATTCTAGATACAGTTATTGTGTGACACTATAGGTCTCTTTATAAGAGGCATTTATAGAAGGAGTAAAAAGTAAAAGGTTAGGGTATAGAATCCTGAAAGGGTAATCATAGAGAAATAAAATAATTTAGAAATAACATAAGAAATCATACAAATTAGTATTGTGTAATATAATGTATTTATCATGATATATCTAATCAAGCATTTTGCATGCTAATTCCATTAACCTATGTTCTTGATGTTTCGTTCATTGACTTTCTATAAATCAAACATTCATATATAAAACCATGTCCATAGATTTATTTATGATACATCATTTCCAAAAAATGGATTGAGATATCAACTTCTATTAAAGATAAAAAAGGTAAATTTATTTCTATCCTTTTTCATTATTGAAAAACTACACATGACTCAACCAATATATTCTTCCTCACTATAAACACATGTTATCCTTATTTTTGTCAATAAATTAAGGAATAGAACTTATAATACTAACAATTTATAATATTATATAGTAAGGATAAATAAAAATGTCTACAAATTGAATTATCCAATGAGACATATAAATGTAGATTTCCAATTGGATGGTCTCATTTCCAAAATATCATACACTATATATTACCAAGGAAGTAACCACGAGAAGGTGGATCAAAGTCTTATGAGTGTTGACCCCTCACATCCTATATCATTTGTGTATATCTAAATATTTCATCCAGATCGATAATATATATTTAATAATACTATCATTAAATATATGATTTCTCATAATATAGAGGAAATACTATGAACTTTTAGTGTTAAAACTACTCTTTGGACATTATCAGATACAATGTTATACAGAAGAAAAAATCATTATGTTATAAGAAGTTTATTAATTTTTGAATTATTGAATTCATGTTGTCATAAATTTCACAAAAGTTTGTCCAAGGGAACCAATTCAAATAGATTATCACTTTTATGAAATCCATCAAGTATGAACCTTCAGTTTTCTAGAACTCACATGATAAATATGCTTATATTAAGATAATATTTATTTATGGGGTCCACTGTATATTCTTCAATAGGAAATCTACTGAGTGAAAATTCACTCCACTAAGAAAATTCCCACAAGTGTTTTCACTTTCAGAGAATCTTATATGCTTATTGGTGTTACATTGGATATTTTTCAAGATCCATCAATACAGTGTTATCATAATACAATGTGACAGAGTCCTTACTAATAGGTAAAACATCTATCTCAGAGATTTTTTGTTGAACTAAAACGGTTTCATTGGATATATTAGAAACTGCTATATACTCAAACTCCACTATAAAATCAATGACAACAATATTATTAGAAATATTTTACCACATATATCCTTCATTGAGAATGAATACATATCTTGACTTATAATCCAAATCAATATTATATATTTGAAAACTAGAATCAGTGTAGACCCTGATAACTACATCTTCATCTCCTCTAGAAACTATGATCATATCCTTAGTTCTTATTAAATACATAATGATATCTTTAATTGGATACCAATTATATTCTCCTGGATCAACATGATATCCACAAACCATTCTCAATGAATACAGAACATTAAATATAGTACATAATAAGGAATAAATGATTAATCGTATCGTTGATGTTATAGGAACTTACTAATTTCTCTATCTCCCATTACGTCTAAGAAAACATTTTCATATAATGATATAAACTATGTGACATTGGATTGAATCCCATATCGGGTTGTCACATAGTAAATATTTTTAGTTTTTTTTCAATATAATTACTTTTAATTAATCCATGGATCCTCTTATAACTATCATGAATGGTCTTGATCCCAAGATTATTATATGATATAACTATTTATTTTTTGGAGAAACACCTATTTAAATGGTGTTTAATATAATGTGAGTATTTTATCTCATTTATAGTATGTAATATTTCTCCAATATATACTAATAGGATAACGACTTCATTCCTACTAAATTACTTGTAAAAAATGCCTCACATTCATTCTCACTGAAACCAAATTCTTCAATAGAATTATCAAAACAAATGATCCATGACCCATATTATTTATTATATCCATAAATGGATAAATGAAAATTGAAAAACTCATTGTAATAACTTGGAGTCACAAATACTCTTCATTATATCTTATAGAAATCTTTATAATGGTTACTATTAAAGAAATTATTTTTGATATCGATTGTAAACATTTCGTAGTCATGGTATGCTTTGTATACAAATTCTAATTATGATGGATAAAAACATAGAAACTGCTGAGAATGTTTAATAATATTCAATTATTTGACACTATTTTAGCCCTTTTGCCACTATCCTTTTTATAGGTATTTACTTTATCTTACATCACATTTTTTTCTTCAATACCCATTTTCTCCATATTGGATTTACATAAATTATCGCATCATCCAAAACCCAAACCTGGTTCATATACACAGAATCCATTCATTAATTCATTGATTATTTCCTTCATGAATCTTCTGAGGTATATATTTACTATTCTTTGAATGGTGGTTCTTAATAGTCAATAAATATTGAGTCACCATCTTCAATGACTATAAAAATATATATCTCATTTTTTTCATTCCACAATTGTGCTTCTATGAATATATGTTCTTCAAGAACTACATTCACCATGGGAACCTATGGATTTTTTGTACAAACTCTTGTATATCTTGAGAATTAACATCATCAAAGTCCATCATTCTCCCATTATCCTTTTTAAGGATTTGATCCCTCTAAAGAAAATGTCTTGTATGGAGAGATTCATTAGGATTTCTAAATTCTTATATAAGAAGTATCCCTCTGATTCCATAGAATATAGAATAATGATACCCTTTGTGCCCCGGGGTGTATATTTATATATTTAGAAGGCCTTAATAAATTCCTCACAACTGCATACTATTGTATTTTTGAAAACAAAGTTCCTTTCACTCCATAAAATGCATGAAATTATTTTGTATTCTTTATTTTTAACTTTTGTTACTATGTATGGAACATTCTCTAATTCATATCCCCATAATGACAATGGAAGAGCTCTAAGAATAATTATTTAACTTACCATTTATATCATTGAATAGTTACTACTTTCACTAAAATCATTCCACTATAGTGTGTAGGGTTGAGTTAGTTGATATAGAATCCCAAACGCTTGTAAAAATTAGATAAACACTTTGCTAAGATATTCACCACCTTGATATGATCAAATAATATTTATATTCTATCGATATTGATTCAATACCTAATTATTGAATTCTTTGAATTTTGGAAAGGACTCAGACTTATACCTCACCATGTAGACATATTCATATAAACAAAATTAATCATTAAAAGTTATAAAGTAAGAGTAAACACCTATTTATTATACTAGAAATGGTCCACACACATCGGTGTGTTCCAATTCTAAAAGCATTATGGTCCTTTCACCTTGTCCACTGAATTTATGTTTAGTTATTTTCCTTCTAATCAGGAATAGCATCATTCAAGTGGTTTTACCTCAAAATATTCTAAACACTCTTCTTGATATAAATTTTTTAAAATCATTTCATTTACATGATTGGGATAATGATTCAATATTTATTTGTTATATTAGTTGTGTGAAAATAATTATTTTTTTATTTCCAATACTTTGTTTTTGTAATTTTCAACAAAAGAATATTATTTAAATTTTAAATACCATAACATATGTTTTCTTTATAAAGGGAAAAAATATTTACAAATTTTAAAATAAAATCATCTACAACTAGTCATGGAATATAAATTAGTTTTATAATTGTTTCTACATAATAAGAATAACTTGAAACCAATATCATTCATGTTGGAAATGAAATGTTGTAGTCACAAGTGGCTAAATCATCCATCCTATCACAATTAGAAGATCTCAAATCCTCCTATCCTCTATCAATATTCTATAATCTACTTGGTGTCTACATTTGGTTATATATATGATCAGAAAAATAATTATATAATACTAATGGGTATATATAGAATGATTAAAATTGTCAACAAACACAGATTCAGATTCTGCTCGCTTATGTGTTGAATTCCTCTTCTATTGTTCTTCAATTCAGCAGAAAAAATATACTAATTCATTTTTATTTTATTGAGTTTAGATAATCCTACTTTTGGATTTATGGTGATGAGGATCATTAGACTTTTTATGTGTATTATGACGCATCATATTATTCTTTCTTTTCCTATTCACTATGAGGACCACAAGTTTGTAACACCCCATGTCTTTGTCCATCAGGTGAATCAATGTATGATGTTATAAAATTCTCTTCTCACAATTTCTTATTTTATATCCAATAATAAAATTTTGGAAGGACTTGGGTAGTGAGGAATATAATAAGTCTATTAAAAAAAGACCTAGGAATTTAATACCTGTGATTTTAAGCATTCAATGTAACCAATAATATTAAGTACACGTGGCATAGCTAGCAACAAACCTCCATGTTAGCTATAGACAGGTCATTGGATATTTCATGTCTCCATTTTCTTACCTTCTCTTGATAAATATCCTAACAGTGAGACATCATTCTATACACACCATGTCGTTATGTTTCATTAAAAAATAATTCTTCATTTATGAGATCATGAAAAAATAAACATATGTGGAATCATTAAAATGTTTCTCGTAATGATATAACTATTCATCAATATCCTCTTTTCTATATCCAACAATAATATGTTCTTCTAGTATATAAAATTACTATTCATTGAGTAACATAACTCGCAAGAAACTTTTACACTCTTGAATGTTTGTGCTTGTGAGATGGTTGTCCGTCCCATGTATAGACCACTTTGAAATATTTGAATTAAATTTTATTACATTTTCTAAAAATAATATGGTGAAGGTTTTATTAATATATCTAATAAAAGTTGGATAAATAAATAAATATTATATTTTTTAATCTCTAATAATTTTATAAAAGACCAATATCCCTCACCATTTCTTACAGAATATTTTGTTTCATGGAAGTTTTAGTAGAAAGGAACCATATTCCCATTAATAACACCCTAAAATTGAATAATCATTAAATTTTTAGGATTTTATGTAGGAATTCGAAATTACAACCAAATTAACTCACTGTTCTTCTTCCTATTGAGCGGACATTCCAATCATGAAACCATTTTATTTTATTTCGTCAAACACTTCCTCTCAACTTCACCAAGTCCTTATTTGGATGTTAACCATTAATGTTAACCATTATAATTCAACCAAAAAATTAATGTTATAATTCCACGATAATCTAATGTACCCTAAATTTTAGTGGTCACACACTTTAAACTATGGTTAACTTTTAAATGATGTTGCAGTTGTCTATACCAACTTAATATATATATATATATATTGTAGGGATTTTAAATTTTACACGTATATTTATAATTATTACATTAATTAAATAATTTTTAATATTTATTGTATTTACTTATGTTATTAACGTTATCTTAGATAGGTTTTACCTATTTTTCATTTTATTTTAGTTCTATCTTTCACGTTTGTTAATTCATTAATTCATGTAATCATGAAAAAACATCAATAATTAGATATCCAAGAAACATGAAATAAATAAAATAATAATGTATTATGATCTCGATATTTTACAAATGGATAGTTTATCTAGTGGATGATAAAATAATCATCATCCAAGGTATTAAACACCTTGAACCATTTATGGTTGATGTTGTAGTTTTCCAACTGTCCACCAATATATCTCCCTTGTATTTGTTTCAACTTGGCTACAAACTTAAACCACATCCATTATCTTGGGAGATCCATCCTTTACATATTCAATTACTCACAAACATATGAGGGGAACCATAGAATTGGTTAAGTAGTTTAAATGAATGAAACAATGTTTACATTGGATCATACATAATGAGAGTAGAGATGAAATGCATACCTACCATTTAATCTTATAATATATTAAATGAAACAAACCACATAATAAGGTATGGTCTATTCTCATCATCATCCACTTGGGTGGAACAAATTATCCATTTAATAAACTTATATTTCAATTCTAATCATTATTATTTGAGATAAATTTTGATCGAATGAATTAATTAAGTTCTATAACTAATCAATTATTCTATCTTAATTCTCATCAACATTTTTCCAGATTTTCACTTCCATTATAATTTTAAAAAATTAAATAAATTTTATTAAAATTAACAATGTTATAAAATAAACCATGGATGCAAAATAGTGAGTAATCTCCATAACTACCCAATGTGTAATATTGTCATGTAATATTTACTCTTATGAAATGTGGAATACACAACTTATCTCACAATTTAATGGTTTTTATTATGTACATAATGAAAAAATGGAACCCAATATATTTGGGAAGCATTTTATGCTTCAATGTGCATATAGTAATAACTACAAAAAAATTTATACTCGATATTCATATATGAGTATCACCTATAAATTATTTAGGAATATATATATATATATATAAATATTTATTTATAACCAATCACAAGGTGTGCACTATCAACTTAATGACCATAGATAACACAAGTTTATATGTTTTGAACATTATAATTAGTTAATTTTAAATTCTTTAGGAATTTTTATTAGTGAATGGTGTATACAATTAAGCTTCACAACATGCATTATTGTCAATCTCTATCTATGGTACACACATATAGAATCAGCATGTAACCATTACATGGTAAATTTTGGATTACACGACCATTACATGGGATACTTAGTATGTGGTATCTAATTTCCATTGTCACTAGTCATTTCACTTTTTTATGAGGGTACAATGCCCGTGTGTGACTAATGGAATACATCTTGTGTAGATAAGTAACACAGTGTGTACTACAATTGATTGTGCACTAGGGTGGCTTGATTGACACCTGATGTGTAATTAAATTGACCAAATGTAATAAATTTACAAGGATTGAATTAATTATTAATGAATAAAGGGTTAATTGAACACTTGCACTAGGAATGTACCTCCAGGTTTCATGGACTATACTCTTGGTTTGTTTGGAAATACTATTGAGCACCTTTGGATGAGATATTAAAATTTATTTCATTCATAAAATTATTTGATTTGATTATATTTTTTTGTGAAATGAATGGGAAGAATGATGATCAATAAATTCCAATAAAATTAAAATTAATCTTGAATTGAAAACATATAACAACTTCATAAATCAATAAATGATTTTTTAATGATTATAAATAAATATATACCCCCTGACAACACTTGAAGGTTAAATGCACAACAAAAGCCGAAAATTGGGAATTCCCACCTCTGATTTTTATCATGATCAATGATTAATATTATATTTATACGATTATAATTCCAGGATTAGTGGAATTGAATAAAATCATATAGATAAAATATAAACATGGGAACCAATATACATGAACATCACATTTTATTTGTAATAAATTTAAGTAATTAAAGAATTAACTTGAAAGAAATTATTAGTTTTTTATGGATATGAAAAATTCACAATATTATATTTTCATTCCATTATTGTAATAAAGATTATGTTCCCTCCATCCAAGATCCACATGTGCTCTATGAATTTATGAACATCACCGTAGGAATCTATAAGTTCTCATATGATGTATCCCAATGCTTTCACCATTCACCATTAATCACCCCAATAATCGCTTCATGTAAGGGTCCTACTTGATCTCTCTATACTCTAAAGTGTTGGTGGAGGAGAATCATTGTATATTATTGAGATAGTTCATATAGAGGGATCTCTCTACAAGTCATTTGGTATAAAAAAATTGGATTATATCAATATAAAAATAATACAAATAGGTTTATATACTTGTGTTAGAAAATAATAATTTAACATGCACTCTATGTAATTCCATAATCCATGTGGAATCCCATCTCTTTAATAATAATAATACAATTAATTATTAACATTATCTAAAACTATGGAATAAATTAAATATTATTTATTCAAATAATATTAAATATATATAATTTATCAATGGATGAATAAACACAATCTTCCATTCCTCTTGAATATTTTTATGAATGGAATAATGAATATTTATCTATAATTAAATACAACTACATTTTTCACCAATAAATTAATAAATATTCTATTCACTAAATAGTAAATAAATATATATTTATTATTCTATTAACACAATATTCTATAAAATAAATGTTGAAATAATATATTAGATTAGTTAAACAAGAATAACTATTAAAACACATGTGTGAATAATATTTTTCAAACTTTTGAAATCATAAACAATAACAGACTATTTAACTGAGATTCTAGATACATTTAGTGTGTGACCATCTCGAACTATTTCTCAGTGGATTTAGAAGAAGTAGTCTAAAGTCCATTCATTGAATTTAGAATTATGCCAACGAATCCATAAAGCAATAAGTTAACCCCTCACAGAAATAATACCTCATACAGATGCTTATTGTTTAATATAATAATTTTTTCAAGATATCTATAATCAAGAAGGTTGAATGATAGTTTTATAAACTTATTTGGTCATTCTATCTTTCATTGACTTTTAGAAATTGAACATGGCTATAGAACACCATGACCATTGAATTATTTAGGCTATATAATTTCCATCAATGGGCTGAAATATAAAATATTTCTAATGAATAGAAGGGATAAATAATTTCATACATTATCCATTAATAAAATATTACACATAATGAACTCAATGTATCCAACCTAAATGTGAACATACGTTATACTGATTTTCCGGAGTACATAGAAGTACATGAATTATAATACTTGTTAATAATTATTATAAAGTCTAGGGATAAATACACATTTCCATAGATATGAACATTTAATGAGACAAATAAATTTGGATTTATTATTTGATAGCCTCATTATCATAATTTCCTATAATGGAAATTTCAAAGGGTTTATAGCATAAGTGGTTTCCGCAAAGTCCAATGATTATCAACAAATGATATCCTGCATAATTTATATCCCATAAATGATTTCATATTTATATAGAATAAATATTTAAAAATAATATAATTGTACTTTTTATTTCCCATAATAGACGGGAAAAACTGAGACCTTTTAGTGTGACAACTACTCATAGGATATTATCAAATAATATGTTATGTAGAAGAACAAGCATGATGTGATGAGGAGTTTATAAATATTCAAATACATGAATAAAAGTTATTATAAAGTAAAAATAAGCTTGTTTTAGGTAACCAAATCCAATATAAGGGATATACTAGTAGAATTGAAATAATTCATGTGATATTTCAAAAGTAGCTTATTAGTTGTGGAGAATTTATGGATTTCAATAACATGGGAATTAAATGGTTTTGAACCTCATTGTGTTTTGGTCGAAAGTGGGTAGTTTCTAGTGAATGCATGAAGTTCATTAATAGGGGTCTTCCATATCAATTTAACGTGAGGTCCCTGTATATATAACTAACACTTTATGAATCATAAGGCTGTTTTTGGTTTCCAAAAATGTGGATAGTGGTTAAAATTATATTTTAGGTTATTTATAATTTATTTTTGAGATTTTGGAATTGTTTTACATTTATTCCTTTATCATATAACCCTTACATCATGTAAAATCTTTCTGTTTTTTTAAATGATATTCTAATGATTGAAAATGATGTTTGGGTCATATGATGGATGACCCCTAGATCATGCCAGATTTTTAGAAATACCTGAGGTTAAATTAATATAAATTATCTATTATGTAATGAAACCAACCATTGGTTAAATATGGAACCACTACAATTTTTACCATCCTATAATAATTAGGAGGTGTACTGGAGGTGTTGTGACGAAGTGATCCCATTATAAACTATGTATTTAGGTCACAGTCCCTACATAGGTGCTATAAAAATCTGATTTCAAATGAGATTTAAAAAACTATAATTGTGTCTTCTTAGGCCAAACATGGTTCTCATGGAAAAATTTATTTTTTATCAAAAAAACTATAACTTCTTATTTTTTTCCCTATAAATCCTAGTTTTCCATGTATGGTTAATCTTGTATAAAAACTCACCATGAAAATTATTTTATGAATCATGAGTTTTTTATTATTTTAGTTCATACACTAAATTAGTCAGCCCATCAAAGTGGGGTATCACCATTATTCACATAGAAACAATATTTAAAAACATTATCCTTAAATGACCACAAACTTTTCCATGATGTGATCTTCTATGACAATAGGTTTTTTCAAGATATAGTTATTTTGGACTTCATGACTGGTAAAACTATAAAAACACAGTGAAATTAAATAAACATAAAATTAAAAATCATAAAAAATGGTTTTCAACTTCCATATTTGTATTTTTTAGAATTTAGTAAAATTACATAAAATTTATTTATAAAAAATTCCTTGTCACTACATTATAGTGTTTTGAAGTATATAATTACATTGTTCTAAAGGTGATGTAAGTTAATCTAGATACTCTATAATAATTGACATAAAAAATAACCAGCCACCAATGGGGTTTTTTCTAATCCTATAGGGAATATTTCAATATATTATAATGTGGTTTCTTTTTAATAATATAAAATTCTATAAAATTATTGAAACACCGTAAGAATCATCTTGAACTTATTCAAGATATTTATTATTATAAAAAACCAATAAATTTTAAAAAACAAAACTTAAGAAGTCCAATACCTTTAGAAAAATAACACATGCAATAAAAATCACGTCTAAATAAAACTCTCATTATAAAATATTTTTCTACGAATCCGTAAGATAATGAATTATTTTTAACAGGAAACCTTCCCCCAATAGTAGATATTCATGTTATTATAGATGAAATCAAAAAAAAATGTCAAATAATTTATTCAATATCCAATTCTCTCTTAAATTATATAATAAACACTTAAAATTTACCATTTTTATTAATCTACAACATTCTCGACATAAATTTATATGGTGAAATTATAACAATGAAAATTTTATAAAATAGTATAATAAATAAAATTATTCTCTCTTAAGTCCTTTTATTTTATCATTATCCATAAATTATAATTTTCTCCCCCTTATTAAATGATTTCTTCAAGAGGATATACCGAATATATGCATATATATTGTCAAACATTTTTTCTATATATTTATGTGTTTTTATAAAATATTAGAAATGTAAAATAAAATATTAGAGGCAGTAAATATAAAATAAAAACCTATATTGATTCAAGGATATATAATTACAAAAAAATCAACATCAAATGACATGTATCAACCCATTTCTCCCCACTCTTATCGATGAAAATGTTGATAGTGACTATATTATTTTCTGTAATAGGGAAAAATTTGGAAATGAGTTATAAGAGGTAACTTAAAATAATTGGTAGGAATTTTACATTACAATAACTAATAGAAAATCCTCACATGTCTAAAATATGACCACAAAAGTGTTTGAAATCCATTAAGGAAAATTTAAATTCTTAGAACCATATATGATATATCATTAGTGATATGTAAAATTGTATATAATCAATCATATTTGACATTTATAGTAAAATATTAACGATCATATTATTTTTTCCCTAAATGCACAACCAAGGTAAAACCCCAATTAAATGATATTGACTCCTTTTCTAATTAATCAATAGTGATCACCAGAGATCCCACCAAGGAAATCCCAATCAAAAAAATATAAATCAAAATATAATATTATTTAAAATATCATTTATTTATAAAAAATATTAAAACACGACTCTTATGACCATGTATGAGTGAATATAATAACCTATCATGACCTCTCATGTGCTGGGTAACACCATTATTGATCATTTTTATAAATCAGATTTGAATAACATAAAATCATAAAATCTAGAATCAAAATAAATTATCTATACCACATGAGAATAATATAGGTATATAAGGACCCACAAATTTCATACATAACTATTAAATTTTATTAGAGGAGTATTCATTACATAACATAAAAATCGATACTTGAATCTCTTAGGTCTGTTGAGTTTTGATACATTGATTCATAAATAAATATAAATATATGTGAACTACATCTTCTCACACCAATTCTTCATAAGTATCTCGTTTATTATACTTATAATACATAATACCCTTTTTCATAAACTGGGGAATATAATCATATGAAATGGTGATATCAGATATCTTAAAATGGTAAATAAGTGACATATCAACATAACATGTTAAATGGTAATAATAATAAAAGAATAACATTTTAAAATCATACCCTTCAAATCATAGATCTTAAAAATGAGTCATAAAATAAATACTTGATCTTTATAAGATATAAATAATAATATAATCAAAATACATTATCCATAGAATAAGATAATGATTTTTGGTATAGAAATAAGTATAGAAAATCATTTCCTTAGTAGTAAAGGCTCATTCAAAAACTATCATAGTGGAATGGGTTCTATCCCCAAAAAATTGTAGTAGTCAAGGTTCACTTACAAAACTATCATAGAGGATAAATTCTCTTTCTGAATTGGGTTCACACCCATTCCATTCCAATATATCTTATGAGATATATATTTTTACGTATTACATTGTAAGAAGTTATAGGTCCCACC
Organism: Viscum album; assembly: GCA_963277665.1. Classification (NCBI taxonomy): domain Eukaryota; kingdom Viridiplantae; phylum Streptophyta; class Magnoliopsida; order Santalales; family Viscaceae; genus Viscum; species Viscum album. Next base: position 1,383,029,949 of record OY728127.1, read on the forward strand.
AATCTATGGATATAACATAACCACCATTCCTATTTAAAGTGTAACCACCATCCTTTTTTATAATGTCACCAACATTGTTCGTTACAATATAAAATCCATTATTTTATATAATGTAATATCTATAAAATAATTAAATCCAAACATAAATGTGCCACATGATCATAAACCATTAATAAAATTAGATATCATGAAGAATAAATGATTATAAAAAAATCATCATGGCATTACCCATTTGAATGGAAAAAGTTCTAATAAACATTTTTTCATCTCAAAGATACACCATAAAAATAAATAGCAAAGAAGTTATCATTGGATTATTTTACAAAGAAAACATATATAAAATCAAGGGATGTATTATTGGATGAAAAATTATTTTTAATTATTTGTTGAAAAAATTTAGGTTAAAAAACCTTTTAATTTTGAAATAAATTATTTAAAATCTAGAAAATTATCCAATTATAATGAACAAATTTTATGTGAAAATAAAAAACGATATTTTTAAAGGAATACATAAATAATTTAATTTTATTATTGGTGGAAGATAAAAATCATTCAATATATATTAAAATTAAAATTCCTTTCATATTTATGGTAAAAAAGTCAAAATAGACTTGTTTGAAATGTTAAAAGATTATCTATTTTAAACTATTCTATAAAAAGTAAAAATTAAGTAAAAATTAATTTAACAAATAATTTTATAATTATAAATGATTTATTTAAACCTTTTTTATAAAACATGAACATGGTATAAAATGGTGTTTCTACCAAATTGAAGAATAATGTCACATTTCCTTAAAAACATTATTTTGGACACATGAGTACATAATGGGACGAGAAGGAAAAATAAAATATATATCTCATGAAATAAAAATAGGATAATAAAATAAATAGTTTTTTATAGATAGATCCTAATATTTTATCTTTGGAAGTATAATCATAATTAATCCAAATAATCCACGAGATTTTACCATAAAACCCTTACAACTTTAATAAAATTTGAAGCATAAGACCAATGAAAGAATATTATAAACCGAAAAACAAAATTTTATAAAAATTAGTATACTCATAATATAACATGTCAAAGGGTTTTTATATATTACTCATAAAATAAAATAGGTGTATAACATAACATACGTCCCAAATAAGACAATCTGAGATGAAATTCCCTTACCGTAGGTCTCATCATCCTATATACACATTCAAACAGTCTGTATAGTAAATATTTGTTTCTTATACATAAATTCCATAAACATAATCATATCTATCATTCAATTTATGATTTAATTATGAAATTTCATTACATGATTATTAGAAATTTCAATTAAAATTTAATTCTATGTGATAATTCATTTGTTTTTATTTTATGTTTTGATTTGTTATTTTCAGTTTTTTTACTATAACAGGCACTATAGTTGGAACTGTAGCAGGTACTATTCCATACTGTAGCAACCAAAACTATTCATACGGTTGGGCATCCGACACCCCCCCATTTTGGTCCTTAGGTCCTTCAAGGCCTTTGGTCCACCTATGTTCTTCAAGACAATAATGCTTTTGAGCCACACCAAGGACTTTGGGCTCCATCAAGGCCTTATGACCATTTCAAGGCTCTAGGGCGACCTAAAATTATGCTTAATGGACCAAATAGACTCTATAAGAGAAGACTATAATTGAGGATTCAAAGCAGATGTATTCACTAGAGGAGAATCTAACAAATGTGGAATAAAGAGAGGGTATGAAATTGCCATTGGAAGAAGACTGTGCATTCATGGGATGCCTAACTGAATAACCATTTGAAAGTGGAGAGCTGATATCATAATGTAGAAGCTATAGAGGAGTTATTATATATATTAATAGTCTGGATATTTCTGATAAGACATACAGGTCATGTAATATCTAAGACTACATACATTTTAATGGTTCCCCCACATCCCATGAAAGAGTGGTAATCAAAAATCAATAAAAATAAGGCCTTCTTTCCATTAAGGTATAAAAACAAATCATATCCCTTAGTGAGGTGGTAACCCACTGTACACAAGAGAAATTCCATTTTTTTCATGAAAAGTAATGTAATAATATATATGTGATATTAATATATAATAAGATTAATTATTTGAAATAAATAAATAAATTATGTTAAATAAATTAATATATCATGCATTGATATGCATTTTTGGAAAATGAATTACCTTGGTTCGTGATGTGGAAGTCTGACATACACTCAAACGACAATTTCATTTCACAATTGATGGAATAGTAGATATATATTTGATATTAATTTCACATTATAAAATATCATTATATGTGATATTATTATGTTATTATATCTGCATGTTTAAATAATATTTTAAGGGGTTAGAAGAACAAAAAAATGAAAATGTATTGTAATATAGTCTAACTAATATTGGGAAAACACCTTTAGGTTTAAACGTAAAGAATTCATAGGATGTTTAATAATAAAATTAAGTCCTATAGTATGGGGATAAGGATTTATGTAATGGGCATGGTTAGTTTTTGGCTAAACCTAAGGGTTTTTAACCTGTGAATGGGAGAGGATAGAGGGTTCCTTTTTTAATTAGGGGTGGACATACATGAATTTTTTGAAAAGAAAAAGGTGTACCCATGGTTTTAACATGAAAAAGGGATAAATAATGGTTTACTAAAAAACCTAAGATTATAACAAGATGAAAAATTTCCATTAAATACTAATTGAGTTTTCATGTCATTTTAACCCTTATCATTTTAGATTAATCCATGTTAAAGATGTTTGAACCTTAACTGTAATAATTAATTTTTACTATTTTATCAATTTTTTTGACCTAAAAATAAGTTGAAATAATTAAATAATATTAATTATTTTCATAAAAACAATTTAATTTATTTATACAAATTTATCTATAAATACAAAAAACTTTAAATTATAATTAAATGTATAGACGTGATGAAAAAGTGGTTTTCTAAAGAGATACTTTTAATGATTATAAAATGTTTTAATATGAAAATTCAACAATAATTGGATTAAAAATAAAAAAATATTGTTTTTATAATAAGATAATAAAATTAATATCACTTATAAATTTTTTAAAGAATATTTATCTTATTAAACTATTTCAAAGTAATTTTAATTTAAAAATATGTTAATTTTCACTATTCACTAAAAAAATTAATTTTTTCCCATAAAATTATAAAAAAACAACCTTAAATTTTATTTCACATGATTATTAAAAAATTTAAGTCTTATTCATAAAGTAATTTTTTTAAAAAAAATCAAAATCAAAATTTATTATTTTTTAGAGAAGGAAATAAAAAATTATTTTTAAGAAAATAATAATTCTGAATAAAAATATAATTTTGTAAAATGTAAAAAATATAGTAAAAAATAAGTACTTACTTTTAAATATAATCTAAATATCCCTAACCTATATAAATAATGTTAAATATGATATTATTCTAATTCAAAATTCCAAATTTAAAAGCAAGAATATAAATGTGATGTCTAAAAAAATAATATTAATAGTATATCACATTTTGTTGAAAATCCATGTTGAATAAAACAAAAACTCTTAAAGAAATTAAATTTATTCAAAATCAATTCATTAAGTAACCATGGTGTTTCATTCCACCACCATAAAATGAATTAATACCTCATGATTTATCAATCCAATAATGAAAAATGTGGATAACTCTCCCTCGTCATATCCTTAAGTTCCGAAATATCATCAAATGGATTCTTTTACCACCATATGTTGACCAAGTGTGTGGTCTTATTTCGTATCACTTTGTCAATATGATCAAGAATATCCATTAGTTGTTCCTCATAATAAATATTTTACCTAGTGGTATGAGGATTGAATTTATTATATCTGAAGGATTCGTTATATAGTTACTCATGAGAAAAGATAAAACACATCTTGGACTTGATAGAGGTTCAATGGAAGTACTAATAGATAAGATACAATATATTTTATAATTATTAATTTCAAACCGAAAAATATAAATGGGTATTAGATTTCATTATTTTTGAATCTAACATCTTTATTCCATGGATAAATTCATAGAATACCCTCTTCAGGCAATGATAAAAATTACATCACACTCGGTATTATCATCATAACTTTTCTATCAACTCTGTGATACATTGTTGTTCCATTTAATTAATCTATATTTCTATAAAATTCATCAACTAGATAAAGTCCCAATTTCATTCATTTCTAACTTCAACCCAGAAATTTATAGTTCTACAGTTTTTCTATAATGACTATCATAAGTATTAATCCGAATTCTTGAGAGAAAGTTGTTGTTGTAAGAAAAAAGAGACTATATAGAGGTGTTTATCCCAACCAACATTGAAATTCATATAACAATATCTATCTATATTACCGAGGGTATAAATTACTCTATCATGTTATCCATATATATGATGATGATTCAATGTGTTGAAGCATAACACTGTATCCATGGCCTACTAAATAATTCACAAGAACTTTGTAGGAAAACCTAGATCTAGATCATATTCAACTAAATATGGTACTTCATAAATCCTTACCACTTCCTTAACATATATTTTGGAAAGGTGATCCAAAGAAAATTATTCTTTGATAGAGATTTCGTGTAGAAAATTTTTAGAGAGATAAACTATAACCCATATAAGATTATTCCTATTATATTTTTTTTGCGATCACAATGAAAAAAATCCATGGATATGTTTTCCCATTTAAATTAAAGTATGGATAATTATTGTAAAAAACTCATAGAATATTATTTCTAAGAATTAATTTGCAGGAATACCAAGAACCAACATATATTCATTGTGATATCTATCTTTATGTTGACCAAGTAGAAATAATCCTTAAAATCTTGATACATCTTCATACATTAAGGATGGACATAGAATTTAGAACCATGTGATTCCTCTAAATGATCATTATTCAAATATGGAATTGGTGGGACAAATTTTTTTTTCTTGAACCTTATCATTTAGTCAAAATCATGTTTAATCTAAGAAAATTTCAAACATTCTTATATATATATATACATATTTCTTCTATCAAAATTTAATATTCACTTTCATAAATCATTGAATACTCATTTGAAAAAGATAAAAATTCTCCCCTTCATTTCATATTTCATGATCAATCCATTTGAAATCCATAAATGTTGGTTACTTTATGATAAACATCTTGGATAATATAGCACGTTTTTTTACTCAAAGCATCTACCGTCATGTTCAATTTCCCACGGTGGTATTTTTTTTGAGAAGTAATAATAATTAATCATCTATAACCATATTCATTGGATAGTTTTCAACTCCCTCTATGTGGATATATAGGTTAAATTTTTTTCCTTGTTTTGTATATCATAATTTTCTCCATAATGATAATTAATCCATGTCATTAATAAAACTTTACTATAGATAACTGCAAATAATGATTTCAAATAATTTTTGTCATGAACCATAAATTGGAATGAGGACTAAGCTATAATTATATTATTCTACATTAGAATTTTTCCCCACCCCTTCATGGATTCATAAATATAGATTAAAAACCTCTATCCACTATATGATAATCTAATAACTTGATCACTAACTAACCTTCTCTTTTTTTCATGAAATATTCCTCACATTCATCTATCCAGAGGTATATAGTAAACTTTTTTAGGGGATTAGATAGTCATTAATAATTATCCTCAAACCATCAATAATATCCACCCAAAATAAGAAAACATCGGATATTAATTACCATGGTTGGTCTAGTTCAATGTTTGATAGCCTCCATAGATCTACAAATATACCTTATAATAAGATTATATGATGAAAAAAATCCTTTTACAACTATAATTCATACATTGTAATTTTTTCAAAGAGTTTCTCCTCCACTATGTTTTCTTGTACAATTCTGAAATGAAAGTAATGAATATTCCTTCACTGTGAATAAATAATAAAATAGAATATAAAGACTACCTCATACTGATCAGGTTAATATCAAAAATACTATTTTCATTAAATCTATGTTGATTGAGGGGTCATTAGTAATACAGAATGGAATAACTATATATTCAAAGTATCCATACCTCATATGGAATGTCATCTTGGGTATATCCTACTTTTTAACTCTCAATTGATGATATATATAATTATGTTCATTCATTTAAAAGTAGTGAGTTCAAAATAGTTTGTCAATTAGTTCATCAATATGGGGAAATTGATAATTTTTCTTGATTATGATATTTTTATCAACGTATAACCAATACAGTGTCACATAGGTCCATCATTATTTTTGAAAAAACAAGTACACCCAAATGGAAAACACATGGCCATATAAATAACTTTTCTATTTTTTTCTTGAGTTTCTCCATCAATTCATGAAACTAAATTGTGTCCATTCCAAATGTATTATTAGATATTGGTGTAACAATGTGTTTCAATTATGATGATAACTCAAGTTCTGGATTTTTTGGAAGTCATGGTAACTATTCTAGATAGGCAGCAAAAAACTACCACATTATATGAATATCATAGAAGTTGGGTTTTTCACTAAAAATTTGGGAAATATAAAAAAAATTAAATATAATTTATAAATCATAAAAAGATAGAAATTTCCAAAAGATGATCTTATTTTTCATAAAATTGTTAATTTACAATAAGGTAGTTTGTAATATAAAATATATAATCACATCATTTGAAATTGATGTGGGATTTATATAGAGAAATAAAATTGATGCATAAGGAAACATAAAATTAAAAAAGAGGGAGAATAACATGGTTTCTGGAATGCACATTCTCAAAAACGTCAATTTGAGAAGAGCAATAGACTAGAGATGAAATCATCATACCATTATGAGATTTCACTAATAATTAAAAATATAACCTTTTTTTGCATATAAATACCCTTAGTAAATTAATAAAATATAAAAGAGTTGTCAAATACATAATTAAAAAATAAATTAGTAGTTATAGAGTGGATGATAGGTTTATATTTCCCTATGTCATTATCAAAACCCTAATATGAAGTTTTCATCACATGACATATACCTTTTCCATTTAGTTTTTTTGGTTACTAATGTTGATCATCATCATCAACATTTGGATTTTGTAACTAGTTAGAATAATGACAATACTAATTATATTTGAGACACTATATTCTAGGTGGATCATTTTATTATGCTCTATCTATATTCACATAATTAGATAACTAATTTCAATCACATCAGAAATTTATTACTCAATTAACTTACATTCTAAACATACATCATTTACCAATATCATAAATAAAATTTACTCCATCAGTCCTTCCAAAATATATGAATAATGGAATGGTCAGATTCTTTTATCCTTATTTTAATATTTTCTTTTAAATTCCATATTTATTTTATATTCAAAACCTTATTATTTATGAGTAACTCCAATTTAATGTTCTACTTTGATAGAGTAATGGAATAATTATAAACATATACTAAATCCTCTTATAGAAAACACCCTTTAGAGACTTTGTTTTATGCCATTTAACAATTGATCACCCTTAATTTAGGATTCTTGATAATACCAGAAGCATACCCCATAAAACTTGTAATGTTTTCCTTAAAGATACCAACTGATTATCCATTATTATTCTTATCTAAAGGAATTCATTAACAATTTTCTTATGAAAAACATTAGGGAAGTACTTACTAAAAATCAATTTATTAAATTCATCTCATTATGTATAGTCATTTTGATCTTTTTGAATCATATTATTGATAATATTCAATGATTGATCTACTTCAACATCAAAACGATAGACATCCAAAATGACTTTTCTAGGATCCAAACACTGGAGAAAAGAAAATATATTATTAATCATACTGATCCATCACTCCAAAATTACTAGATTGACATAAAAACTAATATAACAAGGATTATTCCACATTCATGAATCAACATAAAGTCATTTCATTCTTTTCTCAGTTGGATGTTAAGTATGATTCATATCTCAAGAATGTCGTGTGATCATATCAATGAGTGTATTCAACGTTTCACCTATAAAGTTTGGATACCTAGGAGGAAAATAATTTCCTTTTATATAACATTTAATATTAACTTCATTCCACTGGGTTCCAACAATTGATTAAATCCAAAAATTAAAGTGTAAGAAACACAAATAATGTTGGGAAACTACATATTCATTAAAACTTGTTAATATGATATTCAAATAAAGAAACTATTTTTAAAATATATAACAAATTAGGATTTATGTAGGTTATTACTCGTCATCATATATTCAAATCCTCCATGATGGTTCATTAAGAGTTTGTGAATTTCTAAATTATATCCCACATGAGTGTTAAACCGGGTGGGATGAATATCCCATTATCAAGTACCACGTGACAATCAAGTCCATCTAAATGTGAAATTTTTGGATTCATTTTCCAAAGGTACAAACTTCTAAGAGATAGACCCGAATATTGTATCTAGAAAGAGAAATAATTTGTTAGAAACCACTGACTCTATAAATTAACAAAATTCTAGTATATTATAATATTCATGGAATTTTCCTTTGACTTATCCCTAGAATTATCATTAATGTTTTATCATTGTAGTTTCCAAATTATAAATAAACCTTACCCTGTTAAAAAAAATAACAACCCACACATTTCAAACATAACTATTAAATGTTATTTTATGAATATTAATTATAAAAAAAATGATCCATTCCCAATATCATTTTGGACTAGGTCATTTGGAAACATTAATACAGAAAAAACTTATTTGTATATGAACTACATAATCTCCTATGAAGTTATAAATAAATAACACCATTCATAGACATCTCACACATAATTACATTCTTTATATACTGGGGAAAATAATCATAAAAAAGGAGATATTAGATACTTTTTATTGGTGAAAATGGGAGACATCATCCAAATGTGATCATAAGGTTGTGATAAAAAGAGAATAAGAATAGAAAAACCTATCCTGTATATCACATATAAGAAACATGAGTCACAAAATTAATACTGGTAATTCCTAATACATGGATAATAATGGGTTCAAAGGACATGATCCATGAGAGAATAACATTATAATATAACCTAGATTTGTGGAATACACATAATAATTGAAAATAAATTCCTTAGCAGTAAAGGAAAATTTCCAAAACAATCATTGTGGAATGGGTTAACATCCCAAAACATAATCATAGTAATTTTCTACTCCAAATACTATCTTGGTGGACAAATTCCCTTACTAAAATAGGTTTACTTCCAATTATATCCATATTTATCTCAAGATATATCAATATTTACTCAATATATGTGTGGGATATATAGGTCTCCCATCCAAGGTTATTACATAACCATCATCCATGGTAACAATGTAACTAACATAATTGGTTAAAACATAAATTCACTCTTTAGTTATAATGTTTCCATGATCACGTAATGAAAGATATACATTATTGTACAACAATATAATAAAACATTCCTCATATCAGAACCCATTTACAAAATAGGATTCAAAAAATTTCAATATAGAATATCCCATGGCAAATAAATAGGTTTCCTAAAAACATTATCATAATAAAAAAAACAATATAAATAAAAAGTGTGGTATCATTAGATAATATCCCTAGTAAAAAATAATTAACATCAAACGATTTCATATTAGATGAAAAAGGATCTTGAATGACAAGATGAAATATTTTATGAGGAAATTTTCCTTAAAATAATTTATTTAAAATATAAATAATTAAAAAATTATAAATAATAATATCATTAGAGTGAAAATGTCGGGAGCTCTCGTATTGCGCTTCAAAGGGCGACTCCAAACCCTAACCATTTCCGCTGAATCTTGCTGCTTCTGATGGCCGGTTTTGATCCAGAATGGGAGTTTCTCCCCCATTCGGTCTCTGCTTCTGTGGATACTGCCTCTACGAGCATCGAAGTTGGGAATTTACAAATCCCACTTCGAAATATTCCTGTCTCCTTCCGCGATGCACTTAAAGACTCTGATCTCAGTAGTGGGAAGGATCCCAGGCAACCTTTATTCAGAAAACTGGACGATGGAGGTTTTATGGTTGATGCTGATCCAGAAGCCTTGAAACAGAGGGAGAAAATGTTCAGGTACTCGGTGCTCGGTCGTATTTCCTACATCACAGGTGATAAACCTTGGTCTATCTCTGATCTAAAGAATAGAATTGCTCATTGTTGGAGTTCTTCACGCTGGAAGATGGTGCCCTTAGGTAAGGGATACTATCACATTCTTTTTTGTTCGCAATCTGAGCTTGAGCAGATTTGGAAGATTGGTAATTTACAACTAAAGCCTGGTTTTCTTAGAATCTCTGATTGGGACCCTGCTTTTAATCCTTACACTCACAAAAACCATTTGGCTCATGTTTGGGTTAGAATTCATAGGCTGAATTGGTTCTTTTGGCACCCAAAGATCTTAAATGACATTGCTTCTTGTTTAGGATCCCCTATAAAAATCGATCATAGAACCTTGAATGGGGATCTGGGTTTATATGCCAGAATTATGGTGGAGATTAACCTATCTAATCCTTTACCATCCACCATAATCTTTAATGCCCCTGAACACAGGGTTGAACTCAGTATTGAATATGAAAATAAACCTTCCTTCTGTGAAGTTTGCAAACTGATTGGCCATAATTTTGCCAACTTTAGGGTTGCTAGAAAGCAATTGGACCCCTCAAATAAAAATGACTGGCAAGAGGTTAAAAATACAAAAAAAGGGAAAAATATTGTTGTCAAATCTGACCCACCTAAGGTTGATAAGTGGGTCCAGAAACCCAATTCCTCATCAGCCTTAGCAGGTAAATCTTGGGCTGTTTTGGTAGAGGAGGAATCTCAAATTAAGGATAAGCCCTCTGAATCAAATGGGTTAGTTGATGATTGTAACAGAGAATGCTCTAACAAGAGCATCACTACCTCTATTACTAATGCTGTTAACAATGCTCCTTCCTCTGATTTTTCTTGTTTAAAGGAGGATTTTTGTAGGAATCTGAGTGATTCAGTATCTACCCTCAAGGAGAATGTGGCTACTTCCAGCATAATTCATATTGACAATGTGCTCCCTGCAGACCCAGGTTCTACTGCTCTTAGTGCCCCTGATGATTCTGCAGTTGCTCCAATCAAATCTGTTGGTTCTGGTAACTCTGTGCCTCCCAATTCTGATGTTAAATATGACCTTTCTAGTATTGCTGCTCCTATAACTAAATCTCAATCTGTTCTTGTTACTTATGAAAGTTCTGTTGATCCTACCGTATCACACATTTCTGATCCAAATCTGATTTTACACACTGAATATCTCACTGTTCAGAAGGAGGGATCTAATCCCCCAACTGACTTACAGATCTCTAATGCTCTGCAGGAATCCCTAGATAATCTGAATTCTGTTACTGCTGGAAATGTTGATATTTCTGTCAATAAACCTGTTATACATGCTGATAATGCTGTTTTTTCTCCACATACCTCTCTGCCTGCTCCTGAAACTGCTCATGACCATGATTTATGTCCAGAAAACAGCATGATTTCTAATTCTACTAATAATAATCAGAACCTTGATCATAACATGCCTCCTGTTTCTGATCATTCTCATCCAGCTGGCATGGAATCTGCCCAGATTGAGACTGAGCCTCTACCACAACATGAGCAATCTGCTCATGATTTTCCTTCTAATCAAACCGGCTCTCCCCTACCTCCTGTCCTTGTAAAGGACTCTGCTCATAGAGCAGCACAGTCTCAACCTTTTGAAATTTCTGCTTCTTTGTGTACTTCAGACCCTGCTACTATTAAAAATGCTAATCATAAATCTGACTCCTCTCAAAGCTCGGAAACTGATGAGGGACATCATATTATATCCTCTTCCTCAATTTTTACAAGATCCCAAAAAAAGAAGGGTTCTTGTAAATCCAAAAAAAAGAAGGGTTCTAACCCTAGACACAAGTAGCAATGAATGTTCTTTTCTGGAATTTTCAAGGGGTGGCCAATAATGACACCTCTATTACCCTTAGGAGGTTTCTAAATACTCATAAACCATACCTTTTTTCCATTGCTGAACCTAAGGTCAATTTTAAAATGAACTTTATAAAATTTGGTGCCCTTAATTACAATTTTCTAGGATCCTGTAAAAACTGTCCTCAGGCTGACTCCATGTGGATTTTTTGTCATAATTCCTTAAAAAACATTAACATTATTAAAACTTCTGATCAGCAGTTCACTTGTGATTTCATTTGGAATGGTCAGCACATCTATTGTACTATGGTTTATGCCAAAAATAGGTATCAGGATAGGAGACTGTTATGGCTTGAACTTCTTGATATTGCCAAACTCATTCAGGATTCTTGGCTTGTATTGGGAGATTTCAATGCCATTATTACCTCTTCTGAAAAAATTGGTCCCGCTCATCTCCCCATTTCCTCTCGAGAGTTTAAATCTACTATTGATGATTGTAACCTCTTTGAGGTTAATCTTATCGGTGCCAAATACACCTGGTACAGAAAGCATTACAATAAAAACATTGCTAGTAAACTTGATAGAGCCTTTGTTAACATGAAGACTCTTGATACTTGGGATAAAATAACTTGTGTTACTCTCCCTAGAATTAACTCTGATCATCATCCGATCCTTGTCAACCTTTCTACGAATGCTCGAAAAACTATCTTTCCTTTTAAATTTAACAATGCTTGGTCTTCGAACCCTGACTGTGCTACTTTTATTCTTAACACTTGGAACTCCATGAACCATCATAAGGATGGCTTTGCTTGCTTATATAAACTGAAAGTTCATAAACAGGCTCTCAAAGGTTGGTGTAAAAACTCTATCGTCCAAATTGATCTAGACATCTCTCATCTGGAAGATGAGCTTAGTCTCTTTCAATCTCAGAACACTCATTCTGACTTTCACTTAGATCCTCAGGTGGAAGTTCATATTTCCTCGAAACTTAATTCCCTTCTTACTTTTAAAGATAATATTCGTAAACAGATGTTTAGAACCAAATGGCTTACTGATGGTGATCGTAATACTAAATTTTATAATAATCTTCAAAGAATTAGAAAGGCCAATCGTCCACTTTCTATGCTTATTCATAATGACATGGTCTTAGACTCTGAAGAAGCCATTACAGATCATGTTATCACGTACTTCTATAACATCTTAAATGGTCCGGACAGGAATGTTGACCTTAAACCTGATATCATTCCTTTGCTGGTTAATGAAGGTGACAATAAATACCTTTTAAGCACTCCCCTTGATCATGAAATTAAAGACATTGTTTTTAAACTAAACCCCGATAGTGCTCCTGGCCCGGATGGTTTTAATAACGGTTTTTTCCAAAATCATTGGGATATCATTCAAAACGATGTTTGCAATCTTGTTAAGACTTTTTTCACTCACGGATCTCTTCCTCATGGAATCAATGCTCAATTTGTTACTCTAATTCCTAAAGTTGAGAATGCTGCTGAGATTCATCAATTTAGACCTATAGCTTTGATTAACACTATCTATAAAATCATCACAAAAATTATTGCAAACAGACTTGCTCCTATCTGCAATAGAATCGTCTCTTGGAATCAATTTGGTTTTATCAAGGGAAGATCCATTCAGGACTGCATTTGTCTTGCATCTGAGTGCACGAATACTTTAACTAAAAAATCTAGAGGTGGTTGTGTGGCCATCAAACTGGATATTAGAAAGGCCTTTGACACTATTGACTGGAATTTTATTTTCAAAGTTCTTAGGAACTTTGGATTTAACGACTCCTTCATTGGTAGAATCAAGACCCTTTTTCACTCAGCTCATATCTCTATCCTGATTAATGGCACTCCTCGTGGCTTTTTCAAATGCACTAAAGGTGTTAGGCAAGGGGACCCTCTCTCTGCCATTCTTTTTGTGATTGCTGAGGATTATCTTAGCAGACTCATAAACTACCATGTTGATCATAATTTGATCAAATCTATTCAGGTAGCCAGAAACTTAAATGCCCCTACTCACCTCTTATATGCGGATGATATTATCCTTTTTATAAAAGGGGACCAAAAAAGCCTTCATGCTCTCAAGAAAACTATATCTCACTATGAGGATGTTTCTGGTCAAGCTATCTCTTGGAACAAATCTTTCATCTATTTTGGCAAGAATTTTCCTGTCAGAAGAAAATCTGGTATTATTAATTACCTGGGTATCAAGGAGGGTCTCTTACCTTTCACCTATCTGGATGTTCCTCTATTTTGGGGTCGTCCCAAAGCTACCTATTTTTCTAATATCCTTGCTCATATCACAAATCAACTAGCTAATTGGAAAGGGAAGTCTCTCTCCATGGCTGGGAGAATTTGTTTGGTCAAATCGACCATTGTTTCTAAAATGGTTCATTCCTTTATGGCCTATAAATGGCCCATCGGTACTCTTAATGAAATTAACACTTACATCAAAAACTTCATCTGGTCTGGAAGTATTTTTGAAAAGAAGCTGGTTATTATTCCTTGGAATACTTGTTGTAAACCCATTGCTAACGGAGGAATAGGCATTACAAATTTAAAGCTGTTCAACGATGCCTTACAGGCCTGCATTACATGGCGCATCATTAACTCCACTTCTAAAGCTACTGATTTTCTAAAACTTAGATTTTTTTCTAAGCTGTCAAAAGGTAATATTAATTTCATTAACTCTTCTATCTGGCCTTCCATTCGGGACTCCTTTCGTAAAATCATGCAAAACTCTAGATGGATTGTCAGTGCTGACTCCTCCATTAATTTTTGGTGTGGTAAATGGTGTGGTAACCCTCTGATTTCTTTGTTGCCACCGGATCTTCTTCCTGATGATACTCAACAATCTATAACGGAGGTCTTACAATCCTATGACTGGGATTTCCCAGATATCATTATGCAAGCCATTGAAAATTATGCTTTTTCTTCTGCTGGTGATTTCCTTGTCTGGGAGCCTTCTCCCAATGGCATCCTGGATTCAAAAAATTTTATAAGAATAATTTTTCTGATCCTGAATCCATTGAAAATTATGCTTTTTCTTGGGTGAATCATTTCAATAAACCCTACATCAAGCCTTCTAGACTCATCCTTATCTGGCGCATTGCGCACAACAGATTACCCACGGAAACTGGCCTCCAAACTTTTGGCATCTCTCTTTGCTCTAAATGTCGTATGTGTAACCAACATAGGGAAGATGCCAATCATCTTTTTCTATCTTGTGCGACGGCCTCTGCCCTTTGGAATTACATCTTTGATCTCTTTAATTGCAGATTACCCATTACTGATTCTATTAACTTGTTACTAATAAACTGTACTAGACATGATGCCTCTCTGCAGGTTAAAAATCTCTTTCTGGCGGCAGTGGCAGAGCTTCTTCATGAACTCTGGTATGTTAGAAATGATATTATTCACAATAATCACTCTTTCTATCTTAATGCAGGGAAATCCCGAATTCTCCTCACGATTCATGAAGCAGCCTCAATTCAAAAAGACTGTTGAAACAACTCGGTTGGTGACCTTATGATCCTCCGTCATCTTCATGTTCCTGGTATCTTCCCAAAGCCAAAATGCCTCTTTGAAGTTTTTTGGCAATCCCCGATGCCAGGATGGATCAAGGTGAATGTTGACGGCGCTTCCAAAGGTAACCCTGGTCCTTCCAGTTGCGGTGCTATCTTCAGGGACACAGCTGGGCATTGCCATGGATGTTTCTTTGTTGGTTGGGGCCACTCTTCCTCTCTGGAGGCGGAAATGCTCGGCGTTATTCATGTTGTTGACTTTGCTCTTCAAAGAGGTTGGAGAAAGCTTTGGATTGAAAGTGATTCAACAACCATCATTAATGCCATCTGGACTGGAAACATTCATCTATCATGGTCGCTCACTGCTCGCTGGTTGAACTGTCTCAATCTTCTCTGTGGGATCGAGTTTATAGCTACTCATGCCTATCGTCAAGCAAATGCCGTTGTTGATGCTCTAGCCAACAAAGGTGTCCATCAAAGCATGACTTGGATGGACTCTATTCCCCCAGATCTATTTCATCTTTTGGATAGAGATTGTAAAAAAATCCCGTCTTTTCGCTTCATGTAATCTCTCTTTTGTTTCAATAAATTTTTTCTTTGGTCTTTGACCAAAGCTTCACCTTTTAAAAAAAAAAATTAAAAAATTAAAAAATTATAAATAAATCATTTTACAGGAAAATAACCTCAGAAACATTTGAAGGATACTTTAAATCATTGAGAAGTCCTGACAGTGGGAAATACTGTTGATGCTGTATACATTTTCAATAAAAAGTCAAAAGAGGCATGTTTGGAATAAATAAAGAAGATTAATTTTAAACTAACTTGTAAAAAGTAAAAAATTTATAAAACATGTATTAAAAAACTAATTTTATTATTGTAAAATGTTTCCATATAAAATTATTAGGGAATATAGACTTGGAATAAAAATGATTTTCGATCAAAAAGTGAAATTAAAGAAATTTTTCATAAAAACATTATCTTTGTCTCCTGAGTACCTGAATGGTGGGAAAATAAAGTAAAAAATTTATTTTCTTATTATTAACTAGAGGAAAATAAAATACATTAGTTTCATGAGAGATAAAACTTTGGATTTCTTCAATTGAAGCATAATCATAAATATTCCGTAAAAAATAGATTTTAACATAAATCCATTACCACTTATGTATCCTTTAAATCATAATCCCCATGAAAAAATAAAGAAATAAAAATAAAATCTCACTAATGGATAAAAATTCATGACATAACATTTTAAAGGGGTTGTATATATTATGATAGCTGCATAATATAAAATATTTCCCTAAGAAGACAATCTGAGATGAAATTCCCTTACCCTAAGTATTTAATTCCTTTAATACACGTTCAAAAAATATTTATAATAAATATAGTTTTATTAATGATATTTTATAGAACCATACTCAAATATATCATACCATATATTATTTACTTATGTCTTTTATTACATGTTTATTAACAATTCCTTTTTAAAATCTTATTTCGGGTAATGACAACTTTGTTTTTATGTATTTTACGGTTTGGTATTTTTTTCATTTAAAATGATTATAGTTCCACCATATAAATAATCCAAATAATTATATAAATATATTATATGTCAATTATATATGTATTTAGAGTAATCTAAAAATGTTAGAGATAAGAAATGAATTACACTGTTCATGGAGAATGCATTTTACATGTCCACATGAATGTTGTTTCCATTTTCTTGAAGGATAAAATAAACGGTAGGTAAATAACATATCAAATTAATATTTTAATTATTATTTAATATATATAATATATATTCATGTAATATATCCTTATTTTCCTTCATGTAATGTTTAACATAAAAATGAATCTGATTTCTTCGTGAGGCGGTAGTCGATGGTACACATGAGCGACATTATATAATTTATAAGAAATGGAATTTTATATTTTATATGTTATATTATAATATATTATGTATAATATTTTTCATAAATGTCATATTAAAATTTTAAATACAACATTATATCTATCTATGAGATATGATGATGGAAAATGAATTGCATCATTTCGTGAGGGTGTTGTTCGCCGTACACACGATCAATGTTTTCATTTCCCAGTGGTTCGAATAGAAAATAAATTCAGTTCATGAAATTAACATAAAATATTTCAATATATGATAGATATTTGAGTTATAATTTCTTTAAGGTTAAATTTTATTTTAATGTGTTAGAGGGATAATTAAAAATAAAATACATATTTAAGAACCATAGAAATTCTTTAGAGAACTTATTTAGGTTTAAACTAAAAGCATTATCAAATCAATTTCAAATCAGATTCATTTAGATAAGAAATAATCAATAATTGTTAATTAGAAACATTATCCTTAGGCACAAACATTTAGATAAGAAATAATCAATAATTGTGAATTAGAAACATTATCTCTAGGCACATTATTATTGTTTAGAACCCAAAAAATTATAAGGGTATGCACCAGTTAAGAGAGGACCTGACCACTTTGATATGGAAACCACTCCATATCTGGAATAAGGAAACAAATAAATAGATTACCTGACTATATCCTTCAAAATTGGGGACACATATCCTATTTTTTATGATATTAATTATGATTTTATATTACTCAATTTCTCTTATAGGATAACAATGCATTATCAAATAGGATAGAATGATAATGAGTTGAAACATTTCCATGGTGTGAATATGAAGGTTTAATTTCTTAAAAATTTAACCTATGATGTTCGGATAATAGTTATCCAACAATGGTGTATAGAATTCCATTGGACAAATCAAAAATTTGTAATAAATTCTTCATATCGCACTAAACATTCTTAATATGGAATAAGTTACGTGTGTGTATTTTAATATCAGATGTCACATTTAATTACATGATAAAAATTACACCACATCCCATTTTATAACATGAATGTTTTCCCCAATAATTCCCCATCTTTTAATTCTTAATAAAGTTTCATATATCAGTGATCCCAGAACAGAATCATCTTCATTCATATAAAATAATAAGATATTTAAACTATTATTGCATGAAAAAATATCAAAATGATCTTTTATAGTTATACCTAGGATATTGGGCCCTAATGGAATCTCATTTCTTGTTTGATTCATAAAAAAACACAACAAATATCTTCTTAAATGAATATAAACTATATAATATTTTACAAAAAATGGAATCCATGTGACTCAAAATGAATCAACATAATACAACACTCATTTCTACTTCAAAAAATAACAAAGGGACCCTAAACTGTTTTTAGACGGAGACACCATCAGTTTTAGTGTCCCATTATTAATGATTCTAAAACACCCTTTAAACTACCAAAAAAATAATTGAAAATATATACACAATGACTTATGTACAGAAACAAGTAAAATTATCATGTTATTATTTAAAAATTTATATTGAAAAAATATTATTTATATTTATATATTGGAATGTAAATGGAGAAATACGAGTTACCCATGATCAATAAGGTCTAGGGTGTAAAAATACATTCATGAAACCTTTAATGGATAAAAAATTGTGTAGTTTCTCCTAGGCAATGAAATTATATCTCCTAGAATAATTATGTAGGCCCTATATGAATTGAAACCAATTCACACAATTTGGGGTGAATAAAAATACATGCCATAGAAAAAATTGAGTCCTCAAAAAATTAATAAATCAACAAAATCATCTTCTATAGAGGGAGTTTAATGTGTATCCCCCATTATTCATTTCCCCTTACCACATTCCATTTAAAAATGGTTCTGTTTGACCCTTATAAAATATTGAGTTAGTGAAACAAGTGAAACATCCACCTCTATACTATATGTATTCACCAATCCTTGTAAATATGGGGTTTTATTCATAATTGTTACCATTTTCACCATTTATCACATTTAATGTTGGATATACTCAAAATTTTATAGAGGTGGGAATGAATTTGTAAATCCCTCAGTTAGATTCACGTAGGAGAGGTAGATTTTAGAATAATTAACTCTGTTCGACAAATAATTTCATAATTAGAGTGCTTAAATAATGAGGGATGAAACAAATAAGGAGGCAATCATGAATCTATCCTTCATATTGGGATTAATTATGAAACTACATGTGATTTACCGACCATTACATATATATTATACTAATGAATTCATGTATCTACCACCCTATTATACATAGAAGTTGTGGTGGAAGATGACTGACCACCAAAATAGTTGAAATAGTTTAAAAAAAATTAATTACTATTATTATAATAGAAATGTAAATTTTTATTATATATAACAATATATTTCCAAAATAATATAATAAAATTCTATTGAATGAAACATTAAAATAAAAAGATAATTTCATAAGGGGTAAGAGAAAACATACACTGTACAAATTCTATTTTCATCATGATGTCCTCCTCATCCCCCTTTGGGAATTTTTCATCAAATGTGTGGAAGTCAGGGTTATGTAGGGATTATTAGATATTTGTAAAAAAATCTTCCCATGATGAGCTTATATACCACTTTTTACTAACATTTTTAATATATTGAATCCCATGTTTGAATAGTACTACACTAATGAATTTAATATTGATCAGTTTATATATGTTTTCAAATTTTTTCATTCTAGTTCAATAGAGGCTAGAGGAATAATATGTTTAACATAAGGATAATGTTTCATACTTCATTTCCAATGTTAAACTTTTTTAAAAAATCAATGTTTATTTTTTAGTTAGAAAAAGATTAATTACCTGTGCATGTTATGTCATTGCATGAGTTATCCATAGAACCAACATTGATCATTGGAATTTTTTCATGGGAGCTAGTAGAGATAATTTTATATGTAAATAATATTCATTATTTAGCTTTTTATTATTAAATACTTTTAAATTACTTATTTTATATTTTAGAACACATGAAAACATTGAAAATGAAATGTAATGTTTGTGATCGTATCCTATTTTTTTAGGAATTATTTCATTGTTATATGTAATTTTAGACAAGTGAAATAATTATATATTTTCCTATCATATTATTTATATTTTATATTGTGATTCACCCTATCATCAATTATACACCATATTTATATGGAAGATAATATTCATATCCTACATGTTTAAAAAAATATGACCCAATGAATATAATAATGCCTTACAAGATATTATATTTGTAAAATTAGGTCTTGATATACATTCATGGTGGTATGAATATATATGTAATTATTATATGGTTTAAATTTTTTAATATTTGCTGAGTTAAACATTTCTACAGAGTGGATTGAATTCACAAAAAAGGGGATAGATTTTATCACTTCAATATTATAATTTTGAGACAATATTAATATCAAGAGAATGAAATTTGTTAGCCATAATGATATTTTGGAATCCTTATGGTGATTGTTCTCAGGAAGTAAGAATTTTTTTTGATGATAATGGGTAAACATAATGATTTTCATTTATTCATAGATGTGGTTATTAGTGAATGATTATTATATTCAATGATAAATAATACTTCATTATTTTAGTAAATGGAATAATAACATTTGGGAGGTACTTGATTTGATGTATAGATAGATCAGATTATTTTTATAGATATATTTTATGATTTTAAAGAGGATAAATATTATACAGTATTATTATTTATTTGATTATATGTTTCTATGGGATAATAAAAATAATTCATTCTTGAATTATATAGATCATAATTTTCTATGTTCTATTGTATAGGTAAATTGAAATAATATTTTATTAAATATATTTATTAGTTAAGAATAAGGATCTAGAGGAAGGGTTTTTTTTATCTCTTCTATATTCCAAGAACCAAAGGATGATAATTGAGTTTCAATTTTTTGTATCCATTATATATTTTATGATAGAAGATAAAGGTTATTTTAATGGGATTTGAGACTAGTTTCACATATGTATTTAAATGAAGTGGTGTAATTTTAATCATTATTTATTTTTTTGACTAAACTAAACCATTTTTATTCTATCAATTACTTAATTAAAATATATAATAAGAAAAGTTCTTATGTAGAATTATTGGTAAATATCCCTATATTTCCTAAAATGTCCATTTCAAATCTCAATCCCAATTCAATATTAAGGGCACAGACGGGATTAAAATATTATATTTTACATCGTGTTGTGTGATAGTTTTTAATTATACCCTTATATTGAATTTTAAACTGATATTATTGTTCATATATTGGAGTATTTTCTAATGGAATATGTTTTTGACTTTGGAGTATCATGGGATGATCATTTATCCTTGACTAAATTTATATAAAATAAAAATCACAATTTATTTCTATGAATGATACAATTTTAATAATTCTATTGGAAAACCCTATCGACCTCCCTATCATATCATTCCAGGTATGAATATTTTGTTTGGGTATGAAATTCTATAATTCTATAGTGATGTTATCATATGAAATTGTTAATATTATTATCGATTTTATATTTTGAATAATAAATATCAAAATTAATCCCTTAAAATATGTTTTTTATCCTTGGTGCTAATAAACCTTCCATGTCCCAGTGGAGTTGGCATTCACAGGTTACACTCAATTTTATTGTTATAAATAGAGGGTTACATATATATTTATGATGAAAAATTTACAATTATTAGAATAATGTGATTGATATTGAAATAGAAAAAATATTTTCATAAAATTCCCAAAAAAAGAGAAATAAAATGTAATATAAATAATAAAATCAAATTTAGGAAAGATATTCTACCTATATATTTGGTAGAAATAGTTTTTAATAAAAGTACACAAAAATAATATATTTTATATCTAAGGAGAATGTTCACATCATGAATTTTGAATAAAATGCAATAAAACTACAAAGGTTTAAAAAAATATTGCATTGTTCTTTGTTTGAAGGTGAAAAATAAAATATTAAAATAAAAACAAGGTCTCAATATTCTATATTTTCATTGTATGGGATAATTAATGAAAAAATAGAAAAGTTTCACTATAAAAAAATAAAAAGATAACAAATAGAGAAAAAAACAATGAACTTATAATTTCTATGTTCATAGTGTTGAAGGTGAAATATGAATGAATAAATCATTATTATGAGGTTTTTTAGTTTATAAATATAATTTCATCAATTGATTTATTCAAGGAACCATTTTTGGAATCAACTATAAAATAGAGTTTCATGAAATCATGAGAAAATTTATCAATAGATAGATATGATAATAATATTAACTTATATAGTACTTCTTAGGGGTATGCTGATAATTTCCTCTATAGTGGAATTTATGAGGGATTAGATGTTCTCTTCAATCACGAAATGATGGTGGCTAACATTGAGATACAACTTAAAATCAATATGGATTTAAGTGACCTTAATGTAAATACACCATTTATATAATAACCTCTAAATGAATGAATTAATAAATAAATTTAATTGTACTATGTTTTCATTCATTATAAAATCAAATATAAACCATGATATTCTAAACATAAAACACCATCTTGATATTTATTGAACTAATATATTAATAAGGTCTACAATAATGACTATATGAATTGTCTGGAATTCACCACATGAATTTGGATATGTATCATTGTCCCACAATGTAGGAAATTTGTAAGATTTATAAAGATATTACTATTCAATTATAATCCAATAACAAATAAGTACTAATAATAAGTGATAAAAAATAACATGAAGGTATATGCATCATAATAATTCACATAAACTCCAAAAACACTTTGAGGAATTAGGATTAACATAATCCATATAATTAAAATGACAAAACAACTAAACTTCCTCACTGGTTATACCAAATAAAATATTATTATTTCTCAATATTGATGTTTGTTTAATGAGCTAAAATCACCAAAAATTTGATATTAAACCTTTTAAGGTCTGTTTAATGAGTGAAAAAACCACATCAATAATACTTAGTAGTTATTCATGGCCCAATAATTTGGAGGAACCTCCTAGAGGGACCATGAAGAAGTATAAAAAATTTAAATCTGTATGACCTATAAAACTGCATCTCATATTGGGACTCAAATCCCGTAATAAATCAACATTTTATATCCGAAAAATCATACATTTGTATATAAAAAAGTGGTGTCATCATATACCCCCAATAGTACACCACATATTCCAAAAAATTAGTTTTAATATGACCACTAAAACCAAACTTAATTTGGTCACATATTGGCCAAAAATAACCAAGGCGACATCCTCACACATATATTGAATGAATTACACTTTTTTTAAAACTCTATACCACCATGAATAATATATAGGTACACTCCATAAAATATACATTAAAAAATATATAATTTCATATGTTTTCATATTAGATTAAGCCACATATAAAAAAACAAACTGTAAAGACCCGTAAATTTCAAGGAAATTTTTTTCTTAATTTTCATTGGAATTTTACAAGAAAGTAGTTTCTGAGGGAACCTGATTCCGAGGCCCGGTGTGCCCGAAATCATATTCCGAAGTTTGGCTTGGGTACGTTCAGTGAACGGACGAGCGGGTTTTTTCTAACTTTTGAACCGGTGCCCGGAATCGAATTATGAGGGCACCAATGAAATCACAGCACCGATATTCGCTTAGAAACGCCTCTTCCGGAGTTGCGTTTGCTCGGGTGTGGTTTTTAATTTTTGGGATTAAAGTTAAGAAATAATATAATTTTACGACAACTTTATTTTATTTCACTTAAGCCACTTAGAATCCACTGTAAGTCACTTAAAATCATCTTAAACTGAGTTGAAACGGATAGGGTACTATCCAGAAATATCCTACCCTCTTGGTAGGATATTTGTGAGGTGGGGCCCGCATGAGCCCCGCCGTTTCTTTCCGCTCAGTAACACACCCACGAAAACCCGTCATTATGAAAGTCAACTGACGCATTTTCTTAAATTCTTAACAGACCATTTAATTGGGCGGTTTTCTTCGTGAATTAAATGAGCTGTTACTTTCGTTGAATTAATACAACGAATTGATGGGTCGTTACTTACCTGTTTTCATTTGTTGGCTTAATAATAAAATAAGACCAACAAGGTCCTTTGAAGGATTACTCGTTGAGAGGCCTGACAGAATCCTTGAGCCTTCATCCTCCTTTGCGAAGAACGTGAAGAACACGAACAACGCCGGCCTCCGACGAAGAACGCCGAACCCGGAAATCGACAACGCGACGCTGTGATCCACGATGCCAACATTCCCTTCCTGCAACGTTCTTCTGCGACGTATTTTCCTCCACGACGGATCTTCGATCGGCTGCTTGAGGTAAGAGTCTCGGATTTTCTTTTTTTATCTCCTTTTTGGTTTTTACCAAAACACCGATTTAATTATTTAAAATTAAATCTATTGTCTCTTGGTCCGTTGAGTTCATCGACGCAACGCCGGATTCCGCGACGACGCGACGCCTTCCGCGACTCGACGAACTCCTCCTTCCGCAAAGAACTTCCGTGCGACGACGACCAACGAGGTAGGGATTTTTTTTGGAATCGCCCTTATTTTCCGTGTTGTTTCCGTTCAAGAATGAAGAACCCGATTCATAAACAATTTTTATTCCATTAAAAATTGTTGATTCATATGTTGAATATTTTTCCTCCCGTTGTTTATCACTAATGCGGAGGGTGCGGGCCAAACGAACACGGCCTGACAACCCTCCGCCGTTCTTCGTTAATGTGCGGATTTGACGGGCGACGAAGGAACGCGCCGCAACGGAAGTTTGATGGTTCCGCAGTGAAGAGCGAGTCCCGGGAGGAGCAGCGGCGCAGACGGGAACAGAATCGGACCACCGGAGCGACTCCGGCGGCCCGCGGAAGCCGCCGGCGCGGCGGCGCCGGCAGCCGGACAAGGCCGCGGTGGCAGAAGCCGCGGCGGCCTCACTAACAAACCCGCGGCCACGCGGGTCCGGCGCGCGCGGGACGCGGCTGAAGCCACATCCGGTTGTCCGAGCGACACCCCGCAGGTGCCGCGGGGTTGTCACGCAGGGGCGGCGGCTCCCCCCCGCGTCGCTCGGTTGTCCTGGGCGACACCCCGCGGGGGTGGTGGCTCACCCCCGCGTCGCTCGGCCGCACGGCCAGGCCGCGCCCTGGCCGGGCTGTGTCCTAGCCGGGCCAGACCGGGTCCGACCGGGTCGACCCGGTTCGGCCGACCCAGGGGGGGTCGGGCCGGCTCGGCCCAGGCCCGGACCCCCCGTCTTCGGACTGTTTTCGTTCAAATGCCCGTAACTTGAGCTACATGCATCCAAACTACTCGTCGTCAGTGGCAACACAATCCTTGGATCGAGACGGTCGTTTCGGTATATCGCACTCAAGGTTTACGAATACTTTGAGTTCGGCCGGGTTGGTTCGTACATGAAACCAACCGGGCCCTCGGAGCGGAAACACTCATATCTTGAGCTACGGACGTCTGATTGACTTACCGTCAGCTTCGTTGAGTTCCTCTAAGTGAGACAGATCTTTTGGCATACTCCTCCCGAGGTTTGGACATAGGTGGAGTACAGGCAGGTTGGTTTTTCCTTAAAAACCAACCGGGCCCTGGGATGAAAAAGCCAATAACTCTCAGACCGGGCGTCCGATTGACACGCCGTCTGCGACGTTGAGTTCCTGTTGACGATAAAGAACTTTTGGATACATCAAATTCGGAATTTGTGACAGTTGATGTATCAGCCTCTCGGCTCATGGAGCGGATCCTCCCGAACGAGCTTGCTGTGTGCGGGAACCCTAGAACTGGCTGCGACAGCTACTTCGACGACGACGACTGTGCAGAAATCCTCAGTGGACTGCGACGATGAAGAGTGCTGGTCTATTATCCTATGTGGGTCCTAGCCATGCTGGTCTTGTATCTTATGTGGGTCCCAGCTTAGATGATTCAATACTGGTCTTGTATCCTCTGTGGGTCCCAGTATAGATGAATCAATGAAGACAGCTGGTCTTGTATCCTATGTGGGTCCTAGCTATGCTGGTCTTGTATCCTATGTGGGTCCCAGTCTAGATGATTCAATACTGGTCTTGTATCCTATGTGGGTCCCAGTATAGATGAATCAATGAAGAGTGATGGTCTTGTATCCTATGTGGGTCCCAGCTTAGATGACTCAGTGCTGGTCTTGTATCCTATGTGGGTCCTAGCCGTGCTGGTCTTGCATCCTATGTGGGTCCCAGCTTAGATGATTCAGTATCTATACCTGATCATCCCTTTCACCTTTTCGACGAAGTATACATGTGTGAGCTGAATCCTGTTTACTCTCCTTTGTGGATTGTGTTGAGCTATCCTGTGTGGATTTACTGTTTACTCTCCTTTGTGGATTGTGTTGAGCTATCCCGTGTGGATTTACTGTTTACTCTCCTTTGTGGATTGTGTTGAGCTATCCTCTGTGGATTACTGTTACTCTCATTTGTGGATTGTGTTGTGCTATCATGTGTGGGTATACGTTTTTGCTTTCCTGTGTGGACTGGGTTGTGCTTGGGCTCGGACGTTGGAGCCGAACGAGAATTGATGACTTAGGTATATGTATGGGCATATACCTAAGCAGTGTCAGTTGTTACTTCGTGATTGTATATTCCCTTTTGTGGTTTATCCTTTGTGGATTTTGGGAGACCTTCGGGGGTCTCAGGGTCCCTACTGAGTAGCTTATACTCACCCCTGCACGGGCTATGCCCGCACTACGTTGTGTTGGTTGCAGACGATGGATAGTGCTGATCATGGTGGAGGCGTGTAGAGTAGGACAGTACCTGGAGGTGGACCACTGGGTGGGACGTACTCGGAGCGATCAGTTGGACCCGAGGAGCAGTGGAGGCTATCTGTACCCACCCTTCAGGTGGGACTTCCAGAGGACAGCTCGACGCTCCGGCTTTTCCTTTCAGTTGCTGTTTTTCCTTTCAGTTGTACTTTACAGTTGGGCTTGTATTTCCGGCCCCTTTTACTTTCAGCACAGCTTGTACAGTTTTTACTTAGTGTTTACTTTTCCTCTTTCTTACTCTGTGGTGCTTGTTTACTTTTCAAAGGCAATGCCTTCCCTTTTGTTGGGATTTACGCCTTGGTGCTAGTCTCCAGCCCCTGGCCTATGGAAGGCGGGCTTGGGGTAGTCACGGCACGGGCCCCGAGGACGGGTCATGACAAATTGGTATCAGAGGTGGTCGGTTCTATCGGAGACTCTGATCTTTCTTCTATGTGAAGCAATAGTGTTTAGCGTATTGGGTGTGGTTATCAGTCCAGGGAGTCCAGTGTTGGTGCGGCGGCCGATGTATCCATACACCAGGACCCTGACTTCTGATTTCTAACTTAATGCACGAAATCATTGATTGCATGTGTGTTCAAGTTTTCTTTGTGATTACTTGTGTCAGCTCACCAGGTATACAGTTCTGACCGTGGCGCACCTGCTTCATTCAGGATGGCCACACAACAGCAGCCAGCTAGGGTTCCGAGAGTGGAGCGTGATGACAGCCCACCGATCGACGAGACCTCGGTGCAGGGCTCCTTATCAGCAGAGGCACCAGCAGTACCTTTACCCGCCGAGCCACCGATGCTACCAGCCCCAGCCGCTGACGATGCACGTCGCCTTAGCGCGCTGCACGAGTTCCAGTGTCAGCGACCGCCCAGGTTCCACTGGGAGACAGACCCCCAGGCAGCCGAGGACTGGCTGGAGGCAGTGGTACGAGTTTTCAGGATAGTGAGGACACCAGCAGACCTCATGGTGATCCTCGCAGCGAGCTTCCTGCACGCGGCAGCAGGCAGATAGTGGAGCTTGATGCTCTAGGTGCATGACGAGACATCTCTCCTCTGGACGGACTTTGAGAGAATCTTTCGCTCCGAGTTCATCCCAGCCACCCTCCGTGTGGTACGCATACAGGAGCTTCTTTAGCTGTGGCAGGGCAGCTTGACAGTGGCCCAGTACTCGGCGAGATTTATTGATCTCTCGCGCTACTCCACAGATATGGTACGAGACCCGTTCTTCCGAGCCCGGACCTTCGAGCAGGGACTGAGGCACGAGGTCAGGGCTTCGATGATCTCCCTAAACATTCCGACACAGTCAGAGGTGTTGGAGAGATCCCTTTCTAGTGGAGAGTTTTCTCGCCGAGCAGGCTCTAGTGACAGGGCCCTCCGCAGGACGGCCCGTAGCAGGGTCTTCGGCAGTTGGCAGTAGACAGGTGATGTAGAGGTTCAAATGGGCTAGACCATCATATGGGCAGTCTCAGGATGAAGATTCGGTTATGTGGGGCACCCGAAGGAGAGCCAGCTACGTGTGGGGAAAACATTTCTATGCATGCAGTGGGCGAGGTCACATGGCTCGAGACTGCCCGAATCGTCTTACAGATGAGCAGCAGGTAGTAGAGGGACCTCCCAGACAGAGGTTCGGCCACTGTGGTCCGCAGGGTGCAGGCGAACAAGGCAGAGGAGCTGTCCGAGTAGCCGATGGTGGGAGACACTTCGATGTGTTGCCACCACCACCACCAGGAGGTCCACCCCGACCGCAGGGAGTAGGTGGACATGCGAGAGCTCAGCTTCAGGCAGCCGAGGCCTTCGATCATGGATCTCTGGGAGTAGATGGACAAGAGCGGAACTAGTGGATACATCCTTTGTACTTCTAGTTCCTTGTTGCTATTGTGTAGCGTCTTTTTATTATGAGATGCAATAATAAAAGACGCATACCTTTGTGATGTTTTAATTCCTGTCCTCTTTTGTGTTGTTACTAAGAGGTTCCAGTTTTGACTGTTGACTTGACCCTCACTTGTGAGACATCTACTGGAGGAGACCCAGTTACCACACACTGATGCCGACAGTGTGACTCAACCCTTGGAGGCGAGAGTAACGGTTGGATATCTTGGTATTAGCGTCGAGGCCTTACGACATCATCCTTGGTATGGATTAGTATCATCCATGTCGGCATTGACTATATTAGGAAAAGAATGTGGTTCATCCAGGGGATGATACCAGATTTCTTTTATCGGTAAAGAAGAAATCTTAGCAGCTCTTGTGGGGCCGGAGATGGTCCAGGCCACGGCTGAGATGGTCCAGGTCATCCAGGGGCGGATGAGTACAGCTCAGAGCCGACAAAAGTCTTATGCTGACAGGAGGTGGAGGCCACTAGAGTTTGAGTATGGCGACCACGTCTTCTTGCGTGTCTCACCTCGACGTGGTTTGCGGAGTTTTGGCCGAGGCGGCAAGTTGCCTCCACGCTTCATCAGACCCTTCCAGGTCCTCAGCAGGGTTGGCGAGGTGGCTTATCGCATGGCTCTGCCACCTCAGTTGCACCGGGTGCACGACATCTTCCACGTATCTCAGCTGAGGAGATACGTGCACGACCCGACGCACATCATTGACCATGGGGAGCTAGACGTGGATAATTGGGCGACTTTTACGGAGGTCCCGGTGGAGATAGAGGATCGACAGGAGCGGGTCCTACGTGGGGGATCGATTCCTCTTGTGCGCATCAGATGGCAGCACAGGAACCTCTAGGAGAGCACATGGGAGCGGGAGGCTCATATGCGTGCTCAGTACCCACATTTGTTTCCCTAGTTTATGATGTATCATTACGGGGACGTAAAGCCTTGAGGTGGGAGTAATGTAAAGACCCGTAAATTTCAAGGAAATTTTTTTCTTAATTTTATTTGTCTTTTTTCAAGAACGCAGTTTCTGACGGCACCTGATTCCGAGGCCCGATGTGCCTGGAATCATTTTTCGAAGTGTGGCTCGGGTACGTTCAGTGAACGGACGAGCGGGTTTTTCTAACTTTTGAACCGGTACCCGGAATCGAATTCTGAGGGCACCGATGAAATCACAACGCTGATATTCTCTTAGAAACATCTCTTCTGGAGTTGCGTTTGCTCAGGTGTGGTTTTTAATTTTCGGGCTTAAAGTTAAGAAATAAAATAATTTTACGACAACTTTATTTTATTTCACTTAAGCCACTTGGAAGCCACTGGAAGCCACTTAAAAGCGGCTTAAACTGAGTTGAAATGGATAGGGTACTATCCAGAAATATCCTACCCTCTTGGTAGGATATTTGTGAGGGGGGGCCCGCATGAGCCCCGCTGTTTCTTTCCGCTAAGTAAAGCACCCGCGAAAACCCGTCATTATGAAAGTCAACTGACGCGTTTTCTTAAATTCTTAACAGACCATTTAATTGGGCGGTTTTCTTTGTGAATTAAATGAGCTGTTACTTTCTTTGAATTAATACAACGAATTGATGGGTCGTTACTTACCCTTTTTTGTTTGTTGGCGTAATAATAAAATAAGACCAACAAGGTCTTTTGAAGGATTACTCATTGAGAGGCTTGACAGAATCCTTGAGCCTTCATCCTCCTTCGCGAAGAACGCGAAGAACACCGGCCTCCGACGAAGAACGCCAAACCCGGAAATCGACGACGCGACGCCGTGATCCGCGACGCCGACGTTCCCTTCCTGAAACGTTCTTCTGCGACGTCTCTTCCTCCGCGACGGATCTTCGATCGGCTGCTTGATGTAAGAGTCTCGGATTTTCTTTTTTTCTCTCCTTTGTGGTTTTTACCAAAACACGGATTTAATTATTTAAAATTAAATCTGTTGTCTCTTGGTCTGTTGAGTTCGTCGACGCAACGCCGGATTCCGTGACGACACGAAGCCTTCCGCGACTCGACAAACCCCTCCTTCCGCAAAGAACGTGCATGCGACGATGACCAACGAGGTAGGGATTTTATTTTTGGAATCGCCCTTATTTTCTGTGTTGTTTCCGTTCAATAATGAAGAACCCGATTCATAAACAATTTTTATTCCATTAAAAATTGTTGATTCATATGTTGAATATTGTTCCTCCCGTTTTTTATCACTAACGCAGAGGGTGCGGGCAAAACAAACACGGCCCGAAAACCCTTCGCTGTTCTTCATTAATGTGTGGATTTGGCGGGCGACGACGGAACGCGCCGCAACAGATGTTTGATGGTTCCGCAGTGAAGAGCGAGTCCCGGGAGGAGCAGCGGCGCAGACGGGAATAGAATCGGACCACCGGAGCGACTCCAGCGGCCCGCAGAAGCCGCCGGCGGTGCGGGTCGCCGGCGCGGCGGCGCCGCAGCCGGGAGCGGCGGCGCCCCGGCATGCCGCGGCAGAAGCCGCGGCGGCGGCACTCGCGGACCCGCGGCCGCGCGGGTCCGGCGCGCGCGGGACGCGGCTGAAACCACATCCGGTTGTCCGAGCGACACCCCGCAGATGCCACGGGGTTGTCCCGCGGGGGCAGCAGCTCCCCCCCGCATCGCTCAGTTGTCCTGGGGGACACCTAGCGGGTGCCGCGGGGGTGTCACGCGGGGGTGGCGGCTCCCCTCCCCCCCCCCCCCCCCCGCGTCGCTCGGCCGAGCCGAGCCGGGCGGGCCGAGCCAAGCCGGGCCGCGCCCTGGCCCGGCCGGACCGGGTCGACCCGGTTCGGCCGGCCCGAGGGGGGGGGGGGGGGGTCGGGCCATCTCGGCCCGGGCCCGGACCCCCCATCTTCGGACTATTTTTGTTCAAATGCCCGTAACTTGAGCTACGTGCCTTCAAACGACTCGCCGTCAGTGGAAACACGATCCTTGGATCGAGACGGTCGTTTCAGTATATCGCACTCAAGGTTTAAGAATACTTTGAGTTTGGCCAGGTTGGTTCGTACACGAAACCAACCGGGCCCTCGGAGCGGAAACACTCATATCTTGAGCTACGGACGTCTGATTGACGTACCGTCAGCTTCGTTGAGCTCCTCTAAGTGAGACGGATCTTTTGGCATACTCCACCCAAGGTTTGGACGCAGGTGGAGTACGGTCGGGTTGGTTTTGCCTTAAAAACCAACCGGGCCCCTGGGACGAAAAAGCCAATAACTCTCAGACCGGGCGTCCGATTGACCCGCCGTCTGCGATGTTGAGTTCCTGTTGACGATACAGAAATTTTGGATACATCAACTTCGGACTTTGTGACAGTTGATGTATCAGCCTCTCGGCTCGTGGAGCGGACCCTCCCGAACGAGCTTGCTGTGTGCGGGAACCCTAGAGCTGGCTGCGACTGCTACTTCGACGACGACGACTGTGCAAAAATCCTTAGTGGACTGCGGCGATGAAGAGTGCTGGTCTTGTATCCTATGTGGGTCCTAGCCATTCTGGTCTTGTATCCTATGTGGTTCCCAGCTTAGATGATTCAATACTGGTCTTGTATCCTCTGTGGGTCCCAGTATAGATGAATCAACGAAGACAGCTGGTCTTGTATCCTATGTGGGTCCTAGCTGTGCTGGTCTTGTATCCTATGTGGGTCCCAGTGTAGATGATTCAATACTGGTCTTGTATCCTATGTGGGTCCCAGTATAGATGAATCAATGAAGAGTACTGATCTTGTATCTTATGTGGGTCCCACCTTAGATGACTCAGTGCTGGTCTTGTATCCTATGTGGGTCCTAGCCGTGCTGGTCTTGTATCCTATGTGGGTCCCAGCTTAGATGATTCAGTATCTATACCAGATCATCCCTTTCACCTTTTCGACGAAGTATACCTGTGTGAGCTGAATCCTGTTTACTCTCCTTTGTGGATTGTGTTGAGCTATCCTGTGTGGATTTACTGTTTACTCTCCTTTGTGGATTGTGATGAGCTATCCTGTGTGGATTTATTGTTTACTCTCCTTTGTGGATTGTGTTGAGCTATCCTCTGTGGATTACTGTTTACTCTCCATTGTGGATTGTGTTGTGCTATCCTGTGTGGGTATACGTTTTTTGCTTTCCTGTGTGGACTGGGTTGTGCTTGGGCTCGGACATTGGAGCCGAACAGGAATTGATGACTTAGGTATATGTATGGGCATATACCTAAGTAGTGTCGGTTGTTACTTCGTGATTGTATCTTCCCTTTGTGGTTTATCTTTTGTGGATTTTGGGAGACCTTCGGGGGTCTCGGGGTCCCTACTGAGTAGCTTATACTCACCCCTGCATGGGCTATGCCCGCACTACGTTGTGTTGGTTGCAGACGACGGACAGTGCTGATCGTGGTGGAGGCGTGCGGAGAAGGACCATACCTGGAGGTGGACCACTGGGCGGGACGTACTCGGAGTGGTCAGTTGGACCTTAGGAGCAGTGGAGGCTATCTGTACCCACCCTTCAGGTGGGACTTCCAGAGGACGGCTCGATGTTGCGGCTTTTCATTTCAGTTGCTGTTTTTCCTTTCAGTTGTACTTTACAGTTGGGCTTGTATTTTCGGCCCCTTTTACATTCAGCACAGCTTGTACAGTTTTTACTTAGTGTTTAATTTTCCGCTTGCTTACTCTGGTGCTTGTTTACTTTTCAAAGGCAATGCCTTCCCTTTTGTTGGGATTTACGCCTTGGTGCTAGTCTCCAGCCCCTGGCCTATGGAAGGCGGGCTTGGGGTAGTCACGGCACGGGCCCCGAGGATGGGTCATGACACAACCAATTACTAAAATATCATTTATATCTATATAATGCTATAATAAAATTATCTCTATAGAAAATTCTCATCTGTTTAGAGATAAGGTCACTTGAAACTTCCATTAACTCTATGTGGATTATCTAAATGATATTATAAAACATTAATGGATATTTATAAAAATATAATTAATAGGTTAATTCCCATAAATATCATGTTTTTAGGTGATTAAATAATTTTTTAAATTTTTTTGTATAAAATAATAAAAAATCACTCATAGCCAAAGAATACTATTATATAAAAATCAAACTAATACCTCATATCCATAAAAATTTCGAAATAACATCACATTTTATATCACAACTCATCACATAGAAACTAAAATACAAAAAACCACCTCAAATACAATTTTCATCAAAATTAATATTTCCAGTTACATGGACATCACTATAGTAACACTATGTAGTTTCCCACCCATAGGGAACTTATCACAATATATCAAAGTAGTTTTACCCTAAGAAGGACCTAACTACAACATCTTCAAGTATAAATACACCAATAGGGACCACGCTATGTATATATATTGTTTGGGCTGATGTCCACCCTGTGGTAATCTCTTCCCAATTACTTATATAAGTTGTGTAGGTTTCAACCTGCATAGATTCTCCACATATTATTGGATGTATGGAATTATTTATTTTCCCATCCTTAACATATATTATCACTATAATTTATCATATATCAATAAATTTTATCCGCATAAACCACAGAAACATTACCAATGATAACATCATACATATCCTAAATGGATTCATAACCCTCCAATCTATTTTATCACCCACCTAGTCCACCAGACATACATATTTCATAGGGAATATATCATACGAAAATATTATTCCAGATTCCCACCAAGGATCCCCATATCTATATATTATATATTAATAAAAAAATATATTCAAACATCGCTACAACATTATTATTCTATAATCAAAATCTTAGGATTCAAATCAACACATCACTAACATTCTGCATATCTTGTACTCAATCATTCTCTATAACCACAACACTTTCCAAAAAAATTACAAAAAAATTTAATCAAACAATAAAATCAACCATTTTTTTGACATTATTTCCCTCATCTACATACAAAAGAGATTCCATTACAGGGGTTTCTATGATATTCATGTACTAAAAACATCAAATCCTATAAGCTCAACTATATTACTCACAAAAAGTAGATTATAACATATATATTCACAACTCATGATGATATGGTATGAACCATATATATTATATACCATCCCCATGTAACATGATTCTAAAAAGCACCACTACTCTATAATGTTTCACATTCTGATGCTCATGTGGCACAATCGCAATGTAACATACATATACATTGTCTACTGCTATCAGATATTCCTTTGTAAATTATTCTATAGAGTGGAAATAACATCTAACAATCCAAAAGAAAATTTTATTATTTGTGTTTATAATTTTACATTATCAAATTATTTTGGGGTGTCTTGATAATATATTTTTATGTTTTTAGAAATTTTCAAAGGTTTCATATCTTGGAACAATGTTTGGAAAACTATGCAGAGGGTGTTGTGTCCACTATTCGTTTTGGGCAGAAAATATAACATTCTCACAAAAATCACTGGTAAATAATGTCGGTTATATATGTGACTTGGTTTTCAAATATAGAATGTGTCACAATACTATGCTCATCTGGCCCAATCACAATGTTTCATACATATACTTTGTCTGGTGCTATCAAATATTCCTTAGTAAATTCTATCATAGATTGGAAATACCATCTAAAAAACCAAAATAAAATTTTCTTATTTGTGTTTATGGGTATACATTATAAAATTATTATGGGGAGTCTTGATAATAAATTTTTATGTATTTGGAAATTTTTTGTGGTTTCTCATATAAGAACATAATTTGGAAAACTATGCAGAGGGTGTTGTGTTCCACAATTCGTTTTGGGCAGAAAAAATCACATGCTCTCCACACTCAATGTTAAATAATGTCGATTATATATGTGACATGGGTTATTCTAGATTGTGGTAATCTCACAGACTATACAGGGTTTGCTAAACCATGATATGTATGAAGATGGTGAATATTTGTCTTTTATCCTTCTGTTTATTTGAGGATTCCTCCATAAGACTCTTAATTCATACTTTTTTTTACCAATATACCTCCCATGGTCTTATATTTCTATACAATGATCCTACATGGTGAATTATTTATTGTTACATAGTGGTTCTTCACACAGATTGAAGTGTATTAGATCTTCTTAAATTCATCCTGGGTTTTCTCCCATTTTCCATTATTCCCTAATCCTAATGGATTTGGTTGGACAATGATTGTGGATAAGGTTGTTGGAAAATTGGGGTACTAATTTTATAATGTATGTGAGTCATACTAGGAGACCTATCATAGGGGGTTCTATTGAACGAAACATGGTTACACCATTTGAGTTAGGTGCTTCCATTATATTTAAATTTCTTAAAGAGTTACTTGGTTGACTAATGCCTTAAAATTTGTCTCAGATAATGTAATAACATATATTATGACTAGTTATTTGTTTTCAGAGTATCTCTATGTTTTATTGTATTCTACTTTAGATATAATCGATTAATTTTTTAGTTCGTCGGAATATTAATTTCAAATGGTTATTTTGTATTCATGGTTATTGATAATATCCAAATTAATTTTTTTAAATTTGAAAAATTATATTCTCATATTTAAATTTTCCATCATTTTAATTCTTATTAGACCATTATTTATATATTTCTTAACATGTTACACCAATTTATAAGAAATGTGTGATAAATTATTAAAATATTATTACATAAAAATGAAAATTATAACCTAGACATTAAATATGTGGAATGAGTATTAATTAAAAAAATATGTACGTTATTCATATTGGATTTATATAATAATAATTTATTAATTAAAACATATTAAATATGTATATAATTTTTAGTAAAGGATGTTTAGTTTTATAATTGTTTTTCTTCAAAAAAGTGTTTTAATGAATTTTTTGTGAATAATTTATAATTAAGTAATTCATTTTTTGTGAAATATATTTTAATTAATAAATATATTTTCTGAAATAACAATCTAAAAATTATATTTGGGTGAAATTATGGGATTTTTCTAGAAAGAATAATTTTCAACTAAATAGTCAATGACACCGATTTTTGTAAATCTATCATTACAGTTCACTAAATAATGTAATATAAATTTCTAGAAATATTATTGTAGATGCCGAAAAGCGCTTAACTATAGGTGAATGTTCCGGAACGGAAAAGCGAGGTCATATTTAGACCCGGAGGTTCAGTATGGAGGGCCCAGAAGTGGTGCATGAAAAATTGGGTGAAGTGCGCGGAAAAAATGTCACACGCGAAAGGCAACCTGATATTCACGAAAAGTCCTTGCACCGGCGCGAAATAATTTCACGCCCGCGTCCCTCGCGGTTGATATTTCGCGCCACCGCCTCTGTCGCGCAATTATTTCACACAACCCTATATTTCGCACCCCAGGATGACTATAAATAGAAGGCGACCCCCTTCCTTTTTGGGGCAGAGAATCTTGAGCCGCCTCTCGTGTGCGGAATCTTCATTCCGTGCGCGCAATATGGCCTTTAGTTATGGTTATTTTTCGCGGGAAGTCACCCCGGGGTCCACCATCCCGTGAAATTCCCATCGCGTGAGATCCCCATCGCGCAATTATTTCACACAACCCTATATTTTGCACCCCGGGATGACTATAAATAGAAGGCAACCCCCTTCCGTTTCGGTGCAGAGAAATTTGAACCGCCTCTCATGTGCGGAATCGTCATTCCGTGCGCGCAATATGGCCTTCAGTTATGGTTCTTTTTCGCACGAATTCACCCCGGGGTCTGCCATCGCGTGATATCCCCATGGCTTAGACTAAACTCCATCCGCCTTTGGGGTCTTCCCTAGCGCGCAATCCCTTCCTTTGCGTGGAGGCCGGCCAAGTTGCGCGCAATCCTTCCTTTGCGCGCAAACCCTTGGAGTTGCATGCAAAACCTCAACCCACCAATTCCGGACCAAATCTCCCCGATTTCGCACCAACCCGGTGTTTTCCATGCAAATACCTCAATTGCATGCACGCCTGCCCTATTACGCGCAACAGTATACAGGCTCACACCCGCTGGTCTATACCACAAGGGCTTCACCCCCACTCCCCTGCTCGGGGTCAGTGTCGGGCTATGGTCTCGGCCCTTTGGGCCGGTCCCTTCGCTACCGTCACTGACCCCCATGAACAATGGAGAGTCGCAATGCGAACTTTTTGGGCCAGGATGTCGGGATTTTCCATTTCGCCCTTATATGCACCCACCTTCCACCTAGAGAATACCTTGATTTGAGATACTCCTTCACACACCATGAAACACCTTGAGTTGACATATTCCTCTTGGTTCATTTCCCTTGTCATGATTTGAGATTCTCATCATCAATTCCCTGAGTAGAATGCCCTATCATTTGATAATAGGATGCCTCTTGTTCCAAACAAGAGATGCCTTCTGTGACAAGAATAAGATGCCAAATTCCATGCTTACAGTGGCGTAGTTTCAAGAGAGTTGGAATCCGTTCAAACATTCCATCACTCCACCTCATTCTTTGCATGTCCATCATTCGGATATTCATCCACTTCCTTGTCTGGAGGGACCCCCTAACAGTATAGATGATTGACCTGTGGTCCACCTGCTATAAAAATATGGATGATAGACCTTTGGTCCACCTGTTGTAATAGTATGGATGATAGACCTTTTGTCCACATGTTGTTACAGTATGGATGATTGACCTATGGTCTACCTGCTGTCCTAGGCCAACATTCCGGAAGACTTATCGACGATATTTGAGTTAGGCCCCGTGTTACAAACTTGGTTAGTGGTCAGCCCTCATTTGTTGTCCTCATTTCTGGCTAACACGACAGGTTGCTGTGTTGCAAACATGGTCAGCAGTTATCCTCTATCGCCACGCCACTCTCATTGAATTCCGATTGCCAGGAATGTGATCCACACTTTTCATCTCCCTTTGTTCGGGCTGATTCCAATGCCCTTGGCATTATCCCGCTTGTGCACTAGTGCATAGGTGTAGGCCTCAATCACATGCCTCAACCCACCAGTGAGTTGGGATGCCCTCATGGCCATACATGAGGAAGACATTACGGGCTGCTTCCACACGAAAGCCCCCGTCCATCGTTTCCACTCCTTAGTGGCACCTGGGAAGCTTCCATGCGTAAGCCCCATCCACCATAACCATGCTAAAATAGACCCCTTTATGGTTCTCCCTACGCCCCCCTTCATCACGACCTTGCCGATGCCTTCCCTCCCACAAGGGGTAGAGGGTGCCGGTTATGTTAGTCCTAGGGGTGTGGATTGAACCCACCTCTTCTGAGCTGTATGACGTTAAACTGCCAAGAACCTCTTACTCAACACATGAAGTTAAAATGTGATCCGGGCCTATGCCTCGCATGGAGGGTCCCCCCGGCTCGGACATTCTTTGTGTCGCTCATCTCCATGGGAGTGGAATCTTCCTCACATGGAATGATATCCTCCCTCTCGGAGTGGAATTTTTCCACAGGGGAAGGGCTACCTCAGAGCGTAAGCCCCTAGTCTATCTTGAGGAAGATAGCACCCATGCACCTCCGTACATCCCCACTGCAAAGGCCAGTGGAGGGCGTGATAGGGAACAAGGCATCTCCTTTGCTCGGTACCAAATCCCTCTACCTCTGTGCCTTGTCACATCTCGGGCCTCCATCTTGGAGTAACTCTTGACACCATGGGCCGCTCAACGCGTAAGCCCCTCTTCACTTCTCACGGACGCACCTTCCGCGATGTGATCGTCTGGTCCCTGCTGCCTCTTGTTTCTCGCACAGAGCATGACTCACATGGGATTAGAGTGAGCATCGACCATGACATCCTCCCATGGTCCACCTCAGAGCGTAAGCCCCATCCCAACGAACTACGAGGACATTGATCCGTTCTAAGGCATGGTACGTAGGAAGCGTCCACGAGGTTCAAGCCCACCACACGATCATTCTAACCCCCATCACGTCCGTTCACCAGCACCATGGGCCACATCCGAGCGTAAGACCCATCCCAGCGAACAACGAAGACTATGATCCATCTTAATGCATGGTATGTAGGAAGCCTCCAGGAGTCTCAAGCCCACCACCCAGTCGTTCCGACCCCCTTCATGTCGGTTCGCCAACACCATGGGCCTCCTCAGAGCGTAAGCTCCGGATGCTCCCGTCCCTCATGACGTCAAACTGTATGCCCCCATCCCGCATGACATTAATCTACACTAGATAAACTATGTGGACTTTGATCTATGCTAAGGCATGGTACGTAGGAAGCCTCCATGAGGTTCAAGACCACCACTCAGTCGTTCTGACCCCTTCACGTCGGTTCGCCAACTCTATGGGCCGCCTCAGAGCGTAAGACTCATATCCATCATTGTGGGCCGCCTCAGAGCATAATCCCCATATCCATCATTGTTGTCCACCTCGGAGCGTAAGCCCCATATCCATCATTGTGGGTCACCTCAGGGCGTAAGCCCCATATCCATCATTGTGGGTCACCTCAAAGCATAAGCCCCATATCCATCGTTGTGGGCCGCCTCAGAGCATAAGTCCCATCCCAGCGAGCTACGAGGACTTTGATCTGTGTTAAGGCACAGTACGTAGGAAGTCTCCACAAGGTTCAATCCCACCACCTAATCATTCTGACCCCCTTCACGTCGGTTCTCCAGCATCATGGGACACCTCAGAGCATAAGCCCCAGATGCTCCCGTCCCGCATGACGTTAAACTATATTTCCCCCATCCCACATGATGTTAAAATGAACCACACGAACTACGTGGACTTTGATTCTTGCTAAGGCACATTACGTAGGAAGCCTCCATGAGGTTCAAACCCACCATTCAGTCGTTCTGCCCCCTTCGCGTCGTTTTGCCAACTCTACGGGCCGCCTCAGAGCATAA
The DNA here is from genome assembly GCA_963277665.1 of Viscum album. Classification (NCBI taxonomy): domain Eukaryota; kingdom Viridiplantae; phylum Streptophyta; class Magnoliopsida; order Santalales; family Viscaceae; genus Viscum; species Viscum album. Next base: position 1,383,070,801 of record OY728127.1, read on the forward strand.
GCCCCATATCCATAATTATGGGCTGCCTTAGAGCATAAGCCCCATATCCATTATCGTGGGCCACCTCAGATTGTAAGACCCATATCCATCATTGTGGGGCACCTCAGAGCGTAAGACCCATATCCATCATTGTGGGCTGCCTCAGAGCGTAAGCCCCAAATGTCCCCATCCCACATGACGTTAAACTGTATACTCGATGTACGGGGACTTTGATCCATGTCAAGGCATGGTACGTAGGAAGCCTCCATGAGGTTCAAGACCCTTCACTTCATCACCCATCCTGATTCTTACCTGGGCTGAAACATCCCGAAGGGATCATGCGACCTCATTCTACTCCACAGTATCCGGGAAGCCGCCTACGTGCTGGCCCCAACATCGTAGTTCTTCATGGGGTTCTTTTATCTGATCCACTCTCAGTGTTCCAATCAGTCCGATCTGTCTCCGCTGAACGGTAAACTCATGGAATACCACGTTTTAAACCTGGGAAGCTAAGGAAAACCTCAGATACGTGCTTATGGCATGAAATTCCACGTGTTCGATGTGGGATGCCTCGAGCTTTCATGCCCTCGAGAATCCCTATAATAAGGGACAGAAGTCAGACATGCCAATCCTCCAGCGTCAAGACATGCCAACGACACCTCAACATGACCAATCTCCAAAATGAAGGTTGCTTTCCCGACCAGACCCCTTGGAGCATCTCGACAGAAGTAGTGTAACTAACTGGTGTTCATGAAGATATGGCACCAAGAACAAGATTCACGAGCACGTCTTAAATCTATGAGGGAGACCCAGACTAGGTGACAAGCTCTAAGGAGGAATCCACGGAAGTAAGAACTGACATCCCATAATCTCAGTTTCGATCAAGGAGGAGATGTCCCTGAATAAGGAACGGATGCCAACCACCTTTGGAAAGCGGCAATGCGGGGCAACAGGCCGTGCGTCCTCCCCTGCATGACGGATGCTCGCACGAGCCCCGACAGAAAGCGTCAGAAACAATTATTTAATTTATATAAAGTATAAATATATATCCCTTAATTATAAATAAAATAATTAATTACCTTGGAATCATCCTTAAACCAAATTTGTGTCTAATTTCATATTTTGGATTAAAAATGGAATTTTGTAAAAACATTTTTTGTTATGTGTAACGATTTTCTGTTAAACATCATTTCTACTACTTATAGAAATTGATTCGTTAAAAATATATCCAATATTTTTAACCATGAGGTTCATGTTTGGAAAATATGACCCCTTTTTGGCCATTATAAATTGCAACAATAGTAAATATTTGTAAATTTATTGAGGTTAAAATAGTAAAAGTGGGTTAAAACTATGTGATAAGGCCTAAACATATCCCTAGATATGTATTTATTATATTGGATAAGTTTCATTCTTCCATTAACATACATGTTTTTTAAATTTTAAACTTTATTCCCAATTAAAATGAATAATTATCTTATAATTATTTTCTGTAATGAATAGAAACATAATTTCACTCTATTAATTTTAATATCTATAATAATTTATTATATTAATATAATTGGTTTTATTCGATTTTTTTTGAAATGTGAATGAAAATATTTATCTTGAAAATTCATTTAATATTTTATTGATTGAATAATTACATTAAATTCTAAGGTAATGTTGACACAATTATTGTTCATATAATAAGAAAATATCATGTAAATAATTTTAACTGACATTAAATGTTTTTCAATTTTAATAAAAAATTTTATTCCATGAAATTTTTATGTTAATATAAAATATTAGTGATGTCTCAAAAATTTCTAGTCAAATTCAATTAGTATCACATACTCATTTAATTAAATCAATGTTATTAGTCCTGAAAATGATTGTAAAGGTATATTTTATATAATTATTTTAAATATCTAAAATTATTATCTTCATCAATGTGAATGGAATATGGTTGGTAATATTAATAATTCTTTAGTTATGGATAAATTTATCTTATATACTATCTTTCTTGACTCCTATCATGTAAAAAAATTGATATGATAATATTCCTCAATTGGGTTAACCATGGGGGGGGGAGTAAATATAAGGGATAAGTTTAAAAGGTGCACTTAAAAATGTTTACACTTTATTGAAAGAGGGGATTTAAACTCATCTACTTCATATATTCTAAATATGTCAATATAGTTCCACATGAAAATAAAAATATATTTATAATAATTTAATAATTTTGATATTTTTATGGTTTACCCTCGAATCACTTATAAAATAAAACCTCCTATACTCATATTCTCACACATTTTTATCAATGTATTTCAAAAATACCAACCCAAATATTTCACCAAAATACCCCCCACATCCTAGATGTCCTAGTCTCCCCAAAATTAAAAATATTTAAGGATTAATTTATAATCTGAATAGTTTATTCAAGGAGAAGGAAGATACAGAAATGTACATCCCATGTAGGACCCAATTCATAAGATGGTTTACCTTAAAAACCAATTCAAATGTTATTATGATTATGTTTATAAATATGTTTCATACATTTCCATATTCATAAAATAAATTTGTGGATTTATTCATATAGACATAAATAAATTACAAAAGAAATTTTAGCTAATAGGAAAGTCATACTATATATTTTATAAGGAATATGTTTATGTGTTTTATGGTATGTTTTTATTTTATTTACATTAGAAAAAATGAATTTTTTGTTTTAAAAAAATATAATGTGAATATATTGTACCACCATGAAAATAATAATTATTTTTTCTTGATTTATAGGATTCCCTATTTTCTTCAAATGAAAACCATCACTTACATTATTCTGGTTATTTTAGTTTTGAAATTGTGGTTTTAAAGGAATTAGATATATCAATATCAAAAAATAGTTTTCTTTGGGGTTTAGAAGTATAATTTTATGAGTATGATGATGGATGTGAAATATTTTACGTGTTCCATTTATTTATGATATGAGTAATTTTTTTTATGTTTGGTGAACCAATATAACTCTTCAATGCATTGGGTAATTATAAGGTTCAACACAAAATTAGGTCAAAATTAACTAAGATGGTTATTCAATTATTAATGGGTCTCATAAGAAAACTACAACGATTTTTTTACGAGGAACCTAGGTGAATTTCTATTCATGAAAATGTGTTTTGATGAAAATAATTTAGTTTTATAGTTTAAGGTAATTATATTTCAATTAATTGATTTTATATTCAATTTTGGAAATAAAATTATATTTTTGAAGATAATGTTTTTATTGGGTATCATGTCTTATAAGAAATCCTCCAGATTAATTATTTCCATTATATTTTCAAATAATTTATTTTTTGAATAGAAATAGGGAAATAAAGATTATTTCCTATTTTGTTAAATGATATATTGAACACAATGTTTGTTATATGAAAGTAATGATCTCTTATGTGATGTTCGTAAAAACCCACACTTTTATAAATAATATTCCCTTTGTGATTGAATTAAATGGTCTTTTGTGTATTACAGTTATAGAATGAAAATGAAATTTTTTGTTTTTATTATATCCTATAATATTTGAAGGACTGTTAATAGTAAAAATATTTGATAATATATCCATTAAATAGTGATCAAATGATTTATATAAATAATGGGTTTTGATAAATCCAGTTGATACAAACAAAGTGATGGCCTCGACTAGTATGATCATACCCTATGAAGCCCATTTATCAGATCTCATGTGGGAGATAGAATCTCTAGGATTTTCACATGACTAATCCAATTATGTTATCCAAGAATGAAATAATGATAAAAACTATTTGTAGTATAATATTAATCCCATTGATATCACGACCCAAACCATGTACAGAAAACCACCACATGGAAATCTCACCATCGTGCACCTTACCCTTAATGAGTTTTCTAGTAGAATGAAAGGATTTTTATTTATACCATAATAATATGAATACATATATTTAACTTTAAATGTAATAATGGTTATATTTACTTCTTATTGGTTTTACATCACAAATGTTTTTATTTTGAAGTGATAAAACACAAATTGTATTTTTGGGTCATATACAATTTCAATTAAGAAAGTCCGTTTGATGAATTAATCAATTTATTAAATAAATTATTTAATAATTAAAATTTATTCTAAAATAGATTTTTTAAAATATTAATAATAATATATTTTTAGGATGTAAAATGTAATTTTTATAGGGTTTTGAAAACTGTTATTCTCGAAAAAACCATTATTTATTAATAAATTTCGATTATTACCTAAAAAGTTTAAATTCCCTTACATAGAAAATTATATTGATAAAATAAATAATATTTTTTCAGTCTAATCATCTAAATTATAGAATAGATAAATTTTCATGTTTTTTTGAGACTATTGAATTTTCGAGTCAAAATTAAATATTGTATAAATATATGATGTCTATTATAACATCAAAATGATCCAAAAGTGCTATAATAAATTCTATAAATGAAAAAATCACCAAAAATGTTTTAAATTTAAAATAATTTTTTTAGGTATTTAGATTAATTTTATAAAGTCTTTATGAATCCTCAAAAACCTAAATTAAATTTTAAGGTTTTATAATAATTTTATTTAGATCATGACTGATTTCAAAGTCACTAAAGGAATAAGTTTAAAGAGTTCATCCCTAAGACTAATAAAATAAATATAACTACTCCCCTTTGAATAAAAATGTTCACAAACTATGGTATGTATGATTAATTTATTATAAAGGGTCCAAAACATATGGTTGAGAAATAATAAAGAACTCCACTCTATTTTCCAATATAAACACACTAAATATCCCCTTAATCTTCACTCAAAAACTATATAAAAAGTAATTAATCTATCATACACTCTCTTGATTCTTCGAAAGGATAGAAAAACTGTCAAGAAGCTCATACCATTCTTTTGGAATCACCCTCTCAAGGTAAAGTATACTTTCCCTTACTAATTTATTAAATATTCTTATTCATTTTAACCCTTGAATTTAAAATTAATAATGATGGGAGATGTTTTTCAACATCCCTCTTACATTATATATTATTTAAAAAATATTAGTGACTCCTTTCCCTCTATTTAATCCAATTTATGAGTCTTTAGGCACTATTTTTAGGATGAAGTAATTACACTGTGATTTTCCATGCAAAAACATTTGTAAAGAGAATACCATCACTATTTCTAATAAAAATTATTCACTCAGACGTACCAATTATTATATTAAGGGATAACTTACATTTATTTTTTTTCCACATTCCTTGATCATGGGATTAAATGAGACAAAATATGATCATATATTGAATTATCTATAAGGAAAAACTTGTGCATGTAGATGATATAAATGTGGTGGGTACACCCAAAATTATATTGAGATCCAATGAATCGGGTAATGTTTCAGCTCATGAGACATCATGTATGTGAGAGTGAGTAAACCTAATCCATTATGGTTCTTTTTCGGCCATGTTTTGATGTATTGGAGGTTATCCTTAACCCATGTTAATGTTTTAAATATTAATTTTGTTTCCACATTCACATGTTTCCATTATATTATACATCTATATCATGAATCTTTTTTCACAATTATGATTCTATTTATGTACATTGAAATTTAAATTCTATGAAATGTAATATTTTCATCATTTTATTATATGTTTAATCATTTATTAGTATTTATTGTTCACCCATTTCTTATTTACGTCCCCATGTTATCCCATGATGTTTTAGAGGGCCGATGATATCTAAGAGAATGTTAAGGATGTTTGTAATAATTTCACTTTATCCCATACTCAAAATGTTATTCTATGTATCTAATTCTCAACAATATTATACATCATGATATTTTGGTGGGTATTTAGTTTAAAATAATTTAATAAATCATGAATTAATGTATAATAATGATAGTAGTTTTTTAGTTGGTATCATAGGCATGTTTAGTAATTATTGGGAATAGGAATAGAAAACTATTGTTCTAGAATTAAGTATAAGACTAATCATATTAAAAAATCCATAAATATTATCTAATGTGTAGAGTAAATGGTTTCTAAGAAAATAAATCTATTTATAGATGATAAATGAGGTTGTGGATCTGGCATAGATGTGCCAAAAGATAACACGTAAATAAAATATATTTAGATAGAGTTGACCTGAAATAAGTGCACAACAATAGGCCTTGAATCACACCAAGACTGAAACTCTCAGGGGATATGATTTGGAAAATTCACAATATATTTATGGACTGTATTTAAGTGATGAAAAATGAAAATAAGAGTATGGGTCTAGAAATACATCATGGATAACTTTTATTGAATCCTATAAATTCATAAGTTAAGGAAATAAATGTCTGTTATAAATTATCCCTTTAATGTTATTGTATTATTTTTTACGTGTTTAATAATTTAAAAGGAATCATCACTACTTTTCCCATTATTCTCACTAGTGGAAAAAAAATATGAGGAACTGAGTAAACAACCAATGTGAAGCAAATTGTGATGACATCCCAAATGAGATTCTCAACACGATGGGAGCAGGAATCATGAACATTGTGACAATGCACACTTATTTGACTTAGGTTCTAAATTTAAACATAAATTAAGAATAGTTTCAAAACACCCTAACAATTAAATAGATGAAACAGATACCTTTATTCCATAAAGGCCTCTAACATTCAATGGTTCATCTGATCCCCTAATCACGAAACAATGGATCCACTCAATTGAGAATATATTCCCCATCATTGATGGTTTCTATAATAATATGCTTATACTAGTTTTTTATCATATGAATCTGAAATAACATTACATGTGGATATTGATTAATAATATGTATCCATAAGAATATATTGATGTGATGTGGTGGAATTAATTCAAGAAAGTTTTTTCCTGTAAATTTTTTCCATGTACACTCCGACTTAAAATGGAATGGAATTTTCTTTCCCTTAAGAATAATGATGAGTAATTCATAGGTATTTATGAATAAAACCACCAAAAAACATAAAATACACACCTACATCTTTGTAATTACCCAAAAAATAAAATTTTGAACACTAATTTTGAGGGATAAAACCAATACTATGAAAATACATGGTGATACTAGACTTTCATAGCTATGAGAAAATCTTATGATGTTCCCTAAAATTCCGAATGGGGATAAGTGGATCTGAAGGGTCTCATAGGGATTAGAGGTGGAATGTGGAGTTTAATTTTGGGGGTGTGATGGAGAAATATAATGGCTGTGATAAATTACAACATTCCAATTTCCTAAAGTGAGGAAAGAAGCATCCCATATATTTACTGATGCAGATGAATAAATTCATTAGGTGTGGGAAGGAAGGTCACCAAGATATCGATTTATTATAGGGGAAACCAACCAATGTAAAAAAAATTGAGGAATTATCTATTCCACCCATATATTATTTTCCAATGTTTCAACTACATAGAACATGTTTCCTTTCCAAACCAGTGCACTATGAAATGGATTTTTGGAGACAATTGACACCAACAATCTCTATGATATTAGGGGAGAGACTATTCACTTATAGTGGATGAGGTGGATCCTAGAAATGATGCAGTGAAATGTACAATAGTTATTTAGCAAATAATAGATAATTTTTTTTATTATGGTTTAATGCATTACTTTGTATCACAATATTTTTGTAGAAATATTCAAAAACCACCACAATGAATGGAATTAGAGCTATCTGTGAAAATAGAAAATGTGGAAATTATTTGATACCAAGCATATAACTCCCCCAATATTAAAACTTTTTGGTATGAATTCATAGTGAAACTTTTGATACTCCCTTTATTGTAATTTTATGCAATTATAGGAGCCAACATATATTTTTTCAATAAAAAAACCAATCTCTATATCTCGAATTATTCTTCGATTCTATACAAGTTCAAAGTGGGAGATGAATCTTCAGTAGTAGTAAAATCTAGAGAATTGAAATTATTTCTGTATGATAAAGTTTATCTACCTAAAATTTTATATTCAAAGGAAAAATTTCAACCTTGAATGAATTCCCATCATGATGGAATACAGTTATGTGTTTCCTAAATAATTTTTTGGTCTTTTTCTTAGTTGAGAGGTTGAATTTTCAATTGATCTTATACCTTGGAAATTTTTAATTTCCTATACTTAATATAGAATGGATATTTTGTAACATTAGGATTAGAAGATACAACTATAGGAGAATCACAATAAAGGGTTCATATTCCCATGTTTTTCACCATGGTGTCCACCAGTCCTCTTCCTCAAGAATGAAAAATGTGTCAATGTGCCTTTGTGTTGATTATTAGTAGCTTAAAAAGACTACATTAAAGAAAAATAATACTCTACCAAAGGTTGATTACCTATTCAATCAGCTACATAGATCCTAAAACTTATCTGTGGTGGATCTTCCATTGGTGTATTATCATGTAATGGTGATAGGTAGGACATCTGCAAGACCATTTTCAATACAAGGTAAGGGCACTATGAGTTCATATTAATTTCATTTAGACTCATAAATTCCCTATAAATATTTACAGAATTGATGAATTAATTTTTTATAGAGTACCTTGACATGTTTATAGATTATATCTTAATATACTCCAATATGATCGAGGATCATGAGGAGAAGCTGGGAATTGGGTGAAAGTGCATACGAAAGGATAAGATTTAACCCATGTACATTAAATGGGAGTCATTCTTGATGGATGTATCATCCTTGGGTCACATTATTAAAATTAATGGGTCAAATATAGACCCATTGGAGTGAAAGGAAATTGATGTATGAACAAAACCAACCACTATGATAGAAATCCATAGTTTTTGTGGATTATTCTTTGTAATATAATCGATTTTTAATAAATTTCACAATATAATATAACCCTATATCTAAAATTACTCAAAAGGGAGTCATGTTTTTATTTTGAATATTGAATGTTAATAAATATTCAAGGAGTTAAAAAGGAGTCCTATCAAATCATATGTACTTACTCTACCCACATGTGGGGAACCTTTTATGGCATATAGTGATTATTTGAGGAAGGTAATGGGTCGTGTACTAATATATAATGACAATGTGATAAAATATTCTTTATGTTAATTAAACGTTCATTATAAAAACAACCCAATGAATGATCTGGAGTTGATTTGAAATAACATTTTAATTGAAAATATAGCGGTATTATCTCTTTGGTATGAAGTATGTAACATATACGAATCACAATATCCTCAAGTATATATTAATATTGGATGAGATTAACATGAAATTTTGAAGATAGTAATAGATAATTAATGACTATAGATGATGAATCGACTACCATACTGGGAAATAAAATATTTTTTTAGGATACTCTATGTTGAATGGATCCATCAATTTTATCATTAAATAGAATTGGGATGGTTCATATCTTATTAGTCATGAAATGAATAGGCATGGGAATCACAAGGAATGGAACATGTTTTCCTTTCACAAATTATTTCTAATACATTGTTTAAGAAGAAGATAAAATATTCTCAAAGAGGTGGTGTGGAAATTCATAAGAAGTTAGAGTCCATCGGAAAATGGAAATCATAGGAGTTCACAATTAATGAAGAAGTACTTGTGAGATTTTGGTCATGAGTTTTTTTACCATCAAATAATGAGTTATATAAGGTGTTGTTGGATGATTTATATAACTTGAACTAATTAATCTGTCTAGGGGTATAGAGATGTATTGCGATATCTGAGAGAACTATTTTTGGGAAGATATAAAGATGGATATTGCATAATATACATGAAGATATCTTGTATATCATTAAGTGAAGGATGAAAGGAAACAATACAGGGGTATGAAATGAATATTACCCATACATTTATTGAAATGGAAGAAAATAACCATGGTCTTTGTTAGTAGTCTTAACAAGAAATCAAGAGGTAATAATTATATATATGTTGTGGTGGTTCATTCTACAAAGAATGATCACTTCATTGAAACCATAGACGACTTCTCATCTTAATAACATTTAATGATATAAATTAATGATGTGGTGAGGATTCTTGGAACACCTCTATCAATTTTATTTGATCCAAACACCTAATTTACATCAATATTATATAATAGTCTACAATATTCTCTAAATATAGAGTTTAACAATATCATTGATTATTACCATCAATATGATATCAAACCAGAGAAGACTATATAGAAACTTGAGGGAATGTGTACAATATGATCAATGGACATCAAAGGAGGATAAGATCAACATATTCTGATGGTTTGGTTCTCATATACTAATAGTTTCCATGGAAGACTCCAAATGTCTCCCTATGAATCCATTTATGGGTAGAGGTGAAAAAACCTCATGCTGGGGAAAAATTAGTGAGCAAAAACTACTAGGTCCAGAATTGGTTGAGGAAATGGTGAAAAAATTTAAGACCATTCATCAGTACATCTGGGACAATCAGTGTAAATAGAGGAGATATGATAGAAATCATCAAGACAACATTTAGTTTGATTGTGGAGATAAGTTATTCCTTCATATAACTCCATGGAAGAATGTCATGATATTTGGGATGAAGCGAAATCATAGACCAAGATACATCAGTCCCTTTGAGATCCTTGATCATATCAGAGTGGTTGTCTATAGATTATGACTCCCACCTAACCTATCTCAAGTACTTGATTATTTACTTGTATCCCACTAAAGTAATTATATACCATAAACTATACATGTTTTAAATTTTGAGGTGGTACTGTTAGAGAAGGATATTTCATACAAGGAGGAGTCATTAAAGTTTTTAGATCGTATAGATACAATTCTATAATAGAAGCTAACAGATCTAGTCAAAGTGTAATGGAGAAATAGAAATTTTGAAGAAGTGATGTGGGAACCAGAGAAGGTGATGAAATGTAATTACTATTATCTACATTAATGTGTTAAATAAATATTTATAGGGGCCAATTTATGAAGTGGGAATGTTTAAATGACCCAAAAATTTATAAATAATATTTCATTTGTGTTTGAAATAAAATCCATATTATATATTATGATTGTTGAAAACTAATGCACTTCCTTGTGATATATCCTATTGGATTTAAAACACCGTTAAACTTCATTAAAATTGATAATTGAGTAGTTGAATACTGGTCATAGGATTATTAAAAATATATGGTTTCAATTAATCCAATTCATATAGAACAAGGTATTGATGGCCGTTACCAGTATGATTTTACCCTATGAAGCCTATTTATTGAACATCCCAAAGGAGAGAGAACTGATATGATTTTTCCTTGACCGATTCCAAGACAATATAAAAAACATAATCATGAGAGAAACCAATTATGTGATATGTTAATTCTAATCTAGATCATGACCCAAACCATGTACCCCAAACCACCCCATGGAGACATCACCATTATGTAACGTCCCAGATCAGGGTGCAACTCCATGGGTGCCCTGGACCAGGTTGGTCACATGACCTCAAGAACATTTACCCAAAAGCCAGAGGATGCTGACTAGCAGTGAGGGGCCAAGTCTGATAGTGGGGAAACTATGCCCTCATTTTTCAAAGTGCAGCGCAACAGAATATAAGATAAAACAAGCAACAACAACGGTAGAAGTAAATAATACATAACTGAAATGAAAAAATGCAGTAAAAGAGAACCAACAGTTATATAGATAATGATACAACATGTCTCTAGTTCTAATAAAACAGCTAGAACATGTTACACAACAATACAATACAATGAAAAGTACAGGTACAAAAAAAAAAATAGTGCAATATGAACTCAGCAGCATCACAATCCTAAGATTTGTCCCATGCTCTCCTACTCCTATGCAACAGTCATGTACCTATATAGGAACCCTTTCCCTTATCCACACCTGTAGCAATATAGTCTGTTTGGGCCAAAGAGATGACCCAAACAGGGTGTGAGAAATGAATCCCAGTAGGAACCCACCAAAGGTCTGTGCCCAACTGTCTGTGTAAATTTGCAACAGAAGTGTGCAGTGGTAAATGAAATTAACTAATCACTACTCAAAAGTAACTAACTGTACCTGTTATATTTACATTTTAATATTCATTTAATCATTCAATATAAATAAATCACCACCGTGAATTTCTAAGTAAATAGTCAGTGTCCTCAGGCACGAAAACCCTTACCCTCAAGTAAATAGAATCCAATACCACATGAATCTACCCACAGGCATATCGAATAATGCCCTCAGGCATACAAGGTGTCTCCCATAGGCACAGAATCTACTGCCCGTAGACAAGAAAGAAGATGCCATCAGGCTGAATAAAGCATTGCCCACAGGCTAATCACAACACTGCCCTTAGGATAAACAAGTACCTGGGCCATTCCCAATATATAAACATGAAATTTATATACAATTCCTCTCAAGGTAATTAAAACATGCTAAAATTTATGGAATACACTTGGGTATCCTAGCCAAATGGCTAAACTGGGGAACACACCCCAGGGGTGGTCCTGGATCTAAGAAGTGATCCCAAACAGCAGTTTACAATTATATTTAAATACCTATAAAATTCAAGGTATTAAAATGGCCAAGGCCTCAGCCACATGACACCCCAACATGGGTTCGTTGCACATTGGTACTAAAAAACACACAGTAGTTGGAATTTAAACACCAGACCACCTACATCGATATCCCCTGATCGGTATACGTGAACGATGCTCCTCGAACCATCCAAGAACAACCTATATCTGAGGTAAAATAATTCTCGTTCAAATGTAAATAACATCCCCTCGGGAAAGAATTGGTAAGAACGACTCAAGGAGAGTGGAGCGCTTACCCGTACGGTTCCAACGAGATCGACGAGGGCAGAATCGGATTCCCGATGCTCGATCGGGTTATCTCCAAAGGTCCGACCATCGTCCTAAGATCTCCTCCGGTTCTAAGCCTTCTCTATGAATAGAGGAGGTTTCATCCCATTTTATGTGAAAAAATAGACTACATGGCGTGTACTATTGAGTACACGGCTTATAATTTCCATTTTTTTAACTATTCCTACGGCAGCTTCTTTCCACCACGGCATTGTTCATCTGTCGACATGAGTACATGGTGTGTAATACCTATGTACACGGTGTGTATTGTCGCTAAGCTAGTGGATGCCTTCACCACCTTACTATTTACCTACCGACTGAATACACGACCTGTAAATACCCTATACACAGTGTCTAGTCGATGTTTACACCCATCATAATCCATAGGTTGACACGCCTTGTGTACACATTGAACACGACCAAAGTACACAGCGTGTGGAAAAGTATGTGGCATGTAGTCACAAAAATTAGGATTTTCTCCCATTTTCCTTATTTTCTGATAAATACATAAGGAAAATAGAAAAGAAGAAACCCATAACTCAAGAATAAAAAACAAGTTCTTACAATATCCCTCCCCCCTTTAAGGAAATTAATCCCTGAATTGTCCTTCCAGGGGAGGTAAATATAAAGCTCAGAACAACTCTAGCCACTGAGCACGTACGTTGGTCTCCCGCTCCCAAGTTTCTTCATGCACTCGGCCATTCTGCCATAGCACCCATACGAGAGGAACTGACCGGCCTCGAAGAACCTTTGTGCTTCTATCTACGATATGAATCAGATTCTTCTCAAAGGGTACATCGATCTGAAGCTCAACCTCCTCGGGCTGAAATACTTGAGACAGGTCTGAATGATAATGGTGCAACTGAGATACATAGAAGACGCCGTGCATGGCTCAGTACCTCTGTGGTAACTACAAATGATGTTCAACTAGCACGATGCTCTACAGAATCTCAAAATGGACCCACATACCTTGGTGAAAGTTTACCCTATCTCCTAATTCGCATGTGTCCCAACCTCGATGAAACACACTAGAAAACCTGATCCGCGAACACGAACTCCAAGGGTCATTTACGGTGACCAGCATAAGATTTATGACGAGACTGTGCAGTAGCCATCCTCTTCTGAAACAACTGGACCAGCTCAGAAGTCTCCTACACGAGACATGGTCCCAGTAAAGCTGCCTCACCTGCCTCTATCCAACACAAAGGTGATTGGTATGGACTACCATATAAATCCTCATAAGGAGCCATCTCAATAGTTTCCTGAAAAATATTATTATATGAAAACTCGAATAAGGGTAGATGCTTCTCTTAGGAGCCCCCAATGTCTAGGACACATGCACGCTGTATGTCCTCTAGAACCTGTATTGTATGCTCTAACTGACCATCGGTCTAATGGTGGTAAGTTGTGCTCAGTGGAACCTATATACCCGGTTCCCTCTGAGAACTATTCTAGAAACGAGACATAAAACGGGCATACCTATCTGAAACGATAGAACGAGGGACCCCATGAAGACGCAGTACCTCTCAGATATACAAATTCCCAATTTCGTCAACTCCGAAGGTCTCCTTGTTCGGCAAAAATTGAGCTACCTTTTTGAGTTTGTCCACAACAACCCACACAACATCATTTCCTCGAGGTGACCTTGGCAACCCAGTCACGAAGTACCTCACAAAATCATACCATTTTCACTCCATAATGGGTTATTGCAGTAACAGTCAGGCTGGCCTCGGATGCCCCGCCTTCACCTGCTTACAGGTGGAACATCTCATAACAAAACTAGATACTTCTCTCTTCATACCCAGCCACCAGTACTGACTTCTCAAGTCACAGTACTTCTTGGTAAATCCGGGATGAACTACAAAAGCTGAAGCATGAAAATACCGCATAAAATCCTCATGTATATCTCTTGTAACCGACACTCGCCCATGGATATACAGTACCTCATCATTGCCTATCGTCCACCCAAGAGGAGGGTCCTAACTTTCCACCAACTCCCGTAGAACTTGGCCTTCTGAACCAGATAAATGTCTCATCCTCACTCTATCCAGGAGGGTAGAAGTCACAGCTAAAGATGAAAGACTGGTTTGCCCCTAACTGTCATGCACCCCAAAATGCATCTCAGAGAACAAAGCCATAATCTGCCACTCACCACTGGGCTCATGAACCGCCTGTTTCTATGTCTTCCTACTCTGTGCATCAGTATCTGCATTACCCTTAACAGGTGTATAGGCAACCTCAAAATCAATGGACTGAAGGTATTTGACCCACCTTCACTACCTCAGATTTATGTTACGTTGAGTAAAGATATACATGAGACTTTTGTGGTCGGTGAAAACCACAAATTTCTCTCCAAAGAGATAATGTCTTCAACAGTGTAATGCATAAACAACTACAGCCAACTTGAGGTCACGTGTCAGGTAATTCCTCTCATGTGGCCTCAATTACCGAGAACCGTACGCAACAACTCGATCACCCTGCATCAACACTGATCCCAGTCCAATACCTGATGCACCACAGTAAACTGTATAGCTCTTCCCTTGCTCTGGAAGTATCAGGACTAGTGTTGATGTCAACCTTACTTTCAGGTCCTGAAAGGTTGTCTTGCAAGCTTCTGTCCAAATGAACTACTCACCCTTCTTAGTCAAAACCGTCAACGGCGCTGCTAAGTGGGAGAAGTCCTGTATAAAATGAATGTAGTAACCGGACAGGCCGAATAAACTCTGTATCTCAAACACAATCTTAGGATGCTCCCAAGAAACTACTGCTCTCACCTTCTTTGGGTCTACTACAACTCCTGCCTCTAAGATGATAAGACCTAGGAAGTGAATCCGGTCTATCCAAAAGTGGCACTTTGAGAGATTAGCATATAGTCGATGCTCTCTCAATGTACTCATCACGATCGCAAGATGGGTGACATGGTTGTTTCGAGGTGAGAGTATACCATGATATCATCCACGAATACTACCACAAAAGAATCCAGATAAGGATGGAACACACGATTCCTCAGAGCCATGAAAACTTCTAGTGAATTCATGAGTCTGAACAGCATAACCAAGTACTCATATAGATCAAACCTACTTATGAAGGCTGTGAGAGGTATATCAGATGGTCTAACACGCAACTGATGATATAATGATCTCATGTCAATCATCAAGAACACTCATGAACCTCTAAGTTGATCAAAAAGATCATCAATACTTGGTATGGGAAATCATTTCTTGACCATCAATTGGTTCAGCTTCCGATAATCCACACAGAGTCTGAGGGTACCATCTGCCTTCTTCGCAAAAAGGATAGGAGAACCCCATGGAGATGTACTGGGTCAGATAAAACCCTTTGACTATAAATCCTCTAACTATCTCTTGAGCTCCTGTAACTCAGGTGCAACTATCCTCTAAGGAGTAATGGACACCAGTTCCGCTCTTGTTACAAGATCAATAGAGAAATACACCTCACGCTCTGGAGGTAGACTTGAAAAGTCGTCTGAGAATACATCCCTGAAACGATCAACCACTAGAGGGGTTCCCTTCTGACATGTCCCCTGGCCATCTAGATATAAACTTGTAATCTGGGATGTGACTCCACCTCGCCCACGATGCTTTCGTCCAGCTTGACTCACCTAAACATTCCACTCACTTTTGTATATAAACTCTCTTTCCTTTGGTGACGTGAAACACACCCTGCGACGATAGTAGTATAAAAAGGCTCGAAAGGGAACCAACCCATCCATCCCAAGAATGAAATCATAGCTCATCATATCCAATAAATACAGGTCCCAACGAAAGTTACACCCACCTACCTCAATGGGGTACTCCCTGCACTGACGCACACCAGCCGTTCTAGTCCCCAACGGAGTGTCTAGCATCATAACATCAGAAGAAGAAGAAACAAAGAGCCCAAGGCTCTCCACAATAGGCACATATAAAAAGCTATGTGTATCACCCATATCAAAAAGTACTGAAGATAACACAGAAGCTACTAGAATAGTACCTCTGACAGTAGAATGTCCGAGATCTTGCTCCTGTTGGGTGTATTGCACTGCATATGCCTGCCCAGTGCTGCAGCCATGCGACATAACCTGGCTACCCTAAGATGTCCCGCCCTGTTGCCTATGAGATCCTCGTGTCTGGATACTACGGCCATGAACACCATCTCGGCCAGCACGCCCTGACGTATTCTAATTTCCTGACTGGTAAGAAGCTGCTAGTCCTTCTCCCGCCCGTGGAGTCTACACAAAACCCCTCTCACTAGACACTGGTGGAAATACCCTGCAAAAGCACTGAAGATGCCACATACTGCTGTAAGATCGGCATTCCACTGGGTCACATGGACACTGCGATCTCTTGTGCCCCTCCATGCCACACTGGTATCACATGACTTGGCCACCTGAAACATTATTCCGGCTGGTACTGCCACCATGAGAGAAGTCCATCTATCTCTTCCTCTTACCGGTAGAAATAGAGCAGAAACTGGTGTCGAACCGCCCTATCTCACACCACTAGCTTCCCACAGATTCCGCTCAGTAATCAGTGCCAAATCCACAATTGTATGTACAATAGGAAATCAGAAAACATTCACCAGTGCTCAAATGTCATATCGAAGACCAATCTTAAAGTGTCTGGTCCTCAACGTCTCATCACCCACTAGAACGTGTGAAAAATTCTGAAGTTCGGTGAAACGAGTAGAATAATCCATCACCGACATAGTGCCCTACTACATATTTTTGAACTATCAAGCTCTATATTCCCTCAGCGTCTCTGGAAAGAAGAAGTCATAAAAAGATGTCTGAAAATCTTCCCATGCCATGTCTCTGTGATGCTCTGTCTGAGTGGTAACATCCCACCATCTCTTGGTGCAATCACATAGCATATAAGTTGTGAGCTTTACCCTCCACCCTGGAGGCATCTCAAGATGATCAAAAATAGTTTGTAATGAATCAATCCAAGAATCTATAGCCTATGGACCGCCATACCTTGAAAACGTAAGCGAATACTGCTGTTGGAAGATATGAGTCAGCTTAGCAATAGATGTGGCAACTGGCAGTGCTCCCTGAAAGGTCTGCATGAACTGAATGAAGCCTTCACGGAACTGCGCATCCGTGCCTATGCCCAGTATAACGGTTGGCGCCACATATGGATCTACTGGAGGATCCCCTGGTATCCCATGGCCTACCATCTATAGAGTAAAATAGTTTCTTCTCTCTTGGCGAACAACGCGTGGTTGTCTCGACAGCATGACTTTACAAGGTCAAACACACACCTTAGATCAGAATTATAAAAAATTGAAACAAGGAGTTAGGAGAAATAAAGTCTCCAAGATTTACAAAACTTGACTACACAGAGTGTATTAATACTACACGACGTGTTCTCGAATCCTTCATCTCTACCCGAGTCCTTCTACATGGCTAAGCCACATGGATCACATTGAACAAGTCTACACGACATGTATTTCATCTACACTATGTGTAGGGTTGTATTTCCGTCTTCTCGTGTCGTTCGTGACACATCCGACACCTCAGCTGACACCACACGGCGTGTTACACCAGCACACCGTGTGTACACTCCCCGTTTCCCCATCCACATGGCTATGTCTACACGGTCTCCCACCAGTAAGGACTACACTATGTGTACCTCAGGTACACGTCGTGTTCAAGAAGAGGTAACACCGACCTGTTTTTGTTAGCTACATGGCCGGGTCCCCAGGTCAGACTACACAGCGTGTTCCAAGGTTTCTGTCCATGTTGTTAGTTACACAGGAGAGCTCCGGGTCAACAATACACAACGTGTACATCCGGTACATGGCGTGTTTTTCCCAAGCCTTTCCTTACCCCGTGTCCCTGACCACACGGTCTATGACATGGGAAGAGACTACACGACGTGTACTGAGGGTACAAGGTGTGTACTCAAAAAGTTTTCATTTCTTCCCAAATAGAAGAACACAGGGCGTGTGTCTGAGGTACTACACGGCGTGTATCCTAGGTTTTCCAGACAGTAAGCCTCTGAAGATACTTCAGAACCCAGTAAGTACAGAAAAACAACACCTATGTGCCAAATTCTGATCCGTGAGGGCCCATACTCCCCGCGAATCAAAGTTTGGAATCTTATACATGTTATACACAAGTAAACAAGTCAATGATCAACCAAATTACAATCATTGAGGGACCATACTCCCCAAAAACAAAAGTTTGACATCCATCCTATCAATATGATCACACAAAAATACCCTATCACATAGAAGGTATTTATCAAAGTAGCTATCACAAAAACATGCTTTTCAAGCACAACAACTATCACAACAACATGCAATTTCTAATGCTCCTACATGGCATGGAACTATGCATGGCATGAAATTTCTAGCATGTTCCTAAATGATGCATGAGATGGCATACCCTCATCTTATCGGGTTGCAAATAAATAGAACCCATTGATAACATATAAACAGGAAAATCACATGTGCGTCACCCAATGGTTAAAATCAAATCAACTATAAAATTTTCAAAATCAGAATAATTTCAAAAATACGAGGTAGAATGGCTTTTCCCTTTACATGGGTCAGCTAATCCCGGGCACAACTTATTACTAACTACCATTTCTGTCCTATCCTTGAATAAGGCTCCAAATAGTAAGTTAATGAAAATAAACGCCCTTTGATACCACTTTGTAATGTCCCGGATCTGGGTGCCACTCTATGGGTGCCCTAGACCCAGTTGGTCACACGATCTCAAGCGCATTTCCCAAAATTCCAGAGGCTGCTAACTAGCAGCGAGGTACCAGGTTTGATAGTGGGGAAACAATTCCCCCATTTGTCAAAGTGTAGCACAGCGGAATACAAGATAAAACATGAAACAACAGCGGAAGAATTAAAGCATACATAACTGAAATGAATAACTACAGTAAAAGAGAACCAACAGTTATATAGATAATGATGAAACATGTCTCTAGTTATGAGAAAACAACCAGAACATGTTACACAACAAAACAATACAATGAAAAGTGCAGGTACAACAAACAAAGAAAAAGTGTGCAACATGAAGTCAGCAGCTTCACAAGCCTAAGCTCGGCCCCATGCTCTCCTAATCCTCCGCAATAGTCTTGTACCTATATAGGGACCCTTGCACTTATCCACACCTACTACAATATAGTCTGTGGGGGATGAAGACATGACCCAAATAGGGTGTGAGAAATGAATCTCAGTAGGCACCTACCAAAGGTCAGTACCCAACTGTCAGTGTAAATGTAAAACAACAGTGCGCACTAGTAAATGCAATAAGCTATGCAGTACTCAAAAGTAACTAACTTTACCAGCTATATTTACATTTTTAAAATTCATTTAATAATTCAATATAAGGAATCACAACTGTGAATTTCTTAGTAAATAGTCAGTGTCCTTATGAACGTAAAACCTTACCCTCAGGTAAAGAGAATCCAAACCCACATGAATCTTCCCACATGCATATCAAATAATTCCCACAAGTGTACGAGGTGTCGCCCACAGGCATAGAATCTACTAACCACAGGCACGAAAGAAGTTTCCCTCAAGCTGAACAGAGAACTACCCACAGGCTAATGACAACACTTCCCTCAGGCTAAAAAAGTAACTGGACCATGCCCAACATATAAACAAGAAATTTATATAGAACTCATTTAAAGGTAATTTAAGAAATGCTAAAATTTATGGTATACCCTCGGGTAACCGGGACAAACGGCTAAACAGAGGAACACACCCCAGGGGTGGTTCTGGATCCAAGCAGTGATCCCAAATAGCAGTTTGAAATTAAATTTAATTACTTATACCATTATAGGTATTGAAACAGTCAAGTCATCAGCCACACAACACCCCAACATGGGTTCGTTGCACATTGGTACAAAAAAACATAGATCAGTTGGAATTTAAACACCAGACCACCTACCTTGATCGCCCCTGATCGTTATACATGAATGACGCTCCATGAACCATCCTAGAACGACGTAGATCTGAATTAAAATAAATCCCATTCAAATGTAAATAACTTCCCCTTAGTAAATAATTGGTACGAACGACTCATTGAGAGGAGAGGGCTTACCCTTACGATTCCAACGAGATTGACGATGGCAGAATCGGATCCCCGATGCTCGATCGGGTGATCTCCAAAGCTCCAACCATCCTCTCGAGCTCTCCTCCAGTTCTAAGCCATCTCTATGAAGATAGGAGGACACTGACCATTTTATGATAAAAAAACAGACTACACTGCGTGTACTATTGAGTACACGATGTGTAGTTTCCATTTTTAACTATTCCTACGATGGCTTCTTTCCACCGTGGCATTGTTCATCCATCGACATGGGTATATGGCGTGTAATACCTACGTACACGGTGTTTACTGTCGCTCAGCTGGCATCTGCCTTCACCTCCTTACTATTCACTTGCCGACTGAATACACGACGTGTAAATAACCTATAAACGACATGTAGTCGGTTTTTACAACCATCATTGTCGACATGCCTATATGCCCTGTGTACACACTCCACATGGCCAAAGTACACGGTGTGTGGAAAAGTACATGGAGTGTAGTCACAAAAATTTGGATTTTCTCCCATTTTCCTTATTTTCTAAAAAACACTTAAGGAAGGGAGAAAAGAAGAAACTCATACCTCATGACTAAGAACCGGTTCTTACAAATTACACACATTACCATTAGGGTGTTTTTACTATAATAATGGTCAATGTATAAATAATCTAAATATATGAATATGTTTTTTTAAATATAATAATGGTTAAATTTATAATTATTTTTATATTACAAATGATTCTGATTTTAATTTGAAAAGTCATGAATTGTATGTTTGCGTAATATAAAATTTAAAATAAGACATTCCATTTTATGAATTAATAGATTTATAGGATAAAAAAATAATTTAAATAATATTATTATTAAAATGTTTTTATTAAATATAATTGAATATATACTTTTTATTAATTAATATGTACTTTTTATAAGGGTTCGAGAACTATTATTATCTAAAAAACTAGTATTTCTCAATAAATGTCGAATCTTATTTTAAAAGTGAAAATTCACATATATAGAAAATTATATTTATAAAAATAATATTATTTTTTGAATCATGACATGGAAATTATTTAGCTGTAAAATTTTCATTATTTTCTGAGATAATTGAATTTTCAGGTGAAAATAAAATTTAGTGTAAAAATGGGGTGTATTATGAATTCATAATGACCAAATAGTGATGTATTAGATTTCTATTAATGGTATAAAAGACCAAAAATATGATTAACATTTAAAAAGAATGGTATTTTTAGTTTGATTGAAAAAAAATTGTAAGGCCTGAATGAATCCTCCATAACCTATTTTATATTTTATGGTTTTAAAATCTTTTCTTTATGAATGTGACTCAATTCCACCTCACCGAGGTTAATATATTAATGAGTTCAGACATTAGAATTATTAAAAAGGAAACCAATACTATTTGGAATAATCTATTGAAAAAAACCATGGGAATGATTTTGGTTTTGATTATTTTTTTATATAGAGTCCAAAATCCATGTTTGGGAAATAATAAAGAACTCCCCTCTATATTCCCTTGTAATCATAGAAAATATACCATTCATATTCACTAAAAAAACCAATTACCACTTACTTATTATTAAATCCCTTATTTTTAGTCCTTACAAGGTTTCTAATAACTCATGAATCTCCGACAAGATATTTCAATCACCCTCTCATATTTAATGGATCCCTCACTTCTCCACTTTTTCAAGAATCATCTTACTGAATACCTTTTATATCCAATTCCATATTTTTGGATATTTTTTACCAATCCCTATTATAAAAAAATTGATTTAAAAATAAATAGTAACCCCTTTATCTACCAATAACCCATATTATTAATCATTATATATTGTAGTTATGCTGTAAAACTTTCACTTCCATTTTTCTCTGCAAAACCTATGTAATGTGAATACAATTTCTATTTACACTCAAAGATATTAAACTAGACATTACAATAGTTAAGTTATTGTGGAACATTTATGTATTAATTCCATAATCCATGATCTTGGAATTAAATGTGATGAAATATGTTCCAATGTTGAATGATCTATATGGAAGACTAATGCATGTAAATGAGATGAAAGTGTCAGTTACACCCTAAATTATATATTTATCTAATGAATTGGGTAATATTTTATCCTCATGATAAATCATGTAAGGGATTAGTGAGTGAACCTAATACATTAGGATTAAATTTCAACCATGATATGATTTATTTGTGGTTATCCTTAACCCATTCTTATGATGTATTCTAACATGATGCTCCAACTTTCCGATGTTTAATTTATATTATAATGCATTTTCATAAAGATTTATCAATATTATCATCCAATTTATGTATCATTAAAATTAACATGATCTAGAATGTAATAAATTCAACATGTTATTCCATGTTTATTCCTTACTTGGATTTATAGTTCATACATTTCCTATCTACATCCCCAGGTTACCCATATATTTTTAGTGGACCGATGATTTCTAAGATCAAGTTAAGGAAGATGGAAATATTGATTTTTATCCCATTTTCATGATGTTCTGACATGTATGTAAATATCAAATACACTTGGCATTAGGATCTTATGAGTTGTATTATTTATATTTTATTCAATAATTTATTAATTAACGTGTTAAAATGACTTGGGCTCTCATAATATCATGGTTTTGAAATGGACTAATAGGTTTACATTCATCTATTTATAAGCCCCTTACTGAGCTTGTTATACTCATTTATCATTTTAAAATGTTCCTAAATAAAAAAAAAGGATGATTAATAACTAATATAATTTATCGCGTCAAATAAGTTAAGTAATCCTTGAATAAAAATTGTGTGTCAATATAAAGAACTTTTTTTTGATAAAATGAATTCTCTAGGGAAATGAACAATTTGTAATGTATGATGTTATTTAGAAAGATTATGACCCAATTATATAAAAATAAAAACTATAAATATCCTCAAAATGTAGTAAAACAAATTGTTAAAATAATTTATGATTATATAATGTTAAATTGCTGTTTACTAATTGTTTATATCAAATGAAATGTTTAGATTACTTTAGGGGATATGATGTTATTAAATAATATGATAAATTCAGTAAGAACCTATAAGGGTTGGTATGTTGTAGATATTTATGGTTTGTTTGGATGAATCTAAAGTGTTGAAAAAAATAAGACATCATTAAAGAAAATACAACTATTTACCATCCTTATAATACGTTTTTATGATTTTTTTCTTATAAACATAGTATTCATTTTTATTTTATAAAATGGTTAGAACCAACAGGAACCAAATTAAAAAAGGATTTGAAGAAGAATGCAGTGGTTATCCGGATGAGAAACCGAATTGAATGATATTTGTATTGAAATATTTTGTAGTTACTATAAATAATGTACAATGTGTTATGATAAAGAACTAAATCATTAGTGAGTTTCCTAATTCCCAAAATAAGTGGAAAATAGAGTTCTTTATATGTTAATACTATAATGATTATAATGGTAAAATGATTCAATTACTTATATGTCAAGGATGGGGGTTGTATAACATATAGAGATTTATCAATGGAATTGGAAGATTTTTTATATGAAATAAAGTATGGAATAGAGAAATAAAAGTTTGTTAAAACCATGTTTATGAATAAATTTCATTATATGGCATCAATTGAATGTTTTAAAATATAGAGTTTTTTGGAATTATGAAAATAAATTACCTAGGAGGAATTCTCATTATGATGAATAGAAATATCATATGAATAAAGTAGTTGTACGTTTATATGATGAAGATGAAGAAAATATGAATGGAATATAAAAGGCATGGATTATATTTTGGATAATATTTTTAGGATGTTGAATTGTGGGAGATGATAGATAATTTTTATTTTAGAAATGATATATTTTGTAATAGTTTGGAAAACATTGGTTAATAGATATTGAAGAATATTGAATTATTATAAGTTTATTTATATAGTTTCAAGACTTATGATGTAGTTTTTTTAAATGTCTGATAAATTTATGGATGTTCATATGTTTAATGGAATTAGTACCTTTTTAAGGTCTAATGTGATGGTAGTATGTCGGGATAAATTTATTAAGAATTCATTAATTCTTGGGGTATATATATCTCTAATGATTAACTTGTGTTTTAATGAAAAGGTTATTCGAGGATTGATTTTTTATTTATATTTTGTGGTTATAAGTTGAATGTTATTAAAATCATTTATGGTGAAGATGATCGTTAATTTTGAATTAATTATAGTCAATTAGGATTAATGGGTGATTTAATTATGGGATTATTTTATGTTAAATGGACATTAATTTGTAAAATATGAGATTTTATTAAAATAATAATGTATGATTTCTATTTTGAAATTTTATATTTTTTTGATTTATGGAGATTCGAGTTATTTATGGAAAAGATAAGTGTATTTTGGATATTAAATGATTATGAAATATAAATTATTTTGAAAAAGACTTTATCAGTGACTATTTTTGTTTGGTGATAATTGGTAAATTTATTTCATTATAATATTTGATCATACCATTCTGATTTTTTTCTACTGAAATTGGTCAAGTAAATTTTGAAGAGTTTTATAGAAATTTATTTATAAAATGATTTAAGATGATATTCATGTATTATTGTTGAAGATTTAGAGATTAATTTAGTATTTCATTTTATGATGGTTTATTAATATTAGATATTTTATTGCATTGTTCTATCCACTTTCACTTAGGATAATGTATAATGACAAAATGCATAACATTATAATTTTTTGGATATTGGTATCCCCTAGAAGTTTATTTTACTGACCCATTCATTAAAAATTAAAATTAAATATTCATTTTAAGGAGTAAGAGATGATACATAAGTGGAAAATGCTCAGAACACAATGAGAAGAATAAATTTTTCTAATGAAATAGATTGAAATTTGAAAAGTATATTTTTTATATTCTCTACATTGATATTTAAATAATCCCTGAACATTGATAAATCATGTTAAAAGAAAGGTTTTATCCTATTAAAATCAATTCTAATGAATATATGGTATTCTATATCCCTTACTAAATTATAGTTTTTTCATTGAAATTAAGATGACCACAACCTATATAACTCTACATTATTCTATTAGGCAATATTTTTCACCTAAATATCTATATTTTTACATTATTTCAAATGTTCACTTTTCTTGATCATGTCATTTATATTCTACTCACTCTAATTGATTTTATAAAATGTTTTAATATTTTTTTTATCAATAATGAGATAAACTTTCATGGTTGAAATTTATTGAATGGGGTAGAATGTAACACTCTAAAAATTTATATTACTATGCTTGATAGATTTATTAACATTAAACACAAAACATTAATAACATTATGATATAAAATCATAAAATTTTTATTTAAGTGTTTCCAGTATAAAATTTACATTAAATTGGAAGTATGTTTTTTAATAACCTAATTATAAAAATAGATATAATTTTTTTTATATAATTCAAATTTATTGATTAATTCACAATAAATAAGTACTCAAATTATAGTTAAATCATTTTAGGAATAAGAAACATGTTTTCTCCAAATAATGATATTTAATTCATATTTTCCATGTATATAATAAAAAATGAAGCCAATTTTTTTAATGTTATTTGGTGAAACAAATATCATTTTTTGAAATAATTTTTTCAAAATTTTGTTAGGGTGAAATTTTAGGGTTTTTTAAAATGATTTATTTTTATTTGAATAGTTAAGGCACTTGATTTTTGTAAAATTTTAATTTATTTTCATTAGAGAAATGAATATAAAAGTCCCATTATGATTTTTAGGTTTTAAAATTATAATATAAGAATACTTTAATCATAAATAATATGAATAATTGAGTAGGAATCAATGTTATACCTGATTTAGGTTAATGTTCATTATAGGGATCTAAATTAATTTTTTTAAACATCATTTCATTCTATTTTATGAAATTATATAAAAATTGATTTCTTCTACTTTTTGAAATTTAATTATTTAAAATGTATTCTATATTTAGAATCATGCTATTCATATTTTGAAAAGTGGGACCTTTTATTTTTTTATATGTTTAAATAGTAACCATAGTGAATACTTTTCATCTCAGTAATGGTAAAATAGGTAAAACATCGATAAAACAATGTTTTAGGCCTAAAACTATCCAATAAATGGAATTTAAATTAGTTTATTTTGATGAAAAAATATATTACAATATTAGAACAACAATAAAAAATAATGTGTTTTTTCCATAAGTATAAATAAATATATTAATTATGTGTTTAAAAATTATATATTTCATTATGTCCTTAAATCTATTAATTATCTCCTATTTAATTTATGGGTTATAATAGTCATGATAAAATAATAATATTTATTTTGATTTCAGTTTAGCACAGTGTTCTGGGAACTATAATCTATTGAAGATATAAAATTTAATTTAAAAAATAGATATATGTAAAAATATTGTGGGGTTTTACCATCTACCCCATTTAAAATGAATGTCACCCACGAAATTTGTGACACTGGTTCAAATAGAAGAGGATAACTCTACCTCATCACATTATCAGGTTCCCACATATCTTCCTCAAATTGGTGATTTTTCTAGAAATTCTTAACTATGTGAGTGGTCAATTTATTTAGAATAATATCTTTACGATACATAGTCTTTTCCAGTTGTTCTTCATAAGAAAGATATTACTCTAGTGGTATAACCTTTTAGTTTAGTACATGTGAATGATCACATAGGTAATAACTCATGATATATACATGTAACAAAACATGAATATCAGAGAGATTCAGTGGAATCACCAATCACTAGGTTACCATCATGACATGATCAAAATTTGTTTAAAAGAAAATTCCTCTAAATTTGAAATTTTACATTGAAAATATAAGGTGGATATTTGAAAATTATTTTCTGTAAAACTGAAATCGTAAAAATGGTAAACAAATCATCATATTAAAAATAATAAAATAGAATGGAAAATATCAGAAAAAATATAGTATTCTGATTAAGATAATATTAGATGATAGTCATAATGTAGACATTGAAGTTAATTTAAGCCATAAAGTTATGATGGATAATGATCGAGAACACAGTCATTAGAAGGTTAATAAACAAATAAACCAAAAACCATATAGGTCAAAAAGAGGAAATTAATATAATAAGAAATGATGGTTATAGGTTAAATCTTATTTCAAAATAACTTGAGAAAATATACTTACTTGATTTCATTTCATAAGTATAATCTCACTCTACATTTGTTCCTTGATCAAGCACTTCTTCATTTCTTACTATGAGAGGTAAAGTTGATATTTTAAAACCTTCAAAACTAGTGGATCATGAGATCCATAATGGTTTGAGAATTCATTCAATCTATCTATAGTTATCATAACAAAATGGCAAACAAAGATTATCCAATACTCATAAATTTTCACCTGGTTAAGTAATACACTATTATCTAAAACATCATCCAACATATAATGTACTCCATTTCCTAAATAGTTACCTATATGAACCATCCAAAAAAATTAAAATCCAAAACATTTGAATGAAAATAATTACATTTTTTAAAATCAAGTTATATTTAATCCCTCACAAGGAAATTTGTGTAGCCCTTAATAGTCAAAAAAAAGCATGTAAAGATCAATATCATGTATTCTATTTAATCATGTTAATGATCTGAATTACTATAAAACCATAGTGAAATCATGCATTCTTTCAAAAATTATCTCTTTCTTAATACCATATAAAATTCAATAATGTCAATCCATAAATAACTTTTTCATCATATTACTAATTAGTTCTAAAGTCATTAATACTATACCATTTAATATATCGCAATCAACTGTCTTTTTGTGTCATTATTATCCCAACATCAGGCATATATTTAGTGTTTTCATTCTCTAAATCATGGGTTTCTCAAAAATAGAACCTTACCACCTCATTAAAATTTCATTTTTACCAATACCATTAAAAATACACTTTCAAATATATAAGGTAAAACTATATTTGAAAAATCATTATATGTTTCATAATTCCATAATAAAATAAAAGTATTTCTACAAATTTTTTAATGAATTACAATACATAAACAGTCAATCATTCCACTTTCATCTTAAACAAATAATCACGATTTATCACCTTATACCATAACACTTAATTCATCTCATATTTCATTCAATGAACATTCATCATCGAAAATTTAACAATTACTCATAAAACCTTAATGATCCTCTTTGTGAGCTTTCCCCCTAGGGAATAAATTTGAAAAATTCTAATATAATCTATATTAAATACATTTATCTATCGATTATTCCATAGAAATACCATTATTCATATCCACTGTGTTAACTAAACTTTTCAATTTTACATTGAAATTAATTTTCTTAGTCTGATTATTTTCCATACACAATGAATCTACTAGTTCCTTTAAAGCATTCTCCTGATACATCATCCCACATGCTTTACATTATAAAATTTTATCTTTTTTCCTCTTTGGCCATAGTGAATATACATCTTCCTCTTATTATATGGGTCATGAAACTCACTAATTTTGATATTAATGATTATATTATGAGATTTACTATTAGTCATAAGAATTAGGTGTCACCATTATACTCCTATTTCATATAGTTTATCACAAGGAACATCATTAAATTGTACATCATATTTACCATTAAAATAACAACCCATTTCAAACCATTCTTTAAAACCCAAAAGGGAATATTGTGAGAAAGTCTAATAATATTGGTAAAACCACATAATCTTGGGAAATTGCATATTAATTTCTTATCTATGAAGCTTTAGGATTATTCCTACTTTATTCAAGATCGTTACCAAAAATCTAGGATTGTATCCTATAAATATACTAGCCTTTAAGGATCTTACTTATGGTTTTATCATCCTAGATTGAAATGGTCAAGTAAAAAATTTTCTAATAACTACTATAATGACCCATAATTTCCAAAAAAAGACATTATATAAAAATATGTTAATATTAATCACATGGAATAAAAATACTATGAAAAAACCATTTGGATTTAGTTCCTTTGGAATCATTGAAGCATGAATAGGTGGTTCATAAAACATCTACATCGTCTCTTTCTTATTACATCATAATGTGAACCATATTTTTCATATCATGCTTAATAATTTCATTCATATATTGGGGATATTAAAAACAATAATTTTTTTAGGTCATATGATTAATAATGGTTAAAAAAGAGTTGTTAATAACAACATAAAAATAACATGAGAATAAGGGTGTTAGAACATGAATATATAATTTTCAAATCTATTCTATATATATCATATTTTCACAATCATGTGTTGTGGAATAAATAATTTTATTTCCTAATACATTAATATTAAAATAATTAAATACTATATTCCATGAGAGGTTAACATTTACAAGAAACATGAAATTGTGGCGTACAAATAAATTTATTAGTTTGTGAGGTTCACACATTATGTCTAGAACATGGAATCTGGACCTTGTATAAAAAAATGGACATGAAACCATGCCGATGAATAATCTTAAGGACTTGAAATTGATTTCAACAAATAGTACTGTGGACATGAAATATGGTTTATGAATGAAATATTTACCTCATGTGTTAACCATATTTTCCCAAGCCATTAGATGTAGATATAGGTCCCAACCATAATTTTTAACAATGTAACCACAATAAATAAATGGAAACAATATATATTTGTGACATAAGAGAACAAGACATTACTCATATCAGAACCGATGTAAATAAGTGAGTTTCATAAACTCCTCATCATAACATAACTCATGGAAAAGAAATGGGATTCATAAATATCATTCCAAGATAAACATATTCCAAAATTAAGGAGAATAAGGATAGTATCCTTTAATAATAACCCTATTAAAGAATATTTGACATGAAATAATTTTATCTTATATAGGAACTAATTTTGAAACTAAACATGAAATATTTAAAGAGAAAAAAAGCATTTCAATTTTCAAATCATTATTTTTAAAAAGCTACAAAATTATAAGAAACAAATTAATTTGAAAATAAATATGTAATATTGTAATGGAGACATAAAATCATATAATCTTCATTACTGTGGAAAAATATTACCATTTCGTATAAGTTAAAAAAGGATTCGTTCAGTATTTTTTTTGGAAAATTCATTAAGAACATTATTTTTAAAATGAATAAAATGAATCCTTTAAAACCATTTTTAAATTATAAATCATGAGTAAAAATAAATTTAAAACTTATTAATATAATTATAAAAACAAGTTTTGAAATATTATTAAAAACTGTAAGGATGGATGAAAAATACAATTTGTAGGGAAACATTAAAAAGGTAATTTCTAAGGTAAAATCCCTTAAAAATATCATATCACTGAAGTGAGAAGTTATTAATATAAGAGGATACATGTATCCTACATTAACCAAATAAAACAATTGTAAATGGAAATAGTATTTTTAAAATTAATTTCTCAAATAATCTCAATATGATATAATCACGGAAGTATCAGTTAAACTCAAATAATGGAACTTTGGTGAAGAACCCCGTTTCCAATTTGTAATAAGTAGAATCATAATCCCCATAAAAGTATTAATTATCAAATTATACATTGAAAAAAATTTATATAATTATATTCATGACATGATACATTACAAGGAATTATATACCCACACTCCATGATTATTTTTCCAATAAGTCATGTGTCTTAGACAACTAAAAGTGAGATGACAAACCCTTAACAGATGGTTCCCTTTAGTTTGGTGTAATTTAACCACATATATAAATGTTTTAAGAGTGTTATTCGGTCATTATATAACCATACTAAGGATTATATCACCGTATATTATACATTTAGAACATCTTACAAACCTTTCATTTAATATATTTTATATTTTTATTGTTTTGAGTGTGTTTTTTTCATGGTTTCACTACCGGTTAATTTTTTTATAAATATGAATTTTCTAATCAGATGGAAAAAATATCCGTAAGTTATATGAATTGATATTAATTCAAATAAAATTTTTAAATGTTCTCATAGATCATTTTTATTCTGTACATGAGGATGATCCATTTAATAAAACTATAATGAAAAATATTTTGTTTATTTTTTGTAGTTTTTGATTATCAATAACTAGTTTTGTATTATGTATGAATATATATTGGTACAAGAATATTAAATAGTCTATAATATATATTTTAAAATTATATTTAGGAAGGATAATAGTTTTATTATCATTCTTAAAGAGAGTAATGGGAAAAATTAAAAAAATTATTTTTAAGGGAGATATTTAACTGCCAAAATTGGAAAATGGTTTCATTTTTTAAATAAATGGAGGTGACAAAGGAGTTGAATATATGTTAATCGATTAGAAAAATAATTTTATAGTATTTAATAATTATGGAGTTATCATTATAATATGGATGAAGGATGTGGGGAGAAGATATAAGATGAAAATAAAACAAGGGACATGGTTTGAGAATATTACCTCTTCAATATAACTTCCTTGAAGGATCCCTTAATGAACATCGAATTTGTATTATTTTGAGACCATAAGAACATATATGTGGGGAGAGTGGGAAGTAGAGGGTTTGGAATATATTTTATGAGATTAAATTATTTTTAGGAGAAGGGGGTGTGGAGAGGTATTTATACATGGGAAGTGGTTGTTTTGAGTGACTAAATAATGATTATTTTAAATTAAATGCTGACAACATTTGGGTGGATTTAATTACATATTATTAGATTAATAATTAATATAATAAGGCTTATTTATGGTCTTAAAATATATAAAACACCATTTTAATGGTGTAATTTTAGGTAGTTTATGAAATTAACCTGTAGTTTTAAATCACTACATTATTTTAACTATACCACTGCAAATATACTTCTTTACAAAGGTAACAATTTTGTGGCTCAAAAATGAAAATTACCATATAATATTTTTTTACCCACATAATTAAAAATATTCAATCAATTTTTAAAATTCATAATGAATAATTTTAAATATAAAATATAAAATAAAATTTACTAAATGAAATTCAAAACTATTTTCTGGAAATTTTTTTTTCAAGACAAAAACATTACTTATATGAAATTAATGTATAAATATTTTTAAATTTTAAATAATTAGATTATATTGATAGACCATATAGGATAAATACCCAATGATGGGGGTGAATAAGTGTTTGACAGATTAAAACTACTACATCGTCAGATATTGTTTTGTCATTAAACAAAAAACTCTTCCCTCTCTTTCTTGTAGGAATATATGAGAGGAAATTAAATCACATATAAGGAACACCAAATTTTACATGGTTCACCCTCAATGAGAAACATACATGGATAATACAAATAAAATGTTCTGATTTTACCAAATCCACTAAGGCTCACTCCTAAGAATGGTGGTTTGGGGTAGATCTCATCTATACCCAGGATCACTACTTTTTCAAGGTTTAGGATTAGCTCACTACACTCCCATGTTTCCCTCCATATGTATCTTCCCCTAGATCACAACCAGTGGGTATGATCACTGTATTCCTCTTCCCTTTCTCACTAGACTTGGATGAGATCCACTCATAGTTTATAGACATATATGTCCTTTCATTTTCCTGAAATCAGGGATACTCAAATGTTGGTAGATTTTCTATTGAATTCCCTCTTTTACCAGTATATGAATACCATTTTTATAAGAAATTTTAGATTTTGGAAATTACTTTTATGAGATGTTCCTCAGAAAACTACCTTTGAGTCCTACAAGGATTTCTTTAAGACCCCCGTGAACTACGCTACACCGCATCATGAGAATACTTCGTAGACCACCTCTTTCCCTAACTGAATTTTCTCCATGTACAATCTGCACTTCCATGTAATTCCTTCATTTACCACCTATACATACTACCTCCAAATACCACATCTGAGTACTTCCTCCATATACCACCTCTACATACCGCCTACACATACCACCTCCACATACAGCCTGTGTATACCCCCTCCATGAACTGATTTTTCCATACCAATTGTTTCTTATCCATGGAAAACAATCCTTTGTGAAATAAATATCCCCACAAAACACTTTCTTAGACTACTCTCATGCACTACTTCACCCTTCATAAAATTTTCCCCACAAAACACTTCACTTCATAGAATCCTTGAAAGAAAATCACTTTCAAACATATTTTAATTCTTTCAGACAAAAAATTATTTCAATTGAAGATCAATATATTTAAAATTGGTATTATCATTACTTATATAGGAAAATAGAACCCAAATTATCACTAATTCATTTTACAAAAACATTCATTTAAGTACAACCTTCCCCATGGACTGCTTCTCCCACAAACTATTTTCCTCTGTAGTTTTTGTATCAGCTATCTTCCTTCACAGTGGTCAATATATTCCATGAATGAAACCATTCATGTATCATAAAATCACCACATAATGTTCACAAATGAAGATCCATCTCATGTACCATAATAATTCCAAGATATACTTGCCTCTCGTGAACCATTTCCCCTACAGGGTCTACATACTATACTTTACAATCAGCATAGAACTGCTATGCAGAATTATTCCTTTGCCGATTTTCTATTACCATTCCACGTATCTCCTACATGGTCCACAAAATGTCCTTCATGGTCCATAAAATACGTACTCATACACAGAAAATATTCATTTACCAAAAAATCTGGATTTTAAGGCCCAACAATTTGTCAAACACTCAGAAAATAATCCACCTTAAATTCATGCTTCAGAAAACAAACACTATACTCATTAATAGTCATTTAGAATTGTCAAAAAACACAAATACACCCAAAAACATTGAGAGGATACCTATAGGGGTTTTTCCCAAAAATATACCCTTTTGGTTTGTTGATAATTCATTATATTTTGATATTCCATTAAGGCCCCTTCCATCTTCTATTAGCGTTCACTTTTTACTATTAGGACAATGATCATGGATTTAATTAACACACACTCTCATCCCATATAATACATGATCATCATTAGAAACAAGAGTATAATTCAAATTTCCTCATTAAATCACATCACTCAATTCAAAAAACCACTCATCTACTATCATCATGAACTACATCTATCATGATATACAATATTTTGATCAATCACAAGCATCACCATAATAGTTAATGCTCCCCCAATCTCACTACCCCCATAACATCATCTCCCCTATCTTGAGGAAGACATTTTCTCTCCTCTTAAATCCATAATATCTACCACATTATCAACAGACGTGAATGACACTTCATCATGGTATGTCATAGGGTAATGAATAAATATTAGAAAATTTTGGAAAACATATAATAACTTTCAGAGAGGGGGTCCAACATACACACTTTTTCGGTTTAGGGGGATAACTATACTAATAGTGCCATTTAATTCTGTTAAAATACTTATTTGGGTAAGGCCTTTGTTAGAAAATAATCAACATGATGTTATATAGGAACATACTCTAATTTCACAAGACCTTGCTCAACTTTGTCATTAATAATGTGATATTTTATTTCAATGAGATTTTACCTGAGTGATTGACAATATTTGTGATAAGATTTACATAACAAGAATTATCTCAATGGATTCCAATCAAAGACTTCACTTCAAATCCCATGTAATCAAGATGAAACTTCATCCATAATAGTTGGGTGCACGCTTATGTTTCTGAAATATATTAAAATTTTGGGGTTCTTAATGAAATTAAATCTTGTTTCTTTATTATACAAGAAATATATAATCCACAAAGATAGAAATCCCTTCCATCCATTGATTTGCTATAAAATATTGATCTGTCCCAATCTACATCGGTATATCACAAAATAATTTGTAGAGAATTTTCATTACAAATCAAACTGAAGTCCATTATGCCTCTGATATACGATAGTATTATTTTCAATGTAAGAAATTGGATTTCATTGGGATTTATTTGATTCTATTCTTCTTGAAATGTGTAAAAAACAATATCTAGCCATGTCACTATTGAGTACAACAAGATTCGGATGAGCTACCTCTATTTGGTGACATTAACTACTTTTCCTTCATCATATCATGAAAATTTCATCTGCATTTCCACCAGAGTCATCATCTACATGGAATTATCTATTCAAAATCATATCAAAACATCCTATGAATATTTATATTGAAAAATAAATTTTCTATCCATTCCTTGTGTTATGTGTAAAACAAGGAAAACATTATTTCACCAATAATTGACATTTCTTTCTCACTTTTCATGAATTCAAATAACTATTTGGACTAAGCTTCATATGTTACACAAAAGATTATGTCATATACACACACTAACACCATTATCCTTGGATTAATATAATTGTTTTTATACATAATGTAGTCAAATCCACCACACCAAAAATCATGCTTCTTTTAAAAACAGATCGATCCTTGAATACCATGCTCTTGGTGCATGATTAAACCCATACAATTCTATATTTAGTTGAGACACTATGTTCTCATCTTCATGAATTATAAAACCATCTAGTTTCTCAATAGAAAATTCTTCTTCTATTACCCCATTCAAAAATGATGACTTGACGCTAATCTGGAAAACTATGAAACTTATTTGTACTATCATGCCCATGAATAGTCTAATTGTATCTATCCTTGAAACATGGGAAAGTTTCTCATCAATATCAATTCCCTCTAATAAGTAGTACCCTTTTCACACTAGCCATGAATTTTTTTGAATCTATGTGTTGTCTTAATTTATCTTGTTGGGATAGACCCATTTAGTCTCAATGATATAATTTTTTTTGGTGTATAAAAATATCCTATGTCGATTCATCTCAAATTATTTATTATCTTTAGTCATATCTTAAATAAAATTCTAATATCAAACAACTTTATCAAAAAAATTTCCTCTACCTCTGATAATTAGGATTCTTTCTATAGAGTCTTCATCCACCTTGTATACACTATCACTGTGTGGTGACCTATTAAGTTTTGTCGTTAAATTTCATATATTCTTGTCGGTATTTATATATATATTGGTTCATTCTAATCATTCTCATCTTCTGTTTATTTTTTCTGAATCATCCTCTAGAATTAGAACATCCCTTGATCTTCATATCTCTTCATCACTATATTCTAAAGTCTGATCATGTATTTTTTGAAGTTTCATCTCATTATCTACTATATTTACAACTTAAGATTCAAATACCTTTCCCAAACTCTTATTAAAACATTTTAATTCTTTATATTTCATTGATTATCCAAGAATTATCCCTTCATCTCCATGGGATTCAAACATCATGGGTTTCTCCTTAATGAGAATGAAACACTTACTTCCAATGAAAATAATGTACTTAAGTATTGGATTACTTCAATATAAAATATATTAAATAATATTTTCTTACTCTATAGACAACATAAAACTGTTAGATATGTAGACCGATGTCAAGACAGATTCCATCCAAAATTTCTCTAGTAGGCCCTTTTCAATAAGAATTGTTCTGGACATGTTTTTGATGATCTGATTTCTCCTATCAACCACTCCTGTTTGTTATTGAGTTCTTACTACTAAATCTTGATGACTTATCCCATGTTTCTCAAGAGAATATTTTACTTGAAAATTTGAGAATTCTATACCATTGTCTATATGAAATATCAGAATAATCATTCCAAGAATCATTATAGATTCCCTTTGATACATTTTTAAAAAACTGAACCTAGAAGACTTGTGGTAAATGATAAAAACCCATGCCATCCTACTGAAATCATCAATTAAAAGAACATTATATCTTCTCCAATAATTTGAACTTAGTGAAATAGTTCTGGAAAAATAAATATGTACTAACTCATGAACTCTTGTTTACCTTTCCACTTTCTCCTTATATGTCTTTCAAATGATCTTCCCTGGTTGGAAAGCATCACACGTATGAGTATGATCCTGTGATAACTTTGGAAGTTCTCAAGCTATATAACATTTCACAAGATCTTACATGGACGTTTATCACATGTGGCTAAGATTTTTATTCCATAACATGTTTTCTTTATCCTTAGAAGATAATAAAATATCATATTCTCCACTTAAAAGGAAGATCTTCTCTTTCATACACTTTCCCTTCAAATAAACCATAACATGTTTTTTAATGATGATAAAATGTTTCTTTGAAAATTTTATGGAATTTCATGAGCCACATAGTTTATTAAAACTGAGAAAATTTAGATTAAGTCCTTAAAAAACTAAAATATTAGCACATATCAGGTATCTTCCTCAAAACATGGATTTTCCTAATCCAACAGCCTTCAAGAATTCATAATTATCAAATATTACAACACCTTATTTATAATACCTGATTCCTATCACCAGATCCTTACTTAATATCATATTAGAAGTGAATCCACGATCAATAATCCAAATACAAGTGAGATCAGATGCCATGAAATCAATCATAGAAACTACAATGTCTTTATCTCCCATATTTTTTATCAATGTTTTTGACTTGAAACATGAAATATATTGTTTGTCATTATCTTCCTTAGGGAATGATGGGAAATCTTCATCTTTTAGAGTTGAAAATCGATTCTTCATTTTAATCACATTTCATTATACATTTTATTATTCTTGTGACTAGATTCAGTCTACTTCAGCACATTCCACTAAATTATTGAAGAATATTATCTTTCCATTGGCTTGAATCCTCCACACAATAAACAGTGACCATCAATTTTTTTTTGAGAATATTGAATCATGTATTTCTGCCTCTATTGGTCTTTTTCTCTTTGATACCTTTTCTATATGAAACATATTTTTTCTTGAGTGTCCCATCTTTCCAAGACTATATCGTCTAATATAGGGTGAATTTTTTTGTTGAAATACTATTATATTGGATTACCCTTTGGATGTCTAAGTATTTTGACTGTGATTCATATGCAAATCCACCATCAAACTCTGAGTGAGATCTTGTGGTCAAACTTCAACCATTATTGATTTATTTTTTTGCGATCAAGCCTCATACCATATGTATCATTTTAATCAATCATTTATTTTCTAGACACTCATTTTTATTCTGTATTAGAACAATGAATTATAAATTTTCATTTTTTATTGCTAGTGTGTCCAAATTTTTGGGAATTAATAGTTTCTCCTAATATTTCACTTTTATTCGCATAATGAAAACTTCCTATTCAAGCTTTTCGATATGCTTCAATAGATCTTTTATAGTATTAGACAAACATTTGATACCTATTCATTAATTTTTAGTTGGTAGTCAACCACCTTTTCAATGCTTTCTATCATGAATACTTTAGTTTTTCAATTTCATTAGTTAGCTCAGACTTCTATTCTTCCTATTTCTACATATAATGTTTGACATCACAAACCTCTTTATTATATTTCCTTGTATTGTATCCCCAAATTTCGATCTCTTCAGGAGAAGATTATAATTCATCCTAATGGTAAACTCTTCCCTCTACTTCTCCCTCATAACAATCACTTTTTTCCATTGGGAATTTATCATAACTGACACCATATCATCTACTTCATGATCCTAGTAGTCCTCTAACTCTTCTACCACTAATTTTCATGACATTGTTCATATATTGAAAGTAGATTCATCTTTTTGAAGATATTTCTCTTAGAACATCTTTTACCTTTGACATTTCCTGAATACATTTTCTAAAGAATTCTATTATTGTATTCATCATCATCTTTATAATTCTTTGGACACTTTGAGAAAAATTTATAATCCTTCCAAATCCAATGAATGAAATTTAATGTTTAAATTTGAACTTTCCTTTTCCACTATTTAGTTTTGAATATAGAAATGACACGACATCATCCAAATAATCTTCCTACATATTATCTTCATCATAGAGCTTTTTCATGGACTTTAATTCCACTTATTTGGACCTCTACATTTCAAAAACATTGTTATCATCATTTCTCATTTCTTATGCAATAAGAGTACCATGAAAGTTATCCAATGTGAAATAATTCATATCTTTATCTGCCAACATAGAATCCTTTATATTTAACTATGATGGATGTTTTCACAAGATGAAAATGAAAATATTTATGTCATAAATAATTTCTACAAGACTGTACATGTCTTATATGATAACATTCACATGATCAAATAATATATCAAAAGACTAATTATGGTGAATTTTGAGAGCGTCATATTTTTTTCTATAGAAACCATAGCTTTAATTATCTGACTATTGAGTCACCCTCATTAAATCTCACAATTATTCCCTCATATAATTTGATGAGATACATGAAATTACCTTCTTAAATATTTAATTTTATATGGCTCCCCCTAAAGTATGTATCTCTTTAGAATCAATATCCAATTCCATTATATCAGCTTCTTAAAAAGAAACACTATCAATATTGTATGATATTTCATGCATAGCTACTTTAATGACATCCTTACCTAATGATCATAAGTAGAGATTCATCCAATTATTTAATAATATAAATTTTTTTCCACTGATGATAATAATCGCTTTGTGATTTACAACCTCAATTTCTTTTACTGAGATAGAACCAATATCTTTTAACCTTTCCCTCATATACCAATTGATAAAACAACTCAGTTAAATACCATGATATGGGGGGAGGTGAATCAGGGAATGACATATTAAACCCTTTATATCTTGTTTTTCGTTAAAAAAAGATCTTATCTGTCTTTCTTGTTGAAATGTATGAGAGGAAATTAATCCATGTACAAGGCAGACAATTTTTTCTTAGTTCACCATCATTGGGCTACATTCAATGAGAATATAATGATAACGTGGAAATTGTACCAAATCCATTATGAATCAATTCCAATAAAGGTGGTTTGGGATAGATCTTTTCTATATCCAGGCTCACATCCTTTGCAAGGTTTATGGTTATCTCAATAATATCCCAATAGGCCCTCCGTATGTCTCTTTATCTGGCTCATAGCCAGTGGAAAGGATCAAAGGTTTCACATTCCTTTGGTCAATGAACATGGACGATATCCACTCAATATATATGGACTTGTTGGTCCTTTCATTTTCATAAAACATTCATCCTCAACTATAGGTATATGTTCTATTAATTTACATCATTCACTGATAAATGAATTCCACATTTTTGTAAATTATTATTTTTTGGAAGTTACTTTAATGAACAATTCCTCTCCAAACTTCCAGGAGTCCTCCATGGACTTTTTTGAGATCTCTTCAATCTATAGTGCACTACATGGGACAAATTATATATAAACCAACACTTATATGAAATAACTCTTTTT
Source organism: Viscum album (assembly GCA_963277665.1). Classification (NCBI taxonomy): domain Eukaryota; kingdom Viridiplantae; phylum Streptophyta; class Magnoliopsida; order Santalales; family Viscaceae; genus Viscum; species Viscum album. Next base: position 1,383,111,906 of record OY728127.1, read on the forward strand.
TGCGAAGTATCTATACTTTCGCATACCACCTATGTGTATCACCTCTATGTAATGCCTCTATATACCACCTCTGCATACCACCTCAGGGAATATCTTCTTCCCTACTGAATGTTTCATTTATGCAGACCACATTCCATTGTGAGATGTAGAGCCCAAAAAAACACTTTCATGGACATTTTCTGTGAACTACTTCACCCATCAGAAAATACTCGCTCATGAACAACTTCACTTCGTGGAATCCTTCTTCACGAACCACTTTTGGTCATAACAAAATTTTTCCAAGGCAATATTGTTTTCCAATGAATATCACTATAATGATGGGATTATATGTTATTATATAACAAAATAGATCCAAAAATACAACTAAGATATTTTATATAAACCTTCGATGCAATATAGCCTTCATTGTATACTACTTCTCCCATGAACAATTTTTCCTCTATAGTGCACATACTGACTCTCTTCCCACACATCAGTTGATCTCTTATGAGAATGAAACCATTCATGGTTAATCAATTCAATGCCTCGTTTTCATAAATGATGATACATCCAATGTTCCATAATCCTTCTACGATATACCTTCCTCCATCGAACCAATTTTCCTATGTGGTCTGCATATTGTGCTTTGTGGTCCGCATAACACTGCTATAAAAAATTCTTCCTTTTCCAATTTTTCGTTACCATTCCATGTACCTCATACGTGGTCAGCGAACTATCCCTCATGGACCACAAACTAAGAATTCCTAAATATAAAATCCTACTATTAAAAAATCTTCATTTTTAGGTCCAAAAATATGGCATTTATTTGGAATATGTTCCACCTTAAAAACCTATTTCGTTAAACACCAACCATACTCATTTGCGGTCATCTAGATTTGTAAATAAACAAAATAACACCAAAAAATTATATGTTCATCCAAGAAGAATAAATTAATATATTAAGAATGATTTCCAAAATTATATATTTTATAATGTGGTTAATACTATTATTTATCTTCAATTTAATTTCAAGGATATAACAGTTAGGTTAAAATAACAATATATAGCATTTGGAGTTTTTTTATGCCCTATATTCGTTGAAATGTGAGCTATTGAAGAGATTAAATTTATTTTAAAAAAATGTGACATAGCGTAAAATATTATGGTCTTTCAATGTATTAAATAAAAAAATCATTATGTTCATTTAAATAAATAATTAGAATGAAGATTTTATTTAAATATATTTTAAGATAACAAATAAATCTATTCATTTTAGAATTTTACATAAAGAATGCATAAAATCTATAAAGCATGAGGACTGCTTAGGTTCCACTAAGGGTAGGGGGGAACCACAATACCCTCATTTTCAATATTTATTCTCTTTTAAAATTCATCATCTTGAAATATATAAATTCTTAATCTACTCAATATGTTCTCACATCATCACCTTTTGTGATATATTAAAATAATATAAGGAAACAAAAAACATTTATAGGGTTCGAAAATGAAAGGACTACTCCTTGCATTGTTGGTTAGACACCTCAACACACATTCACATAACTATCACGACTAGTGAATACAATTGATAATTCACCCTCAATAAAATATCTCAAAAATTGGTTAGACATACCATTTGAAATCTCCACAATGTTGGTTAGACACACCAAACACTCTTCTTCTCAGATTGGTTAGCCACCCCATTCCCAAACCTCAATTAGCTGGTTAGACACTCCATCTACCATCTTCCCCTTTATCATTGATCCAAATATGGAAAGTTCTACATCATAAATAGTCTTCCATCACATGATGTCAATAGGCTCCCTTATTTGTGTACAATTCATCACGGTCTTAAAAAAATGTCTTAAATAGTCTAGTTAGCCTAGAAACTAAATTCAATTCTTCATTTATCAAATTTATCATATTCAAATACATGGGGATATATCATTAAATTCCTTATGAATTACCCACCATTGTATTAGTCTCAAATAGATACAACGATATATTAATTCCTAAAATGATTTCTAAATTCAGTACATTTTCACATCACCTACAAGAACATATTTATACAGAAATATTTTTTCATGGGATCTCAATTTATCACAAGATTTAAAATATTAAATTAAAATAATTATATAATTTTTTATGGATTAAAAAATTTATTCCCCATCAAAATTATGAATTCTTGAAGACTAATGTATTGTTTTATTCATATTTAATACATTATAATTTTTGGGTATTATATTACTCTTCATGAATTAAACCATACAAAATGATGCTTTCCATAAAAATATGAATACCCTAGGATATTATATCTTCATGAATTAAATCATCAATAAACGAGAAATTTATGTATAATTAATTTCTTTTCATTTGGAAACGTGTTAGCAATGGATCACACTATAATCATGATACTCAAAAGTAATACCCAATGTTTGGCGATTCATTTATTTTATCTCACATGAAAACAACCTCTATGGATCAACCATTAAGATTTCATGATTGAATATTACTCACTTTAGAGACTAAGGTTATTTTCATCCTATTTCAAAATGATGATAAAAAAACAACACATTATGTAGTATTAGAAATACTAAAATAAAAATTTCTGATGTACATGGGCTACTCCTTACTTTAGATGGATTATGAATAACACCACACAACCTCAAACTAAAAAACCTAAAGGATACATGTTATGATGTTTATTATTCAAATGGTATGGATGAAAATAAAAATTAAATAATTTATGGTTTTAGGTCTCTAATAATCATGGGGATTCTTTCACCACCACGTCTTATAAAGTTCATGGATTTTGAATCATTACTATCATGCAAGCACTAAAATCTTAGACACAACCTATTTTTTCACATTCTTTTATTTGGATAATTTTAGTGAATGCAAAATTTCATGAATTTTTTATCTAATAAACTATTGGATCATAATAGTTGATTGTGGCCTTCATTTATATAAAATAGTCCTTGGTTTGATCTATTTTTATTTATAAATGGTGTATCCCTCAAATAAAGGAGGGAAATGAAGCTGAACATGCTTTGATCAGACGTCACATATCAACTAAATCAGATTAACTGAGTCATTTGAGTATCAATTAATGGGGGTGAACAGTTAACATGGTTTTTACTTCCCATATAAAAATTATACCATTTGAGTGATACCTTATTTCTTTCATCATTCCTTTATCTCGAATGGAGTGAGTACTAGGGTCCTCTCTAGAACCCCTGCCGACACTAACCCAATTTATATATCCTTAAATCCATATCACCCCACACTATAGATTCTCCACTACCCCCATGAAATACATGTGTTCATCCTCTCTCATGGTCCTTATACATAGTACCACCAAAATACACTACCTCCTTGTGGATAGTGTGGGTCTATTCCCCCACATGGATGAGGTATTCCTCCCACATTTGGGGTGTTGAGTTAGACCATATAGAGAACACAATTTCCTATCATTTTGTTTATGGAATATTCAAATGCATTAATTTTTTTTAAAATAATATGGAATTCCAATCCATCTTCAATAATAATATTTTCATGCATAAAAAATAAATATATTCATTTATGGACTTATATTTGTTTCCTTTACACCATCAGTTCAAAATCCTCATGTAATAAAAGATATTAATTGTAAATATTCTTCTTCATTTTTTTGTAAAAAACATGTTAACAGTGAAAAATGTCTTAGAACATTAGATCACATTTACATTCCTCATATTTGTATAATCCACATATTGAATAGTTGATTACAAATTCATGTTTCTCTCAAAAGACTCCCCCTATGTATTTTTCTCTCAATAAAAATTCATATATCAGAATGTAAATATTTTTTGTCAGTATCTTATCCTTATTTGTAAATAAAATGTGAAGGACATGTAAGGGAATTCACACTGATAATTCATCTCATGAACATGCTATCTGAAAATTTATGATTATATTATTAAAAAATTATTAGCGAGTGATGATATCACTTGGTACTCTTAGGAAAGAGAATTAGTTAATCAGCTATAAGTCAACATGGTCTAACCTCGTGCAAAAAATAGAAGTGATATAACCGAGGTTTTCTAAGATGTGCACAAACTATCATACATGTGAAATCATGATCATAAAATATTAGAAGTTATTTTAGGGGTTACAAACTATTAGATTATAAAATTAAATTGCATATCCTACACCCACATTAATAAATACATAAAAAATGATCATGTGAAAAAGATATTTCTCCTACATTTTTTCATCCTAGCATCAAACCATGAACTCCCCCTTAATGAATATAATTAAGGAAAATAGAATTCATGCCTGATTGGAACACCTCATGTATCAAAACTTATATCTTCATGGGATGCATTCACATTCAATTTTATGGATGTTAGTGGACTTTATGAAGTACAGTCTCATCATTATTTACAGAATTTATAGCCTCAAAACCACCTTCAATTCCTGCATTATTAGTACAAAAAAAGAATAATTAGAATAAGGTGTGACCTCTTGGTCTCTCAAAAATAAAATGTAGACTGTGATATTCCTCTTAATCTAGGAAATTATTCTCATCCAATATTAGTTCAAGAAGATATATTTGGAATGTTATTTTTTTCAGCCTCATTGACATTACTATCATCTATCATGCCTTGTTTTTATTTATGATAAAAAAAATTTAAACCACATTAATGTTGATCATCATGTTTTAACATGTGAAAAATTCATTTCATCTTCAAACTAAATTTATAGTAATAATTTATATTCTTTAAATTTTGTTTGTTTTTGGTCTTACCCTTTTTATTTAACAAATGTAAACTAATGTGGCCAAACAACATGGCACTATGTCTTCAAATCCAAAGTTTTTTATAAATATTTTCCTAACATGTCAATTTTTTTTTTGAAACTCTCACAATTAATATTATAATGAAATTATAATTGAAACCACTGAATGAATACCTTATCCATATGTAATTCCAATCTACATGTACCACATGATTTTTTCAAAAAATAAGATATTTTGAGTATGCCAATAGTTGTGGTATAGATCTATTCACATGTTTTTTCTATGGAATTCTTTCCAAAGATTCCCATTGAAACCCCCACTTTATTCTTGTCTTATTCATGGTAGAGAAATTTTAAAATAGAAATGATATGACATGTGAACATGCATACCGTAACAACAACAACAGAATCATTGAAACATTATTCTCTCATATTACTGCAAGATGAATTTTCATTTTTGTTGTTGTTTTCCTATTTAAAAACAAGACATAATTTTCTTTTGAATTTGTGTACTTCTTGGAATATTCATCTTTACCACTAATGTGTAATATTTCCTCTCATTATTCTTGGAAAACATGCTCTTATTTTTTTCCACATCTACAATATTATAAATTATAGTCAAACTATAATGATTGAATGAAAATTTTCCCTTCGTATATCCATTATAGGAAGGTTATCCCATAATATCAATAGTTTAATTGAAATTTCATATGGATTTATTTAACTCTTATTGAATTGCGATATGTATATCCTATGACTCAAAAAACTATTCCCATTTGGACGTCAAATTCTCTTCAATATCATATAGCATCTTATCTTATTAAATTTTTTTAATTTTTCATATAGATATCATTTGAAAAAGACTATTTCTTGTTTATTATATAATAATTTTTTTATAAAAAAGTAATATGTCTTCCATGTTCTTTTAGAAAAATAATTTCTTATTTTCATTCTCAAGATTCTTTATTTTTTCTTAAGATATTTAACATGTCCATATCAGTGTTATAATTCTTCTTACTTCATCCATATATGTTCTAATATTTCTTCTTTATCATCATCAATACTTGAAGAAAAATTATTTTATCTTCATGGGAAAAAACTAACTTGCTTATCAGAATAATAATTTTATGATGAATCATACTTGGGATTTCTCAAAAAATTATTCTACTTACAAAATTATTTGTAATTAGTATTTATTTAACCATTTTTGAAATTTATTTATAGAAGGGTGATGATCTCATTGAAATACGTAGAAAATTACAACTTAATAAATATTTGGATCTTTGGAGGGAGCCTTCTTATTATAGAACTTATAGATCCAAATGACCAATTAGGTACCATTAAGAGGGGTGAATCAGTGGTACCCTTATTTTATGTAATTTATATCCTTTTAAATTAAACATCTAGAAATATCTGATGTTTCTAAATCCACTGAATAGAATATATTATCATAAAAGTATGTTAATTGTTAAAATAATAGAGGGAATCAAACTGCAATTACATGGTTTGTAAATGAAAGGCCTACTCCCTTCAATATTGGCTAGAAACCCCACCATAGATTCATGTCACTATCTCCAAATGTTAATACATATTGATAAACACACACGTAACAATCTCTCCCCAATTTTTTACAAAACCTAATTGAAATTTCTCCACACCTAGATAGACACCCTAAATTCCATTCTTCCCCAATTGGTTAGTCCCCTCAATCACAATCCCCTAGTTCTGGGTTAGACAGTCGAGATACATGATTAAAATGAGAATGTATTCCCATATCCCTACAACATATAAAAATGGATATGAGAACATCTTGATAATAAAATCCATATTCATAATAAATTTTATTTAAAGATGTAGTATAAATCCATGTTTGGTTGTCAGAAACTTCTCTAACATCCTCTCTACAAATCTACCTCCATCAAAAGTTCCCCACTCCCACATGATCCATAGCCCACCTAAAGAAGATTCAAATGTCACTAAAAAACCCACACAAAGAGGTTTCAAATTGAAAAAATGGACCACATTTAGATGATATCATTTTCATAATTTAAATCTTTCATGGGAAATTCGCATATCAATAATTAAACTAAAAAAATTAAAACAAAAAATTATTTTAAAATCAAATTTCTACTACAGTACTAAATGGGAATTCCATTTTACAGAGGAATTCCAAATAATTACATTTCAAGTATCATAGATCATTTCATAAAAAAAATCTCAAAAACTAATCCCAAATGAGAAATCAAGAATTGTTTATAAAACTAGGGAATTTAAAAAAACAAGTAAACTTAAACTATTGAAAAAAAGCAGCCAAAAGATATCCACATCAAAGAAGAAAAATTAACTTAACAAGCAATGATGATCCCTAAAACTTGAAACCGAGATAAAAAACCATGATTAAATAATAGGGATACAGTGGTCTTAGGAATTTGTACTATAGTCGTAACTTAGAGATTAGGATATGGGATCTCTCAGTTTCTTACTTTCTAGTTTTTTCACATTAGGAAACAATTATGGTTGGTTGTGTATTTCATTCCATTACATGCCATTTTTTAATATTGTACTCTTCTACACTATAGAGATTTTGAATTATTTGTTTCCATTGTAGTTATTTCATCATTTTATTATTATCTCTATACAATTATATAATCATACAATGATTTTTATAGATCCAAATACTCAAGATACATTATAATTATTCTCAATAAGTATTGGGATCTATAAAGTATCTAAGAAGAAGAAATAGGGCTAAGATCCAAGGATGTTGGAGTAATAATGTTGTTAATGAGTTGAATTTTGAGAAATAGTTTTTTTGATTAATTAAATCACATCCCATGGTAATTCTACATAGTTTTGTAAATTTTGCACCAACTATGCTCTTGGTTCAATCTATGAGGTAAGACACATGGTTTGGTCACATAGTTTTAAAAATGCTGTGCCAACCAAGAAAAACATCTTTATCCAATCCATCACAGGTGATATGGTTTCTTGTGAATTCCACATGGTTTTTCATAAACCTATACAAATTATAAAAATTCCTATAGAACTCCAAAAAAATCACTTATTATTAGGTCCACAAGGCTGAATACCCTGAGAGGGGGGTTGAATCTGGGTATGACTAATTTTAAAATTAAAGCCCGTTCTTATCTTGTTTCACTGTTAAGCAAAACACTCTTCTATCTCTCTCATGTTGCACGATATAAACAGAAAGTAAAGAAAGCACATGACACATCAATTTTTCTTGGTCCACCGCTAAGGGCTACGTACAAGGAGCATATGCCGACTGATGTCGGTCGTACCAAATTCCACTAAACTTCACTTGTTGTGGATTACAAGGTTTGGGCACAGTCACTCCATCCCAGGATCACTGCCTTTACAATGTTTAGGGTCAGATCACTGCTTTCTCAAGGGTCACTCCCTATTTATCTCTCTCTGGATCACTGGCGGTGGAGAGGATCACCTTCTTCCTCTTCCTTCGCTCACTGCCCTAGAAAGGATCCACTCACAGTTTATAGACATGTTGGTCTCTTCATTTGCATGAAAGAATTCATCCACTGTTATATGTGTATGCTCTATTGAAGTCCAACTTTCACCAGTAGATGAATCTCTCATTTCAACGAATGTATCGAGAAGACATCCAACTTCCACGAAGCCCGAAAATCACTGCCGAAAATAAACCTTACTTGGCGCGCAAGTCTATCTCAACGCGGAAGTATCGGGGCACAAGTCACAACTGGCGCACAATTCCACCTCACACTTCCGCGACACAAGAATCTTCAACTCCAAACTTGCGCGACACACATCCTTTTACGCCAAATCCAATATTGGCGCGCAACTACCAACATTCGCCCTTCTTCAAATCTGGCACGCAAGTCCCACTTGCGCAACACACCACCACCTGCGCGACCACCACAATTGTGCGACGGGAGCTATGATTTCTAAAAGTGTTGAACTCCGTTAGGAAATGAGGAGGGGTGGTCCAGTATTTATAGGAAATTTGACTGTCCTGCGCGATGTCACACAAGTCAACCCTCGGCGCGCAAGTCTCAGCGCGCATGTCGCTTCCCCTGCAAGTCACTTTCGCGACCCTCTTCCAAACTTTCACGAACCTCTTTCCATTGTCCGATTTTGATCTTATGATATTGAAAAACCATAGGCGAGCAAGTTCTCAAGCTTCCAAGGCATCGGCGCGCAAGTCTCCTTTACGGCATGCAAGTCACTTGCGCGACACCACCAATACTTGCGCGACACTTATCCCTTTGCAAAATTTTGATGATCTGATCTTGAAAAACATAGGGCGCACATGTTTCCATGCCATCAAGTACACGGCGCGCAAGTCCCATTTCCAAAAACCACTTTTCTTCATTTGTCAATTTTCAGGCCCAAAAATTTGGGAAACACTGGAAAACGGCACCAGCTTGTATCTGTTCTTTTTGTACTGCCTCCAGATCATCCATTCCATTTTCGAAGTTCTTGAATCAGACATTGATCATTAACCACAGATCTTGAACTCAACATGCCACCATGAAATCCCATTTTTTAACAAATATGTATGTCATGGTTTTCTTTTTTCATCAACCACAACACAGATGTCCACTTTGTCAACAGACACAATCACCTCAAAATGCTTCAATGAAACCTTGAGGGATTTTTTCCCAACACCTATCTTGCCACAAGAGTTTTTCAAAAAAAATAATGGATACAAATTAATAAAAAACATGAATGTGAAACCAGTTTGGGAAAGTTATGCACACAATATCACATTATACCCTCTAAATAACAATATGAAGAAGTATGATCAATGAAATGATGAGTCTATTATTCCGTTATCTATGATTCATATTCCCATATTTTTGATAATCTATTCCTTATTTCTATAGCACTCATTCTAATGGAATAGACTTCACATATAGAATCTTATCCTGATAATCAACAACCAGAACTAGTAATTCAACTACTGAAATATATAGATTCAAATGAGTATCTTCACAATAGATAATTTGATTGATTAGGTTAATATTATTTAGCTATGAAACATGGATAACATAATGAATATATGTCAAATGATATGGTAATTATAACTAATAACCCGTCTTTCTAATACAATAATTCAAGATACGACCCTAAATGGGGATTAATCTATAACTACCTCAAGCCCACCTCCATAGGCCAAGGGATGGAGACAATCACTGAATGATATATACAATAAATGAGAGGACTTTTCCTAATGTACATGTAGGAATTAACATGACCATATCCTTATATAATTGTATAGGGATAATAATAAAATGATGAAATAACTATAATGGAAACAAATAATTCAAAATCTCTAGAGTGTAGAAGAGTATAATATTGAAAACTGACATGTAATGGGAAGAAATACACAACCAACCATAAATGTGTCCTAATGTAAAAGAAAATAGAAATTAAACGACTAGGAGATCCCAGATCCTAATATCCAAGTTACGACTATAGTACAAATTCTTAAGACCACTGTATCCCGATGCAATTCTGAATTCACCTCCGACATGTCTGTTCCCTACTTATGGCATGACATGATCAAGAAAAGACTATACAAGGGTGGGTATATACATATATAGTAAGACACTAGGAATGGTGAAGGGAAACCAGTAATAGATATAATATGAAAAAATGGAAGATAGTAAATAGGATGTATCTTAACCCAAAGAAAGAGGAAGAGTAACCTCATCAAAGAACAGGGGGAGAAACATGGTGTGTTGGTGTAATACACATAGAGTCTTTTCCACCCATAGTAGGAGAGTAAACTAATCCATCCAAGGGAAGTTAAAAACGAAAAGCTCACGAAATACCCCACACATCAACACAACCAATTTCTGTAGAGTAACCAAATACAATGGTATAGATACATATGTATATATATACTTAGAAAAAGAACCACAAATGGGAGAGAAAGAGGATCTACATCTCATAAATCATCCTTGGAAAAGAGTCACCAATAGTTACAAAATTCCTACTATTTTTCCCATCTTCTCATGCTTCTCCCCAAAAGAAAACACCCAATAAAGCAATGCCTCATCACTAAGTCACATAGTCAATGGGTCATAATCTCTAAGTATAGGACCCATTCATTGGTATAATATGAGGGTTACACATAGATGATATATGGAGGACCCATACCATATTCAAACACAAGGGTTCAACTCTAATAGTCAATTGAGGGACAATCCAATTCCCCACTGGAGGTTTCCACTCTGGAATTCTATAGAGAAACCATTAATAACCCAGCAAGAGGGTTCCACACTAGTCATCGAGGACCCATTCCCAACCCACCTGTAGTTTTCTACTCAAAATGCCTGAAGTGATAATGTGTGATCAATGCCTTCTCCAGATGTCACCTTAACAATCATTATTCCCATAAAATAAAATATCATACCCCAAAACCCAATAATAAAATGAATATCATTTAAACATGAAAATCACTCTAGGTAGGATACTCAAGGGCCAAAATCTATTCCCAAATAAAGAAAATATGATAGTATGATGTTTCCTCAAAAGGAACCAAGGGGTACATGGTGTGTGAGGTGACCCACACAACATTTAGTATCATAATGTCACCTTATAGTGTCATTATAGGTACATGGATGATCTACTATTTAGGTATAAATATAATGTAGAGGATATACATAGTTTACTCATGCCAATAATGGTAATGCCAATGTGATTGGATATGTCTATATATCCAAGCTATGTATGTGAACTCAATCCATATTTGTGTACTACAACAAATGGCCATCTGCATGGTTGTGTTCTCCATCACAAGATCCTTCATGAGTTCTCTTCCACATGGATCATTAACCCTGGGATGTGATACTTTGTGTTTAGAGAGTCTATATGATTTTCCATGTTTATAAATTTTAAATACCTAAACGCAGTAGCTAGGACCCGACACATTGCGTGTTCTTTAAAATACATTGTTTTTACTATGTAATTTTATCGAAATATAGATCCATTATTTGTTCTTTTAATCCAGCCATTCTACCAAATATTTCACCTCCACATCATTAGAAATCAATGTATTTAGTACAATTTTATCATTTCTAGGAATCTGGTGGCCACAAAATAGTTTTATCAGTCCTTGAAAGATCAACACACATTCTATATGCCTTTGATCCTTCTTCCATTGAAGTTTTGTTCCATGATCACTAAAATGATCATCCATGCCCCAACAAAATCCCATATCTATCATGGAATAGTTGATAATTTCATTGCACATCATTTCATCATGATTCTAGTCATTCAATTCAGATATGTACCACATAAAAACATCGAACAAGGACAAAAGTGTACATCCAGTTTAGAACATGAATCAATTCAGAGGGAAATGCACGAGAAATATTTTTTTATCGAACGTTTCCTATTTTGAGGGCTAATGATTAGGAATTCGGACATCAAGGATCAGAAAAACTAAATAATAATTAAATATCTAGTACACATGCACTTATAAAGGGCACAATATATGGATATCAGTATATGGGGTTGATCTACTCAATCATTTTAATCAATATTTTCATAATAAACAAATTTATGAGTCCTACAGGGAGATTGGGACATTATTTATTGAATAACATTCCCACCAAAGAATATAAGATGTCATTTTGTTTAATATACACTGATCTACATGGATTAATAGTTCCTTAATCATGGGATGTGATTATCTAATATATGTATTGGAGTTAGAATCTCTTGATGGTCCTAGAATATTGGGTATGTAAAGACCTATGTCATTCTTGACTGCAATTTTCAGCAGAAATTTAATTTTTTACTTTCTGATGCTTTTAACGGGGAAAATGGTCTTTTACCCTAATAGATAATCATGGATAATTTTTGTGGCCACTTTTTGGTCACAGAATATGGTGTTTACAAATGGAATAGAGGTTGGTAGAAATATGAGATGCTCCAATTTTTGTGGAATAAATAATATTTATTATTGATTAAATTTAATAATAATTTTTTTGCAAAGGACTGTTTAGCCTTAAATTTTGAATGATAATTCATATTGAGATTTTGTCTTTGTCATTGAGTTCATAATGAGGAATTTTTTCTAGGTGAGGTATAAACTTGAGTCGGACGTCCGGGCCAGCCCATGCCCCTTTTTATTCTTATTCTTATTCTTTTTATTTTCATTTTTTCTTTTTCTTTTCTTATTTCTTCTTACTTATTCTCTCATAATCTCCTCTAAGGGATCATACACTGTGTGATCTAAGGGAGAGGAGGGAGAGGGAGAGAATTGGGGAGAGATAATTGGAGAGAGGAGTCATTTCAAATCCTTTTACACACTGAATCATTGTGCAATAGTCGTACACCATATATTTGAGCCATGTTTTGGAAGTTTTTCTCTAATGTAGCCTTAATTTTTTTTTTATATTCCACAATACCCATTTAAATTCATTTTTTCTCGTTATTATTTCCATATTATTCTAGTATGTTATCCCTAGTGGCCCGATCAACTAATATTGGATCAAAATGGGGGTTCTTGGTGATCCGTGGTTTTCCCATTCAGGGAAACTAGGTTAAATAGAATGTAGTCAATGGTTAAAATCCTTGGGTTATCCCCATTCGACCAAGATTGTTTTTAATGAGAACAGGTCGTGTATTGGTACTAGGCTATGTAGCTGAGTACTCGGGTATGGCTACCCATGTAAGGGAGCATGGTCGTGTAGCGTACATGGCCAGACCCCATGTGGGTAAAATGTTGTGTAATGGTATACAGTTAGGACACATAGAAGGCCAATCCAGTCTTGTGAAAAAAGAATTCACCCTATGTATAGTACACACAGTGTACTAGTTACACACTTCGTGTACATGGGGTGTTACAAACCTAGGCCAGTGAGAGTAGATGGCCATGTGGAGCTCTGGGAGTACACACAATGCACCAAGTTTCAACATTGTGTACTTCCCCTACAACCCTTTACTATTTTTCACGTTTTCTTACTTTGATATTGTAATTTAAACCAAGATATTTCCTTTTTGAGTTTTTTACACTTAGATTGTGATGGTGAAACTTGTGGAGCATTATGAGGAATCCTAATGGGTGTTTTGAGGATTATACCTAAATAGAGATGTTCTTCCTCCAACTTTTGAGTTCATTTGTCTCCTGAGAGTGAGACTTAGCATAGATTAGAGGTTGGATTTTTTGAACAACCTATATGTGACCATGATCTGAGATAACCTATAAACTATCTCCCATGAGGTTTCTTTTGAGGACATTTCCCTTAAAAGAAATTCCCTTATGGACTATGAGGTCATGTGACCAGTTTCTGCTAAGGATCCCATGAGGGATTCCTATTCTTATAAGATGATATAGGTATTTCCTTGTAGGATCCTTGTATGTGTGTATCATCTTGAGGATCCCAATTGCATTATCCCTTAGTCTTGTGGATTATTTAGAGGATCCCCATTGTAGGATGGATCTATTTCTTATCATTAGGGGATCCCCACAGTAGGATGCCTCAGTTGCTTACTATTAGAGTATCCTCATTGTAGGATTCCTCAGTAGCTTACCATTAGAGGATATTAACTTTGATTCCTCCTTTACCATTACAATTAAGGATCCTGATTAGGATTACTTCTATTTCGTTTTCCTAAAGCGTCTTGAGTAGGATCCCTTTTAGAGATTGGATTGAGGGACCCAGTAGGTGCCTATTTCTTTACCATCCCTGTGTTGTATGTTAGGTTTGGGTAGAGATGGTGTCTGAGTTTCACCTTTGAACCTATGACGAACTTGTAATCCCATGGGGATATGGCTGTAGTGTTGGTTTGGGTGTTCGAGCCACCCTCTCTCTATGTTTATGCTTTAATGTCTTTATTGTTGTTGGATTGGTATTTACTAGTGCTACCACCTAGTTAGTGGTGGTTGATCTATACATGAGGCATATTCCTTCCTATTGGATTTCTCAGATGTTTTTCCTCGGATCTTGCTTCTGATCCATGTTATTCTTATATTTTTCCAATTTCCAAAGGTATTACCTTGTCCATGTATACTGAGCCTTAATTTATAAATAATTTATGATATTTTTTTGAGATGTCCATAGGTGATTCCTGGAATTCAGATATTGAGCCTTACATGATATTTATATGCACTGAGTGATACAACTATTTCCACAATAGAACTTCCTTGGATGGTCTACGTGATATTTTGTTTTATAAACCATGAGTGAATCATGGATACAATTGAGAGATACGATAGATGGGCTCAATGGTTTAATATGTTACACACTTAGTGATACATGAATCCTGTGAGGTATGCCATGGACAAGATCATGGGGTTGTAGACAAATGTACCCTGAGTAATACTTAGTTCCAGTTGAGGGATTCCAGGGATAAGCTCAGTGGTTGGATTTGTTTATTCCATGAATGAATCATGGATCCAATTTAGGGATTCCAAGGATGGGATCATTGGCTGAATATAGTTATAGCACGAGTGATACATGGATCCATTTGTGGGATGCATTGGATAGGATTAGTGGTGATAACATATATTCTATGAGTGATACTTCGATCAAGTTGAGGTTATTACTTGGATGGTCTCAGAGGACAGATGACTTCCATGCCTCTATCGATACTAGGCTTTTTGTGATACCAATTACATAGACATGATCATAGGTTAGATGTTGTATGATCAGAATGACGATGCTCTTCCAGATCAGTTCCAAGACTCGAGGGATGCAGCATGGTTTCAATTGAGATCTCTAAATGTACTCCCTGAGATCGTTATTTATATAATGGACCATCGGTATATGGAATAAATTCATCAATTATTATAGGGGAGTACAAGTGATACCATGTATAGGATGAGTATCCCCTTGTGGCGATGTAGCTTATACATAGATATAATTTTGGCATTGTCTAAAGCATGTATATGTCAATTGGGATTATGGACCCAAGGATTGACTGATGATTTTCTTCTTGTTCTTTGATACACGTACTCAATAATATTCATATTTTTGAATATATGTATAGGTATGGGATTATACATGTATAGATAAGGACTTCAATGTTAAATCTTGCTCTGTTGACCAGGATTTTGGACCCAGGGTTCAAATATGGTTTCAGATTGGAGTTTACATACCTTTTTAGTTGTGCCTCAGTGAGTATAAGCTTTTTGATAATGTTACACTTTTAGCAGCATGATTATATGTTTCTTTTTTAGGGTGTCCTACTGAGATTCTTTCTCACCCCTTCAGGTTCATCTCAGTGAATGTATAGACGTTATGTTTGATTTTCAGGTTGAGTAAATGTTTTATGGTGGATAGAGATGAGGCACACAATTACATGATCTAGCGGTGTTGCTCATGTGGCTGTTGATCGGGCCACTTCAGTTCGACAGTGTATGGAGACCAGGTATGCAGTATGGATCAGAGATAGTAGTAGAGCCACATACTTTTACATTTAGTTTATTTTGTAATCATGTATCTATATTTATATCCTAGTGGGTGACCAATGTTCTATTGAATGGAATCGCTATTCAGGATTTTACAACATGTCATTTATCATTATAGAATGCTCTATAAAAGTTGTTTAATGATCTCACACTGTGCTTAATTTTTATTATGTATGACACTAAGTTATTTTCTATATTCATTTACTCTAATAATAGGTCATTATAACCCACAATCTCCTCCTATGCCCTCCCTCTTAGTCAGAATCCCCTGGAATATGGGGTGGTATGCATGAGGCCTTATAACCCACTAGCTTGGAGCACCAATTTAGTGGCATCCAATTCAGAATATAACAAAGTTGAATCAGGTGAGTTTTATTTTCCAAGACTTTACTATTTTGGATATGTTATATAATATTATTAGTTATTTTTCCTAACCTTTGATGGATATTAGAGTGGTGCCTCAAGAGCACTTGTTCCGGTATGAACTCTCATTTTCCAAGGTCTGAGATTTTTATTGTGATCTATGATATTACAGTTGCATATGATTTTCAGTTTGATCAATGAAAAATTAGTGATGATATTATGATATAATGTGGATCTATAGCTCTTGTCCAATGTAAATAGTCCATGGATGAAATTTGAATCTTTGCCGGCAAAGGTAAGAGGCATCTCATGCATCATATTCGACATATAGGATTCACATATTATAGGCATGATAATGTGTGAATTTACTAAAGATTGAGGAATAATATATTAGTTCTTCTTATATATATATTTCATTATGATGGAACATTGTGTGGATTTATGTTAAGGCATTTTGTTAGTAGGTTGATGACTCAATCCTCGTGCATGGGATGTAACACGACTCTTGTAGGCCGGTATGACATGTGATGTCTTTCTATTAAACCCTCTAAGGGTGTTTTTTCTTATGAATAAGGTTATCTAGTAAGATCACTGAGTACGATACTAATGGATACTATAAAATTTCTTATAAATTGGACCTCCAGTGGTATATCTGTATACATATGGCTAGTCAGTGTTAGCTCGGTTTATTTTTAGCATTGGTTTTGTGTCATCCAGGTAGGACTTCCTTCTGAGGATTCTCGGAGGGGATTAGGCCCACATAGTACATGTTTTATGCTTTTAAAAATATTTCTTATTTGTGATCATTACCTTATATTGAGTGGTTTTGATCTTTTGAGCTATGTTGGAGACTTAGAGTCTCCTGGTATAGACTTGGACCCCTGTAGGTCGACATCTATTTTGTTGGAGGGTATCTTATGTGATAGGTTAGACTATGTTTGTAGATGCATATTTAAGAAGATATCTTTTTTTTATTCTTCTTTCGAGATCATGGAGAGGTAGATTCTTGAGTTTTTCATTATATGCATCTTGATTACATCAGTTTTTGACTGAGCACCTTTTGTGTCTTTCATTTCAAGACTGTCGTTGATGGGTAGGACTCTTTGGGTGCCTAACCTGATCAGGAAGTGTTTCCACTATTTCTAATGTAGTCAGAGTGTGGTTAGATTCCATTGATTGGAAGGAAATCGTGTGATTGGAGGTTTTGGAATCTATTGTGGCACATGTGAGGTGCCTGATTCTGAAAATGAGTTCCATGTGAGCTTTGGGCTATGTGAAAATGACTTTTCATGTAGCAAAATCAACATAGCCTTATAATTGATGACTCATAAGAGTTTGAGTCATGTGTTAATGATACATTTAGTTTGGAAGAGGTATCATTTGAATCTTAAATCGGTGAGTGGATGGGTGTGAGATGAGGACAGATGTTTTTCAATCATTATGTGGAATTAGATCATAGAATTTATGTTATAATGTCCCTCCCTAGTGGAGGTGACATTATCAAATGATGTGTTTTAAGGATATGGTTGACCTGTGGTTAAATCCAGGTTATGTTTTCACATGATGTTGGGTGTGGCTTGGTGGGAGATTTATACACACTTGGTAGAATCTTAGAGTACTCTTGTTAGAGATGATCACGCTTTATCTTGATTCATATAGAGTATTTTGAGAAATTATTGTCCCTATACTGAGCTCCCTTTTTCATTCTAAATGACCTTCCCTATTGTGGAAGATGAAGACTATTGAGGTTTCTCTCAAGGAGTGGCATAGGGTAATCCATTTGGTGGGGAGAGAACCTCTATCTATTTGAGGGTGGTGACCCCCATTTTCAATTAAACATGATCAATTTTCATGATCCATTGGGATTAGATTTTTTTAGTAAATGATAAGCGGAATACTATGGTGAGGCGTACCAGATCTGTCATAACTAAATTTCTTCTATATAGAAGTCTCTATTTGAGGTTATGAGGTTGTTCGTTGGATAGTACAAATATCATTATTGTGTAGATGATTATGTGGAGAGCATGACTTATAATATTTTAACTATTCTTCTCAGGGATAAAAAGGTTGATGGTAGTGGTTTTTTATGGACCTATGTTTTTTCAAACAGTAATGTTGAAAAGATATTTGAATTTTTTATTTTGGATGATTATAAAGGTGTAAAATGGTCTTTCCCCAAGAAGATAGTCTCAAATAATTTTTTATGACCACTTCATTAGTCCCAAAATAGGATGTTTACACTAGGAAATTAGTTTGTTAGAAATATGAGCCTTTGGAATTTTTGTGAAGTAATTAATATTTAATATTTATTAAATTAAAAATTATTTTATTCACATAGGTTCTTTCGACCGTAACATATGAACGGTGCATCAGATTGAGATTCCATCTCCACTATTTTGTCCAAAAAGAGGATTTTTTTCATAGGTGATTCATAAACTTGATTCGGTCCCTAGGGCCGATCTGAGCCCCTTTTTATTCATTTACCTCTTCTTTTTTTCTTTTCTTTTAATTTTCTTATTTCATCCTTATTCTTCTCATGTATGCCCTTCCAAGGGCTCCTGCGCTGCGCAACCTAAGGTCAACGATGGAGAGAGAGATAAAGGGAGATAAATAAGGGAATATAGGAATCATTGTGAAGCTGTTGATGCACCTAATTGTCATGCGATAGTCATGGACCACGGAATCGAGCCAAGCATAACTGGTGTCCACCCAATTGTAGGCTCATTTTTTATTTGAAAAAAAAAACACCCTTTAAATTTGTTCTTTCATGCTGTTATAGCCTTATTATTAATGTAATTTTGTCCCTAGTGGCCTGAAAAACTGATTTTGGGTTTGAAATAGGGGTTTTGAGTAATCTGAGGTTTCCCAGGGAAACCGGGTTACACTGCATGTATGCTAAGGTGGCACACAGTGTATTATTCCAGTTCTTGGAAGATGATGTTTTTGTAGTACATTCCATGTATTGGGGTGTATATGTTGTGTACTGGTACTCGACCATGTAGACGATTACAAAGGAATAGCTACCCCTGTAAGGATGCATGGTCATGTAGCATACACGGCCAAAAACCAGGTGGGGTAGCATGTCATGTAAAGGTACATTGATTATCAATGTAAACAACCAAGATGATTAACAGATATAGGCATGTACCTCATGTAGGGTTCACACTGTGTATCAGTTCCACATGTCATGTACCTTGGGTGTTACACACCCAGTACGGTGAGAGTATACACCCTTGTGGTGCACTAGAGTACACACTGTGTACCGAGGTAACATGCTGTGTATTTTCCATTGTAACCCTTTGAGGGGTTTCCATGTTTTCTTGCACTGATGTCATTACTAGACTTGAGCGTAGTCCATTATGAGTGGTTTTCCATGTAGATCATGATGGTGAATCTTTTGTAGTATTTTAATGACTCATAATGGGTGTTTTGGGGCTTCTTTCTAAATATATAGGTTCTTACTCCAGATTTTGTGTTCTGTTGTCTCCTAAGAGTAAGAATTGGTGTGGATTATAGGTTGAGTGTTAGGACCAAACTAGTTGAGATATTGATCTAATATGAGCTATGAGATCTCTCGCATGATGATTATTATGAGGATATATACCTTTTTAGATGCACCATTATGTACTATGAGGACATTAGATGAGTTATATCTAAGGAACCCTAAGAGATTTTTGTGCTTCTAAGATGATCAAGGGATTCCCTTATAGGATCCTTTTACATGTGTATCATTTCAAGGATCCTCATTGTCGAATTCCTCAGTCTTGCTAATTTTTTAGGGGATACCCATAGTAGGATGCCTCACATGCTTACCATTATTGGATACCAAGTTTAGTTCCTCATTTACCATTTTATCTAAGGGTCCTTAGTAGGATTCCTTCCCTTGAGTTTACATTAAGTATCTCAAGTATTATTAACTTTAGTGCATTTCTTGAGGTACAGAGAGGGTGATTTTTTCTTGACTAACATTGAGCTGTATGTCGGGTTTTGGTATAGATATTGTTCATGTGTCCCCTTAGAACCCATTCAGACCTTATAGGACCATGTGGTTGTGGTTGTAGTATTGGGTTGGGCGTTTTGGCCACCCTCACTCTATGTTAATACTTTCATATTTTTTTTGTTATTGTAGCGATGTTTACTAATGGTGTTTCCTAGTTGGTTTCTATTGAGAACGACACAAGGAATATTTCTTATGGATGAGTTTTGGTGTTGATTTTTTTGGGACCCGACATCTGATCCATGGTATTTGAATATTTTACTAGTTCCAATAGGCATTACAAGTGACTTGTCTTTTTAGCCTGAATGTCTATATATATTGTGATATTTTACTAAATATCTAGAGATGATTTGTGGAATCTGGATGTTGATCCATACGTGTGTTAATATGACCTGAGTGTTATATAGATTCCCACAGTAGGAATGCCTTGAATAGGCAGAGTAGGATTATGATTTATAAACCTTGAGTGAATCATGGATCTAGTTGATAGATTCCTTGGACAGGGTCAGTGGTTGAATATTTTTTCTTTCAGATGGATACATGGATCCATTGAAGGATGCCTTCGATGGGAAGAGTGGGATGTAGACTTATGTACCCTAATTTATACGTGGATCCGGTTGTGAGATTCCATAGATGAGATCAGTGGTTGGATATGATTAATCATTCAGTGAATCTTGGATCTTGTTGAGGGTTTTCATAGACATTATCATTTGATTAATATTGTTATACCATGAGTTATACTTGGATCTCATTGAGGGATTCCTTGGATGTGCTTAGTGAGTGATAACTATTTTTCCATGAGTGAGACTTAGATTCAATTGGGGGGTACCTTAGATGGGATTAAAGGGATGTTTACTTACACACCATGAGTGATACTTGGATTTACACTATATTAATTCCATATAGGGGATCATTGGATGGATTTTATATGATTGGAATGACGATGATCTTCCGAACCAGTTACAGTACTTGAGGGATGTTGCATGTTGTCTCATGAGTTGATCATACATACTCCATGAGATCATTCTTTATAGTACGGACCGGTGGTATATGAAATCATTTCATTAGTGATTTGAGGTGAGTATGAGTGATCATAAGTGTAGGATTACTATCCCACTGTTGTGACGTATCGTACTTCGAGATATAATCTCGGTAATGGATGAAGGAGTTATATATCATCTGGGATTACAGACACAAGGATCGACTAATAATGTGGGTGCTTGTTGTTTGATTCACATACTCATGAATATTAATATTTATGTATATATTTTTAGGTATGGGACTGTACATGTATATGTCTAGAGATATGGGAATCCATAGTGGCACTTTCCCTGTTGATCGGGATTATGATCCATGGGTTCGACTGTGGTTTCATGTAAAGTTTTACAACCCCTTTTAGTTGTGTCTCAATAAGGATGAGCATGTTAATTTTGTTAAAATTATAGCATCACAACTATAGGTTCCTTATTAGGGAGGCCTACTGAGATGATTTCTAAACCCTACAGGTGATCCCCGGTGTACATGTAGACCTTATGTCTTCTTTTCAGGTTGATCATGAGTCACATAGTGGATGGGGCTGAGGCCTAGAGTTACATTATCGAGTAGAGATGCTTGCGTGATTCTTGATTATGATGGTGTAGTTTGAATGTGTCTGGAGACTAGGTACATGGTTTGGCTTAGAGTTTGTACTAGATCCCTATAATTTTACTTTCATGTTATTTAGTACTCATGTATATGTATGGTCGGTCTAGAGGGTGACTGATTATTTATTACATGTATTAGTTGATTGGGCTTTTACAACATTTTATTAATTGTTTTATCATTATATATATCTTTTTTTACTACATAAAAACTATGTTTCCTTTCATATGTGTATGATAATTAGTTATTTTATTTGTTTTTTTACTAAGATAATAAGGCAGTGTCTCCCCACTATCACATCCAAGGCCCTCACTGCCTGTCGGAAGCCTCTGGCATATGAGGAGGCATTCTTGAGGCCTTTCAACCCACTGACATGGTGTACCAAATCAATTGAGTCAAATTTGGGATGTTACATGGGTACAATTTTAGAAATTATCCATTATGAGAGATATATAGGTGATTTTTTAGGTGAAATAAATTAATTTATTATTTAAAATTATTATTTAATCAACTGAACGTATCGATAATGGGGGACATATCTGGACTCCCTGTGACAACATATCTTTGTTCAGGCCTATGGTAAAATCATGTTCCAGGATCAATCGAGGACTCGTATTTTTTTACAAGTTTCATGTAATGTGATATCTAGTTATTTTATGAAATTGGTCAATCAAAATATAAAATTTCATTCATATTTTTATAAAATTAATTATGGGCACACCGAGCCTCTAAATTTATTTCCCTATCAATGCCTCACTCTATAAAAATATGTATAAATATTTCTAATTATTACAATGAAAAAACAATTTCTCTACATCATTCAATATTTCAATCATTTTTTCATAGAAAATAAAAACTTAACAAATAACATAAGATAATGAGCAAAAAATTTGATCTAGCACTCCCAAGAGATCTCCTAATCTTTTTTGTGCTTCCTTAACAAATGAGCTAAGGGTTAGGTCCATCAACACATGTTCATATTCGATTGATCCTTGATCTCCATCGGGGGTGAAAAAATGTTGGATAAAATCTCGATGTTCATCTATCCCCAGTTGATAACATGTTTAGGTCCTGAATTTATCTCCTCAACCGCAACACATTGATGATGTCTTACACTATTTTCTTCCTCACTATATTGAATGACTGGATGAAGATCATGGATAGTTTTCCTCCCTATCCGATCCTTTGAAATTATTATCATGGGTAGACTATCAAGAAAATGTGTTCTCCCTACTCAAACTCCAAGGGACTATAATGTATATATGTGTATGATTTCAACCTTGTATGGGTCATCCCCATCTGCTCAATGATTAATTTAACCTTATCCATCTTCACCATCACCAACATTGGACCTAAAAAATATTTCATGATGATCTTGGTCTAGACTAAGGGTGGCCTAAAAGATCTTCCATATAGGTCCTAAAAATGTTCAATGATGATGGTAGAGTGGTATATATTATTGGACACAAACAACACCAAGGGAAATTGATCCTCCCATCTATAAAAAAATACAAAAATTAAACTCCTCAGCATATCCTATAATACATGGATGGGGGACTCAGTCTACACATCATTCTAGGGAATAAAGGTTGTATTAATACTCATATGGATCCATAATTCACCATACACACCTCTCCACAGACATGATGTAAACTACATGTCATGATCGAAGACAATGGTCGAGGTAACCCTGTGGATGGGAAAATTTTTCAATACATACAACTCCCCTAAACCCAGCACGGAAATCTATTCCCTAATAGTAAGGAATTATGTCAACATCAATCTGATCAACTATCACCGAGATGGCATCATGTCTCCACATTATCATTGGAATAATTGTGAAAAAATATGTGGATATGATATCCTACTTACTGTAATGGATTTTAACGGAATGAAACAAACACACAAGAACCTAGTGCCAAACATTCAACTACTTATTGGTGAGGAATCAAGAGATGATCTTAGAAACACAGTATCTCATGCCAGACCACAAAAACTACTACTGAATGTCTCCTTACATCTTCCCTAAACTAGGATGTAAAACTATGAGAGATGTGTGGAACTCTAACATCACTACATCTTTCATCATGAATAGAACCATATTTCATCCCTTTGAAACAAAGAGATGATTCTCTACATCCAAAAATCGAGATGGTGAATCCTCAATTTTAATCTCATCACACAAGACATCAAATTTGATGTCTCCCAACTGGGACTCTCTCACAAACTCAATAATAGGATGATTAAACACCATTGAATGAAGAAAATTTGTACCCACCTCCTCCACCATGGTCAATTATAATGAATTTAACTATTTAGAAACCTCTTTCACCAAGAGAGCTTGGGAATTATTTAAAATTGTATTTTCAAATAAATTTTCCTTCTATAGAATATAGTCTTTCTTAATATAATATTATAGTAGGAACTCCAACTAGATCCAATGTCTTAGGATCTTATCTCTTTTCATGAATATGTACAAGAGAATAAAATGGTCAAATGTGTAAAAAAAATTCCTCAAGAAGGTAGTTCCTCTACATCCTTAGGGAAAAAACTACTGCTTCTAGATCAATTTCATAAGTCCTATAGTTCAGCACATGGGGTTATAACTTCCTCGACCCATATGTGACTACTACCTATCTCTACATTAACAGATAGTTGAGCTCAACTACTAAGGTATTTCATTACGATACATACTCAATGACCTCCTCTGGTAGTCTCAACATAGGAGTAGTCATCATCCTCAATGTCAACTCCTTGAAGTCACTTTGGCACTACTCAATCTTGGTAAGAAGATTTCCATTGAAATTTTTGGTAGTAAAAAGGGATGTAATCAAAGATAATTCTTTCTAAAACCTCTTGTGGTACCCAAAAAACCTGAGAATTATTATCAACTATAACAGTGTCTTATTTGGGTACTAATCAAGAACCACATCATTCATCATTGCATCCATGTATAAACCATGATCATAAATGAAATTTTGTAGAATGTGAACCTGATGAATCTAGAAATGGAACTTCGAGATCTTCCCATAAACTGGTGCTCTTTAATAAAATCCAAAACCAATGTCATGTTCTATACTTTATTCTCCATTTATTCTGAGTAGATAAGTATGTCATCGATGAAGATGACCACAAACAGGTTTATGTATGGGAGGATGATGTTCTTTATCGAAGCAATAAACATGGTAGGGGAATTAATCACACTAAAGGGAATCAATAAGAAATAATAGTTTCTATAGTATCATCATAATTCTAGATTTAGAATATCAACCTCATGAACCTCAAATTTATGGTATCCATACCATATATCATTCATTGATAACTCTTTCATTCCACACAACCGATGAAAGATTTAATCAATTATTGGAAATGGGGACACTTTATTTGTTGTGGCCTAGTTTAAGAAAAGATAATAAATAGAAATCTGTAATCTCTCATCTTCCTTTTTGAAACAAATTACATGACCTTACTAGGGGACACATTATTCCTGACAAAAACCTTCTCTTGAAGGTTCTATAACAACAACTGTAGCCCCCACATCTTGGTAGGGGGCGATAAATATGTCTCAAAAGATATTGGTGTGGTCATGGGATTCAATTAGATACAAAAATTCATCTCCTACCTCCGAGGTAGTACCGAATGCTCCCCAGGGAAGAAATCCATATAATACTCCACAATGGAATAAATCCATATGCCTTAAGAGCCTACTACACTAAGAGATATACTATTAATATTATGGGTGGTGAAATGATTACTACATCTTGAACAACCCACTCATATATCCATGAGATCATTCTCTCCCTTAATGGTGAATCTCATCCCATTAGTGATAATGTATTTGTCACTTCTATGGGGACAATAAATATGGGATTGGACCATATAAAACTAATCCATACCATGGATTATGTCACAAGGTTCAATCGTGATGATCAAAAGGTCTCACGTGAACCTCTCTCCACCATGTGATGTCTCACACTACCAGAAGATATTAGATATAAAAAAAGTGTTCCTTGTAGAAACCTCAAGATGAAGCTTCTGGGATAATGCCTCAACAATGAGCTACAAATCTCACAATAGGAGTATAAAAATGATGTAATGGATGTAACATGTCTCCAATAATATTGAATCGTGATTATAATAAACAAATATCATGCCTCTGATTATTTTGTGCAATGTTAGGTTGTAAACAGGCGGAGCTTATAGCTATTTACGACCCCATCCGTGACCTCCCTAAGCTAGACATGGGCCACCTAGTGGTGATGGTGGAAGGATATCATTGAATCATCCTCACCCAAAACACATAATACTCCTTTGAAATCATCACCTCCCTAGGGGAATCATTTCCATCTCTGGGGATATCCCTGATCATGAGGTTGTGTCATCCATGGAGGTCCATTGGTTATCTTCATGCACTCCTCATTGCATATTGTCAGAAAATCATGAGCTTTGTTTTCTCGCTCATCATGAAAAAATAACCACCCCACTTAGGATTCCCTAGTGGTCTATGTTGTCCATGTACCAAAAGACCACACATCTGAGTTTGGTCACAATAGGAATTTCTGCACTAAGATCTTGTCGAATGGAACCTTCTAGATACTATAAATTACTCATCTTTGTGACTCCCATTTCCACCTCAAGAATCCGAACATAACCCTGACATGACTGTTTCTATCACAAGTGGACACTCCAAAACCCAATAATAGTGGTGAATTCACAAGGCCGCCAAACTAATATGTATATATTTGCAGAGTCCCTACTCAAACATCCTTTCATGAAATTAGCCCTCGTGGATCATGTTAAAGGAGTACCAAGTACGATCTATGATCCTTATTGGGTACTCATCCACCATTATCCATCCCTTATGTTTCTCCATAATATCCTAAATCCAAATCGATCACAAATTGTAGGTGTAGTAATCCCCAAAAAGTCTATTGGATGTTGGGACATAAGGGTATCGAGTCATTGAAAATCTATGTAAAATGACTCCACTAATTCCTATATAATATATGCAAAAGGCAAGATTCTTGTGATACCACCTGATATGTTGGAATCCATATAATATTAATGATTTTGACCACCAAATCAATGTAATCATATGCTTCCAAAGGATCTATCGTACAATAGAAGCTCTGCGGCCTCTGGTGATGGACGTTGCAGAGCATAAAAAGCATATGAACATACTCAGGCTGCTCTGTAGGGTTGATCTTATTCTTAGTAGGTGAAGGTGCTACTACCTTCCCACCTGAAGGAATATACTCATGAGATGGAACCTAAAATGAGGCCTCATGGCTCATTAGATCTTCATCAAGTTATATAACAAGTATCCTTTCTTTCTACTATCATAGATGAATCCATGATGCTATCAAGACATACCATAGTAAGATGAGAATATATATAAAATTTGGGGATGGATTAAAAATGAAAATAAAAGACTCAATCATATATCCTTAATTTAAAATTAGTATCTAATTTGATTTGGGTATGTAGAGTAGAAAATAATGTGGTCAACGTCCAGGTAAACAGATATGTCTGCCGCCCTTACCATCACTGGATTCACTGGCTTGAGATTCACACAAAAGACACTTCAAAAAAATTTCACTAATACCAATAAAATTAACTTATGTGGACTACACCAAACAAAATACCATAGAATAAACTAATTTATACCTTATTTTTCATGACACTATCCTAACTAGGGCACAAGCCTTAAATAACTCAACTCTTCCTCCATAGTCCAGGGGGGTGGTGATAAAAACTGAAAGGAATATCCTAAATGGAAGGACATTTCCTAATGTTCTTTTATGCATATATCTATAAATATAAATGTAGAGGTGTAGAATAATAATAATAATAAAAGGATATATCCATAATGTATCCAAATAATGAAAAACCTCTAGGTTATACAAGAGTATGACATTTAATAATGAAACGTTAAGTGGAAAAATACATTCACACCCTGAAATGTGTCCCAATCTAATAGAAAACTAGAATGTAAAATACTATGAGATCACAACATCTGATTTATAAGATATGAACAACATACACTGCCCAAGCACCTAGTATCCATTATCTCATATGATATCTACACTGACATATCTATCATCTTCATAAGACATAACATGTGATGGAAAATCCCATTCATGGATGAGTATATACATACCTAGTAGGATTCCCAAAAAGATGATGGCGAGTATAAAGAGAAAAAATAGGAATAGAAATACAGAAAATGTTATACAAGATGCGGCTTAACCCAAATCAAGTGAAAGGGTAACCATTTCCAAGAATAGTGGACTCACCATAGTGTGTATGTGGGATACATGTCGAGTCTTTGATACTCATAATAGGTGAGTAAACTCATCCAACTATAAGAATCTAAGCACAGAAAGCACGTAGTATTCCCCACATGTATTCACAAAAAATGGTAGTAGAGTACCCAAATCAATTTTTTTTTGATACAGATGTATATATATATCATTATTAATAGAATCCCAAATTAGAGAGAAATGATATCTTCATCTTACAACCCAGCCTAGGAAAATAGACTCCAATAGTTCTAGAAGTCATATAGTGACGTCCAACATCTTCCACGTCTACCCCGTAGAATATATTCAAGAAACATGATTCCTATGCACTATTAAAAATTGTAGAGATCACAAAATCTCTTCGTAGATGACCAATTCCCTGTTACAATAGTAAGGTTTCACTCAACGGATATAATTTGTATCGATACACTCTTCCAATAGGAGGGTTCCACTCCAAATTTCGATAGAAGACACATGCCCTACCTAGAAAGAGAGTTCCGCTCCATGAGTCTACATATGACTGATGTCCAACATAGATAGAGTGTTACAATATAGTCATCGAAGTTACATGAAAAACCCTATCAGAGGGTTCCACTTAGAATGCCTCTGGTGATCTTGCCTGATCACTTCTATCAATGAGAATTGCCTAAACACGCTCCATTCCTTAAAGATATCACATCGAACCCCATAATCAAAAACTAAGGACACTATCACGTTATATGTGAAATAATACTCGTTATTAGATACTCATAATACAAAATCTACTTCCAAATGAATGAAATCTAAGAGTTTTAAGTTTCCTCAAAAGGATAAAGGGGTACATGGAATGTGAGAGGACCCGAAAATCATGTGGTCTTAGTCCATAACCAGGCCATGTCCCTATAGTTACATGTATGTACTACCATGTATGTATACACAATATTTTTGCGATATACATGAGGTTACCAGGAAACTCGTGGTCCCAGATGTGTGTTGGGCCGTGTCCGTGAATACATGTTTTGTCCATGTACTAAAGGTGTGTCTATGTACATTGGTATATGAAAATGTTCCATGCCATGTACTCCCACACATGATCCTGCCTGTGTGTTATTATAGATGGATCATCCACATTGGGACGTGATACCGAGAATGTAGTGATTCTGCATTTCATTACATATTTATAAATTTTCAAAACCCCAACCTCTCATCTTGGCCCACACACGCCATGAGTTCTTCAATCTACGTGACATATAGTTGGTATTTTTCCAGAAATCTAGATCCATTATCTATGAATAAAATATGTTCATTCCACCATAAATATTATCTCCACACCATCTGAAATTGGTCGATATACTATAGAAAATAATTTCCAGCCATCAAGTGTCTGGTAAACAGTTCCTTTGGTCCTCAATGTTTCATCGCACACCCGATATGCCTCCAATCCTTCCACCATTAAATGTTTGATCTCTGATCATCAAATAACAATCTATGCCTTGAAAACATTCCAAAACAATCACTGATTCATTGAAACATAGCTGAAACATAATTTAATCATTATTCTAAGGGTCTTATCTGGCTCGATTCCACCCCAAAATATCCAAGTGGTACCGTAGGGTCCAACCAGTGAATAATGTGATGAAATTGAGGAGGAAGGACATAGGGAAAATATTTATCCATTATATCCAAGAATTCTTGTCCAATGATCATGAATGGGGATACCTAGTGTTGTAAGAACCAAATAATAATTAAATATCCTTTACAAAAGGGTATGTAATGGACACATTTTTTGCAAATCAATAAGGGGATTGATCTTTTCATTTAGATTAATCTAAATTTATTTCATATAAAAATCGACAAGTCCCACACAGATATTTGATTGTTCAAATTTGAAAATTGTTCCCACCACTAATGGGTAGAATTAATTTAATTTTTTTTCTCTGATCTAATCTGATATAGAGTTTCACAATCATGATACTTGATTTTTTCAATGGTGGGGGAGGAGGAATAATCTCTCAACATTTCTAGGGTTATTATGCTATCCATGGTCAAATTTCTATAAGGATATATCTATAGGTGATTTTGTAAGGTTAAATGAATTAATGAAATAATTAAAATTATTAATTTTTCCACTGAAAGTTCTTTTAATGGGAGAGTTATCTGAATTCCCCATTCTGACCTATTTTATATCATTCCTATGGTAAACATCGCAAATGGAGCTCCGCCTTGGTCTCCATTTTTTTATCTGAGCTTCTGTTTAAGATTTATCCAATTTTCCTTAATAAATTGTGAAATCACAATATAAAATAATTTAATGTTTTTATAAAATTAATTTTTGTCACACTAGGCCTTGGAATCACATTCCATCTCACTACCAAGATCTGTAAATATATTTATAAATATTTCAATATATATCAAGGAAGGAACTCGCTATCTACATCCTCTATGATCTCAAAATTTCAAACATATCGTGGTGTTATCTTTGCCATCCCACCATGTCAAATGTTACCCGACTGTGGAAAAACAATTAAGAACACCTAGTCAGATACCAAAATTTTTGGAAGAAATTATTGATAATCCATAAAATATTTATGTTGACTTTTCTACATAAATAATAATTTATGAATAATATAATTCTCTATTAACATCTCTTGTAAAATACTTGGTCCCAAATGGTAAATATCATTCCCCACATACAAAAGAATATGTTATTTTGTTAGTTGAAGAAATAATGCCTATAAGTTATCCAATTACATGGATGATTGGTAAAATTTATTATAAGAAAACTCAATAATTCATAAATTGTTTTCCCCAGAACCTCAAATGTTTATGAATCAAGAAAAGAGAACATCTTCTAGAAATTGAACTAACTATTCTGTATGTGTATCTATCATATTATGTGAGGTGACCCAATTTATACATTCCTTTATTTCTCATAATTTATGAAATAAAATAATAAAGACACATAGTAATACCAATAACATTAGAATCTATAGGTTTAATTTCTTCAGAGACTACCTACATAAGTGGTCTATATTATAATTCTTGTGAACATTCCCCTAAAATTTCAACTAAAAAGATCATCTCATATATATTTAAAATTTTAAGCATATTCTAACGACCTGGGAATTGGAATGACAAGAAACAAATGAGATCAAGAGACCTTTAAGGGAATAATAAGTTTGTCAACATTTTACATAGGGTGAGATCATAAGAATGTGAGAAAAAATAAATAGGATATATATATATACATCTAATTGAAAGAATATAGAATCATAAAAATTATTCACATTTCATAATATGACTACCTGAAAATTTATATAATGAAACATATAAAATGGTTAAAAAATATGGAAACATAATACATAAATGATGATAATGGGTAATAGCATAATAACATATCAAAATTTTGTTTCACCCAGATATTAATAGAAATTAAACAATGTGGATTAGGAAGCACCACATGTTTCCCATATTGAATAAGTTATCACAACCCTTTTACTATTGAGGATCAGGCATCAAAACATGTTTTCAAGAGTATATCAGTCGTAACATCGAATTTCCCAATATTTTATTTAGCATTAATACTCATATCACAATTATATTGGGATATTCTAGGATTTTTAAAATGAATTGTATGGTTATATAGGCCCCACTGATCACATAATGAATAACCATACACATATTTTCCATAAGAAAACATATAATTCTATCATCATTTAAAATAGAATGAAGGATTGGTTTCATGTTTCATTTTAAAATGTACAACATAAAAAACAACACAAACTAGATAAATTGATAACATAATAAATCATCAGAAATAGGATGTTAATTAAATATTTTATTGGGTAGTCCCTAATGAATAAATTTGGAATCTATTCCCCATGAGATAATGTGAAAAAGGAAGATATATTTAAAATATTATATTTTGAACAGAAATATATTTTTGATATTTTCAAAAACCAATATTGATGACCCATATTTGAAAGAGATTATACAAGATATTTTTAAAAAATGGAAAATATAATTATAAATATTAAATTAATTATTATTTACTTTAATTTGTAATATATGAAAGGAAAAGATGGACTTCAATGAATAATTCAATTAATTAATGGGTGATTTTTCTTGATATTGTTATAGTTTTTGGTGAGAGAACAGTCAGGTGGGAAGATTTGAATAAAAATAGAAATTTACTAAAAAATATATACAAGAACACCATTTGAAAGTATTAATAAATAAATAAATAGAATTTTGTTGACTTATGTTCCAAATTAAACAAATAACTCACAAAATAAAATTTCAGATTCAAAATTCCTTTACTTTGACTATTGACTTTCAAAAATGTGATTTAAATTATTGTATCCCTAAGATAATCATATTAATAACATATTTTTGAATCTTAATCTTACTTATATTGATTTACACTTTCCATTTGTACTTATTTTATATATTTTTATTAGTTAACTATTTTCCACATAAAGTGTTTATAGTAATTTCTATTTGTACTGGTTTTTTGAGGCAATAAAATTATTCATTATTCAGTATATATATATATATATCCTCTCATGATCACAAAATTTACTAAATTTTATTAATTATAATGATTTATTAATTTATTACATACTTTCATGGGTTCTTTAGTCTTCATCGTACAAAATGAATTTGAAAAAAGAATATAATGGAATTTTTAACTAACAAAGCATGTTTTAATAGTTGAAGTGTCTAATATTAATATAACCCCAAACGAACCAATAAAAATTTTTATGCAAAAAATTTTAAAATATTAAACCATTAATTATGTTTCAATAATTATCCATGATAAAATTTGATAGTATTTTTTATTTAGTTGGTCAGACCAAGCAAAAAATGAACAAACCCTTAATAATGGATGACAATTCGGTGATTTAGTAGAAATATCAATAAATAAATTATATAATGTAATTACTTAGTATTTTTTATTGTAATATATATAAATTATAAGTAAATAATATAAGAATTAATGTATATATAACAATTAAATAGTGTGAATAAATTATTTTCTTCTTTTAGTATTCTTGCATAAGAATGTAAATTTTCTAACAATATTTTATCATTAAAATTATTAATAGCATATTCAATTTGTATTACTATAAACTTTTTAATATAATAAATATCATATATGTCCTTTAAAACCATTCCTAATTTCTTCTATCGAAGATAATATTAATAAACAAACTCATTAAAATAGGGAGGTGGTAGTTCACACACACGCATGATTCCTCTTTTCATTTTTTAATGCAAGATGGGAAATGTTGTTAATTAATGTAGAATAATTATAATATCATATGAGTTTAATAATTATACATATGTTCTAAATATCGGATGGTTTAATAAAATTTGAATAAGGGGGAGTCTCTACGTGAAAAACCATTATTTGTGATGGACTATTTGCGACATGAATAAATCTCGTCGCAAATAGGCTGTCTAAGGGGTTATTTGCAATGGGAATAGGCGCCCCATCGCAAAAAGTGACGCGCCAAACCGCACCAATGAGTATTTACGATGGGTTGGCATTGGCCGTCGCAAATGCTGGGAGGCGGTAAGAGCTAGTTGGGATATGGGGATCCCCTGTCGCAACTAGTTTGACCCCGAAGGGTATTTGCGAGGAGACCCATCACAAATAACTGGTGGTAGTAAAAACATATTTGCAATGGGATGTTGTCCCACTGCAAAACGTGTGTCAGCAGGTCACTTTTAGTGACGGGCCCCGTCACAAATAACCTTTTAACCGCCGATGGTAATTAACATGGCCGAAGGTATTTGCGAAGGGTCCCATTGCAATATGTACAATTAGCGACGGGAGCCCCGTCGTTAATAGTCTAATTGGAACTAATCTAACTTATATATCTCATCCATTTTTTCTTCTCTTTGCACAAATTTCTTGTTCCTCCATTTCTGTAAACTCTAAGTTTAGAATGAAATTTTTTGAGAGTTATCTTTTTTTTTTACGAAGAAGTTGTGAAGCCGCCTACAATTATAACAGATCATGTTTAATGTTATTTATGCTTTTTTTAATTTAGTATTTATTTCATATCTTTATATTAATTCTTATAATTGTTGATCAGTTCTAATTAATTTAGATTTAAAATTGTTTTTCATCAGTATTTATTTGTAATAATAAAATTAAATTATTATTATTAATTCTTAGTAATTAGTAATAATTAATAATTATTAACGATAATTAGTAATATATATAAATAATTAGTAGTAATTAGTATTTAGTTGTTTAATTTTGTTTTAATTTATAGTAATTAACACTAATTAGTAATAATTTAAACAAATAGCAATAAATATTATCAATTAGTAATAAACAGTACAAATTAGTAATAAACGGTAATAAATAGTAATAAATACCTATAAATACTAATAAATAGTAATAAATATGAATAAATAGTAATAAATACTAATAATTAGTAATATATACTAATAATTAGTAATAAAAATACTATGTAATAATAATAAATACCAATTAATAGTAATAAATATTAATAAATAGTAATAAATACTAATAAATTGTAATAAATACTATGAAATAGTAATAAATAATAATAATTTGTAATAATTAGTAATAATTTGTAATAATCACTGATAAATATTAATAAATACCAATAAATAGCAATAAATACTAATAAATAGTAATAAATACTAATAAATACTAATAAATACTAATAAATTAAAATAATTAGTAATAATTAGTAAGAAATATAAATAAATAGAAATAAATACTAATAGATAGAAATAAATACTAATAAATACTAATAAATACTAATAAATAAAAATAAATACTAATAAATAGTAATAAATACTAATAAATACTAATAAATACTAATAAATAGTAATAAATAGTAATAAATAGTAATAAATAGTAATAAATAATAATAAATACTAATAATTAGTAATAAATAGTAATAAATAAAAATAAATACTAATAAATAGAAATAAATACTAATTAAATATTACTAAATACTTATAAATAGAAATAAATAGTAATAAATAGTAAAAAATGCGAATAAATACTAATAAATATTAATAAATACTAATAAATAGTAATAAATATTAATAAATTCAAATAAATAGTAATAAATACTAATAAATACGAATAAATACTAATAAATAGTAACAAATAGTAATAAATAGTAATAAATAGTAACAAATAGTAATAATTAATAATAATTAGTAATAATTAGCAATAAATAGTAATAAAGAGTAATAAATAATAATAATTAGTAATAATTAGTAATAATTAGTACTAATTAGTAATAATTAGTAATTATTAGTAATAATTAGTAATAATTTGTAATAGTTAGTAATAATTAGTAATAATTAGTAATAATAAGTAATAATTCCTAATAATTACTAATAATAATTAATAATTTGTAATAATTTGTAATTATTAGTAACAATTAGTAATAAATAGTAAGTAGTAATAAATAATAATAAATAGTAATAAATAGTAATAAATACAAATAAATAGTAATAATTAGTAATAAATTTTAATAAATCGTAATAATTAGTAATAAATACTAATAATTAGTATTAAATACTAATATATACTAATAATTGTAATAAATAGTAATAAATAGAAATATATACTAATAAATAGTAATAAATACTAATAAATAGCAATAAATTGAAATAAATATTAATAAATAGTAATAAATACGAATAAACACTAGTAAATAATAATAAATACTAATAAATACTAATAATTAGTAATAATTAGTAATAATTAGTAATAATCAGTAATAATCCGAAATAATCAGTAATAATTAGTAATAATTATTAATAAATAGTAATAAATAGTAATAAATAGTAATAAAAAGTTATAATTAGTAATAATTAGTAATAAATAGTAATAAATAATAGTGAATAGTAATAAATACTAATAAATACTAATAAATACTAATAATTATGAAAATGTAGTAATAATTAGCAATAAATAGTAACAAATACATATAAATACTAATAAATAACAATTAATTGCAATTAATTGCAATAAATATCAAAAAATTGCAATAAATACAAATAATTTTCAATAACATGAAATAAATTGAAATAAATAGAAATAATTAGCAATAATTACCAATAAATAGCCATAATTAGACATAATTTGAAATAATTAGCAATTAATTACAATAATTAGCAATAATTAGCAATATTTTCAATAATTAGGAACTAATTGAAATAATTAGAAATAATTAGCAATAATTATAAATAATTAGAAATAATTAGAAATTAAATCAATTGTAATAAATTATAATAACTTGGCACAATATTTAGTGGATTGACGATACACTTTTTTTCGACGACTCTTCTCCTTTCAACTCCGACTGACTCGAAACATTATGAAAAGTATTCTTTTACGTATGAATATCCAATATCGTATGCCCAAGTTTGAATATGCATTCATAGGACCACATTTTTCATAATTTTTTTTTTCAGGCGGTGATACTTGCAAGAAGATGATTCATTGACGAAAAAGGGTCTCTTTTGTCCGAAACCTCATTTACTTGAATCTTTTTCACACTGGAATCACAAAGAAGAATCTGCTCGGATGTACCCTTATTCATTCTCATATGCACGAGAATGAATAAGTGTACCTTCAAGAAGATTCTTCATTGTGATTTCAGAGTGATAAAGTTATAAGCAAACGAGCCGTCAGACAAAAGAGACACCTTTAACCCACTAAAAATTGTGCCACCCGTAATTAATGGTAATTATTAAGAATTAGTTGTAATTATTTATCTTCTTTTTTTATAGTGTTTTTCTAATTTCCAATTACTCAAAAACAATAATGATTTTATATTTTCTAGAAAAATATAGAATAAGGAACGCGACAATAGTTATTATTAGATGATCGTGCTTAGATAAATCGGCACTGAAATCCTAACATTTCTAATTTAAATACTATATATATTGAGGGTGTTGATGATTTCTGATCATTTGCATCATCAAAAATAGAATTTGTTTTATAAGGCACAATTATGTGTCCCTATAAAGAATGCGCTCTAAGAACATTTGAAACATTTGAAAAGGTTGAGGGCATCACTTACGGTATGGTTTTCAACCAGATTATGTTTTTTGGTATCAACACAGTGAATATAGTTCCATAAAAGATACTAATAACATGATTCCATATCCATCACAGTTTAAAAATTTAGTACATGATGTTGTGGGTCCATCTGTTCATCAAACTAAAACTAAATATGCAATTGATTTAACTCTTGAGTTAGAACCATCTGAATTTAATGAGTTTTTGAGGTCTCTTAAGGATGCATTATATAATTGTTGCAATATAGGAAAATTAGAAGCTATTGAAAAAATTATTTATATTCAATTATATAATGCAATATCAAACAATGGTTTTGATCAGATATTTTCTTTGGTTAAAACACTGTTACTTGAAGTAAAAGTGTTGACTATAAATTACTATGAGAGTAAGAGTCTGGTTCATAATCTGGACCTTAGTCATCATAAGATTCATGCAAGTGTAAATGATTGCTTCTTATATTCTAGTGAAAACGAGTCAGTGGATAGTTGTCCCAAAAGTGGACAATCGGGGTATAAAGAAGCTCAACCGGGGAAGTATGGACTGATTCCTATGAAACAGTTATGATATTTCCTCCTTACACCCAGGTTGCAGTGTTTGTTTATGTCTGAGAAAATAGTTCCAGTGATGTAATGACACAAAACCAATATTTCAACCGATAAAATATTAAACCATCAATCTTATGGTGATTAATGGAAACATTTTGATCGACTGCATTTGTCTTTTTCTTTAGAAGCCCTGAACATGTGATTGGGTCTTTATACTGATGATTTCTGTCCATTTGGTTCTTATGGTAGTTAGTATTCATATTGGACTATCTTTATAACTATGTACAATTTACCTCCATGGATGTTGATGAAGGAACCCTATATCATTTTGACCTTATTAATCCAATGACATCTGGAAAATAATATCAATGTTTATTTGAAACCATTTATTGATGAGTTCAATTCATTTTGGAGTAATGGTGCTAGTACATATGATGTTGCTGTGAATGAAAATTTCATATTAAAAGTTGTATTGATGTGGATGATTAGTGGCTTCCCAATATATGGAATGTTATCTGGCTAGAGAACACATGGACCAAAATCAAGTCCTTAATGTATGAAAGAAAACAATGCCTTTATGCATGCCTTTGGAAAAAAACATTTCAATTTTGACTGTCATCGCGGATTTCTTCCAACCGTTCATTCCTTTCAGAGGAAAAAAAATCTCATTTTAGAAAATAAACAATTGAAAGCGATGAACCTTAAAAAATGATATCAGGTACAGAGTTAAAAGTTAGTTGTATTTTCATTACCTCCCATCACATTTGGGCCAATAGTTAACCAATAAAAAATTCATATATTTGAGAAAGAGAATAATTTGATAAAATGGTGTATTTTTGTGGATCTTCCATATTGGTCTGATTTGTTGGTCTGCCACATGTTGGATGTCATGAAAATTTAGAAGAACTATTATGATAATTTCTTTCATAAAATTTTGGATGCACCAGGTAAAACCAAAGATAATGAAAATGCACAATTAGATCTTTCCCAAATCTGCAGATGACCGGAACCTGAACTATTTAAAAATGTCAGATTTTAGTGGTTAATGAAGTCAAAAGTATCTTATACAATTTCCAAAGAGAGTCTCTTATTAGTTTGTTAGTGGATTAAAAATTTGAGTCTTTCATATGGCTATGCTTCAAATTTGGGCTGATGTGTTAAGAATGGTCATATTACCGGATTATAAAGTCATGACTGTCATGTTATAATGGAAATAATTATTCCAATTGGATTTAGAGGTTTGATAAATTCTAGTATTTGGGATTCGATAACAAAAATATCATATTTTTTAGAGGAATTTGTGTGGAAACAAAAGACCATGATGCGTGAAATAAACTGGAGGAATATCTTTTTGTCATTATATGTAAACTGGAAAAAATCTATCCACCAGATTTCTTTGACACAATAGAACATAGGATATTACATTTTCCACATGAAATTAAATGTGGAGGTTCGGTACAGTTTCTATGGATGTACCCATTCGATAGATGCATGCATATATTGAAGAAAAATGTACGTAACAAAGAAACAATTGAAGGCT
This sequence comes from Viscum album, assembly GCA_963277665.1. Lineage (NCBI taxonomy): Eukaryota > Viridiplantae > Streptophyta > Magnoliopsida > Santalales > Viscaceae > Viscum > Viscum album. The sequence goes on from OY728127.1 coordinate 1,383,151,541, forward strand.
TAATTGCTAAAGGTTATTTTCAAGAGGAAATTGATTTATTCTACTCTCAATATTTTGAATCTGAATATCCCTCAAAATACTACTACATGGGATAGAACAATGGGAATGATGATGATGAAATGGACAATCAATTACCAGTTTTTAATCCGCGCGAGCATGGCTTCGGTGGAGATCATGAACAATGGATTTTAGATGATGAACATCACAGAGATCATATATATGTTCTTCTCAACTATGAAGAAATGAAATCATCTGTACTATGAGTGCTTCTATCACTTTTTTTATAATTTATGTTACCGTATGTAAAATTATTTTATTTTTAGGTTATATGATAATCATATCAAGAAACGACTTTCACATATTACAGCAGCTGCACTTGAAGAACACTGAGAATCATTTTTTTCAATGATTTCAAAAACCGGTAACATAAATATTTATGTCTTAACATATCAATTAAGTTTACTATTTATAATATTGGTAATTGTTTTAAAAAAATTTAGGTGTCTCAAAATGATGATAAAATTGATACGTGACTATGTATATTAAGTAACCCACCATCCAATATGGAAAAATAATATAATGCGTTTGTGGTGAATGGTTTTCGATTTCATACACGTGAATATGGGGAATCAAAACAAACAATGAAAATTGGATTTTTCTTGAGAGGATAACATCATAGTTAAACTGATGTTGACTTTTATGGAATAATGGATTAAATTATTGAACTAGGTTATCTAGGGAAAAATTTCATAATAATGTTTAAATGTCGGTGGTTAGATACTAAGAGAGGATTTCATATTCATTCGATTCATGGAATTGTTGATATTAAATATAAATGTCTTCCTCCAGTAAATGAATAATATTCACTGGCTCAAATGGCACATCAAATATATTACAAAAAGTAATGTGGAGCTTCAATAGACCTGAGTGATTGGTGGAGGATAATCAAAATAAAATCTTGGGAAATTAGTTTACTCATTCTGAATGTGGTTCCAATGAAGTACAAGGAATTGAAATTTTTCAAGAGACTACTCAAAATCCAACCTTTTCAAAAAGAGACCTGAATATTGATGATGACACCTCACAATTAAGGGTCGATGATGATGATGATGTTAATGTTGTTACAAATGAATTTGAAATGGAAGGAGATGATGAAACCAAAACTCATATGGATATTTATGACATTGATGATGAATATGAAGACATTGAAATCGTCAAATATAAAGATGACAGTGAAGGTGACTATTGACACAATCAAATGATGGTTATAATCATAACTAATATATATCTATATGCAATAGTTATTTTCAACTATTTCATTAAAAAATAATTTTTTTTAGGTGGACCTTGATCTACTATGTGAGTTGGAGGAGGCTAAGCTACCTTTGGATGAGGAGGATTTGGGATCATCTGTACCTCAGGCTACTGGTGGTTTAGGGGGTACGTGGAGGGGGTGCGGACTTGTGTGACTTAAGAATCCTTGCAATATCCCCGAATGGCATCCACATAATGGTTTCGATCCACGCACATGGGGGTATTATTTCCTGTGAATTTTAGTTAGATTTCATTAATTCATTTATATAACAATAGTTTGATTATTTTTTCTTTTTTCATAGTTTTGGGCATGTAGCTGTTGGACAGCGGAGAGCTATCTTGCACAATTATTTTTCTCAGTCATGGATCACATGGGAACATATTCCCCTGGATGTGCGGCTTGGAATGATCAATCATTGGCAGGTACATATATAAATTATATTTATTTACAAATTTATTTCATTAATAATTTTACGTTATAAATTATTTGTACGGTTTATGGTATCCCATCAATTATATCATGCATGACCCTATCCATGAGACAAGGGAGGTGTCTATGCGTGGGAATTTCAGTCAGTTTTTTCACAATTTGATAAGGAAAACCATTATGAAAGCAGGAGTGACAATATTTGATGAATCATATAGAGCCCACCGACCATAGTATATTTCATCTCATGTTTGGGATGGACTATGTTCACACTGGTTGAGTAGTGGATTTCAGAGGAGATCTTCATTGGGCCGACAAAACCGGGGGAGACAGGAGGTGACACATCAAGCATGTAGCCGTACTATAAATACTCATAGAGAGTATCTGGTAAGTATATTTTTTAAATATTTTATAAAACATTACATATAAACAGTTTATTTTATATTCATATAGCCTATCGAGCATCCCAATATTACGGATGACGACATTTATTGGAGGTTGTACAATGATCCACCCACTGGAGAGATTATAGGTGATCGCCAACTTTAGATTTTGGTTAGTATTTTTTCTTTTTTTGTTTGAAAATTAACTACATATATTATTTTCACTATTTTAATTTCAAATTGAAACTGAAGGAGTCATATGAGGCCACAACCTCTCAGACACAGGCTGAGAGTCAGACCGATATGGCTGATCAGATTAGTGCCCACCATTTTGATGAGGCAGTTTAGATGCAGGTGACCCGGTATGCCTTCAAGAATAGCCGAGTAGTTGGTATTAGCTATTATTTGCCTCATGGGACTTCTTATGTTACTGCTTCAATGTCAGCATCCAGCTCAAGAGGAGATCTTAGAGAGGCATCTTCTTCTAGCTCACATTATCAAGAGTAGTTGTGAGCTCAAACCGAGCTTATAAAGAGTTTACAGAAGTCGTAGGAAGAGATGTGTCAACAATAGCAGTAGCAGCACGAGGAAGACATGGGTCTATGACAGCAGCATCAACACGATTAGATGGTGTATATGCACTGTCTGACTCATAATATAGGAATGATGTTTCCTCCACAATCTCCTCTCGCTCCTCCCAAAGACTATCCCCCAGTGATTTTTTTGTTCTTTTAAAAACATTTGAATTGAACATTTGTTGTAATATGAACTGTTTATTGTTTTTGTCTTTTATATTTGTGCGAATATTACACAATATTTTTAGTGTTTTTAATATTTTTAATATTTTTCTATTTATTATTAGTATTACAGTTTTTAATGTTTGATTATTTTTATTATAATAATAATAATAACAATAATATTTTATTATTTTTTATATATTTTTTCTGAATATTGAGAATTTTAATATTTTTTTAATAATATTAATATTATTTTTTCATTAAACGTAATTTTTTTATTTCTTTATATTTTATTAATTATTTTAAAATTATGAGAATTTTAATATTATTTTATTATTTTATTATTTTAATAATATTAATAATTTCTTTGCTTTATTAAGTGTTTGTGATGGGGCCTTTGAAGATGAGGGGCCAATCGAAAATTGATTATATACATTTTTAAAATGTTTTTTATGATGGGTTTCTTTATCGTCGCAATATTTGTTTTGCGACTGGCCCATCACAAAAGGTTTGTTACATATAAGTTATTTGCAACAGCCTGGTATCTCATCAAAAAAACGTTTTTCAACGGGCCCATGACTAAATGTTCTTGTATATATAACGTATTTAATTAGGCATCTATTTGTGATCGGCCCAATTCGCATCACAAGTATTATTTTTTGTGATGATCCTGTGACAAAAATTATAGTTACGTCGTCATTTTTTGCAATGGGATATTTGCAATGGGCCCCCATCACAAAAGGGTTTTTATGATGGGATCCCATCGCTAATATCCAAATTTCTAGTATTGAGTCACAAAAAATAGAAATGGGAAAGAGAGGTATGGTACTTATACCTCATTTTTTGGGAATGTCTCTTTTTTTATTGGATTATAACCAATGGGGTATTGTATTTTGAGAAGAAAAAAATCCCTTTTATGATTTATTGTAGTTTATATAGGTGTTTTTTCAACTACGTGCTTCACATATGTTGTTTTGGAGTGAGGGGATGTGAGTAGAGGAAAAATTTTCTAAAAATTGAAAATATATTTCATTTTTTTAGATACCCAAAACCTTTAAATAATGGTAACTCCCCCTCATTGAAAGTTTAATGAAATTTATAAACAGTCGGTTACTGATATAATAAGGTTTAAATACCCCCAACTATGGTTTTAACACAATATCTAAACTTATTTGAATCCATTTACCCCTGGATTTATTACTTTTACCATTTTATCTTTAACATCAGTATATATTATTTTCCTATGGTATCTAATTTTTTATTAATAAAAATTAATTAGTCCTCATAAGATAATTTCAAACTATTGATTATAAATTTTATATACAATTTTTATTAAATTTCTATAAATTTCAATAATGAATTTCAACATAATTAACATATAACGTATTAAAAAAATTATATTTTGAAAAATATTATGTATGTTTTAAAATATAAAATATTGTTTTTTAAACTAGTTTTAAAATATTATTCATAAAAAAATCTTATAATTGAAAATATTTTATTTTTTAAAAACCATTTTATTATTTTTTTACCTTCACTAGTTGGGGAGATATTTAATGTGATTTATATTTTCTCTTATTTTAAAAAATATCCATATATTTTTATATTGCAATTCTGTAACCACTGTTTATACTTACCAATTACATGACCAAATTATAGTGGTATATACTTTTTATGGGTTTGATTTTCGTTCAAGCATTCAAACTTAGTAGTTTATAAAAACATGATTCACTACATTCTACCCCTTAAAATAATTTAATCCTCAAAATTATATAGTCTGGTAAAAAATAATTGAGTGTAATTTTCTCTCCTCGCATCCCCATGATTATATATAATTTCATTGAAAATATAATAATTATATAGATTTTTTAAAATATTATTAGCCTTCTCTCGAAACAACTTATCCCATTTTTCCATGATTTCCCTTAGTTTTTCTTCAAATAAAATATATTATTATCAAGTTGCATGGATTTTATGTTTAATAAATGTAATGGTTCAGGTATTTACTTTCTTAAAATTGATCCATGAAATAGTTTATTCACCTAGTAGAAGTATGGAGGGATTTTAATTAGTAGTCTATTACTACAACAAGTTCATCGATCAGGAAGTGAACAAAGTATGTAGGAATTACATTCCCTATACTAAAAATTCATCTACCCTCTTTAATGGAGATATCATGAGGAATAACATTTTATAAACATCCAACACTAGATCTCATTGATGAAAATTTTTATATGTTTGTTATCAACATTGTGTTGATTTCAGATACCATTGAATGGTTTAATAATTCTCAAATATGTCATGGAAAATTCCAGGACACATTGTTTTTCTATGTTAAAATTTATCCGATAATTATGGAGTCCTATATCTCATCCCAAATAGAGAATCTAAGAGTCCCATATAAATTCATGAATGTAAACTCTTGTTATATGAGAACTCTAAAAAATGTATGTGTTGTTGTCAATATCCCCAGAATTTGATTGAATAAGATAACATATTATATTCAAGTGTTTGAATAGTCCACTAAGGAAAAACATCAACCTATAGGGGATAAGCTATGTTGAAACTCAACTCTATCGCTAATATATTATAATGAATCCTCCATAACCTTATGTTAAACCTCATATCTAGATAATATACTATATCTAATGAAAATACATGGACCTTTCATGACTAATTGTGGTGGTTTGATTAGTTAATATTCCTTCATGTTAATTTCATCATTTTTATTTCATCCCCAAATATTATGTGGGGCTGAAATGGCGTTTTGTGGTGCTGGTGGGACAATATTACTTTTAGGAACATATTCCCATGTTGTTTTCTTGTACTTTCCAATGGGGTTTTCCATGGAACCAAATTAAACCACGTGCCCTCATATCCATGATGACTCAAGGAAATTCATTCCCAAGTCATGTGTTCATTGGGGATATTGTACAATAATACATAAAAACATAGACTGGTCGAGAGAATTGTATGACCATATCGTCACCCACGTTTGGTGGTAATTGTATCATACTCTTGGACTCTCTTATTGAATTAAGATATATTACTGAATCATTCATTAATTCCTATGTATGATATAGGACACCCTTGAAATAACAAACACATATAAACAAATATTGAACTCAGAGTCATCTATATGTATTTGAGGTTCTTCATCTATTGATATATATATTTATATATATATATCAGATGTTCATCCACAATAAAACTATTTATTGTATGTAATGTAGATTAATTTTTTTTACTAGCATGAAAATGATTTTTTCCACACTAGGGGGGGGGGGTGAGGGGGTTATCTAGATTTTATCACCATATAGGGAGACATGAGTTGTTTTGACGCTATGATCAGGACCATGAGATGTGTTTCCTATAAATCCTTGTGAACAGAATTATAACCCATGTAGTTTTTTCCCACTTAATTAGACACATAATACCCTTTAAGTTCATTTTATATGGGAAACACCATGTAGGTTAATTTTGTGTAGTGAGGAAATCACAGAGATAGTTCCTTAGTGATTTTTTGGTGTGGGACTTATGAAAACATAGACCAATAAACCTAGAAGGGATATGAGATCCCATGGTAGAAATGATTCTATTGGGAATGTGTCCTAGGGAGAATTAGGGTTGATGTTGGGGCGTTGGGTTTGGACCTTATATAGGCATCTTACATATACCATTTGGACAATAATTTAATCCCACATAGTTTTATTGTGAGAAACCATGAATATGGATTCCCTATGATGGGTTTTCTTGCAAGGTAATATTTCCTTCTAAGTTAATTAATGGATGATTTTGTGGAATTCAGTATTTATAAGGATTCAATTTGTGTTTGGTTGTGGATTAAACGTAGAATTATTCCCTTTATGGTTGGATATGTGGCGTCAATGACCCACAAATATGGATAACATGTAAAGGAATGTGAGAGGAAGACCTGAAAAAATATTATCTACCAATACATAAAATTGATTGTGGGTATTTAAAAATTATCAATAACTTATAAACCATTGTAATTAATTATAGTATGTGAAAAAAGATGATGTAGAAGTTTCCTAAACCTTCACGATCCTTCTTTTACTAGTGTAATAGGTCTGAGATATAAGAGAATAAGTATTGAATTTGATGTCCTTGTCTCCTCCCATTTTGTATTCAAAAAAGTCACATCTGACTACCCATATGGATACAACCCATAATTTAATTCCAACAGAATAATATACGATTGATTCCTTTTTTTGGTTCTTGGAGAAGAGTTTTGGATTAGAAATTAACCCTTAAAGGGAAATGAATGTGTGATCCTCTCCCTCCATGAATGGAACAGAGGGTCTTGGGTCTTAGAGAAGATAAGGGTAGGACATGTTGCTAGCCCTTGTATCTAAGAATGGGATGTTCCTCACAGAAACCCCAAGGCCTAGGCACTCAAGATATATAGAATGAATACCTTTAGGCACCCTTAGGACAATACTCTTTAGGTATGAAAAGTGTTGGACACCTCATCCCTGTGGAATGCATAACCAAATGGGTGACACACTGGTCTCTCTCTCTCCATGATTATGAATGTCTAGATGCTTCAGGGGAGTTTTAAATTTGGCGCCATAAGATGAGGTATCTAAATGAAGGGAATTAACTCCATTGGTTTTTGGTATGGGAAATTGGGATGTGTCTCACATTGGTCAAGGTTTGGAAAGAAGGATGTACTTTTTGTAGGGTGACCTGGGTGGAGCTAGAAGTACTTCATGCTGAGGTAGTCCTATGCAAGATTGATGATTTGTGGGAGATGGAAAACATGGGATAAAACACATCATTGAGGCCTTAGGATAGGCACCAAGGGTCTCCCCATGTGTCTTTAGATGGGTCTCACGCATGTCCCATGTTTTTGAAGGCTCACATTAGTGGTTTCCAACTATGATAAAGGGGGTCCTCATACATGTGTTTTGTGATTCATACACAAGAGGGAGATTTTTATCATTATCCCTCTCAATTCCATGTTCTATTAGTGTTTGGAGAGTTAGCTGAAATATTTTTGGGGATATGGGTAAAGGGATACACATCGAGATCTTGGAGGATTTTTCCATTTTCCAATCCCCTAAATGAGGATCCCCTGGGAGCATTAGACCCTAGTTGAAGGATAAATTCCACCCATGTACTTAAATTGGGTAAACTACATAGGTAATCCATGTGGGTTTGTCTCATCATTCAGTTTCGCATGTGGTGGGGGCATGAGCCTTTTGGGTCACATGCTGGGAGTATGCATGTCGATTAGGCAAGTTCCATTGACCCTTTTGTAGGATGTTTACTTCTCTAATACAACTATTATTTATTTCCCTAAATTTTTTCAACCCTTATCACACAAATTTTTTTCAAAAAATACCCCCTCAAGATTATATTTGATCAGTACAAGTTTCTACAATCATAAGGTAGTGGGAGGTCAATAATTGGAATTTTGCATAGGACTTCCATGTAGGTTACTCACGTAGGTCAGCTATCACAACACAAAATTTTATTAATGGAATTTACATTCATATAATTATGTAGTATAAAATACAAATATCATGTTGAGAAAAAATACTTAAAAGATACTATAGTCAGTAAACAAACCAATAAGAATTCCAAATATTATAGTTGGACAACAAACAGAAAATAATACAACAATAATAAGAAGTTTTGTGTCCTCTCGAACCAAAGGAAAGACTACACTCATGAAATAAGAATAGAAATAAAACCTATTGTAAATAAAATAATTTTATTTTTGAAGAGTAATATATATATACATATATAAATAATTGAGATAAAATTATAATTTAATGATGATTGGATGAAATAAAAGGTCATAATAAAAATTAAAGAACCCATAACGATAGAATATTAAGATGACTGTTGGACAAGTAATATGACCATTATGAATATTAACCTGACTGTTAGAATAAAAAGCCAACATATGTAAGTATAAACAAAATTTAGGTATTTTATAAATGAAAATATTATATAATTATATCATGGTATAAGTATGTAAATGATTCAATATTGATAAATTAAGTAATTGATTTTTTGAAACATTAATGTTTATTTACAATTTTATAATTATTATATTTATTAAAACAAAATATATTTTCCTAAAATAGATTAATATTTTTATTATTTTTGTCTTATAAAAATAAAATTATTTTATGATACTTTAACTAATTTTTCAAATTATCAAAATATCTCCTATAATATTAAAATCTGTATTTTTTTATAAAAAATGATTTTAATTAAAAACTAAATTTATCATATTTAGAAACATATTTTATAAAATGAAGGCTATTTAAATTTCCAGGAATAAAAATTATTAGGATTAATTTTTTTTTGGAATTTTCTAAAATTTATAAACGTTTTGTGAGTAGTGAAATACAGAAATTTATGAAATAAGCTAAATTCAAGAATTTTTGAGTCATTGATAAAATTTAACTTATTTAATCACCCATTAATTTTAAATATCATGATCCATTTTCATATTTAATCATAATAATTATAACTATTGATATTTTGGAGACAAAATAATATATTAATGAATAAAATAATTAAAAACCCCCCAACTCCTCCCCTTTAGATAACACCCCTCACCAATAATTATCATCACTATTTATAATAAATGTATCTTGTCTAAATTAATCCTAGTTTCATTCCCAATAATATTTCAAATGTATAGGATATTTTTGGGTCATCATAATTCCAAACCTAATTGCCTTAACGAGGTTCTAAAAACTACAACATTCAAGAGGATAAATCCTACTTATTCTGTTTTCAATTCAATATTTCATCTATAATGTCCTCACCTCCAATATCCAAAGTGCCATGATAACACAATAATTACATATATAATTTAATTTTTTATGGAATATCCACCATAAATTCTCAAATCCATTCCTTTTATTCTAAATGTGAAAACATTGCCCGTGAAGTGTCGATTCACCACCTTTCTAGATGATAAATTTTCATTCTCCATTTAAACTTTCAAGTATGGTCATAAAATCATTATTATGATTAAAAAATATCTTTATATATATTTTATATCTATTTATGTGTTCTGAATCCAATTCATGGACATAATATGAAATTAAACCAAACCATTTTGTGGTGGTTGTAAAAACTGAATAATAAACTACACATTTTTTATTAACTCTTAATATAATGAATCATCCTAATACAAGGAAACTTTGATATATAAGATTATTTTAACTTCCACTAGGCCATTAATAACATATAAATTATATTCTAGAAAGTTATTTTCATCTTTCATGCACATCCCTACTATTATTAAAGTGAATTATTAATGAAAAAAACACTCATGGAATGATGAAATTAATCAATATAAATCAACAAAATGACTATAAATTAACTTAATAAAGTTATATTAACAAAATACTTGTTTAATAGGATCCTAATTCATTAATTAATTCAAAAACAATTATTATCTTGACATTAAGTTAAATTTAATGAAACATTTAGACATATGGTAAGGGGATTATCGAACCCAACTCCCTTCCTTTGGGTTATCACTAATTAATTTTATATTATAGTATGAATGTTATTCTTGTGTTATCTAAATAATATTTCATTATCCTTACCTTTTTTTCACAGATACACATATATCCAAAAAAACTTTATGAAAAATATAATGTTTTTGAAAAATAACTCTTCCATCAAAAACAAATCTTGATTCCTTTTGAGTTGTTTCTTCTTCAAACATGAAAAATTATTTATATGAAAAATATGAATCCCTTTTTCTGGTGGAGAACCCAATGTTTATTAATGAATGTATACATTATGGTATTATTATTAAATACAATTCATTCAATGGGTTATTTCATGAATATGATTGATATACGTGGAATTCATGTTTATGTAAGTGTTATGATTAGATGTGTGGGCCCATAATTATAAAACTATCTAATGCATTAGGTAATGTGATTTATCTTTAGATATAATTTGTATTATGCATGAACATAATTCAATATTTTTTCACAAATATGATGTTATGATTATGAACATTTGTTATTCATGAACATGATGTTAGCATTATTCACAACTATGTTTGGTAATTGGAAAATAAGACATGATTTTTCATTTTTATGCTTTTCCACATTCCATGAATTTTTATAATGTTTTTTTCATTATTATAATGAAGATATTATAATTAATTTATGACTATGATGATTATGCACATCCATTTTTAATGATTTATTTCCCTATTAATCCATTTATTGGGCTTTTAGATCACCCCTTTATATAATGTGTATCCTTAGGTGACTATATTTATTATGGAAAACACAATATTTAAAAGGATAATGAATAATTGTTTAAATAATTGATTATCTTTTTTAATTAATATGTAATTTATGGTCCTATTTTTACCAGGATACTAAAAATTTTCATCCTAGTTTTGTAACTCTAATATGCATTTTATTATAAAAATGATCTAACAGTTATGTAAGAAAAAATAGAGTCATTATATTCAATACCATAACCCAATTTTGTAAATTTGGGAACTATGATTTTGGATAATTAATAAAACCCCTCAGTATAAGACTAAGTATATGGAAATATCCATAATTAGATATTTTAGAAAAATTCTAATAAAAAAGATCATATAATATATTCCATTATATTTGATTTATATGGAAGAATAAATTATTTATACATGATTTTTTGACATATGATTTTTTCACTCCTTTTCTATTTTTGAAAATTACGGGAACTCGGAGAAACTAGGCCAACTGCCCATGTGAGGAAAAAATGCAAGGATTTTTGAAATGATATACCAAATTCTAGGGGAGGTGGAGTTTAATAATCTATTGAGATTCTTACCCAACCATATGAGGCTTTGAAAAACAATATAAAACACATGGAATGTCTGCCTTCACTATATAAGGAGAAATTATCCATTGATTCCATCATGTGGGAATGGACACCAAAAATTAGTGGAACTTCCAATCATGTTATTATGGATTAGTGGGTTTACTCAATGGAGATGATATTTTCAATGATCCACTATATTGAGAAGGATAATAATACTCTATCCTTTTATTGGTTAGATGGAGAATATTATCAACAATGTAATTTGATTAAAAACACAAAAAAAATCATGAAATATAAGATATTGAATGGGGGATAAGTAATAAATATATTTCCTAACAAGTATTTCCCTCAAACTATTCATATAAATATAAAGATAGAATTTATAGATATTTATAAAAAGGACGGTGAAATGGTAATGGGTTATGTAGAAAACATCACATGGAATAAAAGTGATTACATTAGTTTTTTATAAAAAAAATATTATAAAAATATATATATTCATTAGTTGTTTAAAACTGCACATTCTAAAGATTCATTCTATCCAATACTCTTGATTTATGAAAAAGTGGTTCATGTGATTTCAAAGTAGTTATTGAATTCCTAGAATGGTCCTATGGATATGGTGGTAAAACATGAATGTTGGAGTTTAAATATTGGTTCTCTAAATAAAAGCGTGGATCGAAATATCAACCACACACATTAAAATTTTGGTAATGAACAACATGGTTACTTCCTCAAAGTGTCTAGAAAACACTTTAAGTGTAGGAGTAAAGGCCACCAAGATCACTAATGTCAAAGAGAAATATAGATGATGACCAATGTGGTGGGATAAATGGGGGCACCATACATGGATTAATGCCTCATCTATTCGGGACATAGGAACTATTCAATCCAGTTCACTAAAACAAAAGTCCTTGAGGGTACTTAGAATCAATAAGCACCAAATTCAAAGGAGCATGGGAATGTTTATTCCATATTTACGACTAGAGTGGAGAATGAAAAATAAGTCATTCAAGGTACACATAATATTCACTAAAGAGTGGAAAATTATTATTTTATTATAGTTCTACACATTCGTTTAAATACTATATTTTTTTATGATCATTTGAATAAAATCCCCAAAACCATAATTTACTGATGTATATATAAACACATAATTTTGTGATCACTACAACCCATGTGTTTGTATCTTATCCCATTGGGTTACGTTGGAATATTCTTCAACAGAATCTCAAAATAAACCCCCTTAATATATGTTTATTAAATATTGAACATGGATTGGATCACTATTTATAGATCACACATAAACTATCAATAAATGTAAATATCCTTTGATATTATAAACCATCCCATTCTCCTCAAGAAATGTAATGAATGTTGTGAATCTCTTTTGTAAAATCCATCAACTATGTGGGTGTTTATGCATTATGATGAAGCATTCCATGCTCAAATGGTTGAGTCAAAGGTAGGTATCAACATAGAAGAAATCCCCATTATTAAGGAATACAATGATTTATTTCCCAAAGAGCATCAAGGACTACCCCTTTACAGTGATATAGCTTTCTCAATAGAACTTATACTAAGAGGAAATCCAATATCAAAATTACCATATTGGATGGATCCAACTGAACTAGAAAGGTTAATGAAGTTTCCACAATAGAATATGGAAAATGGGTTCTTATTCCCTAGTTGATCACCTTAGGGTGCACTAGTTTTCTTTGTAATGGCATTTGATAGATCAATGCCGATACATATTGATTATCGAGTGCTCAATAATATCACCATAGTGATAATGTATCATCTTCCAAGGATTTATGTCTTTTTCTGATCAACTATGAGGATCTCAGTACTTTTCAATGGTAAATATTCACTCTAGATTACTTAAAATGATTATGAAGATGGAAGATATTTAGAAGACTAGTTTCTATACAAGGTATGAGATATATGAATTCCAAGTGATGGACATTGTACTTAATTATTCCAATTAAATAATCAATGATTTTATGAATAAAATATTTGGATTATACCTTGAGAAATTTTTGGTTGTGTTTATTGATTATATTCTCATTTACTCTAAGAGAATGGAGAAATATAAAGAATATATATGGAACGTGCTAGAGACATTATGGAGGAAGAAGTTTTTCACAAAGTTTTAAACCTATGACTTTTGGATGTTTCTGGTCACATTCATGGGGAACATGATCACAAGTGAGGGAATTTCTTTAGACCCTTAAAAATTAAATTTTAATTAAGGGATGTCCTAGACCATGTAGTGTCACATATTTATGTTGTATTCATGAAATAACAAGGTAATGAAAAAGTTTTTTTTGAAATTTATTGTGGTTTTATATCCCTCTAACTATGTTAATACTAAAATTTGTAAACTATTCCTGGATGAAAATATTTGATAAATTCTTTAAGGATCTTAAGAAAAGGAAAATCAATGCACTATTACTCACAATACCAGAAAGTAGATAATGTTTTTTGGTATAAATAAATTCTTAAAATAAATGATTGGGTTCTTTACTCGTGAAATATGTTAAAATGATAACCTAATCCCCATAATAGTCAATGATCCTAGATCATAACTATCTAATTCATGAACAGGAGTTACCAAATGTGAACTTTTCTTTGAAAATCTAATGGAACTACCAATATAGGGAGAATTGTGACATTTAAACCGATCAGAAGAGTGTAATTTATAAATTCACAAAGAAGGAAGCTAACAAGAATCAAAGTGTATTGTTATATATAATAAATTATTGTGATTTCATTAATAATTAGAACATGGTAAAGGATAAAAATGCTTATAATGTTTTTAGAAAAAAAGATCCTACAACCTAATCAATTATGTGATTTTAGAAAGAAAAAAAATTCATGGACATGAAAATGATGGATTGTAAAATGATAATCGAAGGTAATAAATACTTCCATTCCAAATCATCTATCCAATATAAGGTCAACGAGGCACAATGGGCTAACCTAGATATTCAAAATATGGGGAAAGTGGAAAATAAAGGTAAGATATATGATTTCCACATTGATGAGGATGGTATTATCCGATTTCGAAGTAGGCTTTATGTTCCTTCATCACCTAAGTTAAAGAGGGAGATATTAGATAATCACCATTGCTCATATTAATCTATCTATTCTGAAAGTACCAAGATGTATCATGGTCTTTGAGAGGACTTCTAATGGGAAAACATGAAGAATGATATTATAGAGTATATTTTATGATTTTTTATGTCAACAAGTTAACTTATAGATAAAAAATTACAAATGGATGAATAAATAAATTCCCATACACACATGAAAATTGGATAATGTCACTATGGACTTCATCACTCGAGTCCCAATGATATCCAAAGTAAACAATGGAATATGGGTTGTGGTGGATCAACTCACCATGATAACCCACTTCATTACCATTGGAGGGGATTTATCTATTTAACATCATTAAATGATATATGTGAATGAAGTATATAGGATTAATTGGGTTATAGTTTTTATTATATATATAATCATGATCCAAGGTACAAATTTAATTCTTTATAGTTATTCAACATTGTTTGATTAATGAATTAAATTTCTACATGAACTATCACCCCCAAACATATAACCATTATAAAATGACTATTTAAATGATCTAAGAAATAATATGTGATTTCTCAATTGAATTAAAAGGTATATGGTATGACCAAATACAATTAGATGAGTTATAAAATAAAAAAAGCTTCAATTCAAGCATTCAGATGGATCCATATAAAGCATTGTATGGTATGTTATGTCGAATTACTACCTTTTAGGATGAAGCGGGAGAATGAAAGATACTTGGACATGATTCTGTGAAAGAGATGATAGAGAATGTTCAATCCATCCAAAGACACATAAATTCTTCTCAGAGTTATAAAAAGATATATTCTGAAAAATATCGAATGGATTTGGAGTTCGAAGATAGAGAATATATTTTCTATCAAATATCACCATGGAAGAGGGTCATGAATTTTTGAAAGAAAGGGAACCTTATCCAAAGGTACATTCCCCCATTGAGATCCATGATAAGATAGAATAATAGGCCTAGGGATTCAAATTCAAACAAATATGGCTCAAGTTCATTTCATGTTCCATGTATATCTCCTGATGATGTACATAATAGATCTTTAACATGTATTAAACTCGGAGGTGGTACAACTAAAAAAAATTCTCTTATGTAGAGGTATCGATTAAGATCTTTGACCATAAAGTAAAAGTTATACACAACATGAAATATCACCATGTTTTAGTGTTTTTGATGAACAATAAGTATGAAGAATCTTCAAGGGAACCACATGAAGAAATTAATGAGAAATAAACTTTCATGTTATCATCTTAGTTTAGAAAAAATAAATTTTGAATATGAAATTTTAAAATGGGGAAGAAATTAAAGATCGAAATTTTTTCCAATTTAATTTCTATTCTTTTAATTATATAGTCTAGAATACATAAATCAAATATAGAATACATAAACCCTATATGATACATTTTTTAGTAAACAAAACAATAAGAAGGAAAAATATTATAGTTGGTCGACAAATAGATAAAAATAAAATAAGAATATGATGTTCGGGATCTGATTGAACCACTTTAAATAATTAAATCATGAAAAAATCTATTGAAAGAAAACACAATGTTGAAAATATAATATCGTTCTAAAGAGAATATATATAACCTTGAGATAAATATATTAGTAAATTAAGAATGAATTAAATAATATGTTTGAATAAAAATTAAGTAACATATACCAAATGAATAGTAACACAACCATTATAATATTAATAGGACCATAAGTAACTGTAATCTGACCATTAAAATAGTAAACTAACATATGAAAGTATAAATTTTTTTAGGAATTTTATAATTGAAAATGTTATATAATTATTTCCTTTCATAAGTAAATAATTGTTTTAAAAATGATAAATTAAGTATTGGCATTTTTGTAAGACATTAAAGTTTATTAAGAATATAATAATTAATATAATGGTTCAATAGAAAATTAATTTTCTTTTAAAAGATTCTTAAAATAGTAATTTTTTATAATTATAATATGATATTATTAGACATTAATTAATTTTGGAAAGTTTCATTAAATCAGTTTTAATATTAAAATCATTATTATTTGGGAATAAATGAATATTTTAAAAGAAATTACAATTATCATATTTAGATAATTATTTTCATAAATTGGATTCCATTTTTGGAATATACATTTTGAAAAATGGTTGGGGTGAAATTATGTGATTTTTCAAAATAGTTGAATTTTTAGTGAATATTGAAATATTGAAATTTATGAATTTAGATAAATAAAATATTTTTTGATTCATATATGATGTATGGATAATGTACGATCTGAATTCATTGAACTATACAGAAAAATATATTTTATTATGTCATTGGAATCAACACTATTGATAGTCTACAACCAAAATAATAATCCAATGAATATAACAATAGAAAACACCTCACCCACCCCATATAAATACCACAATTTTCCACCCCTTATACTCATGTATTAAAATAAATTTATTTTTTATAAATCATATAAATCTATCTTCCCACACATCAATCCCACATATAGTGTTGAACTCTCTGTGGAATGGTTATTTTAATAATCACAAATCTTATTTTTATTTATTTCCTTTTAGTCTTTTGTTCAAATTGTTCTAAATATGTTTAAATCATAACTACAAATGTTTATCTATGATCAATGTATGTTTATGGTTGACCTGGAAGTATTCTTGATTGAACAAACACTTTGTAATAATTCCCTATATTGACTCACCATTAGTCATTTTCCTGAGTCACCGAAGATGAACAGTTGCACCAATAATAGGAACTATAGCACCGATGATGACCCATCACACCTATGATGAATGGTCGCACTGATGACTACCAAAGGTCCAAAGAGATACTGATGTTAAGACATTGACGTAAGCTACCGATGCTAAGACACCAACTCTAAGCAACTGATGCTGATACACCGATGCTAAGACACCGATGATGCTGAGATACCGATGCTAAGCTACCAATATTGAGATTCTGATCCTAAGACACTGATGCTAAGATACTGATGCCAAGACACTGATGATGTTGAGACACCGACGCTGATGCAATCGAAACTGTTGCAGATTCAAAATGTCTCACTGATTTAATGACTCACCTACTGTCATGAAAACTGTTTGAACTTCTATAAATTCGTATTAAATTCTAATGGTCATAATTGATGTTTTTAATGAAATTAATGATATTTAATGTTAGTTGTTGGTATGTTAGAAGACCGTAACGCGTACC
Organism: Viscum album; assembly: GCA_963277665.1. Lineage (NCBI taxonomy): Eukaryota > Viridiplantae > Streptophyta > Magnoliopsida > Santalales > Viscaceae > Viscum > Viscum album. The sequence goes on from OY728127.1 coordinate 1,383,169,564, forward strand.
TAAGGAAAGGTAATCATTCCTATTTCCGGAGCTCATGGAATAAAAAGGAAGATCAAGATGCATTAAAAGTATGTATGCGTTAAAAGGCATAGAGAGAGAATTCTTCCGTGAATATACATGAGAGACTGAAGAACACACGATGAAGTGGAAAAAGGGGAATTTGAAAGATCTAAAGTAAACTCTTATGCACGCAATCCAGCACTACTGAAGAACATATGAAGAACACTGGAAATCAGAGAACACACTTGCTTGTGAAGGACATCAAGGTGAATCATGATACTCTGTTTTTAACAGCAAAACCACAGAAGGACTCAGAAGCATCTCTATTAACTCCAACGAGTCCCGAGATGCACAACCAATCACTAGAGCTTTCTAAACTCAGATACATTATCTCGTAGTGATTATTTTACTTACATTTTTTAGCAGTGTGTGTACTCTGTTCATCATACACACACTGACTCCTGTGATGAACTGGAGGATATCAAAATACTCAAACCAAAATTTTTTACACTTGTTCACCCACGACAACTGTGGAAGTGGTCCTTGTGTGTCCTGGTCATTGTTTTGTTTCCCAAAGAGAACTGTGGTAGAGGTCCCTATGTGGCCTGTACAGTCTTTCACTGTTATTAACCCCGATCCAGGGTGTGGATCAATTTATATAAATTTTTGAGAGGACTAATTCTCTGTAACAGCCCGAGATTTTATGAAAAATATTCTTTTTAATTTCATTAATGTCTTGTGTTGTATGCTACACCAAAAGGAGCTTGCACAACATGCATCCTTGACTTGCCTTGCATTACATGCAATCGCGACCTTCCTTGATAGCGTGTGTAGTACTCAATAACGATTTTCCCTAAACAACAATATGCTATTAAAATATTATTAAAACTAGCCGTTATGAATAGTAATAACCAATTTTTGAAATTTTGTAAATTTTATTTTTCAAAATGGAATTAATTTTTGGATTCGGGATATCGAAATTATCTTAGGGTGAAATTTTGGTACTTTTCGAATAAATTTAATATTCTGATGAATAGTGAAAATTACTAAATTTTAATTAAAAACAACTTTTTTAATTGAAATAATTAATAGTGATAAATTATTAATTTGAGTGGTTTTAAAGTATATTTATAATATATTTTTACAATTTAATACAATGTTTGGTCATTGGATGTAATTTCACATTTAAACCAGTTATAAACAAGTGTCAATATTTTGAGAGTTATTACCTCTTAAAAACACGCTATTTGTTTTGACGACGGGAATTAATTTTTAAATTAATTAATGAAACTGATATTTTTTGAATTTGGTAAAATAGACATCATTTTTGAGTTTATACTATCAAATATAGCTTAGGTCTAATTTTTGGTATTTTTCTGGAAACTTTCATTTTTTGATGAATAGTGAAACCACTAAGTGGTAGTTAAAAAAATGAATTTTTTATAAAACTTAATTTTACCGCTTCTCTGAGTGGAATTTCAAAAATCCGAGAGACACAGTTGATTTCAGTAAGTAAAATGTGGTTCAATGAGATGAAAATATATTTTGGTGAATAGTAACTTTTTTACTTTTTTTTACCACGGTTAAAAGTAAATAGGGTAATTAAGGGTAAAAATGATATTATTATTACCCTAACACATGTCATAATTCTATTGGATAAGTTTAATTCGACCAAAAACAACCTTAGAATAATACATAACCATTTAGGCCCACTTGGATTAGATTAGGACATTTATTATTATTTAATTCAAAGAAGAGTTAACAGAGTTAAAATCAAAGTTTAATAAGTAAATAATTTTTAATATGGGGTTATACATAAGATAAATTCGACTATAAATATTAATTAGAAAGATAAAAGGATTTCCTAAATAATGGTATTTTATTTGTAAAATTTAGACATTATATAATTTAATTTATTTATGACACAACGATGATGGAGTAATTATCTTATTAATGAATTATTGACATAATTGATGTTATAAATACGCAAATAAATATAATTTGAGACTTTTTATGAATTAAACTAATTTTCTAGGTTAATATGACATGTGATTATTGATTTATGTAACTTTTTTCGAACTTATCATTCTGTTATGATTTTCACAAAAAATCAATTACTAAATAGTGTCAAAATTGACCTAAAATAGTTTTTAAAACAAATATTATATTATTAATTGTTATGTTATTCTTAAAAATCTAAGGTTCGGACAAATGACTTAGATAAGGTTATATATATTAATAATAGACAAGTTGGGGTTCGTTTGTCTTGATATAGTAAGTTTATTAACCTTATATTATAAGAACACAAGAAGACACGGTAAAAGTAAAATTGTTTAACTTAATGTTAAATCTACATGATAAGGTTAAAATAGGAACCTAAACTTGTCTAAATTCTATTGGATGAGAGTATTTCGACCCATCCCCACCTTATACTCGAAATAAATCAATTTGGAGCTATTTAAAACCGAACTTGTCTTTATAATAAAATAATTTTTTTAGTTATTCCAAAGGTGCCCCTCTCCTCCCTTATAAAAGGGAACCTCCTCCACCTCTTCCTCACTGCACTTTGAGCCTTCAAGCTCGGCCAACCCCTGCCAATTACTTCTCTCCACTTCCCTAGAAAATATCCTAGAGGTTCTGGTCTTCTTCAAAGACCCATTTTAGTGCCCTAAAAGGATGTCTCAAAGAAGCACTTCAAAGAAGAGGTAATGTCCGTTACCGATTCTTTCATCTTTATTTCTTCTTCCACTAATTCTTCTTTAGTTGTTTCATTATGAAGTAATAACATTAGTATCACTCATATACTGATATGTTATTATAAGTATGAAACAACCCTATTTCACCATCTATCCATCCTACGGAAAAAGAAATCATCGCGCGTGCGTACGTACGGAATACCGTCTCCACGCCGTGGTGTAATCTATTTTCCACCAACACCTTACTTGGATGGGTATAATGGTGTAAATAATGACCATATATGACTATTATAAAGAGATATTTATTCTGAAATAGTATACATATACTCCAATACAATTCCACGATCATAGGAACGACATCATCACTCGTGCGTACGTACGGAATACCGTCTCCACGATGTGATGCAACTCTTTCTACATGATCTTCATTTAATAATGATTATATAAATGAATTGAATGAATTAATATGATATATATTACACTAATACAATTCTGGAAATGAGGTATCTATAACCTAAAGAGAATAATAAGAATTTATTAGAAAAAACACGCATAAGAACAAAAAGTTATAAACACCCGAATAACAAGTAGCAATAAAATATTACTACTAAGAAGATAAGAATATGACCAAATATGATATCATAAAAATATGTATGATTCTGGAATAAGTCAATAACATTATTTAAATCATTATACAGGAGGTTCGGACACGTACAATGAATATCGGACCTAAGGTAAGGGAAATATCACAATCACATTTTTATCCGAGATTGTTTAGACTTTAGTATTTACTAGGGTGTATTTTATCATCCAAATCCATGTTTCCTGAATATGTAATATTATTTCCATCCACCTACAATTGTTTAAATCCAATTTTACCCTTCGGTGAGTTTTTAGTAAAGAATATGAAGGGAATATTTTGTCATTTTTCGTAGGAGGTACTTTTTGACTTTTCCGAAAAACGTACGAAGAATGTTTTTTTAACTTATACGACATGAATGGATTTTTAGAACTTTATTTCCAGGAATATTCCTTTACAAGTTTTCAAGTTTATTTTTAATCAACTTCTTTTAGATTAAAACGGTATGACATGTTAAGAAAGGAAAAGTATTTTCAAAGTAGAAAGGATACTTTCCTCAAGAATGGAGTTCAAGTGTTTTATCAAAATTATTTTCCAACTAAGATAATAAAGGGTTCTGTTAATATCCCTATTATTACGTGGATTTGATTATGTTGTGATGGAAATATTTTTTTTATGAATTCCTTTATCTTATATGAATTGTTTTATGTTGTCATGTTGTTTAAGAATCCAATTTTACTACATGGGTTATGCAATGATGTACGATTTATGATTTTGTGGAACACAGAAGAATGGTATCATTATGAGATGGGTGGGACCTATATCTCCCTCCAATGAATTGGGTAAAGATTTTATATCTCATGAGATAGACATGGCTGGAACGGTAGGTCATACCGGTTCAGTGAAACATGACTGAAATTAGGGTGACTCAGTTCAAAAATGGACTTTGTCCACTAAGATAGTCTTGGAAATGAGTCTTGACTAATAAGAAATGATTCTCTATGATTATGTGTGTATGAAACAAAGTTTCATGTGTTAAGTTATGATTATTGGGATTACATTTCACTACTATGATTTATCCCATGTTATGAAATTATAATCTCTTTTGCAGGTTAGGATTTCCAAAAGATATGTTCTTATGAATATGGTGTGATTGATATTTCTTTTGTTTACCCTTACTGAGCATTTGAGCTCACCCTTTTATGTTTTCTTTTCCCCAGTACATAAATAAAGGATTTAGGTTTTTAAAAAAAGAATATATTTATGGGAGATGTTGAAGATCTTTCACCATTATTAGAAGAATATATTCCGAGTTTCCAAAGACACTAAACTATTACGATCCTTGTGTGTGTGTTTTTGTTATGTACTAAGTATTTCACAAAAGTAATGTAATGTCCATGTATTTCAGGATTTGGGTCTCTACAGTTGGTATCACAGGAAAGGTTTAGTCAACCTTTGGAAACTAGGATGCGAAAACAGTAGTGAGATACCTAGAGATATTTCTAAGGAATGTCTAGGGATGTCCCTAAGGATAAGTATACGTATAAGATACAGTCCTAGAACTACGGTAACAATCATAGAATTTATCCTAAGATGTTAGATATTGAGAATACTCCCCCTTTACTATGTTTTTTTCTCTAGTATGATTTTTTCCTCTCACATAATTATTTTTGTGTTTTAGTTAATGGAGGTAACCAGAAGGAATTCGGTTAACATTGAATCCAATGGAAAAATTGGTGACTATGAGCAACAAAATTGTGTAATGCCTAGAGAGAAAGATATTGTGATTATGCTGAATCAGTCATCGCGATATATGATTAACAAGGTGAAATTTAGTGGTATGCCTAATTCATCAAATAAGAGTAAGATAGACTTCTATGCATATTCGCATGTTGATGAGAATAAATAAAGGAAGATTGAGATTTCTAAAGAAGGGAAGAAGAACCTTGAGGAATACCTCAAATGGAGTGACCGATGTTATCTGTGTGGAGAAAATGGTCATAGAGTGACAAAGTGTTATGGAGTTCAATGTATTATTTGTGGAGAACATGGGCATTACCCAACTCGATGCCCTGACCTAAAAAGTTACTTCTAAATCAAGGAAGGACTTATTCCAGGACAATAATTGAAGAGGATGGATTGAAGTGTTTATGTATTGGTATTCAAGAATGATGTTGTTGAGGTACTTTTATTGTCTATTAGAATATTTTTGTATTGTGGTTTTCAATAATTTTAAGGTACCGATAACCATGAAAAGTGATTCAAATATTTTTGAAAGCAGATGATATGCGCATAATGAAGGGATAAGGAGAAAATGAAATGTTTGACAGTATTCACGAGCTCCTGATTGATATAAGGACTAAGTGATATCATGGTTTGAGTATATAGAATTTTGAGGATTTTGGTATGTGGAAAGTGTTAACTTTTAACTGCATTCATATTTTCACTATGGTTCAATGGGTATTAATTTTTTCAAGAGAATACATGATTAAGGTATTCACATGATTGGAATGTGACCAAAAATATATATATATGGGGGATAAATGATGGTATACACATGCTTGGTTGATGACATTTCAAGTAATCGTTTTCTTTATACTATGATCTAGGACCGAATTATTTTAGATAATCCTAAATATTGGAATGGATTATGTTGGACATATGCTATGTATTGTTTAAGGATATAACTTTTTTCGATATTACTGATGGGATTTTATAGTAATGTAGTTTTAGAAAAAGGACAACCTGCAGGACGGGCGACAACCCATCGCGTCGGACAAGGCTATGGGAATCGAACCCACAACCGAAGTGCGACTGGCCTTTATCTCCTACCACTGGCCTACAGGAAGTCACTGGTTAGTATAAACTAGTTTTATTTTATTAAGCGGTATGATATATGAAGTATAAGTTCATTTTTGGAACCATATACGATTAATCTAACCATAAGATGGACTTATAACTTTTGCTAACCTTTTGTTTGAAAGAGATGGAATGACCCTTTATTCTATCACATGATCTTCTAACACATCACGAATGACAAATTCAACTTCATTTATTTAAGAGATGAAGTGGAAATTGTCCAAAGAACGACAAACGGTGAGACTATACCAAAATCATGAAAGTATTTATTTTAATTCCAATTTCATCAACTTTAGGGAAATGATCTTGAAAACCAAAAATGTTGTCCTAGTGCTCTTATATCTGAAAAATCAGATGGTACCTTAGATCGTCACAAATTTATGGGTTTGTGATTGCTGGATTTTCCATATCCATGTTCTCTACCACTCTCCATCAGAACATGATGGTTAGATTTCTCTTCCATATCCATATTTTCACCTATGTGGAAACCCAGTGATTAGTTTATTTGGGTAACCGTTACGTTTCATAATTTTGTTTTTAAAGATTGGTTTCGGTATTCTTTTTTACGATGTGGGTTTCTATTAAATAAACTTTCGAATTGTAAACCATTTATAACCCCGACGAATTTCGAGGGCAAAATTCATTTTAAGGGGGGTAGAATGTAACAGCCCGAGATTTTATGAAATATATTCTTTTTAATTTCATTAATGTCTTGTGTTGTACGCTACACCAAAAGGAGCTTGCACAACTCATATCCTTGACTTTCCTTGCATTACACGCAATCGCGACCTTCCTTGATAGCGTGTGTAGTACTCAATAACGAGTTTCACTAAACAACAATATGCTATTAAAATATTATTAAAACTAGCCATTATGAATAGTAATAACCACTTTTTGAAATTTTTTAAATTTTAATTTTCAAAATGGAATTCATTTTTGGATTCGGATATCGAAATTAGATTAGGGTGAAATTTTGGTACTTTTCGAATAACTTTCATATTCTGATGAATAGTGAAAATTACTAAATTTTAATTAAAAACAAATTTTTTAATTGAAATAATAAATAGTGATAAATTATTAATTTGGGTGGTTTTAAAGTATATTTATAATATATTTTGACAATTTAATACAATTTTGGTCATTGGATGTAATTTCACATTTAAACCAGTTATAAACAATTGTCAATCTTTTGATAGTTATTATCTCTTAAAAACACGCTATTTGTTTTGACGACGGGAATTAATTTTTAAATTAATTAATGAAACTGATATGTTTTGAATTTGGTAAAATAGAAATCATTTTTGAATTTATACTATCAAATATATCTTAGGCCTAATTTTTGGTATTTTTCTGTAAATTTTCATTTTTTGATGAATAGTGAAACCACTAAGTGGTAGTTAAAAAAATGAATTTTTCATAAAACATAATTTTACCGCTTCTGTGAGTGGAATTTCAAAAATCCGAGAGACACGGTTGATTTCAGTAAGTAAAATGTGTTTCAATGAGATGAAAATAATTTTTGGTGAATAGTAACTTTTTTACTTTTTTTACCACGGTTAAAAGTAAATAGGGTAATTAAGCGTAAAAATGATATTATGCTTACCCTAACACATGTCATAATTCTATTGGATAAGTTTAATTCGACCAAAAACAACCTTAGGAATAATATATGACCATTTAGGCCCACTTGGATTAGATTAGGACATTTATTATTATTTAATTCAAAGAAGAGTTAAAAGAGTTAAAATAAAAGTTTAATAAGTAAATCATTTTTAAAATGGGGTTATACATAAGATAAATTCGACTATAAATATTCATTAGAAATCTAACAAGATTTCCTACATAATGGTATTTTATTTATAATTTTTAAACATTAAATAATTTAATTTATTTATGACACAACGATGATGGAGTAATTATCCTATTAATGAAATATTGACATAATTGATTTTATAAATACCCAAATAAATATAATTTGAGACTTTTTATGAATTAAACTAATTTTCTAGGTTTCTATGACATGTTATTATTTATTTAATTAACTATTTTAGAACTTTTCATTCTGTTATGATTTTCACAAAAATCGATTACTAAATAGTGTCAAAATTGACCTAAAATAGTTTTTAAAACAAATATTATATTATTAATTGTTATTTTATTCCTAAAAATCTATGGTTCGGCCAAATGACTTAGATAAAGTTATATATATTAATAATAAACAACTTGGGGTTATTTTTTCTTGACATAGTAAGTTTATTAACCTTATAGTATAAGAACACAAGAAGACACGGTAAAAGTAAAATTATTTAACTTAATGTTAAATCTACATGACAAGGTTAAAATAGGAACCTAAAATTGTCTAAATTCTATTGGATGAGAGGATGTAGACCCATCCCCACCTTAGACTCGAAATAAATCAATTTTGAGCTATTTAAAATCGAACTTGTCTTTATAATAAAATAATGTTTTTAGTTATTCCAAAGGTGACCCTCTCCTCTGTTATAAAAGGGAACCTCCTCCCCCTCTTCCTCACACCACTTTGAGCCTTCACGCTCGGCCAACCCCTGCCAATTCCTTCTCTCCACTTCCCTAGAAACAACCTAGAGGATCTGGTCTTCTTCAAAGACCCATTTTAGTGCCCTAAAAGGAGGTCTCGAAGAAGCACTTCAAAGAAGAGGTAATGTCCGTTTCTGATTCTTTCATCTTTATTTCTTCTTCCACTTCTTCTTCTTTAGTTGTTTCATTATGAAGTAATAAAATTCGTATCACTCATATACTGATATGTTATTATAAGTATGAAACAAACCTATTTCACCATCTATCCATCCTACGGAAAAAGAAATCACCGCGCGTGCGTACGTACGGAATACCGTCTCCACGCCGTGGTGTAATCTATTTTCCACCACCACCTTACTTGGATGGGTATAATGGTGTAAATAATGACCATATACGACTATTATAAAGTGATATTGATTCTGAAATAGTATACATATACTCCAATACAATTCCACGATCATAGGAACGATATCATCACTCGTGCGTACGTACGGAATACCGTCTCCACGATGTGACGCGACTCCTTCTACATGATCTTCATTTCATAATGATTATATAAATGAATTGAATGAATTAATATGATATATATTACACTAATACCATTCTGGAAATGAGTTATCTATAACCTAAAGAGAAGAATAAGAATTTATTCGACAAAACACGCATAAGAACAAAAAGTTATAAACACCTGAATAACAAGTAGCAATGAAATATTACTACTAAGAATCTAAGAATATGACCAAATATGATATCATAAAAATATGTATGATTCTGTAATAATTCAATAACTTTATTTAAATCATTATACAGGAGGTTCAGACACGTACAAAGAATATCGAACCTAAGGTAAGGGAAATATCACAATCTCATTTTTATCTGAGATTGTTTATAATTTAGTATTTACTCGGGTGTATTTTATCATCCACATCCATGTTTACTGAATATGTAATATTATTTCCATACACCTACAATTGTTTAAATCCAATTTTACCCTTCGGTGAGTTTTTAGTAAAGAATATGAAAGGAATATTTTGTCGTTTTTCGTACGAGGTACTTTTTGACTTTTCCGACAAAAGTACGAAGAATGTTTTTTTTAACTTATACGGAATGAATGGATTTTTAAAAAATTATTTCCAGGAAGATTCCTTTACCAGTTTTCAAGTTTATGTTTAATCAACTTCTTTTAGTTTAAAATGGTATGACATGTTAAGAAAGGAAAAGTATTTTCGAAGTAGAAAGTATATTTTCCTCAAGAATGGAGTTCAAGTGTTTTATCAAAATTATTTTCCAACTAATATAATAAAGGGTTCTGTTTATATCCCTATTATTACATGGATTTGATTATTTTGTGATGGAAATATTTTATTTATGAATTCCTTTATCTTATATGAATTGTTTTATGATGTCATGTTGTTTAAGAATCCAATTTTTACTACATGGGTTATGAAATGATGTATGATTTATGATTTTGTGGCACACATAATAATGGTATCATTATGAGATGGGTGGGACCTATATCTCCCTCCAATGCATTGGGTAAAGATTTTATATCTCATGAGATAGACATGGCTGGAACAGTTATTTATACCGGTTCAGTGAAACAGGACTGAAATGAGGGTGACTCGGTTCAGAAATGGACTTTGTCCACTAAGATAGTCTTGGAAATGAGTCTTGACTAATAAGAAATGATTCTCTATGATTATGTGTGTATGCCACAAAGATTCATGTGTTAAGTTATGATTATTGGGATTACATTTCACTACTATGATTTATCCCATGTTATGAAATTATAATCTCTTTTGCAGGTTAAGATTTCCAAAAGATATGTTCTTATGAATATGACGTGATTGATATTTCTTTTGTTTACCCTTACTGAGCATTTGAGCTCACCCTTTTATGTTTTCTTTTCCCCAGGACATAAATAAAGGATTTAGGTTTTAAGAAAAAGAATATCTTTATGGGAGATGTTGAATATCTTTCACCATGATTAGAAGAATATATTCTGAGTTTCCAAAGACACTAAACTATTACGGTCCTATGTGTGTGTTTTTGTTATGTACTAAGTATTTCACAAAAGTAATGTAATGTCCATGTACGTCAGGCTTCGGGTCTCTACAGTTGGTATCACAGGAAAGGTTTAGTCAACCTTTGGAAACTAGGATGCGAAAACGTTAGTGAGATCCCTAGAGATATTTCTAAGGTATGTCTAGGGATGTCCCTAAGGATAAGTATACATATAGGATACAGTCCTAGAACTACAGTAAAAATCATAGAATTTAACCTAAGATGTTAGATATTGAGGACACTCACCCTTTACTATGTTGTTTTCTCTAGCATGATTTTTGCCTCCCACAGAATTATTTTTGTGTTTTAGTTAATGGAGGGAACTAGAAGGAATTCAGTTAACATTGAATCCAATGAAAAAATTGGTGACTATGAGCAACAAAATTGTGTAATGCCTAGAGAGAAAGATATTGTGATTATGCTGAATCAGTCATCGCGATATATGATTAACAAGGTGAAATTTAGTGGTATGCCTAATTCATCAAATAAGAGGAAGATAGAATTTTATGCATGTTCGCATGTTGAGGAGCATAAAGAAAGGAAGATTGATATTTCTAAAGAAGGGAAGAAGAACCCTGAGGAATACCTCAAGTGGAGGGACCGATGTTATCTATGTGGAGGAAAGGGTCATAGAGTGACAGACTGTTATGAAGTTCAATGTATTATTTGTGGAGAACATGGGCATTACCCAACTCAATGCCCTGACCTAAAAAGATAGTTCTAAATCAAGGAAGGACTTATTCCAGGACAATAATTGAATAAGATGGATTGAAGTGTATATGTATTGGTATTCAAGAATAATGTTGTTGAGGTACTTTTATTGTGTATTAGAATATTTTTGTATTGTGGTTTTCAATAATTTTAAGGTACCGGTAACCATGAAAAGTGATTCAAATATTTTTTAAAGCAGATGATATGCGCATAATGAAGGGATAAGGAGAAAATGAAATGTTTGACAGTATTCATGAGCTCATGATTGATATAAGGACTAAGTGATATCATGGTTTGAGTATATAGAATTTTGAGGATTTTGGTATGTGGAAAGTGTTAACTTTTAACTGCATTCATGTTTTCACTATGGTTCAATGGGTATTCATTTTTTCAAGAGAATACATGATTAAGGTATTCAAATGATTGGAATGTGACCAACAATATATATATATGGGGGATAAATGATGGTATTCACATGCTTGGTTGATGACATTTCAAGTAATCATTTTCTTTATTGTATGAGCTTGGACCGAAGTATTTTAGATAATCCTAAATATTGGAATGGATTACGTTGGACATATACTATGTATTGTTTAAGGATATAATGTTTTTCGATATTACTGATGGAATTTTATAGTAATGTAGTTTTAGAAAAAGGACAACCTACATGATGGGCGACAACCCATCGCGTCGGACAAGGCTATGGGAATCGAACCCACAGCCGAAGTGCGACTGTCCTTTATCGCCTACCACTGGCCTACAGGAAGTCCCTGGTTAGTATAAACTAGTTTTATTTTATTAAGAGGTATGATATATGAAGTATAAGTTCATTTTTGGAACTATATACGATTAATCTAACCATAATATGGACTTATAACTTTTGCTAACCTTTTGTTTGAAAGAGATGGAATGACCCTTTATTCTATCACATGATCTGCTAACACATCACGAATGACAAATTAAACTTCATTTCTTTAATAGATGAAGTGGAAATTTTCCAAAGAATGACAAATGGTGAGACTATACCAAAATCACGAAAGTATTTCTTCTAATTCCAATTTCATCAATTTTAGGGAAATGATCTTGAAAACCAAAAATGTTGTCCTAGTGCTCTTATATCTGAAAAATCAGATGGCACCTTAGATCATCATAAATTTATGGGTTTGTGATTTCTGGCTTTTCCATAGCCATGTCCTCTACCACTCTCCATCAGAACATGATGGTTAGATTTCTCTTCTATATCCATATTTTCACTTATGTGGAAACCCAGTGATTAGTTTATTTGGGTAACCGTTACATTTCATACTTTTGTTTTCAAAGATTGGTTTTGGTATTCTTTTTTACGATGTGGGTTTCTATTAAAGAAACATTCAAATTGTAAACCATTTATAACCCTGACGAATTTCGAGGGCTAAATTCATTTTAAGGGGGGTAGAATGTAACAGCCCGAGATTTTATGAAAAATATTCTTTTTAATTTCATTAATGTCTTGTGTTGTACGCTACACCAAAAGGAGCTTGCACAACACGCATCCTTGACTTTCCTTTCATTACACGCAATCACAACCTTCCTTGATAGCGTGTGTAGTACTCAATAACGAGTTTCACTAAACAACAATATGCTATTAAAATATTATTAAAACTTTCCGTTATGAATAGTAATAACCACTTTTTGAAATTTTTTAAATTTTAATTTTCAAAATGGAATTCATTTTTGGATTCGGAATATCGAAATTAGCTTAGGGTGAAATTTTGGTACTTTTCGAATAACTTTCATATTCTGATGAATAGTGAAAATTACTAAATTTTAATTAAAAACAAATTTTTTAATTGAAATAATTAATATTGATAAATTATTAATTTGAGTGGTTTTAATGTATATTTATAATATATTTTTACAATTTAATACAATGTTGGTCATTGGATGTAATTTCACATTTAAACCAGTTATAAACAATTGGCAATCTTTTGATAGTTATTATCTCTTAAAAACACGCTATTTGTTTTGACGACGGGAATTAATTTTTAAATTAATTAATGAAACTGATATGTTTTGAATTTGGTAAAATAGACATCATTTTTGAATTTATACTATCAAATATAGCTTAGGCCTAATTTTTGGTATTTTTCTGGAAACTTTCATTTTTTGATGAATAGTGAAACCACTAAGTGGTAGTTAAAAAAAATGAATTTTTCATAAAATTTAATTTTACTGCTTCTGTGAGTGGAATTTCTAAAATCCAAGAGACACAGTTGATGTTAGTAAGTAAAATGTGGTTCAATGAGATGAAAATAATTTTTGGTGAATAGTAACTTTTTTACTTTTTTTTACCACGGTTAAAAGTAAATAGGGTAATTAAGGGTACAAATGATATTATTATTACCCAAACACATGTCATAATTCTATTTGATAAGTTTAATTCGACCAAAAACAACCTTAGGAATAATATATGACCATTTAGGCCCACTTGGATTAGATTAGGACATTTATTATTATTTAATTCAAAGAAGAGTTAAAAGAGTTAAAATCAAAGATTAATAAGTAAATCATTTTTAAAATGGGGTTATACATAAGATAAATTAGACTATAAATATTCATTAGAAAGATAAAAAGATTTCCTACATAATGGTATTTTATTTGTAATTTTTAGACATTAAATAAGTTAATTTAGTTATGACACAACGATGATGGAGTAATTATCTTATTAATGAAATATTGACATAATTGATGTTATAAATACCCAAATAAATATAATTTGAGACATTTTATGCATTCCACTAATTTTCTAGGTTAATAGGACATGTTAGTATTTATGTAATTAACTTTTTTTAGAACATGTCATTCTTTTATGATTTTCACAAAAATCAATTACTAAATAGTGTCAAAATTAACCTAAAATAGTTTTTAAAACAAATATTATATTATTAATTGTTATTTTATTCCTAAAAATATAAGGTTCGGCCAAATGACTTATATAAGGTTATATATATTAATAATAAACAACTTGGGGTTCGTTTGGCTTGATATAGTAAGTTTATTAACCTTATAGTATAAGAACACAAGAAGACACGGTAAAAGTAAAATTATTTAACTTAATGTTAAATCTACATGATAAGGTTAAAATAGGAACCTAAACTTGTCTAAATTATATTTAATGAGAGGATTTCGACCCATACCAACCTTAGACTCGAAATAAATCAATTTTGAGCTATTTAAAACCAAACCTGTCTTTATAATAAAATAATATTTTTAGTTATTCCAAAGGTGCCCCTCTCCTCCCTTATAAAAGGGAACCTCCTCCCCCTCTTCCTCACACCAATTTGAGCATTCACGCTCGGCCAAACCCTGCCAATTTCTTCTCTCCACTTCCCTAGAAACATCCTAGAGGTTCTGGTCTTCTTCAAAGTCCCATTTTAGTGCCCTAAAAGGAGGTCTCAAAGAAGCACTTCAAAGAAGAGGTAATGCCCGTTACCGATTCTTTCATATTTATTTCTTCTTCCACTTCTTCTTCTTTAGTTGTTTCATTATGAAGTAATAACATCAGTATCACTCATATACTGATATGTTATTATAAGTATGAAACAACCCTATTTCACCATCTATCCATCCTACGGAAAAAGAAATCACCGCACGTGCGTACGTACGGAATACCGTCTCCACGGCGTAGTGTAATCTATTTTCCACCACCACCTTACTTGGATGGGTATAATGGTGTAACTAATGACCATATATGACTATTATAAAGTGATATTGATCCTGAAATAGTATAAATATACTCCAATACAATTCCACGATCATAGGAATGGTATCATCACTCGTGCGTACGTACGGAATACCGTCTCCACAATGTGATGCGACTCGTTCTACATGATCTTCATTTCATAATGATTATATAAATGAATTGAATGAATTAATATGATATATATAACACTAATAACATTCTGTAAATGAGGTCTCTATAACCTAAAGAGAATAATAAGAATTTATTCGACAAAACACGCATAAGAACACAAAGTTATAAACACCTGAATAACAAGTAGCAATGAAATATTACTACTAAGAAGCTAACAATATGACCAAATATGATATCATAAAAATATGTATGATTCTGGAATAAGTCAATAACATTATTTAAATCATTATACATGAGTTTCGGACACGTACAATGAATATCGGACCTAAGGTAAGGGAAATATCACAATCTCATTTTTATCCGAGATTGTTTATACTTTAGTATTTACTGGGGTGTATTTTATCATCCACATCCATGTTTCCTGAATATGTTTTATTATTTCCATCCACATACAATTGTTTAAATCCAATTTTACCCTTCGGTGAGTTTTTAGTAAAGAATATGAAAGAAATATTTTTTCGTTTTTCGTACGAGGTACTTTTTGACTTTTCCGAAAAAAGTACGAAGAATGCTTTTTTAACTTATACGGCATGAATGGATTTTTAAAACATTATTTCCCGGAATATTACTTTACAAGTTTTCATGTTTATATTTAATCAACTTCTTTTAGTTTAAAACGGTATGACATGTTAAGAAAGGAAAAGTATTTTCGAAGTAGAAAGGATATTTTCCTAAAGAATGGAGTTCAAGTGTTTTATCAAAATTATTTTCCAACTAAGATAATAAAGGGTTCTATTTATATCGCTATTATTACATGGATTTGATTATGTTGTGATGGAAATATTTTTTTTATGAATTCCTTTATCTTATATGAATTGTTTTATGATGTCATGTTGTTTAAGAATCCAATTTTTACTACATGGGTTATGAAATGATGTATGATTTATGATTTTGTGGCACACATAAGAATGGTATCATTATGAGATGGGCGGGACATATATCTCCCTCTAATGCATTGGATAAAGATTTTATATCTCATGAGATAGACATGGCTGGAACGGTAGGTTATACCGGTTCAGTGAAACAGGACTGAAATGAGGGTGACTCGGTTCAGAAATGGACTTTCTCCACTAAGATAGTCTTGGCAATGAGTCTTGACTAATAAGAAATGATTCTCTATGATTATGTGTGTATGACACAAAGTTTCATGTGTTAAGTTATGATTATTGGAATTACATTTCACTACTATGATTTATCCCATGTTATGAAATTATAATCTCTTTTGCAGGTTAAGATTTCCAAAAGATATGTTCTTATGAATATGACGTGATTGATATTTATTTTGTTTACCCTTACTGAGCATTTGATCTCACCCTTTTATGTTTTCTTTTCCCCAGGACATAAATAAAAGATTTAGGTTTTAAAAAAAAGAATATATTTATGGGAGATGTTGAAGATCTTTCAGCACGATTAGAAGAATATATTTCGAGTTTCCAAATACACTAAACTATTACGGTCCTTGTGTGTGTGTTTTTGTAATGTACTAAGTATTTCACAAAAGTAATGTAATGTCCATGTACGTCAGGCTTCGGGTCTCTACAGTCTCGGTTTGAGACTGAACCTCTTGGTTAACTCTGCTTTTCATTTTAATTTAAGTCTATATGTAAAATATATATTTATTCTGTTGCTATTACTTTTAAATAGAAAAATATTTTAAAGTTACTTTTATAGTTAAATTAGCAAGTGTCTATACTTATTGTAAACCAGTAAGTTAGTTTCAAAAGTTAATTTAATCTTCATATTAAGTTAACTGAGACCTAATAAATCTTTGAGTACCTGATTGAACAATTACACTCTGTATAGATTCACTATATATTAACTTTGTTTTTAATTTGGGGGATTTTAAAAGAAATATTTTTAATGGAAATTTTAATTGGAACTCAATTCACCCCCCCTCTTGAGTATCCCCTCCGACCAACATTTGGTATCAGAGGAAGTGTTTTTGTTAAAGGATTTTTGAAATACTATATTTTTCAACTGTGATTTTAGTTTCATCTTTAAAGATATTAAATTTTTGTTAGTTCTAAATTTTATCTCTTTAAGTTTATTTTCTAAAATCTAGTTATGGATAATAGACTAGAGGGTGCTGCTACTAACATGACACCTTTATTTAAATGTATGAACTATGCTCAGTGGAAACATAAAATGAAAATACATTTAGAACGTATGAGTTTTGATATCTGGACTGCTATAGAGTCTCAATATAAAATTCCATAAACTGAAAGAACATCTTGGGATGAACCTAAAAAGTCTGCTTACAATAATAATTGTAAAGATATGATTGCCATGTACTCTGATTTAGGAGATGAGAAATTTAACAGAATATATACTTGCAAAACTGCATATGAAATTTGGGATACTTTAGGTGTTTCTCATGAAGGTACAACTAATGTTAAAGAAATGTTATTGAATACTTATACTATTAAATATGATAATTTTAAAATGAAAATTGATGAACAAATTTATGATATGTATCTCAGGTTCAATGAGATAGTCAATAAAAAGAATTCACATGGTAAAGGTTTTCCAGCAAAGGAACAAATCATGCGAATCTTGAGATGTCTACCAGACCGATGGAGAGGCACATCTGTTTCAATCTGATAATCATGTGACATTGGAGCTCTTCCTTTGAAAGAACTTATTGGAAAAATAATGATGTATGTGGAAGAACTTAAGGTGAATAAAGAGGAATATTATGAACCAAAAAGGAAATCAATGGCTTTCAAGATTACTGCTTCAAAGAGAAAGGACAAAGAAAAAGATCAAAAACAAACTAACAGTTCAACAAGTGAATGTTCAGACTCTAATAGTGATGCTGAAATGGCTCAGATAGCCAGAAGGTTGAAGAAATTTTATAGGAAGAAAAAATTCTTCAGAAAATAAAATTACAAAGGAAAGTATGACAATAAGAGACATTAAAAGAAGGACAGGAAAAAGCCAGATAGAAGTGATGAATTTGTTTGCTACGAGTGCAAAATAAAAGGACACATTAAAGAAAACTGCCCAAAGTTATAATTCAGGAAGAAATATGATCACAAAGATAGTAAGTACAAGAAAGATATGAAGGCTACCTGGAGTGCTTCTGAAGATAGCACAAGTCAATCTGAAATGTCTAATTCTAAAAGAAATAATGCCAACATGTGTTTCATGACCAGCACATCCGAGGTAACCTTAGATACTCATATTTTAAATTCTTATCATTCTAGAGATAATGTAGAATCTGATTCTGATTCTGAAAACATGACTAGTGAGGAATTATAGGAATACTGTAATATGCTGGAAGAGACATGCGATGAAATTAAGGATAAATACAAATCATTGATGAAACAGCATGCTCTCACTACTACTGTTAAAACCGAACTTACTATTGAAAAAGAGAAAAATGCTCAGCTGTTAAAGGAAAACACTGAACTGAAAATGTCTACTGATCAACTTAGAAAAGACTTAGAGAAGTTCACAAATGGAAAGGATACACTAACTCAAATGCTAGGAATGTAAGTGGAACCTAAATAAACTATTGGAATTTGCTACAAACCTGGAAAAAGACAGATTACTAAGAATAGATTTATTCCTAAATCTGGATAGAATACTGGTAGTTCTAGTTCTGGACATTCATATGCTTCAACTAGTGATTCACATAGTTATAAATCAAATAAAGTTTATCTTTCAAAATCTTTTGATTCTGTAATTTGTATGAAACCCATAAGACAAATGTGGGTACCAAAATATTTGATTGCTAACCTGTCTCGACCCAAAAATATTTGGGTACCAAAGTCATTTTCCATCTAAATCTGTTTTGTAGGAAACCTGTTTGAAGAGTTCTCACAAGAAGGTATGGTACTTGGATAGTGGATGTTCAAGACACATTTCTGGATATTACTCATGATTTAAAATCCTAATCAAGATTGATGGAGGCCATGTCACCTTTGGTGATAATTCTAAAGGAAAAATCATCGGCCTAGGCCAAATTGGTAACAATGATTCAGTTTTAATTTCCAAAGTTTTATTTGTTGATGGGCTGAAATATAATCTGTTAAGTATTTCTCAATTGTGTGATGATGGTTTTAATGTCAAATTTGAAAATGATTTTTGTAATGTTTTTAATTCTAAAAAGGTTTTAGTCTTTTGTGCTTTAAGAAATGAAAATGTTTATGCAGTTGATTTAAATTCTTTAGCTAAGCAAAATGTTACTTGCCTAAATGCTTTTCATAAAGAGTGTTGGATTTGGCACAAAAGATTAGGACCATGCAACATCTATTCAGTTAGAAAACTAACTAGGATGAACTTGGCTAGAGACCTACCTAAACAAGAATTCCCAAATGAAAAAGTTTGTAATCCCTGTCAAAAGGGAAACAAACATAAAGTTTTTTTAAATCAAAGAAAGAACTTTCTACTTCTCAACCTCTCGAGTTGGTTCACATGGACTTGTTTGGACCATCAAGACTTTCTAGTTTAAATGGGAAGCACTATGTATATGTTCTAGTAGATGAATTTTCTAGATATATTTGGGTATACTTCTTAGCTCACAAAAGTGAAGCTTGTTCTTAATTTATTAAATATTCCAAATCTGTAGAAAAACGTAGTGGACTTAAGATTAAAACTCAAAGAAGTGATCATGGTCGTGAGTTTGAAAATAAAGAAATTCAATCTTATTTCTCACAAAATGGATATATTCACAAATTTTCTACTCCTAGAACACCTCAGCAGAATGGTGTAGTAGAAAGAAGAAATAGAACCCTTCAAGAAATAGCTAGAACCATGATTAATGAGTATGACCTATCTATTTACTTTTGGGATGAAGCTGTGAATATAACTTGTTATATCATTAATAGAGACTTAATTAGAGTAGTTCTTAAGAAGACCCCATATGAGTTGTGGAATAATAGAAAACCCAAAGTTAGTTACTTTAGAGTCTTTGGCTGCAATGTTTTTATTCTTAATACAAAGGATAACGTGGACAAGTTTACTTCTAAAAGTGATGAAGGAATTTTTCATAGTTATTCATTAACTAGAAAAGCCTATAGAGTATTTAATAAGAGATCCAAATGTGTGGAAGAATCTGTTCACATCATGTTAGATGAAACTGGTCCACATGAGCTTAAAAACTCTCTTGAAAATCTTGAAGAAGATTTATCTATTCTGGACCTTAATGACAAATCTAAAGAACCTGCTATAAAAACATCCAGTTCTAGACATATTTCAAAATCTACTTCTGTTGAACCCGAACATATAGATGGACCTGAAATTTCTAGTCCAACCTTTACTAGATCAACAAGGATTCTAAATAATCATCCTTTGGATGCTGTTGTTGGTAATCTTGATAGAGGGACACAGACTAGAGATTATCTAAGAAACCAGGTTGAACATCAAGCCTTTCTTTCACAGCTAGAACCTAAAAATGTCAATGATTCTATCAATGATGAATTTTGGGTAATGGCTATGCAAGAAGAGTTAAATCATTTTGAAAGAAAAAATGTCTCGGAATTAGTTGAAAGACCTAAGGATACTTTAACAATAGGCACAAAATGGGTTTTTAGAAACAAAGTTGATGAGTCTGGAAACATAGTTAGAAATAAATCTAGGCTAGTTGCACAAGGATATATTCAAGAAGAAGGTATAGAATATGATGAATCCTTTTCACCTGTAGCCAGATTAGAAGCCATTAGGATCTTACATGCATATCCTGCTCATCTGAATTTCAAGTTATATCAAATGGATGTCAAAAGTTCTTTTCCAAATGGTTTTATTGTTGAAGATGTTTTTGTTGAACAACCACCTGAAATTATTAATACCCATTTTCCAAATCGAGTTTTTAAACTTTCTATAGCTTTATATGGCTTAAAACAAGCTCCAATAACTTGGTATGATAGACTTAGTAATTTTATTATTTCAAAAAGTTTTACTAAAGGGATTGCTGATCCAACTCTTTTTACAAAAATAATTTTTAAGATGTTTTAATAGTACAAATCTATGTTGATGATTTCATTTTTGGATCTTCTAAACTTTCTTTATGTACTGAATTTTCAAAGAGTATGAAAATTGAATTTGAAATGAGTTTAATTGGGGAACTCAGATATTTTCTTGGATTTCAAGTTTTTCAAAATGAAAATGGTATTATTTTGAATCAAATTAAATACACAAAGAATCTTCTAAAACGTTTTGGTTTGGATAGTATTAAGAAATATTTTACTCTTATGAGTAAAGTCTGTAAATTGGATTCAGATGAAACTGCGAAACCAGTGGATCGAACCAATTATAGAGGTATGATTGGAAGATTACTTTATCTTACTGATGGTCGACCAGATATTATGTTAAGTGTGTGTATGTGTGCAAGATTTAAAGCTAATCCAAAATAATCTCATTTACTTGCTATTAAAAGAATTTTTAGGTATCTTGAACACACTGTAAACTTAGGCTTGTTTTATCCTAAAAGACAATCTTTTGAGCTGACCAGTTATTCAGATGATGAATTTTCTGGTTGCAAGTTAGATAGGAAGAGAACATCTGGAACATGTCATTTATTGGGAAAATCCTTAGTATCTTGGTGTAGTAAGAAACAGAACTCTGTTGCATTATCTACTGCTGATGTAGAATACATTGCTGCTGGTAGTTGTTGTGCACAAATTCTATGGATGAAACACACTCTTTTGGACTATGGATATTAATTTAACCATATTTCAATTAACTGTGATAACACTAGTTCAATTAACATTTCAATGAACCATGTGTCTCACTCTAGAACCACACACATTGATGTTAGACAACACTTTTTGAGATATCACTACCAAAAAGGAGATATTACTCTTGAGTTAATAGATACTGAACATCAATTAGCCGATATTTTCACCAAGCCCTTAAATTGTGAAAGGTTAAACTCGATTAAACAAGAGTTAGGTATGATAGATCTGTGAAACCAATCTGTCAAACCGATCTCTCAAACCGATCTGTCAAAACGATCTGTCAAACCAATCTGTCAAACCAATTTGTCAAACCGATCTGTCAAAACGATCTGTCAAACCGATCTGTCAAACGGATCTGTCAAACCGATCTGTCAAACCGACATGTCAAACTGATCTGTGAAACTGATCTGTCAAATTGATCTGTTAAACTGATCTGTAAAACTGATCTGTCACGTTGATTAGTGCTACCAATTGGGTCGTACTATTTTCAAAATTATTTTTGTCTGTTTAAAACGATGTTGTTGTACTTAATCGATATTTTATTATTTGTAACCCTAAATTATAAAAATAATGACACGCGACTATTACATTCTCTAAAGACTGTTGACCTTCCATTTCCCACCAAACTCTCTCCTCTATTCTCTGTAACCCGAGCCTTTTGAATATTTCTAAGCCTCTCGATTGTCTTAAAACCTCAAAATGGCCAAGAAAAAATAGACATAGAAAGGAATCTGAAGGAACTTCACCTATCAAGCGTGCTCGAGGTGAGTCGAGCAGTACGATGCAGAGGTCTGTGAACCCGGAGCTAGAAAAATGGGATGTTATAGCTAAAAAGGAAATTTTTTCAGAATGGGTTTTATCTAGAAAGTCTGTTCTCTTGAAAGTGTTGGGAACTCAGGGATGGATGGATTTGTTCTGTAATAATGATAGTGACTTTTACCCGAAGCTGGTGCACAAGTTATATTTGAAACTGGATATAGATTTGGATGGAGTAGAGGATGCGATATTGTCTTCTCTAGTAAAAGGGAAAAATATTTCATTTTCATCAAAACAATGGGATGAATGTCTAGGAGTACCTCACAAAGGAAGATATGAGGACTATTCTGGTAATATTCCTCCCAAAACTGATTACTTTTCTTATGAGCTAGCCCTGGAGTTTTTGACTGGGATGTTTGAATTGTGAAGGATAATTTCTGCTAAGTTGGATGGTGAGAACCGAATCTTGTTCAAATTTATTCAACATCAAGTATGTCTTAGAAAAGGTGATTTTGTGGCAGTAAAGTATCAAGATTTTTTTATACTATTTCTTTTTCTGAATGGGGAAAAGACCAATCTATGAAGATATTTTTCCAAGCATATTATTGAGATGATAAAACCTTCGAAGAAAACTACTACTCTGTTTTATTCTAAATAGATTTTTGCCATGCTGAAATTCTTAGGCTGTATGGATGATGGAGATGAGTGTATCTCATCGGTTAGCTTTTGTTTCAACAAAGTTATTTGTAAGAGGATGAAAATCAATTGGATCCCATGGAAGAAAGCTTGGGTTGCTGATGAAGAAAAGTTATATGAGTCCTTAAATCCTACTGATCATCCTAGGAGACCAAGGGAAGTAAGAGATCCTTGCTTAAAACCTAGTGAGGAAGTGATCTATTCAGATGAAGAACAGGAAGTGGTGGTTCCTAAAGAAACTGGTGAATTCAGTAAGAAAGGAACAGAAGAAGAAGAAGAATCTGATGAGAATCTAAATGCTGAAGAAGAGGCTGAATCATCTCCGGATGAAAGGAGTGATCTTGATACTGTTAGCCGAAAGAGAAGAAGGATGGAATTTGGTTCAACAAGTCCTCATCTCGATT
The DNA here is from genome assembly GCA_963277665.1 of Viscum album. NCBI lineage: Eukaryota > Viridiplantae > Streptophyta > Magnoliopsida > Santalales > Viscaceae > Viscum > Viscum album. Next base: position 1,383,193,479 of record OY728127.1, read on the forward strand.
TACCTGAAATTGAACCACTTTTAGATGATGAAGAAGAAGGCGAGACAGATGAATCAACTTCTAAGGAGTATGAATCCGGAAGTACAGACAGTTCAAGTGAGAGATCAGTTAATGATGATGATGATGAAGGTGGTGATGGTGGTAGTGGTGACAGTGAAAGTAATGGTGATGATGCTGATGATGATGCTGATGCTCGACCTATTGAAGGTCAAAATGTGATTCTAGATGATCCTCAACCCCAACTTATTGAGCAAGAAAATGTCCTTGAGGATAAGAGGATAGAACAGTTGGAGAGTGATGAGGATGGAGAAGTCCTTCCTAAAAATTCTGGACGAGCTCAGTTTTTGAAACCTATGTACCCTTCATGCAAAGAGGCATATGAAGAGCATCCAGGTATTTCTGTTCAAGGATTAGACTACCCAGAGGAAGAGGAAGGTGTAGAAGTGTATCTTGTAGGAATAAGTGATTCTGTTAAGGCTCAAGTTGTTGCCAAGATTTTTCAAAGAACAGATCCAAGACCTAATCCTTCAGTGTCTCAAGGTAGACATGATCCGGAAGTTTCTCAGTCAAATTTTGATAAGTTCAAGGTCTAATTGATTCAAGCTGTTAGGGAGACTGTGAAAAGTGAGTTATATCATACTCTTACTCCTACTCCTTTGACTTTATCTGATGCTACTATGGATGATTTGGCACCAAGAGTGTTATGCCTTATCAAACCCGACCTGTGCAATTATAGTGAATCGATTGGCAGGCATATTACCTCTTTGAATCAAACACTTATGGAGTTAGGCATCAATATTGTTTCTCTATCAGGTGATTTCAGAACAACCATTTCTTGTATGATGAATGTTTTAAGAAATATGATAGTACATTTGAAGAAATCATATTTGAGGAAGTTAAAAGCTGAGATTACTCAGGTTATTGCTCATACTAGAAATGCCAAGGTGACAAAGATCATTGATCGTGAATTAGATACCTTAAGATATGTTGTTAGAGAAGAGCTGGTAGCTCTTGGGAAGATTTTAGATTTAGATTCTTTGAAGAAAATGAAAGATCATAGTGATAATATGCATAAAATGGTACAGTTGTATTTGACTAATGCTACAAAATCTCAAAAGGAGATTAAGGAGAAAGTAGATCATTATTTCTCTAAGATCTACACAAAGCATGAGTTGAATAATCATTTTAAAGTAATGGATGATAATTTGAGAATCCCTCCAGTGACTTAAGATTTTAAAGCTCAAGTTCAATAGTTAAAATATTTTACCCTCACTTTAGAAAATTTCATGCAAAATAAGGATGATTTTGAAAAAGCCCTGAAGTACGGTGGAGAAGTCATTTAGGACTTCATCAATTTTATAAAACCCTACCATCATGTGAAAGAAAAAATAATTGTTTTTACTATAGCTGAGACTCTACAATCATCAGATGTTGCTCCTGGCTAGATGTCTATTTGTCAATATCTTTCCTGTATTAGACCAGTCATTCAACAACAACCTTCAGAACGACCTTCTACGCAGCAGGTGACCTTGGAACCCATAGTTCGTCCAGCTCAGGTCTTCCTACCTCCTTTCTTCATAAGGAAAATTGCACCTTCCACCCAACAACCTTCTGGACCTTCAATTCATCCAACTTCTAAAGGGAAAACTCTTTTTCACCCCGAGGAATAGCTGTTACTGTCAATTTTTTGATAGGGTGTTTGTTGTCCCGAACTATTCCCTTTTGTCTGTAATATGTGTACTCATTGTTGGTTGTTTTCCTAAACTATTCCCTTTTGTCTGTAATATGTGTACACATTGTTGGTATGAAATCTTCTTTCTTATCTTCTTTATCTCTTCTTTTTGATAATCCCAAAGGGGGAGGGAAAATAGGGGAATCACGCATGAATTAACAGGGGAATCATGAGAAATCACGGAGAGAAAACAGGGGAATCATGCATGCATATGAGAACTCAGGGAGATCATGTATCTGGATGGGTGAACTGAATGTACATACGAGCCCATCCTGTCTATTTATCACATGCATTTATACATAGGGGAGAAATGTTGAAAGAGGAGAATTCCTCAGTTATATATATGTTCTGGTTGCTATTCTAACCATGTTTTATCTTTTGGAATATATTCTTTTTTATAGGGGGATCATAATGAATGACATACTATATTCTCTCTTCATTTACTCCATTGATTTGTGATTATCAAAAAAGGGAGATTATTGAACTCTCTGTGGAATGATTATTTTAATAATCACAAATCTTAGTTTTATTTATTTCCTTTTAGTATTTTGTTCAAATTCTTCTAAATATGTTTAAATCATATCCGAAAATATTTATCTATGATCAATGTATGTTTATGGTTGACCTGGAAGTATTCTCGATTGAACAGAAAATTTGTAAGAATTACCTGTCTTGACTCACCGTTAGTCATTTTCCTGAGTCACCGACGATGAACAGTCGCACCAATAATAGGAACTATAGCACCGATGATGACCTGTCGTAGCGATGATGAATGGTCACACCGATGACTACCAATGGTCCAAATTGATACCGATGCTAAGACACCAATGCTAAGCTACCGATGCTAAGACAGTGACGCTAAGCTATCGATGATGAGACCCCGATGCTAAGAAACCGATGATGCTGAGATACCGATGCTGAGATTCCAATCCTAAGACACCGATGCTTAGATACTGATGCTAAGACACCGATGATGTTGAGACACTGATACTGATGCAACCGAAACTGTTGCAGATTCAAAATGTCTCCCAGATCTCATGACTCATCGATAGTCATGAAAACTATTTGAACTTCTATAAATTCGCAATTAATTTTAACGGTCATAATTGATGTTTTTAATGAAATTAATGATATTTAATGTTATTTGTTGGAATGTTAGGAGATCTTACCTCATACCCATGGAAAGGTAATCATTACTATTTCCAGAGCTCATGGAATAAAAAGGGAGATCGAGTTGCAGTAAATGGATGTATGCGTGAAAAGGCATAGAGAGAGAATTCTTCTGTGAATATAAATGAGAGACTGAAGAACAGATGACGAAGTTGAAAAAGGGGCATTTGAAAGATCTAAAGAAAACTCTTATGCACGCAACCCAGCACTACTGAAGAACATACGAAGAACACTGGAAATCAGAGAACACACTTTCTTGTGAAGGACATCAAGCTGAATCCCGATACTCTGTTTTTAACAGAAAAACCACAGAAAGACTCAGAAGCATCTCTGATAAATCCAACAAGTCTAGAGCTGCACTTCCAATCACTATATTTTTCCAATCTCTGATACATTCTCTCTTAGTGTTTATTTTACTTACATTTTTGAGCAGTGTGTGTACTCTGTTCATCATACACACACTGAATCCTGTGCTGAACTGGAGGATATCAAAATTTCAAACCAAAATTGTTTACTCTTGTTCACCCACGACAACTGTGGAAGAGGTCATTGTGTGGCCTGGTCATTGTTTTGTTTCCCACAGAGAACTGTGGTAGAGGACTCTGTGTGGCCTGGACAGTCATTCACTATTGTTAACCCTGATCCATGGTGTGGATCAATTTATATAAATTTTTGAGAGGACTAAGTCTCAGATTGTGACTGAACCTCTTGGTTAAATCTGATGTCCATTTTAATTTAAGTATATAAGTAAACTATATATTTATTCCAATGCTATTACTTCGAATACAAAAATATTTTAAATCTACTTTGATAGTTAAATTAGCAACTGTCTATACTTATTGTAAACCAGTAAGTTAGTTTCAAAAGTTAATTTAATCTTTAGATTAAGTTAACTGAGACCTAATCAATCTTTGTGAACCTCATTGAACATTTACACTCTATATAGATTCACTACAGTTTAACTTTGTTTTTAATTTGGGGGATTTAAAAAGAAATATTTTTAACAGAAATTTTAATTGGAACTCAATTCACCCCCTTCCTGAGTATCCACTCTGACCAACATTTGGTATCAGAGGAAGTGTTTTTGTTAAAGGATTTTTGAAATACTCTGTTTTTCAACTGTGATTATAGTTTCATCTTTAAAGATCTCAAATTTCTGTTAGTTCTAAATTTTATCTCTTAAAATTATTTTCTAAAATCTAGTTATGGATAATAGGCTAGAGGGTGTTGCTACTAACAAGACACCTTTCTTTAAGGGTACGGACTATGATCATTGGAAACTTAAAATGAAAATACATTTAGAAAGTATGGGTTTTGATATCTGGACTGCTATAGTGTCTCAATATAAAATTCCAGAAACTGAATGAACAAATTGGGATGAACCTACAAAGACTGCTTACAATAATATTTATAAAGCTGTGAATGCCCTGTACTGTGCTTTATGAGATGAGGAATTTAAAAAAATTTCTACTTCCAAAACGGCTTATGAAATTTGGGATACTTTAGGTGTTTCTCATGAAGGAACAACTAATGTTAAAGAAATGTGATTGAATACTTATACTATTAAATATGATAATTTTAAAATGAAAATTGATGAACCCATTTCTGATATGTATCTCAGGTTGAATGAGATAGTCAATAAAAAGAATTAACTTGGTAAAGCTGTACCAACAAAAGAAAAAATCATGAGAATCATGATATGTCTACCAGACCGATGGAGAGGCACATCTGTTTCAATATGAGAATCATGTGACATTGGAGCTCTGCTTGACAAAGAACTTATTTGCAAACTAATGATGTATGAGGAAGAACTCAAGGTGAATAAATAGGAAGATTATGAACCAAAAAGGAAATCATTGGCTTTCAAGAGTACTGCTTCAAAGATCAAGGACAAGAAAAAAGCTCAAATACAAACTGACAGTTAAACAAGTGAAAGTTTAGACTCTGATAGTGATGCTGAAATGGCTCAGATAGCTAGAAGGTTTAAGAAATTTTATAGGAAGAATAAATTCTTCAGAAAATCAAATTACAAAGGAATGTATGACAATAATGGACATTGGAATAAGGACTTGAAAAATCCAGATAGAAGTGATGAAGTTCTTTGCTACGAGTGCAAAAGAAAAGGACACATTAAAGCAGACTGCCCAAAGCTAAAATTAAAGAAGAAATATGATGACAAAGACAACAAGTACATGAAATCTATAAAGGCTACCTGGAGTGCTTCTGAAGACAACACAAGTGAATCTGAAATGTCTAATTCTGAAATAAATCATGCCAACATTTGTTTCATGACCAACACATCCGAGGTAACATTAGATACTCCTGTTTTAAATTCTTATTATTCTGGTGATGATGCAGAATCTGATTCTGATTCTGAAAAGATGACTAGTGAGGAATTATTTGAATACTGTCATATGCTGGAAGAGACATGCAATTAACATAAGGATAAATACAAATCATTGAAGAAACCTCATGCTCTCACTACTACTGTTAAAACCGAACTTACTATTGAAAAAGAGAAAAATGATAAACTGTTAAAGGAAAACACTGAACTGAAAATGTCTAATGAGAAACTTTGAAAATACTTATAGAAGTTCACAAATGGAAAGGATACACTAACTCAAATTCTAGGAAAGAAAGTGGCACCTAAATACACTACTGGAATAGGCTACAAACCTGGACAGAGAGTGATTACTAAGAATAGATTTATTCCTAAATCTGGACAGAATACTAGTAGTTCTAGTTATGGACATTAATATGCTTCAAGTAGAGATTCACATAGTTATAGATCAAATAAAGTTTATCTTTCAAAATATTTTTATTCTGTAATTTGTATAAAACCCATAAGACAAATGTGGGTATCAAAATATTTGATTTTTAACTTGTCTGGACCCAAGAAGATCTGGGTACCAAAGTCATTTTTCATCTAAATCTGTTTTGTAGGAAACATGTTTGAAGAGCTCTCACAAGAAGGTATGGTACTTGGATAGTGGATGTTCGAGACACATGTCTGGAGATTACTCATGCTTAAAAATCTTAATCAAGATTTATGGAGGCCATGTCACCTTTGGTGATAATTCTAAATAAAAATCATCGGCCTAGGCCAAATTGGTAACACTGATTTAGTTTTAATTTCCAATGTTTTATTTGTTGGTGGACTGAAATATAATCTGTTTTGTATTTCACAATTGTGTGATGATGGTTTTAATTTCATATTTGAAAATGATTTTTGTAATGTTTTTAATTCTAAAATTTTTTTAGTCTCTTCTACTTTAAGAAATGAAAATGTTTATGCAGTTGATTTAAATTCATTAGATAAGTAAAATTTTACTGTCCTAAATGCTTTTCATAAAGAGTCTTGTCTTTGGCACAAAAGATTAGGACACTACAACATCTATTCACTTAGAAAACTAAATAGGAAGAACTTGGTTAGAGACCTACCTAAACTTGAATTCCCAAATGACAAAGTTTGTAATCCCTGTCAAAAGGGAATGCAACATAATGTTTATTTTAAATCAATGAAATAAGATTCTCCTTCTCAACCTCATGAGTTGGTTTACATGGACTTTTTTGGACCATCAAGAGTTTCTAGTTTAAATGGGAAGAACTATGTATATGTTCTACTAGATGAATATTCTAGATATACTTGGGTATACTTCTTAGCTCACAAAAGTTACTCTTTTTCTTACTTTATTAAATATTCCAAATCTGTAGAAAAACTTAGTGGACTTAAGATTAAAACTCTAAGAAGTGATCATGGCTGTAAGTTTGGAAATCAAGACTTTGAATCTTATTTCTCACACAATGGATATAGTCACAACTTTTATGCTCCTAGAACACCTCAACAGAATGGTGTAGTAGAAAGAAGAAATAGAACCCTTCATGAAATAGCTAGAACCATGCTTAATGAGTATGACCTACCTATTTACTTTTAGGCTGAAGCTATGAATACAGATTGTTATATTATTAATAGAGTCTTAATTAGAGTATTTCTTAAGAATACCCCATATGAGTTGTGGAATAATAGAAAACCCAAAGTTAGTTACTTTAGAGTCATTGGATGCAATGTTTTGATTCTTAATACAAAGGATAATGTGGACAAGTTTTCTTCTAAAAGTGATGAATGAATTTTTTGTGGTTATTATTTAACTAGAAAAGCCTATAGAGTATTTAATAAGATAACAACATGTGTGAAACAATCTATTCACATCAAGTTTGATGAAACTGATCCACATGAGCTTAAAACCTATCATGAAAATCATGAAGAAGATTTATCTGTTCTGGACCTTAAGAACAAATCTAAAGAACTTGCTATAAAAATATCCAGTTCTGGACATATTCAAGAATCTACTTCTGTTGAACCCGAACCTATAGATGAACCTGAAATTTTTCATCCTACCTTTACTAGATCTACAAGGATTCTACAGAATCATCCTTTGGATGCTGTTGTTGGTAATCTTGAGAGAGGGACACAGACTAGAGCTTCTCTTAGAAACCTGGTTGAACATAAAGCCTTTATTTCACACCTAGAACCTAAAATTGTCAATGATGCTATCAATGATGAATTTTGGGTAATGGCTATACAAGAAGAGTTAAATCAATTTGAAAGAAACAATGTCTGGGAATTAGTTGACAGACCTATGGACACTTTAACAATAGGCACAAAATGGGTTTTTAGAAACAAAGTTGATGAGTCTGGAAACATAGTTAGAAACAAAGCTAGGCTAGTTGCACAAGGATATAGTCAAAAATAAGGTATTGACTATGGGGAAACCTTTTCACCTATAGCCAGATTGTAAGCCATTATGATCTTACTTGCATATGCTGCTCATCTGAATTTCAAGTTATATCAAATGGATGTCAAAAGAGATTTTCTAAATGGTTTTATTGTTGAAGATGTTTTTGTAGAACAACCACATGGATTTATTAATCCTCATTTTCTAAATCGTGTTTTTAAACTTTCAAAATCTTTATATGGCTTAAAACAAGCTCCAAGAGCTTGGTATGATAGACTTAGTGATTTTCTTATTTCAGAAAGTTTTACTAAAGGGATTGCTGATCCAACTCTTTTTATTAAAAGAATTTATAAATATGTTATAATAGTAAAAATCTATGTTGATGATATTATTTTTGGATCTTCTAAACTTTCTTTATGTATTGAATTTTCGAAGAGTATGCAAAATGAAATTGAAATGAGTTTAATGGGAGAACTCAAATATTTTCATGGATTTCAAGTTTTTCCACATGGAAATGGTATTATTTTGAATCAAAGTAAATACAAAAAGGATATTCTAAAACGTTTTGGTTTGGATAGTATTAAGGAAAGTGATACTCCTATGAGTACAGTCTGTAAATTGGATGCAGATGAAACTGGGAAACCAGTGGATCAATCCAATTACAGAGGTATGATTGGAAGCTTACTTTATCTTACTGCTAGTCGAACATATATTATGTTTAGTGTGTGTATGTGTGAAATATTTCAAGCTAATACAAAATAATATCATTTACTTTCTGTTAAAATAATTTTTAAGTATCTTTAACACACTTTAAACTTAGGCTTGTTTTATCCAAAAAGACAATCTTTTGAGATAATCAGTTATTCAGATGCTAACATTGTTGGTTGAAAGTTAGATAGGAAGAGCACATCTGGAACACGTCATTTATTGGGAAAATCCTTAGTATCTTGGTGTAGTAAGAAACAGAACTCTAATGCATTATCTACTACTGAAGTAGAATACATTGCTACTGGTAGTTTTTGTGCACAAATTTTGTGGATGAAACAAACTATTTTGGACTATGGATATGATTTTAAGCATATTTCAATTAACTGTGATAACACTAGTGGAATTAACATTTCAAAGAACCCTGTGTGTCACTCTAGAACCAAAAACATTGATGTCAGACATCACTTTTTGAGAGATCACTACCAAAAAGGTGATATTACTCTTGAGTTTATAGGTACTGAATATCAATTAGCTAATATTTTCACCAAGCCCTTAAATTTTGAAAGGTTAAACTTGATTAAACATGAGTTAGGTATGATTGATCTATGGAATCGATCTATCAAACCGATCAGTCAAACCGATCTGTCAAACCGATCTGTCAAACTGATCTGTCAAACCGATCTGTCAAACCGATCTATCAAACTAATCTGTCAAACCTATCTATCAAACCTATCTGTCAAACCGATCTGTCAAACTGATCTGTCACACCGATCTGTAAAACCGATCTTTCAAACTGATCTGTCAAACCGATCTATCAAACTGATCTGTCAAACCGATATGTCAAACCGATCTGTGAAACCGATCTATCAAACCGATCTGTCAAACCGATCTGTCAAGTCGATTAGTGCTACTGATTGGGTTGTACTATATTCAAAATTATTTTTTTCTGTTTAAAACGATGTTGTTTTACTTAATCGATATATTATTATTTGTAACCCTAAATGATTAAAATAATTACACGCATCTATTCCATTCTATAAAGACTGTTGACCTTCCATTTCCCGCCAAACTCTCTCCTCTCTTCTCTGTAACCCGAGCCTTTTGAATCTTTCTAAGCCTCTCGATTGTCTCAAATAATCAAAATGGAAAAGAAAAAGAGATAGAGAAAGGAATCTGAAGGAACTTCACCTGTCATGCATGCTCGAGGTGAGTCGAGCAGTACGACATAGAGGTCTGTGAACCCAGAGCTAGAAAAACGAGAAGTTATAGCTGGAAAGGAAATTTGTTCGGAATGGGTTTTATCTATCAAGTACGTTCTCTTGAAAGTGTTGGAAACTCAAGACTGGAAGGAGTGGTTCTGTAATAATGATAGTGTCTTTTACCCGAAGCTGGTGAACGAGTTATATTTAAACCTATATATAGATTTGGATGGAGAAGAGGCTGTAAGATTGTCTTCTGTAGTAAAAGGGAAAAATATTATGTTTTCATCAAAACAATGGGCTGAATGTCTAGGAGTACCTCACAATGGAAGATATGAGGACTATTCTAGTAGTATTCCTCCCACAATTTATTAATTTTATTATGAGCTATCCCTGGAGTTTTTGACTAGGAAGTCTGAATTGCGAAGGATAATTGCTGCTGAGTTGGATGGTGAGAACTAAATCCTGTTCAAATTTATTCAACATCAAGTATGTCTGAGAAAAGGTGATTTTGCTGCAGTAAAGTATCAAGATGTTTTTCTTCTAGTTCTTTTTCTGAATGGTGAAAAGATAAATCTATGTAGATATTTTTCCAAGCATATTATTGAGATGATGAAACCTTCAAAGAAAGCCACTACTCTATTTTATTCTAAACAGATTTCTGCCATGCTGAAATTCTTATGCTATGTTGATGATGGAGATGAGTGTATCTCATCGGTTAGATTTTGTTTCAACAAGGTTATTTGTAAGAGGATGAAAATAAATTCGAACCCATGGAAGAAAGCTTGGGTTGCTCATGAAGAAAAGTTATATGAGTCCTTCAATCCTACTGATCATCCAAGGAGACAAAGGGAAGTAAGATATCCTAGCATAAAACCTGGAGAGGAAGTGATCTATTCGGATGAAGAAGAGGAAGTGGTTGTTCCTAAAGAAACTGGTGAATCCACTAAGAAAGGAATAGAAGAAGAAGAAGAAGTTTATGAGAATCAAAATGCTGACGAAGTGGCTGAATCATCTCCGGATGAAAGGAATGATCCTGATACTGTTGGCCCAAAGAGAAGAAGGATGGAATTCGGTTCAGCAAGTCCTCCTCTCGATTTACCAAAAATTGAACCGCTTTTAGATGATGAAGAATAAGTCTAGATAGATGAATCAACTTCTGAGGAGTATGGATCCAAATGTAAAGATAGTTCAAGTGAGAGATCACTTAATGATGATGATGATGAAGGTGGTGATGGTGGTAGTTGTGACAATGAAAGTAATGGTGATGATGCTGATGATGATGCTGATGATCGACCTATTGAAGGCCAGAATGTGATTCTAGATGATACTCAACCCCAACCTATTGAGCAAGAAAATTTCCCTGAGTTTAAGAGGACAGAACAGTTGGAGAGTGGTGAGGATGGATAAGTCTTTCCTGAAAATTTTGGACGAGCTCAGTTTGTGAAACCTATGTACCCTTCCTGCAAAGAGGCATGGGAAGAGAATCCAGGTCTTGCTGTTCTAGGATTAGACTACCCAGAGGAAGATGAAGGTGTAGAAGTGGATCTTGTAGGCATAAGTGATTCTGTTAACGCTCAATTTGTTGCTGAGTTTTTGAAAAGAACAGATTTCAGACCTGATCCTTCAGTGTCTCAAGGTAGACCTGATCTGGTAGTTTCTCAGTCAGATTTTGATAAATTCGAGGCTAAATTGATTCAAGTTGTTAGGGAGACTGTGAAAATTGAGTTATCTCATATTCCTGATCTTACTCCTTTGACTTTATCTGATGCTGCTATGGATGATTTGGCTTAAAGAGTGGCAAACCATATCAAACCAGACCTATGCAATTACAGTGAATCTATTGGAAGGAATATTACCTCTTTGAATCAAACACTTAAGATGTTAGGAAGTAATCTTGTTTCTCTGTCAGGTGAGTTCAGAAAAACTATTTCTGGTATGATGAAAGTAATAAGAAATCTGATATAACATTTTAATAAAGCATATTTGAGGAAGTTAAAAGCTGAGATTACTCGGGTTATTGCTCAGGATGGCAATGCCAAGGTGAACAAGATCACCGGTCGTGAATTAGATACCTTAAGAGATGTTGTTAGAGAAGAGATGGCAGCTCTTGGGAAGATTTTATATTTAGATTCTTTGAATAAAATGAAAGATCATAGTGATCATGTACATAAAATGGTACAGTTGTATTCGGCTAATGCTACAAAAGATCAAAATGAGATTAAGGAGAAAGTATATCATTATTTCTCTAAGATCTACAAAAATCATGAGTTGAATCATCATTTTAAAGTACTGGCTGATAATTTGAGACTCCCTCCAGTGACTCAAGATTTTAAAGCTCAAGTTCAGTAGTTAAAATATTTTCCCCCCACTTTAGAAAATTTCATGCAAAATAAGGATGATTTTGAAAAATCCATGATATACGGTGGAGAAGTCATTCATGAATTCATCAATTTGCTAAAACCCTACCTTCATGTGAAAGAAAAATTCATTGTTTTTACTACAGCTGAGACTCTACAATCATCAGATGTTGCTCCCGGCCAGATGTCTATTTCTCAATATCTTTCTAGTATTAGACCAGTCTTTCAACATCAACCTTCAGAACGACCTTCTACGTATCAGGTGACCTTAGAACCCATAGTTCGTCCATCTCGGGTCGTCCTACCTCCTTTCTCCATAAGTCCAGTTCCACCTTCCACCCAACAACCTTCTGGACCATCAATTCCTCCTACTGCTAAAGGAAAAGCTCCCTTGCACCCCGATGAATAGCTGTTACTATAAATTTTTTGATAGGGTGTTTATTTTGCTGAACTATTCCCTTTTTCTGTAATATGTGTACTCATTATTGGTTGTTTTCCTGAACTATTACCTTTTGTCTATAATATGTGTACTCATTGTTGGTATGGAATCTTCTTGCTTATCCTCTTTGTCTCTTCTTTTTGATAATCCCAAAGGGGAGAGAAAACAGCAGAATCATACATGCATTAACAGGGGAACCATGAGAAATCAAGGAGAGAAAACATGAGAATCATGCATGAATATGAGAACTCAAGGAGATCATGTATCTGGCTGGGTGTACTGAATGTACATACGAGCCCATCCTGGAAATTTATCACATGCATGTATACACAGGGGGAGAAATGTTGAAGGAGGAGAATGCCTCAGTTATATATATGTTCTGGTTTCTATTCTAACCATGTTTTATCTTTTGGCATATATTATTTTTTATAGGGGGAGCATAATGAATGACATACTATATTCTCTCTTCATTTATTCCATAGATTTGTGATTATCAAAAAGGGGGAGATTGTTGAACTCTCTGTGGAATGGTTATTTTAATAATAAAAAATCTTAGTTTTATTTATTTACTTTTATTCTTTTTTTTTCAAATTGTTCTAAATATGTTTAAATCATATATAGAAATTTTTATCTATGATCAATGTATGTTCATGGTTGACCTGGAAGTATTCTGGATTGAACATACACTTTGTAAGAATTCACTGTCTTGACTCACCGTTATTCATTTTCCTGAGTCACCGACGATGAACGGTCGCACCAATAATAGGAACTATAGCACCGATGATGACATGTCACACTGATGATGAATGGTCACACCGATGACTACAAAAGGTCCAAAGAGATACTGATTCTAAGACACCAACACTAAGATACCGATGCTAAGACACCGATGCTAAGCTACTGATGCTAAGACACCGATGCTAAGACACCGATGATGTTGAGATACTAATGCTGAGCTACTGATGCTGAGATACTGATATTAAGACACTGATACTAAGATACTGATGCTAAGACACCAATGATATTGAGACACTGATACTGATGCAACCGAAACTGTTGCAGATTCAAAATGTCTCACCGATCTCATGACTCACCGATAGTCATTAAAACTATTTGAACTTCAATAAATTCGTATTTAATTCTAATGGTCATAATTGATGTTTTTAATGAAATTAATGATATTTAATGTTAGTTTTTGGAATGTTAGGAGACCGTACCTCATACCTATGGAAAGGTAATCATTCCTATTGTCGGAGCTCATGGAATAAAAAGGGAGATCGAGTTGTACTAAAAGGATGTATGCATGAAAAGTCATAGAGAGATAATTATTCCATGAATATACATGCGAGACTGAAGAACACACGACGAAGTTGAAAAAGAGGAATTTTCTAGATCTAAAGAAAACTCATATGCACACAATCCATCACTACTGAAGAACATACAGAGAACACTGGAAATCAGAGAACCAACTTTCTTGTGAAGGACATCAAGCTGAATCACGATACTCTATTTTTAACAACAAAACCACAGAAGGGCTCATGAGTATCTCTACTAAATCCAACGAGTCTAGAGCTGCACTACCAATCCCTAGATCTATCTAAAATATGATACATTCTCTCTTAGTGATTATTTTGCTTACATTTTTGAGCAGTGTGTGTACTCTGTTTTTCATACACACACACTGACTCCTGTACTGAACTGGAGTATATCAAAATCCTCAAACCAAAATTGTTTACTCTTGGTTGCCCACAACAACTGTGGAAGTGGTCCTTGTGTGGCCTTGTCATTGTTTTGTTTCCTACAGAGAACTGTGGTAGAGGTCCCTGTGTGGCCTGGACAGTCTTTCACAGTTGTTAACCCCGATCCAGGGTGTGGATCAATTTATATAAATTTTTGAAGGGACTAAGTCTCGGCTTGAGAAAAAACCACTTGGTTAACTCTGATGTGAATTTTAATTTAAGTCTATAAGTAAACTATATATTTATTCTGTTGCTATTACTTTGAAATACAAAACTATTTTATAGCTACATTGATAGTTAAATTAGAATGTGTCTATACTTATTGGAAACTAGTAAGTTAGTTTGAAAAGTTATTTTAGTCTTCAGATTAAGTTAACTGAGACCTAATCAATCTTTGAGAAACTGATTGAACATTTAAACTCTGTATAGATTCACTATAGTTTATCTTTGTTTTTAATTTGGGGGATTTTAAAAGAAATATTTTTCATAGAAATTTTAATTGGAACTCAATTCACCCCCCTCTTGAGTATCCACTACGACCAATATATAGGATATTATTTCTCAGCAAAAGAGAAAACTCTAGTTCCATATGGAGGGTTTCAAGGAGAGAACATTGAAGAGGAAAATTCATCATTCTTTATCTTTTAAATTATCTCTTTCTTCAAAATTATCCTCCCCTACCATTTACAAAGTAGCATGATAACTAAATTATTACATATATAATGGAATGTAATTATGTTAATCAAGTGTCCATCTAATTTTCTTCTTTGAAAAAAAATGAAAACATCATGTGGGATGTGTATATTCACCACCTTTATGGTTAAAAATGTGTCATTTTACATTACCACCTTATAGGTTGGTCATAAATCAATTATTATGGTCAAAAACTATTTTAACATGTAAATTATAAATTTTATAATGTTGTATAACTAATTTATTTACATAATATTAAATTAAATAAAACTAGTTCTTGATGTTCATAAAAACAAACAAAATAAACTAAAAATTTTCATTAACATTTTATCTAATAAATTGTTATAATTTATTAAAAAATTATTTATAAGAATGATTAAAATTTTAGAATATAATTAATAAATCATAATTTAACATATTAATATTTATGATCATTTTACATTTCCTTCCATTCTCATGTAATAGTGAACTGGAAAAGAAATCCCAGAAAAGGAACACTTCTAGAACAAAAAAATTGAGCTATGTAAATCATAAAAATAACCATAAATTAACTTAATAAAATTATAATAATTACATACATATTGAATAGGTTCTATATTTGTTAATTAATTAATGAAATTTATTATCTATGAAATAGAGTGCAATTAAAGAACACATTCAGACAGAAGGTAATGAGATTCCTGAACCCAACTCACATCCCTTATGTTATCCCAGTTTCACATCATTTTTATTATGAATATTCATCTATTGTTATTTAAATATTATTTCATTATGCAGTCCTTTTACTTTATGGATTTTCATTTTTTGAACTTAATTTTATGAAAAATATAATATTTTTTTAAAAGAACACTTCTTTCCAAAACACATCTTGATTCCTCTTGAGTTATTTCTTCATCACTCACGAATAATGATTTTGAAACCATATATGATATCCATTTTTATTTTTATAACCTCAAAGTTTCTCAGGGATGTATTATTTAAAAAATCCTTATGGAAATCATTCTTTTTTCATGGGTTATTTCATTACTATGATTATTATTTGTGAGATTCCTAACTTTGTAAATGTTATGATGTGGTGGGTTGTCATAGATATATATAAACCTCTAATTCCATGGATAATTTCATGTATCTCATGAGATAATATATATTATCAAGGAACATGATTATATGTTTTTTCACAAATATGATTTTATTATTATTCTGAAATGTTATTTATGAGAATGATGCCACATTTTTTCCTAATTATGTGTGGTGTTTGACCACTCAGACATGATGTTTAATTTGTATGCATTTCTACATTCCATGAATTTATCAAAAGCCTCTTTCTATGACTGTAATGATGATATTAGGATTATTTATGAAGATCATTGTTATTATCACCCATGTTTTATTTATTCATGACCTTAATCACCCTCTTACTAGGATTTCAGATCACCCCTTTCATTGACATATATCCTTATATGACTGCATGTTCTAAGGAGAACAAGATATTTAGAACGATAAAGAAGAATATTTGAAATACATGTTTATGTTTTATTATGAATTAGTGATGTATAGTCTAAAATTTCTAATGATACCAAACCTTTGGATCCTAGTATTTAACGCTAAAATTATTTTCATCATTAAAAATATCTAATAGGAATTTAATAAGATTTAGGGTGGATATTATAGTGGCATAGGTTTGGTGAATAGGTCTAATGCATAATTCAATGATATAGGTTCATGGAATAAGTCCAATTCATATTTAAATAGAGTTTAAAAATATCACTGATCCACTAGAAATTATTTCCTTCTACCTTATTATTTTATTCATTCATCGAAAAAATCATCTAAATAGTAATGCCACACTTGTCATTTCAGTTGTTTTTTTAATAATCTCATTCACACAAGTACATGATATAAACACCTGAGTGACCATTCAATGTGTAATCTAATTTTAAAGGGTTTATAGTAAGGCACCTGGTAAAGGTTCAATCTCGAGGAACATGATTATGGGGAAAAAGTGAGGGACCTTCATTTTCCACGATTTGAAAACATTATCAAATCAATTTTTTGACCATAATACAAAATATGAATGTTTTATAACAAGTTTTCTATGGCTACCTCGATAAAGTCTCCCAAACAAGCTATTCCACATGTCTTATATATACTCAATGATGTTGTTCCAAAATATTATGACATATGTGGTTTCACTCTCTTAGTATTAGAAAATAACTAGATGTTATACCATGATGAGTATTTGTGAAGTGAATACCTACCCCTTAACATTCACATCCTTCTGAGATAATCAATCATCCCAAAGGATCAAAGTTACATTAAAAATCCATGTTTAATGGGAAATACCAAGTTACCCTACAAAAAATATCTCTTATAAGGGTGTATTCACTAAGGAAGTAATACTTCCTACTTCATAGTTCATGCATCATAGCCGATACACAATATATCTGTATCCTAACACCCAAGAGTCGAAACCTCTTAACTATGAGTAAACCTTCAATGAATTATATATATAATAGTGAAAAGGTTTAATGGAGGATTGGGTCTTCAACTTTGAAGGGAGATTCTTGATTGAATAGATGTTGGCATACCATGTTCACCAAGATTTTTCATAATTGAAGACTTAGCTACATGCTGTCAGGATGAATGAGTAATTTTGGGATGGGAAAACATATCATTACATAAACCCAAACATCATACCTAAAATACAAATCTTATTGATTATTAGTAGAAATATTTTTCATATAATTCATAGTAGAGTAGGAATTATTCTATAGACTTTCAAAAAGTTTTTCTAAGCTCATATTCTATGATATTTTATATAAAGTTAATCCCACTAATGGAAATGTGGGATGATGTAGAAAGGAAAATAGTTTTGTACCATGATCTTTTTATGGTGGATCTGATGCTGTATAAGAAGGAACCTCATACAATGGGTTATGAACATCCTAAATCAGGGATGAATGATTTCCTCAAGATATAAGAATAATGTATCACTTGTCAGAGCCCTACAGGATACCACACCATAGAGAATCATATTACACCTAAAACATTATAGCCAATATTGGAATAAGCCTAGTATACCTATTTTGGTAATAGGGTCATGTTTGAGGATTTATAATGGACCAATTTTCCCAACATTCTCATGATGTGGATAATTATCTACCTACTACTGGTCTATGAATCCAATAGCCACATTAGACTATGGAAAAGTTTTATAGTAGCTAAACTAGAAGAAAGGATCCATGAAGGGTTGGCTGTCGATGTCTTGGAGAATATGTACCAGAGTTTACTACATACGTAAATCATGACGTCCCATTCATAATTTCATGTCCATTTCATGTGATGTGAGGGTGGATTTCATCACACATCCATCATTAGAAAGTTCTATGTGGATTTAAAATTACAAAAATTTATGTTTTTTACTAATTTTTTAGGATGTTTATTGTATCCAACCATTATCCCTAGTAGACAACGATGTCATGAAGATTTGAAATGTATCTGGAGGGTTCAAATTATTCCCTTTGGGTATGCTACCTACTAGGACATTTACCAAAAATGGAAAATCTATCATAGGTCATACATGATTTAATTTTGAGATAGCTTACTGGAGGCCGGATAAGTGTATTTTATGTATAAATTTTAGAATTTTTTAATGTGTTTATTTTGTATTTAAATGAATAATATTTCCATTTTTGAACGATTATATATTAAAATTGTAATTTTTAGTAGGAAACAATATATTTTTATAAAAGGAATGAAAAGGTACGAAATTATGAGCTAAATGACCCTTCGTTCCATGTGGGATGTGAAGTGGAACAAGACCATATTTTTTAAGATGATGTAGAGTCAGAAAATTATGAAATAAATACACTTCATGTAAGGTCATTACAGTTGATGACATTAAATAAAAAGGAATTTTCCATAATGGGAATGACATTAGGAGGTTAAAAGATAGAAAATGATGTTACACATCATGAATTCCTATTTCACCTCATGAATAGAGTCAATTATCTAAATCTATATCATATATTGTCACACATGGAAGAAGAAACAAATAAATTATTTCACGATGTGAAATATAGACATCGTGACTTCATTACTATGTAGAAAAAAATAAATGCAATGCTAAAATGATTTTGATAGGGTAACCTATAAAAGGATCATCTCATCCGCCATACAAGAGAACACTGGCCCAGGAGAAAGCCAATGTAAACCAAGGGATGAACTCCTTAGATTTTTTAAATTTATTTTATATTACTTACTCTATAATGCTTCTTTTCTACGTAATATTATCGACTTCCCCATCCATGGAGGGGTGGTTTATTGTGTGAATGGTAAGGGGGAAAGCAAGACCTATGTAATTTTATTGAGTTATTCTGAATAAAATTAATAAAATATGTTCTTCTTTCTCCATCTGAATTAAATTCATAATTCATTTTTAAATTCAGAATGTAGTTTCATTAGGTTTTGATTATTTTGTTTTAAATTTCTTTGGTCGATGATCATATCTTCCTCCAGTGAAATCTTATCATTATATGATCGAAAAGATCATGGTTGGGTGGTCAGTGCTGGACGGTAGTCAGCATGAGTGTATGATTTTATGGTGGAATATTGTTTCATTAGGGAACAAAAATTATAGGTTAGACATTTCTCAAATGAATCTGGAAAACCTTCTACAACACTACACATATTGGAATGAGGATAGGCCAATATATGATTTTTATGGGAATATTCTCATCAAAACCATCTGGAAAAGGGGGGAGAAGAATCATTCGATGAATATGTATATTACCATTATATAGAAGAAAAAAGGGTCACTAGTGGAATAGATAGATATAAAAACACATATATCCCAATGGTTTTACCAAATAGTTTGAATACTCTATTTCAGCCATGTAATTACCAGCAGTTTTTTTGAAACAATTGGGGATCATCATTAATCCCATCCATTTTTAAGAACCATTGGGAAATTCTCCCCAAAATTTCCATCCTTACAATTCCACTCCTCCTCTCCATCATGATCTAAACATGACCCTCTCATCCTATAATCGTGATCTCACCGCTCCTCCCTTCTAGTTTCTCAAACCCAACTACCATGTCCTCCCATTCTTCATGTGGAGTACACTCCCATTATCCCTCCATAACCACCAACAACATGTGCAGATCTTCCATCCCCCCAAATGAGTAGCATATTGTGCGCCTATCCACTACTCCCTCGTAAACTACCAGTGGAATTCCCTTCTCCCTCCTCTAATCCATATCATTACTCCCATACATATTTAGTCCATTACCAACTATAATGTGTGAATCTCCCGACCATCCTTCAAGATCAAATCCCAAACTCCAGTAAAAACCTTGGTGTCTGAATCTCTCCTCCTCCCTTCCCCAACACCCCAACAACAATGTACACAAGTGCTACCATATCTATATTATATTAAAGTATAGACCCACATTCGTACCACTCTTAGTCTATATTTAGAGGTTATTTATTTTTTGTATTGATTATGGGTTCAAAAATATTTTGTCCATTGTACTCACCCATGGAAAATAGTGAGTAATCTAAAGTAATTCCTTTGATAATTAATTTATAATAGTTCAATATTTTATAAAATGATATTTTTATAGCTTATAAAAACTATTATAGATCATGTATCTTCTAAAAGAAATCATAATATTAAATGGATACTAAAAAAAGAGTGTAGAAAGACACAAAAATTATAGATCCCCAAATCAGTCAAATCACCCAAAAAGTCATAACTTCATAGGAAAAATCAATATAAAAAACATTAATTGAAATCATCATCCACTTATTATATGATAATTATATGTAATTTTTCCCATATATTGATACAACTTCCATGAATGGTTGGATATATTTTTTGTCCTGGTTAGATTGAATAAGGTCATTAAATATGTTTTTCTAGTTCTTAATTATATTGTAATTCATTTAATATTATTTACCTATATGAAAAATTTATTAGTTGATGTAATGATAAAAAATTATTATAAATAAAACGAATCTTCCTTTGTTTCAAAATAAATTAAACTAGTAAAGGAAAATATATCAAAATATTGACTTTATGAACTTTTTTTAATGTATTTGTAAACTGGTGACCTATCTATTTTTTTATTTTTTTTATGTTTATAAAATGATTTAACCCATTACATTATTTTTTTTAAAATTTCATAGGCAGATAAGGATCTTATGAAGTGTGTTTTTAAAAATTAACGTTTTTTGAGATTTTGGGAGAGTTATGGAAATATATTTTTAGTATGAATATACAATGAATAATATTTTTATTCTTATTATATTTAATTAGGACATCCTCATAAAAACATAGTGAGATTTTATTATCCATGATTCATTTATCTTTATTTTGAAATATTAAAATCTCTAACTTATATATTATATCATATCTATTTATTAATTTCTTATATAAAAATCCATGTATGTTTTTTTATAATATTCATAGTATGTTGTTCATTGAACCCCATGATAAAATTATGATATATATATACCAATGTTTTAGTTTTTTTATATTTGACACAATAACATCAAGTTCCAAACACCCTATCCATAACAATTCTATGTTTTGAGTGATTTCTAGCTTGATAATTGCGAGTTGCATTCATGAGACCAATGACTAATATATAATAATTTTATTTAATACTTGAGGATTTTTTTGTTTATTTTTTTAAAAAGAACCTACACTTAAAACCCAATAGCTTCATGGTTAATCATAAATCACATAAGAGCATTAACAATAGAGATTAATTCAATGTGCTGGTAACATTGTTTACTTTATGACTAAGAAAAATTTACCAACTATAACATTCCTAGAAAAGTTCACCTCCACCATAAATTAATTAGAGCATCTAATACCTCATGTGATCCTCCTTATATCTAGAGGATACCAATTAGAGGTTATGGTGTGTAGGTGGTAAAAGGAAGATTATAGTATCTGATATAAATATACATGAAAAGAACTATAAGTAATATTTAATTGGATTTTTTATGGTTTAATAAAAATAATTAGAGGTGTCATAATAGATTTAATCCATTATCAATGGATCTCCACATATGAATGTGATCTTGGTGGAGTGATTGAAAAATATAGATTCTAGTGATATTATTATCAAATTTATAGATAAATTAGTTTTTGAATGATAACCTATCCCTAGGGTAGATGCGATAAATGTGAATGGATTGTTCTCTTATGTTCTCTCATCTAAACCTTCATTTCTCTATTACACTCAATAAAAATGAGACATCATCCCTCTAGTGTATGCCTAGTATAAATATCTAAAACATTTTCATAAATCATAAAAAAGAACAAACCAAATTGAATTTGAACCATGTTATACCATGATGAACCAAACAAATTCGTGTAACTCCTAACCCAACGAAATAGAATTGATTTGAACCAAAGTAAATATAACCAAATTTAACAAAAATGGCCCACTATGTATAAAATAATTCAAAATTTAAACAAATGAAATTGTAAAAAACAATAAGAAAGTGAACCAAATATAAACAACTCCAACCAAATGAAACAAGGACAAATAAATAAAAATATATCTTTTCTCAACTAAAACAGAATTTAAATGAACCTAATTTAATTTAATCAAAAAAAACATAACAAAACTAAATCAAATGAATCTAAACTAGGCCAAATTCAATGGGATAGTCACTAAGTCATCTATATGAAGATAATTTATTCCTCATAAATTTATAGTATTTTATTATATATATATATATAGTATTTCATTGTCTTTTATGTTATGATTCTCATATAGACTAGCGGTTCCATTATTGTGTCATATATGTTTTTGATTTCACATTTCATTAAATATTGTTTTTAATTGAAATTAAATATTATAAAATTTATTTTATGAAATAAAATATAATAATATTTTTATTGAATGGATAGAGGATGGATATATGAAACATGTCATATTTTAAGGGATTTCAAAACAAATTTGAGATATTTTTAGATTTTTAATTTTACAATGCTTCAGATAGTGGCCACATACTTTACCCATGTTATCACTATAATGGATGAAATTGGTTTAGATGTGAAGAAGTTAGATAACATACAACCAAATGTGGTTTTAAAATAGAATAATATGTGTTTTATCTCTATAGGGAGAAAATGTAATCTCCAAACACTCATGATCCAAAAGAAAAGGCTAGATTGGATAATTTGTTCAATGGCCATAACATTTAATTTTCAATAAGAGAAGGAAGGGATTACTACGAATTAAGACTTATATATATGATAAAAATTGATGTGTCTTATGAAAATGATGATGTTTATAAGATGAAAAAATTGAATGGTTCTTCTGTGACTATATTATATAAAAAATGTGGTAAAATTAAGATGTTGGAAATTTCAATATGATTTTTTCATGGGAAAATAATGAATGAGATTTTTAATAATGTAATTGATTAAAGTATTACCATTTTAATGAAATTGGGTCTAGATGATTTAGATATTCTCTAAAATCACTATATGGAATGGATATTAGTTTAGTAAGATGTATTTTCCAAAAAATATCATCCATGCCAAAAATATTATAGTTTATTCAGATAAAAATTGCTGAATAGAAGGATTTTATCAAACATGGGACATACCAATGGAAGAAAAAAACTAATGGAACACCATTTCTGGTGACATATATTGTAACATGAAACATTCCATTAATCCCCAGACACAAGAATATTTTCATGTTTGATGAAATATCAATAACAATGTGCTGACATAAAACTAAGAGAAGGGCGAATAATGATGAGTTGGTTCACACTATATTTGAATTTTTGTGGATGAGATTTGATTCTCAATATCCATATTTCACAGATGGCATGTATAATGTGAGGATGAGTCTTTCATTTGATGATTTTAATCCACTTGGATAGGTACATACTTCACACATCACAAGGATATCTTTCATAAACATTTATAACTTTCACCCCTATATGTATATAAAAAACCTTTCACTTTTATTAGTATACACATATATTGAGCTTCTGATCTTTGAAATGATAAAAATTTATACATAAAACCTTTGAGAAAAAGAGTTGATACATCTTTGGAATGTGGGTGTGTGTATATACGATGCATTTTCGAAAGTCATATTCAGCTCTTTAATGCACTAATGTGGATGATCAATGATTTTCCTACTTTTCAAATGATGTGTGGATGGATAATGAAGGGAAAACTATCATTACCTATTTTTAGGAAGAATACATGATCCCAATGAATGAAATATCACCTTACTTTCAGCTAATATGATATCAACAATTCGTTCCGATGGACTTCCCATATAGGAATAAGCATTTAAGATTTGAAAATACCATAGAGTCTATAAATCCACATCAAAATATGTTTAAAACTTATTTGATTAATGAATTACAAGATTTTTTATTTTTATTTAGGAATGGTTAGTAGAAATATTGAAATGGGAAGAATGTTTCCACTCAAACCTGTTACAATTGGGAGAAGAGGATTATATTTTTTGAGTATCTTTAATGGTCAACCAATTTGTTATTTCCTTTCATAGATGTAATTCACATTGAAAATAATATGTGTGAAATGTTGCTTAAAATTATTAAAAATTTCAAGGGAAAGACAAATGGAGATTTACGATCTCGGTGTGAATTGGTGTATTGGGGAATTATCCCAGAATTGCATCCTGTGTGTATTAAGGAAAATAAATGGAATGGTCTATGTGATTCATATGAGATGATACTAGAAGAAAAAAAATCAATTTATTGAATTAATATAGACTATTAATGTTCCTAATGGCTATTTAAGAAACATATCAAAATTGGTCAAAATAAAGAGTTGAAGATGAAATCTTTGAAGGCTCATGATTATCACATCCTTCTTTATGAGTTGATTCAAATAGAAATATGTCATATTATCCCAATAATGTAAGGGTGTCAGTTATTAATTTTTTCCATTTGTTTAAGGATCTTTGTGGAAAGAAGTTATAGAATTATTTTTTGAAAAATATGTTGGAAGAGGCACCATTAATTTTGTGTGAGTTAGAGATAATATTTACACTATTTTTTCCAAACCCATGTTGCATCTAACTATACATCTTCCAAAAAAATACATCTTAGAGTTCTAGTTACTTTTCATTAGATGTATCCAACTAAAATAAAAATGTTTACATTGAATTATTATGTCTAGAACCAAAATATTCTAGATGGTTCTATTGTCAAAAGTTACTTTGGTCAAGAATATATGGATTTTTGTTGAATGTATTAGTCTGATTTGACTAAGAGGTTGAGTGTACCAGTGATAAATTAAGAATAATAGTATAAGAAAATTTAACTCAGTTTTACATCACTTACAAAAACATGGGGAATTCCTAGATTGTATAAATTGAAGAAATTAAGCCCAGAAGAGCGGGATATGGAAAATAACATAGTTCGGTTTAACATTTATTTGTTTGATGGATACATTAATTAATTAAATTTAACATGAATATCATATTTCATCTCGTGTTATTATATATATTTGTTAAATTACTTTTATTTAATTGTTAGGGAACATGAATAGATGATAAATATAAAGCATTGTACATTACCTTAGAAAAGGAAAGAGACTTTTCATAACAAAGAGTATTCTGCTGGTTGAAATTGAAAGTATAAGTATTATGATAAATAATTAATAAAATAATTATTTAATTAAGATAAATATTAATTTACATTTTAGTTATTGAGTTTACCTACTAAATTTTTGTACGAGGAAATGATAGAATTGCCTTTTTGTCCAAATTCTTTAGTTAGTGAATGAAAATCAATTGTTATCAATGGGTATAGATTTATTATCACTCCTCAAGAGAAGAATATGTGAACACTATATAATGGTGTTATGTTAACTTCCAACATAGACTATTATACCATTGCATCAGATGGGTTACCTAATTTTGAAAATGTATATTATCATAGCATACTTGAGAAAATACTAATATTTGATTATTACACTCATGGTTGAGTTACTCTAAAGATATTCCATCGGTTTGATTCGATAAATTTGCGTGGAATATTTTTTTGATGATTGTGGATTTCAAGTTATTGAAATTACTCACTCCTTTTATACCGATAAACCATTTGTTCTGGAATCAATGGAAAAACATGTTTTTATGTAAAATATAATCTTTGACTAGAATTTGGTTTCATTATTGAATTAATCCAAAGAAATTGTTTTTATGATGGTGATGATTGAATTGACACCATCCCTTCTCCAATTTTACTCAATATTTTTATTACTTTTGATCACTCCAATAATTCATATATTATACTAGATTAAGAAATTGATGTTGCTGTGGGAAATATATGTTTAATTATTTGTATGTGGTCATAGTTGTTTAGGATTTTCAATACTTGAATTTTTGAGGTTTGTTCAATACAAAATTATTTTCTATTGATTACAAATATTTTTTTTCCAAATATAAAATAATGGGAATTTTCAATATTAACTGGTTGCAATTTTTTTGAGTTTCTTTTCTAATATTAAATTGAACTATAATCAAACCTACCAAACCAAAAAATCAAAATAGTTTTTTTACAAAAAAAATTACTCATTAAATTATAATGGATAATGTAAGAGTTTATATATATAAAAATGAATTGAAAAAAATTAGAACTACTATCCATGATCATTATGTGACCCTCAGTGACTCTATATATCCCAATCAAAACATCCCTATTAACCTTCATAACCAAAATTGGGTAACCAAATCCAAGGATTCTGAATTGACCTTTAGGACATAGTTCACATAAAACAATAAGGAAACCCCTTAAGGGGTCATAATACCGGAAGGGGTATCAGGAACTCACTTTTGAAATATGTGATAACTTTATTCATACACATCCTTTTCCTATCTATTGTTATAACCCAACCTATTTAATCAAACTTTTGTTTAGTTTGACTACCCATGTTCTCATTATTGATCAAGTATGAGCCATAAATGAAAATTCACACAACTAAATATTATTTATTATATTTTTTCATAAAATTCATTACATTCCTTTATTTATTCAGTTATGGCCAATAATAATTGATGTTCTAATTTTTCCTATTTTGAAGAAATGTTAATTATAAACCTTTTTTTAGTTATTAACATAAATTTTATATCATCAAATTTTTATCCTTCTAAATATAACATCTTGATTGGTTTTTAAATACTCTATTTCTTTCATATACTTGAGAAATCACTACCTGGTCAGAATTTTAATGAATGGTAGTCTACTAAGCTTGTCTATTTCTTAATACAAAATGATTGGAATCAAATTATATCATAACATACTATTATTTTTTAATTTACTCTGCATGTCTTTTACATATCACAATCCACACTTCTAGAATAGACATTTTCCCTATGTACATGAATCACAATACACACTACATGACCTGTGTATTTTATTTATGTACATCATAGTGAACGAAAAACTAAAATATAAAGCATGGTATATTACTTTTGGGGTTTCTCTAGTTCTTTGATCTGGGACTTAAATTCAATAGATTGAGGAATATAGTATCTATTTAATTATTAAAAACCACTAATTGTCTATTAATAATTATTAATTATGAGTAGTAGGAGTTTATTAATCATTTAATATTAGTATCCAAAGACCGTCTTCATCATTATGGGCCAAGATTGTAGGACAACCAACACATCCCACCATAACCCAGTCATGTCTTCACTGCCTTGATCATTAACACTATTAGTGTTTGGATTATAACAATACATCAATGAATTTCTCTATATAAAAAATTATATTAAGTTACTAATTGTGTTTTCCATTATTTATTATATATCTCAACAATCATACTTTAACCATTTATAAATATATTGTGAATTATCCCAAATAAATATGATTTCAAAAATAAATCTAATTAATGAACATGTTTTAAAATAGCCCATTTCTCATGATAAAAATGTTAATTTGAACATATATCTTTTTCACATGCAAGAAATGAAAAACAATCAAGAGAGAAGAAGTAAAAATAAAGTAGAAAAATATTACCCAATGAGTGAGCTCAACATCCCACCTCAAGTGCCCATTGTTAGTATTTTATTTCAAAAATATATATCAATAACATATAATATCATGCGTTTTATTTTTTTTAAACTATTAGTCAATGTCCACCACCAAGGTAGTATTTGTTCACGAATAAGCCTTGTGGTACTTGTTCTCAGGATAGAGATTTCAGGGGGATGGTACTATATCTAGGCATTAGTGTTCCTGATTACACCTTGTATCTCCTCTAGATGTACAATTTTCCATAATTTCATATCTATGGTGTCATTATACATATATGGGATATTTACGCCACATATGTTTGATCCTTAATTTTCATCTAAGTCTCTAAACCTTATTTTACCTTACCCTTTGATGATTCATACATCTCATCTTTATTAAGCATTTTCACAACCATTTGTACCATATTCATTTCCCTTCAGTACCTTCTCCTTGGGCTACTATATTATTTCTTCTACGATTGATACTCTCACAACATATGACCATGTAGAGAATACAATTTGAACCCTAAATCTATACAGGTTTATTTTCATTATGTTCCCGGGGATCCATCAATTCCTACAGATTAAATTTCATCAAGTGTATTTATATACCATGAGTATTTTTTTATCATAATATATTTTCATTAAAAGATTTATTAATATTATATTGGTTCATCGTTAGATAAAAGATCTTCTGAAATATGATGTGGTTTCACAAGAATGGGTGTCGTGTGAAACTACAGTACATAGATGATATTGGAGTATAATGAAGATAATCAAATGGATGAAAAAATAGGACACGAATGTAGGGGTTTTTTGGAGAGGCTTCTCAAATACTCCGACATCATTTCTATCCATCCAATCTCTTGGAGAAACATTGAAAATGAAATAAATGATAACTCTTGGGCATAAATATATGTAAAACATTCATTAGATTTAATGTTTTTAGTTGAATTAATATTTTGGAGTCACATTCGATTTAATTTTCCCGATAGAGAGGATACGATATCCGCACAACTTATGGATTTTTGTGAGCTCTGTAGAGACTATTAGCATGAATTGTATAGTATATTGCATAATAGATTTGGAATGAATTTATAGGACACAACTATTATGGATGACATCCCTCGATAATCTTATCTGGAAGTGATTACCCATTCAATGACTACCGAGTTCAATATATTAATAAAATTTTAGTTTTGAAATGAAAAATTCCATGATATACATTAGTAAACTTGTATTATTAATTTTTTAAGGAATAATTAGAAAAAATATAAAAAAAAGGATGCTACAACATACATCCACACATTGGGGAAGACTACGATGTCAGACCATAAGATGAAGCAGGTAAAACACTTAGATCTAGTGATTATGATCTCACTTTTAAATCAATTATTATTACTATTATTAGAATTTAATATAGAATATATTGTGTTTATTTTCTTTATATGATTTAATGTATCATATGAAATTCATTTTAGAGGGTGATTTTAAATATTTAAGGATATCTACCTCTAGAAAAACGTTTTTTCTCAAGAAGTAGGAAAAACGATGGAAACACAATAAAAGAACTTCCAAAACAAATAATTGTAAGATTAACATTGTTGATTTCTACATTAATTTACATTTCTTAACTTATTAGTATATTTATATTTGTAACCGTCTTTATTGGAATACCTCTATGCTCAGAAACCCAAGAAATTTATCCTAAATGATCACTTACATCATGTTTTGGGTGATGAGAACCATGGGAGAGTATGATGCTAAACAAGGATAAGTGTTTCCCCGATGATGTATTGGCACTGTACAAATGAAATTTCTAGTAACACTGATTAAGAATGGGTAGAATAGGTATAGGAAAAGGTAGAAAAGGCCGATGAATGGCTATACATGTTGATGAATTGGCTCAAATGGCAGAAATAGTATTTTTGATACTGATAAAATTATTATCTCCATCACATCCACCAGATACTATCACATCTTTTGATGCATGAGTGTCAAATATGTGACGGTTTTACAGTTCAACAAGTAGAAATCCTAGTGGTATCTAGGATGATTATTTTTCTGGTGATGGTGATGGTGAGGATGATCATAAGGAAGAGGATCAGGATGATGGTAGAGAAGAATGAATCGATGATAGAGAGGAAGAGAGTGAGGATGAGGAAACTGAAAAGGATGAGGATAAAGACATGGTTGAGTATGAAACAGAGGAAGTTAGTGAGGGAAATAATGGCGATGAGGGAAAAATTAATCCATTACATTTTGACTGGTTTATGAAATTTTTTGTTTGAATAGTTGGTGTGAATAAATATATGTGGCATTTTTTATGTGTGTTATTATTTAATGATTGATTTTATATTATTATGTAGAGTATTCCCATAGATGTGGGAATTATCTCTGCAAGTGTTCTACTTTCTATTTTTGATTGCAATGTTTTGTATTAGTTTTTGTAGGTTCATGATTTTTTTTTTGGTTTTTTGGTTAGGTAGGTTGCCTATTTTTGATTGTACTATGATGTGTTTTTTGTTTTCAGTGGGATGGGGTAATGTTGTGTCTTTTGATTGCAGGTGGGATGAGGAATTGTTGTTTGTTATTCATTACAGGTTGGATGATTCTTGTTTTAAGTTTTTTAATGAAGGTGGGATGTTTTGTGTTGGAAGTTGAGTGTTGTGTGTGTTTGATTACAAGTGGGATGTGTAACAACCCAAAGGTTTGTCAATGGAAATTCCAATCTTATAATAATGTCACATAAAATCAAATTAGGAAACAAAATGCCACATCATGATTAAGTGAACTTCTAAAAACAATGTAAACTATATTTCCTCGACATTAAATA
Organism: Viscum album; assembly: GCA_963277665.1. Taxonomy (NCBI): domain Eukaryota; kingdom Viridiplantae; phylum Streptophyta; class Magnoliopsida; order Santalales; family Viscaceae; genus Viscum; species Viscum album. The sequence continues at coordinate 1,383,224,129 of OY728127.1, forward strand.
TAATATTTCCACATATATGTTTTGATTTCAAAAATCTGACATACAGGGTTGTGATGAATAATATTTTTGGATACTAATCAGAAAAAAATAATTGTTGGTGAATAGTATCTTACCCTTAGGAATAGTATTGTCACCCTTATAAATTATAAATCGGCCAAGTGAATAGTATCATTACCAATGACTGTATAAATAAAATTTAACCATTATATATTTGATAATATAATTTAATTATATCATAATATACATAAATAAATATTTTGAAAAGTATTTATTATGTGTTGGTATTTTGTTAAGTCATAAATATTTTTAGATTAATTTAGAAGAATTTTTTTCACAAAATGTATTTATAAATTATGATTTTGATGCCTTATTTTTTTAGAAAATTTTATAAGACCGTAAGTAATATTTCAAAGTGTTATAAAACGATTTATAATTTTAAAAGTTATATTTTCCCTGTAAATAATTATTTTAAGACAAAATTATATTACTCACATTTATAAAATTAGTTTCATAAAATGATGTTCATTTTTTAGTTCTACACATCAAAAATTGGTTAAGGTGAATTTTTTGGATTTTTTTGAAATAATTTAATTTTTGGTTGACTATAAAATACGATAATGTTGGATAAATGCTAAATACCTCAATCTTTGAGTCATTCCCGAGTCATGGATGATGATAGTGACCATTGGTTAAAACTCTCATGAAATAATTACTATATTATGTACCTAGAATCATCGTTATTTCTGGTGTAGAGAAAAATAGTAAACTTATGATTAGAATAATAAGAAAACACCCCCTCCTCCACTATAAATGCCACCACTCACACCCTCTTCTCACCAATCCTCTTAAAATTTTATTCATTCCTCTATTCATCCCAATATACTACCCTAGTCCCTCCCCCACATTTAGGAGCTCTTAGTATCATAAAAAGGACAACCCTAGGCTCCACGAGGATGATCTCAATAGGAGAAATCGAGAGGTAAATTCTCTCTATCTTCTTTTAATTTCCATTCAATTTAATTTTTTTTCTTATTCTATCCTCATTTCCCAAAATCAAGATGGTTTGATAAGTAAAAAATCTTAAATATACTAGAATTATATATTTTTTTATGGAATATCAAACAATAATATCCTTCATCTATCTCTTTAATCTTAAATATGAAATCGGTTCCCGTGTTGTGTCAATTTAATGGCATAAAGTGTGATGCACTTTCATTCTCCTTAAAAATAATCAGAGATGTTTATAATATCAATAAAAGGTTAAAAATATATAATTTCTATTTTATTACCATTTTTTATGTTCTGTAAATAAATTATACTCACAATACAAAACGACAAAAAAACAAGTTTGTTGTAATGAAAAAAATCACTAAAATTAACCTAAAACAATCATCGTTAACTTTTATCTAATGAATCATACTCATTATATATAACCAAATCCGTTATAATATATTTTAAAATTTTGGATTATCATTATAAAAATATAATAAAAAATATATATGATTATCCATATCTTACATAAACTTCAATTTATGTATACAAGTTAATTGATCATGAAAACTAAGAAAACGAACACTTTTGAACAATGAAATTAAACTCTATAACACATATAATAGCCCATAATAGAACATAATAACACTATAATGAATAATATTTATGTATAAAATATTTTAGAATTGTTATTTAATGAATCTAATGTTATGATAGAGGATATTAACATGATGGAATCTCTCAAACAAATGGTAAGGGAAATTCTTGATCCCAACTCTCTTTCTTTGGGTTTTCCCGCTCTCAACCCATTTTCAGAATGGATATTCCATAAAAATAATTTTTTCATTATTATATTATATTTTATTGGGTATACATGTTTACTATGGGTGATTATGGAAATCATAATGTTTTCCAAAAGATCTCTTCTTTTGAAACACACATTTTACTTCTAACTCAAGGATGATAATTCTTATATCAATTATGTTATTTCCCCATTCATTTTGGAACCCAATGATTATGAAAGTATGCTTATGAGATGAAAATCATTTCAATTAATGGTTTATTTAAGTTCATGATTGATTTATTTTCTATGTGGCATGCCTGATAATTTAAATGTTATGATGTAATGGATGTGCTCAGAATTATATCGCACTACAATGCATTGGGTAATATGAAGAACCTCACAAGTAAAGAAAAATATGAATGAACATGATTCATTATTTATTCACAACTATGTGTGGTAGTTTATCACTAATACATGATCTTTCGCTTTTATGCAATGCAATATTCCAATTGTTCATTTAATACTTATTCTCATGATTACGATTTTTTGCCTTTGTTATGGTTATAATATTATGCTCATCCCATGTTATATTGTTTCATTTTTTTATCTACCTTCATACTAGGATTTTAGCTCACCCCATTTTAATGTTTATCCTTAGGTGACTACTTATACGAAGGAGAATTCAAGGGACAATAAGAAGTTATAGTATATGTAATTAAATAATTTTTTATGTTTTATGTTGTAAATGTTATGTATGTTCCTAATTTTCCCAAGACACTATACCATTGGATCTTTGTCGTGTAATGTTTTTATGCTATTTATTGTTAATATGATGTAATATTAATGTATGAAAAATATGGGTAACTATATAGTTTCTATCATTTCACAGTTTAGTTAATTTTTGTATTATAATTAGAGAACCTTAATGAAAACCTTTCGTATGAGACTAAGTACAAGTAATCACAGATGATTCCTTTCAAAACATAGGGAACCACAAGATAAGACATTTTAATTTAGTGAAAAAAGAATAAATTATATATTCATAAATTTTTTACTAACGATTTGATCTAACCATTCCTATTTTAGAAAATGGTGGGAACATGGAGTAACAAATCCAACAAACCATGCAAGAGACAATTCAATGATTTATCAAAAGAAATCCTCAATGATTTATGAGGTGGAGTTCAAAATTTCATTATGATGCTTACCTAGCTCACTCAGGTTATGTAAAATAACCTAAATAATTTTAAACTTCATCTTACACCATAAATTGAGAAAATATCTATTGAGTGTTTTATGTGGAAACAACCACAAAAGATTAGTGGATCTTCTGATCCACTAGTTATGGAAAAATGGGTCCTCTCAAGGGGAAAGATATATTCTGTGAATCACTATTCTTATAGGGAGAAGGGGAGTCATTCTGTTTATTTTCTAGACAGAGAGGTCATTCAATGGTGGGGTTTAATTAATAACACCAAGCCTAGGGATGAAAAAAAATAGATGAAGATGGAATAATTTTGGTTAATGATTAGTTAATATGTATTTCCCTTGAAATATTCAAAATAATATGAATAAATTATTTATAGAGATGAAGAATATGGATGGTGAATCTATCACTTCCTACGAATAAAATTTTACTAGTCTTTCAAGGTACGATTCTGTTTTTAATCAATAATGATAAAAAAATTGATACATTCATTAGTGGTTTGAAACCACACGTTTTAAATTCACATGAAATTCTAGACATTTGGGGTTATGAAGAAGTTTTTTGATGTTCTCTCAATGTGGAAATGGAGTTTGGAGAATGGTCTAATGGCTATTGGGATATGAAATGAATGATGGAGTTTCAATCCAAAGGATCTAATGAGAAAGGTGGAAAGAAAACTCGACCACCCACATGACAAAAAATGTTGGAAGAAGAATCATGGGAACTGCCTCAAAGGGATGGGTAAATACCTAAAATGTGGAATATAAAGACATACATCTCCTAAATGTAGAAAATTCATAAAAATTAAAGACAATTAAGTGGATTAAGGGAGTGAAACACACATGGTCCAATGCATCAACTATTGGGATAAAGGGAACTATGCATGCTAGTGAACCAAACCTCATCATACTATGGGTAATAAACATCCTCAACCATCAATGGAAAAAGATCTAAGGAAGGATTATCCAATAACTACTGTGGAAGTGGATCAAGAATAATAATTCATACATGATAGACTTACTATTAAGTCATGAATGGAAAATGTCTTGATTGATTGTGGTTCTATGAATTCCTTTATATCTCGCATGTTTTCTAGAACTAATGAATCAAATCCCCAAAACTAGGAATTAGAGATGTCTATAAAAACACAATGTTGTGAAGGAATTGACACCCAAGTGTTGAATATTATCCTATTGTAATATGTGATATGATTGTTCTAGTAAATCTCATCACACTTCCCTTGGTGGAATTTTATGCTATACTAGGGATGGATTTGATCACTTTATATACAGAACATATAAACTATCGAGACAAAGAAATATCTTTAAATATTTGGAACCACCCCATGCTCTTATATAATTTCAAGGATGATCATGAATATCATTTAAAAAATCCATCAATGGTGTGGGTGTTGATTCCCTGTGAAGAAGCATACCTCACTCAAATGGTTGATTCAATGGAAGTTATACTCCTAGGGAAAATTCCCATCGTGATGGAAAACAATGATGTATTTCCCAAAGATTTTCTTATACAACCACAGATCATGAGGTATATTTCTCAATAGAACTCATATCTGATGATACTCTTATATCAATGTGTCCTAATTGGATGTATCTTATCGAAATGGAGGAGTTAATAAAGAAGCTACATGAGAATTTGGTCAAAGGGTTCATTCTCCCTAGTGCATCATCATAGGGGTTTCTAGTGATATTTTTCAAGAAGAAGGATGGACCAATTTGGAATTGTATTAATTATTGATAACTCCAAAAAAATCACTATAAAAAATATACTCTTTAGAGGATTTACGATTTTTTCGATCAGTTGAGTGGTGCTCATTATATCTCAATGGTGGATCTCCATTACGGATATCGTCAACTAAATGTGACGAAATAAGATATTCATAAGACTACCTTCTATACTTTGTATGGGAACTATGAGTTTTTTGGTCATTCCCTTCAGACATACTAATTCTCTTGTAATCTACATAGATTTTACGAATAGTGTATTTTGACATTACCGCAATAAATTTTTGGTAGTGTTTATTGATTAAATTTTCATTTAATCCAAGAGCATGGAGGAAAATGAAGAACATATAATACTTGTGTTAGTGACATTGAGGAAGGATAAGTTATACACCATGTTCAGAAAGTATGACTTTTATATGAAGCAATTCACATTCTTGGGGCATGTTATCAAATTTGAAGGAATTTCCATGGACCCTTCAAAAAATGAGGAAATTGAGGAATTACCCAAATCATATAGTGTCACAAAAATTCATATTTTTCTTGGTTAGCAGTGTACTATAGACATTTTTTGAGAAATGTATCATGATTTTCATTCCCTCTAACTATGTTAACAAGAAAATGGGAAAAGTATGACTGGAAAGAAGAATGTGAGGAATGCTTCAAGGAGATAATGAGATGGACGATCAATGCACCTGTACTCACATTATCAAAAAGTGGAGAATGTTTTTTTTGATATATATAGTAAAGCTTCTAAGAAAATATACAGATGTGTAATCATGAAAATGAAAATTTTATAGCCAAATCCTCATGACAGTTGAAGATCCATGGGAAAAAACTACTAATATGCATGATCTAGATAGAGAAGCTATGTTTTTAACCTTGAAAATTTGAATGCACTACCTATATGGAGAGAAGTGTGATATATATACTGACCACAAGAGAATAATGTATAAATTCACACAAAAAGAGATCAACATGCATCAAAGGAGATGGTTAGAGCTAATCAAAGACTATGATTGACCTATTCAATATCACCCTAACACGGAAAATAAGGTGGCTGATTCCCTTAGTAGAAAAGAACCTACTGCTCCATCCATGATGTAAATTGAGAATGACTGTATATTCTTGGGCATACAAAGGATGGATTTGGAACTCACAAATGAATGGAATACATTGTAACTTTCTTAAATGATTTCCCAACCAGCTATCCAAGGGAATATTAAGGGTATATAAAGGTATGATATAATGTTGAAAAATAAGGTGAATAAAGGAATGTAAGGGAAACCTCAAGAGTTATTTATTTATGATGACAGTGTAATTAGGTTTGGAAGAAGGATCCATGTGTCTTCATCACTTAGGATAAATAAGGAGCTATTGGAAAATATATATAGGTTAACTTTCTCTATCAACCATAGTAGAACCAAAATGTACCGTTATCCCGGAGAACACTTATAGTGGGATAACATGAATAAGTAGATTGTGGGATATATATCATGGTGTATGAAATGTCAATAAGTTAAAGCAGAGTAAAAAAAGTCTAAAAGGATGATTCAATCATTTCTTATACCAATATGGAAATGAGATAATGTCACAATGGACTTGGTCACATATATCCTGAATACATCCAACGTAAATAATGTGATATAAGTTTTGGTGGATAGACCCATATAGTTTTCTCACTTTATCACTATTTGAGATGATATTTCACATGAACAACTTGATATGTTATATGTGAAGGAAGTGGTGAGAATACATGGGGTCCACTCTCGATTATCTCTAATCACGATCACTGGTTCACATCTAAATTATAGAGGAGTCTTTAACATTTCTTTAGTAATGAGTTGAATTTCAGTGCGGCCTATCACCCTAAAGAAGATGGCCAATATGAAAGGACTATTCAGATGCTCTAAGATATGCTAAGAGGGTTCTCTTCATAATTCAATGGATAATGTGATCAGAATCCCACATTGGTGGAATTATTATACAATAATATCGTCCACTTGATAATTTAGATTACTCCATATGAAGCTCTATATAGAATGCGATGTAGAAATCCAACTTGTAGGGATGAAGTCATTAAAAGAAATCTACTTTGATTTGACCTTGTACCAGATATGCCAAAAAATGTTAAATCCATCCAAAAACCTATCAATGCTACTCAGAGTTGGAAAATTTTCTACGATGACAACCATTTAAGGGAATTGGAATTTGATATTGGATATAATGTATTTTGTCAAATAACCCCATCAAAGAGAGACATGCAGTTTAGAATGAAAGGTAAGATAAGCCCAAGGTAAATTTTCCCATTTGAGATCCTTGACCATGTATGATACATGGTCTATAATCTTGTACTTCAATTGAATATGGCTCAAGTTCACAATATGTTCCACGTATCATTTTTTAATAATTAAATACCAGATCCCTCGTATATACTGAACTCAGTGGTGGTACAACTGGAATATGATCTCTCTTATGTGGAGCATCCTGTAAAGATTCTGGATTGGTGAGACCAGGTTCTACACAATAAGACAACACAACTTTACAAAGTGTTGTGGAGAAACAATAATTGTGGAGAAGTAACATGAGATCTAGAGGAGGCAATGAAGGAGAAGTACCCTCACCTATTTTAGCATAATGAAATTTTGAGGGAGAAATTTAAAAAGGGGGGAAGAATATAATGACCCAATGTTTTATCAATGTAAATTCTAATCTTATAATTATATCACATAAAATGAAAATTGGAAACACAATGACACATCACGATTAATTTAAATACTAAATACTATTTGACCATTATAGCCTAGTCGTTAAACAAAATTTGTCGACATTGGTGTTTTTATTTTAAAAAATCTGACATACGTGGTTGCGATTAGTAAGATATTAAGAGTCTGATTGAAAAAACATAACATTTTGTGAATAGTAACATACCCTCATGAATAGAAATTTTACCCTTATGAATAGTAATCTATTAAGTGAATAGTAACTTTTTCAATGAATGTAAAAATAAAATTTATCCTTCTTATAAGTGATAAAATGATATAACTATATCAAAGTATATGTAAATAAATATTTTGAAAATTATTAATTTAGGGTTGGTATTTTTAGAAGCCATAAATATTTTATGATAAGTTTAAAAGAAAATGTATTTTCCAAAAATGTTTTCATAAATTAATATTGTTATTTCATATGATTTGAAGATAATTTTATGATACCTTAAGAAATATTACAAAGTGTTATAAAATCAGTTATAATTTTAAAATTTTTATTTTCCAAGTAAACGATTATTTTAATTAAAAATTTATTTACTCTTATTTAAAAAATAATATCACAAAAAAGAGTTGATTTTATTTCATACACATCAATTAATGATTATTGTGATTTTTTGGGATTTTTTTGAAATAGTTGAATTTTTGGGGAATAGTAAAATACAATTACTTATGATAAATGCTAAAAATAGGATTTTTTGAGTCATGCATGATTCATAGATGATGAATGTGACCATTGGAAAAACATGAAATGCACTAATTTTTGTTGTTAGTCACAATAATCCTTATTATTTCTTGTGTTGATCAATATAATAAACTAATGATTAAAAAGATAGTAAAACACCCCTCTCTTACACTATAAATACCACCCCTCATAGCTTATTCTTATAAGTCCTCCAAAGCTTTTATCCTTGGATATATTCTTCTCAGTAACCTTCCCAAGTCTCCCCCGACCATGGAGAAATTCATCTTATCAAAATACCCAACCTTGGATTTTTGAGTATGATCTAAATAGGAGAATTTAAGAGGTAAATCCTCTCTATTTTAATTTAATTTCCTTTCAATTTCTGTTTCTTTTATTACTCTATCCTCACCTCTATTCATCAAAATGGAATGATAACTCCATTACCTTACATATATTGTAATTATATCATGTTTATGGAAGATACAACATTAAAATATTCCCTCTCTCTATTTTATCTTAAAAATAAAATCGTTTCCCATGATATGTCAATTTACCAGCATCGTGGGCGACACAGTTTCATTTTCCATAAACATAATAAATGATATTAAAAAGAAAATTAAATGGATATAAAAAATTATAATTTTTTATAGAATTTTTATGACATGGAAATAACCTATACTCATAATACTATATGTTAAAACAAAACAAGTTCATTGTGATAAAAACCGCCAAAATTAACCTAAAAGGATTATAATTTACTTTTATCTAATGAATAATCCTTATGTTATTTATCCAAATACTTCATAAGATTATTTATAAATATTTAATATCATTAAAAACATACAATAATTTTTTTATGTTTATCTATATCTTACATGAACAATCATTCAGGAATACATGTGAACTGATCATGAAAACTAAGAAAACAAACACTCTTGAACCACAAATTTAAACTCTATAAGTCATCAAAATGACCAAAAAAGAACATAATTGTCATGACCAGTCCTCAGGGCCCATGCCGTGACTACCCAAGCACGCCTTCCATATGCTAGGGGCCGGTGACTAGCACAAAAAGGTGCATCCCTAAAAAAAGGAAGGCTTTGCCTTTAAACCTGTAACACACTCGATCTGAAACACAAGCACCAGTAAAAATAAATACGGGTATAGGAAGAGTGCTGAAACTAAAAGTGCCAGTATACAAACCCAACTAAATTACAAGTACAAGTAAAAAAGGGAAAATAGCTCATAGATCGTGCAACGGGGAATCCTACCTGAAGGGTAGGTACAGATCTCGAACAACTCGTCCCTGAGGTACATCCTGCCCATTCCAACTCTGACCAGCCTCCCGTCCCTCTCCCTCTTCCTCAATCAATATTGACCTTCATCTGCACAGAACACAACAAGGTGCAGGTAAAGCCCATGTAGGGGTGAGTATAATGATACTCAGAAAGGGACCCTGAGACCCTCGAATGTCTACCATAATTCACTAAGGATAAACCACTGTAGTAATATACAATCATGAAGTATCAACCATCGCTACTTAGGTATATGCCCCTACATATACCTAAGTTACCATTCACAATCCGGATCCAACACTCGAGCCCAAGCACAAACCCTTCCATAAAGGAAGTAAAGTCAATAATCTCGATGATATCAACTAAAAGTCAAGAATCATCTCACACATGTATTTAACTGAAGTAGAGGGGTAGAGATGATTAGTTTTAGCCACCGAATCATCTCCTCTATTGAACCCACGTAGGATCTAGGAACAGTCTCAGCGCTGTCGAACCCATGGAGGATCCCAATACAGAAGTCATCGCAGTCAAACCCATGGAGGATCGTGGTCCAGCATCGGCCCTGTTGAACCCAAAGAGGATCTTTGTCCAGTATCGTCACTGTCGAACCCACAGAGGATACTGGTATAGTAATAGTTCCATGTAGGATCATATAATCTCAGTCGCAACCAGCCATAGGGTTCCCGCACACAACACACTCGATTCCAGGAGATTCTTCTCCTCAACCCAAAGTTTCAATATATCAAATACCAACAAGTATCGAGTTGACGCATCTCATAGTTCCGTGTCTTCATTAGTTACCCATCGTGACAGACGGCGCGTCAATCAGACACCTAGTCAGAGAGTTATTGGAATTTCTGTTCTGAGGGCCCAGTTGGATTTCGGTTTAATCCAACCCATCCATACACCAACTACGTCCAAAACTCAAGTGTGGTATGCCAATAGAATCTTCACATTCCAAGATTCTTGTTGGCGAAGACAGTTCGTCAATCGGACACCAGTAGCCCAATATATGCGAAAAATGGTGAGATGGGTTAGAACTGGGTCCGGGTTCTGTCCGGCCCAGTCAGACCGACCTGGCCCGAACTGGCCTGGGCCGACCTGACCCGGTTTAGGTTGAACCAAACCGAGTCCGGATCCAGATGTGGGACTAACCCGGCCCAGCATAACTAGCCCAACCCACCAGAAATGGCTAGGCCCGCAGAAACCAGCCTGGCCCGTGATGGACTGCCTGGCCCGCGGGTGGCGCAGTTCGCATGGCTGGGAGGCGGTCCGCCAGCCGAATCCAGTAGGTAGCCGCGCCTCACGGGGCCTGACTAGAATGAGCGAGGGGGGGGGGGGGGGGTCAGTGCCCCCCGTCTCCCTATAACGGAACCGCTGTGTGGCGCTGGTTCGTTCGCTGCGGGACGCCCAGTATCCTGCCTGGTGCGCTCCCCGCAGGACGATCGGTATAGCCGGCCATCCCTATCCATCTTCTACGGCCCGCCTGGCCATGTCTCTACATGGAACGATGGATCCACAATCCTCGAGCGACCAGGCAGCCCTTGCGCCGCCGGTTTTCTTCACGGCCGGCCCGTTGTCGATCGCCATTGCTCTGCCACCATTATTAACAAAGTGAAGAAAACGGAGGGGGGTAGGGCTGTGTTTGTTCGGCCCGTGCCCGTCATGTTAGGGTGGTAGCAATATTCCTCAAGAGAAAGACTAATAACAAAGAATGGAGGGTAAAACTCAATCATAAAACAACCCCTACCTCGTTTGTCAATCGTTGACGGTGAGAGGAGAGTTCGGGGAAGACAAAGTCGAAGACGACATCATCAGTGTTCTTCATGAGCGACAATTTCTTTCCCTAACCGAAGGTTCTTCATAGGAGGATAGAACATCAAGGAAGAAGAGATCCTCATTGGAGATCTGTCTTCCACCAATTCTCCAATATCATAGAGAAAATCAATTCCCCATGCAAGAGGAAAATCCCACATTTAATTGTGTTAATCAACCAATTAATAATGGATCATTAATTGGGAATTCCAGTAGTTACACCTAATTAAATGAGGTGTTTCAAAACCGGGCGGTCCCCAACAATAGATTTGAAAATAAATTAAAACATGTTTAATTTATTTCCTCTCCTTTCTCCCACAAAAATTTGGAAATTCAACTTCCATTCTCATTAGAATGCAGTTGCGGTGAAGGTGTCACAAAGAAATTACCTATGCTACGAGTTCAATGGTTCCCTCAGAATTCGATTTTGAGCAGTGGTTTAGAAGATACCAAAACCCACTCAAAAGCACACTGAATGCACTTAGAAAAATTGGTAAAACATTCCGAGCACTCTGGGACTCAGAATCACACGCCGTCAGAAACTGCGGACTCGGAACAATTTCGTATAATTAAAAACAATTACATGTTATTTTTCAGGTCTTTACAATAATAACTCCATAATAAATCATATTCATGTATAAAAGGTTATTTAATTGTTAATAAATGAATATAATATGATTATTCATGACATTAAAGTGGAGGAATTTTTCAGACAACAGGTAAGGGGAATTCTTGAACCCAACTCTATTTCATTGGGTTTTCCCTCTTTCACACCATTTTCAGTATTGATATTTCATAAAAATAATTTATCCATCATTATATTAAATTTTCTATGACATATATGATTCTACCAAAGTGTATTAATTTTTTTTTTCTAAAATAAATCTTATTTCAAAAAAAAAATTTACATCCAAGTTAAGGTTGATGATTCTTATATCAATAATGGTATTCCCCCTTTCATCTCCGAAAAAATGTTTGTGAATGTATGAATATGATATAAAAACCATTGTTTCCACGGTTTATTAATGTTCATTATTGATATTTTTTTGTGTGTGGCATGGATGATAATGTAAATGTTTTGGTGTGATAGGTGCCCCCAAAATTATATACTGTAATGTAAATGTAATGATATGAGAGGTGCACCCATTATTATAGATCAATCCAACGAATTGGGTAATGTGAAGAAGATCACGAGTAAAGTGAATCATTCATGAACATGATGATATATTTATTCACAACTATGTGTGGTATTTGACCACAATGAAATGATGTTTAATTTCTTTGTATCTCCCCATTTCATGTCTTATATTAATGCTTCCTATCATGATTATGATATTTCACCTATGTTATGATGATAATGATTATTCTCATCCCATTTTATATTGTTTCATTTTTATATATCCTATTATTTGGATTTTAGATCAACCTGTTTTGAATTATACCCTCAGTTAAATACTTATACTAAGGATAATTCAAGGTCCAATAAGAAGTTAGATAAGAAAAAAAATTAAATAAGTGATTGTGTTTTCTTGTTGTAAAAGTTATGTATTTTCCTAGTCTTGAAAAAAAAATAAACTTCTGGATCCTCATTGTGAAATGTGTTTATGTTTTTTATCATTATAATGATGTAATATTAATGTAAGAAAAAGAAGGGTCATTATAGGATGTGTGGGCAGTGGAGTGTTGTGTGTGTTTGATTGCAGATGGGTTGTGTTGGCAGTGGAATGTTTTTTTGTAGATATTGGACATTTACGTGTTTTTTATTGAATGCGGTAGTAGAGTGGGATGTTATGGGATCGAAATTTGTGTGATTTTCATTACAAGTTGTTTTTGTAATTATATTTGGATTTTTTTTATTGTAGGTGACAGTGGAGTTGTTTTTGATTGTAGGTGGTAGTAGAGTGGGATGCTACTGCGAGGATGGGGGGCATCTAATCTTCCCACCTCCACTACTCTTTTTCACATCTGATTCAATTTTTTTGTTCAAATCATCCCTAAGTGATAGAGAGATCCTCTATTCCAACCTCATCTACTCTTCTTCTCATCCAATCCAAATCCATAACTTCAAATCAGTCATCCATTATTCCCAGATTCAATTTCCCAAATTTCCTTACATTGAATATTTCACCTCATTTCAATGCTTGATCCAGGTTTCCAACCACAATTATAAGGGATTAAAAGTTTTTTTTGATATTATTGTTTTAGATTAATTCATTTGTTGTGTTCATTTTTTCCCTTACAAGTGTGGGTAAGAGCTTCCCTCTTTTTCATTTCTCTAATGTCTCCTTTACTATTAGTTTTATCACTAAAATTTTTTATTCCCTTTTAATCTATTTCATCTTTTTGTTAATTTTGTTTCTTTTTCTACGTAAAATAATAATACATAGTGATACCATGTGGGTTTACTATTACACTTTTAAATTTTGGCTGAGACAAGTATAAGTATCATGATTTCATAACATAATTTTTAGAATGTGGAGTTCCCCCTCTACCATTTTGAGAAACCCCCTTGTAAGGCACTTTATCATACACAATTGAATAAAAATATATAAATGTAATAAAAAATAAATTTTCAAAGTACCAAATTATGATTTTTGTGTGTGGTGGTTTTTGGAGATGGATTGAGGGATGAGCGGTGGTGTTTGAGAAGGATTTACAATTGTAGATTGTTTCATGGTGTGGAAGTGTGTGATAAGTCATGAAAGGCTAGTTAGAAGTAATGACTATGGTGTTTTATTTTTAGTTGCAACACAGGAGACCATGATTCAGATTTAGGTTCTCTTCCATTTTAGGGACTCTTGTGGCATATTACTCTTATATATTTCACAGTGTTCAAAGAGATTGGCTAGTTCATCCTACCTTTCTAGAATCCACTTCAATGTAAAACTTTTGTACTGGTTGGGTTGCATCCATGAGTTTTTATTATTTCACATTTGATATGATCTTTGCGTTTTGATATTCTCCCAATTTTATATGATCTTTTTTTGAAAAAGATATTTTTTTCTAGAGGTATATTTTAAATGATAACATTTTTATAATAAGTTATGTTACACAATCATATTAGTGCAAAAGAAAGTAATTGTCATGTGATATATAAATTTTACAATGATATTCTATTTTTATAAACATAGAAAAAAACAACTATTTTCTAAAATTACACTATTCTATCTCATTATCTCTACACTAGGTAAATTTTAGAAGGCCTTCTATTCCTTCTTCCTTATATTTGATCTTCAACATTAGGGTAATGATTATTATTGATATAAATTTAGTAACCCTCCTTTCCTCTTGGTTTCCTCTCATTATGCCCAAGGAAATTCTCAATAGTGAGGCTAATTCAAATGAGTCGATGTTAGGTCTTTGATTTTGTTCAGGGATTTTTGTGGCATAGGGTGATCCTGGGTTCCCTTTGGTGAGTTTGGTATTTTTACCATAGCTTCAATTCCATTTATTTCATAGTGGATTATGATTCTTTAGTTGAGTAATGGTATTTGAGAAATATAGTTTCTTCTTGTATTGTTTTGGTGTATCATGACATTTTTCCTTGGGGGAGCAGTATAGATTGTCAAAATAAAGCTAATAAACCAAACATAATGTTAATGGAATGGGATGGGGAGGATAATACATGTTTCCATGTTTCCATGATATTTATTATGTGATTTATGAATCATTTCATATGTTTTTAAAAATCATTACCTTTGTCAAAAAATGTGTTTTGATATGAATATTTTTGTAGTGGAATAATCATTCATAATATGCTACTCATTTATAAATTGAAACCAATCTAGATATATGGAATATTTTATATTATAATGAAGTTTTTTTTCAAAAGTATGTGGTTGGTGATAAATTTTTTGTTATGTTATTGTTGTGGAAATTCCATCTTTTTGTTAATTCTTTGCATCAATGTTTTTGAGGTTATATTGGGACTGTTTTTTATAGTTGGGTTCATATGTGTTGTTTATCTCATGTTGTTTAAAAAGGATATATTTATTTTTGTGTCATGGGTAGTGGTGTTGCATTAGTTGTTGTTTGTTGGGTAGAAAATATGCACTACATATTATAGGATATAATTTTGGTCAGTTTGGTGGTAGTCTATTTATATTGTAGGGATATTAGTATTGGTTATGCAGTGAGGTTTTGAGGGAATTACCACTATTGGAATGAAATGACACAATGACTAACATGAGATATTATAATTGGTGGGTTTGTTGAATTTTATTTTAGTTTCTCGATAGAAGAATAATGTAAATAGTAGTATGAAACCTGATAATGGTTTTGGGATATAATTGAAAGAGTACTTTGATATCATCATACTACTCTTTTCACTAAATATTGTTCATTTTACTAGTCATGTAATATCTTCTAAACATTTTATGTTTATTGGAGTGGTGGGATGGATGAGTCATTTGAGTTTTTGGATGTTGTAGTGGAGTTGGGAGTGGGGGATGTTGCAGTGGGGGATGGTGCAATGAAGTGGGAAGTAGGGGATACTACAGTGGAGTGGGGAGTGTGGGATGATATAGTGGGGGATATTTTAGTGGAGTGGTGGGATGGGTAATGTTTTAGAGGAGTGGGGGATGGGGGATGCTGTAGTGAAGTGGGGAGTGGGGGATAATACAGTGGAGTGTGCAGTGTAGGTGGGGGGGGGGTATACCAAAGGTTACATAACTATTGATATGTATATATCATTTGGAAAAGGTATATCCAAATGGTTTTAAACAATTGGTATAGACTCATTTTTATATCTATGCCAATAGTTCATCCAAAACCATTGGCATAATCTTTTACCAACAGTTTTAAAACCATTGGAACTATTTCATTTGAACCACCTTTTCCAAGGGTTCAAATAAAACTATTCACATGGGGTTCTATCCAAATATTATTCAAACATTTCAGACATAACCATTATCATAGGATTTTCCCAACAGTTCAAAATAGTAGGGGGTAGATGTATCCCAATGGTTCTAATAATTACTTTAAATCTATTCTAATGTTTTGAAACCATTAGGATATACATATCCAAATAATTCGCGATGAATATTTTGATCATCTAAATTTCACTTATGCTATAGGCATAGTAAAATCTCACCTCCTCCGAAAGTCAAAAGGGTAACTCCTCAACTAAGAATGTTATTCCTAATAGAATTAACTCCACAGTATGTCGTTAGATCTCTTTAGGCTATCCAAACACCACCGTATAAAGGGTTTCCCTTAGATAAGGGAGGGAAAATAATGAATCAAATAAACAGAATAGATTCAGATGTAATGTTTTTTAGGATGACCACCACACACAGGAAATACTCCTATATGAATGACAAGAAGAGTTAATACATTTTAAATTGAATAGAAATAATAAATAACACCATGGAACCTCCTGCAGTGCCAAGCCTCAGGTTAGTCACATTATATTTTAGTGTGGATATATATCATGATGGAATGATGGAAGAGAAATAATGAGAGTAGGGTTGGAAGAAAAATAGAGATGAATGAAGATAAGAATTTTTTTTAATAAAAATAAAAATTCATGTTACATTAAAAAATAAAACTGAAATAAAAAAAATAAAAGAGAAATAATTAATAAACAAAATGAAGCTTGGCCTTCTCTCTATGGGGACCCAGATGGAATGGTATGGATTTGAATGATTTAAGAGGTATGAGGTCTTCTTCTTTTATAGTATAGAATCCGTCCTCCAAAATCTTTTTTTTGACATACTATGTGGATGATTAAAACATTTAATCCTTAACAAAGTTTGTTTCTATATATCTTTTTATTTGAAAAACAAAAATTTAAGCTTTATTAGATGCCTCTAGAGGGTGTTATGGATTTTATATTGACTATGATTTTTTTATTTAAGATATTTTTGATAAGTTTTCTTTAATGTATATCATTAAATTTCCTTCATACCATATTAATAACATCATAAAATTTAATGAGATAATGGGTCCTGGATTCCACTGTCATATAAAAGTTTAAGAACCTCAATTTAAAGTTTGTAGCTCATGTTATGCATCATTTACAAAGCTGGGGTCGACCCAATCCACCCCGAATCTTTTCATACATCATTGATTTGTTCAAGCATCTAGTTGATAAAATAATATTTTTTTCCTCAAGACAGAAATTAAGAATCACCATTACTAAACCAATTCTTTTTATCATATGTGGTTAGGTTAGGGAAGTGAGGTTTTTTGTGAGGATTTCTTTAAAAAAATTTAAAAAAAAAACAAATAACAAATTTAAATATTTTGTGATTTAGGGAAACTAGAAATCACAATTATTTGACCTATTATTTTTTTATACATGGTTTGGTGGTGGATAAGAGGTTT
The DNA here is from genome assembly GCA_963277665.1 of Viscum album. NCBI lineage: Eukaryota > Viridiplantae > Streptophyta > Magnoliopsida > Santalales > Viscaceae > Viscum > Viscum album. The sequence goes on from OY728127.1 coordinate 1,383,241,742, forward strand.
ATTCTAATAATAACATTCAAAAAAATTTAAAAGGTTCTTTGAAAAATAAAAAAATTACAAAACAAAATCAAGAGGGTGTAAAAATAATTCTTCATGTAGAATTTGATCATGAACATACATTGAGTTTTGGGGAAGTGGGTGTTAATAAAAATAAGGGGATAATTTCATTAAACTTTTAATTTCAATATCATGCACTGTACTTAGGAGATAAATACCCTCTTGTGCATTAATTTTTAAAGGTTCAAATCGTACTAACGTTAAGCCTACGGGTCATTTGAACCTTTATTGAATGGTCCTCATGATTTTATGTACCTTTGTTCTTTAAAAAGTTGTGAATGTAGGTCATCTATACTCCAATAGATTAAGAGCGAGTTCTCAAAATATGAGATTAATTATAATTGAATTATAACTCGAGATATGTGAGAAAATTTTCAAGTGAGGTATTCTTGACATTATATTTTTAATAATAATGAATTGATGAACTTGAATGAATGAATGGATAAGTTCAATCATTTTTCAAAAATGAAATGTAAAATACTTGAATAGTTTTTTATTTGAAAAATGATAAATTAAATTGATATTTTATGTGAATTTTTAAATATAGAGTTGACATTTAATATTGTTTGATTTTATTACATTAAAATTTGAATATTGTTAAAATTGATGTCCTATGAATTCCATGTTATGATTTTATGCATTAGGAAAATAATGGCTTAAGTGGAGGGGAATTGAGGAAGATAATATTTTACTAATTTTTTATATGAATTTATATTATTTAAAACCTTCTAATATTTCTATTTGATCTTATTTACATCAATTTTGGATTAACGGGTCGTTTTTATATAAAATAAAAAAGTGATTAAAATTGGAGATTTAATAGACTTTATTCATAAGCTTATTTTGGACATAATTCTAAAAATATTAATTAAATTTGAGTGATTATTATTTTTTAGCTCTTTGATTTTTTATTTAACATTTTCATGAGGAAGAAAATCTTATTCGAAGAACTATATGCGTGAAAAAATAAGTGATGTTCTAAAAGAATCCAGGCAAATTGCATGGACCCCACCTCCATAACTGAATCTTATCTCGAGATACACACCTCAAATTGAGGCATTGCGCCAACTACCCAAATATGAGTGTGTAAGAACACTATTTACTTATATTCTTATATCAATTCCTACTCAACAATGATGAAAACTTTATATATGTGTCATCTAGAGGAGATGTGATTGAAAAGTCACAAGAAGATTCCAGAGGTCTGATTTAAAATATTGCTTTATAATCATAGAAATTTGGATCTAGGGTTATATGTATTAGAGGTATCGATGAGGTAAGGACATAAGATTCTTCATTACAGTTACTTGAAGAAAAAGGTATGTAAGTGACAATTTTGATGAGACAACATGATATGAATAAATTAATGAAAAAACATGTCTCGACTTAGTTATGTGGTTTATGCTCTTTTACTTATCATTATGCAGATCAGTGTCCAGAGGTATATGAGATGGAAACTTTGGTTGTGACCAATCAATAATGAAAATTCCAACCAAACCAACCACATCATCCCCAAACCCAACAAGGATATGGATTTCAAGAGAACGAAGCCATAACACCTTTCCAATATCAATATCAAAACATGGAAAAATTTCAAAAATATTATATGCATCGCTTATAAAACCAAAAATCCTTCCAACATACACATTATCAGAGAAATAATTACGAGAAACCATCCACAAGTGCACTAGAAAATAAATAGCGTCTGCTAAAAGACAATGTTATGGGAATGTATGAAAAAATTAATAAGCTAACTGGTCAGTTTGAAATACTTATGGACATTTTAACCAGGAACTACAAAAGACTCCTTTCACAATTTGTTCTAAGTACAAAAGAGAATGTCAGTAAAATCCCCACCAAAATAAGGAAGGGGCTCAAACCATATGAACAAAGTGAGGATGATGATTGTGAGAAATCTCATGAAGGTCAAACCTTTGATCCAAAAAAAGGAAACCATGAAAACAAAGTAGAATCAAATATATTCATAGTGGAAAGGCTAGAAAACCCTTCTAAAAAATAGGAAATAGAGAAAACGGATATCCAAGAAACAATATTGTTTTCGTTAGTTGAGTCAAAGAAATGTGAAGAAGAATAAGTTCAACAGGAAATTCAGAAGACCCTCTTTTAAATTGAGATTAACATCCGACATCTAGATGCGATCCAAAAAATTATTATATATGAATAATTTCTGAAGGAGGTAGCACTAAAATAAGGAAGCTGGATTGAAAAGATATAATCAACATTGGAAGAAGCATCTCATCACTAATCACACCACTGATACCACAAAAAATTTCATGATCTAGGGAAATTCTTTATTCCCTATAATACTGGTTATTTAAATTTTACTAATGTAGTATGTGATCTAGGAGCGTCAATAAATGTTATAACTCACTCAGTATTTTCATCCTTGCATATCAGATAACTAAATACAACTTATGTGGTGGTACAATTAGTAAAAATATCCCCCATTTTCATAGCTGGAGTTTTAGAATATGCAACCGTCTAAGTAAGAGGATGGATCATTCCATTTGAGTTTTATGTCCATACCATGGAAGATAAAAAAAACTAGCCCATTTCCCATCAACATGGATATACACATCAAAAAAATATCAAACACTATCATCAATGTGCAAGAAATAACTCTCACAATGGAGCATGGTGTTAGTTCAATACACTTCAACATTCACGACCTGATGAAACATCCTTCCCACAATAACCCACATTATGTGATCTCCAATGAAGATGGTATAGATCCAATTGAAAATTTATGTTTGATTCATGACCCGTTATCATGTCGAGAACATTATAACATCGAATGTTACAATTTCAAAAAATAAAAAATTCAGATCACATGATAGAGGAAGAGGCTATATATTATTTTTTTATTATTTATTAAAAGATATTGAGTTGGTACCATAGAATTCCACCAAATAATTAGGAAACCTAAATTCAATATCATCACTTGACCATCCCCTATATCAGGATATTAATCTAGCACCAAATGATTCTATGTATTCTTACCTAATGGAAAGAGAGAAATTTCTGGTATTCATTTCCAATAACCAATCGCATTCATAAGAAAAAACTATGCCTGACCTTATCCAATGAAATGTCCAAGCTATAGTATAGAGTGTAAGTGATATACTGAGAATCAACCCCAAAGTCGGCACTCATAAAATATTTTTAGAACGTGTTCCCCAACTAGTTAGATAAACCTTGAGAAGAATAAATCCCACAATCATGAAGGTTGTTAAGATAGATATATGGAAATTTATAGAATCTGGCATCATTTAACCAATATATTAACCTTAGTGGGTCATCCAAATTTATGTAGTCTAAAAGAAAAATGGCCTAACCACTATTAAAAATGAATGAAATGAACTAATCCCTGTGTGAGTAAAAAATAGCTGAAGAGTGTGTACAGATTATAGGAAGCTAAATCAAGTTACCAAAAAAGACAACTTCCCAATTTTCTTCATCGATAATATGTTAGAAAAGATATTTTGAAATAAGAATTAGAATTTTTATGAAGATTATTAGTATAATTCTAGGTACCGATCACACTAGAATATATTTATAAGACCACCCCCACCTATACTTTTAGAACATTCTCATATAAAATGATGCCTTTTGGCTATTCAACGACCCATGTATATTTCAATTGTGTATGGTGAGTATTTTTTATGACCATATTGGGGACTAACTATAGGTATTTATCGATGATATCATAGTTTTTGTAAATTAGTTTTATCTTTGCATTGGAAATTTATAATATTTTTTTAAAACATGCATTGAAAAGAGCATTGTCTTAAATGAAAAAAATAAAATTTCATGGTTGAAAGTTGAATAGTTTTAGGAAACCTAATTTCAGAAAAAGTGATTGATGTTGATAAATAAAAAGTTGATGTAATAAATTCTTTTCTATATCCAACTTGTGTAGGACATGTAAGATTCTTTTTATGGCATGCATAATTTTACAGAAGATTAATTATGGATTTTTGTAATATTTATCTCACTCTATAAATCCTACTTTTAAAAAAATATGATTTTAGTTTTGATTGTGAATGTAGTGAATCATTTTATGAATTGGATAAAAGGTGGTTCACACCACAAATAATGTAACTACCCAACAAGAATTTCCCATTCGAGTTATATTGCGATGCATCCAACTAAGCAGTGGGAGGCACTCTATAACAAATTTTTTTCAGAAAGCCTCACATTATATACTATGAATCAAGGACCTTGGATTCCACACAAATAAGTTACCCCACCACCAATAAGGAGTTCGTTATTGTCTTCTTTATATTATATAAATTCTGACCAGATCTTCTTTGAAATAAAGTTATTTTTTATGATCATGTTACAATTTTGTATTTAATGAAAAATCTGATTGCTAAACCACTATATGTGATGTAACACCCTATCCCTAGATACCCAAAGTCGGTGCAATATTTCATAACATTGGCATGATCACAAGGGTTTAAAATACCAAAAGACCGATAAGTTTTTTAGCCATGGAAGTACTAGATATGTTCATAAGTTTTACATTGCATTATAAAATTAAAAACAACAAAAACATTGTCTCTATTGACCACATTCATCTTTTAGACTATCCCAACATGTCAGTCATAATATACTTCTTCACATCCTAGAAAAAAAAGAACATATAAAGGGGTGATCTTAGATACTCAGTAAGGATTATAATTTGGCGGAAATTTTCAAGAATAAGAATAAACATTTAAGGAAATGTATAAGACTAAAACAGAATCCTTTAAAACATAACATTCATCATAGTATGGAATAGATAAATAAAATAATTCCATTTACTTATTCACATGGATATTCTACTAGTCGAATAATCACATGTAATATCAATAACCAATTTCAAAATGTTGGAATGCATAATTCCAATCTTATAGCCACATAGTCAAGGCCTTGTGCCAAGACTATGAATAATATTTTGTCGAGGCCTTTTGCTAAGACACTAGTTTGTCTCAAGGGACATACTGATGCATTGAGGAGTTAGAGTAGGCTCCACCCGTCACTTACTGAGTCCAATTCATTCCACATATGAAAAGGTTTAAACATAACATAAACATTTGTATTAAAACTAGAATACGAAATGTCAATACATTATCAATAAACCATTAACAGTTTAAAAATAAAACATCCACAGTCAAACATATCACAAAACCTTCAATACAATATGGAAGATTAGTATCATATCAAATCAACTTCAAACAATCTTAAAATCCATCAAAGTATGTTGACATAGATGAAATCAAAACTTTTTGAAGAGAAATATATCTTTCTATTTTTAAATCATTTAAAAGTCATATAATTATTAATGAAAACATTTAGTTTGAAAATATTCTGATAAGTTTGTATGGGAAGCTTTAATGATTTTATAATGGCGGAAAATAGCCGCACCCTCCATATAAGTTAAAAAACATTCTTACCTTAATTTTGTAGAAAAGGTTATAAAGTACCTTGTTTGGAAAATGATGGAAAGATTCTTTTCAAAAAAAATGTGGTAAAATAAGGGTTTAAATGAATTTAACCCATATTATATCAAATAGTAAAAATGTTTTTAATTACATTTTTAATAAAACACATATGTGGATGATAATGAGGTCCTAGTAGATACTTACATATTAACAACCTCGGATAAGTAATGAGATTGTAGAATTAACCCTAACCATGTAATTTTCCTTAGTAGATGGTATATTAACCTCCCTTATAATAGTTAAAACATTTTTATTAAATTATTAAAGAACTATAAACATAAATATGATATCATATATGATCTTATATTATTTATTTTTTAATAATAATATTGTATTATCATCGTTTCGGGTGTTAACTGATTCGTTTTCCATTATATGTTTGGTAACATAAGACATGTTTTTTATTGATAGGATGTATTTTATTCATATATAGAATGATATTATGTTCATAAAATTTATTTTTAATCATAAAATAAAAATTATTCTTGAATGATTACGATGGGAAATTAATCTCATCACGTTCATGGAGACGGTAATCTGTACGTACGCACGAGCGACGATATCATTATATTGATGGTGAAATAATATGAAATTGAATGGTATATCATATATAAAGAATCATTAACATGTTATATTTATTATTTTAATTAGTTATACTCATTATTATAACCATCCAAATAATGAACTGTTTCAATAACAAACTACCCCATGACATGGAGACGGTAAGCCATACGCACACACGTATGGTGAAATTGTTATTTATAGGATGCATTGAAAAAAATTATGGTTGTACCATATTTATAATAACATCACAGTATGTATAAGGTACTTTAGTTATTATTTTAGTATGGAAACAACAAATAAAGTGGACGTGGAAGAATAATATAACTTGAAAGAAGGTGGTGGAATTATTACTTCTTCTTCGGGAGTTTTATTTTCAGTTGAACAAAAGGGCTCTTTATGTTGGGGTTCTGATCAAAGTAATGCCTCTATATTGAAGGGTGGAGAGTTGAGAAGATATTTAGGTAGGTTTTGGCCAAGGAAAATGGATTTGGAGGTGTGATATTTAGAGAAAGGGAAATACCCTTTTATAAGAGAGGCAAGGGTCGCTTTAGGAAAATCATGAAATATTATTTTATAATAAAATCATTTTCGGTTTCTAATGGATCTAAAATGATTTACTTGGATTATAATGTGGGGATTAGTTGAAAAACTCTAAACCAATAGGTTTTAGACAGGTTACATCTACATATTAACCTTGTCTTTTAGATTTGACTCTTAGTTAAATAGTTTTTACATTTACCATGTCTCTTAGTATTTTTTATATTATATGGGTAATAGACTTTCTATAACAAGCCATGCAAACACCAAGTGGTTAATTATTAATATATATTTCCATATCTAAGTCCTTTAGATGAACCTTAGATTTTTAGGAAGATAAAATAAATTAATAATATATTATTTGTTTTAAAAACTCAATTATGTCAATTTTGACACTATTTAGTATTTTTTTTGAAAGATATAAAACTTTATCAAATTGAATAAAACATATTTAATCAACCCTAACATGTCATATTAATCAATGACATCAATGTGTCATAAAAAAATTAAATTATATAATGTCTAAAATTTATAAATAAAATACATTAATGTCAGAAATATTTTTATCATTCTAATGAATATTTTTAGTCCAATTTAAATTGTGTCTAACTCTATATTTAAAATGGTTTAGTTATAAGACATTGAATTTTACTCTTTTAAATTTTCATTAAATAAGATAATAATAAATGTCCAAATATAATACAAGTGAACCAAAAAGGATCATAAATTATTCCTAAGGTTGTTTTTGGTCGAATTATACTTATGAAATAGAATTAGTACAAGTGATAGGGTAATTATAACAACATTTTTACCCTTAATTTCCCTATTTACTTTTAACCGTGGTAAATAAAATTCAAAATTTACTATTCACAAAATTATTTTATTCTTATTGAACCACATTTTACTTACTGATCACAACCGTGTCTCTTGGATTTTTGAAATCCAACTCATAAAAGCGGTAAAATTATGTTTTATGCAAATTTTCAAATTCTCCTAGAAGGTGGGTAAAAGACGGTAAAAAGATCAATAAAATTTTATATATCTAAAATTATTATAAAATGACACCAATGAATTACATTGAACATATATAGTTATTATGTATCTATTTTGAACTAAAATAAATTAAAATAAAATAATTAATTACTTAAATAAAAAGTAGGTTTTAAACAATAACACAATGTTTTTCACTATTAACCAAAAATTTAAAGTTTTCAGAAAAATACAAAAAAATCCCCCTAAGCTAATTTCGACATTTAGAATTCAAAAATGAAGTCCAATTTGAAAAATAAAATTTATAATATTTTCAAAAAGTGGGTTTTTATATTCATAACAACTAGTTTGAATAATCGTGGTGTGTTAAAACTCCAAGTTGCGTACAACGTAATCTACTGAATTATTGAAGGGGAAACGTACTGTGGAAGCTTAGGGTGTTATAACCTACCCTTTTTAAAATAATTTCATCCTAGAAATTTCAAGAATATTACTCCATAAAAATATTTGAGTGTTTGTTCATCATAAGTTGCTTGGTTTTCCACATTTCCTCTTCCATATTAGGGTTTCTCCATATAACTTTTACAAGACGAGTCGTACGATTTCTCAGCACATGTTCTCTCGTATCAAAAATCCTGAAAATCATTTTACAATAAGACATATTCGGTTCCAGTTAAATTTCCTCATCGGTGAGTACATGTGTTGGGTCACAAATATATTTTCTCGACAGTGATAAGTTGAACACATCTTGAATTTTGGAGAGACTTGGATGCATTTTCAAATGATAAGCTACAAATCCCATTCATTCTAGAATTTTGAAAGTTTTGATGTATCTGGGACTCAATTTATCCATCTTACTGAATCGTATAACCCCCTTCCATGAATATACCTTCAAGAAAAAATTATCTATTAATTGAAATTCCAAACCCATCCTCCGATTATCGGCACAAATCTTTTTCTTACATTGAGACGGTTTGATGTGGGTTTGAATAATGTTCACCTTTTTTTTATTTCCTCAACATGTTTTGGGCCTATGTGTTTTCTTTCACCAACATTATCCCAAAAAGTTGGTGTGATACATTTCTTTCCACAAAATGATTGATATTATGTCAGATGAATACTTGAATAAAATCTATTGTTATAGGAAAATTCTACCATAGGTAAATTTTGATCCCACAGACCTTGATAGTCAAATGAGAAAGATCCAAACTTGTCTTCTAAGGTTTGAATAGTCTATTCTGATTGTCCATCGGTTTGAGGGTGGTAGGAAGTTCTCAAACGAAGTTCAGTATCCAAGGCCATCTGAAGACTTTCCCTAAATAATTATGAAAAATGGGGATCATGACCAGAAACAATCTATAGGGGTACCCATTGGAGTCTTACAAATTTATTAATATATAGTCTTCCTAGATGTTCAAGTTATAAATATTCTCTTATAACAAGAAAATGTACTGACTTAGAAAGATGATCAATAATGAACCATATTGCAACATTGTTTCTAAGAGTCTCTGGTAGCCCCATGAAAATGTATATCGTAATATTATCCCATTTCCTCTTAGGTATGGGAAGAGGTTGCATGAATCTTCCAGTATGTTTCCTTCCAGCTTTCAGTTGTTAAAAAATCATAGATCTTGACAAAAAATTAGCAGTCTCCCTATTAATGTTTTCCCACCAAAAATTTTCCTTCAAATCTATTTACATCTTGGTTCTCCTAGTGTGTATAGAGAAATTGGGGAAATTGGCATCATCAAAAACTTTTCTTTTTAGATCATGAATATCGGGAACACAAAGTCTCCTCAAAAATCTAAAAATTTCAACTTCATATATGAATTCACTCAATCTCCCATATTTTACAACTTTAATCGTCTTTTGAAACTCCACATCTTTAGTCTAAGAACTTTTTATCCTTTCTAGTAATGATGGTCTGTAAATAATTAGAAAAAGTATTGATTTTTCACCTTCCATGGTTATTCCCGTATCTATCTTTACTAGATCCTCGAAAATAGGATCCCTTTCAACTCTCTTCTTGTTCAAAACTCCATGATCATTTCTTCTCAAAGCATCATGAACCTTATTTGACTTCCCCAAGTGGTAGTGTATTAGGAAATCATAATACTTGAGTAGATAAATCCATCTCTTTTGGCTCATGTTGAGTTCTTTTTGTGAGATAATATACTTCAATCTCTTGTGACTAGAATAAATCTCAAAATTTTCACCATAGAGATAATGTCTCCATATCTTCAGAGAAAAGGCTATAACTGATAACTAAAGATCATGAGTGGGATGGTTTTTCTCATGAATTTTTAGTTGTCGTGATAAACAGGCAATAACTCTATCATTCTGCATAAGGAAACAGCCAACTCCTTTCTTTGAAGAATCACTATATATAACAAACCCATCATTTCTTGATGGTAATGTAAAGATAGGATTGTTGACTAATATTATATTCAGTTCTTCAAAACATTATTCAAACTCTTTTTTCAAAACAAATTTAACCCCTTTACGTGTGAGCTTGGTTAATGGGTTAGCCAACCGGTAAAAATTTTGGACGAAACATCGATAAAAACCTGCTAAACCAATAAAAATATGTACCTCAGTTATTCTCATTGGTGCAGGACATTCTTGGATTGCCTTTGTCATTTAGGGATCAACAAATATTCCATCCATTGAGACAATATGTCCAATAAAAGAAATCTCTTGATGCAGGAATTCACACTTGCTAAACTTCTCATATAATTCATTTCTTTTGAGGGTTTTCATAATATTGCGCAAGTGATTTCCACGATATTTGTATCTTTATGAGTATACCAAGATATCATGAATAAATACCACTAAAAATCCATCAAGATATTCCTTGGAAACTCTATTAATTAAATCCATAAAGATAAAGGGTGCATTAGTCAATCCAAAAGGGACTGTTATAAACTCATAATTCCCATACTTGGTTCGAAATTCTTTTTTCAGATTGTCTTCCTTCTTCACACACAACTGAAGAAATTAAGATCTAAGGTCAGTCTTTGAAAAATATCGGGCACCACGAATTTGGGTGAATAAATCATCAATGTGAGGTAGGGGATACTTGTTCTTTATTGTTATAGAATTGATATCCCTTCTATCAATGCATAACCTCATAGATCCATCTTTATCCTTCACAAAAAGGATATGGGATCCCCATAGAGAAACATTAGGATGAATAAATCCCTCATTACTCAATTCCTCTAGTTGTTTCTTTAGTTTCTCTAATTTAATAGTGTCCATTCTATAAGGATTCTTCGATATGGGCCCTGAAAATGGAATTATATCAATGGAAAACCCAGTTTCTCATTCTAGAGGATCTCCTAATAAATCCTCTAGAAACGCATCAACATATTCTTGCACAATAGGTACATCATCAATTTGAGCTTTATTTTCCTCACCCATAATTATTTCATTCTCTTCCCCCAATATAATTTAATTTATTAGAGCTACTAGGGGAGGATCAATATAAGAATCAGGTGGTGAAATTTCTGCACTAAAGATAAGATACTCTTTATCATCATCGAAAATTGTAACCTCCTTATTCTTATAATAAATTTTTTCATCATTGTCTGAAAGCCAATCCATTCTGTGGATTATTTCAAATTAAATCATGGGTGTGATGATGAGATTAGTAGATAAAGAACATTTATATGCCCTAATGGGGACTGATTCACTAAAAATTATTGCGATGATACTTCCCTTAGGAGTTCTGACTAACAACTCCCTTGTTATGTAAAATTGAAAATATATATTTTTATTAGAAAACAATAAAGATATGAATTAATATGATGATCAAGAATCAAATAAATTATTGGCTAAACATGAGGAAACCATTAAATTACCTTCCACCATGTCTTTCAGAGCTTCAACCTCAGTAGTAGTGATTTCATAATCATGGCCTTGATCCCTTGGCCTTTTCTGAGGTAAGTTCCCATGGTGCTTAGGAAATTTATTTTCATAATGTCCCTTTTATCAATAATTGTATCATTCAACATTGACAACCTCTTTATTTACCTTGAAATCATGAGCTTGGTGGAATTTATCACCACACTTGTAAAATACTCCCCTTCCCTTCAAGAAAGTATTGCAGTGTTTCATGCCAAATTTACCACAAGACGGATATTCAATATTTCTCTTATTCCCCTAATTTCCTTTTACAGAGTGATCAACATATCTCTTCTTCACTTCCTTTACTTTGAGGTCTTAAGTCCTAGAGAATTCAATTTCATTCTTGATAGTGCATGAGACAATATATTAATACAATGAGATGGATTGTGATACTAATGCTCGACAAAGAAATGGTTTTAACCCATCACAGAATTGATCAATCTTACTCCTTGGGTTACATATATAATTTGTTGCGTGACTTGCTAACCTTGTAAAGTTATCCTTATAATTTGCAACATTTTTATCCTCATTTTTCATTAGAATCATAAATTATATTTCTATATCCGCTTGATGGTCAAGAGGGGAGTATTTTTCTCTGAAAAACTCTATAAACTCCTTGTATTCCATGTTCCATACTTCTTCATCTTCATCTGTGTTTTGGATTAATGACCACCGTTGATCTGCATCTCCCGTGAGATGATAATCTTCCCTGAAAATGTTTTTCCTTTCAATACTCCCCAAAGCATGAAATATTTTATCTATGGAACTTATCCATTTCTCAGATACAAATTGATTTGTACTCCCATTTAATATTGGTGTTTGTTTCCTCATGAAGCGGTCTAACGTTGATTCTCCGCGTAGTGGACCAGGGTAATCCATACAGGTATGGTAATTATTCATAACCTGAGTGATTTGTCCCAGTATGGTGACAAGCTGATTAGCACCATTTTTATCACCAGCTCCACTATAATTATCTTGAGTAAGAGGGAAATCCTTTCATGGATTATGTGCATTGATACAATTTCCATTCCTTCCACTAGCCACAATTTCTAGAAAATTTAATACACTAGATTAGTTTATGAATCACAATACATAATTCCAAACTTGTAAAACACTTAACATAAATTGAAAAATTTATGGTTATAATCCATTATCATATAAAAATGTTTTCTTTGAGGAGGTATATACTCCTAAATCCTTCATAATGGATTGTAAAGAAAACATGAATTATCAAATTCTTATCCCCCAGGAGTGTTACAAGTGATATTGATGCTACTTTAAAATAGTTCAACTTGGATATTAAAGATAAAAAGGGAACTGAAAATCAGGTGGCCAAATATCTAAATAGACTAACCCACACTACTAAATCTAAAATTACAAACTAGAACCCACTTAATGGTGATATTTCTAGAGAATAAATCTACATTCTCAATTGTGAAATATCATGGTATGTCAACATTGTCAACTATTTGGTTACATATTAGGTACCCTCTCATATAAGCTCTCATCAACAATATAAGCTTAAATATGAATCATGATTTTAGATTTTGGAAGACCCATTTCTCTGGAAAATTTATGACGATCAAATAATAAGAAAATGCTTATGAAGAAGTGAAATTGAATCAGTATTTGAATGATATAATAAATTATATTGTGTAGGCCACTTTCAACCTCAATGGATAACCAGAAAAGTTTTAGAATATTGACATTATTAACCCACCATAATTAAATATGAATATGATTTTTTTATAAGATGTGAATTTTTTTTTTGATAATATCTCAAAATAATAGGAAATACCTCAAAAACAATTATGTGGGACTTATGAAGTATAGTGAAAAGACTTATTGAGACGATTCCCTGTGTCATTTTAAAATTCATATATTCTTTTAGCTATAGACTATGTTTCAAAATAGGTGGAATAAAAGGAAACTAGGACTGATGATGGAATTTTTTTTTGTGATTTTTTTAGGACTACCATATTTTGTATGTTTTGAGTAACATGACCCATCATCAATGACCAGGGAACTCATTTATATAATAGAAAAATAGGACCATTTCTAGAAAAATATGGGGTATATTATAAAATATCAATGCCATACCATCCCTAATAAAATGGTCAGGAAGAAGTCTCTAATAGTGAAATTAAAATAATTCTAGAAAACATTGTTAAACCCAAAAAGAATGAATTTATCCAATGGTTAAATAAAACCATATGTGAATACAGAAAAACCTAGAAGACACCCATAGGGATGAGCCCCTACAGATTGATTTATGGGATGATTTAACACCTCCTTATGTAATTGAAGCACAAAGCCTATAGGGTGGTAATAGAGATAAATCAGGACCTTGAGAATATTGGGAAAAAGAGAATATTGAAGTTACATGAGATAGAGGATATCAAGAGATACTATTTTGAGAATTCATTATTCTAAAAAGAGAGAACATGGATGGCCCAAGACAAGGTGATTCAGACAAGAATTATCAACCCCAATGATCATGTTCTTTTATAAAACTCCATATATAAGCTAATTCCACATAAACAACATTCCAAATGGGAAGATCCCTTTAAAATTATTCACGTATACCCCATTAGTGAAATGTATATCAAAAGGGATTGAAGAGAAAACCCATTCACTATAAATGTGTAGAGGATGAAGAAGTTCCATGGGATGATACCTCAAGAGATACTGGAGGAGATCACACTTCTTCTCCCAGATTACAAAAAATACCTACCTAGTGGCATCGTTCCTTTACACATAATGAAAATCAATAAGTTTTTGAAATACTTAAATGAAAAAAATCAATTTAAATTCATTGAGGAAACTACATAAACTAAGTGTGGGAGAAGAGAATATTTTAGTGTAGGAATTTTTAAAAAAAATAGTTTTTGAGTCAATCCAACGACATTTAAAAAAGAGCTTATGGGATCCAACTCATGTTTTTTCTGTAGTTAACTATTCAACCTCAATCATATTCTAGAAATATTGAACATTGCTATACTATGTTTTTTTATCATATTTTTCATCTCCATTAATTAATATGATGTAATGTTTAGAAATAGAGAAACTCAACAGAACAGACATCGTGAATATAATGCAGAATATAAATTAAGGAATAACCACCCATCTAAAGAATCATTTATAAAGGGAGTTTTCTTTTAAATCATTATCATTTGAAATAATTATTTTTTCCCAATCATTATTTGACTTATAAACTGATATTTCATTCTAATTCTTGAATTCATGCATTTCACGAATTATCTTAGAGACATGAGTTGATTAGGAATCATGTGATTCCATGATTTAGATTTCAACGGTATTGATATTGAATGAGTAAAATAGATAATTTGATGATTAAAATGAATAATTGATATTGAAATGAAGGATCTCATAATGTTATGCAATTATTTGACTCATGTAAATGAAATTTCGCCACAATTTTTCATGATATAAAATTTTAAAATTCAAGTGGATTTATTTTTTATTTTTAATCATGACTTGAGTGATTTTCCCCAATAATATGGCACATTAAATAGTGTATTTCTAGACAACGTACTTATTGTTTTATCTAGATCAAATTCATTGACTGATATTGGGACATGCCACCTGCTATAACATGAATTCGAACATTTCAAATATATGAATGTGAAAATCACATAAAAACTGATTGACGTATCCTTTGAAATTCCATTTATCCTAAAATATCACATTTACATCAATAATGTTTTTCCCATAGAGACAATGACTGATTATTATATGGATGATCCATGATTCAAGACATATTTATCTATTCATACCCTACTCTTGGTATTTTCATGACATTTTAAAGTGGAAGTGTGGGAGGTAAAGGGAATCATGATGGATGTGATGAAACACATTATAAAGAAGAAGTGATTGGTGCTATTTTGGGAAATGAGATAGGCCATTTGATTTATTCATCTTACTCTTTATTCTTTTTTGCCTCTTGAATAAAAAAATTGAAAATAAATAACAAGAAATTAAAATAAAAAGTGGTTGTAAATTTGGAAAACCCAAAATAACCATTACTCAAATGATATTTTTTTTATCAAATGTGGTTAGGTATTGGATGTGATGTTCATTCAAGGAATAACATTTGAAAAAAATAATTCTGCTGCATACATCATTCAATATGACTAATTTGATCATGAATTTACTTTGAGTTGGGGAAGTCTATGTATCTAATTTTAAGGGGAGAATATAATTACAAATATTTTTTTATATCATGCATTATATGAATTTTGGTAGAAAACAACATATTTTTGGAAACAGAATGAAAATGTCTGAAAATATGTGTTAAAGGACACTTCGCACTCTTAGAAAAGTGAAGATGTGTGACACCAGATATTTGAAGATGAAGCAGATCTGGAAAGTTGGTAAAAAACACATCATGTAATGTCATTACACAACCTGGTATTTCAAAAAATTAATTTTCTTGGATAGACATGTTTTTTAGATGATACATGTTGGGAATGAAAGTTACATGTCAGGAATCCCAATTTCACATCGTGAATGGTGTGACTGTTCCACATCTACATGTGTTATTGATGAATGAATATGAAGGCATGGGTCGAGGATTATATGATGTGTAACCATGTTACATGTCATGACTTGTTTAACATGAAAAAAATGTTACGATGTGAGGATTTTTGTGGGATCACTTATAAAACAAACCTATTATCCAACATTATATAACAATATAGAGTAGGAGGAATCCCTGGAACACCAAGGGATAAAATCATCAATTTTGGATTTTTTTTCTAGGGACTACATGTATATACACACGATGTATTTCATAAAGAACAAAAAAATATTAAAAAATAAATGTTTTTTTTAAAAATGATAAAAAGTAGTTTATTGCAATTTTTTGTTTCATAGGCGAAGATGGTTATTTTAGTTTTTTTAATATGCTTTACCTATTAATGGAATTTCTAGAAGTAAATATATATTAAGGATGAAAATTAAACAATAAGAATTGGAAATTCAGAATAATTTCATATGATCTCAAAAAAGAAAGAACGTTGATTGCATCACTAGCTGCTGAAGTTGAACAAGTTAAAGTACTATGGATAGAATTAAACAGACAATAAAACCAAGAAAAAGAAGAATAGTAAAATGTTTTTTCACCTATATTTGATGTTGAAGAACCCAAGTGATACTTTATGATTCAACATGAAGATCCAGTCATGTCTCATTGGCCAATGCATGAAGTGGTTCATGAAGGAGACATTTGAGCTGATACAAATCTGGGAAAATATATTATTTTTGAAGATAATTGGTAATATTTTTTTGAAGAAGAAAATATATGGGATCCCCACACATTTTTCAAAGAATAATCATTACCTCTCTTCATCTCTCTTTATTAGAAAAAATATGAACATGTCCCTGTTGAAAAATAATTCCCAGTGAACTTTTTGGAAGAGATCATGTTTTAAGCTGAAATACATGAAGGGGAATATTTATTTATTGATTTTATTGTTTTATTCATACCTATGTGGAATAGTTTTTTTATATCCCCTTTTCATAATTTTTTGAATTAGAATCACCTGATTCGGTCCTCAATTAAATCGTAGATGAGAACTCATTCTTTCTCTTTTCCCCATAATCTATGTTGTACAACCTAGAAAAGTGGGAGGGGATTATGTTCTCTATCCATGGGTTCATCCACTTCCGATGCAAGATGAATAGAACTAGATGAAAGATGTTTTGGTGGTTTTTGTGCTTGAAACCCCATCCACCTTCGGATTGGGGTTAAATTGATGTGTCAACCAGATTAGGGTTAATAAACACCTATAACCTTCATGGGGTTCTAACCAATAATTATCCATTTTATTTCCCCTCACTATTTCTTTTTACTTGTATTTATTATGATTTTTTATTAAATCCATTTAGGTGTAATGTGGTGTCCGCTAGCAGATTCAATCAAGGATACCATATAAAAAATTTTAGGTTGTATCTTTCCTTCCTCTTCTTTTTTCACATATATTATTATTTTATTGAGTTGAAATGAGAGATAGTAAAATTTAAGTACGGGGGGAGTGTCAAGCACTTGAGTTTTTCTGGAGTGGTTTTATTTATTTTTTCATTTTTAGGATAAATGAGCTTAAATGAATATTGTGATCATTATTAAAAATGAATTTATTTTGAGATATTTTAAATGATTTTTAAAAGAATGGATTTTAAATTATTGTTGAGGTAAAAACCATTGTCCATGAATTTGAGTTTCATGAATTTCTATGATTTCAAATGATTTTTGAAATCAATTATGATGAAAAACTTACTCATAATGTTTTTATCGTCCTATGAGGTATTATAACCCATTTTTTAATATTCTTTACAATACCCACACACTCATGAGAGAAATATTTTGTGTGAGAACCATAATTTTTTCATTTATCTTTTAAAGCATTATATTTCATGTAATTATTTTAACATTATTGAGGAATCTATTTGGCTAGACACATATTTAACTAGGTACCCACTATTAAATCGGTCCATCATTATCCCTTATTAGATTCCATGGATTTACTTATATGTTTTTGCCTCATTACAAGTGAATTTTTTCTTACATACATGCACTCTTAGTATTTTGTCTAGGATATTTCATGATTGAGTGTGGGGAAAGGGCCTTTACAGTACATTCTTTTAGATGTGCATCATTTATTGGTGGTGTGAGGTGTGTAAACATATTGGGAGCTAGATAAAGAAATTATTAGGGACGAGTCTTCATTTAATTATTCTTAATTTGTCTCATTTGTTTCTCTTAAAAAAAATGAAAATAAATTTGTGCCATTATGGAGGTTTACCAAAAAAAAGAAGAATATAAAGTTGTACCTTTACGAAACATTAAAAAAAGAGGATAACATAAATTAGGTCATCCTTTGTAATCAATTATCGTCTCATGTCCATGTTATAAAAAGTGTGTGGTGTTGATTTAATCAATCTTAAGGGGATTTTTGTGAGGTTAATCCTATTTTTAAACATGAGTATTCATGAAATGTACTTAAGAGTGAAACCTACTATTTACAAACCTAAATTTTTAAATCATTTTAACACCTACCATAATACACATAATTTACCAATAAAATTACCCATGATGAATTCATTTTCATGATTCACGCTATAGATTAATTAGAATTGTCCCAAAGCAAGGGTGATACATTCAAATTCCATGTTTTAGGATATCTCCAGATTTAATTTCCCTTTAGTGAGGAGTGTCACAGAATTTAATATGATGTAGGTTTTTATTGGGTTACAGATGGATTTATGAGGATTTACACATTTTAATATGTGGAATGAAAATGATATGGTATTGTTTTTTATAGAATAAACATGAAGGAATTCTGTTTTGGGAAAGATCATTGATGTTTTATAATTTTGATTATTTTATAGATTATGATTTTAATATACAATGAATACTCGGGAGTGTAACAATTATGTGTGGAGGAGTGATGAGGCCAAAATTTTCATACATTTTCTTCAGTAATTCAAATTTTATAATAAAAAAATAGTGTCATTTAGTAGGAAAATTTAATGTTATTATGATTTTGTTTACTTTTTATATTTAAAGAACTATTGACGAAACTCCGGATATTTAAATATTTTTTATATCTTCTATATTTAGAGATCAGATAAAATACACTTCACACCACGAGAGAAGAAAATTATTGTGAAACAAGATTTTTTAACACAAATCGGGGATAGAAAATGGAGCAGAACAGTAACATGACATCTAACAAAATTACATGCCAGGATATGTTCATATGGAATATTCTGTGTATGAAAATTTGTGAATCTAATACATTATCTGGAACATCATTACATGTCTTGTAACCCCATTACATGATGTGACCATTTACTATATGCATTTTTGGTGATGATTATGTTGATATTCGTGATAACCGTTTAACGACCAATTAAAAAATGTGTAAGTCCATTACATTTCCCGATGGTGCTAATGATTAGAAAATAAAATTCAGACATGCCCAAGGATTTTACAATAGTCCATATAAATTGAGCCCTCAACTGCCCTTCCAGAGTATTATACGGAGGGGGGGAGTCTAGAGTATAAGGATCGAGTTTTTAGGTGGAACATTTTACATGTTAATTATTTTCTTATATTTTGAATATATATTAGTGTTGATTTATTCTTATTATTTTCTATTATATTCTTTTATCATTCCATTTAATATATGTTTTTCTCCAATTACGCTTGTTATTAACTCATTGTTTGTAGAGAGCTAACTCTCACTGTTTTTTGAAGGAGGAAGTGATAGTATTTGAGTTTCTTTCACATGAATGATTTATCATGTTTTATTAATTGATTTGACTCTAGGTTAAAATTATCATAGTGAGCATCATCACCACTTTCAATACTAAAGATTTCTTCCCCATCATTTAAACATTTTATTTATTATTGATATCCAGGACATTCAAAAAGTATAGTTTGTCATTGGTGTTGAAGTGAAGGATATTTCGTCTACATGTAGAGGTATTAGTGCTGGGTAATGACATAAAAATGAGAGGGAATAGAGGGAATTTTCTGGATCTTTACATTAACTAAAATAAAAAAGAATATATTTTTAATAAAAATGATATTACCATAAAACCCTTAGAATAATTGTTTTCTTCTACTGAGTTCTTTGTCTCTTATTTATTATCATTATGTTATGGATTTTTATCACATATTTTATATGAAATTTATTTTCATAATTAAAACCACATCTATATTACTATATTTTTTATTTTTACATTAGTTAAATTAAAATAGTGATAATAAACAAAAAGTGCATGTAAGTGACTTCCTTGAGATCAACCCTAGGGTGTTCCACTATGGAACATTCATAGGTAAATAAGAATTTAATTAAATATATAATCCAAAGTAGAGCAATGTCATCAATTTTGAATTAAATTACAAAAATTGTTAAAAATAATGAAAAAATAATGTTATTATTAGTGAATTTTCATATTTTTAGGTTTTTGAAGCATTTTGGGCATAAATAAAAAAATAGAACAATTATGGAATTTTAACTGCATATAATAACTTCTGTATTTTTGATATATAATTTAATATAACTAACCAAATCAAATGATTAATTTTTTTAAGATTCCTTGATTTATGGTATAACATATTGTCTTATCAACCAAGATATTATTAGACCTTCAATAAGCCCCAAAAAAATTAGTAATGTGGGAGAATATTATCATTCACATGGTGGAAACCACCTAATTCATTAGTTCAAAACATAGGCTTCACTAATTCAATTATGGATATTCTAATTTAATTTGAATGATATTTCAATATTTAATTTTTCCAATAAATTTCATTGAGATATTATTTCATTCATAATACCATTGGATGCTCAAATTAAGTTGAAAGTTTATGAAACATTTAGATAGAATTAAATGATCAGATTCAATCGTCCATAACTCCCTATTATTATGGAAAATTCTCCTGATGTTTCTTGGAACATAAAAGATTTAAAAAATGAAAAAATATCTCTAAATTTCAAAAATTATATTTGGACATTAAATTGGAGAAAAGCTAAAAAATATTTGGGGATATTGTGTTGTAGGACTGGTCATGAAATAATTTCCCACTGTGAAAAAGAATAATGGGTTGTGTAACTATTATACATGATGTAAATTCTTTTTGATGTATTTTTGGAGAATATCAATTATAGATTCGCAAAAAATTTTCAATGAGAAATTGCACATCGTGTAAGATAATTAAATGTTGTGATAATATTGGTGAGACAAAAATTAAATACATAGTGGTGAGGGAATTGATGGATTTTTTTATAAATAGAGCCCATTAACCAACCTACCAAGACCTTTTGGATACCTAAGAAACTCATATATCGAAGATAAGTAATGTAAATCTTTAATTTAAGTGTGGGCATGCAATTCTTGTCATTAAAGCTCAAAAAATTTTCTAGAACAAAAAAATGTAAGTAGAATAAATGTTTTGAAAATATGAATAAAATCCCTCTCCCATGAATCTTTGTCCTTCTCTTTCACTTCCTATGGCAGCCTTTTTCCCTTATGAACCAATAAGATAAACAACTAAATTAATTACAAGGATCATGTAATTAAATCTAAATAATATATGAGGGAGTGTGATGGATGCTTGACTAATTCCTAATACTGAATTTGAAATTTAAATTCCAATGATTGAAAATGAAAGTATTAGAAATAAATTAATGGACAAATATTGGTATTCTCCCATAACTGGGACCGGGAATTTACTGCCCCTAGTGGGAAGTAACAATTTTTATCCATAATCTAATTGTGGGAGGATCTTTATTGACAATAACTACAACATGTTGTTCATCCCACCATGATGTTATTTATTCTATTTGAGGAGGACTACATGGATAGTGTATATCAGATCTTCCCCTTCACAATGTGGTACAAATTGCATAGTGGTGTTAGGATGACATATGGATCCTCCCCCTCCTTCATTTTTACTTTTGAAATAACTTATTTGGATTCCCGTAATCCATCTAGTTAGTATTCAATGTCTCATGGAAGCTGTAGGTGTTCCTCAACTGATGCAATTTTTTCCTCATCTTCCTACTAGAAAAATAAGATTCCAAAAATGTTTAAAATTCCAATTTTTTTTTGAAGTAATAGTCAATGAGTTTCAATAAAATTAAATAATTTTAGTATATAAATGTATCATATCCATGATTTCATTCATCTTGAATATATTCTTCGATGGAAAGTGCCTCTTGGAGTTTACTATCGATGGAGGGAGGTAGGAAGTCAGGCTTATCCACCATATTTCCCTTCAAATTCTTCAATTTTATCAATGAAATCAAGAAAAACTAGTGGCACTTCGTTGTTGTCCTTGAATATTTGTATGTTAGTATAGAGTTCATCGTCCAAGATTATCAAATCATGTGGTGAGATCCATGTCTCATGTCAACTTTGAAACTGTTTGAACATTATCATAAGAGAATCATCCCTTCATTGGAGTTCTTCTTTAGTAAAATATATTTCTTCCTCTTTCACCTATGATTAATTGTTCCTGGAATGGTCAAAATGGTTGTTTGAATAAATAATAGGGAAGTTATTTTCGAATGTTTATTAATATTTAAAACAATGAAAAATATTTACTAAAAAATGAATTTTGAAAAATTGATCATAATAACAATTTAGATCCCCAGAAATGGAACTAGTTTGGATGCACACCTATCATAGGGAATGAAAAAAAGAAAATTTATATTCCAAATGTAGCATGAAAGCTAAAAGGAGTTGTCTCATTAAAGGAGAATTTTAGTCGATTCAATCCCTGAATATAGTTCACCTATTATAGTTTTTTTATATTATTTATGGAAATTTTGGATTTGGGGATTTTGGGAAACATAAATTTAAAATAATGAAATACATAATTTAAATCTAAATGCAGATGAAAATAAAATATAATATGGAAGAATAGTCTTGGTCTAGGGTTTGATAACATGGGTTCATTTGGTATTTTTTTAAATTCAATATGATAATTCATTTGTGAAACATCATTAATGAATTCCATTCTTTATATTTGTTGAGTGTGAGATTTCAGCATGCATCTGGCACACCAAACCACACCTCATCCAATTTTAAAATATGGTAACACCTCAACCAAGAATTCTATACCTAAGAGGTCCATCTCCACTATATGATGTTTTATCCCTTAATAAAATCCCAAACCAAATGTATTATTGGGTTATCTAAGATAATAGAGGGAAAATAATGATTCATATAAATGGAATGTATTTGGAAATAGTGTTGTGGTGTATGACTACCACACCCATCAAATTATCCCAGAAACACCCAAAATAGATTTAAAACAACTTGAATTGAAGCACAATAATAAATAAAACCAAGAAACCTCCCCCAAGGACAAGTATCGTATTAGTCAGTTTCCCTTGTAAAGTGAATATAGACCACGATGTAATGTTGGAAGAGAAAGAAGGTGATTTGGGATGGAAGAAAAATAGAGAATGATGAGAAAACAGAAACACTTTAATAGAAATATGAATTCATGTTACATGGGAAAATAAAAGTAAAATAAAAATGTAATGAAAAGAGAAATCCCAAATAATCAACATGGACTATGGCCTCATCCCATTGGTTCCCCAGATGGATTGTTATGGATTGGAATTATTTTGGAAGGAGGAGCTCTCCTCTTTTTAAAGGCCACAATGTTTCCTCTAATTTTTTTTATGCTTTTGGCCAATTAAATTAATGATTCACGAATTTCATCCATCATAAATCTTGTTCATTGATATCATTTTTGTTCACCCTCAAAATTTCACCTTTTTGGGACCCTCTTAAAAGTATTTATGTATTTTTTATTGACTATTACTTTTTTTGGCTAAGATTTCAAGGAAGCTTCCCAAAATTTATATCATTTGATGCCCAACTTACCTGATTAATCAATCTATGGAATTTAATGAGAAAATCTGTCTATGATTTATCTTTCATATCCATGTTTTGTAACCTCAATTTGAGGTGTGTATCTTGAGTTACACATCAGTTATAGAGGTGGTGTCCATGCTTTCTGCATTAAAGATTTTCGAAGATAATTGATTTTTTCAGGCATATAGTTGTTCAAATAAGATTTTTCTCCTAATGAAAAAGCTGATGAAATTATTTCAAGAAATAAAAAAAATCACTCAAATGGGATTAATAATATTAAAATTAGGCCCAGAATAATGTTGTGATTAACATCTACTAAATATCTAGAATTAATCCATTTTCACAATTTATCCCAAAACAACCCATAAATAATAATTTGTTGTAAATAAGCACATATTGATAAATTTGGAGGGTTTAAATTGTATTAATTTAAATAAAAGAGAGTTAAATATTAGTGCTATCAATTCATGTTTAACACACGCTTATCATGGGACATGGATGGAAAATATTTAAAGTACTTATGTATAATATAATAGTTAATCTTAGGTAGTGTCTAGAAGCGAAGTTCACACAAAACATGGTTTTCAATTGTTATTGGTTTTCTGAAATATCTTATTTAATTAAATATGAATTATGTGAGATTAATAATTAACTTGATTTGATTGATTTTAATCCAATTAGAAAAAAAATGACCAGACCTGTTTTGGCTAGAACATTGGTAGTTATACAATTGTTTCAAAATTTGACCCCTTTTTATTATGATGATTGGAAAGAGAGATATTCAACTACCAATTCCTCTCTTTAACATATCCAGATGTTTAGGATAATAATATTCCCATGGAAAACATTATATTGATCAATATTACTTCCAATATATGAAGTGTTGGAGAATTCCCTCTGGATTAATTAGATCAATCCCTAATAAGGAATTGTTGTCCCCTAATAAAATAATATTCCAACATAAAATAATATGCTTGTGTTGAATACAGTCGAGCACGTACCATGAAAACCTATATTATTCCTTCATATACAGATTCGAATTTTGTGAAGGGAGATATGGTCATCAAATAAGGAAATTAAAATTAACATTATAAAAACCTAACACAACCATATTTAGAATTTAAAACTGAAATTTTAATTGAATTTAGATGCAGAAAGAATAATATATTTTATTAATTTGAATCATAAGAACTTAAAAAATTAGCATAGGTCCAGAATCCCCCTTTCCTGATTACTCAAATTAAACTACAACACCATGGATTGGGAGATCAAGATATTCACGAGAAGGGAGGCATTCTAGATTAAGGAAAATAAATTAAAAAACTGAACACATCAGAGGATGAAAAAATAAATGGGATTGATAAAATAAAATGTAATCATAACAAAAATTTGGAATGAACTGGGGGAGGTACCTTCACAATGTAGCTTCTCTCTCCAATATATGATCTCCAATTTTGAATTCCTCCCTAATGATGCATGAAATACCTTTCTTTATAGGAATTGGATGAGATCTACTCAAGAAATTATAATATGTGTAATGGGATTACATTTCATGTAATTCTAATCCACATTTTTCTCTTTATACCCGAAGCTTGTTCGAATATATTTATTATTTTCTAATTTCATAATGTGTAATGGGGCCTATCAACATGTAATGATGAATCATTTGGTTAATCATATTCACATCTTGTACTACCTATGATACTTTCCTTTCATGTAGTCATAGTGTGTACTGAAATTAGATGACATGTAATCTCATTTCTCTAGTTTTTGGCTATGTATCATTTTCAAAAATCCAGTGTCACGCCGCATGTCATTTTACTCCAAATTTTTCCATTTAGAATTCATTTTCCAATAATTAATTGTATCCTATCACAAAAAACTAGTTAAATTTTCTATTATTTGGAAGTAATAATGAATTAAACCCATAATATAATATTTAAAACACCATAAAATTTATATATGAAATACAATAATCAAACCCCCTGCACACAAATGAATTCAGACTTTTCCTCATGAATGGAATCCCAACATAAAATAATGGACTTTGACCTTAACATGATTCAATTACAATTTAAGTAAAATCAATTTATCAAATGAATAATGAAATGTCCGAGATTTATATGATAAAATTCATCAGTTGGTCATTTTTCAAAGAAATAAGCTGACCAAGTATTTTATATTTCACCTTTGAAATATAAAATACTTTCAAATCATCCATTTCCATTTTTAAATCCATTATCAATATGCTTTCCATTTTCAATTAACCTCTCTTTTAATATTTTCTGACATTATCAAGGTACAAATGCAAATAGAATTCAAGACATACCTCGAAAACATGTAACTTAGCATATTATTGAAAGGAATCTAACATCCCCACATCATAAAGAAAAAATCACAACTAATCATTCAGTCTTCATCATTATGGTTTAGATGACCATGAAGATTTAGGATAGGTAGGTAAATGATATAAAAATTAATACTAAAGAATGTGGTTTCACTCTAATTATTTATGCAAGATATTCACGAATAAATCAGTAAAAGAATCCTTTTTCAAATAGCATCTCCCTATTCCCCAAAAATATCAAAGTGGGCTCATGATGAATGTATGATAAATTATAGAATCAACCTCTGTTGCTCTATTTTTTTCTTATTTTAATTTTTTTCTTGAATGATATGCTTAGGAAAAATCCCAAATATAGCACCTAAACACATACTATAAAAAATCATCAATCTGGAAAATGGTGATTTTATATCCCCTCAAAATACATCCCCATTTTTAAACTCATTATTTATTTATTTATTATTATAATATTTAATAAATATAGGAAAATAGTATAATAAAATGAAATATTTCATTGCCTCTCCCCATATCATAATATAAAATCCCACAAAAAAATATCCCCAGTAAATTATATCCCAGAACAACCAATAAAGATCACCCCTCACACTTAATCTTCTAAAATATCATAAAAACATTTAGAAGAATGTAGGAATGGATAATATAGGTGCATTACATGAATCATTTTATAACAAGACTATACAGGGTGTCTTTGGTCTTAAAATGGATTAATTACAGGCTGTCTTAGGATAAGGGGTAATAAAAAAGAATGCCTCAGTAATTTTAAAAGTGATTTTGTTCAGTCATAGATTATATAAGATGGAGTGAAATTTCTAGAAGAAAACATGTCTGATTCTCTCAAGAAATATTATATTCAAATAATGGAATATTGTGTCTTATTGGATGTCTTTTTAATGAAACAAATGGTTGGGACAGGTACTCACAGAAATGAATACGAATAACAAAATCAATGAATTCATACATAAAAAACTAAAATTATGGATAAATGTTGGAAAACATTCATCTACATTGATCAACATTCTCCCATAAATCATGATTTTTCAATTCCAAATACACTTTCACTTCTATTATAATTATTTTTTCCATTTTTATCATTAAAACATATTGAAAAAGAAATCTGAATACATGACATTATAATACTGATAGATGGTTTGTGTCTCATAGATAGGTTTATTGAAGAATTAATCATGTGTGGGTATAAAATTGGATGTAAATTCTCAAATTAATTGTGGGAAGTACATTAGAAAATATAGAAATGAAACTCTTACTCCCTTTGTAATTGGTTCTCTAAAATTGGGATGCACATGTTCTTACTGCTTACTACATTTTTAGGTCATGATGGTCCTGCAAATTAAAAAATAAAAAAGTGAAATCACATGCCATTATAAATAAATTTTCAAATATCTAGAGTGAGAGCATGCACAGAACTGAAAATAGAAAATGATTAAAAATAAAAGACTCATGTTTCCTCTCATAAGTACTTTTATTTAACATCATTGTCTCAAAATTCCATCTTTTAGGTTCATCTCACGTGATAGATGATTGAAAATTTTGTACCTCCTTGCATGGTCTCAGTTATATTCTATCCACATAGGTCAACCTCTATCCTACTTCATTGAACAACCTAATTCTTATGTATAGTAGTACTTGTATTATCTTTATTATACCGAACAACCTTTCATTCATAAATACCAATGAACTAGATTGACTTTCTTGTATCATCCATACATATTGTCCTTTCTTAAATGTAGTGGAGCTAGTCTCTATTCTAGTTTTAGTGGTCCTGTTCTTCAAACTCTCTATCTTTATAAGTTGAGAATTTCTTTTACAACATCTTCTAATTCATGAACCTCTTCAATATCAATCACATCCTCAACAAAAACTATTTCTCTTTACTTAAACTCATTTTTATTGCACTTTGTAGTTATTCATTTCCCAATCGAGGTTGAAACCTACATGATCACTTCGAAATATTAGATGAAGTTCTCCATTTTGAACGTCGATCAGTGCACACCATGTGAAAAAATGGCCTTCCCAAATGATTGGATTCCTCTATTCTTCCATATCCTACACTAAAATGTCAACATGAATATAGAAACGTTTAACATTGATTAAGATTCATTTGATGAATCCTCTTGTGGATTTCACTATTGAATATACTAATTGAATATGTACTCTTGTAGTATTCAGCCCATCCAGTCCCAAACTCTTAAATTGCATGTAAGAAATGATTTTAACATTCATGCCTAAGTCAAATAATGTTTTCCCACACTTGTTATCTCCATTAAATATGGAAATTGAAAAGATACCTGGATCTATTTTCTTCTTAGGTGGGCCATTTTATACAACTACTGAACACTCTCTTGTTAGTAGAATGGTTCCAATATCCTCCATCTTCTTATTAGTTTTTACAATCTCTCTCATTACATTGTCATATTTTAGCATGTTTGGGAGATCCTATGTAAAATTTATATTAACATTAAATTTTTTTTATGGTGTTCGAGAAATTAATGATTCTCCACGTTTTTTTACATGAGAAATTATCTCTATAAAAGGTATCCTTGTATTATACTAAGGTGTGTCTTCTTCTTCTTTATCTACTTGTTCATTTTTAGCCTCAGATTCCTCTAGTGGTTTTTCAGAAGATTCTATACCACATCCGTTTGTGTTTCTCCCACTTATGATCTATATAGCCTTAAAATCATCACTTGAGAATTCTTCAGGGCATCATAATAGTTTTAATCTAGATCTCTTTCTAATCAAATCATGAAATTTCAAAACATTTAGCTCTATTTTCCTCAATACAGCCTTTTAGATTGAGGACTCTTCTCTTTTTTACTTTAGTGGATCCATAGAAGCTGTCATGAATGTTTATAGTGTCAATTCAAATGAATAGACCTACCATGTAAGTGTTGGACCTTGGGGTGCTTATTATTGGTACCCTTTTTGTCTCCATTTAAATCCTTGTACATGTTTTTTTTGTTTTGGTCGTTAATCCCTAAAATTTATTACCCCATATATAATCAGTACAGTATTATCTTCAATATGAATTCCTTTTGGATTTTTTTATTGGACCATCATGATGTCCATTTTCTTGGTATTTGACTCCAATTGTTCTCTCACCAGTCATATTTTTATTGCAAGAAATATTTTTATGTATATACCTTTTCCCTTCCATTGGAAACTCTTTCTTTCCATATCATCCAATAGTTTGTAGCTCACTTCAGGTGATATCTTTATTAAGTATTCTCTAGTTATAGCATCACGAATTGACCTTTTCCTTTACAAAAACCCTTACAGAAACACTCTATTAGTATCCAAAACTCTATACAGTGATGAATAAATATTCACGTCATGTCCTTATACCATTCCTAGGCAGAATAAAGTTTCTTATTATCAAATTGACATATGATTAGAATGTTTTCCCATATATACATTGATTTGGATGGTGGAAACAAGAGGGCGAGAATGTTCTATTAACGCTCATTCCATGTAGGGATGGAATACACATGCATGATTTTAATCAAATATGATGCTCGATCTATTAAGGAAAATTTGGAAAGAAGAAGTCTTAGCGAATCACTTGCGACACTATTGAATTTGAATTTATCACAGATCTTGAAAAAGATTCCATGATTCTTGTTTGGATCTTCTTGTGGAAGACCATTGAATTGCACGTTGTTTGAGATCATTGAGTTGATTACTAGCTTGATCTAAAAGTGGATTGTAGTGATGATGGGTTCTCAGATTCTAGGTTTATATCCTTTATCTGATAGCCGACCATAGTTTATTAGCATCTAAAACCATTGATCATAGAGAAGAACTTCAGGTTTATTCTGTTCAACCCCTGCCATTGTTATAGTTATTTTGACTTTTGGGTTTGGAACACAATTTTTTTCTGAATGAATTATGTATTTTTACTTTGATCGAGTTTTCTAGTTTTTCATTGAGAATTTAAAAACATAGAAACTCATAGAAAAAAATACTTAGTGAAAAAGTGGAATTGAAATAAAGAAAAAAAACTAAAAAAACGAGAACCTAAAAACTATAAATCTATTGTCCCCGGTAATGGTTCCAATTTGATTTCCCCATAGGGAATAGCTATTTCCCTACAAAACTTATAAAAATGAATTTATAAATCTCAAACCATCATACTCCATTAATTATAAATGTATTATTGGTAATTTATTTGTCAAATCTATAGGGATGGAGAAAATATTTTCATACGAGTTTCAAAAAGAATACATTTTATGATATTTTGGAAAGAGATGAAAAAAGTTGGGTTTGATTAATTTTTTTGAATGTGCAAGATGAAATAAAAGTGATGTTGATTTATAGGTTGTTTTGTAAATAGATTTTAAAATCATTATGTGGTTTTGTATTTTTAGGTTTTATGTGTAATTGGAATTTATAAATTATATTTATTTATTCATGATTGTTTTCGGAGTCGAGATGAGTAAGATCCAATGGTCATGGTATCACAACATTAACGCAAAAATAGCTTATTTCTCTCGGTACATCAATTTATGGTGTTTGGTTAATCAGGTTGTTGTTGATAATATTTTTAATCTTGATTTCTCCTAATGTCAATAATTTCCATTCATTTATTATGGAACCAAAAACATGATAGCCCTTGGGGTTTTATTAAATCCTCTGGGGATTACAAAATTTAGTAATTATATAGACTGAGACAACCAAACTACAAATATAGTATCGATCCAGTCCATGAATTGAACCAATAGGGATGATCCATATGTTCTAAATTATTTAAGGAATGTCTAATTAAAAATGTATGGTTTATTGAATGAATGAATCAAAGTTCATCATGGTTGTTTGAAATTAATAATTGGAGAGATGTCAGTTTTAGTGATTTTCCGGTTCAGGTGAAAGGGATTCAATCAGAATGGATTTATTCATGTTTGATGTCATAACAGGGTCAACAAGGATCCTTAGTCTGGGTATCTGACACTAATAATATGATTGTACCATTGGAATTGTTATCTACAAGATAAAATCAAAGAGATAGGTGACACAAAACCCTGTTTAAAAATAACTGATCATGTTTTCATAATGGTCATAGGAAATGTAGGATAATTAATTGGTGAAATAAACTAATTCTCCTCAGAAATAAGAAATTGTCCTAAAATATGAAAGTAAGTATATTTGGATTTGAATAAATAGTTTTAAAAAATACCTAACAAGAATAGGAATTAGAAAACAATCCATAAGCATCACATCACATTATAATCCAATCATTCAGCACATAAAGGAATACTCGCACATGAAAAGCATGATGATAATGATAATCATTTATACTCTAAGAAGAGAGGAAGTGATTGTCGGTGGAAATGTCAGGATTTGGTTCGTCACTAAATCATGTGGTGGTATTTCCTTGGTGTCTTACATCCTCCCTATAGACCGAGAAGCTTAATATAGTTACAAGGAATGACCACTTCCTAGGTCCATTTATTGATTAGGTACATGAAAGTATAAAAAATAGAAAAAACTATGGTTTTCTTAATAGATTCTAGGGATATTTCCAAATTCACATTTCACCAATGGATCAAGAGAGAACCAATTTCACATGACCCTTTAGATCCGTTGATTATAAGAGTATTCCCTTTTATTTGTGCAATGCTACTTGAAATTTTCTATGGAAAATGATGTGAATTTTATCATAATTTCTAGATATATGCATGGATGTTTTAATGAAGGAATTCATTATTTATGGACCATTATTTAAAAATTTTCAGAAACATTCGACTCTTGTTCTGGAAACATTCATTAAAAAGAATCATGATATAAATTATGAAAAATTAGATTTGATTGTTCATAAAGTAATTGTTCTTGGTAATGTTGTGTCCATCAATGGAATTAAAGTTTACCTATCCAAATTTGTCGTCATTTCATCATTTTTGTTTATAAAAATTGTTAGAGATGTGAGATCCTTCCTTGTCCATGTATGATTTTATATGAGATTCATAAATAATTTTTGTAAGGTTGCACATCCATTATCTAGAAATCTCCAAAAAAAGTTCCATTTAATATTGATGAGAAATGTAGAAATTCCTTTCATGAGTTGAAACAAAAACCTTTATCCTCTCCAATCATTCAACCATTGAAATGAGACATTCCCTTTGAAATCATGACTGATGTTGTTGAATTTTCTCTTAGGGAAGTATTATTTCAAACGATGGAAAATAAATATCACATGATTTATTTGGAATCAATAACATTAGATATGGTCCAATAAAAGTACACATCAATTGAGAAGGAACTGGTGGTTGTTGTCTTTGATTTAGACAAATATAAATGCTATCTACTAGGCTCCAAGGGGATTATTTTCACAGATCATTCTGTAAATCATATTTTTGATGAAGATACATGAGGATATACCATGAATTTTTAGACGAATATTATTATTGAAATAGTTTTATGTTTAAATAATGCATAAAAAACGAAGTGAGATCCCTATTTATGATAATTTCAGTAGGATACCATCAGTTATGAAAGGATAAGCTCATATCTTTCCACAAATTAAAGAAACCTTTCTAGATGAGGAGTTTTTTATTTTCAAATTTCAGGACCTTGGTTTGATAATATTGTAAATTATTTGGATGTTGATGAATTTCCCTATTTTCATTCCATAAAACAAATTTCTAATCATTTGAGTGATTCAAAAAAATAAATTTTGGATGATCTTTAATTGTAGCAGCTTGGTAGTGATATAATGAGTAGGATATGCATTCCAAATTCTGAATTTCAATCCATCCCATATTTTTTTCACAGTTTTATCAATGGAGTATAGTTTTTCTGTAGATAATTATAGCAAAATATATTGATTTTTTTTGTATTTTCCCATTAATTTTTGATATTCATATGAATTTTTTAGAACTTGTAAAAAATTTCAATTCCAAGGAATATTTTCCAAAATGAATGAGATTCCACAGAAACCTCTTTTGTTTTATGATGACTTCTATGTATAGTGAATTGATTTCATTGGTACTTTTACCAATTTATTTGGATATATTTAAATAATGATTATTGTTTATTATGTCTCGAAATGGGTTGCACATATTCTCACTACAGCTAATGAAAGAAAAATGGTGGCCATGTTTCTGATGAAAAAAAATTTCTTGGTTTCAATTTTTTATGTTTCTGATTATTGATCATGGTACCTTTTTATGTTAAAGGAAGTTGGGATGTATTATAAAAAATGTAGTTAATCATAGGGTCTCTACACTCTATCATCCTAAAAAATGGGAATACAAAGATATTTAATAGAGAAATAAAACCAATTCTAGAAAAAACTGTGAAACCAAATTGAAAGGATTCGAGTTTGAGAATTGATGATGAACTTTGGTCCTATAGGACTCCATTTAAAACCCTAATGGGAAATTCATCATTTATATTGGTATTTTTAATGGATTGTCACTGAACAGTGAAGTTAGCAAAAAAATATTTATTGACTACAAGACATGTAATGCGAATCTATTTTCTCATAAAAAGTATAGAAAATTTTAATTAATGGATATATAATAGATAAAAAATTATGCATATGAAATATCCATGGTATAAAAGTAAAGAACCGAAGCATTACATGATAGGATGATTCTGAATAGAAACTTCAAGGAAGGAGACAATGTTTGGTTGTTTTATTCTAGATTGAAATTTTTCCTAGGGAAATGTCATTCCAAATGGGTTTTCCTTTTCATTGATACTCATGTTTTTTCATTTTGTTGTAATAAATATTTAAAACTATACAAATTAACCCCATTTATGTTAAATGTGAAATTGTTGAAGCTATTTCGGAGAAAATGTTCATCATCCACCCGAGGAAGAGATCCATTTTATTAACATAGAATACACTTGATTCTTGGTTTTGTATTTCCTTCTCCATTATTTTTTTATGTATTTAATTTCAAGAATTTCATTCTAATATAAATTTTATGCACAATGATGTAATTTCATAGATAAGTGTGGGGGGAAGCACATATTGTTTATATTAGGATTTTATGTTCTTTACATTGATTTTTTTCCAAATTTATTTCCATTTTTGGGGTGTTTCTCTTCTTATTTTTTCAAATTAATTTTATTTTCTTTTCAAATATGGCATGTTTTAATTCAATTTTTTAAAAAAACATTTTTACATTTAAATATTTTTTTGAATCTCATTCCATGGAGTGAACCAATAGATCCTTTGAAATTGACAATAAATGAACGATAAAAATTATATTGTTTCAAGTAAAAATATTTGATAAATTTCTTGAAATAACCTATTATTTATTAATTTCATGCCATAAATCACTACATTTATTACTGAAATTCCCATTCATGTGATTCTTTTGAATGCATTTTGAAAAATTCATCACATTCACCTCTTTTCAAGAGAGATCCAATGTAACATCCCAGGTAAATAAAGAATATTACACTTTCATATTTATTAATATTTGTGAATAAAATATTAATACTACATTAAATGGGATTCTATGTTCGATGGTATACCCAATACACAACAACAAGTTTCTTTGAAATCTTATGTTGCACACTAATAATATAATAATATTATTTTAAATGGTAGATAACGTCTAGACATTGGAATAGTAGGAATGAACAAAACTAAATAAAATATGATTATATATGTTTGTTAAATGTTTTTACATTATTCAACAAATGTTAGAGGCTTATAATTCAAATGAATCCAATTTTACGAATAAATATTCTAATATTCTTTAAAATGACGATTAACTGCCTTTTGACGATGAAACATTTTTTAAATCTACTTTTTGTCACTATTATATGCTATATTTGACAAAATAAAATATTTATTTAGAATCAATACATCAAAATTTACTTTGTGTATATTTTTGGTATTTTTCCGATAAAGTTCATTTTTTTAAAAATGCTGTAATTTAATTCAAAACCTCCTTTTAATCTAATTTATTTATATGATTATATTTTTATTTTAATTGGTTTAAAAGTGTAATTAGAATATATTTTTACCATTTAATCCAATTGTGGTCATTATAATTAATTTCACTTTGAAAATGGACAGAAAAAGGGTCAATATTTTGATAAATGTTTTTTTAAAATCACGCTTTTTGTTTTGACAATGGGAATTGAATATATATTTTATTAATTAAACTTCTATATTATTAATTTGGTAATATGTAAATAATTTTTGAATTTGGAATATCAAAATTATCTTAGGGAGAAGTTTTGGTATTTTTCTGATAATGTTCATTTTTTAATGAATAGTGAAAAATACAACATTTTAATTCAAAACTGCCTTTTCATCCAACTTATTTATATAGTTAGATTTTTATTTTAATTGGTTTTAAGGTGTAATTTAATTATTTTTTTATCATTTAATACAATTCTGGTCATTGGATTTAATTTCACTTTTAAATTGGATGTAAAAACAAATCTATCTCATGATAGATTTTATTTCATAAAAACCAGTCTTCAGTTCTGACAAAGGGAATTATTTTTAAATTAGTTACTGCAATTTCTGTGTTTGGAATTTGGTATAATGGATTCAATTTTGTAATTATAAGGTCCAAATTATGCAATTAAGACTCTTTTTTTGGACATTATGAATAGTAACAACGACAATTATCTTTAATTATCGTGATTAATTAGTAATTGGGTAGTTAAGGGTAACAAAATAATATCATAAAAATAAAACATGACACCAAAATGTGTCATAATTCTATTGTTTGTGTCTTCGACGACCATGGTATTCCTTGTTACAACTTAGGGACCCCATGGAATCAATTTTGGTTGATAGTGACATTTTATCATTTTATTTTTAAAGAAAGGAAAATATAACAAAAGTATGTAACACCTAAGTAAATTTTTTTTTAATTTTGTCTATGTAAATGATCTCTAAGTCTATAAATTTTAATTGGAATTATTAAAATATTTCATACGTCACTGTATTTTATTTATAATTTTTAGACATTAAATAAAAAAATTTATTTTTGACACCATGATGATGCAGTGATTATCTCATTAATTAATGACTAAATTAAAAGAAATGATAAGGTAAAATTAAAGACATAAACTTGTCTAAAACCTATTGGATTTGTGTATTTATAACACTTATCTCCTTATCCACTAAATATTTCATTTAGTGACCTTTAAAATCCGAAAATCATTTCATAATAATGTAACACTTCATGACCATCCAAGAGTACCCCTCCTCCCTCTTATAAAAGGAACCCACGTCTACCCCCTTACCCACACCTCTCAAGACCTTGGATCATCCAAAATATGAAAATATTGTCTCTCCACATCCCTATATTACTTCTATAATCCTCACTTTGTGCAGAAGTATTTCCATGGAAGCCTTTGGGCTCAAATAAAAAAGAGTTACTCGATTTAAAGGCAATCTCTTCTCTTATGTTCTTTTGTTTTATTTTGCTTATCCAACCACCTAAACTCTTTTTATTAAATTATTTTGTAACAGAAAAAATATATTAAATATACTAGTATGTTTTTAGGAGAAATATTAGAGCTAAACTTACACGCACCTCCATCTAATTGTAAAATAACATACTGTTTCTTTGGGTGGCGAATTACTGCCTCATGAAACATTGATTGTTCAATCTTATTTTCACACCTCTCATGGTGGCCATTAAGATGTAACTATATTTATATATGATATATAT
Source organism: Viscum album (assembly GCA_963277665.1). Classification (NCBI taxonomy): domain Eukaryota; kingdom Viridiplantae; phylum Streptophyta; class Magnoliopsida; order Santalales; family Viscaceae; genus Viscum; species Viscum album. The sequence goes on from OY728127.1 coordinate 1,383,278,761, forward strand.
ATATATATTATATTTATTTTTTCCTTATTATTCTTTATTTTTCTTTTATTCCATACCTTTATGGTTTCCATTATGGGTAAACACGATAATTTCATTTTAGGAATTGCGGACTACCGCCCCCTCAAAGTGATTTGAATCGTTAATGCCATATGTGGGATATATAAAGGATTGAGTTAATGATATTATATATGACATTATACTATAATTATGATATACCTTTCTATCACTATGTTTTCATTCCATTAAAGTATGAAATATAAATGAAAGTAGCGTTCATGCATACGTACGACTTACCGTCTCTATTAACGGTGCATTTCATTTCTTATCTACAAATGTTATATACTATTATATGAACATATATATAATGGATATATATGACTTATATTAAATATAAATGATGAATATCATTCTGTAATTATAATATATATATCTCTCATTTTGTTTTAATTACATTAATATGACAAAGAAATGAATGTAACGTTCATGCGTACGTACGACCTACCATCTCCATGAACGGTGAATTTCAATTTTTTATCTCCCAATGTTATGGAATAGTATAGAATGAATATCTACTGGAAACCTATGATATTTAAATCATTAATACTATTTTGGAGATGATTTAATTATAACTACATGGACAATTATTTTCAATCATGTTTATTTTTGACCCATCTACCGAACATTGACAAAAATGTCTGATAAGATGTAACATAATTAACTAATTATTATAACACTATAATATGTTATATGAATTGAATAATAAACTTTAAAGGAGGTACATAAGAAATTATAAATTGACCAAAGTTTATTATTTAGGAATATAATGAAACGAACAAGACAAGTCGGACTTGAGGTTAGGGATCCGACCTCTCTCTTTCTTTTCATGTATTATCCTTTATGTCATTTATTTTATGTTCTATGTTCTTATGTTGGGGATGTTATTTTATATTCATCATACATTAATTTTTATTTTCATATGGTCAGAGACCCAATCTTTACCTCATCAATTCATTTTAAGATGTTTTAAGTATCGCCGTTAGGCTGCCGAATTTTCATAAGGGATTTCTTATCTCACTTTTAATTCCGTGATATTTCTATTATTGACAGCTTATTTATTTCATGTGGTGTATTTTTTACTGACTTTTGATATATATATTATCAATATATTCATAGTATTCTGTGATTCATTTGGTTCTTATTATCATTTGGTCATACGACTAGATTGATTACCACGAGGTAAGGAGTTGTTATCTCCCTTTTTGTTCCCGTGAGATTCATGCTACATTTGCCAGTATTTCCTTTCTTGTGGTGTATATAATGCCCATGATTTTATTCTTTGTGTAATATAATTTAATTTATTGGTATTTAAATCTTCATTGTATGACCCTTATTTCACGGGGTGTACATTTTGGAACTCACCCAATTCGGTAAGGGAACATTTCACACTCCTCTTTTTAAAGGACTTATTTTTTTATGTATTTTAAATTACAATTTATTACGTTGCTATATTTTCTTCTATATCATTATTAATGAAAATTTTATTTCCAAGTGATGAGATACCATTTTCTCTCTCATCAAATCATTTTCTTAATTTTATGGTGACACCGTTAGGTTGTCAAATTTTTTCCAGGGAACTTGTTAACTAAATTTCAATTCTTTTGGTTAAACATGTACTCCATGAATATTTCATTCTATGAATATGTGTGATTGCCTATAATTTTTTTACACTTAATATCCACATATATTGGGTGTGTTTTTATTTTTCACACATAAGTATGTAATTGATTTGACCTTAATATAAGGATACCAACATTGTACGAGACTTTGTCTCAATATCCTTTCATTGAGGTATATTTTGTTTCGTACAGAACGTTATTTTATATGGTGTATGAACCCCTTTCGAAATTTAATTTCATTCAAAGGAAATACTTTCTCTACAAAGCGTTTTATTAAATGAAAAAAAGGAATGTTTCTTTTTTTAACGTAAGCAGTGACAATGACCTTCTCCGCCGCTACAAGTATTATTGGATCTATGGCTTCTTTAACAAGCCGTAATGTTTTCGAAAGAAAAATAAATACCATATACTATTTTTACGTTTTTGGTATTGAAAATGGTTTTTTATTGGATTTATTATTTCAATACCATAAAATTTTATATTGTTATTTCAATGTGGGAATGTTATCTTTCCTTTTTGCTTAAGTTATTTGTTATGATTATGTTATGGTTCTTGGGAGTTGTTATGAATACAGGTGGTTCCATGATAAAACTAGGGTGGGTGAGCCCGTAATAGCTGTCCAATGCATTGGGTAATGTATATTAGTTAAATGATAAGGTTTCTCCGAAGAGATTTAGGTATTATACTGTGATGGGTATTCCGAACGTAACCATGAGGGTTACTCCCTACGAAAGAATGTTATGAATTCCTCAAGTTACCTTTATGTATTATGAATTATATGATTAATTAATAAACATTATGTTCTCAATAGGAATGCTCAAGTGCTTATGTTTTATGAGTAAAGTATGATTTCATTGATTCTTAGGTACACATGGACTAATGTTTTCTTTCCTTGTTTTATAACCCTTCATGAGCTTTTGATGCTCATCCAAAGTTTTTGGAATGTTTTTCATAGGATATAAAGTGGAATGGTGTCAAGGATGGGATCATGGAAATGTAATGATGTCTAAAACATGGAAGTAGATATCACTCTTTTGTTCAAGAGTTTTTATTTTGTGAAAAAATGGAAACTGAGTAGATATGTCTACTTTGTAATCTTTTGAGATGTAATAGTTATGTCCTAATTCTCTAAACCTCTAGACCTGAAAAGACCCAAAATGTGAATTATTCATTTAATTCAATATTATGTAATGTTTTAAGGCCGAGTCCTTATAGTTGGTATCAATGGTTGGTTTAGATAACTTTAGAGGTTAGGGTATTCATTAAGCTTAAGTGACAAGTTGTGTATAACCACAATGGTTAGTATATTAGATGGATTTATTGTTATTTTTGAAAGTTGGAATGTGTTTGAGATAAATTGGATAAGTATATCTTAGTTTTTATATTCCTCGTTAGTACATGATGATTTTTTTGATATACTCACACTGACATTTTTGGTTTTAGTAAATGGATGGATCTAGTAGGCACCAAAGTGACAATGGGTTTGAAGGAAACTGTGGTGGTTCTCTGATTAAGAGAATAGATGAAATGGGAGATTCAATGAGGAATCTCACAGTTATTCTAAACCTACTATCAAAGAGTCATGATTAACTACATGAACCTTGGTGAGTTATTTAACTCATCATGTACGAGAGAACCAACTCGATGTGGAAGTTCAGGTAATAATTATAATTGTAACCATTAGGGTTTATATGATTCTTACTATTGAGGTAATTATGGGTTACTATTTGTTATAATGGAAAATGAAAGGTATGAGATAAACCTGAGGTTAAATTATGTTATGGTTATTTTCGAAGATTTTATATCTTTTTAGGGAATGTTTTAATAATTATATAGTTTTTGAAAAACGGACAACACGTAAACTGTGTGACAACCCGTCACGTCGGACCAAGCTGCGGGAATTGAACCCACAACCAAAGTGCGACTGGTATTTATCGCCTACGACTGGACTACATGAAATCCATGGTTAGTATGAAAAATTATTTTTATTTATATTATTTTATCAGTCAAGAATAAGTTGATTTTGGAATATCTATGGAAATGATTAACCTATCATGGAGGATATGTGATTAGGATAATTACTTTTCAGTATGAGACTTTAAGAGTAACTGATGTTATTTGGAGATAAATTTTAAGATTTACCTTGGAAGACTATACGATTAAATCCTTCATAGATTTGGGTTTCAATCTTAGGTTGGTTAATTCTTGATTAATTTTAAGGAATATTTTGTATTGAATGGTCTTTGTTGAACTTCGGGTTGTTTGACAAATTTTAGAGATTAAGAGTAGTTTTTCTTTTTGTAAAAGATTATCTTTTTTGGTATTATCTGATCTTATACAATCAAATTTGGTTTTGGTTAAGGTTTAAAGACATGTTAAATATATAGTTCATTTTTTGGGAGTTTTGTGATTCTATAGAAGTTGATTTTATCGCTCTTAATGTGAACAAGTCATTCTGGATACTCATCGTTTGGAGAAAATATGAGTTTGTGTTAGAAATATAGTAAAAGTTGAAAGTCTACATTACAAGAAAGTATGTTACATTTTGTTTTAGTTAAGCTCATAAATAAATTCCTCAATAAAAAGGAACGTAAAACAAAAACATCATCTGTTAACTTTTCCAACTAGGGAATCAAATATCGTTTAACCCATCAGATGTTTGTGATTTTATGGTTGTTAACTTTCTCCTAAACATGTTTCCTATCAGTATCCATCAGAACATGACCCTTTTTTTTCTCTTCCATATCCATTTCTTCCTACATGTAATCCTAGTATTGGTTATCTCAGGTGACCTTTGTACTTTTCTCTCTTTATTTTATAGTGATAGTTTTATTTACTCCTTTTCCGATGCGGGACTTTCAAGGATGTTTCAAAGCCCATTTTTTTTAAAATTGTGAGGAAGGAATTACCAAAAGGGGTGAAGGATGTAACATACCAGGTAAATAAAGAATATTAAATTTTCATATTTATTAATATTTTTGAAATAAAATATTAATATTACTTTAAAGGGGATGCTTTGTTTGATGGCGTACCCAATACGCAACAAAGAGTTTCTTTGTAATCATAAGTTGCACACTAATAATATAATAATATTATTTTAAATGGTAGACAACGTCTAGATGTTGGAATAGAGGGAATGAATAGAACTAACTAAAATATGATTATATATTTTTGTTAAATGTTTTTACATTATTAAATAAATTTTAGAGGCTTAGAATTCAAATGAATCAAATTTTAAGAGTAAATATTCTAATATTCATTAAAAGGACGATTAACCGCCTTTTGATGATAAAACATTTTTTAAATCTACATTTTTTCACTTTTATATGTTATATTTGAGAAAATAAAATCCTTATTTAGAATCAAGACATCAAAATTTACATTGTGTAAATTTTTTCTATTTTTCCGATAAAGTTCATTTTTTTAAAATGTTGTATTTTAATTCAAAAACACCTTTTAAAATAATTATTTCTATGGTTATATTATCTTTTTAAATGATTTTAAAGTTTAATTAGAATATATCTTTTCCATTTAATCCAATAGTGGTCATTATAATTAATTTCACTTTGAAAATGGTCAAAAACAAGTGTCAATCTTTTGATAAATGTTGTTTCTTAAAAACATGATTTTTTTGACAGCGGGAATTAACTATATAAATTATCAATGAAACTTCTATTTTTTGAATTTGGTAATATGGATATTATTTTTTAATCCTTAGTATAAAATTTATCTTAGGGCTAATTTTTGGTATTTTTCTGATAATGTTCGTTTTTTTCATGAATAGTAAAAAATACATCATTTTATTTCAAAAATTCCTTTTCATCCAATTTATTTATATAGTTATATTGTAATTTTAATTGGTTTTAAGGTGTAATATAAATATTTTTTAATCATTTAGTACAATATTTTTCATTGGATGTAATTTTACTTTTAAATTGGATGTAAAAACAAATCCATCTTTTGATAGATTTTACTTCTTAAAAAACCATCTTTGGTTCTAAAAATGGGAATTATTTTTAAATTAATTACTGACATTTATATATTTTGAATTTGGTATGATTGATTGTATATTTTTAATCATAATTTCCAAATTATGTAATTAATACTCTTTTGTTTTTAGACATTATGAATAGTAATGACATCAATTATCTTTAATTATCGTGATTAATTAGTAATCAGGTAGTTATGGGTAATAAAATAATATCATAAAAATACGAAATGACCACAACATGTGTCCTAATTATACTGGTTGTGTCATGACTGACCATGGGATGCCTTGTGACAACTTATGGACCCCATGAAATCACTTTTGTGTGAGAGTGACATTTTATCATTTTATATTTAAAGAAAGGATAATATAACAAAAGTATGTAACACCTAAGTAAAGAAATTTTAATTTTGTCTATGTAAATGATATGTTAGACTATAAATAGTCATTATAAATCTAAAAATATTTCATACATAATGGTGTTTTTTTTATAATTTTTAGACATTAAATAAATTTATTTATTTATGACACCATGATGATGCAGTGATTACCTCATCAATGAACGATTTAAATTAAATGAATCAATAAATTAAAATAAAAGAATTAAACTTGTCTAAAACCTATTTGATGGGTGGATTTCGAACCATTATCACCTTATCCTAGAAATATATTATTGTGGGACCTTAAAAAACCGAAAATCATTTCATAATAAAGTAACATTTCATGACCTTCCAAGAGTGCCCCTCCACCCTCTTATAAGAGGCCCCCACCTCTACCCCCTTACCCACACTTCTCAAGCCCTTGGCTCATCCAAAATATGCTCATATTGTCTCTTGAAATCCCTATATTACTCATAGAATCCTCATATTGGTCAGAAGTATTTCCAAGGAAGCCTTTGGGATCAAATCAAAAAGAGTAACCAGATTTAAAGGTAATGTCTTTTCTTATGTTCTTTTGTTTTATTTTGCTTCTCTAACCCCCTAAAATCGTTTTATTACTTTCTTTTGTAACAAAAACAGTATATTAAATAAACTAGGATGTTTTTTTGAGAATTATTAGAGCTACACTAACACACACCTCCATCTAATTGTTAAAGAACATACTGTTTCTGTGTGTGGCGAATTACTGTCTCGTGAAACGATAATTGTTCAATCTTCTTTTAACACCTCTCATGGTGAACATTAAGATGTAACTATATTTATATATGATATATATATTATGTTTATTTTTTCCTTAGGATTATTTATTTTTCATTTATGACATACCTTTATAGTTTCCATAATGGGTAAACGTGATAATTTCATTTTAGAAAGTGTGGACTACCGCCCCCTCAAAGTGAATTGAATCGTTAATTCCAAATGTGGGATATATAAAGGACGGAGTTAATGATATTATATATGATATTATTATTTAATTATGATATAACTGTGTATCATTATTTTTTCCTTCCATTAAAGTATGAAATAGAAATGAATGTAGTATTCATGCGTACGTATAGCTTACTGTCTACATGAACAGTGAATTTCATTTCTTATCTCCAAATGTAATGTACTGTTATAAGTACATATATATAATAGATATATATTACATATATTACATCTAAATGATGAATATAATTCTATAATTATAATATATTTATCTCTCATTTAGTTTTAATTCCATTAATATGACAAAGAAATGAAAGTAGCATTCATGCGTACGTACGGCCTACCGCCTCCATGAACGACGCATTTCATTTTTTTATCTCCAAATGTCATGGAATAGTATAAAATTAATATATACTGGATAAATATGATATTTAAATCAAGAATAATATTTTGGAGATGATGTACCTATAACTACATGGACAATTCTTTTCAAACATGTTCATTTTTGACTCATGTGCCGAACATCGACAAAAACATCTTACATGAACTCACATAATTAACTAATTATTATAACATAAAAATATGTGAAATGAATTGAATAATAAAATATAATGGAGGTATATAAGAAATTATAAATTGACCAAAGATTATTATTCAGGAATACAAAGAAATGAACAAGACAAGTCGGACTTGAGGTAAGGGATCCTACCTCTCTCTTTCTTTTCATGTATTCTCCTTTATGACATTTATTTTAAGTTCCATGTTATTATGTTGGGGATGTTATTTTATATTCATCTTACTGTAATTTTCTTTTTCATATGGTTAGATACCCCCTCTATCCCCCATCAATTCATTTTAAGAAGTTTTAAGTGGCGATATTAGGCTGCCGAATTTTCGTAAGTGATTTCATATCTCACTTTTAATTCCGCGAGCTTTCTATTATTACCACTTATTTATTTTATTTGTTGTATTGTGTACTTACATTTGATATATATATTATGATTCTATTAATGGTATTCTATTATTCATTTGGTTTTTATTATCTTTTGGTCATACGACTCAATTGATTAACACAAGGTAAGGAGTTTTTATCACACTTTTTGTTCCCATGAGATTCATGCTACATTTGCCACTATTTCCTTTTTTGTGGTGTATGTACTTCCAATTATTGTATTATTTGTGTAATATAATTTAATTTATGTGTATTTACATGTTCATTGTATGACCCTTCTTTCATGGGGTGTATATTTCGGAAGTAACCCAATTCGGTAAGGAACCTTTCACCCTCCTCTTTTTAAAAGACTTATATTGTTATGTCTTTTCATTTAAATATTATAATGTTGGGATATGTTATTATATATCATTATTGATTTAAATAATATGTCCAAGTGATGAGATACCATTTTCTCTCTCATCAACTCATTTTCTGAATTTTAAAGTGACGTCATTCAGCTGTCAAATTTTTGCATGGGAACTTCTTAACTCAATTTCAATTCTTTGGCTTAAACTTGTACTCCATGAACATGTCATTATATGAATATGTGTGAACTCCTATGATTTTTTACACTTAATATCCACTTATATTGGGTGTATTTTTATTTTTCACACATAAGTATGTAATTGATTTATCCTTAATCTATGGATACCAACTTTGTACGAGGCTTTGTCTCAATCTCCTTTCATTGAGGTATATTTTGTTTTATACACAGCCTTCTTTTATACGGTGTATAAACCCCTTTGAATATTAATTTCATTGAAAAGGAATCTTTTCTCTCTGAAGAGTTTTACTAAACGAAAAAAAGTAATGTTTTTTTAATGTAAGTAGTGACAAAGACCATCTCCGCCGTCGTGAGTATTTTTGGATATAGGGCTTCCTTAACAAGCCGTAATGTTTTCAAAAGAAAAATAAATAACATATAATATTTTTATGTATTTTGATATTGAAAATGGATTTCTTGAATGGATTTATTAGTTCAATACCTTAAAAGGTTATATTGTTATTGCAATGTGGGAATGTTATCTTTCCTTTATGCTTAAGTTATGTGTTATGATTATGTTATGGTTCATGGGAATTGTTACGAATATGGGTGGTTCCATGATAAAACTAGGGAGGGTGAGCCCGTGACAGCTCTCCAATGCATTGGGTTACGTGAGGGAGTTAAACTCTATGTTTTCTCTGAAGATATTTAGGGAATATACTGTGATGGGTATTCCAAACGTAACCATGAGGGTTACTCCCTACAAAAGAATATTATGAATGCCTCATGTTACCTTTATGTATTATGATTTCTATGAGTTATTCATAACCCTTATGATCACAAGAGGTATGTTCAAGTGCTTATGTTTTCTGAGTAAAGTATGATTTCATTGATTCTTATGTATACATGGACTAATGTTTTCTTTCCTTGTTTTATAACCCTTACTGAGATTTTTATGCTCATCCCAAGTTTTTGTAATGTTTTTCACAGGATATAAAGTGGAATAGGGTCAGGTATGGGATCATGGAAATGTCATGATGTCTAAAACATGGAACCAGAGACGACTCTTTAGTTCAAGAGTTTTTATTTATGGAAAAAAATTGAAACCTAGTAGATGTGTCTACTTTGTAATCTTTTCAGATGTAATAATTATATCCTAATTCTCTAAAACTCTAAACATGAAAAGATCCTCAATGTGAATTATTCATTTAATTCAAGATTATGTAATGTTTTATGGCCGAGTCTTTATATACAATCCATGCTTGTTTGAACCAAACCCTGATTTATTTTTATCAAAATATTAGGGTTGGGATACTTGTGTTTAAAATGATTTCGGAATTTTTTTTTGATTTTGGATCCCCCTGATATGATTAATCATTTTATTTGGGCCTTTCTTGTACATTGGACCCAAATTAGCAGTTAGTATACATGTATATCTTATTAGGTTATCCATATAAAATGAAAATATTCCCTTTCAAACCTGCTATGGAAGTATAAATTCATGATCTAGTTGAATTTATGGGGGGGGGGTGAAATGCAACCTAATACCTCATTTGGTGATTTATTTTGGTGGAGAAAAAATCATGAAATATATGTTTTTCTGCTAGAAAATATTTTTCTAGGAGCTATTCCCCTATGGAGATCTCAAATGAAATGTATTTTTTCCTATCTAGATCTCTCAATGGAAGAATGTTTTTCCCTATCTGGAGCATTCTTAAAATAGGGAAGAAAAAATTCCATATTTTCTGCTAAAATATTGATAAAATGTGATAGAAAATAGATGCTCTTAGATAATTCTCTTCAATGGAGAGTAAGAAAAGGAAATAGTTTAATAAAAATTAGAATCTCGAATTTTATTTCATAAAGTGACAAACACTGATTATTCGGCATTAGATTTTTTACCATTTTAAACCCAACAACCTAAAGCTTTAAAAAAATCATTGTAAATTCATCATGATAATCACAGGTTTTTGGTTCAGAGCGGGAAGAGATGTATAAATTTATCAATCCTATGGAGATTCTTTCATGATATTGTATTAAATAACCTAGATGAATACCCATATTTGTGTGCTGAGAAACAAATTAGTATGGGGTAAGTACATTGTGTGCTTGGCCGGAAAAAATAAGTGGAAACAGATTGAATGATGGGAATTGAGAGTTTTACATAATTGTTGTGTGTTTTCAATTTCCCATTTTTCAAAGAGTTTAGATACTAAATGTGGGGAATTTATAGAAATAATATTTCCGCTCTTTTTCATATCAAATTTAAGGATTTAAACCCCACCAATATGTGAATTTATGTGAAATTGTATATATTTTTTGGAATTTAGGGGTGTTTTAGGCTTGAAATATAAAATTTAACAATTATTTACCTTTTAATGTTTTTAATAGCCTCCATATTACATAATTCCACCCAATTTAAACTTCACGCCACATGGTTTACTCGTCACGTGAAACCATATTGATGATAAAAAAGAGGATCTTAACACTGAAGGAGAATAATTACACACTGTGTAATATCATTAAATGTCATTGATTTTCCAAAAGGAATTTTACACACAAGATAAGTCTTGACATCATTACAATCTATAAAGGAAAAAAATAGTTCGTGTAACATCATTAGATGGTGTGGATTTTTCAAGACATGATTTTTGATAATAACATGCTAAGAATTGTGAAAAATATTGACTGATAGATTACACATCTTGTAATTCAATTACACATCATGTAACAATAGACACATAGAAAAAAATAATGAAGATGAAGGATGATTTTTTATTGGATTTTCTATTAAAAGAACCCCTCAAACGCTTCATGGAGATAGTTTGGGTATAACAAGAGTAGCATAACACCATTAAAGATTCTCTAGATGATCTAGAAACTTTATTTTCTATGGTGGTGACCAATATATTGAGGAAGATCTCATGAATTGATGCTATAATGGAGAATAAGTAGTCCACTCAAGTGAGGCCTATCAAAGACCCATGTGGTTGCGGAAGGTGACAATCGATAGACACTCTCATATGAGTTGTGAGGTTATTGTGTAATCTCTATTTGAATTTATCATAATCATATATTTTTAAATGGATGATGTTGTTTTAATTGTTGAATTTAAATTCAAGAAATATTTTTGGTTGGTTTGTCCTACTATGATGTAAATTAATTAAATTCGCTATTTATATCCCTTGGGAGAGGTATTTATGTTCAGCATAGTTGTCCCAATTAGGTTCAGTTACATGGAGGTCTTTATTTAATTGAATCAAATCAATATGTAGAACACCAATCATATCAAGGTCTTGATATGACGTCTATTCAAATTTTGGTGTTCCCCTGGTGGTCTATGGGGGTATATTTTGAAATTCAATTGAGAAATTTTTCAATCTAAGAATAAGGGGAGTGTCCAAGAGGTTTAATCTTCTCTATTAAACTATTTTTATTTTGATTTAAAATCCATTTAATTTTCTATAAAATTTACAATAAATCCATTAAATTTTATTTGACAATACATTTTTTCAAACTTTAAGTCAAATCCCCAAAAATTTATCTTATTTTAAAAATGAATAAAGGAAAAGAAACTATTTTTTAAATCAGTTTGCAACCTCCTCAAGTGAAAACCTATTGTAAGAATTGTGCTAAATTTTGCGGGGAAAATATTGATTGGGGTTTTATTTAAAAAAATACATCACATCTAAAACATAGTGACACCATATTTTTAGGTAATAATTTCACACATTTTTATTCAATTTCCACCATAATGTTGTTTCCTACCAAAAATCATAAAAAAAATGAAATCGTTCAAAAAATGGAAAGATTTTTTAATTAAATACAAAATCAATAAATTAAAACCTTCTAAAATGTATGAATCAAATAAAATTATCAAGGCCTATATTGAGAGAGATACCATCTATGAGGCATATGTTCCATATTGATTTAAATACCATACCAAGTGACTGAAATAGTCAGTTTTTCTTTCCACCCACACTTTTATGGCTAGAGAAACAAATGACAATGACATGAAAATTAAGGATTATGAGGGAGATTGAGGTGTACCAAATTTCGTGTAGCTATCTTTATCAGGTGCATCGATCAAGCTTGAATCAGAGTATGCCAATGCTTGTATTTATTCATACCCAAAAAGGGGAATCAAAACACATTCTTCATGTTACGGGAAAAATATATTATGGTCATGATATGTAAGGCATGAATGTAAAAATCGAATGGTGAAGATACTGAAGAATAAAATCAATTAATCCGACTTAGATAAATGGTTATAAATGAGTTCATTGATGAGAAAACCATATCTTCCCAGAAATGGTGGTAAAATAGTCATCATCGAGAGGAGAACCATGTTCTTGTCAACCATTCTTCTTGAAGAGAAGAGAGGCATGAAATGGAATCAAAGTCAATAGACACCATTCCTTCCTCATAATTGGATACATTAACAATAGATTTTGTGTGACCCCTATAAATCCAAGAGTGATTGGGAAAATATCAAGACATCAGAGACATGTGGGTATTTTTAAAGTCATGCATTTGAATCCTAGAGGTGGGGTATTTCTGAAAACCTTCCAATATTTATGCCAATAGAAATTTGAATGAGGTCAAGAAATATGTTCATGGAAAGGAAATTTTGATATATAAAATAGATGATCAGGCTTTGAACAAAAGTAAAGCATCCAACATGTTGGATTAAGATGCTATTGAAGGGGTTGTTGGTCACTCCAAAGAAGAATGGGTGACAATATAGACCATTGTGATGTATCACACTCTTATACCTTATTTATATCTCATTCATCAATTATCTATAATTTTGAGTTGATATGTCCTGTAATTTAGAGGGGAAGATGAGAACACATCAAAATAGTCATTGAGTCTCTGAAATATTAGAACAAAATCACACCCATCAGAGTAGTGGATGAGTCTCCTAAGTCATTAGAATTATACTTATGTAATAGGATTATGGTGGAGGATTTGGATATAGGTTCTTATAAACTGACACCTTAAGTTCATATTACCAAGAGAATGGATACTTGCCTCTCTCCATCTCGAGAGAAAAATGAAAGAGGGATAATTTTTCTTCAAGGTATTCACCGAAGTAAGGCATATGAATTTCATTTTAGTGTTATTACAAACCTAACATTTTCATTTGACTATGTTTTCATTTTTAGGATGACTTAATTTTTATCCATCATGGGGTATGACACAATTCCTTCAGGGATCGAGGGGGATATCATGGTGGTGGCATAGATTCTTGTGGATGAATCCATACCCTTGACAAATGAAGTACCAATATATGAGTCCATGTCAACCATAATAATTATGGAAAGGGGAGAGTGTCATGGTAGTGTCATATGCATAACATAAGGTGTCACGTGTGGGTCACTAAATTTCATCCCTATGATATTTTATATCATTGAAATACAATAAAAGATCCCACAACAATGACCATTAGCCATCCATATACACTATATGGGGTGGAAATAGATCTTATATGGTCTAATGAAAGTGTTAGTGTTGATTCTAACCCTATGAGGTTCAAAGATGATGTTATTACTAAGATGTCAGCTGAGATAATTGATAGATGATCCAATTTAGGTTTTGATCTACATGTCTTAGATACCCCTACTTGTGAGGGTGTTGTGATACATGAATAAATAAATAATTAAGTAATGTAACATGATGATAATATTTAAAAATTAAAATTACTACCTTTTTAAAGGAATTCCAGGAGTTTCTTAGTTTATTAGATGGACATGATTTTTCTTGTTCTGGCATTTTTAAAATATTTTCAGTATATTTTCATTTGAGGTCTCGCATCCGATCACAACCTTTACATCTTCATATTAAAATAATGTTTCTTATGAATTAATGGACAAGGAATAAAAGTCCCTCATAATATATTTATTAAAGTATTCTCATTTGAGAATCCAAATGTGGGAGATTAAAGAGGTGCCTTGAACCTAGTTTTTGAACAGAATCATGAGGATGTTGCTTCTCAAAATGTTCTTTCCTAGAATACTAGAGATGACAGTACTGAGGAAGAATTATTCCCAACAGTTGTTCCTCAAAACAGTGAGTCTTATTAACTGATTTGGTTTCTTCATTGAAATTTTTTCATTCTAACCTCCGGATGTTGAGGAGGATTTACATTTTTTATCCATTTCCAACAACTTCGACAGCCATTCCAGAGAGGGGAGATTAAATAACGATTCCAAAAATACTATTGGTTGAATCTAATGCTCCCATGGAGGGAGTGAAAAAAGGTGGCACATTGAGTGAGCTAATACAAAGTGCATCTCTCTATATGAGAGTAGCTCTTTATTGAGCATGGTATTATAGTATTCACTTATCACTAAATACCACATCATGTTGAGAGACATCTTGAATATAGTCACAAGGAAACCTCTTGAAGGCCAAATACCCAGACTTCTCTAAATTCCAATTATTTTATCCATATTATTGCATGGTGTGTTTGATTATCCCATGAACCACCATGCTCTAAATTCAATCATTCGTAGAATGGATGGGGAGAGAAGGTCACAACATGTTAATGAACAATTAGAATGATAGTTTGAAGATATAATGGTTGTTTTGTTACTTGAGGAGTGGAATCATACCATTGATGATGAGGGTCATCCATACTATATGGATTATAAATCTAAACATGTAATATTTCATCACAAAGAGATAAATTATGAAATGAAATAGATTTTAAAACTCCACTATTTTTTATGAGGGTCACAAAAAAGTGAGAATAATGTGGCTATAGAGAAATAAAATCTTCATCTCAATTAATATGCCTTTTCTAAAAAACAATATCAGTTCCAAAAAGCTACCAAAATTTCTTGATCCACAATTCTACATATGAAATACTATATTAAGGACCACCTATAATTTTTGGAAGAGAGAGTCCATATGTAGAAGTTCCTATGAAATTTAGAAAATAAATAAATAGTTCTTCTTTCTAATCATATACTCCTATAATCATATAATAATTTTAATCATAATATAACAATTAAAATGATTTGTTTTATTGAATCCCATCATGTTATAATTAATATATTTAGGCTGAAAGAGTGCTCAAATTTTTTCTTAGAAATGGGTCCTAGAGAGGATAGTTTTACTATTTCTTGGATCATATGGAAGAACCTAAAAAAATTGTATATTTTTTGTTTTTACCCTAATTTCTTCTTATATCTGATATTATGAAGACTTAACTGATGAGAGTTATATTTATTTTAGGATTTAGTTTGTGGGTATTCACCCTAACAAGATTTGTTCCTATTTTTTTCATTAATTAATTTTTTCTAACCATATTGATCATATTTCAGGAGAGTTGAGACTCATATTTTACATAGGGTTCCCCTATCAATTTTTCAACGTTGTGAGTAATGTGTCATTTTTTATTGGTAATTAAAATTCTTATAGGCTACACCAATGAAACTTGTTTTTTTATTGAACTAATTAGTACATTATTTATGGAATGACGACCCAAAACATGTATTGTAAGCCATGAATGTTTCTAAAAAATTTAGATACCCGTAGTTTAATTTTGAGTCACTATTTAGTCATTTAGGATCTAAAACTAGAAACAAGGATTGTATGAAAGGAATGGAAAAATAAAAACATTGAAAAGTGGTTTCCCTCATAATATTTTCAAGGTATATTGGAATAGATGAGGTCTCTCATAAAGAATAATGGGATGTATGTTCACAACTTTTATTGGGGTGACATTATGGTAAGAAAACATAGGAATATTACTACACATTGAAATTGTGAAATCCTATTGATAACACACCCTTATGGTGGAAGACATATGAAATGAATAATAGGGAATATTACTACAAAGTCAAGAAAATTTCTCCCCCATAACTAACAAATTATATTATAAATGGTTGATAAGTTTGTAAGGATCTGAAATTTTGAATACCATGATGGGTTGTTAGTCTAGGGAATGTTTCTATGAATAACGAGAACATGTGTAATAGAATTGAAAATAAATGGGAAACTATCCATACCTGAATTTTGTTTTTTGTAAAGGAGGATACATTATTTTAAATTAATGAAATTTAGGGGAAGGACCCTCTCTAACAAGGGTTTAATCATTGTTTAGTTTATGGTCGTTCGACAAGAGAACAAATCATGTAGTTTAATATCTTACGATGAGGAAGATGTTTTAAAACCTTATTGTGTTTTCAAAAGTACATAACGATATGCAGTTTCTTTTAATTCAACAAGGAAATGGGTAAAATAATTTAATGTTCATTGGAGCAAACCAAAATAGTAGAGATTATCCTTTCTATGGAAAATATCATGAAAACGTGCCAATATTTCAAGGTATGAACATGGATGTTTGTTAGAATTATCATCAGATTTCCAGTCCAAAAATGTTATATTCATAAAAAAAATTAAATGGAGATAGTAGATGTATATTTTGATAACTAATTTTCCTCTAGTTTACAAACAAATTTTTTGGAGACTTATGAAAATGCAACATGGGTGTATTACAGCTAATTCAAATAGTTGCATCATCTAGATGATAAGAAATTTTTTCTATGAGACTATTAAAAATATAAATGGGGAGTATTACTTCATTGTAAAAAATGTTATCCTCAGGATACAGACATTCTATTACTCTTGGGTGGAATAATATTATTTAGATTCAGATGTCCCTAGACACATTGTTTGTTTTCTTGAAGGGAAATTATTCAATATCGGAGGAGTATTTCAAGAGAAAAACTACCCATTAATGGGAGGGATATTTTCCAAAATAGGTCGGACCCAAATGCCAAAAAAAAGAGAAGGGTTTTTAATTGAGGATAGGCCTAAGTCACATTGTACATGAATCAGAACATAACTCATTTGAATGATAATGAAACCATACATTAATCAAGAATACAGTATAGTTTAATGACATGATGTCAAGACTCACAGTTAATTTTAACATCATGCAATGAGGATGATATGGTGCATGTAGTTCTAGGTCATATGAATAGGACCACATTATTATGTAAATGATGGTTAATGTGAGTCCTATCCAACCATGTTTCTTAGTATACTCTATATATGATAGAAGAAATTTTAAACCACAAATAGGTAAGGAAATACTGTCTTTATAAGAGAGATAAACACAATCCCTCATCCTAAATATGTTGATCTTGGGGTCATCCATTCTCTTCTTGGTTTGACATCTGGAAGCACAGTAAAAATAAATTTCCAATATTTGGGGCCCAAATTGAATAGAAAATATCAGTTCATATAAAATTTTTGTTTTTAATGATGTTTTTATGGGTGTTTTGTGATAAAATCAGCCAACGCCTAATGTTTTACCAATTTTAGGGGAACAAAATGTATGTCTTACTACTACACAATAACAACCACTATGACAAAAAACTAATATAAATACAAAAAATAAAGATTTATTTGAGGGGGTTATTAGGAGTAGACAAATGGACAATATGGTATTATAGGTAATGTGTTAGTTTCATAAATTTCAAGATTAATTCCATAAAACTCTTCTCAGTATATGAATACAGAGACTTAGTGTTGAGTATGGTTCAGCTGAGATAATAAATAATTTTTCTATGCCGACATCATTCTATTGATTGAAAAAAGTACATAGTGAAGGGTCCAAGGATGATACATATAGAATGATTAATTTATTTCACTAGGAGGCATTATCGCTAGGGGGCTCAATAGATATTTCTAGAGGATGTCAAATTCTTTATAACAGTCATCGGTCCACTAATATGAACCCACATCATGATTCACATAGATCAGAGAAAAAACTTTCCAATAAAGTTGTCTATAAAGCGACATATGTTACCATGTTTTTTGTTTGAACCCCAAAAAATTTTAGGTTCTAAGGTGGTGACATATTGGTGATTGAATTTATCGTATTTTGGTCTAATTTGATGCCACAAAGGCATGTGATGAAGTTAATAAAATTTCCAGATGTTATTCTAAAATTAAATTTCACAGGGTTCATCTAAAAGTTACAATATTTTATATTTTTGAATATGGTCTCCAGATTATTTAGGTGGATAGAATAATTTCATGAATTAACTAGAAGATCATCATCAAAGAAATTAAAAAATTCATTATAATTTTTTGATGATGTGATTAATGGAACATTTATATGTGAAACCAATATTATTCCATCATAGAGGCATTACCCAATAGAAGAATACTGTTAGGGGTCCCAAAAGTTAGTTTCGTATTCTTCTTTTTGGGCCATCATAATTTATTGGTACCTTAAATATTAATCTATGAAGGATAGACCAAGTTAAACATATGTTGAATCATTTAATTGTTCTGTGATTGGAATCTAGACTTCATCTTTAATGTAGTGCTGGTTGAGATCTCTGAAGTTGATAAAGACCCTTATTTTCCCATTCTTCTCTTATACTAAGACAATTTTGGACAACCATTTCAGATACTAGACTTCCCAGATTATGTCGGACTTGAAAATATTGTCTTATTATGCATCAATTTTTGTGGCATGGGTTTGGTGAGTCCCTCTGGATACCTATTTATATCCCATGTGGTTTATATAAAATCCCTAGTGGTGTGTGGCCACCATGGGATTGGATCCTAGAATCTCAATGTAATTCCACTATATCACTTCATGATGTTTAATCAAGATGGGGAAGAACACCTCTAATACATATGATTATATTTATGCACTAATCATGGTGGGAGTGTATATTATTTTTACATGGACTTATTTAAATATGTTCATCAATTATTATAGAGACACCTTCCACAAATGTTCTTAGGGAATCCCTATGGACTTCCTCCCGTTTCTCTTTATATTTCTCTTCCACTTCCTACTTTTACTAGTTCTTAGGGGATTTGGGTGATGCATAATGTTTCCCAACGATAGGAGAGGATTCTATATTTTTACTTTCAGTGAAGCAACTACTTATGACCCGACTAATGATGAGGGGACTTTTTGAAGATCCATGTGGGGGGACAAATAATGAAAATATTCATTTTCTACAAGTGACGTGAACCACTCCTGACTAAGAAGGAGATGTTGTGACTCTTTTAAGATTATGAAATAAAATGATGGAATTTTCACTTATCCTACCATCATTGAATGTACAATCTATGACTTATCTAGAATTATGGGGATTAGTTATTATAACTGATATCACTAAATTTAATGAACACATGTCTAAATTCATACCCCTTTTTTATCTTGCTGATGGGTAGTATATTCTCAACCCTGATTTGATTGAAGGTATTAGTCTAGTTCATCTACAAAATTTTTACACCATTGATTCAAGTAGTATCATCAATCATGGGTTTTTTCCCTTCCCTCTGGTGCAATCCCACATAAATATATTTTTATTCTCTAGATTTAAATTCTAATTTATCACCATTAATTATACCTATTTGAGCATTATTTCCATATTTAATCAATTTGTGTTAATGTGAGGGAATAAAAACATGCTGGTGTAACCAATGGCATCAAAGAGGAACATTATAGACCGTATGATGATAGACAACTTGAAAATATGAGTAGAATTTGAGATCCCTAAATTAAGTCATGATCTTGACTTTCATAAGAGACTTGTTATATATCTTATCATAAAAAAATAATGTTAGAGAATAGGGAGGAATGTGGGGATAATTGTAACCTAGTAGACAATGTATTCAGACCACAATGATGTTAATCCTTAAGCTGATTTAAATGAATATACACCAGATATCAATTTCATTTATCCTACTGAATACATAGAAAAGTATGATCTGTCCTTGTATAATGGAATCTTTTTCTTTCTATAGAAAAAATCTGACCATGTGGAATTCAATAGGATTTTTCTCTACATAATATAATTTGGTAGTAGCAGCATCATCTTCATATTCTTGAGGTCTTGAAAAAGATTATATGTTAGCTTCCTAATTAATTTTTGATAAACTAAAAGCATCCATGATTGATAACATGACTAGAACAAGGTATAATTTCTTCATGATGACATACTTCTGGTCCATTGGTATTCATTTCCCTGCATAAATGACCTTTCATAGGAAATTTTGGAGATTATGTACATTACATAGTTGGATCATTCCTTGCAATAGAAGTTGAAGGTTATTATATCCTAGGTGTGTGCGTCTACTAGGTATTCATATTCACCAAGGATTATTTAGAAATGGAATATTCTCTGGTTGATATTCCAAAAGGATCTGGTCAAGTTTCTCCATGAATAGATTTAGTGAAATTTCATTCTTTTGCTGGTATCACTAGAGATATCTACACGGATATTTAGCCACAAAATTGTTTAATCATGTATGTGGATCAATAATATATTTCCAGTATGATGGAATCATCCCCTATATCCTTAACTTTGGTGGATTGTTCCCTAAATTTCCGAATAAAATGTATGTATTTCTAGTTAATAGTCACACATATCATCCGAGAATTGTCCATCCAGTGAATAACATTAGTGGAACTAATGAAACACACCTTATTTGGTGATGAATGAATTAGGTGGGTTGAATATTGTTTTCCCATTTGGTAAGGAATGAAACATTATTATGGGATTGAATTCATGATGTATAATAGAGGTAAATAAAACATCATCTTTAGAATAGGATCATAGCCCTATTTTTTATTCTTACTCTTCTAGCCATGTCATTTCTTGGAATAATAGATTTTGAAGGATTATAGTACCAATGTATTTGACGGATTCATAGAGAAAGACTCTGGGGTCATAATTGGCCATTTCTACAATTTTCAAAGGATAACATGTGTATGGTTGGTCAGATTTATTTTAATCCAATCACTGATATTCTATAAACTATTATTTTAAACGTCCAATCATTTATAATCCTAATATAGAAAGGCAGTAGAAACAAATGATACATGTACTAGTGGCATGACTATCTCTGCACCCGTAAATTCCACCATTTTCTTCTGGAATCCTCTGAAAATCAAACATGCTTAGATGGTGTGATAGAATGTCTGGTGGAATGAAAAATAGTTTAAGATATCATTGAGACCATCCTTGTTACGCTAAATGGAATTTGGAATCATGATCATTTTATCCTCAAATGATGGGATGATGCATCAACGATCTTTACTATTTTTCAAGGAATAAATATTGTTCTTTATCGTATAACATTATTTCCACATCTCCATACTTTCTTTTCCTAAAAGGACTATCATTGTTACTAATGCTGATGAGGGGGGAACCCTTGATATAGATATGGATTCATAGTTTTAGTGGGTGTGGGTCCTGAATTAAGTTTAATATCAAAATCCTATTAATTACACATTAAATTTCATTGAGTTGATGAAATTTATTGGGACATAGCCTTGGTTCTCATGATGGATTCATCCATTATTTGAGAAATTCTATCCGAAACCTAAAACACTCCTGAATATTTCATAGGGATGGGTGGTTTTCACAACTCTTAATGAATATTCTATATAGAAATGGAATCATAATCTTTTTTAGGATGATGTAGGCTTAAGTAGTATGGTGTCACATTCCATAGTGTAGTGAAATATAATACCCTATCATTCTACCACTATTTGTCTTTTTAGTGGCCAAGGACTGTAGTATTTTGAAAAAATGAGATGAATTGGAAAATAATCATCCAATGGGGGATTTCCCATAATATAATTTACTGAGCTAGTATACTATTGTAAATACAAAGGTTTTCCCTTGCAGTGTTTTCAAAAAGAACATTAGTTTCACACCATTTTTTTTCATGTTTCCACATCATGGGATTTTTTCATGATAAGGAAAATGAAAAATGCATCTCTAGGTGCCCAAATCTAATTGAAACAAGAGATTTGGTTTCTATAGTTTGATAGGGTAGGGGTTGGATCAACCAATTTTGGGTAAGTACTCTTTTCTAGAGGCACTAGTGTAGATCACACTTCCATAACTTCTAATCACGTTGTTAGAAACTAAATAATATTAATGATCCATTCTGTAACGTATTGGTGATACCGAGATTGAGTAGGGGAAATAATAGGTGGGGACAATAGTGGTGGTCCTTCCAGTATTATTTCATGGCTAACCTATAAGGGAAGGTCTATAAGGATGCACCTGGCCATGTTCTAGTTGTGTAACCAATATAGGGAACACCCAATATAAATCTGTGGGATCAAAATATATTGGTTATGAATACCCCACACTTATCAAATGTCTTGGATCCATTTATATTTCTATATAGAAACCTCATTGTTAAGTTATGTTGGTTGGGAGTGTGAGTTTAGGCTCTATTTTTAAAGAATATCTTGTAGTAATGTTTCCTCAAAGTAGTTTTACATTGAGTACTCTCAATTATTTCATCTCTTCCTTTTGATTAGAGAAATATTTTCTTTCTTATAGGGGTTTAATATATTTTCAAGGTGGGTGAGGTGAAACATTACCTTTACTATCTAATTTTGTGGATATTCTAGGATGAGGTGGTGATGGAGTGGTTGAGGGAATTCAAAAATTCATAGAAAGCCTCTAGTTTCAGGTAATAACACCTCCTTCAATCATTTCAGTGGGGAACACATTTTGAACTATGAAATCCTCCTCCTACTCCTACAGATTGGTATGATGTTACTTATGGTTTATAGGGTTGTTGTTAATGAAAATCACCGATTAATAGTGAATTTCAAGTATTTTATTAGTATCATTGTGATACCTCCTTTGCTTGTGACCTCTATAAGGGGTTTTCCACATCTATACTGGTAATCATGGAGATTTTTGGTGTATGGTAATCCAAAGAAAATATAATTACATTTTTTATTCATGTTCCCAATGAGGATACCAAATCATAGGTGAGAATAACTATGATATTTCAATCTTTTGTGTTCCCACTAATCCAGAGAAGACTTACTATTATTGAGGAGGCGAATGTTGAGTTACGAAATCCCTCGTCCCTAAGTTCTAGGACTATTATAGATAAATCTATACAACCTTTTGAGCCTTCATTATCGAAATAAATGGATTTATTAAAAAACTACAAAATTGTGAGATATGGTTGTTCCTAGATTGCTTGAGATGCTATTTACACAGATTCCTTCATGATTCTATATAGTTCTGGTCAGACAGGGGTTGAGTTAATTGTATAGTTTTCACCTAAAACACTTTCTTATGATGAAATTTTTTTCATCTCATAAATTAGTGACATCTACCAATTGAATTCTACTTATTGGGAGTATTGATCGATATTTTCTTATGCCAGATGAAACAAAACTATAATTCTATTCTTTCTCAAAAACAGTGAGAGTACATTTGGGCCTATTTTTTATGATCATATCATATATTATTAATAGAGTCTATTTATTGAAGTTATTATGATGTTATGACATTGCACAATGTCACCTTTGGTGGGATTTTTTAATTTAGGAATTCAATGAAATGAGTTTCTCTATTTTCACCTCATCTTCTTATATGAGTGTTGGTGGGGAGTCATCGATTGGATGACATAATTATTTTAACACACAGAGACATATACGCTAAATGGATTGTTAATTATTTAAATTTTTTGGACTTCCTGAAGCTAGAAGATCCATCATGTCAATTTTATAGTGTATCCCTACTATTAGAGTGATGTGGATTAGATACTTATTATAAAGTAATAACATTTATCTCAATTGATTAATATTTATGCATATATTTATGTAGATTTCATTCATACAATATTTTGAAAACACCTCTAGAATTTTGTACTTGGGATTTCATAATTCTAGAACATGACTGGCAAATCATATTTATCCATCTTTCTTATCATGCCTAAAATATCATATTTGCCTTTTACAATAGGTTCTTTAACCATATATAATCAATGTGTATGATTCCATATTACTTTAATATGAACATTGAGATCAGTAGGGACATTCACTATCACATTTGAAGGAATGTGATCCAAGGTATATTTAGACAGTGACCATCACCGTCGGAATATTATAGATAATAAATGATTTAAATTTTAAAATAAATCTCATTATAAATAACTATATTTTTTTCCTTATTCCTTGTGGTTGGAGGTAATTCTCAGCATTAAATCAGAAAAGGGAGGCCCCTTTTGTCCAAGTGAAATGCTACAGTTGAGAGAACATTCACATAGAATTCCATTATGGGGAGCAATATGATTGTGAATTGACATCCTAGTGAATGGATAATTCATGTAGTATATACCATGGGACAAAACATTAGAGTGGTAAATAATAATATGGGGATATTTTCTACAATTTGATCTTCTGGACACATAGAGGAATGTCATGGATGTAATTAGGAGATGGTATATATTGACCCCTGGAATTATATAATTGATGTAAGACTTATAAGTTATGTGTCAAGGGAGTTCCCCTATAAGAGATACTACTATTATCATAATGTGGTAGTTGGATAATAAGATCATATTATGCCATAGACAAGCATATGATGTATTCGTTAACATCATTATTAAGTTGAGAAAGATAATACATCAACTATTCATTGTCTAGTCAATTTAATGGGGTTCATTTTGGATGCCTTCCTATGAGTGATTGGGTCTGCTTGCTGGGGAAATAATATTTTATGTTTAAATTATTTTTTATCTATCGCTCATTTCATTTTCAAAACATTCCAATAGGTTTATACGGACTTGGGGGGTATTTTTGACTACAGCATAATGGCTATTAGAATAGGAAAATTATATCTCGCTAGAATGAGGATATGGACCAGATCCAATTTTCTGTATATCATCATGAAATGTGTGCATAAACTATATTAGATGGGGGCATAGTTGTTTTCCTGATCTAGAGTGACATTTTATTGAGTGAGCCCAATTGTGGGGATGAATTTGTGTATCCATCCCACTTCTAAAACCATTCCCATTATGATATCTCAACAGGTTTATAAGGCGTGGGATGGAATTTTCATATTCCTCGTAACCATTTTCATAATATTCATGGTATCATATATGACTAAAATAGGTATGTATGACCATTTTGTGTCTTAAGAATGGGTTTTTTCTTTCTTTGGTACCTTATTTACTTATAGTGGATTATAATAGTACTCAGGTGTGGTGGAAAAGATTTGGGTCTTCTCCTTATTCATCACCGATAGATGAAGGTTGATTTATCTAGAGACTTCTAGATGAGACTACATGTAGAGTTGATAAATGTAAAAAGGTTTGTTCAAATGAATGTGGTTTTCCATGAAATATGACCGATGGGATTCTTTGGATGCTTCCAAAAGATAACGATGGAATGCTTGGTTGAGGTGGGAATGTGTATGTTTTTTCCCATTGGTTATGATAGAATTTTATAAGAGTTCATTTTCGGCGAGGGAAGGTGTTTTTTTGGCTCAATATTTGGTGGAATATTTTTTTTATAATACATATTTTGTGGGGAAAAGTTTTTTGACATGTTCCCTATTGACCTGTTCTTTCCCCAGGTGGGTAGTCTTGCAGGTCAGGGTCAAGATGTCCTGGGAAGGACTACGGAGGATAGTACCCTCATAATTTTGTCGGGTCACTGCGATGTGACATTGTTAGAGGAGGATATTGATAGGATCCCTTAGAAATACTTCTTGTGTCTTCGGAGTGAGGTATGTTTTTTCCTCATAAGCTGCCTCCCTAAAATAATGGAGGTGATAATTTCTACATTCAAGGGATAATATCTTGAAATGTTTGGAGAAAAAACATGGATCTCTTTAAATCTGGAAAAAAATTCATTGCTAAGAAGATGACTGGTGGGGATTAATGTGTTGGAGGTACTATCACATATCCTATATGGTAGGGATGGTACCATTTTGGTGGTACTCCCAGACCAACACATTTGATTCCCAACATTGAAGACACTAGGTAACTAATGATTTCCTCTACATAAATGATAACACAATTTGAATGGTAAAAAATTCATATATCTATGAGTTTCGGTGTGATGATATTTTTATTGAAGGGAAATACTGTCAAACGGTTCTAAAACATATTTGAGAAAAACAAAAAATAAATCCCTATCAATGGATCACCCAATAAAAAAACATGAGAAATTGATTTTTTGGATGTCCATATACCATTTTGATATTGAAATGGGAGTAAATGGTATGGAATGCCATCATATTGGTTAAGAATTCACATCATTTTAACCATTTTTTATGAAAACAAATCAAGGCCCAAATATGACTTTTTTTGGGGTTTTAGTATTTTAAAGTCATTCATGATAGATTATCCTTTTTTGTTTCATTCCCAAATACAAAATGGGGATAAAAATATTTTCTCAAATCCTTCATTAATTTCCATGTATTACATAGGCCATCCTTGAATTATAAATTAATTATTATCATTTATTGATCTCGGAATCATCTATATGTATCTAAGGGTCTCCATATATATATATATATGTATGTATGTATTTATGTATGTATATATTCTTGTTTATCCATCAATTGTAACCATTTATGTATGAAAGATATATTCTTCAACCATTTATTATTTGGATGCTAGTTTAAGCCACATAGTGGGGTGCTATAGACAATATTATCATCTAATGATAAAAGACAATTTTTGATGTCGGGATCAAGCCCATGAGATGGGATCCATACATCTCCTTGCGAAAGGAATAAAATCCCATTTATTTTACTTCCAATTAATGGGAAAAAAATCATACCTTTTAAAGAAATTTGATAAGGACTAAACTTTCATGTTTATCATTCTGCATTGAGGTTGTCTAGGGAATGGTTTTTAGTAAAACTTTGTTGTGGGACATATGTTGGAGAGGCACAAGGAACCTAGAATGGATGAGGCATACCTGGTTATAAATTCTTATACTAGGAATGTGTCCCTGAGAGAATTCAGTTGGATTTTTGGGTGTTTGTTTAGGACCATTGAGATCCTTCCTACATATCCCATTTGGACTGGAATCAAAGCCTTTATAGTTTAGTTTTGATGACCCAAACCTATATAAGACCTGTGAAGTTTTGTCCCATAAGGTAAAGTTGGAATCAAATAAATTTAATGAAGTATTTTGGGTAATAAATCGTTTAACAGGTTTCCCATTGGGTTTTTAGAACACACATATATAGATTCCCTGGTGGTTGGATACATGGATTTGAGGACAGACTCTTATAGAGTCTCTCTGAATGAAGGTGAAAGTAATATTTGAAAAAAATATATTATCTTCCAAAACATACATCTGATCATTGATAACCTCTAATACTATGTGATTCATGATCAAATGTGAAAAATAACAGGAATGAAATGATTCGAAAACCCACAAGGTCGTTCTATCACTAGTGGAATGGGGTATATATATGGATGAAGAAGATTGGGATTTTATGTGCCTATATTCTCTTGTTTCATAAAAAAGATAATCCATTTAGACTACCAATCATGATAAGAAAAAAAATAGATGATTAGGTTCTTACTCAACGATGGATTTCCTTTCTCCAGGTTCCTAGAGAAGAGAGGATGGTTAGACCATAACCCTAAAAGGGATATGAATGCAGGATACTCTACCTCTGTAACTAGAACCTGGGGCCCCTATTCAGGTACCAGATAAATATAAGACATGGTACTAGAACTCATAACCAAGATTAGAAGGTTCATTAAACATTACCCTAGGTCAGGTTCCTCCTGATAGATGTAGTGCATTAAAACAAGTCCCCTTATGTCCTTACCCACATGGAAGGACAAGTGTTGCACACCACTAGCCATTGTAATGCCTAATCAAATGGGAGACACGATGTTGTGTCTTGATATATTATGGTTCAAGTATTGAGGATTTAGGTGAGGCTTCAATTTTGTTCCCCTTAGAAGAGGGATCCAAAGGAATGGGATCCCATCTATTGGTGACTTGTAAAGGGGCTTGGGAGGTTTCTCGAGATGATCAATAATTAGTGAGCATGAGATGTTTAGAGTACGGTTAAATAGGATGATCTATAAGCTCTTCATGCAGTGGTAGTAATGTAGGATATCTCAATGCCTTTTTCGATTGACTAGTAGGGAAACAAAACCTCGAAGTGGCCTTACTCTAGGGACCATGTTTATCCCTAAATGTCCATGGAAGGGTCCCATGGATGTCCTAATTTATGGGATAGACCTTTGCATTAGTTTTTTTAAAAAGAATAATGGGATTTCCTTGGACATGTTTTATTTGTTTGTGATGTCGTAGGTAATTTGACAATGCTACCATACTCAATGTCATATTCTCTCATGTTTTGAATAATTACCTAATGGAGATTTGGGGGTTTTGGATAAGGGGATGCTTGAGTAGTTCATGGAGAAATATTATTCTATTTTAGTACACCAAATGTGGAGCCTAAAGGTCTCATTTATATGGAACTATGGGACTCATGTCAAAGTAGATATTTCATTAACGTACCTAGAATAGGTACCCCATATAGGGTTTTTCGCTATTTCTGTGCCAAATGGGGGGGGGGATACATGAGCCTTATGGATTGAATGATGGATCTATGTATCCTAATTTAGGAAACTTCCCTTGATCCTTCTTGGGGATATCTATTTCAATAATACTACAATTATTTTTTCCATAAATATTTTAATCCCTCATGACAAAAAGAAGTGTCAACCTATAGAGTGGGGAGTTATTCACCGTGACACCAGACCACTTCATTGATATATATATATATATATATATATATATATATATTTTGAGTCGGTCATTATAGAAATAAAATTAATGTAAAATGTATGGTGGTTGAATAAAACCCAAATATAAATATATCCCTTAGATGTGTTTTGGGTCCTATTAAAAATAATTGGTATTGTTTTCCAATTTTAACGGTAGTAAGGGAATTGTTTCTAAATATATATCCTTCTCTAATAACGCTTTTCATGTTATACCACTAGATGTTTTGATTTATACCTCTATTCATTTTCATTCAACTAGGATGGATAGAGAAGGATAATATTAATATATCATCAAAATGATCCATCATCAATTTCAGTGTAGAAAGGAAAAATATCTTGGTTCCAAAACTTATATATCTATCGAAATTAAATTCAAAAACTAGACCACTAATTAACTTTTTTCTATAGGTTCACATCATTTTTATGGTATTCATATATCTTCACATGTTTGGATGAATGCTTAATAATTTGGTGACTATAGTACTTATATTCTTCCATTAAGATGCCATGATTCATCTATAGAAAATCCATGTGTAATGAGTAAATTAAAATTTTTACCATTGTTAAGATATAATTTTATTTTCTACTCATGTCATAAAACACATTATTTTCCTTCTAATTGTGATAAGATATTGAGAAATCATAGTCCATGATCGATTCTAAAAATATCTTTTCGATATTTTTGACCTATTTTTTTGTGGATATATAATTTTGTCTACAATAGTTATTATAAATATCATAAGTCATACTATTTTGATGATTTCACCATATTTTTAATCCATATAACAATATTCCAAACTCTAGATCTTTTTTGGGTTGTTTTTCTCATGTTTTTCTAATTTAAGTGAAGCATAATAAATTACATTCTCAATATGAATACTAATTCACCCCAAAAAATTCATGGAAGCATCATTATATATAAAAAACCTATCCCAACTAAGGGAAGTGTTAGTATAGGTGATGCTAAAAATATATTCATAATATCCATAAACATCTCCTCAAATAATACAATCTGAAGGATCATCAATAACATCCATTCCAAATTTTTTTATGTATTGGATAATCATGATATTTTTCTCCAATAATGTGTGTAGTATCAATCCAATCCCAGAATACACTGAATCATTATCATATAAGCTTTAATTTTCCATTTAATAATTACATATGTCTTTAATGGGTTTATAGATTTACCCACTCTAGTGATAATATGACCTAAAAAATATATATTTTTATGTAAAATATCGACTTTCTAAAATTGGAATATAATTTCAATTTTTGTTGGGACATAAGAATAATTCTAAAATTTTCATAATGTTATTTATTTCTATTGGAATATATGTATATAATATTAAAGAAGTCTACCATAAAATTTTTATGGACAAATATAATGAAAATTTCCATGAAATCATTATTGATAGATTGAGAAATCTTATGTTGAAAATAAATCACTATAAACTCATAAAATTATTACATTATGTGGAAAACAATATTCGGTATAGTTTCCATTTTTATCATTAATTGATAATTATTTTGTGTACGGTAAATCATTGAAAAATAATGAACATCATGTAGTAAATGTAACATATCATAAATACAGGTTAGATGATATTTTATCCTGATCATGATCTTATTAAGATCATGACAGTAAATAAAAAGGCTCATTGATCGATCCTTCTTGTAAACAAAATGTGATGGTGAAAACATAGGAAACACACTCTAGAATATATATCCTTTATCTCTATTATCATAATTTTTCTTATTTAAATCATCCAACTCAACATGGTACATTGTGTAAGGACCCTTTGATAAAAGAATAGATCCAAGAATGGGATTAATTGAAAAATCATCCTCATACGTTGAAGTATGAAAATTTAGTCAATCAATTAATTCCTTAGTATACTAACATAAAATATACATGTAATGAATTTTGACTTCATCCCTAATAATTTGAGGAAAGATACACTAATTTATGGGTATTAAAACCTATACTATAGAATTTATTCCATGGAAACATCATCACATTATTAATACTTGAGAGTATGTTAACTTGGGATATAAAGTGAGAACTATTTATCCAAATAATTGATATGAATTATATGATGGGATAACTTAATCATACCCAATATCATATCAAATTTATCCAACATTAGAATACTAGAACTGTAAGAAGTATCATTATGAAATTTTTTATTTGAGAGGATTTTAATTTCTTACATGAGATAATTGTTCCCCATATTTTTTCACATATTGGCCAATATAAAATTATTTTTGTGATTATTATATATTATTAGAAAACTTGTGTAATATTTAATAATGATACAAAAATAAATAAAAGGAATTATTCTCAAATATTGAATGGGTAATAAGTGTATGTTACGTCACTTTATTATTGTGATCCACCACAGTGGTAGTGATTACATACTCCCGACCTTATTATTTAGTATTGGGATATTTTGGGGGTTATTCTATTCATTATTTCTTTTGATAGGGAATATATTCATGTAATGAAAAAACATTGTGTATATGTACTATCGAAATGTTTTAGGATAATTCACAGAGGAATTCTTCTCTTAAATTTTCATTTTTACATCCTTTCATAATTAACATCTTGATTTCATTCTCTACCACATTTAAAAGATATTTATTATCCTATTATGAAATATTATGAGTGCTTAATCCTAAATATCATCAATGAATGGTGTTGAATATTCCTGCATTATATTTTTATCTTATTTGTCAAGAAACTCAATCACTAATTTATTTTCAATAGAATAATGAGAGTTTCTATAATGAACCTCTAACATTATTACATTTTATTAATATTTTTTTGTTTAAAAAAGACCTTATAGCTAGTTCAATTCGAATAATTTTCTTAAGGAAATTAAGGAATCAATAGATCTTACTATCAGGATTTGAAATATATATTGATGGACATCTTTCCAACCTTTTTATGTTCACTTCATATGCCCCAATATATTTATCATCCTATTGTTCAACTCCAATAATTACCTCTCAATATTTATGAAAATAATTTCAGTAAAATACATGATTTGGAAAAAAATCATGACCTATTATCACACCATAGATTCAACTTCCACTTTATTCTTTAAATTAATAAATATAGTCGAACAGTAGTTAGCCTAACTTTCTAACAAATATATACATAGAACAAAATTATATTTTATATTTAGTGTTGAATAGAAATTTTTTTTTATAACATTGATCCACATTTCATAAAAAATTGGACTAGAGGATAAATTTATATACGGTGGATTTTATGGCATCAAGGACTCAATATATGTATCCCCTCTTTGTGTGTTTGGGATCTCAAATAGAGTTGAATTTTTATTCATATCTATTGGGTGTTGGTGATCATTTTCATTAGGTTTAATAATCTACCACATTCAATTGGGTTGTAAATTTGGAAAATATTCACATTCTCCCTCACCCCTATTATTAATTCAATTTAATATGTATCCAACTATATTTATAACCATAAGGTGTTAACCTGTGTGCTGGATATTTGACTTCTAGGATATTTTCATAATAAATAACAAAATATGAAATCCACCATAAAAACTTCTACCTATTGCATCATATTATTATCCTGTAATTCTTTTATATACATTATGGTTCTTTATATTATAATTCTCAACATAATAAATCAATTTAATATGGTAATAAATCATTTAAGGTGGTTCATATAGAGAAAATGATCAACTATGACATATATTTAGGGGTTTCTAGTCAGGTTTGTCATCTTAGGACACCACATCATGCATAAAAAATATCATTGAGTCATTGCATGAAAAACCCTTTTCATGGAGATCACCGTTTGTGGAATCTATACCCAAACTGATTCAACCTACTAGTATCTAGAAAAGTAACTTTATCTACTAAAACCACATAGTGAAATGTTTATTGATATTTCATGTTATTATCCTATACTTAGACTCATCTCTAGGGATCTCACCAAGGTATTATAAATATAATCTATAATGTATCTAAGATAATATCAAATATTATCTAGACCATTCATAGATACCAGCTATGGTAATGAAATATGATAAATCCATTATTTTTTCATTTACAAAATAATTAAATAATAATATAAAAATCATAATAATTGATAGGTTTAGGGTCATTAAATAATATCTATATAAGTGACCTATATTTTAACGCATGTGAACATCACCCATAATTTCATTACATAATATCTTCTCAAATATGTCTCAAATGTTAAACTCATCATCTTGACATGGGAAATAAAAACATAAGGGTGAGGTATAATCAAATTTCTAGTAAGGGAATAATAAAAATATTAATATATTTCCCAAGGTGATATCAAAAGAATATTGAAAAAATAAAAAAAATTATATTTGATTTTAAGTACATGGAATCATAAAAACATTTCATATTTCATATTAGGAGACCATTTAATCCCATATGACCAAACATATAATATGGTTTAAAGATAGTGAAAGCATGATACATAAATCATGATCTAGGTTATAATATACCCACATATTAAAATATTATGGCACTAATGTCCATATAGAAAATAAATATTATGTATTATGAATCTCTAATTCATTCCCATTGCGTATTGGCAATCCCAAAAAATTTCTCACAGTAGTTCCGTTAGAAAAACAATTTTCTCTTAGAGGATAATACATCATACTATGTTCCATTTTGAATCGAACATCACTACATGTTTCAACATTATCTTAAGAGACATAAATCATTATCCAGTGAATTGTAAGGATACTTAGGGAACAAAAATCACATAAATGTTAACAAGACACAATTTTTCCATAATATAACATATAGTCATCACACCCTTCAGAACCTCAAAATATGATTGGGTTTCTTGTTACATTTATGAAGTTTTCAAATAAATAACCACAAAAATTAGATCAATTAATACCACACTCATTCACCCAAATGTTGAAATTAAAAAAATATTTTATTCTTTGGTACATAATCTTAAATTTATGTAAAATATAACACTTTTGAAAATGATTTTAAAATAATCCAAATTAAAAATTTTTTGAAAGGAAAATCATTGCTTTTTTAATATTATTTTATGAAAACAGACATTGAAAAAAGGGTTATAATGAATTTATATTAAAATAATAAAATTAATGTTTGAGGATCATATAAATTGATACATTATTGGATATTAAATTTATAAAATGAGATCATTTACAGTAAGTGAAAACATGGACTTGAATAAATCTAAACACATTGGTGTGAGAACAATAAAGATGTATTAATTGAATAAAAATATGAGTTATTTCATAGAGAGTTAGAAGGTAACATCCTATAAAATTTTAAATAAACTAATAAAGAGAATATTAAAGGCAAAATCTCAAAATAAACCATATTACTCAATGAAAGAGATTTGAGTTTCCAATGTCTCATCCCTTACCTATCAAATTTTATAAACATTCTTTAACATCCTATTTCATAATTATAATTATCTTATTAACCTATTTAATTATCCTACTCATAATTATTTTCATTTTAATATTACATTTTATTTAATATATAAATTTACAATAGTTACCAATTTTCCTGCATAAAGTTTATATAATTTTTTTTTTCAAATGTGCTATTTTATTATGTTCATTTTTGTCATTCATATTTCATTCAATGTTAATCCTTATATGATTATAATTTTTAAATTAATCAATTATTTTTAATGGTTTATACATTTTAGATTTACTTTTGTTACTTATGTAGTATTTATCCTAACATATAAAATTGATATTAATCATATTTTTATGATTTATAACCCATGAAGGGTGATTTATTTTTTTAAGAATTAAATACTAATATAACTATTAATAAAATAAAAAACTATTTATTTAAACATTTCAATAAAAATTCACTATTAATTATGTTATCATAAGAACCCAAGATAGAATTTTATAGTTTTCTTCAATTATGTGGTCTAACTAACCTACACATGAACATTCCATGATTAATGGATGATTTTGTAGTGGAATTATTAGAGATTTTATAATATAAGTAGAATAGTGAAATTATTTAGTGTTTAATTTTTCATATATAAAAAATATAATGAATTATTACATGAAAAAATGAATAATAAATAAATTAATAATATAATTAAATGGTTTCCCCCATAGTTTTCTTATTTAGGACTCTTAGTTTTATAAAATTTCCTAGCATTCATATCATAAGTGTCCATTCAATTTTTATTAGAAAAACCTAATTCATATCATAAAAATCATATCTAAACTTTTAAAACAATATTATATCTATAAATGAAAGGTGGTATTGAAAAAATACATTTTTATTCATTCTAGTGATAGTCTTTATACACACATGTTTCACAGTATTGTTTTGCATAATGAAAAAAATAGAAAGCTAGTTGATTGTTAAAAAGTAATTATAAAATCATAAAAAATATATTATTTATATTTATTTTATCATTTTATGGTGTATTAATTAAATTTTAAGAAGAATGAGTCCGAAAAATTAAATATGAATGAGAAATAGTGGTTTGAAACATATACACCACACCATTTATTATCACAATTGCAGAGGGTATTAAATATTTGTGGCATCGTCTTTTTAGATGAAAAAATAATTTTAATGCTGTAAATAAATGGTTAAGATAGTGTTGGGATGATTTTGTTCTAGAAATAGGTAGTTTTTGTTTTAAGGAAAATAAATAGAGGAGATCCACATTTATAAGTTGAATTAGATGGCATTTTTTGTAAATACACAAAATTTATCAACAATGGGAAGTCCCTCATAATAAAATTTGTCCCAAAATATGAAAAATCAATTGATTTGTATGTTATAACATTAATAATGACTAAATAAATATTTTGTAAACAAGTTTTACACATTTTTAATAACATTACCCCATGAATTATTACTTTTACCATTCTATCTTTTACCCCGGTATATATTTTTTAAGAGAGGTAACATAAACTTTATGAATAAAAATAAATTGGAACTTACAAAATAATTTGGACATATTTATTATAAAATTGAAACCCATTTTTTGTTTCAAATTATAAATGTGTAAAAAATAATTTTAATATAATAAATGTATAATTCAATAAAACAATTTTGGGGAAAATATTTGTTGTGTTTTAAAATAAAAAATATTTTTTTATATGAATATAAATACTTTAAATTATATAATCTCAATTATAAAACACATATTTTTATAACAAAAATGATTGAGAAATTTCTACATCATACATATATACTAAAAATTCCATAAAATTCACAGCTTTATTAAATATGAAATATTTCTTTATTCATCATGTGAAACATTTTGTACGAAAATATCAAAAAATCAACTTAAGATTTTATTTTTATAATAAATCTAAAATTAAAGGAGATTTTTTTAAATTCATTTCTAAAATTTCTAAGTTTTATTTTTAAATAAAATCATAAAATATAGTGAAAACACATATTTTTATTTGAAAATGAAATTTGGTATATTTTCTATTCATACAATAATTTCCAATAAATTATTAATTAAACTATTCTTAGTAAATTATTCATACAAAAAAATATTAGTCATTGAAAATAGTAAATTTTTGAAAAAATGTTTTATTTTTATCATAACTTTACTAGTTGATTTGATATATAATATGATGTTTTATTTTATCTTGTTTTTTAATTTATATTAATATATTTTATAATTATGTGATAACATTTTTTACTGACCAACTATATAGGTATATTATAGTGGCCATTATTTTTATTTAGTTTATTGTAGAGGAAACTATTTAACATTGTATTTAATTATGAAAGAATTTATTACTAAAACATTAGTTGTTATTGGATTATAAGATATGGTCAATTTAACTTGAGAACCCATCCATTATTAGAGGCCTTTCCAAAAATTAATGTTAAACCAACGATCCTGATCAGAAATATTACGAAACAACAACCTATGAAAAATCATGAATTTGGGAATGCATATCATTTGGAAATCCTCAAACATGGTGGTGTCTCGAATCAGAATGAAATGAGCTAACATGGTTAGTCGATCAGTCACCAATGTTTTATAATTCATCCCTTAGGGAATCTGTGGTAACCTGATGATGAAATCCATGGAAAAATCGTCCCATTTCATGATATGAATTTGTGGAGGCTAATGAATAACCGAAAGATTTTGGTGTTTGACCATAATTTTTTTACATGTATAGCAATTAGACTCATAATCATCTAAGGCATGATTCAATCATAACCACTAAAATAGATACTTCATGTAATAGTATATCATCATTATACTATGATGAACACCCCCTAAGAACAAAAAAAACATTACACCAAAGAATTCATCACAAATAATGTAATGAAATACAAGTTAAAAAAAGAAATAAATAATTCTAATGAGAGACACCAATCGATAATTTTCCACCCATGATATATAATTTTTTGGATACTGCAAAAAACACTACCTCACTATTTATACTAAAAATAATCTCATGTTGAAATGATGTAAAATGAGAACAATTGAGAACAATATAAGTCTCTTCCTCAAATAAATATTGGTACATATATGAAAGGAGTTCCATGGATCTATATTCAACTTCTAATTCCATCACAACATGAGATGGAATATATTACAAATAAAATCAGTAAATTTTTTAATTTTATTAGGATATAGATTATGTTTATGTTGAAGGGTTAAAGTTACTCCACCCATTACGTTTTTCTATAGTTTAGGTCATTTTGAGAAACGTTATAACCTAAATACTTATAGTAAGACTAAATATGAACATTTACAGTAACTTGAAATGTCATCGAATCCCAATAGCATGCATAACAATAATAATTTCTTGATCATGGGTTGATTAATTCTTCTATTGTGGCCTAATATTATGAGATACATACACCATAATGTTAAATTCTTACATACGAGAACTACCCAATTTAGGTGATAAATCATAAAAAAAGTAGTCACTTGCTTCATTAATTTTAAATATATATATATATATAATGAGGTTATACATAAAAACAATTCATCAATGAATATTTGAATCATATAATCCAATATTTATTTCCCCTCTTTCATTTTAATAAAATAAAATAATGATTCAAGCGTTTTGAAATCATTCAAAACACATAGATAATTTCCTATAAAACCAAATTATTTTTGAATATCAAAGAAATTCCATTCATCATCATTTTGAAAAACAAAATTCAAATTATTAAGAATAATTAAGATACAATATTTCTAATACACAGATCATGAATACATATCTTCATGAATAAATAAATTTAATTATGATAACATTACATCAATGTGTTTGTCTATTTGGATTCCTAAAATATATTTTATCTGAACCTTATGATATTTTTCATTTTCCATTTAATCAATAATTTAATCCATGAATTCCATGAAAAATGAATCATGGTACCAATGGAAAATATGATTTATCTAGTACATGAATATAAAAGGATAATTATTCATAAATAATACAGTAAATGGTATTTAGAGTGGCCAAACCTTCTCTTAATGGTGGCCTCCACAATATCTTACTTGTTAACATGATGATGATTTTAAATTTTTCAACTGTCGATTTTGGAAAATAACCATTTTATATTTAATTAATTATAAAAATTCATATATATAATGCAATGAAATTTCTTTCTAATAATTAACGATTTGAGATTTTAGTTATAGACACATAAATTGAATGTTACATCCTCATTATTAGGAAATATTCACGGGGCTTCCCAAGGTGGAACACTTTGGGAAATGAAGACATTAATTCTAAAATCATCCAAATTAAAATTTATAACCTTCATTTAAGATAGTGAAATATATTACTAAATAATATATATCAGCTAATTCCTCATATAAAAATCGATTGAATACTCAACTTCCCTCAATGGAGGATAACCAGATAAATGAATTTGCAATAACATAGAATACTCTCTAAGTTCTGGTTGAAAATGAAAACCTATGAATTCATCTATAAGATCATTTTTTAAAGATGATATCAATAACCCATGTTATAGTAAATTATTTCATTATAGTCTGAATATAAAAATTCATTCTTCTAAAAATACGAAAGATCTCCCCTTAAAGTTAGAAATAGAAGTCCAACGATGAAAAAAATAAATCTCTTATTTATGGGAATCTAACTAGTCCATCCTGACAATAAAATCTATGTGATCAATGTTGGAAACTATAAAATTTAAAAAATACCGCATCTTATTTCAAAGATAACGATCTAGGGGGAATCAGAAACACTAACCCTTTTTTGGAGGATTTATCAACTCTTTGAAAAATAACATGGTTTCTATGGGATGTTTTAAAAGATTCATGAATTGAGTTGATA
The DNA here is from genome assembly GCA_963277665.1 of Viscum album. Lineage (NCBI taxonomy): Eukaryota > Viridiplantae > Streptophyta > Magnoliopsida > Santalales > Viscaceae > Viscum > Viscum album. The sequence continues at coordinate 1,383,318,208 of OY728127.1, forward strand.
TAATATAATGATAGGAAACAACATAAAATAAAGAGGTTATTAATGATAACGATATAATGATATTATCATCCATAGTTGTATGACCTACATCCATAGACACTTAAGTCCCATCCACTATGTGTAATTACATCATTCTAGATTACTTATGCTTGAATCCAGATGTACTGAAAGAATCCAAAATCTCCATAAATCCTTTTTGTGATGACTAACCAATATAATGACATGGAGTATAGGGATCATAACAGACAATATTTATGTGACCTCAATATCCAAATGAGTTTTATATTTTAAGGGGAAAGGGGATAGTATGCTATGATTTTCTTTTCTGGCCTCTCTGGTGCCCTGTAAATAGTCCATTACTAGTTGTTACTAAATATATGTGTTTGGGTATAAATCAATGAATAACCACGATCTATTAGTCACAAATTTACTTTATTACAATTCAATGATCTTTATGGTTTGTAGTTTTATATAAATAAGGAACAAATCTTATTTATCAAAAAAAATATGTTTCAAAGTGTAAACTTTTTCTTAGTATCCATTATTTCACAATATAAATATTTTAAACTGAAACACATTTTATTTTCCTAAAAAATATTTACTAATTTAACCATTACATATTTATTAATCTTACTCATATTTATCCCCAATGAAAAAAAATTAAAACATTAGATAATCAAAAAAATCTTCATAAGGTACATAAATGTAATAAACATGATAGTGCAATAAAAAATATTAAACCCCAGAAAATATTTAACATTATCATAGTATTATAAAATCATATGATATAAATAATTTCAACATTAAAAACATTAACTTTTCTATCAAAGAACACCATTTAAATCCAAATCATGAAATAAAAAACCCTTTCAGGTAACATAGAGTAATATATTCATATCCAATTTTAAAAATAAATAGATCATATTTAAACCCATATTAGAAAATCCCCCAGTTATCCCCCTATATATATTTTTTAATACATATAACATTAAAAAATGCACTGGAGAGCTATATCAGAAATACCCATCGTATAAGTAATTTCGATCCCACCCATTCATATAAGCTATATTAGGCTCACCCATTCATATACATTTTATCATAATCAATAACATTATAAATAATTACCAAGTACTATATCATGAAACAATTTTTTAATTTCACATTTTCATCATAAAAATCCTAAAAATCATCTTTAATCCAACAATAAAAATGATTTCCATTTTAATATAATAATATTAGGAAATAACACTATTCTAAAAATCCCATTAAAATTTACAAATTCCAATACATTATGGAAATGAATTAAATTTTCAATGAACATGAATAATTTTAAAGGATACTTGAATTTAATGTAAGATCACTGTGATGTGTAGTTAGGTTCATGTCATATTTTCTAAAATAAAAATATAATTTTATAATTTAGTAAAATTTATTGAAATTAACCTATAAAAATAACATTAGAGAATTTCATTTTAAAAAAATAATAGAAATAAAAATATAGTATAAAATTAACTTTAGAGACCACTAGGAAATAAATAATTATTTAGTGGAAGAATTTAAAATAATATGGACATGAAAGGAATAATATTGGAAAGAAAACATTATAAGATAATTTTTAAAAGTATGTCACTTACCTCAAGTCCAACTCATCACAAAAAATTTATATATTCATGAATATAAAAATTATTTTCTTAATTTACCTCATAAGAAACACTTTATTATTAATTATATTATCAGTATCCATTTTATATCATTTATTTCCATGTATTATTTAGTTAATAAATTAAATTTATGTTATATGTTTTCAGGATGTGGGGTTTATAATCCTAAAATAGGTTAAATAGGATAAAAGTTGTCAAACTGAGAATTACAAATTAATTAAAAAATAATAATCATGACATGGTAATTATTTTCATAAATTTAAAACCATATTATAAACATTTATGAAATTAATACCGGAGAAACGAATCACATTGTTTAATAGAAGTGGTATCCCACAGAAAGGCTTGTATGAAGTTATCATTTTATGAATGGATGAAAGAGTAAGAAAATAGTTGATATATTATCTTTATAGAATTATATTAATGTCATGAGAATAATATATATATCAAATATCACATGTTAAATTTTTTCATGAGTGTCATTGATGGAAAATTAAAAACATTGCTTCATGGTAGTGGTAATCCAAATGCAGACAGTAGTGATGTTTTAATTTCCCATATGAATGAAAAAGAGATGGAAAATAGTTTTCACATAAACATAATAAAATTTATGTATATCTGAGATACCAATGTAATTATTTCATCATGGATAATGAATATACTGATGATGTTGAAGAAGAAATAAAATTGAAATAGGTCGTTAATTACTTATACATTATATTTGGATATCCTCTTTAGATTACAACATAATCCGTCAAGGATTTGTATTTTTTAAGGAAATTACATCTATGATAAGATCATTGATGTTTGGGAGAGTATTGGGTAGATATTGGTTGATCTGTAGAGGTTAAGTGGTGTGTGTAAGAGATGATATGGGGGCTTTTATATGAGATGGGAGTGGTACTATTAAAATCTCTTAGAGTATTATATTAATATAAAATAATTTTTGCTGTAAAATGGTAATTTTTTGATTTATTTGGTATATAGAAGGATTATATATCTTTGTTAAAAAATATTAATTATATTTGAACCTGTTTATATAATATTTTCACCCATATCTATTATATAACCACCATTAACCCTTTTAACGATTAACAAGACATCATAATTTTTTACTCATTAAGATTCAAGAAGGTTATTATAAATAGAAAATTAACCCCTAAATGGAAAATGTATATGATATAGATTTTATTGAGATGTAACATAATATGATTATGTAATATTTCCCCAGGTTTTGACCAGAATTTGTTTTGGAATTTATTTAGATATATTTAGGGAAAAGCACAAAATTTTGGATGCCCATAGAGCTATGAAAATATGTCACATGGTTAGGGAAAACCTTTTTCTTTTCCCCATAAAACTATATACCCCAATATGAGTTACTAGTAGGGGGTTTATGGTTTGGCTAAACAATGTGGACACCCCCTCCCCCAAACTGTGCAATTCTGAACATAAGAGAATTACATGTTTGGGTTGTGAGTTTTCCAACAGTGTGAGATAATCATGCATTAAATTTTCTTAAGATAGAATAACTGTATAATTTTATAAATTGAGATGCCTAATAATTCATCATACAATTTTAAGGATTAAATTTAGGGGTCTAATATGAATAATAGTCTTGAGGACTCATTTCATACTTAATATGTTATATTTTCAATCAATTTTTTCTCTCATGGTTGTGAGGAGATTCCCTAAAATTTGAGAGAATTTTTTTGAATAATGAATGTCTGTTGGAGATCATGATTCAACAGTAATTCTACATTCATGGATTTTATTCCTAGATCTCCCCTTATTCTTCTACTTCCTAAAATAGAAGAAAGTATCCACTTTAGATGGATACATTTTGAATGAGGGTATCTGTGATGTCTTATGGTTTTATCAATTGAAGGAAACTAAATTGAATTCCATATCAAAGATGATTGTATTTTTCATCATCATTTTCACCCACTTATTGTGATTTTAGCTATTTCACATCGAATTAGGGGATATGGTATTGTGAGAATTCATGAAAATTCCTTTGGTAGGTGGTCTATATGGTTTTTCATATAATATTTATCCTGATATAGTTTTTTATTAATATTACTGAATTTATTTTAAATATTAATGATAATTGAATCCCTTAAATTTTATAAGCCCTTCTTAAATACCATTGAATGTAATGGGGGTTATGAGATTGGGAATGATAGAACCCCACGGGGTTTGACAAATTTTCCTTCACATATAACTATGGAATTAAAAGGGGGAATTAGAGGGGTTATGAAATTAACATGATTATGAATGTGTTGTAATGTTAAATTGTATTGGGATTTTTTTGGCTTAATGTTAAGTACATTAACATTTTTGGGACAACTCATAGTAATTTGGTTGAAATTTTAAATGGATTAAATGATGTTATATTTAATGATTTATAAATTTAAAGGTATACTATGTTGACAATGGTAGATAAATCCGTTATAAATATTTATCATTGATATGTATATGAGAATAATGATTTGTAGGTGATGGAATGATGATTCTCATCCATGGGTGGTCAGAGTGATGCTCAAGGCCCCCAACGTAGGAATTTGAATTGGGACATGACTGATTATCCATGTAAAATAGATTTTGGATCATAACTGATGCTCTAAGTACCCATTCATTTCTAAGTATAATGATGCTCTAATTACATGAGATATTGATGCTATATAGACACTCCAAGTATATTCTATAATAGAACCTAGAAATATTCTCTATGGAACTGAAAGGAAATGAAATTAAAGTTTATTTAAATAATTATATTCCATGAAAGCATAAATTGTAAAATACATATAGTGTATGGTTTATACATTATAATGGGATTAAGCATATATTATTATCTTGGGTGTAAATATGAATCCAAGGTTTGATGTGGACAAATATGGAATAATAAATGTGAAAGCTGATTAATTTTATGGTTTTGTATGTTACTAACTATAAAACAGTATAAACGATTATAAATTAGAAATATATTTAGTTATAATTGGCATTGGCCTACTAAGTTTTACTCACACCCAACTCTATCCACCAGCGGGTTCAAGAGTATAATTCATTTTTGTATGATAGGATATGTAAAACATCCTTATGTTTGATAGATAAATTGGGATTTAGGAATGAGCATGTATACGAGAATTTTATATTATGTTGGGGACCAGTTGTTTTTGTTAGTGTGTTTTATTTTTGAGGTTCATTTACCATATGAAAATAAAATGAAATTAAATATATACAACTTTAGCTTTGGTCATTTCCCCTCTATTGGTATAATCATGTGATATTAGTATTTTTATAATTAGTCATTGTTTTTTTAAATATTTCTAATTTTATCTTATGTTGATTACTTTGATAAAGATAATATAGTCAATAAAAACGACTTATTATTCACTCAGTACTATTTGAAAACCTCTACAAATAAGGGTAGTCATGCATGAGGTCATGTAATGATCTTTCTCGGAGAATTGGTATGTTGTACCAGCATTTAGACATTAAAAGTGGTTATAGAGGAGGTTTTATTTGGATTATTCTAGTATTTATTTAAAGTGTTAATGAGTCTAGGATGATTTGGGAAATGATCATGAGCATTTGTGTGGGAGTACCTGACATGTGTGTGGTGTAAATCCCTTTTAACCAATTTGGAGATTACTAGTTTTGATGTTTTTTATAATTTAATGTAATTTACCTTTGAGTGATGCGCTTACTGGGTGATGTTTCTATTTATTGTGATTTTACTAATGGACTGGTATGGAATGAGAAGTTGTGTTTTCTTATATCATTATAGGAACTTTGGGATCTCTGGGAAATAAATAATATTACTAACATATAGAAAACCATTTTTTGAGTTTGTTGGGGAAAATTAAAATGGTTCTCCTTATTTTTGTAATTTAATTGAAATGGTGCCTAATAATGGAATTTTCATTCGCAAAGTATGTTTAATGGTGTAATTTGAAATGGATAATTTTATTCTAATGATAATACAATAAATATAAAAGATTTCACCCTTTTTTTACAAAGTCCTTTTTTGGGATGGTTGTGGGTTGTTCTTGTGCCATGGTTTTGACTATTGTGTAATGTATGTGGGATAATTTGTTATAGTTTTATGTTAATATCTATTTATTAATATTTTAAATGTCATGTTATGTTTACCAAGTTTTATTATTCTAATTTTAATGATATTACACCATGGATAAATTTTTTGGTTGGATGATAGGATGAAAATTCAATGAATGCACCCCTAGTAGCAGCACAAGAGGCCTTGATAATTCTGGGTGAGGGGAGGAAAAGAAATTCTAGGAGAACATCAATCAATTATTGTACTTCATGGAATGAGACTCGGGTAGGGTTGTGCATAATATGTCAAATTTGGACAGATTTTTCCAGCTTCCATACCCTCTAAAGTTTACCAAAGAGGGTGGACCTAAGGTAGTTCTGTTATAGATTGAGGGCTTCTAGAGAACCCTAAATTGTTTAGATAATTCTCTACTGAGAATAATAAAATCATAATCTTATATTCTATTGAGACTAGATAGCTAATTGTGGGATATTTAGGCTCATGAGGAGTAGATGGATGGAATGGTATGATGGGGCTTCTTGGAGAATTTTGGGAAAAAAATTCCCCAGATTTATTTTGAGTGTAGTGTGAGGTAGAGTTTATATGGTTAATTTTGAGAATCATGTAAGGGTTGGATTATTTTAGACACATCACAAACATGTAGTGCTTTTCACAAGAACTAGTAGACGATTAGGTAGTCACAGTGAGATGTTTTCGGAATAGACAAAAATATGAGATTAATTTCTATGTTAATATATTATAATTGATGAATTTTTATTATATTATTAAATTGGGACCTTATTTTTTTGGATAACTTGAGTGAGGATTTTAGTGGGGGGCATGTTATTTTATCTAGACAATGAGGAGGTCTATTTTATCAGGGTAGGAAGAGTGATTATAAGAATATTCAATAATGAAGTGGAAAAAAATACTACTTGGGTTAAAGGATAAGTTACTTAGGGAAGTAATAAAGTGTTCTGAATGAGTGCGGTAGTCCATGTCACATTCATAGTTAGTTTCCTTGATCATCAGTGGAGTGATGATCTTATGGATGGATGAGGAACACATAGATATACTGAAGGAACCCTTAACAAATGGGTAGTGATGGAGTAGATAAGAATAACTAGTGAATTTGAATGGGGTCTTCTACCACGTACTTATCCAGTAGATGGAGACATATTGACCATGTATTTAGGGGTAGAAGGCATGGTAATTCATAGAAAGAGATCCCTTATCGAATGTGAAGGGAAACCAAGAGAACACAAACCAGGGCATAAGAAAAAGAGAGTGGCTATCTACATGTACTTCATTTGGATCATTTGGATAGAGATACTATGACATCAATAGTCAGAGATACAATTCTGGTAGTTTTTATGATTCCTTGAACATTATTTTAATAATGAGCCCAAAATTCATATATATATATATATATATATATAAATATATATATATTCTGAAATTATAAATTTTTTCATTCTTATAGTGGATTTTGGGTCTGTGGTTATGATAATCAAAACACTATTGGTCGTACAACCGAAATGAATATGTCAATGTAAAGGTTGTTCCCTCGATATTATTGAGTATAATTTCCATTAGTACCTGTACATATATGAGTTGTCTAATATTAATTATATTCCATGTATGGACAAGATGGTATCATAATGATATAACCTTAATTGTTACAATAGGATATTATCCTTGACATTTCCAGAGGGTGAAATATATGTTCATCTGGTAGAATGGGAAATCTAGGAAGTCCAGGTAATTCCAGATCATATGAAACTAAGTTACCTAACCAACCTAGCTGCAAATATTCTATATGATGATGGGTGGTGTGATGAATAGTGTATTTTCCACAGATAAAGGATTTATTTTTGGACATGTTTCATTTGGACCTCTCACGGTTTCCACTTGAGATATATGGTGATTTTAAAATTGTTCTAATGAATGATGATAAAAAAGTTTCCATTACTCATTATATAATTTAATCAATAATACAACAAGATATAATGACTAAGATGGATGAATTTATGGATAATGTATTTATCCAATTAAATATGTCACCATGGGGTTCTTTAGATTTTTTTTCTAAGAAAGATTTAGAAAATTTGGGTTTCTATGTCAATTACTATAGTTTTAATTAGATGATTGTTAAGAACCGATATCCTTTTCCATGTATTGAGGATTTATTTAGAAATTTTAGAGGTTCATTAATATTTTCGATGTTTGACTTGTATATAGGGTATCATAATCTGATAGTGAGACCTTATGATGTACCATAGTATTCTTCTAAAAGAATGCATGACTTATATGAGTTCACCATGATTCTATTTGGATTAAATAAGTATCTAACTATTTTTATGTACTTGGTAACCCAAATAATTTACCCATACCAAGATTAGTTTTTAGTCATTTTTTTGGATGGAATCCTTGTGTACATCAGACCCCTAATGATCGTGTATAACATCTTGAAATAGTCTGGAGTATAATAATAGATCATCGTCAATACACTAAGCTATCTATGTATAGGTTCTATATTGATAGAGTCTATTATGTAGGTTATATAATATTGGTGGAAGGGGGATCAAATGATCCTAAAAATTCCATGTAGTAATCTACTGGGAGAACCGAGAAAAGTAATTTATATATGATGATTTCTTGATTTGGAGGGTTTATTTAAATGATTCATCAATAATTTTTCCAGTTTTCAAGAACCACATTTAGGATTGACCAAGAGGGGTATCATGCAAGAATATTCATGTTCATGTGAAGATGACTACAAGGAGTAAAATGGAATTTTGACTACTGAACTAATTTTGATCCTTCTGTAACTAGGTTAAGAGTATATAATTTTTTTTGATGAATCCAAAATTGGACATAGAGCTATGATAATGAAGGTATATTGGGATGTGGCATAAAGGTAATGACATTTGAGGCCACATGAGGGGAATTACACTCTGAATGAAATAAAGATAGATACTGTGGTTTATGCCTTATCGTGTTAGAAGCATTACCTATTTTTAGAAATGGTCATTGTGTATACTAATAACAATGTTTTAAATTAAAACTTATCAGAATGAGATTTAAATAATTAACCATATAGATGGGTTGAATAAATATAATTGATTGATTTTGAGAAATCCTATACAGCTAAAAAGGGTTGTGGTGATGCTGACTCTTTGTTATGGAAGATACAGACATAATTGGTCCACAATTATTACTTTGGTGGGTGGTGATAGACTCTTTATGAGATACATATAGAGGTTTAGGAGGGATATAGGAAGATAACCCTTATACCCTTATCATATGAGTCCGTACATCTATGTTGGATCTTGGATAAGAAGTACGATGATACCCAGTGTTTAGAATTGGGGAAAGTATAGACGGTGGGGAGTCACCTTTATATTTGATTATCGATGATTATGATATTATTTGTTTTCACAAATTTGTTAATATAACTAATTAAATTAGAGGTGAAATGATTTCTATTTTCTATGATTAGAAGTAGGCGGTTCATCTAGGTCTGACCAAAACATACAACGACCTTCTTAGGAAACAGTTTTTTCCTCCAATGAAGAAAGAGATAATAGTTTTTGTAACATGATTCTATAAGTTTTACTAGGTTTAGGTGGAGTATCCTCAACCTAGTTTTTTTATTGATTTTTTCTATCCTGGAATGGAATTTGGAGAATGTTATCATGATTTTTTTGGTATGATTCTTGAAGATTCCAAAGAAGGTTAAAGTGATATGGGCGATTTTGGATAGTTTGATGAAATTAGACCATTTATTTCCAATTAGAGAAGATTACAATGTGGAAATTTTGGTAGACATTATGTTTAGGAAATTGAGATGTTTCACATTTTCCCATGAAATATAGTTTAATATCATGGTCCATGTTTTACTATCACTTATGGAATGGCTTGTATAAGGCACCAGGCACTCTTGTGATTCTATGTACAACTTTTCATTAAAGATATATGAAAAATAAGAATTTTATATTAGGTTATTGAGGAAATGATTAGATCATGTGTCCTAGACAATGGTGGATCTTGGGAGAACATGTTAGAAATTTTTTGGACCATATATCATATAGGAAAAATCATAAGAGGATCATTTGATACGTAGGCGTATGGATATAGGATATAGTATAAAAAATTAACATTATAATATAATTACATGAATTATAGAGTTTATAGTTTGTGATCATGAGTTTCTTTAGGTGTTTTAGATAATAGGTCACCATCATATTTGGAAGCAGGAAAAGCTAGTTTCCATGTTTATCTATCCCCATTAGATTGTGGAGAGGATTAGATTAGTGGAATATTTGTTAAATATTCTAAATTGGTTTAGCACAATACATGATACTATTCATGTGTCACAACATCATAAGTATCACCCTAACCTTTCCCATGTGACAGATTTCGATAATGTTGAGATTGAGGTTGATGCATCCTTTTAAGAGCAACTAATTCATGTTTTGGATCAATGTGAGAATGCTTTGAGGGACAAGAATGTTCCCTTAGTCTGAATGTTGTGGATTTAATACTATGTCTATATGTAATATTAATAGTGGTAATAAGATAAGTAACCCTAGTGTCCCGAACATTTCACCTCATATTCTTAGTGATGATTTGTAGACACCCGACCCCAAAGAGCCCACAGAAAGTGTATTCATTCAATTATTTTGGGAAAATTACAATGAACCAAATCCTAAATGATCCGAGAGTATACTAGTTTTTGTAAAACCTATACATATATGATAATGGAATATAAAAATTACAACATAATAGTTTTTCTAAATAACATTGGGGACAATAACTTTATTTTGTCTATAATATCTTTGGTCATCCTTCTTGTTTCATGGATTCCTAGGGAAATACAATGTTATAAGGGTGAGCTCAAATGACCAGTAATGTTAATGTTCATTGGAAGGAATAATAAATAAATATAAATAAATTATCTTGGAATGGTAGATAATGGAACACATAGGACAAGTAACCAATTGGTTGAAAAGGAAGTGAATAAACAATAAGGAAAGGTAAATAAAAACACATCCCAATAAAATTAATAGATAATGAAAAAATATTATGGCGTGGTTGGAAGAAATTTTTTTTTATCTAATCTATAAACTAAAGATTGAATGTATCCCTAGATATGTCGCTGAAAAATCTCATGGAAAAATAATAAATTAATATAAATGGGGGAAATTCATTATTATTGGATGCAATGTTTCCAAGGTCCATAGAACTAGTACCATCATGACCTTTCAAAAGTTGGTTTATGACATAATGTGTATAAATTAGTTTCATTTTCCCAACCTTATAACTTCTGTAAAGACCATCTAGAAGAATGTTTATAACATAACAAATACTAATGAAAAAGGTTTATCCTACCAAATTTCATCCCATGATACAACTGTTGAATTTAGGGGATTTTGTTAACTAGTCCCCAACCTATAGGGCTTCAGTAAAATTGACCACAAACAATGTATTTAATGTACTAAGAATTCATCATATTGAATGAACAATATTATTTTTTAAATATCCATATTAAATAAAGTATATAGATTTATAAATATTTCCCCAAAGAAAAAATTAAATTTTAATGAAAAAACCATATGAAAAATGGAATAAGGTTTAGGAAATAATCATATCCCTAAAAAATGATATGGAAATTTATGGGAAATTCAAAGACAAATTTTTATAGGAAATTAAATATATAAAGTGAACCAAAAAGAATATAGGAACTGAATGTGAATATTATCCTTGGAAAAATAAATTATAAACCATCCAGAGAAACATTAACGATGGTATCAACAGAACATTTCATAGGTAGAGTGAATTAAAGTGTATTTGTCATTGATGAATTAAAATATTATAAAAATATCTTTTAAAAAAATTCTTTAAGAGAATATCCTTTTGATTAGATAAATATTTTTACTTTTTTTCTTTGAAAATAACTTTTCAAAACATTTTCATTGAAAATAAATCCTTCAATCATTAAAAGGAAGCTTCAGTGAAATGATAGGAGTAAATTTGTACATTCCTTATGAGGTAAAGGTAAAACAATTTTTCATGGTAAAAAGATTGTAAAATTCCATGTTAAAAATTTTTATTGAATATTCCTTTTAAAAAATTGGTAGAAGAAAAAATGGTAAACATTTATTATTAAATCATTATCAAGGAACTAAAAACTTTATTTAAAACATTTTAATAAAACATAGTTTATATAAGAAAACATTTTCTCTAACTAAAGAGTTATATGATATTAGGTTTTCTTAAAAATATTTTATAAAACACTTTCATTAACAAAGAGTGTAAAAATTATACTAATCATTGAAACTGGTCATGAATATCCATATGAGGGTAAAATTAAAGGAATTATGGAACAATGGTCATGTAATTTACTTGAATTTAAATACCACTTAAGTATCATTAAAATTATTCTTAAGGAAAACAGTCTTTAAGCATTCAAAAGTGGACCATACCACATTGAAACAATTTAAATCTAAAGTGTCAAGAAGGAATAAAATTAAATGAAATTCATAAATACCATTAAGATCAATTTATTAAAGATATGATATTTGAAAATTGGTAGTATATACACCACACAATATAAATAAATCATGAATATAACAATTATCTCACATATGTAAAAAGTGAGATGAAAATATTTAACCATGTGTCTCCTTTTAGGTTAACATCATATAAATTCTTGATTAAAGGGTTTTATGATCATTATTAACTTATAAAAAAACCATATTCATGATTTTATAACTATATTTTTTCTTTTAATAATATCTTATTTCCCTCTTGATAAAACTCTATCATTACATTCACTATTTCATGTGTTAATTGCCGAGTTTGTTGAGTGTATCATAATGGGTTGCATTTGGTTCATATCACTATATTATCCTATCCATAATTTAAATCATGATTAAAATATAATATATATTTAGTATATATTTATTTATAATAATAACTAATATTTAGAGATAGAAAATGAATACACCATTCATGGAGATGGTATGCCTTACTTATGCTTGAAGGATACTTTCATTAGTTAGTGGTATTAAAAGAATGAAAATTAATTTAAACATATGTATATTATAATTCTAGAATAAAATATATTTCTAATTTTTTGTTTAGTTTTATTAAAATGATCTTTTATAATATCTATTTTTATTGTGAAATGTTTCATCACTTTGTGGGGTGGTAGTCCACATGTCAATAAATGATGTTATCATAATTACAAAAAATGGAATGTATAATGGTTTGTATTGAAATATAATTTCAGAAGAAAAAAAACATAATTATTATCAAATATATCACATATAAATAAATTTTTCATCATAATGACCGCCATGGGAGGAGATAAATAAAAATTACCAATCATCATTTCGTGAGGCGGTAGTTCGCCATACAAGTAAACACTGTGTTCGTTACCATTTAAATTGAAGTGTGTGTATGTGTCTATATGACACAGTTCATCACAAATTTCAGTATATTTAGGATACTGTTGTTAATATATAACTATTTAATAATGATATTTTAGGGAGTGGATAATTTAAATAAAACAAAAGAGTTTGAGGAAAGATGATTCCTCTTAATTAGGCATTTACTTTTTTGAACAAAATGGATTCTTAAGATAGATTTATTCACAAGATTAGGATTATAAAATGAGGGGAGATATATTTAGAATAAATATGGGTATATATTGTTCAATAAACAGTGGATTTATAGGTGTATGGAAGTGGGAGAAGAGGAGCCCTTTTTATATGGAGAAGGAGTGGCACCGTTGTAAATTTTGGGAAAGCGAATTCCACTGAGGTTTTATCCATTGAAATTGGAATCAATAATGGCCCCAACACTATCCAAAGTATGATAGGTTATATATCTGGCCATCCTATGGATTTGGAAAATTTATATGTAATTTTGGTCCATGAGATTCACATTTATTCCCATGTTAATCTTAATATCACTTTAACAGTTGTAAATAATTTTAATAAATTTGAGTAATTAAATTTTTAGATAACAATGGTTAATTCTCTATAAATTATTAATTAGTATGATTCCAAATATGGAATTAATTTTTAAAAATTCTTTTCAAATAAGTGAACCATATTAATTTAAATTTAAACTCGTAGATGGGACAACAATGCATGTTTTTTATGTAAAGAATGTCCAAACGTTTTCTATGTTTTCATATACAAATTCAACGTTAAAATGATTAAAATGGATTTGATTGGTTTAATTGTTAAAAATTTAATCTAATTATTCTTTTAAATCTATTAGAAAAGTAATTTAACCATCTTAATAAATTATTTGAAAAAGTAGTTTTTGATATAAAATTTAGTATTTTCATTATTTATATTAATAAATCACAAAAAATACGAAAAATCACCCAAAATTGTTTTTATATTTATATTTAAAATATTGGATTGTTTTTTACATATAATATTTATTAATGATCAAAAAATTGGAATTAAATTTATTTTTTCATTAAAACTTGTAAAAGAGCCTTAATTAAAGAATAGTATTTATAGGTAAAATTGTATTCGTTATTAACAAATGTCAATCAAATGAATTGGATGGATATTAAAAATATTTTATTGAGTATAATATATATATATATATATATATTAAATTAATATCACTCAAAAATTATAATTAATTTAATTTATTAGGATAAAAAATCATTATGAGCATAAAAATGGTTTTCTATAAAAACATGCCCTTTATATTCAATTGGTTCTTATATTCATTTTTTACTTTATCTGTATCCCATGAAATAATTTTCTATTATTTTAAACAATATATTTTTTTAATTTATTTAATCATATTCATAAGAGATAATTTAATAGCTAGGTTATATCTTACTATATTAAAAAAAATATTTTAATATTATATTGTTGTTTTGTAAAACTGAGTCTGGCGGGTAATGTCAGCCATCGAAGAAACTCATTGTTGCAAGAGACGCATGCTAACCTACTATCATCTGAATTACACGATATAATATATATTGAATTTAGTTAAAATTTTAAATATAATATAACTTCTTGGGATATTATATTCTATTATGAAAATGGTGTTGCGTTTCATACATGCTATCAAATACAATGTTACAAATTTAGATTTTTTGGGCGTTACATTATCATCACCTTAAATAAATTATACCCTGTCAATTTAAAATCAATATTATAGGTATTGTTTTGATATATTAATTTTTGAAATTCAATATCATGATAACAGTTTATGAAAACAACATCTATAAATGAGGGAATGGTAATTAAAAAGATAAAATAGAAAAACATGTAGTTATGAATTTAGTTAAGATAACAATAGTGGTATGTAGAGAGATATACTTAGAGGAAAATGCTAAATATTTATAGGATGTGATTGAGTTCATCAATTAAAAAAATATAAATGACTAATTAAAAGTTGTGGGCCTCAAATAAATAAATCTATGATGATTTAGAATACCATAAATTCAACATAAATTAATCTATTTGGAGATATTTTTAATACATTTTTTCTAATGTAGATAAATTATTTTTCTACCTATGTGTACATGGTAATATACTTACATAATATATTTAAAAAAGGATAATTATATCATTTGGTTCTACATTGATAAAATTTCAATTCATACATTACTTCATGATATGGATATCAAAAAATTAACTTTAATGCTTAAAGAACTAAAATACACTATAATTGGAACGTATGGCTTATAAAAGAGTAAAAGTAAAACTATTTGCCTCTAACTATTATCCAAATCATCAGGGTAATGAAATTAATCACTAAAACCTAAAAATTTACACTATAGCTACATCCTTAATTGTTATTCGTCTAATGTTTCAATTAGAAACAATTATAAATTAAAAAGGTTATTATATAGGTCAGTGGTTAGTGTTAAACCCTTAGTGTACATTGGATATGAGTTTAAGACATGTGACCTTGTCAGAGTTGATTTGTTGTCACCTGACATATATGTTTTCAACCAAAAAAACGAAATTAATGTAATTTCAATAATAAATATGATAGAAATTGTTAAAATAAGGTTAATAATTAAATTTTTGTTTAAATAATGTTTTCAATTCAACCCAAATAAATAAATACATCATAAATTTATTTACACATAATCCCCTGCTTGTTATAAGGTTTATCAAAAATATCATTTATATGATTTCAAAATGATGAAACATTATCTTCCAAAAAAAACACATTATGTTTCGCAAAGGTTATTTATTTTCAAATTCTGTCATAGTGTTTTGTAATGGAAATGAAAATATTACTAAGATTATCCCCTAGGAGAGTCAAACCATGTGAATAGTAAGGTATGATTTCATGAACCCAGTTATGCCATGCCAGGCCTGATACACCTTGTTAGAGTTGTTTTTCCAAGTTAGGTCTCTGCTAGAACAAATCCACTTGTTGTATCCTGAAATGGTTTTATTCTTCAAAAGACCCATATAATCCCTACATTTCTAAAATTCCTAGGTTTTCATCAATATTTATCCTCAAATTATACCATAGGGTCATGTTCCATGATATATGTTTTCCAAAATATAGCTTCAAGGGTATCCACTAAACATCCTTAGTAACCTAATGTATTGACCCCATCCAAGAGAGCTAGGAGAACATGTCTGTTATTAATAACATTAACATGATTACAGAGAATCAAATCATGAAGGATCAAAGAGTTTAGTAGTCATGGTAAAGATGATACATACATGAGAAATGATTTCACTAAAAAAACATAATTTATTTTTCTAAAGAACATTAAGGATTATAAATTTATTACTTCTAGAATATACTTTCATATATTTCTTTCATATTTGATTAATAGGGAAAGGAAACCTAATATGGGTGATCTCAAATGCTCAGTAAGGATAATGTAATAAAGAAACAATAACAAACTGATAAGAATAAATTAACAAGGGTAGATAAATAATTGAACATACATGTCAAGTAACCAATATGATTAAAAGGAACTAAATAAAAAATAATCAATGTTAAAAAAAATACACCATTCAAATAACTTGATAAAGAAAAATGAATATGGAATGGAAAGAATCTAAAACCCAATCCATCGAATCAAATGAAAGTAAAATGAAATTTATCAACAGATTCGTCAATCAAAAATATCATTGTTAAATAATAAATTAAATTTAATGAGGGAAATTATTTATTATTAGATTCCATGTTTCCAAGGTTCATGGAACCAGTATCGTCATGCAATTTCACAAGATATTTTATAACATACTGGGTACAAACCAATTTGGTTTGGCCAACCTTCTCTATACTTTCAATACATTCTACAATAGAGTATATTAAATAGTGGTTAAAATTTTTATGGGTTTTTACAACCTAATTTCATCCCATGAAAATATCGATGCATCGAGTGGATTTGATTAACCAGTCCCCAACACGTAGGGCATACCATAAAGGGAATCCAACCCCTATCTATCACACCCAAATTAATCATTATATCCAATAAACAATATTACTTATCAAATATATATATATATATATATATATATTAATGGTTAAAAATTTATTAACTTTTCCCCAAAAAATTAAATAAATTTTAATGTAAATGTCACTTGAAAAATGGTAAAAGGATACAGAAATAATCATATCCATGAAAAATTATATGGACATTTAGGAGAAATTCAATGTCAACTGTTTGTGGGAAATTGTATATATTAAGAAGACTAAAAGGATTCAAGGATGTGAATCTAAATAGTATCCATAGAAAGATATATTATAAACAATCCAATATAATATTAATATTCTATCAACCAAAAATTTCCTAAGTGTAAATGGTTTTTTAATTTATGAATGGAAATATTATAAAAATATATTTTAAAAATACTTTTGAAGAAAATATACTTTTATTTTGAAAAACCATTTAAAAATAATTTTATTGGAAAATATCATCTGAAATAAATTTCATTAAAATGTAACCTTATAAACATGAAAGGGAAGCTTTAACGAAATGATGATGGATAAATCCATACATTCTATACAAGGAAAAATAACATTCCTTTTTTGTGGTAAAAATTTAGAAAAATTTCTTTTTTTGGAAAGCGACAAGAAGATTCCTTTTAAAAAATTAGTAGAATAAAGCAGGGTAATAATTTATTCACATAAAAATATGGAAAATCATAAAAATAATTAAAAACATTTTAATGTAACATTATTTTTATGTGAAATTTTTTTCTCTTAATAAAGATAGAAATCAAGTAGGGTTTTATTAAAAACAATTTATAAAACATTCTAATTTCCAAAGAGTGTAAAAATGGCAATAAAAGTTGAAAATGGTCATGAATAACCATAATAGTGGAAAATATAAGGTATTATGGATCAGTTTAAATATATTTTAATTGAATTTAAATACCATTTAATGATCATTTAAATTATTCTTTAATAAAATAATCATTAAAAATTCCAAAATTTCCCAGACCTCTTTGAATCATTTTAAATCACATGACCCATGATGGAATAAAATTTAATTACTTTTTTAAATAATATTTATATAATATTATTGAATAGATAATATATCAAAATTTTATTTAGGTACACCAAAAAACCTATGTAAGTTGTGAATATGAATGTTATATAATATATGAAAAAATTGAGATTAAAATCCTCAAGCATAAATATCCTTTCAGGTGACCATCAATTAAATTAATTTATAAGGTTTTTAATAGTGTTAATAAATGATTAAATAACCATATTAATGTTTATAATATTATATATTATCATCTTACAACATCTTATTATCATATTGATAATAATCATTCATTATTTTTACCATTTCAGTTGTCAATTTCCTAGTTTGTTTAGTATGTTTTAACTTTTAACATATTCTTGCTATCATGTTTTCTTCATCAATAGAATTGATAACAAGATTTAAATGTACTATATTATCATTATATATTTATATATAATAATCTATAATATTTGTAGATAATAAATATAATTCACCTTTCATAGAGAGGGTAAGTCGTACGTACGCATGAGCACTACATTCATTTTTTTTGTCGTAGTGAATAATGAAAAATAAATGATATATATGTATATAAAAATTCTAGTATAATAGATATGTTATATCTGTGCCATTTTATTAATAAAATAATCATTTATATGTTCAATGTTTAGTGTGAACAAGTCACATAACTTTAAGGGGGCGGTAGTCCACACTTCCACAAATGATTTTATCGTATTTACAAATAAGGGAAAGTATAAGGTGTTTATTAAAAAAGAATTATAGAAGCATAATTACAAAATAATATTCATATATATCATAAGTAAATATATTTCTCATCATAATTTCCATCATGGGAGGAAATAAGGTGTAAAATAACAATCATCATTTTTTGAGACGGTAGTTCATCATACACGTAAACAATATGTTCTCCACAAATTTAATGTATTTATGTGTATCTATAGGTTAAAAAATTTGAATAAAAATATATAAATTTATTGAGGATAGTTTTTATTATATAATAATGGACTATGGATATTTTAAGGAGTGTAAAATGTAAATAATACTAAATAGTTTGAGGAATGATGTTATCACTTAATCGTGTAACTTCTTTTGGTTATCACCAAAGGGAATCATTTTTTGGATTTATAAAATGGAAATATTCTAAAATAAGGGTAGATAATTTGTTTAGATATTTGTGCCAATCATGCTTGATACATTGAGGATATATAGGTGTGAGTTTGTGGGAGGAGGGGCGGCGTTTTTATAATGGAGGAGGAGTTGTACTCTTGTAAATGCTGGAAAAGGTAATTCCACCAACATTTATCCATTTGAAGTGGATAAAATGATGGTAAAAATTAGATAAAATGTATTATAGGGTCTAAATATGTATACATAATATATTTTGGACAATTTTATAGGCCACTTTTACCCACATGTTTAATGGTTAGTCCCTTGTTAATCTTAATTTCTCCTAAATCATTATAATTAATTTTAATTACTTTCAATATTATTTTTTTTCAGAAAAAGTTGAAAATATTATATATTATTATTTATTTTGATTACAAATATTTAACCATTTTTTACAAATTCCATGAACATATGTGGCATAAATTAATTTGAAATTAATCTCACAGACGGGAGTATAATGTGAGGCTTAAATGTAAAAACACCAAATGGTTTTCAATGTTTTATATTCATATTCGAAGTGAAATTGAATCCAATAACCTACATTTAATTAATTTATAAAAATTTAATATAATCATGATTTATAAATAATAAAAAATATTATTTAACATTATAAATAAATGGAATGAAAAACCAGTTTTGAATTACAATACATTATTTTTCATTATTTGTCTAAAAATGAAACCTCAGTGAAAAGACCAACAATTTACCCAGAACAAATTTTTATGCTTCAATTTCAATTATTTTTATTATTTTTATATATAATATTTTTTAATGTTCCAAAAATTGGAATTAAAATAGTTTATCCATGAGAAGATGGTAAAAGTGCCTTAATAATAATATAGCTTTTTTGTGTGTAAAACTGGGCTTATTATTATCTTACATATGCTGAATCAATTAAATGAATATAAAAAATCTATTTAATTTAATTTCTATAAATATATATATTACATTAATGTCATTAATTAATTGAAATTAATTAAATTTAATAGGTTAAAACTAGATTGTGAGAAAAAAAATTGTTTTCTAATGAAATATTCCCTTTATATTCAATTAGTTGTTATATTCATTTTTATTTAATTTGTAACCAATTAATTAATTTTATATTGGTGAGAACCATATATTTTCATAAGGAGGTTAATAATATTCATAACATCTAATTTTATGTCAAGGTTTTATCTTATTATATTAAATAATAATATTTTATTAAAAGATAGTTGTTCGGTGAAACTCAGTCTTGTGTGTAACAAAAGACATCAATGAAACTCATTGTCACAAGTGATGTATTCTAACTAAGTTTCATGCATTTCAAGATATAATATATACTGAATTTATTTCAAATAGTTAATATATTATAATTTCATAGGATATTATATTCATTTATGTACTTATTCTTGTGTTTCATACAATATATCTAATACAATGTTCTTACATTGTATTTTGGGGGCATTACTTGCATGGGAGTATTGACAAAGGAAGATATGATATAAAGAGGGAAAAATATATGATCTTGACATTTCATGAGACCTATTATACTAAATTTATGGTAACATTTAACCATGTATTGATCATAGATTTCATGGGGCTTCCATGAGTGTCTTTTGTTTAAATTTATAGAATTTTCAAATCATATGGGGATATGCATTGTTAGAACATGTTTGGAGAAAACGTTTTGGTTTTATCTAGAATAATGTTTTGTTTTACCCAGAAAACTATGTCACCCATTTTGAAAAATTTTCAGGGGTACATGGTTTTAAAAAATCATGCAGCCACCCCCAACAATGCAATGATGAACATAATGGAATTGCATGGTTAGTGCTTGGTTTTCCAAAATCTAAGAGACAATAGTTCATTGGAATAGAATGAGACTATATCACAATATTGTTGGTTAATGGTTTTCCAAACTATGTAGCCTAACTATGCGATATATATATGGGAGCCCAAAATATATGTACATAATCCATATTAATTCCTTGAGGCCTCTTTTTTACCATATTCTCATAGATTTCCAAATTTCATTTCCCCTAATCTAGGATAGGTGATTACCATTGACATGGTATCATATTTTAGTTTAATTAATTTCTTTTGGATATAGATACATTATTATGTCTCTATTTTTGGCAATTCTTATTATATCTCATCTTCTACATTACTAAAGAATTTAGGTAATATAAAGTGAATAGTTAAATGTTCAATGAGGATAAGTGTGATGTTTAATGTATGAGTCTATTAAAGTAAATGAGTTCCAATAACATATCATGATGATTATAGTTCCCTTCTTCATCTTCTCCAACCTATTGCGATTTTGGTAGTTCCACCTCCAATCAGGGCCTATGGTGGGGTGATCAATCATCAATGGTCCTAAGGTAGATTCCATATATGGTAATTCCACAAGAATTTATAATTATACATTTTTTTTTAAATTTTGTGTCTCCACATTGTGAAAATTCTATTTAATTAGATATCTATTTTAATCCAATGAAACTAGGAGACACTTATATGGTCCCATTGGATCTGATGATGATTACAGGACCACGATGTATGGGAACCCAAGGGATGTTCCAATTTCTTCTTGAATTATAATTATGGAAAGAAAAATTGGAATTAATGAGTTCATAAAATTAATCCAATTGTGAATTTGTTTTTTTGTTAACATTTATAAATATTGTTCAGATAATCCTAGAAAAGATAATGGGTTTTTTGAGGATTTAATGTAATTAGTTTAAAATTGTAAGTGCTGGAAATGATGTTAATGATAATGTTTGATAAATTATATGATTCAATTTTGTGAGAATTAATGATAAATTGGTTATTAATATCGAACATTGACATGAATTTGAGAAAAAAATAGTTGTGGTTGTTAGAATGATGTTCCTCTTCTATAGTTGGATAGAATGGTGATCTTGGAACCTAATTCACACATACGAATTTGGTCCTAAATGATTTTCAATGTTCCTAATATTTTGGTGCTAGACTGATGATCTATATTCCATTTATATTGTTATTATACTAATGTTCCATGTACGTAAGATAATGATAATGGGATAATGCTCCATGAATCCATTGTAATTGTAATTTGTATTATTATTTAAAGAATAAAAACGAAATGAAAAAATAATATATTAAATAATTAAATAATTTTAAGTAATAAATTGTAAAATCCCAAGGTTTTATGTTTTAGAGTCTAGTATAGGGAAAAAATATATGACTGGCATGGTTTTACCATCAACTCAATGACCAATTTTATTAACTATAAAATAATAAATGGGAACCCAATTTAAATGCATAACTTTTTATTTATTCCTTGTTCAATTGTATGAAATTTTATATATTTTATATTGGGTTAGACATTGTTGGTGGTCCCCGATTGAGTTGAAGTCATACCCTAATGGGGCCACTGATTGATACACAAGTTAACTTCAAGTTATCTGGAAAATATAATAGTAAGAGATCTATGATAGGTGGATAAGATGGAAATAAGTATAGAGAATGGATTAGGGAAGAAGTTATGATGTAAATACATACATGGGTTTTGTTTGTGTGTCTTATTTTGAGGATATATTCAAATATTAGCACTTATATGGAAATAAATATTTACTTATTTCATTTTTGTCATTTCCATTGTAATGGAATTATAATGTGATGTCGGTATTCCTATGATTTTCATTTAAAATATTTAAAATATTAATTATTTTATGTTTTTTATATTACTATTATAATGAAGTTATAGCTTTACCACCTGACATAATCAACCCTCGCTATTAGTCAGTAACATCAATTGTCTGGGGATGTGTGCCTGAGGTCGTGTAAGAAAATGGATTAGGGTAGTGATATGTGGAACCTAGTTTGTGATGTTACACTATGGTTGATGGTGAGTGGTATCCCATTTATGCGGCAAGAAAACAATTTTTTTCCTAATTTTAAATAAATTCATATACTTTTTTTATAAAACATCATTAATTTTATTTTCAAAAGTTTAATTTAATATTACTTTAATATCATCTTTATAATAATAGAATTTGAATATAAAATTTAAATAAATCCCGAGTATTTTATATATTTCTATGATATTAATAGGCAATTAATAATCATCCAAAAACTATTACTTTTGGAGTTTTTAAAACCAATTTCATGATTTTTCTACTGTTTGCACAATTTTTTTGGTTAACCATAATTATTTAAGGTAATTAATTCATTAATAAAAATGAAAATTATATTACCAGGAAAATATCAATTCTTATTTCAAATAAACATCTACAAATCTGTGTAACATGTTTTTGTACATATGAAAAAATCATTTAGAGATATTAATGCAAAGACATTCCCATTTTAATTTATTATTTTTTATTAAAATTATGTGATCTTAATTATTAGAGGAAAGTTTCACAAAAAAATAGAATGAAAAAACTGTTATTATAAAAATGCATTTTAAATCACAAAAATGAACCTATACCAAAATTAGGTATACTGTTGATTACCATGTAATAAATTATACTATATATAAATAAAGGATACAGAAGATAAATAATTATAAAATCAAAATTTTATATTAATTTATATAATGAATGAAATTGCAGGTTTACAAAATTTGACAACTTTCACTATTCACTGAAAATGTAATCTTCTCATACTAATACCAAAATTTCAATACATGATAATTTTGAGTTTCTATTTCCAAAATATAATTCAATTTTTTGAAATTCAAATTAAAAATTATTTATTAAATATTTAAAATATAACATTATTATAAATTATATTGAATTTAATAATTTAAATGTATTTATATTTTTATTACAAAATTAAGTAATATTCTTATTATTCATATAACTTTAAATAATAAAAATAGTATTTTCCCATGATGCCTTTATATTAACATTACCTGGTATGTTACAATAATGTAGTAGAACATATCTGATTTTGGGGGCACTTCCACCATCTTTAGGAGTATCAATGCAATTCTTCTTCTTTTCATTTGAGTTGATGAAACTACCACTCAGTGTATGAAAATTTCTTACCAACAATAAATATACATCTTGGTAAATTTATACCTTTAGGTATTATTAAACCACATAAAAATGATTTATACCATTGAATGAAAATGTGAGAATGAATATCTAGTCACACACCCATCTCTAACATATGAGGCCTTAAATAATCATTCGATTCAACCAAATGTGAAAAATAGACAGACTTTGTAAAATGGTTTTTATAATCTATCATATTCAGACCACATTGTGAAAAAGTTAGTAATGATATGGGTTTATCCATTTTTAATTATTACAAGAACAAATGTCTGAAAAATAAGATCTTGAAGCCTTCCCCCTCCAAACCTTCATGTTGTTTTTACTAAAAAATAAAGTCCCAATATCTATTTCGTTTTCCATAAAAGTAAAATGTAAGAGAATTCATTATGGAAAAAATATATAGATCCCATAATATTGATAATCCACTTGATCTTCTCTAACCAGTCCTCTATATCCTTTGGTTAATCATTCCTTTTAAGGATGATGGTTTATTGAAGAGAACCTCATTGCCTCAATATTTATCTCCACAAAACACTAGTTAAACATTAGTATATTGTCTTGGTGTAGGGGAAATACCATGACCACAAAATTTACATCTCAAACTACTACATCAAGATGATTCTGACTAAATTGGGGGTTACCTTGTGGACCATAATTCACAAAAACATCATGAATAATTATATAAATCCATCTCAGTGGTATGTTACACCATCAAAGAGAGATGATATACCATAATAATTAAGATGAATATTAGTTTGAATCAACAGAAAATAAGAAAATAATAATTATTAGTTCCAAGAACCACATTAGAGACAAACTTCCCAACAAACATTGGTATCTATGACTCATTAGGATGAGAGTTGGCTAGTAAATTGATCGTAACCATCCCCTTAATATTGAAAATTTTATCTATTAACTAAATGGACAATAGAAGATAATAATACAATGAATAAAAAACCTCATTTAATAATAATTTTCTACAAATTAACATTGTTCATCCCTAAAGTTAACACTCCAATCATCCCTATGTATTTCCCAAAGGGAATTACCGATCAGATGGGGTTAGTGGAATGTTTTCCAATATCAAAAATATTCTTATTGAAATAATCATTCTGAAAATGAACCAAAAAAGTAACAAATGGATTGAAAACAAGAAGTCGAACATTATAATACAATGTTAAATATGGGAAGATAATGAGTTTAAGGGAGAAAAGTTTATAAACAAAAAAAATGGAAACCAATGTAGAAGGGACTAATTTCCCCCTAAATCCATGTGATATTATGTACAACATAAAACTATATCACCTCCATAATCGGATACCCCCTAAAATAGATTCCCACCACCTCCATTGAGGTGCCCTTCCTTTACCCATGACAGAAAAACAAGGTCTAAACACACATAGTCATGTACTCTATGTATGAGGAAAACAATACTGGTAGGATCTCTCCTTATGTTTTGTATGTAGTATTTATTAAATAAACCAATTATTGTATTTTAATGAAATAAATTTCATAAAATATAGAATTACAAATTTTTAAACAATATATATATAAATCCACCCATTTAAAATAGTTTATCATTCCAAGAAAACAAAAAAAATAATGAAATTTCAAAAAAACTAATTATCAATGAATATATAAATAAACATCATTCACAAATGAGCACCATTGAAACCATTTCTAAGGCATTCTATGTCATAGTTATCAATTATTATCACACCTCAGCGATCAACTAAAAATTTGAAAGCATATCCATATAACACAGATATATGGATGAGGGGAGACCCCGATATTTGAACCCCATATCATAATAATTTTTATGCATAGATGTAATCCAATCCAATATAGGTGGACTATTACCATAAAAATACTCATGTAAAATCTTTCCCCTTTTTAAATATTACTAGTTCAAATGTTAAATATCCCACCACTGGAGGACAAAAAATTTAACAGTCATTCCTCAGATTGTGGGTTTCTCTTCTAAATATGACCTACACAATGAGAAAA
The DNA here is from genome assembly GCA_963277665.1 of Viscum album. NCBI lineage: Eukaryota > Viridiplantae > Streptophyta > Magnoliopsida > Santalales > Viscaceae > Viscum > Viscum album. Next base: position 1,383,344,644 of record OY728127.1, read on the forward strand.
TCAATTTCATATAATAAATAATTAAAGGCAATCTCAAACATAGATAATCAAACTACCAAAATTTAAAATAAATCATTATTTGAAAATTCATATCCAAAATCAATACCAAAGGGGAACTCCATTTTACAATGGAAGTACCAAAATTCATATTTAAAGAATAATTAATCCTTCTTTTATACAATTTATCAGAAAAAATTAAATTGATCAAGAATTCAAGGTTTATAAATCAATGTATTTTTCCTAAGACCCTATACCATAAAAATTTGGTTTTACAAATATCCAAATAAGGTCCATTAAATTTGATAATTAATGATTCTAAGAAGAATAGAAGATCCCTAATCTATAAAACCTATATAATGAAAGACATAATCAACAAATTCAAGATCAATAGATCCAACAGAAACCTGTTACCAGTAACATTTTCAAAGAAGCACAAAATGACATAGGAATATTCAATATCTAGTTTCCTCTATCATAACGAATCATTCATAAAACCAATTATATGATGATATAACCCATAAATATGGAAAAAATACACAGTCTATTGTTATTTTCATGAAAATAGAGAATATTGAGAATAACAATAAAAACCAATAAAGAAATGTCTTTCAATCTGAGATTTCTAGACCTAAAACCACAAATTACATCATAATCACCCTAAAAAGAATAGGATATTCTAAATCTCTAATAGAAATCCCTAGGTTCTTGATCCAAGACTATAGAATAATGAATAGGTTTAATAGGATGTTTTTGTGTTAATAAAATAATTTCTGGATTTAATAAATCGTCTATCATAGTTTGGTTAATGTTATAGCAAACATATGTATTGTTCAATTTATTGGGAATGATATATTGTATTTATAACATTGTACCAACCATTAAAACATCCTCTATAGAAACGATAAAATTCCATATGGTTTCATTCTAATACCACACATTTTAGACTTACTATGCCCAAACCATGAATATTCTAATAAAATACCAAAATTGTTCAAAGATAACACAGAATGACCTAAGAATGGTTCAAAATTTTTTTTTGTCAAAATTGGATATACATACATAGAATTGAGAATGATATGTGAAAATAATTCCACTATAGGTTCCTATATGTAATTCTATGCTTCCTATAACACCAATGAATATGTCTATATCATCTAACAAATATATCCTCCATCAAAAAGAACACTTATGTGAAAATAAAAAATTATAAAAACACTATTAATTTCTATTTAACATAAAACTATTGAACGAAATCTCCAAAATAATTCAAAAATAAATATTTTTATACCGTATGACCCTTTATAAGAGTATATATGATATCGAGGTTATAATATTATAGAAATTGTACACATATTGTTCAGTAAATAAACATGTGAAAATGATATATACCATTGTTTAATTGTCTCTATAAACTATAAGTAAATTTTAAATCAAATAATTTACCTAAAAACAAAAACAAAAACATGAAAAAAATGCATGCTCTATAATATGTTTTTTCTGGTTTCATTTCTGAGGACATAACTTCTTATAAAAAGAAGTAATGGCAATACACACATATATTAACAAACATAAAAATACCTTATTAGACACAATATAATATGGATAAAAAATAATAGATTCCTCATGTAATTGATGAACAATAACAGCCATAAAATTCTCCCTAAAAATTAAATAATTTCATTGATTTTCCATTATCCAATAAATGGTATTCACTTTCTTAGTCCCAAAATAAAGTAGTGTAAGTATCCATAAAATCCTTGGAACGGACCTTCAAAAGGAACCATCCACTCATACAAATCTTCTTAACTCAAATAAATTATTATGCATATCTTAAATAATCACCTCCTCGATCATTTTTAGATCCACTATTACACCATTCTCTGAAATAAAATTTCTTTAAAAATATACCTCATAGGTTTAAAATTGAAATATAATTATCTTCTCATACAACTGATGTACCCAATAGAATTATAATGAAAAAATATGATAATCTATATAATAATTCCCTATCAAAAAATAATCCAATATATCATCCAATTAGATTACCTCCAAATTTCAAATATAGTGTTTAAAACCCGTCCTTTAAATCCCATCAGGAATAAAAATTGCATTAATCACTCCAACCATCACTACCATAGTCTCAAAATTGATGTATTGATATGAAAAAAATATCATAGTGTTGTATTAAACCTCATACATGATATGATGATACCCATTTAATAAATTGACATTATAGAAGCAACATCCCCCTTTAATTGGAAAAAATATCCCTTATCCTTGGAAAATGATATAAATTCTTTATAATAACATGACTAAACAACTATTAATCAATAAAAAAACTCATGTTCCCATATGTATTACTTGAAATAAAATACAATGAGTGGTGCATGAATATACATTATTTTGATTAGATTTGCAATGAAATAGCTCAATATATTGGATCTTCCACCTTTTAATTTCCAATTTCACAATTCAATATGATACCATAATAATAGGAGAAACACATGCATATTACTGAATCCCAAAATCAATGAGTCACATTAGAGTTAATCCTGGGACTTCTTATAGGATAATATTGGGGTTTTCCTAGTAATTTATCTTTATGAGGGGGTAAGAGAATTTTTTTTTACAAACATTAATTTTTCAAAATGTAAGTAATTAGTATTCTAAAATATACAAGAAAAACAAATTAGAGTAATAATAGATAACAATCATTTTGGAAATAAAAAACAATAAATTTAACCCTTTTACATGGTAAATAAACCTAATGGTTTGAGAGGAAAAAAATAATTAAAAGAAATAATAGAGTTTCAAATTAAAATCATTAAACATATTTAAATGATATTATCGAATAAAGGAATGGTATGAAATATCAATAAAATTGGAATGGTTATAGTGTTTGCCTCAAAAGAAGTGAATTTTAATGATATTAATTATCCAAATACTTATTTTTTTACTTATAACTAATAATTATGAAACTAAATATATGGATGCATTATATTTTTATAGAATCATTTAAATATATACTGATTATAATTTAGTAAAGTATATATCCTCTCAGAAATTGATGATATGAACTATAGAAGATGGTTAGAGTTTATTAATGATTATGATTTCTCCAAAAATGACTACCATGAGAATGTTAATAGGTTGGAAGATTCTCCATGTTGTAATGACCATGATATAATATCTATGTTGAGGATGAAAAAATTTCCAAAACTTCATAAATTTTAAAGGATATATTTGGAAATATTCATGGATGGAGATAAATATTATATTTCTCAAATTATTGTTCAACCATGTGTCAATGTGAGGATTAAAGAGGGAAAAAGGAATATTTAAATCTTTATAATAAGGTAACAAATGTTATTTAGATCACCCTTGATTTTGATGGAATGATAAGTTTATGAAATAGTGTATGTATCCAGTGAGTTCTAGAAATGATGGAGGTTTTAGAAATTGTTCATAGTTGAACATTATCTATTAATTATAGATTTATAATGATGTAGAAAGATCTAAAGGATCATTTTTGGTTTGATAACATGTAGAGATCTATTGTAGACTATGTCTATCGATGCTTGATATGCCATCATGTATTGGCTGAGAGATTGAATTATAGGGTTATGTTATAACAACCACCAATTACAGATGAAAATAATGAAACATCTACATGGTTAATGCAATTTTGGGTATAGATGACCACCTTAAAAATAAATAATAATTCATTATTTTCAATTAATATTTATCCACTAATTAGACTACAATAATATAAATTAAATAGGTGGAAATGTTGCAAAGAGTACTATATTATATTGTATTTTATTGGGATGTGAGGTTTAAATCATTTTTATATGAAAGTATTCAGTAGTCTCTAAATATGCATTTGAGTTCTATTGCTAAAAATCACACTCTTAATGATGGCCAGTCGAAGAGAACCATTCAATTCGTAGAAAATATAACAAGTTATTCATCAATATTTTGCAATGTTTTTTGTAATAAACACCTTCGTCTAGTAATTTTTTGTGACAATAATTTATTTCACTCAAGAAATAATATGGGTCCTTATGAAGAACTCTATTAAAATAATTATGAAATTCCAATTTTCGGGGTGATGTTAGAGAAACAATGCATTATTTTTACCTATATTGGATACTAAAATGGTAAATAATTCTTAGACCATTCAATAACACATCAAGTTAAATTGATGTTAATAAAAAAACTATTCTAAAAATACTTAATTAAATTAGACATTTGATTCTCATGAGAAGTAATTACTAAAACTTTCATTATATAAAATTTTTATGAGATTAATAAAAAAAGCAATAGCTAACCCCATGTATTTTTCCCCATTATTATTCAAGATCAATTATGGATCATAGATTATTACATAAAACTTCATTCAAACCTCTATGAAGTTGAACTTGAGTTCAATGTTTCCCTAAAGAGGAATTACATACAAAATATATAACTTGTACTGAATTTAAATTTCATACCTCTATAAAATTCCATTCTTAATAAGAATGACCACTAAAAATCATGGATTGTAGAGATAAAGTTCTATGGAATATGACTACTCATATGATTAAAGATTTATGTGGAATATGAAATTTTAGAAATATACTTGGGGTCTCAAAGGATGTGATGAGAAAAAGATATAATAACTTTTTCATTATATAGTGATGAATTTCGAGTGAAAAATTCATTTTAAGGAGGATAGAATGTGACACCATATGATTTCATGAAATATTTACCTTTAAAAACAAAATTCTTTAATAGATTCAAATATATGAATCCAAATCCCAAATGAAAATTAATAAATAATCCCTTCATAACATAGACATAAATTTAGTGGGTATTAATATTAATAAAAAAAATTAATGGAAATTTAAGGACTATACATGAGAATAATCAATTCATTAAAAAAATTAAATCATTTGGAAGTGAAATATGTGTTTAAAAAATTATTTTTATGTATATAATGTTTTATTATCATAATGAATTAATTTAATAAATTTTTCTAAATTATTATAATTAAAATTTAAAATTATATATTCTATAAAATTTTTGAAGATTCATAAATTTTTTTCTCAACATGAGATACTAATAAATCATGTTTTCTTCTTTAAAATATGTTATTTTTAAATGTGGCCATCATAAAATTTTGATCTGCCATTTCTAAAATAAATTTATACCATGTATATAAATTGAAGAAATAAAACATATCCTATATTTTAAATAATGAGGATCTAATTTTCTAAATAATATATTTTTATTTTTATATAATATGAATAGAAATCTTACATATTTTTTTGTCACCCTGGTATGGGTAAAATTATTAAAAGTGGATTTAAAAATTATTGCAGGACTTTAAAATATCAATAATACATTAATTTAACCTTTTATATGTTTATATTTAGGCCATTTTGATTAATTTACACAATAAGTGGCCACATTATGAAATATTTCTCTTATAACATCCTTTAAATTAATTTAATAAAATTTTAAAAACAAAATTTCCTTCTCTTGAATTTAGTAACACATTTATTTTTTATAAGGATAAATTGAGTATAAGATCATTTATAAATATTAATTAAAAATATAATTTATTTTATATTATAGTAATTTATATCTAATATTTAATTATTGAATAACTCTCTTAATCCCTTATAAAATGACCAAATAATATTTAAATATTTAATAGAAAAATAATTTAAATAACATTAAAATTGGTAAAAATATTACAATTTGGTTGGATTTTTTATTCTGTCAATGAATATTTAATGTAAATATAACATATTTATTTTTTTAATAAGTTTCATATTCAAATTATATATTTTTCTTGGGGCCATTGAAATCAAATTAAATGAATAGTTACAAAATTAACATTAATGATATTTTGTTATGAATAATATTTTGTTAAATTATTTAAAAATCATAAAAATATTTACTTCATCCAAATCAATGAAATATTATTTAAAATATCCACCATGGTCATTTTATGAGTCACTTATACAATAATGGAATCATTCTTAACCATGATATATTTTAATAATTTTTATAACAATTATTGAAAAAATGGTTAAAGAAGGGGGGTAATAAAAAATATATGGTTCAAAATGACACCCAAAACATTTTAAATATAATTGGACAATATTATTTCAAGAATATAATATTTTATTTCTAATTCCTGACCATTTGGATTAAATTATCATGAGAATGATTTTATTATATTTTATTATTCTAATTAATTCCATGTGTATCCTCTCCCTCAATTATAAAAGGACGACCATTCCTTCTTTTATTTACACCACATTCAGCCAACTAACAAGGCCTAAACATATAAAATTATCTTTTAAAACAACCTATAAAAAAATTAGGTATTTTTATTCTTAATATATTATTCCAAGGACATTTATTAGTGGATTTAAAAGATTTATCGTGAAGGAGAGGTAATAATCTTACCCAACTACATTAATTTTTTTTATTTTCATATCGGCTATATGTAATTGATATTAATCATAAGTTAATAAATTAATTATCATAAATATATTTTATTTATATTTTTATTATGAAAATACATTTTCAACCAACTTATCTATCATATACGAACTAAATGTAACATTCATTTCTATAAACGACTTACTATCACCATGTTGCGATAACATTTATTTTACTACACCAAATTTCATGTGTAGTTAATTTGATGGGATAAATTTTTATAAATTATATTTATGACCTAATTATTAATATTTATATATAATATCATATATACATTCTTACCATCAAATTCTTTGAAAATGATAATTTAATTAGTGTGTATGCATGCACTGTAACCTCCAAGAAGTGATGTCAATGGTTTTTCATTTCCATTTTATATGAATGTTAATACGAATATATTTAGTGAATATATATTAAATTTAAAATATAATTATTATTTTTAAAAGTGAATTATTATTTACCTTTCTTTCTTTCCAAATGTCTAAAAGGGAAAATAACAATCATGCATATGTACGACCTAAAATCTCCATGAACGATGCAATTCATATTTCTATATATACCTTTAATGGTTAATTATAAATATTTATAAAATAAAAATATAAAATTTTTATATCATTATTAACAAATTTTAAATTAGGTAACCACGATTAATGTTCAAGGACCAAAATTACCGAACCAAAATCCACATGGAAACTAAAACAGTTAACACATATAAATGATTATTTTAAATAAGAATTGTTAAAAAATGGTGATATTGATTATGATTACATGATTTTTACTTACCCCATACTATTTACATGGTTTATTATGTTTTGAATTGATGGAATTATTAAGAAACCTATATATTTTACCCATTTTTTGAAATGTTGAAATGTTTATGAATCCCATCTATTTTCCATGGGGTATCTTATGATGAAATACTTATAAAAACATATCATTTTAACATTATATGATATGTTGAAAGAATTATGATATCACAATACTATTATTTAAGATTTTAATTATGTAATGGGTGGGGATAATATTATATATCCCTCTAATGCTTTGGGTAATTATAGATATCTCATGAGATACATCGCACTACAATTGGGAGTGAACCTGATTCTATAAGGGACTTAACCCTCTAGTATATTCGTGGGTATGAACCTCGATAACATTGATGGAATGAGAAGTGAACCAAATACACTACGTTTTGTTGGCAGTGAACATTTAATACAATATAATTTATTTCACATGCATATGTGTATTCTATAAATATGTGTTTTATGCCAATGATACAATCTTATGGTATATTCTCCTAAAATCCATTATGTTTCATATCTTCTGAACAAAAACACATTATTATATGACTCATGATTATGGTATATGATATGTATGGATTGGTTTTGAAATGTGAAGTTCCTATTCTCATACTATTATTATTTCTTTAGTCTTAAGTGGTCTTCAATATATCCCTTGTTCACACAGATTGGGCTTATGAGATCACTGTTTCTTATGTTTCATCAATCCATGTTATGAATAATTATTTAATTAATGGTATTTCTTATAATGGTTATAGTTATGCCGAATATATTATGATATTATGCAGAAATCATTTGAATTAGTTGGTTTTGAAGCCATGGTTCCAAAGGTAATATACATATGTTATTATAGTACAATTTTTACTGTCATGCAATGATTATAAATCTATTAAAATTTAAAATATTATTATGAAATATATGGGTAAATATATTTGGTTTCATAGAAAGGTGTAATTACCAATGTAAATAAGGATTAGAAAACTTTTGTGAGAACACCAGGGATACGTCTAAGTATAGGATAATATTAAAATGTTTTATTAATTACCTGGATGGACTAGGATAAACCTGATGTGTCCTAGATTGAATAAAAAATGTTTTTATTTAGACAATAAATAATTTATTTATCCTGATTATGGGTATTTAAACAATGATTATTGTTTTAATGGTACGTTTTTGGTTTTATTTTACAGCTGGAAGCCAAATGAATCTTGATAATCATAAATGAGATAGACAACACAACTATTGTCATTCTTCACTAAAACATTTCATTATAGTTGGAAAAAAATTCATTTTTATGGTTAAATAAATTTCTTAACATGTTAATCTTGATGATATTATAAATGAGAAAATGAGAAAACAAAGATATCTTCTATCCATCATGAGGATACATCATCCTTATTTTAGTAGGTTTATGAATCACTAGTTGCTGAGAAATGGATCAGTACTGTTGAAAATATATTTTCTATTCTATAGAGTTTATAACATTAAATAGTTATTATGAATGTTAATCATTATTAAAATAAAGTAGATAAATGGTTGAATATTTTCATGAATAGAATAAAATGAGTTGAAATATAATCACTGCAGTTGGATGTGTTTAAGAGAATATCATTAAATAATTAATTTCCTTCTATTTATAATATAAATATAGATAATGAATTAGTTAAACTAAACATGAATGATAACTAATTAGTAAGTACCTATGAGAACTATTTTTCCTGAATTGTGAGGAACACTTCTGATATTTTCATCCAACCTGAAAGTAAGGTTAATCAATTCATCAATGCCATAAAACTATGTATTTTATGGGCCTCAACCATTAGAGTCGTTAGTTTATATGTGTATGTTAATTAAAAATTATATAAAGGTGTAAATTAATATCTAATTTCCCCATAAATATCTAATATTAATATAAATAGAAATATAGAATTCAATGGAATTTAAAAAAAACATATGGAGAAAAAAAGAGATTTGTTAATGTTTCAAGTGTTGAATGATTTTTCATTAGGTAATTTTATTCATAAGTGATGTGAAGAGAGTAGTCAATAAAATGAATAATGAAAAATTACCACCAAAATTCCATTGTTTTAAGTTCACAGAGTGTGTGTATTATGATAACCAGTGCTCAAATTAAATTGTTATTTATAATGAAAAACATTTAAAACCTCTAAATCCTATAGAAAAAGGTAAGTATCACATGATAACTACTTTCTATATATGGATTTACAATGATGTGGTAAAAGATACATTTACTATCTAATTAAAAACTATTAAATCTACATTTGATTCAGTTTGTACCCATATTTATATCTAAATAATTTGATAAGGGTATCATAATAACACCTACCAATTTAGGTTCTTAATTAGAAATTAATTTCCATTAATGATTGATTATCTTATATCAACTTTATTATTATTGAATAATTGAATTTAGTGGGAATATTCTTCCAATAAATATCAATTTGTTCCCCTATAGTTGAATTCAATTTTATTTTTGGAATGGATTAAATTTATTTACCTAAATCCAAAATCAATTTCTTATGAATGAAATTTAGATTGAATATTCTTCACTAGACCATGAATTTATATTAGTTTAATGAAAAATATGAACTTTCAATAAAAATTGAATCCATTATATGTGTCTTTATTCCATTTGAATTGGGGGATTTATATCTGATGATTGGGGAGAAAGTCAAAAATTAAGATATACCTCGTGTATGGGTGTATTTATGTCATTCATGGATATATTCTGAACCTTCCACCAAATTTTGATGATTCTTTATCAATATAACTCATACTCATGATAAAACCATTTCAGAGAGTTTATATAAAATGACACCAATTATGTTCTAGGAAATAAAGAGGAATCACAAAATACTCATGGTTAGAGATTTATAAATTCATGTGACTAACCTTCGTGTTATCTTATTCTATTTATAATTAAGAAATATGGATCCATGAAACATTGAATTGACAATAATGTATTTTACAAGATCACAATCTATATATAGTATCATGTGCATCATATGGATGAATTCATTGAATAAATATTTATAGCTAAATATATTTACATGATTGATATTCATTCTAGATATCATAAATTGAGGGTCAAGGTAGTCGATAAACAAAATAGAACATCTTATAAAAGTTATGGACACTATGAACATATATTGAATCAATTTTTGCATACTATTTCCCCACCATATTTATGGATTTAATGAATAGTGAAAATAGAGATTAACATCAATAGCTTTTTGTTTTCTTAATAGCTGATATTATTATATATTAAATCAGAATGGAATAGAGTTAAGGTCATTGAAGAGTGTGTTGTAGGCCCTATGGAATTAGAAGTTGAATGTAAAATTTCCTATGTTTCAATTTGGATATAAAAATTTTCATTTTTTGGGTCATATAATCTCATGAGAAGGTATATTGGTGGATCAATACAAGATAAGAGTAATTAAATGAATTCCATGAAGAACCTTTATGAATGATATCCAAAATTTTAATGGTTTTGATGGATACTGTTAATTCCTAGGGTATTTTTTTCCATTACTATTTAATTCAATCACAATGTTAACTGGGAAGGGATCCAATTACATTTATATAGATTAATGTGAAGAAAATTTCATGTAATTGAAGAGTAGGATATGAAATGAACTTGTAGTTATATTAGCCTTATGTGGAGAAGGGTTTGTAATATATAGTGATGAATTTAATAAGTGAATGGGATGAATTTTAATGATCAATGATATTGTTATAGATTATGTGTCATGAAAAGTCAGGGTTTATTAGAAATATAACACTACCAATGATTTTGTGTTTTCTATAGTAAATGATTTATTAAATATATGAATAAATTGAGTTTATGTTGAATGGTGTGATATATATATTGATAATAACTGATTATACTATATATTAAAAAAAAATAGATGAATATAAATAGATAAGATGGTGGGAGTTAATGATTGATTAGGAGTTTTCCACAAATAACCACACTCAGAATGGAAACAAAGTTTTAGATGATTTCAGTTGAATGAACCATGTTATATTATCTATGAATAGGGTTACAAAATATCCATTATTTTTGTAAAAAAAATTATGGATATAAAAATGATAAAGGAAGGGGATAAATATTATCTTGATAAAATAAATATTCAACCACATATCCAGGTGAAAATTAATGATGTTCATAAGGAATACATGGAATTGTAGATTACTTTAAGAAATTTTCCCCAATATAATAGTGATTGTGATTGAATAAAATTGTTTATGAACTGGGAATATATATCATAAATAAAAAACATAAAGAAAGAGCTATTTCATGAACCTCATAATTAATCATCACATATTTTTTGGGAAGTATCAGGATTCATGGAGATCCGAATTAGTAATTTGGGTAGGATCGAATGATGATAGACATTAGAGAGTATATAGAAAATTGGTTAGTATATTTATAAGTTAGTGTGAAGATATATAATAATAATTTAATGTTAACACCAATACCCATACAAGAATGGAAATGAGAAAACTACAACATGAATTTCATCATAAGGCTTCATAAAATTTCTAAAAGGCATAATGCTAATTTTTTAGTTGAATATCATAGTAATTAAAAATAATAATTTATATTAGAAAATATTTCTATTTCCAATAGAATTACAAAATATGTATTTATGAATTGATGTAGATTAATAGAGTACCATATTCTATTGAATGTCATTAGGATCTGTGGTTTACACCAATGATTTTATGAGGTATTATTCATGATCTAGATACATATTTGAGTTTCATAACTAGATATCATCTTTATATTAGTATTTAGATTAATTTTAATATTTAAAATTTATGGGATATCAGGAGGCATTTTTGATGGATATCAAAGGTTATTAGGATTAATATATTTCATTATTCTAGTTTTCATAAAATAATAGCATTCACTCATGAAATCAGATGGTCACTTATGAATACCTGTATAGAAATATGTGACGAAATCCACCATGCACGGATAATTTTAGATAAATTAATTAATTAAAACTATGCTTTCTATTGAAATAGACATGAAATTTAGTGCCATTTTTTATAAATAGGTAGCTTTGGAGTCTATATAAAAGTAATGATAATAATCTTCTGTGAAATATTGATATCAATGTTGGTGATATGGTATTCCTATAAATTCCCTCAAGGAAGAAGTTTTTGAGATTAAAAAAGGACATGATTTTAATCCCTAGGTAAATTGTCCCATTTTAGATTCATGGTCAAGTAGTGATGGTATCTTATTTCATAGATATTACACTAAACCTACCTCAATTTTACTATATTTTCAATGCATCTCTATTCAGAAAGTATGTACATTGTCTATCACATATATTGATCTAAATGGTTTTACCCCTAATGCATAATATTTCATATGATGAATTTACGATAGAAATATTGGATAATAGGGATAACGTGGTGAGGAATAAGATTACTCACACGGTTAGAGTTCTTCACAAGAATCCGAAATTAATAGATTCTATGTGGGAACCATTAGATATAGTGAAATTGATATATCCTCATTTTTTTATATCAAATTGAATAATTTCAATAGTGAAATTTATTTTAAGGGTGATATAATGTATCACCCTTATATTTTATGGAATATTTGTCATCGAATATAAATTACTTTGATATATTATTATATACAAAATCCCAATCCTAAATGAAATATACTATAGTTCAACATTATATCCTCTGTGTTAATTTTATGGGAATGGTTAGGAATAATTAATTAATGAAAAATGATTCATTTAAAAATTTGTAAAATTAATTCATTAGTTATTAATTAATTATAAATAAAAAAATATGTTGAAAGAAATAGAGATGTGTTAAAAAACTATTTTTATATAGAGAACATATTTTTATATTAAAATTTTAAACTAATCACTTTTGTTGAATGATTATATATATAATTTATTTTAATTAATTATTTAAGATTCATCTAATATTTTTTGTAGAAGTGATAAAATAATAATTCATGTTTTATTCTGAAAAATTTATGTTTTGTAAAAGAAATTAACATCATATTTTTTGCACTTATTTTTAAAATAATTATCTATAACTCATAGAAAATTCTTATTAAAAAATTATTCTATATTTATAATCTATATTATCATATTTAATAAATAGAGGAATTTAATTTTTGTAAAATATTATCTTTAACCATAGTATTTTTTTCATCTTGGTACTGGTAAAGAGGTAAAAATAGTTAAAATTTTGGGAAAGAAGTTCATATATCCGTATAAATTTACATTATCCAATTGGATAAAATATATTAGATATGTCTATCCATATCACAAATATATCTTTAGTTATTCAAAAATGACTTTCACCATGACATTTATATTAATTCTAGAAAAGAATAAACACAAAATGTTAGTCTCTTGAATTTAATATGTGTAAATTTTTTTCCTGAATATAATATTAGTATACATTAGATTATAAATTATTATTTGAAAGAATTTTTTTCTATAATCCATTTAATTTATTTTTAATATTTATTGATTTAGTAATCACTTTCAACTCTTCTGGAACACTGGTATATTATTTATTCAATTAATTCAATAATAATACAAATTATCTTAATAAGACAAACAAAAATATAATATTATTGAATTATTAGGTAAAATTATTTTTTAGATAAATTTGAAATATTAGTAATGTTTAAAATGGTTCAGAATAAAATTATACTATTTTCCGGGTGTCTTTAAAGTAAAAATAAATGAATAGATCAAAATTTTACATTAATGATATTTCATAATAAATAAATTAATATAAACTGATTTAAAATTCATTATAATATTTTATACATATAAGTTAATGGAATGATGTTTAAAATATAATACTTGGTCGGTTTATGAGTCAATTTTATATATTTTTAAAAAATTTGAAACCCTATCATATTTATATAATTTTTACCATGTTTATGGTATAAAATAGTAAACGTAGTGGGTAATAAAATAGACAAGGTGTCAAATGATAGAATAAGCGACATAAATTTCATTATAGGATGTTAGTTTAACTTTAGACAATTTTTCTGTTAAATTATTTCTTTTTTAGGAATTTTTATTGAGAATTAGTTATTATATTTTTATCTTTGATGAAATTCTATGTGTGTCCACCACCTTCCTTATAAAAATAAACACATTATCTCTTTTAATTTCAAGAAAAAGATCCACATATATTTAATATATCCTGAAATATTACCCTATAAACATTAATATACATTATTTAATTATTACTGTGTTATAAAAATTCCATTCCAAGGGTCCTTAAAAAATGATATAATGGAGTTGTCCTGAAAAAGAGGTAATAGTATGACAAGAGATCTTACAATTTAATTATTATTATAACTCCAACCAATATATGACATTTGACATAAAATAATAAATAATTTCCAAACAATTTAATAAAATTTTATTATTATTATTAAACAACCTTTATCCACTCTCATCAACATCGTCTAGGATGTGAATGTATTGCTCACATGAATGTTAGATATACTATTTCCACATAGCTACACAATTAATTTTACAATACCATAATTCATTGATGGTTATTATAATGGGTTTAAAATTTAAAAATTATATTTAATTTTTTTTATTACTTTTTGAAATATAAATTAATTTTTACATTATTACATTCTTGTACATTATAAACCATTAATGTCGCTCGTGCATACGTTACCACCTCCACAAAGCGATATATTTTGTTTTTCATTCTCATTTTACATATATGGTAATAACGAATGATTTGTTTAGTATTTATTATTTTTATGATATAATAATTGTTACATAAAGGTGAATTATTATTAAGATTTCATTTTTTCCATCCATGGATTAGTGAAAATACCATTCATGTGTACTAACAACCTTTCGTATTCATCAATGGTGTAATTCTTTTCTCTATCTATAAATGTTTTTTTATTCTAAATATATATTATGAATATGTAATAAATTTGTATAATCATTATAATTTTTAGATGTTATAACGATGAATAAATTTCATGTACAAAAAAAATAATTGGACTCCTCATGAAAAATGACATAGTTGTCACCAAGAAACAATGATTTAGATATGGAATTATTAATAAATGAGTGTTAAAATTTAATAGGAGGATCATATATGATATTATCATTTTCAAAATAAATATTTTTTAGAATTATAAGAAAATATAAATTTATTATGAATGAGTCTATAGTAAATTAAATTCTTCTGGATATGAAAGAAATAGAATTTTATCTTACATTAGTGAGAAACATTCCATATTCAGCACTTTTCATTATATAATTTGAATATTCATTGCGATAATTTATATTATTATAATTATTATCATGAAAATTTTGGTATTTATATATAAATATGGTTCTTTATTTCATGCATCTTATGAATCAAAAGTTACTAAAATGGTAATTAATTTAGGTATCAAGATGATTGTTTATCAAGAATGTTTAAGATTAGGTTTCTTATAATAAAATAATATGATATACCTCTCAGTAAATAAATTATTTGTATTAAATTACTTTTTTAAATATATTATATATCTTAATTTTATTTTCCCCTCTTTAATTTATCAATATAAAAAATGTTTTTATTAAATAGAAACATTAGCTCACTCTTCGGTTGAAAATCCTTCTCATTTATGTTTATATTTTTTAAAAATTAATTCTTTATTGTTTCTTATATTCTATAGTGATTTTCAAAAGAGGTGTTTTAAAATTTTTCACTTTTTACAAAGTGGAATAAAATTAATCTTCATTTTATTTCTGGAATGACTTACTTTTGAGTTTTTACTGAAAATATTAAATGAATCATTATTTTAACCAATATGAGATGAAAAAAAATTCCCACATTCATGACCAAAGAATTAATTGAATATTAAGTTATTAGATGAAAAGTTATTTTAAAATAAAATATTTTATAAAATATTTTTTAATTTCATAAATATTAAATATGTTATTTGAATGTAAAAAGGTGTGTTTTTTCAGTAGATGTTCAATGTGGTATTTTATTTCAATTTTTAAACTATGATGAAATCATTTTATGTTACTTATGTTTTAATAGAGATATGATACAATTCCACTGTAATTATTATTTATCATGAATTTTTATATTTAGGATTTAATTATTTATATGACAACATTACTTTTTCTATGGGTTATTCTTGGTTGAATTCAAGAAGTTTTTGTGAAACCCATTTTTTCCACATGTTTTCCAATGAAAAAATATTTAGGAAACTAATTTTTTAAAATGGGTTATGATATTATTAAATGGTTATAAGACCCATTTTCTTTTCATGGTTTATAATATGATTAATCTTTTATAAACTTATTGAAGAAAAATGTATTAATTGTTTAAGTGACGGGTGGACTCCGAATTTATATCCATTTATTTCATTAAAAAAACATAGATATATAATAAGATAAATAGTACTATATTGGTTAGTGAGCCTATTTTAGTAAAAACCCATGTCGATTATGATAATATTAATTGTCAACCACCATTACTATTACAGATAGAAAATTTTGTTCAATAAACTAAGATATTTTCTAATGAGTATTTAACAATAAACAAATTATTTTATATTATTGTGTGTATGGAAAAAATATATTCCAAAGAAAAATTTTATGATCTTACAGATTATGTAATTTTATTCCATTCTGATCACAGTATAATAAAATTTCACACATTATTACATGACTCAAGATTATGATCTATGATATAATGAGTGTGGTTTTAATTTTTTTAATTCATGTTCAAATACCCTAATACTCATGAGGTTCTTAATTCATTTTTATGTCTCCCTGGATTACCCATACTGAGAATATGAGCTATTCATTTATTATATTTCCAATCATAGTGTTATAAATAATGATTTTATATTTTATTTATCAAAGATGGGTTCTTGTTATGAAGAACACATCAGGATATTATATAGACCTTATATAATCAATTGGATTTTATATCCAATTTTCCAATGGAAATTCAAAAATATGATTCTATTGTGTATTCTTATTCCATGTTATGAAATTTCATCTCTGAAGATATTAAATCGATGTATGAAATGTATGGGTCACTATAAATCACGATTTCCTGAGGAGTTTTTCAATTTTATGATAGTTGTTTTTGGATATAGAAGTTGATCACTTAATAATGGTAATACCCATTTTCTAATATTTTATTTGAATAATTTATAATATACAAGTTTTTAAATATTTTAGGAATTTAAATCTTAATTATGACAAATTCCAGAACAATATCACATGTTCACATGTGTTCTCAATTTAAGTAGTGTCTTAAATCATTTTTTCCCATGAGTGATGTATAAAATATAAATATAATGAAATAACATTGAAAAAACAATAAATAATTATATTTTGATTGAAAATATTTTCAAAATCAGTGATTTTATACAATATTCACAAAATTTGAGAAATATATATTCTAGCTATAATAAATCCATTTTGAGCGGCGTAAAGAGAAAATGAATATTTCTTTTTTACTATAATAATAAAATATTTATTCAACATAAAAATTTCATAATACAAAAATAAATATATTAACCATTCTAAACCCTATAAAATTAATATATGAATAAATCATAAGAGGACACTTAGATCTATTCACCTAAAAGTGTATATGGACCAGAGATCCTTTATAGAAAGTTACAATCTATTTTAATACCGTTAGATGATACAATTTTTGATTGTTTTGGAATATCTAAAATAAATAACACAATATACATGATGGCGGGTCATCTAGATATCATGTAATGTAATTGTCTAATCATACCCTAATTAAAATATTAATCTATAAATTTCATAGATTCATTATGATCAAGATTTTAATTTGAACCTACTATTCCACTTGTACTAGAAGAGTTATTTAAAAAAATATCTCATATACTTATACAGAGGTAACATAATTCCCTAATGTTTACTAGATAATTGGAAAACATGAATGTAGGTATTTTAACCCATGATGGTCATATAAAATTCAACTTTTATAAAAAATGTACAATTATTAAAAAAGTTAGGTTTAAATGAAAATATTTTTATTGACATAGATTTTCATCACAAAGGTGTAATTAATAAATTTCATAAAAAAGGTAAGATCTTAAATTACATTAAAAAATTTATTTTAATGTAAAAAATCTATATAATATATCATACTATTGTATTGTGTCTTATTTTGGTCCTTAATGTTCCTCATTATGTCTATAAAAATTATGAAATTATTAGTATTCTTTAAACCAAGTAGTTTTTCTATATGGGCATCCTCTTGAACAAAACCATTATGAATGATTTTTTTAATTTTTTGGAAATAGAGTCAAATCTATATGATATTAAAAGGAAAACAAAATAATTATATATTCATGTTTAGATACCTATGTAGTGTCTCGTCCCGAGTGAACATTCTACAGACATTAGATGGTGTATCAAAAGACCTTAAACACATTTCCCCAAATATCACAGACTGCTGACTAGGAATGAAGTTCAGTTTTGTGTCTGTGGGGAGACTTTCCCCCATTGACCAGAGTATGAAAAATTAAAAAGAATTGATAAAAAATAAGGGAGGTGTAAGTCCGAAACATACAACAGTGGAAACATCATCATAATAATAATAATCCTTACAAGTAAAATAAATAGTAAGAAACTGAATATCCATAATAGAAAAATTAGATACAATCATTATTCTGTTTCTATGAAAAAATTAATGTGAAAGGAGATTGTGGGATATAGGAATTATTAAATGAAAAAATATACAAAATAAAAAAACTACTACTATCAGAATCTCAAGAATTTTTCGAGTCCTATTTCCCACAATCCATTCTAATGTTGTAATTTAATCAAGTATCAGATGTCACATACTTCCCCATTTCTAGTCCTATGATCAGAAAATTTAACTGGGATCCAATGGTTTCTTAAGAATTGCATGAGATACCATCTCAGTAGGTCGACAACCACTATGTCTTTGCCAGTAAATTTCATTAAATAAATAAATGGGTATTTTTCCATAATTATAAAGGTAGGGAAACACATAAATAAATAACAACACATCAGTCTAAGTTTATAAAAGGAAACTTGAATGATACCATATTCATTTACTTATGACGGAATTGTGAAATTGTGTACCAATGAAAGCCACAATCTTTGTGCATGGACCATTTTAATCAATAAAACTAAGACATGTTGACCCCAAACCAGTGATTTTTTTAGTGGTCCTAGTTCCATGAAATCATATATTAATTCTCTAATATAAAAAAGAGTCAATACATATTATACAAGAGATCAAACATTAAAATCAATGGGTGTAGTCCCGAGGCCATCAAAGGTGATCTAAAAAGAATCAAATGGATCTTTATAGGAGTATCCAATATGTTACCATTTCCGTCGAGTATATTCAAGGCACCACATAAAGTCATTCCACATATCACTCATGGAATGGTGACTCTGAGTCCATACCATGTATCATATATAAGGGACCATGAATTACTCAAGTCATGGAGTAACCATCATTCCAATGGGTTCATCCTTGGTTTATCCCCTTGGGAATTAGTATCCCTCACAAGAATACATAAACCCCATAGAGATCCCATACCAAGAAATCAGATGTATCTCTACCAATGTGTCAAATATAATTGAATTAGGCATGGTGAGTCCCGCCACAATGTCCTTAAATTGTAACATTTTTTATTTCAAATCCCAAAGTAGGTGATCCATGACAAGTTAAAAACATATAATAACACGAAATAACATTTATATAGTCACATGAGATCAAAAGGCATGTCAATTTACCATTCTATTGAGTTATCCATAAATAAAATTCAAGCCATCAAATAAGGGATAATTCATCTATCATATATAATATGTATAATCATTCGATGAAACCAATTATATATACCATAAAACAAATTTATTAGTAGAGGAAAAATCTTATTAAATAAAATATATTTCATTTATAATTAGATTTATATCATAAAGAATAATAATTCAAATATAACGTATAAGGAATGAGGTATGAGGAACAATCTAATGTCATACCAATTATTCCTATTAATTTTTAGGATTCATGGAATTTAGAAAATAATAATCACTCCCACATAAATCAACCAATTAATGTCTGTAAAAGAGACCATTTAGGTGGGAACCCCAAAAGGGGAGGCCAAGGACTAGGTGCACACCCCACAGAAGGATTTATTCATATTGTATCGTCATAATAAACATGTGTAACCAATTTAATTAATTTGTTATTCTTAAATAGGGTGTTGGAAGAAGATTCTGGTTTGTGGCACAATTCCATGTCATTAAAAAGTAACAAAATGAATTGTAGAGACATAGGACACCTACCTCAATGTAGTTCCACACCACTCATATCTTGTTGAGGATTAAATCAACCTAGAATGCGTGAAATCAAAGGATTATTCCAACACACTAAATATTGATGAAATTATTCATACCTATATAGTGCAAGAGACGGAGTAGGAATAATGAAAAAAGGGAAAGAGGACATAGGATCTTACTGAGGGATTTCTTTTGCTTCTAATGGTGAAGGATTTAGTGAACGTATGAGGGAGATCTTCCAAATCATAGGGTGTGGGGAATATGGATCTCACATGTGATGGGGGAAGAATAAAACCATTAGAGGATAAAAAGAAAGAAGAAATGGTTTTAAATCATTTAAGTGAGGAAAAAAATTATTTCACAAAAAAACATGTTTTCATGTATTCACTAAATAGTTCTCCAAACAGTGTGCTAGTCATGCACTATTCACTTATTTAAAGGGACACCCCCATGGTTAGGGGTGTATTTAATCTATCCATTTGAAAACCGTGAAAAAACACAATCCAAAGACTATAGGTGGATCTCATGGTCATTCCCCTTGAGTCCCATGGTTTTAGACAAACTAATAGACCCCAAGGTCCCTACTCGATGTAAATGCATGATTTTGGGAAATTGTATGGCCTTGGGGGCACAATTTCTCCGAAATGTGGGACATAGTCATTTATTCCTATTTCCGGGCTCTGAGCTCTTAATGAGCCTCAGAAATACTTGAGACTTCCTTGAATTTTTTTAAATAATCCCATGTTCAGTTTATGGAACATAATCTAAGACCTATTGGTCCATAGCTTTGAGGAAGGATAGTATGTTACAAATTACCCTCTTTATGATAGCACATCCCCATGTTTCCTTTATGAGGGTTGTACATCATCATATGAGAATATTTTCATCCATTTATCATTAAAATCAGCCTTCATATCCTAGGTCTCATCTTGTATGAATTCATGATTCAATAGACCCTAGAATAGAGGAATTGAAATGCCTTAGAGTGACTTCATGCTCCAATCGCATATTTATATATCAGTTTCTCCTCAGAAGAGGCATCCTATTCCAACTCAACATAATCTTGGTAGAATGAATGATACATGTTAGGATGATACTATCCATGTTATGATATTTGGAATAAATAATGCATGGAAAGGAACCTCTGAGGTAACCAAAACCGTTAGGCAAACGACTGAACTCTACCCACTATCTTGAATAGCCAGATATTGAAAAGAGATAATTTTCCTAGTCACTTTATTAATTTATGAACCAAAATATGACATAAAAATAAAAATAAATGTTGTCCCAACATAAACTCCAAAGGCTGTTTTCCATGATCAGTATATTATTTTTACATAGACTGAGCTCTATCCTTATGTTTCTGAATAGTATGGAATTTATCTAGTGTCTCTTGGATGTGTTGAGGAATTAGTATAGCTACCTCACCTACCATATTCTTACATAGAAGTGAAAAAATATACCATATTTATAATTATATAGACCATCTAAATTTTTTATTTAAATCAATTTTATAGGTAAAAACAACTAGAGGAATATGTTTTTTACATGGGCCCCCAAAATCAAGGATAGAGGCCCAAAACATATCCTCTAACACTCAGATCATCCAATCTAACTGCCCGTTAGATAGAGGGTGATATGATGTACTCAATAAAATATTGAAACTATTTACTTTTGACCCCTTGATAAAACCATGATGTAAAATGGGCATCATGGTCTGACATGATAGAATTAGGAACAACATGATGTCACATTATCTCCCAAATATAAACCATTCCTAACTCAACAACATAGAAGGTCTCTCAGATCAGTAGGTTGTGTGTGAACAAGATATTCTTATGGAATATAACCAATAGTACATTGCTTCCTCGAGTGGATCTCAGTTATCCTGGTGATGTTGTTACATTTTATATTAGGAATGGACAAAGGCTTTTGATTTCTCGTGGGTCACTGGTGCTTTTCATTCACCTATTGATAGGTGGAGCACTGAGTGATGAATCTTGTTTCCTTAATTTAATAACTAACCACCAATAATAATGAAAGAGAAATCTATACATCCTTGTAACACTTTTATTAAATTCTTATATAGAGGCTTGATATTCCCTCATCATATCTTCCCATATATCAAAGGGCACCAATACATGATCATGAATGTTAAGAGTTTCACTATGATCAAAATCCCAACTATGAGGTGGGTTTTATACTATAATTTTCTCCCTAAAATGTATGGTCTCATAACTAGACAACCACCTCACCCAGACCCTCTCCAAAAGGGAGTATTTAACTACTAGAGATTCTAGATCATTCTTCTTTTGTTATTTAAGAACCTCTATGTGCATATCAGAAAAAAATCCACAACTACCTCTAATTGTGATAACAATAGATGGATTTTGACTTAGTCTAATTGATTAATGAATTAGATACGACTTTTTTTACATTCTAGGTGTGTTTGAAATAGCAAATTTGAAGGAACTCTAGTATTCCACCACCAACAGTAACTCATGTTCATGTGTCGTTATGTGGAAAAGAATATGATACATTTATGATACTTTTATAAAAATAATCACTCACATAATTGGATGTTCCTCTAGTAGTGTAGAGAATGAAAAATAACATCTAGAGATAGGTCATGCATATGATCGTTCTTCTCTTGAGGACACAACTGTCAAGATCCATATGGTACAACCTCATCACCTTACATTAGTGCTAAATGAAGATAAATTTATGAATAATCACAAATGTCTCAATAAATTATTCTTAGATCTAGAAGAGTCAGGATTATTATTAAGGTGATCCTTCCAATAAATACCTAAAAATATTTCTCCAATCCCTTAGTCCATACGAACATCACACCATTTTACGATAGGGTCATAAGATAAACTTTTAAGCAGGATAATGTCCTCAATGAATTGTTTCTAATATCCAGCCAGCCATAACAATCTACCTATGCATTCCACATAATTATAATGATCTCTAGAAATCTCGAAATTTACCATCTATATGTTAATTGATACTTCTAACATAGATTTAATATGATCTAATAAGTGAACCTAATTAATCAAAAAGTATAATTTATTGATATTCACATATAGTTGGTACTCCCCAAGTGTATTGAACATGATATCAAGGTGATTTTTATGACCTTGTACGGTACAATAATACACAAAAATATCATCTTTGAATAATACCAGGAAGGAATCAAGATATGTGTGGAGAACCTGATTCAAATAGTCCATAAAACTTTCAGTGCATTCACCATATCTAAAGGCACAAATAAACACTGATAAAATCCATAACTACTCCGGAATATTGTACATGGTCTATGTGATGGTCTCAACCATTAGAGTCATTAGTTTATATGGGTAAGTTAATTAAAATTTATATAAAGGTGTAAATGGATATCTAATTTCCCCATAAATATCAAATTTTATTAGAAATAGAAATATGGAATTCAATGGAATTTATAAAAACCATATGGAGAAAAAAATAGATTTATTAATGTTTCAAGTGTTGAATGATTTTTCATTATGTAATTTATTCATAAGTGATGTGAAGAGAGTAGTCAATAAAATGAATAATGAAAAAGTACCACCAACATTCCATTGTTTCAAGTTTACAGAGTGTGTGTATTATGATAACCAGTGCTCAAATTAAATTGTTATTTATAATTACCAACATTTAAAACCTCTAAATCCTAGAGAAAAAGGTAAGTATCACATGATAACTACTTTTTATATATGGATTTACAATAATGTGGTAAAAGATACATTTACTATCTAATTAAAAACTCTTAAATCAACATTTCACTCAGTTTGTACCCATATTTATATCTAAATAATTTGATAAGGGTATCATAATACCACCTACCAATTTAGGTTCTTAATTATAAATTAATTTCCATTAATGATTGATTATCTTATATCAAGTTTATTATTATTGAACAATTGAATTTAGTGGGAATATTCTTCCAATAAATATCATTTGTTCCCCTATAGTTGTATTCAATTTTATTTTTTGGAATGGATTAAATTTGTTTACCTAAATCAAAAATCAATTTTCTAGGAATGAAATTTATATTGAATATTCTTCACTAGACCGTGAATTTATGTTAGATTGATGATAAATATGAACTTTCAATAAAAATTGAATCCATTATATGTGTCTTTATTCCATTTGAATTGGGGGATTTATATCTGATGATTGGGGAGAAACTCAACAATTAAGATATACCTCTTGTATGGGTGTATTTATGTCATTCATGATTATTTTCTGATCCTTCCACCAAATTTTGATGATTCTTTATCAATATAACTCATACTCGTGATAAAACCATTTCAGAGAGTTTATATAAAATGACGCCAATTATGTTCTAGGAAATAAAGAAGAAACCAAAAATAATCATTATTAGTGATTTATAAATTCATGTGACTAACCTAAGGGTTATGAAATTCTATTTATAATTAAGAAATATGGATCAATGAAACTTTGAATTGACAATAAGTTATTTTACAAGATCACAATCTATATATAGTATCATGTGCATCATATGGATGACTTCATTGACTAAATATTTGTACCTCAATACATTTCCATGATTGATATTCATTCTAGATATCATAAATTGAGGGTCAAGGTAGTCGATAAACAAAATAGAACATCCTATAATAGTTATGGACACTATGAACATATATTGAATCATTTTTTATATACTATTTCCCCACCATATCTATGGATTTAATGAATAGTGAAATTAGAGATTAACTTCAATAGTTTTTTTGTCTTTATAGATGATATTATTATATATTAAATCGGAATGGAATAGGGTTAAGGTCATTGAAGAGTGTGTTGTAGGCCCTATGAAATGATAAGTTGAATGTAAAATTTCCATTGTTTCCATTTGGATATAAAAATATTCATTTTTGGGGTCATATAATCTCATGAGAAGGTATATTGGTGGATCAATCCAAGATAAGAGTTATTAAATAAATTCCTAGAAGAACCTCTATGAATGATATCCAAAATTTTAATGGTTTTTATGGATACTGTTGATTCCTAGGGTATTTATTTCCATGACTATTTAATTCAATCACAATGTTAACTGGGAAGGGATCCAATTACATTTATATAGATTAATGTGATGAAAATTTCATGTAATTGATGAGTAGAATATGCAATAAACATGTAGTTATATTAGCCTTATGTGGATAAGGGTTTGGAATATATAGTGATGAATTTAATAAGTGAATGGGATGAATTTTAATGATCAATGATATTGTTATAGATTATGTGTCATGAAAATTCAGGGTTTATTAGAAATATAACACTACCAATGATTTGGTGTTTTCTATAGTAAATGATTTATTAAATATATGAATGAATTGATTTTATGTTGAATGGTGTGATATATATATATTGATAATAACTGATTATACTATATATTAAAAAAATAGATGAATATAAACAGATAATATGGTTGGAGTTAATTATTGATTAAGAGTTTTCCATAAATAACCACACTCAGAATGGAAACAATGTTGTAGAAGATTTCAATTGAATGAACCATGTTATATTATCTAGGAAAAGGGTTACAAAATATCCATTATTTTTGTAAATAAAAATTATGTATATAAAAATTATAAAGGACGGGGATAAATATTATCTTGATAAAATAAATATTCAACCACATATCCGGGTGAAAATTAATGATGTTCATAAGGAATACATGGAATTGTAGATTAATTTAAGAAATTATCCCCAATATAACAGTGATTGTGATTGACTAAAATTGTTTATGAACTGGTAATATGTATCATAAATAAAAAACATAAAGAAAGAGCTATTGGTTGAACCTCATAATTAATCATCACTTATTTTTTGGAAAGTATCAGTATTCATGGAAATCCGAATTAGTAATTTGGGTAGGATAGAATGATGATATATATTAGAGAGTATAGAGAAAAGTGGTTAGTATATTTATATGTTAGTGTGAAGATATATAATAATAATTTAATGTTAACACCATTACCCATACAAGAATGGAAATGAGAATACTACAACCTGAATTTCATCATAAGGATCCAAAAAATTTCTAAATGGCATAATGTTATTTTCTTAGTTTAATATCATATTAATTATACACAAATAATTTATATTTTAAAATATTTCTATTTCCAATAGAATTACAAAATATGTATTTATGAATTGATGTTGATTAATAGAGTACCATATTCTTTTGAATCTCATTATGATCTGTGGTTTACACCAATGATTTTATGAGGTATTCATCATGATCTAGATACATATTTGAGTTTCATAACTAGATATCATCTTTATATTATTATTTAGATTAATTGTAATATTTAAAATTTGTGGGATATCAGGAGGTATTTTTGATGGATATCAAAGGCTCTTAGGATTAATATATTTCATTCTTCTTGTTTTCATAAAATAATAGAATTCACTCTTGAATTAAGATGGTCACTTAGGAATCCCTGTATAGAAATATGTGATGAAATCCAATATGCGCGGATAATTCTAGATAAATAAATTAATTAGAACTATGCTAGCTATTGAAATAGGCAAGAAATTTAGAGCCATTTTTTATAAATAGGTAGATTTGGAGTCTATATAAGAGTAATGATAACAATATTCTGTGAAATATTGATATCAATGTTGGTGATATGGTATTCCTATAAATTTCCCCAAGGAAGAAGGTTTTGAGATTAAAAAAGGACAGGATTTTAATCCCTAGGTACATTGTCCAATTTTAGATTCCTTGTCAAGTAGTGATGGTATCTTATTTCATAGATATTACACTGAACCTACCTCAATTTTACTATATTTTCAATGCATCTCTATTCAGAAAGTATGTACATTTTCTGTCACATATATTTATCTAAATGGTTTTACCCCTAGAGCATAATATTTCATATGATGAATTTTCGATAGAAATATTGGATAATAGGGATAACGTGGTGAGGAATAAGATTACTCACACGGTTAGAGTTCTTCACAAGAATCAGAAATTAGTAGATTCTACGTGGGAACTATTAGATATGGTGAAATTGATATATCCTCATTTGTTTATATCAAATTTAATAATTTCAAAAGTGAAATTTATTTTAAGGGTGATATAATGTATCACCCTTATATTTTATGGAATATTTGTCATCGAATATAAATTACTTTGATATATTATTATATACAAAATCCCAATCCTAAATGAAATATACTATAGTTCATCATTATATCATCTTTGGTAATTTTATGGGAATGGTTAGGAATAATTAATTAATGAAAAATGATTCATTTAAACATTTGTAAAAGTAATTCATTATTTATTAATTAATTATAAATAAAAAAAATCTATTGAATGAAATAGAGATGTGTTAAAAAACTATTTTTATATAGAGAACATATTTTTATATTAAAATTTTAAACTAATCACTTTTGTTGAATGATTATATATATATATATATATATAATTTATTTTAATTAATTATTTAAGATTCATCTAATATTTTTTGTAGCACTGATAAAATAATAATTCATGTTTTATTCTAAAAAATGTATGTTCTGTTAAAGAAATTAACACCATATTTTTTGCACTTATTTTTAAAATGAATATGTATAACTCATAGAAAATTCATATTAAAAAATTATTCTATATTTATAATATATGTTATCATATTTAATAAATAGGGGCATTTAATTTTTTTAAAATATTATCGTTAACCATAATAATTTTTCATCTTGGAACTGGTAAAAGAGGTAAAAATAGTAAAAATTTTGAGAAAGAATTTCATATATCTTTATAAATTTACATTATCCAATTAGATTAAAGATATTAGATATGTCTATCCATATCCCAAATATATCTTTAGTTAGTGAAAAATTTCTTTCACTATGACATTTATATTAATTCCAAAAAGGAATAAACACAAAATGTTAGTCTCTTGAATTTAATATGTGTAATTTTTTTACCTGAATATAATATTAGTATACATTAGTTTATAAATTATTATTTGAAATAATTTCTTTCTATCATCCATTTAATTTATTTTTAATATTTAGTGATTTAATAATAACCTTAAACTCTTCTGGAACAATGGTATATTATTTAATCAATTAATTCAATAATAATACAAATTATATTAATAAGACAAACTAAAATATAATATTATTGAATTATTGGGTAAAATTATTTTATTGATAAATTTCAAATATTAGTAATGTTTAAAATGGTTCAGAATAAACTTCTACTATTTTCTGGGTGTCTTTGAAGTAAAAATAATTGAATAGATCAAGATTTTACATTAATGATATTTCATAATAAATAAATTAATATAAACTAATTTAAAATTCATTAGAATCTTTTTTACCTATAAGTTAATGGAATGATGTTTAAAATATAATACTTGTTCGGTTTATGAGTCAATTTTTTATATTTTAAAAAAATTTGAAACCCTATTATATTTATATAATTTTTACCATGTTTATGGTCCAAAATAGTAAATGTAGTCGGTAATAAAATAGACAAGGTGTCAAATGATAGAATATGCCACATAAATTTCATTACAGGATGTTATGTCAACTTTAGACAGTTTTTCTGTTAAATCATTTATTTTTTAAGAATTTTTATTGAGAATTAGTTATTAAATTTTTATCTTTCATGAAATTATATGTGTGTCCACCACCTTCCTTATAAAAATAAACACATAATCTCTTTTAATTTCAAGAAACTTATCCACATATATTTAATAAATCCTGAAATATTACCCTATAAACATTAATATACATTATTTAATTATTACTGTGTTATAAAAATGCCATTCCAAGGGTCCTTAAAAAATTGATATAATGGAGTTGTCCTGAAAAAGAGGTAATAGTATGACAAGAGATCTTACAATTTAATTAGTATTATAACTCCAATCAATATATGACATTCAACATAAAATAATAAATAATTTCAATCCAATTTAATAAAATTTTATTATGATTATTAAACAACCTTTATCCACTCTCATCAACATCAACTGGGATGTGAATGTATTGCTCATATGAATGTCAGATATACCATTTCCACATAGGTACATAATTAATTTTACAATACCATAATTCATTGATGGTTATTATAATGGGTTTAAAATTTAAAAATTATATTTAATTTTTTTATTAGTTTTTGAAATATAAATTAATTTTTACATTATTACATTCTTGTCCATTAGAAACCAATAATGTCGCTCGTGCATACGTTACCACCTCCACAAAGCGATATGTTTTGTTTTTCATTCTCGTTTTATATATATGGTAATATTTAATGATTTGTTTAGTATTTATTATTTTTATGATATAATCATTATTATATAAAGGTGAATTATTATTATGATTTCATTTTTTCAATCCATGGATTAGTGAAAATACCATTCATGTGTACTAACAGCCTTTCGTCTCCATCAATGGTGTAATTATCTTATCTATCTATAAATGTTTTTTTATTATAAATATATATATGATTAATATGTAATAAATGTGTATTATCATTATAATTTTTAGATGTTGTAACCATGATTAAATTTCATGTACCAAAAAAAATAATTGGCCTCCTCATGAAAATTGACATTTTTAACACCAAGAAACTATGATTTAGATATGGAATTTTCAATAAATGAGTGTTAAAATTTAATAGGAGAATCATATATGATATTATCATTTTCAAAATAAATATTTTTTAGAATTATAAGAAAAAATGAATTTATTATGAATGAGTCTAGTGTGAATTAAATTCTTGTGGATATGAAAGAAATAGAATTTTATCTTACATTAGTGAGAAAAATTCCATATTCATCACTTTTAATTATATAATTGGAATATTCATTGCAAGAATTTATATTATGATTATTATTATCATGAAAATTTTGGTATTTATATAAAAATATGGTTCTTTATTTCATGCATCTTATGAATCAAAAGTGACTAAAATGGTAACTAATTTAGGTACCAAGATGATTGTTTATCAAGAATGTTTAAGATTACGTTTCTTATAATGAAATAATATGATATACCTCTCAGTAATTAAATTATTTCTATTAAATTACTTTTTTAAATATATTATATATCTTAATTTTATTTTCCCCTCTTTAATTAATCAATATAAAAATTGTTTTTGTAAAATAGAAACATTAGCTCACTCTTCGATTGAAAATCCTTCTCATTTATGTTTATGTTTTTTAAAAAATAATTCTTGATTATTTCTTATATTCTATAGTGATTTTCAAAAGAAATTTTTTAAAATTTTGTACTTTTTACAAAGTGGAATAAAACTAATCTTCATTTTCTTTCTAGAATGACTTACTTTTGATTTTTTACAGAAAATATTAAATGAATCATTATTTTAACCAATATGAGCTGAACAAAAATTCTCACATTCATGACCAAAGAATGAATTGAATATTACGTTATTAGAAGAAAAGTTATATTAAATTAAAATATTTTATATACTATTTTTTAATTTCTTAAATTCTAAATAGGTTATTTGAATGTAAAAAGGTGTGTTTTTTCAGTAGATGTTCAATGTGGTATTTTATTTGAATTTTTAAACTATGATGAAATAATTTATATGGCAACATTACATTTTCTATGGGTTATTCTATGTTGAATTCATGAAGTTCTTGTGAAACCCATTTTTCCCACATGTTTTCCAATGAAAAAATATTTATGAAACTAATTTTTTAAAATGGGTTATGATATTATTAAATGGTTATAAGACCCATTTTGTTTTCATGGTCTATAATATGATTAATCTTTTATAAAATTATTAAAGACAAATGTATTAATTATTTATGTGAGGGGTGGACTCCGAATTTATATCCATTTATTTCATTAAGAAAATATAGATATTTCCTAAGATAAATAGTACTATATTGGGTAGTGAGCCTAGTTTATTAAAAACCCATGTTGATTATGATAATATTAATTTTCAACCACCATTACTATTATAGATAGAAAATTTTGTTCAATAAACTACGATATTTTCAAATGAGTATTTAATAATTAACAAATTATTTTATATTATTGTGTGTGTGGAAAAAATATATGCCAAAGACATATTTTATGATCTTATAGATTATGTAATTTTATTCCATTCTGATCACAGTATTATAAAATTTCACACATTATTACGTGACTCAAGATTATGATCTATGATATAATGAGTGTGGTTTTAATTTTTTTAATTCATGTTCAAATAACCTAATACTCACGAGGTTCTTAATTCATTTTTATGTCTCCCTGGATTACCCTTACTGAGAATATGAGCTATCCATTTATTATATTTCCAATCATAGTGTTATAAATAATGATTTTATATTTTATTTGTCAAAGATGGGTTCTTGTTATGAAGAACATAGTTGGATATTATATACACCTTATATAATCAATTGGTTTTTATATCCAATTTTCCAATGGAAATTCAAAAATATGATACTATTGTGTATTATTATTCCATGTTATGAAATTTCATATATTAATATATTAAATCAATGTATGAAATGTATGGGTCGATATAAATCACAATTTCCTGAGGAGTTTTTCAATTTTAGGATAGTTGTTTTTGGATATAGAAGTTGATCACTTAATAATGGTAATACCGATTTTCTAATATTTTATTTGAATAATTTATAATATATAAGTTTTTAAATATTTTAGGAAATTAAATATTAGTTATGATAAATTCCAGAACAATATCACTTGTTCACATGTGTTCTCAAATTAAGTAGTGTCTTAAATCATTTTTTATCCCATGAGTGATGTATTAAATTTAAATATAATGAAATAACATTGAAAAAACAATAAATAATTAGATTTTGATTGAAAATATTTTCAAAATCAGTGATTTTATACAATATTCACAACATTTGAGAAAGATATATTCTAGCTATAATAAATCCATTTTGAGCGTTGTAAAGAGAAAATGAATGTTTCTTTTTTACTATAATAATAAAATATTTATTCAACATAAAAATTTCATAATCCAAAAATAAATATATTAACCATTCTAAACCCTATAAAATTAATATATGAATAACTCATAAGAGGACACTTAGATCCATTCACCTAAAAGTGTATTTGGACTAGAGATCCTTTATAGAAAGTTACAATCTATTTTAATACCTTTAGATGATACAATGTTTGATTGTCTTGGAATATCTTAAATAAATAACACAATATACATGATGGTGGGTCATCTAGCTATCGTGTAATGTAATTGTCTAATCGTACCCCAATATAAATATTAATCTATAGATTTCCTAGATTCATTATGATCAAGATTTTAATTGGAACCTACTATTCCACTAGTAATAGAAGAGTTATTTAAAAAAATATCTCATATACTTATACGGAGGTAACATAATTCCCTAATGTTTCCTAGATAATTGGAGAGCATGAATGTATGTATTTTAACCCATGATGGTCATATAAAATTTAACTTTTATAAGAAATGTAAAATTATTAAAAAAAATTAGCTTTAAATGAAAATATTTTCATTTACATAGATTTTCATCACAAAGGTGTAATTAATAAATTTCATAAAAAAGGTAGGATCTTTAATTACATTAAAAAATTTATTTTAATGTAAAAAATCTATATAATATATCATACTATTTTATTTTTTCTTTTTCTGTCCTTAATGTTCCTCATTATGTCCATAAAAATATGAGATTATTTGTATTCTTTAAACCAAGTGGTTTTTCTATATGGGCATCCTCTTGAACAAAACCATTATAAATGAATTTTTTTTAATTTTTCTGAAATAGAGTCAAATATATATGAAATTAAAAGGATAACAAAATAATTATATATTCATGTATAGCTACCTATGTAGTGTCTCGTCCTGAGTGAACATTTTACTAACATTAGATGGTGTATCAAAAGACCTTAAACGCATATCCCCAAACATCACAGACTGCTGACTAGCAATGAAGTTCATTTTTGTGTCTGTGGGGAGACTTTTCCCCAATTGACCAGAGTATGAAAAATTAAAAAGAATTGATAACAAATAAGGGAGTTGTAAATCCGAAACATACAACAGTGGAAACATCATAATAATAATAATAATCCTTACAATTAAAATAATTATTAAGAAACTGAATATCCATAATAGAAATATCGAATACAATAATTATTATGTTTCTATGAAAAAATTAATGTGAAAGGGGATTGTGGGATATATGAATTATTAAATGAAAAAATATACAAACTAAAAAAACTACTACTATCAGAATCTCAAGATTTTTTTGAGTCCTATGTCCCACAATCCAATCTAATGTTGTAATTTAATCAAGTATCAGATGTCACATACTTCCCAATTTCTAGTCCTATGATCAGAAAATTTAACTGGGATCCAAGGGTTTCTTAAGTATTGCATGAGATACCATCTCAGTAGGTCGACAACCATAATGTCTTTTCCAGTCAATTTCATTAAATAAATAAATGGGTATTAATCCATAATTATAAAGGTAGGGAAACACAAAAATAATTAACAACACATCAGTCTAAGTTTAAAAAAGGACACCTGAATGATACCATAATCATTTACTTATGATAGAATTGAGAAATTATGAACCAATGAAAGCCACAATCTGTGTGCATGGACCATTTTAATCAATAAAGCTAAGACATGTTGACCCCAAACCAGTGATTTTTCATGGTGGTCCCAGTTCCAGGAAATCATATAATTATCCTCTAATATAAAAAAGAGGCAATACATATTATAAAAGAGAACAAACATTCAAATCAATGGGTGTAGTCCTGAGGCCATCCAAGGTGTTCTAAAAAGAATCCAATGGATCTTTATAGGAGTATCCAATATGTTATCATTTCCATCGAGTATATTCAAGGAACCACATAAAGTCATTCCACATATCACTCATGGAATGATGACTCTGAGTCCATACCATGTATCATATATAAGGGACCATGAATTACTCAAGTCATGGAGTAACCATCAATCCAATGGGTTCATCATTGGTTTCTCGACTTGGGAATTATTATCACTCACAAGAATACATAAACCACATAGAGATCCCATACCATGAAATCAGATGTATCTCTACTAATGTGTCAAGTATACTTGAACCGGTCTCGGTGAGTCCCTCCACAATGTCCTTAAATTGTAACATTTTTTATTTCAAATCTCAAAGTAGGTGATCCATAACATGTTAAAAACATATCATAACACGAAATAACATTTATATAATAACATGAGATCAAAAGGCATGTCAATTTATCATTCTATTGAGTTAACCATAAATACAATTCAAGCCATCAAACAAGGTATAATTCATCTATCATATATAATATGTATAATCATTCTATGAAACCAATTATATATACTATAAACAAAATTTATTAGTAGAGAAAAATCTTATGGAAAAAAATATAATGCATGTAGAATTAGATTTATACCATCAAGAATAATAATTCAAATATAACGTATAAGGAATGAGGCATGAGGAACAATCTCATGTCATACCAATTATTCCAATTATGTTTTAGGATTCCTAGAATTTAGAAAATAATAAACACTCCCTCATAAATCAACCAATTAATGTTTGTAAAAGAGACCATTTAGGTGGGAACCCCCAAAGGGGAGGCCAAGGAATAGGTGAACACCCCACAGAAGGATTTATCCGTATTGTATCGTCATAATAGACATGTGTAACCAATTTAATTAATTTATTATTATTAAACTGGCTGTTACAAGAAGATTCTGGTTCGTGGGACAATTCCATGTCATTAAAAAGTAAAAAAATGAATTGTAGAGACATAGGACACCAACCCCAATGTAGTATCACACCACTCATATCTTTTTGAGGATTAAATCAACTTAGAATGTGTGAAATAAAAGGATTATTCCAACACACTAAATATTGATGAAATGATTCATACCTATATAGTGAAAGAGACAGAGGAGGAATAATGAAAAAAGGGAAAGAGGACATAGGATCTTACTGAGGGATTTTTTTTCTTCTAATGGTGAAGGATTCAGTGAAAGTATGAGGGAAGATCTTCCAAATCATACGGTGAGGAGAAATATGGAGCTCACATGTGATGGGGGAAGAAGAAAACCATTACATGATAAAAAGAAAGAATAAATGGTTTTAAATCATTTAAGTGAGGAAAAAAATTATTTCACAAAAAAAACATGTTTTCGTGTATTCACTAAATAGTTATCCAAACAGTGAGCTAGTCATGAACTATTCACTTATTTAAAGTGACACCCCCATGGTTAGGGGTGTATTTAATCTATCCATTTGAAAACCGTGAAAAAACACAATCCAAAGACTATAGGTGGATCTCATGCTCATTCCCCTTGAGTCCCATGGTTTTAGACAAACTAATAGACCCCAAGGTCCATACTCGATGTAGATGCATGATTTTGGGAAATTGTGTGGCCTTGGGGGAACAATTTCTCCTAAATGTGAGACATAGTCATTTATTCCTATTTATGGGCTCTGAGCTCTGAATGATCCCCAGACATACTTGAGACTTCCTTGAAAATTTTTAAATAATCCCATGTTCATTTTATGGAACATAATCCAAAACTTATTGGTCCATAACTTTGAGGAAGGATAGTATGTTACAAATTACCCTCTTTACGATAGCACATCCCCATGTTTCCTTTATGAGGGTTTTACAACATCATATGAGAATATTTTCATCCATTTTTTCATTAAAATCAGCCTCCATATCCTAGGTCTCATCTTGTATGCATTCATGATTCAATAGACCCTAGAATAGAGGAATTGAAATGCCTTAGAGGGACTTCATGCTCCAATGGCATATATATATATATATATCAGTTTCTCCTACGAAGAGGCATCCAATTCCAACTCAACATAATATTGGTAGAATGAATGATACATGTTAGGATGATACTATCCAAGTTATGATATTTGGAAGAAATAATGCATTGAAAGGAACCTCTGAGTTAACCAAAACTGATAGGCAACTGACTGAACTCTACCCACTATCTTGAATAGCCAGATATTGCAAAGAGATAATTTTCCTAGTCACCTAATTAATTTATGAACCAAAATATGACATAAACATAAAAATAATTGATGTCCCAATATAAACTCCAAAGGATATTTTCTATGATCAGTATATTATTTTTACATAGACTGAGATGTATCCTTAAGTTTCTGAATAGTATGGAATTTCTCTAATGTCTCTTGGATGTGTTGAGGAATTAGTATAGCTACCTCACCTACCAAATTCTCACAAAGAAGTGAAAAAATATACCATATATATAATAATATATACCATCTAAATTTTTTATTTAAATCAATTTTATAGGTAAACACAACTAGAGGAATATGTTTTTTACATGGGCCCCCAAAATCAAGGGTAGAGGCCCAAAACATATCCTGTAACACTCAGATCTTCCACTCTAACTGCCAATTAGATAGAGGGTGATATGATGTACTCAATAAAATATTGAAACTATTTACTTTTGAATCCCTTGATAAAACAATGATGTAAAATGGGCATCATGATCAGACATGATAGAATTAGGAACAACATGATGTCACATTATCTCCCAAATATATACCATTCCTAACTCAACAACATAGAAGGTCTCTCAGATCAGTAGGTTGTGTGTGAACAAGATATTCTTATAGAAGATAACCAATAGTACATTGCTTCCTTGAGTGTATCTCGGTTATCCTGGTGATGTTGTTACATTTTATATTAGGAATGGATAAAGGCTTTTGATTTCTCGTAGCTCACTGGTGCTTTTCGTTCACCTATTGATAGGTGGAGCACCGAGTGATGAATCATGTTTCCTTAATTTAATACCTAGCCACCAATACTAATGAAAGAGAAATCTATACATCCTTGTAACACTTTTATTAAATTCATATATAGAGGCTTGATATTCCCTCATCATCTCTTCTCATATATCAAAGGGCACCCATACATGATCATGAATGTTAAGAGTTTCACTATGATTAAAATCCCAACTATGAGGGGGGTTTTATACTATAATTATCTCCCTCAAAAATTATGGTCTCATAACTAGACAACCACCTCACCCAAACCCTCTCCAAAAGGGAGTATTTTACCACTAGAGATTCTAGAACATTCTTCTTGTGTTATTTAAGAACCTCTATGTTCATATCAGAAAAAAAATCCACAACTACCTCTAATTGTGATAACAATAGATGGATTGTAACTTAGTCTAATGGATTAAGGAATTAGATATGACTTTTTTACATTCTAGGTGTGTTTGAAATCTCAAAGTTCAAGGATCTCTATTATTCCACCACCAACAGTAACTCATGTTCATGTGTCATTATGTGGAAAAGTATATGATACCTTTTTGATCCTTTTATAAAAATAATCACTCACATAATAGGATGTTCCTCTAGTAGTGTAGAGAATGAACAATAACATCCAGAGATAGGTCATGCATAGGATAGTTCTTCTCTTGAGGACACAACTATCAAGATCCATATGGTACAACCTCATCACCGTACATCAGTGCAAAATGAAGATAGATTTATGAATAATCACAATAGTCTAAATAAATTTTTTTAGATCTAGAAGATTCAGGATTATTATTTGGGTGATACTTCCAATAAATACCTAAAAATATTTCTCCAATCCCTTAGACCATACGAACATCACACCATTTTATGATAGGGTCATAAGATATACTTTTAAGCAGGATAAACTCCTCAATGAATTGTTTCTAATATCCAACTATCCATAAGAATCTACCTATGTATTCTACATAATTATAATGATATCTAGAAATCATGAAAGTCACCATCTATAGGTTAATTGATACTCCTAACATAGATTTAATACGATCTAATAAGTGAACCTAATTTATCAAAAAGTAGAATTTATTGATATTCACATATAGTTGGTACTCCCCAAGTGTATTGAACATGATCTCAAGGTGATTTTTCTGACCATGTACGGTACAATAATACACTAAAATATCATCTTTGAATAATACCATGAAGGAATCAAGATATGTGTGGAGAACCTGATTCAAATAGTCCATAAAAATTTCAGTGCATTCACCATATCTAAAGGCACAAATAAACACTGATAAAATTCATAACTACTCCAGAATATTGTACATGGTCTATGTGATGGTCTCACATTCCCCAAATGGTTTCCTGAAAAATATTTGATCGTATAGAAAATATTTTTTCTTTGATTCTGGTCGAAGTGGACATCTATTCGAGGACATGGATATAGTTTCTCTACCATATTATTTCTTAATCCATGGTAATCCATGTAAAATCAAAGGGTACCATTAGGATTATTTGTGAGAAGGATAGGTGAACCCCATATAGAAGTGGGTGGTAAGATAAATTTATTTTCCTTTAGATCATCAAGTTACTTTGGAGTACCAAGTTATCAATAGGATCCTTCTTATATAAATGAATTGACACTAGTACTTGTAACATCACGTTACGTTTTTAAGTACTTTTGATGTTTCTTAGCACCACTGTTTTGGAGTAGTGATGAATGGGAGAGTGTGGCTAACATTAAATGTTTTTCAAAGGCAAAGGCGAAGTCACACGGACGACACACGAGTTGTATAAACCATGAATCCAAACGAGGCGTAGTTGGTCTTGGAGGCAGTAACATCCATACGGGAGGAAAATAGTTTTTCTAACCGTGTGGTCAAACCATGTGTGGTGTGTCTGCCGAGGCAGTGGCTAACGCATGGTTAGCGCACGATTTTTCTAACCATGTAGGCAAACTGTGTGGCTACTTAAATGTGATCCTAGAAAAGTAGACCTGTCTCCTTTTTCCTCTAAGTGCCTCGTTTAACCTCCTAAGCGTCCCTAAATCGGGAATTTTCTTCTCCTGAGGTCAGAAATGGTTCTCCCATCATTCCGGAGGCAATCCAAATGCTTCCCATGGTGAATTGAAGCCAGATTCTTGAAGTATGTGATCATTATTCATCATTCTTGATCGGTTTCTTAGATCTACTTAGATCAAATTCTCCTCTTTTCTCGGTTTCTTAGATCTACGCCCGTTATGGGTAGATATATGTGTGTGGATGAAAATATGATGG
The DNA here is from genome assembly GCA_963277665.1 of Viscum album. NCBI lineage: Eukaryota > Viridiplantae > Streptophyta > Magnoliopsida > Santalales > Viscaceae > Viscum > Viscum album. The sequence continues at coordinate 1,383,384,432 of OY728127.1, forward strand.
GATTTTATCTTGATCTTGCTAGGAGAAGAGATATAATTTGGATTTTTGGAGAATCGACTTGGGTTTCTTGAGCCTTCTTCGACTGTTGTGGTTTTCATCAAAACTTTTGAGGTAGGTGGTTCCATCCCAACATGCCAAATTGATTATCATTGTATATTATTGATTTATATAAACAGATGATTAAAATTAAATTTTAAAAATTTGATTTCAATTAAAATTATAGAAACTCAATTCCATGGAATCGAGATATATGAAATGGTTTTGGCATTGAAATTTGGAAAACCACAATTCCATTGAATTGGGTGTGTTTATTGAAATTGGCCGATTTAAATTGTTTAAAATTAAATTGAAGATTTGATGGAAATGATTTCAATTAAATTGTTGAATTTAATTGTGGAAATAAATTTTGGATTTGATGTAAATGATTTCAATTAAATTTTTGAATTTAATTGTGGAAATAAATTGTGTAATGATGGAATCGGTGTTGAATGGATTTCAAACTGGTTAAAATGGCTTAAAATTAATTGATAGAAACCCAGTGGGTTTATCTTGTGAAAAAGGAATGTTTTTGAATGAAACATATTTGGTTTTAAATGGAAAGAATTTGTCACTTTTGAAATGGAAGAATGGGATTGATCGTATTTAAATCATTCTTAAAATAGTTCACCCATCATGTAAGAGCGCATGCAATCCTTAGGTAGTTAGTGGTTTATTTGGATACACAATACACTACGAAAACATTCTAAAACATATTTTCGGCATGTCACATCCCCAATGGGTTGGTGATGAGTCTCCTTTAGCCAATGTCATAGGGATGTGTGTATACCCATTTTGCTGAGTTCACATAGAGAGTGCGGAATCCTATAACTAGTTAATACTATCGTACCTTTTGGAAGATGACCATGTTTCTCACTTGTTTATTTATATTTATAATATAAATGTATGCCAATGCTTTTTAATTACATTACATGCCTGCTGAATTTATATAAACTATTTTATTTAAATGTTTTATATATGCCATTGTTTTAGAAAAATTCCATCATTTGCAAAATCATTGCTAAATATATTTATTTCCCTCATTTGAAAATTTTTAGCTTATTTTCCTACAATATTCTTTCGAATTTCCAAACCATTTTATTTGAAAATTGAAGGATTTTATTTGGATAATGTATATTTGGCATCTGTTACGAAATCTTTGGTGGTATCCTACTGGGATTTGGCTCACACAATACTTTTTCCTTTAGGGGTATGTAGACCTCCTTCTTCTAGGTTCAAGCAAAGGGAAGGGACCTCTTGGAGATGGATCCATCTATTGATCTTTTGTCTTGGTGAGTTCTTTCCTTTGGGACCTTGGGGATGTTTACCCATTTTTAGTACTTAGGTTGTAGTACTTTGGTATTTTTATGCCTCTTTGTATTCTGGTACATTACTCCCAGTGGAGTTTCTTTTTGTTATGTATGCTGTCTTGTTTATTTTCTTCCACACTATCGGTGGCAATATAATTCCCACTGCATGTTATGTGATGAAATGTGCTAGTCGCCGACCCATGTGGATTGGGATCGCACTTCGGGCTATGTCAGGGTTGGCTTGGTTATCGGGTTACCAGGGTACCCGGGCTGGTTCGTGAAAAAATGGTATCATAAGAAGGTTAATAATATTGCCTTGATGACAATATGCATTTGAGTGTTCTTTCTGGGACTTAGGAGGTAGTTGCGATTGAGTTCCTGACCATCTCCCACCACAATGAACCCTAAGTCACCAGGGTTGGTTAGGAAAATATGACTTGTGGATTAGTTCTAGTATTTTCCCTGTTTCGATTTGGATAGAGTGGAATCCAAATCTTGTTATCCCTTATAATAAAAATAGTTTTTATTTTTACTATGTTTGAGTGTTAATATAGTTTCATTTTTTGTTGTGTAGTATCATGCCTCCTAGAATACGTGGAAATCAGATCCAAAAAGAGTCTTCTACTAAATCTCCGCAAGCGAGTCCAATTGTGGATCTTAGTCTGGTTGAGGTGATTGTTTGCACTGTCCAAGCTCTAGGACAGACACCACCTCCAGTTCTTGTTCAGGATCCAGCTATAGATCCTCATGGTGATATTCTTAGAAATAGTTTTCAAGAGTTCCTATGCTATAAGCCACCAGTTTTCAAAGGATCCACTAACACTCAACATGCTAAGGAATGGTTGAGTAAGATTGAACGTCTGTTTGGGTTCTTGGAGACTCCTGATGTGATCAAGGTGAAGTGTGCCACCTTCATACTGGAGGGACCCAGTAGAAGATGGTGGGGCATGATGGTAACTGCTTGGAAACATGAGGGTTTGGAGTGGAAATATTTTATGGTTCCTTTCACTAACCAGTTCTATCTAGAATCAATGGTGTTGGCCACGGCTGTGGAGTATTTCATGATTGAGTAAGCCATCCAAACCGTGACTGAGTACTCAAATCTTGTTTCTGATTTGGTACAATTTTCTCCTGATATTGTATTTAATGAGAAGATGAAGGCTCGATGAATCGAGGTGGGACTTCGATCAGATATCCATTCTCAGGATTTGTTAATAAAGATACCCACATGCTGATGTGCTGGATAGGGTGATGATGGTTGAGATAGACCTGGTAGGAAAGTCAGGGTTGAAGTAAGTTCCTTTCCCTCCTAGTGGAAGTTTTGTTTCCTTTAATGAAAAATGGAAGCACAATGTTTCTCATGGTAGTTCTAGAAAATAGAGTCATTCCAGACCACCGGTAGCACCAGGAGGGGCTTCATTGACTTGATATCAGTGTTGAAAGCCAGGACATTCTAAGAGGGTTTTCACTAAGGTTCCCAAGAACTATAGCTCTTGCGGACGTTTAGGGCACTTATAGAGATTCTGCAATCACTTGTCTACTCCACATAGTGCAAAAATATCATCATCACCTCTAGATACTATCGTGAAATCAAATGCTTCATGTAAAAAAGTGTTCTAGCCACAGGCATCCGGAATAAAGATTCTTCACGCAGTTAAAGAGTCGCCAGGGGTAGCTGATACATGTCCTGCAACTGTGAGAGGTACCGTTACTATAACATCATCTTTAGTGACCACTATTTTTGATACTGGTGCATCTCCCTTATTTATTTGAACCCATATTTTTACTCTTCTTAATCTACATATGGAGATTTTATCTTGTGCGATGGATATTACGACACCCCTTAGTACAATGCGAGAGAAGGGTCTCCATAGTCCTTCTTGTGTCTTCTCTCCATCAGATGTTGATCATGTTTGGATTTTGATGATTCTCGACATGAAATCTTTTGATGTCATATTTCGGATGGATTGACCCATTGCCCATAAATCCCAAATGAATTGTTATATTTGATGGGTCTACCTTACTACACCTAGTGGTGTACCTCCTGTTTTTCAAGGAGAATGGGACCCAAGGTCAAGCAGAGTCGGAACCTCTTATCTAGAGTTGGGGAAAGTTATATTAGTGTTTGATTTTGATCTAGAGAGAGATTCAATGTGTGGTGATCTTCCATAAGTCATCACTGAGTTTCCCAATGTGTTTCCTTCTGACTTCTCTGGTTTTCCACCAGTAAAGGAGGTTGTTTTTTCTATGGACATAAATCCTGGTACTCAACCAGTTTCTATTCCCTCTTACTAAATGGATCCTTCAAAACTAAAAGAACTGAAGTCTCAGTTATATGATACTATTGAGAAAGGTTTATTACGCCCGAGTGTGCCACCTTGTGCAACTCCAGTTCTCTTCGCCAAAAAGGATGATGATTCTCTTTGCTTGTGTGTGGATTATTGAATGTTCAATCGAGTTATGATAAAGAAAAAATATCGGTTACCATGAATTGATTATTTGGTTGACCAATTTAAATGGGTGAGGTGGTTTTCAATAATTGATCTTCAATCTGGTTACCATCAGTTGGGGATAAAAGAATCTGACATTCATAAGACCACTTTTCGGAGTAGTTATGGCCATTATGAGTACCTGGTTATGCCCTTCGGCCTAACAAATGCTTCCACATTTTTCGTGGATTTGATGAAAAATATTTTCCATGAGTATCTAGATACATTTGTGGTAGTATTTGTGGATGACATTCTTGTTAACGCCAAGTATGAGGAGGATCATGTGCAACATCTGAGAACAGTTCTCAGTCTTCTATGGAATCACCAATATTATGCCAAGCTTTCGAAGTGCATTTTCTAGATTTAGGAAGTAAAATTCATAGGACATGTCATGTCAGAACAAGGAATATCATTTGATCCTGAGAAGGTTAAGGATGTTATGTCTTGGGGACAACCATGAAAAGTTTTCGAGATTTAGAGATTCTTGGTATTAGTAGGATATTATCACCGATTTGTTAAAGACTTCTCAAAGATAGCTTCTCCAATGACTGCTCTAACTCGATAAAGAGTGATGTTTTCAGTGAATGATAAATGTCAGAGTTATTTTGTTGAGATAAATCATCTTTTGACAACTATGCTGGTGTTAACTCTTCCAAAGGCTGGGATAGGTTATGTGGTCTTCTGTGATGCATCAGTTTCAGGTTTGGGATGTGTCCTTATGCAAGGTAATCATGCTATTGCCTATGGATCTCGTCAGCTTAATCCTCATGAGAAGAATAGTCCTACCCATGAAATTGATCTTGCAACTATAATGCACACACTAAAATGTTGGGACATTACCTTTATGGAGAATTGTTTTTTGTGTATTCAGACCACAAGATCATGAGTTATATCTTGTAGCAAAAATATTTGAATCTCCGCCATAGGCGTTGGGTGGAGTAACTACAATATTTTGACATTGACATTTCATATACCCCATGGAAAGGGAATGTTGTTGCAGATGCATTAAGTAAGAAACTTCCATCACATGCTGTGAAAAAATCTTCAAAAGAGTGGAGTTTGATGGATCTTTTTTGCTCAGTTGCATATTGGAGTTCAGTGGAAGGGGAATGATGTTTCTTCAGCTAGTGTCCAGTTGACCCCTGAGCTTCTCAAGTTAATTCTTCAGGAAAAACAACTTGATGATGAATTAAATAGCATTAGGGACTCTCTTTATGGTGGAGAGACCAACTCCCATTGGTCGTTCTCCCTAGAAGGTATTCTGTGTTATCAAAACCGTTACGTTGTGCCATTATCGGCAATGAAGGATGTGATGGGGGATTGCCATAACTCTCAGTGGGATGTGCACCCAGGAACCATGGAGATGTTATATGACATGAAGCGATAGTTCTAGTGGCCAGGTATGAGATGAGACATTACTGATTTTGTATCTCGTTGCTATACATTCCAGAAGGTGAAATTCGAGCACCAAAAACCTTCGGGTTTGCTTCAACCACTTCCTGTCCCTACATGGAAGTGGGATGAATTCTCTATGGACTTTGTGGTTTGGTTACCAAAAACCCAGAGGAAGAAGAATATGATATGGGTTGTGATCGATAGGCTAACCAAGTCGCCTCACTTTATACCTATTTGAGATACAACCAAAGTTGAGGAGTTGGGAAATATCTATGTGAAAGAAATTTTTTGTTCTCATGGCGTTCTATCTTCCATAGTCTCTGATAGGGATCCTCGTTTTACTTCTTGCTTTTTTAGAGTCCTTCAGGAGGCACTAGGATCTCAGGTCCATCTGAGCATGACCTACCATCCAAAGTTAAATGGCCAGATAGAGAGAGCTATTCAGATCCTTGTGGATATGCTCCGCGCACGTGTTCTCGACATTGGTGGGTTTGGGATGATCATCTGGGCTAGTTGAGTTTTCTTATAACAACAATTATCAGTATGCGATCAAAATCGCTCCTTTTGAGGCATTTTTTGGTCGTCCTTGTAAATCTCTGTTACGTTGGTCGGAGATTGGTGAAAGTTTCTAGGTAGGAATGAGATTGGTCCAAGAGACGACAACTAAGATCTATTTGATTCGTCAGAGAATGTTGAAATCACAGATTCGGTACAAGTCTTATGATTATCGTCACTGTAGAACTTTAGATTTGTTAGTTGGTGACCAGGTGTTCTTGAATGTTTCACCCCGATTTGGTCATCGACGGCTTGGGAGGCAAGAGAAGCTTGCTCCTCATTTTGTGGGACCTTTCGAGGTTTTTGGTCGTGTAGGGAAAGTTTCATACCATCTATCTCTACCTCCACAACTGATATCGATACATAACATGTTCCATGTATCGCAACTATGAATGTATCTCTCTGATCCATCTCATATTTTGAGATGGAGTAATCTTGAGATTGAACCCAATTTATCTGTGACTAAATCACTAGTCAGTGTTGTCGATTCTGAGACCAAGGTACTTAATGGGAAAACGATACCTCTGGTCTGTGTACTATGGAATCATGGTTCTGATTCTCATGAGACGTGGGAAAGAGAGGCACTAATGAGAGAACAATGGCCTCTTCTTTTTGACGTGGAGGTTTTTTCATATGCTTTCTGGGTACAAGAAAATCTAATGTTGGGGAAGTTGTAACATCACGTTATGTTTTCAGTTAATTTTGATGTTTCTAAGAACCTATATCTTGGAGTAGTGATGAATGGGAGAGTCAGGAGAACATTAAATGTTGTTTTAAGGAAAAGGGGATGTCACAAGGGCGGCGCACGAGTTGCCTAAACTATGTAGCCAAACCGTGCATAGTTGGTCTCGGAAGTAGTAGCTTCCGCACGGGTGGTGCACGATTTGTCTTGCCATGTGGCCAAACCGTGCATGGAGTTCCTGCCGAGGTAGTGGCTAATGCATGGTCATCGCACAGTTTGTCTAACCATGCAGGAAAACTATGCGGCTACGTAAATGAGATCTTATAAAAGAGGATCTCACTCGGTTTTGCCTATAAGTGCCTCTTTTAACCTCCTAAGAATCCCTAAATCTGGATTTAGCATCTCCTAAGGTCAGAGAAGGTACTACCATCATTCTGGAGGCGATCCAAAGGCTTCTCTTTGTTATTTGAAGCCGTATTCTTGAGGTATGTGATCGTTCTTCATCGTTCTTGAACGGTTCCTTAGATATACTTAGATATACTTCTCCTATTTTCTCTATTTCGTAGATCTACACCAGTTATGGGTAGATCTAAGTGTGTGGATGCCAAATATGATGGGATTTGGTGTTGATCTTTCTAGGAGAATAGATCTAAGGTGGGTTTTTTGAGAATCAACCTGGGTTTCTTGAGCGTTCTTCGACAGTTGTGGTTTTCGTCAAAACCGTCGATGTAGGTGGTTTCGTCCCGACATGCCAAATTTTTTATCATTGTATTAGCTTGATTTACATCAATGGTTGATTTAAATACAATTTCTCAAATTTTCTTACAAATTAAAATGATAAAAACTAGATTCTAGTGAATTGAGATATTTGAAATGGTTTTGGAATGGAAATTTGGAAAACCCCAGTTCCATTGAATTGGGTTTGTTTATAGAAATTGGCCGATTAAAATTGTTTAATTTAAAATATGGATTTGATGGAAATGATTTCAATTAAATTGTTGAATTTAATTTTGGAAATAAATTGTGCATTTTATGGAAATTTTTTCAATTAAATTGTTGAATTTAATTGGGGAAAATAAATTCTGTAATGATGGAATTGATTTTGAATTGATTTCAAACTGGTGAAAATGTCTTAAAACTATTTTATAGAAATCTAGTGGTTTTATCTTATGAAAAAAGAATGTTTTTAAATATAAAATGTTTGGTTTTAAATGGAATGAAATTGTCTCTTTTGAAATGGAAGAATGGGATTGATTGTATTTTAAGCATTCCTAAAATAGTTCGCCCATCATATAAGAGGGCATGCAAGACTTAGGTAGTTAGTGATTCATTGGGATACACTCTACACTACGAAAACGTTATAAAATATACTTGTGGTGGGTCACATCCTAGTTGGGTTGGTGACAAGTCTATTTTGTCCAGTTTCATACGGACATGTGCATACAAATTTTGGTGAGTTCACACAGAGAGTGTGGAATCCTATAACTGGTAAATACTATCGTAACTTTTGGAAGATGACCATGTTTCTCGCTTGTTTATTTATATTTGAGATATAAATGTATGGAAATGATTTTTAACTTCTTTACTTGCCTGCTGAATTTATATAAATTGTTTTATATAAATGTTTTACATAAGCCATTGTTTTAGAAATATTCCATCATTTGTAAAATAATTGGTGAAAATATTTATTTCTATCATTTGAAAATGTGTATAATTTTTTGTTAAAATATGATTTTGAATTTCCAAACCTATTTATTTGAAAATTGAACTCTTTTATTTTGATAGTCTATATTTTCCATCAGTTACGGAATCTTTGGTGGTATCCTACTGGGATTACGCACACACCCTACATTTTCCTTCGGGGGTTTGTAGACTTCATTCTTCTAGGTTCGAGTAAAGGGAATGGACCTCTTGGAGGTGGATCTAGTTGTTTATCTTTGGTCTTAATGAGTTGTTTTCTAAGGAACCATGGATCTATTTTCCGATTTTTAGTACTTGGGTTGTAGTACATTGGGATTTTTATGCCTCTTTGTATTCTAGTACATTAATCCCAATGGAGTTTCTTTTTGTTATACTTACTGTATTTTTTCTTTTCATCTGCATTGATGGTGGAAAAATCATTCCTACTATGTATTATATGATGCTAGGTTCTAGTCACCGACTCATGGGGATCAGGAATGCCCTTCGGGCTATGCTAGGGCCGGCTCGGTTATCGGGTTTCCAAGGTACATGGGCGGGTTCGTGACAGTACTGCACCTAACATGAGATCGATGATGAGCTAATCCCCTCTCTTGGGAGGTATTCTATAGAATCCATTGAGGAAGATGTTCCCGAAACAATCTAGAACCTGAGGGAAATCTAATAACTGAATTCATAATTCACCCATAAGAAGACTCACCACTAGAGTTTCCAGTCCACTTAGCCCAATATTCGTGGGTCCTACTCAACATTCCTTGATATCAAATTAACCCTTCTTGATTTATACATTTCCTCAAGTGATCTAAATTACACAAGTTGATGATAGCAATCAACATGGGGATGATAAGAAACAAGAAATTCAATTCCAAGAATAAAATCAAATACGGTGATATCGAGGATAAAGAATATCCAGATAAAATGAATCCCAACTATTTCAATGAGGAACACTTGATACTGGTGAATGACCCATATTCTCACCCCTAATAGTCGTTTGAGATACATTATTCCATATAAGTGCCCAATTTAAATGGATATACATTACACAACCGAAGAAGATTTAGAAGAGCATGATGCTCCAATATCAAATTGTGTATAAACTAATGTATAGGCAAATAGAATAGTCCAGATAATCATAGATACCCCTGGAAACTTATACATAGTCATTGTCCTTACTATAAAAAGAAGGATAGAATAACATCTCTAAGGTTATTTTTGACTAGACTACGAAGTTTCACTATTCTAATGTTCATGGTTAGGGGCTTGATAACCCCATCCATGGACACCACCACATATACTTGGTAATCTAGTAGTTAAAAATATCCCTGTCCATTGTGGAGTGGTAGATCCCATTTCTGATAGCGGTGTCGGTACATATCCCATCACACATTTCATATGAGGAATATATCAGTTATATCCCTAAAGGTGACCCATCATGTCACCATATTGGGATTCGATAGAGTATTTTCGTGGATTTAGGATTCTTATGGAATTTCATACCACATTGGTGACTCACTATAGAGATTTCAGTTCTTGTCACATGGCATGAACATACCCCACATGAACCCTCAAAATGGATCATCATACTATGAGAAGAACTATCACAAGTGTTGGAACTAAACAACCCAGGATCCCAATACAAGCATCTCAAACAATTTTTTTGCTAATAACATCGTGTTTACTGATTTATATAATTGGTGAAAACCGAAGATAATCACATATAAATAGACATTGTATCCCAGTTCTTTATCAAAATTAACAACTCCCGTCAACTCTTCACTTTTTAGAGATTGAGTGAAATTTTGGAGATTAGGGAAGGGAGGAGAATTACAATGAATGGTCATAGTTTCTAGAAAATGATAAAATAAATCCCAATCTGATCTTATATTCGAGAAATTTAGAATAAGTAATCATAGAATTATTTTTGGAGGTCTTCATGACCATAACCCAATGACTCTCCTCTTGATGAATGATATCCCACTGATTCATGGAATGATATCATAGAATGCAGGTTGTGAGAACGCCCCTTATATCTGGAGGCATTTCAAGATGGTTTAAGGGAGATACCAAGGCATGAAAGAATGACTAAATAGAATGAGGTATGCTGTCCCCCGAGAATGTGAAAGGATGATGCTTCAGAATATCCTGAGTTAGCTCTACAATTGTTGGCGTAGGCCGGGGAGCACCCTGAAGAGACTGGGTGAACCGAAGAAAACTGTTAGATAATGGAGCATTACATCCCAATGAATGTTAAGTTGGAGGTCCCATAGGAGTAACTATAGGAGGTAACAATATAAAATTCCATGTTTTAAGAATGAAAAACTATGTACAATAGCAAACATGATATGCTACATCGAGCATCAATGAACAACTAAATATTATTATTTAAATGTTACCATTATAACCGAAGTATTGGAATAGTGGGAATGAATAGTATCAACTAAAGGATTTATATATCATCTAAAAATGTTTAAATACTGATTCATTGGATACCAAGTTTATTAGAAAAGTAAATAAAAACCAATGGAATATAAATGATGTCTTTTTAAGGAAACATATTCAAAAGAGAATAATTGTATTTATAAAATAATATAAATATTTAATTATTTTTAATTAATTAAATATAAATGTTATATATTTAATGTAATATTTTAAACTAATATCATAAATTTTCAAGATTTTATATAAGAGGAAATTCAATTTATAGCATAAAAGAAGTATTTTTCAAAAAAAAATACAGTTTTAAAGCCTTTAAGGGAGAACCTAGGTTAAATCAAGTTTTTTTACAATTTTATATCTTATATTTCACATAATAGTATAATAATTTTGATGAGGGACATCAAAATTTACCTTTTTTGAAATTTTATACATTTTTGATGAAATTCATATTTTATTGAATATTGAAAAATACTGTACTTTAATTCCAAACAGACTTTTCCTCTAATTTAATTATTATACATATTATTTTATTAATAAGTTTTAATGTTTCCATGTATTATTTTTTTATCATTTAATCCATTGTTTTGTCATTCGGAGTAATTTCACATTGAAATTAGACAAAAACATGTCAATCTTTTGATGGGTTTTTACTTTATAAAAACATGTTTTCTTATTTTGAAAATGAGATATAATTTTAAATTAATTTTTGAAAATTCTTTATTTAATGTTTTGAAAAATGGATTCCATACATTGAATCATACCGTTAATTTTTTTTAATAGGTACCTTCTATTTTGGGACATTATAAATAGTAACTTTAGTAATTATTATTATTTTCCACGGTTAAAGGCTAAATTTGTTAACTGATAGTAAAAATAAAATTATAATAATATAAAACAACTCTAAAATATGTCTTAATATTATTGGTAGAGTCATAGGTGACCAAAAAATCCTTATCCCAAACTATTGTCATTTGGGAGCCACTCGGGTGTTATAATAAAATGTTATAATAATTTATTTAAAGTAAAGAGAAATACAACATTAACAGGTATATTTATTTAAAAATAATAATATTGGTTTATATAACTGATATATTAGACTATAAATATTCATTATAAATATAAAAATATTTCTTACAACATGTTATTTTATTTATAATTTTTATAAATTAAATAAATAAATTTAGTCGTGACATAATGATGATGGGGTGATTACCTTATTTGAGAAACGTTCAAATAAATGATATTATAAATATTGAAAAAATGTAATTTTAAAATTTTTATGCCATCCATGAAATTTATGGATCATTATGACATTTTAACATTTAGTTAATGTAGTTTTTCACAATCAATAATGTTTTTCTAGCTTAAAAAATGAATTACTAAATTGTGTTAAAATTGAAATAAAGGAGTTTAAAAATAAATACAATTTTATAAAATGATATAATAGTAAAAAATATATAATATTAGTCCAAATTACTTAGATAATGTCTAAATTTTTATTAATGATCCATTTGAGATTATCTCGGAATTTTATAGTTACTATATTGACTATATTGTGTAAAAATACATGAAGATATGGTGAGAGTTAACTAATATAACAAAGGGTTAAATTCAAAATATAAGGTTACAAGTGTGACCTAAACTTGTCTAAAACATATTTTTTGATGTATTCTGTCCCATAACCATATTATCCAAGATATATATAAATTTGGAACTATTATAATTTTAAAATCAGTTTATAATAAGATTATATTTCAAGACTTTCTAAATGATCCCCTCGTCCCATTTAGGAAAGGCCACCTCATATACCAACTTACAAAAACCTCTAAAGCCCCTTGACTCATCCAAATTCTTCTCAAAAAGCTCCAAAAATACATAACTTCATCTTCGAAGCCTTATATTGAGTATAATCCAACTAGAAGAATCTTTTTCACTCAAATCAAAAAGAGTTACCGGATTTAGAGGTAACATATTCTCTCAAAATTCACTCTTTGATTTTCATTATCCAACACCCTAGCATCAATTTATTATGATATTTTATAACAAAACCTGTATAATAAATATACTATGATGTATTTAATCTTTGGTTCTGACTACACTTACACATTCCACTATCTAATGGATATTGAATATATTGTTTCTGTGTACTGTGAACTTCTTCCACATTAAACGACGACTGTTCAATTTTCTCATACCACCTCTCATGGTTGCCATTATGATGGAATTATATTTATATATGAAATATACTATATTTAAACTATCTATGATATTAGGTAATTATTATTTTCAATATAACTTTATGATTTCCATAATGTGTAAAAACGATAACTTCTATTGAGGAAGTCTAGACTACCACCACCTCAATGTGATATGACTCATTCATGTCAAACATGGAATACATAAAAGATGATATTAATGAATTTATGTAACATATATAACATAGATATTATAATTGAATTATAATATACCTATTTATCATTTAGGTGTTATTACATTAACATGATAATTAAATGAAAGTAGCATTCATGTGTGTGTACGGCCTACCGTCCTCATGAATGGTGTATTTAATTTATTATTTCCAAATGTTAGGGACAATAATAAATACATATATTCTAGATATATATGAAGATTTTGTAATTTTGACCACATGGACAATTTCAATATGAATAAGTTTATTTTCAATTCATGTACTGAATATCAACAAAACCACCGATATGAACACAAATAATTATGTAATATTTATAACATCATAATAAATGATATAAATGGAATAATAAACTTGAAAAAGTTTCTAATGAAATTATTTATTTACCTATGTTTATTATTCAGGAACATAACGATTGTACATGAAATGTATAGCTCATGGAAAGGTAAATCTTAACTCAATCTCATTTGATTGAGTTAAATATCCATGTCATTGGTTTTGTTCTTTCCAGAATATCAATGAATGACATATGATTTTTTACATATAATATCCAATTATATTGGGTGTATTTAAATTTTCCACACATAATTATGTTATTAATGAATCCTTAATCTAAGGATATTATATTTTTAATGGACTTCATCGCAATATCCTTTCATTAAGGCTTATTTTTATTTATACAAGACCTTCTTCTATATGGGGTATAATCAACCAATTTTAAATTAAAAATTATTCAATGGTTTTGAAAATAAATCTTTCAATAAGAATAGTTTTACATTAAAAATTAAAAAATGGAATTTTTTTAACATATGAGGCGACAATGACTTCACCATAACCACAACTATTATATCATATTTGGATTCATCTATAAGTCATAATGTTTTTAAAAATAAAAATAAATATCATATTTAGTTTTTAGGTATTTTTTTATTATAAATGGTTTTTAGAATAGTTTGATTATATAAATCTTTGGAATTGATATATTATGATTGGAATTTGGAAATGCTATTTTTCCTTTATTCCTGTTAATATGTTATGATTATGTTACAGTTCATGGCCATCAATTTTGTATATGGGTGATTTCCCAATAAAATATGGGTGGGTAAGCCTATGATAGATCTCAAATGCATTTTGTAATGTGATAGAGGTAATCATTGAGGTTTCTCCTTAGATATTTAGGGAATATATTGTGATGGGTATTTCAAATATTATAATGAAGGTTAATCCCTATGTATCTTTGAATGATATAATGTATGTGCGATATGGATTCCTCATGTTATCTTTCGGTTTTATGGTTTCTATGATGTTTTGTAGGAATCAAATTATTACATGATTTAAGCTAAGTACTTTATGATTTAGTGGAGAAATGTATTATTTCATGAAAAAAATTTCTTGACTTTTAAATATTCTTGGACTAACAGATTTATTTCTTATTTTATATTCTTACTGAGCTTCTTATGCTCATCCCATGTTTTTTATTTTTTTCCATAGGGTATAAGGATGGGAAAAGAGAAATGAATAAGTTGTGAATATTATTTTCAAGGAAATGAAATCATGTTTTGTTTACATGGATCCCTTGGGTGGAAAAATTGGATACATAGTGTAATTGTGAACATGTAAAGTCTGGGTATATTATGTAATAGTTATGTCATAATTCTCTAAAATGTTATACCTAAAAATATCTTCAATGTGAATTTGTGACTTGACCCAGTATTATGTAATGTTTAAGACTGGGGCATTATAGTTTTTATCATTGGTTTGGTTAGACTACATTTCAGATTAGGATGTCTTTTAAAGAGTTAAGGATGTCATCATGTATTTATATTTTTAAGTTAGATCATAAGTAAAATTACATAGAAACACATTTTGAAGAATTATGTAACGAAATATTAAATAGGATAATAGTATTTTAGGAGAAATTAACCTTTTTAGAAATAATGGGATCAATATGACCGTACAAATATATGTTTACTAATACCAAATATCATCCCAATTGAATGCGAGGAAAATGAAAATTAATTTTCTATTATATGGTTTATTTCTAATCTTATGATTTTACATTATTGAATATTACAACACCATTCATGTTTTTTGTAAAAAATATTTTTTATGAAATAATATGGAAAATAATGGTTTGGAGATCATGAATGATATTGAATGATTATAAGGGAAATCAAGAATTTTGATAGATTGTAGGATGACTAATGTTTAAAAGTATCAATTCTGTTTTAATTATGGGATTACATTAGAAGACATTCCCTAGTATGTGTAACCCATAAAATATTTATGTGAAAATGTTATTTTTAGGATGATTTTTTTATGGACACAATTAATAACATCCTTTTGGGTTTTTATTATCCTTGAATTTCATGTAATTATGGGTTATTACATTTGGGGATGGAAAATGAAAAGCATGAGATAAACATTGAGGTTAAAATATGTTATGGTTATTTTTTATTATTTTATCACATATTGGAATTTTATAAGAATTATATTGTTTTGGAAAAGGACAACACACAGACTGTGTGAAAACCCGTCAAGTCGGATAATGCTGCGGGAATCGATCTAACAACCGAAGTGCGATTGAGATTTTTTTGCATACCACTATCCTATGTGAAGTCCTTGGTTAGTATAACATATTAATTTAAGTTAAAAGATTTTATGGATTATGAATTTTTTGATTTTTGGAAATAATTTTTTATCAAATGGAAAACCTTATTCTGAAAAAATGATTCAGTGATAAAGTGATAACTATTTTATTAGAATACATTTACTAATTGTGGAACACTATATGCCTAAGGAAAATAGAATAGTATTGGATTTAATTTCAGGAGTAATGGTTAAATCTTATTTTTTAATAATCTATGTTTTTATTGTAGACATATGGTTATTTGGATTATTTATGTAAATGATTAACCTATCATTTAGAATATGTGATTATGTAAATTAATTTTCAGTATGAGACATTAAGAGTATTCGATGTTATTTTGAGATAAAGGATAAGATTTATTGTTGATTACTATGTGATCAAATCCTTCTGAATTTTTGGTTCCAATATTAGTTTGGACTATTTTAAGGAATTTTATGGAAATTTTGTTTGTTGAATGGTCTATGTAGAACTTGGGTATTACTATTAAATGATGGAGATTTAAAATATTCCTTATCCTTATGAAGGATTATTGTTTTTAGGGATTTTATTATCATGATATAACAATTCTATTTTTGTATAATGTCTAAATATAGGGGAAATATAGGGTTTATATTTTGTGGATTATGTGTATCTATATAAGTTGATTTTAGTGCCTCAAGATTGACCAATTCATCTTAAATACTCAACGATTTTGAAAAAGGATGAGTTTGTTGTGGAATTTGATAAATGGATGTAACACTATATGTCTAGTAAGTATTATTCCACATATTTTTATACCATGTAGTAAAATAGTTCTTTATAATTTGGAAGTCGATATTAAATCAATATTTTTCCCATTTACAATTTCTTACTATGAAATAAATGAATATTTAATAATCATGAGTTTGTAGTTTTTACGTTGTTAAAATTCTTCAGATCAAGTGTTTAATCACTCTTCATCATAACATGAATGTTAGTATTTCTTCTATATCCATGTTTTCCAATATGTAACCCTAGTATGTGTTATCTCTAGGGACCATTGCACTTCACTTTCTATATTTTAATGTAGATGTTTTATTAACCATTTTTCTGATGTGGGTTTGCAATAAAGGGATTTTGAAAAGTCATACAATAGATTTTGACCCAAAATTCAAATTGTGAGGACACAATTATTTCAAGGGGGATCTAACATCCCGAGTTTTAAAAAAGAAACACTATGTTCAATATCATACATGATACGCTACAATGAGCTTAAACAAAAAACGAAATAATATTTTTGAAATGTTACAGCTATAACCTAACCATTAGAATGAAATTAATGAATAGTATCAAATGAATTATGAAAATATGGTTTACACATGTATATATAATGATTCATTGGGGTCCATATTTATTAGTAAAGGATATAAAAACATATTGAATATTAAGAATGTGTTTTTATGAAAACCTTTTTAAAAGATAATAATTATGTTTATAAAATCATATCACTCATTAGAGATTTTAATTTATAGAAAGTTATAAGTTATATATTAAATTTATTGTTTTAAATTAATCTTATTTGTTTTATAGATATGATATGAGAAAAAAATCAATTTTTTAGATAAAATAATTATTTTGAAAAAAATAAGTTTTAACGCCTTTTGATGGTGAATCATTTTTAAATATAGTTTTTGAATATTTTATATGTTCAATTTGACATAATATTCTTTTTCATGGATATTTGGATATCAATATTTACCTTGGTTGAAATTTTTTTATTTTTTCTGATGAAATTCATATTTTTGTGTATACTCAAAATACTATATTTTAATTCAAAACTATCAATTCATCTAATATATTTATTTAGATAAATTATATTTTTAATTAGTTTTAAAGATTAAATGAATTGTTTTTTATCATTTAATCCAATTTTGATCATTTGATGTAAATTCACATTTAAGTTTGACACAAACAAATGTCAATCTTTTGATGGTTTTTAATTTTTAAAAACCACTTTTCTCATTTTGACAACTGGATTTATTATTATATTAATTATCGAATCTTTTGTGTTTTAAATTTGGAAAAAAATATTTCATATTTGAAATCAGATGGTCCAAATTTTATAAATAGTTACATTTTATTTATGGACATTATGAATAGTAACTTCTAAAATTATTTTTATTTTCCATGGTTAAATTGTAAATTTAGTAAATCTAGGTAAATATAATATTATAATAATATAAAACCACCCATGAACATTTCATAATATTATTTTATGATTTATGGGAGTCCAAAAAATACTTATAATGATATTTTGGCCTTTGGGGCAACGTGGGTGTTGTAATGACATGTTATAATAATTAATTTAAAGTGAGGTGAAATATAACATAAACAAGTATATTTTTAATGAAACAATATTAATATGAGTTTATATAAATAATATCATTGAAAATAAATATTTATTAGAAATAAAAAACTATTTCATACTTCATGGTATTTTATTTATAATTTTTAGACATTAAATAAAAAATTATTTATTACACAATGATGATGTAGTGATTACCTTGTTAATGAATGGTTCAAATAAAGGATACTATAAATATTAAAATAAAATTAATTTTAAAATTTTGATTCAATATAAGAATTTTATAGACGAATATTACATGTTATATTTGATTTAATGTTATTTTTTTGAATAAAAAAAGTAGTTATCTCTTCAAAAAAATTCAATTACTAAATAGTGTCAAAATTTGTATAAACGAGTTTAGAAAACCAATACTGTATTATTAAATTGGATAATAGTCATAAAAATTTACGATTCATCCAATTGAATTATATAAATTTAGGGATGTCATAAATTACCCACTTTATTTTCAATTGGAATTTTATAATGACTATATTGTGTATATAGTGTACAAATACACGAAGACAATGTAATAGTTAATTAATTTAACTAAGAGTTAAAGCTATGATAGAAGGATACATTTTTTTACCTAAACGTGTCTAAAGAATATTGTTTGAGATTATTTAGACTTGTACACATCCTATACTATAAATATTTCCATTTAGAGTTATTATAATTTGAAAATAAATTTCTAGTAAAATAATATTTCAATACATTCCTAAAGTGACCATCTTCCCTCTTATAAAATTCCACCACCTCTACCCACAGACTCGCACCTCAAAATCCCATTGATTCAACCAAATTATTCTCAAATAAGCTCCTAAAATTCCTTAATTCCTCCTAGAAGACTTACCATGGGAATAAGGAAACTCAAGGAAGCCTTTGGTCTCAAATCAAAAGGAGTTACTTGATTTAGAGGTAACGTCTTCTATCAAGTTCCTTTCATTTATTCTCCTTCTCCAAAATAGTAAAATATATTTATTCAAATATATTATAACAAAAAAAATAATCATAAATATACTAGGTTGTTTTAATTCTATGGTTCTGGCCTACACATACACATACATCCATCTAATGGATATAGAATATACTGTTTCTGTGTATGGTGAACTACTGCCTTACGAAACGATGATTGCTAAATTTTCTCCTACCACCTCTCATGGTGTCCATTATTATAGAACTATTTTTATATATTATATATATATTATATTTCTATTTTTTATATGATTCTGTAATTTTTATTTACTGTATACCTTTTTTCATTCCATAATGTGTAAATACGATAATTTCATTCTATGAAGGGAGGCATACCGCCCACTCAATGTGATTTTACTCGTTCATGCAATACCAGGAACATATAAAGGATGTATTCAATGAAATTAAGTAACATATATAACTTATATATTATACTATAATTATAATATATCTATTTATCATTATGTTTTCATTCCTTTAATATGACAAAGAATTCAAAGTATTGTCCATGCATACATAAAACCAATAATCTCCATGAATGGTGAATTTAATTTCTTATGTCAAAATGTTATGGAATATTGTAAATACATATATAATGGATATATATGATATTTAAATCACGCATAATATTCTAGATATAATTTACTTTGGAACACAAGGGCAATTTACATCAAAATAAGTTCACATTGACTCAAGCATTGAATATCAACAAAACAAAAGATATAAACTTAGATGATTATATAATATTTATAACATTGTAATAAGGGATAGAAAAGTAGCAATAAAATTGAAAAAGGTTCTCAGGAAATTAGATATTACCCTATGTTTATTATTTATGAACATATCCATTTTAGGTGATGAGTAAGACTCCAGGTAAGGGAAATCTCAACTCAATCTCATTTCACTGTTTAAAATATCCATGTCATTGGTATTGTTTTTTTCCAGAATATGTTTTAATGAACCCTAATTGTTTTAAACTGAATATCCATTTATTTTGGATGTATTTCAAATTTTCACAAATAATTATGTCATTGATTTTTACTTAATCTAATGATATGATATTTTTAAGAGACTTCATCACAATATTTTTTGATTAAGGTACATTTTGATTTATACAAAACCTTATTTTATAAAGTGTATCATTAACCCCTTTAACTTTTAAACATATTCAATGGTTTTTAAAATGAATCATTCTATAAAAAGCATATTACTTTAACAAATGATAGAAGAATTGTTTCTAACATATGTAGTGACAACGACTTCCTCACCACGACACCCATTATTTTAAATTTGGCTACCTCTATAAGCAGTAATTTTTTTAAATGAATTATAAATACTATTTTCAATTATTAGGTATTTTTATATTGAAAATAGTTTTTAAGGTCAATTTATTATATCAATATTGGGAAATTATTTCGTATGATGGGAATGTGTAATTTGTTTTCTTTAATAGTTGTTCATGTGTTATTGTTATGTTATTGTTCTTGGGAATTTATTATGCATATAGGTAGTTCCATTATAAAATGAGGGTGGGTGAGCCCATGATATCTAACAAATATATAGGTTAATTTGACAGAGGTAAATGTTAAGGATTCTCCAAAGAGATTTAGGGAATATACCTTGATGGGCGTTCAAATTATTTCCATAAAGGTTACTCCCTAAGTAGCTATAAAATCTATTATGTATGTATGATATGGATACAACAAGTTTACTTTATATTTTATGATTTATATGACTTTTGTAGGAATCTTATGATTCCATGGTGTAAGCTATGTAGTTTTTTTATGGGTGAGAAGTATGATTTTGTGAATATGTTTTCGTTGCTTTTAAATATTCATGGACAAACAGTTTTATTCCTTGTTTTATATTACATACTGGGATTTATATGCTAAACAACGTTTTTTAAATGTTTTCCATTCTTTATAAGGTTGGGTATGTGGTAGTAGGAATTCAAGAAGATTTTTATGTCAAAAAAAATCATGTTTTGTTTAAAGGGTTTCCATTAGTGGAAAAAAGTTGATACTGAGTGTAACTATCCACATGTAATGTCTGAGACTTTTATTTTATAATTATAGCCTAATTATATAATACTCTAAACCTAAAAAGATCCTTAATGTAAATTCTAGACTTAACTCAAGAATATTCAATGTTTAAGGCTGGGGCCTTATAATCACCAGTGGCTCAACACCCACCAACAAGAGAGAGTTCCCATTTACACTTTCTTGGATTACATCATAAGGTTGTCATGGTTGAAAAGCTCAAAAATTTCCAAGAGCACTCTTCAGACATAATTTATAAGAGATAGTGAAAAAATATTATGAAAATGATAAATAAGGGAATGTACAAGGCATCCTTGAAACAAGATAGAACCAACAACCAACTCATTAAAATAATATTGGATGAGATAGAAAAGGTATCAAAAAATCACATGCAACAAAACCTACAACATGTTATAATGGTTGGGTCATGTTAGAGGTTTCACGTTCTTATACAATTTGGTTATTTCAATGTAACTCATTTATGTGTCAAAATATCATATAAAATAATGAATTAGGTGGATCATCATTACAATTTATAAGGGTGCATAAACCTTAAAAATTGAAATTGGGTATCCACAGAATCAAACTTATAACACTATCTTTTATGAAAATCTGGCACATTTTTATAAATAGGAACCAAAGGGATTAACAGAAAAAGACACAAAAACGATAACATACACAAATAGAAATACATAATGAAAAGTAATCATTATATTCCATATTTCATGTAAATTTAATCATATTGTTACATGTATGATGTATATTAAACATGACCTCCTCTCATCAGGATGAAATAAGAGAAAATATTCCTTCTAATTATACCAATATTATAACATCCTAAAACAAGTGTTACATTAAATGGTGAAGTCATATCATCCAGAAATAGAATAATTGATAATTATAATTTCTCATCACTAGTAAAATGTTTTTCCCCTAAACATGCGATAGTTATTTCCAAGAACATGGTATATCAAAAAATCAAATGTATTATTCTCTTATAATTCACAATACAGTATGGAATAAATGAACCTCCTATGATACTACTTTGTTGCATCCCACCCTAAATTCCAAATACTAGTTCCCAATGACAGTTAACCATATGACCTCAAGCACATCTACATGATTCTACAAGATGAAAACTAGTATATAGGGCCTTATGAGTGTCTTTTTGTGGACTAAGCCATTATATTTTAGAATATTCACAGCTGTAAACGAGTGGTAATAATGTGTGGAAGCATAAATTAGAAACAGACGGTAGTGGCAACAACATAGTAATAAGAACCCATGAAATATAAATAACTATGCAGAAGTGGAATGACCATAATAGATATCATTGTTATGATCTTTTAAATGTTTCTATAAAAAATGAATGTTTATTGGGAGAAGGGGATACTAGAATATACTACATATTGAATCATATATATATCTATAAACTGATACTATAAGCAGCTTGATCATCATCTTAGTCTTGTTCCTCAATTTTCATCATAAAGTAATAAATCATTAAAGATTTGGAATTCACATAATAAGCTATCATGAAATCTTTTTAGGTTCCAAGGGAATCACATTTAGGGTGAGACACATAATTAGAATGTTGTCACCCATGGTGTGTAGGAAAATCCATTTTGTTCAATAAAAAAATATTGGTTTATCATAATTATAAAGGAAGGGAAATAAATAAATGAATAATACACATAATGGTTGATGTTCCAAAAAAGACACCAGATCTATATCACCTTATTTTGAATAATTAATAAGTATGAAATGAGGTAACTCCTAATGTCATAATATATTTATACGGGATGTAAAAGTTTAAGCAACTATGGTATGCTGGCACCAATCTCGTTCTTTGGCATGGAGCTCACATTCCCATGTCACAATACAAGAATGATTTGATATAAATAATAATAAACACATAAAATACAAGAAATAAAACCATCAAATCCATTGGTGGAGTGTAGATCCCATTCATGGTGATATATAAATAAACCAATGGATCTTTATAGGATTCCCCAATATATAACCAATTCCATCATGTCCTTCATAGGAAACCAAAAAAGGTGTCCTTTGTATCTGACATGCCATGGTGACACTAAGTTCAAAACCATTATCTAACATAGTGGAATGGGTATAACCCATGGAATGGAATATCCATCATTCCTATTGGTTCATCCTTGGTTTCGCCACTAGGGAACCCATATCACACAGTTTCATAAGTAAACACCCAGAATAGCTCATACAAAGAAAGCCAAAGTATTACTCTCGTATCATCTTGTAAATCTGAATTAGGAATGGCATGTCCATCAATTAGATTCTTAAATCAGAACCTATTATCTATCCAAGCATGAATATAGTGATCCATGATAAGTCAAGGACATACAATAACATGGAATAGAATTTATACAATCACATGAAATCAAAAGGCATGGAAATTTCTCATTCTATGGAGTTAGCCAACAATAAAATTCAAGCCATAAAAAATGAAAAATGAAGTTTATCACAAGTTAATAATAGAAGAATAATATTAATGAAATGTTATATACCATAGACACAATGTAACACCCCAAGATTTCATAGTACGATATTTCTTCAAAGTAATTCAATAACATGCACTACCCGCAACACTCTGTTCAAGCGCACAATGACTTATCAAACTACCCGTTCCAATGCGGTTATAAATAGTATTAACTGAATTTTGATCTTTATATAATCCTTATAATTTTATAATCCATATTATGAGTTTTTTATACATAATGTAAGAACAAATTAATTTTTCAGATAAAAGAAGTATTTTTCAAAAAAAAATGCACTTTTACCGCCTTTTAATGGTGAACTCTTTTAAATAATATATTTTAAACTTTTATATATTTAATTTGAATGAATAAAAATACTCTTTAGAATTAGGACAGAATAATTTAGTTTCAATAAATTTTTGTTGTTTTTCTGATAACTTTCCTATTTGGGTGAATAGGGATAATACTGCATTTTAACTGAAAACAACTTTTTTAATCCAAATTTATAGTGTTAAATTATACATTTTAATGGTTTGGAAGTATAAATAGATTATATTTTTAACATTTAATCCAATTATGGTCATTGGAAGTAATTTAACATTAAAATTTGATATAAACAAGTGTCAATCTTTTGATAGTTATTATTTCTTAAAAATACACCTTTTGGTTTTGAAAATGGGAATTAATTTTAAATTAATCAATGCAACTTATATGTTTTTCATTTGGAAAAATAGACATCATTTTTTGATTAGGAATATAGAAATTAGCCTAGGGTAAATTTTTGGCAGTCTTATGAGAATGTTCAATTTTTTATGAATAGTGATAAACTCGGAGTTATAGTTTAAAACTGAATTTTTATTTGAAGAATTATTAATTTTATTTAAATTTATTTTAGGTCACAATATTTACATAATACCTATATAAGTTCAATGTAATTAATTGGATTTAGTTTATTATAATTTTAGATATATAAAACTTTTATTGAACTTTTCACCGTCTTTTACCCATCTCCTAGGAGAATTTTCTAATTCACATAAAACATAATTTTACTGCTTCTGTGAGTGTAATTAAAAAAATCTGAGAGACACGGTTAATATCAAGGAGTACAATGTGGTTCAATAAGATAAAAATAATTTTTGGTGAATAGTAACTTGTTAATTGTATTTACCGTGGTTAAAAGTAAATAGGGTAATTAAGGGTAAAAATGATATTATTATTACCCTAAAACATGTCCTTATTCTATTTTATAAGTATAATTCGACCAAAAACAACCTCAGGAATAAATATTAACCTCTTTGGTTCACTTGGATTAGATTAGAACATTTATCATTATTTAATTCAAAGAAGAGTTAAAAGAGTTAAAATCAATGTTTAATAATTAAAAAAATTTAATATAGGGTTATACATAAGATAAATTCAATTTAAAAAATTAATTAGAAATATAAATATATTTCCTAAATAATTATATTTTATTTATAATTTTTAGAAATTAAATAATTTTATTTATTTATGACACAATTGTGATGCAGTAACTACCTAATTAATAAAATATTAAAATAATTGATATTATAAATATCCAAATAAATGTAATTTGATACTTTATATGAATTCCACTAGTTTTATAGGTTAATATGACATATTAGGTTTGGTTAGATGAATTGTTTTGGAAGTAATTATGCTATTATGATTTTAGAAAAAACAAAATACCAAATAGTGTCAAAATTGACATAAAAAATGTTTTTAAAAAATATATTCTATTATTAATTGATATTCTATTCCTAAAAATATAAGGTTCGGCCAAAGGACATAAATAATTATTGGTGTATCATTAATAAACCACTTGGGGTTCGCTTGGATGTATATAGTATTTTTAATAACCATTTAATATAAAAATACAAAGAGACATAGTAAATGTCAAACTATTTAACTAAGAGTTAAATCTAAATGAAAAAGTTAATATAGTGACCCAAAACTGTCTAAAAACTAATTGTTGAGTGGTTTTCGACCCATCCCCAACTTATCCTTTAAATAATCATTTTTTAAGCCATTAGAAACTACAAATGAATTTATTATAAAATAATATTTCTAGCTTTTCCTATGGTTCCCCTCACCACTCTTATAAAAGGGCACTCCCCCTTATCTCTAATTCAAACTTTAAAAGCCTTTTGGCTTGGCCATCCCCTACCCAAATATCCTCTAAAATTCCCTCAATTCATTATAGAGGCCTTCCTTTAGTCAGAAAGCCAACTTAAGGAGCCCTTTTGATCAAATCAAAAGGAATAACCTGAAGAAGAGGTAATAATTTCACCACCCACTTTCATGTTCTTTTCTTCTTCCACTTATTCTTTCTTTTTTATTTCCATTTTAAAATAATAACTCCAGTATCTTCTATATTATGTGATGTTATTGTAAATATTTCATATCCATATTCATTATTCTATCTATCCTTTGAATGACATGTCACTATACGTGCGTACGTACGAATTACTGTCTCCACGTCGTGGGGTAATTGTTATTCAATACATTATTATTTTGATCGGTATAATAATGATGTCTAATTGATGTAAAAACTAAATATAACATGATAATGATTAGTCATATAGGATATACCATCCAATTATATAATATTTTAATATCATAAGAATGATATTGTCGCTCGTGTGTACGTATGGATTACCATCTCCACGAACGTGATGAGATTCATTACCCATCGTATCAATTCAAGACTAATTATCATAATATGATTAAAAATAATGTTTAAAGACTTGATATAATTCTGGATATGAATAAGATACATCCCATCGATAAAAAATATGACTCAAATAACAATGAATATAAGGAAAAACGAATTCGTTATCACCAGAAACGGGAATAATACTAAGATATTATTAATAAAACAATGTTAAAAGTTCATATATGATATAATATTAATGTATATTATTATTTTATAATTTAATAACAATTATTTCACCATTATACAGATGTTTAACCTACCCTAGACCATGTAAAAGTTCAAGGTAAGGGTTAATTTCACAATCTCTTTATTATCCGAGGTTGTTTTTACGTAAGTATCTACTGGGACATCTTTATCATCCACATCCATGTTTCATAATAATTTATTTCAAAACAATATTAATATTTTATATACAATGGGTTAAAGTAATTTATAACATTTTTGACTTTTTATAAGATTTGTATGAAGGAATCTTTCTGTCGTTTTTCCAAACAAGGTCATTGCTAACCATTTCGGCAAAATTAAGGTAATAATGCCTTTTTTGAACTTATACGGTGGGTGAATCTATTTTCTGCTGTTATAAAATCTTCAAATCTTCCATTACAATCTTATAAGAATATTTTTAAAGTAAAAGTTTTCTTTCAAAATTATATGTCTTTTATATGATTTAAAAAAAGAGATATTTCTCTCAAATAGTTTTGATTTCATCTATGTCTACATTCTTTGATGGATTTTAAGCTTATTTGATGTTGATTTATTATGATAAAAAAATTCCATGTTGTATTGAAGGTTTGGTGTTATGTTTGATTGTGAATGTATTATTTTTATACCATTCATGGTTTATGGAGAATGTATTGACATTTCGTATGCATGTTTTAATACGAATGTTTATGTTATGTTTAAACCTGTTCATATGAGGAATGCATTTGACTTACTAAGTGATGGGTGGATCCCACTATAAATCCTTGATGAGTCGGTGGGTCTCATGAAACGAACTAGTTTTTTGGCATAAGGCCTTGACAAAATCTTATTTCTAGTCTTGGAACAAGGCCTTGACTATGTGGTTATAATAGTCTGGCATTATGCATTCCATCATTAGGAATGTGGTTATTGATATTTCATGTGATTATTCGACTAGTAGAATATCCATGTGAATATGTAAATGGCATCATTTCATATTATTTTTTCCATATTATGATGAATTTCAAGATTAAAAGTCTTTTTTTAGTTATACATTTCTATAAATTTTTATGCTTAATTATGAAAGTTTCTGTTATATTGTTATCCTTATTGAGCATCTGAGCTCACCCCTATCAATGTTTTATTTTCCCAAGGATGTGAAAAAGTATTTTATTACAGACCTGCAGGTATTGTCTGAGGGGATATGAGTGTAAACTATGGAGACTATGTTGTTGTAGTTTTTCACTTTATGATGTAATGTAATACTTATGAATGTATCTAGTGATTCCAAGGCTACTAAACTAATCGGTCTTTTGAGACATCATCTTTTGTGATCAAGCCAATGTTATGTAATAATGCACCGACTCTGGGTAAATGGGGTCGGGGCGTTATACACAAGGCATTAGTAGAGTCTCAAGTATTATAAATTGAATATATAGAATGTGTAATTTAATGTACAGAATCAATAATAAGAATTTAAATGTAATTTAAATGGAATTAGTCTCAAAGACTTATATTAGGGACAACCATTCATTCCAATTAAAATTATGGATTCTTAGAACATAAAAAAGAGAAAACCCACAAGGAAATTAACCACTTAAGGAATGGGAAATATTCCATTTAGGTGGGAAAACCCAATGAGACTGCATAGGAAAAGGTGAATACCCCACAGATGCATTTCTTCATATGGTAGGTTCTCAATGGTCATGGGGAACGAATTTAAATAATTTATTTTACCTAAAATAGTTTTCTCTATAATATTTTGATGTTTTCACCATCACTTTTCATATAAAAAGAAACAAAAAGGATGGTAAGTACATATCCCACTAACCTCAAAGAAGTGTCACTCCACTAGTCTGTTTTTGTGGGATAATTTGAAATAGAGTGGAAGAAGTCAAAGGATTTGTCAAACAACCTTAAAAAAGTAAAAAATGAGTCACATTGAAATAACACAATAGATTAATATGGAACCATCTAATATAATAATTTTTAATGAATCACATTCCAAGGGATTTCCATTTCTTCCCATATAAAATGATTTATTCGAGGTATGAGAGGGATCTCACAAAACAATGGTGGAGGTGAAGATGGGAGATCATGCATGAGGGTGGAAAAAGAAACTTGCTGGAGGATAAAAGGAAAAAATAAAAATTTCTTAAATAATTTAATTGGGGGAAAATAATAATTTCACCTACAGAATAGGGGCACACAAGTTGGATGGATGGATGGACAAATCGTACACCAGTTATGCACCATTCAATGCTTTAAAGGGTAAAGTTGCACTGTTACGAATACATTTTATTGAACAATTCACAAAACTTGAAAAAATTACTTTCTAAAAACTGCAGGTTGGTCACATGATCATGAAGAATGGGTCACATGGTTTTAGACAAACCATTCAGCCCCCAGGTCCCCACTATTTGAAGTGGCACTATTTTTGATGCTTTCGTGGGGCCGAGTATCTGTCTGTGGGGATGCATTGGTTGTTGCCCTGAATTTGAACATTCCAATGGTAGGAGGAATCCATCACTTATTCATTTATGTTTTATAATTTATGTAAATTTGATGATGGTATGTTTTCCTCTCCTTCTAGGGATTCCACTTAAGAATTTGTTACATAATATGGGTTTCCCTTAATGATTAATATGTTTTTCATGAAACTCTTCCATAGTTCCATATCGTCAAGGGTGTTGATTAATTAAACTTATTCTGGTAGGAAATTACAAGGGGTCATGTTTGGGAAGAAAACTTTGATTGGGGGATTAGTCATATTGGACATAATTTGTGTGTCTTGATGCTGAAATAGTGAAGCGTTTGGGTTTCTTCCACTTATGATAGGACTTCTCGAGGCTGCAGAACCCTATGGAATCCCATTTTGAAGGAGGGGGATTTTATAACCTAGGAAAATCCTGGAGGTTTTCCACATCTTCCCATGGTTAACACAGGGTATGACATTTGTTTAATTTCTAGAGGATATGGTTATGCCAAAGGAATGTCTTCCAAGGTTTTCTGCGGGCATCTCATATTGAATACAAGGTAAGCCACAAGTTTAACATCATGTAGAGACAGATTGAGGGTGATCATAACATCCCATGGAGATGGATCAGATCATTACATCCCAAGGAAGAGGAACCTGGAAGGATTACATAATGGATGGATTAGAATGCCCAATGAGGACAGATCTAAGGTGGTGTGTCCCATAAACGGAATATATCACACCGTGAAGGCTAATCTGGGCACCCCTAAGGGAGGATCATGGAAAGTACTCCCAAATGGGGGGAATATGATGAATTACCATTTGTTTTGATTGAGCCATATGGAGGTTTCCTACATACCCAATATAGAAAGAATTGATCAAAACTCATGTAGTTTTAATGGGTGATGCCTGAAATCGAGGTACACACAAAGGAAAATGACCCTGAGAAATGCTAGGGGTTATGCATGTTTAACAACCCAACGTAAAAGGACACTATTGTTTAGATTTTTATAGATTGTGTGGGTGATAATCCATGGTTAGAATCCCAGGGGGATGGAATGATTTTATTGGGATCTAGTATCCTGAATAATAATTAAGATGGAAATGGATAGAGTGTCGAAGGATAGAGTGAGTAGGGATGGAACTAGCATGAAGATGATGAGGATATTGGGATTGTACATTATAGAGGCTTTCTACATATCCCTATGGAAGGGAATCAAACTCCGCGTAGTTCGGTAGGGTAATGAGACACCTTTGGAGGCTGCCCATGAGAATGGATGCAGAGATTGGACGCGAAAGAAGTATAACCTCTAGGTTGGGGCATGACCTTCCTAAAAAATAGAATGTCAATGTGCCAGATGAGACAAGATTGATGGGATTGAACCTCATGGGAGATTTATACATATCCTTATGGTAGGAAATCAAAGTCAAAATATTTCATAATGGTTCATGGAATTAGGGCTTTTGCAATGGACAATGACTCGATGATATTCTGGGGGTTACATGTGGTTAGCGGCCCGAAAGTCGGTTTGACGCCACCAGGGGAAGACCAAGGATGTGGGTCCCAAAAAAAGGAACTCTGATGTTTAGAAGTGTATGGGGTTGAACCTCAGGGAGGACTCTTATGTACCATGTCTAGGATACAGTGATCAAAACCCACATAATTCTAATAGGTTTACCAGTGTTTGGGGTTGATCCTCAGGGAGGCTTTCTATTTACAATTTATAAGAGACACGGATCAAAACCCACATAGTTAGAATATTTTTACCAGTGTGCGGGGTTGATCCTCCGGGAGGCTTCCAACATAACATATTTAAGAGACATGGATAAAAATCCACATATTTCAAAAGCATACAGTTAAACATCCTACGGGACAGGGGTGAACTGTGGTAGAGTGGTCGAAACCGATGGGTGATTTGGTTGAGCCTCAGGGAGGCTTCTTCTGAACCTTTACTTGTATAGTAAAAAGTTAAAATTCCATGTTGTTTATTTTGTTTGGGGATGGGGATTACACACTAAGGTGTCCGGGATAGGGTTTCAATGTCAATTATTACTCTATTCCCATGTGAGTCATGCACGAAGTGAGAATTAAGAGGCAATAAAGACCTAACAGTCACGATGCGGAATGTGCATCCGTGAGAAGTGGAGTGGGGAATACACATGGTTAATGGACTAGGGATATGGGGATTGGGAATTACTAAAATATAGAGGCCCAATGTTGATAAATCCAAAAAGGAGAGGGATAGGGTATCGAGCCCCATGTGGTCATCCCTCCTTTGGTCTTTATACAAAGATGAAGAGAGTCGGAGCAAGGGTTCTACCTCCTAAAATAAATGATATAGGATTACACTAGAATGGTTTCCCTAAACATTCTATAGATTTAATTCCATGCAAGGTGGTCCTCATTCCATATGTGGTAGATTTCACTCCCGTGGAGACAAGTGGGTATAGAAAAATGTCTGAGGCATGGCACCCCGTGTATATTTCACGGGGCAAGGCAACAATTTAACGTCATGTGCTGGGGACGACGATGCTTGGTTATTTAATGTATTTCATGTTGGATGATGAGGAATATATCCCCACCCATGGGACATACATAACGGGTTCTCTTTGACCCTTGGGGAAGGGAAGGCACAAAAAATTCCGTATGGGGATAGGGTTATGGAGTGATACATTGAGAGGATCATGTTAGCATGGATACACAAAGAAGAAACTGTCGTTAGCATGCCTATGAGAAGAAGAAAGAGGCCATGTAACAAAATATGAAGCACTACCCAAGGGACGCTGAAACCAGTTCATAAAAACCTGGAGATCCGTATGAAATAAGTGTTTTTGAAGAAAAGGGGTACACAAGAAGAGACCTTGCAAAGATATGATACTCCACAAAGTTGAGAAAATTGAATAAGGTGTATTCTTATTGAAGTGGAGTGGTCTAGCATAGGCCTGGAGTATATATGCATATAAATAGTTCTTCATGATGTTTAATTGATTTCAAGAAGTTGGACTTCACAGAGCATGGGTTCCTTGCATTGCATGGAATTGTGATGAAATGTACTTCATGAAGCATAGTGATCCTACCTTAGCATGGGGTTCACATGTGAATAGATGGTACTATGTGATGCCTAGGTGATTTTTGAAGACCTGATCTCCCATTGGGATGTTATTACTTTGTGATTTCCCATGGGCTTAATGATGTGAATACCTTCTAGAAGAGTTTTTTCATATGACCCAAGTGAATGGTATTTCCCATTGCTGAAATACACTAAAGTGATCATCTTCTAAATGATTCACAGAGAAGTGGTTGATTCATGTTTTTGGAGATGGGAAAAGGTCAAGGTATCCAAAATTTGGGTCTGGTAAAGCCTGGTATTTATAAAAAAGAGGTTTTGTGAAGATTAGAGGTCGGGTCATGCAGGAATTGGAGTCCTCAGTGTTCCCCGCCATATATAGGGTGGCACTTACTGGGATCCAATTGATGGAACCCCATGAACAGAGAGAATCCTTCAACCATCGTAAGACTACTTTATCATAGTGACCATGGATGTTTTCTTTTGAACCAAACATATACATATTCATCTCTATTCTAAACAGTTCTTCAAAAGGTGTCGGCTATACTGGTGGGGATGATTGAGGGTCATGAGGCTCCTCTCTCGAGGGGGTGCTAATTATAGTGGAATCAGATGTCTGGGCCAACCATACTATAGTGAGAAATGCAGTGGGTGGAGCCATTAGAAAGATAGAAGAATAACGTATTGGTGTTGAGTATCATGATAAGATCAAACCCATGACGTTAGGCCTATTAATCTTGTCGATATTGAACCACACTTTCTTGAAAATACACTAGAGGAAGACCCCTCTACTAAGCTACTGGAAGTATTCCCAGAGTAGGAACCCGCCGACCCAGAGGATCAAGACAATACTCATTATAATGAATAAGATAACATGGATTTCCATCATCGGTCATGAATGCTGATCAAGAAATTCATTGTGGATACCTCTCAAGAAAAATGGATAGACCAGATGGGGAGGCTCCATTCCTTATCGCACGAACAGTGCGTTGTAGTAGTGGATGCCCAACTTCATCATATTCTCAGTCAAGACTATATGGAAGAGAAGATAATTAAACATGACTATTGCCTCAGAGTGGGATACCAGTAGAGTAAGTATTTCAACATCAAGAGACTTTAGTAGGTAGATCATGATATCCAATGCTTGAGGGTGAGTGTGAATGAGAACTGTATTTTTCTCGATGAATAATTGGTGCTAATATTGTGGGTGATGTCCCATATGGTAGAGGATTAATAACATATTAGGAATGATTCATATTAAAGTCCATTATCTAAGACGATGAGGATCAGACTGGGATCAAGCCTGATGAACTATACCCCATTGTTTTCAAGGAGAAGTGGAAACTTAAGAGGTGACAACAGATCAGAGATGCCATGAGCCAGTGAGTATGAGAGTTGGGAAGCTCCTTTGAATAAGTCAACCAGTCTATGGGAGGGGCCAATACCTAGGTGTTGTATTCAATGTTAACTCATAAATTTACTTTCATGATTTAGTTGTTTATGTTGGTTGTGTGTACATGTTCTGTTATCTATTTTGGTTTGTTGCATGCTCATCATATTCTTGAAATATCCAGTGATCCATCCCTAAGCTCATGTGGGTCATTCCCAATGTGAGAAACAAGGGATGTACACATCATTATTCCTATTGAATATGATATTTTCAAACTATATCTATGCATCATGGGTCTAAATGACCACTCCAGGTTTTCGGGAATAAAAAGGGAGGCTTGACTGGTGAATGAAGTTCTCAGAAAAGTCCAATTATCGTTTTCCCAACATACTCTAGTGCATGGGCGGGGTAACTCCAGGTGTATATTAATTAATCCAAGAAGAGGCGAGTGGAAACTATAAATCGTGATAAGCAAAATTCAAAACACAATATGGATTTCATAACATTGAGGGAAAAATGTTGAGCGTGTTTGAAACACATTATCCCAATCATGTTTGCCTGATATGGGGACATCAAATGAGGGTTGGATACTCACCCTATTTGAAACACATGTCCTGATTCAAAATTTCATCCATGGTCTTCTAGAATGTTGGAAAAGGATATTATTTTAGACATAGGATTCACATTTATACTATTAGGGAGGTCTTTTAGACATGAAAGAGGAAAAGGTTCCAAATAAAGGTCATGCAAAGCGTGGAGGGTGGAGTGATGGTTTGTTCAAATGGAGTCCAACACTCCTTAAATTACACAACCATGATGAAAACACATTAGGTGATCACATCAGTATGATCAGGGATCATAATCATTTCTTGTAAGGATCCCTCTAGCAGGAACCTTCATAGGGCCAAAATTTTATGTCATGCCAATAAGGATGATAGAAATGTAGTTTAATGTCATACAGTGAGGATGGATGAAATGAATGGTCCCAAAAGGGGGAAGAGGTGAGGAAGTGAATATTAGAGGGTTTATAAGGGTGTAGATGAATATGGTAACTAGATATACATATTTAACTACATATCTTACTAGGGCATGAATCAAGCCCCACATAGTTCTGAACGACCAGTGCAGTTTAACGTCATTCGATAAATACAAAAGCGGGAAGGTGTCACTAAAGGGGTTCATGATGCTGTAAATTTAAGCCTGACATGAATGAGGATAAAAGGAAGTTCGCACCACATCACATACCACCAATAGAGATATCAGGCGACGTGGCCAAAATGGATAATTTTCAGGCTGGACATGTGGTGAAATACTTGGGTGTTCCTTCGTATCCCTTGAGGATGGTAATCAAGTCAGATGTAGTTGTCAAATAGTAGTGTTGAGAGAGACCAACAATGGCGAGGGAAAAACTCTATGGTGGAGAATCGAAATAATCCCAAAAGTTTCTTTGGGTATCTTGAACTTATCCAGGGAAGAATCATAGTTTGATGTCATGTCTTGAGGACATGTTTACCACAAAATGAAACGCACGGTGTGGTACCTATCCCAACATGGGTGAGGAATATAAGAGTCCACACCACACCACGTGATCCCAGATGAATTATTTAGACCATAGGATAGAGGCGGCATAACATTGGGCTATACCCAAGGGGAAGTGCTCGACCGTTCCCACGTATCCCATTTAAAGGGGAATCAAGACATACATAGTTATGAAGGACCCGTGTAGTTTTATGTCATATGGTAGGAAAAAGAGTGAAAGAGGATATCCCAATGGGGGGAGTACGTAGCGGCTCTATTATAGACCTGATGTGAATGAGGATCCAAGAAATCCATACCCCACACATAATCCATGGGGATATCTTAGGTCGAGAGACTGAAGATAGTGAATTTTGTGATGGTCCTCATACAATGTGTTTGGTCATTCCTACATACCCTATTTGAATGGGAATTATGCCATACATAGTTTTCATATTGATGTTTAACGTCATGTGGGATGAAAGTCATTTGTTGTTCGACTGCACAAGTACACACCTACCAAAACCACTAATACCATGTGAGTTGTGCTCGCTGTGGTGAACAAGGAGTAGTGATGATATTTCCACAGTACATGGATGTACAAATTAGGGGTAATGGAACACTAGGTGAATGAAACCCCAATAATGCTGAACTGTTGAGTTAATGCACAACGATGCACGAATGGGTATAACAGAGTGTTTCATAATTCTACTTAATCATAAAGAAGTGGAAATATGTGAACCATGGTTCTCAATATCTGGATCACTATGATGGTGGCATGGTGATGGAGGATAACTGTTGAAAATGTTAAAAACATAGCATCTATTTGAAATTATCCAGACATGGGGATAGAAAAATGAGGTTAAACCATTGAATATGTTTAAAACATGGGACCTCTCACAAAAGGTTGTTTGATGTCTTTTAGGGCATTGACCGAAGATGATAGGTAAGTCAATGTGGCATGAGACCAGGATGTAAAGGGGGTCCCTTAAAACATTTATGAGGCTTGAAATCCAAAAAAGGGGCTTAGGAATCTTGGAAACGAATGGAGGGAAGGTCCATATATAATCAAACACTTCGGGAATTGTGCCACAGTACATTTGAGAATGCCAATTGGACTTGTCAAACAGAGGGAGTCAAATTCCTTTACAAATACACGGGTCATGGGGATAAAAACTCATAGTTTAAGGTTATATAGTGGACCATGGAGAGGAGATATGGTTTAAGGGAATCTGCACATGGTTGAAATGTATAAAAATCCGACAAGGATGAGGACCATATAGTCCATCAATATTATGAAACATTCATGGGGCTGGACCCAAATACTAAATGTCATAGTGTTCTTACATATCCCATGAAGATATGAATCATGTAATACATAGTTCTGGTGGTATGATATGAGTATATGTTCATAGAGATTAGACAAGGTTGTGAAGAAATAAGGGAGACACATGGGGAAATTTTATCAAAACCCGACATGAATGAGGATCCAAGAGGTCCTTGACACACCACATATTTTTAATAGAGATCAGGATAAGGGGGCTAGAAAGAAGGAAATGATTTGAGATTCGCAGGGCTAGACCCAAAGAAAATATTTCTAGATGTTCTTATATATCCCATGATGACGAGAATCAAGCCAGACATTATTATTGAATATTGAATGGTAGGGTACCAATGCTAGGGGAAAATTGTTTTGCAGATCTGGACCATGCACCAAATGATGTGGAATTTTAGGGATCATATTTGTTTGTTAGGGTGAATTCATTTTTTATTGTGATGCAAAAAACCTAGGATGGGGAATACAAGTGTCGATTCAAGAATCTGGCCCTATGTATGCCTTGACAAATGACATGGTTGAGGTCCAATACCAAACATGATGTCCCCTCGAGTGAGGACAACAGAACATGGTTTATTTTTCATCCACTAATGATGATAGTGTCACAGTTTAGGATCATATGATAAGACCAACTAAATAATTTCAACATCATGTGGAAAATAAAAAACCATTTAATTTCATGTGGGACCATGAAAAATATTATCATGTCCTATAGCTTATATGTCCATAGAATAACAATTTTATAAAGGGAATGTGAAAGGGTTGATAAAGCATACATGACACGAATGAGGACATAAATCCAAACCACATCCCATGCAATCCTAGATGGGGACTTCAAACCAAAGGGTGAAAAAGATCCTAGTATATGGGGCTAGACCTAAAGGACAAATGTTTGTTCATTCCTATGAATTCTATGAGGATGAGAATAAAGATATATGTAGTTCTGGAAGACCCGTGTAGTTTAACATCATGTGATTAGAATGGTGAGGCGGTCTATTTTTATATTCATAGAGATCAAACTAAAATATGTGAGATTAATCCACGCTGGCATAAAATATTGAACAAGTACCTAAGCCCCACGTGAGTTGGGCTCGATGTTGGAAATAAGGGTGCTGAAGATCTTCCCAACACGTGGAGTACAAAGAATAGGGAAACAACACAGAGCCATAAATGAAACTACACCATGGGTTCATTCTCTTACTGAAAAACACACATAGTGGGATAGAAACAAGTGTGTTGAATCTCCACTCATACATGATGGAGTGAAAAGAGATGTGAATCAAACAACCAATATTTATGCCTTAATGGGGGTGGCATAATGATGGAGGATAATTGTTGACCCTGATCAAAACAAATCATACGTATCGTGTGACATGAAATTGGAACAAACAAATGAGTGTAAACTGCTGAACATATTTTCATCACGGGACTTGTGTCAAATTTTCATTCTAAATTAGCATGGACATTGGACAAAGATGGTTGGAGAGCACTGAGGACTAGAATCCATGTCGTTCGGGGTACTTTTAGACTTTAAAGATGATGAAAACACAAATAAATGGAAATGTGAGGCATCGAAACATATGAAAATATGTCCATGTAGAACCCAACACTCAGGGTCCCCTATGATAGTGAATCTTGGAACATTGGTGAATTTCCAAATATTGTTGGGGGGCCCAATTAGATGAAGTCAACTCTAGGAGATGAGTAGAGGAAAGGGGAATGGATAGATCTCAAGGGAGAGGTACATGGTGTGGCTA
The DNA here is from genome assembly GCA_963277665.1 of Viscum album. Lineage (NCBI taxonomy): Eukaryota > Viridiplantae > Streptophyta > Magnoliopsida > Santalales > Viscaceae > Viscum > Viscum album. Next base: position 1,383,422,453 of record OY728127.1, read on the forward strand.
TTACCAACCCGATGTGAATGAGGACATAATCTCACACAACACCACATAACCCCTAAATAAGTGAGGAATTTCGGCGAAATGGAAGATAAGTTTTTTTAAACTAATTTTGGGCTAGAAGATGAAATGTCCGAGCATTCCTACATATCCAATTAGGATGGGAATCAAGACATACATATTTATCAAGATGCCATTTATTTTGATTTCATGTGATAAAGATGTGGTAGATCATAGTTTATGGCCACACAGATCAGACCATAGATTCCAATTTAAAGTCATGTGCGTGGGACTGAAGGGTATAAAAGTGAATCATTTTTCCATTTATTTGGGTGACCATGGAACAAAAATAATGATTGAGGATAATTTTTGACCGTGTTCACGACACAGTTTCTCTGTCATGTGACTTGGAATAGGAAGAAACGATTTATCATTGACCGCTAACCATATTCGCAATGCAGGACATGAATAAAATTGTCATTCTAGATCCTCCAAGATGTTGACCCCAAAAGGTAGGAGAGCCAAGGTGGTTTGAAAACAAGATTCCTAGGTGTCCTTTCGAATGTGAAAGATGGAATCCTAGAAGGAGGGATGCGTGAAGCGTAGTGGGGCTCAAGATTCCTATCATCATGCGGTAAGAACACTAGACAAATGATGTGTGTCTCAAGGTGATGTTTGTGGCATGGGAAAAATAGTCACACAAGAATGAGGACATAAGGGCACATACAACACCATATAATCCTAAGTGAGAACATGGGCTATGAGGCCAAAAGGTAGATGGACCTAATGGTAGGCCCATGATGAGAACTCCCAACATTCCTACTTATCCCATAATAATGGAAACAAAGTCAAACATATTTATAAATGTTCCAGGATGTTTAATGTCACACGAAAAGTATGAGCGGATATCCTAGTTTATGGTCATAGAGCTCAGATCATTTGGTAGTTTATTGTCATGCAGGATGAGGGTGGTGGTTTAACATCATGTAGGATAGTAATATTGTATAACATTATGATGGATGAGTGATGTGTAGTTTTACATCCTTCTTCCAGGATGGACAACACAATTTAACATCCTGTGGTAATGACAGAACAACATCAATACTTTTTTGGACCGGTAAGAAAAATACTACATGAGGATGTTAGCATTTTTGGGAGGATTAATACACTCACCATCCATGGTGACAGAGGAGTATGCACCATTTGGGTAAACCATGTAAATAATATAAGTCCCTCCCATTTGGGCACCAGCTTTAGTGTCTTCCAATCAGGTATCATTAGAGATCATAGGGGGAACACCATGTCACCATGTAAGAAAGAGTGCAGGTGAACATACTTATTGAAAGATCCAGATATCTTTTATTGATGCCTTTAAAAATTGTGTTCGACACAAAGACTATTTTTTCAAGTGCATCGAGTTTATCCAGATGGATTTCAACTACTTTATCAAGTGTCTTCTGATCGTAGATAGATGCATGCAATGAAGGAAACTAAATCTTGATGGGAATGAGTTTCATCATTCTATCAACTACAAAATTTGGAGTCACCTATATGGAATTATGAGTTATTGTTTGATAATCCCTAAGATCTTTGGGGAGTTGGTCTGGGAAACTCTTCTTTTTCTTACCAACAATTTTCATTATAATGTTACAGAGGGTATTTTGGAACACCTAGATCTGCCCATTTTATTGCATATTATATCCATATGTATGATTAGAAAGGATGTTGCACTTGGTGTACAGTTATTTCATTTTGTATGCTCTAAAGTTAGTTTTGTTGTCGGTGAAGATGATGTTAGTGACACCAAATCGGTAGATGATGTTGGACCTCACAAACTCAATAATAGAACAAACCTCAACTTCCTTGAGTAAAACTAACTCTACCCACTTGAAAAAATCCATTTTGGTCAAGATGAACCAACACTGTTGGGTTGTCTCCATTGTATATGGTCCAATGATATCGATTTCCATGACCGCAATGGGCCATGATAGCATGGTCTTGTGGAGGGGTTCTGGTGGCTGATGTTTGAAATTATCATAGATTTGGAATGCATGGAATCTATTAGAAATCCTTATATACTCACAGATCATGGTGGGCCAAAAATACCCTAATATCCAGATCTGATGAGAGTGTTTTTTTCCTAATCTAATGAGCCAAGAAGGAACTGACATGAACCTCCTGCATGACCGGAGAAATCTCACCTCCCTGAATGAAATAGAGGAGAATCCCATCAAACCTGCGTTTTTAGAGGATCATCTCAATACTCAGACAACTATACAATGTTAACTGCACAACATGTTGATGGACGTGCTCATGATCAAATTGATATTAGGAGAGATTACCATGCCAGATATACTCAATAAAGGGGGTCCTTCATTCTAGGTTCAGTTCCAATATAGCAGAATAGGGGCCATGGGGTCCTGATGTGGAAGCTCTTGGTGTAATGTGGCTTACATGTAGTCTATGATCTTTGTCTGGAGTGACGAGAGTGATTTATCTTCAATGTGACACATGGATAATCAAATCATCATTGTCAGACTCAACAAGAGATGTGTCAATGCTAGCTAAGGAGTCATCTCAACAGTTTTGTTAATGACGGACATAAGTAACTTCTGGATGAGAAGGGATGTGGTCCATCAGCTGGTGGGTATGCTCTTAGAGAGGTTTGAGCTCCGACTTCCTGAAAATGTAGTCTCTAGGGATCTGATTGATGACTTGTCTAGAGTACCCATTCATATGTAGGTTGGGAACAAAAATCTATAGGGAATGCTGGTGACCCGTGACGAGATCCTGGTACTCTGCGTCGTTGTGGGAATGACCTTATAACAAAAATAATTAATATGGTTGGACATCTTGTACTAATGTGAAGAAGACAATACTCAGGCCCATATTGTTGAGTCTAGGATCAGTGAGACTTCTATTTCTTGTGCTCTGGGGAGCACCATAAATGTTCATTTTCCAACACAGAATGTCTTCATCCATAGATATCATTGCCTCGTCTTGAAAATCGAGATCTAGAGACTGCTCTGCAAGAGCTGGATTTGAGGAAAAACGTCTGACAATGAAATCTCATTGAAACCTTATGGGGGAAAACATAATGTCGAACTATTGAAGGATCATGACCAATCAAGATAAAGGTCTGACCAATAGGGTGCAGTTCCAAATGTACTTTAGAAGATCCACTCAAAACACTAGATGAATCTCATGGTGCTGTAAGTAATGTCACAATTTTTTCACTACAAATACTAGTTCAAATAATCTCTTCTTGATAGAGGAATATATGGTCTATGTATCACGGAAAATCTGGCTGAGATAGTATAAGTGGCTCCCCATTCCCTCATTGTTCATATTGGTGAGAAGGGAACTGAGAGATTATTCCATAGTTATCACATAAAAGACCAGTGGCTTTCTATAAAGGGGGATCCAAAATAGAGGTTGTAATAGGTACTTCATGATTTACTCAAATTTAGTCTGAAACTCTTCATCCCACTGATAATTATTATATTTATTCATGAGGCCAGAAAAGGTCTTACATTTTCCATATCTATTTTTTATGAATCAGCATATGTAGGATAATATTCCATGAAAGCCTCAGAGTTCACGATTGTTTATTAGAGGAGACATCTGAATGATGGCCATGATCTTAACCAGGTCGATCTCAATGCATCATTATCTAACAACGAATTCAATAAAAATTCTAAATGTGACCCCAATGGTGCACTTCAAGGTGTTCATCATTTGTTGGTGGGAAAATATGAAGTCGAACACTTTCACCATATATTTGAGGTGGTCCTGATGCTGGGGAGATTTGACCATCAGATCATCCACATATAATTAAAATAATACTCTCAGGATTGGATTTAATATATTTTCCATGGAGCATTGATAGGTGGAACCTACATCCATGAAAATGACGAGAATTACATGGCAGAATAAAGTTCCTTGCGGCATCCTGAAGGTGGAAGAATATTCATCCTCAGGGGCATTCATATTTGATTATACCTAGAAAAACCATCCAGGAAGGAGATATACCAGAACCTAGTGGTAGTTCCAATCAACAGTTTCATTGCCTAAAGGAAAAAATATTCCTCCAAACAGTGACAGTTGAGATCCCATAAGTCTATGAAGACATTGATATATACGTTTTTCTTCTTAACAAGTGAAATGTTATCCAAGCATCTGCAGTACTCAACTTCCTTGATGAAGTTGGATTTGATAAAAAATTTATCCTCGGCTTCAACCAGGGAACTGTGATAAGGCTGCATCTCTCTGGGATGGTGTTTGAACCCGCAATGATTTTTTGAAAGACAGAGATATTGGATTGTGACCTAAAGATATATCCCTAGAATATCTTCATAACTCCAATATAATACATTAGAATATTACTTTATTAAATCCACATATATCTATTTATCATTGATAGGAATAGTGGTATTGATCAATATAGGATTTATATCCGTCGCATTACTGAGGTTCTCCTATACCAATACTTAGACCACAGAGGAGACCCTCTCTTAGAATGCGAGAGGAGTATCCTCCAAATACTCTTCTTCATCCTAAGAAGATAGATTATCGGTAGGATGAAGTTCTTCTTAGTTGACAGACCCTGACAGGACATTGGCACTAGGCTGGGCGCAGGTGGACACCTCATCAGGGGATTCTTGCACTGCAGAAATCATGTTGAAAAAAGATGTCTACGTGATCCCATCTGGCCTTTAACCAAGGGGGCCATGTTTGATGATATCAAAGAAATAGTGGCATGATAGCTTGAGACATTTTATCCCAGACCAGTTAAACAAGAAAGAATTATGTATTGATTTTTCCATGGGATGGACATCCTGATGCCTTATGGGGGTATGGGGCTCTGGTATCACCTATGGCTGATTTGTGTAGGAATACAAGGTAATTATCTGAATTTATTTTTACTTTGGAATGTCCATCCTCTTAGTTCCACAGATGATAAAACAATGTACCATTTCGGGGGTCGTGGCCTCCAACCGTTGGATTGGGAAAATGTTGGCATCATCCAGATCTGTCCAAGGGGTCTGTCGCAATTGCAGTGAGTTCATCCTCATTTTCTAGAATCAGATTGTCCTTGCTCTTGTAATAGTTGGAACCAAGTAGTGGGATTCACTAGAAGAAAAGGGATAAACAACATCATGTATTATTACTACTCGACCGTTAATGGAGTACATAATTCATTGGCTATATGATGAAGGGACTGACGCATGCAGGTGGATCCATGGCCTACCCATTAACGCATTGTAAGTAATTTATTGTGAGAGAACCATTAAATTGGTGTTGGAAACTAGGCCACCATACTAGTCCTTCTGGTAGATCATTCAAACTGGTGTCTTTTTACTCCTGTCATAACATTGAATTTTTAGGTCAGAGGTACTCAAATCACCCTTAGAAAACCCCATCTTTCAGAGTGTCCAGTTTGGGATAAGGTTTATCCCAGATCTAGTATTGACAAGTTAAAAGAGAACCATTGCACCGTTGAAATGGATATTGATGTACAATAGTAGAATTTCCCCTTTTATAGAGAATCCTTCATCTTCTCAAGAGAAAGATATAATGTCCTCACATTATTCATGCTTGACTTCCTTAACATAGAAATACACTATAGCTACTACCAATGTATAAAAATGGAGGGGGCTCATAAAGCCTCTACAAGGTCTTTGAGCATATCCAATGATATGAAAATATTCTCAAGGATAAATAGATTCTCAAGAATGATGGGATGATTCTTGAAAATATCATACTTACATGTTAGTCATGAACTTCTTCTGATAGGAGGTCGCTCAGTGGTAGGAGGTATGACAAACCCATGTACGTGAATCGGTGGCCAACCTGTGTTGGGAATGTCCCACTGCTCACTAGTCAAAACAAGTGCAATGACTAACAGATAAGGGTCAGATGGATGAAGGAGATCTATAACATAATGTGTCTGATTGTAGCATGACCATGGTGGCTATGTCTGATCAAGTAATACAAATGGTGGTGGAGGAAGATATGATAAACAAGATGAGAAGGATGTGTGTACTGAGCTCATTGCTTGGCCAACTGTCTGGTTTTGGTGGAATACATAGCTTGTATGGAGGCACTGACCCATGAATTTTGGAAAATTGCATAGCCATGGCTCCATCGATGCAGGCTTCAGCTGTGGATGTTGGGAGGATTTGTACAACACTCTTCGTCATCGAGAACCATGTAGGGGTTTAACATCTCCATGGTGTAAACAAAAGCATACCCTGAATCATCACATGAAGAATCATTCATCACTAGATGGATCATGGGGGAAGTACTAATCTCTAGGGGAATTAATTTACCAAGAGGGATGACGGTGGCATCTATAGGGGACTTCTCATTCAATTTCATTGTCAATGATTTCCCTTTTGGGAATAGGAAGACTGAGATGTTGTTATCGAAGTAGCAGCTGCAGGTAATGCGGTTACCTCTGAAGGATCGGGTTGGATAAAAATGCATGTATAACAAAATGTTCAAGGTTAACCACCTTGCATGACTTTTGGTCATCGTAATTTTGAAACTCTTGATTAGGAACCTGTTTCCATTCAGCTTTGCATTCGTCACCGCCTTAAGGTTTTATTAACACACATTCCACCTGTGTTGGGGCTAGACTTTACCAGAATATGTTAATATCTACCTACTCAGAGTGCCAGTATTTAAACACATAACAATAATTGAGGGTTTTTCAAATGATAGTTGGATAGATGTAGTAAATTGGGTGCTCAATGAGATATGACCCTTATGGCCTTCTGCATTCCGACAATCGTCGGATTCCCTAGTCCAAGGAACATCGGAAATAACCACAGACTTGAGCTTCATTAAATGAGTAAGTCTGGTTTCTTTTGTCTGGGCAGGGGGCTCTAGGATCCTAGCCCTAACATGGTGTTGGAGTAGCCTATCAGAGTGGGGGAACCAGATTATCTCTCCTAGGTGGTAGTGGCACGTTACTCTAGGGTGCCTACCGATTCTGAGGTGGGAGTTGCTAGGATAAATGCTCCACTTGAGGTGGTGGGCCTTGATGAGGCTATGGAGGTGGCCCCACTAGTAATAACTCCAAATGCAAGGGAGACTATATTTGTGATTCTATAGTGGGCCTGTACTTATAGGCTCTTCCCGCATGAATTTAAAAGAGGCGATGGGCGTGCCTGCATGGCCTACCCCAAGTCTTCCTCGAGCTACTGGGCTTTGAGAGAGAAATTCAAAAACCCCATGGGTACTTCTAAGTGATTAAATAAGGGACCAATTCAGTTTTGGCATTACCCCCACAAATTTTCAACAGCTTTTCCTGAGTTAGTGACATATAAATAGAATACGTGATACCTTTCCACGTGGCGACAAAGTCTGCGATGTGCTCATCAGGCCTATGGTTTCACTTGAAGAGGTCTGCAATTCTTCTCTTCCAGGTGGTGGAACTGAGATGGTAAAAAATATACTTATGAAGATCCTTCAAACCGCTATTGACCCAATGGTATATACCAAATGAATTTAGTCCCTTCTAGTTTCTGTTCGAAACATAGATTCTTGGAGGCCTTTTTCTATGATGGTGTCCCCAAAATGGGCCCAAACCTTGAAATAATGTGTGCTAGATGATGCAGTGGGTCACCCAACCCATTAAATTGGGAGATGGTTGGATTTACAAAACATGGGGAGCATGCATATCATCCACCCTTTCTAGATATGGCCATCCATCAGGAAGGGATTCCACTTGTCTAGTTTAAAGGGCCTCAAGGTGGTGAATGAGTGGCAATCATACCATCATGGTGGGGATGTAACACCCCGAGATTTTATGAAAAATATTCTTTTTAATTTCATTAATGTCTTGTGTTGTATGCTACACCAAAAGGAGCTTGCACAACACGCATCCTTGACTTGCATTTCATTACACGCAATCAAGACCTTCCCCGATAGTGTGTGTAGTACGCAATACCGAGTTTCATTAAACAACGATATGCTATTAAAATATTATTAAAACCAGCGGTTATGAATAGTAATAACCACCTTTTAAAATTATAGAAATTTTATCTCTCAAAATGGAATTCATTTTTGGATTCAGAGTATCTAATTTAGCCTAAGGTGAAATTTTGGTACTTTTCGGATTACTTTCATATTCTGATGAATAGCGAAAATTACTAAATTTTAATTAAAAACAACCTTTTTAATCAAAATAATTAATATTGATAAATTATTAATTTGATTGTTTTTAAAGTATATTTAGAATATGGTTTTAAAATTTAATACAATGTTGGTCATTGGATTTAATTTGACATTTAAACAAGTTATAAACAACTGTCAATATTTTGATAGTTATTATCTCTTAAAAACACGCCATTTGTTTTGACGACGGGAATTAATTTTTAAATTAGTTAATGTAACTGATATGTTTTGAATTTGGAAAAATAGACATCATTTTTGATTTCATAATATCAAATATAGCTTAGGCCTAATTTTTGGTATTTTTCTGGAAAATTTCATTTTTTGATGAATAGTGAAACCACTAAGTGGTAGTTAAAAAAATGAATTTTTTCATAAAACTTAATTTTACCGCTTCTGTGAGTGGAATTTCAAAAATACTAGAGACACGGTTTATATCCGTAAGTAAAATGTGGTTCAATGATATGAAAATAATTTTTTGGTGAATAGTAACTTTTTACTTTTTTTACCACAGTTAAAACTAAATAGGGTAATTAAGGGTAAAGATGATATTATTATTACCCTAACACGTGACCTAATTCTATTGGACAAGTGTAATTAGACCAAAAACAAACTTAGGAATAAAATATGACCATTTAGTCCCACTTGGATTAGATTAGGACATTTATTATTAATTTATTTAATGAAGGGTTAAAATAGTTAAAATCAAAGTTTAATAAGAAAATCATTTTTAATATAGGGTTATACATAAGATAAAATAGACTATAAATATTAATTAGAAATTTAAAAAGATTTCCTACATAATGGTATTTTATTTTTAATTTTTATACGTTAAATAAGTTAATTTATTTATGACACAATGATGATGCAGTAATTATCTTATTAGTGAAATATTGACATAATTGATGTTATAAATGCCCAAATAAATGTAATTTGAGACTTTTTATGACTTAAATTAATTTTATAGGTTAATATGACATGTTATTGTTGATATAAGTAACTTTTTTAGAACTTATCATTCTGTTATGAATTTCATAAAAATCATGTACCAAATAGTGTCAAAATTGACATAAAATAGTTTTTAAAACAAATATTATATTATTAATTGTTATTTAATTCCTAAAAATCTGAGGTTCTTCCAAATTACTTAGATAAGGATATATATATTAATAATAAACAACTTGGGGTTCTTTTGGCTTGTTATGGTAAGTTTATTAACCATATAGTGTAAGAAAACAAAAAGACACAGTAAAAGTTAAATTATTTAACTTAGAGTTAAATCTAATTGATAAGGTTAAAATAATAACCTAAACTTGTCTAAATCCTATTGGATGAGAGGATTTCGGCCCATCCCCACCTTATCTTCGAAATAAATCAATTTGGAGCTATTTAAAATAGAATTTGACTTTATAATAAAATAATAGTTTTAGTTATTCCAAAGGTACCCCTCTCCTCCCTTATAAAAAAGCACCTCCTCCCCCTCTTCCTCACACCACATTGAGACTTCAAGCTCGGCCAACCCCTGCCAAATTCTCTTCTCCACTTCCATAGAAACATCCTAGAGATTCTCGTCTTCCTCAAAGACCAATTTTAGTGCCCTAAAAGGAGATCTCAAAGTGGTGCTTCAAAGAAGAGGTAATATCTTTTACCGATTCTTTCAACTTTATTTCTTCTCCCACTTCTTCTTCTTAGGTTTTTTCATTATGAAGTAATAACATAAGTATCAATAATATACTGATATGTTATTATAAGTATGAAGAAACCCTGTTTCACCATCTATCCATCCTACGGAAAACGAAATCACTACGCGTGCGTACGTACGGAATACCGTCTCCACGCCGTGGTGTAATCTATTTTCTGTCACCACCTTAATTGGATGGGTATAATGGTGTAATGAGTAAATACATATGATTATTATAAAGTTATATTAACACTGAAATAATATACATACACTTCAACACAATTCCACGACCATGGGAACGAAATCATCGCTCGTGCGTACGTATGGACTACCGTCTCCACGACGCGATGAGATTCATTATCCATGTTAACCATTCCGGAATGATTATAAAGTATATATAATGAATAATAATGAAATATATGAAATAGTAAATCTACTGGATTTATGTATATATATATTTCATCTACTTACTTCCATTCAAGAAAATAAGGAAAGGAAAACAACATTCATGCGTACGCACAGACTACCGTCTCCATGAACGGTGTGTTTCATTTCATTTATCTATCTAGTATATATATATATACTGAATATATATGATATATAAATCATATTTTATACTCTAGAAGTAATTAAATCATGATATAAGTAATAATAATGTCAAGAACAACTAGTCCAAACACTTACGATAAATGAAACGATTTTGCCCAAAACGCTTCTTTAACATGTAATTTACAAAAGAACGGGTAATATAAAGTCATAAGTGAACCATATATGATATCATAACGATGAATATGACTCTGTAATAAGTTAATGACATTATTTAAATCATTATACAGGAGGTTCGGATACGTACAAATCATATCGGACATAAGGTAAGGAAAATATCACAATCTCATTTTTATCCGAGATTGTTTATACTTTGGTATTTACTGGGGTGTATTTTATCATCCACATCCATGTTTCCTCAATATGTAATATTTATATCCTTCTAAAATAGTTTATATCCAATTTTACCCTTCGGTGAGTTTTAGTAAAGGATATGAAAGGAATCTTTTGTCGTTTTTCGTACGAGGTACTTTTTGACTTTTCCGGCAAAAGTACGAGAAGAATGTTTTTTAACATATACGGAATGAATGGATTTTTAAAACTTTATTTCCAAGAAGCTTCATTTACAAGTTTTCATGTTTATTTTTAATCAACTTATATTAGTTTATAATTGTACGACATGTTAAGAAAGGAAAAGTGTTTTTGAAGAAGAAAGGATATTTTCCTCAAGAATGGAGTTCAAGTGTTTTATCAAAATTATTTTCCATCTAAGATAATAAAGGGTTCTGTTTTTATCCCTATTATTACATTGATTTGATTATGTTGTGATGGAATTATTTTTATGAATTCCTTTATCTTATATGAATTGTTTTATGATGTCATGATGTTTAAGATTCCCATTTTTATTACACGGGGTATGCAATGATGTGCGCTTTATGATTTTGTGGCACACATAAGAATGGTATAATTATGAGATGGGTGGGACCTATATCTCCCTCCAATGAATTGGGTAAAGATTTTATATCTCATGAGATAGACATGGCTGGAACGGTAGGTTATACCGGTTCAGTGAAACAAGACTGAAACGAGGGTGACTCGGTTCAGGAAGGGACTTTGTCCACTAAGATAGTCTTGACAATGAGTCTTGACTACCAGGAAATGATTCTCTATGATTATGTGTGTATGCCACAAAGTTTCATGTTGTAAGTTATGATTATTGGGATTTCATTTCACTACTATGATTTATCCCATGTTATGAAATTATGCTCTCTTTTGCAGGTTAAGATTTCCAAAATGTAATGTTCTTATGAATATGATGTGATAGATATTTCTTTTGTTTACCCTTACTGAGAATTTGATCTCACGCTTTTATGTTTTCTTTTCCCTAGGACATAAAGAAAGGTTTTAGGTACGAAAAAAAGGGAAGATCTTTTTTGGGAGATGTTGAAGATCTTTCACCATGATTAGAAGAATATATTCCGAGTTTCCAAAGACACTAAACTGTTACCATCCTTGTGTGTGTGTTTTTGTAATGTACTAATTATTCCACAAAGGTAATGTAATGTCCATGTACGTCAGGCTTAGGGTCTCTACAGTGTATACCCATATTTATGAGGATATATGACCACCAATGTGTTGGAAGGTTCTTTAACATGATATAAAGGCCCAACGTCTTGTGGATCTAAATGTGATATGACCTACGGGACTGTTGGGGGAACGACCTATGCATCAGCTGGGGGAAGCTGATCTCTATCCCATTTTGGGTTTTTACATAATTTTGGTAGATTGGGTGATAAATATCACAATCTTTTACTATAAACATCAGCCTCTACCATGCCTATACAGGCAGAATGGTCAAGTTCACATGGTGGAAACTTGCTCGAGGGATATTATACCTACCCATAATGCCCCATTTTAGGATTACCATAGTTTGGTCACTATTCCGCAACACATTCAGTGAGAAGATCATTGAACATAATTTTTATCTTCCACGAGATATTGACAAAACACATCCTTTTCAGGGTCATATTTTTTATTTTTCCCTGATCCAGACGGGTAAGAGGGTTTGACCACCCCAACGTGCTCTTTACCCTTGATGGGGTTCTGACTGAGGGATAATGATTCTGAAGGTAGGAGAAGACCCAATAAATTTCTTTGTTGGCGATTAAACCTACACAAAGTATCCAAAAGTTGTGGGAACACCATGCGGGGTAATTTTTCACCAAGGATCCCTAGCTCAGTCTCTTCCTCTACTAGGAAATCTATTTTAATTGAAACTTTACCTAAAAGAATATCCCCAATATCACCTTGTAGGTCAGGATGGCCACAAATGGAACTTAAATAAAAGGGAGAATAATACACCCAACCCTAAATATATATGTGGTGGAATCCTCCTTATTATATTTTACAGAGAACTGTAAATATCTTGAAGAATAATTTCTAGAGGGTCCTATGTTTATTAGGTGACTCTGAGTGCTGAGCCATGTGGAGCGCATCCAAGTTGAACATGAAGAATTGCTATCCGATGTTGTAAAAGTGTTCATGGATCTTGGGGAAAGCCACACATCGATGAAGGTGTCAGATTTGTTTTGTATAGAGGGCTCAGAGAAAGCACCCAACCTCATATTGGGTACGAGATTCTGAAGTACTGAAGTTTATGGTTGCAACTGGATAGAACATGTTAGTGAAATGGTCCTCTGCAATGCTGTCACACAAGCTTCTCGGCCCAGACTCAAGATCCGACCCTTGGATTCCCCACTCATCGACTGGGGAAGGCTGTGGGACTTGAAGAGACACTAAAGAAGATCATTGCGACATTAGACTGGCCAGTGGAGTGTATGACACAAGACCTGACAAGCCACCACATCTTAGGCTATCATACGAAGAATGAAATGACTGAGCCACTACATCCCGATAAGACAGAATAGTAGCCACATCTTCCTGCACATGTGTTTTGGTTAATGATGATGGGTCATGCTCTTTCTTGTCCTCCAATGGTACCTATAAAAACACTATGTGATCTCTAGTTGGGGTAGTTAATGATCTTGTTGACGATAGGGAGGACTGTACGACTAGGCCCTAAAAAGTGTCCAAATATTCTTCCTCTGAGAATTATCATTAATGGGATACAGGGATCCAGTAGACCTCACATTCTAGATAGTCATGTATTATATGCCTTGTTCAAACCCCTACCCTTGACAAAGACGATGAAGGTGAAGGAACCATCACCAAATCACACACCACCTCAGAATCAGAAAAGAAGATGGGTTTAATCACGATTTGAAACCTCTTAGTATTATTCCTTTGGTGGTGGTGACCATCCCTCGACCCTGAGAAGAATATTCTGGACAAGGTAGGTTTCTAACAAGGTGAGGACCTTGAGATGTACTGGTACTGAGGAAGATAGGACTTCATCCTTCGTGATTCGGGGTGTGTGGAGCTCTTGGAAAAAAGTCAAAATGGACGGGGGAGAGAGAATCCATGTCGTCATACTGTTACATAGGGGAACCTACCAAGGAAGTGTCAGAGCTGGTAGGAACTCCTCTGGATTTGATGGGTGAATGGAATGTACTTCCATTTTTTATTCCCATAGCGGTAATAGTACGAGGGGTAGGGGGTATTCATACCAGTAAAACATAACACATGGAATACCTATGATTCTCTAGTTTCTAGGAAGAGGAGGATCTTTGTTGGATACAATAAGATCATTGGGAAGACCTCTTTGATGATGGTTGACTGGGCGAGGAGGATCTTTCCATCCATGATCTATGATAGGAAGAGAGGCTCCACACCTAGGATTATGGGTGTGAATGAATCCTTTGTGCTGGATGTTAGTGCGGCGTGGTGGGCCTTCGTGCAGATTGATGGCGACATGGGGTGGTCCTCGAGGTCAATCATTGGAGTGGGGAGTGCCTTCTCTTTCATTGTATATGGCATTGAGAGGACCCCTATACTGTATTTTATTGCCAATTGTCAACCCGCAACTTGTACTACCTGTGGCGACGGCCAGGAGAGTCATCTGAACCTCCCCATGGGGAGGTTGGGGCCTTGAACTAGGTTGAGCTTACAGGTTCCCCAATTCAGTATAAATGGGGAATTTATGGTACACGTCAGCAGTGGCATGGGCCACTGTAGCCATTGATGATGAAGCTCCTAGAAGTTGTCCTCCTCAGCTTGTTCCTAACATTGGCGTCAGGTTAACTGGACTAGTGCTGGTGGTGCATTTGTTTAAATCACCTGATCCTCAGCTTGTGAGATAGAATAGTGCTGCTTATGTGTCCTAGTGGGAGCCCTCCATGGTGACCCAGTAGTTGGGATCAGATTTGGGCATGCCCAAATTTCTCTTACCTCATTGGCATAAGGGAGCGAGTCATCAATGTGTTCTGTAGAGATACATCCGAAATGGTTTTAGGATGGAGTGGGGAGGAGTGGATCCCTATGCGGCCCTTGGGGGAGGTGGTGATGGCGATTCATAGAAGCCTCTAGGTCCTAATATGCCATATCCCAACTTGGTATAATCCCTTCATACTCATACCGTCATATGAGGTCATTGATCACTCTCCTATGAATGATGTAAGATGGTGATATAGTTTTTTTGGCGCCCAACAACCATGGATGTGGTGGCCGTCATAGAGGGGATGGTGCCATGCAGGATTTCTGTGTTGGTATTTCCATGGCCTTTGTATCAATGGGTGGGTGGTGATTGGTTTTCTGGCATAACATCTTGGGTCCTGTATAGTAGTAAAATTCATCCATTTGCAGTAAAAGGTGGATAGAAATGTCTAATGGAACAACATCATTCCATCTCCCATGATTGGTAGGACGGATCCACATGGACTACATCATAGACCAGGATGCCCAATGTTCAACTTCCCCAATCATTGATGATTTTCACACTAGGAACACTATTTTCATGGTGGGAACAATCACTGGATAGATGGATCTGGTGAAATGTTTATCCACTAATGCCATGAATGATACTAATCTCCAAATTGAGGAGAAGATTCACGTAAGGTTCAACATTTTTTTACTCTTTCGATGGGGAGTGAATTCATTCATGTGGAAACGTTGGTTGTTTCCCTGCATTCTATTTTACCAATGGCATGTAGAATATATCGATTGTTCTGGGACATTTTCTCTCTTATTTAAATGAGATGATTGGATGTCAATCTCTCCATCCACAGAATCATAATCAGAATTAATTATCTAATCTATGACTCCCTTAAATATTACGATGTTGTTCATGAAACTATTCCCTGAGTCCATATCATCATGGAAGCCAGTTAATTACACTGGTTCATATTAGTAAATTACAAAGGATCAATTCAGAGAAACCACCATCGATTAGGGGAGTAGTCATGTTGGACATCATTGGCTTGTATGGGTGATGAAACACTGATTCATCAGGGTTTCTTCCCCTTACGATAGAGCTACTAGAGGGAATAAAATCCCGAGTCATCCTACATCAATGGTGGGGAATTATATTCCCTAAGCATTTCCCTGAGGTTTTCCTCAGCTTCCCATTATTACACATGGGGTATTCCATGAGTTTGACATCTAAAAAATTTGGCTACACCATAGGTGTCTCTTCCAAGGTTTTCCTCGGTCATCTCATGTTGAACACAAGGTAAGCCATGAGTTTAACATCTTACTAAGATGGAATGAGGGTGATCAAAACATCCCATGGAGATGTATTAGATTAGTAAATCCCTAGGAAGGATTTAATAGATTTTTTACCATATGGATGGATTAGAACTGCCAATGAGGATGGATTTGAGGTGGTTCAACCCATAGATGAATGATATCACACTATGAAGGAGGATCTGTGCAACCTTGAGTGTACATCAAGAAAAGTGTGCCCAATAAAGGGGGGGAGGGACACCATGTTTTACCATTGGCTAGTATTGAACATCATGGAGGTTTCTTATGTAACTTGTACAGAACACATGGATCAAAACCCATGTTGTTCGAATGATTAATGCTTAAAATTGGGTTGTGCACAAAGGACAGCGACCGAGAAACCTGCTTAGACTTACGAGGGGTTAAAATCCCATCATAAGAGGGAGACTCATGGTTTCATTTCTATTGATTGTTTAGGGATTTTTAAGGTTGGATTATTGGGTGTACAACATGATTATATTAGGATTTCATGGCTCGGGTAAGAATCATGATAGATATGGATGGAGTGTCGAAGAATAGAGTGAGTGGGGATGGAACTGACAAGATGAGGACAATGTGTTGTAATTATACCTCATAGAGGATTATTACATGTCGCCATGGTAAGGAATAAAAGTCTAGGTTGTTTAGAGTGGTGATGGGACACTTGGGGATACGGCCTGTGATAATGGATGCTTGGATTGGACCAGAAGGAAGTTGATCCTCTGGGTTGGGGAATGACCTTCTTGAAACACCATGGATCAAGGGAGAGTCTAGGATGAGACATGATTGATGGGATTGAATCTCATGGAGGCTTCCTAAATATCCCCAGGGTAGGGAATCAAATTCCACATAGTTCTAGATGTGGCATGGAATCAGGGCATACACAAAGGACAGTTACCCAATGACATGATGGGGGATAGGCGTTGTTAGCATCCCAAAAGTCGGTCTGATACCACAAGGGGTGGACCCTGGATATGGGTCCTAATGAAAGGGAAACATATGTCTAAATTTTTTTGGGGTTGATATTTAGGGAGGCTTCCTATATACCCTATATAGGATACATGGATCAAAACCTGCATATTTAGAACAGGTTTACCAGTGTTTGTGGTTGAACCTCAAGGAGGATTCTTATGTACCCTGTCTAGGAGACTAGGATAAAAACCCACATAGTTTGAATATTTTTACCAGTGATTGAGGTTGAACCTCAGGGAGGGTTCCTAAGTAACATGTCTAGGAGATAGGGATCAAAACACATGTAGTTAGAAATCATACAGTTTAACGTCTTGCAGGATGGGGGTGAATTGACGGGAAGTGGTAGAGATGGATAGGTGATGAGCTTGAACCTTAGGGAGGCTTTCTACGTACCTTTCCATGAATCAGGAAAGGATCAATGTACACAAAGTTTGGTGTTTTTGGGGATGGGGAAAACATAACAAAGATGCCTAGATATGGTTTCACATTCGACACCTACTCTAATCGCGCATGAGTCGTGCTTTGTTGGAGAAACAATAGTCAACAATGACCTAACTATCACGTCACAAAAGGCGTGTTTGTGAAAAGTGGAGTAGGGATTAGATGCGGATAACAGCCCAAGGATATTGATATTGGGAAAAACTCATAGATGGATTCCTGATGGCGATAAATCCCAAAAGGAGAGGGGTGGGGTATCAAGACCCATGTGGTCATATATACGTTGGTATTTGCGCACGGAAGAAGAGAGGAGTAGAAAGGGTACAACCAACTAAAATAAAGGATCGAGGCTTACACTAGAATGGTTTCCCTCACTGGAGAAAAGATGTCATTCCATGTAAGGAGTATATCAGTCCATCTGAGGAATATCTCACTCCCGTGGAGACTAGATGGCTTGGAAAATGTTCGAGGAGAGGCACCCTGTGTATATTGCATGAGGTGAGGCTACAGTTTAACATCATGTGTTGAGGATGATAATGCTCGTCAGATTAATTTCATATAGCTCGAATAGTTATTATTCTCTACCCACCCATATTAATTACATAACTATTGAGATTTAACCCTTTTTGAAAAGATGGCACCAGAAATGCTTTTTAGAGATGATTTTATGGAGTGATCCATTAAGGGGATCACATTTGTGTGGCTATGAAAATAAGCAATATCCATTGTCTTTTATATGCAGATAAACATGTGGCTATGCAATGAAATATGAAGAACCACCCTAGAGACATTTAAATAACTTCATAAAAACATGGAGGGTCGTATGGATGAAGAATTTGTGATGCAAAGGGGTTCACATGAAGAGACCTTGCAAAAATTTAATTCTCCATATTTTGGAGGGACTCCGCAAAGGGGTATGCTTCGAGATGTGGAGTGGTATAGACTAATAATGGAGTATACATGAGTATAAAGAGTGCTACATGAAGTAGGTCTTTGTATAGCATGGGTGCCTTAGAATTTAAGGAATTTTGAAACAATGTATTTCGTGAATCATTGTGATCCTTCCTTAGCACTAGGATCACACGTGCTTGGATGGTACTTTGAGAAGCATGAGTTCATCGTAAAGACCAGAGTTCCCATAGGGATGTAATTCCCTTGAGATGACCCATCTGATTCGCGAAGGTAATCCCTACTTGAAGTGGGGTTGCATATTATCCAAGTGAAAGGTATTTATCAATGTTCAACTACCTTAAAGATATCTTCTTCTCAATGCTTCATAGAGAATAGGGTGCTTTGTGATTTGAGAGAAGAGAAGGTGAAAGAGAAGGGTATTCATTCATTGGGTCTTGGGGGAGCCTGTTATTTATAGGCAATAGGCAGTGTGAAGCTAATATGTAGGGTCATGAATAAATTAGACCTCAAAATCGAGTAAGATACCTCATGTTCCATGGACTCGTGGAGAACTCTATCAGCCATTGTGCGACACTCATAGGGGGGTCTTTTTACTGCGTCATAATAACATTGTTCTCTATCAACTGCTCTATAGAGACCACAAAAAATCTTTTTAATTCTTCTTCGCACCAACTGTAGATCTGTAGGGGCTTTGTGAGGATCCTCTATGAGGATGCTCTGTGAGGCATGCTTCAATGGAATTTTCATGGGGTTTGTTTTCCCAAGGGGAAAATTTTGGAGCTAACTTGCACAGATTAGGGAAACACGGTGCTCTAGGCCACACGGTTACTTCAAACCGCAATGCGTATACTTTTATTCCCATTCTATGTCTATGGGCTCCAAATGATCCCAATACACATTATGGACCTCCTGGATCCTTTTAGGAATCTTTATATGGGTTCATTTATGGAATTTAATAAAAAAGTCAATGGTCTGTACTATTGAAAAAATTTGGGTCATTAAAAATAATGTTAAATTTTCTTTAAAATCAATGAAATCTTCCAAATTATTACATAGTGAAATGAATCTAACTTTTTTAGAAACTTTTTTCAATTATTATCACACTTATATAGTACAAAAGTTAATATCATATAACTCAGAGTATACTGAAAAATTCAAAGAAGGTCTAAAGTATGTTCCATTAAAATTGATTAATATGTTCTGGCATACAAATTACTCACCTCTCATCACTAAGACATAATATTCCATTTTAGTTTATAAATGTTATCCAAATGATATATGATCACATTAATTTCATAATGAACTTTTTTTTTCAAACTGTTTGATATATATCTCTAGATATATTATTAATATTATGATTCCATTAGACACACTCACACACACACATATATATATATAAGAATGATGATTATTCCTCATCTAAAGAGTGAGTATATTTTATTTGGTTTTCTTATGGAATGACATTTCAAAGTTTATTTGTTTCCATGTAAGAATGAAAATATTTTGGGTTTTTAAAAAATCATTTTTTTATTATTTCCTTAACCCATAATTTTAGCTTTTCATAAGTAGGGGATTCATCAAATTTACCATGTATCATCTTCTTAATGGTGTTTGTTCGTATATTTAAAAAATTATTAGCCTTACTTTTGATGCATAAAAGAAGAAATATTCTCTCATCATCATTTATATCATATTTATAAAGGTTACATTTTTCATTCAAGATTAATACATTATATCTATACACTCTGAAGTAACTACATATTTAATTCCTTATATTTCATAATTGATAAGGTTTTTTTTATAAATTAAAATGATATAAATATTGATTTATAGTGTATCAAAAAATACTAATAGATTTAACATAAAAATTCATATTAAAAAAATACATACAATATAGAATAGGAAATTAATTATAATATTATACTCTTCTTTTCAAAAATATTTTTTTATTATGCATTTCTTATAGCTTAGAAATCAAGTATAAATCATTTTTAATTTTTTTTAAAATGAAAAACCATAATCCCCACCATGGTCATTATATATAGTTATAATATGATGGTTATTAAAATTTTAATTAAGAGAGAAATAGTTTTAAAAAATTGATAGTGGAACTAATTGAAGTGTACGAAAATAAACCAAAGTATATCTATTGAAATCATCAAAGAGGATATTAAAACTGTATTTCTCCATTGATACTAATAGTTTTTGATTGTATGAAGAGATACATGTTGACTAAATTCAGATAACTAAAAGTTTATAATTCACTACAAGGTTTAAATATCCACTTATATTCCATAAAATATTGGAAAGGGTAAAAAAATTAAAAATAATTAAACATAATTTCTATTGGATCCTTCCCAATCCCCCTATTTGAATGTTTTTATATGGTCCAAATATTTATATTTTATAAACTCATATGAAGAATCACATACTTATCATCTATTAGAACAAGACAAGGTGTTTTATGGTTTTAAAAGTACTATAGGTGAATAACATAACCATTATCAAGCTTATTGGTAGAAAAGATTTGAACTCCTTACAAACTTGTGATGGTACATCTTTCCTTCCCAAATTTAATGGGTCAATCCTCATCAAATATTCTCTTTATTATAATAAGGTTAATATTCTATCTTATTAAAAAAAGACAGCTCTAAATTAATTCCATTTCATTATAGGAAACATAAAAAATTCCAATGACTTGACTGTTAACATTGTATGCAAAATTAACATTCCCAACCTTCAATTTTTTTAATTTCTAGATGTACTTCAAGTTTCTCGTTATGTGTTAAGAATATCCATTATTCATGATCTAATTATTCTTGAAAATGATTCTAATATTTTATCTTTAAATGAAAAAATTAAAAATTAATTAACCAAAATTTTTTGGACCATAAATATTATAAAATTATCCATTAAAAGGCAACATATATCCTAATCATTAAAATTTAACAACTATTAGTTATATGTAAATTCAATACATATTTTTCTGAATGATTGAATCTTATTTAGGGAGAAAATATAATTTTAAATTCATTTCCATTGATACACAGTGAAAAATTATTCATGTTTTAAAATAATATAATTATTCAATAAAATTGTCATACAAGATGATGCATAAGAAAATATGAAAGATTTATAACATGGTTTCATGTAACACATATGATTATTGAAATTATAACATTATGAACTTAAAATTTCAATCATATTTTAACAACATTCAACTATAGAAATATGTTTTACAATTTTTTTTTAATAATTAGATTATATTAAAATAGAAATTTATTTCTTATCCACCACTTGCATAAGTTAAAAAATAATACTATTATTCATAAAAAGTTTTTTGTTATATTGATCATACCTTTTAATTAACATATTATATATTTTCTCTAGTATTGTCATATATTCATCAATTTCATAAATACCGGAGTATTTTCGTCCCCCAAATAATTTATTTTTGAAAAATATGGGGATAAATAATATGTATGATAATTTTTAACATTCCCAAAAGTGTCACTTTTTTGAAGGAATAATGGGAAAAAATATAGTGATCTTCTGACATTCGGCACATTTTAAAAAAAATATAATGATATATCTTCATTCACACTATGGGTCCCCATACCCTTTATAAAATTATTCAATTTTCATTGTAAATATTTTTTTTGAATTTATACCCTTCTTACTCAATCTAAAACATTTTAGCCTCATATTCCACATTTTTTACACTCATATAATGTACCATCCAAAGAGTTAGTCTCTTCATACTATCTCATTTTCTAATCATTCATATCATTTTTATCATTAACATAACCATTAAAAAAAAATTCTTCCCAATAATCCAATTTTTATGCCTTTCTTGTCAAGGAAATTCTCCTTCCCTAATTTTTGAAATACATAATCAACAATGTTTAAAAGATTTCTTTAATGTGTATGGTTAAGAGATATTTTCTCAGGTAGTTTTGGATGGAAACACATCAATATTCTTCCACATATCATTTTTTAAAATACAATTATCTCTACTCTCATAATACAACATAGTTTTGATATGGATATAAAGAATCAACTTAGTAACAAATTTTTGGTAATATATTATTGTTATTTGGTACTCTGACTGCTTCATAATTCAGTCAATAATATTTGAGATAATGTTTTTATCCAAAATGACTATTTAAAAAGGTGATTGTAATCAGTTCTCATTTTTCATATGTTTTTGATGAATTTTAGTGAATTGTTCTCCTTGATAAAAATAAAATTCCTAATAAATTGATCTAAATGTTACTCTCTAGGACCCAAAACATTAGATGTTCCCAAGTGTGTGATCCCAAACTTGTACCAAAACCCATTTGTTATTTCACATGATGATATATAGTTATATATTCTTCGATTCATTAAATATAATGGAGTATTATATAATAAGTTCACATGACATTAAGAATTTTTATAATGAGTATTGTTTAATATATAATTATTATCAATATTAGAGTTACAAATACCCATTTATCTGTTTTAACTTCAGAATTAATCAGAATGTTTTTAATCTGGTCAATCAAGTAATTCTAATTAACACCAAAATGATGTGTGGGAAACTTGGATTATGACTATTTAATGTTTTAATAGGTAATAAATATAATATAGAAATAAAATATTATCTTTGAAATATATTAATATTAATAAATAAATGTATATATAATCTTTGTATAATTTTTTTCATAGTATAGATGTTTCATGAGGGGGTATTAAAAATTTCCCCCACTGTAAGGAATAATTATTACATAAGATAACTGTTTCAAAATAATTACATTAATAGTATATAATAAAAAATATATAAAAATTAATGAAAAAAAATAGTCGTGGTAAAAAAACAAAACAGAATGAGATCTACAACAGAAAAAACTGAAATATAGTTCTATATGAAAATGATCAAGAAATTATAAATTTTCAAAAATAAAATATATAAAAGTTCAAATTAATGGATCTTTTATCTTTAATTTAATGCGGTGCAAGGATTATTAACCATTTCCAAAATAACCAAGTTCCAAAAAACTGGATCTTACTCAATATTAAATAAAAAATGAAAATTTAAATACCCAATATTTTTAGATACACATCGAATGAAATAAGCTCCATCCACAAGCTCCACATGGATCATATAATTGGAATATTCTAATTCCTAATCCCCAGCACCACATCAAAGAAGTAGTTCAGAATCATATAATATGATACCTAAAATCTCATTGATAGTTTACGAAAATATTTAATAAATTGATATTATAAACTAGGGATTTTTTTTCAATGAACTTCATCAAAATTTTAATCTCTAATACGACATTAAAAATCACCTAAAAAGGAATTTTCCATCAACTGATATGGTTTACTACATCGTAATTATGGTTGATCAATTCTTAATCTTCCACTATTCTTTAATGACTCATTATATAAATATATATTTATTTTTACACAATCATTATTGTAAACTCTTATAAATATGGGTATATTTTTCACATGTAAAAAACAGTGATTTCTCAAATGGTTTTCGACTCAAAGTAGTTTAAATGCCTTTATGATGTTCTACATTACTGTGATTCAAAATGATATTATAAAAATATGTGAATCATAATTTAAAAAAATACAAATGGGGGAAATATAATAATTTATATTTTGTAAAAGAAAAACAAAGAGTTTGTAGTGATTCATTAATAAAGGATATCCAATAAATCCAGTATAATAAAATCTATAAATATTGGGAATAATACCTGAAAATATGTGGAACCTACCATATCTCAATATTGGATTCAAAAATCATACAACATTCTAATAAAGACATAACATCACATGGATCAATCACTTATATCCTAAAATGAAAATTTATTTCTCAAATGAATACTAAATTATCGTCGTTCATGTTAGATAAAATAATTATAAATTTATAACAATTAATATAATCTTGTACAATACACCAAATCCTTTGCAATGTATATAATCATATGGTTACATCAATAATATGACTAAATAATAAGAGTATAGAAGTAATTCCATATCAAACTCCGTACTCCACACCATAATCAACATCATCTATCAAATCACTAGATTAGTCAACTCTAGAGGCCACAAAAGCTTCTGGACTAGATGCATTAACCTATAATATAAGGAAAATTTAATAATAACATGTTTTTTTTTCATTATATAAATAGAATAATTCAATGGATTGACCATTGAGAAGTGGTGGGGGTGAGTTAATGGTAAAAGTTATTATGATTTTAGTGATAAGTTAACCATTATGGCCTTTTATGGTAATGATTCAATATTATATAATTAGTCTAAAAAACACATGAAACTATAATAAAATTGGCCATAGATAAATTTTATAATGTTCCACAATAATGGGAAAACTAACACACTACTGTGTTACATTTCTTACTGAGCCATAAATTATATCAATGTTTAATATTTAGTGATATATATTTTATACATTCACACACCAGAGTTGATCATGTGTTATCCACTTTCCATGGTAGGATTCATCCACATCCTTATTGTGAAAAGGTAACGTATATATTGTAACTATAGTTTCTAATGTTTTTTGTTTTTTCTCATATACATGAACATGATATTTAATACCCTTAAATATGTTATCTCATGAAAGATAATATCGTATTCCTCAACGTGGGTCTTTAATTTAAAAATAAGTATAAATACATCGACATAAAATTTGAACACATTTATAAATCATTCAAAAAACTCAACATATACATGATATCAAGTAGTAACACAGTATATATTTTCCTTCTCAAACAGAAGACTCCAAATATTTTAAAATTGAATCAATTATCTTGATATTTCTCATCAAGTAGTCCAATTCCATTTTTTTATTCCCTATCCTCCAATTGATTGACTAATTTTTTAGTCTTCTATAGTATCATTATCATAGTTCAAAATACATCTATGTTTCATTATTAATTTTTTTCTTTCTTGTTCAATGAATTATGTTAATTAATTTATAAAATTGTTTATATAAATCTTTTATCTATTTCAAGTAACAATAACATTTCATGTAAAAACACATGAAAAAATCTATATATTATAATTTAGTAATAAATTTAAAATATACAACTTTAACCAAAAATATATATCCATAATCCTCTCAATAAAACCATTAAAATTATCTACTTGAATTAAAACTTCAACAAACAATGTGTTATGTTTATGATTTTATTTTTAGCAATGTATCATTGGATTAATCTTTTGGAAGTGTGTTCTAGAAAGCTATTGGATCCTCAAAAATTTAATAGGGAGTTTAATAATTTTAAAAATCTTGTAGCATAATTACATAAGTGTTAAATCACTATTATGTTTTTACAAATTGTATTCTTCCATTATCAATTTTCACATCAAATAATATTTCTTAAATCTATATAACTCCTACAATTCATATTCGATAAAAAAAGGACTATTATAATAGATTTAAATATCTCTTACACACATAATGAAATCAATATAAATATATAAATCCTACCCTTATGGTTTTATCACCATTACTATTTTAATGTTAATGAATTTTATAGTTTTCCCTCGTGCCTTATTAAACCATCATGCAATTGTCGAATCTACACTTCAGAGATAAAATTAATATTATAGATTATAGAATGACCCTTAAAAAAGTTTATTTAACCTATTATATCAATAATTATAGTATATTAAACTAATATAGAACGTGCTTGAAAATTTTTAAAATAATAATTGTAGATTATATTCTGTGTTAATATATTCAAACTATTCAAAACAACATCTTAAATAGCATCCAGGGTAGTTCATACACTTTTTGACAAACACACCACACTTAATCTATTCCAATAAGTTATTTTATCTATGAATTTATATATTTTATCAACCTAAATATCTCACTCTAAAAAACAAAATATCAAAACATTTCTCTAAATATAATTATCTTAACACTACTTCATTGGATAAAGTAGTTTTTCGATTTAATGACCTCCCTTGATGAAAAAATAAATTTCATTTTCATTTCGATTATCTCCCAATAAATCTAAATACTATTTGAACTATGTATCCCAATTTTTATAATAACTCAAATGAATGATACCTAATAAATTTTTTGTGATGTTTTCAAATTCTTCTCCCCCTTTGTTAACAGAATCAATGTATAATTATTGTATGATCCAAAGTACCTTAATTTATATGAACTGTACATCCATTCATGTCCATACTGAAATTCTAAAATATATCCTTGGGAATTTTAATTGGACAATATTTTAATGTCCTGGAAATTCTGAGTATTTTTTTTAATTATAAGGAATTATTACAAGACTGTAATATTTGAAAGCATGTGATTCTGAGGCATGGACTTCCCAGAATGATCTATTGAAAAATGTTATGATTTAAATAGCATGTGTGAGTAGTTTTCATTGAAAATTGGGATAACTCTTAAATTGTTGCATGGATCAGAAATTTGGGGGCATCGCTGTATTCAGGATGGCGTGTTTACCTTAGGGGAAACATAAGTTTAGTCAATACATGCCACTAGCGAGGAAACCCAAAAATGGAATAATCGTAAATAAAATAATTAAATAAATTTACCTTATTTTTCTAATGCTTATAACTCACAAATGTTGACTCGTATAAAAAATATGAGACCACTACTAAACACATGTGGATATTCATTCCTTAGGAAGATCCTAACATTATCCAGAATGAGAAAAGAATTGAAGTTAGTTTTTGGCTGTAAATAAAATAATTAAATAACAATTATTTTATCGGTAAATTCACTATCACCTAAATTTTGACTCGGAATGGAAACCCAAGTGTACCGTTGAGCTCATGGGAGAATTTTCCCCTTTAGTAGAGTCCATCCTCGACCGGCATGGGTTGAGGGTGACTGTTAAAATTTTTTTATCTTTTTTTATGCTGCATTCAGTAAACATGCGAACAACAATTTCTATCTTTTAAACCGATGCTTGGATTAAAAATCCTAGGGCACCATTGAATCTATATAACCAGGATTCACTTAAATGAAGATTAACGTCAACCATCAAGGGTTATATAGAAAAGATTATTCTTGGACCATACAAAAATAGTAATAAAATAACTCCAAAGTTATTTTATTCATTCGTTGTAACCGTTGAGAGATGACGGTGGGGCTGTAGTGCAATGTAAGAATTTTAATGAGAGACACCAAGTGGATTAAACCACAAGATTCGTTGGTTAAATAATTTCATTTATTGCGTGTTTAATTGAATAATTAATTTTGTAAAATTAATGAATCATTATGTTAAACAAAACATGAGTGATTAATATCTTTTTAATTAAAGCATGGGCATGGGTTTTGGGGACTCATGAGAGGAACCTTTGATGATGTGCCGATGACGTCTTCCACCAGCATAGAATAGAGCATTGATGAACATTGGAGGATTCTAATAGGACAATGATGGGAGATGGCGAGAACCAATGAATTTCGGTTCTTCTCCCACATTTGCAGCGTCTTCCACCGTTTGCAGGTAGGGGTTGTGTGCTTAATTTCTCCCTTTTCCCATTATTGAGTATAATGAAGAACAAAGATCAACCATCCACCGGGTTGATCCACGTTTTGTTCATTAATTCGGGAGGATAATTCGAGGGTCACTTTATGGGATTTTTTATGATTAAATAATCCTTCTTATATTATAACGCTAACACGGAGGGCATTGGCTGAACAAAACTATGTCCGGACCCTCCACTGATCTCGGTAATGATTGTGTTCTTCATGGTTGTCTGACCAGATTGGTATTAAGATGAAATTGAGGGGGGGGGGGGCATGTGGTGATGGGAACATCTTTGGAGGCACCTAGGTACAATAAGAAAAGAAAACAGACCTCTAGAGTTTCACCGGAGGCCCATGGAAGCCCTAACGGTGTGGCAGTGCTGGCTTTCAGAGGAGGCGGCGACCATCTCTCGCTAGCTGCAATGATGTGGGGGTGCCAGAAGGAACCACGATTGAAAGGGAGAAATAGAGAAATGTTTTTTACCTTGACAGTAGAAGTGTGCCACAATGCAAGTGCAGCGACTCGCGCCATGGCGGAGGTGGACCTGAATTCTGGGTCCCTCCCTAGACCGGTCCAACAGAACCGGTCTGCTAGAGGGGGCGTCGCCAACCTCATGCTGCCTGTTTGAAGAAACAAATGGACCATGATCTATTTGGAAGGGGTGAAGACCCCCTCACCTAGCTGGCGGGAAACGCTGCTCTAGCATACTAGAGGGCCTCCCAAAGCTAGGTGGGCCGGGCCGAGCCAGCAGCCCAGCAGGACTAGCCCATAGCCCAGCAGGCCGATCTCACATCCCATCACCTTCGGTCAAGGCCCAGACAAACAAGGCCATGCCCAACCCTTATACGCTGGGCCTAGTTGGACATGATGGGTTGATCCGACCGTGTCAGACCAGACCTGGACCCACATACAACATAATATCGATAAAGGGAAATATATCCTAAACTGAAAATCCATTTGATGGACCGTCTATAAAACCCGAGCCATTACGACAAGGATGTCCTTTTGAGATACTCCACATGGGTTTTGGACAATTTTGGAGTATGGCCAGGTTGAATTAGACTTGAAACCAACCGGGCCAACAACACTAACATACCAATAACATACATAATGGGTGTCCAATTGATGCACTTACTATTCCATTAGAACCCTTATGACATCGAGGATTATTGGGTTACTTATTTGGGGGACATCAGGGAAGTTGAGGCAGGAACAATGTATTGAAGAGTGGATCCTCCCAAAATCAGGCATGCTACTTGCAGGAATTTAGTGGCTAGTTGTGACCAGAAGAATGAATAGTGATCCTTTGTGGGTTAGTACCTATTGATCATGTGTGGGTCCGCGCTTACCGATCCTGTGGGGTTCAACACCTATCGTTCCTATGTGGGTCAACGCTCAACAATCTTGTGTGGGTCATGACCTATAGATCTTGTGTGGGTTAGGGATCAACGACCCTATGTGGGTCAACACCTATTCATCCTATGTGGGTTAGCGCTCAACAATCCTGTGTGGGTCAGTGCCCATCAATACTATGTGGGTCAGTGCCTAGGGATCATGTGTGAGTTGGAATCTATCGATCTTGTGTGGGTCAGTAGTAGAGCTTCTTGACAGAATAAGATGATATAGCTTTACACCTAATCATCTGTATTTTTGTACTTATGATATACCTAGTTTGATATATCTATTGTTTTGTGCTCGGTGACTGGGATCATGATTTTTGGTTATTCCATTATGGAATTCTTATAGAAATTTAGGGGTCTCAGGGTCCCTACTGAGTATTATTATACTCACCCCTAAATGGGCATTTCCCACACATTTTTGATTCTTGTTCAGATGATGGACATCTTTGTCTAAAACTCGAGGAGCCAGGAATTGATGGTGTAAGGAGGCGACCGGTTGATGTGGAGAGCCGCAGTGATGAGATGTACCTACCCTTCACGTAGGATCCTTATAAGGTGACCTCAGGAGCTATTTTTACCCTTTCATATATTTTCATTTCAGTTGGTCTTGTATTATGGACCCTTTTACTGTTAGTATTTACTTTTACGCATAGTTGAGGTTTTTAGTTGTGGTTATTCCTTTCTTCTGGCATAGGGTTATACATTATCTTAGCATGCCCTCTCTGTATATGAACAAGTTTTGAGGCAATTCCTTCCATTTTTAGGGATATTCCTTTCTTATAGTAGTCTCCAACCACTGGAATATGAAGGCAGGATTGGGGTAGTCACAACATGGGCCTCGAGGGACAGGTTATGACAAAGTGGTATCAAAGGGGTTGGTTCTATCAGAATAACTGAGAGTCTATGTTTTTAATGGAGTAATACTATTAAGTGTCATGAGTTCAGGGTTTAGTTTGGGGAGTCCGGTATTGGTGTGGCAGCCGATGTATCCAAACATCAGGACCATGAATTCTAATTTCCGAATCGGTACCTGAAAACACTAGTTTCATGTGTTTTGAAAATATATTTTTTCTATTGATCTCTTTTAAGTGAGCTCACCAGGTATATATTGTTAGGCATGGTTAATCATGACTCTATTTCAAAATTCATCCACATAAACAACCAATAAGGATAACAATGTGTGACCATGAGGATGGTCCATAGTTTGATGAGGCTTCAGTACAAGTACTGTTGCTCGAGATTGTATCATCGGGCTGTGCCCCAACGATACCACTTCCTGAGGGTTTGGAGTTACTACCGATGCTAACGATAGGGGAATTATATTGGTTCAGTTCCATACATGATTTTTACTGACAGATACCCCTAATTTTCTGAGAAGATCTTGAATTATAGGTAGATAAGTATTTTCTTGAAGTGGTGACTGAGTTACCATCTAACTGGGGAACCATTAGATCAGATGGTAGTCCTAGCAGTGAGCAATCTATGTGGCTTAGCAAGGAGATGGTAGGGTTTAGACTTCCCTTATCTTATGATGAGGAGACTTTTTCCATGAATAGAGCTTGTTAACCTTCTTCAGTGAAGGGGTATATTTCCTTAACAATCTAAGGGGTATGTGTACCATAGATCTTATACATATTTGGGGGGACGACATATCGATAGCATGGTATTCATCGAGGCGTACTAACCATTCCAGGTACTTGATGAATTCGATAAGACCAGTTATTTAGGGGTTCGACCACAGATCAAGATGTGATTAGGGACATCTAAGATAGCACTATTCATCTTTTAATTTCTAATTATGTTTGGTTTCTAGAGATAACCATTGCGGTTGAAAATTATATGGCCGAGTAGATAAAACCAGTGAATGTCAGTAGTGGGAATGTAGGAAACTAACGTCAGACTCAGGGACTTGGATGGGTAAATATTTTGGGAAGAGATTGATATTGGTACAAATGAATCTTCATTGCAACATACATGGGAGATGAGATAGGAGAGATGCAGGGGGTGGTATAAATTTTGACAAGTTACAACAAGCACACCATTCTTCTCCCCACCAGGCTCAGGGAGCTCGAGAATTTGGGAAAGGAGTTGCTGCATGCGGTCAAGGAGTGTGACCCAAGGGCTCCAAGAATGACTCAAGGTATGGTATATGTCTACTACTAGCTACCGTATTAGTAGAAATAGGTACTAATAATAAATTATAATCATGATCTTGTTCATGACCAAGAGTTTCCGGTTAAATCGATGACTTGAACCTTACATTTGAAGATACCTATGGTAGGAGACTCAATAATTGCACTTATTCCGACATTGAGATCTGACCCTTAATGAAACACCCCGATATTTTATGATAAGTATTATATTTAATTTATTTGATGTCATGTGTTTTATGCTACACCAAGATTATCTTGTGCTACACGCAACACCGTATTAGCTTGTAGTATACGCAACATTATTCTTGGATTTTGTTATACACAATTTCAAGTTCATTTGATAGTAGTTATTCTATGAAACAATGAGTGTGTGTATATATATATATATTCAATGTATAAATGAAATATGGTTGGATTCTGTTATAGTAAACAATGGAGGAGTCTTTCACAACACACAACCCTAACTTGGCTTGCATTACACGCAATCACGACCTTCCTCGATAGCGTGTGTTGTACGCAATACCAGGTTTCACTAAATAATGATATATTGTTATAATATTATAATGGACCAGCCATTATTAATAGTATTAACTACTTTTTGAATTTTATAACATTATTATTCATCTTACATATTTTCTAGAAAATGGTATGAGAACAAAATAAAAATTTCAGGTTAAATAAGTATTTTTCAAAAAATGCGGTTTTGACGCCTTTTGATGGCGCACCCACTTTAAATCAAGTTTTTGACATGTTTATAAGTTCAATTTGACAAAATAAAATTCTTCCTTGGAATCAGGATATAAAAATATAATTTGGATAAATTTTTCATATTGTTCTGACAACTTTCATATTTTGATGAATAGTAAAAACACGCTATATTTAATTAAAAACAACTTTTTCATCGAAATAATTTATATTACTAGATTATATTTTTAATTGATTTTAAAGTGTAATTATAATATATTTTTACCATTTAATCCAATGTTGGTCATTGGAATTAATTTCTCTTTGAAATTGGACATAAACAAGTGATGATCTTTTGATAGTTATTATTTCTTAAAAACACGCTATTTGTTTTGATAATGGGAATTACATTTAAAATTAATTAATGCCACTTATATGTTTTTAATTTTGGAAAAATAGACATGATTTTTGAATTTTTAATATCAAATATATCTTAGGCTTAATTTTTGGTATTTTTCTGAAAAACATCAATTTTTGATGAATAGTGAAAACACTGAATTTTTGGTTAAACCCGAATTTTTATTTAAATAAACATTTATTTGATTAAATTTTTTAGGTCAAAATAGATACATAATACATATATAAGTTAAATTAAATTCACTGTAATCATTTTATAATAATTTTAGATTTATAAAAAATGTATTGAACTTTTCACCGTCTTTTACCCACCTCCTATGAGCTTTTTCAATTGTTCATAAAACATAATTTTACCACTTCGATGAGTTGAATTTCGAAAATCCAAGAGACACGGTTAATATCAAGGAGTAAAATGCAGTTCAATTACATAAAAATAATTTTTGGTGAATCGTAACTTTTTACTTTTATTTTCCACGGTTAAAAGTAAATATGGTAATTCAAGGTTAAATGAATATTATAATAATTCAAAATTACCTTAACACATGTACAAAACTTATTTAATGAGTTATGAAAGACAATGGACATCCTTGGGATGATTTTGGGACCCCATGGAGCCACTTATAAAAGACAATGACACATTAGATTAATTAATTTAATGTAAAGACAAAATTGGCATTAACAAAAATCCTTTAGAAATTAATTTTTATAAGGGGATATATAAATTCTCATTTAGACTATAAATATTAATTTTAAAGATAATAAGATTTTTCTACATGTTGTTATTTTTTTATAATTTTTAGACATCAAATAAATTAAAATATTTATGACATAATAATGATGCAGTATTTACCTCATTAATAAATGATTTAAATAAATAAGATTATAATGACTAAAATATTATACAAAACCTATCCAATTCCTATTGGATGATTTTATTTCGAATATGAGTCTTCTTATCTTCGAAATTAATGTGTTTTGGACCTCTGGAAACCGAAGATATGTTTATAATAAAATAATGTTTTCACACTTTCCTAAAGAACCCCTCCTCTTCCTTATAAAAGAGGAGAACTTATATGCAATTTCTCACACCTATCAAGCCTTTTGGCTCGCCCAAAATCTACCCATCTAACCTCAAAACATCCCTTTTCTCCCCCTATAAGCCTTACATTAGGCATAAGACACTTCAAGAAGTCGTTTTGATTCAAACCAAAGGATGTTACCCAAATTAAAGGTAATGGTTTCTCTTAAGTTGCTTTCTTTTATTCTACTTCTCCAACCAATGAACTCTTTTTAATCCTTTCTTTTGTAACAACACCCGCATCCTAAATGTACTAGGATGTTGTTATGAGAAGTATTAGAACTACATTTACACACACATCCATCTAATGGATGAAGAACATAATGTTTCCGTGATGGAAAACTAACGCCTCCTGAAACGATGATTGTTCGATTTTCTCCTACCGCCTCTCATGGTGGCCATTATGATGAAACTGTATTTATATATGATATATATTATTTATATGATTTCCTTATGCTTCTTTACTTCCCAATTATATCAAGACATTATGTTTTCCATAGTGGGTAAATACGATGATCTCATTTGAGGAAGTGCAGACTACTGCCCCCTTAAAGTGATGTGATTCGTTAATGCCTTATATGGGATGCATAAAGGATGGAGTTAATGATATTATATATGATATTATACTGGAATTATAATATAACTATTCCAATAAAATAATAAATAGAAATTAATGTAGCGTTCATGCATACGTACGACTTACCGTCTCCATGAACGGTGCATTTCATTTCTTACCTCCATATGTTATGTACTATTATAAATACACATATATGCTGGATATATAATGAATATATATGATATATAAATAATTATTTAAATTCTGGAAGTAATTAAATCATGATATAAGTAATAATAAAGTCAAGAACAACAAGTCCAAACATGTACGATAAATAAGATGATTTTACCCAAAACGTTGCTTTAACATGGGATTTACAAAAGAGCGGGTAATATAAAGTCATAAGTGAACAATATATGATATCATAAAAATGAATATGATTCTGTAATAAGTCAATGACATCATTTAAATCATTATACAGGAGGTTTGGATATGTACGAAGCATATTAGACCTAAGGTAAGGGATAACTATTCCAATCTCGTTCTTATCTGAGATTGTTTATTCGTAAGTATTTATGAGGATTATTGTAATAATTCCTGTCCATGTTTCCTAAAAATGGTTTCATGTATGTTTAAATTCCTTTTTACAAATTTTTTACTTTTACTACATGGTATGTAAGGAATCTTTTTTTGTTTACGTTATGAGGTACTTTTTTGACTTTTCCGGCAAAAGTATGAGAAAAATGTTTTTTTAACTTATATAGCATGAAAGGATTTTTAAAGTTTTATAATGTATTATTTTCATGAAGCTTCCTCCAAAATATTTCATGACTATTTTCAACAAAATCTCTTTCTTTTAAAATTGCATGTCATTTTGTGAAAAAAAAATGATTTTCAAAAGAAAGTAAATTTTTCTCAAGAATTCATTTCCAGTGCTTTATCAAAAACATTTTCCATCTAAGATGAAATTATTTCATATGTGTATGTTTCAAGTATAATTTCTCTTTTATTTATATGGTTTTACTTTTTTTATGATGAAATGATATACATTTTTTTATATGGATTATGTTATGATGGAATGATGTTTATGAAACCCAATTTGTTCTTTAGGTTATGATGAATGATTTATGATTGTTTTGTGGCACACGTAAGAATGATTTCAATATGAGATGGGTGGGACCTATATCTCCCTCCAATTCATTGTTAAAGATTTATATCTCATTAGATAGACATGGCTGTATCGGCAAGTAAATCCAGTTCAGTAATACAGGGCTGGAACGACAAGTAAACCCGGTTCAGTAAGGGACTTTTTCCACTATGATAGTCTTAGCAGAAATGCCTTGGCTACTATGGAAATCATAACATGTTCTGAATGGTTTCCACAACTACATGTTTTATTCCCATTATATTGTATCATGGTTGATGTTCCATTATGATATATTCTTTACGTACTTCCACAATTTATGTCTTTGCTCAAGATTTTGATGTTTAAATTTCATTTTCATGTATTTGAATTCAAATGATTTGGGCTTGTTTTATGTTCCCTATGCTTACCCTTACTTAGAATTTGATCTCACCCTTTATATGTATTCTTTTCCCCATGATTTAAATAAAGGTTTTAGTTAATAAAACAAAAGGGTAAGATCTTTATGGGAGATGTTGAAGATCTTTCACCACGATTAGAAGATTATATTCTGAGTTTCCAAAGACACTAAACTATTACGGTCCTTGTGTGTATGTTTTTGTTATGTATTAAGTATTCCACAAAAGTAATGTAATTTCCATTTATGTCAATATTCAGGTCTCTACAGTTGGTATCAGAGGAACGGTTTAGTTAACCTTTGGAAACTAGGATGCGAAAAATTTAGTGAGATCCCTAGATATATTTCTAAGGCATGTCTAGGGATGTCTCTAAGGTTATGTACATGTATAGGTTATAGTCCTAGAATTTTGGAAACCATATTATAATTAAACCTAAGAAGTTAGATATTGAAGGTACCCCTCCTGTATTATGTTGTTTTACCTATCATGATTTTTGCCTCTCACACTATTCTTTTTGGGTTCTAGATGATGGCTGGAACCCAAGGGAACCGTGTCGATCAATGTAATGGACAAATAAAATTATTGTCCTTCTAAAAAAACCAATGTTATGGGAGATATAGTGAAAAATATTATTTCTATACTTAATCTTGCTATGAATCATTCTGGACTTCCGAATGAGCAGAGAAGGGAACAATATTCTATTGAGTCCTTCATGAGGAAACATCCCCCTTCATTCAGTGGGTCTTCTAATCCACTTGTTGCTGAACAATGGATCATTACCATTGAAAAGATATTATCCATAATTTTCTATCTCAGAACATGAAAAAGTCATTCTGGCTATTTACTGATTAGAAGGCAAAGCAGATCAATGGTGGAATTTAATTAAGAATACAAGGCCCCAAGGTGAAATTGACTCCATGGAATGGGATGAGTCAAGAACTTATTTTTAAATAAGTAATTCCCTCGTATTCTTAGAACAATGAAATAAAATGAGTTCCTTGAGATTAAGAAAAAGGATGATGAATCTATTAGTATATATGAAGATAATTTTTCAAGGCTTTCAAGGTATGTATATGGATTTATAATCCAACCTGAAAGTAAAGTTGATTGATTATTCAGTGGCTTAAAACCAAGTCTTCAAAGGGCATTAGCTATAAGAGACATTAGTAGCTATGAAGAAATTGTGGGTTGTGCTATCAAGGTAAAAATGGACGTTTGTGTTACATATCCATCTCATGGTTATGACAAGAAAAGAAAGATGGAGTTCAAGGAGAAATCTCAGAACAATGGTGAAAAGAAGATAAATATATCTTTATGCTCAATGTGTGGAAAGAAGCATGGTGGAGATTGCCTAAAAGCTACTAGAAAATGTTTTAAATGTGGAAAAGAAGGTCATCGAGCAGTTGATTGTCGAAGTAATGGGAAAAAGGTTTCTAATGATGTGAATAATGAAACAAAAACAGAGAACGCTCCACCAACACTTCAATGCTTCAAGTGCAAGGAAATGTGGCATTATGCTAATAAATTCCCTAATCCATGGGTTAATTATGATCAACATGAGGAACCACTTAAGGAAAAGGACAAAGGGAAGTCAAATGCGATCAGTATTGGCAATGTTGAATATGAAAACGATGTGGTGGAATGATTTAGTGTTCATGTAATGGGATTCCAAAATAATGTTGTATAAGTAATCTCATGGTACTATGGAATAAAGAGACATCTAAGGATTGTTACACTGTTGTCATTCCATATGTTTTGAAAGTGTATGATGAATGGTACTGGTAACCATGAAAGGTTATTCATATATTTTTTGAAAGAACCTAATATGCACATAAAGAAGTGCTAAGGAGATAATGAAATGTTTGATAGTATTAATGATCTCATGAATTATATAAGGACAAAGTGATATCATGGTTTGAGTATAAAGAATTTTTTGGATTTTGGTATGTGGAAAGAGTTAACTTTTGACAGCATTCATGTTTTCACTAAGATTCAATGGGTATTAATTTTTCAACAGAATACATGATTAAGGTATTCATATTATTGGAATGTGATCAAGAAGATAAATCAGGGATAAAAGATGGTATTCACATGCTCGGTAAATAACATTTCTAGTAATTGTTTTCTTTCTACTATAAGCTTGGACCAAAGTATTTTGGATAAGACTAATGATTTGAAATGGATTATGTTGGACACAAGTTAGTATTGTTTAATGCTAGAACTTTTTTTCGATATTATTTATGGAATGTCATAATGATGAAATTTTAGAAAAATGACAACCTGTAAGATGGGCGATAACCCGTCGCGTCAGACAAGGTTGCAGGAATCGAACCCACAACCGAAGTGTGAAAGGACTTCATCGCCTACCACTAACCTACATGAAGTCCCTAGATAGTTGAAATTAGTTTTCTTTTATTAATAAGTATGATAGTTTAAGTATAAGTCCATTTTTGGAATCATATACGATCAACTACACCATAGATGGACTTATGTATATTTGATAACTTTTTCTAACCTTTTGTTTGAAACAGTTGGAATGACTCATATTTCTATAACATGATCTACTAATACTTCTTGAATGAAAAATTCAACTTCATTTCATTAAGAGATGAAGTGGAAATTGTTCAAGGCACGAACAATGGTGAGATCGTACCAAAATCAAGTAAGTATTTCTTTTGATTTGAAAATTATTCAACATTAGAGAAATGATCCTGAAAACCAAAAATGTTTTCTTAGTTCCCTTATATCCGATAATTCAAATGGTACCTTAGATCATCACAAATTTTTGGCTTTGTGATTTTTTACTTTTTCATATCCATGTTCTCTACCACTCTCCATCAGAACTTGATGGTTAGATTTATCTTCCATATCCATATTTTCACCAGTGTTCTCCTATGTGGAAACTCAGTGATTAGTTAATTTGGGTAACCGTTATGTTTCATAATTTAGTTTTTAAAGTCAAGTTTTGGTATACCTTTTTATGATGTGTTTTTCTATGAAAGAAACATTCAAGTAGTAAACCATTTATAACCCCGACGAATTTTGAGGGCGAAATTCATTTTAAGGGGGGTAGAATGTAACACCCAGAGATTTTATGATAAGTATTATTTTTAATTTATTTTATGTCATGTGGTTTATGCTACACCATGATTATCTTATGATATATGCAACACTGTATTAGCTTGTAGTATACGCAACACTATTCTTGAATCGTGTTATACACAACTTCAAGTTCATTTGATAGTAGTTATTATATGAAACATTGAGTGTGTATATATATATATATATATTAAATGTATAAATGAAATATCGTTGGATTATATTATACTAAAAAACGGAGGAGTCTTGCATAACATGCAACCCTGACATGGCTTTCATTACACGCAATCACGACCTTCCTCGATAGCGTGTGTTGTACGCAATACCAGGTTTCAGTAAACAATGATATATTGTTATAATATTATTATGGACTAGCCGTTATGAATAGTATTAACTAAAATTTTAAATTTTATAACATTATTATTCATCTTACATATTTTCTAGAACATGGTATGAGAACAAAATTAATTTTTCGGGTAAAATAAGTATTTTTAAAAAAATGCAGTTTTACCGCCTTTTGATGGAGCACCCACTTTAAATCTAGTTTTTGACATGTTTATATGTTCAATTTTAAAAAAATAAAATTATTCCTTGGAATCAGGATATAAAAATTTAATTTGGATAATTTTTATATTATTCTGATCACTTTCATATTTTGATGAATAGTAAAAACATGCTATAATTTAATTAAAAACAACTTTTTTCATCGCAATATTTTATATGACTAGATTAAAATTTTAATTAGTTTTAAAGTTTAATTAGAATATATTTTTACCATTTAATCTAATTTTGGTAATTGGAATTAATCTCACTTTGAAATTGGACATAAACAAATGATGATCTTTTGATTGTTATTGTTTCTTAAAAACACGCTATTTGTTTTGATAACGGGAATTACTCTTAAAATTAATTAATGCCACTTCTATGTTTTGAATTTAGAAATATAGACATCATTTTTGATTTTTGAATGTCAAACATATCTTAGGCTGAAGTTTTGGTATTTTTCTGAAAAACATCAATTTTTGATGAATAGTGAAAACACATGGTTTTTGGTTAAAACCAACTTTTTATTTAAATAATCATTTATTTGACTTAAAATTTTTAGGTCAAAATAGATACATAGTACTTATATAATTTCAATTAAATTCATTGGAATCATTTTATAATAATTTTATATTTATAAAAATTGTATTGAACTTTTTTTACCGTCTTTTACCCACCTCCTAGGAGCATTTGCAATTGTTGATAAAACTTAATTTTACCGCTTCTGTGAGTTGAATTTCAAAAATCCGAGAGACACAGTAAATATGAAGGAGTAAAATGTTGTTCAATTTGATAAAAATAATTTTTGGTGAATAGTAACTTTTTACTTTTATTTACCACGGTTAAAAGTAAATAGGGTAATTCAAGGTTAAAAGAATATTATAATAATTCAAAATTACCTTAATACATGTCCAAACCTTATTGGATGAGAAATGACCGACCATGGGCATCCTTGGGTCGATTTTGGGACCCCATGGAGCCACTTATGAAAGACAATGACACATTAGATTAATTAATTTAATGTAAAGGCAAAATTGGCATTAACAAAAATCTTTTAGTAATTAATTTTTATAAAGGGCTATATAAATTATCATTTCGACTATAAATATTCATTGGAATGATAAAAGGATTTCCTACGTGTTGGTATATTGTTTATAAATTTTAGACATCAAATAAATTAAATTATTTATGACACAATAATGATGCAGTATTTACCTCATTAAAAAATGATTTAAATAAATAAGATTATAATTATTAAAATATTATCCAAAACCTGTCTAATTCCTATTGGATGATTTTATTTCGAATATGAGTCATCTTATCTTCGACATTAATTTTTTTTGGACCTCTTTAAAGAGAAGATATGTTTATAATAAAATAATGTTTTCACACTTTCCAAAAGAGCCCCTCCTCTCCCTTATAAAAGGAGACCAGTTCTATGTAATTCCTCACACCTCTCAAGACTTTTGGCTTGTCAAAACTCTGCCCAACTAAGCTCCAAACATCCCACGCCTCCCCCTAGAGGCCTTACATTAGGCAGAAGGCACTTTAAGATGTCCTTTTGGTTCAAACCAAATGAAGTTACCCAAATTATAGGTAATAGTTTCTCTTAAGTTGTTTTCTTTTATTCAACTTCTCCAACCCCTAAACTCTTTTTAATCCTTTCTTTTGTAACAACAACAGTATCCTCAAAATACTATAACTTTTTTATGAGAATTATTATATCAACACTTACACACACATCCATCTAATGGATGAAGAACATAATGTTTTTGTGATGGAAAACTAACGCCTCACGAAACGATGATTGTTTGATTTTCTCCTACTACTTCTCATGGTGGCAATTATGATGGAACTGAATTTATATATGATATATATTATTTTTATGATTTTCTTATGCTTATTTTATTCCCAATTATATCAAGCCTTTACGGTTTCCGTAGTGGGTAAATACGATGATCTCATTTGAGGAAGTGCAGACTACTTCCCCCTTAAAGTGATTTGATTCATTAATGCCTTATGTGGGATGTATAAATGATGGATTTAAGGATATTATATATGATATTATATTTTAATTATAATATAACAATTCCATTAAAATAATAAATATAAATGAAAGTAGCGTTCATGCGTATGTACGGCTTACGGTCTCCATGAACGGTGCATTTCATTTCTTACCTCCATATGTTATGTACAATTATAAATACATGCATGTGCTGGATATATAATGAATATAAATGATATATAAATCATGATTTAAATTCTGGAAGTATGTAAATCATGATATAAGAAATAATAACATCATGAACAACAAGTCCAAACACGTACGTTAAATAAAATGATTTTATACAAAACGTTCCTTTAACATGGGATTTACAAAAGAACGGGTAATATAAAGACATAAGTGAACCATATATGATATCATAACAATGAATATGATTCTGTAATAAGTCAATGACATTATTTAAATCATTATACCAGAGGTTCGGATACCTATGAAGCATATCGGACCAAAGGTAAGGGATAACTATTCCAATCTCGTTCTTATCTGACATTGTTTATTCGTAAGTATTTACTGTGGTTATTGTTATCCACCATGTCCATGTTTCCTAAAAATGGATTCATGTATGTTGAAATTCCTTTTTACCCATTTTTTACTTTTACTACATGGTATGCATGGAATCATTCTTTTGTTTACGTTACAATGTACTTTTTTGAATTTTCCATCAAAAGTACGAGAAGATTGTTTTTTAACTTTTACGGAATGATAGGATTTTTACGGTATTATAAAGCCTTATTTTCATGAAGCTTCCTCCAAAATATTTCATGACTATTTTCAACAAAATATATTTTTTTTAAAATTTCATGGCATTTTTTGAAAAGAAAATGATTTTCAAGAAAAAGGATATTTTCCTCAAGAATACATTTCAAGTGCTTTATCAAAACCATTTTCCATCTAAGATGAAATTATTTCATATGTGTATTTTTCAAGTATAATATCTCTATGATTTATATTGTTTCAATTTTCTTATTATGAAATGATATCCATTTGTTTTATATAGATTATGTTATGATGGAATGATGATTATGAAACCCAATTTATTCTTTGGGTTATGATGAGTGATTTATGGTTGTTTTGTGGCACACGTAAGAATGATTTCAATACGAGATGGGTGGGACATATATCTCCCTCCAATGCATTTGGTAATGATTTATATCTCATGAGATAGACATGGATATATCTACAAGTAAATCTTGTTAAGTAATACAGGGCTGGAACGGCAAGTAAACCCGATCCAGTAAGGGACTTTGTCAACTATGATGGTCTTGGCAGCAATGCCTTGGCTACAATGAAAATCATAACATGTGATGATTGGATTCCACAACTACATGTTTTATTCCCATTATATTTTATCATGGTGGATGTTCCATTATGATATATGCTTTTCGTACATCCACGATTTATGTCTTTGC
This sequence comes from Viscum album, assembly GCA_963277665.1. NCBI lineage: Eukaryota > Viridiplantae > Streptophyta > Magnoliopsida > Santalales > Viscaceae > Viscum > Viscum album. The sequence goes on from OY728127.1 coordinate 1,383,465,314, forward strand.
TCAAGATTTTGATGTTTAAATTTCATGTTCATGTTTTTGCATTCAAATGTTTTTGGATTTTTTTATGTTCTCTATGCTTACCCTTACATCGAATTTGAGCTCACCCTTTATATGTTTTATTTTCCCCATGATTTAAAGAAAGGTTTTAGGTAAGAAAACAAAAGGGGAAGATCTTTATGAGAGATGTTGAAGATCTTTCACCATGATTAGAAGAGTATATCCGAGTTTCCAAAGACACTAAACTATTACAGTCCTTGTGTGTCTATTTTTGTTATGTATTATGTATTACACAAAAGTAATGTAATGTACATGTATTTCAAGCTTTGGGTCTCTACACTTGAGGCGAGAGATTCAGTTGGATCCTCATCATGGCAGTGTCGAGGCCTTACAAAGTTAGTCTCGGTATGGAATGGTCATCCACAGTCATGCTCAAATTGAATATGTTAGAGAAAAATGATGTGGTATATCTGCAGCTTTGGAATGGGGTTCTTTGTGGTTGGCAAAAAGGAAACCCAATCCGCACGAGATAAACTCATGCATAGGAGGGTGTAGTCGAACACTCTTGAGTCGGTCAGCCATATCTTTGTGGTAGTGTATGTTTTGAGTTTTCAGTTCCAAACAGTTGTGGTAGAGTGTGGGAACATACTTTCAAAATTTGTTTCTATAATTACCTCCCTGCAGGTGGGGAAGGACTTTTGAAACATTCTACACCTTGATATGGCATTGATATCAGCATAAGTATATCAGAGGGCTTTTGTAGAGCTTCTAGGTAGGGGGAATAGGTGGAGAAATTTTATAATAATGGCTTATTATGACATAGTGTTTGAGGTTATGTGTGGACTAACAACACCTTAGGAAAGTGGCAGTAAATATCGAGTACTAACTACTAAAGGATCGATGGGAACATAAATCAGTTAAAGTTGGTAGAATTTTTTGTGGATGGAAAGGTTCCCAATGTATTTTCTGTAGTTGAGACTGCGGTGATAGTTGGAGTTCTTCCAGGAATATGAATTTGAGATAGTCTATACTCCTAGAATGGGGATCATGGTAGCAGACTTATTCATCTGGAGGTCTAGTTAATAGTTGCTGAGTGAGGTGACAGAGAAGCTAGGCACATTGTAATTATCCTTCATGGATAATGATGGAGAAACTTTCCTCCAGTCTTTGACAGTAACTCCCCCACTCCATAAGTGATTCGTGGATGCACATCTTGTGGACATTGACTACAAGAATCGATAAGCCTAAATATAATTTGGACATTCTACTAAATGATTTTTTGAAGGTTGGGAGAACGTCACCCTTTTTTTGAAGGACACACTACGGTACGAGTGACGTTTAATGAGGCCTTTTGGAGGAAATTCCATACATCCCTATTGGAGGTACATCCTGATTTGGAAAATTTGTACCAGGACCTCCAACTTCAGTACAGGTAGTTAGGGGGTGATGAAATTAGTGGAAAAGTTTGTTTTTCGATGCCTCCCTAAACTACTAGTGAAGTTGAGCATTAGGTTCAAGTACGATTGAGCACAACTTTTACCACTAGATAGATGGTCATATGGAGTACACCATACAGACCATAGAAGACATGATTTGTGCTTGTGTCTTGGGTTTTTTTGGTTATTGTTTGGAGGACCCCTATCACTAGTGGAGTTTTTGTACAATAATACTTATTACTACACCATTAGCATGAAACCATTTGAGGCCTTGTATGAGCGACTTTGGAGAACACCCTTTTGCTAGACAGAGCTAATGGAGTCTGCACTCATGGGTCCAGAGTTAGTACAGGCTACCATCGGTATTGTTTAGATCATCCATGAATGGATAGGCAACCTGAGAGTAGAAAAAAGTCTTATGCCAACAAAAGACAAAGACCCTTGGTGTCTGAGGATGGAGATAATTTTTTCCTTCGACTATAACCTCAATGAGGATTGTGGAGATTTGGAAAAATATATGAGCACTCTCTGAGGGTCATCATACATTTTTTGGTTAAGAGTAGAGTTGGAGAGGTGGCGTACCTCCTAGATCTTCACCCACTAATTCACCAGGTGCATAATGTTTTCTACGTGTCACAACTGGGAGATACGTGTAGGACCCAATGCACATCATCAACTAGGATGAGCTAGAAATTGACGATGGTTAAACATTTGAAGTGTTCTTAGTAGAGATTGACGATTAACATTAGTATCTCCTCCATGGATGGAAAATTCTACTAGTGTGAGTTCTATGGTTGCACAGGAACCACCAGGAGAGCACAAGGCAGCAGGAGGCTCTGATTATTACTCTGTACCCCACTTCATTGATTTTCCATCATTCTGGATTAAATGGACATAGATCCATAGGGGGGGGGGGTGAATATAACGACCCAGAAATATCATATATATTTTTTTAATTATATGTAATTATTATGAGACAATGAAAATTGATTCCACGTGATTATTGAGGCCTAGATTTTCCGGAATGATCCATCAAAAAAAATTTAGGTTTAAATAACACATGTGAGTATTTTTCCTGAAAAAATGGAATAAATCTTAAACGGGTTCATAGATCAGAAATCTGAGGGATTTGTTGTATTTAGGGTAGTGGGGTTACCCTAGTTGCGATATAAATTTATTCATCATAGGACCCTAATGAGAAAACCCAATAAATGGCATAAGCATAATAATATAATTAAATAAATAATTTTTATTTTTCAAATGCTTATAAATCACGAATGATGACTCAGATTAAAGCACTATCACCACCACTGAACTCGTGAGGGTATTCTTTCATTATAAAAATCCTATCATTGGTATGTTTGGGACAATAGTGGATGTCAGTTATTGGCTGTAAATAAAATAATTAAATAACAATTATTTTTTTTGATAAATTCATTAAATCGTAAATAGAAATTACGATTGGAAATCCAAGTAGTACCATAGAGATTGTGAGGGTGTGTTCCCCTTAGGTTGATATGAAACATGACTAGTTCCGTTCGAGGGTGACTATTAATAATTTTTGATCATTTTTAACATACCTTCAGTAAACGTGTGAGTGATGATTTCAATCTTTTAAACCGATGCTCAGATTAAAAATATGAGGGCACCGTCCAATCCGTAGCACCAGAAATTTTCCTAAGGTAAAATTAACTTTTACAGGCAATGGTCAGACGTAATAATAAATTATTGGACCTTAAAAAAATAATAATAAATAACTCCAAAGTTATTTTATTCTCTCTTTGTAACCATTGAGTGATGGAGGTGGGACCTCAAGGTAATGTCAAACTTTTAATGAGAGACTTTTAATGTCTTCAACCTCTCGTTTCTTTGGTTTTGTAACGACAGCGCTTATGTGTTTTATCGAATCTTGAATTGCGTTTAATTAATGAATCATAATGTTAAACACAATTTGAGAGATTGATCTCTATTTAAATAAGGAAATGGCATGGGTTTTGGTGACTCACAAGAGGAACCTCTAGCAAAGTTCCAACGACGTCTTCCACAATCATAAAACGGAGCTTCGATGAATGTTGGATGATTTGAACCAAACATGATGAGCATAGACAAGTGCCAATGAACATGGTTTCTTCCCCTACATCCACTGCATCATCCTCCATTTCCATATATGTGGTTTTGTTCTTAATTACTCCAATTTTACCATTCATGAATATTATGAAGAACACAGATCAACCATCGAACGGGTTGATCCTTTTTTCATTCATTAATGAGTGGTTACTTTATGGGTGTTTTTATTATTAAATTATCCTTCCTATACTATAACGCTAATGCGGAAGCATATGCTAAATCGAACAAGGCATGAATCCTCGGTCGATCTCGATAATTATTGAGTTTTTCATGGATGGCAGACCAATGCGGAAAAAAGAAAAAACTAAAGGAAACATGGTGATAGTAGCATCTCAGGAGGCCCATAGGCACAATTGAAAAAGAAAACTGACCTCTGGAGCTTTACCAGAGGCCGAAAGAATCCCTAATAGTGCGGCGGTTTAGGTAACCAGAGTAGGAGGTGGATGAATCTATCCGGCCGCATTAGACAGGGGGTGTCCTGCCAATGTCCGTCGTGTGGACAGTGGCAATGCACCATAGAGAAAGTGTCGTGGTTCTAGCCACGATGAAGGTGATCCTGGACCGCAGGTCATGCCCTAGACCCATCCAATGGGACTAGTCAGTTTGATGGGGTAGTGCCTGCCTCGTGCCACCTATTTGATGAACTGAATGGACGACGACCCATTTGGAAGGAGTGCGAAAAAACACGCCCAGCTAGCAGGCTGCTCCCATTTGTGTGGGTCCGGCCAAGCCCGCGACTGAGCTGGCCTAGCCCACAGCCCAGCAGGCTGATCCTAGGGTTAAGCCTCTTCAGACCGAGCCCAGCTGAACTAATCCATGCCCATCCCTTTCGTGCCAGGTAGAGCAGTCTGGTTCTGGTCGGTATAAATGGGTCGGACAGGACCCCAGTCATCAAACGACACAGTTTGGATTAAAGGGCTATATTTCCTAAACCGGTAATTTGTTTGATAAACCATGTACAGAAACAGATCCCATAGGATGAGGTGGTCCATTTCAGATACTCCCCAAGGGTTATGGTGAAATTTGGAGTATGGCCAGGTTAGATCGCACTCGAATCCAATCAGACCCCTAAAACTAAAATGCCTATAACTTACAGACCATGCATCTGATTGAAGCATCACCAATTGCATTGGAACCCTTATGAAATTTCGGTTCATCGGGTTACTTTTTCCCAGGACATCATGGTGGATGCGGTATGACAGATGTCTTGAGGAGTGGATGCTCCCGTAATCAAGCATTTTAAGTGATAAAATCCAATGGTTGAGTGTGAAATGACAAATGAATAGTGTCTTTGTGTGGGTTTGTATCTATATATCGAGTCTGGGTTAGTAACTATAGATCATGTATGAGTTAGTGCTCAATGATCCTATGTGGGTATGTGCCCAGTGATCCAGTGTGGGTCAGCACCTATCAGTCTTGTGTGGGTGAGTGCTCAACAATCCTATGTGGTTCGACATCTATCAATCCTATGTGGGTCAGCGCTAAGCGATCGTGTGTGGGTCAACACCTAGTGATCCAGTGTGGGTCAGCATCTATCGAACCTATTTGGGTCAGTATTAGAACCTCTCTATAGAATAAGATGATCTATCTTTACGACTAATCATCTGTACTTCTATAATTAAGTTATACCTTTTGTGAGATATCATTTTCTTTGGGATTTTTGATTGAGATCATGCTTTATGGTTATTCCTTTGTGGAATTATGAGAGACCTTTGGCGATCTCTGGGTTCCTACTGAGTATTTGTATACTCACAACTATTTGGGATTTTTCCCCACCTTGTTGTGTCTTGTGAAGATTACCGGTAGCTTTGACAGAGACTCAGGGATCCAGGACATGATAGTGTACAAAGGTGACCGGTTGACGTAGAGAGATGCAGTTAGATGCTATACCTACCCATTAGGTAGTATCCTTGGTAGGCGACCTCGGGAGCATTGTTTCCGCTATCATGTACTTTCAATCTAGTTGGGCTTGTATTTTGGACCCTTTTACATTTAGTACTAACATTAACACTCATTTGAGGTTTTTATTTGTGGTTTTACCTTTCTTCTTCTGTTGCATTACACTAGTGTGCAGTGTTCCCTATCTGTTTGTGTATAGGTTTTTGGGAAATTCCTTTCCTTTTTAGGGACTACTTTTCTGGTGCTAGTCGCCAACCCCTCGCCTATAGAAGGTGGGATTGGGGTAGTCATGGAACATTCCCCCTAATATGGGTCATAATAAATATTTGTGAAATATGATCACTTTTTGGAATAATTTCATTATTTATTTCCAAACTATTATCCTACACATTAATAAATTGATATAAAAAGACAATATATTTTTATTATGTGTGTTGAAATGGATTCATAATGAGACAAACTACACATTGATTGTCACATGAAATTATGAATTGTATCCCAAATCATCTCCCTTTTATTTAATAGTATTATTTAATCCAAATAATCAGTGAACAAGAAATATTAATAGCAACATAATCCACTTTTGTGTTGTCAATGTCACTAAATTTTTGGTCAAATAGTTATAACTCACACAATTTCAAGATAAGATGGATATTACCCCTTAGATAAATATTCTATCATCCTAGTCCCCTTCCAAATAAGTAATAGTTATATTAATGTATATATATGAAATCTCTTGGTATCCATAAAATGTGCTTATTTTGGTTCACTTTAGTACCCTTCAAACCGGCTCACTACAAACAAAATATTCGGTCCACATGTATGGATATATCATTAACTACTAATAAAACATGTAAATTATTTTTTATTCAAAAATTATACTTTATAATAATTTCCTATATTTACCCATACGTCTATAGGTGTGAACATTGGATTAAAGACTCCAATATAATATATATTAAATAATAATTTTACACATTTTTCCGGGGAAATAAAAATAAAATCATTCATTATATACCCATGTAATCCATGTAATAACTCATCTCTATTAGGATATAAATTCCAAAATGTGTCTTCATTTTTATTTTAAATTATATTCAAGAACTATCTATGTATACTACATAAATACTATTATCGTCATATATAATTATAATGATGGTACATGCCTCCATTAATTATATATAATGTTTTACAACCCCTTTCCCGTTAGAAAAAATAAATTTTCATTGGAATCCCTCCATATTTTAGAAGTGGGATCCAAGGGATTTTTATACCTAACAGATATATCTACATATTGAAAACCACGTTTCTATATCTATTAAGAACATACTTTTTAGGATTCCCAATGAACACCTTTTCTTGTTTCTCTTAGTTTAAAAAATGTAGATTTAACAACCATTTTTGTAAATTTTAAACATTTTTTAGTCTCTATAGTTTGAAAACTTTATATATATTTAACCACTACAACCTGATTATGGGACTTCAAAATAAATTTATTCCTGCTCTAAATAGACCTTGAAAACAAGAATATCTTTATTCATTATAATATATCATATATCATTAAATTAATTTTTGATAACCCAAATGGTCCCTATATATTTTTATTTTATTTTGATATATAGTAAAGATTTCATGTGACATTCCTCTTAATCCTTTCATATTTCCCATCCATTTATTCATCCCATTCTTTATTCTCTATATCTATGTCCAATTAGTATTTTCTTAATTCAATGATAAGTGGTCATTTTTTTCTAGAATCTACCATTTTAATTTTTGAAATGGTGCAATGTGAAATAAAATAATATTATTTTGTATCAACAAGATTATATTTCTTTAAATATATTATTTTCATATTTTTATCCTCCTATTTTTCATCACGGGTATGGTATATATCATTATTAGCAACATGTGGATCAATTATATCCTATTTAAAAATTATATTGTAAATAACCGACTAAATGTATTAAATAGAATTCTAAAATTATTCAACAATTAAAGAACTAATAATTGATTCCATTTCAATGAACACGATATCATGAGATTCATCTATATTATTAATCCTTTTATTATATCATCTATAACGTTTTCCATTAGATATATATACTAACCATACACTGTTCAGAATTTTCTCATTGAGATTTCTATGATTTTTGGTTCTAATATTCATTAAATAGAGAATTATAGAGACTCCAATGAAGTTAACAAATGGAATTCATTTCTGCTACATTACATCAAAAATCAAGATTGATTTTGGTCTCATTAAACACCTATTCTAAATTTTCATATCGATGCATTCAAATTATATCTAGTAAACATAGATCTATTAAACCATAATGAAATATTCTTCTCATTCCAATAAGAAATATAATCATTGTTTTAGAAACATAATTATATTAATGAGTGTAAATTGATTTTCTTTTATAATTAATACCATGTTATCAAGGCATTATTCATATTAATTTCAAAATCACTCCATTACATTTTTAGTTCACAAATTCTTGATACAAAAACACATTTATCTCTCATCTTCTCTTTTGAAAATATCACGAATATCCACTAATCGTGACTTGAATTTTATAAAAATAACATAAGTCAATATAAAAAATTCATCAATGAATAAGATTCAATATAATCAACTAATAATGTGTATTTGAAGTATTGTTCCACAAAAATATGAGTGAATTATTTCAAGTGTAATTATTTATTACATTTATACTGTTTTATGTCTTCCTTTTTCTATCGTACTATTTTTACATGCATAACACAAAAAATACCATTCAAGTTTCAACTAGGGAAGATATATCATGAGAAATTATTTTAAACTTTTACTAAAACATTAATGTCAAAGACAGAAAAATATCCTTTTAAAATATTATTTTATTCCTTGTTTTTTATTAATAATAAATTCCTTGAAAAAATATAAAAAACATTCAATCAAATTTGGTAGCGATCCTTCCATCATTGATTCTATTATTGAGGAAACTATTTCATTTAAACAAATTATTTTTATTAAGGACCTAACTAAATCACAATTTACATGTTGCGTACAATCATACCAACTATCAATATATATAATGATTTTAGATTTTAATTTCAATATCCTCTAATCTACTTACTTTGATCCTCATAGAGATTTAATTTCCAAATTTAACCCTGTAATCACTATTATATTGAAACATGACATCTCAAGTAATATCGGCTGATATTACACTCTCTAGTATATATGTTTTTAGAAATTGGATTTACTTGATAGACACTTCAAATAGAATTGGATTTTCTATTTTTTATATGAAGCATTATTACATGATTAATATTATGATCTAATCATAGATAATATCAATATAAATCAAAAAATATTCTTATTTTGTATAGCCTTCTATAGATCTCCCCAAATGAATCAATATTTTTTGGATAGGTAACTATGTGAAATTATTAATCAAATATTTCATCATTATTTAAATTTATAATCCTTATAATCGGATCGATCCCACTTAATTAATTCAATTTCTATATCCATATAAGAGATTATTTATACCAACACACATATTCTTTATTCCCCACAACTCTAGAACAAAAATATTATACATTAAAAACTATATATCCAAAAAACTATTGATTTTTATGTGATATTCCACTCACTATATCTATTTAAACATAATATACCATTTCAAATGATATGGGAACACCTTCTTTCTCAAGTCCATTTTACCTCATTTGATGTTGAGCATTTTATTTTAGTATTTTTCTCTATATATGACTTACTAAATTGGATTTAAGAATATATATAGAAGTTTAATTATATTTTTCAATCATTATAGATTCTGGTTAAGTATTTAATTAATATTATGCACCATGATTCTCTGTATTTCATAATATAGTTGGATTTATTTCAATTTCCTTACCATAGACATATTTTATTTTTCTTAGGATTTTTTCTTCCTCATGAAACATTCACTAGGTCATTTCCAATTCTTCTTCATTTTTAAAAATATCCAACAAAAAATCTTCTAACATTATATATCATTCACTAAAATTCACTTTATGAATTTTAATTTATATAAAATAATCATTTTATCTTTTACATAATTCATAATTGTATTTATTTAACATAAAAAAATACATTCTTTTTAGATTTATTATTTATTTAAACTGACTATAGTTACCCAGAGTCAGTTTCAAATTTATTAATAATCCTAGATAGAAGTGGTCAAATCCCAAAGTAATTAAAAGTTTAATATTTTTAGAGAACTTATAACATAAGTTATATAAAATTTTTAGAGGGAAATAATATTGAAAGCCAATATATTGGAAAAAACATTCATTTATGAGCTCATTCTATGAAATATCCTTCATATCCTGGGGAAAAGTAAAAAATTAAAGGTGAGATCAAATGTATAAAGAGGGTTAGGTACTTCTAAATCAATCATAAATCTATAATACAGAATTAATATAAGAATTTAAATTACATTAAACATATAAAATTAAACTAATAAATATAATGGCATGATTTTATAATTAGTAGTCTATATGGTAAGATAAATAACTAAATATACATTCTATTTAATCAATAATCTATGTATGAAATTCATCAATGGATAATATAATTTTGAAAATACCATGGATAATAAAAACTGAATTATGAGTCAAATAAATGATGTATTATTAAAATTCATGATATCGGACAACATGATGCCACATAATCTAGACCTTTCACAAGATAGTTTAAAACTATGGGTAAAGACCCTTTTAATTAAATCATACTAATTTTCCTCACGAGACTACCAATTCCAGATGGTATTTATATTTTTTGGATCCACCCATCCATTCATGTGAAAATATTTTCCCACATATCATATTATCACATTAATTCATGAATAACGCTAAAAATCATTAAATATTTATATTGAGTAAATAATTTAGTTTTTTAAATATTTTCAATGCTAATCAATCGAATTTCAGAATAAAAATTGAATATATAAATTTTTTTGTCATAGGAAATAATAATATATATGATACTAACAATATGGATAATTTATAAAATTAATGGAATTTAAGAAGGATAAATGATAATATTCCATTTATAAGATTAAAATAAATCCCAGAACAATTGGATAATGTAAAATGGATTCTTACCACTTCGATAACATTGAAATTTTACGCTACGAAAAATAAAATTGAATTTAATCATTTTACATAATGTATAAATATTAATTCATGTTTAATACATCAATGTGAATGTATATTAAACACATAATGGTTAATTGGTTCACATTAACAAATATTCCTCAATTTAATGCAAATAGAGAAGTAATCCAATAAGTATTTTGGAATAATTGGACATAACCCCATGATGTAAAGAACCTAAAATTTATTTGAAAATAAAAATAATTTTCATGAAAATAAATTTTACTATATTTCATGGGTAGTATATACCCCACATAGTAAACAATGGTGTTGAATATTTCATATGTATCACATAAATAAAAGTGAGACGAAAAACCCTTACCTCGTGATTCCTTTTTTGTTGAATGTGATTTAACATCCCTTTTAAATTTTTTATCCATGTGTTTAATTTATAGTAAAAACGTGTTCATATTTATAATATCATATATGATATTATTATAACATTAATTAACCTGTTTTTTTTAATAATATTTAATAATTTTAATTGTTTCTAGTGTTAATAGCATAGTTTTCACGTGAATGTTTTATAAAAAATGATCCATTTCATGTGTATATGACATAGATAATTCTTATCCATAATGATATTGAAATTTTAAATATCACTTTAAATCATTATATATATATATATTCATTATTTATGGTAGGAATTTGAAAACGAATCACATCTCTTTGTGGAGATTATAGGTCGTACGTACCAAAGAGCAATGATATCATTCCTTTATTTAGTGAATGTGTAAAGAAATTATGGGATATAATAATTTTAAAAAATATAAATAGATTCAAATATATCCAATATAATCATGAAATTTTTCCTTGTTACATCCTATGCATAGTATAATTGAAAATATAATTACATCGCTTCGTGGGGCGGTAGTCCTCCGTCCACACGAGCGAAATTATTATATTTTTGATGGAATAGATATTAAGAAGGTATATGTGATATTATAATTAAGGAAGTATTATAATATCCTACATGTTATATATATATATATATTAAATCCACAATTATATAAAATCCTACGATGTGTTGATGGAAAACGAGTTACATAGGTTCGTGAGGCAGTAGTCCTGTGTTCACACGAGAGATATTATCAAATTTTAGATATATAAGATATTAAGAAGGTACATGTGATATTATAAATCATTAATTATAATAAAATCATAAATCATATATATATATATTTATATTAAATCCATCTTTATATACAATCATACGATGTGCTTATGGAAAATGAGTTACATCGGTTCACGAGGTGTTAGTTCACCGTAGACATGATAAATTTATCCCAAAAGAACAAGATATTGCAAAATAGATTCATACAACATCGATAAATTTTAAATTATTCTCCCAAAAAATCATCATTTGAAACATTAAATATCATGTAGAAATAATTAATAATATTAAATAATTATAATTTTATTTATATACAAAACATAATATTGAATAAGTTTATATTATCAAATATATACCAGTGATAGGAAAATTAAGATTAAATCCCTTACGGCTTTGGTAATATTTGGATTGAAACCCCATATAAGGGAAAAAATCATATGTATTTTTAAATAATAATTTATTTATAGAAAATATGTTTATCATTATTATATACATACCTATACAAAAATAAGCAGTGAATATGACAAATTCCTCATAGAAATGAAAGTGAGATGAGAAAATCTTACCTCATGATTCCTTCTATATAATCATTATTAAATTTCTCATATAATTATTCTAATAAAGTTATTAATTTATTCAGTAACAACATCAGAATTTAAATTATAATATATATTTTTGTTATAATTATTTTGCAATAGTTTGTTAATAATATTTCATTATTTTCATTGTATCTGGTTTTAGTGTTCTTATTTTGTCACACATGTTTTGTAATGAAAGAACCATTATTTTTTATAGGATATAGGTCAATTATCTCAACATTTATATTAATTTAATTAATAAAATATTTAGTCATTATATTTATATTTTTAATCCTTTATGAATGTTTTACATGGAAAATGTATCACATCGCTTCGTGGAGACTGTATACTGAAAGTATGACTGAGCTATAATGTCATTTTTTTAACGAGAGGAAGGGGAATGGAGTGGGAGGTATTTTAACATAACAGAATATAAATAATTTATTAAATAAATAATTTATTCATTAATATTATCCTTATTACTTCTATTTTAATGATAATGTGAAAAAAAAATCACATCACGATGTGGTAGTTCGTCATACACAAGGGAGACTTTATCAGATTTTAAACTGCATGGAATGTAAGAAGGTATATACTATATTGCAATAATAAATGTATAAAAATATCATAAATATTATATATAAGTATTCATTAAATCCATCATTATATTAAATTGGTAGACGTGTTGATAGAAAATGAGTTATGTTAGTTTGTAGGGTGGAAATCCTACATAGACATGATTGATGATTATGTTTCCCATTTGATAAAAAATGAGAAAAATTTAAGTTATACCTTTAACACACTAACATCATCGTATATGGAAGATAATTTTTCTTATTATTTGTTCAGATACATATTTTACTGTTCTAAAAAAAGAAATAAAAAAGAAAGAACTTTGTTCAAAGAATTACCATCTCAAAGAGAACCTTCTATTAGATCTCCTCTTAAGGACTCAGGGGTTAGTCTACTGGGAAGTTAGAAAAATAAAAAATTTGGATATAGTTGTTTTAGATAGATCATGGAAGGGTTTGGTTGAGGAAAATGGTTTTTGAGGTGTGAAAGTTGTGAAGGGTGGTATTTCCATTTTATAATCGAGCAGGTAGACACACTAAAAATATTTTAAGAGACAATGTGATACCCCTGTTTCTCACAAGACACAGGGATCCAAAATAGTAAATTATAGATATATAGAGGTTATATCCTATATATATATATATCCATAAAATGAGTTTTTTTAAATATATTAGGTCATTTTTAAACCTTAACATCTTAGTTTAACCCATATATTAAAAACATTTATCATATTAATTGAGATAATGAATTTTTACTATTTCAGTTATTCATTATGGTAAAAAAAAGTATTTTTCATATAAATTTTCATATGATTAAAAATATGTATTTAGTTTTTAAAAATAAGGTTAAACTCACAGGAAGAATCCGATAAAAAATTATACGGACATGCATGATGAAAAATCATACTTTTAAAAAGAGAATTGTCATAATTATATATGGTTTTAATATCATAATTAAATTTAAAATTTATTCCTTTTTCAAAAATAGTTTATATTATAATATAATTTATATAATTTATTTTTATAACCAATTAAAAATATTATTTTACTAGGAAAATAATATTAACTAAAAGAAATATTTCAATAAAAAAAATTTATTTTTCACTACATAGAAAAATGTAGCATTTTAGAAAAAATCCCAATGCTTCAACTTAAGGTGATATGGATTTTATATAAGGAATTAACCTTATTAAACAAAATAATCATGAGTTTTAGTCAAGGACCCAATTCCTTTATCATTGATGATATTTTCATGTTTATATTTTTAGAGAATTGGGATTTAACACATTCATAACATTCCTAATTTATATAGAGCAGACACCACAAAATAATACCCATTTCATAAAAAATTTAATCTTTTCAAAAATAAAATTTTTTCATTCAAAAGTCTCCATAACATTTAACTTTTCTTCCTTCGTTGTCTTACACATCCTTATAACATGTGTAAATCATTTCAAAACATGGTATGAGCCCAAAAAACACAGTATGGGATATAAAAAGATGGAAAGAAAACATTAGTGTAACACCCTGAGCTTCCACGATACGCTTCTCATTCAATAATGTAATAGCTTGCATTGTACGCAACTTCGAGTTCTAACACACCGCGACTAATAAAATTAGCCGTTATGAATAGTAATACCTAATTTTAAAAATTCTATAAATTTTATCTTTCCAAATGGAATTCTTTTTTGTATTCTTAATATCGAAATTATCCTAAGTTGAATTTTTTGTAATTTTCGGAGAACTTCCAATTATTTATGAATAGTGATATATAATTAAAAACAAATTTTTTAATAAAAATAATTTATATTGATAAATTATAATATTGAGTGGTTTTAAAATATAATTAGAATATATTTTTACCATTTTATCCAAAGGTTATCATTATAATTAATTTTACTTTGAAATTGGACATAAACAATTGTCAATCTTTTGATATATATTGTTTCTTAAAAACACCCTATTTGTTGTGAAAACGCGAATTAATTATAAAATTAATTAATGCAACTTATATGTTTGGAATTTTTTAAAATAGACATCAATTTGGAATTCAGAATATCAATTATAGCTTAGGGTGAAATTTTGGCATTGTTCTGAAAACATCAATTTTTAATGAATAGTGAAACCACTAAGTGGTAGTTAAAAAACTGATTTTTCTTTTAAATGAAATTTTACCACTTCTGTGATTTGATTTTCAAAAATGCAACATACATGGATGTAATTAAGAAGAAAAATGTGGTTCAATGGGATTAAAATGATTTTTTGGTTAATTGTAACTTTTAAGTTTAATTAATCGCGATTAAAGGTAATTAGTGTAATTTAAGGTAATGATAATGTTATAATAATATGAAATGACCATTACACTTGTACTACCCCTATGTAATGAGTCATGGCCGACCAAAAAAAACCATGGGTCAACTTGGGGACCCTATGGAGCCACTTTGGTAGGGAAATGACATTAAAAACTTTTTATTTAATGTTAAAATAAAAATGTCACAAACATGAGTTGTTTTAGTAAAACACTTTTTAAATGAGGTTATACAAGTCATATTTTTGACTATAAGTATTCATTAGAAAGATCATAAGATTTCCTACATCATGATATTTTGTTTATAATTTTTATACATTAAATAAATTAAATTATTTATGACACCATGATGATACAATGATTACCTAATTAATTAACGATTTAAATAAAATGAAAAGATAATGTAAAATACAAGGATTAAACTTGTGAAAAACCTATTGGATGAGTATATTTCGAGCCCGTATCAAATTATCCTCGAACTATATCATTTTGGGACCTTTAGAATCCTAAAATCATTTCATAATAAAGTAACATTTCAATCTTTCCAAGAGTTCCCCTTCTCTCCTCTTATAAAAGGCCCCCACCACTACCACCTTATTCACACATTAAAGCCATTTTGATCGGCCAAATTCTTCAAAAATACTCTCAAAACATCCCTATCTTACTCATAGAATCCTCTATTTGGGAAGAATTCTTCCCAAGTAATCCTTTGGATCAAATCAAAAAGAGTTTCCCGTTTTAAAGGTAGTGTTTTCTCTTGTGTTCTTTTGTTTTATTTTGATTCTCCAACCCCTTAACCTATTTTTATTCATTTATTTTGTAACAACACCAGTATCCTAAATATACTAGGATGTTTTTATAATCTGTATTCTAGCTACACTTACACACACCTACATCTAATGGTTAAAAAACATACTGCTTCTGTGGATGGTGAATTTCTGCCTCACGAAATGATGATTGTTCAACACTCATATAACACCTTCACAGGTGGCCATTAAGATGTCACTATATTTATATATGATATATAATATGTTTATGTTTTACTTAAGGTTATGTATTTTTCATTTATTGCATACCTTTATGGTTTCCATTATGGGAAATGCAATATTTTCATTTTAGGAAGTGCGGACTACCGCCCCCTCAAAGTGATTTGAATCGTTAATGCCATATGTGGGATGTATAAAGGATGGAGTAAATGATATTATATATTATATTATAATGTAATTATAATAAACCTTTATGATATTATGATTTCATTCCATTAAATACGAAATATAAATGAGAGTAGCGTTCATGCGTACATACGGCTTACCGTCTCCATGAACGGTGCATTTCATTTCTTATCACTAAATGTTATGTAATATTATAAATGAATGTATATAATGGATATATATGATATATATGATATCTAAATCATGAATATAATTCTGGATATAATGGATATTTCACCAGATGAACAACTTGTAACTATAAGAAGTTTATTTTTGACTCAAGTTCCAAAGATCGACAAAATGACCGTTACTAACTTAAATAATTACATAATGTTCATAACCGGGTAATAAGTGATATAAAAGGAATAATTAACATGAAGAATTTTTTTAAGTAAATAGAAATTAACTCGAGTTTATTATTCAGGAGGTTAAAGAACGATCGAGTCAAGTCGGACACGAGGTAAGGGAACTTCTTAACCCAATTTCTATTATTTGGGTTAATCTCCTACTTTAAAATTATGTCATGATATTATTATGTCCTATCTTGTATTTGTACTTTATTTATGTCTACTTATTGTGAATACACATAATAGATCTACTTTATTTAAAAAATGATCTTTTTAAGGACTTCATCTCAATCTCCTTTAATTGAGGCATATGTTGTTTTTATACACAAATTTCTTTTATACGGTGTATAAAACCCTTTGAATTTTATGTTTATTCAAAAGGACTCTTTTTATACGAAGTGTTTTACTAAACGAAGAAAAGGAATTTTTTCTTGTCATACGTATGCAACGACTTCTCCGCCACCATGATCATTATTTGAGTTTCGGCTTCCTCTACAGGCCATAACTTTTTTTAATGAAAAATAAATAAAATTTTTAACTTTCATTTATTTTGGTATTGAAAATAGTTTTGAAAGTGTTTTTATTATATCATTGTGTTGTATTGATATCTTGTGATTGAAATGTGGAAATGTTGTGTTTCCTTTATGCATGTTTTATGTGATACGATTATGTTATGGTTTATGATATGTTTAAACCTATTCATATGAGGAATGCATTGGACTTAATAAGTGACGGGTGGAGCCCGCTACAGCTCCTTGATGCATGGGTAGGTCTCATGAGATAAACTAGTGTCTTAGAATGAGGCCTTGACAAAATATTATTTGTGGTCTTGGCACGAGGCCTTGTCTACGTGGTTATGATAGTCTGACATTATGCATTACATCATTATGAAAGTGGTTATTGATATTGCATGTGATTATTCGACTAGTAGAATATCCATTGAGTAAGTAAATAACATTATTTAATTTTAGTTTTTCCATATTATGCTGAAGTCAAAGTTTAAAAAGGCTTTTGTTTTTGTTATACATTTCCTTAAATGTTAATGTTTATTTACGAAAGCTTCCGCAAAATTGTTATCCTTAATGAGCATCTGAGCTCACCCCTTTCAATGTTTTAATATTTTCCAGGATGTGAAGAAGTATTTTATGAATGACCTGTAGGGATAGTCAGAAGAGGATATGAGGGTGGACTATGGAGACTTTGTTATTGTAGGTTTTCACTTTATGATGTAATGCAACATTTAAGAATGTATCTAGTGTTTCCAAGGATACTAAACTAATCGGTCTTTCGAGACTTGATCTTTTGTGATCATGCCAATGTTACGCAATAACGCACCGACTCTGGGTAACTGGGGTTGGGGCATTACAGTTGGTATCAGAGGAAGTTTAGTACTAACCTTATAAGCTAGATTTAGATAAACTCTGATTAGAGCACATATCCCAATGATAAACTTTGAGGATTAGTATAGAAGAACTTCCTAGAATTTTGTTGTTGTAGATATTTTGTGAGCTTTCTGAGAAATACATCCCTTTCTGGATACGAGAAGGTAGAGGAGGCTCTGGCACAGATGTACCTAGGGGTAAAACCCGAAAACACCGCTTTGAGCTAGACTCAAACGGGAACTGGTGCACGACAACGGGCCTTGCTGCACTCTTGGTTACGAAACTCCCGGGGGATATGCTTAGGATAATTCTCATTTTCATTACAAACCAATATGAATGGTTTATAAGTATATACTTCCTCAAAGAAAACATTTATTTTTATGATTATGGATTATATCCATAAATAGTTCAATTTATATTAATTGTTTTACAAGTATGGAATTATATATTTTAATTCATAAACTAATCTAGTTTATTCCATTGTTTAGAAATGGCGCCTAGTGGGAGAAATGGAAACTGTATCAGTGCACGCACTCCATGTAGGGATTGACCTCCTTCTCAAGATAATTATTGTGGATCTGGAGATACAACTGGTTCTGATCAACTTATTACCATACTAGGACAACTCACTCAGGGTATGAATAATATCTTTACTCATATGGAGCACCCTGATCCTCAACGTGGAGGATCAATGATAGATTGTTTCATGAGGAAACAACAACCAACATTTAATGGAGGTACAAATCAATTAGTAGCTGAGCAATGGATAAACTCCGTAGAGAAAATATTCCATGCCTTGGAGAGTAGTGAAAGGGAAAAGTTTATCATGGAAGTTTACCGCCTCACTGGAGATGCTGATCAATGGTGGTAATTTATTCAAAATACAAAGGAAGATGATGAAGTATCGAATATGGAATGGAGGGAGTTCAAAGAGCTTTTCTTAGAAAAGTACTTTCCCCGTGACCATAGAGCAGATATGGAAAGGCAATTTTTGAGTCTAAGGCAGAAGGAGGATGAGAATGTCGCAAAGTATGAGTCTAAATTTACACAGTTAGCGAGGCATGCATCAGATTATATACGTAACCCAAGAAGTAAGATTGATCATTTCTTTTATGGGTTAAAACCGTTTCTCCGTCGAGCCTTAGTCTCACAATCCTTCTCGTCATACAAAGATATTGTCTCATGTGCTATCAAGACATAAAAGGAATTATCTAAAACTTATGACAATAAAGTAAAGAAAGAGAATAAGAGAACAGTGGAACAAGTGATAGATAAAGGGAAAAAAGGAAAGAAGGATTTTCCATTATGCGATAATTGTGGGAAGAATCACCCTGGTACCTGCCTAAAAGGAATGGGAGTTTGTTATAAATGTGGAGAAAAAGGTCACCAGGCGCGTGATTGCAAGGGAAATAAAGAGGCTATAAATGTTGAATGCTACAATTGTAGGTAAATGGGGCATTATGCAAATGAATGTCCTAATCATCAGGGAAACTACCTCAGAAAAGGCCAAGGGATCAAGGACAATCTTATGGTGTTACTACAGTTGAAGCGGAATAATTAATGTATTGGTGCTTTGGTACTCAAGGATTATATTCTGGTTATAAAAATAATGTGATATATATAAGGATTGTACTACAGTACTTGTTGTTTTCATTAAGGTTTTAATATGATGAAGGAAATCATATTTTTAGTATGTGACAATAAGAGAAACTTTACTTTGTTTAGGGAATCTAATGTTACAATTGATTTTGGAATTTAAGGACCCTTTAGAGAAAGTCTGGACGGAGGTATTTGGATAACTGTAAAGGTTTTAATGGATTAAGTTGATCTTTGGATAGTATTATTTATGGTTAAAAAATTTATGAAGATTATTTTTGGAATACTATAGTTTTAGGAAAAGGACAACCTGTAGGTTGGGGGATAACCCATCGCGTTGGACAAAGCTGTAGAAATCGAACCCACCACCATAGTGCAACAAGCCTTTATTACCTACCACTAGCCTACAGGAAGTCCCTCGTTATTACAAAATTGTTTTCCTAATCTAAATGATATGTGTTAATATTTAGAACCTTATACAATTAGGATAAATAGAATATTTTTGAGTTCTGTTACAATTTGGAGTGAAAGATGGGTTTGTGGAAAACATTTATTAAGGAATGAAAGTCTACATGACAAGTAAGTATATTTCCTTATGTTCTTAGAAAATCTCTTAAATAAATTCCTCAACTTTATAAAAGGTAACTTAAAACAAAAACGTTGTCGGTTAACGTTTCCAACTGGGGATTCAATGACCGTTTGACCAATCACTAGTTTGTGATTTTCTTATGGTTAACTTTCTCATAATCCTGTTTTCTATAACTCTCCATCAGACCTTGATGGTTTGTTTTCTCCTCCGTATCCATATTTTCATAGAATCCAAGTATAGGATATCTCATGTGACCTTTGTACCTCTCTTTCTTTCTTTTAATGTTATATTTTTATTAACCTTATTTTCGATGTGGGTTTTCTACAAAGGTATTTTCTATTTTCAACCTTTTATTTTTGAAGAACATTTTCAAATTGCGAGGACACAATTTATTAAATGAGGGGAGAATGTAACACCTCGAGCTTCCACGATACACTTCTCATTCAATAATGCAATAGCTTGCATTGTACGCAACTTCGAGTTCTAACACACCGCGACTAATCAAAGTATCCGTTATGAATAGTAATACCTAATTTTTTATATTTTATAAATTTTATCTTGCCAAATGGACTTAGTTTTGGTATTTGGAATATCTAAATTATCCTAAGTTGATTTTTTTGTAATTTTCGGTGAACTTCCAATTTTTTATGAATATTGAAAAATACTTAAAAACAAAGTTTTTAATACAGAAAATTTATAGTGATAAATTATACTATTGAGTGGTTTTAAAATATAAATAGAATATATTTTTACCATTTTATCCAATGGTGTTCATTAGAATTAATTTCACTTTGAAATTGGACATAAACAATTGTCAATCTTTTGATATATATTGTTTCTTAAAAACACGCTATTTGTTGTGACAACGGGAATTAATTATAAAACTAATTAATGAAACATATATGTTTAGAATTTTTTAAAATAGACATCAATTTTGAATTCGGAATATCAATTATATCTTAGGGTAAAATTTTTCCATTGTTCTGAAAAACTTCAATTTTTGGTGAATAGTGAAACCACTAAGTGGTAGTTAAAAAACCGATTTTTCGTTTAAATGAAATTTTACCACTTTTGTGATTTGATTTTTAAAAATCCGACATACATGGTTGTCATTAAGAAGAAAAATGTGGTTCAATGGGATTAAAATGATTTTTTGGTGAATAGTAACTTTTAAGTTTAATTAATCGCGATTAAAGGTAATCAGTTTAATTTAAGGTAATGATAATGTTATAATAATATGAAATGACCTTTACACTTGTCCTAACCATATTGGATGAGTCATGGACGACCAATAAAAACCATGGGACAACTTGGGTACCCCATGGAGCCAATTTGGTAGGGAAATGACATTAAAAACTTTTTATTTAATGTTAAAATAAAAATGTCACAAACATGAGTTGTTTTACTAAATTAGTTTTTAAATGGGGTTATAAAAGTCATATATTTTACTATAAATATTCACTAGAAATATAAAAAGATTACCTACATCGTGATATTTTTTTTATAATTTTTAGACATTAAATAAATAAAATTATTTATGACACCATGATGATGCAGTGATTACCTCATTAATTAATGATTTAAATAAAAAGAAAGGATAATGTAAAATCCAAGGCTTAAACATGTCAAAAACCTATTGGATGAGTAGATATAGAACCCTTATCACCTTATACTAGAACTATATCTTTGTGGGACATTTAGAATCCTAAAATCATTTCATAATAAAGTAACATTTCAATATTTCCAAGAGTGCCCCTTCTCTCCTCTTATAAAAGGCCCCCACCACTACCACCTTATTCACACTTTCAAGGAATTTGGCTCGGGAAAACTCTGAAAAAATACTCTCTAAACTTCCCTCTCTTACTCCTAGAAGCCTCACTTTGGGCATAATTATTCCCAAGGAAACCTTTGGCTCAAATCAAAAAGAGTTACCCGTTTTAAAGGTAGTGTTTTCTCTTGTGTTCTTTTGTTTTATTTTGCTTCTCCAACCCCTTAAACTCTTTTTATTCATTTATTTTGTAAAAAAACCAGTATCCTCAATATACTAGGATGTTTTTATAATGATTATTCGAGCTAAAATTACACACACATACATCTAATGGTTAAAGAACATATAGTTTATTTGGATGGTGAATTTCTGCCTCACGAAATGATGATTGTTCAACACTCATATAACAACTTCAAAGGTGGCCATTAAGATGTCACTATATTTATATATGATATATAATATGTCTATGTTTTACTTAATCTTATGTATTTTTCATTTATGGCATACCTTTAGGGTTTCCATTACGGGTAAATGCGATATTTTCATTTTAGGAAGTGCGGACTACTGCCCCCTCAAAGTGAATTGAATCGTTAATTCCATATGTGGGATGTATAAAGGATGGAGTAAATGATATTATATATGATATTATACTGGAATTATAATACACCTTTATACTATTATTATTTCATTCCATTAAATACGAAATAGAAATGAAAGTAGCGTTCATGCATACGTACGGCTTACCGTCTCCATGAATGGTGCATTTCATTTATTACCTCTAAATGTTATGTAATATTATAAATGAATTTATATACTGGATATATATGATATATATGGTATCTACATCATGAATATAATTCTGGATATAATGGATATTTCACCACTTGAACAACATGTAATTATAAGAAGTTTATTTTTGACTCAAGTACCGAAGATCGACAAAATGACTGTTATTAACTTAAATAATTATATAATGTTCATAACATGGTAATAAGTGATATAAAAGGAAATATAAAAATGAAAAAGGTTCTTAAGTAAATAGAAATTAACTCAATTTTATTATTCAGGAGGTTAAAAAATGATCGAGTCAAGTCGGACACGAGGTAAGGGAACTTTTTAACCCAATTTCTATTCTTTGGGTTAATCACCTACTTTAAAATTATGTCATGATATTATTATGTACTATCTTGTATTTGTACTTTATTTATGTGTACATATAGTGAATACACATAATAGATCTACTTTATTTAAAAAATGATCTTTGTAAGGACTTTGTCTCAATCTCCTTTCATTGAGGAATATTTTGTTTTTATAGACAAATTTATTTATACGGTGTATAAAACCCTTTGACTTTTATTTTTATTCAAAATGAATATTTTTATACGAAGCGTTTTACTAAACGACGAAAAAGAATGTTTTTCTTGTCGTACGTATGCGGCGATAACGACTTCTCCGCCGCCATGATCATTATTTGAGTTTCAGCTTCCTCTACAAGCCAAAACTTTTTTTAATTAAAAATAAATACAATGTTTTAACTTTCTTTTATTTTGGTATTGAAAATGGTTTTGAATGTGTTTTTATTATATCAAGGTGTTTTATTGATATCATGTGATTGAAATGTGGAAATGTTATGATTCCTTTATGCATGTTTTATGTGATACAATTATGTTATGGTTTATGATATGTTTAAACCTATTCATATGAGGAATGCATTAGACTTAATAAGTGACGGGTGGAGCCCGCTACAGCTCCTCGATGCATTGGTAGGTCTCATGAGAGAAACTAGTGTCTTGGTACGAGGCCTTGACAAAATCTTATTTGTGGTCTTGGCACGAGGCCTTGGCTACGTGGTTATGATAGTATGGCATTATGCATTCCATCATTATGAAAGTGGTTATTGATATTGAATGTGATTATTAGACTAGTAGAATATCCATGTGAGTATGTAAATGGCATTATTTAATTTTATTTTTGCCATATTAAGCTGAAGTTAAAGTTTAAAAAGGATTTTGTTTTAGTTATACATTTCCTTAAATGTTAATGTTTATTTACGAAAGCTTCCGCAATATTTTTATCCTTACTGAGCATCTGAGCTCACCCCTTTCAAAGTTTAAATATTTTCCAGGATGTGTTGAAGTATTTTATAAATGACATACAGGGATAGTCAGAAGAGGATATGAGTGTGGACTATGGAGACTTTGTTATTGTAGTTTTTCACTTTATGATGTAATGTAATATTTATGAATGTATCTAGTGTTTCCAAGTCTCCTAAACTAATCAGTCATTCGAGAATTGATCTTTTGTGATCATGCAAATGTTAATCAATAACGCAACGACACTGGGTAACTGGGGTTGGGGAATTATAATTAGTCCATGAAAACATGTAACGTATGAATTAATTTTCAAAAAAACATAGTTTTCACCAATATAAATACTTTTTGAAATATGAAATTTCCAAAAAAAAAATAGATCATTAACATAACCATAGAGTTATCTTGGGGAATTAAATACATAATTTTGTAATCCTCTTGGCTCCCTAATAAATTGTAACACTCAAAATTGCCTTACAATGTAACCCTCATAGTTACCGTATTGTGTAATCATCACAATTACACTTGGAGTAAACACCTCCAAATTACACATAACAAGAGAAATGGATGGATATATAGGTACCACACTTCATCATAAACAATTCATACTAACCATAATATAATCATAAGACATTAATAATTGCATAAAAACATTAATTTTGAATATTCACTACTAGAAAATGGGTCTATACTTGTGGTACTCCTTAAAACCATGGGTATAGACAAATCTATATCCACAGTTTTAATGAACCGTGGGTATTGGTGACAAATTTGAAGCTACACCCATGGTTCATGCTAAACCATGGGCTTAGGGTACGCGCATATGTGTGGGAAGGCAAAACATTTTTCTAGAATGGCGTGAGAAAACCTATACCCACGGTTCACAATGAACCATGGGTATAGGTGACATCTATACCTACAGTTTTCATAAACCATGGGTATATGGTCGCATATGTTTTGTATATATATATATATAATTTATATACATGATGAAAAAATTGAATTCGGAATAGTGGTAGGGGGTTCAACACTGTAGAATCGATGTGGGTTCGAAATCCAGTGGGTTCAAAAAGTTAAAGGCGTTTTATATTAATATATTTACATAAATTAATATATCTAATAATGAATTCCTTCTATATGGAGTGGTTAGGTTTTGACTATTTGTAGTCTAGATTCATGGTTCGATACTCACAACTGTCTTTTTTTAATACAAATTGTTATATTAATGTATTTAGCAAGGTGTAGTTACATAATATTTAAAAATCATTTACTTTGGTTGTGAGGTGAAAGAATTATGAGAGGTAGGCTGCAGAATCAAAACTCACATCGCAATAATTTTCCATGAGGAATTTTTTTATTAATATATTTAATGTAATGTGCATATAAATAATAGTATAATGTCTAGCTGGGTTGGTGAGGCTCTATGTCTTTGAATTGATGGTTGTCTGTTCCAATCTCGCTTAATATTTTTACTAAAATAGACGGAAGATATTAATATACATAGATAAATGGATATATATATATATATACATATAAGAGAGTAATGTTGGTTTGATGGTGAGATGTTGAGATAATGACGTGTAGGTCATGAGATCAATAATTATGGCCTAGCTTTTTCAATATATTTAGAAACACAATTTTGAAACTATGGTTAGGTGTCTATGACACGATTGAAAAAAAGGTGGTGACACAGTGGAAAAATCTATGCCCATACATTGAAAAATCATGGTTATAGCCTGTATATCTATACCAACACCTAAATTTCACATGGATCCCAAAACTATGGGTATAGGCTATACCAATGGTTTTGGGGGCTATACCGATGTTTTTGAACTGTGGGTATAAGTCGTTTTTTGAGTAGTGATTGTAAAACAGAATTCTAAAACAGGATTTTATAAGAAAAGTCCCTTATAAATATCATATAATTGAAGAGAAGCATAATATGTAGGATTTAATATTTATTTTCACTATATATACACATACATAAAAAAAATATAAAAAAAATTCACACCAAAAAAAATTTAATTCCCTAAAAATAATAATGACAAATGTTAACCTAAGGAATAGAAATCAGGTTAAAAATTACCTTACATAGGCTTTGTCTTATGTCAAACTAGTTTAAACCTCCTGTATAATGGTGTAAAAAGTGTTATTAATATCTTAATGAAATATATACATATTTATAATACCGTAAATGATCATTTCATAACATCATTTCACACTTTCATTATTAGTATTTTGTTCCTTCCATTGTTTTGCTTGCGTTCTTCACATGATTTCCATGGATGGATTGTATTCAATTTTTTTATCAAATGGAAATGAAATTATAGAATTTAATGAAATGGTATTCATATGATTTCAGAATATATAATGATACCACAAATAATTTTTTATCATATAAAGGATGAATCATTAGAAAAAACATTAATTATTTTTTAAGATCATTCATGGGGGTTCCTCGATAATCATGAACATGTTTAATAATATAATTTAATGTCACAAATTTAAGTTAATTTCAGAACATAAAATTGGTTAAAAAATACTTTTTACATTATTATTCAACCAGTAAAAGGATTTTATGAACATATTTGATGGATGTAAATGAAATTGAAAGCACATTGTCCACACTTTTGGTAAACAAAAATCATGAATTGTATTTATAATTTATTTCAGAATAAGAGGAAGAGGAGAGGAAGAAAGATGAATAATTTTTTTAAATGAAATTAATAAAAAATTATATAAAATTCTAGATATTTCATACCCTAGATAAAGGGAGGGTAAAAGAGTAGAATACAAAAAGGAATTGAAAAGAAAACACATGAAACGGATGATGATTCTTACCTCTTGATCACTTCTACTTGAAACCTGTCTTAAGGCCATTAGATTTGGCCTTTTGTTAAGACTATAAGGTCTTGTATGTAAGGTAGAACCATAGAGAGGGGATTTGGCATAACCTATACAATTATCAAGTCATGATTGGTTTGACAGGAAGAGAGGAATGTGGGAGGTATTCATAGTGGAGGAGAGGAGGGATTTTACATTATTTTATACATTATTTTATTATTTTTGTCCAATAATATGAATAATCGTCATTATTGTGATCAAAATAGTAATGAGTGCATGTCATTTGGAGACAAGTGGGGTTACAATAGCCATGATGTAAAAAGTAGTGTATTTAACTGATAATTTGAATATATGGTATTTTACCGTATATCACTATTCATAAAAAATTGGAGAATCTAAGAAAAATATAAGAAGTCCATCCTAACCATTTTTTCCTTGTAGAATTTAAAAATGATCTCTATTATTAGAAAATAATTTTCTAAACATTATTAATTAATTTTTATATAATATCATAATTTTTTCAAAAATAAAAATTTTAAATCCATAACTCATTATTTAACACCGTGAAAAAATGATCAACATATCATTATCATATAACTTTAGGGAAATAAAATAATATTAAAATGTAATATTCATTATCTTCTTATTACCATTCATAAATGTATGTTACTATTCACCAAAAATATGGTTGGTTTTATCAGACACCAAATAACTTGTTGATCACAACTGTAGATGACTATTTTTTGAAATTCCAATCATAGAAGAGAAAAAATTATGTTTAAATGATAGTAATAAATATTTACATAAAACAATGTCTCACTCATTTAAAATTATTTTAATACCATAGTGTGTGACATTACCCCCACATTATGGAAATTGCATCCCCTCAAATTTATTTAATCATTAAAAAAGTAAGGGTACCTTTCCCTCATAACATTACTAGATTCCTATGATACTTTTCAACAATGTGGTTTCTATAAAAAATTTACGTGATAGATTTCCTTATTACATTATAATTTCTTCCTTTAGTCAAGAATCTAAACTGGTTTCTCTTCAAAAGAAATGTTCTCTTCTAGCTGAACTGCCTCTATGATCCATACATTAGATGAATCTAGAACATCCTTCTAAACATAGAAACATGAAAAAAAATTTGTACCTAAGATAAACTCATAGGAAAAGCTACTCGGTAGGTGACTAGTGCAACTTTCTCTAGAATTTCATATGATCTAAGGATCCATAGACATAGCCTTCCATTATTTCCAAAATGCATAACACCTTTCTAGGGTGAGATTCTATGAAAAACCATATCACCTACCTCAAAAGAAATTTATTTATTCCTATTGTCTACCTAACTTTTATGCCTTCCCAGATCTGTCCTCATGTGTTGCTGATCATGTTTAAATTCTCATACACATCCACTACAAATTATTTTTCCATCAATTCTATTCCTTAATATCATCCAAAAAATATGGAATTCAACACTGCTTCTTGTACAATGCCTCAAAATGTTCCATTTGAATATAGGAATGAAAACTTTTATTATATGAAAATTTAACTAAATAATGAATTTTATCCCACCTACCTTTGTAGTCCATGGAACAAGATTGAAAGATATCCTCCAAAGTCTGAATCAATCATTCTGACTACCCATATGGTTGAGGATAAAAAGATATAATGAAATTTAATTCTTTGCCTAACTACTTCTAAAGACCTTAAAAAAATCATATGTGAACCAGGGATCCCAGTCATATACAATTGAAATAGGAAATCCATATACCCTAACAATCTAGTTGAGTTACATTTGATGTTGCTGATCCAAATACATTTTATATCGAATAGGAAAAAATGTGCAGATTTAGTCCGTCGGTCAAGAGCTACCTATATGGAATTATTAAATTGAGATGTATTTGGTACACCCAAAACAATTCCCATGGATATATTCCTCCATTTACACTATAGAAAATATAAATACTGATGCATCCCATTTGGTAAGAACCACTATGATTTAACATATTGACATGTCAAAAAATTTTATGTAAAATCTGCAATATCAGTTTTCATTCCATCACAATAATAATACTCTCGAAGGTCTCATTAAATCTTAGTACTTCCAGGAACAACTAAAAATGGATAAATCTAAGCTTCAAACAACAATCAACTCTTTAAATCGGAATAAAAAGGCACACACTACCATTTACCATATCCTAAAATTGAATCATTATCAAGGTTGAATTATGAAAACATGCCCATTTTTACCAATTCTACCTTTTTTGTATCTCACAATCTTTCTTCTATGCTTGCTTAATTCATTCTGATAATGATGACTGCACTAAAAGGTGAAAATAAATAGAGGTATTTCATGTACCACCAACTTCTACGACAAAATTAATCAAATAATTAATTAAAAGGATCATGTTCCAAATATAACATGGTTAATGATCATGATGTTTTTTGACTCAAGGCATCCACCACATTGTTCACATTTCTTTTAGGATAATGGATCATAAAGCCATAATATTTTATCCATTAAACCCATATTCTCTCCCACATGTTTAATTCCTTCTGAGTGAATATATACTTTAGACATTTATGGTTAGTACATATTTGACATTTGGATCCGTATAAATTATTCCTCGTAATTTTCAATGAAAAACCCACAGATTCCAATTCCCAATATGGATCTGTACTATGATGGTTATTCTAAATGTAAGCATAATGGTTTCTTACTATGTAGTTCTGAAAGCTAAAATGTATGTATTATATGGATCCCACATGATACCTTTTTGATTTTATGATTTCAAAGGTTTTTTCTAATAATATTATTATTTCATGAGGTATATTTTTGAACATATGATTTATGGGGTGAAAAGTATGATTTTGTGACAATGTTTTTTTGAGTTTGAAATATCTATACACTAACAGTTTCATTATTCATTTATTTCCCTCACAAAATATTTTATACTTATACCAGATTTTTGAAATTATTTCCATGGATTATAAGGATGTGTAATAGGAAGGATGAAATCAATATGAATGTAATGATGATTTTTAACCAGAAAATGGTAACATGTTTTATTTTAAAGAGTTTTATTTTGTGAAAAAATTTATTGTGAGTAGAAGTGTATCCTTTGTAATATTTGAGATGTAATATTCTAGTAACAACATAATTCTGTTAAACTATAAACCTGAAGAGATTTATAATGTGAAATAAAGTGAATTTGTAATTAAAATTCAATATTATGTAATGTATATAGTTGGTTTTTTATAATTGGTATCAGAGGTCATTTTTGATTAATTTAGTAGTTCAGATATTATTAATTGAATACCATTAATTTTTATTTAATTTATTGTCAAATCTAAATGATATACCATTTTAATATTAACATGATACATAATCTGAGATATGTTTGTTTATAATGGTTTTCCACAGTGGAAATAGTGTATTTATGCTGGGAAGACATCCGTAGGGTAACAACATTCAAAATCAGTAACTTGAGATAGTAGGAATCAGAACTGATCTGTTTGTTACATTGGTGGATTAGTTTAATTATCCTAAATATGATGGTGGTATCAGTTCATGAGATCATTTAGACCAACAAAAAAGGAACATGTCGACAGTGTAGAATTTCACGAGGCAACATCCTCTTTCTTTTAGAGGATCATCAAAGCTTATGCTAGAAGAAGAGTGTATCAATTCCCTATAATAAATTTTCGATGTCATGGGGTGATCAAAAAATCAATCGGTTAGTCATTCTATAAAACCATTTGATGGTGAAGCTAATCAGTGTTGGTCTATGGTTAGGAATATATTGGGAAATAAAGAGATTGATGCCTACGATTAGGATGAATTCAAAGGTATGTTTCTTAGGAAGTATTTTCCTATGTCTATTTGACATTGGATAAAAAAATTATTGGAATTTAGGAAACATGTGGTCATATTTTCTACGTATGAAGTGAAATTTACAGGTATAACAAGGTACACATGAAATTTTATCTGAGATCATGATTGTAAAATTTATAATTTTCACATAGGATCAAAGGAAATGTATAAAAGTTCATTGGCTTCTTGTGAGTTCACAATTTATGAAATACTTGTTCCATATGTGAAGATGGTGGAAATGGAGGTTTCTGATGATCATGTTTTATTTGAAAAAGAAATTGAAGGCCCTCAGGCCATTCGGGGTTTTATTTGAAAATAATAGAATAAGAGGTTGAGTTGGCATAAAAAATGGAATAATTTTTCAAAAAAGTTGGATTGAATGAAAATTAGGTTTATAGTTTTTGAAAATTTTGGTAAAAACTCATTAGGGAATTCCTTTTGAATTATGTAAGGTCCTTATTAAGTGGTAAGATAGGACATAAGGATAGTAATTACACTAAAAATGATCCATATAGTGGAAAGAAAATATATGATTTATAGTCAGTAAATTTTATTTTGTGAAATTAGATGGGTCATTATATGGAGGAGTTTCTGACGAAAAAATCAAGTGATGGGAAGCTGTAAGAAAACAAGTATAATGGTGTGGTGAAATCCATTACAACTACTTCAGTAGATTTTGAGACATAAAATTAATTGGTATCAAGTACATTGTTTGTTTTTCTCAATTATTCTTATGTATTTGCTGATTCCGGGTCAACAAATTCTTTCATTTTGGAGAACTTTTCTCACAAAATTTGAATTACATCTCAATAAATGAATCCCAATATTATTTTAAACACAAATGGGGGAAATTTTGAGGCAAAAAAATAAGAATATTTCATCCATATATATGGAATGAATGTACTTAAAAACCATGTTATTATTAGTCTGTTATATTTTGATATTATTTTAGGTATGGATTATCTTTCTGTTTACCATACTATGATTGTTTATAGAGATAAAGCAGGTTCATTTCAGAAAGAGTTATAATTTCTGTATTTGAATGAACCATTACCTATGATTAAATATCAAGAAGCTGAGAAACTAATGAAATATAAAAATGAATATTTTCTTGCATATATTATTGAAAAAAAGATCTATTCAGATTAATGATGTGCCAGTGGTAAATGAATATCATGATGTTTTTTCTAATGAGTTTCCTAGTATTATACCTAAAAAGGAATATAAATTTACTGTTTACTGAGTTCCTAATGCATATAATGATTCAAAACATCCTTCTCAAATGGATCAAATTAGAAATTCAGAT
This sequence comes from Viscum album, assembly GCA_963277665.1. Classification (NCBI taxonomy): domain Eukaryota; kingdom Viridiplantae; phylum Streptophyta; class Magnoliopsida; order Santalales; family Viscaceae; genus Viscum; species Viscum album. The sequence continues at coordinate 1,383,497,542 of OY728127.1, forward strand.
TTCAATAATAAAATGTAGGATTTATTAGATATATGTTTAATTCAACCTTTCACTCACCATGAGGTGCCACCTTCTTTTTTTTAGAAACAGAGATTGCTAAATGAGACATATCATTGATTATGGATCCTGGAAAAAGAATCATTTTTAAGAACACATATCTTTTGACTAATTTCAGTGATTTTTTTGACTATATAAATGGATCAAAATATTTTTTGAAGGTTGAATTGAGGTCGGAGTACCATCAGTTGAAAATAATCGAAGATTACATTTTGAAGACTTATTTTGTACTAGATGTGTCCATTGTGAATTTTTTGTTATGAATTAAGGGTTAACTAATGCTGCTATTGTATTCATGGATGTTATGAATAGTGTATTTTGTGAGTTCTTGGATACGTTTGTGGTTTTTTATATTGATTACATGTTTCTATATTCTAAAATTAAAGTCGAGCATGAATTACATTTAAGGACTTTCTTTAAAATAATAAAGGAAATGAAATTGTATTGAAAAATTAACAATTGTGAGTTTTGGTTAACAAAAAATTCATTCCACGGTCTCATTATATCTAATGATGGAATAAATTTAGTTACAAAAAAAAGGCTGTTGAAGATTGTCCAAGACCAACAAGTATAACTGAGTTTCATAATTAACTTTATTTAGAGGACTATTATAAGAGGTTTTTTTACTCATTTTTATTGTAATCTAGACCAATGGAAATGTTAACAAGATTTGGTGTTAAGTCTTTCTAGATAAGATAATGTGATTATTATTTTCAGGAATTTAAAAGAATATTTTTTTATTTACTATTTTTAAAACTACCTCCCAAAAATGGTGAATTGTTTATCTACAGTGATTTTTTGTTGAAAGGACATGGTTTTATCCTAATGTAGAATTATTGGGGTTTTTCTTTTTCATCATATCAATTGAAAACTCCGGAGTTAAATTACCATGCACCAGATTTGGAATTATCTTCTATTTATTTTTAATTAAAAATAATGAGGTATCATATTTATGATGTAAAATGTGAAATATATACTGACCATAGAAGAATGAAGTATATATCTACTCCGAAAGAATTGGAAATGTGACAGAGAATATGGTAAGAATTATTCAAGTATTATGATTTCACAATTCATTTCCATCTAGAATAATAAAACCAAGTGGTCAATGCGTTGAACCATAATAGTAATGCGACATTAACCATGTTACATTTGGAATGCGATTATTTGATTCATTTCATGATGAACATTGGCTTCAAATTTGTTAGTGTAGGAAATAATTCTATATTGATTTATGTTTTAGTGAAATCCCATTTTTTAAATAAAATTATGGAAGCACATAAGGAAGACATTGAATTACAGAAAAAGGTATAATTAGTTCTGAAAAGTTTTTTACCTTAATTTAACATTGATAATTATTTTGTTTCCTTATTTGCGAAGATAATATGTGTGCCTTGTGATTCAAAATTGTAGAAAGATATGTTTTGTGATGTTCACAGTTCTATGTTTTTAGTTCATCATTGTATCCCTGAGATGTACAAATACCTAAGAGTTTATTATAACTGGGGTGGAATGAAATAGTTTATGATGAATTTATTATGATGTGTTTGACTTGATAGTCGGAGAATGTAGAATGACAATTGAAAATTGGGATGCTTTAGCTTTTTCTAGTACCATAATGGTAATGGGAAAATATATCTATGGATCTCATAGTGGGATTATCAAAGACATCTTTAGGTAAAAAATGTGATCTAGGTTATTATTGATCGATTGACTAAATCATCTCACTTTCATACCATTCAAAATAGTATATCTCTAAATCAACATTATCCATTGTATCATAGAAATATAGTTATATTATAAGGAGTTCCTCTCCCCTTTGTTTCTAATCGTGATCCTTGGTTGACTTATTATCTTTTGGAAAGGCCTTCATATGTCATTAGGTGTGGAATTAAATTTCAATACATCTTTTCCTCCTCAATTAGATTGGAAAATAGTATGAAAAATCTAGATATGGGAGGATATTCTATGTTCATGTTAAATGAATTACTAGGGAATTTGGGATCAAAAACATGATTTGGTTGATTTTTCTTATAATAACAATTTTCATTCCAATATATAGGTTACACCCTTTAAGGTGTTATATAGAAAGTGGAGTCGAACTCTAGCTTTTTTGATGAAGTAAGATAAAGGATATTTATGGTAACTGAATTAGTAGAAAAGATGCTTGAAAAAGTTCAGTTGATTTAGAAGCACATGAGGATAGCTTTGAGTAGGTAGAAAATTTATGGGGATATCTAGAGGAATGAACATTATTTCCAGTTAGGTGATCATGTCTTTCTCAATGTTTCCCCACGGAAATGTGTGATGTGTTTTCATAATATGGGGAAGCTGATCCCACTGTTCATTGTATGCTATGATATCCTGGAAAAATTGGGATTAGTTTCCTGTCGAATGGATTTTTATTTAACTCTATTGTAGGTATCAATTATTTTATTGTTTCAATGTTATGAATTTATATTCCAAATACATCTCATGATTTTAGTCCAGTGGTTGTTTAGTCAGAAGAGAATCATTCTTTTGCGGAACAACCAGTCCTTATTATTGAATATAGATAGAAAATGTTCTGGAATAAGTTGATTCATCATGTTAAGGTTTTTTTTGGAAAACTATATGGTTGAAAAGTAAAATTGGAATATGAAAATTTTATGGGGGATATATACCAACACTTATTTTATAGGTGAATAAAATTTAGAGGACACAATTTTCAAAAGGGGAAGGATACAAGATTTATTTTAATTATAGAATAAGAAATGTCCATATATTTATATTAATATTTGAGAATTATATATTAATTTTACTTTTAAAGGGATTATTTATCTGATATCATAGTTGACACGCAATAAGGGGTTTCTTTGAAAACTTATATTTCACACAAGACTATGATATAAGGAAAAATAATACATCTTTATAATATTAGTAGATTAAATTTTAGTTCTCATATAGCCATTTTATTGGAGGGAATTAAAAGAAAAAACTACATTATTTTTACTAATATTTATTAAATTTATATATTTTCTTTTAATAAATTTTAAATGCTTAAAATGAGAACAAATCCAATTTTAAACATAAATACTGTAATATATTTCAAAGTCCCTTTTAAAACCTTATGATGGAAAAATATTATAAATATATCTATGGTAAAAATAATATGTTATATTTGAAAAAATAAACATCTTCTTCATAAGTGGGATATCAAAATTTAATTTAGTTGAATTTTGTGGAATTTTTCTGATAATATTCATTTTTTAAAGAATAGTGAAAAAATTATGCATTTTAATTAAAAAATAATTTTTTTATAATTAAATAATCTTGTTATATTATCATTTTTCATGATTAGATGGTTTAATTAGAATATGTTTTTATAATTTAATCCAAATATTTCCATTGGATGTAATTTAAAATTTGAATAGGATATAAACACATGTCAATAATTTGATGGATTTTACTTTTTTAAAAACTAGTTTAATAAATATGATAACAAGAATAACTCTAAATTAAATTTTGTCACTTTTTTAATTGAATTTTATAAAGTGGACATAAATAAATTTTATCAGTATGAAAAATTTGACCTAATAGGATCAAAATAATTTTTTCTGGACAGAAACATTAGTATTTTATTTACCACGATTAATTGAAATTCATTTAATTATTTAAAAAATTTATATTATAAAAATATTAAACTTCCATAACACATATTATAATTTTATTGGAAGTTTTTTTCTGACAAAAAAACTTGAGTCAAAATGGTTGCCTTTGTAAGCCAATGGTGTGGGATTATGACATTTACAACATTTAATTTCAGGTAAAGGAAAAATTTCATAATCATGCACCTTCTTACTAAATCAATTTTAATATATGATTGTATAAGTGATATATTCAACTATAAATAGTCATTAGAAAGATAAAAATATTACCTACATCGTTGTAAATTATTCATAATTTTTACAAAATATATAATTAAATTAAATTATGACACCTTGATGACACAATAATTGAATTATTAATTAATGAATCAAATAAAATATATTATAAATATAAAAATAAATATTATTTTTCAAAATTAATTCTGTAGAAGAATTTTTAGCCGAATATGGCATGTTATAAGTCTATTTAGTTTTTTTTCAAATTTATCTTTCTGAATAATTTTTATTTATATTAAATTAAACGAATAGTGTAAAATTGACATATTGGATATTTTATTAAAATAATAATTTATTGAATAATTAAAAAATCCTAAAAATATTTTAAAATCCCAAATTGATTATGATATTTATAAAAGTTCATCAAGTGTCCAATTAAGTGATATTAACAACATATAATTAAAATTAACATCCTTATAATATTTAAAATGTGGTTAACATAATTAAATTTAACATAGAATAATTAATGGAAGCCAAAAGAATAGGGATTAAAATAAAATCAATACTAGTAGAAAAATTATTGGAAGATAGGATTTAGTATTATACATTTTCTATCTTCTACATATCTCAATTTGGAGTCATTTTAAGTTAAAAATTAATTTAAATTAATTTAATATTATTACTGTATCGAAGGGTGCCCCGCCCCTCTCTAATAAAAAGTTTCCCAATTGTCTCTAATACTCACACTTCATGAACCATTTGGTGCATCAAATATCTATTGAAAACCACTAATATAATTCCTACCCACTTTCTTAGGGCCCTAGTTTATTCAAAACACTCAATTTAGACGTGTTAAGTTGTTTATCAATGGTGACCAACAGAAGAAGAGGTATTATTTCTTAAGCGTTTCTGTTTTATTTCTTCATCCACTCCAACTAAGTCATAGTCCTTTAAGATTAAAAAATAACTATATTTTCATAAATATAACTAGTTTATATTTTGTTAATATCATCTACTAAATAAATATACAATTTCTTCAAAATTGTAATGAAAATTTCGTTTATGTGTATATAGGACTATCGCATCGCGAACCGCCGTATTTGATTTTTTTCGTTACCATAAATCAAGACTAGTTATAATAAGGGAATAAATGTTTATATATGATATTAATGATATATTTATTATTTTAAAATAATAATATTTAAATTATTTTCTAACCATTTGGGCACATAAAAATGATACAGTAGTTTTTGCATATATGTGAACAATCACCTTCACCTAGTGATGTGAATCATTTTATTCACCACATCACATGTTTGATATATATATGAGTAATTAAATTATTATTATGATATTAATAATATTATTATTAATCTGGAAATATAAAATAATAATTACCATATTTCTATACTATTTAACTAATAATGGTAAATATTACTCATACATACATACAACTTACTATATACAGGATTATAACATTCTTCATTTTTAATAATCACAAATAATAGTTTTATTTAAAAATTATGTTTCATTTATAAAATTTATTATTGTTTTATGAATAATATTATATATATTATGGACTTATCTCCACATTGACTAGTGACATCAAACCATGTTAATTTTCTACAGAATTATCGAATATCCAAAAACACATTCGATATAATTTTAAATAATTATTTATTTTATATAATATGGTAATAAGTGATACAAAATAAATAATAAACATGAAAAATTATCCAAATAAAGTATAAATTAACTTATACTTATTATTACAGAATATTTCAATTGTATGTGATGTGTTGGACTCAATGTAAGGGGCTTCATTTCAATCTTTTTTCATTGAATCATATTTTGATAATATACCCCACAATATTTTATACAGTGTATTATAAATCCATTTTAATATTAATTTCATTAAAAGGCTTTCAAATGGAATTTTTTCTACACATAAATCTACTAAATGAAAAAAGGAATGTTTATTTAAACGTACATGGTGATGATGACATTTCAACTACTATGAAAATTATTTGATATCTTTCATCTTCTACAAGCCATAATGCATTTAAAAGAAATATTTACCAAATTACCATTTAAGGTATTTTGGTATTGAAATTGGTTTTAATAATGGTTTGATTATATTATTATCTTGAAATTATATCTTTTTATTTCAAAGAGGAAATGTTATTTTCCCTTTATGGATGATTTATGTGTTATTATTATATTATGGTTATTAGTCATTTGTTCTGTATACATGTGGTTCCATGATAAATCGAAGGTGGGTGAGCCTGTGATAGCTCTCCATTTCATTAGGTTATGAGACAGAGTTAAAAAATAAGGTTTCCCCAAATAGATTTAGGGAATATACTGTGATGACTATTCAAAAGGTAACCATAATCATTACTCAATATGTAGTTGTGAAATATACAATGCAAGTATGATATGGATGCCATAAGTTGTCTTTATGATTTTAATATATCTATGATGTTTTTCTGGTATCGTACAATTTCAAGTGTTATGTTAAAGTACTTATTTTTTATGTGTGAATGGTATGATTTTGTGATAATGTTTTCATTAGATTAATATATTCATGTACTAATGGTTTCATTCTTTATTTATATCCCACGAGATCATTTTTTTAACATATCCCATGTTTTTGAAATGATTCCCACATGGTATAAGGATGGGTAAGTGGAAGAAAAAAATCAAGATGAATTTTTTGAATATTTATTTTCAAGAAAAAGAAATCATGATTGTTATGGAGTTTTCTTTTGCGGAAAAATTTATAGTGAGTAAAAGTTTATACTCTGTAATATTTGAGATGTTATGTAATAAGTTATTACTAAATTATAAAAAAATATAAAACTAAACAAATCCTCAATGTGAAAGAAATTGAATTCTTGATTAAGACACAATATTTTATAATTTATAAGGTAAAGGACTTATAGTTCCACTAAGAAGAGAGATAAAGGACCAATTACATAGTCTACCAGGGGTTACCACTGAGTGTAAAGATATAGGTCAGACTCCTTATTCTTTATTGGGATACCAATAAGTATGTAGATGAACTGAACCATATTCTTTCAGGGGTACCAATCAATATTGATCCTTCCTAGTCACTATCATCACCCTGTGTGGCTAAAGAATTGTAACATTAATTACATCATACATCACATGTCAAGGTCCACTATGAAGGCCAAAATGACATTCTATATTGAATAAATATTCGTATAGGTTTCTCAAGGGCCAAAATTGTCATCAAAATGAATTCTATATGAGAGTTATAAGATTCATATATACATAGACAACATATTAAGGTGTACAGATGGCATGTGTCTAGGATATTCTACCTGATACATTTCTCTCTAGTACATTTCAATATGGATATGTAATACTACACATCGTTTAAGGGTACAACATGGAGTGTCTCTATGAGTTGAGACCTACCAAAAATTTCTTTGATATGGTCTTTATGTTTTTTCCATGTATCAACCTGGGTTCTAGTAGAATATGCGTGCATAGACATTTCCATTTATGTGTAATACAAGAGTATATTCCTGATATCCATCATCGGGTCACATAGTTTGAGGAATTTTGACAAATTCTATGATATTTAACTCACCCTTAAATCATATCATACACAAATAGGGGGCTAAAAGTCATGTGTTCTCCAGAATTCACGTTGTGTAATTTGGTTTTTGCAAGAATTTACTGTTTCTGTCATTCAATTGTATCTCACCTCCAAAGACACCATTTTAACCATATATCATTCTATATATCTGTGATCTTGATATGTCTACGTCAGATCCATCACTGATAATAAATTTTTAATCTCTGATGGAAATAAATTAGGAATACCTAATTTCCATATGATACCATTTCATCTCCCGCTTGGAGCAATTAAACTTCACCGCCTTGAATCCCAAATCACTACAAAAAACTGATATTCCCACAAGATACATAATAAAATTACTATCTTGACCATCCTCTATAGAAATTTCATGAATCTCGGGATTCCATAAAACCGGGACAATCCCTGGAAAAGTCAAATCATCATCCCATAGGCCAAAAATGAAGAATGAATGAACAAAACTAGAATAAAAAATAAGATAAAAATCATTGGAAAAGAATTTAAGGAAAAATATTTCAAACTATGAAATAAAGGGCCAATAACATGGAATAATGTAATGAGAAATTGAATCAAAAAATTTCATGAATAATGTGATGTCTGGAGAATTCCTGAAATCAATGAACTTATTTAAACCATGCATCTCAAAATAAAAAGTGTATAAATTTAACTAATTATTTTTCCATAATACAACATTGGATTATTCATTGTCCAAAAAAAATTTTTTCCAACATTTGAGATGACATGTGGAATTCACTATGCCAAGATTCACTTTGATCTAGTTCAATGGAATCATCTGATCTCAGTAATTCATTGATGAATTGCATAAAGTCTTTATAGTGATCCAAAGTTTATGCTAACAACAATGGTGATTGTCCATGTTATATTATTTGTCATGAACCAGGCCGGGTCGCCATCCGAACCGGCGCCCGACCCGGTCTGCGGCAAGGCCCGAAGGGCGCTCCCAATCCCCACGGGCTGGCACAAGTGCCCGGGTATCATGTTTAACAAGTGGGAACGATTTTACCCGAAATACAAGACAGAAATACAACCAACCAGATAAATAACTGAAACTGGAAACATACTACAAAACATACTTCTAAAATATAAACGGGTTTAGGTCTACAATTCAGCTAAAAACCCAAAATGAACAACAACAGAAATAGGGAACTAAGCTCCAAAACCAACCTCATGCAACACAAGAAGTTGCATCCACAAGCTACCAACACCATCCTGCACATGAAGACCAACAGCAACCAGAGCCATCATTGCTGAGCACGACGCACAACCTGGAATATAGAAGAAATAGAATCTATATACAGCCAAGGGTGTATGTAGGGTGTGAGCTAAAGGCCCAGTAGGATGCCACCGAGAAAAAGTTCCATTCCACAACATCAAAAGACAATTTAAAGTGCTTATTCAAAATTATACTTTAAAAATGCTTTTAAAGAAAAAATTTACAAGAAAAAAGCTAAAAAAACACTAAAAAGGAATTCATTTCACGAATATGATTTTGAATAAGAAGAGGAAAGTTCATTATGGGCACACACACACACTCACACACACACACACATACTCACACACACACACATACACACACACACACATGCTCACACACACACATACACACACACACACACACACACACACACTCACACCCAAGTGGTCCTCCATATGCCGACGGAAGGCACCACGCCAAAGATGGTAGATCACTATGGGTAAATCCCCTAAAGTTCATCTAGCTCCAGTGGGACCCTAGAAACTCGTGTCTCAGTGAAACATGGCTTAGATAGCCATGAACCTCAGAAAACGTGGCTTAGAAGGCCACAACCCTCAGAACATGTGGCTTAGAAGACCAAGACCCTCAGATATCATATGTTTAGTTATTGTTGCAATCGTTAATCTAGCTAAGTGAAACAGGGACGATACCCATCCGGTTCACTAGCGCCCTAGTTCTAGTCCGCCCACCTAGATACCTAGGGTTTTCCCATGTGCTCAAACAAGTATCACATTCACGTAGTATATTTATTTCCCATTTCATAGACCAAACAAGATATTTCACCCAAAAGTCACCATTTGCATACCAGAGCACTATTTCAAAGACACATGCACACGACATGTCTCCTTTTTATAAAAATACACCACCTTAAAAATGAAAGCATATTCAACTCCAATAAAGCACCATTTTAGCGTCATATAAATGCACCAATAAATCATTTGAGTTATTATTTAAATCATTTCAAGAAAATCCACGAAGACCTTACACAAAAAAAACTTGATTTTATATAGAGGCGTCTCTTTAAAACTTGATACACGGGGTAACCATGTCAAAACTTGTTTTCCATTATTCACACAATTTTTCACTTCAACTTCAAAGATACAAAACAAGGAAAACACACCAAAAGTTATTCATATACATTGAAAATGTCTATTTAAATACACAAACACATTAAGTGACTTGAAAAAACCGTTTGCACCTGCCAAACAACCCTCAAAAACCTTTCAACCATGTTTCACACTCAAAACGCCACTTAAATAAACAATTCCTCAATTTATAAAACATATCGCATGCAATAGAAACCATTACAAAATCAATTTCACAAATTGACCCTTCTAAAACCTCACTGGCACCCTATAAACATTTATTAAGCACTTCTAAAATTTACCACAACCGGATCGAAAGAAAAAAAATGGAAATTTCTAAAGACAAGTGCAATTTTCATCACGCACGCATGTTACACCATTTTTAAAATGCATTTAGAAAAACCTCTACAGCACTACCAAAACATTATAAACTCAATTCACATCATGCAACTAAACCATAGAACATATTAAGCTAAACTAAACAAACAAATTAAATTATCTAAATAATGTAAATACATGGAACCACCTACCTCAATGCAGGAACAAAAGAAAAAAGATACGGCGAAATCCTCCCACTGCGCAAAGGTCGCACTGCACGGAACCGTCAAAAGATCCTAAAATAGTAGACAAAAATTATCACCGCCAGCCCATCACAACATCAGCAATTTAATAAGTTAACTAACAATAAATAAATTTCAATAATAACTATTCAAATTGAATAATGAATAAGAATATTTTATAGTAATTAAACAAATTGATTAACAATTAATCACATTCAATTAACTATATTGGTAAACAATTAAACAGATTAAATAAAATGATTAACCAACATAAAATAATCATGTAATTTGATTAAAAATTTTAAACACCTGCGATAATAACTGAATATATTAATTAACAACTAAACAAATAAATAATAATTAAATAAAATAAAACCTGCCATTATCGCGGAATTGTCGGGATCCAACAGAGGGGCGCGCAGCGGCTGTCCGGCGAGTGCGAGCCGGGTTGCGGGGGATGTCCGGCAGCCATGCGGGGGTGCGGGAAGGGCGACTGACCAGCTATTGGGAGGAGGTAAGGTGAGGAGAGAAGGAGAGAAGGAAATAGGGAGAGAATAAAAGAGATAATAAATAAATAAAAAATAAAATAAAATAAAATAAAAGAGAAGAAAGGAGGGAGATGGAGGTGAGGCGCCGCTGGAGAAAAGGGGGAAAATGGGGAGCACGCTGGAGCCGTGGGAGAGAAGGGATGGGAAGAAGAGAGAATAAGAAGGAAGATGGAGGAGATAATGAGAAGGAAAAAAAGAAATAAAGAAAAAAAGAGATAATAGGGGAGGGGGTCCACGGGAGGGGATGGGGATTAGGGGTGTGCTGGGAAAAAAGAAGGGAGGGGTGAGGCGCGCCGTTGGAGAAGAGTGAAAAGAGAGGGAGAAGAGAATAAGTAGGGGGGAGAGAAGGAGAAGAAAGCGTGGGGGAGAGGAAAGAAAAAAAAGAAGGGGGGGTGGCGGCTAGGGTAGGATTGGGTGGGTAAAAAAATATTAAATAAAATAAAATAAAAAGAGGAAATGAAATAATAAAGATAAAATAAATAAAATAAAATAAAAATGGAGAGATATAAATACATATATATATATATATATATATGCATATATATATATCTGTGTGTGTATATGTATACACACACAATAACAATAATTAAACTATTCTAAAATAGAAAATGATAAAGGATTTAATAATATAAGTTAAAAATTGAATTGTAATAAAAATACTAATAATATTTATAATAATAAGGAAGTTAGAATAAAATAAAATAAATACTCACTTAAAATGTTAATATTAATAATACCAAGTAAGACCACCCGTGTACCGGACAGGCCACAAGGCTTCACTCGTGCCGTGCCCATGCGTCGGGCAACGTCAAGCCCACGTCCATTTATCAGTGTAGGTGCATACCACTAAAATCGTGCTCAGCTCGAACTCCAACAAAACAATTTACAAAAAGGCAATAAAACTTATGTGATAAAAATTAAAATTAAATACATACCTCAATGTGAAGGCCATATGTGTCAATTGTCCCCACCATGAAAACTTTCCGTCCTCGGAAAGCCACAGCTAGGGTTGAGGCACAAAGAAGAAACTAATACCCCACTAAAGTTCAAAGAGGATCTCTACAACCAACAAGTAAAAAGCATCAAAAGCAACGTGCTCAGAAAAAGTGACTCAAATGACAACCTCAAGAAGAATGTAAAAATACTTTCTGATATGTGTTGCCCACCCCAAAGATCTAGAACGCCTACAGTTGATTGATTCAGGAAAGCGAATCTCACACCCTTGGAAACCAACCTCACAAACCAAAACATCTCATGCATCACTGAACGAAAAACACACCATTTTACTGGAATGAAAATACAAGACCAACCCACATCCAAAGAATACTTCAATAACCTACCACTAAACCATCTCTAGGAACAAAACTGAATGGCCCACCATGGAAAATCCTGATGAGGCTCTCCACTATTAAAAAACAACTTTCTGAAACCCTAGACGAGACTAGAAAATCGACACGAGGAGGCCCGGGCGGACTCCCCACCATTAAGAACCTACTATCGCCTATGATGGGTTGGGTAAATCGACATCGAGAGGTCCGAACGGACTCCCCACCATTAAAGAAGAGTCCAACATTGATTCATTCCATAGATATTTGTATGAGATCCGATGTGGGTCTCCCCGCCATTAGGACTAACAGCAGGTACAAAACTTTAGAAAAAAAGATTCTCGATGGTGACCAAACACTCCACCACAAGGGGCGTGGAGGGAAGGGCCCGACTACCGGGGCGTCACAAGCATAACCCAAGAAAAACCATCATTTCCACATTCCTGGATGAGAATTATTCATATCTGAGACAGATTTACTCAACAAATCCCATAAGGCCACTAAAGCAATTACATCCAGTGGAACGCGACCCTCGAGACTTTAATGCACGAGACGAACACTCCTCCACATGGTCACAAAATCCTTATGCAACAAGATGGCTCCTTCGAACAGAACAACCATAGAAAAGAATTTAAGCTACTTTCACTTTCAAAACCGATGACAGAAATGAAATTGGGGTTTTATATAATCTTGGGGTTCCAGACCACGTGCCAACTTCACTCCGAGGCCTATGGCTGGAGCCCTGATGTATGAAGCATCTCCTGCCTCGCAGTCAGGAATTGAAGACTCCAGAATGGAGCTTCTCCTTTTGGTGTCACATGCAACTACACTACAACTAGGGAAACACCAGAAACCACAACACATTACGACATCCAACTGATTGTACACTGAACATTCACCAACACAAGTGCTTTAGTGGTGCATGCGCATCACCCTTTGTCACACTGGATGAGAACACGAAACCACGAATCGTCACCTGATCATGATCATTTCTGTTGTGAGGAACACTATATGGAGAGGGACTTCAAACTCAGTCTTAAACAACACGTGATTCCTGCATTTGACCATATCATCCCCATGTGACTGGGTCTTCCACACTAGTGGCCTAAAGTGGACCCTTTGTTAAACGAAACCAACAAAGGAAAAAAGGTCATTTAGAATAGTGGCCTGCACCGACCACTCTATGTTGCTTCCACCTCTCCCCACTGGAATCTTCTTCACCATTTCCAAACATAACTTTCAAATTAATGAGGTCAAACTTCACCCTTGACAATCAAAGAGAACTTACACTGCAAGACATCGCCGAACATGACCCTTGAAACCGATGAAAATACTACAAGCCCCTCAAGACACTGGTCAACCCTGAAAATTCTGAACCGCCTTCACTCTTCCCCACTGGATTTCTTTTCGCCGTTTCCAGGGGGGACATTCAAACATGATGACGTCAAACTTCATATCTGACAGGTCGACACTCTCAATGGGACCGAAACTCCCCTCAGTTCCCCTCGCATATGTTATCCTGCTGTGAGAGGATCTACTTAACCTAAAGGAGAGAGAGGAGAATACTTAGCACTATCTCCCAAAAGGGAGATCCCTTACATTAATCAACTGGAGGGTTGGCCAACGGTGATCTGCCTTTGGCCGCAATTCAATCACATTTCAAAACTTTATGGGGGGCATACACTAGTCATGAAGGAAAACCATGGACCCAACCAAACTGGTCCGATGGTCAAGACATACCACCAGCGAACACCAAACGTGCAGGGGGAACCACTGCAGGGGCTCCCCGACGTACTTTTTTTTAAAAGAGACCATTAACCACATGCTTTCACACCAACTGACCCAAAAAAATCAAACTCAAGACACAAATTAGTCAAAAAGGATCCTCAGCTCAAAACGCCTCACATCCAACATTTCCAAAACACAAGGACATGCCACAAAAATGCTGGTTATCAATACACCGAATTTTCATTTAACAAAACTTTTTGAAAATAAGCAAAGCAGGTGGGTTACACAAACACCAATGGTGTCCCATGGGCCTCGCACATGCATGGTCTCGTGCCGCACTGGCACCTACCTCATATACATCCAATCACTCATCCACTCATGTCATTAACCATTTCTTTTTCCCATATACACTCATGCATGTGGTTTCCCACGAGAACACCAAGGGTCAAAAACAAACCATTATATTTTTCAAAACAAAAACATCCAACCCACACATTTCAAACCTCACACACCATTTCATTTTCAAAGCGCTTCACTTGAAAACATTTTCCAAGACCAAAACATTTTTACTTAAAAACAAAATTTCCATGAATCCCAAACAAAGAGACGATAAAAAATACAAGAGGAAACTAGTGCCAGCAGGTTATTGGAGCATATGGTTGGCAGCCATACGCCAGTCACACCATTGGCCATTGAGAGTATTTTAGGACAGTGTCCCCTGCTCCTAAATCTTTCCAGACCCTGCGAGCTCACTAAGACCACTGAACCTACCCCCTTTTCATTTCCCTTAGACACGATTAACCATAAGGACCAAAGACTCAGACAAACCTTGACAATCTTTGGTAACTCGAGTCCCGCTACGGGATGTGTTGGCCAGGAACCTTACTCGTAGTCAGGACGTCGGGTTCCAACAACCTTAACTCCAATCTACCGTGACTCTATTCCAAAAGGAAAAAACCCAAGAGAGCAAACCTTTCCCTCTGATACCATTTTGTCACGAACCGGGCCGGGTCTCCATCCGACCCGGCGCCCGACCCGGTCCGCAGCAAGGCCCGAAGGGCATTCCCAATACCCACGGGCTGGCACAAGTGTCCGGGTATCAAATTTAACAAGTGGGAACGATTTTACCCGAAATACAAGACAGAAAAACAACCAACCAGATAAATAACTGAAACTAGAAACATACTACAAAACACACTTCTAAACTATAAACGGGTTTAGGTCTACAATTCAGCTAAAAACCCAATATGAACAACAGCATAAATAGGGAACTAAGCTCTAAAACCAACCTCATGCGACACGAGAAGTTGCATCCCCAAGCTACCAACACTAACCTGCACACGAAGACCAACAACAACCAGAGCCACCATCGCTGAGCACGACGCACAACCTGGAATACAGAAGAAACAGAATCTACATACACCCAAGGGTGTATATAAAGTGTGAGATAAAACCCCAGTTGGATGCCACCGAGAAAAAGTTCAATGCCACAACATCAAAAGACAATTTAAAGTGCTTATTCAAAATTATACTTTCAAAAAGCTTTTAAAGAAAACATTTACAAGAATAAAAGCTAAAGAAAAAAAACACTAAAAAGGAATTCATTTCACGAATACGATTTTGAATAGGAAGGGGAAAGTTCATTATGGGCACACACACACACACTCTCACACACACACACATACTCACACACACACACATACACACACACACACATGCTCACACACACACACATACACACACACACACACACACACACACACACACACACACCCAAGTGGTCCTCCATATGCCGTCGGAAGGCCCCACGCCAAAGATTGTAGAGCACTATGGGTAAATCCCCTAAGGTTCATCTAGCTCGAGTGGGACCCTAGAACCTCGTGTCTCGGTGAAACGTGGCTTAGAAGGCCACGACCCTCAGAACACGTGGCTTAGTGGTCCACGACCATCAGATATCATATGTTTAGTTAGTGTTGAAATCGTCAATCTAGATATGTGAAATAGGGAAGATACCCATCCGGTTCACTAGCGCACTAGTTCTAGTCTTCCCACCTAGATACCCAGGGTTTTCCCATGTGCTCAAACAAGTCTCACATTCACATAGTATATTTCTTTCTCATTTCGCAGACCAAACAAGATATTGCACACAAAATTCACCATTTGCATACCAGAGCACTATTTCAAAGACACATGCACACGACATGTCTTTTTTTTTATAAAAATACACCACCTTGAAAATGAAACCATATTCAACTCCTATAAAGCACCATTTTAGCGTCATATAAATGCACCAATAAATCATTTGATTTATTATTGAAATCATTTAAAGAAAATCCAAGAAGTACTTACACCAAAAACAACATGATTTTATATAGAGGCGTCACTTTAAAACTTGCTACACGAGGTAACCAAGTCAAAACTTGTTTTTCATTATTCAAAAAAAATTTCATTTCAACTTCAACGATACACAACAAGGAAAACACACCAAAAGTGATTCATAAACTTTGAAAATGTCTATATAAACACACAAACACCTGAAGTGACTTGAAAACACCTTTTGCAGCTGCCAAACAACCCTAAAAAAACTTTCAACCATGTTTCGCACTCAAAACTCCACTTAAATAAACAATTCCTCAATTTATAAAACATATCACATGCAAAAGAAACCATTACAAAATCAATTTCACAAATTGACCCTTCTAAAATCTCATTGGCACCCAATAAAAAATAATTAAGCACTTCTAAAATTTACCACAACTGGATCGAAAGGAAAAAACATGACAATTTCTAATAACAAGTTCAATTTTCATCACGCATGCATGTTACACCATTTTTAAAACGCATTTCGCAAAACCTCTATAGCACTACCAAAACATTATAAACATAATTCGCATCATGAAACTAAACCATAGAACATATTAAGCTAAACTAAACAAAAAAATTAAATTATCTAAATGATGTAAAAACATGGAACCACCTACCTCAATGCAGGAAGGAAAGAAAAAAGATACGGCGCACTACTCCCGCTGCGCAAAGGTCGCACTGCACGGAACTGTCAAAAGATCCTAAAAGAGTAGACAAAAAATTCTCACCGCCAGCCCATCACAACATCAGCGATTTAATAAGTTAATTGACAATAAAAAAAATTCATTAATAACTAATCAAATTGAATAATGAATAATAATATTTAATAGTAATTAAACAAATTGATTAACAATTAATCAAATTCAATTAACTAAATTAATAAACAATTAAACAGATTAAATAAAATGATTAACCAACTTAATAATAATCAAATAATTTGATTAACAATTTTAAACACATGTGATAATAACTCAATATATTAATTAACAACTAAACAAATCAATAATAATTAAATAAAATAAAACCAACCATTATCGCGGAATTGTCGGGATCCAACCGAGGGGCGCGCAACGGCTGTCCGGCGAGCACGAGCCGGGTTGCGGGGGATGTCTGGCAGCCAAGCGGGGGTGCGGGATGGGCGACTGACCAGCTATTGGCAGGAGGTAAGGTGAGGAGAGAAGGAGAGAAGGAAAGAGAGAGAGAGAGAATAAAAGAGATAATAAATAAATAAATAAAAATAAAATAAAATAAAAAAAAGAGAAGAAGGGAGGGAGATGGAGGTGAGGCGCCACTGGAGAAAAAGGGGAAAAGGTGGAGCACGATGGATCCGTGGGAGAGAAGAGATGAGAAGAAGAGAGAAGAAGAAGGGAGAGGGAGGTGATAATGAGAAGGAAAAAAAGAAAGAAAAAAAGTGATAAGAGGGGAGGGGGGTCCGCGAGAGGGGATGGGGATTGGGGGTACGCTGGGAAAAAGGAAGGGAGGGGTGAGGCGCGCCATGGTAGAAGAGAGAAAAGAAAGGGAGAAGAGAAGAAGTAGGGGGGAGATAAGGAGAAGTAAGCGTGGGGGAGAGGAAAGAAAAAAATAAGGGGGGTGGCAGCTAGGGTAGGATTAGGTGGGTAAAAAAAAGATTAAATAAAATAAAATAAAATAAAGGAAATGAAATAATAAAGATAAAATAAATAAAATAAAATAAAAATGGAGAGATATAAATACATATATATATATATATGCATATATATATATGTGTGTGTGTGTGTGTATATGTATACACACACAATAATAATAATTAAACTATTCTAAAATAGAAAATTATAAAGGATTTAATAATATAAGTTAAAAATTGAATAGTAATAAAAATACTAATAATATTTATAATAATAAGGAAGTAAGAATAAAATAAAATAAATACTCGCTTGAAACGTTAATACTAATAATACCATGTAAGACCACCCGTGTACCAGGAAGGCCACAAGGCTTCACCCGTGTCGTGCCCATGCATCGGGCAACGTCAAGCCCGCGTCCATTTATCAGCGCAGGTGCGTACCACTAAAATCGCGCTAAGCTCGAACTCCAACAAATCAATTTACCAAATGGCAATAAAACTTATGTGATAAAAATAAAATTAAATACATACCTCAAAGTGAAGGCCATATGTGACATTATTTAATAATGGTTTCATTTTGTTTCCTTTAATTATAATTATATAATTGAATTATTTATTTTAATTAAACATGACCTCTAATGATTTTCTCTACCAGATGTCCCACACTGATCAACTTTTGTTTGCAAATATGGTAAATACCATGTTATAGATTCAACTGTGGTCTAAAATATTATATTTTAGATTCATATTAGATTATAATCCAATATTTTATAAATTCTTCTTGTTTTTGGTAAATAATACATTTAATATTTATATTTAATTAATTATTATCACACCAGGCTTCTTAATCTTGCACAATCTTAGCACCTGGCTCTAAAAATATTTCATAATACATTACATAGTATTATAAGGAAAGCACATGATCTATAAAAATTTAATGTCATAATTTGAATTGATTCTTGTATTAAAAAATCATTTTAATTCTACTTATTTGTATTCTATTATATATAGATTTAGTCATGTTTTTTTAAAATTATACAATATCCTTGTGGTTTAATTAGATTCTTCATTCTCAATGGTCATGGATAATATATAATATAGGGATATATTCTTATTCATTTTTTGTATTTAGATTCAAAATTAAAGTCTTATCAGTTAAAAACATCATTTATTTATTTAGTGGAAATATGGTATCAATTTATTTTCAAATAACTAAATGAGAATCATGAAAAATGATTTCAAATATCATGGTTTGTGTTATCAAAATTCATATCCTTGAAATTTCTAATAATGTATTTATTTCAAAATTTTATTTTTAATTGAAATTAATGAATTGAAGAATATTTTTTATGATAATTATTAATATTTTAATTTTTTAATGAGTTGTTTGGTTTGAATAAAATTAAATGTTTTTAATTCTAGGAGTTTTTATGAAAATTAATTGATGTTGGTTTTGGAAATGAAATGGATATTTGAAAATGAATTTGGGGTTTTCCTTAATGATGATTGTTTAAATATATTTAAGATGATTGATATTTTAATTTAATTTTTCTACTTAATGGACTTGAGAAACTAGGTAGGTCGGTTGATAATTAAGGAGATAGTTTACAGAAATATATTAGGTGAACCTATAAATTCATTAATAATGAATGGGATAACAAAATATTTACGTGAAAAAATGATTCCTTTCAATGGGATGGACTCTAACCCCACCTAGGTCATAGATATGTTGAACTTTACACACCTAGTGTTTTATACCTATGAAATGTGTTATAATATTTTATCTTAGATCTAAATAACCCTTGGTTTGGTTACTATTGAGCTATGATTAAATAATAAATTATTACTTCTAATGTTTGAAATGTGAATTATTATTCAATTTTCACTTGAAATTGTTATTTATGATTTATTTTTTTCAAGTAAATGTCTATAATTTTTTTATTGTAAATTTTGAAATATATTTACATGATATGTTTAATTTAAAATTATAAATATTTCGTTTACTTTTTATAGAAAACTTATAAAATATTTTGGTGGGATCCGACTAGACTAGTGTTTTTCAAACACAACATATGACATTAAAATTATGCTAATTTTTTTTGTATGTCAAGAAAATGAAAAAGAACCACTTTGATATGTTGGGTGTTCGTCATAGTGGGACTTGGGAGGTTGGTGGTGATGTGGAGTATGTGATCCACTTGTTACGAGGAGATCCTATTGATTATGTCATTTTGGATTATGCTATGTATTAGATTGTTATAAAAAAATGGGAAAAATATTTTCATATTTTGCGTGTTTTAATTCTCAATCACTAATTTTGAAAGCCTCCATGTAAATTATTATTATTAGATAACTAATATTATTTGATTATTCTTATGTTAAAATCATTCCCCATGATCTTTCTTTCGATGCCCAGACCCTAGTCACAATCCCTTGGGGATTGAGGATTCCCCTAAAAATATCATGGATATACCAATTTCTATTTTTGCAGGATATCCAGGTTGGTTCAGGACAAAATTCAATCAATATGGGGTTTTGTATCTTCTTGTATTTTGGTATATAGTTTTTTATGACTTGAAATTAATGATATTGTATATTTGGAATGTAATTTTTACGCTATGATAGATTTCTTGGATAGATCGCATCATAATTCCATTTATGTTACCTTGGGACATTTATGTGAAGGTGTTTTTATGAATTATGTAATTGAATTATTTAAATTTCCAATACATTTACTATTATTACTGCTCACATTTTTATGTTATTGAGTCTCATGAGTAATGTTTTCTTATCATGTTTTCATGTCATATAAGAACATTCCGCAAATTTTGTGTTTGATCAAGATTTTTTATAGATATAATAATGAAGAATATAAAAAACCTATACTTGACAAGAAAATTCAATAGGTGTTAGTTTGTGTAGTCCAAGATTTAGGCTAATGAGTCGCACCTACCCCCTTTCTGGCTATGGAGGGGAAATCAGATAGGTATGATGATAGACATAATACCGCAAAGATTCATTGTTAGAAACCACTATTATTTGGTGTAAATAATGGTCCTATAGAGGTGGGGGTTTTTGTGGTGTAAATTTAATGATTCATTGAGTTAATGGTGACATCATATTCCAATATGGTGATGTGTGTATTTATTAATCTTGAGGGGCATAATAAGATATAGTGGGATACTATAGCTCTCGTGAAGTATAGTGAGAGGCTAGAGTGAAAACACATCAATGTTCTTTTTATGGAGGAGTTATATCTTGATTATATTGTATTTTATATTCCCATGGATATTCTAAACCATCACTAAGGGTATTGAAAAGTTACCTAGTACAACAATCATTTTTTTGAACATGTGCATTATTCACTTGAAATATAGTTTGATGAGAGATGAAAAAATGGTTGTTTTAAAATATTATTTGAAGGAATATCCAATATAAGAATTTATTATTATAAAAACAATATTTTAATATAGGAAGACCATTTTTTATTTAGTGTAGGAAAAGAAAAACCAATACTAAACAACTTACAAAATATATATCCTTAAATTTGATCTCTTAGATTTCTTGGGGAACATGCAACCCCGAGCCCAAATGAACCATAATATAGATTACTATTATAACATCTCAATTAAATTTATGTTTATTCTTATTATTTATTGACTTATGAATATTATTTTTATTTATTTATTATAATTAATATATGAACCCTTTTATTGAAAAATAATTGTTTCTGGAAGAATAATATTTTTCTAAAATATAGTTTAGTTGAACTCTGGGAAATTAAATGAATATTAATTTTAACAAAATTTATATTTTTCATTAAAAATTTAATATTAATTTTTTAATAATCATTTTAATATTATGATATATTACAATTTTTAATTTTTCTAAAATGATTAACTATTTGATTAATAGTGAAAAAAATTGATCTTTAATAAAAACTAAATTTTAATATAAATTATTTTAGAAGATAAACATATTTTAATTTTTTTCAAGTTATATTAGTTCATTTATATATTTTTTAAATTTATTTGATTTTAATAAATTTCAAATTGAATTTTGATATTTATTCATTTTATATTTATGAGAATTTGTTTTTCCAAAATCCCCCATTTCATCATGTTTGTTGTTGTAATTTCAAATTGTATTCTACCTCATAAATGAATTGCATTTAGAAAAATGGATTCTATATATGGATAAAAAAAATTATATTTTATAATTAGTACAAATTAATATTTTACCATTATCAATACTAAAATTTGAAATAATTTGTTATTGTTGATAAGGTTGATATTTATTTACCAGGAGCTCAATATAAATTGATAAGGGGTAAGAGTACCCAAAATCATGTCCCAAAATACATTTATCACTATATATTGACCTTATTAGAAAAAATTGTTGACAATTACACATTAATTAACTTTGTTTCATGAATATAATGTTGGTGTAATTAATTATTTTCCGAAAAATATCACTTGTGTCCCCCCCCGCATATAAAAGGCCACCCCTCTCCTCACCTATTCACACATACAAAGACATTAGGTTCATTTAGTCATTGTAAGTATCATGTAATTACTTCCATAAAAATATCATAGATGAGTTTTTTTTTATCCAGAATAAATCTAATGAATGCTTTTGGTAAAATCCAAGATAAGTTTTTTGAAAAAAATAGCTACATTCTAATGTGAGTTTTTTTTTTTTCATCCTCCATAAATTATTATGAATTTTTTTATATAATAACCTCATAATATTAAATATAATTATATTTTATTATTTTTACTGAATTACATATATCAATTTCCTCTTTTATCGACTGGGAAATGTAACAATCGATCGTGTATACAGTAGAGTACAGCCTCGTGACTCGATATAAATCATTTTCCATCACTACCTATCATGGATGAAAATAATAGTGGATTTAAAATATTTATATTATATTTGTGATATTATTATAATTTATTAATTAAAATATCACATATAGCTTCTTACATACCATGCAGTTGAAAATTTGACAGTGTCGCTCGTGTGTACGATGAACCACACTTTTTAATGATATGTGATTTTTTTTTCTCATATAACATTAATAACAGGTAAAAAGGTAATTATTAGGGAATATTATATATATATATAATTATATTTATTCTTTAAATTTAACAAATCACACAATTCCTTACCCTTTTATGCATTAATAGAATGATAACATCTATTGTGTGTAGGTATGACCTATCTTCTCCATTAAGCAATGAGATCTGTTATTCTTGTTAAAAAATGAATAATGATTCTAAAAATATATATAATGAAAAACATTTATCATTAAAATTTACATAAATTTGGATGTGGTTTAACTTTACAATATTCGTATGAAGTAGAGCTCCCCTGACATAACATATACGTCAAAACAAGGCAATAAATACTCAAAATAATGGAAATATTGAAATATGATTATAAAATGGGTGGAAAATGTTATAAGGTGTAATATATGTTATTAAATAAATAATTATTTATTTATTTATAAAAAATATATAAAATTCATTAAAATATTATAAATTTGGTTCAGGCATGTCGAACCACAACGAATTGTGAGGAAAGTGACTCCATCTCTATTTCTCTTCAGGGAGGTATGTTGTAATTTTTATCACATAATTTGTACATGGTGTATATACTTCAAAATTGAAATGAAATATCATCATTTATTAGTGATGAATTTAATTTTATGAATAGATTTGATTTATTTAATCCATGGGGATTTGACATGAAAATTTTCAAGTGCTAATGAATTTCAGAACACAATTTCTTTTCATAGTGTTATATAACATATTCATATTTTTTATATTTTATTATTATGTGTGTATATAATTTTAAATAAATTAATTTTTATATGAATTTATTTCATTTATATTTATATATTATGTAAATAATTGGTACATTGGTTAAATCTCACTTCTATGTTATGATCATTGATTGGGATTGTTTAACAATTTAATTTCAATCGAGATATTTAATTCACAAATTTCCATTGAAGGTAATCGTTTTATACTTTACTAATATTAACATTTAATTTTTTAGTCCTCTATTTATTCATTAATTTTTATGTAATAGATCCATTTCCACTATTTGTTTTCTAGAAAATACGATTAAATATTTTTTTAACAAAATATGAACTTATTTATCTCTTTAGTCGAAAATAATTATTGTAGCAACCCATACATTACATACATTGTTATTACTTCAGAATATAAACAAACATATTAAAACATATACCAAAACTAGGAAAGGACCGTATAGATATAGTGTCTTTAGAAACTGGGAAACATAAACAACTGGTTCATAAAGCATCTACACTATCTCCAATTTATTTCATCATATCTAGAGTCCCTTTTGACATATCTTACTTAATAACCTTCTTCCTGACCTGGGGAGAGAAAACATAAAAAAGGGTGATCTCAAATGCTCAGTAAGGGTAAAAAAAAAGAAATATCAATCACATCATATACATAAGAACATAACTTTTGGAAATCTTAACCTGCAAAAGAAATCATAATTTCATAACATGGGATAAACCATAGTAGTGAAATGTAATCCCAATAATCATAACATAAAACATGAAACTTTGTGGCATACACACATAATCATAGAGAATCATTTCTTATTAGTCAAGACTCATTGCCAAGACTATCTTAGTGGACAAAGTCTATTTCTGAACCGAGTTCACTCCTCGTTTCAGTCCTGTTTCACTGAACCGGTTTAACCTGCCGTTCCAGCCATAACTATCTCATGAGATATAAAATATTTACCCAATTCATTAGAGGTAGATATAGGTCCCACCCATCTCATAATTATACCATTCTTATGTGTGCCACAAAATCATAAACCATACATCATAGCATAACCCAAGTAATAAAAATGGGAATCTTTAAACATCGTGAAATCATAAAACAATTAATATAAGATAAAATAATTCATAAGAACATTTCCATCACAACATAATCAAATCCATGTAATAATAGGGATAGAAATAGAACCCTTTATTATCTTAGATGGAAAATAATTTTGATAAAACACTTGAACTCCATTCTTGAGGAAAATATCCTTTCTACTTCAAAAACATTTTTCCTTTCTTAACATGTCATACAAATTTAAACTAAAATAAGTTGATTAAAAATAAACTTTAAAACTTGTAATGGAATATTCATGGAATTTTTTTAAAAAAAATCCATTCATGCCGTATAAGTTAAAAAACATTCATCTCGTACTTTTGTCGGAAAAGTCAAAAAGTACCTCGTATGAAAAACGACAAAATATTCCTTTCATATCTTTTACTAAAAACACCCCAAAGGGTAAAATTGGATTTAAAAAATTGTAGGTGGATTGAAATAATATTACATATTGAGGAAACATGGATGGGGATGATAAAATACACCCCAGAAAATACCTAAGTATAAACAATCTCGGATAAAAATGAGATTGTGATATTTTCCTTACCTTAGATCTGATATGCTTTGTACGTGTCCGAATGTCCTGTATAATGATTTAAATAATGTTATTGACTTATTCCAGAATCATACTAATTGTTATGATATCACATATGGTCATATTCTTAGCTTCTTATTAGTAATATTTCATTACAACTTGTTATTCGGGTGTTTATTACTTTTTGTTCTTATGTGTGTTTTGTCGAATAAATTATTATTCTTCTCTTTAGGTTATAGATACCTCATTTCCATAATGTTATTAGTGTAATATATATCATATTAATTCATTCAATTCATTTATATAATCATTATTAAATGACGATCATGTAGAACGAGTCGCATCACATCGTGGAGACGGTATTCCGTACGTATGCACGAGCGATGATATCGTTCCCATGATCATGGAATTGTATTGGAGTATATGAATACTATTTCAGACTCAATATCACTTTACAATTATCATATATATTAATTATTTACACCATTATACCCAACCAAGTAATGTGGTGGTGGAAAATAGATTACAACACGGCGTGGAGACGGTATTCCGTACGTACGCACGCGCGGTGATTTCATTTTCCGTAGGATGGATAGATGGTGAAATAGGGTTGTTTCATACATATAATAACATATCAGTATATGAGTGATACTGATGTTATTAATTCATAATTAAACAACTAAATAAGAATAAGTGGAAGAAGAAATAAAGATGAAAGAATCGGTAACAGACATTACCTCTTCTTTGAAGTGCTTCTTTGAGACCTCCTTTTAGGGAACTGAAATTGGTCATTGAAGGAGACCAGGTCCTCTAGGATGTCTCTAGGGAAGTGTAGAGAATAAAGTGGTAGGTGTTGGACGATCTTGAAGGCCCAAAGTGGTGTAAGGAAGAGGGGGAGGAGGTGCCCTTTTATAAGGGAGGAGAGGGGCTCCTTTGGAAAAACTAAAAATATTATTTTATTATAAAGTCAAGTTCGGTTTTAAATAGCTCCAAATTAATTTATTTCGAATCTAAGGTGGGGATGGGTCGAAATAATCTCATAAAATAGAATTTAGACAAGATTAGGATCCTATTTTAACATTATCATTTAGATTTAACCTTAAGTTAAATAATTTTACTTTTTCCGTGTCTTCTTGTGTTCTTATACTATAAGGTTAATAAACATACTATAAGCAGCCAAACAAACCCCAAGTTGTTTATTATTAATATATATAACCTTATATATGTCATTTGGCCGAACCTTAGATTTTTAGGAATAAAATAACAATTAATAATATAATATTTGTTTTGAAAACTATTTTATCACAATTTTGACACTATTTAGTAATTGATTTTTGTGAAAATCATAACAAAATGATTAGTTCGAAAAAGGTTAATTACATAAATAATAACATGTCATAGTGACCTATAAAATTAGTTTAATTCATAAAAAGTCTCAAATTACATTTAATTGGGTATTTATAACATCAATTATGTCAATATTTCATTAATAAGATAATTACTGCATCATGTTTGTGTCATAAATAATTTAAATTATTTACTGTCTAAAAATTACAAATAAAATACCATTAGGTCGGAAATATTTTTAGCTATCTAATTAATATTTATAGACTAATTTATCTTATGTATAACCTTATATTAAAAATTATTTACTTATTAAACATTGATTTTAACTATTTTAACCCTTCTTTAAATAAATTAATAATAAATGTCCTAATCTAATCCAAGTGGGCCTAAATGGTCATATTTTATTCCTAAGTATGTTTTTGGTAGAATTAAACTTCTCTAACAGAATTATGACAGGTTTTAGGGTAATAATAATAACATTTTTACCCTTAATTACCCTATTTACTTTTAACCGTGGTAAATAAAAGTAAAAACTTACTATTCAGCAAAAAATTGTTTTCATCTTATTGAACCACATTTTATTTACTGACATCAACCTTGTCTCTCATATTTTTGAAATTTCACTCACAAAAGCTGTAAAATTAAGTTTTATGAAAAATTCAGTCTTTTTAACTACCACTTAGTGGTTTCACTATTCATCAGAAAATTGAAAGTTTTCAGAAAAATACCAAAATTTCACCCTAGGCTAATTTCGATATTCCGAATCCAAAAATGAAGTCCATTTTGAAAAATAAAATTTATAAAATTTCAAAAAGTGGTTATTACTATTCATAACGGCTAGTTTTAATAATATTTTAATAGCATATCATTGTTTAGTGAAACTCGGTATGGCTTAAGACGCAAGCTATCGAGGAAGGTCGTGATTGCATGTAAAGAAAGCCAATATAGTGTTCTTTTTAGTGGAATATTCCTTTTATTATTTATAAAAACAAAAATATTTCTCATAAAATTTCGGGTGTTACACTCTACCCCCCTTAAAATGAATTTCGCCCTCGAAATTCATCACTTTGTAACAAACAGATGAGGATACCTCTCCCTCATCATATCCTCAAGCTCCCATGTAGCTTATTCTAATTGGTGGTTCTTCCATAAAACATTCACTAATCGAGTGGTCTTGTTTCGTAGGAATTTTTCGCTACGATCCAGAATCTCTATCGGCTATTCTTCATAAGAAAGATCTTGCTCCAGCGGTACAGCTTCTGAGATGAGTACATGTGAAGGATCAGGTATGTATTTTCTCAGGAGAGATACATGGAACACATCGCGAACTTGAGAGAGATTCGGTGGAAGTGCCAATCGGTAAGCCACCTTCCCAACACGATCCAGTATTTCGAAAGGACTGATATATATGGGGCTCAACTTCCCCTACTTTCCAAATCTCATGACCCTCTTCTAGGGAGATATTCGTAAGAACACTTTATCACCAAATTCAAACTATAGGTCGTTTCTTCGGTTGTCGGAATAACTTTTCTATCAACTCTGAGCTGCTCTTATGTGTTGTTGAATAGATCTGAACTTTTCTGCCATTTCATCAATGAGATAGGGTCCTAATAGATTTCTTTCCCCAACTTCATCCCAGCATGTTGGATTCCTGCATTTCTTTCCATATAGAGCTTCATAAGGAGCCATCTGAATACTAGAGTGAAAGCTATTATTATAAGAAAATTACACCAAAGGTAGGTTTTGATCCCAATCACCTTTTAAATCCATAGATCAAGCTCTCAACATATCCTCTAGAGTTTGAATCGTCCTCTTAGACTGACCGTCTGTCTGAGGATGATAAGTAGTGCTGAAACTAAACTCTGAATCCAAAGTATGCTGAAGACTTCGCCAGAACTTTGAGGTAAATCTCGGATCCCGATCAGATATAATAGAAAGTGGTACTCCATGCAATATTACCACTTCCTTTACATATATCCTGGCAAGCTGATCCAGAGATAAATCCCCTCTAATAGAGATGAAGTGTGCAGACTTTGTATGACGATCAAATATGAACCAGATAGCATTATTTCCTTTGGATGTTTTATGAAGTCCGGTGACAAAGTCCATAGTGATGTTTTCACATTTCTATTCAGGTATGGGTAATGGTTGTAACATCCCCTTAAACATCTGTCTCTCAACATTAACTTGCTGACAAACCAAGCATCGAGAGACATATTCAGCAACATCTCTTTTCATGCCATCCCACCAGAAGTACTCTTTTAGGTCCATATACATCATCGTTCTTCCAGGATGAATGGAGAATGAAGAACTAGGAGCCGCATGCAGTAGCTCCTTCTTTAATTCTGGGATGGGAGGAAGACAAACCCGATTCCTGAACATTATTATCCCATCACAATCAAGGATGAATTCAGGAACATTTCTAACCTTCTTTTGTAACTCGACATCTTCTTTCTGTGCCTCTTTAATCATCAAATGTATAGATGGTTGAACTTTCATTTGAGAAAGATACTATTTTTCCCCATTCATTATAATTCCAAGATCCATCCTTTGTAAATCCATAAATATTGGATCTTTTGTGATCCTCGTCATGGATAAACTGGCATGGTCTTGTCGACTTAATGCATCTTCCACCTTGTTTTCTTTCCCAGGGTGGTAATGGATTGAGCAGTCGTAAGCCTTAATCAGCTCCAACCATCTTCTTTGGCACATATTCAGCTCCTTTTGTGTGAAAATATACATTAAACTTTTATGATTAGTATAAATGTCACACCTTTCTCCATAAAGATAATGCCTCCAAATCGT
This sequence comes from Viscum album, assembly GCA_963277665.1. NCBI lineage: Eukaryota > Viridiplantae > Streptophyta > Magnoliopsida > Santalales > Viscaceae > Viscum > Viscum album. The sequence goes on from OY728127.1 coordinate 1,383,527,201, forward strand.
TAATGCAAAGATTACCTCAGCTAACTCCAAATCATGAGTTGGGTAATTTTTCTCATGTATTTTCAATTGTCATGAGGCATAAGCTATCACCATATAATTTTTCATAAGAAAAAACCCCAATCCCTTCTTCGATGCATCACTATAGATCACAAACCATTCTCCACTACAAGGCAGTGTGAGCACAGGTGCACTGGATAACCTTCTTTTCAACTCCTTGAAATTCTCTTCACATTCCTCCATCCAAACAAACTTAACTTCTTTCCCAGTCAACTTGGTGCGTGGATTAGATAATCGTGAAAAATAATTCACAAAACGTCGATAATATCCAGCCAAACCAAGAAAACATCAGATCTCAGTTACTGTTGTTGGTCTCAACCATCTTTCGATAACCTCTGTTTTTGCTGGATCCACATATATCCCCTCTTTTGAGATTATGTGACCTAAAAATGAAACTTTTTGAATCCAAAATTCACAATTGGTAAATTTGGAATAAAGAATCTCCTTTCTCAGGGTCTTCAATATAATTCTCAAGTGATCTTCATGTTCTTCCTTGATCTTTGAATAGATAAGAATATCGTCTATAAAGACTACCACAAACTGATCAAGATAGTCTCTAAAGACTCTATTCATAAGATCCATGAAGATAGAAGGGGAATTAGTAAGACCAAATGGCATCACTATAAATTCATAGTGTCCATACCTCGTACGGAAAGACTTCTTTTGTATACCCTACCTTTTGAACCTTAATTGATGATACCCGGAATAAAGATCAATCTTGTAAAAGTATTGAGCTCCGCGTAGTTAGTCAAATAGGTCATCAAAGCGCGGGTGAGGATATTTGTTCTTGATAGTGATCTTGTTAAGTTCTTGATAATCAATGTAGAGTCTCATTGATCCATCTTTCTTCTTAACAAATAGAACAGGTGCTCCCCAAGGTGACGCACTAGGGCGTATGAACCCCTTATCAAGATTCCCTTGGAGTTACTTCTTCAATTCCTGCAACTCAATTGCGGCTATTCTATAAGGTGACATTGAAATAGGCAAAGCACCCGGTATGAGTTCTATTGAAAACATAACTTCACGATTTGGTGGAAGACCCAGTAATTCCTATGGAAAGAAATCATCAAACTCCCGTACAATGGGCATATTCTTAATCGTGAGTTTCTCACCAACCATTTGAGATGAATAACCTTCATTTAGTGGAATCAAGACCCATAAGATGGAAGAAATTTCCACTGGAAGGTTATGTTCATCCTTAAATTAATAGACAATCATAGATTGATCTGGAATATGAAATGTGACTTCCCTTCTTTGGAAATTGATATGAGCTCCATATAAAGAAATCCAATCCATGCCAAGAATCACATCAAATTACACTATAGGAAGAATCACAAGATTTGCAGGAAGCACTTTCCCACAATCTTCGATCAGAGAAGAATTATAATCTTTTGATGCGACTGTTGTGCCCTTAGGGGTTGTCACAGCTAACTCAACATCTAATTGTTGAGGTAATATGGTGATATCCATAGAAAATTCTTCAGAAATAAAAGAGTGGGTGGATCCAGAATCAAATAAAACATTTGCTACTTTAGAGTGGATGGTATGTGTACCTTTCACCACATCGTTATCGTACTCCACATCACTGATAGAAATTGCATGTGACATTCCTTTGTCTTTAGCCTTAAGAGTTTGTTGACGTCGACCATCATCATCAACCCTTGGATTTGGGCATTGATTGGCATAATGCCCCATCTCCTTGCACTTGAAACATTGAAGTGTAGTATGTTCATTCTGTGTATCCCTTCCTTTGTTTGCATCATTAGACATCTTTTTACAATTATTGCAGCATTCAAATGCCCTATGACCTTCCTTTCCACATTTGAAACATTTACTTGTCCCTTTAAGACAACTCCCTCCATGTTTCTTTCCACACATTGAGCGTAAGGGAAAGCTCATCTTCTTTTCGGTGTGCTCTTTAGTTTTTCCTTTGAATTCCATTTTCCTCTTCTTATCAAACCCATATGACTGATGGGTTACTCTAATCTCCATCTCAACTTTGAGATCACATCAAACGATTTTCTCGTAGCCATGAAGTCCCTTATGGCTAACGCCCTTCGATGACTTGGTTTTAAGCCACTAAAGAATTGATCAATCTTACTCTTAGGATAGAAAATAATACCAGAAGCATACCTTGAAAGTCTTGTAAAATTTTCATCATAGGTACCAACAGATTCATCATCCATTTTCTTCAGTTCAAGAAACTCTTTCTCCATATTTTTTCGGAGAAAATGAGGGAAGTACTTATTGAAAAATATGTTCTTGAACTCGTCCCATTCCATGGACTCAATTTCATCCCTTTGCCTCGTATTCTTAAGAAGATTTCACCATTGATCAGCATCACCTTCCAAACGATACACTGCTAAGATGACTTTACCATGTTCATAACATTGAAGAACTGAAAATATCTTTTCAGTAGTACTAATCCATTGATCAGAAACTAATGGATCAGTAGACCCACTGAATGAAGGTGGACGCTGTCTCATGAAGTAGTCAACAGAATGTTGCTCCTTCCTTTGCTCGTTTGGAAGTCCTGCATGATTCATAGCTTGAGAAAGTTGTGTGAGAATGGTTACAAGATTCTGTATTCCAGCTCCCATAACGTTTGGTTTCTCAGGGGGACAATCATTTCATTGCCCATCACATTCCGCATTAACACGGTTCCTTCGAGTTCCAGCCATTGACTAAAACCAAGAAGAATAGTGTGAGCAACACTAATTATAATAGGAAAATCACATAATCAAGAATAATATTTCACACTTAAGGTCTTATCCTAGGTTATTCGTGTCCATTTCTAAAACACTAAGATTGTGTTCTATGCTTAGACTTATCCTTAGGATTCTTACTAAGGCTTTCACATCCTAGTTTCCAAAGGATGACTATACCTTTCCTCTAATACCAACTATAGCGACCCATACTTTACAACATTGTTATTACTTCAGAATTGAAGCACACTTATTACAACATATAACAAAACTAGGAAAGGACTGTATAGGTATAGTGTCTTTAGAAACTGGGAAACATAAACAACTGGTTCATAAAGTGTCTACACAGTCTCCCATTTATTTCATCATATCTATATTCCCTTTTGACATATCGTACTTAATAACCTTATTCCTGAGCTGGGGAATGAAAACATACAAAAGGGTGAGCTCAAATGCTCAGTAAGGGTAAACAAAAGAAATATCAATCACATCATATACATAAGAACATATGTTTTGGAAATCATAACCTGCAAAAGAAATCATAATTTCATAACATGGGACAAACCATAGTAGTGAAATGTAATCCCAATAATAATAACATAAAACATGAAACTTTGTGGAATACACACATAATCATAGAGAATCATTTCTTATTAGTCAAGACTCATTTCCAAGACTATCTTAGTGGACAAAGTCCATTTTGGAACCGAGTTCACTCCTCGTTTCAGTCCTGTTTCACTGAACCGGTTAAACCAGCCGTTCCAGCCATGTCTATCTCATGAGATATAAAATATTTACCCAATGTATTGGAGGGAGATATAGGTCACACCCATCTCATAATGATACCATTATTATATGTGCCACAAAATCATAAACCATACATCATAGCATAACCCATGTAATAAAAATGGGAATCTTTAAACATCGTGACATCATAAAACAATTCATATAAGATAAAATAATTCATAAAAATATTTCCATCACAACATAATCAAATCCATGTAATAATAGGGATAGAAATATAACTCTTTATTATCATAGATGGAAAATAATTTTGATAAAATACTTGAACTCCATTCTTGAGTAAAATATCATTTCTACTTCAAAAACATTTTTCCTTTCTTAACATGTCATACAATTTTATACTAAAAGAATTTGATTAAAAATAAACTTGAAAATTTGTAAAGGAAGATTCTTGGAAATTTTGTTTTAAAAATCCATTCATGTCGTATAAGCTAAAAAAACATTCTTCTCGTACTTTTGTCGGAAAAGTCAAAAAGTACCTCGTACGAAAAACGACAAAAAATTTATTTCATATCTTTTAGTAAAAACTCACCGAAGGGTAAAATTGGATTTAAAAAAATGTAGGTGTATGGAAATAATAGTAAATATTGAGGAAACAGGGATGTGGATGATAAAATACACCCCAGTAAATACCTAAGTATAAACAATCTCGGATAAAAATGAGATTGTGATATTTCCCTTACCTTAGGTCCGATATGCTTTCTACGTGTCCGAACCTCCTGTATAATGATTTAAATAATGTTATTGACTTATTCCAGAATCATACTCATTGTTATGATATCACATATGGTCATATTGTTATCTTCTTATTAGTAATATTTCATTACAACTTGTTATTCGGGTGTTTATTACTTTTTGTTCTTATGCCTGTTTTGTCAAATAAATTCTTATTATTTTCTATAGGTTATAGATATATCATTTAAAGAATGTTATTAGTGTAATATATATCATATTAATTCATTCAATTCATTTATATAATCATTATGCAATGAAGATCATGTAGAACGATTCGCATCACATCGTGGAGACGGTATTCCGTACGTACGCACGAGCGATGATATTGTTCCCATGATCATGGAATTGTATTGGAGTGTATGTATACTATTTCAGAATAAATATCAGTTTAAAATAATCATATATAGTCATTATTTACACCATTATACCCATCTAAGTAATGTGCTGGTGGAAAATAGATTACACCACGACGTGGAGACAGTATTCCGTACGTACGCACGCGCGGTGATTTCATTTTCTGTACGATGGATAGATGGTGAAATAGGGTTGTTTCATACCTATAAAAAAATATTAGTATATGATTGATACTGATGTTATTACTTCGTAATGAAACAACTAAATAAGAAGAATTGGAAGAATAAATAAAAATGAATGAATAGGTAACGGACATTACCTCTTCTTTGAAGTGCTTCTTTGAGACCTCCTTTTAGGGAACTAAAATTGGTCTTTGAAAAAGACCAGGACCTCTAAGATGTCTCTAGGGAAGTGGAGAGAATAATGTGGAAGGGGTTGGCCGATGTTGAAGGCTCAATGTGGTGTGAGGAAGAGGGGGAGGAGGTGCCTTTTTATAAGGGAGGAGAGGGGCTCCTTTGGAAAAACTAAAAATATTATTTTATTATAAAGTCAAGTTCGGTTTAAATAGCTCCAAATTGATTTATTTCGAAGCTAAGGTGGGGATGGGTAAAAATACTCTCATACAATAGAATTTAGACAAGATTAGGTTCCTATTTTAACATTATCATTTAGATTTAACATTAAGTTAAATAATTTTACTCTTTCTGTGTCTTCTTGTGTTCTTATACTATAAGTTTAATAAACATACTATAAGAGGCCAAACGAACCCCAAGTTGTTTATTATTAATATATATAACCTTATATAAGTCATTTGGTCGAACCTTAGATTTTTAGGAATAAAATAACAATTAATAATATAATATTTGTTTCAAAAATTATTTTATGTCAATTTTGACACTATTTAGTAATTGTTTTTTCTGAAAATCATAACAGAATGATTAGTTCTAAAAACGTTAATTAAATAAATAATAACATGTCATATTAACCTATAAAATAATTTTAATTCATAAAAAGTCTCAAATTACATTTATTTTGGTATTTATAACATCAATTATGTCAATATTTCATTAATAAGTTAATTACTGTATCATCTTTGTGTCATAAATAAATTAAATTATTTAATGTCTAAAAATTACAAATAAAATAAAATTATGTAGTAAATGTTTTTATATTTCTAATTAATATTTATAGTCGAATTTATCTTATGTATTACCTTATATTAAAAATTATTTACTTATTAATCGTTGATTTTAACTATTTTAACCCTTCTTTAAATAAATTAATAATAAATGTCCTAATCTAATACAAGTGGGTCTAAATGGTCATATATTATTCCTAAGTTTGTTTTTGGTCGAATTAAAATTATCCAATAGAATTAGGACATGTTCTAGGGTAATAATGATATCATTTTTACCCTTAATTACCCTATTTACTTTTAACCGTGGTAAATAAAAGTAAAAAGTTACTATTCACCAAAAATTATTTTCATCTCATTGAACCACATTTTACTTACTGACATCAACCGTGTCTCTCGGATTTTTTAAATTCCACTCACAGAAGCAGTAAAATTAAGTTTTATGAAAAAATTAGTTTTTTTAACTACCACTTAGTGGTTTCACTATTCATCAAAAATTGAAAGTTTTCAGAAAAATACCAAAATTTCACCCTAGGATAATTTCGATATTCTGAATCCAAAATTGAAGTCCATTTAGAAAAATAAAATTTTTAAAATTTCAAAAAGTGGTTATTAATATTCATAATGGCTAGTTTTAATAATATTTTAATATCATATCATTGTTTAGTGAAACTCGGTATTGCGTTCGACACAAGCTATCGAGGAAGGTCACGATTGCGTGTAAAGCAAGCCAAGCTAGTGTTGTGTGTAGTGAATGATTCCATTTATGATTTATAAAAAATAAAATATTTCTCATAAAAGTCTCAGTTGTTACAATTATTCTTCCTAAAACATAATTCCTAAAATTATTTGGATTTTTTATAATTCCCCAAAATAATTTTTAAATACATATTTATATAGTTTTTAATTTCATAAAAAAAATTAAAAATGAATCTCCATATTATTTTCAAAACAAGGCCCTTTAGTATTTTACCAAAAATATGAATTATTTCAATGTTTTAATGTGTATTATATATACATAACTTCAAATAAACATATGAACTAAATGTTTAAATGACAAAAATTTATGTTTCAATAGTTATTTTAATTTTTTTAACATCTAGTTATAAAAATATTTTTAAGGTAAAAAAGGTATGTTTTTATAAATATTATTTTTAATTTAATTTTTTTTGTATTTATATTTTCCAACAACAACAAAATTATTTTACTTATACTCATATAGGGATACATTTCATTAATAAAATTATTATTCACTATATTTATTTTTTATGATTATTTTGATAAAGGAAATTATTTTCATACAATTTTTTGATTCATTTTTAATCATTATCTTTCCCTTGAAATATTATATTTCATTTGATCATTATATATAATATTTCCCTTAAATATCCATATTATTTATATTGTATTTTTTTAGTTAATAAACTGTATTTAATATATACATATAATGTTCTATATTTCGAATAATTGGTTTATATCATGAAATATTGATAAATATATATCCTTTACTCAATACAAATATTTGATGATAAGACCAATTATTGATGAATTAAATCGATTATTTGATATATGATGAATGATTTGGACATGTAGTCGTGGGTGGGGACCCTAATTATACATCCCCTTAACGCAACTATATTCTTAAGGGGTAAATAAGTATGATATTATAATATGGGGTTTTTACTTGTATTTTTATACTATCATGTGAATGGTGTTGATAGAAGATATATACTAATTCATAAGATGAGGAAGTCCAAAAATTATACATTTATTGATTTAATAATTTAAATATAATTATTTTCCATAATAATTTCATGAAGATATAATATTTGGATTCATTGTAATCTTATATTAGTGATTAAATGTAATCTGTACTCATATTTATTATTCATTATCTATTATGATAGTCAATTTATTTATTTATTGGATTTCGTTCTCTAATATTAACCCTAAAGTATTGATTATCACATAACTATTAATGATTGTGATGTAATTTATTAATAGTCATAGGTTTTCAATAATTTACATTTCTGAATTGATTGTGCATGATTGATTATAATTTTTTATATAAAAGATACCTTCCATTTAAAAAAAATATGTAACAGAAAAAAATATTTTAAAATGACATTTATTTTATAAGTAAATGTTTCTTAGTTATTATATAATATAATAAAAATGAAAATAATGAGAAACCCAAAAAAATTAAAAATGAATCTTCATATTATTTTCAAAACAATGACCTTTAGTATTTTACCAAAAATATGAATTATTTCAATGTTTTAATGTGTATTATATATACATAACTTCCAATAAACATATAAACTAAATGTTTAAAAGAAAAAATTATATTTTTCAATATTTATTTTAATTTTTTTTACATCTAGTTATAAAAATATTTTTAAGGTAAAAAATGTATGTTTTTATAAATATTGTTTTTAATTTTTTTTTGTATTTATATTTTCCAACAACAACAAATTTTTTTACATATACTCATATAGGGATACATTACATTAATAAAATTAGTATTCAATATATTTATTTTTTATGATTATTTTGATAAAGGAAATTATTTTCATAAAATTTGTTGATTCATTTTTAGTCATTATCTTTCCCTTGAAATATTATCTTTCATTTGATCATTATATGTAATATTTCCCTGAAATATCCATGTTATTTATATTGTATTTTTTTAGTTAAAAAACTGTATTTAATATATACATATAGTGTTCTATATTTAGAATAATTGGTTTATATCATGAAATATTGATAAATATATATCCTTTACTCAATAAAAATATTTGATGATAAGATGAATTATTGATGAATTAAGTTGATTCTTTGATATATGATGAATGATTTGGACATGTAGTCGTGGGTGGGGACCCTAATTATACATCCCTTTAATGCAACTATAGTCTCAAGTGGTAAATAAGTATGATATTATAATATGGGGTTTTTACTTGTATTTTTAAACTATTATGTGAAAGGTCTTGATAGTAGATATATACTAATTCATAAGATGAGTAAGTCCAAAAATTATACATTTATTGATTTGATAATTTAAATATAATTATTTTCTATAATAATTTCATGATGATATAATATTTGGTTTCATTGTATTCTTATATTAGTGATTAAATGTAATCTGTACTCATATTTTTTATGCATTATCTATCTTGATAGTGAATTTATTTATTAATTTGATTTTGTTCTCTAATATTTACCCTAACGTATTGATTATCACAAAACTATTAATGATTCTGATGTAATTTATTAATAGTCATATGTTTTCAATAATTTACATTTCTGAATTGATTGTGCATGATTGATTATAATTTTTTTTATAAAAGATACTATCCATTTTAAAAAAATATGTAACAGAACAAAATATTTTAAAATGACATTTTTTTCATAAGTAAATGTTTTTTAGTTATTATATAATATCCTAAAAAAGAAAATAATGAGATACCCAAAAAATATTATCTATTTAATAATGATAATTAAATTAGTTAGTAATGAAACTAATTAAATTTCCAAAAATTACAACTGAACAAAAAAATATAAAATAGAACATCTAAAAATGGAACGTATGGATCTCAAAATAATCAAGAATTGTATCTCCAACAACATGATCTATATAAATAATATTATATATTAGTAAACAAATCAATGTCATAATTAATTAAAATGTAACCCTAAAGAGTCTTTTTTGGTGAATTTTCTATGAATGAATGAAGTTGTATTTATAGGGTATAAGAGGATATGTAATTTCAAGGATTCGAAAATTATGTAATCATTAGTCAAATATGACCATTGAACTATACGACCATTGGAAAGTATAAACTATATCAATACTTTTACGATTATTATTATTATTTAGATATATAAATGAACAAGGAAAAATGATATAAAAATTGAGAATTGATGGCTTCAACTAGTAGAGTTGGGTCATTTGAAGACCCTTGGTTTGAACATGTGATAAAGGTATCTGGATTAGGGTTTTCCTTTGACCAAACCCAACCTAAGATTCCAAAAGTGAAGATTTAAGGAAATATCCCAAAGGAGAAGTTCAAATTAATTGATATTACCATTGAATAGAGGTTTTTCGATCCACCCCACAAAACCACCACCATCACATTGATTTTAGATATGGTATATACAAGTTTAATAAGGGGTTATGTAGCTAGAAATTAGTGAATAAAATTTTATATTAAGTCATTTAAGTAAAAATATTATTACATTAATTACTCTAAATAATTTTAATGATCAACAATATATAGGATTAAGTTAAATGAATTTCATAATTTTATTTTTGCACATAAATAAAACATAACACTATTTTTATGGAAAATATATAAAATTTAATTATAATATTTTGTACTCTAAATAATATTATTTTTTGTCAAATAGGCATTGATTATAGTCCCAAATAAATATAAACTATTAAATAATTTAATATTGTCTTAGGAATTTTCTATGTGTTAGGAATTTTATATTTTCTTTAAAATGATATTTTAATATAAAGAAGATTTTTTATATTTAAAAGTTTATATTATATTATTTATAGAACTATTCATGAAAAATAAAAATTATATTTTAAACAATATTTTAAAATTTATTTTAGGGAGAATTTATGAGAATTTTATAAAATAATATATTTTGTTCTTGAATTGTAAAAAATTATTTTGGGTTTTTGGTATATTTTATGAATCCACAATTATTTAATAATAATTTAATAATTAATTATACAGCATAAAAAACCAGAAAAAATTAATTTTCAAATATGAAGTATTTTAATGGATTTTAATCAATTTCCAGAACCAATATGTGAATTCCAAATGTCTTAAATAAAAACTCTAACATTATAAACAATAAATTGATGAAACATTACATTTTCATGCTAAATAAGAAATGAAAAATTATGATTTATTATTATGGATTAAATTACCTTAAAATTTCACAAAAATTTACAATACCAAGGGAAAAACAATTATAAATCCAATGGGTTTTCATTTTGAAAACATAGTTCACATGTCATATATTTGGAAATTAAAAAGAAATTCCTCCAATTTTTCTTTGGATTCTCAACCATTTATCCATTTACATTATCTCACAATACATCATCCACAATTTTATGATTTTCTTCTCCCTAGGAGTTGTAACACCCCGAGGTTTTATGAAAAATATTCTTTTTAATTTCATTAATGTCTTGTGTTGTACGCTACACCAAAAGAAGCTTGCACAACATGCATCCTTGACTTGCCTTTCATTACACGCAATCACGACCTTCCTTGATAGCGTGTGTAGTACGCAATACCGAGTTTCACTAAACAACGATATGCTATTAAAATATTATTAAAACTAGCCGTTATGAATAGTAATAAACAATTTTTGAAATTTTGTAAATTTTATTTTTCAAAATGGACTTCATTTTTGGATTCGGAATATCGAAATTAGCTTAGGGTGAAATTTTGGTAATTTTCGGATAACTTTCATATTTTGATGAATAGTGGAAATTACTAAATTTTAATTAAAAACAACTTTTTCAATCGAAATAATTAATAGTGATAAATTATTAATTTTAGTGGTTTTAATGTATATTTAGAATATATTTTTACAATTTAATACAATGATGGTCATTGGATGTAATTTCAAATTTAAACCAGTTATAAACAAGTTTCAATCTTTTGATAGTTATTATCTCTTAAAAACACGCTATTTGTTTTGACGACAAGAATTATTTTTTAAATTAGTTAATCCAACTGATATGTTTTGAATTTGGTAAAATAGACATCATTTTGTGTTCATAATATCAAATATAGCTTAGGCCTAATTTTTGGTATTTTTCTGAAAACTTTCATTTTTTAATGAATAGTGAAACCACTAAGTGGTAGTTAAAAAAAATGAATTGTTCATAAAACATAATTTTACCGCTTCTGTGAGTGGAATTTCAAAAATCCAAGAGACACGGTTGATGTCAGTAAGTAAAATGTGGTTCAATGAGATGAAAATAATTTTTTGGTGAATAGTAACTTTTTACTTTTTTTACCATGGTTAAAAGTAAATAGGGTAATTAAGGGTAGAAATGATATTATTATTACCCTAACACATGTCCTAATTCTATTGGACAAGTTTAATTCGACCAAAAGAAAACTTAGGAATAAAATATGACCATTTAGGCCCACTTGGATTAGATTAGGACATATATTATTAATTTATTTAAAGAAGGGTAAAAAGAGTTAAAATCAAAGTTTATTTACTAAAACATTTTTAATATGGGGTTATACATAAGATAAATTCGACTATAAATATTAATTAGAAAGGTAAAAAAGATTTCCTACATAATGGTATTTTATTTGTAATTTTTAGACATTAAACAATTTAATTTATATGTGACACAACGATGATGAAGTAACTATATTATTAATGAAATATTGACATAATTGATGTTATAAATACCCAAATAAATATAATATGAGACTTTTTATGAATTATACTAATTTTATAGGTTAATATGACATGTTAGTATTGATTTAATTCACTTTTTACGAAATAATCATTCCGTGATGATTTTTACAAAAATCAATTACTAAATAGTGTCAAAATTGACATAAAATAGTTTTTTTTAAAAATATTATATTATTAATTGTTATTTTATTCATAAAAATATAAGTTTTGGCCAAATGACTTATTTAAGGATATATATATTAATAATAAACAACTTGGGGTTAGTTTGTCTTGATATAGTAAGTTTATTAACCTTATAGTATAAGAACACAAGAAGACACGGTAAAGGTAAAATTATTTAACTTAATGTTAAATCTAAATGATATGGTTAAAATAGGAACCTAAACTTGTCTAAATTATATTGGATGAGATTATTTAGACCCATACCCACCTTAGCCTCGAAATAAATCAATTTGGAGATATTTAAAACCGAACTTGACTTTATAATAAAATAATAATTTTCGTTATTCCAAAGGTGCCCCTCTCCTCCCTTATAAAAGGGCACCTCCTCCCTCTCTTCCTCACACAACATTGAGCCTTCAAGATCGGCCAAACCCTGCCAAATTATCTTCTCCACTTCCCTAGAAATATCCTAGAGGTTCTGGTCTTCCTCAATGACCAATTTTAGTGCCCTAAGAGGAGGTCTCAAAGAGGCGCTTTAAAGAAGAGGTAATTTCCGTTACCGATTCTTTCACCTTTATTTCGTCTTCCACTTCTTCTTCTTAGGTTGTTTCATTATGAAGTAAAAACATCAGTATCACTCATATAATGATATTTTATTATATGTATGAAACAATCTTATTTCACTATCTATCCATCCTACGGAAAACGAAATTACCGCGCGTGCGTACGTACGGAATACCGTCTCCACGCCGTGGTGAAATCTATTTTCCACCACCACCATACTTGGATGGGTATAATGGTGTAAATAACAACTATATATTATTATTTTAAAGTGATATTTATTCTGAAATAGTATACATACACTCCAATACAGTACCACGATCATGAGAACGATATCATCACTCGTGCGTACGTACGGACTACCGTCTCCACGACACGATGAGGTTCATTCTCCACTTTAACCATTCATGAATGATTAAAATGTATATATAATAAGTAATCATGAAATATATGACATAATAATGATACTGGATTTATGTGTATATATATGTATGTCATCTACTTAATTCCGTTCAACTCAATAAGGAAACGAAAACAGTGTTCATGCGTACGTACGACCTACCGTCTCCATGAACGGTGTATTTATTTCCATTTACTGATTTATTATATATATTTATATTCTGAATATATATATATATATAAATCATGTTTTATATTCTGGAATTAAGTAATCATGCTCTAAGTAATCATATGAATAATTACAAGTCAAAACACGGACGACAAATGAAACAATTTTACCTAAAACACTCTTTAACATGGAATTTACAAAAGAACGGGTAATATAAAGTCATAAGTGAACCATATATGATATCATAACAATGAATATGATTCTTTAATAAGTCAATGACATTATTTAAATCATTATACAGGAGGTTCGGACACTTACGAAGCAAATCGGACCTAAGGTAAGGGAAATATCACAATCTCATTTTTATCTAAGATTGTTTATACTTTGGCATTTACTGGGGTGTATTTCATCATCCAAATCCATGTTTCCTCAATATGTAATATTATTTCCATCCACCTAAAATTATTTAATTCCAATTTTACCCTTCGGTGAGTTTTTAGTAAAGGATATGAAAGGAATCTTTTGTCGTTTTTCGTACGAGGTACTTTTTGACTTTTCCGACAAAAGTATGAAGAATGTTTTTTTAACTTATACGACATGAATGGATTTTTAAAACATTATTTCCAAAAAGATTCCTTTACAAGTTTTCAAGTTTATTTTTAATCAACTTCTTTTAGTTTAAAATTTTAAGACATGTTAAGAAAGGAAAAAAAAATTTGATGTAGAATGGAAATTTTCCTCAAGAATGGAGTTCAAGTGTTTTATCAAAATTATTTTCCATCTAAGATAATAAAAGGTTCTGTTTCTATCCCTGTTATTACATTGATTTGATTATGTTGTGATGGAATTACTTTTATGAATTCCTTTATCTTATATGAATTTTTTTATGATGTCATGATGTTTAAGATTCCCATTTTTATTACATGGGTTATGCAATTATGTATGATTTATGATTTTGTGGCACACATAATAATGGTATCATTATGAGATGGGTGGGACCTATATCTCCCTCCAATGCATTGGGTAAAGATTTTATATCTCATTAGATAGACATGGCTGGAACATTAGGTTATACCGGTTCAGTGAAGCAGGACTGAAAGAAGGGTAACTCGATTCAGAAATTGCCTTTGTCCACTAAGATAGTCTTGACAATAAGTCTTGACTAATAAGATATGATTCTCTATGATTATGTGTGTATGCCACAAAGTTTCATGTTTTAAGTTATGATTATTCGGATTTCATTTCACTACTATGATTTTTCCCATGTTATGATATTATGATCTCTTTTGCAGGTTAAGATTTCCAAAATGTTATGTTCTTATGAATATGATGTGATTGATTTTTCTTTTGTTTACCCTTACTGAGAATTTGAGCTCACCCTTTTATGTTTTCTTTTCCCCAGGATATAAAGAAAGGTTTTAGGTAAAAAAAGGGGAAGATCTTTATCGGAGATGTTGACGATCTTTCACCATGATTAGAAGATTACGTTCCGAGTTTCCAAAGACACTAAACTATTACGGTCCTTGAGTGTGTGTTTTTGTTATGTAATAAGAATTCCGCAAAAGTAATGTAATGTCCATGTACGCCAAGCTTCGGGTCTCTACAGTTGGTATCAGAGGAAAGGTTTAGTCAACCTTTGGAAACTAGGATACAAAAACGTTAGTGAGATCCCTATAGATATTTCTACGGTATGTCTAGGGATGTCCCTAAGGTTAAGTATACGTATAGGTTATATTACTAGAATTATGATAACGATCATAGAATTAAACCTAAGATGTTAGATATTGATGGTACTCCCCCTTTATTTTGTTGTTTTCCCTAGAATGATTTTTGCCTCTCACACTATTCTTTTTTGGTTTTAGATGATGGCTGGAACCCGATGGAACCGTGTTGATCAATGAAATGGACAATGCAATGATTTCCCTCCAGAACAAACAAATGTTATGGGAGATGGAGTGAAAAATCATATTGCTATAATTACACAATCTATGAATCATTCTGGACTTCCAAATGAGCAGATAAGGGAACAATATTCTATTGAGTCCTTCATGAGGCAACGTCCACCTTCTTTCATTGGGTCTTCCGATCCACTTGTTGCTGAACAATGGATCAGTAACACTGAAAAGATATTTTCAGTTCTTCAATGTTCTGAACATGATAAAGTCATCTTAGCATTATATCGTTTGGAAGGTGAAGCTGATCAATGGTGGAATCTTATCAAGAATACGAGGCCAAGAGATAAAATTGAGTCCATGGAATGGGACGAGTTCAAGAACTTGTTTTTCAGTAAGTACTTCCCTCGTATTCTTCGAACAAAGATGGAAAAGGAGTTTCTTGAGCTGAAGCAGAAGGATGATGAATCTGTTGGTATATACGAAGAGAATTTTACAAGACTTGCAAGGTATGCATCTGGCATTATCATCCAACCTGAAAATAAAGTTGATCGATTTTTCAGTGGCTTAAAACCAAGTCATAGAAGGGAATTAGCTATAAGAGACTTCAGTAGCTATGAAGAAATTGTGCATTGTGCTATCAACGTAGAAATGGAAGTTGGTGTTACTTATCTATCTCGTAGTTTTGACAAGAAATGAAGGATGGAGTTCAAGGATAAATATCAGAATAATGGTGAAAAGAAGATGAATGTTTCCTTATGCTCAAAGTGTGGAAAGAAGCATGGTGGAGATCGTCTTAAAGGGACAAGTAAATGTTTCAAATGTGGAAAGGAAGGTCATCGGGCATTTGAATGCCACATTGATGGGAAGAAGATGTCTAATGATGCAAACAAAGGAAGGGATACACAGAATGAACCTACTACACTTCAATGCTTCAAGTGCAAGGAAATGGGGAATTATGCTAATAAAATCCCTAATCCAAGGGTTAGTGATGATGGACATGAGCAACCGCTTAAGGCAAAGGAAAAAGGGAAGTCATATGCGATCACTATTGGCGATGTTAAATATGACAACGATGTGGTGGAATGATTAATTGTTTATGTAATGGGATTCTAAAATAATGTTGTATCATGGAGTATTGGAATATTTATGTATTGGTCTATTGTGGTTTTCAATAATTTTATTGTACCAGTAACCATGGAAAGTGATTGAGATATTTTTAGAAAAAGAATTATATGCACATAATGAAGGGAAAATGAGAAAATTAAATATTTGACAGTATTCATGAGCTCATGATTGATATAAGGACTAAGTGATATAATGGTTTGATTATATAGAATTTTGAGGATTTTGGTATGTGGAAGGTGTTAACTTTTAACTGAATTAATGTTTTAACTACGGTTCAATGGGTATTCAAGAGAATACATGATTAAGGCCTTTGAATGTTTGGAATGTGACCAACAAGACATATCTTATGATATATGGGGATCAACGATGGTATTAAATCTCTGGTAATCGTTTTCACTATATTATGAGAGTGGACTGCAGTATTATGGATAAGCCTAAAGATTGGAATGGATTATGTTAGACATAAGTTAGTATTGTTTAAGGATAGAATTTTTTTCGATATTATTGATGGGATGTTATAGTAATATAGTTTTAGAAAAAGGACAACCTGCAGGACAGGCGACAACCCATCGCGTTAGACAAGGCCGTGGGAATTGAACCAACAACCGAAGTACGACGGGCCTTTATCGCCTACCACTGGCCTATAGGAAGTCTCTATTTAGTAGAAACTAGTTTTATTATATTAAGCAGTATGATATATGAAGTATAAGTCCATTTTAGGAACCATATATGATTAATCTCACTATAGATGGACTTATGTATTTTTTGATAACTTTTCTAACCTTTTGTTTGAGACAGATGGAATGACCCATCATTCTATCATATGATCTGCTAACAAATCACGAATGACAAATTAAACTTCATTTCATTAAGAGATGAAGTGGAAATTGTCCAAAGAACGACAAACAGTGAGACTATACCAAAATCATGAAAGTATTTCTTCTAATTCCAATTCCATCAACTTTAGGGAAATGATCATGAAAACCAAAAATGTTGTCTTAGTGCTCTTATATCTGATGAATCAGATGGTACCTTAGATCGTCATAAATATATGGATTTGTGATTGCTAGCTTTTCCATATCCATGTTCTCTACCACTCTCCATCAGAACATGATGGTTAGATTTCTCTTCCATATCCATATTTTCACCTATGTGGAAACCCAGCGATTAGTTTATTTGGGTAACCGTTACGTTTCAAACTTTTTTTTTCAAAGATTGGTTTTGGTATTCCTTTTTATGATGTGGGTTTCGATTAAAGAAACTTTCGAATAGTAAACCATTTATATTCCCGAAAAATTTCGATGGCGAAATTCATTTTAATGGGGGTAGAATGTAACACCCCAAGATTTTATAAAAAATATTCTTTTTAATTTCATTAATGTCTTGTGTTGTACGCTACACCAAAAGGAGCTTGCACAACACGCATCCTTGACTTGCCTTTCATTACATGCAATCACGACCTTCCTTGATAGCGTGTGTAGTACGCAATACCGAGTTTCACTAAACAACGATATGCTATTAAAATATTATTAAAACTAGCCGTTATGAATAGTAATAACCACTTTTTTAAATTTTGTAAATTTTATTTTTCAAAATGGACTTCATTTTTGGATTCAGAATATCGAAATTAGCTTAGGGTGAAATTTTGGTAATTTTTGGATAACTTTCATATTTTGATGAATAGTGGAAATTACTAAATTTTAATTAAAAACAACTTTTTCAATCGAAATAATTAATAGTGATAAATTATTAATTTTAGTGGTTTTAAAGTATATTTAGAATATATTTTTACAATTTAATACAATGATGGTCATTGGATGTAATTTCACATTTAAACCAGTTATAAACAAGTTTCAATATTTTGATAGTTATTATCTCTTAAAAACACGCTATTTGTTTTGACGACGGAAATTAATTTTTAAATTAGTTAATGCAACTGATATGTTTTTAATTTTTTAAAATAGACAACATTTTTGAGTTCATAATATCAAATATATCTTAGACCTAATTTTTGGTATTTTTTTGAAAACTTTCAATTTTTGATGAATAGTGAAACCACTAACTGGTAGTTAAAAAAACCGAATTGTTCATAAAACATAATTTTACCACTTCTGTGAGTGGATTTCAAAAATCCGAGAGACACGGTTGATGTCAGTATGTAAAATGTTGTTCAATGAGATGAAAATAATTTTTTGGTGAATACTAACTTTTTACTTTTTTTTACCACGGTTAAAAGTAAATAGGGTAATTAAGGGTAGAAATGATATTATTATTACCCTAACACATGTCCTAATTCTATTGGAAAAGTGTAATTCGACCAAAAACAAACTTAGGAATAAAATATGACCATTTAGGCCCACTTGGATTAGATTAGGACATTTATTATTAATTTATTTAAAGAAAGGTTAAAAGAGTTAAAATCAAAGTTTATTTACTACAAATTTTCTAATATGGGGTTATACATAAGATAAATTTGACTATAAATATTAATTAGAAATCTAAAATGATTTACTACATAATGGTATTTTATTTGTAATTTTTAGACACTAAATAATTTAATTTTTTTATGACACAACGATGATGAAGTAATTGTCTTATTAATGAAATATTGACATAATTGATGTTATAAATACCCAAATAAATATAATTTGAGACTTTTTATAAATTACACTAATTTTCTAGGTTCATATGACATGTTAGTATTGATTGCATTAACTTTTTACGAACTAATCATTCTGTTATGATTTTAACAAAAATCAATTACTAAATATTGTCAAAATTGACATAAAATAGTTTTTAAAACAAATATTATATTATTAATTGTTATTTTATTCCTAAAAATCTAAGGTTCGGCCAAATGAATTATATAATGTTATATATATTAATTATAAACAACTTGGGGGTTATATTGGCTTGATATAGTATGTTCATTAACCATATAGTATAAGAACACAAGAAGACACGGTAAAAGTAAAATTATTTAACTTAATGTTAAATCTAAATGATAAGGTTAAAATAGGAACCTAAACTTGTCTAAATTCTATTGGATGAGAGGATTTCGACCCATCCCCACCTTATCTTCTAAATAAATCAATTTGGAGATATTTAAAACCGAACTTTACTTTATAATAAAATAATATTTTTAGTTATTCCAAAGGTGACCCTCTCCTCCCTTATAAAAGGGAACCTCCTCCCTCTTTTCCTCACACAACTTTGAGCCTTAAAGCTCAGAAAACCCCTGACAAATTCTCTTCTCAACTTCCCTAGAAACATTCTAGATGTTCTGGTATTCCTCAAAGAACAATTTTAGTGCCCTAAGAGGAGGTCTCAAAGAAGCGCTTCAAAGAAGAGGTAATTTCAGTTACCGATTATTTCACCTTTATTTCTTCTTCCACTTCTTCTTAGGTTGTTTCATTATGAAGTAATAACATCAGTATCACTAATATAATGATATGTTATTATAAGTATGAAACAATCCTATTTCACCATCTATCCATCCTACGGAAAACGAAATCACCGCGCGTGCGTACGTACAGAATACCGTCTCCACGTCGTGGTAAAATCTATTTTCCACCACCACCTTACTTGGAAGGGTATAATGGTGTAAATAATAACTATATATTATTATTTTAAAGTTATATTGATTCTGAAATTGTATACATACACTCCAATATAGTCCCACGATCATGAGAATGTTATCATCGCTCGTGCGTACGTACGGACTACCGTCTCCACGACGCGATGAGATTCATTCTCCACTTTAACCATTCATGAATGATTACAAAGTATATATAATAAGTAATCATGAAATATATGAAATAATAGTGATACTGGATTTATGTGTATATATATGTATGTCATCTAATTAATTCTGTTCAACTCAATAAGGAAACGAAAACAGCGTTCATGCGTACGTACGACCTACCGTCTACATGAACGGTGTATTTCTTTCCATTTACTGATTTATTATATATATGTATATTCTGAATATATATATATATATATAAATCATGTTTTATATTCTGGAATTAAGTAATCATGATCTATTTAATCATATGAATAATTACAAGTCAAAACACGGATGACAAATGAAACAATTTTACCCAAAACGCTCTTTAACATGGAATTTACAAAAGAACGGGTAATATAAAGTCATAAGTGAACCATATATGATATCATAACAATGAATATGATTCTTTAATAAGTCAATGACATTATTTAAATCATTATACAGGTGGTTCAGACACTTACGAAGCAAATCAGACCTAAGGTAAGGGAAATATCACAACCTCATTTTTATCCGAGATTGTTTATACATTGGCATTTACTGGGATGTATTTTATCATCCAAATATATGTTTCCTCAATATTTAATATTATTTCCATCCACCTACAATTGTTTAAATCCAATATTACCCTTCGGTGAGTTTTTAGTAAAGGATATGAAAGGAATCTTTTGTCGTTTTTCGTACTAGGTACTTTTTGACTTTTCCGACAAAAGTACGAAGAATGTTTTTTTAACTTATACGGCATGAATGGATTTTTAAAACATTATTTCCAAAAATATTCCTTTAAAAATTTTAATGTTTATTTTTAATCAAATTCTTTTAGTTTAAAATTGTAAGACATGTTAAGAAAGGAATTTTTTTTTTGAAATAGAATGGATATTTTCCTCAAGAATGGAGTTCAAGTGTTTTATCAAAATTATTTTCCATCTAAGATAATAAAAGGTTCTGTTTCTATCCCTTTTATTACATTGATTTGATTATTTTGTGATGGAATTACTTTTATTAATTCCTTTATCTTATATGAATTATTTTATGATGTCATGATGTTTATGATTCCCATTTTTATTACATGGGTTATGCAATGATGTATGATTTATGATTTTGTGGAACATATAAGAATGATATCATTATGAGATGGGTGGGACATATATCTCCCTCAAATGCAATGGGTAAAGATTTTATATCTCATAAGATAGACATGGCTGGAACGGTAGGTTATACCGGTTCAGTGAAGCAGGACTGAAAGGAGGGTAACTCGATTCAGAAATGGACTTTTTCCACTAAGATAGTCTTGACAATAAGTCTTGACTAATAAGATATGATTCTCTATGATTATGTGTGTATGCCACAAAGTTTCATGTTTTATGTTATGATTATTGGGATTTCATTTCACTACTATGATTTATCCCATGTTATGATATTATGATCTCTTTTGCAGGTTAAGATTTCCAAAATGTTATGTTATTATGAATATGATGTCATTGATTTTTCTTTTGTTTACCCTTACTAAGAATTTGAGCTCACCCTTTTATGTTTTCTTTTCACCAGGATAAAAAGAAAGGTTTTAGGTAAAAAAAAGGGGAAGATCTTTACAGGAGATGTTGAAGATCTTTCACCATGATTAGAAGATTACGTTCTGAGTTTCCAAAGACACTAAACTATTATGGTCCTTGAGTGTGTGTTTTTTGTTATGTAATAAGTATTCCGCAAAAGTAATGTAATGTCCATGTACGTCAAGCTTCGGGTCTCTATAGGAGTCCCCTAACATGTCCTCATTCCCCAAGGTTCAATTCCTTCTGATCTATGAGAAACTCATCCCAGTAAAGGAATTATACTTCATTTCTCTTCAATTCAAGAAAAACTATTTATATATGTATTATAAATTATAGGGTTTCACTATTTTATTACCCTGTCGATCATACCCTTAATACATAATTATGTATTATCAATCTGTTATGGTTTTCTCATCTCAGTTAACCATTTTTTAAAACAACATTTTAAACACATGATGCTTTCGAATTTACTCCAAAAATTTCTCACCCAACTTAGGAAATTATTAATTTTTATTTTCCGTTTTTGAAGACCAAATACAATATATTGTTTAAGGGAATTCAACTTTATGTAAAAAAATTAATTATTTTATATAGTAATTTACATACAATAAACCAATGATAATATTAAATGGGATAAAAATAACATAATTATAATGACATTAAGATCTTTTGTATGGAAACATTTTTTATAATAGACTTGTTTTTATTTCACAACAAGTTACTAATGAATATATTTAATATGATATATTTGTATCATATAAATTAATAAATATGAATGTTTTCTCAAATTACTATCCTATGCATGAGGTAATGAATTTAATCTCTAGAGATGACATGTTCAATAATACCCTAGGGAATATTCATGATAATTTTCATTTATGACACCTTGGTAAAAAACTATTGTGATATTCATTTGAATATCTCATTTAACTATTTTAGCCACATTTCAATGTAGCGGTTCATGTTTATTATATTATGACATGCATCATGATATAATTTTCATGATATATTTTTATTATTCATGTTATTATTTATATTCCTCTTGACCACAACATAAATGTTTCCCATTCTGATTCCCATAAAAGGCATTAATCTCAATGGTTTCACTTTATATATGTTCTTAGTTTATGATATATAGTAAATCTTAAGTAGGGTGAATCAATTAATTTTTATTTCAAGTGGATATGGATTTTTTTTGTTTTCATGTATTATGTACCTTCTTTTCAAGAATATAAACTATAAAAGATCCTCTACATAGACCATGTAAAAAAAGTTATTCAAGAAAAAAGAGGGATTCCATATTTTTAATAAAAAAATATTGTTTTTATGGATATTAATACCTGAAAAAAATTTGTAGAACCCATAGTATGAGTTTAGATATTGTAAAACATCATAACATATTGGTGTGTGTTATGTGGATCCCAATCAGATACATATATGTCTGGATTCTATAAATGGATGCTGAACTACAATAGATTTACCTAGGGAAACACAAGAAAAATTCATTCTTCTATTGAGTGGAATGGCACATGGTACAAGGAAATGGGCCACGCCACACACCTAGTTTATCTCTCCTGACTTTAAGTTTTTCATAAGACTTTTATTAACCATAATATAGGATATATTGAAAAATTATTTTTTGATATTTGAGGTCAATTGCATACCTAATACTGTGGTTTTAATACCAAAATGACCTTTAGAATTATCATATTCATAGAAGTAACAAGGTTCTCACTAATGATATTATTTTTTTAAATGATGGAAATTAGAGGAACCATGTAAATGATGAGTGAAATAGATGATGCACTAATAACATTCATATTGAATCATGAATGGAAAAAATCAATGAGGATTAATAAAAAATAATAAAGAGTTTTGAAAAATAACATTTATCAAGCTGAGAGACCATATTCACCTTGAAGGGAACAACTTTATGTTGATTCCATCATGTGTCATCGACCAAATGCTTTCAGTGGATCTATCAACCCATTGATATCATAAAAATTATTATGATATATAGAAATGATCTTTTCATTAATCAGTTTATTGGAGACAGTGAAATTAATCATGGAATATACCTCTTAGAAGGATAATCTGATTAGTGGTGGACACTGATTAAAAGAAAAAATCCAATGAAAGATAGTGATGCTATGAAGTGAGAATAGTTTAGGAGAATCCATTTCAATAAATATTTCCACAATTAGATGAGAATGAAAATGGATAAGTAATTCATTAAACTAAATTAAAATGAAAATGAATCAGTTGTAAGATATGATATTGACTTGACAATACATTATTAATACACCTCTATCATATTTATGGATCCTATATGAAGATTTTATAGAATCTTCAGTTGAATGAGACCCCGCCTATAGAGTTATCATGAAGAAAAAGATTATGAATGATATGAGGATATAGTAAGGTGTTATGTTATGGTTGAAATGGATTTTGGATAGACATGGTGGTAACATATATAAAATTAAAATAATAGAAAAGATGAGACAAACTCAATGATGTTTTTAAATTATTTAAGAGGAGTAATGTAATTGAAACTCCCCATGTACAATAATTATGGAAAGAAGAATTTAGGGAACTTATTAATTGGTGGATTAATGTGATTCATGTGAAAAATAAATTACCATGTAGATTGAAATTTTCATGGTGTGGTGAAGAATCAAATTATCAACTTTAAAGAAGAAGGGAATATGGTGAAAGCCCATCCGGAAGTTCAATTATTAAAATGTAGATAGCTTGGGAACTGTTTCAATCCTTGTAAAAATCATGTGATAATTGAGGGAATCCACCACCATACTTTGTATATGCCAAAAGTGAATGGACGACCATTGTATATCCCAATGGCTGAAGTAGAGGCTCTAAAGGTTGTAGTTTTAGGCACATCGATTGTTCTCTCAATGAAAGAAAGTATATTTTTTTATTATGGTTCTATGAATTCCTTAACATCATCCATATTTTTAATGAATATACAATAAATTTCAGGTGATTCTAGATTTAGACATATCTTCCAAGACACATGGAAAAATTATCCTAGCATTAGTAGTGGATATAATCTCTTACATTTAATTTTATCGAGTATAATCCCAAATATATTAATCATTCCCATGGTGGAATTTGACACTATACAAGGTATGGATTGTATCTCATGGTATAATTATAATATAAACTATAAAATTTAACAAATATTAGTATTCTTGAATGAAAATACTAATGTTGTTTTTAGAGGATGTATATTTCAGCCTATAATTTATATAGATGAATATGTCATAGTCTTTTTTGGAGATAATCAGTTAATAGGGATAAAGAAATGAAAATATAAAGCACGATAATTTCCCCATTGTCTAGGAATACATTATCATATTTCATAAAGATTTACCTAGACCCCCCCTAATAGTGAGTAATATTTACACATTGATTTCATAATTATATCCTTGTCGATATCAGAGACCCTATATAGAATAGAAAATATAGAGTAAGAAGAATTAATGAAACAAATCCTGATCATTTAGAGAAGTTATTTATCAAACAAAGTGTGACTCTTTAGGGGATATTTATTCTATTTTTATATAAAAATGATTGATCAATGTGTTTTTTCATTGATTATAGAGATATTAATGGGATCATAGTGTCCAACGAGTAACTTCTCCCAATGATTGATGATTTATTTTATTATATTCAAGGAGATCATTTCATTTCCATGATTGACCTCTAATCCGGTTATCAACTATTGAGGGTGAAAAAATAATATATTCCATAGATGATAATTTGATTAAGATATAGGCCTTGTGAGTTTTTTGTTATGACCATTAGCTTGATCAATACTCTTGGTATATTTAGGATTTTTATGAATATCGTATTTCAAGACAACCATGATAAATTCATAGTGGAATTTTATGAATACATTCAAATGTATTGAAAAATTTCAATGTATCATATGAATTATCTAATTATTATATTAGGATCTTTGAGGAATGATGTGATATTTAGAAAATTCGAAAAAAATGAATTCAGGTTACAATAAGTTGAATTATTGGGGAATATTATGACCAATGATGAAATATTAGTTTACCATGACAATACATCCCATATAAAAGGGAGGCCTTATCCTACAATCATAACTGATATTCGATGTTTCCATGGATTAGAATGGAATTTTAAGAGGTTTGTGAAAATATTTTCACAAATTTAGAATAAAAAACCAACATAACTAGAAAAGGGGCTCTATTCATCTGAAAACATGAGTGTGAAGAATGTTTCCATGAACACATGATGACATTGGTTACTACACATATGAAAACTATACCCTCTATTAGAGAAGTATTCACTTATTTATAGTCATTCATATCTTAAAGTGCTTGGGTATGGCCTCATGTGAAATTAAAAACTTATTTCATATTTATCTTGATATTTATAGCCTTGTGAGAAAAGTTATCTTCTTCATGACATGGATTTAGTAGTAGTTATTCGTGATTTAGAAATTTGGAGTAACTATCTTTATGTAGAGAAATGAGATATATACCTAGACCACAACAATTTTAAGTATATTTTAATGAAAAAATAATAGAAATTGAGACAAAGGAGATTGTGGGAACTTCATGAAGAGTAAAACAATTTAATTCATTCTCTACTGAGAAGTGAAAAAAATTGCAGATGCATTATGTAAGAAAGAGCATGTTTTCTTGGAAATGATTTGTATTCAAGGAAATACATTTATCAATGTCCGAGTAAAATTAGAAATGTGAATAATAAATTAAGGGACTTCATCAACCCTATCCAAAATGATTTTTCAACCGTCATTTCTATATAAGATCAAGAAACCCTCATAGTGAACAACCACTTATGAAAAATAAGATATAGGAATTAAAGAATTGATGGTTCTTATGTAAAATATTGATTAAGAGTGTGTATTGAAATTTTATAGAAGGATATATGAACCATGTATCAAAAATATTAAAAAGGATATCTGGTATTAATATCAAATCTCAAATTCTATATACATCTTGGAAGCACTAAAATAAACATGGACCTTTATGAACATTATTGGTGAGATAATATGACGATTGATATTTCTAACTATACCCCATGGTGATTTTTATGTCAACAAGTGAAGTAATAGAGACAAAACCCTAAAGGGATATTGCAACCACTACACATATGAACATGGATGTTGGGAAATATCACTATGGACATCATCACTGGAATCCCATGACCATCAAAAGGATACAATGAAATATGGGTTATAGTGGACTGAATCACCATGATTTATAATTTTAACAATATTAGGAATGATTTCTCTCTTGATCATCTTTTTAAGATATATATAATGATTTTGTTGATGTCTCATGTGGTGCTAGCTCCTACAGTTTCAGATCATTATCTATGGATCAAATCAAAATTTTGGATAACTCTTCATCATGATATAAATTCTAAATTTAATTTTAAAAATTCATGTCTCCCATAACATATGGAAAATATTAATGGACGATTCAAACACATTATGTCATTATTAAAACATGCTCAATGGAATTTAATGGTGGATTGGATCAACACATCCAATTAGTAGAGTTTTCATACAACAACAACATCCACTCAATTATATAAGTGGAACTATACAAGTATCTAAATAGGAAAAATTTATAACTCATACATATTGGGGAGATGTTGGTGAAATTAAATTTTTGGGATCTGTCTTGTGAAAGATGTGAAAAAAATGTTCATGTAATCTAATAACACCTAAAGGTTATGGAAAGTTGGTAGAAGAACTATTCTGAAAAATATCTATGGTGATGGGATTTTAATTTTAGGGAAATAGTTTTCCTTTATATATCAAAATGTAAGATAGTCTTGTGATTTTGAAATAATGGGAAGCAGAACCTTGGGTACAATAGCCCCTTTGACAACTTTTATCTCATAAGATTAGTCTATTATTGACTAGATCATTGATGAAACCAAGATCATTTTCGTGATGCATTCCATGTATATCTCTAAACTATGTATATTTTTAAACCATCACATGTATATAATATAGAGATGGTAAAATGGGAACATGATCTACCATACGAGGAGCTCTCGGTGTAGATCGTGGACCTTAGAGACATGGCTATACATAAAATTGTTACCTATCTCATTAAAGTGTTTTGGAAGAAACATAAATATATAAATTTAAGGTGAAAACCATAGGAGAAAATAATAAAGAAGTACCCTATACATTTCTCAACTATTAAATGATGTAGAAATTTCATGGATAAATTCTGTAAGGGGGAAGAATGTTACGACCCATAATTTTTTAAACTGATATTTTATTTTAGAATAAATTTTTGTAACATTTTATATAATATCATACAAATAATAAAATATAGATACACTATGAAGTTCATCCCTTTATTAATCATAATTATATTATTTTTATGTTAAACCAATTATAATAACAAATAATACAAATATAAAAAAACCTAAACAAGAACACCTAAAATGGGAATTTGTAGATCACACAAATCTTATAAAATCTTCGATCCCATAGAAAATGTTATATAAATAAATAAATTATTAGTAAACCAGTCTGAAGGTTCTTGTTACAGCGGAAGCACGTGGGTGGATGTTCCCACTTGGCTTTTTATCATTAGCAATGATCAATCTGGGATCAATATGATGATAAACGCCAGTCTCCACGGATCGAATCATAGAAAAAGACAAAGAAGATGGTTTGTCCTAGAACCACAAACAAGGATCATTACAGTTTGATTATAATTAATTTAATTAATTATCATGAAATACCTTTTGGGAGTTCTTTCTTCATCGATGTTCTCGATCACGTTGTCGATGTGATTCGTCGTTGTGTCGCAGAAGCCAAGTGTAGACTCCCTGTAGTGGTGATCCACACGTGTACCTCCTATCTCTGGATGTCGCCAAAGGATTCTCCAGGTTCTAGCATAGAGAATCCTTTGCTTGCGTTGTCTGCCTTAGATCGTCTTGATCTGATGGAAGAGGATCTCTCTCAGTCTTGAGAGAGTTCTTGGTGGAAAAGGTTCTTTCGGCCTTGAAAGAATTCTCCAGAGATGTTGTGTCCAATGATTCTCTTGTGTGTCAGAAAAGAGTTGGGGTTGTGAGGATATTTATAATCGGGTGTGTGGGGTTATAGAGTTATGACAATAAATAAATGTGTTACGCGTTTTATTTATTTCATTGACTCTTTTTTTAAAACACCCATGTCGAATAAATAATTCCTTGACATGCGCCCATGCTGATTATAATAAATATCATTTAAAACAATATTATATCCTCAAAATCCCGGCTAGAAAAACTACATGGCATGTAATAATAAATACACGACGTGTACTTGTTTTTCATTGAAAACTACACGGCGTGTATATTAAATGTACACAACGTGTATATCTTGTTTTCATTTATTCATTTCTGTTCCAAAATAAAACTACACGACGTGTAATAATAATACACGGTGTGTACTTGTTTTATTTTATTTTTCCTCCATCATTAAAAACAACTTAGGCTTCCTTGAATAATTATTAAACCACGTACGGGAATAATCTTTATTCAACTTGAGATACTTGGATACACTTAGTGTGTGACCCTCTAGGCCTCTTTATCATTGGCATTAGGCAGGCTTGCCTAAAGTCCAAGATTACTGTCTAGCAATGGGTCAAGGCGCCCAAGAGAAAGAAGTTGACGCCACATTGACGTATCACCTCATACGAATGCTTACTGTGTAATCTAATCCCTTTGTATCGATATCTCTTCAAGCAGGTTTCATGGTAGTGTCATAAGCCTATTTGCTTGATATGTCATTCTTTGACTACCTGAAATAAACTCGTCGTTTACACCATGTCCATGGAATTTAATGCGACAGTTCTATTTCAATCAAAGGTCCAAGATATCAACTTCTACAAATGGATGGGACAAATCCTTCCTCGACTTATCCTTTAACAACATGTCACTCGTGACACACCCAATGTACCCTACTTATCGCCAACTGTCTGCGTGACAGTTTTCCTCAGTAAATCTAAGTGCGCGAGTCGTGACATGAGTTAATGATAATCTTCCAGTCTATGAACCATTACACACGCTCATAGATAGAAATATCCGATGACACTGAGACATGCGGAATTACTACTGGCGGGTCGGTTCTCATAATCTCCCATCATGGAGATTACCAAGTGCGAACTCCATGAGAGAGAGTCTCGTCTTCTTACGAGTACTCGCACATGACGGTCTGTATACTATGTGTCTTATCATAGTAATTCATCCAACCATAGAACATTATTTAAGAATATTGTTATAGCATTTCAAGGTTCTCATCATAGCGGGGATCTGCTATGACCTTATTAATGCAACAAATATTCCGGACATTATTATATTATAGTCATGCAGAAAAATGAACAATATATAATAAGTGATCATTTATGTAATCAAAGTACAAAACAGTTGGTTCTGAGGACACCAACCCTTACAAACTCACACTTGGACTAGAGCCAACTGCCTATGACTTTTAGTCTTCTAGACCTCACATGATGATCATGTTTCTGCTGAGTCAAGGCTTTAGTCAATGGGTCCGCCATGTTGTCTTCCGTGGAAATACTGCTCACTGCAACTTCACCTCTCTGAGAAAAATCCCTCAAGAGATGATACTTCCAAAGTATGTGCTTTGTCCGCTGATGTGACCTTGGCTGTTTTGCAAGTGCCACCGGTACAGTATTATCACAATAAAGTGTGATAGGATTTTTTCTGCTCGGTACAACATCCAGCTCTTGGATGATGTTTCACATCCATACTACTTCTTTAGCTGCCTCAGAAGCTGCGATATACTCAAACTCCCCGGTAGAATCTTCCACCACACTTTATTTTGAGCTCTTCCAGCTCACTGCACCTCCATTCAAACTAAAGATGTATCCAGTCTGCGACTTCATGTCATCTTGATCAGTCTAGAAACTAGCATCTACATGTCCTCTGATGACTAGTTCCTCATCTCCTCTATAAACCAAGAACATATCCTTAGTACGCCTCAGATACTTAAGGATAGTCTTGACTGCCATCCAATGGCGGTCTCCTGGATCAGCTTGATATCTGCCTACCACACTTAATGCGTAAGCAACATCTAGCCTCGTACATAGCATAGCATACATGACTGACCCAATCACGGATGTGTAAGGGATCCTTTCCATTCCATTTCTTTCCTCATGTTTTTGAGGACACATTTTATTTGAATGATGAATGCCATGTGACACTGGAAACAATCCCCTCTTGGACTGTTCCATACTGAATCTCTTCAGTATCATGTCAATGTATGTACTTTGACTTAGGCCTAGCATTCTGTTGGATCTATCACGATGGATCTTGATCCCAAGAATATAGGCCGCCTCGCCCAAGTCTTTCATGGAGAAGCATTTATGCAACCATGCCATAACTGACTGTAAGACAGGTACTTAGTTTCCAATTAGCAATATGTCATCAACATATAATATTGGGAAAATGACTACACTTCCACTAAACCTTTTGTAGACACAAGGCTCACATTCGTTGTTAACAAAGCCAAATTCCATAACAGCTTCATCAAAACGAATGTTCCGTGACCATCATGCTTTCTTTAATCCATAAATGGATTTCTGCAACTTCTATACCTTTTTGGCATCCTTTGGAGTCACAAACCCTTCTGGTTGTGTCATGTAGACATATTCCTGGAGGTTCCCGTTAAGGAAAGCTATTTTGACATCCATTTTCCAAATTTCATAGTCATGGTATACAGCAATGGCCAATAGGATTTTGATGGACTTCAGCATTGCAACCGGTGAAAA
This sequence comes from Viscum album, assembly GCA_963277665.1. Lineage (NCBI taxonomy): Eukaryota > Viridiplantae > Streptophyta > Magnoliopsida > Santalales > Viscaceae > Viscum > Viscum album. The sequence goes on from OY728127.1 coordinate 1,383,558,931, forward strand.
GGTTTCATCATAGTCAATTCCTTGACGCTGTCTAAAACCTTTTGCAACCAGTCGTTCCTTGTAGGTGCTGAATTTCCCCTCCATGTCTAGTTTCTTTTTGAATACCCATTTATTACCAATAGGCTTTACATCAACTGGAGGATCTACCAAAATCCAGAATTGGTTTTGGTACATGGAATCCATTTCAGAATTCATGGCTTCTTGCCACTTTTCAACGCCTGTGGATTCAACTGCTTCCTTGTAGGTAAGAGGATCATCATTTTTAACCAATAATGAGTCACCATCCTCAGTGACAAGAAAACCATATCATTCTGGTTCTCTCACCTCTCTCATGCTCCTACGCAGTTCTTGTGTCTCTGCAACAGATTGTTCTTCCACGGGGCTCTATGGAATCTATTCTTGTACCAACTCATGTGTATATTGAGCCTCGACTTCATCGAAGTCTATCTCGCTCCGACTATCTCTTTCGGAGATGTGCTCCCTCTCAAGGAATATGGCGTGTCTTTCCACTGTAACCTTTTTGTATGAGGGTTTTTATAGGTAATATCCCCTTTTTTCCGTGGGATATCCTATAATGATACACTTTGTGCCTTGGTGTGCAAGTTTTTTACCTAAAGAGGCCTTAACAAATTCTTCGCTACCCCACACGTGTAAATTCTATAACATGGCTTTGCGTCCACTCCATAAATCGTATGGAATACCATTTATCTATTTAGTTGGTACTTGGTTTAGTATGTGTGCTACTGTTTGTAATGAATATTCACAAAAGGATAATGGAAGACTCGCATGACTCATCATTGATCTCACCATGTCCAACAGGGTGCGGTTCCTCCTTTCACTTACACCATTCCACTGCGGTGTGTAAGGAGGAGTGAGTTGAGATAGAATCCCAAACTCCCGTAAGAAATCAATGAAGTCTTGATTAGGATATTCTCATCTTCTATTTGAGTGGAGTTTCTTAATCTTCTTACCAAGGTGGTTCTCAACTTCATTCTTGCATTCTTTGAACCGATCAAAAGAATCTGACTTATATCTCATTAAATAGATATATCCATATCTACTAAAATCATCAGTAAAAGTTATGAAGTTCGAGAACCCACCCCTTGCTTCAACTGGAAATGGTCCACGCACATCTGTGTGAACTAATTCTAGAAGCTCTTTAGCTCTTTCACCTTTCCCACTAAATGGGGCTTTGGTCATTTTTCCATGTAGACACGCATGACATACACCAAGTGGTTTTAGTTAGAAAGAATCTAAATACCCATCTTGATGTAATTTTGTCAAACGTTTCTCATTGACATGACTTAGCCGGTGATGCCAAAGTTGGGTGTTGTATGATTCATGTGAATTAACTTTGTTATCTATTTCCATTACTTGGTTTGTGTAGTCTAACACATAATGTCCGTTATATAAATGTTCCCTACCAAAACAAATGTTATCTTTATAAAAGTAGCAACATTCATTTCCAAACTTGAATATGAATCCATCAGTATCTAATTTGGATACTGAAATAATGTTTTTTAACAGAAGGCACATAATAACAACCCTTTAACACCAAGATCATTCCAGTTGGCAATGTGAGGTGATAGTCCCCGACAGCAACAGCAGCAAGTCTGGCTTAGTTGGCTGCTGTAGATCTACCTCCCCTCAATCAATCTTCCTGAATCTACTTGGTTCCTATATTTGGATACATATGTGAGCACCACAAGCAGTATCTAATACCCAATTTGTAGAAACAGATAGATTGCATTTGATAACAAACGCACATGAAGCTTCCCCTTGCTTCCTTGGCTAGGTGCAGTTTTTCTTCCAGTGGCTCTTCTTGCAACATGCGAAACAAACAACATCATGTTCCTTTGCCTCCCCTTTTATAGATATGTCCTTTTGGATGACGTGAATGATATATTTTTATGATGATATGGTTTAGACCAGTAGTTGTCTTCTTCAATGAGGAGAACCTCAAATTGAAGACTTGTGTTTTCCAAGAGGATAATACCAAATCACATATATTTATCACTACACAATAATATATTAAAAAATAATATGATCAATAATGTTAATTTTATTTGAATGATATATTTAAAATTTGGATGATTTTTTAATACTAATATTTATTTCAATTAATGAATTTACTGGATTTCTAAAATCTAAAAAATTACACCTTCAGTAATATAAAATAACTTAAATTCATCTAAAACTTTTGTGAAAATGATTTCTTAAAAATCATAACCATGAAACCCTTTATCCACAATTGAAATGAATGATTAAATAAAGTAAAATCAAGGGAATGTTATCTTTAATGGATATTGATGAGATAGATACGAAACAATTAGATAATTACCATAATTCAATGTTATCCTTTTAGACAAAATATAGTGGGGTTTTAATTCATCATGGACTTCTACTACTGGATAGACATGGGCGGGTTGGATTCAAAATTTATTTGGTATAACCTCATACCACGGATAATGTACATCTATCTAGAGTGGAAAATGAATCAATAGAATCAACATAATAATGGTTTTAATGGGTTAGTTAAAATTCATTATGGGTTTTAGTAACATGAAATTAAATCATTTTATTTTTTAAAAAATATTCTATTCAAATACATACGAGGAATATAACACTTCCCAATCTTTTTCCAAGATATTTTGACATAGAGTACAAGATTGGATAACTTCTATGGATATGTAGATGTCCATATGAGAATTTCAACAATCTATTATAAATGATATATTTTTTCTTATTCCATAGAGGGTGTTTAAAGAGGGATAATAATAGAATTTTTTCCACCATTCCCTTTTTTAAATATTAACCCAGAAATTGAAATGACTCTTTCCTTTCTTAGTTTATTGTATTGAAATAAAAACATAATTGGAAATAAATATATTTTTATACAAACATGGTACAAATTTTGAGTATGTCTACATATAAATTAAAGTAAGGATAAACCAACATCAACATATAAACCAATGATTGTATTGACAACTTTGGTGGGATGGTTCTTGTAGTTCAAGTTAATCGAATTCTTATATATTATCTTATGTGTATATATTATTTAAATTTCACAATTTTTGCATTACAATTAATTAGAGTGTATTAATATAAGTAAATTTATTATGAAATAAAATCATAATTGTATTAATCAATATTTTTCTTAATTAATACAAAGATAATAAGAACTAATTTAAGGTCATTACATGCTTCAGAAAATGCATTTTCGTAAATAGAAATTTTAATTCCAATTTTTACATGGAAATTAATATAAATTTAATCGAATTTTTTTAATTTTTATAAAAAATGTAAATTATTTTAATACTCATCATATCAAAATTAACATAGGGTAAATTATTTTTATTTTATTGAAATAAATGATTTTTCAACCAATTGTGAAAAATGTCACTTTTTCACATTCTCTAATTTATTGATTAAATTAATAAATATTGAATGAAAATTATATTATATTTTTGTACATAAATTGATATATTTAACATTTTAATTTGTATATGGTAATTAATTTTATTTTAATAAAATTCAATTATGATTTTTATATAAAATAATTTTAAAACATAAAAGGCATTTTTAAAAAAATTACATTTAATATTGTTCCTGAATATATAATATAACATATTTCTATAAAATATTTATTTTTAATCAAGAGAAATATTTGTCATATTTATTATCCAATAGACCATATATCATAATCTATTGCAATTTATTTTTATTATTTTATCAATAATAACCTTTTTTTAACATTACAAAACTCCTTAAGCGTAAAATGACTAAGTTCGGGTTAGTATTTTGGGAATTGGATTTAAAATTTCAATAACACATTTAGTAATATAGCTGAATGATTCTATAATTAGAATTTTTATCTAGGTCTTGGAAATATGTCCACATGGAGTCATTTTATTTGATATTGATGTTTATATTATTTTATGAAATATATAAACACAAATTGTTAGTCCATTGAATTTAACATGTCTAATATTTTCTAATAAAGATTGAAATAGGTTATGATTAGTTTTAAATTTTTATTTTTAATAAGAATTAATTTTAGCATCCTATTATTATTTTAAAAAAGTAGTTGTTCAAAAATTACCTTATAAGCTTATGCACTTCCCAAATAATATTTACAGAATTAATAGAAAAATAAAATAAATGTCTTTAAAAACATTAAATGTAATAATATTTGCATGATTTATTTTATTAAAATAACATTAAATTTGAAAATGAAATATTAGTTATGTGTTATGGTCAATATTTAAATTTTATTAATGTAATGCTAAAAATATTCTCAATGCAAATAAAAGGTTATCGAGATGACATTAATGGTACTTTATAAAAAATATTTTATTAAATGATTAAAATGTAATAAAACCCTATATTGATAAATGTAAATGAGATACGATTGAAAATATCTTCCATGGTCAATTTATTATTTATTTATATATATATGATAATATTCATGAAAAATAATAATAAAAGAAACTATGATATAGTGTTAATTAGGAAAAGGGATAATGAGGGGATAAAAAATAGACAAGGTTGACAAAAATATATAAACATGTAAAAATATTACAGGATGAGAGGATTTTTACTAAAATTCAAGATATCTATTAATTATATCAATTTGAACAACATGACAATGGATTTTATTATATTATATTATAATACATTTTGTAATTTCAATACTACGACTCTCCTCAGTTGTAAAAGTAACCTCTAATTCTCTATTCTCATAAAAATTGATCAATATATATAGAAAATATAATTCCCAAGTAATGTTTAAAATTATATTTTTTTTGAAATATATTTTTTGTTAAAACAAATTTACCATTAGTGGTTTCATTAATAATGGATTTAATCAATACCACTGGAATAATGGATAATCATCTTACTTGAAGTCATTTAATTTATACCTTATTCTACCTCGAATAAATAAATTTTATTCATCATAAAATAATAAATTTTATTATCCAGAATATAATTATATGTTTTTATTATTATGTAATCATGATCATTCAACATATATTCAATCAAATGGGAAATGAATGTGTTGTTTGTGAATATGTGTGTTTTAACATCTACACATAGCGATAAACTTCATTCTTCATCACCATAATTCATGGACGGATATAAATATGTGATTTATGTTTATATATGATAATTATGAAATTATTATTATTATTAAACTAATATATATATATATATATATATGTAACATCCAATTTTTTTATAAAAAAACACTATGTTCAATATCGTACATGATACGATTCAACGAGTTTAAATAAAAAACTAAATAGTATTATTTAAATGATACCATTATATATAGGATTTGGAATGCAATTAATGAATATTTATACTTAAATTATGATCAGATGGGTTTCACATGTTTATATAATGATTCATTGGTTACCAAATTTATTAGAAATGTGCATAAAAAGTAATTATATATAAAGGAAGTGTTTTTTATGAAAATCTATTTAAATGATAATAATTGTGATTATAAAATAATATCAAAATATATTGATAATATTAAATACTTATAAACACAATTTTGGGTTTAACATTCATATTACATGTTTTCTAGGTAATATATAAGAAGAAAATAAATTTTAAGCATAAAAATGTATTTTCCAAAAAATGCATTTTTACCGTCTTTTGATGGGGAACCCATTTTAAATGTATTTTATGAAATTTTTGAAAGTTATATTGGAAAAAATATACTATGTAGATGCCATAGGGGCATCCAAATTTACATTGGCTGATATTTAATTATATTTATGATTAAATACATATTTTTAATGAATTATGAAAAAGCACTGCATTTTAAATCAAAACATTCTTTTCATATTATTTTTTATATTATTTTGAGGCCTTTTTAATTAGTTTAAAATTTTAATTTGATTATTTTATTATCATTTAATGCAGTTTCTTTTCATTGAATGTAATTGCACATTGAAATTTGATATAAAAACACGTAAATTTTTTGATGATGTTTCATTTTAAAAAACATGTTTTATAATTTTGACAATGATAATTATTTTTTAATTAATAACTACATGTATTTTGTTTGAATTGAGAAAATATAATTCAATTTTTTGAATCATAATGTAAATATTTTATAAATACTTACCTATTATTTTTTGTACATTACGAATAGTAACTTTAGTAATTATTATTATTATCATGGTTAAATGGTAAATCTAATAAATAAAGGTTAAAATAATATTTTAATAATATAATACAATGAAAACATGTGTCATAATCTTATTGGGTGACATATTCCCGGCCAAGAAAACTCTTCTGACGAAAATATGTCCTCTGAAAACTACTGGAGTGTGATTTTGACACTAATAACGTTTAATTTAATATTGAGGAAAATATGTTATAAACATGAATATTCTCAATAAAATGACATTAATATAGGTTTATATAAATGACCACTTAGACTATAAATAGTAATTATAATATTATAATTATTAATTACATAATTTTATTTTATTTATAATTTATATGAATTATAAAATAAATTTAATTTTTTTCAATGACGATGTACTGATTGATTTATTAATTAATGATTCCAATAAATGATATTATAAATATTAGAATAAATATTATTTGAACTAATTTATCACATTTATAATTTTTATATGTTAATATGAAATGTTTTAATACTATTAATTTCTTTGGTTTGATGTTATATCTCTAATTATGTTTTATTTAAATTCAATAAATTGAATAATGTTAAAAATGAGATGATTGATGTTTTATAAAAACAATAATTATTTAAATTATTTAAAAACACTAAAAAACAATTAAAATCACAATGTCACTATGATAGGCTCCAAATGATAATTATTTTTATAGTTATGGGAAATTTTCCTCATATATGTAAAATTAATAGATTCTTAATAATTAAATGTTTTTTACCACAATTAAAATTAAAAGAGTATGATTATGGGTGAACTGAAAACATATGGTTTCAAATAAAATCAATATATTTCTGAGAAATTTTGGATGATGGGATTTAGAACTATATTAATTTTATATTTTACATATTTCAGGTTTGAGAATACTAATTTAAAATATTAATTTATATGAAAATAATAATTTAATAGTTCCCTTCGGTGCCCGTCCCCTTTCCTTTAAAAGGTAACATATCTTCTGTAATACTATCACTGCATGAACCCCTTGGTTTGGCCACTATCATCCAAACACACATCCTATAATCCATCCCCTCAACCAAAAAAATAATTCTATGGGGTTGAAAATCCACCAATAGAAGCCTTTTGGTATAAACCAATGAACATTACCTGATTAAGAGATTACATCACCTGTAATGATTTTTAGTTTTATCTCCCCTATCCAATCGCTATACACTTATTATTTTAATATTAATTAAAGAAATAAATATTAAAATAATAATTTTTATGGGTTTACACTACATATACACACACCACCATTTAATGTGTAACATACATATTGATTTTGTTTACGATGAACTAATTCCTCAAAAAACGACAATTGATCTATTTTCCCCGACTACCCTTCATGGGGGACATTATGATGGAAAATAAATTTCTATATGATATATATTATATTTATATAAAATTAATAATTATTCTATACTTTTTATTTATAACACTTTTTTATATTTTCCATGTTGTGTAAATACAAAAAATTTGTTTGAGGAGGTGTGTTCTACCACCCCTCAAAGGGAAATTACATGTTCCTATTATACATGTAAATTATAAAGGAATTGTTTATTAATAATACGATATATATATGAAATTTATATAATAATATAATTATTATTTATTTCTTATTGTTTTAATAGGAAAAAAATTATAGTAGAATTCATGTGTTATACAGTGTACCATATCTATGAACGGTGCATTTCCATTCATTTCTCTAAATATTATGGATTATTTGATATTATTATACAAAATATATATTTAAATATTAAATAATTAATATTATTTTATAGATGATGGACTTATGAGTACATGTATAATTTAAATAATACTAAATTAATTTTGACTCAACTATTAAATGTCGACAAAACGTCTCATATGAGCAAAAATAGTAATGTAATTTCTATAACATAGTAATAAGGGAAATAAAAGGAATAAAAAACATTAAAACATTAAAGAAATTATAAATTATCCTATGTTTATTATTCCTGTAAATATAGAATATATGAGAAAAGTAACACTCATAGTTATGTAAATATTAACTGAATCTATGTTCGTTCAGTTAAATATCCTTGTCATTGGATTTGTTTTTCAATTAATATGTGTGAAAACCCATTTATTATTTAAAACTGAATATCAAAATATATTTGGTGTGTTCATATTTATCACACAAAATTATCCCATTGATTTATATTTAATATAATAATATAATCCTTATAATGTGTTTTGTCTCAATTTTATTTCATTGATGCATATCAGGATGGTCTGTACCTTAATTGTCCTATAATTTGTATATAAAACCCTTTCGAAACATTATGTCATTAATTTTTATGTTCTCATTATATTTAATGTTTCATTTAATTTTATTCCTTAAGTATTTTTTATTCAGTTATTTTTCTTGTGGTAATAGACCGTATATCAAAAACATCATTATGAATGTTTTTAAGGATTTATTCTTCTAAACCATCTTATTCAAGTCCATGTTTTCAAAATGGTTTTATGAATTTATATATATAGAAATTAATGTTTTAAAATTTATATCCAAGAAAATGTGTTAAACTAGTGTGGGGTAGTTTGATTCAAAATTATCGTTATTAATTTTTTTAAATTGTTTTTGAAATGGATTGAATATTTCAATATTTTAAATATTTTTTTATTTCAAAAGAAATTTCATGTGTGAAATTTTTATAACTGGAATATTTTCTTTCTTATGATTGTATTGTGATACTTGTAAATTTGAAGGATTGTTATGTGATAACCCAAAGAAGGGTGGTTGCCTGATCAACCAAATATGGGTGGTTCCACGATAAACCAAGGATTGGTGGTTAAGTTATAACATCCAATTCCTTAGGTATGGAAGTCGGTCATATGGGTGTTCCATTTAGTGATATTTTTTGAATTCAACCATTTGGTTATTCAAATTTTTTTAAGATTATGTCCAATGTTACATTATATATTATTTGTAACTTTTATGGGTCTGTATAACGATCCATTCTTTACATTAATTGTAATTACTTCAGAATTAAAACATACTTATTTCAACCTATAACAAAACCATCGTAGGACCGTATAGGTATAGTGTCTTTTGAAACTACTAAACATAAACAATTGGTTCATAAAGTATCTATATTGTCTCCCATTTATTTCATCATATCTAGAGTCCCTTTTTGGAATATCCTTCTTAGTACCATTCTTCCTGACCTCAGGAAAAGAAAACATTCAAAAGGGAGAGATCAAATGCTATTTAAGGGTAAATAAAAGATATATCAATCATATCATATTCATAAGATAATAACATTTTTAAAATCTTAACCTGCAAAAGATATCATAATATCATTATATGGGATAAATTATAGTAGTGTAATGTAATCCCGATAATCATAACTTGAAACAAGAAACATTGTGGCATACACCCATAATCATAGAAAATCATTTCATATTAGTCAAGACTCATTGTCAAGACTATCATAGTGTACAAAGTCCATTTCATAAACGAGTTCACTCCTTGTTCCAGTCCTGTATCACCGAACCGGTTTAACATGCTGTTCCAGCCATGTCTATCTCATGAGATACAAATCTTTACCAAATGCATTGGAGGTAGATATAGGTCACACCGATCTCATAATGAAACCATTCTTATGTGTGCCACAAAATCATAAATCATACATCATAGCATAACCCATGTAATAAAAACAGGATTCTTAAACATTGTGACATCATAAAACAATTCATATAAGATAAAGGACCTCATAAAAATAATTCCATCACAACATAATAAAATCAATTTAATAATAGAGATAGAAACAGAAACCAAAATTATCTTAGATGGAAAATAATTTTGATAAAACATATGAACTCCATTCTTGAGGAAAATATCATTTTTACTTTAAAAACATTTTTCCTTTCTTAACAAGTCAAAATATTTTAAACTAAAAGAAGTTAATTAAAAATAAACTTGAAAACATGTTGAGGAAACTTCATGGAAATAATGTTCTATGAAATCATAAAAATCCAAAAGCATTATTCTCATACTTTTATTGAAAAGTAAAAAAGTACCTCGTAAAGAAAACGAAAAAAGATTCCATTCATATCTTTTAGTAAAAACTCACCAATGGGTAAAATTGGATTTAAACAATTTTTGGAGGTTATAAATAATATTACATATTGATGAAACATGGATGTGGATGATAAATATTCCCCAGTAAAGTATAAACAATCTCGGATAAAAATATGATTGTGGTATTTTCCCTTACCTTAGGTCCGATTTGCTTCATACGTATCTGTACCTCCTGTATAATGATTTAAATAATGTCATTGACTTATTACAGAATCATATTTATTGTAATGATGTCATATATTGTAATATTCTTATCTTCATATTAGTAATATTTCATTTCTACTTGTTATTCGGGTGTTCATTGCTTTATGTTCTTATGCCTGATTTTTCGAATAAATTCATATTCTTCTTTTTAGGTTATAGATAACACATTTACAGAATATAATTATTGTAATATATATCATATTTATACATTCAATTCATTTATATAATCATTATTCATTGAATATCATGTAGAACGAGTCGCATCACATCGTGGAGACGGTAGGGCATACGTACGCATGAGAAATGATATCATTCCCATGATCGTGGAATTATATTTAAGTCTATGTATAATATTTCAGAATCAATATCAATTTAAAATAATCATATATATTGTTATTATTTACACCATTATACCCATCCAAATAAGGTGGTGGTGGAAAAAAGATTACACCGTGGCGTGGAGACAGTATTCTGTACGTACGCACATGCGGTGATTTCGTTTTCCGTTGGATGGATAGAAGGTGAAATAGGGTTGTTTCATATTTATAATAACCTATAAGTATATGACTGATACTTATGTTATCACTTCATAATGAAACAACTAAATAAGAGGAAGTAGGAGAAGATATAAATTTAAAAGAATCGGTAATGGATATTACCTCTTCTTCGACACGCCTCTTTGAAACCTCCTCTTAGTGCACTAAAATTTGTCTTTGAAGAAGAACATGACCTCTAGTATGATTCTAGGGAATTTGAAAATGGAAATGGGAAGGGGTTTGCCAAGCATTAGGTCTCAAAGATGTGTAAAGAGGAGAGGGAGAAGGTTCCCTTTTATAAGGAATGAGAGGGGCACCTTAGGAAAAACTTAAAATATTATTTTACAATAAAGTCATATTCGGTTTATAATAGCTCCAAATTGATTTATTTCGAAGATAAAGTGGGGATGGGTCGAAATAATCTCATACAATAGGTTTTAGACAAGTTTATATTACTATTATAACCTTATCATATAGATTTAACTCTAAGTTAAATATTTTATCTTTTACCATGTCTTCTTGTTTTCTTACACTATATGGTTAATAAACTTACAATAACAAGCCAAAAGAACCCAAAGTGGTCCATTACTAATATATATAACCTTATCTATGTCATTTGGCCGAACCGTAGATTTTTAGGAATTGAATAACAATTAATAATATAATATTTGTTTTAAATACTATTTTATGTCATTTTTTACACTATTTGGTAATTGAATTTTTTCAAAACCATATCAGCATGACTAGTTCGAAAAAAGTTAATTTAATCACTACTAACATTTCATATTAACCTAAAAAATTAGTAGAATATATAAATAGTCTAAAATTACATTTATTTGGCTATTTATAACATCAATTATGTTAATATTTGATTAATAAGGTAATTAATGAATCATCATTGTGTCAAATATAAATTAAAATATTTAATGTCTAAAAATTGTAAATAAAATACCATTACGTAGTAAATCTCTTTATATTTCTAATAAATATTTATACTCATATTTATCTTATGTATTACCCTGTATTAAAAATGTTTTAGTTATTAAACATTGATTTTAACTATCTTAACTATTCTTTAAATAAAATAATAATAAATGTCCTAATCTAATCCAAATGGACCTAAAAGGTAATATTTTATTCCTAAGGTTGTTTTCGGTCGAATTACTCTTATCCAATTGAATTAGGACATGTGTTAAGGTAATAATAATATCATTTTTACCCTTAATTACCATATTTAATTTTAACCGTGGTAAATAAAAGTAAAATGTTACTATTCACAAAAAATTATTTTTATCTTATTGAACCACATTTTAGTCCTTGATATTAACCGTGTCTTTCGGATTTTTGAAATTCCACTCAATGAAGCGGTAAAATTATTTTTTATGTACATTTGCAAATTTTCCTAGGAGGTGGCTAAAAGACGGTGAAATGTTCAATAAATTTATAATATATCTAAAATTATTTTAAAATGACTCCAATTAATTACATTGAACTTTTATATGTATTATGTATAAATTTTGACCTAAACTAAATTTAAATAAAATAAATAATTATTTAAATAAAAATTCGGTTTTTAAATAGTAACCCAGCATTTTCACTATTCATAAAAAATTGAATGTTTTCAGAAAAATACCAAAAATTCACCCTAGGCTAATTTCGGTATTCCGAATCCAATAATGAAGTCCATTTTGAAAGATAAAATTTAAAAAATTTTAAAAAGTGGGTATTACTATTCATAAGGGTTAGTTTATATAATATTTTAATAAAATATCGTTGTTTAGTGAAACTCGATATTGCGTACAACACACGCTATCGAGAAAGGTTTCTCTTGCGTATAACACAAGACAAGCTAGTATTGTGTGTAATGAAAGATTTAATTGATGTTGCGTATATCATAAGACATAAAAAATATTTCTCATAAAATATCAGGATGTTACATTCTACACCCCTTAAAATGAATTTCGCCCTCGAAATTCGTCACATCGTAAGAAACTGATGAGGATACCTCTCCCTCATCATATCCTCAAGATCCCATGTATCTTCTTCTAAATGGTGGTTCCTCCATAAACGTTCACCATACGAGTGGTCTTATTCCGTAGAAATTTTTCGCTACGATCCGGAATCTCTATCGGCTGTTCTTCATAAGAAAGATCTTGGTCCAGCGGTACAATTTCTGAGCTTAGTACATGTGAAGTATTAGGTATTTACTTTCTCAAGAGAGATACATGGAACACATCATTAACTTGAGAGAGATTCGGTGGAAGCGCCAATCGGTAAGCTACCATCCCAACATGATCCAGTATTTAAAAACAACTGATATACCTAGGGATCAACTTTCCCTTCGTTCCAAATCTCATTACTCTCTTTCAGGGAGATATTCGTATGAACACTTTATCATCCACTTCAAACTCTGGGTCTTTTCTTCATTGTCGGCATAAATGTTTTGTCGACTCTGAGCTGCTCTTATGTCTTGATGAATAGATCTGACCTTTTCTACCATCTCATCAACAATATCAGGTCCTAATAGCTTTAGTTCCCCAACTTCATCCCAGCAAGTTGGAATCCTGCATTTCTTTCCATAGAGAGCTTCATAAATAGCCATTTGACTACTGGAGTGAAAACTATTATTATAAGAAAATTCCAACAAATGTAGGTGTTGATCCCAACCACCTTCTAAATCCATAGAGAAAACTCTCAACATGTCATCTAGAGTCTGAATTGTCCTCTCAGACTGACCGTCTATCTAAGGATGATAAGCAGTGCTGAAACTCAACTCTGTATCTAGAGTATACTGAAGACTTCACCAAAACATCGAGTTAAACCTCAGATCCTGATCAGATATAATAGAAAGTGGTACTCCATTCATTCTTACAACATCCTTTACATATATCCTGGAAAGCTGATCCAGAGAGAAATCTTCTCTAATAGCAATGAAGTGTGCCGACATCGTTAGACGATCAATTATCACCCAGATAGCATTATTTCCTTTGGATGTTTTAGGAAGTCTGGTGACAAAGTCCATAGTGATGTTTTGCAATTTCCATTTGGGTATGGGTAATGGTTGTAACATACCCTTAGACTTCTGTCTCTCAACTTTATTTTGCTGAAAACCCAATCATTGAGAGACATATTCAGCAACATCTCTTTTCATTTAATCCCACCAGAAGTACTCTTTCAAGTCCCTATACATCTTCATGCTTCCAAGATGAATAGATAATGAATAACTATGACCCTCATCCAGCATCTCCTTCTTTAATTCTGGGATGGGAGGACCACAAACCCGATTCCTAAACCTTATTATCCCATCACAATAATGGTTCAATTCAGGAACATTTCACAGCTTCTTCTGTAACTCTACATCTTATTTTTGTGAATCTTTAATCATTTCATGTATATATGATTGAACATTCTTTTAATAAAGATAATATTTTCCCCCTTCCATTATAATTCCAAGATCCATCCTTTGTAAATTCATAAAAATTGGATCTTTTGTGATCATCATTATGGATAATCTAGCATGGTCGTGTCGACATAATGCATCTTCCACCTTGTTTGCTTTCCCAGGAAGATAATGAATTGAGAAGAAGTAATCCTTAATCAACTCTAACCATCTTCTTTGACACATATTTATCTCCTTTTGTATGAAAATATACTTTAAACATTTATGATCAATATAAATATCACACCTTTCACCATAAAGGTAATGCCTCCAAATCTTTAATGGAACGATTACCGTAGCTAACTCCAAATCTTGAGTTGGGTAATTCTTCTCATGGATTTCCAACTGTTGTGAGGCATAAGCTATCACCATATCATTTTTCATGAGAACACAACCCAATCCCTTCATGGATGCATCATTTTATCTCACAAACCTTTCTCCACTACACGGCAGTGTGAGCGCAAGTGCAATGGATAACCTTCTTTTTAACTCTTTTAAATTCTCTTCACACTCCGCTGTCCAAACGAACTTACCTCCTTTTCAATTCAACCTGGTGAGTGGATTAGATAACCTTGAAAAATCATTCACAAAATGTCGGTAATATCCAGCCAAGCCAAGAAAACTTCAGATCTCATTTACTATTGTTGGTCTCAACCATCCTTCAATAACCTCTGTTTTTTATGGATCCACATATATCCCCTCTTTGGAGATTATGTGACCCAAAAATGAATCTTTTTTATGCCAAAATTCACACTTGTTAAATTTGGAATAATATTTCTCTTTTCTCAGGGACTTTAATACAGTTCTCAAGTGATCTTCATGTTATTCCTTATTCTTTTAATAGACAAGAATATCGTCTATAAAGACTACCACAAACTGATCAATATAGTCTCTAAAGACTCTATTCATTTGATCCTTTAAGATAGCAGGGGCATTAGTAAGACTAGATGGCATCACTATAAATACATAGTGTCTATACCTTGCACGGAAAGCTGTATTTGTTATATCCTCCCTTTTGACCCTCAATTGATGATGCCCCGATCAAAGATCAATATTGGAAAACTATTGAGCTCTGCATAGTTGGTCAAATAAGTCACCAATGCGTGGGAGAGGGTATTTGTTCTTGATAGTTATCTTGTTATGTTCTTGATAATCAATGTAGTGTCTCATTGATCCATATTTCTTCTTAACAAACAGAATAGGTGCTCCCCAAGGTGATGCACTAGGGCGTATGAATCCTTTATCAATATTCTCTTAGTGTTGCTTCTTCAATTCCTGCAACTCAATTGGGTCCATTCTATAAGGTGTCTTTGAAATAGTAATAGCACATGATATGAGTTCTATTGAAAACTCATCTTCACGATATGGTGGAAGACTTCGAAATTCCTCCAGAAAGACATCATAAAACTCTCGTACAATAGGTGTATTCTTAATCTGGAGTTTCATGCCAACCATTTGAGATAAATAACCTTCATTTATTAGAACCAAGACCCATAATATGGAATAAATTTCCACTGGACGGTTATGTTCATCCTTGCATTGATAGATGATAGTAGATTGATAAGGAATATTAAATGTGATTTTTCTTCTTTGGAAATTAATATGAGCTCTGTATAAAGAATGAAAATCCATGACAAGAATCACATCAAATTGCACTATAGGAAAGATCACAAGATTTGCAGGAAGCACTTTCCCACAAACGTCAATTGGAGAAGAATTATAAACATTTGGTGCGACCGTTGTGCCATTAGGAGTTGTCATAGATAACTAGACATCTAATTGTTGAGGTAATACGGTGATACCCTTAGAAAAATTATTTAGAAATAAACAAGTGGGTGGATCGAGAATCAAATAAAACATTTTCTACTTTAGAGTGGATGGTAAGTGTACCTTTCACCACTTCGTTATCGTACTCCACATCGCCGATTGTAAATTCATGTGACTTTACTTTTTCATTGGCCTTAAGATTTTGTTGACGTTGATCATCATAAAAAACCCTTGGATTTAGGTATTAATTGGAAAAATGCACCATCTCTTTTCCCATGAAACATTGAAGTGTTGGAAGTGCATTCTCTGTATCCCTTTATTTGTTAACATCATTACACATCTTATTCTAATTATTTTGACATTCAATTGCCTGATGACCTTATTTTCCACTCTTAAAACATTTTCTTGTCCCTTAAAGACAATTCACTCCTTGTTTCTTTCCACAATGTGAGCATAAATAAAAACTCATCTTATTTTCAGTGTGGTCTTTATATTTTCTTTTGAATTACATTTGTATCTTCTTATCAAACCCATATGAATGATGGCTTACTCCAATATCCATCTCAACCTTGAGAGCACATTGAAAAATTTCCTCATATCTATTGAAGTCCCTTATGGCTAATGCCCTACTAATACTTGCTTTTAATCCACTAAAGAATCTATAGATCTTACTCTGAAGTTGGATAATAATTCTGGAAGCATACTTTGCAAGTCTTGTAAAATTTTCTCCGTAGGTACCAAACTATTCATCATCCTTTTGATTCAGTTCAAGAAACTCATTCTCCATCTTTGTTCAAAGAATACGAGTGAAGTACTTATTGAAAAATATTTTCTTGAACTTGTCCCATTCCATGGTATCAATTCCATCACTTTTCAATGTATTATTAATAATATTCCACCATTGATCAGCTTCACCTTCCAAATGATATACTGTTAATATAAAATTATCATGTTCAGAACATTATAGAACTGAAAATATCTTTTTAGTGGTACTGATCCATTGTTCAGCCACTAATGGATCAGAAGACCCGCTGAATGAAGGTGGATGGTGCCTCATGAAGGATTCGACAGAATGATTCACCTTCCTTTGCTCTTTTGGAAGTCCTGCATGATTCATATCTTGAGAAAGTTTTGTGAGCATGGCTATAAGATTTTTCATTCCATCTCCCATAACTTATGGTTGCTCTGGGGGACAATCATTGCATTTCCAATCGCATTCATCATTAACACGATTCCTTCGGGTTCCAGCCATTGACTAAAACCAAGAAGCATAGTATGAGAAACACCAATCATAAAAGGAAAACCACATAATCAAGAATAAAATTTCACACTTTATGTCATATCATAGGTTTTTCATGGCCATTTCTAAAACACTAATATTATGTTCAATTCTTAGACATATCCTTAGGGTTCTTAGTAAGGCTTTCACATGCTAGTTTCTAAACGTTGACTATACCTTTCCTTTGATACCAACTATAATGACCCATACTTTACATACATTGTTATTACATTAGAATTGAATCTTACTTATTACAACATATAATAAAACCTTGGTAGGACTGTATAGGTATAGTGCCTTTAGAAACTGGGATACATAAACAACTGGTTCATAAAGCATCTACATTGTCTCCCAATTATTTCATAATATCTAGAGTCCCTTTTTAGAATTTCTTACTTAGTAATCTTCATCCTGACCTGGGGAAAATAAAACATGCAAAAGGGTGAGCTCAAATGCTCATTAAGGGTAAACAAAATAAATATCAGTCATATAATATTAATAAAAACATAACATTTTGAAAATCATAACCTGAAAAGGATATCATAATATAATAACTTGTGATAAACAAGAGTGGTGAAATTTAATCCCAATAATCATAACTTGAAACATGAAACATTGTGTAATACACAAATAATCCTAGAAAATAATTTCATATTAATCAAGAATAATTGTGAAGATTATCATAGCGGAAAAAGTCCATTTTTTAACCGAGTTCACTCCTCCTTCCAGTAATGTATCACTGAACCAGTTTAACTTGTCGTTCCAGCCATGTCTATCTCATGAGATATAAATATTTACCCAATTTATTATAGGGAGATATAGGTCCCACACATCTCACAATGAAACTATTCTTAGGTGTGCAACAAAATCATAAATCATACATCATAGCATAACCTATGTAATAAAAATGGGATTCTTAAACATCGTGACATCATAAATCAATTTATATAAGATAAAGGACTTCATAAAAATAATTCAATCACAATATAATAAAATCAATGTAATAATAGGGATAGAAACAGAACCCTATATTATCTTATATGGAAAATAGTTTTGATAAAACACTTGAACTCCATTCTTGACTAAAATGTCCTTTTGAATTCAAAATCATTTTTCCTTTCTTAACATGTCATAACATTTTAAACTAAAATATGTTAATTAAAAATAAATTTGAAAACTTATAGGGGAATATTCATTGAAATAATGTTCTATGAAATCATAAAAATCCAAAAACATTATTCTCTTACTTTGGCCAGAAAAGTCAAAAAGTACCTTGTACTAAAAAAGAAAAAAGATTACCTTCATATATTTTACTAAAAACTCACCAATGGGTAAAATTGAATTTAATAATTGTAGGAGGATATAAATAATATTACATGTTGAGGAACCATGGATGTAGATGATAAATATTCCCCATTAAATTCTGAAGTATAAACAATCTCGGATAAAAATGAGATTGTGAGATTTTCCCTTACCTTAGGTCTGATTTTCTTCGTACATATCCAAACCTCCTGTATAATGATTTAAATAATTTCATTGAATTATTAAATATTAATATTCATTGTTATGATGACATATATGGTCATATTCTTATCCTCTTATTAGTAATATTTCATTGCTACTTGTTATTCGGGTGTTCATTGCTTTATGTTTTTATGCATGTTTTGTTGAATAAATTCTTATTCTTCTTTTTAGGATAAAGATAAATCATTTCAAGAATGTAATTAGTGTAATATATATCATATTTATTCATTCAATTCATTGATATAATCATTATTCAAGGAAGATCATGTAGAATGAGTCCCATCACATCGTGGAGACGGTAGGCCATACGTACGCACGAGCGATGATATCATTTCCATGATCATGGAATTGTATTGAAGTGTATGTATAATATTTCAGAATAAATATAAATTTAAAATAATCATATATACAGTTATTTTTACACCATTTTACTCATCCATGAAAGGTGGTGGTGGAAAACAGATTACACCACAGCGTGGATACGGTATTCCGTACGTACACATGCGCAGTGATTTCGCTTTCCATAGGATGGATAGAAGGTGAAATAAGGTTGTTTAATATTAATAAAAACATATCAGTATATTAGTGATACTTATTTTGTTACTTCATAATGAAAAAACAAAATAAGAAGAAGTATAAGAAGAAATAAATTTGAAAGAATCGATAATGGATATTAGCTCTTCTTCGACACGCCTCTTTAAATCCTCCCCTTAAGGAACTAAAATTGCTCATTAAAGATGACCAGGACCTCTAGTATGTTTCTAGGAATGTTGAGAAGGGAAATGGTTAGGGTTTTGCTGAGCTTGAAGTCTCAAATTTGTGTAAAGAGGAGAGGGAGGAGGTTCCCTTTTATAAGGGAGGAGAGAGGCACCTTAGAAAAAACATAAAATATTATTTTATAATAAAGTAATATTTGGTTTATAATAGATCCAAAATGATTTATTTAGAATCCGAAGTGGTTATGGGTCGTAATATTCTCAAAATAGGTTTTAGACAAGTGTAGGCTACTATTGTAACCATGTCATTTAGATTTAACTCTAAGTTAATTATTTTAACTTTTACTGTCTCTTCTTATTTTCTTAAACAATATGGCGAATAAACATACTATAACAAGAAAAACGATCCCAAAGTGCTTCATTATTAATATATATAACCTTATATAAGTCATTTGTCTAATACTTATATTTTTATGAATATAATAACAATCAATAATATAATATTAGTTTTAATAACTATTTTATGTCAATTTTGACAGCATTTGGTAATTTATTTTTGTGAAAATAATAACAGCATGATTAGTTCGAAAAAAGTAAATTTAATCAATAATAACATGTCATAGTAACCTAAAAAATTAGTGTAATTTATAAAAAGTCTCATATTACATTTATTTGGGTATTTATAAGATCAATTATTTTAATATTTCATTAATAAGGTAATTACTGCATCATCATTGTGTCAAAAATAAATTAAATTATTTAATGTCTAAAAATTTTAAATAAAATAAAATTATGTAGGAAATGTTTTTAGCTTTCCAAGTAATATTTATATTCTAATTTATCTTATTTATAACCCTATATTAGAAATGTTTTAGTTATTAAACATTGAATTTAACTATTTCAACTATTCTTTAAATAAATTCATACTAAATGTCCTAATATAATCCATGTGGACCTAAAGGCTAATATTTTATTACTAAAGTTGTTTTTGGTTGAATTACACTTATCCAATTGAACTAGGACACGTCTTCGGGTAATAATATTATCATTTTTACCCATAATTACACTATTTACTTTTAACCGTGGTAAATAAAAGTAAAAAGATACTTTTCACAAAAGATTATTTTTATCTTATTGAACCACATTTTACTCATTGATATTAACAGTGTCTCTTAGATTTTCTAAATTACACTCACATAAGTGGTAAAATTACGTTTTATGTACATTTGCAAATTCTCCAAGGAGGTGGGTAAAAGACAGTGAAAAGCTAAATAAAATTTTTATATATCTAAAATTATAAAAAAATGACTCCAATGAATTAAATTAAACTTATATAGGTATTATGTATCAATGTTGACCTTAAAAAATGACATAAAATAAATAATTATTGAAATAAAAAGTTTGTTTTTAAATAGTAACCCAGTGTTTTCACTATTCATCAAAAATTGAATGTTTTTAGAAAAATACCAAAATTTCACCCTAGGATAATTTTGGAATTCCGAATCCAAAAATGAAGTCCATTTAGAAAGTTAAAATTTATAAAATTTCAAAAAGTGTTTATTACTATTCATAATGGCTAGTTTATATAATATTTTAATAACATATTGTTGTTTATTGGAACTCGATATTGCATACATCACACACCCTCGAGGAAGGTTGCTCTTGCGTATAACGCAAGACAAGACAGTGTTGTGTGTAATGAAAGATTAATTTGATGTTGCATATATCATAAGACATAAAAAATATACTTCTTATAAAATATCAGGGTGTTACATTCTACACCCCTTAAAATGAATTTCTCCCTTGAAAATCGTCACTTCGTAACGAACAGATGAGGATACCTCTGCCTCATCAAATCCTTAAGATCCCATGTAGCTTCTTCTAATTAGTGGTTCCTCCATAAAACTCTAACCAAGAGAGTGGTCCTGTTCCATAGAAATTTTTCCCTATGATCCAGAATCTCTATAGGTTTTTCTTCATAAGAAATATCTTGCTCCAACGGTACAACTTCTGAACTTAGTTCATGTGAAGGATTTGGTATATACTCTCTCAAGAGAGATACATGGAACACATCGTGAACTTTAGAGAGATTCGGTGGAAGCGCCAAACGGTAAGCTTCCTTCCCAACATGATCCAGTATTTCGAAAGGACCGATATACCTAGGGCTCAGATTTCCCTTCTTTCCAAATATCATTAATCTCTTCCAAGGAGATATTCGCAAGAACACTTTATCACCCACTTCAAACTCTAGGTCTTTTCTTCGGTTTTCAGCATTACTTTTTTGTCGACTCTGAGCTTCTCTTATGTGTTGGTGAATAGATCTGACCTTTTCCGCCTTCTCATCAACAAGATGAGGTCTTAATAGCTTTCGTTCCACAACTTCACCCCAGCATGTTGGAGTCCGGCATTTTTTTCCACAGAGAGCTTCATAAGGATCCATCTGAATACAGGAGTGAAAGCTAATATTATAAGAAAATTCCACCAAAGGTAGGTGTTGATGTCAACCACCTTTGAAATCCATAGATCAAGATCTAAAAATGTCTTCTAGAGTTTGAATTGTCCTCTCAGACTGACCGTCTGTCTGAGGATGATAAGCAGTGCTGAAACTCATCTCTGTATCTTGAGTACGCTGAAGAATTCACCAAAACATCAAGGTAAACCTCTGATCCCAATCAGATATAATAGAAAGTGGTACTCCATGAAATCTTACCACTTCCTTTACATATATCTTGGAAAGCTGATCGAGAGAGAAATATTCTCTTATAGTAATGAAGTGTGACAACTTCGTATGACGATCAACTATAACCCATATAGCATTATAGCCTTTGGAATTTTTAGGATGTCTGGTGACAAAGTCTATAGTGATGTTTTCCCATTTCCATTCGGGTATGGGTAATGGTTGTAACATCCCCTTATACTTTTGTCTCTCATCTTTAACATTATGAATAAAAAAGCATCGAGAGACATATTCAGCAACATCTCTTTTCATGCCATCCCACCAGAAGTACTCTTTTAGGTCCATATACATCTTCGTGCTTCTAGGATGAATAGAAAATGAAGAACTATGAGCCTCATCCAACATCTCCTTCTTTAATTCTGGGATGGGAGGAACACAAACCTGATTCCTGAACCTTATTATCACCTCACAATCAAGGTTGAATTCCGGAACATTTCTCACCTACTTTTGTAACTCTACATCTTCTTTTTGTGCCTCTTAAATCATTACATGTATATATGGTTGAACATTCATTTGAGAAAGATAAGATTTTTCCCCTTCCATTATAATTCCAGATCCATCCTTTGTAAATCCATAAATATTGGATCTCTTGTGATCCTCATCATGGATAAGATAGCATGGTCTTATCGACTTAATTCATCTTCCACCTTGTTTTCTTTCCCAGTGTGATAATGAATTGAGAAGTCGTAATCCTTAATCATCTCAAACCATCTTATTTTGTGCATATTCAGCTCCTTTTGTGTGAAAATATACTTTAAAATTTTTTGATCAGTATAAATATCACACCTTTCACCATAAAGGTAATTCCCCCCAAATATTTAATGCAAAGATTACCGCAGATAACTCCAAATCATGAGTCGGGTAAATTTTCTCATGGATTTTCAACTATCGTGAGGAATAAGCTATCACCATATCATTTTTCATGAGAACACACCCCAATCCCTTCTTGGATGCATCATTGTAGATCACAATCCTTTCTCCACTACACAGTACTGTGAGAACAGCTGCACTAGATAACCTTCTTTTTAACTCTTTGAAATTCTCTTTACACTCCTCCGTCCAAATGAACTTAAATCCTTTTCGAGTCAACCTGATTGGTGTATTAGATAACCCTGATAAATCATTCACAAAATGTCGATAATATCCAGCTAAACAAAGAAAACATTGGATCTCAGTTACTGTTGTTGGTCTCGACCATCTTTCGATAACGTATGTTTTTACTGGATCCACAGATATACTATATTTTGAGATTATGTGACCCAAAACTGAATCTTTTTGAGTCCAAAATTCACACTTGGTAAATTTGGCATAAAGTTTCTCCTTTCTCAGGGACTTTAATACAATTCTCATGTGATCTTCATGTTCTTCCATTTTCATTGAATATACAAGATTATCGTCTATAAAGACTACCACAAACTGATCAAGATAGTCTATAAAGACTCTATTCATTAGATCCATGAAGATAGTAGAGGAATTAGTAAGACCTAATGGCATCACTATAAATACATAGTGTCCATACCTTGTACGGAAAGTTATATTTGGTATATCCTCCCTTTTGACCCTCAATTGATGATTCCCTAATTGAAGATCAGTCTTGAAAAAGTATTGAACTCCGCATAATAGGTAAAATAAGTCATCAATGCGTGGGAGAGGGTATTTTTGTCAATAATGATCTTTTTAAGTTCTCGATAATCAATGCAGAGTCTCATTGATCCATATTTCTTATTAACAAACAGAACATGTGCTCTCCATGGTGATGCACTAGGGCTTATGAATCCTTTATCAAGATTCTATTGGAGTTACTTATTCAATTCATGCAACTCAATTGGGTCTATTCAACAAGGTGTCTTTGAAATAGGCATAGCACCCGGTAAGTGTTCTATTGAAAACTAAATTTCACGATTTGGTGGAATACCTGGAAATTACTCAGTAAATATATCATCAAACTCTCGTACAATGGGTTTATTCTTAATCGTGAGTTTCTAGCCAACCATTTGAGATAAATAAACTTCATTTATTGGAATCAAGACCCATAAGATGGATGAAATTTCTACTGGAAGGTTATGTTCATCCTTGCATCGATAGATGATAGTAGATTGATCAGGAATATTAAATGTGATTTCCCTTATTTGGAAGTTAATATGAGCTTTGTATAAAAATGCCAATCCATGCCAATAATCACATAAATTTCAACTATAGTAAGGATCAAAATATTTTCTGGAAGCACTTCCCACAAACGTCAATTGGAGAACTATTATAAACTTTTGGTATGACCTTTGTGCCATTAAGAGTTGTCATAAATAACTCAACATCTAATTGTTGAGGTAATATGGTGATACAATTAGAAAATTCTTCAGAAATAAAAAAGTGTATGGATCCAGAATCAAATAAAACATTTGCTGCCTTAGAGTGGATGGTAAGTGTACCTTTCACCACTTCATTATCGTACACCACATCGCCGATTGTAATTGCATGTGCCTTTCCTTTTTCTTTGAACTTAAGTGTTTTTTTATGTCGATCATCATCAACAACCCTTGGATTTGGGCATTAATTGGCATAATTCCCCATCTCCTTGCCCATGAAACATTGAAGTTTTGGAGGTGCATTCTGTGTATCCCTTTCATTGTTCCCATCATTAGACATCTTCTTCCAATTATTTCAACATTAAATTTCCTGGTGACCTTCTTTTCCACACTTAAAACATTTTATTTTCCCTTTAAGCCAATTCCCTCCATGGTTCTTTCCATAATTTGAGCATAAATAAAAACTCATCTTCTTTTCAGTGTGGTCTTTAGATTTTCCTTTGAATTCCATTTTCCTCTTCTTATCAAACCCATATGACTGATGGCTTACTCCAATCTCTATCTCAACCTTGAGAGCACATCGAAAAATTTTCTCATATCCGTTGAAGTCCCTTATGTCTAATTCCCTTCGAAGACTTGGTTTTAAGCCACTAAAGAATTGATCGATCTTACTCTCAGGTTGGATAATAATTCCGGATGTAAACGTTGAAATTCATGTAAAGTTTTCTTTGTAGGTACCAACTGATTCATCATCCTTTCGCTTCAGTTCAAGAAAATCATTATCCATCTTTGTCTGAAGAATATGAGGGAAGTACTTATTGAAAAATATGTTCTTCAACTCGTCCCATTCCATGGACTCAATTTCATCCCTTTTCCACGTATTCTTAATAATATTCCACCATTGATCAGCTTCACCTTCCAAACGATATACTGCTAAGATAACATTATCATGTTCAGAACATTGTAGAACTGAAAATATCTTTTCAACGGTATAGATACATTGTTCAGCCTCTAATGGATCAGAAGACCCGCTGAATGAAGGTGGACACTGCCTCATGAAGGATTCAACAGAATGTTGTTCCTTCCTTTGCTCGTTTGGAAGTCCTGCATGATTCATAGCCTGAGAAAGTTGTGTGATCATGGATAAAATATTTTTCAATCGAGCTCCCATAATGTTTGGTTTCTCATGGGGATAATCTAAGCATTTCCCATTGCATTCAGCATTAACACGGTTCCTTCGGGTTCCACCCATTAACTAAAACCAAGAAGCATAGTGTGAGAAACACCAATCATAATAGGAAAACCACATAATCCTGAAAAAAATTTCACACTGTAGGTCTTATCATATGTTGTTCATGGCCATTTCTAAAACAATAATATTGGGTTCTATGCCTAGACATATCCTTAGGGTTCTTACTAAGGCTTTTACATCCTAGTTTCTAAAGGTTGACTATACCTTTCCTTTGATACCAACTATAACGACCCATAAATTACATACAATGTTATTAATTCAGAATTGAATCATACCTATTGAAAAATATATAAAATCCATTGTAGGACCATATAGTTATAGTGTCTTTAGAAACTTGGAAACATAAAGAACTGGTTCATAAAGCATCTATATTGTCTCTCATTTATTCCATCATATCTAGAGTCCCTTTTGGCATATCCTACTTAGTACCCCTCATCCTGACCTGGGGAAAAGAAGATATACAAAAGGTTGAGCTCAAATTCTTAGTAAGGGTAACCAAATAAAATTCCAATCATATCTTATTCATAAGAACATAACATTTTGAAAATATTAACCTGCAAAAGAGATCATAATATCATAACATGTGAAAAATCATAGTAGTGAAATGTAATCCCAATAATCATAACTTGAAACATGAGACATTGTGGCATACACACATAATCATCGAAAGTCATTTCATATTAGTCAATACTCATTGCAAAGATTATCATAGCAGACAAAGTCCTTTTCTGAACTGAGTTTACTCCTCGTTCTAGTCCTGTATCACTGAACCGGTTTAACTTATCGTTCCATCCATGTCTATGTCATGAGATATAAATCATTACCCAATGTATTGGAGGGATACATAGGTCTCACCCATCTCATAATGAAACAATTCTTATGTGTTCCACAAAATCATAAATCATACATCATAACATAACCGATGTAATAAAAATGGGATTCTTAAACATTGTGACATCATAAAACAATTCATATAAGATAAAGGTCTTCATAAAAATGATTCCATCACAACATAATAAAATAAATTTAATAATAGGGAAAGAAAAAACCCTATATTATCTTAGAAGCAATATAGTTTTGATAAAACACTTGAACTCCATTCTTGGGGAAAATATCTTTTCCACTTCAAATTTTTTTTTCCTTTCTTAACATGTCATGCCATTTTAAACTAAAAGAAGTTAGTAAAAAATAAACTTGAAACCATGTAGAGGAAACTTCATGGAAATAATGGTATATGAAATCATAAAAATCCAAAAACATTCTTCTCGTACTTTGGCCGGAAAAGTCAAAAAGTACCTCGTACTAAAAACGACAAAAGATTCCCTTCATATCATTTAATAAAAACTCACCAATGGGTAAAATTGGATTTAAACAGTTTTAGGAGGATATAAATAATATTAAATATTTAGGAAACATGGATGTGGAGGATAAATATTCCCCGGTAAATTCTGAAGTATAAACAATCTCGGATAAAAATGAGATTGCGATAATTTCCCTTACCATATGTCTGATTTTATTCGTACGTACCAAAACCTCCTGTATAATGACTTAAATAATTTCATTGACTTATTAAAGAGTCATATTCATTGTTATTATATCATATATGGTCATATTCTTATCTTCTTAATAGTAATATTTCATTGCAACTTGTTATTCGGGAGTTCATTGCATTATGTTCTTATGCATGTTTTTTCGAATAAATTATTGTTCTTATTTTTAGGTTATAGATACCTCATTTATAGAATGGTATGAGAGTAATATATATCATATTTATTCATTCAATTCATTTATATAATCATTATTCAATGATGATCATGTAGAACGAGTCACATCACATCGTGGATACGGTAGGCCGTACGTACGCAAGAGCGATGATATCATTCCCATGGTCGCGGAATTGTATTGAAGTGTATGTATAATATTTCATAATCAAAATAACATTACAATAATCATATATATAGTTATTTTTTATACCATTATACCAATCCAAGTAAGGTCGTGGTGGAAAACAGATTACACCATGACGTGGAGACGGAATTCCGGACGTACACACGTGTGGTGATTTCATTTTCCGTAGGATGGAAAGAAGGTGAAATAGGGTTATTTCATATTTATAATAATATATAATTATATGAGTGATACTGATGTTATTACTTCATAATGATACAACTAAATAATAGGAAGTAGAAGAAGAAATAAATTTGAAAGAATCGGTAACGGATATTACCTCTTCTTCGACATGCCTCATTGAATCCTCCTCTTAAGGCACTAAAATTGGTCTTTCAAGAAAACAATGACCTATAGTGTGTTTCTATGGAAGTTTATAAGGGAAATTGTTAGGGTTTGGCCGAGCATGAAGGCTCAAAGTTGTGTAAAAAGGAGAGGGAGGAGGTGCCCTTTTTTAAGGGAGGAGTGGGGAACCATAGGAAAAACATAAAATATTATTTTATAATAAAGTAATATTCGGGTTATAATAGCTCAAAATTGATTTATTTCAAAGATAAAGTGGGTATGGGTCAAAATACTCACAAAAAATAGGTTTTAGAGATGTTTATATTACTATTTTAACCTTATCATTAAAATTTAACTCTAAGTTAAATATTTTAACTTTTACGGTGTCTTCTTGTTTTCTTACACTATATGGTTAATAAACATACTGTAACAAGCCAAACGAACCAAAATTGGTTCATTATTAATATATATAACCTTATCTAAGTCATTTGGACGATTCTTAGATATTTAGGAATAGAATAAAAATTAATAATATTATATTATATTTAAAAACTATTTTATGTCAATTTTGACACTATTTGGTAATTGATTTTTTTGAAAATCATAACAGCATGACTAGTTCAATAAAAGTTAATTTAATCAATAATAACATGTCATATTAACCTAAAAAATTAGTTTAATTTATAAAAAGTCTCAAATTACATTTATTTCGGTATTTATAACATCAATTATGTTAATATTTTATTAATAAGGTAATTACTACATCATCATTGTGTCAAACATAAATTAAATTATTTAATGTATAAAAATTATAAATAAAATACCATTATGTAGGAAATATTATTATTTTTATAATTAATACTTATAGTCTAATTTATCTTATGTATAACTCTCTATTAAACATGTTTTAGTTATTAAACATTGATTTTAACTATTTTAAATATTATTTAAATAAAATAATAATAAATGTCTTAATCTAATCCATGTGGATCTAAAGGGTAATATTTTATTACTACGGTTTTTTTGGTTGAATTACACTTATACAATAGAATTAGGACATGTGTTAGGGTAATAATAATATCATTTTTACCCTTAATTACCCAATTTACTTTTAATCGTGGTATATAAAAGTAAAAAGTTACTATTCACCAAAAATTATTTTTATCTTATTGAACCAAATTTTACTCATTGATATTAACCATGTCTCTCAGATTTTAGAAATTACACTCATAGAAGCAGTAAAATTACAGTTTATGTACATTTTCAAATTCTCCTAGGAGGTGGGTAAAAGACGGTGAAAAGTTCAAGAAAATTTTTATATATCTAAAATTATTATAAAATGACTCCATTGAATTAAATTGAACATATATAGGTATTATGTATCAATTTTTACCTAAAATAATTTTAGATAAAATAAATAATTATTTAAATAAAAAGTCGGTTTATAAATAATAACCCAGTGTTTTCACTATTCATCAAAAATTGAATGTTGTCAGAAAAATACCAAAATATCACCCTATGCTAATTTTTGTATTCTAAATCCAAAAATGAAGTCCATTTTGAATGATAAAATTTATCAAATTTAAAAAAATGGTTATTACTATTCATAACGGCAAGTTTATATAATATTTTAATAACATATCGTTGTTTAGTGAAACTCGATGTTGCGTACAACACACGCTATCAAGGAAGGTTTCTCTTACGTATAACACAATCCAAGCTTGTTTTTTGTGTAATGAAAGATTCCTTCGATTTTTTGTACATGATAAGACATAAAAAACATTTTCTTTTCATAATATATCTCGGTGTTAGAGTTTGAAAATAATATTTTGATTACAAAAAGAATTCGCAGAGATATTATATTTATTGAAGGGTAATTAATACTTCTTAAAGGTGAAGAGTATTATATTGTGATAATTTATTAATGGTTTACATTTTTTCCCAAGATTAATAGGTTTTCTTTATTTGTGTCTCCCTTAATGATATTTTTATTCGAATTGAATATTTTGAATTGATTTTCATATAAATTAAAGATGAAATGCGTCATGGATGTGATACATGAAAAGTTATGAATTTACATAGAAGGAAACAACATTTCTTTTTAGATGTTTTTTGTTTTATGTAACTAATGGATACTATTGGAAGGGTACACATTATATTTCTATTGTTTTGTTACATATGTATTATAACCTTATTCTCAAAATCTCTTAACCTGAATAGATCTCCAGTCTGAATAAAAATAAAATTATTTACTTTTTCCTAGATTATGTAATGCTTAAGGTCATGTAATTATATTATATCTACATTATTAACTTCCCATAAATTGTAATATGATAATGTCACTGATGTTTATGTGTAGTCAACCACCTCCATGAAGTAATGTGATTCATTTTTTGATTTATATTTGAATGAATGGTAATAAAGTCATCTGAAATGAATATATATGATATATATGATGTTATAATTAATATTTAGATCTGAATTATAATTTACCTTTCACTGGTTATTTTCTTCTAAAAAAATTAAGATCCTTCATGTGTATATAAAACCTACTATCACCATTGGCAGTGTAATTTATTTTTCTATCACTGTATTTTTAGGATTCTAATAAATACGTATTTAATAAATTTTTCTCAAATTTATATAATGGTCCACATTATTTTTATAGTGTAATAATTATAAAATATAATGAACTAGAACTAAAAAACTAAATCATCCATGAAAAGCATAAATGTTAACAAATAAAAACAATTATAATAATTATAATTTTTTTATGAATGGAGGTTGAAATTTTGTAACTAGATAATATGATATTATATTATGCAAATTATTATTTTTATATAATTATAATAATTTTAAATGTTTTATATTCGAGGATAGATTCATTTTGAGGTAGTTGAACTTATGGTGAGAAATTTCTTGTCCCACATTTATTTCTATGATACATATGCCAAATTCACCAAATGTTATCTATGTGTGGTATATATGCTAACCATGATTTTATTTAATGAATATTTTCATGAATGTGTTTCAAATTTAAAAATAAATTTAGGTTCTTCTTGTTCTTGAGTTTTTTATTCGTATATTACAATTACAGTAAGGGTACATTGCCTCTATATTGTTTAATTGATAGTGGCTTTTATTATATAGATATTTAGTTTTATTAGTTTTATTTTTCCCTATTGAAATTTTGTATCGATAATATCCTTATGATCATGATATTTAAGGTTTCATTAGAATTTTCTCTACCATTGATTTTTTTATAAAAGTTACAAAAATGGTAATGAACATATGTTGCAAAGTCATTGTTTACTGAGATTATTTACAATTATATTCATCATTATAATATTTTATTGCCTATATCTCAATAATACAATAAATTTTTTTCTTATTTAGTTATATCAAGAGAATGCATGTTTTCAGTTAATTTTAAAAAATTTATGATATCAAGATACGAAATAAAATTTTTTAATGGATAAAAATATTATGTGTCACTTCAGTTAGAAAATTAATTTTTCTTCAATATATATTTTTTAAAAGAATGTTGTAAAGCATACTTTTAGTATACTCGAATGAATTTTTAAATTCTTTTTTGCATGATTTATTTTTTAAAAACATTGTTTGAGAGTAATAGCCTCGTCATTTTCCAAATGATGTAAATTTTAATTTTTTTTCTACACATCTGAATGGAATGTATGTTTTACCATATAAAATAGGAAATGAATTTAAATACTTTAAAACCACACAATTATTTTAAGTATCTATACACAATTAATTGGTTATTTTAAAAAATTAATTCATTAATATTTTATAAATACTTATATTTTGGATAATTGATATCAAAATGAAATTGAAATTTTCCTCATGAAATGTTGCAGTGAACATTTAAAGGATGTTTCCAACTATAATAATACCATTTTGTGTAACTAATTAATTAATGGTGATATAATCCAATGATACTATCCATTTTACTAATTTATATGTCTTATTATGATTATTAGTCATAGATGATTATATGAATCCCATTTCATTCCAATACAATAATTATGTTATAATGAAATGTATATGAAACCCATTTCTTTTCAATGGGTTATGTTATTGTAGAAAAATGAAATGTCTAGGAAACATAATCCATTTACATAAGAAATGTTATTATAATTTCTTATGTTCTTATTGAACATATATTTATTATTTTCATTATGAGATGGATGGTCCTTAAATTATATAGCACTAAAATGCATTGGGTAAATACAAATATCCTATAAGTTAATAAGGATTTAAATGGGGAGTGAAATTTCTTCCATTATTTTGATACTATTTATAGTGAATCCCATAAGTGGATATGAAAGAATAGTTAGTGAACTCAATCCAGTATGATGGCCTTGTAATTATGTCTTCACAAATAACAAAATGTTTTTTATTCTTCTGCGTGTGAAAAAAATAAATGTTGTATTAAAATTTTATGCTCTCATGGATCATGTTATTTGAATACATAATTATTAATGTCTTATAAAACACCAAGATTTATTCAATGAATTATGTTAGTGATCAATTATATATTTGTTATTTTTAAAAATGATTTTCACATGTTATTGTTCCCTTATAGTCATTTTATGAATATGTGTTAATTGATATCTCGCATGTTTACCCATGATATGCATTATAGTTCACTCATTCTTATGATTCCACTCCCATGGTTATGTTGATATATTTTAATATTCACATATCTAAAATTGGATTATAGTTATGAATAAATATGTTGGATATTATGTAAATCTCAAATGAATATGTTTGTTATGAATCAATTATTATAAATACACTTATAATATAATATTTTAGAACACTCATGAATATTTTGTAAATAACAATATTACACTAATATGTAACATATATGTATAAAATTTATGGGTTTATATAGTTGATATCATGGAATGGTTAAATAGACATTGAAAACTACTATTAGAATCTTATAGAAGGAGTCAATAAGATGATCCCATGTGTATGAGAACATCCTCTGTTATATCAAAGAGAGGACCGAGGTATTCCAAAAAAATACATATATATCCATATACTAAAATCATGTATAGTTTTAGAACAGATGAATCTATGCGTAATAACCCCAAAATGAGTTGATTAACATCCCATGTTAAAAAATATATATTTGATACTGTTCATGATATGCCATATGATGTTTAAATGAACTATTAATTATTATTATTAAAATGCTTCCATTTTATCATATTCTATATAATGGATGGAATTAATCGTTTTAATTGAATTTTTAAAATAGGGTTTAAACATTTTTATATGAGGATTAATTGGTTAGAAATATAATTGTAAATTAAAATAAAATACCAACTGAATATAAAGGATGTGTTTTTTTGAAGAACTATTTATGTGATAATAAATGTGTTTATAAAACAATCCAATCACATATGTTATAATATATTAATGAGATATATATGAAATATGTTCGATTTTATTTTTTAAAATTCATCTTTTTTATTCTCTATTCCTAATATATGAGAAAAAACAATATTATGGATAATTAAGTATTTTTTTTTTCAAAATGTTTATTTTACGACCATTGGTTGGGGAATCCATTTTCAATTTTTTTTCCTACTATTATATGTTCTATTTGAACATATAGTATTATTATTTTTAATTGGGACATCACAATTTACCTTGGATAAATTTTTGGAATTTTTTGAAAAAATTTATATTTTAATGATTAGTGAAAAATACTTCATTTTATTCGAAACTTCCTTTCATGTAAATATTTATATTTTTATATGATAAATTTAAATGGTTATTAATTATATCTAGATTATGTTTTTACCACTTAATCAAATTCATTTCATTCAATGCAATTTCAAATTAAAAATAAGTAAATAAAACCATGTGAACTTTTGAATGATTTACTTAAAAATTGTGGCTTCATGATCCTTCAAGGAGATTAGTGCTAAACCTAATTTATCCACTTATGGGAATTGAAATTTCAAAAATGGACATTCATGGTTATACTTAGTATGAAAATTTTAGTCTTATAGTATTAATATGTGTTTTGTGAATTATATATTTTGTACTCTATTTACCACGATTAAAGATACATAAGAATATTTATGGTCAAATTAATATTATAGTATTATAAAACTACCCTATAACTTGGAATAATTTTATTGTAAGAGTTAGAATCTACCATTACCTTACATTGGATAAAATCGCGACCATCGGAAACGACTTGGGGTTGAATATGATTTATACCATTTAATTAAAAGTAATGGAAAATATATAAAAAATTGTTCTATATTTATTAAAAAACAATAATATGAAATTTTGTAATTAATATAATTTTAAATGATTTTTAAATTAAAATAATAAAATATTACCTATATCAATGTAATATATTATTTATTTTTTGTAATTAAATAAATAAATTTAATTATGACACAAAGATAAGGAAGTAATGGAATTATTAAAACAATTAAACAAATATATGACATTAATTATAATAAAATAAATATAACGTTGAATATTTAATGCCAAACTTTAATGTTTTTATTAATATGACATATTAGTGTTTAGTTAATATAGAATTTTTGAAGGTGTCATGTAGTTTTTATTTTCCTAAAAGTTGTGTACTTAATAGTGACAAAAATTTATACAATTCATATTTTAAAATAAACTATATTTAAGTAAATGATATTAAATTTAAAAAAATCTATTATATAGAAAAATATATTTCATAACTCTTAAAATTTCAACAATGACTCATTAAATGATATTTTGGCATGATTTGGTAAATATTTTAACCCTCAAAATGTAAACTACATAATAAATCGGTATAAGTTAAAAGGGGGTAAATAAAAAATGCAATTATTCAAAAATATTCAAAACCTATATAATTTTAATTATATGATTTTAATTTGAACCAAAATCATTTAATATTAAATAAAATCCATTTAGACAATTTGGGATAAAAAATTAATTAATACTAATTTAAATCATTCGATAGTGCTAGGATAGCCCCTCACCTCTCCAATAAATGGGCACCAATTCAACTCTATTACAAACACTTATAAAACCTTTTAGTTCAGACAATATCTATACTAAAACCTTAATATAAACTATACCCACATTATTTTGGTCTTATTTTAGTCATGACACCATCCTTATAGGTGTTAAGTTGTTCTTCATGGGAGATCAACCGAACAAGAGGTATCCTGTTTGTTGAGTGTTTCAATTTTATTTTTTCTTCCACTTCTTAAAAATAGATTATAAAAATGTTGAAATAATAACTCCTATATCCTAAATATTCTAAGATGTTGTAATATTAATATAATCACCTAAATCCATCTACAATTTCATAAAATGGGAAATGAACTTTTTGTTTGTGTGAATATTAGACTACCGCCTTGCGAACATATATTGTCGTCTTTTTCATAACCATCCTTTAATAATAGTTATAATTATTGAATTAATGATCGTATTTCATATTCATGACATATTATTCAATATAATATAATAATATAAATTTTACTTTCATACTTTCCATTCTCATAATGATGGAAATGTTGTTCGTGCGTCTGTGTCAACTATCACCTCCACGAAGAGATTTTATTATTTGTTATTCACTATTTCACTTTTCTGATACATATAAGTACATTTAAATATTTAATATGATATTAATGATGTTATTATAATAATGCGATGATAAATCTATAATTATATTATTTCCATGATGATCATAGAAAAATGAAGATGTTACTCATTAAAACATATGACTTACCTCTCCATGACTATAACATTGTTCAATTTTAATTTCCATATTTAATGAATTGTTTTAAAGGAAAAATTGATATAAAAAATATATTAATATTTCATTAATAATATTCTATAGATTATATATTAATGAAATCATTGTAAATTGACATCCTACCAAGTAGATTTTTTTCTTGAATACTAAATATCGAAAAAATGCCTGATGTAATCATAAGTTTTTAGGAAATTGTTTTGAGGTGAAAATTGTCATATAAAACGAATAATATATATTAAAAAGGCTATTAATAAATTAAAATAATTATCCATATTTTTTTTATTCAGGATGATAATGATTCTATAAGACAAGTCAACTTTAATATAAGGTATTTCGTCTCAATATCCTTTCATTCAGACATTTCTCAATTATATGCATCTTTATTATAGTATAAAGTGTATATACAAACCCTTTTACATTATTTGTCCATATTTTCTCAATAATCATTTTATAAAATATTTTTAAAAATGATATACATTCATGTGGATTATAATTTAAATGTTCAAAGTGGTATATGACTCTTTAATTGAAACATTGTTTTACATGTTTAAATGATTTGTTCTTATTAATATTTCTAATTCATGTCCACATTAGAAAAATACCTTAATTGATATATTTATATGTAAATAAAATTTTTAAAATTTTAATTCTCTAATTGTATTTTAAAAGTTTATAATTGTTGTGGGACTCTACGATTCAGTAATCACTTTTTTAAATGTTTTTATATATTTTTTGAAATTGGATTGGTTATCATATGAATGAAAATGAAATTTTTTATGTAAAATGTTAAAAATTGAAATCATATATGTGTTGGTACTCGTACAATTAATTATTTTTCTCAGTAATGCCTATATAAAGAGTTGAGCCCCTTTATACCTCAGAGGTGATCCCGATAATTCTTATATGAAGTTTTAAGCGCCATTACAGTTCTCTAATGAATTAGGTATTCTAATGGAGGAAGATGACTATATGGATATTTGATTTTTAAGGGTTATTGTAATAGTGATATGGTAATTAATTCCCTAGGAATGTATATGATTTTATATTCTTTCTAATATTTATTAAGTAATTGTTTTAAATGGATTTTCATGTTTTCCTTAGACCATGTATTTACACTATTTATGTACCTTAATGATATTTCATGCCTATCCCATGTATTTAAATGTTTTTCGAAGAGGTTATGATTTGTAAGGTCAATCATGTTTCTTGGATGAAATTACAGAATATGATTCATGAAAAGAAATAATTTTTTTCAGTTTAAAAGGGATTCCATTTGTGAAAAAACAGATACTGAGTAAAAATTTCCAATTGTATTGTAAAATTTTAATATGTAAGTGTTTTTTCCAAATTATCAAATAATATAAACTAAAAATATATATCTAATTTCAATTATAGTTCAAAACATAATACAAAATGATATGTTTGAGGATTGGGTTGTGTAGATAATTTCTACAATAAATAGTCATTATAAATATATAACCATTATCTACATCATGAGAATTTATTTATAATGTTCAAAAATTAAATTATTGAATTTAATTGTGACATAATAGTGTTAGAGTAATTCATTTATTAAAGAATGAATTAAAAAATGATATTATAAATATTAAAATAAAAAAATTCATATATTTTATTCCTTACACAAATATAATTTATTAATTTGGCATGATATAGATGATTTTTTTTTCCAAAGGAATCATTTTAATTTGACAAAAAAATGTAATTAATACTTCCAATATTGACGTAATTCCTATTTTAAATTATAAAAAATTTAATGAATTTTTTTACAATTTATATAAATATAACTTTCATAAAAAATGTATACATAACTATAGAGAAATAAATAATGACATATTTAGGGTAATTTTTTAATGTTTTGGTAATTATATGAAACCTCAAATGTAAAGTTTATAATAAAACAATAATAGTTAGAAAGATTAAATAAAATATATATGGAATAAAAATTTAATAAAATGTGACGAATTATCATTTGATGAATAGATTGAGAAACAAATATCATATATTCCAAATATATTATTTTTTATCCATTTTTATTAGAAAACAATTTATATTAATTTATTAATTTGGATAATTATTTGACTTTTCATCCCCTATCCAATAAAATGGAACCCATTCCTCTCCATTTCATAAACTTAAAAAACATGTTTTTTTGGAAAATAATTACCCAATACCCTTTCTATAATACCTAACCACATTATATTGGATATAATTTGTGCAGAACACACACCCTAGAGGTGTTAATGCATTAATAAAATGTGATTATTCCTAAGAAAGGTAACATTTTTAATTTAATGTTTTAATTTTGGTTTGGCATATTATTCCTTCAAATATTCATAAACCATTATAAAATAAAAACTCTAGTATCCTATGTATACTGAGATTTTTTTTTATTAATATCTTCTCCCAAATCATTCTCTAATTTCATCAAATGGGAAATGAACTTTTCATTGATGTGTATGATGAACTGCCACATCGTGAACTGATATATTTTATTTTCCATTATCATATATCAATAAATAGTTAAAATTATATAATTAATATTTATATATAACATTCATGAAATATTTATCTTTATGAAATAATAATATATTAATTAAATTTTTTATTTTCCAAAGCACATAAAAATGAAAACATTGTTCACATGTAAGTACGAAGTATTACCTCCATAATTTGATGTGATTCACTTTTCATCGCAATATAACATGGGTGATATATAAAACTATAATTCAATTATTAATATTATACAAATTATAGTATGATAATTATGTAATAATAAAATTATAATTACTCTCATTTCATAATTATCCTTCAATATTGGAAACATTACTCATGCGTACGTACGACCTATTGTCTTAATGATTATATCATTGTAAATTTTTCGAAACCATAAATAAATGGAATTATTTAAAAGTATAGTTAATGGGTATAAATGATTATTATTTAATGAGTATTATTATTTATACGACGGAATAAAGACCATTTTGAAATTAAACATCCTTTCAAATAAAGTTTTGACTTCAGTAATGAATATTGAAAAAATGCATGATGTGAATATAAATAAATAAGTAATTGAAATAACATGATAATAATTCATATAAAATGATTAATAAAATTTAAAATATATCTATTTAATCTAAATGATTAATTAATGTCACTTTTTTTAGTAATATAAAGATTGTACACGATGACTGAGAATCAATGATAGAGACATTGTTTTAAAAATCTCATAACAATTTATCTTTTTATACAATTTTTAAAAAATGAAAAGGATTGGTTTTACTTATAATTCATGAATGTATTTTACGTCTTTTATTTTCCATAGGTGTTTTCATTCTTCCTTTAAAATTTCTTAATATTCATTTCAATTAATTTTTTGGAATTTTTTTTTGTTTTGTAAAAATGAAATGTGATTTCAATGTGAAAATTTTATTTTTCCCCTATTATTGCCCAATATTCTATGATTATTTTATGGTTCTTATAAATTTAATATTTTTTTGGGTGGTTTTTTTATAATCTATGGGTAGATGACCACATTATATCTCTCTAATCAATGGTTATTGAGACAGAGTTAGCCGGTTTAGTTTCTCCTTAAAGATTTAAGGAATACATCGTGATGGGCATTCCAAATGTAACCATGATGGTTTCCCATTTGTTTCCATGAAAGATAATATATATTATTGGTATGTACGATCCTTTCAATTACAGTTTTAATTTAGTTCTATCAAACACTTATGATATCATGAGTTAAACTAAATAACATAGGTTTTATCCAAAAAATGTATAACATTCACATTGCATTTTCATGATTTTAAAGTATTCATAGACTAATAGTTTTTTTATTTCGTTTTATGTACCTTATTAATATTTGTTTCTAATCCACAATTTTAAAATAATTTTTTATAGTGTATAAAAATGCTTATATATTGGAGAAAATCAAGATAAATGTTATGACTAATTTTCAATTAAAAAAAATCCAGTTTTATTTTAAAATCATTAAAGTATTGATGAAATGTATAGTGTTTTTGTTTTATACATACTATATGAATGAGAAATATAATATATTAATTATGGAATAAATATATAAAATTATGAACTAAATAATACAATAATTTAAAATATATTAAAAACCACAAAAAATGTAACATTTAAGGTTAGGTCATAAATGTTTATATAAAATGATAGTTTAGAAATATTTTGAGATCATGATATTTTATAGAGTTAGGTATATCATCATGAGTTTATAATTTTATGGTATATTAGATGTTTATTGTGTTAAAATACCTTTTACGGATTTATGTTTTTAAATTTTAATGTGAGTAATCATATTTTTGGGAATGTTTTCCATTATGGTAATTATAGTTTATTACTTTTTGGGATACAATGTGAAAACTATAAGATTAACATTGAGGTAAATGAATTTTTTGGTTATTTTGTAGAATTTATCAAATTTTTGGAATAATATTGTATAATACAATAAAAACCTATAGAATTGGAGACAAATTGTTTCACCTGGAAAATGTCGCAGGAATAAAACACCCATTATTAAGAAGACAAGCCTATGTTATGACCTAGTTAGTATTATTTTTTCTATTTTATTTAATTGATTTTATGATTAAGTGTTTAATTTTATTTTTGAAGAAATTATATATATATATATATATATAATCCTATATAATCTTTTTAAATAAAATAATATGTTATTTTATTTGAGGCATAAATGTTGAATTATATTTTAGAAGAATATATGGACATAGTGATTCAGGTTATTTACGGAAATGGTTCTTTTTTTCATGATGATTATTTTGTGAATTTGTTTTTTGTATATTGTATTGAGAGTGATTAATGTTGTTTGGGGACAAATGTTAAAAATTTGCCTCGAGGACTACATTATTAAATTGTTATGAATTTTAAGATTCAATCAATTTTGGGATTATATTGAATAATTTTTAATGATAGTTATTTCAAGGATATTCTATGACAAACATTAAGTATTAATTATGAGTTTTCGATATTAATTTTGTTTTTCAATATATAAAGGATTTTTTTTCGAAAAAAAATATCTTATCTTTTTCTAACCATTTTGGATTGGGATTATCTCCATGGAAATGATAATTATATTTTTAATATTTTAGGGATTATGTGAATCTGTTGGTGTTTATTTGTGTGCATCATGTTTGAATAATTCGCCTTTAATACTCATCCTTTTGAAAAAATTATTTGATTATGGTGGAATTTCATAAATGGATGATACTCACCATTTCTAGTAAATATGTTCCATTATTTCTATTGTTTAATTTGAAAAATAAATCTTCAACACCATGAAAATGATTTGGAAAAAAAGTAATCTTTTTAATTAACACTAAGGAATCAATGGCCATTTAATCAATCATATATTTACGGTATTTCTATTCTAATTTCAAATTGGGAGGATCCAATTTATAAATCTGGGTATCTAACATCCCGTGTATTTAAAAGAAAATATCATGCTTAATAACATAAATGATACCCCACATCGAGCTTAAGAGTACAAGTAAATTATATTTAAATGTTAATTTTAAAACCTATTTGTTAGAATGAATGGAATATAAAGTATTCACTAAATAAGGAAAATATGGTTTACACACAGATATATATATAATTAATTATATGGTGAACAAATTAATTATAAATGACTGTAA
This sequence comes from Viscum album, assembly GCA_963277665.1. NCBI lineage: Eukaryota > Viridiplantae > Streptophyta > Magnoliopsida > Santalales > Viscaceae > Viscum > Viscum album. Next base: position 1,383,600,752 of record OY728127.1, read on the forward strand.
AACCATTTTTAAACTAAAATGAAATGTTTTTCAAAAGGACAATTTAAAAATGAAAAATGGAAATTTATACCAATAAATATAAAAATATATCTTTTAAGAATAGATTAATGATATATATATAATATAAATTATAAGTTTCAAAGTTCATATTATGTTATTTTTTGTGATTGTATAATAAAAACACTAATATTACATATGAAAGAAGAATATATCAAAAATGGTCATTTTCCCTCTTTTTTGGGCGAACCCATATTAAATATATCTTTTTACACTTTTATATATTATATTATAAAAAATATTATTCTTCTTTATATGATCAGTATCAAAATTTAATTTGGTTGATTTTTTTGTAATTTTTTTGAAAAGGTTCATATTTTAATTAATAGTGATAAATACATCATTTTTAATGTAAACATATTATTCATCTATTTTATTTATATTGTTTCATAATCATTGTAATTGGTTTTAAAATATAATAATATTTATATTTTACCCTTTAATCATATTTAGGTCATTGGAATCAGTTTCATTGTGAAATTGGATATAATAACCATGTGAGCTTTTAAAGGTCTCTTTTACACTCCTCACCAAATATGAGGGGTTAGTTATAAACATCATTTAGCCACATCCAATTAATGGGTTTTGAAAAATTTACATTAATTGTTTTAATTATTATTATGTTTTTGGATTAATATGATCAATATAATTTTTATTGAATGCTAAAATTAGTATATTACCTATGACTATTAACACTAAATCTGGGTTAAAATAAAAATATAATTATATCAACTTAACATAAAACATATCCCAATTTCATTGTATGAGTTTGATTCATACAAAATCATCTATAGTCTAAAATTATATCCTTTTTATGCCACATGGATGAGAATGTTAACTTTATTATATTTTATTTAAATATAAGTTAAAAATTACTAAATCTTATTTTTAATAAGTAAATTGTTTTTAATATAGGATTATATAGAATCTAAAGTCATTTATAAATATAAATTTAAAATATAATATTTTTATCTATGTCATGATAATTTATTTACAAATATGAGTCATTAAATATTGAACTTAAATTATGCTAGAATAATGATTGAGTAATTAATTTATTAAAGGAAGAATATAATATATGATATTAATAATATTAAAATAATTATAATTTGATATATTTAATTCCATAATCTATTTTTATGGATGAATTTGACATTTTATCGATGATTTAATTTAGTTTTTTTCAACGGAATAATGTTTTTATGTGCTTTAAAAAAAATAGTAATTAATAGTATGAAAACTGAAATAATTCATATTTCAAAATATGAAATATAAAATTAATTGTTATTTATTAAATTTTATGATACAAACAAAAAGTTTAGATAGGTCTTCAAATTTCATTAATGACACTTTTTTTCCATTTCTTATGTTATGGTATTTTTATTAAACCTGAATATGTAAATTTTTTTATTAAACGGTAACAGTTAAAAGGGAAAAAACAAAATTTAAAAGATTAAAAAATAATCAAAATGTGTCTTATGTTTTTTGGATAAATTTATTTCGAACAAAAATTTTCATATATTAGAAAAAAATTATTTTTAAAAATATTTGATAGAAAGAAGTATATTAATTTAATATATTTAATAATTCCTTAGAGGACCCTCCCCTATCTTATAAATGAGAACTTATTCGTCTGAATACCTTACATTTAAAATAATTTTTTTTTCAGCTGGGAACTACCCAAAACCCTTCCTATAATACTTTCCAACATTTTAGAATCCTCAAATAAGGAAAAATACCCTCCTTATAAGTCTTATGGATATAATCAATGGAGATCGTCCAAAAGTAATGTAACATATTTAATTGAGTGAATCTATTTTTTTTCCTCTACAACATCCTTAATACCATATCTGTATCTTTTAGAAATAATAATTCCATTATCATAAATATATAAATATTATATTATGTTAATATCATCAACCAAATAAATTACCAATTTCATCATCTGGGAAATGAACTTTTCATTCGTGTTTACGGAGGACTATAACCTCGTGAACTGATATAGTTCATTTTCCATTAATATATCTCAAAGACAAGATATAATGATGGAATTAATATTTATATATGATATTAATTAAATATTCAACATTATTAAATAATTATATATCATTGATATTCATAAAATTCCTTGCACATAAAAATGAAGATTTTGTTCACGCAAACCTGTGATCTATCCTGTAATGACCTAGAATTTACATGTAATTTTTTTTAAATAAATGGGAATTTTATGAGTCCAAGAAAATTAACGGTGTTTGATTTTGAGGCCCAGTGTTCCTAAAATCAATTTATGATGTTTTGTTTGAGTACGTTCAGTAAAAGTACGGGTGGGGTTTTCTAACTTTTGAAATGGTGCTCGAAATTGAAATCTGAAGTCATTGTTGAACCCGCAGTTTCGGTATTCGCTTAAGAAGACATTCACCTTGATGGTAGTCAGTCGAGGGAGGAAGATAGTTTTTGGGGTTTTTTGTGGAAATAATAAAATAAAATAAAAGCATGTTTTATTTTATTTTATCTATTATAACCACCCATTAGATGTTGGTGGTGGGGACCACCACACCTTTACCTACCATGAGAGGTTATGGTTGTGGGGCCCAAATTAACCTAACCTCCCATGAGAGGTTACGGTGTGGGGACCACCTGGGACTAAACACCCAATTTAATTGACTAAAACTCTCAAATCTATCATAAATGAGGGAGATCCTCTTGACATCCTCCACCTTTATTATGCCAACGCAAATGATATTCAATTATTCCAATCCACCCTAATTAATGTTGTCTGTATAGGTGTTTAATTAGGCTGAATTTAAATTGGTTCCAACGATATACTAAGATATTTTTATCTATTATCATTGGATACCATTTCATTTTTTTGGCAATGGAGGATTGGGGAGAGGAGATCTTGGGAGAAATAATGTTCTCGCAATGAATAACGCTCTCCCGACAAAGAATGATCCACCAACGAAGAATGAACTCGACTTCGACTTTCTTCCTTGGAACCTCCTTTGACATATGATGTTTTCACCTACAATGAAATGATGTTTAATTTCTCATTCCAACATTGAAGAACAACGAACAAGGTAGTGGTTTATTCATTATTTGATTAACACATCCCATGTTCTCCCGTCTTTTTCCATTGAGGGGTTGGGAATATAAATTAATGAGAGATTATGGGAATTGAAAATATATTCAGTACTCGTTCTTATTTATGTTTGTGGAAAACCTCAGGCTACAGCTGAAATGCGAAGAGTGCGGGACAAACTACCATGTCCCGTCCTCTTCGTAACCCTTGTGTTGATTTTCAGTGTACTTCTAATGAAGGAAGGCCACAATGGCGTTAAAGGATATGAAGGAAACAAACTCACTAATCGTGGCCTCCGCAACCAGTGCCACCCCCACGATGCTCCGACAGTTCAGCTGAACCGAAATCCACCACCCCGGGTCTAACAGCACTTCCTACTGGCTTCTGACCCGTGCCGGCCACTCTACCCGTCGGCCGCACCAACCACCGGCTGAACCAGCCCGATCCGCACCATTCCACGGTCGCGCCCCGCATCGACTCCATATTATCCACCCCTCCCGTCCGTGCCGACCTCACGACACCCTCCCGACCCACCCCGGACGCACCAGCTTCTGGCCTCTTGAGCCTCGACCAAGACGGCCTCCCGCACCCCTCACGGTGCCCCGACCACGCCCCTCGCAGCGACCCGGTCGGGCCGACCTACATTGCCCCTCACAGCAGCCCGGCGGAGCCATTATCCCGCGCCCCTCACGGTGCCCTGTCCGACCCGGCCTCCCGCGACCCAGCCGAACCGGCCCGTGCCCTCATGGAACCCTCTGGGCCGAGTCACCCACGCGGTGACCTCCGAGGTGAACTGCACTTATGTCGATCTCACGACCAGTCCGCACCCTCAGGACCGGTCTGGACCCTCACGACACTCTACGAACCCTCGAGGCTTGCTGGGCTAGGACCAGTGGGCTGAGCAGAAACTAACAAGATTTCCCACCCAATGGGTCGGGCCAGACCCATCGGGTCAGGCCAGGTCGACCCAGACTGGGTGATCCCAGAACGGGTTTGTCCGACCAATTTGGACCGAATCTGGGCCCACTACGACCCTTTAAATTCTTTTGGCCATATCATCGGCACCAGTTGTTCGTTTGATGAAACGTAAGTGGCCTTGTAAATCTTATAGAATGAAGGTCCTTTTGTGTATACCCCGCTGGAGTTTGGGTTATTATTTAATACGGTTAGCGTGGATTGGGTACGAATCCAACCAGGCCCATAGGACTAAAAAGGATAATAACTCACAGACCGGGTGTCCGATTGATGCGTCGTCTATTGCGTTGAGATCCCTATGAAGTGGAGGACTTTTGAGATACTAATTTGTGGGACTCCATGATAGCTGGAGTATTGTCCAGTAGCTCATGGAGTGGATCCTTCTAGTGACAAACGAGCAGAGTGCAGAGACCTAGTAGATGGCTGAGACCTGACGACTGCAGACGATTTTACTTGGAGGGAGTCTACTTTCCCAGTGGCTAGAGCCTAGGTTTGGCAGCAGACCCATGGTGGAGGAGCGCGCATGGTGACATGGTAATCCCACAATACTCGATAGGAGGAGTACATCACAGGCTACGAGGGGGAGCGTCTTGGTGTGGTGGGAGCCTCGCGATGGGGATGGCCTCTCTGTGACGTAGCAGACCCACAATACTTGACATGAGGAGTAACTTAATAGTCCAAGGTTAGTGTGAAGTGAACTCGGTGTCTTGGTAGGCCCACTTTACTCGATTGAGCAGGAGTTCATTAGCAGCTAAGGTTTTAATATTGTTAATAAATTCCTGGTTGAGCTGAGTCACTACTTTTGTGTTTTCAACATGATTGAGATGGATCATTTGATAACTTAGGTATATGTATGGCCATATACCTAAGTAATGTTATCTGTTGATTTATTAATTTTTAGTTTATCATTGTTGTATTTTTTGAGACCTTGAGTGTCTCGGTGTCCCTACTGAGTACCGTTATACTCACCCATTCACGGGTTATGCACACACCTTATTGTTTTGGTTGTAGACGACAGACAATGCTGATTGAGGCTGAGGGTACCAAGACTGGATGGTGCCCAAAGGAGGACCATACAACATGTTGGTACATGGAGGAGACGAACGAGAGTGGGGTGCTAAGGAGGATATCTATACCTACACTTCAGGAAGAAATCCCAGAGAAATACTGAGTAGCTTCTTTTCATTATTTTTCTTGAGTAGTATTGTCTTCAGTTGTACTCATACCTTTACTTTTGGGCTTTTATTCCGGCCCCTATTATGTTCAACAATCTTTTGGTAATACAGTTTAATCATGTTCATTTCTTATTGTGTGTGTTTAAATGTTATAAATGAAATGACTTCCTAGTTTTTAGAAATTACACCTTTGGTGCTGGTCGGCAGCCACTGGGATATGTAAGGCGGGTTTGGGGTTGTCAAGGCATTGGCCCTGGGGGACGGGTCGTAACATATCAACTACACGAAATGATGTTATTCAGTTTTCTTCCCCATATATCATGTATGCAAAATATAAGTATATTTTAATAATTAATATTATTGGTGGGATATTATGATCATTATAGACTGAAAAAATTATAAATACCTTCTCTCTGTATATAATGATTATTGGAAAATCAAAATGTTAGTCATGCAAAAGTATGACCTACCATCTATATTATTATAACGAGTTACATTTTTCATAACAATAAATAAATTTTTCTATTTAATAGTTTAAATTATTATTATAATTTATCAATATTTCATTATTATTGTTAGGTATATTATGGAATCATGATCATTTTGACAGTAAGAACTATTTCAATGTCATTTTTGACTAAAGTAATGATAATTGTCAAAACAACCATTATAAACATAAATAAATATGTATTTCTTATAACATGATAATAAGTCATATATAAAAAATTAAGAATAAAGTGGGCTGAATGATATTAAAAAATTATCCAATATTTATAATTTAGGAATATAATTATTTTTCATGATGTATTAGAATTAATGAAAGAGAATTTTTTTAGAACACTTTTTTTAAAATTTACCATTTTCACAATTTTTTACAATCTTTAATGTACAATTTTTTTACATATACAAAATGAACAGATTTTCCATATCTTATTTAACATTATTATTTGGATGTTTCTATTATAATATTATGATTTTATATTCAAATAATTTGGTTTCATTTATTAGTGTGCAGCTTGGTATAAATGAAATGTGATTTAAATGTGGAATTTTTATTGTTGCATTATTATTTTATTATTATTTTTGATTATGTTATTGTTCATGGGAATTGTTTTTTTTGTTCCATTATTAGATACGGGTGGGTGAACTCATGACATCTCTACAATGTATTGGTTAATGATGCAGAGTAAACCGTTTGGGTTTTTCCTAATAGATTTATAGAATATATCGTGATGGGTATTCGAAATGTAACAATGAAGAATACTCCCGATGTATCCAGGAATGCTATAATGTAAGAATGGTATGGATTCCACATGATTAAATTATTATTTATTTCTATGATGTTTTGTTGTAATCATATGATTTTATGATGTGAATTAAATAGATTGTGCTTTATGGGTGAAAAGTACAACTTTTTCAAAATGTTTTCATGAGTTTAATGTATTCATGGACCAACGATTTCCTTATTTATTTTTATCACACTTACTAAGATTTGTGGGCTCATAATATCTTTAACATATTTATTAACAAGGTTAAATGATGGGTATTAAAATTAGAAAGTCCTGAATAATGTTATGATGATTTTTCAAGAAAAAATCATATTGTCTTTTAAATGTCTTATATATTGGATGAAACTGATAGTGGATTAGCTGTATCAACTTTTTTATTGCTAAATGTTATGTATGAAATATAGCCTTATTTTGTAAAGCTCTAAAAAAAATCCTTTAATTTCATTTATTGTATAAAAACACCACAATAGGTAATGTTTATGTCTGGGTTCTTATATTTGGTATCAAAGTATGGTTCCAAAAACATTCGAGATAAGGATTCTATATAAAGAGTAGGGGATATAATTAAGATTTATAATTTTATTTTTTATTATATTTTTAATTTATTTCAATTCCATTTGTGGATTCATGTTGTGTAATATAAAAGTGACTAGTTTTATTTTATGTGGCATTATCCTTTGAGGTAATTATGGGTTATTAGTTTTCAGTGTTTTAAATGAAATGTATAAGATAAACATTGATATGAAAAATAATAAGGTTATTTTGAGGTAATTAATATATTTTGGTAAATATATAGTATTAAAAAAGGAAAACCCATCTCATAGGAGAGAACCCATCATGTCTGGTATGGACAAAAGATTCAAACCCCCAACTGAAGGGTGACAATAGTGGATCTCATTCCACATGCCTATGTGATAACCAGGTTTTTATGAATTTTTCATTTTAGTTAAATAATATGAAGATTACACGATTAATGTTAACATTCTAGCCATTTACTTCTTAGGGAATCTTATATGATCAAACTAAATAGAAAACTATAGTATTTTATTTGGGGAATAAATGTTGAATTATATTTTAGACGTTTCTATGATAGGATTATGGTGATTAAAGTTATTTATTGAAATTCCTAGTGTATCCTGATGATTATTAAGACAATTAATTTTTGGAATGAGATAATAAGAGTGATTCATATTATGTTGAGAAAAAATAATAAATTTAACTTAGAAGACATTGTAATTTGAACATTTTGAATTTTGAATTTCAATTTATTTGAATTATTTTAGTAATATATATGGATAGTTAATTTTTGGGTGGTCTATAAGGAATATATGGAATTAATGATAAATTTGGGGGATTATGGTTGTTTTTAAACATATAAAGGATTATTATTTATATGGATTTCACTTATCTTTTACTAACCATTTTTGTTTTGTATAATTTCTAAATATATGATAAATACTTATTTAATATCTTAAAAATTATATGATTATATGGAAGTTTATTATACTGATTTTGGTGTAAAAAATCATCTTCAATAATCATTGTTTTGAGATAAATCTGATTTTGTGGAGAAATTTGATTAATTGATGAAAATCAACATTTCAATCTAGTATGTTCACTTATGTTCTTAGTCTATGTATTAAAATAATTATTCCCCTCAATTTAAATGATTTTAGAAACAAAAAGTTATTTGATTTATTTTCTTATGAAGGAATCATTTCCAGGTTATTCAATCACATATTTATAGTTTTGAGATTGTAATCATTCACTTGACCGTGTTTTCTATTACACCCCATCGGAACATGGTAATTATTTTTCTCTTCCATGTCAAAATTTTCTATCATGGAACCCTAGTTTGTGTTCTCTCAAGTGATGTTATTACTTCTTTTTATTTCTTTTATATGGATTTTTGGTTGACCCTACATCTGTAATAGGATTTCAATAATGGTATTTTGAAAATTTAAAACCTATTTTTCAATCCTGGTATAAAATTTTACAGATAAAATTTATTTTTGATGGAGAATTTTACAACAATACTTTTTATAAGGAATCATTATGAAAAATAGAATAAATGATATGAAACATTGAGTTTAAGCTATCAAATAAATAATATTTAAATTTTATAGATAAATCATATTTGTTAGAATGATATGATTGAACACTATTAATATGAAAATAATATTATGGTTTAGAAATGTATACATAAATAATTTTTTACTGACTAAGTAATTCTAAATAAAGGTGAACCCCACATAAAAATAAAAGAAAATATTTTCCTAAAAAAATTCCAATTGAAAAATTTTATTTTATACAAATAAAAACAAAATTAGACATGTTAGATTATATTATTGATATATATATATAAGTTTAATTATAATGTTTTATATTAATTTTTTTCTATACATTATACAATATAAAATTCAATTATACCAATAAAATAATTATTTTTCAAAAATAACATAATTTCCACCTTTTGTTGGAGACCCCATTTTAATATTTTTTCACTTTGATAAATTATATTTAACATAATATAATTTTAATTAAAAGAGATGTATGAAAATTTACATTGGATGAATTTTCGGTATTTTTTTAAACATTTAAAATTTTAATGAATAGTGAAAAATACTACATTTTAATTCATAACCTCTTTTTCATCTAATTTATTTTCTATTGATTTATTATCCATTTGATTTACTTTATAGTATAATTATTATTAATATTTATCATTTAATAAAATTAATCCATTTGAATAAATTTCACATTGAAATTACCAATAAAAATTTTGTAAACTTGTGAACGTCTCTTTCACCCTCATTTTCTCAACAACTATTGGATTAGTGCTAAACATAATTTATCCATATCCATGAATTGAATTTTTAAACATCAAATTTTTTTTGGAAATTATCATGAATTTTTTTCCTAATAGTATCAACTTATTTTTTTGAATATTTATGTTAGTATTTATTTAACAATCTTAATGTTAAATTGGGTAATTAAGGGTAAATTTAATATTATAAAATTATAAAATTACTATAATTGTTGCCCTAATTTAATTGTATGAGTGTTTTTAGACTATTAAAAAACTTAATCTGATATTATAACCTTTTAATAGACTAGAGTAAAATTGTGACATTTAATATATTTTATTTAATGATTAGTTGAAAATGCCGCACTGATATTTTTAATAAGTAAATATTTTTTAATGTAAAGTTATTTTCATGATAAATTAAAATATAAATATTCATTTAAAATATAATTTTCATTATATAAATAATAATAATTTATTTATTTAATATATAAATTTGATGATTAAATTTAATACTGACATAATGATGATGCAGTGATTTATTAATTAAAGGAAGAATCAAATAAATGAATTTTATAATACTTAAATAAATATAATTTAAAATATTTTCTTCCGTGAATGAATTTAATGGATGGATTTGATATGTTATTTTAGTGTTTATATCTTTTTCAAATCGTTTTTATCTATTTATGATTTTTATTTAAATATATCTAATAAATAATTTTAAAATTTACAGAATTCCTATATTAAAATATAACATATTTAATTAAAAGATATTAAATTTATAATAAAATTTGATTCATTAAAAATGAATATATAGGTCTATAAATGTCATTAATGTCTCAATAATTTGTTATACTTTATGTTGTGGTAATGAAAAGAACCCTCAAATTGTATATTGTGTGACATAACAATAGAATTTAAAAGAGTTACAATAAAAATAAATGGATTATAAAATAATAAAAATATATATAATTGTATATGGATAAATTTATTTCAACCCCAAATAATGCAATATAATAAATATTTTATTTTCAAGAAATTTTGTATATAAAATTAATTTATATGAATTTATTACATTTAATAATTCACCAAGGGAACCTCCCATCTTCTATAAAAGGGCAAACAGTCATCTTAATTCCATACAATTTAGAAATATTTTGGTTCAGACAATATATACCAAAAAAATCTCCTATAATACCTCCCCACATTATTATTGTGTTATTTTAGTCATAATACCCTCCATATAGGTGTGAAGGTGTTGATCAAGTGTGATCATTCGAGGGGAAGTTAATGTATTTAATTGAGTGATTCTATTTTGTTTATTTTTTATAATTCTTCAATTATACTTCAATAATCATGAAAAATAACTAAAACATAACATATATAATAAGTTTTTATTATTTTTATATCATCAACCAATTACATAACCAAATTTATCAAACGCAAAATCTAGTTTTTGTTGGTTTGTACGACGGAATACTACATCGTGAACTAATATAGTTCATTTTCCATCACCATATCTCAATGATTTTTTATAATGATTGAAGAAATGTTTATATATGATATTAATTACACATATATCGTTATTAAATAAAAATATTTCAATTTTATTCTTATATTCTTATTCATATAAAAATTATAACATCGTTCATGTATACGTATGAACAATGACCTACACAAATCGATTAGATTCATTTTTCATTTACACTTAACACGGATGATATATGTAAATATATTTAAATTATTTAAATAATTTTAATTATATTATTACCATTATTTTCTATAAAATATTAATTTACTTCGTCCCATAATAATACCTAAAAAATTGAAGTGTTACAAAAACGTACATACGACCTACCATCTCCAAAATTATAATGTTGATCATTTTTAATAACCATATATAAATGGTGTGATTTAATATTTTATTTGATGTATAAAAGTGATAATTATTTCAATGATTTTTTTAGATGACGGAATCATGAAATATTTGACATTAAACTCCATTTCAATGTTATATTAGACTTGTGTACCGAATATCGACAAATTTCCTAATTTGAAAATAAATAATTATGTGATTGTTATAAAATTGTAATAATTTTTAAAAAATGTATAATAAATTTTAAAAATGTTCTCAATAATGTAAATAATTGTAAATGGATTATTATTCGGGATGATAACGATTGGAAAATAAGTGTCAGAATTTCTTTTAAAAACCACATCAAATGTTACCCCTTTCAAATATTTTTACAATAGGAAAAAATGTTACAAGATTATATGATAGGAATTGTTTTTACCACTTTAATATCTGATTAATATTATAATACATCCATTTAATTTGTACCCTTTTATTTTAAGATATTGTTTTTTATTAATTAGTGGATGACATTATAAAAATGAAATGTAATTTCAAAGTGGATATTTTATTCTTCCATTAGTAATATTTTATGTGTTACTATTATTCTATAGTTCAATGTAATTTTTTCTGTGTTAGAGGGTTTCTAGGATAAACTGAGTGCTGGTGTGCTCACTATATCTCTCAAATTAATAGCTTAATGAGGAAATGATAAATGGTTGGGTTTCACTGAATAGATTTATGGAATATACCATGATAAATATTCCTAATGTAACCATGAAGGTTACTCCCTATGTTACCATGAATGATACAATGTAATAATGATATGGATTTCACATGATAACATTATAATTAATTATGGTTATGGTTTTTTACAAGTAACATGTAATTTAATGTGGTAAAAAAATACCTTATGTTTGGTTAGTGAAAATTTTAACATTGTCAAACTATTTTCATGAGTTTAAATTATTCAAACACCAATAGTTTCCATCCTTCTTAAAATTTCCATTACTGATATTTTATTTCTCATTCCATGTTTAATTTTTTTTCACATTGTGTAATGATGGAAAAGAGAAATGAAGATGTCATTATAAATGTTATGATGATTTTATTGGAAAATAAATATGTTTTTCATTTAAAGGTATTAATTTTTTTGATGAAATGGATAGTGTTTTTGTTGTATCCACTTTGAATGAATGGTAAATGTTATTTATTACTTATGGAATATAATTATAAACTTATAAAATGAAAATACAATATACTATTAATTATACTTTAAAAATACTAGAATATGTAACATTTATGGATGGGTCCTTAAAAGGGATCCCTATCTTACATCAATACGAAATTCCATCCAACCATTGATTCAACTGGATTACTAATTGAATATAAATACCCTTCTTAAACAATATTTTTTTTAATAGTTGAGTATAGGAATTTAGGGATGCCATATATATTTTCCCCTTCTTGTACCTATGGTCATAAAATATATTGAGCTTAAATAAGGTGGAATTGTCAAGGTATTCAATTTCATTACCTTAATGGATCAAATTCATGATAATCAACAATTTTTGTGCTTGGATAGATGTCTTGATTTAATATTAGGTTGATAGGATGACATGACATTATCTTAAGTAATTGAACAGTCTCCTCTTATTTAATGGTAATTTTCATATAATTAATTTCTATTTTACATTGGTAATTTCAATTGGTGGGTAAAGTTATATGGAGTAGATTTTTTATGAGTAATCAATAATTCTATCATTGATTTATACCCAGAAATACATTATCAATATAAATATGATCAATTTATTTAATTGGAGGGATGAATATGTATCTGGTTTCATCGATGCGCTTTTTATTTTAGATTAATCAGTGAGTAGGTTATAGTGGAATATTCAGAGGATCCCCTAAATCTTGTTCGTCCTATATTATCTAGAGTGAACACCTTCTTCATTCACATCCATTTAAAATAATATTTTGATTTAGGACTCATTGTTATCATGTCAATCCCCATAAGTATCTTTATATATGATATTTTTTTGATTTTTAATTATATTAGTTATCAACATGAATCCCACATTAAGAACCTAATATGTAATTCCATGATCTATTAATAAAGGAACTTCATCTTTTATTGGATATGAAATTCAACCCAAAACTATTATGTGAATGTGACCAACTAGGAATTTTTATTATATTCTATTTGAAGTTGATTAAATATATTTTATATCATGTGATGGAAAAAACATTACGTTTTGATGAAACATGGTACTCTATTAAAATATAATTATTTATACGTAACCAATATAATCATGATGTTATGATAGTTGTAACACTCTGATATTTTGTGATTTTTTTAAATTATTTTAAACTTTCTGATATTTCATATTTAATGCAAAACTGAAGTTATATAATTTGTTATTAAATAACTATGTTTGGATTGTGTTATATGAAACACAAAGTAAATCATGCACTGTATGAAACATAAACATTGTCCTTATCTACACAAAACATCGATGTTAGATTGCATTACACGCAATAGTGAACTTAATCAATGACTTCTGTAACACGGATGAATGAGGTTTACTGAAAAGTAATATATTATTCAAAAATTATTAATTAATAAAATCAATGAAAACCATAATATTAAATTAAGGGTAATGAATAATATAATATTCTTTATGATAATTTATGGAGTATACAATATAATATCAATTCATAGGTTACTGATAAAATATAAAATAATATGAAAACCTATTTAATATAAAAGAAAATTTTATTTTGGAAACAGTGTTTTTATACCCATATAAATTAAAATTTCATTAATTTATTTTAATCCAATACATTAAATATTCCATTAATATAGAACATTGATTTGTTGTATGTTAGACAATCTACCGAGTTTCTATGAAGTGTTGTTTTTTTGCTCTAAAAATTTATACAAGTTTTTTATAACATATCCATTAAAACATAGTAATATGCATAACAATAAGTATTTATAAAATAATATTATAATTTTTTTAAAAAATAATACATATTTTTAATAAAAAATATAATTATTTTCAATGACAACATATGATAAAAAATTATAATTTCTCAAATGAACAATTTTTCATGTCCATTTATACAAAATAGTATGATTTATTTCATACAAATTTAGAAATTAAATTTCAAATCATTAAATTCATTTTTGAATTCATTTTTTCAAAATGATAATGGGTAAAATTTTCTAAATATTTTTACGAAACATCAATTTTTTATGAATAGTGAAAACAATTGTGGATTAGTTAAAAATTACATTTCTATTTAAATAATAATTAATGATAATTTATATTATAAATTTTTTTAAAGGAAAAATTAGATCAACAATAAATTTAATAATACAATTTTGGTCATTATAATAAAATTATATTTGAAATTTAACATGAAAACATAAATAAAATTTAAACATTTTTATACTTTAAAACCCCGTAATTTTGTCATATCTGTGGGATTGGAATTAATCGTAATTTTGTCACTTGTGTGATTTTAATACAGAACAACCAACATAAACCATTGAAATCAGTATAATATTGTTTTCCATATATGATTAACATAATTTTTGAAGTATTTGATTAGTAATTGTGATTAAAACAAAACACATTAATTAAAGTCAAATTAATCATAATTAGGGACTAAACATTAAAATTAAGGGTCCAAACATCCTTTACACATGTCCAACACAAAATGGATATCCATATATCATTCAAAAATTATATAAAATTCACTTTTTTTTTGTGTTTCTCTATTTATATATGGAAGTTTTTACTCCTAACTTTTTTCAAAAAATTAATGTGGGTCATTTTCCTTCAATATAAAAGTCCACCATCACTCCCACTTCATCAAATCTTTCAAACCTCTAATGTTAAGCCATTAACCTCCCAAAAAAATTCACATAAATCATCCCATACTATTATAATAATTCCCATTGGAAGAATGAATTCCCAGTAAGACTTTGGGCACAAACCCTAAGGATTTACCCAATTAATATGTATCCTCTTCTCTCAAGACATTTCTTATATTTTCCTACTCCAAACCTCCAAATAAATTGATTATGGGATTATATTAACACAACAATATATCTAATATACTATTATATTTTTATATAAATTATTCAACCAACACATACACACACCTCTACCTAATGGGTAATAGGGATATAGTTTTTTATATATGGAGAACTGATACCTAATTAAACAAGGATTGTTCATTTTTCCATTACCACTTAGTACATGTGACATTATGATGGAATACATATTTATATATGTCATATAATAAATATATTATTTATTTAATAATTTTTATTCTTTTTTAAAAACTGTATCTTTTTACACTCTATTTTTGTGTTTATACGATTATTTCAGTTGAGGATGGGCAGACTACCTCCCACTAAAAACAATAAGATTCATAAATAAACCACATGAATATTATTATGTTTATTTTTAGATGATATATAAGATATATATGATATATAAAATTTAATATAATATATAAATACAAACAAATGAATATATTCCTTTTATGTTCATTATATCAATACAATAATTAAATGGAAATAGCATTCATGCATATATACGACTTACTATCACCCAGAACAGTGTATTCAATTTTATAGTTATATATTACATATATTTAAATAATTAAAATATACAGTATATAAATGATATTTATATCATTATTTACATTCTTTAAATCATGATGTATATTATAAATACCAAATATACAACAAAATAAAACACATGCGAATAATAAAGTGAATTTTACCAAAATTGAAAAGACAACATAGGATTGTTAACAAGAAGGTAATAATTTAGTAATAAAACAATATATGATTTTAGTTATAATTATATTTATGTTTAAATTATTTTTTATCTAATATATGGGTGTTTTAAATCCATACTATTAGAGTCAGGACACAAGGTAAGTGGATTCCATCACACTTTTTATTCTCGTTAGATACATGCTATGTTCGCCACTCTTTCCTTGAGTGTGGTGTAAGGAAAGACCATAATTGTATTGTATGAATCATATACCTTAATTTATGGGTATTATAGTATCTTTTTTTTTAATTTCCTTCCTAGGGTTTATGTTTCAAATGATACCAAATTGATATGAATATTTTGTCTCATTTTTTTTTCATTGAGGATCATGCATTGTTATACACCTAAACATCTTTCTGAGGTGTATATACATCTATTTTAAATTTATTTCTTGAGTATAATTATTTTATAGATATTATAATATTCATGTAATTTCAATTTCTTACTTTTAGCGTATGATACAAAGATACTAGGTAATAATATTTTATTGATACAATGTCATTGCTATTCTATATTGTTTACATTAATGCTACCATTGGAAAAATATTATGTTCCTTAAATCAGGAAACTCATGAATTTTATACACTAATGGATATAAATTATATATTCATGTAGTGTTATGATTTTTTACTCATTGGTAGAAAAGATAGTTAGTAAACTATTTATATGAAAGCCTGACATTAGCCTCTCTTTGGTCTGAAATTTTGATCTATCAAACCAATATTTTCTCAAATGGGTTTCACAGAATATATTACTACTCTGATATGATTTTTAAAAGACATTTTAAAAATATTATATTTTAACAAAATTTTCAATGTACTCTTCTTATTAGTTTCCATAAATATCAATTTCTTTCCCATTTTAATGTGAAAATGGAATATTCATTAAACATAAAAAAATATGTACCGATTTATCCAACATTAATCAATTGGATATATTTTCCATGCATAAATGATTTTTAATATAATTTTTTGAAATGATATTTTCAGGTAAAAATATTTTCAACACATATTCATACTTTTTTCAACTAAATTTGTTTTAAATTTTTTTCCATGAAGTACTTGTATTTTTTTCATATTACTTTCATAGATAATATTATTCAAAATGTTTCCAAGAACTATTTATAAGATTTCAAAGTATTTTAAAATAAATTATTATAAAATGTTTTCAGGTTTTCATTATAAGTAATAATAAAAATTTATATAATTTTTATTAAATTTTTTTGAATCATATATTTTATGTTTTCTAGACAATATGTAATCAAATGTTTTCAATTATTCTCTACATGATTAAATAATATTTTCATTGTAAATTATTATGAAATGGTTGTATGAATTAAAAAATAATTTTTCAAAGAATAAATGTTATTTTATTCCTTAAATTTTTTGCAAATATATTTAAAAATTATTTTCCATCTATGAAAGAATCCTTCAATTTTCGCTCATGAATTTATAGATAATGATCTAATTGTTACATTTATATACATTCCATAAATGGGTTATGCTTAATATTTTGGTCTTTATGAATCCTGATTCACATTCATGGGTATAATTTTTATGAAATTTGTTTCTTTTTCATGGGAAATAGTTTTACAAAATCCATTTCACTTTCATGATTTATTGAATTGATGAAATTATTATTAAGCCTATATATTTAAAAAATGTTATTATTTTTTTACATGTTTATTATACTCATTTAATTACATGTGATAATATATGATTTTTTATGATTTTTTAGAACATGTTTGTTTGATTTCACAATGAAATTGGTGGGACCTATATCTCCCTCCAATGAATTGGGTAAAAATTTATATCTCATGAGAAATAATAAGAAGGTAATTGGAGTAAAACAAAACTAATAATATATCCATGACTATGCACTATGACTAATAAGATGGTATGAGGAGTTAACTCATGCTATTAAGTGGGCTGTGTGAGTGAACCTTGACTATGATGATGGTATAAGGAGTGAACTCATGCTACTAAAATATCCATTTGAGTGAACCATGACTTCCATGTTGGTATTGAGAGTTACCCAATACTAGTAAGATGATCTTGGAAGAAATTTCTTGGCTATAATGGAAATAATATTATATGATTATGTGTCTACTATAATCCAATGTTTTATTCCTATGTTACAATTTTATGGATTATGCTTTTATTTCTTTATGATTCCATTCATATGAACTGCCGTGATTAATTAAATGATTATTGAATATGGTCATTGATATATAGGTTATTATCATCTATTTTCATGATCAATTTTACATACCCTTATTTTCATAATCATCCTTACAAATTTCCCGTATTTACCCTTAATCTGCATCTGAGCTCAACCCTTTCATATGTTTCCTTCACCCAGGATATGAAGAAATGTTTTTTGTTAGAGTACTCTATGAGGATAAATCTATGGGAGATGTTGAAATTACATCACCATGATATAATATTTTGTTTCCATTTTTCCAATGATAGTAATGTTTTATCATCCTCATGAATTTATATTTTTAGTTAATTGAATATTTATCTAAAATGATGTAATTTGCATGTACGTTAATCTAACGTAACAATAGTTTGTATAAAATGAAATTTTTAGTCAACCATTAAAAACTAGTATAAGTAATATTTCAAGATATAACTCAGTATATTTCTATGTATATGTCTAGGGATGTATCTTAGGGTATTTATAATGTTGATTCAATGTTTAGGAAAATTTCCTGAAATGTTTTAAAGGGTATAGTTTTTTTCATATAAATACTCCCTATCTAGATACATCATGAGGATTTGGATATGGAATAGACATAAATAATGGTAAAAACTCTAGTAATATTTCCTGGTACAGAATCAATGTAATATAATACACAACAACATGCCTTGATACAAACCTCATTTGACACTCCTAAGGGATATTCTATGTAAATTCACAAACTCTTTATGAACCATCATAAGGTAATTATATTTATGTTGACAATGAATAACATAGTTTGAGCACAAAGTTCCATATATTAATGAACATGTCATGATTTATAAATCCCATAAGTAAATCTTTTCATGAACCTATTGATTTCTACTATGATAAGAAATGGTCACACTACGCTTTTAGTTTTTATTCAGGGAGGTTACTAGAACGAAATGTAATAATGTTGAATGTGGTGGACACTTTTCTGATGAGAAGTCAAGTGGGATGATCACTGGTGTGAACTATGTTGTGATCATGCCTACTCATTTTTCAGGTAGTGTGATTAACAATGATGACCTTAACTAACTCTCAAACTCACTGAGGATGAAAAAAAGGATTTTGCTAATTGTTCGGGTAATGAAGGCCATAGAGTAATGAAGATTCGGTTCCTATTATGTCAAGACTGTGGGAATAATATCCTAAGTGGATGACATAAAGGAAATGGAAGAAGTTATTATTTTTGAATATAAGGACAAAAATCATGTAACTACAAATGAAAAATGAAATGTTCAGTTAACATAATAGATTATAATATTGGCCTCCTTTAAAAACATTAAAAGTTTTGTGATTTAAATGTGGAATAAATAGTCATTATTGAACTCAATGTCCCAAGAGAATGCACCATAAGTGAATCAAAAAGTTGGTGAAAGTAATATTTACATCGTTGATGCTGATTAGACAATAGATGAAATTTAAAATGAAAGTGGTATTTTGTAATAGATTGTGGTAGCCTTGTTGATGGAATAAGGACGATGAAGAATAATTTATTTTTATATGTATTTGGATTAAAAAATTATGTTATAAAAATGATGAAATATACAAGGGTTGGTTTACATATATTTTACTCATTATGTACAAGATTATGTTTAATGTTCCCGATGGACTGGTGGAGTTATTTAATGGAAATGTGAAATTTTGACTAAGGGAATGTAACACATAATATTTTTTTATGTTAATAAAATATTGTAATGAATAAATATTTTTTTTTGTTCTTATTACCATGGAAGTACATAAGGACTTCGTAGTAGTTTGGTTATGCTATCAATAATGATTTTTACATGATTTATGGATTTTAGGAATATATCCAATATAATTTATAATAAGTAATAATTCATGTTTTCTAATAAGATTAATGGTAAATATGGTTATTATATTGTTTCACTAGAATATATGATAATGGTATTCACATGTTAGGAATATGACAAAAAAACTGGTACATTGTGATATATGGGGTATCAATGTTATGATGATTTCATTAATTTCATTCTAAATATTTGTATTTTCATATTTTTAATGGGATATAAAGTTAACCATTCATGAAAAAGTAATGTTTATCATCGAAGGAGGTCATTATGTATTTCATATGTATTAAAACCCCATGGATAAAAAAGTTATTTATTAATTAACTGTATTCAATGATGTCCATAATATTTATTTTGGATTATATATTAGTGTGGTTTTAGAAAAAAGACACCACATATATCATGTGATAATGAATCATTTCTAGTAATCATGTGGTTCCTGATCCATTGACCGACTGCTGATATGGATTTCACAAATACCACTGGCAAACACGAAGTTCTGGATTATGTATAAAAATTTTCGATGAATAATTATTTTTGATGAAACTATAGTGATACTTTATATGATTAGATATTTATTTATTAACCATATTTATTTTTAAAAATACTTATTGATAAACAATTATACTATTTATTCTTTTATGGGAATTAACATATATTAAATGTTTGTTTTACTGCTTTGGGAAGAAATGTTAATTTTCTGAAATCTATTTATTGACGTAATGGAAGATTCGTAAATAGAAAATTGCACAACCAAATAATAAAAATACATTCTTCTATTCATGGTCTATAGAATAATCTCTTAAGGATAGAATAATTATCAAAAATGAAAATTTGGTGTCCTGATACCTTCATTTTTGATGAATCATTGGCCTTTTAAATCAACATATAATTATGAATTTAGTGCCCCAAACATGTATTTGATCATTCACTATATTATTATTGATGACATAAATACGGACCTATAAATATTTACACATTTCCTTTGTATCTAGTTATCAATCCCAACCCATGTTCTCAAAAGTCGAAACATAGATATATGTTAATTTGGGTAACCATATTAGTTCAAATATTATCTATTTAAAGGAAGAGTTAGTATAATTTATTATGATGTGGGATTATATAAATGAAACATTCATGTATTAATCCTTTGATAACCCAGAAATGTTTTGAGGGAAAATTCATTTTAATGGGTGTAGAATTTTACACCTTGAGATTTGGTGTTTTTTAATTAATTTAACATTTTGATATTTTTCATTTAATTCAATAGTAAAGATTTTTTATTTTATATTAAATAAATATACTTGGCTTCCATGAAATGTAAAATCATGTTAATCTTGCACTACACACAACATAAACATTGTCATTCTCTATATGGAACATGGAGGGTTGCTTGCACTACTCATAATAATGAATTTCCTCGATGGCTTGTGTAACAGAAAGACTGAATTTTACCAACCAATAATATAATATTTTAATATTCATAATTGGTATAATAAAATAAAATCGTAATATTAAATTATCATTCATAAAAACTGTCAAATGCATTTTAAAAATATATGCTTCATATAATATAATATGAATTTATAGGTTATGAATTAATTAAATTGAATATGAAAACTAATTGAATATAAAAAGTAATTTTTTTATTGTCACAATTTTATTTTTATCTAATAAATTAAAATTTAATTTATTTATTTCAATTAAACAATTCACATATTCCTTTCACATAGAACACTGACTAGATGTACATTAAACACAACAACGAGAATATACAAAATATCATTATATCATTATATTTATTTAAATAAGTTATTCATAACCTAGACCATAAAAATTTGAAATATGAATAGTAATAAATACTTATAACAGTATTTTATTATGTTTTTACATAAATAAAATATATTAATTAAAAGATTATTATTTTTAGTAAAGCCTTTCTATGTTTAAAAATATTATTTTCTCCAATAAACCACTTTTCATATCCATTTATGAAAAACAATAAAATTAATTTTACACAAATTTAGAACTATAATTTTATAAAACAAACTTTTTCTTTATAATCAAATTTTTTTAATTTTCATATGGTAAATATTTTGAATTTTTCAAAGAAATTTTATTTTTTCATGAATAGTGAAAACTAATGCGTTTTATTTAAAAGATGCCTTTTTATTATAAATAATTAATAATAAATTATACATTAATTCATATCAATGTTTCATTAGATAAATTATACATATATGAATTCAATTTAGTTCACTATGCACAATTTCCTTTTGAAAATGAACATAAACACCATACAAACGTTTGAGTATTTTTTCACATTAAAAAACTCGTAATTTCAGCATGTTTGTTGGATTAGCATTAATCATAATTTTCCCACTTATGTGAATTGAATTAAAAAAACCAATACTAACCATTTTAAAAGTATAATATTTAGATTCTAATAATTTAATTTTTTTACAAATTATAATTATAAAAGTGAATAAAATTAATCATAGTAATTAAAGCCAAATTAAGCTTAATTAGGGACTAAACCATAAATTTAGAGATACAATGTCAAAGAAAAAAGCATAAAACCCATTTTTTATACATATTTCGACAAATAATATAAATTATTTATTTTTCTTGGTTTTTTTATTCTTATTATGTAAGGACATGTGTACACCAATCTTGTTTTTAAAAATTCCAAGTATGTCCATTTCTTTCATATAAAAGAACATCATCTCTCCCTCTTCCAAATATATATAAAACAATTTATCCATTTAAAATAACTGAAATACAAGCCTCCCAAGAATAGACTTTTCCTTCTATAATATTTACTTGGGTAATAAGGAAATTAAAGGAAACCATTTGGCATAAACCAAAAGGACTTACCCGATCAAGAGGTACCATATTTTCTAAAGACCTCTATTTTATTACGTTTCTATAACACATCTAAATATCTTTATAATTTGAATATATAAAAAAACAAATATCCCCAAAATACTTGTATGTTTTAATGTATATTATTCAACCTAAACATCCACACAACTCCATATAATGGTCATCGAGCATATTGTTTTTCTATATGACGAACTAATGCCTCATGAAATAAGGATTTTTTATTTTTCCATTACTACCTATAATGGTAGACATTAGATGTAAAATATGTTCATATTTCTCATATATTAAATTTATTATATCTTTATTCATCTTTATTACTTTCTAATACACATTACATTTTACATTCCATTGTGTGCTATTAAGATAATTTCGACTGAGGATTTGGGGACTATTGACACCTCAATGTGATATGATTCATTCACACAAAACATGGATTGTATTAAAAATTTATTTAGTTATTATAAATTATATATATGTTATAATGAATAAAATTTAATAATATTATACATATATATAAATACTTATCCTTTAATTTCTTTCTATAAACATGAAAATTAAACTGAAATATCATTCATTCGTACGTAGGAAATGCCGTCTCCCAGAACGTTGAATACTTTTCATAAATATATATTATATATATTATTGTAATAAACATATAATATATATACATAATATTTATAACTATTTTAAAATTATATAAATCATTATATAATGTATAAATACATACGATATGACTAATTAAGACACATGTGAATAATAATGAAAATAGTACCCCAAGTGAAATCTCAACATAGGTTTGTTAAAAAGTGTGTAATAGAAGTTACTAATAAAAAAATATGCTACTAGATAAAATCATATGGTTGTGAAAAAGATTTATAATATATTTATATTTATTGTAGTGCTGGATTGAAAATTTATGATGAGATTCAAGATACAGCGTAAAGGGATTCCATCTACCTTTTTATTCAAGTGAGACACAAGGTATATTTTCCAATATTTATTTCATGTGGTGTTTGTACTGAACATAATTGAATTATCTACCTCTAATAACTAATTTTTTTTATTAACATATAATTTTATAAATATTAATTCGTGGGGTTGATGTTTCAAATGAAACAATATTGGTAAAAATATTTTCTCTCAATTATCATTCTCTGAGACTCATTTTTTGTTATCCACATAAACAGTTTTGTAGGTGTATATACTACTATATTACATGTTATATAATGAATCACCTTAATTTCATTATATTTTATTATTCATTTAATTCTCATTACTTTAAAAAGAGAGTATTATCCCATGTTACGTTGTTATAATATAATAACGAGACAATCTCAACAATTTTCATGATTTTTTACATTTATGATTTCTTTAATGAATTATTATGTTCCATCACTCATGGAATTCATGAAATTACCTCTAAAATGGTAATTCATGATATATTTTTTTAGTGGTTCAATTTATTACACATTTGAAC
The DNA here is from genome assembly GCA_963277665.1 of Viscum album. Lineage (NCBI taxonomy): Eukaryota > Viridiplantae > Streptophyta > Magnoliopsida > Santalales > Viscaceae > Viscum > Viscum album. The sequence goes on from OY728127.1 coordinate 1,383,625,250, forward strand.
ATTATGATGATAATAATGTTTTTTATGAATGTCCGACTATACCCTCTCTTCGGCCAGGAATCCTTGTTCCTTCAAAATAATGTTTTCTAATAAGTTTATATAATAATATTATACTAATATCATATGATCATTAAATGATATTTTTTCTATTTATGACTATAAAAAAATTGTTTTTAGAGGAATGTTATTTTCTATTTATGAATGATTCAATTTTCTATATTTTTTAAAATACCAATGGAATTTTCTTTTAACCTCATACGATATGTGCAGATTTATACGCAATCAATCCTTTGAATATTTAATTTGTTATTTAGTTAATATTATTTAGGTAAATGTTTTTAAAATAAATTTTAAATTTATATGTTTTTCTAAATTTTTTCAAATAACATTTCAATGTAAATGGTTTTCTATATTTTTTAAGGTTTATTCTTATTTTTTGAAAATATTATCAAGGAAAATGGGTTTCAAAATGTTATAATGAACTATTTTGATTTTTTAAATGTATTTTAAATGAATTTATATTCATTAGTCGATCAATATTTCTTTAAATTGTTTGAGGATTTTTTCTGAGATAATTGATTTTAAAAACTTCTATTGCTTATTTTATACAAATTCAAAAGAAATTATTTTAATTGAGTTTGATTATTCATTAAATATATTAATGGTATATTCTATGAAAATGATTATATGTTGGTTTTTTTATTATATGTCCACTTTAAAATAGGAATGGATATTGTCCTCAATGTAATTTTTCGAAATATACTTAAAATTTATTTTCCATATATCATGACAACTGATGATTTTACTCATTCCCTTATAGGAACATATCTAAATGTTCCATTCATATTATTTCCATGAATTATTTATTCTTAATGTCATTATACTTATAAATCATATTCCTCTTTCATAGGTTATATGATTAGGAAAACTATATCTCAATCATGGATTATATTTATATAATCTATTTCTCTTTCACAAGAAATTATTTTGTTCAAATTTTAATAAAACAAATATATTTTTCACATTTTATGATATGAATACATGTTTATGATAATAATTTAATTTCATTGGTTAAGATATTATTGTTTAATATTTAGTTAAAAATGTATTTATAATTTCCTTATAAAATGGGTGGAACCTATATCTTCCTCCCATGCATTGGGTAAATACATATATCTCATCAGATAATCAAATGTGATCTTGGGAGTAAATTGTTACTACCAAGATGCTCATGGTAGTGAACCATGAATTCCATGACTGTATGAGGAGTGAAATCATGCTACTAAGATGGTAATGGGAGTGAACAATTACTTACATTATTGTAGTATTATTGAAACCATTCTACTAATATGTCTATTGTAGTGTACCATGACTTCCAAGATGGTATGGGGAGTGAACCCATACTAATAAGATAGTTTTGATAGAAATGCCTCTACAACTATGGAATGTATATTATATGCTTATATTTTTTTCACAATCCCATTTTTTATTACACTATTATGATTTCATGGATTATGTTCATTATTTCCTTATGATTCATTTTTGATGAACATGCATGTTTTATTCCAAGATTCTTTTATATGAACTTTGATATATATTATGTAAAATTATATTTTAATGATCTTGTTATTATACCCTTATGACCATAACTATGATTAGATATATATTTAATTACACTTACTATGCATTTGAGCTCACCAATTTCTTGTTATTCAATTACATTGTTTATGAAGAAAGGATTTGTTTTTGAGTACTAAAGGTGAAGATCTTTACAGGATATGTTGATTATCATTAAACAAGATATATGATTTTTTCCATGTTTCCAAATACAATAAACTATTACGGTTCTCATGTAGGAATTTTTATTTTGTATGAAATATTCGTCTAAAATGATGTTATATCTATTTTTGTTAATCTTGGATCTCTATAGATTGTATGAATCGAAAGGATTTGAAAACCTTTAGAAACAATGAAAAGAATTATTTAGTGATATCCCTATGTATATTTCTAATGATATGTCTAGTTATGTCTCTATGGATATCTATAATGATTAGTTAATGTTTTGGAAAATGTCATTGAATTTTGGTAAATGTTTGAGTTATTGGTTTTCAACAAATACGTCCCTTTCTAGATAATACATGTGTATGTGTCTCTATAATAGATGTACTGAGGGGTATAATGCCGAAAATATGTTATGTGCCTAACTCGGGGTAATCTAGTACACAACAATGTGCCGTGTTGCACACATGGTTTATCTATCTTTGGGGATAGTCTTTGGAAATTCACAAAATCATCATGAACCATCATAACGTTTTTAGATATATGTTGAAATAGAATATCCTATTAAAAAATAGTTTGTCATATATTAATTATGGTTTTATGATTTAAAATTACCATAAGTGAATATTTTCATGAATTTGGGATTTTATACTTCGAAAAGTAATTCTCATACTATACATCTAGTTTTAGTCCTTAGAGGGAACCAAAAAAGATAGGATTAATGTTTAATATGGTGGAAATTTTGATGACTAATAGTCATGTGCAATGACCACTGTAGTGAATGATGTTATCATAATTCCTAATAGTTTTTCAAGTAACACAATTAACAATATTCACCTTAACCCACACACGGACTCACTAAGGAAGTCATTGAAGGGACGTTTTTAGGTTGGTTATACTATCATTGACGTTTTTTCCAATGCTTTTTTATTTGATGATTATATCAGGTATACATTTGAGTAATAATGATTCCATGCTTTCCAAATACATTTATAGTGATTAAGGTTATTAATGTGTTTCAATGGAATATATGATAAGGGTATTCACATGTATGGAATGTCAAAAACAAGTGGTACTTTATGATATATATTGGATCAATGAAAATCTTATTTCATTAATTTCATAATAAATCATTGGATTTTTCAATTTCAGAAGGGTTATAAGGTTAACTATTAATAAATATATAATGGTAAACTATAGAGGATGTATTTATGTGTTGAGTTTAGTTTTAAAAGCCCTTTAATAAAAGGTTCTTTATTTATAATCCGTATTCAAGTTTGTAAATAATATTTATTTTTGAAATTATATTAGTGTGTTTTTAGAAAATTACATCATGTATGTTGGTTTACAACCAATCTTGTACAAAAAGGGCACGGGTATTGAACCCATGATCAAAGAACAATAAGGATTTTACTCCTACAACTGCCCTACATGATTTCCTTGTTTATGAATAAATATGTTTTCTACATTATTATTTATTTGAAATGGTAGTGTAATCATTTATGTTTATAGATTAGAGTAAATTCCATATTGATTTTTATGTAAAGTTGTAGATAAATATTAATACATTTCATTACTTTATGGCCCTTAATATCTAGTAAATATGTAATTTAGTGCTTTGGGAATCATATTTAATTTGTTGACATTTATTTCAGGATTTAATGGATTAATTGGAAATATGTAAAAGAATAACAAAATGATGATTTTTTTTTTGTATTCTTGTTCAATAAAATATTTTCCGAAATATATTATAATGATAAACAAGGAAAATAATTTTTCATAATAAATTAATATTATTTGAAACTAAAGGTCTTCAAAATCATTACATATTTTTTACTTTGATTACCTCAACAATTCATTAATCATTCATATGTTTGGGATTGATGACCTTAATTACTGCCAATATATATTTATTCTTTTCCTCAACGTCCAATCAATAAGTCCAACATATGCTCCTCTATGAAGAAACCTAGATATATTTTGCTTTGGGAAACTCTTATGTTTTGCAATGTTATTTTTATAATGGGAGAGTATGTATTCATTTTAATGATGTGTATTTCCATGATTAAAACTTTCTGGTATTAGAAAAGTGGTATAACATATGAATATTGAGGATAAAATTTATTTGGGGGGGGGGGTTGAATGGAACACCGCGATATTTTGTCAAATATTATTCATGAATTATTTTAAACAATTTGATATTTTTCACTTCATGAAACAGTAATGATAGTTTAATTTATATTAAAGGATTATGTTTTTTATTCATTATATTAAAAAAAATTATTCATTCACTAGAAGCAACATAAACATTGTCATGCTCCACATTGAACATTGATTTTATCTTGCATTACAAGCTACAATTACTTTTGTTGATGACTTGTGTAATGAAAAAGAACATGGTTTACAAACAATTATATATTTTAAAATATGGTTAAATATAATAATATAATAAAAATTTTGACTTAAAAAAACAGGCTATTAATATTATAAACTAATTTATGGAAATATATTGTTTATACAATATTATATGAATACATAGGTTACCAATTAATTGTAAATAAATATGATAATTTATTGAAGATATATGGAAATATTATTATGGTCAAAAAGTTGGCTTACCCTAAAAAAATAAATTATAATTATTTCCTTTTAATACACTAATTTAAACATTCCATTTACATGGAACATCAACTTTTCATATATTACATGAAATACTAAGTTTCTACGAACCAATGTCTTTTTAGTGTAATTATTTGAACAAGATAGTTACATACTTTCCATAAAAAAAAGTAATATAATTATAAATAAATAAATCTCAAAAAAATTATAATTTTCTTATATAAACACAATATATTAATAAATAAAAATAATTTTTTATGTAAAGACTTTATATGTTTTTTTAAAATATTTTCTCAAATGAACTACTTTCAATGTGCACTAGTTAAAAACAATAATATTAAAATCTGAAAAAATTTTAAATTGAATTTGATAGAAAAAAATAATTATTTTAATTTATTAAATCGAAATTATCTATGGTAAATTTTTGGGACTTTTATGAGAATCATCAATTTTTGATGAATATTTAAAACTATGGGTTTATAGTTACAATCTTCTTTTTTTATAAAATAATTATTTATATTAAATTATACAATAAATTTGTTTCATTGTATGATGAGATAAATATTACATCTATTCAAAAAATAATTTCCTTAAAAATAATTGAAATTTGAAATTGAATATAAAAACTTAACAAACTTTTGATCAGTTTTCGACATAAAAAATACTACTTTCTTCCCATTAGTGGGAAGAGTATTAATCCTAATTACTCCACATCTACAAATTGACAACTGAATGATAAATATAAAAAAATTAATCTTTATAAAATTTATATTATGACAATATAAAATTCATTTTTTACCAAAAATTATTAGTAAAAGATGTTAAAATTAGTCATAGTAATTAACATCTAATTAAACATCCTTAGAGATTAAACTTTAAAAATAATTTCCCAACTGTCATAAAAAGTTTCCCAAAACCCAATCGAGGTCCATAGTTTCAATACATGACCTAAATTATTTGTTTTGGTGGGTTTGGTATCAATTTTGTTTGGTAATGGCATGTGTACACCAAACAGGTTTTCAAAAATTCCAACTGAATCTTTTTCCTTCCCTATGAAAGCCCACAAAATCTCCATCTTCTTCAAAACACTCAAACCTCTTCTTTTCGACCATTACCAACAAAATAAAGTATCCCATAAATCCTATATTCCTTCCATAAGAGTTATCTTGGTAATAAAGAAACCCATGGATGCTTTTTTGGAACCAACTAAAAGAAGTTACACCATTAAAAGGTAACATATTCTATCGAGTCCTTTATTTACTTTTCTTCTCCACCACTCCGAAAATCATTATTATATGAATATATAAAATCATCAGTAACCAAAATATATTTTTATGTTGTTATCAAAAAAAATTCACCTATAGTTACACACACCTCCATCTAATGGGTAACAAACATTCTCTTTACATGTACGATGAATTACTATCTCACGAAATGATGATTGTTAATTTTTCAATTACTACCAAACATGGTGACCATTATGATGAAAACTATTATTATATATTTAATTTATTTTTTCTTCATGATTATTATTTCCTTTCTAAAAAATATTTCATTTTTATTTTCCAGTTTGTGTTAATACCATAATTTCGTTTGAGGTCTTGACAAAAACTACCCCATCAACACGATATGATTCGATCATACACCACATGGATTATATTCTAGATGTTTTTAGTGAATATATATTATATATATCTATTAATATATATTATATAATAACTATTTAAATATATAATCATATATATTTTTTACTTATATTTTATCAAGACGATAATTAAATAGCAATAGTGCTCATGTGTACATACTACCTATTATCCCCATTAATAGTTTATTTTGTTCTATAATTAAACATTAAATATATTATTATAATACACATAAGATGTATATACATGATATTTATATCATTATTTAGACTTCCCAAATTATTATATAATTTATTAATGCTAAAAATATTAAAAAATAAAACACATGAGAATAATAAAGTGAATATTACCCAAAGTTAATCCTTAACCAAGGATTGTTAACAAGAATATAATATAAGGCTTTAATCAAAACCATATATGTTATTTTATATAATAATATATTTCTTTCAAGGATGTATAGAAATTTTATAATTTTTATATTTTTTGTTTTAATATTTATGATGAGAGTCAAGAGACAAGGTAAGGGGATTTCTTCACACTTTTAGTCCTATGAGAAACATTATAAGTCCACTACTATTTCATTTTGTTTGGTGTAAGTACTCCACATTATTGTATTCTATGTATCTAATACATAAATTTATGGGTTTTAAAATATCCATTTATTTTTTAGATTTCATACATGTGGTTTATGTTTCAACAGTTACTACCCTAGTAAAAATGTTTTTTATCAATTCTATTTCATTGAGACTCTTGTTTTGTTATGCTCTGAAACTCTTTTTTGAGTTGCATCTACCTCCATTATAAATGTTCTATCATGAATATACTTATTTTTCTAAACATTTATGATTTATATAATTAAATTTTATAACATGGATAGTATTATCCAAATTTACATAGTAATATGAATTTATTGAGAAAATATCATTGCCTTTTGATGTCTTTTACATTAAGGATTCCCTTGATTAATTATTTTGTTCTATCACTCAATAAAATCATGAATATTAAAAACCTCTGGTTATTTATGTAATATTCATGTAGTGGTTCCATTTTTAACTCTTTTTAAAATAATATAGTTAAGAATTTTACTATGAAATCAATACTTTACTCTCTCTTCAGTAAATAATCATTGTTCCGTCAAACCCATGTTGTATAAAAATTATTTCCAATAATATTTTACATACCTACTATAGTAATTATAATAAATTAATAACATATTTTTATTTAAAAATTATTTTCATAAGAATAATTTTTCGATCTCTAAATGAGGAAGTTTTATATCATTTTTACCACGAAAAATGAATGATCATTCCCACTCATATAATATGTATATATTTATTTGGTGTAAATCCGTTGACACGTTCATTTCTAGTTTAATGGTTTTTTTTGAAAAATCATTATTAAATATATTTTCATGGAAAATGGTTTTGAAAACTTCTTCAATATATATTTATATGTTTTCTATGTATTTTAAAGGGAATAAATTTTCAAATCATTTTTAAGAACTCTTTTTAATAATTTAATTTATTTTCAATGAGATTTTTTTCGAAACGTGTTCATGGTTTCATTATATATTTAAAAATTAATTTTCAAAAAAATGATTTAATGTGATTTCAATATTTTTAAAAAAGTGTTAAAGGAGAAATTATTTCAAATAATTGGCAGTATTATTTATAAATTTTAATGGTATTTCTTATGAAACATATTATCAAATGTTTTTATGTATTAAAAAGTCATTTTGAAATATGAATGGATATTTTCCACAAAAAATGTTTTTGGAATATATTTGAAAAAATATTTCCATCTATGATGACATTTTTTGATGTTTCTAATTATGTTCTTAGAAATTATCTAATGTTTCCATTCATATCCATTATTTTAATATGATATGGTTAATTCCATGGTCATTATGACACATGTTTCTCTTTTACGGGTTTATTTTTTTAAATCTATTTCTCCTTCTTAGGTAAAATTTTAATGAGATTCTTTTCTTTTTCATGAGTAATGTTTTTGATTAATTGATTATGAAACATGTTTTTTTTCCATGGGTTATGATATGATTACAAGATTATAATACCCATTTAATTTAAAGGGTTATTATGAGATTGTTTTTTATTTTTTGGCACATGTATAAATGATTTCACTTTGATAAGGGTGTGACCTATATGTCCCACCAATTCATTAGGTAAATATTTATATCTCATGAGATTTAATATGATTGAATTTGGAGAAATCCATGACTACTAATGTGGTCATGGGATTGAACAATGAATAATAAAATGGTATGAGGAGTGAACTCATGCTACTACTATGGCTATGTGAGTGAACAATGATTACAAATATAGTATTAGTAGTGAACTAATTCTACTAAGATAATTGTGGGAATAAATCATGACTACCAAGATGGATTGGGTAGTGAACTCATAATAAGAATATGGTATTGGATGCACTTCCATTTATACTATGTAAATCAATTTATATGCTTATGTGTCTTCCATAGTATCATGTTTTCTTTATTTATTATGCTTTCATGGAAGATGGTCATTTTTTCCATAGGAATCATGTCTTATAAACCATCATGATTTATTCCATGATTCATTTATATGATCTTTGATATATAGTGTATGATATTATATTTTCATGATAATTTTTTGATACCATTATGCTCATAATTATTCTAACATACCTCCCTTATTTAACCTTACTGATAATTTGAGCTCACATATTTCTTAATTTCCATTCCTTGAGTTATAAGGAAATGTTTTATGTAGTAGTGATAAATTTGGATAAATTTATGGGAGAATTTGAAGATCTGTCACTAGTATAGATGATTTCGTTTCCATGATTCCAATGATACTAAACTATTAATGTCCTCAGCGATCCATTTTTTAATGAATAAATTTTATTCTAAAATTATTTAATATCCATTAATTTTAGTAATGTGTTTATATAATTAGGAATAAATCATAAAAATTAAATAAAAATTTATATTTTTTGAAATTTTATAAAATAAATTCAAAGTCTATATATTCAGTATAAACCAAAAGATGAATATTTTTATAGAGAAAGAAATGTTTTCAGAAATACTATATTTTTATAAAAGGTTTTTACTAGTAGTTTGTACACATTATTTATAATTAGTTTCATCAACTGATTGAAATTGTATTCGACAAAATAGATATAAATTTTTAATTTTACGTATTAAAATTATCTTTTGGTGAATTTTTTAAAATTCTATCAAAATAATTATTTTTTGATGAATACATAAAATTTCTAAATTTTAAAAAAAATTGTTCATTTCAATCATATAAAATTTAAAATTATATTTTTAATTCTTTTAATTAAAAAATAGTTAAGTTATATTAAATATAAAATAATTTAATTCATTTCTATCAATTTCTTTTTGAATTACAATACTAAAATAGTAAATACTTATGAAAATTATCATTTATTAAACCCCTATTTTATCACATTTATGGTTTAATATGAAATTAATTAAATCAAAATCATGGAATTGAATTTAAAAAAATTAATTAAATATTTTAAATAAAATATATATATAATTTTTAATAACATTATAATTTTTTTTAACCAAAATTGAGTGTGAAAACAGTAAAAAATAACAATTCATAGGAAGCTAAAAATGGGTTTACTAGGGGTTAAAATAAGCTAATTATAGGTAAAAAAGAACTAATTCTCTTCCATGATCCATTTTATGCCCATAATGTTACCATATCACATATTTGTTTCAGAAAAGTTCATTTTTTATGATTTCGGAATGATAAATTCATATTTATCAGTTTTTCTTTCTCAAAATTAACATGTTTGTCCTTTCCAAAACTTAAAAAGGCCACCCACTATAATCCCATTTTCATTATATTTATATGTGGATGTTAATATTGATGTATTTTATTATTATAAATAATACATATGGAATAATTATTATATTATAACCACGAATAAATATTTATAGGCTTTTCATTATATCTATCATGAAAAATGGAAACAATGTTCAATTACGTATATATTATTTAAAAATTAAATATGGTAGGGATGAAGCCTCATTTTATTATTAAATTACTGAAAATTAATCTATAAAATGGGTTGAGTGAGACCCATTACATAGCCCGAAGGCCAAGAGGGCATATATCATATTACACGGCTCATGGGCCCATATTTTTTTGCAATAATCCCATTCTGTGAATAGTACAACAATAAAACCCACCAGATACAATACACACCAGAGGTATTGTGTCCCATCTCTGCTACTTTTCTGGTCATTAATACAATTCCACCGCTATCATAATACTGCAACAGAACCTACTCCCAATGTGTAATACATTTTTATCTCTATATTTAGTAGAATACCCTAAAAATATAGGTTGAATAAATAGGATATTTGTATCTTATTTATCAGTCTATAATTTTTTTTTCCGATTATCAAAATAAAATTACTAAAATTACCTAACTAAAACATAATTGAAAAATTATGTTGTTATGACATAAAACTATGATTTAAAAAATTAATTGTGAATAAATGTCTGCTAAAATACTATATTTAAACCTTATATTATTTGAGATATTAGAGACTATTTCGTTAATATATTTATAACAAACAATATTTGTTATAAAGGGGTTCTGAACAAATATGAAGGATGTCGATCCAATGATAAATATTTCTCCACAGACTATTAATTCCATGTGACTTATTCCATATTAAATATTTATTCATTTTCATGATGTATATACTGACTAATGGTATTTTATATCACGAATCTCATTATATTTATGGAATTTAAGTTTTCATTTGTTGATTACTTATATTATGTGTCTTATGACTCATATTTTTCTATAAGATTAAGGGTTAATTTCATAATCAATTTATTATTATAGATTATTTTGGTTTATGTATACCATTGTGTAATTATATGTTACATCTACTTCAAACACAATATATTTTATTCTCTAATAGTCATAATTTAAATTATTTCAGGTAATAGTATCCTTTTATCACTTTTTATTAATCAAAATTATTGGAAACTTTTTTGTAAGATAATTAGACTTTTTTTCAATATTCAATCAAAGATAATTTTTCATTAAAATCAATGTTTTATAAAAATTACATTCAAAAAATTTAAATTTTCCAAAATGAAAAATTAAATAAAATTTTACGTATTTTAATTTTTTTAAAAATAATAATGATTATACAAGTCATTTTCAAAACACGGCTTCTCTGTATTTTATAGAAAATTTGAATTGAATCTTTATTTCAAAGTGTACGACTTGAATTTAATTTTTGTCATCCTGTACACTGAATGAATTAATTCTTACATATCATATTTTAGAGGATTATATTCATGGAAATGTATTTTCAAAATATTTTGTGAATTATTTTTTTATAAATAATAAAATGGATATTTTCCTCAAAAAAATTTTAATGAATATTTTTTGTTATTTCTATTCATCAATAACATAAACCTATCGATGTAACTATGATACATTGGGGATATTTTGTATTTATATAATCATTATTGTTTCTTTGGATAGATAATTATCAGTTTTACCATTGATGTAGAATTTTATCACCATTAACAGCATTACTATAGAGGGAAAATTATGTTCCCCATTCAATTGGGATAACTATTAACATATTGTATGTTTTTAATTTAATATGAATGATTATTTTTATTATGAATCACCAAATTTTACTGAGGAATAAATCAGATATAGTTTGTGATGGGAGGGGATAATTTATAGATATCCCCATCAATGCATCATCTAGGATCAACAGAAAATTATGTTTTCCAATTAAAACAAGATTCTACTAACACATATAAACTATCTCATGACAGGTCGTGATTTTTTCTAGTAGTATAGCATTATAATTCAATTATTATGAGATAAGTTATTTATTTCCATCATAATTTTCAATTAGTTATAATATACTTACAATATGATTCAATATTATTTGTTTATTTTTGTGGATTTATTAGATCATAATTTATTACTAAAATACTATGCTATGTTTATTGTTAAACTAACATGTTATTTTGTTATTTGACTTTATATATTTATAAAATATATTTATTAATGGTAGAATTCATTTTATTCATACCCTTATTGGTCATTTTAAATTACCCCTTTATTATCTTATATTATCTCTACTATATACGAACGTTTAGTTATTTATATATAGAGATATTCTATGAAGATTAATAGAATTATCAGAGAGACTTCTCAATGTATTTTATTTTATTGTCAATTTCAATTGTGTATCTATTTTACCAAGACTAAAAAAATAAATTTTCATTATATATTACACTATTTGTATCTTATTTCAATTTAATAATATTTCCACTAGATCCATTCTACTAGTGTGGGGGTCATTATAGTTTGTATTAGAGAAAGTTTAGTATAAAATTTGTGGGTTAGAATTATGACATGTCACAAACCAGTCCGAGTTGACCCTGAACCGGTCACCCAGGCCTGCCTGCTACAAGTCCTGAGAGGCATTCCAGATCCTCCTAAGATGGATACAAGCCCCATGGGCATCAATAGAGTACACAAGGGAACAATTTCACCCACATATGAACAATTAAACAAACAACAGAAAGAAATAGACAGCCCAAAATACTTTTATATAAAAATTGAACTAAACATTATTTGTAAAAGTAACTGAAAGTACAACTAAGCCAAGAACTCAACTGACCAAACCCAATAACCATCTAACTCCATGTGACCCCACTGGTCACCCTCCAACAAAATGATCACACATCTCCCAAGGTGATCGAACTCATGTTGAAACATGCACAAGGGATAAAAACAAAAGAAGGCTACATGCGTGAGTATTAAAACTCAGTAGGATAGCCCGATATTGTTTTCCCAATGCACATACATTAAAATAAAAGAAATATAAATTTCGTGTTTTAAATAAAAATATAAATTTATGTCTTCCAAATGAGGTCCCATGCTATAAAAAAATTCACCAGACAAAAACTTTCATGTTTTATAAACATGAATGCAAGTAACAACTTTCAAAGTAGTGCAAATTCAAAACGAAAGTAGTTTTCAAGAGGGCCGCATTAATGAATTTTAATTTTTAAATAAATCAATAATGCTACTGAATTTATCATCCAATCACATCGTATTCCAATGGTGAGTACAAATGATTCAATGAGCACATGTCACGGGAACACCCCTAGGCACTAGTCATTTGTGTGCCCCAGGTACCTCGTATCTCGGTGAAAGTAACCATAATAAATATCCATTCTCATGCACATGAGCCACTAGTAGGGAGAATACCCATAACCTAGTGGTCACCAAACATCATCATCATCATAGTTTTGTTAGTGTTTCCATCATCAAACTTTCTACGTGAAACAGGGGACAAAGCCCATAGGATCACTAGCATACTAGTACACGTCTGACCACCTAGATACCATGGATTCCCTTTAGTGCTCAATAAAGATACACATATTATAAAATACACATTTAACATAAAAATTATATTCAAAAACCATAAACACACAAACCTCCCACAAAAAATTCTATACATTTCATTCATGAATCAACAACCCGCTAAATATTTTCATAAAACAATTTGAAGTATTGTATTGAGGATTTGCACAGAAAAATCATTCAGAAACACTATTTTAATTATAAACACTCATCAAAACCATAACAAATCATATTTTTCATCCCTAAAAACAATTAATAAAATCAATTCATGGACCATAAAACAATCCCAAATTCACAACATGGTATATACAAGTAAAACACTCATTCCTCATTTTTAGGAAAGGCCAAACGAGCCTTTAAACATTTTCTCAAAACTAAAATTTGAAAAATTTATGCATGTAAATTCTATTAAGGAGGTGTGTAAAAACCATTTACATAATAAAACCACATTCATAAATCCCTTAAAACACTCAATTGACATATTCAAAACACAACCTTTTTTATAAGAATGTGAAACGAGCCATTTTCCGGCAACTTGGGCCAAAACATGTTGTAAAAAACCATTTGTTTGTAAATCCAAATCAAAATTTTAAATACATAATTGGATCCGAAAATAATATTATTACATTATTTTAATATATTTATAAATCCAAAAACCTTTTTTTAAATTGCAGTAGACACATAAAAGCCAACCGGGAAATTTACCGAACACATGGCATGCACTCTTAAAAAAACAACTTATATTAAGAACTTAATAAGGTATAAAACATCATTTCAATGACATAAATTTATTTAAGCTACTGATACATATTAAATATACCATAAACCAAGTTTGAAAGATCATGGAGTAATTTATCAAACAATAGGTGTGCACATTTATACCAAAACAACTATATTTTTATCAAAATAAGTCATAAAACATTATTTGCACACAAAACCATTAGAACCAAAGTTTAATATTAGAAAATATCATATAAATAAGTTTATAACAAAATAAAAACGATGAAAATTAAATGATAAAGGTTTGTGCACGGGACATCCTACCTCAAAACCATGGGGTAATGGAAACGCACACCCGAAATCACCCATCGTGGGTTTATAGACCCTAAAACTATGAAGACCAGATCTAAATGAATATAAAATATATCCAAAACCATGGGATAACAGAACCATAGGTTGATCCTGAGTATGGGATATTATAAAACCAATAAATAATGAATGAAGGTAGAAGAGGGAGGATAAAAGAGATCAAATCTCGCCTTTTCAACAAGAGAACTCATAATTTTCATTAGACAAGCACCCCTAGAGAAATGTTAATGGTATTAAACATCATGAAGTGACTCTTATGTTATGGAAGAACTAGGTAAATAATATTTTTTGGAAATAGATCAAGAATTGAATGAGTTATGTATAAAACGATTTACCTTATCAATTCTGGGAGATTTGATGTAACCTGAGAACTTTCACCCTAATCCGCAACCCATATAAGCTCCAAAAATGGTAAATAGATAATTGGAGTAATTATAGGTCTATCGAATTCTAGGAGGATGTGGAATAACTGACAAATATAAAAACATTATTTATATATATTACAAACAAATATTTTTTTAAAACATGAAATGGGCCCATGGGCTGGCCCAATACATAATTAAGTAACCTAAATTCCTCATGATTATGAATTTATATTGGGTCCAAAAGGATAAGGAAGTTTTAATATATCATTATAGGAAAATTGGGAAGTGGAATGGGTGAATAATTATGAATAACAAAGGAGTTATAAAAAAAATATTCGGTTTCATTAAAACTGGAAATGGGCTCACGGTTGGCCCAAATCATAAAGTAACCACCCTTTCATCAAAAAATCCTAAAAAACAATGGGGAACCCACATTTGGGTGATTAGAAATATATGAAACTTAAAAAACTCAAGATTCATCTCACCAAATACCCACAAAAAGGATTCATATTTCTAATGGACTCGATCAATATATAGAAAAAAAAACCGGGTGTGACATGATATCATTAACTAGGTAATATTATATAATGGTAAACATTGATGATAATTATGTTAAATAATACTAAATAATTTTAAAGTATTTATTATGTGGGTTTTTTCTAAAAATACATCAATTTAATTATAAAAAAATAGACGTTGTTATGGAATAGATGTACCTAGGGGTAATACATCCCAAATGGAACGTTATTATTGATAAATTAGTTAAATAGTACATGAAAACATGAATCACTAAACAACTAGTCCTAAATTCCTTTGGGATATTTATATTATAATTATATTATTCTATAATAACCATTATGATGGATTAGAAAAAAATATGATATGAAAATACTCCAAAATAAATGATGTTTAGGATTATAAGGTTATCTATATATAAATTATTCATTTACAGTTTAGTCTTTCCAGAGTGATTAGAGTATGCATTTTGATACAAAATGTTATTATACACTATTGTGTATTCAATGGTTTGTAAAACGAAACTTGTGTATGTAATGGGAACAATTCCAATGCATGTAACTAAATGAATAATAAGGATTGGTTTTTTACTCAGCTTAATAGAAGCTTTCGAATAGAACAAGTCTCCTAAAATCCTCATCATATAAGGATACAGTACCACGTTATATAAAAATAGAGAATGAATTTTCTATTTATTATTACTTTTATGGGATGAATTAGATTAATAATAAAGAAGAAGAAATAAATGATAAGGGGGTGAAGGGAAAGACAGTTTTTCCCAATATGATAATCTTGGAATGAGAAATTCTTTTACTTTCTTAAGGTTAGTAAGGTTTTACAACAAGTATTTAGAGAAAAAACAAAAAGAGAATGAATAAATTTGTAATAAATAAACCATTTATATTCAGTGTTTCAACTTTAATGATATGGGGAAGTACCCAATAGAATGACCCATGTATCAAGAGAATATACATCAGAATAATAAATGGGATCAAGAACAATATTTTTCCATTAATAAAGAAAATCATTAATGATATATATTTTTTCATACATGAATTATAATATTTTAATATTAAGTCAATGATATTCTATTTATAATAATTATTAAATGTATATAGATTTTACTACTTAATTTTTCGTCAATGAAATGAGGGAATATAATGAAATCAACTAATGAACAAGATAAGTGTTACAATGGAATGTTAATCCTCAAGCAGGACACATAATTGATTGATGATAACCCATGATATGTGAAATATGTCTCAATAATAATTATATTATTATTTTTATGGGATATTACTGTTGTCCCTAAGATTAATTAGTAATATTATTTTTTATGTTATCTTTAATAATATATACTACACGTTCGGATTTATGGAATATCATTAAAAACATGCGATATTAATTTTTTAGGATTCATTTATTCAAAATGGTTTAATAGTGATCAAAGTATTCAAATATGTTAAATACGATATTGAAACAAATTTTATATCTTGTAGTTAATATAATGATGATTTATTGACATCCTTTTAAATTTTTTAACATTGAAAATTTTTAGACATATTTTGAATGAGTCTTATGGTTACCCCTTTATTAAACAGATTATGTGGAATTATTGGTGTTTTAATAGCGGTATTAAATATTATTTTAATATATTTTCTAACTCTTTCTAAACATAATTTTCAGAAATATTTAAATATAGGAGGAACGAATTTTCAATATTTTATTTATTTAATGATCATCTAAAATTCAATCTTACTACTACAGGAATAGAAATTATTTTTTCATATTAATTTTATTTAGTACGAAATGAAGTGGTAATTTTTCAAAGAAAAAAAAAGATCTAAATTTATCTTTTTAAATATAAATATAAAATGTAAGTATATTTTTTTAATGATCTCAGACTATATGGTAATTCAATTCATCAAATGTATGAAAAGTATCATAGAACCAAAATATTTTCTTTGTAACGTCATTTCTGATGAACAGATGGTCCTTTCAGTAATTACATATTTAGAGATTTATTTTGATTAAATTTTATTGGTTAGTCACTTTAGTGGGATCAATTACATCTATCATTCTCCATAATTATTTATTCTTCTCTTCCATATCTATATTTTCACTTCCCACTAACGATATATTATTTGGAAACCCGTTTATGTTATATTTGAGATGACCTTTATACTTCCATTTTTTTATTATCATTGTGATATTTTATAATTTCTTTATATTATATGGTTTTTCAAAAAAAAATCAAGGTTTCAAACCCTCAATTACCGAGATCATGTTTATTTAGTTAGGAATCAATTTATTGATAGAATGGGTAATATTACTCGATGAGCTTTTAGTATAGGAACATAATATGTGATAGCATATAAAAAATTAAAAAAAAAATATTAGAATTCAATGTAATATATAATGATTTTTTCTACTATTATTTTTAAATAATCTCTATATCTTTGATATATTTTGACACATATAACCCTTGGTTTTAACAAAAAACAATTCCATTTTAAAATATTTTTTTTTCTAAATGTGGTGATTATAGCATTGTCATTATATTTGTAGGTATTAATTTTAATAAATAAATTATCAAAATTATATTGTTCATAGATATGAAAAATATGTTTAATAAATATATGTTGATTATAAATAAAATAAAAAATATTTTAATGAAAATGATACGTTTTTTAATAAATTATTTTTTGCAATAGGTAGTATAATCACTCTTTGTTCACATAATTTAAAATTAATTTTTAAAATTTTCCATAATTTATTTTTATAATAAAATTTAACTTACTAATGTACATTTCAAATTTATCATTGGGTGAATTAATGAGAATTTTCTAAATGTAATAATTACTTTGATGAATAGTGGAAAATACATATATTTTTCAAAAAGATACTATTCCATTTAAATTAAATACAAAATTAATTTTATTTTAATTTTTTATGCAATATTAGTCCAATTATATTACGAGTTAGATAATTGAAGCCATTTTAATCAATTTATTTTTTATTTTTGATATTAAACATCTCAATATTTTTGATAATTTTATTAATAGAAAAATGATAATCCATCCTACCTGTAGATTAATATTAAATTTTATTATCCAAATTCTACGAAATAAAATTCCAAAAAATAATTCCACATTAGGAATTATCATAATTTATATTTTTGAATATGTTCAACTGAACTTTTTTGCTATCATTAATATTGAAACTAGTAAATTTAATTACAGTAGTCTATATAAAAAATTTGTTTACTGAGAGGTGTTAAACTAAAATATAATGATCAAAATTATATAAAAATATCAAAATCCCAATACGTAAGAATATTTTTAACTTATAACAATTTGTTTTCTAAAATATATGATTTTTTATGAATGTCTCATGAGATAAATGTGTGTTCCACATTACCTTTTCAAAACATTCATTTATGTTCTCTCCCCTACTAATAAAAGGTCACTTACTCTCCTACCATATTCACACATCCAAAAACATTTGTTTCCTAAATGAAATCATAAAATACATCGCTTTATTCCCTACCGACATCCAATTGAAATTATTATTATTATGAACCCCCCTATGAATACTTTAGGTATAAACATAAAGAGGTTCTCTGAAGAAGAAGAAAAATTATTAAACATGCTTATTTAAATAATTTATTCTTACCACTAAATAAACACAACTTAAACATTGATAATATAATATATAAATTATTTAAAATGTTTTTATATGTTTTTATATTAAAAAATTAAACAATAACAATCCCCACTTCAGTAAAAATAGAAACAAAGTAATCTATTAGGTGTATCGTGGACTACTATCATGTTAACTGATGTAATTAGGTTTCTATTTAAACCATTTAAAGAGAGAAATATTAATTTATTTAATATCATTATATTATAATTTTGGAGATATAATACATCTATAATTTTTAACCCACAAATACCCTTTCATCATCCATTCCATGGGGCATATAATATTATCCCTCCTGGGTTTGATAGACTACCACCTTAGAAAGTGATATGATTCATTTTTCAATTAATATTTCTATTAAATGTAGTAAGATTAATTTTAGTGAATATATTTAATATATATGATCTAATTATAATTATTTATATTTAATATCACATATAACATCTTACCGTTCGATTCTTTGAAAAACAACAATGTCGCTTGTGTGTACAAGTGGACTACATGCTTTACATAGCGATGTGGAATGTTTCTCATTTTACTTTTTTCATGGGTTTTAATAATGATTTATTATATTATTATAAATTATATAATATAAATAAATATATTTTAAGGAATTTTTAATTAATATTTATTTTCATTTTAATACTTTCATCGAGTTTGTATAACCTACCATCTCTACAAACAGTGTAATCCATTTTCTCTCACTAACCGTAATAGATTAACATAAATGTATATAGTGAATAAATATATTATTTATATCATAGATAAAATACTAGTTATGTTGCAACCATTATCATATTAAAAGGAAAAATATTTCCATACTTAAATATGGATGAAAAACAAAACAATTATAACCCAAAAATGTGATTCTAAGATTGAATTGTTAACAAAGGTGATATTAAAGGAACTATTTAAATAATTTATAATATGAGATATATGAGTATGGTTTTTTTAATATACATATAATGAAAATATATTTATTATATATTATGTTTGGAAATAAATGAAGGAATTTGAACAGGAGGTAAGGGTTTCTCGAATATTTTTTTATGACATATACCATATTTTACAATTATTCAATTTTTGGTGTATATAATAGCACATTTATATGTTATATAATTAAAAAATTTATAATAATGGTATTTAAATGTTCTATTTTTGATTTTTATGGGGCTTAACATTCATAATTTTCTAATGTGGTATCGGTTTACTTCACAAACTCGCCATTATTCGAGGATTAATTTGGTTCATGTATCCCATGGGGGGGATTATATGATAATACTATCTAAACTATATATATTTAATTATAATATAGTTTTAAATGAAAATATTCAATGAATAGAATAAAATAAAAATAAATTTTAATTAAAATTTTTGAAAAAATGTATTAATGAAATTTTAATGTTATTTATATGTTCTCTTAGAAATAAATTTTCCCATATATTAAAAGATTTATGATAGTTTTTTCAAAAATATTTTTATCCTTTATAATTGGATTTATTAAATATTTTTCTAGCCATTTACACTTTTAAAATAATATTTTTAATGGAATGGTAATGTATTTTTTTAATAGTTATTTTTCTTTTACTATAAATGTGAAAGGAATCATTATATAAAAATGTACTCCATGGATATAATATTCATCCATCATGTCAACTCAATGCTGCAAAGGTGATGTAAAAATTTTATAATGGCCATGATGAAATAACAGAATTTTAAAAAAATTATACTTTTTGTATAAAAATATTTTCAATGTGAAACATTTATTTTCCTCTAAAATGTTATTTATGAAATATTAATGGAATTTTTATTCCTCAATGACATCAATAATTTATTTTACCTACAAATCAAAATAAAAGTGTTTTCTTATTTTTTAATTATTATTTCATTTGATGTTTTGTAATTATTTTTAAGGAGGATGAACATTTTTATTATCATTCTCCATATTACTTTGGATTTTATATAATTATGTTTATTTTATTTTGGTGTGTATTATCTTTATTATCCTAGTTTTCATTAAAATTATTTTTATTGATTATTTTTCAACCCTATGATATTATGAATTCAAATGACATATTAGGTGATGTGTGGGCCTAGTTATATATATATATATATATCCCCTTGAGGATTCAATAGGTGACATTGAACAAATTAGTATGCCAAATTAGATGGGTTTCTCCCAAAATATTTAATCTAACATTGAATTGGTCCTTAAAAAATGTTTTAGATGCCCAGTATCATGAGTTACCACATTAGGATATTAGTTATTTATTTCCATGTTATAATTTGGTTAGTTATAAAATTGATGGATAATAATAAAAATTAGCATGGTTATATATATATGAATTTATTTTGATCAAAATTTATTTAATCCATATTATGAGCTTTTTATTGACTAACTAGTATTTTGTTTAGTTATTTACCTTTCTATATTAATTATTTGGAATATTCATGATTGCTTCAAATTTATTCTTACCCATAAATAAAGAGAATATGAACTGAACTATTTATTTTATTTTATTTTCCATAGGAAACCAATATGTTCAATTTGATTAGTATGTATGGTTACGATTTTTTAGAATAACGGTGTTATCATATAAAACAATTATATATTTTATTATATCAATTATAATGTGAATTTACATTTTTTGTTTTACAAATATTAATAAACTATTTGATTATTCAGGATTCAATTCCATATAAATTATGCCAATGTAATAATGTTACCATTGGGTTTTGGGTCATATTATCGCATTCTTTATAAGATCCCAATCTTTGTAAGAGTAATATAGATAAACAACAACATCATCCCATGTGGGATATATCACAATCCATCATCACAATTAATTTAATAGTGGATTCTTATGATTTATATCTTATTTATGGTTTTAAACACCCCTTTCAATTCTCACCTAAGAATGCAAGTATAATGTTTTTATAGATAGTGATTCATAATAAACTAATTACCACATCCACGAAATAATATCCAACATATGATGGGTGATTGATTTTAATTTGAATGTTACATATAGGTACTTATTGTGAATTTACCAATATTTAAGAAACAAACATCTTCAATGGATGGGGTATAAAGACCCCCTTTCATACAGTTTGTGGATTTTTTCCATTAAAATTTTAGTTATTTCCTTTTGAATTCATGAGGGTTCTGTTGGAACCAGGTTTTTCAAAGCATGATTTGGTGTATGGTTTGTGTTTGTTGTCAATCCTCAGTGGAAGTTCCGAATGTGTTCCAGCAAAGTGATCATACAGTTCAAGCAGACAACAGTTTTGAAGGTGGCGCTGTTTCCCAGTGTTTGCCAAATTTTTGGGCCTCAAAATCGGAAAATGAAGACATGGATTGTCTGAAAAAGGAGCTTCGCAGAAAACGGAAGTGGTGCGCGAAATATAAGAGGCTTGCGCGAAAAACTTAAGTTAGGCGCGGAAAACAGCGGGATGCGCGAAATAGTTTTTTCGCGCAAACAGTGTTTCGAATTCAGAGAGGCGAAAAATGGCAAAGGCATGGGCTGCGCGGAAAATCAGGGATGTGCGCGAAATACTTAAGTTGGGCGCGAAAAACAGCGGGATGCGCGAAATAGTTTTTTCGCGCAAATGCTGTTTCAGAATCAGTTTGGGGAAAGATGGCAAAGGCATGGGCTGCGCGGAAAATAAGGGTTGTGCGCGAAATACATAAGCTGGGGGAAAGATTACGCGCCAGATGAGAGATTTTCCGTGCCGAAGGGGATTTTGCGCGCAGTGGTCTCAGTCGCCTATAAATATGAGGTGACCCCCTTCATTCGGTTAGTTGGAAGACTTAGAGAAGATCCGAGGTCTGATGCGCGAAAAGGATCGCGTAAAGGAGCTTGCGCGAAATATTTGGAGTTGCGCGAAAAAGGGGATTTTTGCGCGAAATATTTTTCCGCACCAAAAGAAAATGTTGCGCGCAATAGGATGATTTTGCGCGCAAATGGTTGATGTCTCGCATATTTCTCAATAAGGTTTGTCTGCACATTTTGGTTATCCAGTTCAGTGGTTCTGTGCGTTCTAGTGCATCTCTTCCGGACTTCGATGCAAGCAGAGTCTCGTGCTGAGCAGAGGCAAAGACTTCAATGCAAATTTATTGAAGAGACCTACACGTCTATAAACTGAGTGAGACTTCACCAACGGCAGTGAGCCAGGGGGAGTCAACGGGAGTGACCCGAGGGACGCAGTGAGCTATCCCTGAACAATTGTAAAGGCAGTGAGCCTGGGACAGAGTTTCTGTACCCGAACATTTGTATCCGCAGCTAGTGAAGCATAGTGGATTTAGGTACGACCGGCAACCTGTCGGCGTATGCTCCTTGGACGTAGCCCTTAGTGGTGAACCAAGTAAAAATGACTGTGTCTTCTCTGTGGATGTGAATGTTTTCATTTTGATCGTAATCATCATACAGGTTCAACAAGTTCCTACCAACGTGGGAACAAGATCCAACAAAGTAGAAGAAAAAGTGGTCACCCTGATTCACCCCTCCCCTCTCAGGGTGTCCCGGGGTCCTTCAAGTGGTATCAGAGGGTAAAGGTTGCTGGTGTTGAATCTGACCTTCTTCATCATGGAAAACGCCGTCAATGTCAGGGGAGTCCCTCACTTCGATGGAAGCAATTTCCAGATCTGGAAGAACAGAATGAGATCTCATCTAAGATCTCTTGGAATGGAAGTTCTTTTTTCTACCATGCAAGGAATACATGTCACTGATCCAACAGGTCTGGCTATGACTGAAACAGACAGGAAACTTCTTGATGCAGATGCTAAAGCACAGAATGCTCTCACTGCTGCCCTTTCTGATCAGATTTACCTGAAGGTGATGAATTGCACCTCAGCAAAATCTATGTGGGATAAACTTGAGAATATTTATGAAGGTGATAGCAAAGTGAAGGAGGCGAAACTACAAGTGCTACACAATCGGTTTGATGATCTGAAGATGCATCCAGACGAGAATGCAGACTCTTTCTTCAATCGAATTACTGAAGTGGTTGGAGCAATTCGGGGTCTAGGAGAAGAAATCAAAGACATTGATATTGTAAAGAAAATATTAAGAAGACTTCCACCTCTGTATAATGCGAAGGTGTCAGCTCTTGAGGAAAGAGATCTTTCCAAACTTTCTTTAGATGACTTACTGAGCAGTTTGGTAGCATATGAAATGAGAGTCAAACCAGAAGATGCTACGACTCGGGTGAGCAAGGAAATGGCATTCAAGGCCATGGATAAATTGAAAATCTCAAAGGATAGTAGCGGTGATGATGATGAAGAGAAAGAAATTCTTTCTCTCATTGCAAAGAAGTTCCAGAAGGGGAAAGGGAAATTCAAAGGGAAGTTACCTCTCGCATGCTTCCGTTGTGGAAAAGTTGGGCATATTGCCTCTCAGTGCTTGAAGAATATCAATGATGATGACAGTGAAGATGAAAACTTCAAGAAGCCTCAAAGAAGGTTCTTCAAAAAGGGAGACTTCAAATCTGGTAAGAAAATGCAAAGGAAGAGTTTTGTCTGTGAAGAGGAAGAAGATGACAATGAATTCTGTGATGAAGAAGAACCAGAATTCAAAACTGGGAACCATGCTTCTATGATGGCCACTGTTGAAAAGTCAGAAGATACTGATGGTGAAAAACAACTGAGAACTTGTGTAGATCCTGAGGTGCAACTTAAGGATGCAGTTAGTAAGCTTAAGATTAAATGTAAGAGCTGCAATAAGTGGAAATCAATTGTAGAAGAATCAACTGAATATGTTGATCAACTTGAAGATGAAATTGAACGACTGGAAGAATTTGTGAAGGTACAGTCTAAAATAATTGAAAGCAATGATGATGCAGTTGATCTGAAGGTGAGAGTTGAAGAGCAAGCAAAGGTCATCAATGACCTCACATCCAGACTGGATGAAAAATCCAAGACTGTTGAGGGTCTTGAGGAGGAAGTAGTTACTCTGAGGAGTAAAATGGAGACAGAATTAGTTCCAAAAGAATCGAGGAAGAAAATACAGTTCGGAAGATTCTCAGATGCAGAATTACTTGCAAGAGCCAAGTGTGGTTCAGATGGGGTTGGAAAAGTCTTGAGTGATCAAAGACCTGCTTGCATGGGAAAGAGTGGAATTGGCTGTGAGGCTGAGTCATCAACTGCTGGAAGTGCAAAGATCCAAAAGAAAGATAAGATGGAAGTTGAACATGTTGAAATGTTACCTAGAGTGCTGAAAAAGGAACCCTCAATCCAAACTAAAAGGAGACCTGAAAATTATCCTCAAACTTTCAAAAATGGCAGACAGTCTTGCTATTCTCCCAAGGAAGAAGCTATGAGGAAAAATTCAAGTGAGAAGACATTTCTTCTCATGAAGTGTCAGTTCTGTGGCTATCTGGGCCATACCATGTCCTATTGTGAAGAGGCAAGAAGCTATCTGAATGGAGAAGATATAGATGCTCAACAAAGGAGAATAATTTCATATCCTAATTCTTATAGAAGAAATAATTTCTATGGATATTGTTTTCATTGTTCTAACTTTGGTCATAAGGCCATTAATTGCAGGCAGAGAAGGGACATTGACACCTCATACAGAAGTTCCAGACATGTCAAGTCTCGTCAGCAAGACGATGTTTCTCTTTCAAACAGGTTCTCACCTCTTAAAGAAGACTTTGACTATGAAGAACCTGGGTTTGCGGAAGAGATAGTTGAAAGGCCATCAGTTCTATATACTCAATCTAATGTCTCATGGAAGGAAAGGAGGAAGATTGAGAAATCAAACCTTGCAGAGGTAGCTCTCAAAGCCACAAAGAACAACAGTACCTGGATTCTCGATAGCGGTTGCTCATCTCATATGACAGGTAATGCCGGTCTACTTACAAATATCATAAAGAATGTTGATGGTACAGTAAGATTTGGTAATGATGGGGCTCTGAAAATCAAAGGGAGTGGAAGTACCAAATTAGCTAATGGAGAACTAAAGAAGACTGAAGTCCTTTACGTAGATGGCCTACGTCATAATCTCCTCAGCGTGAGTCAACTCTGTGACTCAGGACTTGTTGTTACTTTTAATCAGAAAGGCTGCACTATCAAGGGAAAAACTGGCAATTCTCTCATGAAGGGATGCAGAACAGAAGGAAACTTGTATCAGGTTGATAGTGAAGAGAATGTATGTTACATGACTGTTGAAGAAGAAAACAATCTGTGGCATCGGAGATTGGGACACATCAATCAACAAGACATGGAGAAAATATCAAAATTGAGAATTGTCATGGACATTCCCAACCTGAAGCGTGAGCGTGAAAAATCCTGTGATTCTTGTATTCGTGGGAAGCTGGTCTGCAGTTCATATCGGCCAAAGAAGAAAAAGGCATCTCACCTTCTTGATCTGATTCATACAGATGTTTGTGGTCCAATAAATGTTGCCGGAACTCATGGAGAAAGGTACTTTGTCCTTTTCATAGATGAATACAGTCGAATGGCATGTGTGATGGTCATTCACCGGAAACGACAGGTCCTTGACTGCATGAAAACATATCGGCGAATCGCCGAGAATGATACTGGACGAACAATCAAAGTGCTGCGATCTGACAATGGAGGAGAATACACGTCCATTGAATTTGAAAATTATCTGGAGAAGCATGGGATACAACATGAGGTAGCTGCTGTGAGAACTCCACAACAAAATGGAGTTGTTGAACGAAGGAATCGACAGGTGAACAACATGGCACGAACTATGCTGATTGAGAGTCGTATTCCACGACATTACTGGAAAGAGGCTGTTCAAGCTGCAGTGTACATTCAGAATCGAACAGGACTTTATATGGGTGAGACAAAGACACCATATGAATTGTGGCATGGACGGAAGCCTTCTCTAAAATACTTTCGTGTCTTTGGAAGTAAGTGCTTCATCAGGAACAAAGAAGGAAATCAGGGGAAATATGGTGACAATGCAGATGAAGGAATCTTCCTCGGTTACTCAATGAACAGCAAAGCCTACAAATGTTTCAACAATCGTTTGGGAAGGATTGTGGAAAGCAATGATGTTAAGATAATTGAAGAGAAAACCACAAATGATTCACGGACGTCATATGATGATGTGATCGAAAGTCATGAAGAATTTGAACATGAAGAACCTACAAATGCAGAAATAGAGGAAGCTGTTCAAAACACTCATCAATCACATGATGATGTTGACTCAGAAGAAGAATCTGAAGAAGAAACTATGGCTGAAGAGAATACTACTGAACCTCGCAGGAGAAATCGAAGAGCTGAGATTGATCCATCCAACATAATTGGGGATAGGAGTGCACCCACTCAAACCAGAAGGATGAGGAATACCACACAATCTGCATTTCTATCAGTTGTAGAGCCATCCTCCTTCGAAGAAGCTGCAAAAGATGAATCTTGGGTGAAAGCCATGAATGATGAATTAGATCAGATTGATAAGAATCAGACATGGGATCTTGTCCAGAGACCCGAAGGTCACAATGTGATTGGTACCAAATGGATCTTCAAAAATAAGTTTGATGAGCATGGAAGTGTCATCAGAAACAAGGCACGACTGGTATGTAAAGGATACTCTCAGATTGAAGGCATTGATGTTGAAGAAACCTTTGCTCCAGTGGCTAGACTGGAGTCAATAAGGCTTTTCCTTGCCATGGCACTCCAAAGAGGATATAAAGTATATCAAATGGATGTCAAGACGGCATTCTTGAATGGTGTACTCGAAGAAGAAGTCTACATTGAACAACCAGTGGGCTTTGTCTTGGGTACCGATGAAACAAAGGTCTGCAAACTAAAGAAAGCTCTATATGGTTTGAAGCAGGCACCACGGGCGTGGTACTCACGGCTAGATTCATATCTCAAGAAGTTGGAATTCAAAAGAGGAGGAGTTGATCACAATCTCTATGTGAAGAATTCTCCAAAAGATCAATTCATGGTTCTTGTCTACGTTGATGATATCATATTTGGTGGCAGTAGGAAGAAATCAGTGGATGAATTTGCCAACCACATGAAATCAGAATTTGAAATGTCTATGATTGGGGAGCTCACATATTTCTTGGGGCTGCAAGTTATTCAAAAGAAGGAATACACATTCATTTCTCAGGAAAAATATGCAAGAGAGCTGCTGAAGAAGTTCAATATGCAAGACTCCAAACCAATGTCAACTCCGATTGCAGTTGGAACTAAACTTGGAAAGCATGAGGATGGGAACTCTGTTGATCCCACCATGTACAGGAGGATCATTGGCAGCCTACTGTACCTGACAGCGACAAGGCCAGATATTGTCTTTGCAACATGCCTTGCGGCCCGGTTTCAGAGTAATCCAAAGGAGGAACATATAGCAGCAGTAAAAAGAATCATGAGGTACATTCAAGGTACACATAACTTCGGGTTATTTTTTGCTGCAGGCAGAGACAGTGAATTATCAGCATTTTCTGATGCTGACTGGGCTGGTGATGTTGTAGATAGAAAGTCCACAAGTGGTGGAGCTTTCTATATTGGGCAGAAATGTGTTGGCTGGTTGAGCAAGAAACAAGAAAGTACTTCTCTTAGTACTGCTGAAGCTGAATATATATCCGCCACAAAAGCATGCACTCAACTTCTTTGGATGAAGCAGCAGCTAACAGATATTGGTGATAAGGTGCAGCAACCAATGGTGATTTATTGTGATAACAAAAGTGCAATTGATCTTACGAAAAATCCGGTTCAGCATTCTCGTACAAAACATATTGAAATACGGTATCATTTTATCAAAGAAAAGGTTGAACAAGGCGTGATTAAAATGGATCATGTTGGAACAAATGAGCAAGTGGCTGATATCCTAACCAAGCCATTGTCCGCGGCTGTGTTCGAGAAGCATCGGTTGAACCTCGGTGTTCGACCACCTCCTACTGCATAAGGAGGCTCCGGAAGTCCCCTCTCCCCGTGTGTTTTGACTGTTTTTATCTGTTTATGGCTGTGATGCAGGTTTATGGGGGAGATACTATCCAGGGGGAGTATGGCTTGAGCTGAACGTTGAACAAACTTTTCGGTCTTTGGTTTTATTGTCAATGGGGGAGAAAGGAATAAATTCAAGGCAAGAGAATTCAAGGCGAGAAATTCACGGCAAGAGAATTCAAGGCAAGAAATTCACGGCAAGAAATTCACGGCAAGAGAATTCAAGGCAAGAAATTCACGGCAAGAAATTCACGGCAAGAAATTCATCTGTGATGGAAGTGTAAGATTGTGATGAGAAGTTTAATAAGGATAACATCGGGAGTCATGGAGAATTTCAAAACACTAAGACCCAATTCAAGCTTCCTCTCTTGTTTTCTACACCGAGCATTGCTCACGTAGACTTAGAGTGTTGGCTGAGTTGATTCTTGCGTTTTGGATTTGCTCATGGTTGGAGATCTATTGAATTTATTCTGATTGCCAACAAACCCAAAGGGGGAGATTGTTGGAACCAGGTTTTTCAAAGCATGATTTGGTGTATGGTTTGTGTTTGTTGTCAATCCTCAGTGGAAGTTCCGAATGTGTTCCAGCAAAGTGATCATACAGTTCAAGCAGACAACAGTTTTGAAGGTGGCGCTGTTTCCCAGTGTTTGCCAAATTTTTGGGCCTCAAAATCGGAAAATGAAGACATGGATTGTCTGCAAAAGGAGCTTCGCAGAAAACGGAAGTGGTGCGCGAAATATAAGAGGCTTGCGCGAAAAACTTAAGTTAGGCGCGGAAAACAGCGGGATGCGCGAAATAGTTTTTTCGCGCAAACAGTGTTTCGAATTCAGAGAGGCGAAAAATGGCAAAGGCATGGGCTGCGCGGAAAATCAGGGATGTGCGCGAAATACTTAAGTTGGGCGCGAAAAACAGCGGGATGCGCGAAATAGTTTTTTCGCGCAAATGCTGTTTCAGAATCAGTTTGGGGAAAGATGGCAAAGGCATGGGCTGCGCGGAAAATAAGGGTTGTGCGCGAAATACATAAGCTGGGGGAAAGATTACGCGCCAGATGAGAGATTTTCCGCGCCGAAGGGGATTTTGCGCGCAGTGGTCTCAGTCGCCTATAAATATGAGGTGACCCCCTTCATTCGGTTAGTTGGAAGACTTAGAGAAGATCCGAGGTCTGATGCGCGAAAAGGATCGCGTAAAGGAGCTTGCGCGAAATATTTGGAGTTGCGCGAAAAAGGGGATTTTTGCGCGAAATATTTTTCCGCACCAAAAGAAAATGTTGCGCGCAATAGGATGATTTTGCGCGCAAATGGTTGATGTCTCGCATATTTCTCAATAAGGTTTGTCTGCACATTTTGGTTATCCAGTTCAGTGGTTCTGTGCGTTCTAGTGCATCTCTTCCGGACTTCGATGCAAGCAGAGTCTCGTGCTGAGCAGAGGCAAAGACTTCAATGCAAATTTATTGAAGAGACCTACACGTCTATAAACTGAGTGAGACTTCACCAACGGCAGTGAGCCAGGGGGAGTCAACGGGAGTGACCCGAGGGACGCAGTGAGCTATCCCTGAACAATTGTAAAGGCAGTGAGCCTGGGACAGAGTTTCTGTACCCGAACATTTGTATCCGCAGCTAGTGAAGCATAGTGGATTTAGGTACGACCGGCAACCTGTCGGTGTATGCTCCTTGGACGTAGCCCTTAGTGGTGAACCAAGTAAAAATGACTGTGTCTTCTCTGTGGATGTGAATGTTTTCATTTTGATCGTAATCATCATACAGGTTCAACAAGTTCCTACCAACGTGGGAACAAGATCCAACAAAGTAGAAGAAAAAGTGGTCACCCTGATTCACCCCTCCCCTCTCAGGGTGTCCCGGGGTCCTTCAGGTTCAAACTGGGATGGAGAGGTAAAAATATCCCTAACACTATAGGTTGGGTCTACCACTATGTTTCACTGTAACTATTGTTAAATCTATGTTTCCCTATTTGTCCCATATTCTCAAATGATCTGGGTAAAAAATTATTTTCATATTTTGGTTCTTGTACTATTTATCACTTTATCTATTATTAAATCAATGAATCTTGATTCAATAATTAGTCAAAGTCTAAATCCCATTAGTTCTGTCTATTTTCTACCCTTGGGGAATTTTAATATTGTAATATTTGATAACTACCATACCAAATAATGGTTTTGGAGTATTCTTCAACGATACAATATTACTGCAACCTTGGTAGGATTATTTCTTTACTAACTTTTAGATTGAAATAAATTTCCATATATTTACCACAAAAAGTAACAAAAAAATTTAACTGAATATCTGATATCTTTTATAGGTGTACCCTTAAACCATAAAATATGTCTACTAGATATAATCATAACAGTTCATCTTTTTTAATAATCTTATAAAATGGATTGTAGATTAATATGTTGAAATTTCTCATCCAATTACTTTTGATGGATAACATATCGATCATAATAAATGTTTCTAGATTTTATGTGATGTAATTGTTCTCATAGATTATAGTATATTTGTTATTTGAATTCGTCTTAAAAATGTTTAGTGTTATCATATTTATGAGTCGTAATGAGAAAACATGACTAGTATTTTATCATCATCAAATTATATTTATTTGATTAAGGAATATTCCTCATCTCCAATAAATTTTTATTAATACAAATTTAAAAATCATTGATATTTTCTCACAATTATATCATATAGATCAGAAAAATATTATTTTTCTCATTGAAATTATTGATTTAAAGTTTCTGTGTTGTCACTATATATGATATCACCCTTTGAATTATCATTACTATGTGTGAAGAACTATTCGGAAATGTTGGAGTAAAAGGTTTCACTATCTTTTTCATTTCATTATCCTCTCGATAAAATTGAGTCATTGGATGAATTAAAATATACATAGGTCCTCTATTTTCATGAGATATATCATTACATATAGAAAATTCAAAGTGAAATCTGCGCGGATGACTCTATGGTTATTTATTTTTGATTCAATGTCATGTGGAGGAGAACATTATCAATTTTCTACTTTATAAAAATATGGTTGGCCTAAATGATTATATTTTATGAGTATAATTATAAGGTATCGGCCTTAAAACTTACTTAATACTAAATTTACTGAATAATTCACATTAAATGTTTTTTCAGGTTTAGAGTTTTAGAGAATTAGATCATAAAACATGTATTACATTCCACATTTAAGAAAAGTGGTTACATAAAAGATAGTTTTCTTTTTCCCCATCAATGGAAGCATATTTAAAACAAAACATGGATTATTTCTTGACACTTCCTTGACACTATCATCATATCATGTACCTTTCCCTTGACCTGTGAAAAACATTTCAAAAACATGGGATGAGCATAAAAAGCTCAGTAAGGGTTATAAAAATATAGAAAGGAAACATGATTTCATATATACATAAGAATGAAATCATACTTTACCCATAAAACATAGGCACTTTAACATACCTCATCAAATCATGAATAAATCATAGAAATCATAAGATATAAAGGTAACTTGAGGCATTCATAATATTCTTATGTAGGGAGTAACCCTCTTGGTTACCTTTGGAATACCCATCACAGTATATTCCCTAAATCTCTTCGGAGAAACCTTAATGTTTCACTCCTTCACGTTACCCAATGAATTGGAGAGCTATATAGGGCTCACCCACCCTTAGTTTATCACGGATCCACCCGTCTTCATAACAATGACCAAGAACCATAACATAATCGTATCACATAAAACATGCATAAAGGAAACATAACATTTCCACATTTCAATCACAATATATCAATAAAACACATTGATATAATAAAAAAATTATGAAAACAATTTTCAATACCAAAATAAAAGAAAAGTAAAACATGGTATTTATTATTCATTTAAAAACGGTATGGCTTGTAGAGGAAGCCAAAACTCAAATAATGGTCACGGCAGTAGAGAAGTCGTTGTTGCCGCATACGTTTGACAAAAAAATCCATTTTTTCATTTAGTAAACGCTTCGTATAAAAAATATTCCTTTTGAATAAATGTAAAAGTAAAAGAGGTTTATACACCGTATAAAATAAGGTTGTGTATAAAACAAAATATGCCTCAATAAAAGGAGTTTGAGACGAAGTCCCATACCTCATATCCGACTTGACTTGATCATTATTTAATCTCCTGAATAATAAACTTGAGTTAATTTCTACTTGCTTAAGAACCTTTTTCAAGTTCATTATTCCTTTTATATCACTTATTACCATGTCATGAACACTATGAAATTATTTTAGTTAATAACGGTCGTTTGAACAATCATTGGTACATGAGTTAAAATATGCTCTTTATAATTATAATTTGTTCATGTATACATTATATCCATAGTTATATCATGATGTATATATCATATATATCATATATATCCATTATATAAATGCATTTATAATATTACACAACTTTTAGAGGTATGGAATGAAATGCACCGTTCATGGAGACGGTAAGCCGTACGTACGCATGAATGCTACTTTCATTTCTATTTCGTATTTTATGTAAGTAAAACATAATTATACATAATAGTATTTTAATTCCAGTATGGTATCATATATAATATCATTAAATATATCCTTTATACATACCATATATGGTATTAACGAATCAAATCACTTTGAGGGGGCGGTTGTCCGCACTTCCTAAAATGAAGATATCGCGTTTACTCATAATGGTAACCATAAAAATATGCCATAAATGAAAAATAAATAAGATTATGTAAAAAATAAACATATTATATATAATATATAAATATAGTGACATCATAATGGACACCTTTCAAGGTGATATTCGAGTGTTGAACAATCATTGTTTCGTGTGGCAGAAATTCGCCATCCACGGAAACAATATGTTCTTTAACCATTAGATGTAGATGTGTGTAAGTGTAGCTCTAATACTTATTATAAAAACATACTATTATATAGAATATACTGGTTTTGTTACAAAATAAATTAATAAAAAGAGTTTAGGGGGTTGGAGAAACAAAAATAAAACATAAGAACACAAGAGAATGCACTACCTTTAAATTGGGTAACTCTTTTTTATTGGATCTAAAAGGCTTCCTTGGGAAGATTTATGCCCAAATTGAGCCTTCTAGGAGTTATAGAGGGATGTGGAGAGACAAAATGGGCAGGGGTTGGCCGAGCCAAAGGCTTTGGAAGTGTGGGTAAGGAGGTAGAGGTGGGGGCCTTTTA
The DNA here is from genome assembly GCA_963277665.1 of Viscum album. Taxonomy (NCBI): domain Eukaryota; kingdom Viridiplantae; phylum Streptophyta; class Magnoliopsida; order Santalales; family Viscaceae; genus Viscum; species Viscum album. The sequence continues at coordinate 1,383,659,565 of OY728127.1, forward strand.
TAAGTGGAAAGGAGGGGCACTCTTAGAAAGTAATGAAATGTTACTTTATTTTAAAATGAGTTTCGGATTTAAAAGGTCCCACATTGATATAATTCTATTTTAAGGTGATATTGGTTCTAAATACTCCCATCCAATAGGTTTTGGACATGTGAAGGTCATAGATTTTACATTATATTTTCGTGTTATTTAAATTGTTAAATAATGAGGTAATCACTACATCACTATGGTGTCATAAATAATTTAATTTATTTAATATCTAAAAAAATATAAAAAAACTACTATGATTTAGGAAATATTTTTAGCTTTCCAATGACTATTTATAGTCAAATATCTGACATGTATTACCCCATTTAAAAAAATAGTAAAACAACCCATGTTTGTGTCATTTTTATTTTAACATTAAATAAAAAGATATTAATGTCATTTTCCTACCAAAGGGCTCCATGGGGTTCCCAAGTTTACCCATGGACTGTCTTGGTCGCCCATGACGCATCAAATAAGGTTAGGACATGTGTCAATGTCATATCATATTATTAAAAACATTATTCTTACCTTAAATTACACTAATTACCTCAAATCACGATTAAAAACATAAAAGTTACTATTCACCAAAAAATTATTTTAATCCCATTGAACCACATTTTACATCTTAATGAAAACCATTTATGTTTCATTTTTGAAATTCAAAACACAGAGGTGGTAAAATTTCATTTAAACAAAAAATCAGTTTTTTTAAGTACCACTTAGCGGTTTCACTATTCATCAAAAATTGAAGTTTTTCAGAAAAATACCAAAACATCACCCTAAGATATATTTGATATACTGAATTCAAAAATGATATCTATTTTACAAAATTCAAAACATATAAGTTAAATTAATTAATTTAATAATTAATTTCCGCTGTCAAAACAAATAGCGTGTTTTTATGAAACAATATGTATCAAAAGATTGACACTAGTTTAAGTCCAGTTTCAAGGTGAAATTAATTCCAACGACCAATATTGGATTAAATGGTAAAAATATATTCTAATTTCGCTTTGAAAACAATTAAAAAGATAATCTAATCATATAAATAAATTATATTAAAAAGTGTTTTTGAATTAAAATGCAACATTTTTCACTATTCATTAAAAAATGAACTTTATCGGAAAAATACCAAAAATTTACACAAAGTAAATTTTGATGTCCCAATTCTAAAGAAGAATTTTATTTGGTCCAATAGACATGCTTAAGAGTGACCAAAACTATATTTAAAGAGGGTTCACCATCAAAAGGCGATAGTTCGACCTTTTAGTGAATATTAGAGTATTTCATGCTTTAGGTTGGATTTATTCTCATTTTAAGCCTCAAAAACACTATCAAATTCCTATATAGACATAGATAAAAATATCTATTATTCATTAATTTTTTGGGATGTTACAATAATTCATTGTAAAAACTTATTTATTAACTGTTTATCTTTTCATTAGGTGGATTTTAGCTGTGAGAGTCTAGAGGATTCCCCTTCGAGCTATTGAATTCTTTTAAACTATGAATGGGATGGACTTCTCATAATTTGGTCACTATATTTTAGGGAGGGTATATATAAAAATAATAATGTGTAGTAACCTAATTATTGATATGTAATTGAATTATTTTGAGATATACTATATAGTTAGAATTTGTATTGTGGTGGGAAAGACCACTATAATGGGGAATCTCCAGAGGGACTCAAGAGCCATATAAATATTCTTTATAATAGCGACAACCAATATGATTATTAGGTCATAGGGTACTACCATGCATAGGAACACAATGGAAATCATTCAAGTTGTCATGATTAGGACCTCAATAATGAGCACTCAAGGGATAACATTGATAGTATCTTTATGTGATATTTTTGAGAGGGCCTTTGTAGTGATTTTTAATTTCTCATGAAAATGAGTTTTTTATTTGATTACTCACAAAGGGATTTGTCAACGTTATTTGATACATTATATGAATGGTGAGTAACAATAATCTTAGAGCAGCCTTTGGGATATGATACTCGTTTCTTATGATTTTGATGGCCTCATGATATGGTATATTATTTTTTCCCTTGATATGTTATGGGTAACACATTAAAATTATAATATATGATTACCTATGAATAAGTTAAATTGTTTGATAGCATTCTCAGTATTCACCACGAAACATATGTTAACTCATGATATAATTAATATAAATATTTATGTATAACCATTATAATCCTCTCTTTATAATTAATTAGAATGGATATGTGTATCCAATTTATTAATGATATGTATATAGGAGTATGATGATATTTTAAATATGATTTTAGATCAATTAATTAACCTAAAATGATATGTAAGATCCTTTATGATCATGAAAAGTAATTTTTTATAAAAACTTTGTTGTGAAATACACTTTCAAATTTGTTGAAATAAGTTATTAATGTAAAATCATTTTTTATATTAAAAATTGGTAAACAAATATTAAGTTCTTAAATGATATTCAATAAAAATAATTATAGTTAATATTCAAAAAATTATGATTTTCCAATTAAAATCTAATTTACATTTTATGTTATGATTTAATTGAAAATTGGAATTATTTTACATTGTAATTTTAAATTAATTGAAACTAAACTCTTTTTTGAATCCCACATAACAAAATTTAAATTGTAGGAATTTTTTATCTATCCCTAAAAAGGTCAGTCTTTAGTCAAGGAATATAGTTTCAAAAAATATTTAATTTGTATTACATTACATCTACATTATAATAACTTGTACTATTATAAAAATATTATGTAATAAAATATTTATTTAATGAAAAAAATTATTCGTTTTAATTTTTTTTTATAAATTATAAAAATCCATGGGTTGATACATTATATATAATATTACATTAATATGGATACTATTTTTAATATATTCTCTGATCAAGTATTATTCCAAGGGAATATTATTATAGATTAACTTTTAAGGCTATTATATTTTATTTATTATATGATAACTCTATTTATTTAATTAAAAGTAGTATCCAAATACGTAATACTTATATATATATATCATAATAATGTTCTTTCACAAAAACATTTTTAATTTGACAATGTGTATTTATTTTAAAAATTATCTTCTCTAACCATTAGAAATTTTATTGGATAAAATTATTCAAAATATTATTTTATAATTTATAAACATTTAATGTTAAAATCTTAAATTTTTTTAATTAAAATAATTATTATGTTAAATGTAAGTTTTAAAAATGCAAAAAAATATAAAACAAAAAACCATTAAACACTCAAATGTTTCTAAAAAATGGGGTTTTTGGTGATATTCAACCCAAAATAATTTCCAATACATAAATATCCATTTTTTGGTCTATTTCAATTTAATAATAACGTTATGTTATCAAATATATAATTGATACTACCAACATACCCTCCATTTAATTATAAAAGACTAACAACGCCACCATATCATGACACCCAATAACTTCTATTTTATACATAAAACTATTCAAGTTTATACTCCTAGAACTATCTGTGACTTTTAAAAGTTTTTGGTCACCATTATTTAGCATAATAACTTCATTTCCTTGGATACATATTATAAAAAAATTCATTTGACTTCCTTGAGTAATATAAACTACATAGTTTTTCATCGAATTAACGTCATTCAAATTTATTGTAGAAATAGTAATGTGACGATATTAGTTTCGTTTATCTATTATAATGTCACCATATTATTTGTGTTATCTTTATTGATTCCTACAACCCATCCATTCTGAAATTCAAAAATGTCATTCATGTGTTTTGTGGACTAAGGACTCTAAGAGGTAATGTGTTTTCTTCCTTCATGACATTGAAATATGGATCTATGTAATAACCTTTCATTTTCATACATATATATTAGACCTATTTTTTTATCAACATTAATTACATTACCCAAACCCATGCCCGAGGATCCTAATAGTGTAGTACCTCTAGTAATTTGGAAACATAAAAAACTAGTTTATATGTGAACTATATGATCTCACACTTAGATCATCATATATAAAAACATTCTTAAACCAATAATACATAATAAATTTTATAATAACATAGGGAAATTAATTTTATAAAAAAGATAGATTGTATTCTAAATAAGGGTAAACAAGGGATATACATAACCATAAAAACTGCATATGTTTATAAGATCATGGGAATACCATTTAAAAAACATACCCTACATATAGAAGATTCAAATATTTGACCGTGTCTAAATTTTATATTTTCATAAGACATGAATCATTAGGGTGTAATTTAAGGTGATCCATGAGATAATTGTAATTGTATATTTCATAGAATTATTGCCCATATATCAGAATATAAAATAATTTCAATTGTAGTCAAGGTCATTGTCAAGTCTTTCATCATTGATTCAGTTCACAATCCAAAACATCATAGTAGTCAAGATTGAATTTTCATGATATAACTGTGGAAAATGTGACATACTAAATTGGGATCACTCACCTTTCTAATACAATTTTCTACATTAGATTTTAATATTTTTCCAATTCATTGTGGTGAGATATAATTCCCACTTGTCACACAATGAAAATCAAAAAATATGTGTAATATGTTTTAAAAAATATCATCAAATCATAACCTATTAAAAGATAATGATTTTATATGAATTACATAATTGTATAACTCAATTAAATAAATGGTATTTACATATATTTCATCATAACATAAACCAAGAATAATAAACAGGTTTAATATATATTTCATCCTAACATAATCCAGGGAAAATATAATGGTTTCCTAAAAATCACTTAATGATAATCATTAAACACATATATAATTAATTAGGATAGACAAATTGGAACATGTCCCTAGTTAAACATATGAAATTCCCATGATTAATATTTTTTCATGAATATCATTACCATAAAAATATTTAAAACATTCATTATACTAATATACTTTAAAATCTAATAACACATATTTAAAATATAAAAACATCCCCAATATTTTGAAGAACATTTTATTAGAAAATAATAATGGAAAAATTTCATAAAAAGAATTCTACATTGAGTGGACATGGAAATGTAAAATTATGTTCATGATGCACACATTTAAACAGTGATTCCTTTTACATTTTATATAAAATTAAAATGTAGAACATATTTAAAATTAAAAGAAGATTCCTCTTAAAAAAATTTATAAAAAATCCAAAAAATGAAGAAATAGATTTAATAAATATTAAGGTTTTTTTAGAAAAATAAATAAAATATTTTTTTAAAACATGCATTTGAATGAAAAAAAACTGACAAAAGTGAGAAATAAAGATGATATGTAATTAAAAAATATTTTTAAATATTCAATACATAAAGAAATTAAAATGAATTGGAAACATATATAATACTGACATAATGAGAGTGTAGAAAATTATACATCTTTTGGGTAGATGGATTATATTATTTGATCATCGGAAACATCATCATAACAAAACTTGAAAAATACAGAGATTGTAACATAAAATCATTATAATATTATAATATTTTGAATCTTATAACCTTTTAAAGATTAATATCATATTAAAATTAATAAATCATGAAAATAATTATTCTGGTAGTATTATATTTTATAGGTTATTATGTACACCAAATAGAAAAATATTCATTCAAAATATATCTCATGACCTGAAGAAGGAAATTTGAGATAAAAGTCTATTATCATTCATTTTTTCATCCCTCATATATTTTAAAACCTCCTAAATATTAAATATACTATTACTATACATATATTACATCATAATAATCAAATTTATCATACCATATATGATTTAATTATTACTTTTAATTACTTTATTATAAATAAATGTTTTTTAAAATCATGTTTCGAAAAATAACTTCTTTGTTTTCATGTATGAATATGTTTTTTATTTTTGGTCATTCAACACTAAATAAGGGTCCACCATCTAAAAGATTTTAATAATGTTATAAATATTCTATATATTCCTTAAATATTTATATAAAATAATCTATAAAATATATAGATATGAAATTAAATACAACATTAATGGATATGGTAAACCACATTTACACATGAACGTTTCATTAGTTTTATCATTGGATCAATAGAAAGGAAGGAAAATAACATCTCACCAATAAGGTTTCATTCTTATATCATATATTTGACAAATATTCAATAACTTTCCCCCTATAACCTTCCATGATAAAAATATTGTGAAAATGTATCTTGTCACATCACAAGGCGATATTCATTCTTACAAACAAATGACGTTATCAGATTCTTTACAGAACTAATTGTAATAAGGTATATTTGATATTAAAATTTAAAATTATAATTATTTAATTATAATAAATATTAGATAAATTATTACATCCATTAGAGGTATGTATTGTTGGAAAAATATTTTTTTTATTTTTGAGGTGGTACTCCTCTAGAAAAATAATAAATGGTTTCATCTCATATAGGAGGGGGGATCAAGAATAAATAAAATAAAACACACTATTTGGGATTTTACCTCTTATTTATAAGAACAATTTTTATTCATACCAAAATCCGTCACAATATCTATATTAAAAAATTAAAGTCTTCATGTTTGAAGCAATTGAATTAGGTATGTGATTTGGGATGGTATTAGTAAAACCAAAAGGGTTTGGGAGGTATTTTGAGATGAAGAGATGTGGTGGCCTTTATTATCTTGGGGAGAGGACATACGAGTAATGTTTGAAAAGAATGATGTGTGCCCACGTTTTTAAAAAAATAAATTAATCAAAATGGGTTATTATAGAATCATAGATGTTACAAGGGGAAAATATTTCCATAAAATGGTTGTTGGACACAATTTTATGGTATTCTAACCATTATCTTTTTAGTTTATCCCTGGTTAAACTATTGTAAGCATTCGTTTAAGTAACAAATTTTTATAGATTGTACTAATAATTATGGTAAGAATTTAAGTTGGAAAAATAAAATAATATTAATTTCGAAACTTCCATATAAGGAATTAATTTTTCCAAATTCCATTAAAATAATTGGAGGATATAAATTTAAAAATAATCATATAGATGTGATAAAAATGCTATTATCTTATGAGAAGTATTTCAAAATATTAAATGAAATTTTATTAAAATTAAATATTAAATTGAATTCAAAGAAAAATATTTTTTATATATAATATAATTTACAAATTTTAATACTCAAATAATTTTTTAAAAAATAATCCTTAAAAATTCATCAAATTAATTTGCAGTTTTCAATATAAAGCATTTTTTCACAATAAAGAAAAAAATTAATCTTTTTAGGAGAATATCATAAATTCTCTAATAGATAATTTAGACATGTTAATATCAAAAATTAATTTCATTTTTTCAAAAAAAATTCTATATATTTCAAAAAATATTTTTATTACTTTTTCTGAAAAATCAATTTATTCTTGTTTTGAGAAAAAAATATTTTTGAAATATATAATGAAATTCCCAAAAATTAAGAAAATTTTAAAAATAAATATATTCATTATATAAGACCATTTTACAACCTATATAAAAAGTTTTAATTTATATTCCTAAAATTAATCTTATAAGATTGGTTATACTGGCTGTTTAAAATATTAATATAAATAGTATATTGGGGTGTTTTGGAACTCATTATTGAGTGTAGTGATAGATACTGAATAAATTAAATGTAAAAAAACTATGTCCTAAAATCTCAGAGTGCTTCATTGTAACCAAATTATAGTAAATTTTTCCATCGATATTTTTCCATTTGGTATAAAAAACTGAGAACACTTCTACCTCATTACATCATCATGTTCCAATGTATCATCCCAAAATATGTCATTTCACCAAAAAAACATTATGATGTAAGAGGTATTTTTTCATTGAACATTTTAGGTATGATCCATAATCTTCACAAGTTGTTCCTAATGTGATATATAATTCTAAAATGGTATGATCTATGAGTTCAGTAAATTTGAATGGTTTGGTATGTACTTCCTTGTAAAAAATACATGAAACACATCATGGACGTGATATAGATTTGGTGGATGTTCCAATTTATATCATATCATTATGATATGATCAATAGACTTAATGGAACTGATATTCCTCATTCTTAATAACCATTTCTCCGTGAATCTGAAAACCTTTCTCCATGTATAAATTCCCTGAAACACGATATCACTAACATCAAATTCTAGATCACATCGGTTATTATCAAAATTATTTTTTATCATTGTTTTTTCACCATTAAATGTTACTGAAAAGAATTATAATTATCTAAAATTTTTATGAATATCAAGTACAACATATATTTCCCCCATATTCCTTCCTACACATTGATGTTCAATAATTAATTCCATATATTGATTCTTAAGAAGCCAACTTAATACATTTATCAATGAAATTGTTGTATAAGAATAAACTAAAATAACTATTTCACCCAAAAATCATTAAAAATCTAGTGTGAAATATATAAATATATCCAATAGGTTTTTAATTTTTATATCAGTATCAACATCTATCTTATGACGATGTATTTTTGTCATTCAACATTATATCATGATCGTTCAAAAAACGTTATGACAACATTGTGGTGATCCTCATTTCCCAATCAGACATAATAAAATGTGGTACTACATGAATCCTTACAACATCCATAATTTATTCCCTAGAAATATTTTATATTGGGGAATTTCTCTCTTATTACTTATGTTTTGGTATATTTTAAGGCGATAGAATAAAACCTATTTAACAATGTTCCCTTTGAAATTTTTGGGTTTTTCTAATAGAAAAATCAATAAAATTGTTTTCTAATTTCATTATGGTATAGGTAATGGATGATACGTCAACTTTGAATTGTTTTCTATCTATTATTATGATAACATACTGAGTATAACATTAAAATTATTTTATATCTCTCTTTAAATAGTTAAACAATAAATACTCCTTCAATATCTATACATCATATTTACTTGCATGATAAATATTGAAATAAGAACTATAAGATTCCTTCAAAAATCCATCTATAAATATTTTATGGATTGAACACATATGTGGTTCCTACACTATGTCATTAAATCACAATAATGATGAAAATTAAGAAAATTTATCAACTTATCTTTTAGTTGTACATAGTCTGTTTATGCTTCTTTAATCTTAACATGGATAGATGGTTGAAAAATAATTTGAGAAAGATAATATTTCTATCATTCCAATATGATATTTAGAACAATACTTTTCAAATCCATAAATATTGGATCTATTTTAATCATCATAATGTCTATATTAACTTAATAATATCAACCTAATGCATCATGCAACAGGGCCTCTTTCCCAATGTATCAATGTATTAATCTTTAATTATCATTAATAATCTCTAAATTTATCATCTAGTGCATTTCCATCTCATTCCATGTGAATATATATTCTTAAATTTTTTATGTGTATATATATCACACATTTATCCATAAATATAATGAAACTAAATCATCAATGTGAATGATAAAATGGTTAAATCTAAATCATGATTTTGGTAATTTTACTCAAGAAACATCAATTTTTGTGAATCATAATCTATAACCATGTCATTATGCATAATAATTCATCCTAATCCATTAATCGAATCGTCACTAAATATTAATAACCCTTCTCCACTATATGGTAAAGAAGGAAATGGTTCACTGAATAATATTTTCATAAAGTCATGTATATTTTCCTTTCAATCATGTATCTAATGTAACTTCACTTCCTTACATGTTTACTTGTGTAGTGTATTAGATATTCATGAGAAATTACTCAAAAACATTTAATAATATCTAGCCAATAGAGTAAAACATTGGATCTCACTATGTATAGTTTTTTTGGGACACCATTAAATGGCCTCTATATTTTATGGATCCACTAATATATGCTCTCTTACAATTTTATGACCAAAAAATGAAGCAATGTACAATCGAAAATCACTCTCTGTAAATTTTTTCATAAAAAATAACCTTCTTCTAGGTCTTTAACAAAATTATAATGTAATCATCATTATATTAATTTTTCATTGAATTAGATATGATTATTTTCAATCAATAAAACCAAAAAATAATCATCGTAATATTTAAGGACACTGATAATTAAATCCAAGAATATAGAGGGGAAATTTAAATGTTTAAATGGAATCACTATATACACATAGTGTCCATAAATATCATGAATTGTTGTCTTTGTTAGATACTCTTTATTGACCCTCTATTCATTATAGCCATAATGAATTTCAATATTATAAATGAATTGAGCTTGACACAATTGATCAAATGAGTCAAAGATATAAGGTAGATGATACATTCTATTTATTATGATCGTGTTCATCTTCTAATAATAAATTAATAGTCACCAAATTATATAAAATTTTTGGAGGATTATAATAAATGTAGCCCTAGGTGAAACTCTAACGATAATGAATCCCTTATCATTATTATGTTATGATTTCTTCATCAATTCTCAAAACTCAATTAGTACTATTTTATAGGGATTCATTGAAATAGTTGTAGAACCATGTTTGAGTACTTTTTGGAAATCAACATTAGGATTATTTTGATATGTAGGTCTCTTTTTTGGAAATACAAAAATAAACTCCCACATAAATGTAATACCATTGATGATTAATTTCTCACTAACCATATGAGTTAAACATCCATTTTGAATATGAATCAAAAGAAATACATGAGATGTTATCTCCAACCAAAGAACACACTTAACAATACATTATTCAGTGATCATAGGATGGTTTTCAATAACTTATGTAACGTTTATTCATCTATTTTTTAGGTTGTATTTTTATAGAATATCAATCCATGCCAAAATTAGCATCGTATTTAACTATAGGAACCATTATATGATATACAAGAATAAAATTACAAAACAATTTAAATGGAGTGGAATTATATACATGGGATACAATCATCAACCAATATCTAAATGTGTGGGTGGAAACATGATAAATATATTGAATTGTTCAGAAAAAAATGAATGGGTAGTTCCATGGTCACCATAGATATTAGTAGTTTTTATACTGGTGGTAAATATACCTTTCACCATGATATATTTACACCACTCAACATAAATATTGACCACATGAGACTTCCATTGTGCATTATATTAATTTGTTGATAATTTTAGTCATCATCATTAACCTTTATATATGGGCACTAGTTTTCATAGCTCCTATACTCAAGGAATTTGAAACACCGTAGATTGGGTGTTGTATTCATTGGTGATTTATCATTATAAAAATAACTAGTTAACTTTTTAACGTCACATAATAATTTAATTTCCAGATATCCCTCAATTCCAAAAATAAAAAATTTAATAGTCACTGTAATACAATTTCATCCAGGTTTCATTACACACATTATGCCTGAATTAAAGGTTATATTATTATCTCCATAGTTCATAGTGTTTCCCTTGATCGGAATATTTATTTTAATTTAAATGAATTTCTATTTAAGGGTAACTCCAATATCCATTTCTTACGTTATAGAACATCAAATAATTTATGCATATATATTAGTGTCCTTTATAGATAACTCCCTTCTAATTTTTTTTATTCTTATGATGAAATGATCAACCATACATTAATGATGATTGATAATTCTAGAAACATACCTCACATGTAATGTAGAAATATAATCATAGTTAACCAAATAATTGTCACCATTCACTTTTATCTTATGTAATTCCTTCTAAATTATCATTAATATAATTTCAGGGATGTCCTTTTTGAAAAATATGATATTAAACTCATCTGACTCTATTGAGTTAATTTCATCATGTTCCCTTGTGTCGTTCATGAGAGTCCAGCATTTATATATTTTTCCTCCTAAACGACATAGAACTATAATGAATTCTACATGTATTGAGAAAATAAAAAATGGAAAATTAATTTTTTTGTTGAACTGATCCATTTCAAATTGACTATAGTATTATTAGATTCACTAAAACATGGTGGACATTTCCTAATTACAGGCTCAATGGAATTTTATTCCCTCCATTACCCCTTTTAAATTTATGCATTATTCCAATATGAAGAATGATGTGCGACTATTGAAACAATATTTACCATTCCAGTCCCCATAGAAAGAATTTTTCCCATATGAAAATCATTTCATTTTCCATTAAATCTGGAAGTAATATTTTTCATTAATTGTTTGTACATTTAATAGAAACATAAAAAAGAATAATATTCATCAAGGGAAAACACGTTATTATAAAATATCATTTATGATGTCCAAATCAGAATGCCTTCTATTAAATCCATAATACCTAAGGTTTAATATAGGATATTAATCTTCATGATCTATTCAAATACCTCATTATTATTAATAAAGATAATATAAATTATCAAAAAAATATCCCCTTGGTGTGTTAAACTAGGTGTGTAATAATTCAGATTTTCATTAAAAAAAGTAAGGATCAATTCAAGACCAAAAGGAAATTATCCAAATGGGAACTTTTCAGACATTAAGGGAGATAATTACTATATATGGACAAAAAATGCTCGTTGAAAAAATTTTCATGTCATTTTACACAACTTATCCATTCTTTAACACCGAGTAAACTCGTTTTATCCTTATCCACAGTAATAAATTTTTTCTCTTGTTTATCAGAATTATGTTCAAAATATATGTTCAACTATATAGATAATAATAATTATATGAAATAAAAATATGTAATTAATATTTCTAAATACCAATTATATAAGTGTAAAATCTTAATTTAGAATATAATACCAAAATGGGATGATTTTTTTCCATGAGAAACATTAAAAAATAAAAAAACAATTATATCTACATTACGGATTATAATTACTAAAATGACCTATACAGTTTGATATATATTATAATAAATATAATTTTACATTTAAAGCTATTTAAAAAAATATTAATATCATTTCATTAATAGAAAATGTTTTTTTTAAAATAAACAAGTTTCATCCCTATTCATTAAATATATATGAAATGTTCAGAACAAAATCTAAATAACACTCTATTTTATAGAATTGAAATGTTAATTAAACCAATTATTTAAATTTTCAAAAAAATTATAAATGTTTAAAATATTACTTTTATTATTTTTTGGCAATGGGTAATGATTTCATTTTTTTAAAAGAAAATATTATTTTGGAAAAATATAAATACATGACCAAAAATTATGTTCATTTTAATCAATATATATTTTTTATATAAAACCATTATACATAATATATAAAATTATTCTATTCCAATTGGTAACATATATTTTAATTGATATATCCTAATTGATATTTTAAATAAAAATATTAATAGTATACTTGATTTTTTTAGAATTGGGTGATGCGTGTAGTGTAAGATATTGATGAAATTAAATATAATAAAAAATCGTATTTCATAATATCTTTAGGTTTAATAATATATGGTTTGTATTAATGGATAAATATTATTTTCTTGATATGATTAATATTATAGTATTAATAATTTAATAAACTATCAATGATAGGATAAACAAATGACCATCATTAATTTCATCATTTAAAAATTTTATATTAAGAATATCGTCTTTTATTCAAATTTTGTATTGTTTTGATATTTACTATTTAATAATAAATATAATCTATATTATAATATTTCCCAATTATAAAAAAATAAGATAATTATGCTTGATCCATATTGGTAATACCACAAAGAAACTCAAAAACACTCATCAAATCAGAGTATGTTAATGTTTAGGAGGGTTTGACGACATAAATCGACATAATAGTTAATATATATCATTAATGAAAATGATATTATAAAAATAATATAGTATGACAAATTTTAAAAATTATTTATTGTTTGGGATATATTATATCAATATCTGATTTATTAACTAATAAAACACACATTGATGATCATACATCTCTGTCACATGTTGTTTTAAATTTCATATTTAGTGTGAAAGGAAAAAACCAAAAGTAAACACAATTGTAAAGAAGGAAATAAATTAAATGTATTATAAAATAGTAAATTTAATGTTCATATAATGATTTAATTTTAATGATGAATAATCACTAAGAAGTCTATTACCAAACTGATTTTAATTATCAAAACAATAATCACTCGATTTGGGATGTTTTTAGAATGAATAGAGAGACTTAATATTTATGATTCGTATAAATTAAAATGGATATGATTATGGTTTTTAATTCCATGATTAATATATTTATTTTTTTGATACAGTTAGATTGTTTACATCCATTTAAGGTGGGTGAATTGTATTGTGTTTTTGGAGAAGATGAAATTAGAACAGAGTATGAATTTATAATTTGGTGCATGGCTTGTTTTCTAAAAAATGATTCAGAATCTAAATATGATATAATGAGAAAATAAATCTCATTTCATAGAATTGAATAAAATATATAGTGTTCCCACGGCTTTTTCATTGAGTTTCAGGAGCCTCGCACTATTAAACCTCATCATCAGGAATAATGGGTAAGAGCGCACAGTTAGTCAAAAATCGTGCATCCCACCAGGTTAAATGGTGCTCCCCATAATGTGGATATATAATATAGAAATGGTTTATTCTCAAAATGTGAGAGGTTCCACAATTCTATTAATCCTTATAAAATAATTTTATAGGGGTTAAATGCATCGTTTTCGAATGGTTTCCCAAACTATTTTCATAAACCATGTGAACCCCCATTCATGGTAGTGGCACATTCATAACTGGTGCACTATTTGGAAGACCATGTGGAAAAACCATGCAGCTCATTAATGGTTTAATTATTATCCTTTAGCCCCTTTTTTATTTAAAACTATTATTTATCCCTTTCGTCTCATCTATGTGTAGGGCCTCACCTCACCCATTTAAATCCTCCCCTCCTCTAATATGAATGGAGAGATCTCCCATTTTTGTTTTCAGAATAATCCACCATTAGTTTCATTGGATGCAATTTGATATGATCAAGGTTCCAATATCTCCTTTCATAGTTACTATTCTAATTGTTTGTTATCTTTTAGGGTTAGTTAATTATTAATATTAACAAGATGTTAGTATCAATCTTCTTTTTCTCTCAAATCAAACAAAATTATGATTTGACATTGATATTGTGAGTCATCCATGGTATATGGTAGGCTGTATATTGTTTTCCACTCAATTTTCACAACATTTTAAAATATTTTCTTTATTTTATGCACTATACATACAGGGTGTCACATAAAAATAAAAAATTACCTTGAATAATATTTCTTATCATTCATTCTGATATATTTGGACACTTCGTGGTGTTGTTAGTGGTTATGAACTCAACCAAATCCATCCATTTTGTGTGGGTTTGATTAGTTTCCCTTTTGATCTGTTGTATTCCTTTCTTATATCCACCCCTCTGGGTGTGATACCAATTTATATATGAAATTTTGATTCTAACCTATTTTTAACCCACTTTTGTGGTGGGTTTCTAATTCCTTATGATGGAATTTAGATTTGACAAGGTGGACTACATGGATTGTTTGAATAAAAATTTCAAGTATTATAAAAAAAACCATCGGTGTTGTGCATTGTCTTAAATAGGAAAAGGGATATATGTGTTATTCCTTTATAAATTATATATTATTGGTGATTCCATAGCCATGTTTAGGTTTATTTCTTCTGAACATGGATTGCTTATGTACATGGCTCATTTTACTCTAAAATAAAATGGACATTTTGCGAGGTCATCGTAAATGATCCATGATTAATATAATGGTATTATCACAACCATGGGGTATATTATTGTTTAATTTATTTTTTAAAATAAATTATGAACATTATTAGTGGTATTGGGGTTTTCTTACAATAAATTCCATGCATGTTCTCACATTTATTTTGATCAACATCATAATAAGATTGTGTACATGTCAGGGGAGATAATAGTACAATAGGACAAGCTCATCGTGTGTTTCTTCAAACAAAATATTGGTGGTATAGATTCACTAGGGGATTCATCTTGGTTGTTCTAAGTTGAATGATTGTTATACTAGGCCATGTGGGGTACTCAGTACCCTACATGATACACATGATATGGGATCAATGGACATTGAATCGTATTACGATGAGATTTATAATTGGGAGTCCATTCATGGATCACATTTGACGGGATAAGGTGTTAGTGTCCATTTTTGGTGCACCTAGTGTTGTACATGGCCTCCAAATCATGGTTTTCATTTAATTGGCCTTAGAAGATACATTTATGATTTTAGTACATACATTCATAGTAATGTTTTAAGATGTATATTTTTTATCTAGGGGACACATCCACCACGCCAAATCATAAGATTGGATTTGTGTTATCTCATTATCCATATCTCATGTGTACAATTTTCCTATGCATTTTATGTTTCTTTCTTATATTGAGGTAGTTATAGTAATTAATTATGAAATTGAGAAACCTGAGTCCAACATAGTTAATTTTTTAACTCACATTTCTTCTTTAATTTTGATATACATGCACACTATTTATTTTCTTTGGGAGAATTGGATCATGCTTTAGACACCATTAGTGGTGGATTACTTACTGTAATTTATAGACATATCATGTCACCATTATAATACGATACATGATAAGATCTTCATTTATAATAGTCTAGGAATTATTTCTAGTTTTTTGTGTTATAAAATGTATAATGAAAGCATAGGACTGAGTTACTACTCAGGATGCACATGGACTAATTCCTTCTAGGATTTTGATTAATTTTCTTATTTGTGTATGGATTTTTCTATCTATTTTATTTGTATTGCATATACTTATAGAACCAAACATATATTCATTCATAGTGGGGTACTTGGAATTTTCCTAGTATTCAATTATTTCCTTTACCTTCCATAGCATGTTTGTATCGTATCATACATATGCTATTGTCTATTTTCTCAAAAACATTATACAATTGTGACACTCTAATCTTGATTTTATATATCCCCATCATACCATTATTAAAATATCTCTTCTAATTGGAAGCCTCTGACATATGAGGAGTCACACAACAGGAAATGCAAAGAATAGTAAATTTACTAGTTTCATAGTTAGTTGGTCCGATTGTTACAAAGTGGTATCAAATGTTATTTTTTCATTATCTTATTGATTTATGATGGTAGATAAGAGACTGATAATATAGAATCAATAGGTAAATAGCTATTTTTCTGTGATAAAGCCACATATTATAAATAATCCATGTTTCTATAGATGTGATTGTTGTGTTCATGATGTCTATTGTAACAGTTTACCATTATTTCACCTGAGTGATCGGTGTACCTTATGGTGCTTGTTGATGTCTGATATTTTGGGTTTTAAACCTGGACTAATATTGAAGGGATGTATAATTATATTCATAATTATAGGAATACATGGATTCATATTCCATTCATATTCCATTCCATGTAAATTTCATTTTATGGTTGTTTTATATATCTTATGATCCTTGAATGTTTTGTTTGAATGAATGTTTTTCCATGTTATAAATTTTAATAAAACAATTTTTATCTCCTTAGGTGTTTCATTATCATTTCTATCACATGATCAGTTTTTAATTTAGCATATTTTCTATTAAATAATGCTTATGTGATTAAATTGTCATTCCTAGAATATAATCCATAATTGAGTGGTTCCCCTTACATATTTACTATCAATATTAATTGGTCATTATGGTTCTCATTTATCAAGTATTCATGCACCAATTGTTTCATTTACCATCCCTCTTAAATTATTTAATGCTCCCAATAACTTACCATGATTATGTGAAAATCTATTTTTTCCCTTCTTATTTCATGATTTTCATCTCATTCATCTTGTTTAAATTTATTTACTAATCATGATCATATCCCATGTTAAAAGTTGAAATTTTTATGTATGAAAATAAAAATTACGACATAAATATAATTTGTTATTCCAAACATAGATTAATGGTGAAATTCTTTTTGAAAACCAAATAATTACATGTTTTAGGCATGAACGACTGGTTTTATGGGCTGAAACATTTTGGGTGTGATAAAATGGGATCCAATTTTAATTCTATTATGCATATGTGTGCTCTATAAATTGGAAAATAGTGACCCATCTAATTGAAAAAAATCAAAAATTCCACATATATACATATATATATGGAAAATGATATAGAATAGTGAAAATTAATAAATTGTGACTTTTAAAAAATATGTCTACATTCGAAAGGCCCGTAATATTATTCCTTTTACTTCATAACCCTTATGGCCACATACCTAAATACAAAACTAGACCCAAGTTGGTTTTTTTGGGAATTATAAATATGGGAATGGATTCAAATTACCTGGGTAGGTTAGTAGTTGTTCTTCTACTTATATGATTACCCATTTAGTGTGTTCTAAAAAACATAATTATTTAAATAATTGTCATTCATTTATATGTACCACGATTTCCTTCATTTGGACCATTAATGATAACATTTATTTTTATATGATTTAGAGATAAAATCATTTGTGTATACAAATGATTTATAGGGATTGTAATTAAATGTTTCCACCACAACCTATATGGATTCACAATTTGAATTTTGGTGGAGTATTACTTGAAAAGACCCTTAATTAATAAAATAAATTATATCATCTTCTGAGCTGTGCCCAATTGTGAAATTATTTAATTAAAATTTGAATTCAACATAAATAGTGTTTTCCTCTATAGATTCCAATTTACCTTTTATATAACTAAGTAAATTTTGATATCTTTCAAATCAATTAATGGTGATAAAAATGAGTTTATTTGATAAGTGACATCAATATGGAGGGATGCAAAATAAATAACAGAGGTTTTAAAATAATGATTCATTTGACTTTCCGATTTTTTCTTTCATCATTATCTAACTAAGGTACCTAATGTTTTTTCCTTATGAATGATACTATGAGTTATTTAAAAACCAATACATGGATGTGTTTATAACATTAAAGGAAAAATAATATAAATAAATAAAATATGACCATAGGTGTTTTCCATAGTTTCAACCCTTGTAGAAGGTTAGATTCCATGTTTAATTAGATTTATTTATAATAGGAGCATGTTTATTTCACCTATTCCATTTCTTATCTATTTTTACAACCTAGATGATAGGAACTACTACTTCATTACCTTCTAGTAATAACTCCATTGTATGTTTGATACATTCTGATTTGTGTGGGGGCTAGGTTGGGGTAGGTAGCACCATAAAACTGTAAATCCCTTATAAAGTCATTGGATCCTTTTTAGGTTTGTGGTACTATTTGGGATGTACATTACTCTTTGGGACACATATTTTCTAAAAGTACACATTTTTATAGACAATTGGTTATGTGGATGTTTAACCCTTTATGTGGAGCTATGAATCTTGTAATTCTCATTTTTAGTAGGTTAAACATGATATGTTAATGGATTATTGATTATCTATATATATAACCCACCTTTCTATTTCTCATTAATGTGAGACTTAGTATGAATGTTTCTTTTTATGTTGAAGACTCAGGGTGATAATTTTTGTTATGTGCATCACCATATTTCTATTGGAAATGGTATAAAGAACCATTGAGTAATGTGAAAAAAATTTTAGCATTGAATTTTCAAAAATCTATCTCATGTCCCCTCTAAGGTGGAGTGTCCTCGAAATTAATGCAATTTTGGATTATTCTAATGTATAATATGATATCATGTATGGGATTAAGTGTTTTGACATGTGGGTTAGTTTTATTTGATTCTTATGACATAGGTTATGGTCAGGTGAAAAAAAACATGATTAATGTCTTACATACATCTAAAGTAAATCAGTTCTAACACATTATTAAAAACATAGATTCCTTATTCTTTTGAGTTGGAACATGATAATTGTGAGGTGATCATGTCCATTACCCATTTCTACTAGTCAATGGAAAATGTATGATATTATGAGTTATCATTTTATATAATCCAAACTCCTAGGAAGATTATAATATTGGGAGTTGAATTTCAAACACATTGCAATATTTTCCCTTCAAAGTAGGTGAACATAAAAAAATGAAGATCTTGAAATGGTCATTGCATATTTCCAATTTCCTTTAGGATAGTGAGTTTCAAATAATGTTTTTATTATTAGAGTGTCACGGTGATGGAATGGTTGGATATTTTTGAAACCATATGAAGAGGTATTATTTTGGCTGGACTTCTACAGTTAATCAAGATCATTTTTTGGATCCCCAGGTGGTGAAGGAATTGCAATTGCATGATAGAAATTAGTCAGTGGTTGAAGATGATATATTTTAAAATGAGTGAACTATTAATTGTTAAACAACAATAATTTTCTATTTTTTTGTATAGTTGGATATTTTAACACCCAAATTTTTTCTATATGTATCTTTTAAAATTTAAACCCTTCAATAGCATGTGTTTCATTGAACACCCATATTAATTATACTATGAAATATTTTTAAGAGATCATTATATCCTTCCCATTAAATTTGAGGTAATGAATAGTATTAACAATATTATGAAGTTATATATAAAAAATTCAATAATATTTTTTAAAATTCATCAATTACATTTTTTAGGAAAAATATAATAACAAATCATTTTTTAAAAAAAATTTATAGTTGTCTAAATGTAATTTTATAGGTTATTAATGGAGTTCTTATAATAATACTAAATTTTTGAAGAATATAAAATACTATTTTTAAATATTAAAATAATTTTTAAAATCATAGTGTAAAAATTATCTTATTGTGAATTTTTTCCATTTACAAAATATACTTATTTTAAACTAAATAATGAAATAAAACATTTTAATTGAAAAATAACATTCTAAATAAAAAATTTATAATGATATTGAAGATTTTTAATTAATATGAAAGTAAAATTAGATCAATTATAGATCTATTAATCCAGTTTAGGTAATTTGAATGATTTTAATATTAAATTTTGATATAAATACATTTTATCATTTTGAGCATTTTCCCTTTGAAAACGTGGTTTATCACCGCATCTATATATGAATTTTAACAATTTTTTCCTAATATATTTATTTTAAATATGAAAATGGATACCAAATATTTATTTAGGAGGTAAAATTTATGTTAGATGTACTTTTTTAATTTTTTCCAATATTAATATAATCTTTAATAATTGTTTCACCATTATGAAGGGTAAATTTTATAATAAAGTGTAAACATAATTATTATTAATGGTTATAAAATTTCACTAAAACATATAATAATTTTATTATATATGTGGTTGTAATAAAATAACCTATGTGGTGAAATTAAAACATCTTGTAACCACTTGGATGACATTTTTAACTTTATAGTACTATATTTTTTGAAATTTTAATCATGTCCCACAATTGTTTTTAATAAGTATATTATTTTAAATATATTTTTACCTAGAATATTAGATTGACCATAATAAATCCATTGTCAAATAAAATATTTAACTTCATCATGGTAATATATTTTTATTTTTTAGGTAATAAATAAGTCAGTCAAAACACTTTCAAAATGATGATAGAGTAAAAATTTGATTAATGGAAAAACCAAATAACTGATATTAACTATATAAAATATATAATTTGAGATAATTTAAGTAATAAGATACTTTTATAAATAACATTAATCTAGTAAGGATATATTCAATGTTTTTCTTTAATTATTTACTATTTTATTTAGTTTTTAATATCAACATCATGAATATTGTAAAAAAAGACGTTAATGATATTTAAAAGTAAATAATATTTTATTAAATGATATAATGTTTCTAAAAATAATAAATAAGGGAAAATTATTAATAAAAAACTAAAAATTTCATTAATTATCCATTTATATGACATTTGGATTTTTATCGAAAATATATTATCCATCAATGACTAAAAACCAATGTTGTCATTATAAGTGTTGAAGGGATTAAATAATGGTTAAAATAATATGATAAGGGTATGAATGTGAGATAAATATGGGTAAAAATTATTTGAAATGATTTTTTCTACAATTAATCATATAATATTAAAAATTAATAATTTACAAACAATTTTTAATTGATAGTTAATTATATATTAATTTCATATTTGGAGATTTTTTTAATGTTCCCCTCGCCTATATTATAAAAGTGATACTCCTCCCTTACATCTTTTCACCACACTGAGTACGCAATATCCATATAAACATTCCAATTTCTCTTTTTTATATCCTTATCCAAGTTTTCGACGGCATGGTATTACAAAAAATGTACAATCTTAGACCTCGTAAAAATAAATCTAATGTAAAAGCCTACTAATGAATATTGATAAATTTTTACAGACACATTGACATTTATTTCATATCATACTTACATTATTTGTTTTTTGCACAATAGAGTAAAAAATATTGTATCATATATATTATTGTTTTTTATTTTTTTATTGTTCAACCATAATACACCTTTAATGAATCATATGATAAATGAAATGACCATGTGTTCATATATAAGACAAACCATTTCAATATTGTGGTGTAAATTGTTTTTCATTGCACCTAAAGGTGAATAGGTATAATGAGAGGAATAATTGATATATATTATAATTATGATAGTATATTATTTCTTTAAATAACATATACCATCCACTTCTTTAATATTTCTCCATTAATGGAATGATATCATGGCTCGTGCGTACATATGACCTACCATCTCTATGAGGTGATGCAATTATTTTCCATTTTTATGAACCATGAACGATTATGAAAGATTATATAAAGAATAAATATGATAAATATGAACTTAATATCATTATTTTATATGATATAACTATCTACTGTTTAGGTTAATATAGACTATCATGAAAAAATATGCACAGGAAAATGATGTTATTAACACCCAAAACTAGTGTAATAACAAAATATTATTAGAAAATAAGTAGAAGATAATCTTATATAGTATAATAAATATGACTATTTTTTTTAAAAATTTATTATATGATTTAAAAAATATAAATTCGAATAAATTATGGTCAATTAAATTAGAGCACAGAGTATGGGTTTATCATTACATTTGTATATCTGTGAGACATATGTAATATTCACCACTTACTCATATTGTGTCATGTATATTCTTAAATTTAATATATTATATCATCGATATAATTTTAGTCATGGTATCTAATGTTTCATTTGAATGTATTTAAATCAAGGATCATGTCATTCAAATAACTAAAAATTTGTAATGTTTTATTTTACAAGCTCATCATTATCTAAGTTAATTATAGTTAATGTATCCATTATGGAGTATTTATCTTCCATGTTTATGTTTTATAGAAATGTTTTATGAATTTCTTTTTAATATTGTACTAAAATGGGTTAGTTTAATTTTTATTCATGTATTACTTTTTATAAATATGTTTTATGAGGGAATAATCATGTCATTTTTAAAATAATGCGTGTTGGACTAATATAGAAAAGGGGAACTGTTTTTTGGTTTTAACATGTAAAAAATAAATTGAATTTCTACCATTCAAGACCATTAAAATGTTTTAATGAATACATTATCTTTTTCAACAATTTTTGAAATAATATTATTTTCAATTTTTTTGTAATTTTAGTTTCTAAAGTGATTTTTAAAGTTAAACTAGATCTTTTCCTTATTAATTTTATACGAGTCATTTTTATTAGTCAATATCATCAAACCTATAATTTAATTTTCATAAATATGGGATATGTTGAATTAATATCAATCAATTTTTTTAGATTTTTTACAACCATTTTAATTTTGGATTTACTATTTCTATACCATTGACAAATTTCATTGGATTATTTACGATTATTCATTCTAAATCAGAAATGTTTTTTTTTCTTATTCTAGTTAAAATAATGATTTTTATGTTTATTTTTTTTACCCATTCATATGGGGAATGAATTGGAATTAGTATGTGATTTTTGGATCCCTCTATATCCCATTTATGAATCAGTAGGGTTCATGATAATTTATATACATGGTTTTTCCAAGGCCTTACACATTCATAAGATATATGGTTGAAACCATGATTTTGAATGATTTATAGAGAAAAGGCATGATGGTTTCATATTCTTGTGATGAAACCATGATGTTTTCATATACTTAGAAGGAATCCTTGATATTATTTTCCATGTTTCCAAAATTATGAATACCATCATTATGAATTGGTTGTCAGTATTCCTTGATACTGTGTGATTGATATTATATACATGGGTATGTTTCATACTAAAGTGATTACTAATTTGGAAATATTTTTTCATAACATATTCATTCTATCACATTTTCTTGTTATGGATTAAATGGAAATTTTTTATTTATTTTACCTTTAATTATTATTATTCCTTATTTTTTTATAGATAATATTTAGAGCTTACCCTTTTAGAGAAAAGTTTTTTCCCCTGTTCTTATGGATTATATTTCCCTATGATTCCAATATATATATTACGAATGATAGAAAAGATTACACAAATTTGGAATAATTGAATTATCAAAAAAAATAATTGTGTATTTTATGATTTAAAATGTAATAGGAATTTCATGTATGTAGATAGCATAAAAAGAATATGAAACTATCCATACCTTTTGGATTTATTCCTTCAATATCATGCCAATGGAATAATTAATCCCTCAAATTGAGGATAATGTGGTTAGAGTCTGTACTATTATAGTTTTTTGGGAACTAGATCAAGATATTATTTAAGGAAGAAGGAGTTCCTTGATTTATATTTGGAAATCGTTTGAATAATATTAGAGTACTCTCGAATAAATGATGATATTTTATCCTATCTTGGAATTTTCTAGGTACATAGAGTGAGCATTAGTAATTCACCCTGAAAAATTTGAAACACTGATGTTCTAGGTAAGTGGACCAATTTAGAGTTTCGTTAAAGTAGTGTGGTTATTTTGATTGCATGGTTAGTCATGATCGATAATCGATTCCCCAAGTACAAACACCATAAAAAGAATTATAGATAAAAAATGTTTTTCTTGAACTATAATGAGAGGTGGATGATGCATTGTGATTATTATGTGTTGTTGAAGATGTGGATGTTTAGATTTGTACCGACATATCACTTGTAAACATCATATATGAATTCAATTGGATGAGAACCTTTCACTCCAATGGATTAATATGAGGCCACCCTGAACATCAATCTAGATCAGATGAAATATAATGAGGGTGTAAATCCAAATATGTTGGATCGGTTATGAACCCATGGTCATTCACGGAACAATAACTTTACTAGGATGTTTTGGCTATGGATTTCACCGAATGCTTATGAAATTCATCAGTGAGTATTATCAGATAAAATACAAGTGTCCCATCATATTATAGATTTCAATTGATCTATTGGAATATATAGTTCGTCTATGCTGGTCATTTTTTAATAGTAGTTAGGAAGTGGCTAAACACATATTTTTTATTTCAATGATAACAATAAGATTGGGTCCATTGTAGGATGATATTCGGTTAATACAGGTATATATCAATATTTAGTTGTGTCCCTAAATGGATGGTCAATAAAAAATGTATGAATGATTTATATATGGATTCAACACATTGATCAATAAGGGGATCACAATTTGAGCATCGTAAGAGTTCTCTAAGAATAGCCTATGAGAAAATTGTGATGGTGTTACTACCATGACTCATAATTTGACATTCAAGTCATATAACCTATGGCAGGGAGCAGCATAGTTTGGTTTTTTAATGTTACAATGATTTGATTATGTATCAAAATATTCATTCTCATGTACGATTTATCTTAATGTGTAGTTCAGAATTCAAATGTTGGAACAAGTTTCAATATTTTAAATGATTAGTGAAAAAAAGTTATTTGGGGTGCAATGGGATTTTTAAATGCAATACGACCATTTGATAAAGGTTTCAAAATGTTATAGGCTGAATTATATGTTGATTTTTTCCTTAAGGGTTCTTGGGAATAATAATATCTAAAGAGGGTAGATTTTATAGTCTTGTGTTTTTAGAGTAGATGAAATTCAAAATGAATTTGAATTTATCTTTTGGTAGAAGTTCCATTTTTGAGAAAAAAAAAATTAGAATCTAACACCAACATTTGGAACACATAATTGTGCTAATTATTTATTTGTTAAAAATTCTAGAGGACCCATTTGTGTTCTATTTGGTTTCATGAGGCTCATGATATGAAAACTCAAAATTAGGAAAACTTTTCATGGTGCATGGTTTGTTTATAACATTTTATCGCATGAGGTGAAACCCTCTGGCCAGTAAAAGGGATCTGGATGTCTCAAATAGTTTAATCCCCCTATGTGAGTGGATTTACGTAGCCATGTGGCCATATATAGATCAATTATATAGGGTAAATTCATTATTTCCATATTGTTTTCCAAACTGTGTTCTTGATCACATTGACCCCCATTCTTGTGTAGTTTCACTTTTAAGATTCACACACGGTTTGTTCAACCATTTGAACAAACCCCGAGCCTCATTAACGTGTTGTAAAATTTCCATTTCCTCTTCTTTTTTTAAACATATACCTCTTAATTTATATAAAAGTCACATGTAGTGCCTCAACTCTCTCATGGAGCACCTATTCTCCTCTATATGTCAAAGAGTTATTTATCACATATATTGACGGAATAAATTTTTATTTGTCTCATTTTATGTAAACCATTATGATCTCTATTTATATATAAAATCTTTAGCTTCTCATGTCAACCTCTATGCTATTAATATGTGAACTAATTATCCCTATTTTCACTGGTTTCGTCCATTTCATATATTTCTCTAAAAACTATCCAAATCAATCCTTGATTTTGGATGTGTTATTCATTCATAGAATAAGTTGAGGTAGGTGTTTGGTAGCTATTACAACAATTTTCTCCCCTTTTATAAAATATATCAATTGTGTAATGTCTTATACATCACCCATTATTTCATAAAAATAATAATTTTATATGAATACAATTTCATAGATTTCATTGTGAAGCTTTTAGTACCTTATTTTTGAGTTGGAGGTTATGAAATCAACCAAAACTACAACTTTTGGGTGGGTTCATTTAGTCACCCTTTTGAGGTTTTTTATACCTCTGTAGGAGCCACCCATTTACATGTGATTTTTATTTATATATTATATTTTTAGGTTCATATGTTGTTAACTCCCTTTTAAGGTGGGTTGTTTATTCCTAGTTAAAGAATTTCACATTCCTTAATGGTACTAAATAGATTTTTTAAATTAAAAATTCAGGTTTTTTAATAAACCCCTTTGATGAGTAAAGCTATATTCGAATTGTTAATGTGATATATGTGGTAATACATTTTAACTATATAGTATTGGTGTTTACATATCCTTATTTTTTGTTCATTCTTCTTAATGTATCCAATATTCATATGCGTCCCCTTTACTCTAAAATAAAATGGAAAATGGATGTCTTCCACATAAATAATCCTTATTTATTATTATACAATTCTCTATATACTTGATTTTTTATATTTCATAATTTAGTTGACAAAATTAATTATGAATTTATTGATTGATAATTGGTTTTCCATCCACAAAATTCAAAGAAATGGCATATTGTTCTTGTAATCATCATTTCTATTAGATTTTTTATACACCGGGCATGATCAAAAAATAATAGGATGGGATCATCAAATGTATTTCTTACCTCAACATGAGAGATATTGGTGAACTATTAGAGAATGATTGGGAACCATTAGTGGTATATTGTTACACCAAAAAATAAGTGAGACATGGTCCCCTACGTGAGGTACAATGTACGGACGCATAGTTATAAATCTCATATTTGGCCCGAAGTGATACTTATGACACCATTCATGGATCGTAATGGATGTACTCAATAGAGGTGTTATTTTATGTTTCACCTAGTGAGATTCATGGGATTATTTTAAATGTTCTCCATGAACCGTCCCATTAACCATCTATGTTAATTTTTGTAGTTAAATTTATATTAATGGAAAATAATGCAAATTGTTTTTGTCAATGGGATTTTTTCTCTAAACCAAATCAAAATATTTAATTCTCTCTGTCTCATGATATTTTTTTATGAAATTAAATTCTAATATCCCCCACATAAAATTTTTATATGTTTAATATGGGTCATAAATATTTGGAATATGCTAAATTAGGTATTCTCTATCCATTTTTTCTTCATGAAACCTGAGTCCAAATTGGAATATTATTTAATTCCCATTGCATATTTAATTTTGATAAAAATTCACAATAATTAATTTATATGCCTAAAATGTATTAGGGTTTGGGTAAGCCCCCAACCCTAGTTTCCAAGGGTTGGTGTATTATTTTATTATATTGGAATGATCACAAAAAATCACATCTCGAATGATAAATTCGGTTACTATCGTTGAAAAAACAAGATACAAACATTAAATTCACATTACCTAATAAAATGAAAACAACATATTATTCCCTTAGAAAACAGTCATATCCTATAGATTATCATTCAAGTCAGCAATAATAAATAGCATTACATCCAAAGGAAAAATTAAAAATTATAAAGGGGTGCACTCAGATTCCTGGTACATATAAACAATATAGTGTAAGTTAGCATAATTGAGCATAAATAAATAATGGAAGATATAGAATTGAATAAAAATACCCTTAAACATAATATTTAGAAAAATATTGATATAATAATTCAATTAATTCAATATAAACATTCACCTAAATATTACACTAGTTGAATAATCAAAAGATATATGAATAAATAATTCCATAATGAGGAAATAAATTATGTCGGGCATCATAACCATACCATCAAGGCCTCATTCCAAGACCATAAATAACTATTCTTCAAGGCCTTATGCCAAGAAAATAGTATTTCTCATGAGACATACTCAGGCATCAAGGAGCTATAGTGGGACCCACCTATCACATATTATGACCAATGTATTCGTCTTATGAAATAGTTGAAACATAACATAAATATTCATATTAAATATTTATTACACAATTTTGATACTTTTACCATAATACATGAATGGTTTACAAATAGAACATCCATGATCAAACCTATCATAAAACCATCAATAAAATATGGATGATTTTATCATAATAAATCAACATTAACTTACCATAAAATCCAAAAATGAATTTTGATATATATGATAAATAATATAAGAAAATCATTAAAACTCATTGAGAGATACATCCCTTTAAAAATGTGATAAAAAATTAAATTTTCAAAATTTATAAAAAAATTCATCTAAAAGATATTTTTGAATCAATGTGTCCCACAAAAAAATGAAAAATATGAAATTAATTAAAATTTTAAATGATTAATCTCAATTTAAATTAATTTTTAAACCATATTGAAAACATGGAAATTAATAAGAATGATTTTGAAGAATAAATCCTTAAAATAATAAATTTTTTAATTAACGATTCCTTTGAATATAACCTTAATAATATCCCTTTTTAAATCATTTTTAAAACTATTTAAATTGATGATAAACATTTCCTAGCAAATACTAATGCATAAAAAATCTAGGCTAACACTGATATTGTGAAATTAACCCTTACACTGTACTTTCCATTATAATAGAGTGTCTTATCCTCCTATTTATTGATTAATATATGTTATTAAATTATACCAGAACCAAATACATATTTATTATATCATATATGATCCTCTTTTATCATTTTGTTAATAATATTTTAGTATTACAAATATTTCAGTTTTAACTGCTTCAATTTCCCATTCTAGTTTTTCCATGTAAGTCATGATTTTTATGTATATGGTATATTTTAATCATATCTAGAATGATATATAGTTACTTTTTGTTATTTTTACTAATAATATAATTTTTTTAATAATTATTTAATGTTGATCATAAATAATGAGTCTCACTGTGTCGTGGAGAAAAAACACGGATAGTAAGAAGCTAAACATGTAAAATTACATACCTCAGTTATAATCGACAATTATTTCCATTCAGGGATTTACATTTTCTATCTAAGATCAATATTGATTCCATCCATAGAGAAAATATGTCTAGGAAATGAAATAGGCTGAATCCATAATCCACACTTGTTTAATATTCCATATAGCTCATTTTTTATTAGAGTCTTCAAAACAATCCGCAAATGGTTCTCAGGGTTTTCATAGATTTTGGAGTATTCCAAGATATCATCAACAAATACTAATACAAAATAATCAAAATTATTCCGTGAAAAATATGTTCATATGATCCAGGAACATAGAGGTGGAATTAGTTCATCCAAATGGAATTACCCTAAATTCTTAATTACCATTCCTCCTTTGGAATGTGGTCTTTGGAATATGTCCCTATTTTACTCACAATTAGTGATATCTATAACGAAGTTTAATCATAGAAAAATATTTATCAACATAAAGATGGTCACAAAATTCATCAATTTGTGGAAGAGGATACATTTTCTTTATTATATTTGGAGTGGATTCTCTATAGTCAATGTACTACCTCATTGAGCCATCATTATTCTTTACAAATTGAAATAGAGCTCTCCATGGAGTAAGAGTATGGTTGAATAAATGACTTATTAATTAACTCCTCTAGTTTTTTATTTAAATTACAAATCCCATAGTGTCCATGCTATATATTGTGATTGATTTTGGTCCCGCATCAAGGAATATATCAATAGAAAAATAAATTTCACACTCTCAGGTGACCAAGTAAATATTCTGGAACAACATAATTGTATTAATTTACAATTGATTCATCCTAAATTTTAATATATCATACATCATCAATAAATTTAATTTCTTCTTCCTCTCAAATAGCATCAATCTGTAAAGCTACTGGGGGAGGGTTTTTATAACAATCAGGGGATGATGTTTCTACTCTAAAGATAATATATTCTATATTTTCCTCACAAATCATAGTATCCTTATTATTTAAATAAATTTTTCAATCATATTTTTAAATCCAATAAATGTCTAAGATTATCTCCAACTAGGACATAGAATTGGTGATAAATTATATAGATAAAGCATGTTTTTTCCTTAATGGGAACATCCTGACACATCTTTGTTGCAATGAGACTTACCATGGGGGTTTTGACTAACAACAACCTTGTTAATGTGAATTGTAAATATCTAATTTTCAATTAAAATTTGGATGATACAAAGGAATGAGAGGATCCCGAATCAAATAATGGTATGACTAAATTTGAGAAAATAATTAAAGTTGAAACTACAACATAATAGGAAACTATAACCTTAGAAGATGGGATCACAAAAGCATGTAATTTCTCCATTTTCATTTTTAGATAATTATTCTTTGACAAAAAGGGAAATCATTTCCATAATGCCCCATAAATTTCCAGTTTTTTCTTTTAAAATTGGTAGCTTCTTTTTGTATCTTGAAATCTTGATCTTGGTGACCTTTTTCTCAACATTTGTATCAAACTCCAATTACCAATAGGAATTTACTGGTTTAGTTTCTTCCAAAAATTACTATAGGGTGTAAAGAAATATTTTCCTTTAATTGCGTTATTTCATATTACAGAAGTGTTTAGTAGACCTCATCGTCCCTTACATTACATTATTTTCAAAACTCTTGTTGAATTCATTTTTTTCCTTGACAGTGCATGAGACTATGTCATCATACAATGATAAATATCATGCGACCAATTCCTATAATCAGAATGGGTTTGAAAAATCAAATAAGGAATCAATTTTACTTCCTGGGTTACATATATTTCCAACAAAATGACTTTATAACCATGTAATGTTATATTCATACATTGAAACTTTTTTCACCCCTTCTACATTAGACTCAAGAATTACCTCTGCATATCCTCTCGTAGATCATGAGGAATGTATTTATCTTGGAACATTTCATTAAATTTCCTCTACTAAATAATTTCTACCTCTTTAACATCCTTCATTATTTTAAAATAATGGCCACCATTGATCTGTATCTCCTTATAGATGACATACTGCCATAACAGTTTTACCCTTTCGTTACTCCACAACGAATGAAATATTTTATCTATGGAACATACCCACTCCTTAGCTACAAAATGAATAGTTATACTATTGAATAATTGATTTTTGGCATCATAATTTTTCCTAATATTAATCCTATCTATTTTAGAACTGGATACTCAATATGGGTAAGCTTATTTTTCACAACTTGAATAATGATTCTAGAATATTTTTACTTCTTCCAGCACCAGTTATATAACCAATTACTTTAATATTATCTTTCGTAGGGGGAAAACCCCTAAATGGATTACATGTGTTAATATTTTTTGCATTATTCCCACTAGTTTCTATTTATATACAATGACATTCACTAGATTATGTTATGAATTATCAATTTTAATTTCAAAATACATAATATAAATTGAAATATTTATGCATATATACTCTATTAATTATAAAAAAAATTCTTTGGGGAAATATTTACACATAAATCCTTCATAATGGTTTGTAATGAAAATGTGATATATCCTAAACACATCAATTTGGAGTTTCAAACTAGGTTCATTACAAGGACCATTGTCGTGTACGAGGATACCCTAAGTTAAGCTAGAAACACCTTGTAAGGATTTTTACTCTTATTTACAATTATTCTATAGCCACATTAACTTTTAGTATCTACAAAGGATATATAATTTATGTGTACCAATATATTCCCTACATTATCGAAATTATATGATGTTATTATATATGTATCCTCAAAGTATATCATTGGGTAATATTATCTAATGATGGTTTTTCTAAATCTAGTTTTTAATGATTTTTCTAAAAATTCAATAATAGGAATTTTAATGCCCTGAACCCATTTTCTCAGTGTCGGTGAATTATTATATTACATTTTCATGATTACAACAAATCATTCCCTGAAGGACTGATCAGTTTATAAGACATTGAAAACATAGATTCAAAAATAATTTTCACATTATATCATTAAATGAAAAACATCATATTTTCCCCTTTAAATACTATAATCTCCCTTAGACAATCCCTTCAGGTCAATTATAACATTATTCATTGCATCCTGGGAAAAAAGAAACATAATAATTGGGTAGCTCAGATGCTCAATAAGTATAAATATCATAGAATAAGCTATCATAAATTGGAATATACTTTTAATGAATGGTATAAAACTAAGATACGAACTATTTAAACATAATATTGAGCATAATATGAAAATAACAACTAAAGTAATTCAATTTCAAAATTCACATGGATATTCTACTAGTAGAATAATAACATGAAATATTTGATATCATAACTAGAAAATTCATAATATCAGTCTTCATAACTGTACCTCCAAGGCCTTGTGCCATGACCATAAATAACCACACCATCAAGGTACGTTCCAATACAATAGTTTGTCTCATAATACCAACTGATGCATCGATTTGGTGTAGTAGGCCCCACCCATCACATATGAAGACCAATTCATTCATCTTATAAAAGGGGTAAAATGTAACAAAAACATTTGTGTAAAAAATAGGATACGAAAAGATAATACAATAACCAAAATCAATGATTGGTATAAAAATAACACATGAACAGTCAAACAAATCATAAAACATTCTATACAATATGAAAGATTTTACAATAATAAACCATTATTAACAATACATAAAATAAAAATTGAATGTCAATATAGATGAAAAATAATTTAATAAATTCATTAATACACTTTCATGTAAATATCACTTTTTACATTGAAAATATAAAAAATCATGCAATTTATAAAAGAATAAATTTCTAATATATATGTGAATCAAAGTCTCATATACCACCATGAATATGTTGAATGGATTTATAATTTTAAAACATTCATATCCAAATTAATATTTACTTAAAATCATTTTGAAAACATGTACATTAATGATAACGATTTTGATGAAAAAATCATGAAAACATTTAAAATTATGTTTTAGTTAAATATCACCTTTCAAAAAATAAAAAACTAATCTGTATGAAAACATTTTTAGAAACATGTACATGGATGATAAATATGTCCCAATAAATATATATGAATAAATAATCTCAGATTATAATGAGATTGCGAAATTAACCCCTTAACATTTAATTTCTTTCAGTCGAGGTTGATTTAACCTATTATATAATGAATAAAATAAATTATTAATTCATACCAAAACAATATCCATATTTACGATATCATATATAATCCTATTATATTATTTTGTTTATAATATTTCAGTATTAACATTATTTCCGGTGTTATTTACTTCATATTACCATTACATTTTAATAGTGTAAGTCCTATTATTGTGCCTAATATATATTTTATTAATGTCCATAATGATATTAAGTTCATAATTTTTATTATTTACTCATAATATAAATTTTATAATCATTTTTTGAATGTCTAACTTGGAGAATGAATCTCACCGCTTATTGGAGACTATAGGTTTCCCATACATACGAGTGATGGTATCATTCCATTGATGGTTAAATGGTATGAAATTAGATAGTAGATTAATTATAAAAAATCATAATAATGTTATATTATTTTTTTATATCCACTATACTCATATTTATACACATATAAATAATTTAGTTATAAATAATATATCACACTGTGATGTGAATATTGTAAGTCATATGTGAGCATGCAGAGTGTTATTGTTATTCATGGGATGGATAAATGGAGGAATATGTTTTTTTCATAATTATAATAAAATATAGGGAACAATATTATACTTTAGTTATATCATTTTTTAGGAATTATCATATGAATGGGATGTAGAAGAAGAAAAAAACTAATTGGAATTATTAAAACAATTACCTCTTATTTGAGCATCTTATATTGAGTTTCACAATCTAATATTGTATATGCCTTTATTCCCAAATAATGGAATATAAGATTAAGATAGGTATGTTGGGAGGTAAATTGGAAAGTGTTTGTCTGATAAAATGTGATTTAGTGGTGTGAATTAAAGAGTAAGAGATGACCCCCTTTATAATAAAGGTGAGGGGCACTTTTGGAAACTCCACAACAATTGATTTATTATCAAATTATTTTCAGTTTCCAATAGTTATAAAGTAATTTATTTCAAGTATAATATTTTCTTTGTTCCCAATCCCCAAACCCATTGGTTTTATACTAGTTTATATCGCAACAGTATCCTTGTCCTTTGGGTTTATCCCTTAATTAAACAATTTAACTCTTATTGTGCCTACTTCTTTTTTTATACTATATGGTTAATATATTTTCTAATAAATGACTAAAGTATAAAAATTAGATAATTAATGACATATTTAGCACTATAATATTCATTTGGATGACCTATTAACAAAATATTATTTATATAATAGTTTCATTTATGTCAATTTTGATAATATTCAATATTTTAATTTTTAAAAATATAAAACCAACATGATAACTTCTAAACAATAATTAAACTATATCAATAACATAATATATGTTGTCTTTAAAATGAGTGGATGTAATTCCATAAATAAAATTATATTTTTTTTATATCAATTATTTTTCATTTCAATTATTAAAATAATTTCGACGTCAATATTTTTTCATCATTAATGGAAATAATTTAATATCAAAAAAATTATTAATATATTTCAACGAATTAGGTAATTATTATAGAAACACATATACTGTAATTATAAATATTTTCTCTAGGATATATCTAAATTAATATTGATACACTTATAAGAAATGAGAGTGTGACATTTGGTCACATTAATTAATTTTTATAATATTAAATTCATATTCATGGAAAAGGGTCCAACAAATAATTCCATTTCAAAAAATAGATTTTAAAGAAATGTGGTGATCATTCCATCTACTGGTTTCATAGTCATTCAAGTTGGGGTATTACATTAAAACAATATGTAAGGGTTTATTTTTCTCAATTTCAAAATCATGAGACATGTTCAATATTGCTCACAATAATTTCTTCACTATGTGTTGATTTCCAAATAATTAATGTCCATTTAAATATTCATGTAATTAATGGTTTTTGATGATCCATATCATGTTCTTTCATTTCATGTCCTTGGATTTAAAAGATATTATGTTTGTAATATTTTTCTCCTAAAATTTAAATTGTTGATTCATATGTGGTATTATGCAGCAAATTTAATTTTTTTTGTTTTTATACTTGTTATATGATATTTTATACCAATAATAATGTTTTAATAAGTGTAATTAATATTTAATTATAATTTCCCTATTTGTTATGTTTTTAATTAATGTTTTACTATAGACATAATTGTTTTCATGGTCTCAATTCATATTCATTGAGACATATTACATTTTATGAACCATGTTGCCTTTGTATGGTCAGTTACCTTCTCATGAATATATTTTTACCAGAAATATTTTATTTCTTTGCATTTATGAGAAAAATAATTTTTCATTATTTAGGATTCTATGTATTTAGTGATATCCTCAACACTGAGTATTTTTGAAAAATTAATTTGTGTTCATTATGTTTGGATCCTTATATAAACATATATTTTGTGTATATTTTTTAATAGAATAGTATTATATTTTATTAAATAATTTTTTTATATTCAATAATTTCATACCATATAAACCCTTTAATGAATATTTATCACTTATGGTTTTATGTTCTATTGAAATTTTCAACCTTCATTCTATAGATGGATTAGGATCATATTATTAAATTACTTTCATAGATTTATGATTATTTAAATATATGTTGATAAAATCCAATTTTTGAAAAATATAAATTGGATTATGTTCTCATAGAGGGAATCTTATTCTATTTTCGTGGGGAAAAATATTTTCATTTTATTATGTTTTTATTATGATATTGATTATTATGTGGAAGTGGACTATGCATTGTTTAGCAATGTAACATCATCATAAAATTGGATTTAATCATGTTATACATATTATTGTCATGGGTAATCTAATTTAAGTTCTTTTTCATTGTTGAATTATATTATAGGTTTCTAATGTTTTCATATTTTATATTCTTCATTACATGGATCTCCATGTTTTTATTTATTATGATGTTACTTATAGAATGGTTGGAACAGTCATTTTGAAACTTATTCTAAATTAACTGGACATTTTCAGGTGAAGGGCTGGGATTGAAATTATATGTCACCGACAATTCATTAATAATTCTCATTCGAAAAATATGTTTGGGTATATTGTGTATGTATTCCAAATTTAGAAATATTTCTTCAATACAGTCTTGATGAGAGGTAACATGTCTTAGTACATTGCTATGGTATCATGTTTTTAATATTAAACATTATGAATTAAATCTATAATATATTGGTATTATTCTTATCCATGTTTTAATGTATTTCAATGGATACAACATTAAATCAATTTCAAGTTGATTTTGGGTCCAAGTTTTTTACCAATCCATTCCAAAATATTTAACATATGTCAGTATCATGATTTTATTAGTTTTTACCATTTATCTTTTTGAGAAATTCATCATAACTATAGCACCCCATGTTTTTATATTAATTTTTTTATAATGAAATAATTTTCATTGATGAATTTGATTTTACTATTTCAATCATTCCATTCAAACGATACCGACATGGTATTCATTACACACATCACAATATTTCAATTAAAATTATTTTTTTATAATTATTTATCCTAGATAATTATAAATGATTCATTAATAATTGAAATATAAATAGTAATAAATATATTTATAATATTATTTATAATTTTTATTTGATAAAAATAATAATATTTATATTGAATCAAATTTTTTTTGGAAATGTCATTATCAATTAAAAAATATGATTTTCTTAAATGATATATTTTTATGTCCTTATATAAAATAAAAAATTAATTTTAGATAAATATTGAAATTCATTATGATAAAAAAAATTATTATCTTAATTTAGAATCTCTAAATTAGTATTGGGTGAGTTTTTGCGATTTTTTTTTAATAAAATTGATTCTTGTATGAATAGTATAAAATTTTGTTTTTTAATTCAAATATTATTTTTCGTAAAATTTACTAATTAGGATAAATTATATTTTATATTGTTTTAAAAGTTTAATTAGATAATATTTTAATCAATTGATAAAATTTTGTTCATTAAAATCAATTTGGCATTGAAATTAGATATAAAAACACATCAATTGTTTCCTCGTTTTTACATTTAATACTTCCATTATCATCCTATCTGTGGGATTAAATTGAAATTGATTTATAAAATATTAGTGATTTTAATTTTTAAGAAACAATTGAATATTGGGAATCATTAAAAATTAAAAATTAAAATAATATTATCTTATTTTTTCACTGGAACTATTTGTTAATTTAAAAAATAATAATTAAAATGAATAAAGTAAAATTTCCCTAAATAAGGGACTAAACCTCAAAATTAATGGCCCAAATGATGTATCCATTTGTGAAACACTCATTAATGGTCCACTATTCTACTATAAACCATTAATTCATGAGTTTTGTTGGTCGTTAGTACTTTTAAGGTTAAATAATGGCAGCACCTAACATGTTTCAAAAAATGAAATGTGACTCCTTTTCTTACAATATAAAAGGAAACCACCTCACCCACATTCTCAAACCGAACAATCCACATATATTTGGAAAACAATTTCCCATTAAACTATCCAAAATCCCTCCCTTACACATTGAATAATCCCTTTTTTCATAAATCTATCCAATGAATCCCTTTTGTGAAAACCAAAGAGAGTTTCCCAAAGAAGATGTACCATCCTTCCTCATGATCTGTTATATTATATTCAATCTTCACCTATTAAAATAATATTTTATAATTATTATATAATGATACCATTGTAATAAATATGATAATATTTTTTTAACATTATGGGATCTAGCTATACTTAAAAACACGTCCATCTAATGGGTAATGATGATACCATTTATGTGTAGGATGAACTACCGCCTCACGAAATGCCGATTTTTTATCCATTAACACATTTTAAGGTTGGGAATGTTTATGGAAACAATGTTTCTATATGATAAATACGATCACTTTTATATAATATATATTCATTAATTATTTTTGAAAATATATATTTATACATTTCATTTGGTGTATATATAATATATTAATTTGAGGAAGTGTGGTATATTTCCCCCTAAATTTCATGTGATTCGTTCACCCAATACATGGAATTTTTTATGTATGTTTTTAGTTATATAATATGATATATTTTAAATATTTATCAGTATATAATTATATTATATAAATAAATTTCTTTTACTTTTTTTATCAAATGTGTCAATTAAATGGAAGTGGTGTTCATTGGTACTTACATCATACCGTCTCCATGTACGGTGTATTCGACTTCATAATTATATATTATAAATATTATTATAATAAAAATATACTAATAATAAATTATATTTATATAATTTGTTTTATTATTAAATAAAGATGATATTATAAAGACAAATGATATAACAAATTATGACACATTCTAAATACAAAGATGATATTTCCCAAATTGAAACCAGAACATATAACTGTTAAAAACCGATTAATATAAAGTCATAATCAAACCATAAAAGGAATTAGATATAATTATATGGTTTTATGATGTAATTATAATATAATTTTATTTGTCTTAAAATAATTTGTATGAGTATGACAAGAGTCAATACAAAATGTAACGGAATTTCATCTATCATTTCTATAACTGTTAGATACATGACATGTTCACGTCTCTTTTCTTTTGAATTTTATACATAAGTACAATGAATTTATTATTTGATTATCATTAATAATTTTATGTGTATTTGAATATCAATTATATGAAATTTATTCCATGGGGTTTCTATTTCCAAATTAATGAAATCATTAAAATGGTTTATCTTAATTTTCC
The DNA here is from genome assembly GCA_963277665.1 of Viscum album. Classification (NCBI taxonomy): domain Eukaryota; kingdom Viridiplantae; phylum Streptophyta; class Magnoliopsida; order Santalales; family Viscaceae; genus Viscum; species Viscum album. Next base: position 1,383,699,374 of record OY728127.1, read on the forward strand.
TTCATTGAAACTCATTGTTTGTTATGTACCTATTTTTTTATTAGTATATACTTCAATTTTACATGTTATATCATAATTATTAATATTTAAATAATAGTTAATTATCTATTTAAATTAATTTTTTTAATTCATGTTTATGGTTAGAAGATACCATGTGGTAAGAGTGTATTGAAACAATTTCATATTTTATTAGGTTTGTTTATGGTTACGCTTATATTCAATGAATGTTAGGTGGACGATGGCGGAGCAAGGGGGACCCCTTTGCCCGAGTGAAGGTTGTGCGCAAGGTGATTTTGTTCAATGAAATAAGGTAGATCTAGACCTAAACGAATGTCAATTTGATATCTGGGCAGAAGGAAATGTTTTCCCACTGTGCATCTCACAAGAAGAACACTTTGGATTATTTGAATCCTTCAAACTCTTCTGGTGTGAAGAGGAAATTTGCTGATTTCATGGGAGCTGCATCGAGTTTCACTAATTTTGGAGATCCCTCGACTAGACGAATCATAATGAAGTGGAAAATGAGACATGTCTCAGCAAATAAAGAGGGCGTTGAGGAAAGGATCATGATCGGCATATTTTTTATCATTGCTCGTTTCTTCACCCATAGGGGTGAGAAAATGTGGCGCTTCACTGATTTGACTTACAAAATTGCTGCAATGTGGGGGTTTGGTGTTTCGAAAATGACATCAATGGGGAAAGGATACATTCACATTGTGTTTCCTTCTGATTATCAAAAAAAAAAGGGCATGGATTTTTGGATCTATGTCTATAAAGCCAGGAATTTAATGAATTCATGAATGAGACCAGGACATTGATCCTTTTAGTGTAAAAAATTCACATACTCAGGTATGGATTTGCATCTTTAAACACAATTGGTTGTATTGGAATCCTAGAATTCTATGGGATATTACATCCTAAGATGGAAATACCATCAGAGTTGGTAAAAAAACCTAAAACCGAAGGTATGGTCACTTTGCATGATTCCTTGTTGAAGATGATATGGAAGGTACATTGGTGGAGGAGGTGGTTCTTACCAGAAGGGATGATAGATTTAACTTAGAATTTTTTTATGAAAGAATGCCTATGTTTTGTGATGGTGGCAGCTTATTTGGAAATCTCTTATCTGAGTGCAATCACTCACAATTCTGTGCAAAATTCAATTCGAAGGGTCAAGTGGAGGCAACATGAAAAATATGATAGGAAAATGTCAAGATAACTCATGATCCTACATCTACAAATACTAGTGTAGGCTCCAAATATCATGGTGAGGAACCTAAACTGGAGTCACAACATGCAGATGGGATGGATCCTGATTTGGATGCACTTGTTGACATTTTTTAGTTGGATGTGGATAACAAAGAGGTTCTCCTAGAGCCTTCACATAACCCTTTTAAGTTGGTGGACATGAAGGAAATCTACATTGTTTTACAACATGAGGACTTAATAAATCATGATTCTTTGAACCTGGAGAGTGTTCCTGAATACATCCCACTGTCCTATGGGATTACCCAGCCGCATCAACAGGTTGTGGACACTGAGAAGGATTATAAGACGCCATCCAATGTTGTTTCGGAACAGGATGTGAAGATCTGCATCTCAGACCTAGAAATACATGACTCAGACTCGGATTTTGTTGGAAAGTAGGAGAACTTCGGTACTGCATGGTGTGGAACGGATGAAGAAGTCTCTGACTCAAAAATGTTTACTGTGCCCTTGCCTGGACATAGGTTAAAAATCATCATTTTAGGGTAAGACCTAAATGGTTCTAGCCATCCTATTTTTGGATAGTATTAGAACTTCAGTGCTCTTGTATATGGCTCTGATGATGTTGTCCCACACTCACAAGGGGGTGGTGCTAGTTATATGAATTTAGTTGCCTTGCCTACTGAATTTTTTGGCATGACATGATTCTCAAAAATGGGACTCCTTTCCTCAAGTACAACCTATGAAATATGAAACAAGGTGGGATTTAGGAGCTGAAGACGTTGGCTTTGTTCACCCTCCAAACAAATTCTCTCCACTAAGTGGGAAACCATGTGAGAAAGATGACGAGGAAAGTGTTCCATCTAAATATATAACAATTGAAATCAGTGGGATGGATTACTCTCCCCTAGTCCCTAGGAAAATTGATGAATGTTTTGATGATAAGGCCTCTAATGGAAATCCTAAAGAGAACAATAAATCCCGTAAACTTGAAACCATAAATAACGGGGGCCTCGGACAAGAGGAAAGTCAACCCTCAATAAATGAGAAATTTTTCCCTGGAATTTCCAGGGGCTTGGGAACCCTGCCACAGTAAAGGCCCTCAGGTAGTTTCTTATGACCAACAAACCCTTAATGATTTGCATTGCTAAACTAAAAATGATGTTCTCAAGATGGAAAGATTTCAAATGGTCTTCAATTGGATAATCACAAATTTCACATCATGTGAATTAAAATGGGGATGTGGATTTATGGGTCATCAAGCATGAAAGAGTTCATGTTCTTTCCTGCACTGATGACCATCAGTTTGTCCTTGTTAATATGTTGTTCCATGATATTGTTAAATATATAGTAGTTTTCTATGCCTCTAACTCCTATATCAATAGAAGAGAGCTTTGGTAGCATATGACTTATATTTCTGAGAAAATGTCACACAACTAGATGGTGTTGGGTGACTTCAATTCTGTGCTCCGACCAGAGGAGAAAACATTTGATAACATCAACAGGTTGGAAGCTTCTAACGTCCTTTCCTGCACTGACAACTGTAGGTTGGATTAATTTCCCATGGTGCGGGTTTATTACACATGGAGTAAGTACACCATTAATGGGAGGCAAGCGAGTAATCTTGATAGATTCTTGTCCTGTATTAATTAAGGGAATGAACCCCTGATTATTTCAAGACTCGTCTTACAAAAGATTCACTCTGATCATAATCCCATGCTGATTGATGTATGTGCTGTAAATATGAGGTCATTACCTTTTTGACTCAAGAACACATGGAATGTTTTGGCCAGATGTCACAAGGTTCTCCTTGATGCTTGGAAAGCTGAGTTTTCTGGAAGCCCACTTTTTGTTCTTGCCAGCATTCTAAAAATTGGTAAAAAATATATCAGATAGTGAAGAAGGTAATCCTTTTCCAATATCGAAAATGAAATCAGGGATGATGAAAAATGACTTATTCAATGTCAGAATGATAACCAGTAGTAGGATTCCCTTTCTAGGGATGAAGTACGTGCCCTTTCTTATCTTGATGACATGCAAAATCTGTATGAAATGCTGGACATAAGTCACTATAATGTCTGATTGTTGCAGGAGGGTGACCGAAACTACAAATTTTTTCATTATCTGCATAGGGAGAGACATATCATAAAAGGTGTCACGCCTCTGAAAATTATTGGATATGTCTTCAATTATGAGCATGGAATTGTTAATGCAGTTTTTAGTTATTTTGAAAGTTTATACTCAGGTAGGGATGAAGAATTTTATTTAAAGATGCATGAAAATATTAATCCTACTATTGATGAGTATAAAAATTGGATATTGGTTGAGGTCTCGATTGAATGTGACATCAAGGATGCCCTATTTTCCAAAAATATTGATAGTGTGGATGTTTCTGATGGGTTTACCAATAAATTCTTCATGTTCAACAGGGACATTGTATTCTTGGATGTTATCAGTGTTGTCAAAGAGTTTTTCACTCATGACTTAATGCAGCATGGTGTGAATGCATTCTTCATTTCTCTGTTTTCAAAGAAAGACAATGCATTGGATATTATGGACTTTAGACCAGTCACCATTGGGGACATCATACCCATGACTATTGGTGAAATTATGGTCTCTAGATTTGGGAACATTGAAAATAATGTTATCACCAACAATCAGTTTGGTTTTGTCCCTAGAAGATGTATTCAAAATTGTCTTTTCACTTCCTATGAGTATGTCAATATCATTAGAAGGATTGTTAAACGTGGAAGCATCACACTAAAGATAGATATCATGATGGCTTTTGACATGATTAAATGATACTTAATCCTTGAAATATTAATGATACATGGAATCTCCCGCCCCTTCACTAAGTTGTCTCATACAATTCTTACAAGTGCTAGACTTTCTATCTTTATCAATGGAACACCAAGAGGTTACTTTCAATGCTCCTTGGGTGTCAGACAAGGTGACCCTCTATTTGGACTGATCTTTTCCATTGCGGAATATTATTTATGTGTCTTTTTGAATGATCTTGTCCAAAATGGTCATTATCAGAAAATGAAAGTTGGGAGGAACCTCTTCTCACCATCGCATCTGCTCTATGCTGATGAAATTATTCTATTTGGATAGTCTGAAAAAGGCACTATTTATTCTATCCAAAAGATATTTTCTCATTATGAGGTGTACTCTTGGTAAGCTATAAGTTGTACCATGAATTTTTTGGTTTTTGGAGATGATATGACTATACATAAGCAAAACAAAATTGTCAGGATGCTTGGAGTCAAAAAAGGGACACTCCCATTTAATTATTTGTGTGTGCCTCTTATTGGGGGAAGGTTGAAAAGAATCCAAATTGAAAACATTTCTTAAAATATCATCTCCCAGATGGCCACATGGAAAGTGAATTCCATGTCTCATGCATGGAGGGTCTGCCTTGTTAATTCAGTGATCGCCTTAGTGTTTGTTTATGATTTCTATATCAATCAATGGCCCAGAAATCTGATCAAGGAGTTGCAGGTTTTGATCAGAAATTTTATATAGGCTCGATCCATTAATGAGAGTAAACTCATCACTATTTCTTGGAAGGATTGTAAGAATCCACTTGACATGGGGGGGCATGAGAGTTAAGGATCCTATGATCTTCATTGGTCCCTTGCTCAGGAAATTCACTTGGAACTTGCTCACATCAAATGACATGTCACTGGAATTCCATTCACATAGGTTTCTTGGGGAGATGCACAATGGATCCTATTTTCATGTTATCTCTTCTAGATGGCCAGAAATTAGACATTCCTATTTGGATATCATGTGCTTTTTGATGTGGCTGGTGTGTGGGAAATCGACTCACAATTCTTGGTCTACACCTTGGTTGGGAAATCCCCTCAATAAACTGATTGTGGTGCCTCCATCCATGAAGAACCTTACTATTGATGATGCAACATCATTGTCAATTTTTAGAGATTCTTACCTACAGATATTTGTCTTAAATTACAAGGATATATTTACACAGATGCTGACATCTTGAGTTGGACTCCCAACAGGAATGTATGCTTCTCTCTCAGGGAATGTTACAATCACATGTGTGATGTTTTCTCCTCTATGCCTACATGCTTGAATATGTTCTGAGTCGGTTACATTGCACCCTCATATTACCTGCTGCTCTAGAGGCTGTGGAAAAATAGGTTGTTGGTGCAGAGTTTTCTCCATGAAACTAGAATCTATCTAGCATGGACATGTGGTATATGCCTCTGAGATGAGGATTCCATCTCTCATATCATCTTACATTGTAGTTTCACTTACAGGTTCTGGTCACACTTGCATGCTGCTTTTGGTGAGCATATTGATCTACATATAATGGAGACATTTATTACATCTATCCAGCATGCAGAACTAAGTGAACAGATTGGGGCGATGTCCATCATGACTATTTCTATTGTATTCAAAGTGATATGGATATTCTGAAATTCCATTATTTTTTAGGGACAATGACCATCCTTACAGGTCATATTGTGCCTGGAAAGATCCATGCTAATGCTTTTAGTCATAATTAAAATAAAAGTTCATAAGGTAAAAAATATAATCTCACAATTGTTGAAGACATTACCAGATTCACATTAGCATATTTCTTAACTCATAAATGTGAATCATAAAATGACATAACTGTGTTTTCAAAAAAGGTAGAAAATAACAATGTTTACAAATTAATTATAATTCATATGGATCATAGTTAAAAATTCAATAACATGGGATTTGATAAAAAATTTATTTTTAAGGATATAATGATTATTTATATTGTCCTCATACCCATAAAAAATGTGTCAGTTGATAGGTGAAATCAAGCAATCCATGAATTTTCTAAACTTATTTTAAATTAATTTTCACTTCTATCATATCATTTGATTGAGTCTATTAATATTTCATGATACATCATTAATCCAAATCTCATCACACGTTTTTTCCAAATAAAATATTTTATGTTCATTGGCATATAATAACCCTATTAGTTGAATTTATAATGAATCTGGTTAAAAAATAAATATTTTAAAATCTAAATTCAATCCTAGTAAATTGAATTCTAAAATCGAAGAAGGAATATTTCATTGGTACTATTACCCAAGAAAGGAATACTATGGCTTTATAAAAATGACTACAATGATGAATGAATCAATCTATTTTTCATTAAAAAAATTTTGTGAAACTTTTTACTACAAAATTCTTTTATAATACTGACCATCTTTGATGTAAATATATTAATAAGGGAATATATCACCTTTAAATTCTTGTGTATATTATTAAAAATCATAATAAAAAAATCCTTTCAAAAATAAAATCGACAAATTTCTATTACGAACTCATTCACAAAGGATAAATTTAATTGAGGATTTATACCTAGCCTCTACATCTCTACTTGATCACGAAAACCTTAATAAATCTAATAATGAAACAAATTAGACACATTACATGAAATTGGATAAAAAAATATAATTGTTGTTTGGACACTCACATAATGACCAACTCTGAATACTACTATTGGATATAAATGGGTTTTTGAATATAAGATTGATAAATTGTGAAGAATAGATATAAATAGTAGTCATATACATGTATAAGTCTATGAACAAGTAGAATGAATTAATTTTGGTGATTAGTTTTCACAAATTATGGGGCTCAAATCCATTTGAAACATATAAGTGTTCTCTTGTAATTTGTACTTCGAAATCATTCAAGTTGAAAATTTGATGATTTATTCTATTTTTATTTTAGAATATTGTTTTTTTTTTGAAAAACATCACAGTTTTGAAAATCCTCAAATTGAAAATTATTTTTTCAAATAATAAAAAGAACATTACATATTAACAAATCACCTCAAGAATGGTAGGAAAATTTTCTAAATTACATACATTCATATGGCCATAAAATGAAAAAATATAGAATAATCGAACTTTAAAATGAATCTCAATATATTTATTAATCTTAAAAATTTACAATGATCGTGTGATTTTTTACTCAACTAATGAAAATAAATTCATTTAATTTTCAAGTATAATTAATATTGAATTTGAATGAGCTTACTGGTTAAGCTAAAATTCTTTTCTAGTATCCAAAATTCTCCAAATTTTGATGATATATTTTTAAAACAAATCAGATATACGGATGAACTGCTATGATGATTCAATCATTATCATTTTAGAGAAATAAAAAATACCATGACTATTATTTGTATTCCTCTTTTTGATGATTATAATAAACTGGTAAACATCAATCTTTATAGAAGTATTACTAGTTTTCTTCTTTACATTACTATCTAACACCATGTTATTTTAAAATAGGAACATATTGATTGATAGTATATATGACACCACACACTATGTTTTGCAGAGAATAAAACACCCCAAAAATTTCCAATATATTTTTTCTTATATAAATTCAATTTTTTTTGATATCTTACAATGCACATAATAATGGGTTTAAAAAAAACATGAAACTTTATAAAAATATAATTTTTTAATCCAGACCTATATATCATAGCCATTAGGTTACAGGATATTAACAAAAAAAATAACATATGAAGATTATATGGTTAGAAAATTTATAATATAGATTCAATGTTGATCAATTATTTATAAATAATATGTTAATAATTTTAATGAAAAATAACTGTTTTCTAAAAAATAAAATAAAGGATGTTCAGTAATTCTCTGAACACATAATTTAAGATCAATTTTTCCCAATATTAGACAATATATTTTATTAAATAAAATTCACTTTTTAAATCTACATATAAAAATTTTGTTTGGGTGTACTTTTTAGAAATTGTTGAATATATTAATTTTTTATTGAATGTTGATAAATAATAATTTTTTTTTCGAAAAATTCATTTATAGTTAAATTATTTAAAAAAATATGTTATATTTAGAAACAATTAAAATAAAATAAGGTCACTTATTTTAAAAATTTACGAAATTTGGTAATTGGAATAAAACTAAAATCAAAATTGTATATAAATATAATTTAATTCTTGATGTATTTCTTTGGAACAATCATTTTTTGAAACATATACATGTTTAATTTTAAACTGAATAAATCCATGTCCTTGAATTGAATTTTAGAAATTGGATTTTATACTTGGAATTGGAATAATTTATAAGATATTATAAGGTCAACATATTTTTTGAGTGGAATAGATAATTAAAAGAGAAAAATATAATTATCAAGGTTATGGTGAAAAAGGTTTTACCCATTGATAATCATAAATGAATAAGGATTTTAAATGATATTAAACTATTCCAAAACCATTTTTCTGTACATTTTAGGAAATTATAACCTCTTATGATTGATAACTACCTATTTTTATGCATTTTGGTATCTGAAAAATGACAGTATATTTTATTTTTTCCAAAATCAAATGTATGTCCTCCCCCACACTTATAAAATTCCACCCCCTCTCATATACTATTCAAAAAAAATAACCCTTTGGATCATAAAATACCAAAACATATTCATTCAATATTACACTAACAATATCCTCAAGACCCTGCTATGAACTGTTTGGGACCATTGTGTGTATGAGATTGTATTCTTTGTAAATGGGTGTCAATTGATGTCAATGATGATCAAAATGAAGAAAGTAACTCTCCATAGTGGAATATGGAATGGATTTCCAGATGATTTTTTTCACTAATCCTATGTTCAATGAACTTGTGTCAAAGGTTACACATTATTTACAACTTTGATGTATCATCCATTTGAGATTGAGGTAATTTTGGATTCATGTTTCAAAAAATAAAATGAATAAGTTTAAAGGTGATGGTGTAGCATATAATTGGTGTCTTAAAGGTGGCTATACATGATTCTTGATTAAAATTTGACATGTATCTTATACATGGGACGTATTTTTTGTGGATATTAATTTAAAATTTAGGTCGGCAATCAAGAAAACCTAGGCCATATTGACCGCAACACATGTGGAACTAATGTTCAACCACACTGAGCGAACATGCCTTGGCCAATCCCAATGGTGGCATGGATTGGGAATTTTCATTCCCGCATTTAAGGTAGTGTACGACATCAAAGGAGAGCTTGGGGTATATCACTTGAATAGGGTGGGTTCAGAGAGCACCCACAGAGGACACATTATGAGTAGGTACCATGGAGGGAGGAGGGGAATTCCAAGTGAATGGCTGAGTGAATTGGATGATAAATCGTAGCCTCCATGCCTCTATATCTCTATGGGGGACAAGGCAGTGTGGGTTACATTCCATCATTTAAAAAACAATGGTGTAATATTATCCTCACATCTCATATGCAGTAGTAATCTAATCACCACCGTTCATCACATCCACAACTCACACATTTGATCAAGACTCGTTCGATGCTCTGAAGAATTTGAAGAAGATGCACCATCGTATTCAAACACTAGAACCCGACATCACTGCTATGTACCCCAAATATGATGAAGATCCATGATTGGAGCACCATGGATAATCATTTCAGCATCATGAAGGCTATTGGATCATACTGATACCATGCATGAAGTATTCTTCTTTCATTCATAGTATATCTTGATTAGAAGGTTTGTCTGAGGAAAACATTGTTACCAAGGACACGTGGATTCAACCATGTATTTAACATGACATTACATGATAATATAGAATGAATTCATGTGATCAGGGAGAAGACCATGCACTCAAAAATGAAACACACAGAGAATCATGACGTATCTCATACATGAGTTTGAATATTTTAAAGATCCAAAGATCTCTGTTATTCAATGAAGGATTTGATGATAATATTATGGGTAGAATTGAATGTGGGATAGAATAGATCCTATTCTATAAAATTATAGTTCTCGCGCAGAGAATCTACAACTTCCATACACATTCTTGAGAGATCCTATCGAAAAAACCAAGAATCAATTCGATCCATTGATACGTAATTGGAAAGCATGGACAACTGCAATCCTTCAAGGTAGTACAAATAATGGATCTCGTAGGGACATTGATTTATTTGAAAAATTATCTTTACTGTTCTTTGGAAATAACCATGGTCCTCATAGAAAAGGGGTAGTTCGAGACATCTCCATTTCTTTTATGATAAACTTAGGTCCAAATAACCCTTTTCGTTCATATATTAAAATTATAGATCTGTAAACTAGTGATCCCACTGAGCATCGCGAATACCATAAAACCTGTATATGGAAGACCCTTTTTTCACTGAGAGTAGCATATATTGTGTGCAAAGGACATGTCAATCCATTTCACAAAGAAGAACCAAGTAATATATGATCACATGAAGGTAAGCACCCTAATATCTATTTATCAATTATATGGGTTGTGGTTTTCATGAAAACGAGAAGTGAACAATGTGAAACTGTGAAAGAATTCAACAAAGTGAGTACATGTGTGTGCACATGTTAGGAAATAATAAAAATTGAATAATATAGGTTTTAGTTTGTTTTGGTGAAAAGACTTATACACATTGGGGTTTTCAAAAAAGAGGGAAAATGTAAATTGTGAATGAACTCTTGCATGCACATTGACATGTGATGATATTTTAAGAAAGAAGCAAAATTATCTGTGAACATTCGTGAAGATGAACAATCTTTGAAGAGCATATGAATTATTTAATGCATAAGTAAAATGGTGCCATTCTGTTTAATATATATCTATTATCCCAAGTATATGTGAATGATAATAGTTCACCGGAATTTCTACATTCATGATCCCCTATATATATGAAAATATGATAAATGAATTTATTCGGATGATGCATAGTGAAATAACATTTATTGTATAAGTAGTCATATGGGTAATTTTGATTATGGAAGAGAAGAATTAGATTTTTTAGTACATTGTTTTATATCAAAAAATATGATAATTTAATATAAAAGATCATCATTTATGGAGTTTGATGAAAGTAATGTCTCTAGAGGAATTATAGACAAATACATTCAAGCCTATCTATTGATGATACCATCACATCTATAAAGTGTGCGAGACTTCACCTAGGGAAGTGAGGTAGGGGTGTTAATGGTCGTGATCTGAGGGAAGCACTAATAAATCCCTAAACCATTAGGTAGTGTGCCTAGGGAAGAGGTAATGTGCTAGAACCATTGTAATACACATCAAGTGAAGATTAGTGAAATTTGGTTAGACTGGAAACCTATTAGCATATTCTCCTTGGACATAGACCCTACTAGAGGAAAAATTAAAATTTATTAGATTTCCTTCTGCATTTAAATGTTTTAATTACTTCTCAATCCATCATACATGTTTAAAAAATTTCTTACCAATGTGGGAAGAAGATCCTGTATATAAGAGAAAATTTTTAAACCCTAGCTCACCCCCAAGGGTTGTCTAGGGTCGTTCAAATGGAATTATAAGGAAAAGGATTAGGCATGTTGGATACTCTACAGTAATTCTATTTAGTAGAGGATTTTAGTTTTCTTTCCTTCATCAACAATGATTTGATGTTTTGATTAAGATTCAATTTCTTCTGAGATGAATTTTATATAAATAAAGACGTTGAAAAATGTGAAAAAGAAAGATGTAATGAAGTTTAAACTTCCCTATAATTTGAATAAGATGTAGTATCTGGTTCTTCATGCCTTTCCAATAATGAATAAATATTAGGCTTTGAATTTAAAGAGAATGGGGCTCATTTTTCCACTAAAAACAAGGATTCCAACCCCAGTGGGGATGATGATCAAATTTTTTCCTCAAATTAGCATTCAATTGATAAATTAATAAATTGCCTGAATGAGATCAGTTGTATCCAAAATGGTCCTAGATACACTGATATGTGGTGAATCTGGGTATGGTTATTCTTTAACAACCAATTCTTCCATCACCATTGGATATTTGCCTCGTAATTATAATGGTAACCTTTATTAAGCTAAAGGGTTTATGCAGACCATACACATTCCTAATTTATTAGGTTAGGATTATTTTATTTCAATGTAGTGAAGCATGCAAAGAGACCCAAAAAAATTTAATTGGTTCTCCCTCACTGTTTTACATATAAGAAGAATTCAAAAGTCATGTTCCAATGTACCAAATCCACTAAAGTTCACATTATATTTACATTGTTTAGGATAGATCACTTCTATGGACTCGCTAATAGCCTTAACAATGTATAGGGTATGCTCACTACATTCATTTGCGCCACTCCCAATGTCTCTTCTTCAAGATCATTGCCTATGGTAAGGATCATCGTATTTCCCTTCCTTCGCTCACTAATATTAGAATAGATCCACTCACTATTCTAGACCATGTAGGTCCATTCATTATCACTAATGAACGCTTCCTCCACTGTATGTAGATTGTTTGTGCAAGTACAATTTTCATCCACTAATGAAAATCAATTTTTACTAGTCACTAGGCTATAGACAATGAAATTCTTTTACAAAGCTCCCTGCTTAGAAATTCTCCCTATTTAAAAAAGATCAATCATGAATACTCAAATTTACTGTCTCTTCATAAAGAATGATTCTTTATAGAGCTCACTAATTCAAAGACAAAACCACATCACATATCACACTACATTTAAAATCATAAGACATTGCATATCTCATGACCACACAGAGCATAGTCCATCACATAGCTCAAGCCTTCATAGAGAGACTTCTTTCGCGAGGCTCATTCAGCCAACATGGACCACCCCTTATTTTCGTAGCTCAAAAAAAGATGAACTGACTTTTGTCAAGACTAGGATAGTATTTTCCAAAATATCAACACATTAATTGAAAACGTACTTCAGGGAAGAACCCTTAATTCGTGAAATCAAAATGACTCTAGATTTTCTCAATTAAACTCATGTTGATTAAATTGGGGTGGCCTATTATTTATAGGCATGTTCGAAGACCGAGCTCCTATTATTCCTGTACAATTTCAGAATCAGTTAATATAATACATGTGGTGAATATTCCCATTGCATATCACAACAAAAATTATTATATCGTAGAGCTTATTGTAATCACAGTTGTTGATGCTCCTTTCCGTCACAGAGTCTAACGACTGAAAAAAAGGAAATACCTTAGTCCAAAGTGATTCATCCTTTGAAGAAACATCAAAAATAGACAAAGTGATGAACAAGGAGAACATTGCCAATAGGTCGCGCAAGTTCCCTCATGGTCACGCAAGTACACTTGCGCGCCGCCTAGTGGTCGTGCAAGACTACTTGTGTGACGCCTTATGGTCGTGCAAGTGACTTGCGCGACCTAATTGATAACAGCCCGGTAACCGCCTGGGGTCTTCTCATACCTATAAATAGACCCCGTGGGCCCCGCATTCAGAGGATCTTTTTTTCCATAAACTCAGATTGAAGATCCCGACGTCCAAGTCTCTTCTCAATGCTTCCGGAACACTTCTAAGGTAATTTCTTACCTAGAACGGAAGATCTAAAGAGAGGGAGGATGACCTAAGTGTTGAAACTCATCAACACTTGCGCGCCTGAGTGGCCAACCCTTAAGGGAAGTGGTCACACTTGCGCGCCGTCTTACTCCTTCAATATAACATGCGCATCCCTTTTCTAGAAGAACCTCAAGAGGATTATAATGGCTTTAATAAAGATTCGCTCAAGTATTTCAATGCTGATTGACCATCGTGCAAGTACACCATGTGTCACGCAGGTATACTTGCGCGACCAATACTTGCGCGCCCACGTAGTACTTGCACATCTTCCAATACTTGCGCGCCCCTTCCTTTTTGGGTGCCCATCTTGCCCATTTTACCCCTCTTAAGCCATTAACCCTTTCTTATTTAAGATTCAGTCTTCAAGAAACTCTTCAAAACCATTTATGGAATGATTTCTTGATTTGACTTCCTTATCTGAAATGAATTCTGTGGAATATCTCTCAAAACCTAGTGATTTAAATATCCTTATGTCACTAAATATGGAGAGTTCATTCATTCAACCTCATCCTTTAAGATGAGAGAATCCTTAACCTGGGTCTCCTTTTCAGGAATAATCCCCAATCATAAGTCCTCTAATTTGGGCATCCTTCTCAGGAGTAAGCCCCAAACCATAATCCTTAATATGGGCCTCCTTTTCAGGAATAAGTCATAGTCATAATCCCTTAACCTAGGTCTTCTTTTCAGGAGTAAGCCCCAAGTCCCCTAACCTAGGCCTCCTTTTTAGGAATAAGTCCCAGTCATAAATTTTGGGCTTCCTTTTCAGGAGTAAGCCCCAAGTACCTTAATTTCTCTTTAACCAATCCTAATTTACGTTTGATCTGGGATTCCTTCTCAGGAGTAAAACCCAGTTTTCAATCCTCTACTAATTTGAGTTTCCTTTTAAGGAATAAGTCCCAAGTTAGAGTATTCAAATCTCCATGAAGCACATATACCCTTATGGACCATGTTCCTAGATTTTCTCCCTAAAGTAAATCCTAACCTTCATTTATTTGGGTAGTCATACATACATAAGCCCCAAACCATTTCTTATGATTACATCTTTCATGGACCAATTGTCTATTTTATTACTAATACCTCTTGTTTCTCACACCGAGAATGACTCACGTGAGCTTAGAGGGTAAAAGTAATTATGAAATCCTACTTTGAGCCATTAATCATACACATCATACTCCCTTATTCGAACTACGTGGGTTCTAATTCCTTTTCCAAGACAAAGGATACGTAGGTAGCATATCTACGGGTTCGATCCCAACTCTAAAATATTTCATGTCCTTCTGAATGACAATAAACTTCAAGTGCCCCACTGAGTGGCTTTAAAACCAGCCTGGTCATCATAATGACCAAGAGACTTTTATACAAATGTTTTTAAGGATACCATTGACCAAGAATCTCTAAATAGATATAGATGATTCTCTATTGATGAAGAACCTCAAATACATATAAATGATTCTCTAAATTTCTTACATGTTTAATCATTGATTGTCAAAACTGAAGGAAAGCTCGTTTTATACTGTGTAATGTAATAAGGATTCATGAACATAACTTAAATCTATAAAGAGAGTCCCGGAATAGACAATAATTCCCCTAAAAAGGTGTGATGAGTCTGACCTCCCATCCTCTCGACCAATGAAAATTCCTAAGCCTCATCAGTTCACAAGATAATGAGCACCTACCTTTGGAAAGTAGGTCCAAATGGATGTGGAATCATTGGATGTTTCCGGTTCTACGAAAAAACCCATTAGAAACTGATTGGAACGTTTGAATCTCCCATCCAAGAGGTCATCCCCGAATTCCGAGGGAAACAAAAAATGGTGAACCCGACGTGAATCCTTAAACAAGTTAAAATGATATTTTATCTATTTGTTAAAACCCTATTTAAAACTCAATAATAGGGCTAACAAAAACAATCATTGACATGTGTGCTCATCCAAAGGATGAAGTAGCTGGATTTATCTTGATTATGTCTGTTATACCAACAAGACACTCTTTTCCAAGATCTTCTGTATTTCCATAATGGCTGCTCTCAAAATCACACCTGTGAATACTGCTGCTTCAAATACCACTACTGTTATTCCTACTAGATCGTCATCCGCTCTGAGGATGACACCACCTACTCAGCGTCTTCAACGCTGGGTATCAAATGCGCTGGTTAAGGAGTACCGTCAACACGGTACCATCCCAACTCTGGAGGCTGCCCGACATGCCCTCCAAGTGAACAACTCACACAGGTTGTCCGGACAACGATGACCAGTGATCAAGAGGCAGGCAGTGTTGACTTCCATCTCTAACCATTTCGGGTTGTTATCCCCAGAATGCAATTTCCATTCGCTCCCTTACTCTGAGGAAGTGAATGAGCAGGTCCCTCAGGGCCTTAATTCAAAAATACAAGAGTCCTTCCTAAGGGCTCCCATCAACAGTCGCCGCCAGACTCGGGCAGTGGTGCGCCCTCAACATGATGAGGGTACCGACTCCAGGCATTCGGCTCGGGGTCCTCGAACCCGAGCAGGCAAGACGAACCGCCATAGACAGAATCCGGTTAACAATGGGCAGGTTTTCATCCCTGCCATCTCCGGAGAAGTCCACCAACCTAACTTGGTGGCGAACAACGAGCAGGCACACACACCTGTCCGTTTTAATTCTGCTGTCCAGCAGACTTATCTGGCAGCATCAAGCCAAACCCGCCAGGCAATTCCGGCATAGTACTATAGGCAGGAACATACACCTTCTTATACATCATCAGTTAGTTAGCAGGCTCGCCTGACTACATATGATGGATCTCTTCAACCGTGTTTGGTGAAGTGTAATCAGTAGGCACATACACCTGCTAGTACTAATCAAGACTACCAACATTCTCTCTTGGTAGCACACGGAGAAGTCAGTCGGAAAGCTCCGACGACAAACAGGAGGCAGACTCAACTCTCTGCCTCCACACTTGAGTACTGTCGGGATTCACTGACAAGAAAAGGAGGACAGGAGCAGGGACATACACCTAGTACAATCCCGGAATGGACGTATATCCCCGTTCTGGCAGCTGAAGTCAGCAAGAATATTTTTTCAATGGTGAAAGAGCAGAAGCAAATTCCTGCTCATATTCTGGATGCTTGCCAGGATATCATAACAGCTTCAACATCATCTCAGGGAAAGACACATAAATCTATCCCTAGAAGTGGAGTGACACATCAACGATTCACTCTAGAACAGACACACACATATGTACCAGTTCAAGAGGGTTATGGGACATACTCCCCCATATCATATGGACAACTAAGTCAGGCACATACACATGATTTAAGTGAAGATCGTCAACCTAACCTGACCATCTTTCCTGATCAGGCACATACACCTGCTCAGAGCAACCACTTTCGTCAACAAGTGGTTTCCAAAGCAAGTAAGAAAGCATCTAATAAAAAGATCCGCCCAGCATAGTCAGGAGATCAAAGGCCAATCTATAACAAGGCCTTGCCCGATGATGGAGTTCTTGAAGCCCTCAGACATTTATCTGTTGGAATTCAATATTCTACTCCCTCAGTTCCCAATAACGGGAACATTAATTCTAAAGGTCTTCAACAGACACTTCCTCATGAAGGCTTGCTTCATGAAAATTCGGTCAATCTTGAAGTTTCGTCTTCAGATGAGAGTCACAGGAACCCTCTGTGTGGTTAGAAGACTAAGTAGCAAGAGATATCATCTTTTGTTGTAACCAATTATGGTGGTCCTCCCCATGATGATGAATTTTGCTGCGAAAGTCCTCTCCGCAGTAGTGATTCACATTGCCTGTAAAATACTCCAGTGGACAATGTAGTGCCGAGAAAGCCCTCTTATCTTAAGGCACTTTCAAATGCGAAACCAGTCATGTCTGATTCTTTATCTCTAGCAAGTGAAATAATTTCTCAATCAGAAGATAGCCTAGGGTGTAGGTCATTCTCCGAACCACCCCTAAGTCATGCATCTTCTAGTTTGATCAATGATCTCTCTACCAATCTTGTTGAATCCAATGAAGCAACAAGGAAACACCGACTCTGGTCAAAATAGGTAGAGGAATCTTCATTTAATGATGAAGAGGAAATGCTGAACATGAGGAAAAAACTAGCAAAAAATGAGGTACCAGTCTTGTTTTGGCCTTTGGCTGACTCCCAGTATGACGTTCCAAAGAAGTTGATGGAAGATGGAATCCATGATATTCGTCTCAACATATGGAAAACTCTTTGTCAATTTAAGAAGAAGGTATTATCTTATGATGAATATGAAAATCATCTTAAGATAATATAAGTGCTACAATGTCAGATTGATTTGGAATTTCTATCAGTCTCTCGGTATCCGAATGCTGAAAAGCAACAGAGAACCCTTCAACGTTCATGCCTTGTCGCACTAAGAAATTTGAGTCAGTTAATTGCCAATGCTCCATCTGGTGTTCATATCAGAGGATGGGGTGTTCACGGAGCACTACATTTCACAGTGCTTTCCAGTCAGCAAAGCCCGCTGAAAATGGTCTCATGAAATGTAATTTCCCATGGCCGGCCACAGTCAATGGGCTTTGTTCGTAATCAAAAGCTTTCTCAAGAACATGCTTCAACTATTTCCTCACAAAATAATGAATATAGAGAACAAGTTGTTGAATTGCTCCTACATCAAGCAGGAGAGAATATTGCACAAGCCTCTCGTATGGAGCAAACACATCATCAAATGACAGAAGTTTCGAAAATCATCCAACGGTCTGTTAAACCAGGAGATAAAATTGGATACAGGTTAATGCATCCAGCTAATTTCCGAACTAATATTCGCAAGATCAAGAGAGATTTTAAGAAGGTCTCAGACATAGTATGTCAAGAGCCACCCCAGCTTGTCAGACTGGGGACTCCTTTAACCCAACCCTCAGAGTCAACAAATGGGATTCGAGGAGTTGAGCGGAAGTAGCAGGAAAATCCCCAGTTTACGAGACTGGGGACTCTTTCAAATCATCAATCCCCTTCTTAGAGAATATCGGTCTTTTCTCGAATGGGGAAGAAGCCCCAAGGGGAACGAAGAGCCAAATTATCAGGAGTTTCCCTCCAAGTTACAGCTCGTCAAGAAGTTCCTAAAAAATTAAATAAACAAAATTCATTGTCTCATCAAAGATATGAAAGAAGACAATATCACAGAAATGTTGATAGAAGGGATGTGATGCATTATGCATCAATCAATGTCATCAATGCAATTGTTTCTAATCCACCAGGGGAGACTCACTCAGGGGACTCAGATGAAGAGCATCCTTCTCAAGAAAATGTATGCGTCGATACAAATGAAGAAGGTGTGCGTATGAGAAGTCAAAGGATTACTCAAAACCTAGGTAATCCACTTACTTCTCTCCAATAAGTATCCAACAAAGGGAGGGGAAAGAATTATATTACATATCCTTCCTCTGGAGAAGGTCAATCACTCTCATTAGAGCAAAGGTTTGCACAACAGGAGGAAGAAATGGAAGAATTAAGAAGGTTGAATGAAGAACTACTTCAGAGTAGTCTTCTTCTTAAGAATGCTGAAGTCCGACAGCCGAAGGTATTTGTTGCAGCTACTGAGATGGATCAGGAATATCCTCCTTTATCAGTACACCCTCAGAGGTCTAATCCTACGGGTCAAACGCCACAACGGTTGGCAGTGCTACCATCAGTTGCAGCACCAATCACCACATCTGTCCAAGCTCCATTCATTTCATCTACCCAAGACCAAATTCAACCTGATATTTCTCAAAAGTTAATAACTACTATTGAGTCATTAACAGCTCGGTTAGAAACTATGGAAGAGAAAAGGGCGCAAGTTCAACCAGAAAAGAATGTTTATCCTGAATGGGTAGATTCAATTTCTCCTCCATACAGTTTTGGAAACCTTGTTTTCCCTACTTTCAATGGATCAGGCGACCCTGAAAAACATTTGACGCGTTACGTATCTTGTTGTGATCCTATGATGGGATCTCCTGAGCAGCAAGAAGAATTGAAACTCAGATCCTTCATGCGAACCTTGCAAGGACCAGCTTTTGTCTGGTATACAAGCTTGCAATCCTGGTCAATTATCAGATGGGGGGATCTTCGTGAAAAATTCCTTCTTCAGTTTAGCTCAACATTGCCCGAAACGATAGTTTTCAATCATACAAACTACAAGTAAAGGGAGAATGAAAGAGTCTCTGATTTCATTGCTCGCTGGAAGGGATTAACATTTTCCATGAGTTTATCACTCCCTCAGGAAGAGATATTGCCAATCTGTGTGGCAATATTGCATGATAAATTACGCACGCTATTGATCCATGTGAAATACACAGGAGGGTTTCGAGACCTTACTTCAATCGCTCAGCAGATTGAAGATTCCCTTATACAGGCTAAGGCTAAATCTCATGTAATTCCATCAGCTCCAGGAAGGAGAATGGGTAAAGCGGAAACTGCTAAAGTTATGCTTAAGCAAGCGCATGTACCTTTTTCTACTTCAAAACCTTCATCTTCTCAAAGGGCTCCAGCTCCTGAATGCCAACAACAAAGGCCGTTTCGTCCAATTAATCAAAGAGATCAACGACGAAAACAATTTGAGTATTTTAAGAGTAAAACATACTCTTTCCAAAATGAGCAAGTTCCCAGTTACTTCATTTCAGCTCTAGAAAATAATTTGGTTCAATTACCAATGCCCAAGAGGCCAAACAAAGAAGGAGATGAAGACCATCCCAATTATTGTCCCTTTCATCAAATGATGGGGCATCCCATCCATTAGTGTTTTTTCTTCAAAAACCTCATGCAAAAGATGGTCGATTTGGGACAAGTCAAGTTGAATGGTTCTTCGACTCAGGTAGCATGTGTTACTGCTACAGTTCTAGAGGAGGAAGGTTAATGGAAAGAAGTCAAAAGAAAAAATGCACAGAAGTATGATGATTAGATGGTCATAAAGATAATAAATCGGACTCATTCCATTTTGCGAACACAATTAAAGAAACCAATTATGTCTTCTGCCATGAATATTGCGGTAAAACCCTCTTCGTCAGAGGGAAAATCCTCAAAGAAACGGCTTGATTCAAAGAAGGAAAAAGAATCAGAAGAAGATGAGTATGTGTCAAAGCCTAAATTGTCTTTGACTCTGGCAGACTTTATGCCATCTACTTCAAAGCCACGGGCACCGCCCCATCAAATGGAATAGTCTAAACAGGCTAGTCAGGCAGAGTCTGTATTAGACGAAGAGTTAATCTTCGGTTCAGTTAATAAGATTCAATTAATAGATCCGTATTCCAGTCGTAATTTCTATTTTGATGAGCCTGAATTCCCTATATCAAATAAGAGAATCCGAGGAAGTTCCAAAGGTTCAGGTTACAGGGGAAGACGTGGATCTTTCCGAAGCCACTACTCCAATTCTATCCCTGTTAGCACTGTGTATGCAGGAGAAACTCATGGTAGAGCCCTTCAGCGAGCTCAAAAAGAACAAGCAGGTTCTTCTGATAATAGCCAACTTAGTCTTGGCATAGTTATTTTAGAAGACCGATTGAAGGTTCCATCTTCTTTATCTCAGCAAGTAAATGGATCTAATCGGTCTAATCTTCCAAAACCAAGGATGTTTCCAACTTCTATCCCAATACAAGATTCATCAGCTTCCAAAGCATCTGCATCCAAGGTACCTGCGAAACCGCATATTCCTATTGGGAAACGCAGACCTCTTGATCAAAACTATGATATATTGAAACACTTGGCCCAAGTACCAGCCATGTTATCAATTTTGGATGCTTTCAATCTGTCAAAAGATCTTCGGGAAGCATTCATCTAAGCTTTGTCAAGTCCTCAATAATTTAAAGCTGAAATAGCTGCAGCTGAAGTCTATCACATAGAGAATAATCCTGCAAAATGCCATGCAGTGATATATTTTACTAATAAAGATGAAGATGATGTTGTGCATGGTCACATAAAACCCTTGTTCTTATGTGGAAAAGTTAATGGTGTAGATATCCAAAGAGTTTTCATTGACAATGGTTCAGGATTCAACCTCATGCCCATTCGTACACTTCGTCGATTGGGCCTTACAGAATCTGATTTATCTCTTTCAACCATGGTGTTACAAGGATATGATAAAAATGAACAAGAACCACTGGGCGAAGTTACACTCAGAACTCAGTTTGGAGATCTTGTATCCAATTCGGATTTCATGATTGTTGATCAAGACTCAGCTTTCAACGTCTTGCTTGGAAGTCCCTGGCTACATCAGCATGCAGTTATCCCTTCATCATACCATCAATGTCTCAAATACTGTTTCAATGGTCATGTTGGAAAATTGTATGGTGATAAGGCCCCATTCAAGACATGTGAGTCTCAATACATTGAGGCAGAATTTTATCACATGAAGGGAAGAGAGAAATCAACAATAAAGGAAATTACCAAAGTAAATGCTCCATATGGTTTGGAGAAGATTCCAATAAATCCATTTACACATGTGAGTACAGATTTTGTGTTACCTATTAGTCAAATTTACAAAATAGGCCCAAATCAAAATACTCTTATGGAAAGATCCATAATGTCAATTACGGCAATCGAGCCAGACAATATGGGAGAAATTGGTAACCTACCAAACAGTGATGAAAACAGAAGTACTGAAGTTTCCATTTCATCTGCGGAAATCCAACTGGTCTATACTTCGCCAATCAGGCCAGATGAAGTTATAGCATCATCGGAGGTGAATAATGATGTCAATTCTCATTCCATCATCTCCTCTTTATTTCCCAAATAAGGCCATTTATCATCAATAGGGTCGGAAATGGAAGCTTCTTCTTTAAAATGTGCAAATTGTGACAACTCTTCTGATCATGAAAATTTCGTTTTTTCATCTAATATGCATGTAGAAACGGAAGAAATAGCACATGATGAAGAGGATGAGGAAGATCATAGAGATGCTCCTCCAGTATTTGAAGAGGGTATCTCTACCACTGTGGATGAACTCAGAGAAATAAATTTGGGTACAGAAAAAGATCCACGCACCACTTTAATTAGTGAGACCATGAC
The DNA here is from genome assembly GCA_963277665.1 of Viscum album. Taxonomy (NCBI): domain Eukaryota; kingdom Viridiplantae; phylum Streptophyta; class Magnoliopsida; order Santalales; family Viscaceae; genus Viscum; species Viscum album. Next base: position 1,383,721,974 of record OY728127.1, read on the forward strand.
CCTTGAAGAGCAAGAGATGAATATTTCTTTTCTAAAGAAAAATAAATATATTTTTGCTTGGAACTATACGGAAATGCATGGGCTAGACCCTGATGTTGCTACTCATCATTTGGGTTTACCAAAAGAATATCGAGGATTTAAGCAAGCCGCGAGAAGAACACACCCAACTTATGCTTCCAAAATTGAAGCTGAAGTGGATAATTTGATCAAAGATAACTTCGTAAGAGAAGTTCAATATCCCAAGAGGTTGGCTAATATTGTCCCTGTAAAGAAGAAGAAAGGACAAATTAGGGTTTGCATCGATTTCAGAGATCTTAATCGGTATTGCCCAAAAGATGATTTCCCAGTTCCAATTACAGAACTCATAATTGATGTGATATATGGCTATGAAGTACTTTCCTTCATGGATGGATATTCCAGATATAATCAGATCCGAATGGGCCCAGAAGATGAGGAATCTACAGCCTTCAGAGCCGCTCAATGTGTGTTTTGTTACTCAGTGATGCCCTTTGGTTTAAAGAATGCAGGTGCAACATATCAATGTGCCATGCATCATATCTTCAAACCTTTCTTAGGGAATATTGTTGAATGCTATGTAGAAGATTCGGTGGTTAAATACAAACAATGTTCTAATCACTTGGCTGATTTGGAAGTCATAATCCACAAGCTTCGACAACATAATTTGAAGATGAACCCCTTAAAATGTGCTTTTGGGGTAACCTCAGGAAAATTCCTCGGCTTTGTTGTACGCCATCGTGGTATTGATGTCGATCCTGAGAAGACCATGTCAATCCTTGGTATGTCACCTCCCCAGAATTTGAAATAATTAAGAGGACTTCATGGACACTTAGCCTATATTCGGCGTTTCATCGCCAATTTGGCAGGCAAAAGTTTACCCTTTACCAAATTATTGATAAAAGGAGTCACTTACCAGTGGACTGAAGAATGTCAAGAAGCATTTTATGCTCTCAAGAAATACCTCTTGAGTCCACCAGTACTCATGCCACCTGTTGAAGGAAAACCACTTATCCTCTATGTGACAGCTCTAGAGCGATCATTGGGTGCCTTTTTTGCTCAAAAGAATGATGTTGGGAATGAAAATAGCCTCTACTATCTCAGTAGAACTATGCTTGAAGCAGAAACCCAGTATTCAAGTATTGAGAAGTGCTGCCTGGCATTAATCATTTCCATTCAGAAATTGAGACACTACCTACAACATCACGAGGTCCAATTGGTATCTCGCAATAATCCGCTCAAATTCATCCTTAGTCGTCCAATGCTTACAGGACGTCTAGCAAAGTGGGCAGTTATTTTGCAGCAGTTCGATATTCAGTATGTTTCTCAAAAGGCAATAAAGGGCCAAGCTCTGGCTGATTTCCCGGCTGAACATCCTTCAGTGGAAGACACGTCTTCAGATATTGAACACCCTGATGAGGAAGGATTCTCTATTCAAGAGAGTCCTCAAACATGGGAAATGTATTTTGATGGTGCTTGTAGAAGTCCAACAGGGAATAAAATGGAAAATCCTAAATTCAACAAAGTTGGTTTAGGAATTGTACTCATTTCTCCAGATAAGGAATTGTTACCTTATTCCTTTTTATTGTGGGAAGGTGGTACCAATAATGAAGCCGAATACCAAGATCTTATCACAGGCTTGGAGTTTGCGCTTCAATAACAAGTGAATCACATAAAGGTGAAAGGTGATTCAGACATGGTAATCAAACAAGTCAATGGGGATTATGCCATCAGAAAAGAAGAATTAATCCCTTTGTATGATTATGTCAGAGTGTTAATGGTGTAATTCCCTTCAGAACCGACATTTTCTTATGTCCCATGATTACAAAATGATCAAGCTGATGTGCTGGCTAATATAGCCACAACTCTAGAAGATCCAAATCAGGACTAGAAAACCATTAATATTGCCCACTGTCGTGCAATTTCACCTTATGTTCAAGCCAGAACAGAGGAAATTAATGAAATTAGTCCCATTCCTGAACCGTATGGTCATACTACAGGATGGATGTCACCTATCAGGGAATACCATCAAAATGGAACACTTCCACCTGATAGAGCCGAGAAAGAATAAATCCGGCGTTGTGTGGTGAATTTTACTCTTTATGATAGCCCAAACCACCTAGAGAATATTATCTACAAACGTTGTTTTGATGGATTTCTCTTCAGATGCATTGATGTTGAAGAGACAATGGTTTTCATGAACGAAGTGCATGCAGGAGTTTGTGGTGCCCACCAGTCTGGACATAGATTGTCTGATCAAATTCGAAGGCTTGGATACTTTTAGCCTTCAATGATTCAAGATTGTGTTAATTTCACAATGAAGTTTCATTCATTTCAAGTACATGCCAACTTCATTCATCAACCTCCAGAGTTACTTCATACAGCTAAATACTTGTGTCCATTTGCAACATGGGGAATGGATGTGGTGGGACCTTACCGGTCAGCTACGGCCAAGCAGTTTAAATACATTCTTACTGCTACTGATTTCTTTTCCAAATGAGAAAAGGTAGTACCTCTCAAAGAAGTTAGTTCTAAATGCATTGTTAGATTCATCAAGTCAAACATCATTACTAGATTTGGTGTCCCTCATACCATTTTGACGGACAACGTCACCAACTTCTGTTCTTTTGAGGTGAAGAAATTGTATCAAGAATACAACATTAAATCCAACCATTCATCTCGGTATCATGTGGCGGCCAATAGACAAATAGAATCCTTTAACAAGACTCTTTCAAATATACTGCAAAAGATGGTGGATAAAGATAAGAGGTCATGGCCTGATAAACTCTTTCATGCTTTATGGGCTTATCGGACTACCACCCGCAATGCAACGTGGTCAACTCCATATTCGTTGGTATATGGAACAGAAGCAGTCTTTCCAATTGAAGTTCAATATCCCTCACTCAGAGTAGCCATTTGTTATCAGTTATCTACTGATGAGAAATCTGAAAAGCGATTGAATGAATTGGAACGGTTAGATGAGAAAAGATTGTACACTTTGCACCACTTGGAAATCTTTCAGAATCGAATAGCACGAGCTTTTAACAAAAAAAGTTCATCTTCGTTCATTCATTCAAGGAGAATTGGTATTAGTTCTCAGAACTCCAATGATACCAGGAAAGAAACCTCCCAAGCTTGAGCCAAAATGGGAAGGACTATATTCAATACATAGGGTCTACTCCAATGGAGCTTATTCATTAATCTCAATGGATGGAGAACTCCTTACTACTCCAACTAATGCCAGATTTTTGAAGAAATATTTTGTATAAACTACAAAATATTCACAAGATGTCCCTGCAACATGACACTAAACTGTGCAGCACTAGTTTTTCCTTGCTATATGACGTTAAACTATACAGCAATGGTCCAGTATGACCTTAAACTCCTCCTTGGTCCAGTATGACCATAAACTATTCACAAGATGTCCCTGCAACATGACACTAAACTGTGCAGCACCAGTTCGTCCTTGCTATATGACGTTAAACTATACAGAAATGGTCCAGTATGACCTTAAACTCCTCCTTGGTCCAGTATGACCTTAAACTATTCACAAGATGTCCCTGTAACATGACACTAAACTGTGCAGCACCAGTTCTTTATTGCTATATGACGTTAAACTATACAGCAATGGTCCAGTATGACCTTAAACTGCAACTTCATCCCACATGACGTTAAACTGTAAAAAAGTTCCCTAAAAAGTATTGTACGAATTTAAACTACACCATGGTCTTGTATGACATTAAACTGCACCATCCATGGTCCATGTATATGACCCTAAACTATTTGGAAGTCCCTTACGTCCGGAAAGATGTTAAACTACATAATCATCAAAGGTCCTGTAAGACCTTAAACTATACTTATGTCCAGCATGACATTAAATTGAACCATCCACGGTCTATGCATAAGACCTTAAACTATTCGCACTTTCGTCCAACATGACTCTAAACTGTATCGTCCCTTTTTTGTCCAACATGGCGTTAAACTGTGGGAAAAATCCCCAATACGTCCTACATGAAATTAAACTGTACTTTGTACCTGCTACATGACACTATACTGTGCAGCACCAATAGTCCTAACTGCAAGACTTTAAACTGCATAGTCCCTTCATATTGTCCCTGCTACATGACATTAAATGGTGCATCGTTAAGGTTGTTGCTACCTCTTGTTTCTCACAACGAGTATGAGTCATGTGAGCTTAGAGAAAACCTCAACCATAACACTATCATTGGGCCGCTAACCATGTGTAAGTCCCAACAACATTTTTTAGGTCATTGTCCCCAAGAACAACATGATCATTAATTCATTATTTAATTGAACTACACAGACTTTGATCCTTTCCTTCCAGGCTGGGTATGTAGGCAACCTTCCAAGGTTCATGCTCAAAACCAATATCTTCACATCGGTTCAACGCCATCTCATATAATGTTGATTTGTGAAACCACCCCTAGAAACAATATCTTAACATTGGTTCACATTCGTCTTTGTTGTATGACGTTAAAATATACAACACTGTTGTCTGGTACGATAATAAACTACAATACTCTTTGATTTCCTCATTTGAGGGGGATCCATTATTTACATTGATTTTTCAATCATGTTTCATTTCAAAAGACTACGTGCATACATGGCAATGCCTAAACTTCTTTATCTCGTGTTATACCATCATTGTACTAAAATCCCTTTTCACCCTTCACATGTACGAACCAAATTTGTACAAAGGGTATTTCTATAACTACGTGGGATTGATTCCCATCCTTATGGGATACGTAGGAACATTTGAGTATCCCTCGAATCCAGCCCCATGTCTTTTGGGCCTAACCCCAAATTTCACTTTCAGTCCCTTGGCTGAGAATTACCCATGAAAACACACACTGTGTATTCATTATTATGGTACGAGTTCTATGACTCTAAACTAAGATCTCTCATACTTTCATCCTGCATGACGTTAAACTGCATTTCAAGAACTACGTATGTATTGATTCTCATTATTATGAGATACGTAGTGAAGTCCAAAATTTCAATTCAGGACCCAGCCACAACATAATTATGGTTATCATTGACCTATGTATCTCTATATAGATTGGAAAATACCCATCTTTATGTGTTATAATCCTAACCTTAAATATATTCACATCTTCATAACCCTTTTCATGATATTTAGTCACAAAAATGTCAAACTTCTGAGAATTATTTTCCTGACTATGCAGTACGTGCCCATAGGTGGCCTTGCATAAACAGTCCACATAACAGACTTGTCAGCCGAAAGATACTATTTATTTGACTATGTAGCCAATGCCCTTAGGTGGCCCTGCATAATTCAACCCCCTAACGGGTTTGTTGGATAATGGTAACTTCATCCTTGGGAAGAATGCCTCTTTTGTCCTTATTTGTCTTAAATGATGGTATGTAGGGATCTGCAAAAAAATAGCCATCATTAACATATTTGTCCCATGTCTTTTTTCATGATCTGAAATTATTCAAGTCTATGGATTATACTCTCCATATTCTCTTTCCTTACGTTTGGATCAGACCTTCGTAGGAGTGATATTTATTCAATTCATCGATATTCTTGATCGAAAATATCTTCTCCATATTCAAGTACCTCTTTCCATACAACAAACTTTATACATTAGATGAGTTGAATCTCCATAAACTTTCAATGGATTTTAGCACTATTAAAGTAAATTTCTGAGAGTTCTTTTTGCCTAAATATGCAGCACGTTCCCATAGGTGGCCTTGCATAAACAGTCTACATAACAGACTTTTTAGCCAAAAGATAATATTTTATTTAACTATGCAGCCAATTACCTTAGGTGGCCCTGCATAATTCAACCCCCTAACGGGTTTGTTAAATAATGGTAACTTCATTCTTGGAAACTACTTCTTCTAATGCCTTTTAGCTCTTTTTCATATCATTCCTTGGATTCAAATATTCATAAGTCATAGCTTACATATTTTCCCTCATACTTGAGTATGGTACTATGTTTTCGGATGAGTTGTCAAGGAATTGAGTCAATTCTAATCCATTTCGGTCAAATCTATTTCGACCTTAAACATTAGACTTTGTATGTCCAGCATGCATGACTTTAAACTTCCAAATTTCTTGTTTTTCTTTTCACCTTAGAGTCAAATCCTCTTTTCTCTCCAGATCCAACTCTGAGGGGGGACTTTTGTTCATGCTCATTTCCATCACAGAGTCTAACGACTGAAAAAAAGGAAACAACTTAGTCCAAAGTGATTCATCCTTTGAAGAAACATCAAAAATCGACAAAGGGATGAACAAGGAGAACATTGCCCATAGGTCGCGCATGTTCCCTCATGGTCGCGCAAAGTACACTTGTGCGCCGCCTAGTGGTCGTGCAAGTCTACTTGCATGATGCCTTATGGTCGTGCAAGTGACTTGCGCGACCTATTGATAACCGCTCGGTAACCGCCTGGGGTCTTCTTCTGCCTATAAATAGACCCTGTGGGCCCCGCATTCAGAGGATCTTTTTTTCCCGAAACTCGGATTGATGATCCCGATGCCCAAGTCTCTTCTCAAAGCATCTGGAACACTTCTAAGGTAATTTCTTACCTAGAACGGAAGATCTAAAGAGAGGGAGGATGGCCTAAGTGTTGAAACTCATCAACACTTGCGCTCCTGAGTGGCCAGCCCTTAAGGGAAGTGGTCACACTTGCACGCCATCTTACTCCTTCGATAGAACTTGCATGTCCCTTTTCTGGAAGAACCTCAAGAGGATTCTAATGGCTCTAATAAAGAGTCGCTCAAGTATTTCAATGCTGGTTGACCATCGCGCAAGTACACCATGTGTCGCGCTGGTATACCTACACGACCAATACTTGCGCGCCCACGTAGTAATTGCGCATCTTCCAATACTTGCACGCCCCTTCTTTTTTGGGTCCCTATCTTGCCCATTTTACCCCTCTTAAGCCATTACTCCTTTCTTATTTAAGATTCAGTCTTCAAGACACTCTTCAAAACCATTTATGACATGATTTCTGGATATCACGTTCTTATCTGAAAGGAATTCTGTGGAATATCTCTCAAAACCTAGCGATTTAAATATCTTTATGTCACTAAATATGGAGAGTTCATTCATTCAACCTCATCCATTAAGATGAGAGAATCTTTAACCTGGGTCTCCTTTTCAGGAATAATCCCCAGTCATAAGTTCTCTAATTTTGGGCATCCTTCTCAGGAGTAAGCCCCAAACCTTAATCCTTAACCTAGGCCTCCTTTTCAGGAATAAGTCCTAGTCATAATCACTTAACCTGGGTATTCTTTTTCAGGATTAAGCCCCAAGTCCCCTAACCTGGGCCTCCTTTTTTGGAATAAGTCCCACTCATAAATTTTGGGCTTCCTTTTCAGAAGTAATCCCCAAGTCCCGTAATTTCTCTTTAACCAGTCCCAATTCATGTTTGATTTGGGATTCCTTCTCAAGAGTAAAACCGGTTATCAATCCTCTCCTAATTTGAGTTTCCTTTTCAGGAATAAGACCCAAGTTAGAGTATTCAAATCTCCATGAAGCACATATACGTTTATGGACCATGTTCCTGGATTTTCGTTCTAAATTAAATCCTAAACTTCATTTATTTGGACAGTCATACATATATAAACCTCAAACCATTTCTTATGATTACATCTTTCATGGCCCAATTGTCTATTTTATTACCAATACCTCTTGTTTCTCACACCGAGCATGACTCACGTGAGCTTATAGGGTAAAAGTAATTATGACATCCTATTTTGAGCCATCAATCATAAACATCATACTCCCTTATTCGAACTACGTGGGTTCTTATTCCTTTTACAAGACAAAGGATACGTAGGTAGCCCATCTACGGGTTCGATCCCAACTCTAAAATAATTCATGTCCTTCTGAATTACAATAAACTTCAAGTGCCCCACTGAGTGTCTTTAAAACTAGACTGGTGATCATAATGACCAAGAGACTCATATACAAATGTTTTGAAGGATACCATTGACCAAGAATCTCTAAATAGATATAGATGATTCTCTATTGATGAAGAACCTAAAATACATATAAAAGATTCTCTAAATTTCTTACATTTTTAATCATTGATTGTCAAAACTGAAGGAAAGCTCATTTTATAATGGGTAATGTAATAAGGATTCACGAACATAACTTAAATCTATAAAGAGAGTCCCAGAATTGACAATAATTCCCCTCAAAAAGGTGTGATGAGTCCGACCTCCCATCCTCTCGACGAATGAAAATTCCTAAGCCTCATCATTTCACAAGCTAATGAGCGCCTACCTTTGGAAAGTAGGTCCAAATGGATGTGGAATCATTGGATGTTTTCGGTTCTACCAACAAACCCGTTAGAATCCGATCAGAACATTTGAATCTCCCATCCAGGAGGTCATCCCCGAATTCCGAGGGAAAAAACAGTGCATTCCATCAATCCATTTGTGCCACTGACGCAATGCCCCCTCACAATGATCTTAATCTATATAGTTTTTGATGCTTTCCATAATTATAGATATAACCATCATATTTATTAATGTCTTTGATAAATACACTTTATAAATCCCATCTTCATGAAATTTTGGCATTTTCGATATTTTTTAAAGACCATCATGGAAATAACATTTTCATAATGCTCCACACTAGAAAATGGAACCACCTTTTATCTATTCTTTTCTTCCACCTCCAGATCTTCCATTACTTTTTCATGGTTCTCTCTCAACATGGATTATAAACAATAACTTTGGAACTATTAAATTCACTATGGAAAAATGATTTGTCAACATACACAACCATCCTAAAAATGATACATGGTAACCTTTTTGTGTTTTTTTCTCAGAAATATCCCAAATTGGGCTTGTTGAAAACTCTTAACATAACGAATCATCACATATTAATACCTATATTATGCTCCTTACATAATCTGCCATCATTTTCCTCTTTCAATATTAATATCAACCAATGATTCACTCACCATATACTCTAAGATGGTATGAGAAATGCACGATGTGAAAAACAAGAGTACTATGATAATTTCAAAAATGAATTACTTTATTTATGAAACCAACTTTTGATACAATTCCTACACCACTCTTTTGTTTTGTTAACAATAATAATCAATTGTGATATATAATCTCTGAACAATCACCTCTAGAGTCGTCATATTTGAATCACTCTCCACATATCATTGTTCAGCCAATCTCACTGCTTCACATGTCAGCTTCTCCATGTGTCTTTGAAAAAGAAATTTTCTCCCATATTTTGTCATAGTCTCTCCCACATTAAGAGTCACTCTTTATCCCCGATTTTCAATAAACTAAAAAAGTGACTCCATTGTTATTTTCAACATAGTAAAGAGCACATATAAGTACTTTATGAAAAAATAGACCATACCTCATGGAGAGGGGGTCATGTTCCCACATCCACACTTTTTCACAAGTGGGGTGTTGGCTAAACTCCATGATCCATTCAATGCCACTACAATTCTTCCATGGGTAAGGAATATTTTAGAATATCTACAACATGTAGTTTTGTAGATTGATACTCAAATTTCACATGAACATGCACCATCTTAACCTTTATAAATTCATATTTGATCTCAGTGAGATTTTTCCAATAGGGGTGGACTAGATTTTTTCTACGAATGATATCACTAAACTTATCACACTGCATTCCAATCAAAGACATCATTTCAACACCAATATCACCATGATATTTCTTCATTCACAATAAAAATGTGTATTCATAAGTGATATAAATATAATTAGTTTCAATGGTGCTCAGTGAAATGAAATCATGTTTCTTTCATAGACATGAAATAAAAAATCCACTAAGATAAAAAGCACCTCTTGAATTTGATTTCATTTCATCTAAAAAATAGCTTAATCTGTATAAGTCTATCCCAATAATTCAGGATAATATTTTTCATTATACATCAATCTAAAGACTACTATGCCCTTGATATTCCAAAATATTTTGTTTACTAAAATCAATTTTCATTCCTTTGGGATTTCATTGACACTCACTACTTAGCATGTGGAAAATACAGTGTCAGGTCATATCACTATCTTGTACAGTAAACATACAATGATTGCCTATATTTTTTATATGAACATATTTACTATCATTATATTTTGAATGTTTCATATAGGTAGAAACCTGATTTTTCATATATTTGTAATTTTCCTTCCGAAATATTCCAAATTTTTTCATGTTCATCATCCTTATCCAGAACCCAGTTTTATTCTTCAGCTGATTCCTCCTTCTCATGATCATTATATTCATTTGAATCAACATTTTACAATTTTTTCCTCCTTAATTAGATCACCTCATTATTACTACCATGAGTAAAATATTTCATATTCTATTAACCATTATATTCATTCTCTACTATAGTGATATCATTGATTTTATACAATTTTTTAACCTCATTATTATACACTATATCAATTCTATCACAATAACAAGGTATCTTGAAAACAGATATAAGATGCCATATTGTTAGTGAAAAATAGATAATCATGAAATATGATATTTTTTCATTTTCTTCCAAAATAGTTATTAAGTTTGTAAGATAAAATAAAAATTCATCTTTTATATCCCATTGAGATGTTGTCGCAGATTATAAGTTACTGATCTCCCCCCTATGATGTGAAATTATTCCTGTTGTTAAGACCAATGTTTTGACACATAATATTCGTTTTATTCATCATCATTTATCCTCATATGGAGCTTTTAAATGTGCCACCATCAAAACCTTTAATCCAACAAATTCAAATTTGGTGTATAAAATAAGAGATAAAATTAATAACAAAATTAATTTATTTTGCGATAAATTACATTAACATGTCTCATGCAGTCATGTAATATTGACTCATATCATCGAATTCATCATGAATCTGTCTTTATCTCGGGTTATGATTTGAGTAATTTGACATTCTCGATCACATCACATCACTACATTGAATTGTTTGTTAACTCTTCCACTAGGATTGTATCTCCCATTAAACCAAATACACTTGAACATTAGGTAATAGAAATTATAACCAATGGGAGAGGGGATCTTATAGAATCCTAAAAAAGACGATTTTGGTTGATCCTAATGGGACAACCCTATAATTATTTTTAGAAAGTAAAATACTCTCCATTGCATGCTCTAACATCTTGGACAACATCAAATGTTTTGGCCATATGACTGTGTATTCTTTACTCATCTTCTGAGAGATTGTTTGATATTCAGATTATTGCTGCTTGGAATTTTTCGCAATTTGGGAATTAATCCCACTGGTTGAAATATCCTTCATTTATGCTCCACTAATACGCCATTTTCATTATTATTTTTTTATCCAAGAAGGAATATATCCACTGATAATCTTCTTATTTATTCTTCACCCACTGACAACCTCTTTCTATTGCCTTTAATTTATACTATGAGTCATGACATGTGAATTTTCCAAAAAAAAAATTTCATATTTTTGTATATCAATTTTTCTAGTCACACCTACAGTTTGTGATGGGGTTGAGTCTTCCACAAACATTACATTATTCTAAATTACACAAGGAGTGTATCCTACCTTTTTATTCTATGATTTTCCACATACATTCTAGGGGATTTTTTTACCATAACAATGGATGTTATTGACACACTATTCATTGAGATCTTTGTGATTCCCTCTAAGACCGTAAACATATTTTTCATCTTACCATGTTTTCTTTCAATATTTAAAATTTTTTATACACTACCTCTGCTTGGGAACTCCTTCTGGATTCCATTTCATTCTCTACTTTTTCATGTAGCAATGTCTTTACAAATTCCAATGATCAGAACATATGAACCATAGTCCATTATTGGCCTACCTCCTTTCGTTATTTCTTAGCTGAGACGTTGATTGATCTATCATTATTATTCATAAACTGAGATCCTAGGATTCTTGACATATACTCATGGTGTATCCCATTCATCCATAATAGATTCACATCATGGATAGATTATTCTCTGATACACTTCATTCATATTTCCCATTTACTTCTTCATATTCATAGATTTAGAAAAATTTCTATCTTCATAGAAAGAGATGTATTCCTGATCCTCTAAACAAAATCTTGTTGTATGACCATGAATCCAACAAAAATTGCACATGATATCATTACATCTTGTAAAATAATTTCCATTTATATCAATAGAAACTCCATGACATTATACTATTTCTAGAAATATTCACTGATCTCTTATAATCTTTCAAGGGAGGAGATTCATCAATTCCAATTCCGGTTTTTTGTATGTTGTATGTAAATTGATGTGAGAAAATATGTTCATTTTTATCTTCAGAAATAGCATATTTTAATTTGATTTCATCACCACATGCTGAAGGATAATATAATATTAAGTTCAAGGCATCCTTCATTTTAGGATATCCTATAGTGTTGGGTTTCTACACTTCTTTGTTTGGTGATTCTATCCCTTCTTCTGAATGTTAAAACTTCATATACCTTGATTAATGATTATCATTATGTAATCTCTATATATTATTACCCCTACCTATCTAATCCTCCAATTCATGTTTTCTCTTATCCAATAGGTCATTCTGATCCTTTCTTTTCATTTTGTCTTTCATAATAGAATTAGTGAAGCATGCATTTTTTTTAAAGTATCCTTTGGATATTCATAACTAATTTAATCAGGTTTTTAGAATGATCATCATTTCTAGCATGAAAATTCTGAATTACATCTGACATCATATTCTCATCATTTTCCTTAGCTTTTTGTTATTATCTCTTTAGAGACATCATTTTTAGCTCTTCATCTTGGGAATTATTCTTCTTCCTCAGATCATTAACCACATTGATAACCCATTAATTTAAACAACATATCTTGTTGGCCTCAATATCCAGTAATATTATCTTAATAACTTCAGATTTAATGTCTTCCACAAATTTCTATTCTGATTCAATTGTTTTTTGGACAACATCCAATTTAGGTCTTCTTGGAATTTCCCTATCATAAGATGTTCCAGAAACACTTGGAGTATCCATTTATTTTCACATTCATTCTAAATCATTGAATGAGTATGTATTTTTTCTGCATGATTTTCTCAAATCATCATTATTTTCACTAAATGATTCCTTCAATTATATCACATTGTTTCCATAGATTCTTCCACTAAAAGGAATGCCCCTAGAAATCTTCTTCTTATATGATGTTCATCCCATTTATGTGGAACACCAATGTATGAGAAGACTGATTCTTTAACATAAAAATCAATAGAATAAATTCAATTCCAGAAAATATTGGTAAATAATACATGGATCAAATACAAATTGTTTGTTCTAAAAGGCACCCAGATACCCAAAAATGGGGGTGAATCATGATATGGTTTTTCCAAATTAATCTCCATTCCCTACTAGATCATGAACTCATTGTTATAAGGGACATTTTGTTAGCACATAAGTTATTATAAAGACCTTATTCATTCCATTTTTATTAGGTGATGATGCATTTATTTTAATTCAGTGAAGAAATCATGTAGACATGTATATTTTTAATTAGTTCATCCTCACTAGGACACATTCAAGGATCATACAACAATAATGTGATGATTTACCTAATACACTAAATATTACTATTAGTTTAAAATTCTATTGTTATATCACATATATTTCTATACTCAGTGCCATTACAATATTTAGGGGCTATAAAATGCATTCCTCGGGTTCACTTCCAAAGTATCTTCCTTTGGGTTATTTCATTTGGAAATGATAAACAACTTCCTCTTCCTTTAATCATTAATTTAAGAAGTTATTCACTCAGAGTTTTTTTTACTTTAAGGTATTTTCATTATCACAAATGATTGAACCCTCCACTATATGTAGATTCTCTTTTTATTTCCATTTATCATCTAGTGATGAGTACCATTTTTCCAATGAAAACATGGAAATAGGAATTTATATAATTTGGAAAAATATCATTGCTTCTAGAAGATCCCTATTTTTCAAATCTCAAACAGGCCTTTTTAATGTTCCCTCCTCTTCACAAAGAACACACCGTCACAGTGCTAACTACATTGTAGAGTAAAATACTTCACAGTGCACCCTACTATGCAATTCTCACAACTTCGTATCTCTTAGGTCTTCATAGAGCCTAGGGTGTCATTGTGCTCAAACTATCATATAGAGACTTACTTCGTGAATCTCACCGAGCCAACACTGAAAACCCATTCTTCATGATGATCTCAATTCATAGATGAATTTACTTTTCTCAAGACTAATATAATATTTTCTCAAATGTCAAGAATTTCCTTTAAACATCTTATTATAGGGAACACATTGCTTCTAGAAATAAAAATGACTTTAGATTTTCCCTTTTATGCCAGTGTTGAATAAATATGTGTGGATTCTTATTTATATGCATGGTCAAACATAGTGTTCCTCTTCTTTTGGAGGAATTTCTAGATCAGTCAAAATCACTTATGTGGTCCTTCTTCTCTTCAATCAGTTCCTCTAAAATTTTGGGATCATACTACTCATCGTAATATCGGAGCATTCTATCAATCCCATTTCACATCCAATATAATACTCCCTTGAAATACTCTTCATCTATTTCATTCATGATGGTCATTCTAATCATAGAAATCCCAATTAGTTTTCTTCGTGTCTTTGTTAAATACACATTAAAAATCCCATCATCATGAAATTCTTTCCTTTTCTGTATGTTGATAAGACCTTCAAGTAAAAACAATTTTCACAATGCTCCAATAACTCCAAGTTTTTCACACCAATATTTTGGAAAACACTGGAAAACATCACCACCATGTATCTATTCTTTTGTACCATCTACAGGAAATCAATTCCATTATCTTGTTTCTTTGACAACTGGATTTTCTCCAACATCTCTTGAACTAAATAATTTTCTATGGAAACCTAAATTGTCAAAAAAAAAATAACCAACCATGAAATACTGCAATGCTACCTTAAGGAATTGTTTCCCAACAATATTCATGAGGAAAGGATTTACTTTTGTGTTGAATTTTTTAATATATGTTCGATAAGATAACCTAGTTTTAATGAGAAGATGGTAGTATAAAAAATGGAATCAACGAAAAATTTGGAATGTATAAAACTCTCTGGATAGATAAAATCCTTTTAAAAGAAAGGTGTTTTCAAAAAAACTCTTGAAGAAAAGATCCATTCACATAAAGATGAGCTGAATTAGAACATAGATATAAATAGTTTATGTTTTGAAGAACCTTCCATAATCTTCATGGAACTTCAATCTCTTCTACAAAAAAAATCTATGTTGCATGAAGGCAATGATGAAAGAATGAAGTAATCATGTGGAGGGGAGATGAGTAAGATTGAAGATCATAAATTCGTCATCAATATGAAATGTATATCATGGGAAAATCAGTTAACCAGTCATGAAATGACAGATATTGATACTTCATAGAAGAAGAAATTATTAGAAACTGGTACAGAATGATTTCTGGTAGATTATACAGTTGGAATACTTCTATTATGTAATAATAATATCCTAACATTAATTAATGATCTATCACAAGAAGCTGATAAAGTAATGTCACCATCCATACCATCTTGTACAAATGTTTCTAAAGTATTATATAAATGAAGTGCAAGTTGAAGATAAATTCTAATAATGTAAGGCTGAGGAAAGGTGATCAGAAAACAACCAAAATGGATAGCATGGGTAGGAATAACAAGAATTTGGATGACGTTTCTCCATAAAGAGCACACCACATCCAAAAGGAGACATGACAATCTTATGCATAAGATATCAAGATGACTAGATTTCTGGGTAAATTTTGGTGCGACAATAGGTTTCGTAATTATGCATTATATTGTTCATATAATCCTCAATATGAATATAAAATATTAAATACCATTTCATGGTAGTGAAATCTAGGTAATAATAAGCAACATCCACCGGCCGAGAAACATCAATATACTAAAAACATATTTGGAATGCTTGAAAACATATGTGATGTGTGAAATTTCAGTGGTAACACGATTGTTATACTCTCGTCTCAACATGCCTCAAAAGTTGATTAGCATAGAAGATGTAACGCCCCGACCCCAGCTACCCAGAGTCGGTGCATTACTTCGTAACATTGGCATGATCACAAAAGATCAAGTCTCGAAAGACCGATTAGTTTAGTAGCCTTGGAAACACTAGATACATTCGTAAATGTTACATTACATCATAAAGTGAAAAACTACAATAACAAAGTCTCCATAGTCCACACTCATATCCTCTTCTGACTATCCCTGCAGGTCATTCATAAAATACTTCTTCACATCCTGGAAAATATTAAAACATTGAAAGGGGTGAGCTCAGATGCTCAGTAAGGATAACAATATTGCGGAAGCTTTCATAAATAAACATTAACATTTAAGGCAATGTATAACTAAAACAAAGGCCTTTTAAACATGAACTTCAACATAATATGGCAAAAGTAAAATGAGATAATGCCATTTACTTCATCACATGGATATTCTACTGGTCGAATAATCACATGCAATATCAATAACCACTTTCATAATGAGGGAATGTATAATGCCAGACATTCTGAAACACTTTGTCAAGGCCTCGGCCAAGACGTCTAAAATGATTAAGGCCTCGGCCAAAACCATAAATCAAATTGGGAAAGGGCCTCGGCCAATTCCACGTCTAGTTGTCTCATGAGACCTACCGATGCATCGAGGAGCTATAGCGGGCTCCACCCGTCACATATTAAGTCCAATACATTCCTCATATGAATAGGTTTAAACATATCATAAACCATAACATAATCATATCACATAAAACATGCATAAAGGAAACATAACATTTCCACATTTCAATCACAAGATATCAATACAACACATTGATATAATAAAAACGCTTTCAAAACCATTTTCAATACCAAAATAAAAGAAAGTTAAAACTTTGTATTTAGTTTTCATTAAAAAAAATGATGGCTTGTATAGGAAGCCGAAACTCAAATAATGGTCACGGCGGCGGAGAAGTCGTTGTCGCCGCATAAGTATGGAAAGAAAAACATTCCCTTTTGTCGTTTAGTAAAACGCTTCATATAAAAAAGATTCCTTTTGAATAAACGTAAAAGTCAAAGGGGTTTATACACCGTATAAAAGTAAGTTGTGTATAAAACCAAATATGCCTCAATGAAAGGAGATTGAGACGAAGTCCGTAAAAAGATCATTTTTAAAATAAAATATATCTATTATGTGTATTCACTATAGGTACACATACATAAAGTAAAAATACAAAATAGGACATAATAACATCATGACATAATTTGAAAGTAGGAGATTAACCCATAGAATGGAAGTTGGGTTAAGAAGTTCCCTTACCTTGTGTCCGACTTGACTCAACCGTTCTTTAACCTCCTGAATAATAAACTAGAGTTAATATATACCTTATTAAGAACCATTTTAAATTTCATTATCCTTTTTATATCACTTATTACAATGTTATGAACATTATGTAATTATTTAAGTTAATAACGGTCGTTTTGTCGATCTTTGGTACATGAGTCAACAATAAACTTCTTATAATTATAAGTTGTTCATGTGGTGAAATATCCATTATATCCAGAATTATATTAATGATGTAGATATCATATATATCATATATATACAGTATATACATTCATTTATAATATTATGTAACATTTAGAGGTAAGAAATGAAATGCACCGTTCATGGAGACGGTAAGCCGTACGTACGCATGAACGCTACTTTCATTTCTATTTCGTATTTAATGGAACGAAGTCATAATGATATAAATGTATAATATAATTCCAGTATAATATAGTGTATAATACCATTTACTCCATCCTTTATACATCCCACATATGGCATTAACGATTCAAATCACTTTGAGGGGGCGGTAGTCCGCACTTCCTAAAATGAAATTATCGCGTTTTACCCATAATGGAAATCATAAAGTAAGCCATAAATGAGAAATACAGAAGCATAAGTAAAACATAAACACATTATATATCATATATAAATATAGTGACATCTTAATGGCCACCTTTGGAGGTGTTATATGAGTGTTGAACAATCATCGTTTCGTGAGGCAGAAATTCGCCATCCACAGAAACCGTATGTTCTTTAACCATTAGATGTAGGTGTGTGTAAGTGTAGCTCGAATCCTTATTATAACAACATCCTAGTATATTGAGGATACTGGTGTTGTTACAAAAGAAATGAATAAAAAGAGTTTAGGGGGTTGGAGAAGAAAAATAAAACAAAACAACATTAGAAAAGACATTACCTCAAAATCGGGTAACTCTTTTTGATTTGAGCTAAAGGCTTCCTTGGGAAGAGTTCTGCCCAAAGTGAGGTTTCTAGGAGTAAGGGAGGAATGTTGGGAGAGTATTTGGGCAGAGGTTGGCCGAGCCAAATGGCTTGAAAGTGTAAATGAAGTGGGAGAGGTGGGGGCCTTTTATAAGTGGAGAGGAGGGGCACTTTTGGAAAGATTGAAATGTTACATTATTTCAAAATGCTTTTCGGATTCTAAAGGTCCCACACTTATATAATTCGAGGCTAAGGTGATAAGGTTTCGAAATCCACTCATCCAATTGGTTTTGGCCATGTGTAGTTCATAGATTTTATATTATCTTTCCATTTTATTTAAATCGTCAAATAATGATGTCATCGCTGCATCATTATTATGTCATAAATAATTAAATTTATTTAATGTCTAAAAATTATAAAAAAAATACTATGATATAGGAAATCTTTTTATCTTTCCAATGACTATTTATAATCAAAATTTGGACTTGTGTAACCCTACTTAAAAATTGTTTTAGTAAAACACTTTATGTTAGTGTCATTTTCACTTTAACATTAAATAAAAAGTAATTTATGTTATTTCCCAACAAAAGTGGATCCATGGGGTCCCCAAGTTAGGCCATGGCTTGTCTTGGTCGGCCATGACACAACCAATGAGGTTGGGACATGTGTCTAGGTCATTTAATATTATTAAAGTATTATTTATACCTTAAACTACCCTAATTACCACTAATCGCGATTAAGAACTTAATAAGTTACTATTCACCAAAAAATTATTTTTATCCCATTGAACCACATTTTACTTCTTAATGACAACCATGTATGTCGGATTTTTGAAAATCAAATCACAGAAGTGGTAATATTTCATTTAAACGAAAAATCAGTTATTTAACAACCACTTAGTGGTTTCACTATTCATCAAAAATTGAAGTTTTTCAGAATAAGGCCAAAATTTCACCCTAAGCTATAATTGATATTCCGAATTGAAAAATGATGTCTATTTTACAAAATTCCAAACATATTAGTTGCATTAATTAATTTTATAATTAATTCCCGCTGTCACAACAAATAGCGTGTTTTTAAGAAACAATTTATATCAAAAGATTGGCAATTGTTTATGTCCAATTTCAATGTTAAATTAATTCTAATGACCACCATTGGATAAAATGGTAAAAATATATTCTAATTATACTCTAAAACCACTCAATAGTATAATTTATCACTATGAATTATTTTGATTAAAAAAGTTGTTTTAAGTATTTTTCACTATTCATAAAAATTTTGAAGTTCTCAGAAAATTACAAAAAATTCAACATAGGTTAATTTCAATATTAGGAATACAAAAATGAAGTCCATTTTGAAATATAAAATTTCTATAATTTTAAAAAGTGGTTATTACTATTCATAACGGCTACTTTGATTTGTCGCGATGTTTTAGAACTCGAAGTTGCGTACAATGCAAGCTATTGCATTATTGAAAGAGAGGCGTATCGTGGAAGCTCGGGGTGTTACATTCTCCCCTCCTTCAATAAATTGCGTCCTCGCAATTTGATATAAGAGGGTGAAAATAGAAAATACCTTTGTGGAAAACCCACATCGGAAATAAGGTTAATAAAATTTAGCCTTAATAAGAGGGAAAATGGAAATAAGAAAGTCACCACCAAATTATGATCTCGATAAGGAGAACATTGGTGGAAATTAAAGACATATAATTGGAGGAAAAACGTAAATATTTGTAGGGAGTGATTGAGGTCATCAATCACAATCAACTGTCAAATTGAGGGCCTCAAAGCCTTCAATCTATGTTGATTTAAAATGTCTTCAGTTCAACAAAACATAAGGTATTAGGATAACACATTTTATTTTATTTTTTTAATATCCCTTTACTAAAGTTTAAGAATTAATTTATTCATTGAATAAGAGATAGGTATATATATATTTATGCTTGACAATTAGAGTTTCAACCTTCAACTCATCTTTCACTCAAAATGATAATAGAACTCAAAAATATTATACTTATCCTAATTGTATAAGGTTCCAAATATTAACACATATTATTTAGATTAGTAAAATTATTTTGTAATAACCAGGGACTTCCTGTAGGCTAGTGGTAGGAAATAAAGGCTTGTCGCACTATGGTTGTGGGTTCGATTCCTGCATCTTTGTCCGACGCGACGGGTTATGCCCCACCCTGCAGGTTGTCCTTTTCATAAAACTATAGTATTCCAAGAATAATATCCAGAAAATTTTTAACCTTAAATTTACTATCCAAGGTTCAACTTAATCCACTCCAACCTTTATAGTTATCCAAAATACCTCTATCCAGACTTTCTCTAAAAGGTCTCTTAATTCCAAAATCAATTTATCAGATTCCCCAAACAAATATTAGTTTCTCTTATTGTCACATACTAAAAATATGATTACCTTAATCATATTAAAACCTTACTGAAATCAAAAAGTACTGCAGTACAATCCTTATATAGATCACATTATTCTAATAACCAGAATATAATCCATGAGTCCAAAAGCCCCAATACATTAGTTATTCTGCTTCAACTGTAGTAATAGCATAAGATTGTCCTTGATCCCTTGGCCTTTTCTGAGGTAAGTTTCCTTGACGCTTAGGACATTCATTTGCATAATGACCCATTTCTCTACAATTGTAGCATTCAACTTTGACAGCCTCTTTCTTTCCCTTGCAATCACGAGCCTGGTGACCCTTTTCTCCACATTTATAACAAACTCCCATTCCTTTTAGGCAAGTACCAGGGTGATTCTTCCCACAATTATCACATACTGGAAAATCCTTCTTTCCCTTTTTCCCTTTATCTGTCTCTTGTTCCACCGTTCTCTTCTTCTCTTGCTTTACTTTGTTGTCATAAGACTTAGAGAATTCCTTTTCTGTCTTGATAGCACACGAGACAATATCTTCGTATGATGAGAAGGATTGTGATACCAAAGCTCGACGGAGAAATGGTTTTAACCCATCAAAGAAACGATCAATCTTACTCCTTGGGTTACGTATGTAATCTGCAGCATACCTTGCTAACCTTGTAAAGTTAGCCTCATACTTTGCGACATTCTCATCCTCCTTCTGCCTCAGACTCAGAAATTGCCTTTCCATATCTGCTCGATGGTCACGAGGAAAGTATTTTTCTAAGAAAAGCTCTTTGAACTCCCTCCATTCCATATTCGATATGTCATCATCTTCCTTTGTGTTTTGAATCAGCGACCACCACTGATCGGCATCTCCAGTGAGGCGGTAAACTGCCATGACAACCTTCTCCCTTTCACTACTCCCCAAGGCATGGAATATTTTCTCTAAGGAATTTATCCATTGCTCAGCTACTATAAGATTTGTACTCCCATTAAAGGTTGGTGGTTGTTGCCTCATGAAACGATCTAGCATTGATCCTCCACGTTGCGGATCAGGGTGCTCCATACGAGTAAGGTTATTATTCATAACCTGAGTGAGTTGTCCCAGTATGGTAATAAGTTGATCAGCACCAGTTGTATCTCCAGATCCACAATAATTATCTTGAGCAGGAGGGCAATCCCTACACGGAGTTCGTGCATTGATACAGTTTCCATTCCTTCTACTAGGCGCCATTTCTAAACAATGGCATAAACCAGATTAGTTTATGAATCAAAATACATAATTCCATACTTGTAAAACACTTTACATAAATTGAACTATTTATGGATATAATCCATAATCATAAAAAGAAATGTTTTATTTGAGGAAGTATATACTCATAACCCTTCATAGTGGTTTGTAAATAAAATGAGAATTATCCTAAGCATATCCCCCGGGAGTGTCGTAACCAAGAGTGCAGCAAGGCCCGTTGTCGTGCACCAGTTCCCGTTCGAGTCTAGCTCAAAGCGGTGTTTTCGGGTTTTAACCCTAGGTACATCTGTGCCAGAGCCGCCTCTACCTGCTCGTATCCAGATAGGTATGTATTGCTCGGAAAACTCATAACATCTCTATAATACCAAAATTCTAGGAAGTTCTTCTATACTAATCCTCAAAGTCTATCTTTGGGCTATGTGCTTTAATCAGAGTTTATCTAAATCTAGCTTCCAAGGTTAGTACTAAACTTCCTCTGATACCAACTGTAACGCCCCGACCCCAGCTACCCAGAGTCGGTGCATTACTTCGTAACATTGGCATGATCACAAAAGATCAAGTCTCGAAAGACCGATTAGTTTAGTAGCCTTGGAAACACTAGATACATTCGTAAATGTTACATTACATCATAAAGTGAAAAACTACAATAACAAAGTCTCCATAGTCCACACTCATATCCTCTTCTGACTATCCCTGCAGGTCATTCATAAAATACTTCTTCACATCCTGGAAAATATTAAAACATTGAAAGTGGTGAGCTCAGATGCTCAGTAAGGATAACAATATTGCGGAAGCTTTCATAAATAAACATTAACATTTAAGGCAATGTATAACTAAAACAAAGGCATTTTAAACATGAAATTCAACATAATATGGCAAAAGTAAAATGAGATAATGCCATTTACTTCATCACATGGATATTCTACTGGTCGAATAATCACATGCAATATCAATAACCACTTTCATAATGAGGGAATGTATAATGCCAGACATTCTGAAACACTTTGTCAAGGCCTCGGCCAAGACGTCTAAAATGATTAAGGCCTCGGCCAAAACCATAAATCAAATTGGGAAAGGGCCTCGGCCAATTCCACATCTAGTTGTCTCATGAGACCTACCGATGCATCGAGGAGCTATAGCGGGCTCCACCCGTCACATATTAAGTCCAATACATTCCTCATATGAATAGGTTTAAACATATCATAAACCATAACATAATCATATCACATAAAACATGCATAAAGGAAACATAACATTTCCACATTTCAATCACAAGATATCAATACAACACATTGATATAATAAAAACGCTTTCAAAACCATTTTCAATACCAAAATAAAAGAAAGTTAAAACTTTGTATTTAGTTTTCATTAAAAAAAATGATGGCTTGTATAGGAAGCCGAAACTCAAATAATGGTCACGGCGGCGGAGAAGTCGTTGTCGCCGCATAAGTATGGAAAGAAAAACATTCCCTTTTGTCGTTTAGTAAAACGCTTCATATAAAAAAGATTCCTTTTGAATAAACGTAAAAGTCAAAGGGGTTTATACACCGTATAAAAGTAAGTTGTGTATAAAACCAAATATGCCTCAATGAAAGGAGATTGAGACGAAGTCCGTAAAAAGATCATTTTTAAAATAAAATAGATCTATTATGTGTATTCACTATAGGTACACATACATAAAGTAAAAATACAAAATAGGACATAATAACATCATGACATAATTTGAAAGTAGGAGATTAACCCATAGAATGGAAGTTGGGTTAAGAAGTTCCCTTACCTTGTGTCCGACTTGACTCAACCGTTCTTTAACCTCCTGAATAATAAACTAGAGTTAATATATACCTTATTAAGAACCATTTTAAATTTCATTATCCTTTTTATATCACTTATTACAATGTTATGAACATTATGTAATTATTTAAGTTAATAACGGTCGTTTTGTCGATCTTTGGTACATGAGTCAACAATAAACTTCTTATAATTATAAGTTGTTCATGTGGTGAAATATCCATTATATCCAGAATTATATTAATGATGTAGATATCATATATATCATATATATACAGTATATACATTCATTTATAATATTATGTAACATTTAGAGGTAAGAAATGAAATGCACCGTTCATGGAGACGGTAAGCCGTACGTACGCATGAACGCTACTTTCATTTCTATTTCGAATTTAATGGAACGAAGTCATAATGATATAAATGTATAATATAATTCCAGTATAATATAGTGTATAATACCATTTACTCCATCCTTTATACATCCCACATATGGCATTAACGATTCAAATCACTTTGAGGGGGCGGTAGTCCGCACTTCGTAAAATGAAATTATCGCGTTTTACCCATAATGGAAATCATAAAGTAAGCCATAAATGAGAAATACAGAAGCATAAGTAAAACATAAACACATTATATATCATATATAAATATAGTGACATCTTAATGGCCTCCTTTGGAGGTGTTATATGAGTGTTGAACAATCATCGTTTCGTGAGGCAGAAATTCGCCATCCACAGAAACCGTATGTTCTTTAACCATTAGATGTAGGTGTGTGTAAGTGTAGCTCGAATCCTTATTATAACAACATCCTAGTATATTGAGGATACTGGTGTTGTTACAAAAGAAATGAATAAAAAGAGTTTAGGGGGTTGGAGAAGAAAAATAAAACAAAACAACATTAGAAAAGACATTACCTCAAAATCGGGTAACTCTTTTTGATTTGAGCTAAAGGCTTCCTTGGGAAGAGTTCTGCCCAAAGTGAGGTTTCTAGGAGTAAGGGAGGAATGTTGGGAGAGTATTTGGGCAGAGGTTGGCCGAGCCAAATGGCTTGAAAGTGTAAATGAAGTGGGAGAGGTGGGGGCCTTTTATAAGTGGAGAGGAGGGGCACTTTTGGAAAGATTGAAATGTTACATTATTTCAAAATGCTTTTCGGATTCTAAAGGTCCCACACTTATATAATTCGAGGCTAAGGTGATAAGGTTTCGAAATCCACTCATCCAATTGGTTTTGGCCATGTGTAGTTCATAGATTTTATATTATCTTTCCATTTTATTTAAATCGTCAAATAATGATGTCATCGCTGCATCATTATTATGTCATAAATAATTAAATTTATTTAATGTCTAAAAATTATAAAAAAAATACTATGATATAGGAAATCTTTTTATCTTTCCAATGACTATTTATAATCAAAATTTGGACTTGTGTAACCCTACTTAAAAATTGTTTTAGTAAAACACTTTATGTTAGTGTCATTTTCACTTTAACATTAAATAAAAAGTAATTTATGTTATTTCCCAACAAAAGTGGATCCATGGGGTCCCCAAGTTAGGCCATGGCTTGTCTTGGTCGGCCATGACACAACCAATGAGGTTGGGACATGTGTCTAGGTCATTTAATATTATTAAAGTATTATTTATACCTTAAACTACCCTAATTACCACTAATCGCGATTAAGAACTTAATAAGTTACTATTCACCAAAAAATTATTTTTATCCCATTGAACCACATTTTACTTCTTAATGACAACCATGTATGTCGGATTTTTGAAAATCAAATCACAGAAGTGGTAATATTTCATTTAAACGAAAAATCAGTTATTTAACAACCACTTAGTGGTTTCACTATTCATCAAAAATTGAAGTTTTTCAGAATAAGGCCAAAATTTCACCCTAAGCTATAATTGATATTCCGAATTGAAAAATGATGTCTATTTTACAAAATTCCAAACATATTAGTTGCATTAATTAATTTTATAATTAATTCCCGCTGTCACAACAAATAGCGTGTTTTTAAGAAACAATTTATATCAAAAGATTGGCAATTGTTTATGTCCAATTTCAATGTTAAATTAATTCTAATGACCACCATTGGATAAAATGGTAAAAATATATTCTAATTATACTCTAAAACCACTCAATAGTATAATTTATCACTATGAATTATTTTGATTAAAAAAGTTGTTTTAAGTATTTTTCACTATTCATAAAAATTTTGAAGTTCTCAGAAAATTACAAAAAATTCAACATAGGTTAATTTCAATATTAGGAATACAAAAATGAAGTCCATTTTGAAATATAAAATTTCTATAATTTTAAAAAGTGGTTATTACTATTCATAACGGCTACTTTGATTTGTCGCGATGTTTTAGAACTCGAAGTTGCGTACAATGCAAGCTATTGCATTATTGAAAGAGAGGCGTATCGTGGAAGCTCGGGGTGTTACAGAAGAACCCAAATCCAAACGTAGAAAGAAGAAACATCATTAGGGTGAAATCAGAAGAATTATTCAAAAACAATTTCTCTCAAAAGGATTCCATGATGGAATGGTGATAAGTATTTGGATTACAAATCCTAGATGATGAAGGTTCGTGCATCCAAAATATCATTTATAAAGGATGAAACACAGAAGAAAAAATGTGGAAGATCCAATCTAGATGATTCAATTCCTAATAACATATTAGTTATCAAGCCAGAGGAATTGTAGAGAATGAGAAAAATGAATGAAGCAGTCAAAACCACACAAGAAAAACCATACATGAAAATCAAATTTGGAAGTGTGAAGAGGAGATCAAATAGAGAATACTGGTTAGCAAAAACTTCTCATCCCTACTGTTCATATTTATAAAGCATGTTGGATCCACCTTATTTGCATTAATTTTTTTTGTAGTATTTGTTTTATAATACAGGGAATTGAAGGAGAATCATGCCCTCATGGGTGAAACTAATAATTGTTCACCTGAGGTGGGGATATATGAATAATATTTTATAGTTATTATTTCAATTTGTATCAACATCAATTGGATGCAATTTCAGTTACTCTAAATACAGCCTAAATATATTATAATTGGCAATGGTATGTATATTATTTTAATGTCTCATAATTGGTTACACAATATAATGATCATTCTATAATGGATTTGTAACGAAACTAATAAGTGACCTAAGATGAATGGAAGTGCACTAATGACACTTTTCCTACTAATTACACATAAACGTTTTTAATCCATTTGATGAAAATATTCCATGAGTTTAAGGTTGATTATTCATAGGATGACACATATCATAGTATTGAATAAATATTCACAATTCTTAAATAAAAGTATATCAGTTCTAATCTCATGTGGTATTATGATCTGTTTATAATGGACAACGTTTTTTTAAATCAAATCCTTTCCTTTTCTACACAGATCATAGCTCAAGTATACATAGAGTGATATAATTTATGGAACATTATTATTTAAGGACTCATACCCACAATTCCGTGAACATTATATTTTTTTCAATAATGGGGAGAGAAAAAGAAATAAAAGATTTTGATGGAGGGAAAGAAGTAAATGGATGGATAGAAATAAGTAAATGTGTGACAGTGATCGTTCCCATTTTGATATTGACTCATTCATTTGAAGAACTCTAATTTATTAAAAAAGTTATTGATTTTTGGGAAAACTATGTTTATGAGATTGTATTTATTCTCTATGGGTTCCAATGGATATCCACGATGATCATTTAGGAGAATGGAACTATCCTATGGGAAATGTATAAGGGGATTTAAGATGATTTTTTCACAAGTATAATGTTCATAGAACTTGTTTCAAAAGTGACAGATTATTTACAACATTGAATTATCATCTATTTGATGATGATTGATGTAATTTGGGATTCAGGTTCCCAAATGAAATTGAAGATGTGTAAAATAGAAGGATGTTGTATAAGAGTCTTGGTGATAAAAAAGTGTTTATTCGCCATTATTGATTGAATGTATCAGTAAATATTATTCATTAGTCCTGTTTTTATAGGTCTTAAATAAAAAATTGTGCTAACACTCATGTAATACTAGGCCCACTTGACCCTATCACATGTGGGACTGAAGGTTAACCACACTGAGGAAACCATCCCTAGCCAAAACCGAATGTGGAATTGGTTGGCCATAGTGGCGCTGTCATGACCCGAACCCCGTGTCCCATGTCGTGACTACCCCATGTACACCTTCCATAGGCCAAGGGCTGGCGACTAGCACCGAAAGGTGTATTCCCTAATACTGGGAAGGCATTTCCTTTATAACCTGTAAACTCACGTAACCAAGCACAAAGCAAGATACAAACACAAGAAAACTATATAACGAAAAGGGGTCCAGAATACAAGGCCAATAGTAAAGGTACATGTACAACTAAAAAACAATACATCTGAAAAAAGAGAAATACATCAACTAGATAGTCCTCTTAGTGTCCTACCTGAAGGGTAGGTACAAATTGCCTCCTCAGCACTCCACGCCCGCCCGTCTCCTTTTCGTACTGACACACCATATGGTGCACCTCCAAGTACCGTCTAGTCCTAGTACTCTCTTCCTTGGTCAATGATGTTCATCATCTGCGCCAAACACAACAAATTGCAGGGGTAGCCCATGCAGTGGTGAGTATAAAGATACTCATTAGGGACCCCGAGACGCAAAAGGTATCACAAATCAACAATGGATAAAATGCAAAGTATGAATTCAACTGTCAACCCAACCTAGGTTTATGCACATACATGTACCTATGTTATCACGAATACTCGTATCAATCATGAGGATACACAAGGTCTAACCCAAATTCCCAATGCTCAACTATTCCACAAAGGATGGAAAACCACAAAGGCAAGTACCACACCGGTAAGCCACACAGAAGAATACCACCAAGGTGTCACCACAATGGAATGTACCACACTGGTACAAACTCATCTCACATTAGGTATAACATAAGTATAGTAGTAGATATTATTAGATGTAATACATAATAATCTTACTCGGTAAAGAAGCAGCACAACACATGATCGATAGGAGCTGACCCAAATATGATCTCTAAGAGACGACCCACACAGGATCGCTAGGTGCTGACCCACACATGATCACTAGGAGCAAACCCACACAAGATTGCTAGGAGCTGACCAACATAGGATCGCTAGGAGCTGACCCACAAAGGATCACTAGGAGCTGACCCCCATAAGATTGCTAGGAGCTGACCCACACAAGATTTCTAGGAGCTGACCCCCACATGATCACTAGAAGCTGACCCACATAGGATATCAAGGTGTTGACCCATAAATGATTTCTCTTCATTCTTCTCGTCACAGCTAGTTACTGGGTTCCCGCACTAAGCTGAATCATCTCCGGTAGGATCCGCATACCAATTCAGTGATTGATGCTACAACTACTACGAAGTCCCATAATGAAGTATCTCAACGGTCTGCCATGTTATAGAGGTATCAACGCAACATACGACATGTCAATCGAACGACCGTTCTTTGAGTTATTAGTCATTCAATATCGCGGGGCTGGTTGGATTCGTGCTCGATCCAACCCGACCGTACCTCTACATTTCCACAACCCAAGTTGAGTATACTCAACGGGACGGTCTTTCTAAAAGATTTCTAGCGCCACTGTCTGTTCCTCAAACGTACATAGGGTTCCAATGTTATGGCCCAAGTAAAGTAATGGTTCATATGAGGTCCAGGTCCGGTCCAGTCCGGTCGGACCGACCCGACCCGACCCGACCGGGGTCGACCCAGTTCTGGTCGACCCGACCCGTGGTGCTGCCTGGAAGGCTACAAGGGACGCGAGGGTCCATGGAGGCCACTGTTCCCATGGGGTGGTGGAGGCCGCAGTAGCCTCATGACCCACAGGGCGGTGGAAGCCGCGGGTCGGCTCGGCCAGGCCGTGGGTGCTGCAGGGCATCGAAGGCCGCGGGTCGGCTCGACATCAGGGGGTGATGCGAGGGCATAGGATGGCTCAGACCGACCCAGGGCAGATCAGCTGGGAGGGTGGATGATGTGGGGTGGCTAACTGGGGAGTGCCGCGAAGGGTGCATGATAGCTCGAAAGGGCGGGTGAAGGCTGTGGGGTAGCTCGGAAGGGCCGCAAGTGGCGCTGGAGGACCTGTCCGAGAGGTAGGGGACCAACAATGAGTGGTGGCTCGACTGCGGAGGGAGGAGGTCCAGCTACAGGAGATAGGGCCAGCCACAGGGCAGCAGTTGTTCGACCGCAGACGGTGGCTCGACCATAGAGGGCGGCAACCCAGCCGCGGGGTGTCAGTGCTGTGGGGTGCGAAGGCCACTCAGCGACGGGGGTGAAGGGGCAGTGCCATTGCACTGTCGCCTTCGTTGCCGTCGTTGGTGGTTCTGAACCCCTTTCTCATGCCCCATCGAGGTTATAGTCATTCCTCCATCTCGATCAACAATTAACCATAGGGTTTGCGGAGAGGATAGGCCATGTTTTTTCGGCTCGCACTCTCCGCATTATAGCAGTAGGAAGTGGCTATAATTCCTTGTGTAATTATGAAGAATTATCAATAATGAAAAGAGTTAAGAATTTCCAACAACCACCATACAACTTCCCACAAATAATCATACCCAAATAAAACCCTACCTTGGATTATTAGTTGACATTGGCCTGAGAAGGAAGTCGAAGAAGGCGAAGAGATTCCAACAATCGTCACTTCCAAAACCACGCTTCGATGTTGAGATCACTCATTTTCCTCTTCCTTGAGTTCTGAAGAACGTTCTTTGGTGGAATTCCTTGTTGGATAAGTGAAATCCTCCAAATATTTCTCTTATCCCCAAATGCACCTAATTTGAAGGTAGCCAAAATGGTATGTTTCCCCTATTTAATTGTTGGAACAATTTCAAATTGGGTTAATTAATTACATATGTTGGAATAATAAATTTAAGGGGGTGGCACCGTTTATGTGGGTAAGTTTAAGAGGATCCCTAACACTTATGAGTGATTTCAAGGGGTTTTAAACATCGGGTGGTCCCCACCACCATAACCTCTCATGGGATGTTAGGCTCGGTGGTCCCCACCTCCATAAACTTTCATGGGAGGATTTAGCTCATGTGGTCCCCACATGTGAAATATCCACACGAGTGGTTTCAAAATAAAATAAATATAAAATTTCCCACAATTTTATTTTAATTTATTCCTTCAGTAAATACACAAAATCTATCCTACACTCATGACCAACTACGGTCGAGGTGAAGGTCTTCATAAGTGAATAATGGTACTGCGATTTCAATGGTTTCTTCAAAGTTCAATTCCAAGAACAGGTTCAAAATTTATAAAAACCTGCTCGCACCCTTTCTGAATGTACCTAAAAAAAATTTAGAAATTTATTATAGACACGTCGGGCCTTAGAATGACATGTCGTCAATTTACTCATACTCGTAAACTTCCCATATTAGAAAAGTAATTAACATGGATATTCCGGGTCATTACATTCTCCCTACATCCAAGCTTTACGTCCCAGTATGAAAAATCACAAAACTAAGAAAACAAGTGGGAGTACTGAGCACACATCTGAGCTTCCCACTCTCATGTTCTCTCCTGGAGGTTCCCGTGCTACTAACGATTGCGCACAAGAGGTATCGACCACCCATGAAGGACCCACTCTAGTTGATCCTCAATCTCAACTGGAACCTCAGTAAAATTCTCCCCATCGTCGATGTCCTTCTCACCATTGTAAATGATAAGAGAATGGTCGTGAACGAATCTCCTCAACTGGGATACGTGGAAGATGTCATGTACCCGTTGAATCTGAGGAGGAATAGCTAAGAGGTATTCCACCTCGCCAACTCTACTGAGGACCTAAAAAGGTCCGATGAATCTCATAGATAACTTTCCACCTTGGAAAAATCTCTTCAAAAATCGTTGAGGTGAGACCCATTGAAAGACGTGGTCTCCATCCTCGGACTCCAGAGGTCTCCGTCTCCTGTCGACATAAAACCTCTTCCTGCTTGGTGCAGTTATCATCTAGTCCTGGATGATCTGCGCCGTCTCTGTTGTAGTTTGTTCCTTATCTGGTCTCACAAGTGCTTACTCCCCTGGGTTCGTCCAACACTAATGTGATTTGCAAGGTCTCCCATAAAATGGCTCAAAAGGTGCTATCCTAATGGTGGAGTGATAGTTTTTACTGTATGAAATTTACACCAACAGAATGTGATCCTCCCAGCTACAAAGAAAATTGAGGACACAAGCATGTAGCATTTTTTCATGGGTCTGAATGGTCCGCTCAGTATGACCATCCGTCTGAGGATGGAAGGAAGTTCTCAAATGAAGCTGCATCCTGAAAGTCTTCTGCAACCCCTTAAATAGCCGAAAAGTAAAACCTACATCACGAATTGAGACAATCGTTAAGGGTACTACATGTAGCCACACAATATTTAGAACATAGAGGCATCCCAAGATCTCTACTATACCGTTCTTCCAGATCTATAGAATGTGGGATGACTTGTTGAGTTGGTGGATGTTGACTATAATCGAGTCATGATCCTTGGATGTATGTGAAAGTCTCGTCACAAAGAGCATGGATATCGCATCCTAATTCCACTCTGGGACTTCTAAAGACTGAACCAAGCCTGCTGGTACATGATGCATTGCCTTCACTTTTTGACATGTGAGGCATCGAGAGTCAAACTCCGCTACTTATTTCTTCACCCCCAACCACCAGGGTTGTCGTTGTAGATCATGGTACATATTTGGAACTCCTAGATGTACTGCTAGAGAGAATGTGTGGAACTCCCTCAACACTTCATCCCAAATAGACACAGGTACCACAGTACATACTCTGAAGAGAATGATGTGCTCCCCACCTTCAGAAAATCCATCAGGTGCCTATCCTGTGGAAATATGAGCATGGTGTGTCTCTCTGTTAGCATCACCACGATGCACCTCCCTGACTCGCTGAAGAAGTGGGAGAGTGACTATAAGAGACTAAAGAAAAGATTATCCATCTCTATCCACAAAGGATATCTGTAATGTGGACAGCTGCTCCAACATCCCTCATAGCAGCTGTATACCAGACCTCCAACTGAGTGCATTCGCTACAATGTTCCCCTTCCTAGTAGTATAGACTATCTCAATGTCAAAGTCCTGGATGAACTCAATACAATATCGATGTTTCAAGATTTGGTACTTCTGAGAGAAGATATACATGAGACTCTTGTGATCAAAGTACACTGTAAAACGTTCTCCCATCAGATAGTGTCTCCACATATTCGAGGCGAAGACCACTAATGCTAACTACAGGTCATGGGTAGCATATTTCTGCTCATGTTGTCTAAGATGTAAAGAACCATACGTGATCTCCACTTGCTCCTGCATCAAGAAACATCGTAGCCCTGTCCTTGATGCATCTTAGTAGACTACGTACACTACACCCTCCTCTGGAATCCTCAAGATGGGGGCACTAGTCAGCCTCTACCTAAACTCCTAAATACTATTATGGAATCTCTCTGACCACACGAAGTGATACCCCTTATTCATCAATGCTGAGAGAGGTCCTAAAACTATGGTGAAATTTGGCACAAACCTCTGGTATTATCCAACCAAACCCAGAAACTATGTACCTTCATCACACACCTGGGTAGATCCCAAGCAAGTACTACCTCATTCTTCCATGGAACATCGAGAGAATACCATAATGTTAGTGCTCTCTAAGTGTGTCCAGTACTACCTGTAAATGATATGCATGATCTTCCTCAAAAGTCGAGTAGATCATAATGTCGTCAATGAAGACTACCTCAAATCT
The DNA here is from genome assembly GCA_963277665.1 of Viscum album. Classification (NCBI taxonomy): domain Eukaryota; kingdom Viridiplantae; phylum Streptophyta; class Magnoliopsida; order Santalales; family Viscaceae; genus Viscum; species Viscum album. The sequence goes on from OY728127.1 coordinate 1,383,755,490, forward strand.
CTCATGTTATGGCTGAAATATTGGGTTCATGAGTCCCATGAACACTACTGGAGCATTGGTTACACCGACTGAAATAACCAAGAACTCATAATGGTTGTACCGACATCAGAAGGTCGTCTTCTATAAATCCGTGTATCGTAATCTGAGCTAGTGATAGCCAGATCTGAGGTCTATCTTCGAGAACCACCATGCTTCCTTCAGATATTCAAAGAGGTCATCAATCCTCAGAAATGGGTACTTGTTCTCCACCATCACCAGATTCTAGCGCCGATAGTCAACACTTGGCTGAATGAATCCCTTCCTCGGCAAATCATCTAGCTGGAATGAATCCCTACCTTTCCAAGTCATCTAGCTGTACCCATAGCTCACGAAGCTCCTCAGGAGCCATCAAATATGCTGTTTTGGATATCGGTGTCTTCCTAGGGTAGAAGTCATTGTAAAATCCACCTCTCAATGAGGAGGTAGACCCAGAACATCATCAGGGAAGACATCTGTATAATGGTCCACCACTACAGGATAACTTGGACTCTCAACATCAACGGCTCTGAGGGTATGGCTATCCAACTGATGAGTGATCTGCTACACTCCCCTCCGGGTAAGTCCATCCTATGATGAAAAGGATCCATTCTCACCGGTGAAGGTATACCTTGTTCCATCTATGTGGATACACAAAACATTGCACCTAATATAGTCAATATGAGCATGGACTATACATAACCAGTTCATACCCAAGATGACTTCATAAGGCCTCGACGCCACTACTAGGAGATCCCAACTGAAGCTCTCGCCTCCAAGAGTAATCTCACACTGCTGGTACCAGTGCTTAATCATCAAATCTACTCCCGTAGGAGTCTCTAGACATAAGGTTCGATCCATCGGCTCCGTGGGAATCTCTTTACTCCAAACATGGTCAGTGGAAATAAATGAATGACTGGAGGTTATGTCTATAAGTACTATAACTAAGTTGGAGTAGACACAGATCGTACCTCGTATCATCTCCGGAGTGCCGCTATCGTTGGCCTCCGCTTCTTGGAGCTGAGCTCTCCCCTATCCACCTACCCCATGTGGTCAGGGTGGACCACCTGATAGTGGTGGCAGTAACATCTAGAACCATCAACCACCTCCAGCTGCACGACCAACTCCTCTACCATGTATGCCTGCTCCCTGCGGACATCATCGGTCGAACCTATGTCTCTCCCTAGGTTGTCCTTCGACCATTTTCTGATCATCTGTACATCGGGTCGGATAGGGGCGAGCCTTGTGACCCTGCCCGCCGCATGTGTAACACTTCCTACTCCTGGAAAGACCGTCTCTGCCTCAGGTGCCTAGTACAACCGACCCTGAGTCATGCAGTCGTCCACTTGTAGTTCTGGTCCTATTGGACCTCAGCGTCACTTGTGTACTTCCAGCTGCAAAAGACTCCTCTATGTGACGACTGGTAGTGGGTCTCGCTGCTGGTGACTTCTCAATAAGGAAACTCTCTACTAACTGGGCCCACTCTAACACCCCCACCTATGTTGGGATGCTGAGTGAGATCATCGAAGCCCTGATCTCTCGCCTGAGCCCCTGCTAAATTGCATGAGCCATAATGAATTGGTCACGCACCATATCGTTGGAGTAGTGTGAGAGGTCAGTGAACCTCACTGAGTACTAAGCTACAGTCATGCTGCCCTACTACAGATGAAGAAGCTATAATATGTGCACTGTGTGAAGAGTCGCTGGAATAAACTCTACCCGAAACAGGCTCTTGAATTTTTCCAGAGAAGCATCAGCTCATTGTGAACCTGGAGCATCAAGCTCCACCATCTTCCTGGTGCTACATGTAGAAGGATGGAGGTAATTATTACCATGAGATCATCTGGTGTCCCTACCCGTAAGAAGACTCTCACTATAGCCACCATCCAATCCTCAACCACATGTGGGTCCGTCTGTCCATTGAACCAGGATGGTCTCTGGCGCTGGAACTCATGCAACGCGCTCATGCGGTTATCACCCTCTACTGAGGGGGATGGTGGTATCACATGACCAATGGGTAATGGTACTGTTGGTTCCTCCACGAGTTTCTCTACTCGAAGAGGGCCCTACACCGAGGCCTCATCACTCAGTGGGCTATCAGTGCATGCTACTCTCGGAACCCTAGCTAGTTTTCTACATGGAGGAATCCTGAAAAGAAACAGGTGCTCCACGGTTATTAAGTTATACATGATGAGCTGAACGAATGTGGTTACAAAGAAAACTGTTGAAAACACACGCGCAATCAGAGTTTTTGTGCACTGAGTTGGAAGTCAGAAGTCAGGGTCCTGGTGTATGGATACGTTTGCCTCCGTACCAACACTGGATTCCTTAAACTGATAAACACACTTACTACACTTAACACTATTAACATTAAAAGAATGATCATATTCCTATGTTCTATGGTAGAACCGACTCCTCTGATACCAAATTTTCACAACCCGTCTCCCGAGGCCCATGTCAGGACTACCCCAAGCCCGCCTTCCAAATTCCAGGGGATGGAGACTAGCACCGAATGGAGTATAACCTAAAACTAGGAAGGAATTACCTTTATAACCTGTAAACTCATGTAACTAAGAACACTGTAAGATAAGAACAGAAGCAAACTGTATAACCAAAATAGTTTTGAAATTAAAAGGGGGAGGAATACAAGAACATTAATAATGGTACAAGTACAACTGAAAAAAATAGAACTGAAGAAAGTGAAATACACCTACTAGATCGTCCTATGAGTTTACTACCTGAAGGGTAGGTACATATCACCTCCTCAGCACTCCACGTCTGCCCATCCCCTCTACATACCGACATGTTTTATTGACCACCTACAGGTACCGTCAAGTCCTGGTACTCTCATCCTCAGTTAACAATGTCTGTCGTCTGCACCAAACACAACGAAGTGTGGGCGTAGCACCTACAGGGGTGAGTATAATGATTCACATTAGGGACCCTGAGACCCTCAAGGTCTCACAAATCCAAAAATGATAACCTTAAATCATTAAGTCTATTGTTAACCATACTTATGAATATGCCCATTCATATACCTAATTTATCAGGTATACCCATCTCAATCATGAGGAAACAAAGGGTCCAACCCAAAACCCAAAGCTCAGATGTTCCACCAATTATGAAAAACCACAATGGCATGTACCACATAGGTACTCTACACAAAAGAATACCACCAAGGTATTACCAAAAAGGAATGTACCACACATGTACGAACTCATCTCACATCAGTTATAACATAAATACAGAATTAGATATGATTAGATGTTACTAATAAATCATCTTACTCTTTAAAGATACTGATCCAAACAGGATCGCTAGGAGATGACCCACACAGGATATCTATGAGATGACCCACACAGGATCCCTTGGTGCTGACCCACACGGGATTTCTATGATCTCACCCATACGAGATCGCTAGGATTTTACCCACACAGGGTCGCTTGGAGCTGACCCACACAGAATCGCTAGGAGATGACCCACACAGGATCGCTCCGAGCTGACCCACACCGGATCACTAGGAGCTGACCCACAGAGGATCCGTATGAGATGACCCCCACAGGATTGCTAGGAGGGGACCCACACTGCATCTCTAGGAGATGACCCACACAATATCGCTAGGAGCTGACCCACATAGGATCACAAGGTGCTCACCCACATAGGATCACTCTTCATTCTTCTCGTCATAGTTAGCTACTGGGTTCCCGCACTAAGCCTGATCATCTCTGGGAGTATCCACTTCACAATTCACTGGTTGATACTCCAACTACTATATGTCCTTCTAAGATGTATATTAATGGTCTGCCACGTCGTAGGGCTCCGAACGCAACAGATGGCGCATCAATCGGACACCCGGTCTATAGGTTATTTTCCTTTTAGTCCTGGGGGACCAGACGGATTCATGCTCCAACCAACCCTATTGCACCTCAACACTACCCAAAATTCATGTGGGGTATAATCAAAGGGTCTGTCTCACTCCATGATTTCCATCGCCTCTGACGGTTCGTCAAACGAACTTCTGGTGCCAATGTTATGGCCCAAGTAAATTAATGGCTCATAATAGGTATGGGTCCAGTCTGGCCCGGTTGGACCGACCTTCCCGACATGGCCTGGGTCGACTCGGTTTGAGTCAACCCGGCCTGAAATGCTGGGACATGACCAGAACGTGGTGCGGCACAACCCGTTGGGTGGCCCGGTAGGCCACGATGACCATGAGGGGACGCAGAGGTCACACGTTTCGTGGGGCCACTGAGGTCGCGGGTCGGCTCGGCCGTGGAAGGAAGCTCGGCCACGGGGGTACCACAAGAGCACGGGGTGGATTGGCTCAGCCTGGGGCATCTCGACTGGGAGGGTGGAGTCCAAGGGGCGTCCATACCAGGGGTGTTGCGAGGGCGCGAGCCAACTCGGTCGGGAGGGCGGAGGCTACGGGGTGACTCGGCAAGACCGCAAGTAGAAAAGGAAAGCTCGGTCGGGAGGTGGAGGCCCGTCCATGGGTGTCAGCTCAACCATGGAGGGTGGGGAATGGTTGGGGGATGGCGGCCCGACTACGTGGCGGTGGAGGCCCGACCACAGGGCAGCGGCGGCCCGGCCGCGGTGCGGGGGCCCGGCTGTGGGGCGGGGGCTCGGCCGTGGGGCGGGGGCCCGGCCTTGGGGAGGCGGCCCGGCTGCGGGGCGGCGACGACCGGAGGGTGGCACCATTGCACCGGCACCGGCATCGTATTCGGTGGTGGTGTCGACTACCGTACTCTTGCCCCACCGTGGTTCTTAGTCATTCCTCCATCGCGATCAACAATTAACCGCAAGGATTGCGGATAGGATAGACAATGTTTATTTGGCCTGCACTCTCTATGTTAGAGCAGTATCAAGTCACTATAATTCCTTCTTGAATTACGAAGAATAATTAAGAACTAAAAGAAATATGAATTTCAAACAACCACCCTAAATCTTCCCACAAATAATCATACAAAAAAACCATACCTTGGATTGTTCATTTATGTTCGCATGAGAAGGAAGTCAAAGAATGAAAAGAGTGTGCCAATGATCGTTGTTTCTGAAACCACGCTTCGATGTCAGGCTCGCTTGTCATCCTCTTCCTTGATTTCTGAAGAAAGTTCTTTGGTGGCGTTATTCATTGGAGAAGTGAAATCCCCCCAATATTTCCCATCTCCCAAAATCAACCAAAAATCATTGTAGACAAAATGATATGTTTTCCCAATTTAATTGTTGACACAATTTCAAATTGGTTTAATTAATTACGGAGGTTAGTGTAATAAATTTTAGGGGGTGGCACCATTTATGTGGCGATGTTTAAGAGGCTCCCCAACACTAATGAGGGAGTTCAAGGGGTTTTAATCCTCGGGGGGTCCCCACCACCCTAACTGATCAGGGGAGATTTTTGTTCAGGTAGTCCCCACCTCTGATATATCCACATGGGGTTTTTCAAAATAAAATTAAAATAAAATGTTACACCATTTTATTTAATTTTATTCCTTCAAAAAAATCCAAAATCTATCCTTCACTCATAACCCACTGCGGTTGAAGTGATTGTCTCCTTAAGTGAATATCAGTGTTGCGTGTTCAACAGTGTCCATGGATTTGAATTCCGAGCCTCGGTTTAAAGGATAGAAAAACCCACTCGCACGCGTATTGAACGTACCCGAAAAAAAAGTTCCACAATTCATTCCGGGCACTCTGGGCCTCAGAATCACCCACCGTCAATTTTTGCAGACTCGTAAAACTTCCATTTAATAAAACAAATACATTGAAATTCCAGGACTTTACACACGCCCACATAAAGGTCTGTATATATGGTAGTAGGAACATATGAGGGAAAGACCCTGCATAGGGTGGGTGTAGAGAGTACCTGTAGAGAACACGATATGGGGAGATATCATAGAGGTACGCATAGAATTCACAGTGACTGGTGGAGAACATTGATTTATAAGATATGGACTCCCTGAAACTCTATTTCAATGTGGGAAAACAAAATGCAGGTTTCTGTTCACCACGTAGAAAAATATGGGTGTAATCATGGCCACACATCTCATCAGTGGTCATGTTTTAGTTACTATAATGCATCTCATCCGTGCCTCACACATTTGAACCATGATCATTTGACGACCCCACATAGTTTTAAGAAGCCACACTATATTATTCAACTTATAATGCCCGAAATCACCATGGTATCTACCAGGTATGATGGAAAACCTTGTTTGGACCACCATGGATGATCATTTCAGCAATGTGATGGATACAAAATCGTACTGATACAATGCATGAAATCAATATCTTACATGCATGCGATATCTTTATAAATAAGGTTTTGCTAATGAAAATAGTTTGGTTGAGGCCGCAAGGATTAGAGAAGTATTTTTACAGGGGATTTCCTAAAAAACTCAAAGGCTTTCATCTGATTAAGAAGATGACCACACACTCAAAAAGGAAACAAACCATGAATCTAATTGTATATCATACAAGAGTTTGAATATTTTATAGAACCAAAGATCTCGTATATTCATGGAAGGATTTAGGGAGCATATCTTCTCGAGATTTGAATAAAAAATAAGAGATACCCCTCTATAAATGGAGAGGACCCAAGATGAATAACAACTACTATCATACACATTTTTAAGAGAACCAATGAAAAATAGATCATATATTCAAGCCTATGTTTTGATATGGGAAATGAAGGAGAAGCACAAGCCTTCAGGTCTTCATGATGAAAGGATCCCATGTGGCCTTCGATTAGGTGAAACCAACTATCAACAGTTCTTTGTAAAGAACTATTCTCTACAGAGAAACACAATAATGTAATGCATGTCCCTTTCCATTTCAATGAAATTAGTTTCATGAAACCCTCATGGTTCATGAATTAGCCATAGAGATACAGTATATAATGATCACATTGATAATCATGAAGACCATGCACCCTATGCATGGATGTCCATTATTTTCATAGATTGTCACATAATATTCACTGTGGAATCAAGCATCCCTTGCCGGAAATAAGGATTGATTACTGTCTACACACACCAAGGTATGCTCTCCACTGTTTGTTTATCATTTTCATATTATGTGGTCTATATTTAAAGGAGAAGTGAATAGAGTGCATGCATGAATGAATTCATCAAAATAAGTACATTTTTTATCACATGTGAATAATGAATAATAAGGGAAGAATAGAAGAGGTAGTGTGAGTTGGTGCAAATACATATACCCATTGGGGTTTTCACACAATAGGGAATAAATTAATTGTACAAAAACTATTTCATTGACATGCACATGTGAAGATATTTAAAAAAAGAACCAAAATTATATGTGAAAATGTGTGAATAAGAAGAATTAGTGAAGATGATATTCATGCTTCCATGAATATGTAAAATTTGTTAAAAATTATAAATATAAATCAACTGCAGTTTGAATAGGTGGAGGAGATTAGTTCAAAAAAATATCCACATGCATGAACCCATGCCTATATGAAATGATGTTTGGAAAATTGTATTGGATGATTCATAGTTAATATACCTTCATTACATGATTAAAAACATAGGTAATTTTGATTTTGTCCAAGAAGAATAATATGTTTTCATGTATTCTGTTATTTCACTAATGTATACGATTGGATAAAAAATATCATCAATTTTGGAGTTTGATGTGAGAAAAGTCTCCTGATGAACTAGGGAAAAAGACTTCCATGCCAATATGTTGAAGATGCCTTCATGACATTAAACTATGTGATATATCACCCAAGGTAGTATGATAAGGGGAGTGAATATATGTGATCCAAGGGTGGCGGTGATCTTTCCATGATCCAATAGGTAGTTTGCTTAGGATAACGTGACTATACCCAAACAATTTAATCCAAATCTAGCGAAGATTATTGGAATTAGATACAACTAGAAACTAATCAGAATATAATATTTAAACATATCCCTTACTTTTGACACAAATAAATGTCTTGTGTCTTCCCTCTACAAGTGAATGTTTCAATTACTACACATTTTAATCATACAGGGTTAAAAAAGTTTCTACCAATTTGGGAAGAAGATCCAATAAATATTATAACACTATGAAAACTTGGTTTACCCCACCCCCGCTTAGGGTGGTCTAGTGTTCTTCAGATCCTAAATCGATCATGTGATTGATTTTTATGCCAACCTAAAGAGGACATCTAAAGAAGAGGGAATGTTTCTTAAATGACTTTTTTATTTTATTTTTTCATCCACCTCACTATTTTATTATTCAATAATGATAACATAACAAAAAAATATCAAATTCATAATTTTATTTTATCATGATAATTTAATAACCAATACCCTTATATATTTCCATAAAATGGAAAACAAAATTGATGATCATGTGTATAAAGGAATACCACCTCACATGCTGATATAATTCATTTCTATCACCACATTTTATAGAATGATATAATAATTAATTTATATTATATATAGAATTTTATGATATTATTATAAATTGGGTATTATTATTTTATATATAATTTTTTTTTTCAAATTAATTTGTGTCATGATAACAATGGTATTGTGTACGTCATACGACCTTTTCATGAAGCGAAGTTATTCATTTTTTTAATATAGTTTAAACGGAGGGAGGTGAAGATAAAATTATTTAATATATGTGATATTGATGACCTAAAAATTATTTTTTAAATAATATATCACATGTATATTATTACATTCTAATTTAATTGAAATTAATAATGTCGCTCAGTCGTACCTGTGGAATAATGCCTCTGCATAACGATGTGAAATGTTTTTCATTTTATTTTTACATAGATTATAAAAAGGATGTACATTATCATTATGACCGAGGTATATTAAATAAATATTATTCTGAAAATATTACATAATATGTATTTCTTTTCAACCCTCAAAATAGAAGGAAACAATGTTCATGTGTATATAAAACCTACGATCATCATGAACATTGTTATCCATTTTTGATCTCTAAATTTTATATATTTATAAAAAAATAAAAAAATAAATGTTATATTTATATCATGTATTGTATTATTTATATGATGATATAATGATGAAATTAAATGTGCCAAAATTATTGAAAAAAAAAGAAAACATGATTAATGAAACAATTACAGTCAAAAAAATAACTTTAATAAATTATTTATAATAAATGAGAGATATTGTAAAATTAGTAAATAATATATGAAATTAGATATATTATTATAGTTCATTAATATATATATATATAACAAACCTATATTTATTATATCGTAGTTCTAAACATTTATGAATGAAATCATCCATGAGGTAAGGGTTTTTCACCTCACTTTTACATCTATGAGACATATTCTATATTCACCACTTATTCCCCTATGTATGGTATATACATCCACATTGACATTTTATATTAGTAATATATTTATATTAATGCTATTTAAATTTTAATTAGATGTTTTTTCAGTCATGGGGTGTATGATTCAATCATCACCAAAGTGAGAATGGTATATTTCCTAAACAGAGAATTATTTTGGATTGCTTATGTATAACACTACAATGGGGAAATTAAATGAAATTTATATCTAAATACTTGTATATTGTTTCCAAATAAAATTATTCATGATAATTTTTAAGTAATAGAACAATTTTTCAACTCTTGGTAATGTAATGTTAAAAGGATAATTGGTTTCATAATATTTGATTTGGTATATATCATTGGTCAAAAATAATTTTTCATCCAAATAAATGTTTGATAAAAGAGTATTAAATTTTTTTCTTAACATTACCGAAATAATTTAGTAAATTTTTTTATCAATTTTGGGTTTTTATTTAACCGTTTTAGATAAATATACTTTGATTTTATGAACATGGCACTTTTTAAATATCTTTCAAAACAATGAAATGATTTTTTTAAAAAATTATATAGGTTTTAAAAAATTTCTATACTCTATGATCAGTAAATTTTTTAATGATCCATTTAAATGTTTTTATTTATATTTTAATTGAAATTTTATTTTGTTATATTTTGTTATATTTTATAAATATTTTCAATGTTAAAAAGTTAATATCCCAAAAATATATTTAATGATATTTTTATATCATTTTTATTCAAAAAAAACATGGTTATTTTTTGTAATTTGGATAATCAATCGATTTATATTATTTATATATCAATTACACTTTCTTTGGATGGTTTATAATAAATTAAACTAAGAATGAACAATTGTAATAATGTTAACCATATGACATTGAATGGTTCATTATTATGTTTATTTAATAGGGGTATGTATTAATATTTCATAAGTCAGTTTTTTGAGATGAATATTTATGTTTATTGTGATTAACCAATTCAATATGTGGAATTAATTAGTTATATATTTTGATTTTATGGGATGGATTATTAATATACTATATATGCATCAATAGATATTATGAGAAAAATAAGTATGCAAAATTAAATGTTTTTTTATTCAGGGATTTAAAATTTTGGTTAAATGTTTTTTGATAGAATGTTTTTAATGTAGGGAATTATTTTTTACCTCATTATGATATTAGTTAATAGTTTAAATGTGATAATTGCATATTTTATGTTATTAAAGGATATTATTCATGATAATTTGTTTATTTATATGGATTTATATTAACATTATTTATTACGAACATATTATGCTTATGTCATTGTTTAAGTGGAATGGGTATACTTATTTAAATATTAATATTGATTATTAAAATGTATTCCGGTTATAGTCCATTGATTTCCTACCCATACTAATAATTTTTTCTCACCCGATTCTTGATTTTTAATTTTATAAGGAAAAGAGGACTCGTTTTTTGATTGATATGAAGGTATATTTTAAGTGTAATAATGGTGTTCTAAAAATATACATTATGTTTTATATATTTTAAAATGAAATTTGAATATAATATATGCATCTATTTAATAAAGAGTACTAAAATATTTGGACAATCAAGATACAATTCCATTTATCATATGACAATGTAATATTATAACCATCAAATCTATGATACTAAAGTCAGTGTATTTATGGATGTTATAAAATAAAGTTTAGTAGAAAAATTGGGAACTAGATTTCAGAAAAAATAGATAATGTAATATAACCCAGTTTATTATTTTAAAAATGATTCTACGTAAGTTATATCATTAAATTTTTTTGTAGTTTTGGGAATATATTATTATCTAGAAATATATCACGGTCAAGCTACAACAAGTGGACATGCTTATGGGACTGATGCACCTAGTGGTAATAATATAAAAAATGGAATGTCATAATCAACTCATGTGCAATGTGGTACCTGAAAATAGTTATGATTGTGCACCTAGTTTTGAATTAATATGATATATGCATTAGTTAATTCACATTTCCTTTAAAGACCATTATGAATTTTTAGAAAAGATAATTACCAAGAATGGTATATTATTAAACGAAATGCTTCATAAATTACAGATAGGGTTTCATGACATATATATATATATAATAACTGATTTTAAGGATTACATGATTTCCATCTATGATTATTGAAGCATACACATTTGATTTTTGGTTTTACACAATGATATGAACTAGAATGAACTACGTAAATATTTAATATGATAAATATATGTTGATGGGAGACAAAATTTAATGATGACTTGGGTTTAGGATATTGAAATTATTTACAATCTGTTATAATGATATATTTTTTTACAATAATCACCTTAACCAACTCAAAGACTCCCAAGTTTAGTGGATGATACTGTTCATTGAGTTCTTTGGTGGTGGATACCATAGAATAAAGATGATTTCAGTTAAATTATATGAATTATATAAGAAGTAAAATCCATTGGATTGTAGAAGTGGAATTATAAGATGTTTATGATAGGGAAATTATGGATACATGTCATTAATTATAATGAAAAAATAAATTATTTGATGAACATAATGGATTCGAATAGTGGACTCGTTAAGGTATCATTGATGGTTAAATATTTGACATGCGATATGTAAGGGCATTAGGAAAATTTATCACATTAGAGGAAAAATCATGAAGAGAATTAGATAGGTTGTGTGAGTAAAGGATAAACATATGATGATAGAGATATTAAAAATGACATATGAAACGAAGTCAGTGTTAAGGAATTAGGTGACGAAGCATAATTAATGGCTTTAGACATAAGTGGAATGATTAATGTACTTGTCTATTTTGATTCACTAGTTATATTGAAAATATTTTTTATCAAATATATTCTTGTTATAAGAATCATAAAACAATTAAGGATTATAGTGTATATTTTATTATATAAGGGTTTTATGACATAAGTTTTAGAGTACAAAGAATATTGATTCAGGCGAATATTGACGTTTTGGGAAAACATAGTACGAAGAGAATATTACCCTTAGTATATTCTTGATGTTAAGAAGATTTTTAAAAATAAGTGTTTATGGGATAATGTTAGTGATATTGAAATTGGTTTTTTATTTACTTTGTTTTTTTAGGGATTTTTTTGAATATATTGATTAATGGAATATATTAAGATATATAGGATTTTATATGTCAAATCATGCATGTTTTTATTAATGTTTTGTGGGAAAAAAATATTAAAAAATTTGTTTTTTGACATTAAGATCCACATCATATTTTCTGGGGAATATGATGTTTATTTAGTGATATCCATTATAAATGTTTTGACATTAATTTGGTTAGCTATATTTTGGATGAGTTTTAGGGTTAAATATTTTTGAAATGGAATAAGATGAACATTCTGTGATATCATATATAATTTTCTAAACATTTGGTTTTACTATATAATGTATGAATATCTTGTTACTATTTTTCAGTAGTTACGATCCTTTAAAATTTTTCATTAGTGCTTAAAACATCAAAACTCTTCTTAAATACAAATATTATTAAAAAAGGATGGTAATGTGGAGAAATTATTAATGATAGAAACAATAATTCCCATGAAATTATTTTTCCTTATATTTTTTGTGTAAATGAAAAAATAATCCTGCAAATCAAGAAAAATGGTTCTTTAAAAAATATCATATTACATATATATCAGATGAATCAAATGGTCACATATGTAATTAATGATTTATTATTCTTTTTTCATTCAATATTTTTTTTATGAATGATCACTATCACTCTCCATAAATATTTATTAATTTCTTCCATGTCAATATCGTTCCTACAAACCAATGTCCTCCAATTTGGGAACCATTTTATGGTGTTATCTTAAATTCCCTTCATACATTTTATTATATCTCATAAAGATGACATTTTATTAACCAATGACATTATTTTGAATTTTAGGAATGGAATGTTCAAATATAAAAAACCTAATTTCTGATATTGATATTAAATTTTGATGATGTCATTTATTTAACGGGAGAACGTAATAATATGATATTTTAAAAGTGGATAATCATATTAAATAGAATATATGAACCAAAAAACAAATATTAGAAGAGAATTTAACACCCCATAGCTTTTATAAATATTTATTTTTAAATAAATTCACACTAATTTAATAATTTGATCCACATAATGATCGGTGTAAATGAAACATGATACTCTCTTAAAGTATTATTATTTTTTCATGACCAATATTTCCTTTCTGTTAATATTGTGGGTATGAATAAGGATAGCTAAATTATTTATATGACGTGGTTTAAACATGTATATAAAAAATTTAACGGTAATATTAATTATAAATAAAATAATAATCATTTTAATGAAAACCAAATGAATTCTGAAAAACTGGGTTTTTTTAAAGTCAGTTTAGTCACGCATTTCAAAAATATTTTAAAATTAGGTTTTAGAATTAAAAATAAATATTTTTAACAAATGAAATTAAATTTTGATGTACATGGTTCATAATTCACACTGGGTGTATATTTGATAAATTTCAAAGATATATTCATTCTTTGATTAAAAGTGAAAAATATATATTTGTATTGAAATTTTCACATTTTTTACCTTATTAAAAAATTTATATTGTATTTTTAATTTGATTTTTTGTTGAAAAATTTTCAATTTTACTAAAATTTAACAAATTTATTTCATTTTTATAAATATCATATATAATTTTGATGTAAAAACGTATCAATATTTTAATGTTTTTTATTAGAAAAACATATTTGTGATGTATCATAAGGTTTAATTTTTTAATTCTTCAAATTATATAAATATTGTATTAAAAAATAAGATTAAACATTTTTAATTGGAATAATTTACATTATATAATATTTTAAAGATTGATTTTTACTATAATGAATAGTGGAAACAATAAAAATAATTAACCTACTTATGGTGATAACCGGTTCTTTGGGGTTAGGATAAGATGATAAGAGGCAAAATGACCTAAATCTATTACAAAAACCATTAAATATCCATATATTTACTATATCACCTATAAATTTCTATAAATACCCATTTTTGAAATATGGTATGTGAAAATCATGGATACACTCTATTCTTTTCAGAACATCCTTATATCTCTTCTCCAACACTTATAAAGGCAACCCTCTACTCACTAATTTACATGTTGAAAATCTATTAGTTTGGAAAATAACTGAGTAAATTAAAACCTTAATAATATACAATAATCCTAGTCTCCTAGTTTTCATCATAAATCTAACAAACTAATAATGTTGATACAACCCTAAAGAGGTCATTCAATGAAGATGTAACATTCTAAAATGGTGGGATTTTATTTTAAATATTATTCCATATCATTAAAATATTATTTAATTATGATATAATAATAATAAAAACATCTCTATTAAACTAATAAGTAATTCTGTTTTTGTAATAACCTATATACATATCTACTCCCATCAAATGTAAATTGGAATTTTCGATCACATGTACAATGAACTACCAACTCTCAAACTAATGTATTTAATTTTCAATAACCATAATTAAAGAATGGATATAAATATCGGTTTATCATAACTATTTGTAGTTTTTTAAATAATTATAAATTTTAATTTCTATATTTCATATATGATGTTAATTTCCATTCAATGGGGGATATGATAAAGTTTCTTGTTTTAACAGTGGAATGCCACATCACGATGCGATGTAATTCAATTTTCACTTACCTATTACATAAAAGGTATTAAAAATAAAATAAATTCAAATTTATCATATGTATGACATTAAATAAATTTTGGAAAAATAATATCACCTCTATATTTTTACCTTATAATACTTTGAAAATGATAATTTCACTCATACATATATGTGCACTGCCGAATCAACACAGCAATGTTAAATGTTTTTAATTTATGGAATAAACTGATCGTAGTAGAGATTATTTTTTATTAATTTAAGTAATTTGTATGAAATAATATTTTGGTTTTAAATTTGAATAAATAATTTTTTTCTTTTTGATACATATATCGTTAAAAATGGATATATTATTCATAGGCATGTACTACCTACCATATCCATGAATGTTTTAATACATTTTATATCTATAAAATTTATGAATAACATTATATTCATGTATATAAAAAATATATTATATTTATATCATGGATAAAATATTGGAAATAATGGAACCATTATCAAATTAAAATCATTCAATTTATTAATCCAAAACATACAAGAAGAAATGAAATTATAACTGGCAAAAACTATTTCAAAAAACTATTTCTACTAAATGAAAAGTATAATTGTTTAGTTAAACCATATATTGTATTCAAAAAATGAATATTGTCTATTAATTGATTTATTAAAAATCTTTATTTAACATTTGGGAAGTTTGATCATTCCTAAAGGAAATCAAACCTGATGTAAGGGTTTCTCAACTCACTCTTACTTCCATGAGGCATATTCCATATTCACTAGTAATTTATTTGTGTAATGTAAATAATAAAAATGTTATATCTTATAATATTATTCACTTTATATTGATGGAATTGATTGTTTCAATTTATGTTATTTAATTTATGTGTAATTTTATTCTTATATTCCCTTATAGGTAGGGTTTTATTTCATAATCTCAACATTCATCAAGCTTTTTTATGTTTATGTAACCTTGGGGAGATTTTTTTTATATCCTCAAATAAATATATTTTTTTCATATGAATATTAATGACCTATATTATGTAATAATACTAATTCTCATTTCTTTAGTATATAAAATGTTTATGAAAATTTTTTCTTGGTAAATCAGACAGTATTTATCTATTCAGATGACAATCATTTTTCACCCAACTACATGTTTACAAAAACGAAAAATGTTTTTGAAATTCTCCAAATGAATAATTAATGTCATTTTAACCATTTTCAATATCTTCAAAACAGTTTGTTATGATTCTACTTATCATTTATAACAGGAGAAAAAATGTAATCATTTTTAATTTTGGGAAAGGAATTCATTTTTATAATTCATGGATGCTACACAATTTCCATCAATAATAACCACTCAATGATTTAATGCCTCTTTTATATGTTATAAATATTATTTTGAATGAATTTTGTTTCTGAATAATTTTTGAACATTTAGTTATAAAAATATTTTCTATGTTAAAATTTGATTTCCCCGTAAATGTTTTCAATGATATAATGACTTCAATACTTTGTAGAAATTTTTATCCACCTAGGATATGTTTTATTGGAATCATCCATATTTCTGTGATGATTTATGATCTGTTTTACAAAGTATATAAAATTTTATTACTATTCATCACATTAAAATGGAAGGATTCCGATAAGGTTTTTTATTAAGTTAAGTATTTATATTTCATATTTTAGGTTTTCAATCCGAATGGAAATGATAATAATGTTTCACCACTTTTATAAAATTAATATATTTGAATTTTTCTGTTAGAGGATGTCCACGTAATAGGTTGCTAATTGATGCTTCTGCAGTTATCATTATACATATTTGTTGGCCCAATTATATTGGTTTTTACAAGTAGTTTTAATCTAACTTGTGACTAGTCTTGAAAAAATGTTTCATATGTCCAGAATAATGCATTACACAATTATGATATTTCTTATTGAATTCCATGTGATTATTCAATATTTAAGAATATCCATGGATATGTTTTAAGAACAACTAATATTTTATATTTATTTTTTGGGTCATCATTAATTACTACAATGTTATGAATAAGTTATTATTTAAATGGAATTTGTATTAGTTATTTAACATTTCATATATATTATGATTTTTTATTAATTATTTCATTTTCTATATTCTAACCCTCAATGAGTGTTTAATCTCATACCTTTCTTTTGTTATACTTTCCTGGGGAACCAGAATGTGTTTTCTGATTGATATGATGTGATTCACTAAGGCTGATAATAACTCTCTGAATGAGAAAGAATTTTTATATAATGGTTTAAAATGTAATTTGAATTTAAATTATATATATCCGATTTAATAAAAATACTAAAATATTTGGTCCTTATGGATGTTATTTATTTTATTAATTTCCAATGTAATAAAGTAACCACCGCCTCTATTGTGCTCAATTAAAATGTATGAAACACACCTTCATGGTAATTAGGAAAACATATATTATATCCCAGTAAAATGAAATAATACCAGTTCCATAAAAATATATAAAATAATAATATAGTTGTATATCATTAAAAATTTATCGTTAAATTTATTAAATTATATATCACTTCCAAAAATATAATACCTTATTTAATTTCATACCAATTGGATATCAATTCACTAATATTTTAACAAAAAAGTGATGCATAGACCTGATGGAATTCATAAAAAGTTACATATGTATTAATCCCTTGTTCTAATATTTCATTTTATATTGTTTAACATGATCATTATTTTTATTAAAAACCTCACTAAAAATTAGTTCAAAACCATTAATTTATTACTATGTTTATTTACCAGTTATGGTTAAGAGTAATGTATCTTAAATTTTCATCATTTTATAAGAGAAATTTTAACTCATTATTTATATTTTTTCCAATAATAGATATCTTTAAATGTAAATTACTTTTTGAATTTCAAAATATTTTCTATTTCATTCATGTTTTGAAAATAATTTATTCTTTAAAAATATGTTATTTTTATTACATACAATTGGATACTTTAAAAAAATTGAATTTCTTTTTTAATACATTACGATTATATATTTTGTTTCATTTAAAATATATATTGTTTTATCAATCCTAAATAATATTGATAATTTCAGTAAAGGGTGACATTCTTGTTAAAGGTATAGTCTCTTAAAATTTACAGATCCTTACATTTGGATCAGCTATCATTAAAGAATATCTGGGTGATTTATTCTAAAAAACTCTAGGTTAGGAGATGGAATGAGAAGAAATTAATGATATGAGTGGGTTATTCATAATGTGAATAAATTAATAGGAAGGATCCCTGAAATTGTTTCATAATTTGAAAGTAAATTATAAAATGAAATTAATGCATGTATTGAGTGTTCCATTCAGTAATTATAATCAAAGGAGATTCTTTTTGATGTATATAAAACCTCGATGACTCTTGCTTTGAATTTTTGATTCACAATTTGAATCCATTTATTACAATAGTATTTATTGATTTTAACACACATTTAAATCCTCATTCATCTTCTGTCTCCCTTTTTATAAGGCTTTGGCTACACAGGGTATTGTTGGGAAGTTTCAGTTCATTTAGGTTGCTCTATTTTGTGCCTCGATCACTGGAATTTTTTATTTCTTCTTCTTTCGAAAGTCTTATATTATCTCTTATATTGAGAGGTTTACTTGGGAATTTTTAGTATATTTTGTATATGATTATTTTTTTTCTGATAATAAGATATTTTTTTTATCACATTTATACTTCATTAAATCATTTTTCTGAGTCCGAGTACAATTTTTATTTTTCTATGTCACATGATTTTCTCAAGGAATTTGTTGATTTAATATATCCACCGACCCTCTTACTTAGGGAATATTATTCTATTATGAGAGAATGTAATTTATAACCTCAGATCATTGATATTTTCATTCCTTTAATTTCATGGTTTTTGGGTCCCATTAGAGGTGGTGCAAAACCCATGTTTGAGTTAACTTGTTCTGTATCTATCTTATGTTGATATACCATAATTTCTATTGTTTTTTTATAGAATTGTAATTATAATTGAAATATTTATTTCCATGTTTTTTATATGTTTTTTAGAAATTTCCATATTTCTATCATTTTGGACAACGAATGGTGTTTTTTAATTAATTGTGAAAATAATTTTAATGTGGTTTTTAGAAGAAAATTTTGATTGAAAAAGGTATATATGGAATTGTATTATAAATGTGATATAACATTTTCCAATGATATGAAAAATATATAATGTGGGAACCTTATGTACATAGCTATGAGGATTAGTATTAGGGAAAATCCACTGGAATTGAATGGGTGTTCGCCTTCTGATGCATTCTTCAATTCCTTGATTTTCACTAATTTACCTCAAGGGGTTGATTGACCATATATGGGGGTTTACCATTTATGGTTGTTCTTATTTTCCCTAAACCTTTATATATGGATTCAAGGTGATTGTAGTGTTAACTAGCCATTATAGATGAATGAGATTCCATGATGGCCTGAATGTATGTTATAATTGGAATTGATTTCCATTAATGTTTAGATTTATAATTTATGATATTTTATAGAACTATTTTGATAATTATAAACGGTTTGATATAAATTGTTCCCTTAAAATATTTATCCAACATTATTTCTATAACTATTGAAAAATGTGGATGTATTTAACATGAATATAATATGAAAATTGTTAATAGTTTTTAATTCATTGTTTTATAGAAATTGATAATGTAGTGATTATAAGAAACATAATAAATATAAGACACTTTAGTGGGACAAAATTTAGCAAGTTTAGATAAAAACATTTATTTTCACTATTGATTATACATGCCTAGTTTTTTATTTTAATGTTTGAAAATTATAGGTTCTCTAGTGAGGTGGAGAGGTTTATGTCAGCAGACTATGGGTGGTAGTTGAGTAAACCATGGGATGTTAACCATTTAACACAAGGTGTAGTTTTTCCTTGTTTTATTAATCAATTCTTGTTCATGTACATATATATTGGATCTTTTTTTATTTATAATTTCTGGGTTTTATCAATAATACTTCCTTTCTCTTTTTAAGGAGTATATTATTATAGTTGTTATATCCACTATTTTATTCCACATTATATATATATATGGTATGTATCACATTGTATGTTGGGTGAAATTTTATCCTTTTTTGATGTTTTATTATCCTATGATTCTCTCTATCCCATAGGGATCAGGAATTCCCTTTAGGTCAACGGTGAATCAGTTTAACTACCCATTTTAATGTTAACCTAGGTTTTGTTTTTTTCAAATATTTTTTATATTAATATCCATAACATTTTAGGGAATATTTCATTGATGAAATTTCAAATCGATCAAATTATTTTTGGATTTCACACAATTAAAAGTAATAAATTGTTCACGTTATTTCAAAAATGAAATCCTATAAAAAAGGTGATATTTTTCCATGAAGAAAAGTTGGTTTTTTAAATGGTATTGATTTTTTTTTTAATTTCTTCTTTCATTATTCACGTTTCTTCCTTTAATAAATTTCCTCTATTATTTACCACATTTTATTTCCCATTTATTTCTTATTTATCTTCTCTCACATGATAAATTTCATATTATTTGGCCAGATTTTGACATAAAGAGGTGTTTTCACTTTCTTATTCTCCTCGTATTCTATTTTACATTCCTCTCTATAAATAATAATATTATTATTGTAGTTGTTTTGGAAATTCATAGTTGTTTTCGAATTCATGTTAACTATTTTTTATTTCTCCAATATATTTATATATTAAATGTGATTTTTGAATAATCTTTTTTGTTGTTTAAATTTTTTATTATTTATATTTTATTCAAAAAATAAAACCATCTTATTCATATCTTTTTTTCTTTATATGATGTAAATTTTATATTGATAATCAAAAATGGAGTTAAATTAAATAATTTTATTTATAAAAAATAGATGAAATTCTCTAAATGAAACAAAATTGGTGGTGTTTTTATAAAAAAATTTATTTTCCCTTTCCTTCTGATTAATTATTTTCTTAAGGGAGGGTTACTAAAATCTAAAAAAATTAAGATTATTTATTTTCAGAATAAATTTTAATATGTTTTCTTCTTGATCACATATAATATATTGTTAATCTTGTATATATAATAACTATCACTATTACTATTAAATTATATTTAATTTTATTTTTTATGTAAATTATTTGTGATAATGATAATTGGGGATATTTTTTACCATTATTTTTTATCTCCTATTATGTTATCATGATAAAATACACTCTCTTGTGTATCAAATAATTTCATTTAAGTGAATTGCACAATTTTAATAGAATTTAATGGAGTGGAACAACATGAAATCTAAAATATCATTTTAAAATTAATTAAAGATTAAAAATATTTTATTACATCAATCATTATAGTGGAATTACCATATTTTACACAAATTACTAATGTAAATGAAGTCAATTAGGCTCTACATTACGGGTTTTATGTGTAGATTACACCAGCTACCCAGTTCAATGATGAAAGCATCTCTAATGTCCAAAAGTCTTACTCGTCAACTGGTGGAGGAGAATTTCTGAACCAGTTGTTGTAGCAGGCATTATATCGATCTATCTAAAGGTAACTGACCTTCCTATGGCTACTAGAGACTCACACGTATAGATTCTACCACAATTGTTTTATACAAGTAGACAACTAGCTACCTCGTGGAGGTTTTCGGGTACCTAGATTTGTCATGTAATCTCATGAGAGGATAAATTTATTATTGGAACAAATGTCATAATGGAGGTGTGTTATTGATTTATTGTACCTATATAATTACAGAATATTCCAAATTATATTAGATCATATTTAATGACTCATGGGTCCCCTGTTATAATTTATACTAGCTACCAATAATATATCAATGATCATTCCATTTTGAATCCATAGAATTTATAAATTATATCAAGATAATTAAAGTTACAATTTATCTCAATGGTCTCCATCCATTTATATAGTCTAATAGTACTCAATTTTACTTACTTATATCATCATATTTTTTATTGGACTGTAAAGAGACTTCCTAATGAAATATTTTCTTTTGACAACCTTTTTTATACATAGTTTTATACTATAAATTGTTTTGTACATATAAAATAGAAACAAAAAATGACCGAGAGGTAGATAACATGACAAAATTATGAGGTATGGGTTATTAAAAACAATTAATATCATGGAATTGACAAATATACCTCTCGATCTAAGGGTGGGGATGTTTTGGGGTAACATCGATCTTTACTATAATTCCACATCAAACCACATTTTCAATCAATTTAATTATCAACATAACATAATTTATATTAAACAATAATTATTGAATAAATTTGTATAAATAATTAACATTCTTAATTACATTGATATAATTTTTATAAACATTAAAATAATTAATCAATAATCACATTTCCAATATATTAATTTTTTTATTCGTTCTTAAATGGGTTTAAAATTGAAATTCACACCACCCTATTTCCATAATATCATACAATAATATTTGAGATGTCATTTTATGAATTATTTTATTATAATTTTATTTCATGATCAATTAAATTACATTAATTTCATGGGGTTTCGATTAAATGGTTACTAATGACTTAATGGTTTTATTAGTCTCAATTATGATTCTTGGACACATATATCATTTTTCCCCTTGATTCCTTTATATGATTTTTCACTACCCATGGTTATATGTTTGTCATAATAATTGTTTTTAATTTGATATGCTAACCAAATAATGTTCCTATATTAATTTGGAAACTATTTTTGTTGTTTCTATGATAGTACGAATTTTTGGTAACTCAATTTTAATTCATTGAGTTATGATCATTACCTAAACATATATGTTTAGAACAATCATCAATTTTATTATATAATATAATATTTTTTTTAGTTTTACATATCGGTAACAATAAAACCATTTAAAACCTTTGATGATTAATCTTATATTCTACATTCATGTTCATCTGAAATCAATCACCATCTTTCTCTAGATGGATTATGGTCACATTATTCTACTATTTACATAGAAATATAACCCATTCTTGGATTATTGGGGGATTGGATGGAAAAGGGAGAAGACGATGGTTCCGCCGCAAAAAAACAGGGGGATCCTCACCTTGCAATTGAATTTTCCTGATTCATATTTGGCTTGATCTATTCTAAGGGTAGGAGTCGATCCTCAACGGGAGACTGAAAATGTGGTTTCAAAGCTCAAAACTCAAACAGACGAGGTTCCCGTGGTTGAAAGACTGGAGGATATTTCTTTTCTCGAAGCCCTAAAATCAGAAGATCTGAGAAATGCTTCAACGAAATGAGTTCCTCTCTGCATGAAATTGGAAGATGGCATATTTGTTATGGAATCATATCCTGAAGCACTTCAACAATGGTCGCAACTATGGGAGTTTTCTCTAATTGGTTTTATCTCATATCTTAAAGGTGACCCAACGTGGTCCAATCCAGAGCTGAAAATGTGGATATCACACATATGGGGATTCTCTGACTAGAAGCTGGTTCCAATCGGGAAGGGATAATTTCATATTATGATAAAAACTCAATAAGAGCATGATCGAGTATGGAGGCTAGGGAATTTGTAGATCATGTCAATAGTTCTTTGAATCTCTGACTGGGACTATGCTTTCATTCTGAATACCTCATGAAATTTTATGGTTATGATCTGGGTGTGTCTTCATGGTCTTAGCTTGTATTTTTGGCATCCTAAAATCTTCAATGACATCGCAACATTTCAAGGTACTCCGATTTAAATCGATCAACATACTCTCAATGCTGAAATCGGTCTCTATGCGGGGGTTATGGTCGAAGTGGACATAGATTCAAAACTCCCAGAGGTAATCGCCTTCATGGTGAATGACTTCAAAACAGAAATCAGAGTTGAATGCAAGAGGAATCCGCCTTAATTTTGTTGGAGTTGGTGGTTTAGAACCAACTAATTTGTACATTATTCATTTATAAAAGCCTTATCACATATTGACTGTTCTTATGAGTGAAAATTCATGTGATAATGTCCTAAGGAAAACTGTTGCATTAATGGGTCATAGCAGATCCCTGCTATGATGTGAACCCGAAAGTACCATAACACTATTCTTGAATATATGTTCTGTGGCCGGATGATATTATTTGAGGGACGCAAATAATATAGGCCATTAGGGGTGAGGACTCATACAACTTTGAGGAACCTTCTCATGGTGTGCACCCTTGGTAATATCCAGGAGGATATTATGAGAACGAGACCCACCGGTACGAAATCCACATTTCATAGTGTCATTGGATGTTCCTATCTGCGGATGTGTGTATTTTTCCTTAGACTTTATGATTATTATTAATGTGTGTTACAACTCGCGCACTTAGATTTATTGATGAAAACGGTGACGACACACTGTTCGCAGTAAGGTAGGATACGTTGGGTGTGTCACGAGTAATACTGCATTAATATATAATGCGAGAAAGGATTTGTCCCTTCTGTTCTATAACGGAAGTAGATATCTCAGGCCCTTTGATGGAATTGATATAGCTTAAATAAATCCATGGCCATGGTAGGGTTTGGGCGAGTTCAATTTCGGGAAGTCAAAGAAAGAATAATCGAGCACATGGGTTGATGGCACTAGCATGCAACCCTCTTGATTGGAGATATCAAGACAAAGGGATTATATTACATGGTAAGTGTTTGTAGGAGGTGAAACATCATTGTGGCATTAACTTCTTTATCTATGGGTGCCTTGGTGTGTTTCTAGACGCTAACCATGGACTTTAGGCAGGCTCCGCCTAATGCCACTGAGAAAGTGGCCTAGAGGGTCACACACTAAGTGTGTGAAATTATCTCAATTAAATATTAATTTAACAAGTTGAATTAATATTTTTCCCGATTTTGGTTTAATAATTATTCAAGGATGTCTGATCGCATTTATTTCGACACTAGTTATTCGAGAGAATATATTGTGTGCGAAATAATATATATATTTATTAGCGAGTAATGCAGTTACATTTATTTAAGAAATAAATAGTCATTACTCAAGGCATAATAAATATGGTGGAGGAAATAAATAAAATGGAAAAATAAAAGTACACACCGTGTATATTTATATACACGCCGTGTAGTTTGTTTTTCTGGGATTCATGAGAAAAATATTATTTATTTAATTAAATGATAATAAATGTGATACATCGGATGCATGTTAAGTAATGATGATGTTCAACTGTCATTACTAAGACATGGGGTATTACTAAGATTTAAATGAAATAATTAAATGATTTTTGGAAATTAATTCATTTTTTTAACTCTATGTATTATAAATCCCAATTACATTATTCTCAAAAAGGATCGCCATTTGGGTTGTGCATAATGGATTGGAAGTACTCTCAAGCCAAGATATAATTCCCTTTCCACCAAGAACGCTTTCAAGTTACGAAAGAAAGATCCTCCACCAGATCAAAGCGATCGAAGATGGACATCGCAAGAGAAGGATCTTCCGTGCTAGCACCCGGAGTTCCCTTCGGCGACGTCCAGAGATATATGGAACACGTGTGGATCACCGCTAGAGGAATCCTACACTTGGATTCTCCGGCACAACGACGGATCACATGATCGTGACCGGATACACCAACGAAGAAATAATTTCAACAAGGTAATTCTTATGAATTAATTATAATCAACACATGATGATCCTTCTCATGGGTTTCGGGACTCTACATTTCTTTTCGTTCTTCGTTCTATTCTGATGATTCGGCGTTTTAAATCGTGACAGATCTCGGATTGAATGTTGTTTAACGTTAAAATTAATGTTGGGAAAACCCACCAACGCGCATTCGCTGCGCCCAGAACCTACAAGTGGTATCAGAGTGGTCACATCATTGATTATAATTATTTAAGTTTTTCGTAGGTAATTTATACATTTAATAATTTAGTTATTTCAATTCATGTTTAGTCGTTCTGGAAATCTGAATATCAAGATCCGTTCCTCCACCCTCATTTTTCGTTCACCTCACAAAAACAAATTTTTCTTTTAATTTTGATTAAAATAAAATAGAGGAACTCAACTGGAGGAGCCAAACGTTTCTGTCAGTATAACACCATAATACACGGTGTGTATTCGGAAGTACACGCCGTGTAGTCTAGGTTCAATGCATTGACTGATCTGCCAAATTAGTTCATGTATTGATGTCATTTATGACACCGTGTGTTGACCAGAAACAGGTGGCACACAGTTTCTAGATTACACGTTTTGTGGTCCAACTGAACACGGCATGTAGTCCCTTCAGGTTTGGGTTGGGCCGTGTACCCCGTACACGTCTTGCCTAGATGGAAACCACGTAATGCGGAAACTACACGGCGTGTGTCCAAAAGAACACATCGTGTACTCTGAAAATTTCCAAAGTACATTTACACGCCATAACCCTGGGCGTGTACTTCGGATGGACGGTGAAGAAAAGTACACACCGTGTAGTCGGAACTACAGGTCATGTACTCACCCAAATTTCGTAGATTTATTAAAATTTATTATTATATTATAAAAACCCTTGAGACGTGTACCATGGTGCAGGCATAAAGCTGAGGCACAACACGTGATAGGTGTTTTATATATATGTGTTTAATTTAACATCTACATAATAAACGGGAATTCACCGGGTTTCCTCCAAGGTACAAGTTACGTACAAGGATAATTTTAAATGAATTTATTTTTTTAAAATTATGATGGATGAGAATCTCAAGAAAATCCAGAAAAGGGATTTAAGATAAAAGGATTGATTAAATAAATATAATTAATTGATTCGACCATGATTTATCTTAAACAAGAAAGAATAAAGAATTGAATGCTAAGTTTTATTTATGCGTAAATATCATTGCATGTATGGATGATCATGAGCTAGACCGAGACCTTTGTATGTTAATGGTTTCTTTTAATTCATTTACATAAATCTAATTTGTTGGCCTGCGAGCCATCTCCTCATTAATATGTAGGGTCTGCGTTCCCAAGGATTCTTTTATGTAAAAACCCCTTTTTACACCTCACCTGCATGTGAGATAAATGCATATGTAATGGATGAAGCTCCCAAGCTAGTATAGGTGGCTCAAGTCAGGAGCCGAGGTGAAACCAATCCAAGGAGATAAAAAGGTGGATAGGTGAAAGCTCTAAACACGAACTCGCAAGGTTCAAGGTGTATCTCCCCTAGGACTTGGGTTAGTTTATCAACCGCTAGATAAACTAACCAATAAAACAAGCTCATGATCATACCATTTATTTTATTTCTGTCAGTTGCATGGTTTATTTATTGTGGTTGTGTGGTCACGATCACACAATTAATGAATATAACAAGCATTCAAGATAGAACTAAAATAAGACCGGTTTATACGTAAATATTATATTAGACATGGTTAATCACTTAAGTATATCCCACATAATATTAACAAGCATGTAATCAAAGATAATAAAATGGGAATTTACGTATAAGGATAAAATCCCTCAAAATAAATATTAAGTCAGCATATCCTTCCATAATCTTGGTTAGAATTGAACCATAGTTCAAAGTGCTTGACCAACCCTAGTTGGGGTGATTTCCATTATCGGGGAATTCTAATTCAAGTTTTTGGGTTGACTTGACTTGGTTCTCATCAAGGGTTGACTGCCACAGCAGGACTTGGTGTGACCAAGAGGCAAAGGATGAGGAAATAGAAAAAAAGGATTTCAGGATTGGGGAGTCCACTCAGCCGATCAAGGAGCTGCAAGTTAATGCAGTTGGAATTTGGAATGCCTACCTAACACCCTTCTAGTTTCTTGACCAACCCTAGTTGGGGTAATGCGAAGGGTAATATGGATCCTTGCCACTAGAATATTCACGCAACAGAATATTATGAAGTCAATGGTGAGGGCTATTGGATTTCGATAAAATAGTGGGAGACTAATAAGTATTAATTTATTTATTTGTATCAATTTTTGTAATAATGTACTAAACCTTTTCTCATCTGAATTTGTAGAAAAGGCAAGAAAATGACTTCAAACAAATCATTTCACACCATATTCGAGAAGGAAAACCTTCTCACCGGCAGCAATTTCCAAGAGTGGCAGTGGCGTTTACGCGTCATCCTTCGCCACGAAAGGAAATTGTATGTGCTTGAAGAGCCTATTCCAGTTGCACCTGGGAAAGAGGCTAGTGATGAGGAATTATCTCTATACATGAAACACATGGATGATGCCACAGATGTCCAGTGTTTCATGCTATCGGCCATGTCTAATGCGCTCTGGAAGCAACATGAAAACATGGACACGTATAGCATGATGTCTCACCTTAAAGATCTCTACCAAGAGAAGGCGAGACAGGAGAGGTATGAGATCTCCAATGCTTTTTTTACCACGAAGCATGGAGAGTCTGCGCCAGCTGGGCCTCATTTAGTCAAGCTTATTGGCTACATTGAACGCTTGGACATCTTAGGGATTAAATTCTCGGATGAGTTGCGTACAGATCTCATCCTATCATCACTGCCCAAGACCTTATCTAGCTTCATTGTCAACTATAACATGAGCGGCAATGAGAAGAGTCTATCGGCGCTTCTGACCTTGATTCGCGAGGTAGATAAGTACATGGGGCATGACAAACTCACGGTCCTTATGGTGAACAAGAAAAGGAAGGACAAGGCAAAGGGGCCAAAGAATTATAAACGGTCTGAAACCACCGAGCACCATCCTTCCAAGAAGGGGAAGATCCAGAGGCAGGTCAAAGAACGGGAGGCAGTGTGTTTTTCTTGTGGAAAGCTGGGCCACTGGAAGAGGAACTGCACCCAGAAACGTGGGGACGCTAAAGGTGTGTTCGTTATCGAGTGTAATCTTTCTATTTCTACACATTGGGTATTAGATACATCTTGTGGGGTTCACATCTTTATTAAAATGCAGGAACCAAGTAGCTTTAGAAAGATCGCCAGAGGAGAGGTGGATCTTCGAGCTGCCAATGGTGCAAGGCAAGTTGCATTGGCTATTAGAGACTATCACCTCTCATTGCCAACTGGCATGCTTTTGGTTTTACAAAATTGTTATTTTGCGCCTAGTGTTACCAAGAACATAATTTCTGTATCTTGTTTGGATATGGATGGATTTATTTTAATGTTTGGAAATAAGGGTTTTATCTTTTATAAGAACAACGTATGTTATGGTATGGCACATTTGAATAATGGTTTTTATGTATTAAATTACGAAAACCAAGTGTTGGCAATCGATAATGAATCAAACTCACATGACTCATACATCACCCAGTTATGGAATCACCGCCTTGGTCATGTGAATGAGAAGCGCTTGACAAAGCTCTGCCAAGATGTCTATTTACACTCTACTGAGCTAAAACCACTTGATAGATGTCACACTTGTTTTCAATGAAAAATGACCAAGCCTCCTTTTGGTGGACAATGTGAAAGGGCCACAGAGCTTCTAGGATTGGTACACACGGATGTGTGTGGACCATTTCCAGTAGAAGCTAGAGGTACATATTCTTACTTCATTACGTTTACTGATGATTTGAGTAGATATGGCTATGTCAACTTAATGATGTATAAGTCAGAGTCCTTAGAGAAATTTAAGGAATTCAAGAATGAAGTGGAGAATCAGATTGGTAAGTAGATAAAGTAGCTTCGATCGGATCGAGGTGGAGAATATCTGAACCAAGAGTTCATCAATACTCTACGGGAGTCTGGGATTCTATCTCAGCTCACTCCACCTTATACACCATAGTGTAATGGTGTTAGTGAAAGGAGGAACCACACCTTGTTGGACATGGTGAGGTCAAGGATGAGTCATGCAGATCTTCCATTATCCTTTTGGGGATATGCATTACAAGCTACAACGTACACAATAAACTGAGTACAAACTAAGGCGGAAAATGGAACTCCATCGGAGTTATGGAATGGAAGGAAACCCTCTTTGTCGCACACACGTGTATGGGGATGTGAGGCATTTGTTAAGGCCTTCTCAGGAAAGAAACTAGCACCCCGGGGCACAAATTGTATCTTTATATGATATCCCAAGGAAATAAAAGGATATTTCCTATATAACCCTCAAGACAAGAAAGTGATTGTCGCCATACAATCCGTCTTTCTTGAGAGGGACCACATCCTCAAGAAGGATAGTGGGAGCAAGATTGACTTTGACGAAGTTGATGCTCAAGATACACAGGAGTTACTACAGGAACAAGTTCCACAGGTCCCCGTGGAAGAGGTTCCAGAAACACAAGTACTGCGTAGGATCTCAAGAGAGGTAAGGGAACCAGTGAGATTTGGTTTCCTAGTCACCGAGGATGGTGAATCATTATTGTTGCAAAATGATAGACCTCTCTCCTACAAGGAATCAGTAGAAAGCTCAGAAGCTACAAGATGGCTAGAAGCTATGAATTATGAGATGGATTCCATGTATCAGAACCAAGTTTGGGTTCTGGTTGATGAGCCAGTTGATGTGAATACTGTTGGATGCAAATGGTTATTCAAGAGAAATCTGGTCATGGAAGGTCAAGTTAGCACCTATAAAGCAAGGCTAGTGGCTAAAGGATTCAGATAGCGTCAAGGAATTGACTATGATGAAACTTTCTCGCCAGTTGCGATGTTTAAATCCATAAGAATCATACTTGCCATAGAATCTTACCATGACTACAAGATTTGGCAGATGGATGTCAAAACAGCATTCTCTAATGGGAACCGTCATGAAGATGTTTATATGACACAACCAGAAGGGTTTGTGACACCAGGTGAAGCCAAACAGGTTTGCAAGCGGCAGGAAACCATTTATGGATTGAAGCAAGCATCCAGGTCATGGAACATTCGATTTGATAAAGCCATAAAGGAATTTGGTTTCACTAAAAACAAATGTGAGCCATGTGTTTATAAGAGGTTTAATGGGAATGCGGTCTTTATCCTAGTAGTATATGTTAATGACATATTTCTTATTGGAAATGACGTACCAGCCTTACAGTCAGTTAAGGATTGGTTGAACAAGTGTTTCTCCATGAAGGAATTAGGAGAAGCAGCCTACATTCTAGGGATCAAGATCATTCCTGATAGATCCAAGAGGCTGCTAGGACTAAGTCAGGGTACATAAATTGACCAGATACTAAATAGATTTATTATGGAAAAATCCAAGATGGGATTGGTTCCTATGTCACATGGCTTACATCTTTCTAAGAAAATGTGTCCCCAGACAAAACAGGAGAAAGCTAGGATGAGAAAGATCACATACGATTCAGCTATAGGATCCATCATGTATGACATGTTATGTACAATGATTGATGTTGCCTATGCACTGAGCATGGTAGGCAGATGTCAAGAAGATCTAGTAGAACTGTATTGGACTGCTGTTAAGACTATCCATAAGTATCTGAGAAGAACTAAGGATATGTTCCTGGTGGATGGAGGAGATGAGGAGCTTGTCATCAGAGGGTATGCTGATGCTGGTTTTCAAACAGATCATAATGATCTTCAGTCGCAATCTGGATATGTTTTCTGTCTCAATGGATGAGCTGTGAGCTGGAAGAGTTCAAAGCATCCAGTTGTAGCCGATTCTATAGCGGAGTCCGTGTATATAGCGGCTTAAGATGCATCTAAGGAAGCCGTCTGGATTCGGAACCTTGTCCAAGATATTAATGTGGTTCTTAGCAGTAAATATCCCATTACATTGTATTATGATAATACTGCAGCGGTGGCTCTTGCAAAAGAACCAAGGTCACATCAATGGACAAAGCACATACTCCGGAAGTATCACCCCATGAGAGATTTCTATCAAAGGGGTGAAGTTGCAGTGAGCAGAGTGTCCACGAAAGAGAACGTGGCGGACCCCATGACTAAAGGCCTATCTTAGCATATGCATGAATATCATGTGAGAGCTAGCGGGTTAAAGGTTGTTAGCAGTTGGCTCTAGTCCAAGTGGGATTCTGTTGGATTTGGTGGTCTAGAACCAACTACATTGTACTATATTCATTAAAAAAAGCCTTATCACATCTTGATTGTTCTTCTGCGTGAAAATGCATGTGATAATGTCCTAAAAACAGATGTTGCATTAATGGGTCATAGCGGATCCCTGCTATAATGAGAACCCGGAAGTCCCATAACACTATTCTTGAATATATGCTCTGTGGCCGGATGATATTATTTGAGGGACGCAAATAATAAAGGTCATTATTGGTGAGGACTCATAAAACATTGAGGCACCTTCTCATGGTGTGTTCCCTTGGTAATATCCATGAGGATATTATGAGAACGAGACCCGCCAGTAGGAAATCCACATTTCATAGTGTCATTGGATGTTCCTATATGAGGACGTTTGTATTGGTCCTTAGACTTTAAGATTATTATTAATCGGTGTTACAACTCGTACACTTAGATTTATTGACGAAAACTGTGATGACACACTGTTCGTAGCGAGGTACGATACGTTGGGTGCGTCACGAGTAATACTGCATTAATATATAATGCGAGAAAGGATTTTTCTGTTTAGTTATATAACAGAAGTAGATATCTCAGGCCCTTTGATGGAAATGATATAGCCTAAATAAATCCAAGGCCATGGTAGGGTATGGGCGAGTTCAATTCGAGGAAGTCAAAGGAGGAATAATCGAGCACATGGGTTTATGGAACTAGCATGCAACCCGCTTGATTGGAGATATCGAGACAAAGGGATTATATTACATGGTAAGCATTCGTAGGAGGTGAAACGTCATTACGGTGTTAACTTCTTTCTCTATGGGTGCCTTGGCATGTTGCTAGACGCTAACCATGGACATTAGGCAGGCTCCGCCTAATGCCACTAAGAAAGAGTCCTAGAGGGTCACACACTAAGTGTGTCCATGTATCTCAGATAAATATTTATGTAAAAATTTGAATAAAGATTGTTCCTGGTTGTGGTTTAATAATTATTCAAGGATGTCTGATCGCATTTATTTCGACACTAGTTATTCAAGAGAATATATTGTGGGCGAAGTAATATATATATTTATTAGCGAGTAATGCAGTTAAATTTATTTAAGAGATAAATAGTCATTACTCAAGGTCTAATAAATATGTTGGAGGAAATAAATAAAATGGAAATATAAATGTACACGCCGTGTATATTTATATACACACCGTGTAGTTTTTTTTTCTGGGATTCATGAGAAAAATATTATTTATTTAATTAAATGATATTAAATGTGATACATTGGATGCATGTCAAGTAATAATGATGGTCAACTGTCATTATTAAGACATGGGTTATTACTAAGAATTAAATAAAATAATTAAATGCTTTTGCGAAACTAATTCATTTTATTAACTCTATGTATTATAAATCCCAATTACATTATTCTCAAAAAGGTCAGCCATTTGGGTTGTGCACAACGGATTGTAAATACTCTCAAGCCAAGAGAGAATTCCCTTTCCACCAAGAACACTTTCAAGTTACGAAAGAACGATCCTCCACCAGATCAAAGCGATCGAAGAAGGACATCACAAGTGAAGGATCTTCTATGCTAGCACCCAGAGTTCCCTTCGGCGACATCCAGAGATACGTGGCACACATGTGGATCACCGCTAGAGGAATATTACACTTCGATTCTCCGACGCAATGACGGATCAAAGGATCGTTACCAAGAGACACCAACGAAGAAAGAATTTCAACAAGGTAATTATTATGAATTAATTATAATCAATATATGATGATCCTTCTCATGGGTTCCAGGACTCTTCTTTTCTTTTCGTTCTTCATTCTATTCCGAAGATTCGGCGTTTTAAATCGTGACGGATCTCGGATTGAACGTTGTTTAACGTTAAAAATAATGTTAGGAAAACCCACCAACGCGCTTCCGCTGCGCCCGAAACCTACAACTGTGAGTTCTGCAAGATCATGGTTCTTTTCCCCTTGAAATGCGTAGTTATCAAGAGCCAGGTAGTCCAACCAAGTGATTATGGGTGGATGGAGACTAAGCGAAAAAAGAAAAATAAATCCATGATATCTGTCAATCCTGATCCTCCTAAAAAGCCATCAGATATTTGGATCAATCGAGCTAGTTTTCCGAGTGAGAGATCAGGCATCACCTAGGCCGAGTAGGTGGAAGAAGATGAAAGAACCAAAGCTAGTCTTACCATCATGGAGGATATTGAAAAAATAGGGCTTGAGTTATTCAATCAACATCTGTAAATACCCTAAACTAATGTCTTGGAGCTGTTGGTCATTGAGAAGGATGGTCACCCAATGCCATTGAAGAATGGAAACTCACAGAAGCCACTCCAGAGAGATGTACACAAGAAAATATTTCATCTGAATGCATATGTTCTTGTGGCACCTCATGTAGCTCAGGTCGGGAAAGAAGGAACCATTGTCTATATAGAAGCCTATACATCTTGAATTTCTTAGGCTAGAATCTCTTGTACGATCTATTCTGATGTACCAGTTCCAACAATTGAAAATAACATGGAAATATGTGCACCATCTATTTATAATTTATGCACTACTGCTCAAATATCACCATTTAATGCTAATTCAAAGGGCATTAATGATATATATTAACCCATCGATTCTTCTAGTACAATAGGCATACATTATATTCATGTGTTTCCCACTGTACCACAGAACTTGAGTGTCACACATTTGTAAATTTGTGGTTCTATGACAACTAATAAGCTTACTAAATCACCTGGAATCATTAAGGAAATTAATATCTCATGTGATTATACCATTTTGATTGATTCACCGGTGAGAAAATATGGCATAAAGACCCCTCTGGCATCATCATGAAATCTTATAATATCAAAGAGGAATAAAGGATCAAGTGGTTCTAAAATAAAGGGAGCTCCTGCACCAACCGAATGTCTTAATGGATGTTATTATTTTGGAACTGTCAAGGTATAGAAAACCCTGAAACTATTTCTATGTTGAGAATAACTATTCAAACTAATTAGCCAAAAAATTACTCTTGTTGAACCCAAAGATAATTTTTCTTTGAAATTCATGCATATTTTTGCCTCTGGTTATAAATTTCTTTTTTCTTGAAATAATGGTAGTGAAGTACAATCTCTTTAGATATTTTATCACACCACTTTGAAAAATGTAAATATTTAACAATTTTCCTAATCAAATGCTCCCCTGTGAATTTATCCTTGATAGTATTCATATTTTCTACACATTGATTTATGGTAAGAATAGATATCAAGACCGTAGGACTCTTTGGCATGAACTATTTATCTCATCTAACTACATCCATGATCCTTGGTTGGTTATTTATGACTTTAATGCTATTTTCTCTCCCTTTGTGGAAATTAGTCCTTTGCATTGTCCCATTTCTGCAAGAGAATTTAGATCCTCCATAGAAGACTGTTACTTGGTTGAAATCAATCTAACAGGTGATAAATTTACATGGAATAGAATCCATTATAATATTGTTTTTTCTAGTAAACATGGTAGGGTTCTAGTGAATGCCCCAAATCTAGATGCGCGTGAAATCATTTCTAGCATCACCTCAAAAAAATTCCACAAGGGTTAGTGTGGGGCTAAATCCAAAAAATTGATAGGGACATTCTCACAATTGAGAATGAGATTAGTCAAATTAACAATGATTTTATATACATTTATTTCTATTTTGACCCTCAAAATGGGATAATCATCTCTATGAAACTCAATTCTCTTCTGGTGCTCAATGAAAGTATTCTCCAACATGTTTTCAAAAAAAAAAATTGCTCCTTGATGGTGATTGAAACACCATGTTCCACAATGCCATCCAATGGGTTAGGAATGTATTCTACCCTGTAAATTTTCATAAATACAGTAAAACCCTTTATGACTATGATTCTTCCATTGTTAATCATGTGGTCTCTTATTTGGACTCTATATTTAATGGGACGAGTATAAATAATGATCTCCTCCTCTGATCATCCCGACATTGGTCAATGAGGATGACAACCTCTTTCTCTTGAGAACTCCCCTGGACCATGAAATCCAACAGATAGTCGTTAGCCTCAACCCTGATAGTGCTCTGGGACCCCATGGTTTCAACAATATTTTCTTCCAAAATCACTGAGAGGTTGTCCACTCAGATGTTTGTATGCTTGTTAAGCATTTTTTTCTGTAATGGTTTTCTCCCTTATGGTCTCAGTGCCAAATTTCGTACATTAATTCTCAAGTTGGATAATTCCTATGGAATTAATTTAATTCTCCCAATTTCTCTTACCAACTCCATTTATAAAATCATTACAATGCTCCTCTCCAACATACATTCTTCTCTATGTAAAAAAATTATATCTTGGAACCAATTTGTGTTCATCAAGGGTAGGTCCGTACAACATTTCATTTTCCTTGCCTCGGAATGTTCCAAATCTCTTAATAGTTCTTCCAGAGGAGGAAATATTTTCATTAAACCTGATATTAGGAGTGTTTTTAAAACAATTTATTGGGGTGTCATCTTCAAAGTTCTCGGGGGTTTTGGGTTCAATGAAGTCTTCATAATCCTGATAAACACCCTTTTCACCTAGGCATCTATCTACACCTTCATCAATGGCTCCCCAAAGTATATTTTAAATGCTCGAAGGGAGTTAAAAATGGTGATCCCCACACTTTTTCACTTTTTTTCATTGTGGAAGACTACCTTAGTAGAATCCTCACCTCTCTTGTGCATCAAAACAAACACAAACATATTCTGGATGCCATAACCCTTAATGTGTCATCTCATCTTCTTTATGCAGATGAAATATTTCAATTCTTTAATGGAGGTAAATGAAATATCCTTAACCTCAAATATTATTTATCTCACAATGAAGAAAACTCAACTTAATCCATTAGTAGGAAAATATCCTTTTTCTTCTTTGGGAAAAGATTCGCTTCTTCTAGGAAAGTTTACTTCATTGAATGTCTTGTCATTAAGGTGGGTTCCTTTATTTTTACCTACCTGGGAGTTCCCATATTTTGTGGTAGGACTAAATCCATCTATTTTAACGCTGTTTTTGATCATGTTATTAACCAAAATTCTTCCTGGAATGGTAAATCACTTTCCATGGCTGGCAGGATCTACCTTGTGAAGTATTTCAATGTCTCTAAATTGGGTTACACACTAATGATCTACAAAAGATATATTAGTCTTCTCAAGAAAAAAATACGTACATTAAATTCTTTTGGACTGTTAGAATCCTGTAAAGGAAGCTTGTTACTATCCCTTGATCTATCTATTGCAAACCTCCCCTTGGATATTACCATTATTTTTTCTTTGGAAGCTATTATAATACCTCTTCCCTAAAGGCTAAAATGTTAGCTGTGATCAAGGCTTTCAACTTTTTATATATAAAAGGCTTGAACAAAATCTATATTGAATGTGACTCCCCCACCAGTGTGGAGGCTATTTGGAATGGTGTGGTTCATCTGGCATGGTCGCTTACAACATGGTGGTTGAGATTCCTTGACTCTCTTCGAGTGATCAGGTATACATTTCCACCCTTGCCTATCGGGAAGAAAACATGGTTGCTGATGGTCTGGAAAATAAGGGAATCAACTTGTCCATTATGTGGAGTGATGAATTTCTGGTTGATCTCATCCCTATCTATGAAAAAGATTATAATTAGATTCCGTCTTTAAAAATCATGTAATTTCATTTTTTTAATAAATTGTTTCTTGGTCTTTGACCAATTCATTGCCTTAAAAAAATATACATCTTTCCCTGAATGATGTTAATGTATAGTGATAAATAAATCATATTGGATGATGTTTATTGAGAAAGAATTTTATTCTATTTACATGGTGAAATGAATTAGTATTATCACTACAAAATGTTCAGTTATTAGAGACAGTTTCTCATCAATAGCTTCTTAAACCACCGCTAAAAAATTTAAAAAATAGTGATTTTTTAATATCCCACTACTAAAATGTTTTTTTATGAAATACACTTCTTCCAACACACCTAGATCCAAACACCCTTCCCCATTTTCCACTAACCCAGTAGATCCCCACTCCTTGTTGAATCATAGCCCCTCACCATTATCCCAAGACCCCCTCAAACAATAACCCCTAGTTGTTGGCCCCTAACCCCATCAAACACAAGCACCACTTTGCTGGAAACATTATCTCTTTCCACCTTCACGCACTACTCATCCGAACTATCACTCCAAATATTGAGGTAACTCATGAATTTATTATATATTTTTTAAAATATATATAATGTTTCATTTTGGGCATTGATCTATTCTAGATAAAGGAAACATAGATTTCTGTGAAACCGATTACATTACCTGAAGGATGGGATTATTATTATGATATTGGAATTCTCCTAGTTAGATGCATTAATTTTTTGTTTGTGTTTATGAATTTTGAATTGATATTCCTTGTTGATGAAATGGATATATTTTTTCTCATGTAAATATTTATTCGAAATATACTTATTATGTTTTTTTTATTTTTTCCTTATATCTTTATTTGTATTTTGAACTATGAGCTAAGCTTTTCTTTTCCTAGTATCTTGTGTGGTAATATTTTTGTAGGATTTTCAGTTAAGTATGATTACTAACCCCATACATAAGAAAATTGGTGTGTATTAAAACAGAACAACGGTAATGATAATCCATTTTATATATAATGTGGATTTATTAATTATATTTTTAATGGGTTTATAATAAAAAAATTAATTTATTAAAAATCAATCTTAAAAAGGAGAGTAAATCACATATTTCAGCACGCCAATAAATGATAAACAATTTACTAATATAATATACTATTAATTGAATGAAAATTTGTTATTTCGAAAAATTTTATCTTTTGGAAGGAAATTAAATCCATTTCACCTAAATTATCAAGATATACACTCATGTGTTATGTGGTTTTACCATTTGTGATAAATTTATTTACCCTTGTCACTATGAAAAAAACATACTGTTGTTGTAAGATATTAATAAAAGGAATAAACTACCTGATTATAATAGAAAATAAAGGAATTATAATAAATCATATATACATAAAATTGTCCTATGATTATATATTACTAAAATTAATTTGATTATTTTATTGTTAAGATGAATATTCAAAGACAAACATGGATTCTAGGTAAAATATTTTATTCTTAAAACCTACTTTTATCATATGTTGTTTGCCTATGGTCCAAATTCTATTTTATATAATATTCTCAAAATATTATTTTAATAAATTAATTATTTATGTTTACGTTTATAGTGTTACTTCTCACTTTTCCTCTAATAAATATTTAATTTACATAAAGTATATGGTTTTTATGAGGTCTTCCAAACCATTCTAGTTCTCGATGATAAATTCATTACCTCACAATCATAGTCATATAATATTTCTAATGTAAATTTTGTAAATTATTTTTTAATTAATATCCTAACATTTTAATGTGTAATAATTTATTTATGACTTAGTTCATACTCATCCATTAATTAAAACGATATGAAGTTTATAAGAGAATATCTTAAAATTCACCTACCTTATCCCCCAAAAATATTTAATATTTAATATATTAATTTAATATATTCCGTTATGGTTATGTTTAATTGTTAAGATGGTTAACTAAAATAATTCAATCCCTTTTTGAAAATATCTATTTAATGTGTCTCAATTTCAATGATAATAAAAAATTTAATAAAAATTTTTAATTATATTTTCACAATCTATCTTTTGTTTGCATTATTTTTTTAAAAATATTCTATTTAAATTTATTTTTTTATTTAATTTATATAACCATTGAAAATCATTAAATAGAATTATCTTAAGGAAAATTTTATATTTGAATGACTAGTGAAATTATTAAAAGAAATATATACCCTTTTTATATATGTTGTAAATATTATATGATTAATTATCATTATTAATGTGTAATTATCTAATGTTTTTTTTCAAGCATGTTTAAACTCCATTTATTATCATTTTCTTATTTTTGATGGATTTATGATAATTTTTATATTCATATGAAACACATATATATCGTGTATTATGATGAATGGAGTGGAAATATCTTTATATAGTACCCCATTAATATGTTAATTCTAAATGTATCAAGAGTTATCTATATGTGTGTTTTCTTATTAACTAATTGTGTATAATTTTATGTATAGAAATGAGCACTACCCCCTTCCATATTCTAGGTGTCTCATGTGTATCCCTTGCTGTCCTCAAAACTATGAAGATATTGAATTACTATGTTCTAATAGACGTAGTGACACTATGGTGTTTCTACCATGGTGCCTATTTTAAATTAATGATTGTGTGATTTTTATTTTTCTTTTATTTAAGAGAATATTACCTGTGATTTATTTCCTTTTTTTATATTTTTTAGTCCATAATTAAATATTCTTATAAATACTTGGGTGGTTTTTTTCACTTCTATTTTTATATTTTCCAATATTGAAATACATATATTTTTTAATATATTAATTTTTAATGGATTATTAAATTAAATTTATGATTAATAAATGAAATTCTATTGATGTGGAATTATTTTAAAATGAATATTTTGAATATATATGTGTTATTTTTATAACAATTAATGATTTATGGTGAAAAATAAAGAAAAAAACATCTGTTTGGAGATATCTAAAGATGGTTTTTTTAAGACACTTTCAGGGAGACTAGTAATGACAGACTCAAATATACACACGTCCCCAACATTTATATTGGTGTCTTATACAATAATCCCCAATCCATGACAAGATCATGATCAATAAAAAGAAATAAATAAATCCCCTCCCATTTTATAGAGTTACCTGAAGCCTGAAGGTTTACTAGGTTATATATATTCATAAAAAAATATATTGGTGAACTAGTATGATAGTAACCTCAATAGTGGAGAGATAGTTGGAGGAAAATAAATCCCTGAGTGAGAGTGGGAGAGGTATAAAAACATGTGAAGTAGAAAATAAATTAATCATGAAAAAATTTTTTTTTAAGGGAATTATAACTATTGTGATTTATAGCTTGGCCTCACAGTAACAAATCATAATGAGTATTCAGATTGAAAATATTTAATACACTTCATGGATTCATTTACACCAATAACAGATAGCTTCTTCTTGATTGGATGAATATGGTTCAAAAACACTGTGATCATAATTTTTTTGGTTGGGTGATCACATAAATTTGCTTCCCTATTTTCTAAAATAGGGTAGGTTATTTCTGTTTCCCACACATATAACATGTTAAAAACAAATTTGGAAAATCCATGATATGTGAATATGAGGAAATAGCTATAGATGAAATTGTACAACTCGATGAACAAATAAAATCATTGTAACCATGAATCATTGTATCCATTACCCATTTTATCTCCTCACTAGGAACACAATGAAACTCACAAACACTATTAAGATCATTTTAGTGTTGCCTAAATAATTATATAGGGATCCTATATTAGTTTAACAGTGATTTGTGGTCCCTAGGTTTGGTTTACAGATTTATGGAAGCATCTGGTCATGTTCGACAGTATCATCTACATCTATTTCCTCGTCTTCGTGTATCAAGACTTTACCAAGATTCATATCACCAACTTTGACATGTCATAAAAAAATAGAAAACCCTACTTCAAAATGTATGGATAAAAATTTTAGTAATCCCACATTCCAAAAAAAGTAACATATGGTTGTCAAACCCTAATCCTTCACTCAAGGTGATGCTACATATAGTTGACATAAGTGAAACCATGGAGTGTGTTCGTTATTTTAAATCTGAAAACCCAATATGAGTTGTTAATGTGAGGACATGTTACCTATTTATTTTTTATGATTCCATTTACGTTTCATTTTCATTCATGTTTACTTCATTCCCTTATTCATATAATTTTCTAAATCTCCCACTCTAACCCTTGAGTTTGTGTGCCTCTACTTGTCTCTGAATGTTTTCGGTAACTGCCATAGACGTTCTCAAAGAGAATTTTCACAAAAAGATATAACCCGATAATAATTTCGAAGTTATATCATTCATGAAATTTTGAAGTGAATTTATTTACAATTCATTAATGTTTTTAATCGTCGCATGGTTCTAAGATTATTGTAGAAGACATTGATCAAAAAGTGGGGAACCTTTATATATTTTAGCATGTCATTAGTCATTTCCATGAAAGTGTATTCAAACATCCCATCACAAAATGTCTCTATACTTATTTTTTATTCTTTGTTTTCCGTTATAAATATTTAATCTTTAGAACAAAAAGCACATTTATATTAAATATTATCTTTTTAAAATAATTCCACAAAAAATATCCATTAATTTTTTAATGAAAACTTTGATTCTATAATCCATTGAAACTAAATTATTTATTATTATAAGAATTATACAAAATTATATATTTATGATATTATTTATTTTTCCAGAATTTTTGTTTCATATATATAATACACCTCTGCAAATAAGTACAAATATTATTAAGAATATAATAGAATTAATTATACTTTTTTTAAATATTTTTATAGTGTACTAATTTTGAATTAGTGAATTTCAATTATTTTTTAAATACATGAATTTAAGATTATATATCCACTAATGATGTTAAAAATGTATTTTAAATTAATTTTTTATGTTTTATTAATAATATGAAACCCTGAAATAAATAATAGTTTCTTGTGGGTATTGCTATATTTCCAGTTTTCCTTATTTTCTTCCTATATTCTATAGAAATAGAGATTTGTGATGTGGTAGTGATGATCTGTGAGGATATTCATTATGTCATTAGAGTGTTTTTAAATCCATAATCTATTAGTGATTTTAATTTTCTAGGTCTCCATGGAGATCAAGCTTTGAAAGGATTAGAGTTTTTTCCCATAATAGAGATGCAGGTTGGGATGACATGGGTTATTTTTCGGTCCATCATTGCCTAATGATTTATACATGTGGAGGTGAAGATGAAAAAAATGGAAGAGGTCATGAATGTCCAACTAGGTCATCATACAGTGAAGTATTATGTTGAACACTTCAAAAATATTATTTCCTTTTCCATGGAGATAGGTTCGTAGCATCAGTTAAAAGATTCTATTTTTGTGGGGGGGGGGGTCTTCATCCAAATACCAAGGAGGGAGTCATATTCTACAAGGATATCCATTTTGATACATTGCTTGAAGAAGAGTTTTTGGATGAGTTGTTCAAAATTAAGAATACAACACAATTTCTCAGTTTTTGTCTTTTGTTTTTGGGTGAAGACATTCATATTTTTCTTGTTTTGATTATATGGTTGTTGTACATTTAAATTATATTATAAAAATATAGTGATTTTAGCCTTTCATAGTTCAAATGTTATTTTATTTTATTCATTACATGGATAGCCTTTAATGAACTAATTTTCATCTTTCTACCATTCCTAT
This sequence comes from Viscum album, assembly GCA_963277665.1. Classification (NCBI taxonomy): domain Eukaryota; kingdom Viridiplantae; phylum Streptophyta; class Magnoliopsida; order Santalales; family Viscaceae; genus Viscum; species Viscum album. The sequence continues at coordinate 1,383,798,867 of OY728127.1, forward strand.
TTAGAGATGTCTATTTTTTTTAACTAAATCAGTGATCCTTATGTATGGGTTCATTATTTGGATCGAGATCTTATGTGGGTATATACCCTTTTTGTAAGAGACACATATAATTTTTCGTAAAAAGGGAAAAATATTCCACCTTCGTATTGTTTTGATGCTATTATACAATGATACAGATGTCATTTATGAAATGTAGGAATCAATCACTCCTCAATTCAACAAATAGTGGGATCATATGAATAAAATTGTTCATTTTTATTCATAATTTATGTTAATTTTATTAAAAAAACAAATATCATACACTGTAGTATATTTTCCTTGTATTTCCATTTGAAATTTGATTTCATTTATGTTTTTTTTGTCATTTTTGTGGCAGTTTCTTTGGATGCATTGTGTCTTTACAACACCCTGCAACCGTTTCTAGTGATTTAATATGTTGTATATTTACACTAAAATTTTTACCTCTATCAGAGCTAATAATTACACTAATAATTCTATACGTTATCAACACTACTAAATACACTAATAAATAGAGCCTATATCAGCAGCTATAAAATTGTTGATAAATGGTGTTTATAATATTGATAAATAAAGGCACTAGAATATAGGGTCTTATATATGTTCTTTTATTTTCATTGATAAATATAACCTTTATTAGAAAAATTCCAAGGCTCATAAAATACAAGACCTTTTAACAATTCTAAATTAGTCATTAAATTTCTCGCACAAATAAAGGCATGTTCTAGCGCTGTTAAAGGCATTTTTTGTAGTAGTGGAAGTCTTTTTTATGTATATTCAGGTATCATTTATTCACATCTATAAATCCATGAATACGAAAAAATTAAATAAACTAATTAATTCATGGAATGAATAAGTTTAATCGTACCCTTTTTAAGTCATATGTTCAACCAAAAAAAATATTCTACAATATTTTCTTTTAGTTTTTGGGAAAACCAAATATCTTATCAAAAGATCATCCATACCCCCTCCTCATTTGTTGATCATAGGGTTATGACTGTTGATATATATTGATATTTTGTGATTTTATCATAATATATACTTTGGTTAAATGTGTTCTTTCATTGATTATTCATTAGTGTTGTCTTGTTTCAGTTCCTAATGAATTTGGGATTCATTTGGATTTGTGAAAATTGTTTATTAATTAAAAGATGAAATGTATGGGTATGCGTGGGGTTTTCTAGCTGTTTCATATAGTTTTTAAAAAATTATCAACTATTGGCATACGGTATATTATATTTCTTTTATTTTATGCATTTTTAGTTGTTTTTTTGTTAATTTAATGTTGAAATGTATGGGTTATTGCATATTTTAGGGTAGTTTTGGGATACGTAAAATGAATCTGGATTTTTTTTGTAAATCATAATTTAGTGGTGGTTCAAAATTCCACTAAATATGTCATATTTTATTACTAGAGATAGTTAAAAATGATCTTATATTATGATGTTTTTTATAGTGTTGGTTAAAATCTCCACTAAATATGACAAACTATTATTCTAGTGGTGGTTTTCTTCATTTTATCTATAGTTTTCTTGCTAAAAAATTTATGTAAATGTTTTATCTACCACTTAATCTGAGTTTTTTTCCAAAAAAATAAATCTAAAAAGATAAAAACCACTTCATGATAAAAATTCTACAAAATATACCAGAAATGTCCATGATGTTGATGGAACTATCATGTATTGGATGTCAACCCCAAATTTTGCGATGATTTTTTGAAACCTTCGTAAAACCATGAAGTGGTGGTTTGAACAACAGCTAAGAATATATTTTTTTTGGGTATGCATATTTTTATTCTAATATGGATGATTATGGGAAGGTTGAATGTGAATTTCTAAACTATCCAGCTTCTTTCTTTGGAGGATTTATAATCATGTTATATATTTTATTGAAATATGAAAAATATCGACAATATTTATGATTATTGAATTTTATGTAGTTTGATCAATAATTCAAAATATGTATTCTTAATTATTAGGATATATATGTATTATTTTGGTAATAGTTCCATCAAAAAATTGTATCGAACGTCTTGAAGACTCTTTCGGTGAATGAATTTCAATTAATAATGTGATGGGTATGGCCCATCACAATATATACCATTGACGCATCGATATGTCTCTTGAGAAAGTACTCATTTTTTATTTTTTGTATTCCTTTAAAAATTAGGAATTTATCTTGATCGAGGACTCAATAAAATAGAATGTGTCTTGGAACAATGAAATGGAACACAATTTTTATTTCTTAAAACTATGCTTTTCATTGTATGAGATTTTTATTATTAATATGTATAATTTCATTTATTTTAAAAGATATTAAATGAACATAGTTTCAAGTTTATTATATATTCATGCTACTATTATCCTGAAATTAACCAGTTTATATCATTCATTGATTAAGAACATGTTTTATTGGTTTTTATAACTTCCATGAATCATATTATTTATTAAACCATTGTATAAGTCCATATGGCTGGGTACCCTATAATTTATCATTATCTAGGGTTGTAATATGTGTTATAGAGTTGTGATCTTAAATATGAATATGTTTTCCAAACAAATCCCTATAACGGTAATTATAACCCATATATTTTGGTTCCATTTAATAAGGTACTCCATTGAATTTATGGTCAAGTGAAAATGGAAATGATGGTCAATTTAAATGATATAAAACATTAAAAAATCATGTGCCATTAATTTTTGAGCATCTAGAATTGAAAATTTACATATTATTTTATTTTTTCTGTGGCCAAATATATTCCTTTTATAGTTTTGAATCAATAAACAATGATGTTCAACCTATGTTCTAGAATTATTCTACAGTTTATCTTTTTGTTTATTTTGATATGACCAGAAAAATTTCCATATTATTTTATGTCATATATAATGGAATATTATACCTATGTTTTTAGTATTATTTTATTGTGTGACTTATGATTAATACGTCCTTTCAGGTTTGACGAAATAGATTGGAAAGGAGTGGATATGTTGGGCCTTATACAAATATTGTTATTCTACGTATTTATCATCTGTATTTTGGTAACTAGATAAGTTACCTAGATTACATGATGATTTTTCATTATTTACCAAGGGTGAAATTATATGTAATACAACATATTAGAGTTCTATTATTTGACTCTCATTAATTGATTGAAAAAATGAGTTTAACAAGATACATAAGGTCTATGAGGAATATTTTGGACCATATAGTATGAATATGTTGGAACATATGAAGGATAAAACACCCATTGAATTTATCTTTATGGAAGAGGTTCTCCCAACATCAAATTATATGTAGGGATAGACCATATGAAATTGTGAAACATTTATTTAACAAGAACTATTTTTTCTTAAAATTTATTGTTTTTCTTAAATAGATGGTTTGAAAATTGAATTGTGATTTAATGATGAAAATAAGTCAATTTAATGCACTTGAAAGCCCTAGAAAAAATATTTATTTGGAACTCTTCCCTACATGTTTTATATGGAAATCCCCAAAAAATATATGGAGGAGACATGAATATAATATTTTTTCAAAGGGGTTATCTCTCTCTTTCGGTATGCATTTAGATTCTACATATGGAAATTTTTATTTAATTACTATCTATTGAATGGTTTTCTCACAAATGAAGAGATTTATCAAAATAAATGTGCTATATATTATTTTGAGTGTGTTTAAATGCATTCCATGAATATATTTATAGATAGATATTTTATATATAAACCCTAGTATTTTAGTCCACTAAAAGACTCTTTGGGACATAATAATACTACCAAATTTCTAAAACAATATTTATGAGAACATTAGATTTAAGCAGTCACATTGCATCTCCACTGAAAAATTGAAAATGACTAGTCATCATATAGAGGGTCGTGGATGTACTATAACACCTCATCAAAATACCAAAAAATTAGGGGTCCACAAACTTACTCACTACCTCATTGAGTGTTCCAAAATTGAGTCAAAAAAATATATATGATTCAAAAAATTCATACTTCCAAATAGGATCTCTTTGGTGCAACCAAAAATAATGATATAGCCCCTTACCTGCTTCATGATCACATGAAATTAAAAACATCTAACCATATACAATTAATATCTATCCAGTTCTTAAGAAACCAAATAAGTTTTACATTGTAGTTATTATTCTCTTATGCTAAAAATATTCTTTCATAAAAATTTTAGATCTTTTGAATTTAATGTTGGTTATATATATATTTTATATCAATTTAAACATGACAACATGTTTTTGATATCAATTCTAGGGATATATATATGATGGGTTTTTTCATGGAAAAAACGTAAATAAATCTCTAAAAATTATATTTTTGTATTTTTATGGAATCCATTGTACATACATGATAACCAATTATCACTATCATGAAACAATATATTGAATTGTTTATAAGGAATTATCATCCAACATATAATGTTCAAATAATAAAGACATGGATATACCCGTAATATATTATTCATAAACATATTTAATATTATATACATTCAAAAAATTATTCATCTTGGAAAATATAACATTATGAATTTTTCTATAAAATGTGTCGAAAACGTTTTTGGATTCTCATAGTCATTTTAAAATAGTGGTACCAATTAAAATACATTATCATCCCAGGTAAAGTATATAATTTGAATTCTAGTAATAAATTCACTAATAATGTTTGGATAAAAACATTTTAACATTAATGATATGTTAATGTATAATAATGGGAATTCAAATCGAAATAAATTATTCAAAATAAATGTTGTGTTCTCATAGTATAATCAATAAAAAAGTTCATGAATATGTATATTGTTATATTTTTTTTATAAAAGATTATACTTTACATTGTCAAATGAATATTTCCTGGTGCATCTCAATAAAATACAGAAAATATAAATACTTTAAAAACCACATGGTACATTTTGATCATTAAATACATTATAAAAAGTTATTTAAGTGAGTATTAATCATTTAAACTAACATGGTATGAAAAAAAATAATTTATGATTTTAATCATTGATTCACAGTATGTGATCATCAGTGAAATACTATTAATGATAATTTTCCTAAATTTATAATAAAGATGAGATATCTTCTTCTTAAATAATCAATAGATTTTAATAGTTCTTTTTTTCTAAAATGACTCTATCATAATAAATATCCAATTATATATTAGTAAATTATAACTTTTCACTATTTTTATAAATGAATAACATGTAAATTTTTTTGACATTATATTTTTTATATTTGAAGAATCATGGTAATGATACCATTTTTTATATGGCTGTATTTTTTGAGGATTTAAATTAATATATGAAACCGGTGTTATGATATTTGATTCCCATAACTAATAATATTCCTTATATGGAATTTTGTCTGTATGATAAGAGAATTTATTTTTTATGGTAATTTATCCAGGTAAAAAATAAAATAAATTTCTAGATTTCTATATGTCAATAAAGTACACAATCATTTAGGTTGAAATGTTTTATGAATATTTTTTCTTAAATATCATATTTTGTACCCCTTGATAGAAATTTCAATCAATGATGGAAATTGTTGATGAGAAGTCAGAGGAAGGCGGTGAACCTTGTTTGGATATTTATACATTAACAATTTATGACATGTTAGCTCCAAAGGGGCTTAGATAACCAAATAGGGGGTGAATCATGGTATAGATATTATTTTCTAAATTTTTCCTGTCCCATGAGATCATAACATATTTATTATAAGGGTTACTTTGATTTCACTTGTGTGTTTATGTTTATCACATATTTTCTTCTTTTTCTTATAGGGATGATTTAAATGTTATACTATAATGAAAGCACTTAGAAAAAAAATATATTTTCACTTGGTTCTCCCTCACTAGGCTACATTCAAGGAGAATACAACGACAATGTGAGGATATACCAAAAATAATAATGGTCACTAAAATCACAAGGCATGGCTATATCACTTCCATACCTTGGATAACAATCTCTGAAATGTTCAGGGTATGGTCACTGCATTCTGAAGGGTTTCCCTATATGTATCTTCCTCTAGCTCACTACCAATGGGAGTTATCCCCCTATTTATCTTCCTTCACTCATTGATCTTAGAAGTGATCCACTCACAGTTTCTGGACATGTAAGACCATTCATTATAACTAAAGAATTCATCTCCCACTAGATTTAAATTTTCTAATTATGATCCAATTTCATCCACTGATGAATAACACATTACTAGTAAACACTAGGAAATAAATTTTAAAACCCTTTCATTAAGCATACAACCATTGTGATGCTCCCAATTTCGTAATTCTCAAACAAGCCTTATCGAGTCTCCTTTTTTTCGCAAAGCTCGTAATTTCTCAAATCTCAAACTATCCATAATGAAGTATAATACTTTTTTAAATCTTAACATAGCCTTCACGAATCTCCTTCCTTTCATAGAGATCATGATTCTATTGTGATTTATTTTGCTTTCGCAAATCATAGTGACTTTACTGACCTCCTTCAAAATTGAAGAGTAGTAATATTTTGGTTATTTTAGACTAATTTTCTCAAGGTGGTAGATTCATATATATAAGAGTTTCCCACTTACTCCAGAACCATTTGGCCATGTTAGTATCACATTAGTACCATTCCGAATATCTATGATTCTTGGGTCATAATGCTCCAATTTTCATAAATGTCCATGACTATTTTCTGTTTGCAAAGACTTTCACAATCTTGAAGCCTTCGATCAAATTGTTTTTTCCTCTGTAATGATCATTTTCTCATAATCATAGTTATTTTTTTAAAACCATTATGTTTGCACAATGCTCTTCGTCTCTACCATTCACAAATATTTTTTTAATCGCAGAGATCACCATAATATTAAATTGATCCTTCACAAAATAATCTTCATGTTTTACAATATTTCAAAACACATGCCTTCTCAATTTCTTAATAATATCTTCAAGGAAATATAAAATTTTCAACACAATAAAAATCAAAATTTCAAACCCCAAAATTTGGGGAAAAACTAGAAAACGGTATCTCATTGAATCGGTTCTTATTGTACTACCTCTACATCAGCCATTCTTTTATCGTGGTTCTTTATCAACCTGGATTTTCAACAATATCATTGAAACTCGACAATTCGCAATGAAAACCCACCTTATCAACAAACACAACCATCCCAAAATGCTTCCTTGTAACCAAGATAGATTTGTTACCAATGTGACCTATTTGATAATGTGTTGAAACAACCGAGGTAATTATGAGATAAATTATTTTCATATACTCATTAATTAATTTTTATTGTTATATTCACTATTAATATATTAATTAATTTAATTATCAAAATGAAAAAGGAATTATTTCTAAAAAAATTGTGATTTTATGGATTATATGATTTTTTTAAACTGTTAACTTCAAAATTATAGCAATATAATTTAAAACTAAGAATTTAAATTTTATTAATCATTATGTCAATATATCATAGGATGAATTTCTTAAAAATTTCAAAAAAGTTTTAATTTTCAATGAATAAAGATAATACTAGTTTTTTTTATTTTAAATTGTATTATTATTGAATGTATATACACATTTTATCCATCTCATGGATTCGTTATGAAATATTATTATATCCTTTATACTAATGATAATCTAATTATATACTTTTTAATAAATTTTTTACATGAATATAGTATAAAAATATTTTTTTCTTAAAAAATAAATTTCACTAGAAATATTTTCTTCATTGATTTTTTTCATATTAAAAAAATTTACAACTAATGACATTAAAATAAAAAAAAATGTTACTATATATAAAGAATAATGAGTTAATATTTTTGAAATAATTCCCATTTTTTCTATTATGAAATGTAATCGTAGTATATATTTTTCACTCTTGTTTGGGAATAAATTGTAATTATGTTTAAAAATAAATGATAATTACTAAAAAATAACCCTAAAATTTATCTTTCTTTCATTAGATAATTCCATTTCTTCATAAAAACATCAAATCGACAAAAATATTCTCAGTTTTTTCCTTTTAGCCTTGATTTTAGCCATTATATTATTTAATTAATGTTTAAAGTCAACAAAAATTCCACTCTACTACTTTTAAAATCTAGAATACTTTTTAATAGGGTTAAAAACATTTGTATGGTAATAAATTGTTAATGTATTGATAAATTATGTTTTATCATGACAATTTACTTAAATTTTTTATTGATTAAATAATTACCATTAACACATACGCAATGCCGACATAATATTTAGTAAATTAATATAAAAAATATATGATATTAAAAAAAATATTATGTAATATAATTTGAATTAATTACTATCCTGGAATATTTGTTTAGAAAAATATAATATATTATTGATTTTTGAAAGGATAATAATAAATATTCTTTTCTTTTAAGATGTATTTAAATTCAAATTAAATTAAAAATTACCAAAATTACATTAATGATATTAAAAAAACAACATTTTATTATATGATATAATATAACTAAAAATATAATCTTATTACTATTTAATGGTGTCTAGTTTAGAATATCAAACATGTTCAATTTATGTGTCACTTATCAATCAATATAAATTTGTATAACTCCTATGTCATAAAAAATAGTTTTATCAAATTAATTATCAAATGGGATAATGTGTGTTAAAAAAATAGATAATGTAAAATTATATAATATATTATTATCCAAATTATATGGGATTTTATAATTTAGATCCATTCTTAAACTATACATTAATTATATCATATTGGTGTCATTTTTCCAATGATAATTAATTATTATTAATTTAAAATTTTCTGTAATTGTAAAACCCCCCCTCCTCCCACATAAAAAGGGAACCTTATATTTTATTTTATTCTTATCACGACCCGTCCTCAGGGCCCAGGTCGTGACTACCCCAAACCCGCCTTCCATAGGCCAGGGGCTGACAACTAGCACTAAAGGCAAAGAACTGATAAAAAAGGGAAGGCATTGACTTTTAACTGGTAACACACACACAATCTTAACACACGCAGTAGAGGCAAAAAGTAATAAAATAGAAAAACTAAGGTGTGCTGAAAGTATTTGGGACAGTATACAAACCCAACTGAACAAGAAGTATTAGTACATGCACAAAAAGGAAAAACAACTCCTAGATCTTCCACCAGGGAATCCTACCTGAAGGGTAGGTATAGAACATCAAAAACTCATCACTTCGGTACGTCCCATCTAGTCCAGCTCTAAGAAACCTCCGTCCGTCACCCTCATCCTCAATCACTGTGGTCTGTCGTCTGCACAGAACACAGCAAGGTGCGAGTGAAGCCCATGCAGGGGTGAGTAAAACATTACTCAGTAGGGGTCCCCGAGACCCCCAAAGGGCTCCTAGAATCAAAAATGGATAAACCACAGAATAAAGATACAATTATGAAGTATCAACCATCCCTACTTAGGTATATGCCCATACATATACCTAAGTTACCAATCACAGTCCCGGCTCCAACTCTCGATCCCAAAAACAACCTAGTCCACAATGGAAGTAAAGTCAATCACCATGATGATAATGGTTGAAAGACATGACTCAACGCGCATGGGTATACAACATCCATAGAGTGATAGAGATGATCAAATGTAGTCACTGATTCATCAAAGCTGTTGGACCCGCACAGGATACTGGACCAGCCAAGATGTCGGACCCAGACAGGATACAGGACCAGCTACTCCGTCAGACCCACACAGGATACAAGAACCGAAGTCAGAACTGTCGGACCCATGGAGGATCCTGGTACAATAGCACTGTTGTCTAATCCATAGAGAATTCCGGTATATTAGTCATCGTTTTCGAAGCCACGTAGGATTCCGGTACAGTAGTCATCCCCGCCAGCTCTAGGGTTCCCGCACACAGCACGTTCGATTCTGTGAGGGTCCGCTTCTCGAGTCAAGTTTCGATACATAAAATATCACAAAGTACTGATTTTATGTATCCTCAAGTTCCATCTCATCAAAAGGAACCCAATGCGATAGACGGTGCGTCAATCAGAAGCTTGATCTGAGAGTTATTGGTTTTTCTGTTCTAGGGGACTGGTTGGATTTACGCTCGATCCAAACCTAGAAATTTTCCAAATTTATCCAAAACTCACTTATATTATCACAAAAAGACCGCCTCTTTTTTAGGGTCCCAGTGTCGAAGATGGTGCGTCGTTTGGACGCGCGGTCTTGGAGATATTCGCATTTAGCGAAGTCGGTCCCGACTCGTCCAGCCCTGTGGGATGGGGGGTCGGCCGGACCCAGCTCAGTGGGTCTGACCAGGTTGGGGGGTCGTCATGGCTCGACATTGCGGTTTCAAACTGGCGGGGGAGTCGACCAGTCCTGGTGTGGCGCGGGCCACCCGTGGACCTGGCCCATGCTGTGGGCAGGTTCGTTTCGCCCGGTGGTGCCAATTGGCACCGCCTCTCCCTGCCCGACCCGCTATAGCCTGATGGTTCTTTCTGACGAACACAACCTACATAGCAGGCCCCGGTTCTCCTATGTGTGGCACCTATGGGAACCGCGGTCCACCAGCCCAGCCGGCTCGCGGTCGGACGGTTCTCCAAGCAGAGCGGCCCACAGAAGCGGGCGCAACTCCTTCGAGCTATGCCTGCGGTCACTGCGGGTTTCCAGCCTGTTCGGTTCGACTAACCAGTCGACGGTTTTAGGTCGTGTCCTCCTCCACATGGCATATAAAATGGTGTCATTCTGCCTCCACCGCGACCCGTCCTGGCCGCGGCCTTCGGCTCCATAGCGCGACGTCACAGTGTGATGCCTCTTCTTCTACTGTGGCCCTCCCGTCCACGGTTCATCTTCCATCAGCCACGGTCCTCCTGGCCATGGTTATTCTCTAGCCTGGTGCGACGGAACCGCACCCTACAAGCTCTGCCTCCATTTTCAACACACAAAAAAAATCAAAAAAGGGTCATCGGTTCATGTTTGTTCAGGCCGCGCCCACCGCGTTAGGTGATAACAATTTGGCCACCATCAATCCAAAAAAAATACACACCAAAGTACGAGGGTATATTTTACATGTATAAATAATCCAAATTTCCCCTACCTTGTATTTGATTTTGTACGTTGATGAGTCAAGAAATACAGGTGTCGTGGAAGACGTATGTCATCCCATAAATGTTGTAGGAGGTAGAGCTCAGTGATGTTTAGGAAAGGTGGCATCATTCCGTTGACATCGGAAGAAGATGACATCGTCGTTGGCGACGTTCTTCGCAGGCAGCGTCTACTCCATTAACATGGAACGGGGTCGTTGAAGATTTTCTTCATGTTCTTTGGATACATGGACCATTCATCATTGGAATAGGTTTTTCTTCCTATAGTTCTCCCAAGCTCTTCATAGAATAAAAGCCAAGCCAAAAAATAATAAAGAAGCCCCCTGTTTATTTTAATATTTCCATGCATTTAAAATGAATTCAAAAGTATTCGTAACACTACAAAATAATTAATTAATTTTGGAACCAAAATTAATTAATTAACTGTGTTGGAACATTAATGAGAGGAGGTGGGAGGTGGAGAGATTCAAAAAAATTAAAGAAGAAGAGTTGGAAGTTTAAGAGACTCTCTTAATTAAAAGAGAGTTTCATGGGGAGTTGAGAAGTTTGATGTTTGTGTCGGCCCCACCACACAATATCCACCCATGGGATGTTATGTGGGGTGTGGGCCCCACCACCAACTTCCCTTTGGAGAAAAATAACCACCAACTAATTAAATTTATGTAACATATAAGTTTTATTTTATTTATTAAGAATACCCAAAATTAACGTCCGCTCTCAACCAAACGCAACTGCAGTAAAGGTATCCTTAAGCGAATACCGGTGCTGTGAGTTCATCGAGGTCCTCGGATTTCAATTACGATCATTAGTTAAAAATAAAGAAAACACACATGTATGTTTACTGAACGTACCCCATCAAAACTTAAGAAATTAATTCTGGGCACACCGGGTCTCGAAATTAGACACCATTAGAAACTACGGACTTGTAAAATTCCCATGTATTAAAAAAAATTCCACAGAATTTATGGGTCTTTATATTATCCCCACATCAGGGCTTTAAATCCCTTTATTCTATAACACACACTAAGGGAAAAAATATGGGTACTAAGAACGCATCTGTGCCTCCCACTCCCATGTGCTCTCTTGGAAGTTCCTGTGATTCCAGAGAATGCGCACCAGAGGAATCGACCGTCCACATAGGACATGCTCTAGTCGATCCTCGATCTCCACTAGGAAATCTGTGAATATAGTCCTGTCATCGATGTCTAACTCCCCATGGTCGATGATGTGGGATGGGTCGTGCACGTATCTCTTCAGCTGAGATACATGGAAGACGCCGTGCACCTGGTGAAACTGAGGTGGAAGGGCCAGGTAGTAAGCAACCTATAATACTATGCTGAGGACCTAGAATGGTCCAATGAATCATAGAGACAACATCTTCCCCGACCAAATCTCTATAGACCTCATTGAGGTGAGACCTGTAAGAAGGCGTGGTCGCCATCCTCGAACTCCAGTGGTCTCCGTCTCCTATCATCATTGGTCTTCTATCTGCTTTGTGCAGTTTCTATTAGCTCCTGGCTGATCTGAACCATCTCTGTCATAGCCTGAACCATATCTGGTCCTATAAGTGCTGAGTCCCCTTGGTCATTCCAGCAGATTGGTGATCTGAATGGTCGACCGTACAGTGCCTCATAAGGTGCCATCCCAATGGTGGAGTAGTAGCTGTTTTTGTACACAAACTCCACCAAGGGTAAGTGATCCTTCCAATTGCGACCAAAGTCAAGGACAAATACACAGATCATGTCCTCGAGAGTATTAATGGTCCTTTTAGTATTACCATTCATCTAAGGATGGAAGGAGGTGTTCAAATGAACCTCCATCCTAGAAGCCTCCTGCAAGCACTTCCATAACTGGGAATTGAAACGAGCATCTCGATCGGAGACAATCGTCGATGGCACACCATGAGGATGTACGATCTCCTGTATGTAGAGGAATCCCATTCTCTCTACTGATACCTACTCTCTAATAGGTATGATGTTGGCCGACTTGGTGAGTCGGTCGACAATCACCCAGATAGAGTCGTGTCCTCTGGATGTATGTGGATGTCCCATCACGAAATCCATGGATATCCCATCCCACTTCCACTTTGGGACCTCTATCGGCTGAACCATGATTGCTAGAACCTGGTGCTCCATCTTCACTTGCTGAAATGTGAGTAATCATGAGAGAAACTCTACTGCCACCTTCTTCATACTTATCCATCAGTGCTGTCGTCTGAGGTCCTGATACATCTTCTCCACTACTGGATGTACCGCTAGAGGGGAAGTGTGAAACTCCTTCAACACCTCCTCATGTAGTGCTATAGGTAACATGGTACATCCTATGAAGAGGATGACATGCTCCCCAACTTTAGAAAATTCATTAGGTGCCTGCCCTGAGAATATCTGAGCATGCTGTGTCTCATAGTCAAAGTCCTCATGTCGCACCTCTCGGACTTGCTGAATAAGTGGAGGAGTGATTGTGAGAGACTGCAGAAAGGCTACTCCATCTCTATCCACAAAAGAATATCTACAATGCGGCCAGCTGCTCTGTCGCCACTCCTAGTAGCTGAATGCCTGATCACTTGCTGAGAGCATATAATAAAACATTCACTTTTCCAGGAGTATAGACTATCTCAAAGTCATAGTCCTGGAGGAACTTGAGCCATCGTCGCTGTCTCATGTTCATGTCCTTCTGCTTGAAGATATACCTGAGACTCTGGTGGTCGAGAGTAGACTCTAAAACGCTCACCCATCAGATTGTGTCGCCACATATTCATGGTGAAGTCCACTGTTACTAACTCTAGGTCATGGGTAGCGTAGTTATGCTCATGTTGTATCAACTTCCATGAACCATAAGAGATCACTACTAGATCCTACATCAAGAAACACTCGAGTCTAGTCCATGATGCGTAGCAATAAACTACATACCCCACACCCTCCTCCGATATCCTCAAGATGAGTTAACTTTTCCACCTCTGCCTAAGAACTTGAAATCTCTCCTAGAATCTATCTGACCACACGAAGGGTTTCCCCTTCTTTGTCAATGATGAAAGTGGTGCTGAAACTCCGGAGAAGTCTAGCAGAAATCTCTGATAGTACCCAGCTAGTCCCAGGAAACTCTGCACCTCGGTCACACTCCTGGGTAGATCCCAAGCAAGTACTTCCTCTATCTTTGCTAGATCCACTTCAACTCTAGCATCTGATATGACATGTCCCATGATGTGAACCTCTTGAATCCAGAACTGGAACGTCGAGAGATTACCATAAAGCTGGTGCTCTCGGAGTGTGTCTATTACTACCTGCAAATGGTAGGCATGCTCCTCCTCAGTAGTTGTGTAAATCAGTCTGTCATCGATGAAGACTATGACAAAACAATCGAGGTAAAACTATAATATCTTGTTCATGAGACTCATGATCACTGCAAGTGCATTGGTTGTGCCAAAGGGCATAACCACGAACTCGTAGTGTCCATACCGACACCTGAAGGCCGTCTTTTTCACATCCTCATCTCGAACTCTGAGCTCATGATAGCCTGATCTGAGATCTATCATTGAGAACCATCATTCTCCCTTAAGATGATCAAATATGTTGTCAATCCTCGAAAGTGGGTACTTGTTCTTCATGTTCACCAGATTCAGGTGATGATAGTCGACACCCAGTCGCATGTTCCCATCAACCTTCTTGGTGAACAAAATTGGAGATGCCCAAGGTTAAACACTGGGTCGGATAAATCTCTTCCCCGGCAAGTCCTCCAGCTACACCCGCAGGTCACGAAGCTCGGCAGGAGCCATCCTATATGCTAGAGTAGATATCAGTGATGTCCCGTGGTACAAGTCAATGAGGAAGTCTTCCTCTCTACGAGGTGGTTGTCGAGGAACGTCATCTGGAAAAACATCTACATACTGATCCACCACAACAGGAAACCTCAGACTCCTTAAATCAATCGCTCTGAGGAAGAGACTAGCCAACTGATGTGTGATCAGCTTCCCCCTCCTCTCCATAAGTCCATCTTGAGCTGCAAAGTCTCCCTTATCACTGGTGAAGGGGAACCTGATCCCATCCGTGTGGATAAACTGCACTTTTCACCTAATACAGTCAATCTGAGCATTGACTGTGGATAACTAGTCCATACCCAATATGACGTCATAAGGCCTCGACGCCACTACAAGAGGATCCCAGACGAAGATCTCCCTTCCTAGAGTAAACTCACACTACCAGCACCGGTGTGTAATCCTCGAGTCTTCTTCCGTATGAGTCTCTATCTGTAAGTATCAAGCCAAAAACTCCATCGGAATCTTCGAGCTTCGAACGAGGGCAGTCGAAATAATAGAACGACTCGCACCTGTGTCTATAATTACTGCTGCAAGGGTGTATTATACCCAAATAGTACCTAGAATCATCTCAGGTGTGCCATGGTCGTAGGCCTCAACTGTCTGAAGCTGATTCCGCCTCTTTCCACAAACTCCCTGTGATTGGGGTGGACCTCCTGGTGGTGGTGGTGGTAGAGCCTCGAAACGTCATCCACCACCTGCTTCTCATCCAACTCCTCTTCTATGTCCACCCTCACCTGGTGGACCACCATAGTTGAACCTCTGCCTCTGCCTGGGAGGTCACTCTACTGTCTGTTTCTCATATTAATGATGGGTTGGGCAGTTATGAGCCATGTGGCCCTACCCGCCGCATGCATAACACTGCTTGCTCCTCGTATAATAGGCTTTGTCTTGTGTGCCTCGCACAACCGAAGCAATATCATGGGGTCGCAAATTTGATGGTATGGTCCTCTTGGACCTCTCCGTCATCTATCTACTTCTAGTTACAGAATACTCTACTATGTGTCGCCCTGTGGTGGGTCTCGCCACTGGTGACTAATAAGTGAGAAAACTCTCCACTAGAAGGGCTCTCTCCAGAACCCCCACCTATGTCGGAATGCTGAGGGGAATTGTCGTTGTCTTAATATCACGCCTGAGTACCTACTGGAAGGTTCGGGCCCTAAAGAACGGGTCCCGTACCATAGCAGTGGAGTAGCGTGACAAGTAAGTGAACCTTGCTGAGTACTGAATTACTACCATAATTCCATGCAGTTGATGATGTAACTTTTGAATCCGCACGTCACGAAGGTTGGCTTGAACAATCTCTGAGTGGAAGAGACTCTAGAAGTTTTTCTAGAGTAATGATGCCTCCTCAAGAACCTGGAGCATCAGACTCCACCATATGTCTGCCGTTTTATGTAGGAGACTCGTGGTAAGGATCAACATGAGGTCGACTGCTGTCCCTACAAATCTGAAAACTCTCATGACAGCCTCCATCCAATCCTCAACTGCATGTGGGTCCATCTCTCCCCAGAAACTTGGTGGCCTATGGCACTGGAACTCATGCAAAAAACTCATGTGGCATGCACTCTCTGTTGTTGGGGCAGGTGGTACCGGTGGCACAGCGGGTAGTGGTACCATGGGAACTTTTGCTGTGATGGGGCACTACACCAAGGCCTCGTCGCTCGGTGGGCTACAATCTCTTATGAAACTCGGAACCCTAGCTATCTGCCTTCGTGGGGACATCATAAAAATAAATAGGTGTTCCATAGTTAAAACAGTATACCTAGTGAGCTAACACAAATTAATCATGAATAAAATTTTGTTAAAGGAAACACACATGCAATCAGGGATTTCTTGCACTGAGTCGGAGATCAGAAATCAGAGTCCTAGTGTATAGATACGCCGGCTGCCGCACTAACACCGGTTTCCCAAAACTGATAACCACAACCAAAAAACATAACACTATTGTCGTTAAACGAATCAGAGTCCAAGTTATGTGGTAGAACTGACTCCTCCAATACCAATTTGTCACTACCCGTCCTCTGGGCCTATGTCCTGACTACCCCAAACCTGCCTTCTATAGGCCAGGGGCTGGCGACTAGCACCAAAGGAGAATCCCTGATACAAAAGGGAAGGTATTGCCTTTTAACCTGTATCAAACACACATTTTTAACACATGAATTAGAGGAAACAAGGACTAAAATAGAAAAATTAAGGTGTGCGGAAAGTAAATGGGCCAGTATAGAAACAAAATTGAAAAACAAGTACATGTACAAGTAAAAAAGGAAAAACAGCTCATGGATCATCAACCAGGGATTCCTACCTAAAGGGTAGGTACAGAACTCGAACAACTCATCCCTATAACATATCCCGTCTAGACCATCTCCAAAAAGCCTCCGTCCATCACCCTCAGCCTTGATCAGTGTTGTCCATCGTCTGCACAGAACACAACAAGGTGCGGGCGAAGCCCATGTAGGGGTGAGTATAACAATAATCAGCAGGGGATCCCGAGACCCCCAAAGGTCTCCTAGAATCCACAAAGGATAAGCCACAAAATTAAGATAAAATCACGATGTATCAACCATCCCTACTTATTTATATGCGCATACATATACCTAAGTTACCAGTCACAGTTCCAGCTCCAACTCTCGAGCCCAAACACAACCTAGTCCACAAAGGAAGTAAAGTCAATCACCACGATGATAATGGTTGAAAGAAATGACTCAGCTCATACGGGTATGCAAATTCCGTATAGTGATAGATATTTTCAGATATAGTCACTGATTCATCTAAGCTGTTGGACCCACACAGGATACAGGACCAACTATGCTGTCGGACGCACACAGGATACAGGACCAGCTACTCTGTCGGACCCACACAGGAAATAAGAATAGAAGTAAGACCTGTTGGACTCACAGAGGATCTGGTTACAGTAGCACTATCATCGAACACCCAGAGGATTCCGGTATAGTATTCATCATTGTCGAACCCACATAGGATTCTGGTATAGTAGTCATCACAGCCAGCTCTAGGGTTCTCGCACACAACAGCCTCGATTCCGGGAGGGTCATCTCCTCGAGTCAAGTGTTGATACATCAAATATCACAAATTACTGAGTTGTTGTAACCTAAAGTTCCATCAAATTTGAACACAATTCGACAGACGGCGCATCAATCAGACACCCAGTCTGAGAGTTATTGTTTTTTTTTTTGTTTTAGGGTCCTCGTTGGATTTATGCTCAATCCAAGCCTGACCATTTTCCAAATTTTTCCAAAACTCACATAGAGTATCGAAAAAGTACATCCTCATTGCGAGGGTCCCAGTTCCATAAATGGTGTATCATACAGACGTGCTGTCTTAACGATATTCGCATTTAGGCAATGTTGGGCCCGGCCCGTCAAGCCATGTGGGTTGGCAGGTCAGCCCGTCGCAGCTCGGCGGGTCCAACTCGGCTGGGGGGTCAGCCCAGCCTGACATGGCGGGTCCGACCTAGCTGGGGGGTTGGCTCGGCCCAGTGGGGCATAACCCACCCGCGGACCAGCCCCGCACTGCGGGCCAGTTCGGTTCACCTAGTGGCGCCAAGCGGCACTGCCTCTACCTGCTTGGCCCGCTGTAGCCGGTTGGTTCTGCCCGATGTGTACGGACCACACAGTGGGCCGCGGTTCTCCGACACGTGGTCCCTGCATGTGCCGTGGGTTTCCAGCCCGGCCGGCAGGCATCCGGCCGGTTCAGTTCAGACGAGCTTCCCGTGTTTGTGGGTCGTGTCCCCATCCACGTGGCCGGGAAGACTGCATCGGTCCTCCACCATTGTGGCATGGCCTGGACGCGGACTTCGGCTCCACAACACAGTGAAATGGTGCCGCGCCTCTTCTTCCGCCGCTTCCCCCCTGTCTGTGATTACTCTTCCTTCCACCGCGGTCCTCCTGGCCGCAGTTATTCTTCAGCACAGTGCGAAAGAACCGCACCCTACCAGCTATGCCTCCATAGTTAACACAAACAAGAATCAACAGAGGGTCGTCGGGCCATGTTTGTTTGGCCCGCACCCATCGCGTTAGGTGATAATAATTTGGCCATGGTCAATCCTGAAAAATAAACGCCAAAGTACGAGGGTATATTTCACACATATATATAAACCAAATTCCCCTTACCTTGTATTTGATGTTGTACGTTGACGAGTCATGAATGACAGGTGTCGTGGAATACGGACTTCATCCCTTCAATGTCAGAGGAGGAAGAGCTTGGTGAATTTGTGGAAAGGAGGCATCGTTCCGTTGACGTTGGAAGAAGATGACATCATCATTGGCGAATTTCTTCACGGGTGGCGTCTACTCTTTTAACATGGAAGGAGGACATCAAATATGTTCTTCATGTTCTTCGGAGACAAGGAGAATTATTCATTGGAATAGATTGTTCTTCCAAGAGTTCTCCCAATATCTCTAGAGAATAAATGCCATGCCAAAGAATAAAACAAAACCCTCCCTTTCATGTTAATATTTCGATGCATTTCAAATCAATTCAAAATAATTCAAATCACTAGAAATTAATTAATTAATTGAGGAAGATCAATTAATGAATTACTGGTGTCAAAAAATTAATGAGAGGAGGTGGGAGTTGGAGAGTTTAAAAAAAAAATTAAAAAGGGAGAGTTGGAAGTTTAAGAGACTCCCTTAATTAAAAGAGAGTTACATGGGGATTTGAGAAGTTTGATGTTTTCATTGGACACACCACAAAATATCCTCCCATGGAAAGTTATGTGGGGTGTGGCTGCCACCTCCAACTTCGATTTAGAAAAAATAACCACCACCTAAATAAAATTATGTAACACATAAATTTTAATTAATTTATTAGGAATCCCAAAAATTAACTTCCTCTCTCGACCAAACGCAACTTAGGTAAAGGTCTCCTTAAGTGAATACCGGTGCTGCAAGTTCATCAGTGTCCTCATATTTTAATTCTGATCATTGGATAAAAATATAGAAAACCCGCACATACATTTACTGAATGTACCTAAAAAACATTAAAAATTGATTCCGGGCACACCGGGCCTCAGAATTAGGCGCCGTCAGAAACTACAGACTCATAAAATTCCCATGTATTAAAAATAATTTCCTTGGAAATTCCGGGCCTTCTCATTTATAACATTGAAAGACTTATTTCATGAAATAATTATCAAAATAACATACGTAATATTAACCCCATTTACTATAAAATTTTATTGACCATAAAACTTACGTATTATTTCTTTTAGTGTAAACCCTAAGAGGATTTCATTAAAAATGTGGTTTTGTTCTGGAAAAAGTGTTTTCATTTTATTATATATTAAAAATCATAAAAATAGATATTAAAACATTACAAAATTACTACACTAATATATTCCATATTCTATGATATTTTTATCTTAATTTAATTAAACATATACATCCCCCCTTCAATCAAATTGGATGTGAAACCATTGTTTGTATGTACTATGGACTGTCACATTGTTAAATCGTATAATTATTTTTCCAACACCGTATATCAAAAATCATGAAATTAATGGATTTAATGAATACATATGATATTCATAAAGTAATTATAGTTCTTTAAAATTAACATTTATTATATTTTCTTTTCATTCCAACATTTAAAAAATTATAATTTATATTGTGTTTGTGTGCATTAACACGTGCACAAAAAATGTGATTCGTATTAAACTTTTCATCATAAGAATTAAATAGATATATAAGTATATTTAATGAAATAATATAGAATTTATGAAATAATATCATTATATATAATAAAAATAATATTTACCCACATTCTATACGAATCACTGAAAAAATTGTAACGTTACTCATTCGTACAAAAAACATGTCGTCCCCATGATTGTAGCATTGTTCAGTTTTCATAAATATTTTCATTTATTATGTTACAATTATAAATTATATATCCAAATGATAATGATTATAGGATTATTAGTATGAATATTTTCAAATATTTTACCTTTTTACCATATTGAACCTTCCGAGGTCATTTTGTACATTTGAGTTGAATATCATTTAAACATACAATTTATAAAATATTAGTTACCTATTTGAATAATTTTTTTAAAAAATATAAATTGAATTTCTGAAAAGGATTTTAATATTTAAATAATTAATAGAAATTATTCTTTTGTAAGGTAAATAATATACATGATGATTTTGACTCTAGAACAGGGATATTCATTATGAAAATTATCTTTTAATGATTTTATTCAACATTTTTTCTCCCTAATCCAAAATATCTTAAATTTTCCAAGATAATACTTTTTTATTTACAATTTTTAATAGATTCGTTTTTTTTAAATTATATATTAAAAAATGTATTCAAAATAAATCATTTTAGGGAATTTTGGACTTTATTTACAAAATGAATAAGGAATATTCTATTTTAACATATAAGGCATCATTGGATTTTCATATCACTATTAATGTTATTTAATGTTGGTATTACATTACTTATTTATATTTATTTTTCAAAGAAGTAACTTATTTTACTTTAATTATCATAATATAGTAATTGAAAATGGGTTTTAGAATTATAGAGGGGATTTCAATATCTGAATGGTTTCTTACATGGGACTAAATGTTTTTTTCAATTGTTTAAAGATGACACATTGAATGAATTAAATATTTTATTCGATATTTTTTACATTATCATTACATATTATTAATGGTTTTACCTCATAAATCATATATGATGTGAGATCCTAACAAATATTATATAATGTGAGATCTATAAACTACTTATATGATGAGTGAGACTGATTCAGCTTATATAATGGGTAAGACCAATAATACTCTACAATTTATAGGGTGACGTTTTTATTTTCATTATATATAATAGTGTGGATTTGATAGAGTAGGTTTCATAAATAGATTTAACTAGGCTCCACTTATGTTCATAATGTGCTATGAATATAATAATCTATGTTTCATGAATGGGATTTATTTTATTGATAAGGGGTTTAATGCTATTATTTTCAATGAAAAGATTTTATTTTCAATGTGGACATGATTTATATAATATACTCAATGAATAATGTAATACTGTTAAATTTTTTATTATTTATCATGTTTAAAAAATGTCTAATAAATATATACTTTTATTTTATTTACTAATCTTTTTGTATGCATCCCCCATTATTAAATATTTGACCAAGGTTTTACGAATGCATAAAGTAAAATAAATGATTATTTATAATGTTATACATTTTTTTACTGAAATAATTATTTTTTAAAATATTTACATTGTGTAGAAATGGATACATAATAGAATTTTTCCATTTTCTAATATATTTGTTTCTATGTAATAGTAATTAAAAATATTATAAACTATAAACTATAAGTATCCTTGATATTATTTTTTGTTAATTATTTTCTAAGAAAACATGATTCTGTGATGTTTTAATGATGGGACACTATATTTGGTATCAATAGAAAGGATTACATAACATTAGATTGATGGATAGTTATAATTTAATACAATGGATTGATCCAACATTACTCTTAAGTTGAAATGATATATAATTGAATACTACCATGTTGATTCATTAATCCTATGTCTATTTAGAATGGTCTTCAACAAGTTAAAGAATGAAAATGGTGTGTGAAGGTATCATGAGGATAATTCATATCAAATTTAGAAAAGTGGAATGGTTGAAGATGGAACTAAGAAATCTATATTAGGGACGATCAAGTTGACATGGGATATTAATGTTGGTTGTCTCTATGTAAATGAGAAACCATATTTAATGTAGTTGAACATAAATATTAATTATATTCTCTAAAATAAACCCTTATGAATTTTAGAAAACATGTAATCTGGTTGTAGCTGAAGAATGGATCAACACTAGGGAAAACATATTTAATGTCATTGGATGTTTATAATGTCAAATGAAAACTCATTCCATTTATCATTTTGAATGTGAAGTTCAATGATGGTGGTATATTGTTTAACATACCAAGGAGATAAAGAATATATTTTCATGTGTAATGGGATTTATAAAAGGGTATTTCAATATAGAAGAATTTTCCTTATCTTTTTTAACTCGTGAAGGATAAACAATTAATGGAATTGAGGAAAAAATATAATAATATAGTAGTCGCATATGATAGAAATAAAATATTTTCATGGTAGGCATAGAATTTTATTCTAGATAATGAATGAAAAATTAATTTATTTTACTCTCGATTTAACTAAATTTTATAAATTTCTTCGGCCATGCTAGAATTTGAAATATTATATAAATTAATTTATTTTGTGAACCCTTTTGGGATAGATTTTTCTCAAAATTATGTGGATTGAGATGAATAGATCAAGAAATGGTAAATGTGTGAGGGAATATAGAGGAATTTAGTTATGAATTATAGATTTAACCCCTCCCCCGACATGTTCTCTGTGTAGTTAAATTAGTTTTTTAATGTTTCACAGTTTATCATTAGTATTCTTAGTGTTGTGTGATTAGTCATGGGGAATGTGACATCATATAATTTTGTTATGAAAAATCCATGAATTTTGTATTATATAGATATCCATCCATTATTTTTTTTATAATGAGTTTGGTAATAAAGTAAACATGTTCCTGAAGTTAGATAAATTGTTAAAAATCATCATGATCAAATGTCAAAAAGTTATGGGAAATAATTTCCTAATACTACGATTGAGGATAGATAATAAAATTAATTAATTAAAGGTATACTTTTTTATTATAATATTGAATATTCTATATTTTACCTAGTATCATTACATTCCCTAATTTTAGATAAATTTTCATGTATAATGGGAATATCACAATTGGGAATGAATACAGAACATTGGATGAAAAATCATGTTGTGAAGACTATATCATGAAATAATTATAGGAATATTCTTATTTCTATTAGTGGAATTGTGTTTATTTCAAATCTTGGAAACATGTCCATTGTAGATTATAGTAATATTCTGGGTATGGATTAGATTTTGTTTTCCCATTCTATGATATATTTTAGAACAAAGAATGTATTATTAAATGATTTCAAACTTTTTATAATTATGATGAAGAATATATATTAGTTAGATATATTAGTGACATTTACCAAATTCATTTTCTTGAATAGAAAAAAACTATTCAAATAATTTATATATATTTAATTAATATATATATTTATTTCCAATTTATTTTGTTGGTGTCATCCCAGGTAAGAGATTTAGTTTAATGTTAACACAGTTCCCAAGGAAAATATAATTTTAAAACCCCCTTATCAAATGAATCAACTAGAATTATTTTAATTAAATAATAAACTATATAAATTTCATGGTATAGGATCCAGTTATCCAAAAAAATCACCTTTTGGTGTATGTTTTTATTTATTATAGAGAATGATATTCAATGAGATAGTGGATTAAATATAAATCTGTGAATAATATCACATTTAAAAAAATTTATCATTTATCTCCAATTTATGGTTTGATTGTTTATATTCAAGGATATAATTATTTTTTAATGATTTATCTCAGTTTAGGATACCATTTATTGAAGGTAAATGATGATTATATTCTAATGAAATCATTTTAGACTATATATGGTCATTGTGGTTTGTAGTTACTCCCTTTTGGGTTGTCTACTACACCCATTCTAATAATGAATCTAATAAATATATTATCCCAAACAATTAAGACAATTTATAATTATTCATGATAAGTTGGTATATTCGAATGTTCATTAGGATCATGAAATACACCTAAGGATTGTTTTGGAGAATTGAAGAGAAATCAATCTTTTAAAAATTTTCGTAAGAGATATTTCTTCCTATAAATATTTTTTCACATTGGCATATTGTTCCAAAAGATAGGATAACTATTAATGATTATAAAAAAATTGTTTTTAATGAATATACAGGATATAAAAAACATAGTTTTAAAATTTTCTTAGATTAGAAGGGTACAATCGATGCTTTTTGGAATCATTTTCTCTGTTTTATAGCCCACTAACTAGGTTAACATAGAACTAAGTAATGTTAATTTGGAAAAAGTGTGTAATTGTAATTTCTATAATGAAATAAATAGTTTGGGGAATTATTTAGTTTTTTCCCATCCATCATGAAATGGTGACATTTTCATTTAAACAGATGCATCATTAAAAGGGCATCATTGTGATCAGATGAAGAAGGATTATGTAATTACATATGCTTAATAGAATCTAAAACAAACGAGTTAAATTTTTTTGATGTATTATCTAAAATTAAAGTACATTTTGTTTGTTCTGAAAATATATCTGAATATTTTTTGTGGATTAATGTGATAAATTTTAAGTAATAATTAAATTCTACAGTTCATTTTCTGTTAGAATGAGTTGAATATATTGTAGGAAAGATTATTAGAACTGTTTAAGGTTTTTCATTTCATGATTCATTGCGATCTTGGAGAATAAAATAAATTATTTGATTCATTGAGTATAAAATATAATTCTACATTAACCATGTTACGTTTAGAGCATAACCCATTGGGTAATGATTTTATGAATTTCTTCCAGCAAATTTTTCATTCGGTAATATACCCTATTTGTTATGAGTATGTGAAATAATCCGTATAAGAATAATTTAAGAATTATCACGAGTATATTCATGTATTATAGGAAAAAATATGTTATGAATGTTTTGTTTCTAGAGTCAAATGCTAATAAATAAGGTAATATAATTTTTCAAAAGACAAAATGTGTGACATGTAATTCCTAGTTCATTATAAAATTATGTAGTGAAGCTCATAATTCACTGTTTTCAATTAACTTTGGAAGCACTATGGTGTTTAGAGACCTTTGATAGCGTTACTTGTGGTATGTATTGGAATAGATATTACAGAATTTACCATAAAATGTCAAAATTATCTGTAATTTAGGTTATAAAAAAATATTGAATGGGTTTTTTCATCCTTCACTAGTTAGATCATTGAAATATTGAATATATCCAAGGATTTCATGGTGGGATTTCCAATTAAATCTATTTCTAATAATTTAATTTGGGTTATTGTTTATCAATTAAGTAAATATGAATATTTCATTTTTATTTGAGGTATTATGTCGTTAGATCATTTTTCTTGACTATATCTCATGGATATATCTAGGATTCCTAAAGTTCATCTCTCTATTTAATATAACTATGAACCATGAATACCTTCAAAAAAATTTCCATGGCCTTCATAAATTAGTTATTATTGAATTATACTTTAATACGGATTTTAATCCACATCCTGATGTTATGTTCTTGTGAATGACACAAAACATGGAATACATGACTCATGCTTATTAAATTAATTACCAAGAACGATGGGATTATTATCATTATTTGGTTAGTTTTCTTATAATTACAACTTTCATTCAAGTATATAGGTACAAAAGTTTAATACATTATATGGAATATGGTTCTTTACTCGATCATTTCACGATGATGTATTATAAAAGATGTTGATGGGATGAGAGTTTGTAAAGGAAATAAATGAAATAGTGATTCTTATTCAGCATCATATATAGGATACTCATGGATGGTATGAAAGATATAAGTATAAAGAGAGTAAAAATATTTCTTTCAAGGTAGGTGATAATGTTTTTATTAATGTATTCTAACTTGTTAGTGTTGGTATCATGTAGGTGATAATGTGTGTGACTTATAGGTAATATATGAAGGTGTCATCAAGAAAGTTAATTTGGTTTATTTTTTTTATAATCAACATAAAAATTTAAATTGTACTAGGTTAGGAATGTAATGTGTTTTTCATGATACCATAGATATAGATGATGATGTTCTTAAGTAACGTGTTTCTAAAATAGTAAATCAGAAACTACAATTTGAGTAAAAGGATTGATTATGATGCAGTGGGACATAATAGGTGTATATGGGTTAGTCCTTGATAGTATAATGTATCTACATGTAGGAATGGATTTTGGGTATTGTGGAATGATATATCAAGTTGGGTTAATGGTTTGTGTGTGAATTAGAAATCACGAAATAATGTGTGAATGCGAGATTGATGGAATGTTAACCCTCAATATAGTTTATGGGAGAGGATTATTTTATGAAATATTTTCTTATTTTAAAATTTATAAAATGTGTTTTTTTTCAAACATGTATAATTTTTATTTTTATATGATTATATTATTGGTATAAAATGGAATGGATTGAAAAAAATTATTATTTGGTTTATATGGTTAGTTATAACTTCAACATAGAATTTACAATCTATCACTTTTTATTTGTAAAAAAATATAATATTCTTTTTATTCCACTAATTATTTGTATTAAAAATCCATAATTATTCAGAAAAATGGTTTTTAGATATTTTAATTTATTTTAATAAGGGTTTAAAAGAGTTTTTTCATTGGAGTATGATGAAAAGGAAAAAGTATAAATAATTTGAATCTTTATTTTCTACTTGATAATTATATATGTTTATGGAGTGAGCCTGCTAAACCATATATTATGGGTTATCCTAATAAATCATATTTGGTCGGTGAGCCTGATAAAACGTATATAATGGTTTATCATGACATGTCCTACACAAAGAGAGATCCCTTTATAACTCTTCAATGAAAATGTTAATGTTTCATGTCTTCATAGTGAATGAAGTTGGAGTTTACCAAGGAGGATTTTCCATTGGATTTAACTAAATTCTATTTATTTATGACATTGGTTATAAATAGGGTTTGTTTTGTTTCATAAAATGGATTCTATACTATTCCATTGTGATTCAATGGATTACATTGAGAATAATTTATTGTTTTTCGAGCATACATTATTTATTTCATATAATCAATGAATATTGATATTTAAGGAAAACATTTTGGGTTTTAATTTATATTCATTGGAAAAACATATTTCTTTTTTTATTTCCCTTAATGATATTTTTTTATCATATCATGTTTTATGGTGTTTTTGATAGTTTTATTGCAGGTTAAGGACAAATAATAATTCATGTTGCAATTCATGAATATTAATCAAGGAATGAAAATGATTTTTATTTTAAAAGTTTTATAATGTGGGAGAAATGGATACTAATTTGAAGTGTCAACATTTTAATAATTGGTTGTTTTATTAAGAGTTATAACATAATCCTGTAGAACTATAATCAATAAATATCAATGAATTAAAATGTAGTATATTAATTTATAAATAGAATTTATTATGTACTATTTTAAGGATGAGTAGTTATAGGTGATTAATATTTTAATTTTTCTTCTAACTCATTTCCAAAAAAACCTTATTAATTTAGGATAGAATTGGAAATTAGTATTCAATAAAATTTAATATAATGATTTTTTGCTTGATAGTAATTTTATTTATATTATTCATATACAAAAAATAGATAATTTAATTAATGTACTTCGATATGCAGGAGAAAATAGTAAATATGGAGTGTAATCTTGGATAGAGGGAATCCTATTTTTCCTCTTCCAAAATAGAGTAATGATTTTTCGAGATTAAAGTCACATGACTAACATTTTTTGATATAATATTTAATTCCATTCAATTTATCTTAATTATTTTAACAATCGTGTAACACATGATAATCGATGTATTTTTTTCATTCCATAGTACATCTATATTTTTAATAGAAATGGGAAATATTTTAATAATGGAATGAAATTAATTTTTCTAATATGCTAATTTATTTATTGTTTCCACATTTATTATGTGATCAATGGTTCAGATAAAGGTTCACTTTTGGGGAGATATCTACTTTTTTGGTCATATATACTACATAAAGATGAAACCCCATGGAATGGTATGATGGTATTATAAGAATAAATTTAAAATAATGATTCATCAATATTTTTATTAAGAAGATGTGTATTGATTCAGTAGCTCTCAAATTCTCTACCAATGATGTAACTAATGTTAATGGAATTGGGATCCAAAAAATATCATCACAATGAGTTTGTTGAGAATACATAGATTTCAACATAATATTTAGTTATACAATAATCACATATTGTGTGATTTATCCCCAAAATATTTTATATAATATTTTATATATTTTTTGGTATATTATTACTAATAATTATATTATTAAAAATTTGAATCTAAAAACTTCTAAAATATATATATATATATATAATACAAATAATCAACATATTATAATGTGATTTTAAGAACATATTTTTTTTGAATTATCGAAAAACATGAGGAAAATTTCTCCAATAGTATGTTTTTTATCCAAGTATAAATGTGTAATATTACATTGGGATTATATTTAATTATTATATATTATATATATGGACCATGATAAATGTATTATGAGGAAAAATATGGTATTTTTTATTGTGTTATGAGTTATTCTTATATCTTGTTCCATGGATAAAAATACTATTATATGAATATATATTACCTATAGATAATTGAAAATATTTGGGAACTATATAAAAAATAATTTTATGTGTTGATTTATCAATGAAAAATAGTTTTATAATTTCATTATAATTAAATAGTGTGGATTTTTATTATATAACTGCATTTAAATAAATATATGTACATTTTTCAATCCTTTATAATAGTATTAATTATATTAATTGTATTTTATGGGCTAAATCCTAAAAAATGGTCCATAATTCAATAAATATATTAAATGCCTAAAAACTAAAAATATCATATATATATATATATATTTACCCTTTCATGGGTAAATCATAATTATTTCATGGGTTTCATATTGTAGATGGTGTCTTTTACATCTTATGGAATCTTGGGGAGGGTATTTTAATATTTAATAGAGGGATAAAATCTATTTAACTAATGTTAATGAAATGTACTCTAGGAAATATATTCAAATTATCTCCATTGTTTTTATATATAATGTGTTCTCCCAATAAATATTATTCTTCTAATAAAATGTTTAAATATTTTATATTATTTTGCAATCATTATATTAGTACAATGTATATTTTAACGAAAAATGATACCCGTGTTAAAAGATAAAAAAATAGAGGTATGAAGGATAATAAATAGGATAATGATGTGAATCTAGTTGAAGTCAATATGAAAATAGATGGTTGTAAATAAAAAATGTAATATTAAAAAAATAAATTACTATAATCATATGATTGTATGGAAAATTTTTATTAAAGTGAGTTGTTGAGGTAATAAATTTAAGGTTATGTTGAATAATTATCATCAACATATTATCTTAAGAAGTGTCATTTAATTATATAGATTTATGTTAGGAGTCATATGGAAATTCTATTTTATATAATTTTTTTCACCATTTTTTTTTCAACAATGGTGGAAGCCATTTGGCAAGATATTTAGGGAAATTTTATAATTTCATCATTTATTTATCGAAAATAAAAATAAATAAATATGGATATTTTTCCATTTTTCATTATAGTGTTAATTTTTATTATTATACTGTATGATGATATTCATACTAAGGGTTTCTATAAAGAGTCATATAAAATTTCTGATGAATTTCTCCGTTAATACTCTTTTGAATGATATTAGGAATTTCAAGCCTCACCTACTATATTTATATCTGGAAAAAATAAATTAAACAATTTATCATTCATTCATTTCCAATTAAGATTCTGAAACATTTAATGTACATTTTTTTTAATTTATTTAAAATGATTTGTATACAGTACAACAATTTAAAAATGTAACTTTATTAAATGAAAAATGTGTTTATAAAATAGACAAAACTCAATAAAAATATCATAATTATAACATCACATGTTCATTATGAGAATGAATATTCATTTAAACATATATTTTTTAATGTTTTTTATCATATAAACCCATTAATAATATAAAATCCTTTTTATATATATCTAAACATTAAAAAATATTGATGAATAAATTTTTTAAGATTGTTATATGTTTTTGAATACAATATAACCCAATAAATAATTCAACTAAAATTTTGGAATATATTTTGTAACTACATCTTAACACGTTAAAATTCATGTAAGACAGTATAAAATATTATTTTTAAAAGGTAGGTATTTTCTAAATGATATTAAATTAACAATGATTGATAACTAAAAAAAATAATTGTGAAAGGATATGTACAAATAGCGGTTACATAATTATCTAGTAGTTGGAAATGTAAAATCTATTTGGAATTGAATAAGATCCATTGAGAGTTTTAAAAATTAGATTAATTTAAATATACTATAAATAATATAAATATATATTAGTTTTATAATACCTCATTGTAATTTCTAAAATTATGTAACTTAATGCATGATTAAGTGTAAATTTTACTATTTATTTATTTAACATCATTAGTAATGTATCAAATTTTATGTAAATACATATATAAGATATAACATAATGGAAAAATTTAATTTTAAAAAATCTTTCGCCTATTGTAAAATAACCAAATGAAATTATCTTAGGATGAATTTTTTCTATTTTTTTAAATTTTTAATTTTAATTGAATAATTAAAATATGATTTTCTTATATGGTGCATTTTAAGACATCATATGATCTGATAATGACTAAATAATTTATAAAATATTTTTCAAATATTTAAATATATTTAATGAATAAAATAATATTTTGAAAAAAATAATATTTATTTCTAATATAATATATCAATTTTCAATGTTTAAATAATAGATTCTTCAGATTAAAATTTATTTTTTATGTTTTATTATGAATTAAATATCCCATGGATGAAATTTATTATTGATCACATATAATTTATTTTAAAAAATGTTTTTTATCAAACACTATTAATATAAATAGTAATCCAAAATATTCATATTATTTAGATGAAATAACAAAATAATTATTATTTTGTTCAAATTTACCTACCCCCTTTTGTATCTTCATCATTTGAAAAATATCTTCCCAAATACCACTTTGAACAATCATGCTCACATACTTGAGGCCATTGTTTAACAAAAAAACCCCACTCAAAATGATAATGACCCACACCAATGGGTGATCCACAAATTGAAAGTTAATGGTTTCAAACTAATTTAGTCTTGAAACAATAATATAAACATGAATACTCAATATAACATTGGAAAACTTATGACCATGGCCTCAATTTGTTGTCGTCCTATGTGACACAATAGAAGTTTTGTGTAATGAATTTGAATAATTTTTTTCAATCCTTGTTTATTTTAATGTTTTCAAAATCCTGAAATGATTATGGGAGGTTAATGGTTAGTATATGAGGAATTGAAGCTACAAAAAGATGAAATTATACTATTGAAAAAAATATCATGATGTATCATAGGGAATTTTGGTATGTCATTTATTGGTTGAGATTAATTTTTGTAGAATGTTGTTGGTAACATCATAGCCTATTTCTATGGGCCCTGGGAACATCTTAAGGAGGTAATTACATAGCTATATCCAACTAATATTTTACTATTGAAACAAAAAATACTCCATAATCTATTGGCCATGTTTTTCGTGTTTATCTGGGCGGCTAATTTGACTATAATGTGGGGAGTAACACAATAACATGATCGTTGGAAAAAGAATTGTGTCATGAATCATGAAATAAAGAAAAAACATACCTAATATATAATATATTAATATATACCAGGATTAAATGGATTAAATTTATGAACCCCTATTAAATTGGTCACCCTCAATTTCCTAGTATCCATTTGATTCAGATCCCTCCTCCGAGGTGGTTTTTTATATAAACTTGATTTTTTTCATTGATGGTAATATTATATGACTTCATACATTTATCGATGGATAACTAGATATAATGGTGTTAATCCTCTACTATTTAATCTCTATTTCAATTAATTTTTCATATTTTTCATTATAAAACAATAATTTATGGTTTTCTGTCATATTTATAGAAAACCAATTATTTCAATTGATTTTTGTGAGGATCATCAAGAGTAGAATTATATTATATCATGGTTAATGGACCCTAATATTTCTCATTATTTTGTATTATTTTAACGTATATGATGATTTTTCGGACATATTTTGAATTTGTGAACGTTCCCCTAAAAACGTAAGTGTAGTTTCCTTATGAATTATTTACTTAATAAAAACAATTGGGGTTGTGTGTGGTCGTTCAATTTTTCAAATTTACACCATAATTACTGATGATAATTCACATAATTAAATTATTAAAATAATGAAAAATAAGATCTTACTATGTGTTTACATAGTTTTTTATGAATTGGTTGTCATTAATAGGAATTCATTGGGTTATTTCTTGATAGTATAATATATCCCTATATAGGGATGGCATTCAGAAATCCTTGAGTGAAATTTTAAGTTTCTTAAAATATATTTGTATAAGTTAACCAACATGAAATATTCTATGAATTGGATATGGATGGAATTCAAACTCATTTTATTGCTTGTGGAATATTTTTATTAGTGACATTACATTTCTTTTTATACATATCAAAATATGATTAATTATCAAATGTTTAATTATGATTGGTTTTTTTATGATAATATTATTCTTATGAGATTAATTGTAGTGTCAATCTTCATCATTGGGGTGGTTTAGTTGAGTGTAACATCAACATATTATATTCGTGTTATGTGGAAATATTTAATGAAAAACAATTAATTTTCTGTGGATTGAGATGTAAGTACTACAAATCATTTCAATCTCATTTTTTCAACAAGGTGTAATGTCAACTATGTTTTTTACAATGAGAATAGTGGAGTTTGAGGCCTACCAATGTGTTGTAGGGTTTGAGATTGGCTGTAATACCATCCTAAGGTTATGAATGACTTGTATTTGGGTTTAATTCCGACTAAGAACATTTGTTTGTGGCTCCATGGATTTTTGTTAGCCTAGGGATATGTATGACATGTCATTGTGCGTTTTTATAATATCTGGTTTTTTGTTATATCCATGTATATAATTACAGCCAAAAGAAATATATGACATTTTTTGGGTTTAATTTCCATAGGGAATGTGTTTTGGTATGTAATCGGGTGTAATTCAAATTCTATGTGTATTTTAGCATACATATGGGTGTAATTACAAACATTTGGAATTGAGTGGTATGTTGTTGGGAGTAAATCCGATCATGAATATTTCATTTCATGTAATTTAATGGAATTATAACCTTATATATATTTTGTGATATGGTTGGGTGTGATGAAATCATTGAGGATTTTGGGTATATCAGATCATTATACATCTAACTGGGGTTATGTAATGAGAAATTTTTGTGTTATTAAATTCATGGTTTTGTGGTAATTAAATTTAGTTATATTACCCATTGGTATTTAGATAGTGCTTTAATAGGTGAAAATACCATTTTTTCCATGGTATATTTATTCAATATGTTCATACTCAATATTGGAACTCAATAAGGGAGGTATAATTGATCATGGGTATCACATTATCGGCTATGGATATAACCTGTAATTATTATCGAGGTTATTATTTTTTATCTAAATTAAGACTAACAATATATTTTTTGAACATTCTTCTAGTACCTATTACTGGTATTTTACTGAGTTACATTAAAATAAGACATGGAAATCTTCTTATGACTTTAGAATTTTTGGTTCATGTTGTATTTAAGGGAAAGTAACCCTCTATATATAGAAGATATAGTGTATCTAGGTTTGAGTTAGGAGATGTGACTAAGTGGGGACTCAAGACTATTTTTAATGATTTTCACTGTATTTTGTTTATTATGGTTATTTATGTATATGATTTGAAAATATGTGAACCTATTTAATTATTTTTTACTTTTTTGACATTATAATAGTGATTTGGATATAACAGGTTTGATTTCCTTCCCTTTAGCTTTTATGTAACTATATTGCATATTTATATTATAAAATGGTTATTGACATTATTATTACTATATGTACCAATATTTATTGGTATATATTGAATATTTTAAAATATCCAATTAATACTGATAGATCCTCACTACTAGTTATTTAGCATTAGAATATGTACATTTTTGGTTTTGGTATCTAGAACACTAATTCAATCTCGTTTGGGGTGAACTACTCAAGGGATATTATAAATTTAGATTATAACCTTTTCCTCTATATTAACATGGAAATGAATTTTGATGTACTATTTTGACAAAAATTCATATGGATGTTGTCCGTCATAGTATCTAACCAAAATATCTAGAAAATATTTATTTACATGGATGGGATTTGAGTTTGCGATTTTCCAATGATATGATTTTGATATTTCATGAAATGTGATATTTGGTTGAATATTTTTCTTTATATTTTTATCCAATTAGGATAATATTCCAGGTTCATGAACTATATTTTTCATATGGGATTCACATAACATGTGAAATACAGTATATGATCGATATCTAGGTTATAAAGAGTTGTGTGGTCTGTTAATGTTTCAATGTGAAGTCATATATTATTCTAATATAAAATCAAATGGGGTAATTTTTATTAATTGAATTTATGTTCTAATTTCATTATATACATTCTTATAATTAGTTATTTAATGATTATTAGTATTTTATATTGTCCCAAGAGATTATATAATCAGAGCTATTGGGAGGATCTGAATTATACGAGAACATATATGGAATTTTGTGTGTGTGGAGAAGTGGGATGATATCATTATTAGTTATTAACACAAATTTTGTTATCATCAAATATAATAGATAAATTTTCATATCTGTGTGTTTGTAACTAGAAAAAAATGTCATTTTGATGGCCGGTAGTTGATCTCTTTGTGGGAATGAACAAGTACTCTCCATTAGAATTTGAGCAAAAATATTCCACTACACTAGCACCAAATATAGTTGAGTATCTATATGGGAAGATTTATGTGGTACAATTCATGGATCATGAGGCTCTTCATGTTGATATATTTATATATATCATGGAAAAGAAGTTTAAGATGTAGTGTTCACCTAACTATATTCGTTAAGGTAGGTCATATGATGCTAATTTATGTGTTAAATTATTACTGAACTTCTTCTATAAGCCTCAGATACCCCCTAAGATGATGAAGTTAGAGAAAAATATGTTATTGGAACTATCTATGAATTTTGGGGATATATTGGTATAGGTGGACTAGTTTTTTGTGTAATCCTAGTAGGATTTAAATGTCTATTTTTATAATAATTTTATTCCTAATATGCTGAGGGATGACATGGATTGAAATTTTCAAGCCCAACGTGTGTTTTGGTTGTATTTGATGTCAATTGATCGATATTTTTATTATGTTTTGGAAGTAATGTATGTTAAGAAGCTAATATAAATCCATATTGATGAAAGGTATATTTGTGATGTTGTTAATCAGATCCCAAACCATTGGTATGATAATAATATCTAGATCATCAACATGAAAATCAGATGGAGCCCATCTGAATGTGTCGATATTATCCATTATATTGGTATTTTGATTAAATTTCAAAAGCTGTAATAAATTGTATTGATTCAGGAATGAAAGTATTGATAGTAATGAGGAATTGTTACGAAGTTTATGTCACTATGTTATAAATGACGATTATTTGTTGTTTTGTAATTAAAAAAATATGTTATTTGAGAAACTTGTGATAGAAGCCTTCTAAAGTAAAGGGATATGAACGATGTTTCCAATAATATTGATGATTGGTTTCATGGAAATAAGTTGACGAATGTCTGGGATATTTCAATTCCTCTAAATGTACTTCTGATGATGTTATTATGATCCAAATCAAATTGATGAATCATAAAGAAGTCATGATACAAGATGTAGCCTGTGGAAGACTAGATAATACGTTGTGATGAATTTAGGATACCATTTATCTGTGTGAGGAACACTGAACATTAAAGGATGAATATAATTGGTTTTCAACTAAACCATCTTAATGGATTCTAACATTTATTTTTTATTTTGATATTCAATTTAAATTAGATATAGAGTTTTAATCTATGACATAATGTTTTAGAATGGTTGATTTGTATTTCAATTTGGTCAAGGGAAAAAGAAGTCATCCATTGTTCTCATAAAAATTTGGAATGATTAAAGGAATAAAAGTTTTGACTGATTTTCAAAAAAAATGATGGGATCATTGTATTGGCACTGACAATGTTCATCTTTGTGATGAAAAATATGATCAATCAAATGCATAATGGTACTAATAATGTCATCATAGGAAGAACATCGTGGGTATAATTTTACTGTTTTAAAATTTTCATCATATTGGGACATCATGATTATTTCATGAGTATTCGTCACAATGATAATTCAACTACTTTTTATATATGATCATTTGGAATGTAGAAACAAAATAAACAATATGTTGTATACCATCTTCATAATGAAAAATTGTCCCGAATAATTTTTTGTAAACATGATGTAGTATGTGGATTCATGAATAACCCAATAGGACAACAAATATATGAATAAGTCAACATTTAAAACATAAATGAATGATAAATTTAGGATTAAAATTTTTATTAGGTGGGAAGTGAAATTATTTTCCCCCCATTAAAATAATGGTTTGCCTATAAATGGAGATCTTTTTCCATTTATGTGATGTGTGAAAGCATGAATGGTTAAGGTGTACATAGGGATCCAAAATTCATTTTTAGGTATTGAGTCTCTATGTAGGAATTTTTATCAGATTTATGTTGTTGAAGATCCGTTAGAGCATTTAAATATGAGTTAGTTTCAATATGATCATTAAAGAAGGTTCCAGTGAACGATGGTATATCAGAAAAAGTCCATCATTGTGATCTCATTAGAGAAACATCCATCCGAACATGGCTTATCCAATTGAATTCTATATGATTCTGGAATTGAGTGATTCCAATTGAGTTTCTACTCAATTGAATATGGATGATTATATGAAGAATCATAATTTGTCCAGTCAGACGAAGACCCTCAAACAGAGGCATGTCGAACAATATTTTCTAATGATGATATCTAAATAGATTTTCATGAATAGGTTTCATGACAAATTGGTTCCATAGGAAATTTTTGATCTTATTTATAGTTTTATGCAGGTAATGTTTGATTTTTAATATTAGTGGATTTACTGAATACATTTTAATGTGAATCAAAAATAGAATAAGGTAATGGAATCTTGTAAATGTTGATACATACCAGTTGTTAAAAGGGATTCATTTTATTGGGTATTATATCCATCTATTGAAATGGGATAATGAAAATATATATCATGGGTATAAAAATATATTAGGAATATTCTTACAGTGATATAATAACTTTTCACTGCTTCATTAATTTTATTAAGGAATGGTGATAGTGAATGAATCCAAATTGGTTGGAAAATCCAACACGAAATGGTTTATGTCTTTTTACCAATCATAATAAATATCATTTGATTCCTTGTCATTATATTTAATTCCTATTAATAATGAGGTTGAGAAGTTTTATTTTATTAAATTATTAACATAATAAGTTTCAAAGGATAATAAATTTTACTACATAAGATATGAAAAACATTGTAATAAATGACATTGTAACGAATGATTCACCCCCAGATTAGGGGTATTGATCTATTATAGGAGTATGATTTTGTATCAGAGCCTATGTTCTCTATTAATGATCAATCTCATAGAATAGATAATATCAATTATGTGTTCAATAAGGGGATTCTAGTTTTCAATGGTATGAACTATCATATTTAGAATAATATAATTTTGTTGTATCTTTTATCACTTATGAATTATTTTTGGGAAGCCACTAAAAATGAATTTCTTCATCTTATTTAGAATTATACTTTGACTAATGTTGTTGAGAAAAATCATGATAAAAATAGAATACATTAAAATTATTTATTCTCACCCCTAACTGAAAGAAAAGTAATAATAATAATGGGAGTTGGAACATCCAATGTTATCTAGGATAAGTTTAAAAACATTTATAAAGGAAATAAAAATGTGAATAAGGAAATTTATAACATTGGTGGATATAGAACTATGATATAAAAATGGATAAGCATAATCATTCAATGACATAATTACAAGGGTAAAGGATAATTTTTTCACCCTAAGATGTATTTGTGTCAAACTAGAAGTCACAACCATTGGTGAATGGATATTAAGAATTATTTCAAATATATATGATCCTAATTTATAATTTTATTAGATAGAAGTTTTAAATATCTATCTTTGGATTATATTCATAGTAATCATGTTTCATTTGAAATTATAAAAGGGAATGTTTTCAAAATAAAATAAAACTATGTTTATAAAATGCCTTTAAAATCATTTTTAAATTGGTAAAACAATGATTATAAAGATAAAGAATATTCTTATGATTTATAATTAGAGAAAGAAGCTGAATATATCTACCCAATAGTTTCCCTACATTCAATGTAATTAAATAGGGGTAAATTGAAAACAAAATACCTTAACTGTTTGAATTATAATGGAAAATGGACCTTTTTTCATAGATTTTTTCTAGGAAGAAAATTCTTGTGTTGTATTCTGAGGTAGAGAATGATAACTCTCATAAACAATAGTAGATGAAACAAATCTTTATATTTCATTATGAAACTAATAAGAAAATTATCTTATTTGTTGAAATGTGGATGATTCCCTATATAGATATGAACATGATCATCAAATCAACATTATTTTTTATGTAAAAATGGATTTGATTCATCTATTAGTGACTAATATTGTGATGGTTTTAAATAAATTTAATGGATTCTAAAAAAAATATTAGATTTCAATTGAATAAAAAAACCATCTCTATAATGGAAGAAAGATGTTGTAGAAAGATGATAAAGATATAAAATTTAAGAATACTGACATTGAAATAAATTAATTTTTTTGAAGAACATTTATCCATCAATTAGAATCAATATAAGATAGAATTTACACATTTTCAAGGGGGAAAATAGAACATTTTGAAGATAACTGAATTTTGAAAAATTATAGAGGTTCAGAAAATTAATTTTGTTGTGAATGAAGAAGTGTTTTTAGAAACACAAGAAGTGTTTCTTATATTACAATGTGAGATAATAATAATTAGAGAAAATTTTACCAAGGAAATTGATGTTAAAGGATAAAATTCTAAATTAGGTGAAGAATAAGGTTTAAAAAAAGGTATATGTAAAAATATTATTCATCATGAAAGCTGCGAGGTCTTCATGAATGTTTCATCATTAGAAAAATAGTATATGATTCATGATTATGATAAAACAAAAAAAATGTTCTCAAAAAGGTCATTATCAGTTCAAAAAATCATCATTACAGATAATTGTTAGTGTTGGAGAGTTTAGGAACGCACAGATTATTCTTGATGGTACCAACATTCTATATCAGAATTTTGGTATGAATCAAGGGTGTTTTTAATTAAAATGAAGATACGATTCTTTAAATAATAATTCATAACCAAAAACAGAAACATATAATATGAATAAAGATGTGTTTGTTAAGAATTTAGAGAGAAAAAATCTTGGTGAATCTGAAAATAAAGTGTTTATTATAATATGGATAGAATAAGATGACATAGATTGAATGATAGAAGTTGCATAAAAATAATTCTATTAAAAGAAAAATAAGAAGGATTTTGATTTTGTGACCAATGTTGAATAAATTTTGGAAAGAAATTGTGATTTGGTTATTTTGAAAAATTGTAAATATTTTGAGAAGTATGAGAATGTAACTAAATTTTTGTGAATGTCCCATTAGAATTAGAGGAATTAATTTAATATTTATTAAAAAATCACTGAGAAGAAATATACCAAGAGGGAAAAATAAATATAAATCCTTATCCTAAGAGTCCAAAAAATGATGAGAAACATGTTACAAAATCTGAAAATGATTTATATAATATAAGAACGCATCTAATTCAAAATCAATGTTAATGAATGGAAATAATAATGAGACTAGAATTTTATTCCAAAATATTCCTTTAAAAACCTACTAAGATTCTTCCTTATTAACGATTTTTTTGGATTTTTACTAACATAAAGGTAAATGAAGGATTTTAAGTGTGAAAGATAATATTTGATTGTCATAATATTCAATCAAAATAATTTAACAAGGATACAAAATATGAGTGGATGAATTTTGTGTTTATATACCAAAATATTCTAATGTGTTTGTTGAGATGTGTGAAAATTTCAATTATCATAAAAATATATCATCCCAATTACCCTAGTTATATGAAAATATATTAAATGAAATATTTAGAATGGAAAATATTGACAAACTTGATTATAAAATCTTTTATTCTACACTATGTTCACCCATGTATAATTATAGTTGTTTACAAAAAGGATCTTTGTTATGAAAATAATTTTGTATTTAATTTATCCAAAAAAAATCACATTTTAATGAAATGTTATAACCCATGGAATTGATATCATTTTTTAATAAGGGGGAAAATTTTCATGATGGACTAATTGAATTTTATTATAAATAGGGGTGAGAGATATGGGATATGTGGAAAGAAAAGAAAGAGGTGGAGCAAGAAAGGAATAAGCAGATGAAAAATTCAAAAACCAACAAATATGTATTATTTTGAAGCAGTGGAAATGGGAATTGAAAACAAGTAGAAATGGGGATACCGTTAGGCATAAGTGTTTCTTTGGGTTTATATGTATTTAATAGATCAGTAGGTTTATTATTCATAATAATTTTTTTTTCTGAGAGTGTAAAAAAAATACATGTGGTATAAAGGTGTGTATTTGAGGGCTTCCATGAAATATAGAACCATTGATATAAGAATTGGATAAATATCATCCGCATGAAAATTAGATCCAACACATCAGCCTGAGTAAATTTGATCCATCTAATTGCGATGTGGATAAATATTCATATGCTACTAGAAATATGATTTAGTCTGGAAGGAATGTGGGGATCAAAATGAAGATGTGATGAATATTTTGAATGCCTCTTATATTCCTAAATATGAATTAATATTTTTTAATTCACAAAATTCATAAGTTTTTAGAGAATCTTGTTATTCAATCCTTATGATGTAATGGGGGAGAGCTGATGTTACCACTCATGATGAGGATTTTTTGGTAAAATAGAATATGATGGATGTATGGGAAGTTAAAATACCTCTAAATTCAAGATATATGTTTCTATGCCATTCTTAATCATATTCATAAATCATGAAGAAAACATGACACAAGATGTATTTTGTGAAATACATGAAAATATTCTGTGATGTATACCTGGTGCTACATATTAGTTTGTGGAATAGTATACAAAGAAGGAAGAATATCACCAGTATGAAATTGATCCAACACAATGGATTATGTCACCAATTCATATTGTTGTTATTCGTAGTATGTTAGATGCATAATTTTACTCGGTGGAAGAATTTTTGAGAAAGAATGAATTTTTTTTCAATTTGGTCAAAAAACCAGAAGACACATTTTGTTCTCTTACTAATTCATCTAGAGTTATAGAACAAATGTATTGATGTCTTATCAATAACAGGAGAAGACTCACATGATTTTCACTGACATAATTCATTGAATTGATGTAGAAATTGATCCATCAGACGCATAATGACAGTAATGAAGTCATCAGACGCCAAACATCATGAGTACACATCCAGAGTTTACAAAAGATCCATATAATTTGGAATCATCGGTATAGATTATTTTTTCATCATAATTAAAAGTAATATTCTTTTCATATAAGTTCAAATTTCATAGATAAATGTAATGAATAATATATTTTATACATTTATCATAATGATTTATCCAAGTGATGAATTGTAATGATGAATCGTAATATAGAAATTTTTGTAATCATATGATGTGTGAATATTAGAAACGTCTCAAGAATGATTATTAAGATATGTGGAATTAATTGTGTTATATTGAAATGAATGATAAATTTAGTATTCCAAATTTCATTGAGTGGGTTGTGAAAATGTGTTTCCAACCATTTCAACTCCCTGGTGCCTATAAAAGGAGAGATCTATAAATTTTTACGATGTACAACAACATGAATTTTTTATGTGAACTGAGATCTCAGTAAATATTTATGTATTTATTTTCCAACCGAACCTTGTCTTCTGGTTGAAGTTGATGATGGTTCATCCCAACAAGTACATCAATGAGAGATTCAATGTGGTTGTTGGATCATGCTCTAATTAATGAAATTTCATCAAAACTATTACATTATGGTGATCCAATCAGAGTAACATCAATCCGATTAAGTATCATAAAACTGAGTTCCCTTGAATATAGGATGTGTGAGCTATTAATTGAGTATCTACTCAATTTAATTAGAAATTTTAGAATATTAATTTTTTTAGTCCAACCGAATGAAGACCATCAAACAAAGGTTCATGAAATGAGGTATAACAGAAAAACATTAAAGAGGAAGATTTATATACTAATATTCTAGGTGAAATATCAAGAGCAACAAGATTTGTAGATAATTATTTTTGTTTGTGAA
This sequence comes from Viscum album, assembly GCA_963277665.1. NCBI lineage: Eukaryota > Viridiplantae > Streptophyta > Magnoliopsida > Santalales > Viscaceae > Viscum > Viscum album. Next base: position 1,383,842,066 of record OY728127.1, read on the forward strand.
TTTTGTACACATGTAATCCTTAATATAACTTACTTGTGGATGATGTGAATTCGTTATGAAGTGAATTATGAAAAGAAGTAAGAACGCAATTCTTATTAGTACAGATACATTATGTTTGCTAAAAAGTCTTGCTCATTTGATGGGTGTATAAATATTTGTGAATGATGGATACTAAAAATGAATGATGGGGTTATAAATAACTATATTAGGAAAATTCCAATATGTTTTTTAAAATTTTTAACTACTTATAAAATTTTATTTTCAAATGATAATAGTGAACAAATCCTTGTTCTAGGACATCCTCTCATTAAAATTTGTAGACCTCAATATCAAAATCTATAAATAACTTGTGATTCTGTCTCATTATATTTTTTTAATTTCATTAGGGTGGTTAAGAAGATTATTTGAGTTCATTACTACCATAACTAGTTCATTGGATAAGAATGATTACTAAATAGGTTTTGAAAAACATTCATATAAAACTAAATTGAACCTTTGATTCACACCAAGAACTCCCATTCGATATGATTCTATCAAGGAACCACATAAATTTTATCCTTCTCATCAAGAGGGATATGTATGATATGAATTATTTGATGTAATTCGTAGATATTTTTTAAATTTTTTCTAATATATGACGGAGATGAGGACCCAAGAGTTAGGCACACTGAGGATGGGTTTTGATATGTAGTTTGGGAACATCTGTACAATTTCTACCTAAAATCATTTATATAGGCCATAAATGATTCCATCATATTTGAGAAGAACCTAATTTAGGCCATGTTGTTTAGTAATCTCTATTTTCGTAGAGATTGATAGTGGGTCTCTATGCATCAAAACACATATGTATGATAATTATCACTAGATAAGTTGTGGAAAAGTTTACTATATTTATATATTATATCTTCCATCATGGTGAATCGGTTTTATTGAGTTTTACTTGTATTTTAGGCCTGTACATATTTAATATCAATACTAAAAATCGACCTAAATAGTTTTTGTTAAGGGTTCCTAAGGGAAACCAATAGTGTTTTTGAAGGACTTATCCATAGATAGCAAATGATATATGTTCTAGGTAGATACATGCCTCTAGAGAAAGGTCATGGTGACACATTAGTGTCAAATTTGATTTTCATTTGGGCATTTTGTATTTTATGGGAGGATAGGGTACCTAGTAAATAGGTTGAAACCATTGAAGATATTAATTAAATAAAAACTAAGGTCACAAAATATATATATCTTCATGTCATTGAGCTAAATCATGTTGATCAAGTCATTGGGACCGTAGTGATTTAAGGTTTTGATATTTTCTCATCAACCATTATATCAATTATCATTATTATTGGTGTGTCTTATTTTTTTCTATCTAATTTGTTTGTATGTAATATGTGGTTTTTGATATAGTGTCTATATATGGTATTTTTTATATGCCACTTAGAGTTTGATTCAACGATATTTGGATATGTTTATTTTGTTTTATCTTGGTTCATTTAATAATGATTATATGAAACATTTACTTTTTTGAGATGAAAATATTTTAGAGATCCTTGAAATATTTTTTTCCTGATATTATATATACATATATTTATATCATAGATGTGATTATTTTTTAAATAATGATTATAATCAATGAAATCATTTTAATGAGTGTGGTTTGTAGTCAAACCATTTGGGTCTTAACAATCCATGGATATAAATGATCTAATAACCTATTTTATTGTTCTTTTTGTATATGAATATATGTATCCATTGATCATTCGTAATTTTGTAGAAAAAATATATTATTAAATTTTTAAAGACATATTGGGGTTTCTCCAAAACTGATATGTCATGTTTATGATTGAGTGGATACTAGGTATGGAGCCCATATCAATTCCATAAAATGTACGGGATCCTACAAATATTTGGAAGATGAATTTATATCAATATGACACTGAGGTGAAGTTGTTCATTATCTTATGAATATTAACTAGGGGGTCCTGTTATGCTTTCAAATAATTTTTTTGTTTCATTATCATTATTTATGGGTTACCTATGGGTGAGACAATTGCTGATCAAGGGGTGGTTTCATCTACCACTTAAATATGATATATTTTATTAAAACACGAGACCTAAGTGCTTCATCGTCTTTAATATGACATCCTAATCACATCAGTTGAAAATTATTTTGGATGATGTTACTCTTAATTAATTCAAGGTCTCATTTGTATTCAATGAGTTACTTGTGATTTAATTTTAGAATAATGAATAAATAAATGGTGTCTATATCTTTTATAAATAGGGATATATATATATTCAAAATAATTATTTTTAGGTACAGTTGGTCAAATTCCTTTGGGGAAGGTTAATTAGTTTATGATAAATTAAAAAACATGCCCATTATGATCTTGTTTCATCATTAAAAAACTCACTACTCTCTTTCTCCCATTGTAACATTTGAACAGAAATGAAATCATGCACATGAAATAGTGATTTTTTACTTGGTTCACTACTATTGGGATACGTACAAGGATCATACAGTGATGTGGTTTCGATGTAAAAAATCCACTAAATCTCACAAAAATTACATTGTTTTTGGTAGTTCTTAAATGAAAAAGATCACTAACATTACAAGGATTAGGGTCTACTCCCTATATTCCCATGGGTCACACCCTATGCCTCTTCCACTAGATAACTGTTGGTGGGCAATATCATTGTCTTCCTCTTCCTTTTCTCAATGATCTTGGAAGGATTCCATCAGAGTTCATGGAATATTAAGTTCCTTAATTTACATGATTTCATGTATACTCAATGTAGGTATATTCTCTCTTGAAATCCCTTGTTCACCTATACATGAATTCCCCAATTCTTCATAATGTTAAGTTAGCATAAGAATCATTCACATACTGTTTTTGATCATTTTCAAGCTTCCTTGATTCCATAGTGAACCACCATGATTCCTAAGAATTCCAAAATTATTCCTCCGCATTATATATAGAGGATATGGTAAACCGATAACCTCCTACATATACAACATTAAATTCTGTTTTCCACTTCCTCTTTGTGGACTAATTCTCCCACGGACTACCTCCGCTTACACTGTCCCAAGCCGCCTTCATAAACAGACTCCATGAACCACCTATACATATAAATTATGCATACTATTCTGATTTATATGGTGAGTTAATACTCCATGTACCACCTTTCTTCTATAGAATCATATTCCTTTTCATTCTACTGTGCCTCATAGAGATCCTTCACCAAAATTGGTTTGTGCAAAAAATTTCATCCTTCAAGGAATTCTTCCTTGAAAACTTCACAAACATCCAGGACAAATATTTTTTTCACCTGGAATTGTCTCTTGGTTAGTATGGGATTATATCTAGTTATATAGACAAATAGTTCCAAAAAATATCTAATCTGATATTAGACTAATTTTCAATGAGGTACAATATACACCGTGTACAACTTCCTCTTTGAACTAGTTTTCTCCACACGGTCTACATACCACCACTCTTCATATGCATCAACCAAGGTAATCTCCACCTATCCATGAACAATATACATAAGGACTTCTCAAATCATCATATTGTTACCAAAAATGACAAAACATCTGAAAAAATGGAGACCTTTTGTGTACCATATGCCTTTTTCATACCATATACTTCTGCTAACCATTCTCATAAATGGTCACCATCTTGAACAATGTAGTTCCTGTTATTCATTGATTCCCTTAGAAATTTTGTGTATCACCATATGAATTCTGTGAACTACTTCAGCTCAGATCCTGTGATATATATCCTATAATGGATCACATCATGCATCTTTGGATTCAATAATACCCCTATATCAATGCTCTATTCAACATCTTCAAGTCCAGCTACCTCACTTCAACACTTAATAGCTTCTCCCTATTCCATTATGAAGACATTTATCCCATTTAACTGATAAAATTTCTCCCCCCTTTTCATCTATACCAAATTCCATTTCATTATGTATGAAATAAGGTAATGAATATAATTATCACATTATGGAAAAATAAATAATACCTCAGAGAGAGTGGGATCAACATGCACACTTTTTCATGGGAGGGGAGTTGACAAAACTCATAGATCTAGTCGATGCCTTTCAAATGTCATTTTTGGTATGGAATTTGTTAGAATATCTGCAACTTTTTATTTTGTAGGAACATAATCACAGTTCACAATCCATTTGTGTTACACCTCCTGCATAAATATTTGATATTTAATTTCAATGTGCTTTTTCCATGAGTGATGGACTGGATGCTTGTCAATATTAATAAAACCTGAAATATCTCAATGGATAATGATCAAAGACAACACTTTTACTCTCATATCATCAAGATACTCCTTCATCCGTTATTTATATGTGCCTTCTTATGTGGACGCAATTTATTCAGATTCTGTAGTGTTTAATGAAATGAAATCTTGTTCCTTTCATATCCAAGAAATAAAAAACCATCCACGGTATAAAGGAACTGACATGATTGATTTTCTATCATCTTCTAATGTAGAACAAAATGAATTTTAATATCCCAATAAATCTTCATGGGATTTATCATTTTACATCAAATAGAAATCCACAATGCCCATGATATATCAATGTATTCTTTTTTTCAAGCATGTGGATTTACATTGTATTTCTTTGAAATCTCGATTCTTGGAATGTGGGGAAAAAAATATCAGTTTGTGTAACTATTATGTAAAATATACTTTAAATGATATTAATGTATTCTATACAATTATTTCATTTTCCTTCATAATCCTGAGGCAGTTTCATCTAGGTAGCTATTATAGTCTTCATCTCCTTGTAATATATCCATTCCAAACCTTCTCAAAAATTATTTTCAATATTTATATTGATAAATTAATGTTTCATTCATTCCTTGTGTTAGCTGTAAATCAAGGAAATATTTATGTACGTCGATAATTTACATTATGAACTCCCTTTACAAAAACTCAGAAAACTAACAGCATTTTGCATTATTTGATCCTCCAAATATTAATTTGTTGACATATACCAAAACCAACATTATTTTACTACTGCAATGGTTGACATATATATTTTTATCATCTCCATCGCAGTAAAAAACTATGTTTTTTTTTCATAAACTGAAATAGGCTTGATTACCATTATCATAGTTTTTGCTTCAAACTATAAAAGTCCATCTTCAGTAGAACAACATTTTTATCATCTTCATGAATGAGAAAAACTATCTTAAATCTCAATATAAAATTCTTTTTCAAAAAATACATTTTATAATGTAGACAATACATACATTTGGAACTATTTGATCTTACATTACACTACTATGGCCATAGATAATCTGATTGTCTTGAGCATTGCAATAGGTGAAAATATTTCAACAACATCGATACCCTTGATATGGGAGTGCACTTTTCAAAATAGTTATGCATTTTATAGAATGAAAACACCATTTTCATTCATATTGTTGCAAATGAAACATTTTTTCCTCATGACATTTTGGTTTGTTGGCCTTGAAACGTTCTCCCATGTCAGATTTTTTCCTATTTTGGTGAATCTCTTCATTCAAATATTGAAGCCAATTCTCATCACCACCTGCATCAGCAAAACATTTAGACTCTACCTATGATAGGCATGAGAATTTCTATAGAGGCATCACCATCCTTTTATATAATAGATCTATCTGATCATGGATTATGTTTTGTGTATAAAGTGTAGCCATTCCCTAATGTAATTGTGCTAATACAAAATTGTTCTCATCTTTCTCATCATTAGAGTCTTCTTCTGAATCAGCCTCTGGAACATGCGAATACTCTAATCTTCTTCTTTCTTCATCACTATCATCTTGAGTCAGATCTTGTATTTTCTAAACATTCTTATCAATATCCACTATGGTTACATCATATAAATCAATAATGTTTTCTAGCCTCTTGAAGAATCATTTATATACTTTAATTTTAATTGAGTATCCAAGAGATACCACTTCATCTCCACATAATTAAAACATTATATGTTTCTCAATGTTCATAATGATTCACTTCCTTCTAATGAATTGAAATCACTTCAATGATGAATTCATTCCACACAATAGCATATATATAGTCATTTAATATTTAGGATATAGTAATTATCTACTTATAGTCCAGACTTCCATCATCATTACTTCTTTCAAAAATTTATCTAGAAGGCATTTCTCAATAAGCATTTTTCTGGCCATGTTATTGAAAATATGTGTTCTCCTCTCAACTATATATATTTTCATTTTGGAGTTCGTACCACTAAAACATGATTCCTCAAAAAAAATTTCCTATGTTAATCATCCTCTGGTCATTGTAAATTTTATTCAATCATATGTTTGAATCATCTAGATTTTTTGACTTAGCATCTTTTCAACTTCTCATCGATGTATTGTAATGAAAACTGAACACCTCAGACATGTGTGTAATTATTGATAGCCATTCCATTCTATTATAATCATCAATGAAGATATTATAGTATATCCTCCCATAAATATCTCTTCCTGAAATTTCTCATCACGCATCAATAGGTTTCCCCTCAAGAAATTTAGTTTACATTTTCTCTTATAAATTTTATTTCATTTAAATGACCTTCAATTATTTATAAGTATCACATGTATTTTTAAGATCACATGAAAATTTAGGGAGATCTTGAGCGGCATCATATTTCAATAGAACATACAAGTATGATTGACTGAGGTGTCCAATAAATTTGTGTCACAGCCTAATTTTTTATTCCTTAAAAATAAATCACATTTCATCTTTTCCACTCACAAGGAAAATGTTCCCCTTTGTATGATTTCTTGGAAAAATAAAAACACCATATTTTTCATTAAAGAAGCATAATTTTTTGGAAAACCTTATGACTTATCCTAATTCAAATAGTTGACATACCCATAATTTATTATGATGAAGACCATCCAAAACAAAGACATCTACACATATCATGTCTTTTCCCCTAAATATTTCTTTCTCATTCCTAATAATTTTTAACCCTTCATCATTGAAAAATATTACAATTCCATCGTTAACGTACCTGATTTCCATCACCATATCCTTGTATACAATCATATGGGAGGTGCATCCATAGTCAATGATCCATATCCCGATATGATATCATGGATTAAATGAAATCTCTTCAACCAAAGGATACTCAGATCACTTATTTTATATCGATGTTTCGGACATCATACCCATTATGGATTGATAGTCATAAAATTCCTCAGAATGTGACGGACCAATTTTATCTTGTAGAGCTACAAATTTATTTTTTAATTTCTTCTCATTTGATGATACATTTGTCTACTACATATATCCAACCTCATTATTCTTGAGCACATTCCTCTGTATTTTTTATCATAAATATATTCCATGTGTCCAAATAATTCTCAACTGGAAGAATGACTATCAAATTATGACTAGGAAAATTGAGATCTTTATAACTTCATTTGTTGTTCATGTTCCATTTGTTACCTATATTCTCTAGAACAATAATTTTTTGAGTGTCCCACATTTCAACAACAAAAACATCTTATATGGGGTATATTCCTATGTGGAAATGTAGCACCACTGGTTGTACCTTAGGTTCTCTAAATCTCCTGCTTCTACATCACACCCAAGTCAATATTCAATACTAGATTTGGTGCTTGTGGTCTATCATCAATCGATACTGCTTTCTATTTTCAATCATTCCCCACAATAGCTTTACCATTTTCATTTTATGTTATCATCTATTCAATTAGACCACTATACTGAACTTTTATCATCTCTTTTGACTATATGATATAATTTCATAATGTTGTACCTAAAGTCTATTGTTTTTTATAATCCTTAACACATTATCACATCCCACCCCCTTAAAGTTCTTCGATACATTTTATTTGTTTTTTTTAAGTTTGAGTCAAACTATAGATCTCAGTTTTTTGTTCTTCAATTTTGTGCTTGTACCCAACCACATATTCTGAGAATTCTAGTGTCGAAGATTCCAGTTTTTCAATTCCTCCATTCCACTCATATTTATATTCTTCCTCATATTACATACCTAGTTGAGCATCACGAACAACACTATTAGCTAGCATTTTTTCAGATCTCAAAACATTTATCTCGTAAAGAGAATCTTCTAATTCATCATGAAGGTAAAATATTCCTTCATATTCTAATTCATCATCGTCACATTATTCTTTTGTTACATAATTTCCAACAAACACTGTAAAAGCATCTACTTTGTATCATTGAAGTCATCCAAATCGTCTGTGTTAGATTCTTTTAACCTTCATTTACTTTTGATAGAAAAGCTTACTTTTTGATGAAAATTCATTTATAACATCTCATTACATTATAATTTTATGAAAACAATATTTCAGGAATTTCATCAATGTATTCACCATCATCTTGAAACATCTTTGGACACATTATGAAATTTTTTCCAAAATTTCCACCTCAGAAGCGTAATTGTGGAATTTTAACTTTGAACATTCCTCTTCCTATTTAATTTTTCAAAGAGTGAAATAACACGACATCATCCATATTATCTTCCTACTAAATATCAAAAAGAGATATATTCTTCATGGACTTGAATAACACTTCAATGGATTTCCCCTTTTCCACATCATTATTATCATCATTTTCACATTTCAAATGAAATAAGGGTACTATGAAAGTTATCTAATGTAAAATCATTTGGATATTTGACATCCAATACAAAAACATACAGATTAAACTAAGGGGGATGTTTCTTGAAGATACACATCACATTCTTTATATCTTCAATGAAATCTCGAAAACCACTCATGTCTTCCAATTCAAAATCGATCTTATCAATGAATACCTCAATAAATTAATTTGGGGTCATTCTCAGATAATCATACTTGTTCCACAAAACTTGTAGCCTTACATCAACCATTGATTATCCTACATAGATATTAAATAGAATTTTCCACATATCATGTGAGGTAGTACATGACATCACCATCATATAAACTACATTTTATAGTGTCCCTCTCATGCATTGATCCATTTAACTTAATCATTCATTTCACTTCTTTCAGCTTCTAATAATGCACAACTATTGATATAATTTCATATTCCATGCATAGCTCTTATGAAGACATCCATTCCTAATGACTGTATGTAGTGTTTCATCTGATTCTTCCATAGATTAAACCTTTTTCTATTGAATATAATAATTATTTTTTTATTGACCATAACCATTTCTTCTACAAAGAGAGAACTACTATCTTTTAACATTCTCTCTAAAACCAATTTCTATGCCAAGTTGGTCAGATACCCTAAGTGGCGGGTGAATCAGGGTATGAGAGATTAAAACTCAGGCCCCTTCAGATATTGATTCATCATTAAACAAAAAAAAATATCTCTTTCCAAAATTGGAATATATTAATAGAAATGGAAGAATTCATATGACACATCGATTTTTACATGGTTCACCCACATTGGGCTATGCCCAAGGAGTATTCAACGAAGAGGTGCCAATGTACCAAATCCAAAACAACTCACTTTCAATTAAATGGTTTGGGTTATATCATCTATTATTAGACCCACTACCTTTACATGGTTTAGATTCTTACCAATACATTCACAAGGTTCACTTTCTTTGTTTCTTCATCTGGCTCATTGTGTGTGGGAATGATCACCATCTTCCGCATTGTTTGATCATTGTTCTTGGAAGGGATCCACTCATATTTTATGGACATGTAGGTCCCTTCATTTGAGTAAACTCTCACACCCATAATGCTGGTAGTTTCAATGTCAAATCCCATTTTCACCTATAGATGAAATTAAATTTTACTAGTACTAATAAGTTATTGAAAATTGTTGTCATGAATAGTTTTTTATTTTTTTCAAGAATCCTTGAGACCTCCTTGAACAACCTAATTCCTTTTTGTACCACCTTTCTTCCACCATGAACTAGGTAGTGGGTATGGTTTATGGATCATCTCCTCTATGGAAAGCCTCTAATTTCTCAAACTGCTTCCCCTTCGAGGATTAATTCTCCCCCAAACTATGTCTGCTTGCGATGTCACATACCACTTTCACATATCCAATCCGAAAACTGCCTTTGCATTACACATCATTGTAAGAACCATAATATCCATGAGAGTGATTAATATATTGAACACATTCCTTCCATGAACCCTTATTCCATTATATACTAGAGTGCCTTGCAAAAATCCATCACCAAAATTTATAACGTGTGAACCACTTTACACTTAGGGGAATTCTTCCAAGAGAACATCCTTCCAAATTAGCTGAATTCCCAGAGAGATGTTTTCTAAAATGGAATTTTCCCTTTTTAATGATGTTATATGATATTATTATAAGGGATATTATATCTAAAAAATGTTCTAACCTGAAATAAACCAAATCATTTATGTTTTATAGACTTCACCGCATAACGCTTCATAAATGACCATTTTTTATATAGTCTACACACCGTCACTCTTCCTAAACAATGAACAAAATCATTGTAACATTTTTATGATCAATTCCTTTCACAACTTCTCAAATCACAGCCTCAATTCCATGAATGAAAACTGGTCCCACACACCACAATCCTTCCACAAACCACATGCCTTCTGTGTACAGTATGCTCCTTATGAATCATTATCGTACACTGTCTCCATCTCGTGTTTTATAGTTACCTTACATCATTGATTCCATTTGACATTACACACACCACAATATGAACTCTATGAATCTGGATTTAGGGTCTATGTCCTCTGTTCCCATGTGTGAAAATCATATATCATTGTAAACAAATGCAATAAATTAAAAAACATACAATGGGGACTCCTTGAGGAATTTTTACCAGACAATTATTATTTATGTTTTGGATGATTTTATAGTATAAAACATGTCATGAGAGTACCATGATTTACATTGATATATCATACATAGAGATTTACTTTTTATCTCTCTAGGATTCATTTCCATATCAAATAGGTTTGTTTATTCGGTCATGTGATGTTAGAGGCTAGTATATTAGAGGAATGATAAATTTTAAAGGCTATGATTTCTTATGATAATCCAAAGAGTGTATTTGATATTAATAAATGGGATTTTAATGATACTGTATATTATTCATTCAATAATTCTCTTAGAACGATGTGTTAATGAAGGATCTATAAAATATTATGGTAAAGTTCAAGTGGTAATATTTAAATGTGGTGTCATTTTATTTTAATAAAGAGAGGGTGATGACCACATTAATTATACACCCACTTGAGAGGGGTAAAAAGAATACATTGTATCGTGATCTATGATGCATGGTTCTTGGATCAGTTATGACATTCGATTGAAATGTTGACACTTATATGGACAATTTTTTGTTATCACATGACTTGTGCTACCATATATATTTTTTAAGGATATCATTAGTAATTAAATCAGTATAATGTTGACATCATTATATGGTTGTGAGATATTTTTTTGGTGTACACTTCCCATTAGAGCATTAGATATATCATTTACAATTTCTCCAGATAATTCGATGGAGAAGGTGGGTCATGTACATCCAATACAAATAAAGTTCATGGTGTAAAACTATTGGAAATAGAATGACATACATAAAAAATAATGTATAAATAATTCAGAAGTGTTCCATTAATAGGATAATAGTGAGGGGAATAAAATTATCATTTTTATGGAGATTCATCTTAATGTCCAAGTGTATTTTGGACGATCCACCCCAATATCATTGACTATTATATTATCATTTATTAATAGAGTGAAAGGGATTTTACATTAAAGATAATATTTATCAGTTATGAGAGATAGAATATATTGTGCGGGGACACCACATGACTAGTCTTAAAATTAAAATGGGATCCTATTTGAATATTCTTAATTTGTGTTCTGTATGATCTTTCTCAAGGAGAAGATGTGGGATACTAATTTCTAAATATGGGGATATTGACCCTTGAATGAACAATATGTATCCTACAATATAATTTCATTATAGGTGTCCCATGATAAATAAATAAATAATAGGGTTTATTTCAGGATACATCACCTAATAACAGGTGAAATACGAGCATTAATGACCATCCAATATAATATATCATCTACAAATTCTTAAATAGAATTGGGATGATATGTTGGAGGATTTCTTTAAGGAATTTCGGATTTACCCTCAAGGGAGATATACAACATGGGATACTATTTACATGTTGATGAGTGATACAAATTTCCAAGTGATCAAGGATAACCAATTAGATAACCAGTTGAAAAATATTTTTATTTGGTTGATATTATATCTATATTGTGTTTCTAGGAGAATCATATTAAACAAGGGTTCCAGATTTATATTATTCATATAGAACGAGTTTCAAAATCTATCGGATACTTAGTTGAAGATTCTCAATAAATAAGCTCCTGATACATATTTGTAGTCTAAGATTACTATCCAGATATTGGAGAACAAAGAGAAATAATACTTCCATGATTTTAGTGGTTTATAGGAGAGTCAAATTATGTTTATAGAGGTTTCTTTAAAAAATTACTTATTAGAAAAATAATTATATATTTCATATTGAGTCCTTATATATAATATCATGTTGATAAAATATATGTTATTTAGGGGAAAATAAATATTTTATAATTGAGATGGGTCGAATATAATAAATCATAGAAGATTTACCTGATCTAGATGAGGTTTTTCCCCGTTCTAAGAATGCAGTGATATTGTGTAGACAAGAGACACCTTCATAAAGAGATTGATGTGGGTAGACATGAAATCAGAAGTTTTCTTCCCAGATAGGGACACAAAAAACATCAAATATATATAATATCAAATCACATTTTATGGAGTTGTGCGAGTATTTTGATATGATCTGTTTTATGTCATACTAATTAGCACATCCTTATAGATTTTATATAATGAACGAGGTGTTGAATGAATCACTACTCAGAAGATACCACCCAACCAAATTTATGTGACCAGAATCGATAAGATCAATATAGAGGTAAATGAATCATTTAAGGAATGATGAGTTCACAAACTATATAAAAGAGTCAAGATTATATGTGGGAATATAATATGTTTTTTAAACATGTAATGGTTACGAGGGAATATCCATGAGGATACGTTTTCTACCAAATGTTGATATGGAAACACAATGTTGGGGGGTCATTACCATTGATGATAAGTGATGTAAATAAATAGTTATATACTATATAGTTCATATATTTTGAAAGTATTATTATTCCTTGGAATGAGTTTGATTATATTTTTTCTAGAAAATGTGTTTTTAGGGGTTTTCACTATCAAATGAGTTTATGGAGGCCGTGGGTCTATAGTTGTGGAACTGTAATTAGTTGAGGATAAATTCATTCTATAAATAGATGAAATGAGATAAACATTGGGTGTTGAAATATGGTGTGGGTTTAACAAGATTAAATTCAAGAGTATGTAACATGACACACAATATACAGATGCATTTTACCATGTGGAATACAAGAGGGTTCTGTTTGACACCATTTCCTATTGGAATTTAATAGTTAATTCTAAAACCAAACTATAAATTACAACCATAAATTTTTATGTTTTTTTTGAATTATCATTGCAATATAAATGAGATCATCACACTATAAAATATCCTATGTTTGAGGCATTGCACATTGACCCATGTGGTCACGACTCCAATTTATCCAAGTATATTTTTTATATTTTTATTTATTAATTGAATTTTATATTCTAAATACAAAATAAATGGGTTCCCTTTCCTATTTACCCACCACTTAATAGGCTGAGCTCACACCATCATAGTGGGTTCTACCTCCATCATAGACTCCTTCATTGGTTCTATCTTGGGTTTTTTCCTCTATACTATTAGACAATTAATGGTTTTACTATATGTATGATTTCATATTACCTATTATCTCCCGTTTTTTATTATTTCTTATAGAATAATAGTACTTTCTTTTTTTTATCAAATTTTAGGAAAATTTATTGTTAAATTTAATTACCCGATGATCCGAAATGAGTGTGATTCTATTATATATTGGTTAATGTTCCATAGTATGTCCAAAAATTTTATATGTGTTTCAGGGATAGTGATGTGTTTAACATAATAACCCTATAAAATTTTTCTAGTAAGAAACCATATATGGGTTACTTATAACTATATCATATAATAACAACATTTGGGCCAATGTGAGGTCTTGGTATTTGATTACAATATTCTTGATTAAAGTGTCATAAAAATGGGAAATTGGAACAAAAAAGGGGTGTAAATTATTATGTTACGATAAGGGGTCCATATTAGGTTCTAGGGACGAATTATATAGTGGTGAAATGTATCTATATGTATGTATGTCCTAACGTTATCCTTAAATTATATTAAATTGTGGGAAAATGGTTTTCTATGAGTTGACCAACAAAATGTAAAGTGAAATTTATATTTTATGGAATAAAATCCATAATTAAAGAATGTGTGGGATTTTAATTTAATAAAATTTATTTATATTTGATGAATTATGGGTTTTATAGGTTTCTAATTATTATTGTTTAGTTATATATCAATATCATTGTTATGATATTGGGTTTCATGTTAATCTTCATTATTTTATTAATTCTATTGGGTTTATTTCTAGACATTACTCAAAATATTGTGTTTTGGGGTATAATTCCAACCATTGATAATTATTTATGAGAGTTGTTTTATTTTCCAAACATATAATTCATTTTATATTTCTAAGGTGTATTGTGATCAACATTTGATCATGTGAGTTGGTATTGATGTGAACCCCATTGGGGAATTTAATCTATATGTGGTTGGGTATAATAAAAACATAGGGATGTGAATGAAATGTGGTTGCGTGAAATAAAAACTAAAGTTATTTTTTGGTTTTTAATTGTGTTTAATTACATACAATGGATTTGGATGACATATGGTCAAAACCGATTATTTGTGTTGGAATTGATGTTTATGTAAAATTAATATATTTAAATCTTACTAACAACAAGATTGGTAGAATAATGGAGTACCAAATTTACATATAATGTATTACAAATGAGAAAACATGAAAAAAATTGAACAAAAATAAAACAAATAAAACAGATAAAACAAGTAGAAACAATGGAAGGGATGATGATTCTTGTGGATGTGGGATAAAAATTTTTTTACTAATAAATGTTTGAAATTGTGGAATCATTCGAAATTGTCTTGGTTGAGATTGTAAAAAAAATACTCATGTTAAGAATATAAATTTTTGGTTCCATGATTATTGTGACTTATGTGTTCTCTAGTATCCTTTCCCAAGAACTAGCATGTCTATCTTACACATGAGAAGACATATAAATTCTTATTACAGAATAAATAACTACAAACTATTCAAATTTATATACTTTGGTCGAAGATAACGAGGCTTCAAAAATCATACTCTATACTTTATAGTACGTTACTATGAAAGGGAGTGATTCTAAAAAAATGAATACAAGGACACCAAAGGATGAAATCATGTTATGAACTTCTATGAAAATTCACTCTAATATATCGATTTAAAAAGAATTAGAATCATTTTTTATATTGAATAATAAATTAATCTATACATTCATCTTTAGATATTTAAATGTTAAAGGAATAATTTTTTTTAATCCAATATGTTAAATATAGAAATCCAAAAAATAAACTACGTGTGAATGTGGGAAAAAAATTCAATTCAATTTATATTAGTTCTCCTAAAAATATTCATTAACACGCATTCTGATTTTTTTTAAAAAAATACATTATAAGAAGGATGAATCTAAGTTGGAATATGTATAAATAGAGATATAATCTTTGTAAAATATGATTTTCTCTCCATTCCATGATTCCACTAGTTTTTCATTATTTACCTCTCATTCTACTCTATCTACACTCTGCCCATAATTCATTGAATGTATATTTCACATCCCCCATTTAATTTTCCTATAAAATATTGATCATTAAAATCAATTTGACATATTTTTTCCTAAATAATATTTGTAATTATAAAAAATCATAGAATAAGAACTATAATTCTATAAATTAATATTCAAACACCCACATGTTGGAAACTGAGGAGACTCAGACCCAAGACCTCCCTGAATCCCCATAGGGCCTGTTTCCAATAGTATTGTCATTGGAGGATATATAGGGTAATTATTTTATTCCCATATATGTCAGTGGATCAATCATTAAATAAAACACTCCAAATAACCATTCATCTTTTAGAGGTATATTAAATACACCACCAATCACTTGAAATTAATTTTTTAAAACATTTATTTATTTTTATGTTCATCTGGATTATCCCTAAATTTCTAGTTTTGAATCCACATTATTATTATGCACATAAATAACACTCACACTTAACCTAAGATAATATCCATCACATTCATACATTCCCCTGCCTCAAGATCAAAATTTTGATCACTAACAGATGCTTCATCATACATATTATTGTTCAAATACTCATGTTTTTCAATAATATATTTTGAATTTTTATAGTTTTTATGGTATTATGTTATTCATAAACATGAAAGAATGGAATTTAAATAATTTTGGAACCCTATTATTCATTGACCGATCCTACAAATAAATATCATCATCTTCAATGAAAATTATCTTTATCATTAATCGATTCATCATGACTCGATATTAATCATTCAAATTTTAGTCAGCCTCTGGTGGATGTTATTCAATCCACAAAAATATTTTTTATATGATTCATAGATCATGATTTTCCATCATTGATTGATTTAACATAGATGTACTCAGAAGACCCCTCTTAAGAATCATGAAACCCCAGTTGAAATTCTACCTCTCTGATCTAAAATCCCAAAAAATATATCGACATGGACATAAAAATCAGATTCTACTATATTTCATAACATCACATACCATCTTCATGATTAAACATAGTTCAAGATCCCTCAACCAAAATCATTATATAAGGTACTCCAATTGTATTCCACTACCACAATCCTTTTTTCATATTCAGACTACCACTTTTGGGTGAGTGGTCACCTCACAAAGTCACCTGCTTATACGATTCGAACCAAGTCACATTCAAATTCGAAATTCAAATTTTGAAATTGAAAATCTCAAAATACAAGCAAAACGAGCCACCCGAGAAACCCTTCATCGAGGAAAGCCATATCATCGGGCCTCCATCATCACATTGTCGGCCTTATCATTCCATCACTGACACCATCGTATCATCCTCACATCACCGCCATCATCGACATCAATAGCTCATCACCGTCGGCCTATCGGAATCCGTTGTCGCCGATGAGGAAGACAATCGTCGTCTTCATCGACACAGAAAAATCCACTGTCATCGTCGTTGTCATGGTCACATAGAATGCCCGAGAGAAGGCACTTCCTCACTGACGACAATCGAAGCATCCTCACCCGACCTCCTGTAGCAGACTGCCAAAAAATAAAAATCATCACAGATTCAAACAAGACCAAACAAATCACCAGATAAACCATCACAGAATCAATCCAGAATAGGAAACAAAAACAAAAACCTTCATCCTTGCCGGAAGCACAAAAAAAGCAACCCAACAGAACCAAAACAATAAAACCATCACCTTCATCGCTGCACACCAAATTATTAAAAAAGAAAAGTATCGGAAACAACGATGTCGCCCGAAGAAGGTCCCAGTCCATCGTTAAACCACCAAATCAGAACCACTAACCTGATCGAAATCATCACCTCAATGAACAGAATCCTTCAGGAACCATGAAAGAGGCCCAACCACCACTTTTAGAACCACGCCCGAAGGTCAGATCTACCAAAATCACTCTCAAACATCGCTAAAAGAAAAGACACCCCCAAATTGCTGCATCAGAAACCCGCACCCTAGTCCGCATCACGCTGACTTGAGAAACCCTAGCCAAAACCACAGGCTAGAGTGGGATAGAGGCCAAGCGACAATGTTGTACACTGAGGATGAAAATGAGTCCGTGCGACACTACAACTGGGAGAAACCACATCACAAGCGCGCTGAGAGGATTTATGATGGGAAGACAGGCATATCGGGGACTAGGGAGAAGTAGGCGGCGGTGAGGGGAATCCTAGCACCGTAGAGCCCTTTTCAGGCTCATTCCTCTAATTTCATCCCAAGCTCACACATCTTTTTGAAAATTGGAAACATCGTTGCATATATACCATCATTTTTTTCCAATACAAAAAATGATGTGGAATTCAATAAATTAAAAAAAACAAATAAAAATCCATCAAAAATAAAATAACATAATATAAATATTTAAAAATATTAATTAAAAAGAAAAATAATTTCCTTAAAATATATATCTAATTATTTAATTATCAAAATAATTAATGATTAAAATTTTAGAATAATTTATTTATAACTAAACTAAACTAATTAATATATTATTTAATGAAACTAAATTATATATTAAAAATTAGTTAATTAATTTATTTACTAATACTTGAAACAAAAGGTTATAAAATTTAAATGCAAATGAAAATACACTGAATAATTGAAATGTTATATAATAGAATTTTTAATTATATTAATGAGAAAAAAATTCGATAAAATTAATATTAATGAAAAACTAAATGTAATCATTTATATAATAAACTACAAAATATAATAATTTAACAACCATGAGAAAAACTATTTAGTTGATAAAAAAATCCATATTTTTGAAATAAAATAAATATTACATTAATTAAATGATGTGGTAAATGAAATAAATAAATATGACATCAAATTTCATATCACAAAAAACATTATATATTAATCAATAAATCATTAGTCAAAATAAATTATGGAAATATATATAAAAATGGGAATTTTTAAAATTCTTAATGTATTGATTTTTTAAATTACATCCAATCAAAATTTCCCCCATGTTGAAAAAATATAAATTCTATTAAGATTATATATCTTCCTATAAAATTATCTTTGTGTTCAATATTAATATATATATATATATAATCATATTATGAAATTAACAAATCACAATTTTCATTGAAATGAAAATCCAAAAAAAATACCTCCAATTTAACATATTAATATAATTAAAAAACAATAAAAAATATATACTACATTTGATGGGGTGTTGTAAAAATATATTTATTAAATGAATAACACATTTGAAAAATTGATGACTAATGAAATGAAGTAATGAATGAAAGTGTTTAACGTGGATTATGATTTCCATTTCAATAAAAAAAATTCTTTGTATATTATGCATAACATTATAATTAAAAAGTTCTAAATAAATTACTATTATTGAACATCATCACCACTTTGTTAAAAATTCATTTTTCTAAATGGAATGAATAAATTTTGATCTAATTATATCCATACAGTTTTCAATATGGACATCCTCAGTGTGAAATCATAACAATCAAATTTGTAAAACAAAATCTCCTAATGAAAATTACTAAATCATTGAAAAAATAAGTCTCTTTTATGGGATTACATTGGAAATGGTTAATTAATAATTAAAGGCTCCTCCCATGTTCTTAAAACATAAAAACATTCCCATTATTCTATTCCAACGTGTGATAATCAATTTAGAAAATTAAATATCAATTTTCTAATAGTTGAAATCCATATATTGGTCATAATAAAGATGAAAAATTATTCCTCCACACAAAATTAACTAATATAAAATATAAAAGATATTCATTGTCCAAAACAAATCAGTTCAACATAGAACATAAATTTTTTGATTAAAACATCTTTCAACTAATAAATTAAAATATAAATCTCAGATAAGAACCAATAAAATCATGTAAATTCACTTTTTTAGCACACATAACTGTTAAAAAAATTGAAATTACAAATAGAATATGAAATAGTTCTATCATGAAAAAACAAGTAAAAAAATTATTTATCATCAGTGAAAAACTCTCTAATTGAATTATTTAAATATCTTAGAAAGATTTAAAAATTAAATTTCTAAAACAAGTACTCCCCATTTAGAAAAAATATTTTCTCATTATCACAAATTAAAAATACTCTGAGGTTGCTTAATGAATAATTAATCTAGACATCTAATGAAGTACCTATTATATATAAATCTTCAAAACATGAGTAAAGAATGTAATTCTCATGGAATAATGTAGGTAGAAAAGGAGGATGTGGAGAATGTAGTAGGTCTCACAATCATTTTTCATATTTATGACAGTGAACTACTATCCAAAATCTATTTGGGGAAACATTTGAACAATGGAACATATGTAATGGATGATGAGAACCTATGTATCTAAATTGGAATATAGTGATAAATATCAATTATAAAAAAAACATAGAAAAAATTACATGTCATATGTTGCCTCCTATATGTTGCATATTTCCATATCATCATCTAGACTCCCTCGATATAATCCAAAATATTATCATTTATAGTGAAGGTTTAATTAATTTTGAAATCAAAATTGCTATATGATAATTTTTAATTTCACATTTTGAACACAGAAATAATTCAAACTATAATCAATGTTTCAATATTTTACATACAAAAATTGGAACAAAAGTTGTTATCAACTACAGAAAAAATTTCTTTGTTTTAAAAAATATTGAAATTTTTAACAAAAAATAATATAAAGTGATCTATGTAAAACTAAATATTTCTCATTATTTTAACCCACATATTGGGATTCAAAAACCAAAAATTTATGATAAAAATATACTGGAACATGGAAAATATATAAGCGTACTATGTCCAAAACAACTTCTGTAAATGGAAACTACGAATTCCCCCACCTAAAATGTTCATATTTTTAAGAGGAAAAATGTTTTCTAGATTATACATAAGACACAACAGAAGTGAATTTTTCCAAAATTAGTGTAAAATAATCGAACATGAGTTCAAAAATAGAATATGTTAAACATTCTAGAAAATAGAATTCTTATTGTTTAAAACATCATGTTTTTTTCAATGGTATTTTATCTATATTTTCCTTATATTGGAACACTTTCCAACACTTAATATTATTATAAAAATAATCATACTCAAACTCCTACAAATCGTGAAGAATTAATTACATCTATAGCTTTAGACATTATTCTTGGAAAATGGTTTCCTCATAAATAATTAGAATAATGAATGGGAGGAATGGATTAGTGATACTATCTAAAATAAAAGTATGTTCATATTTAACCACAAAATGGTTCTTATAAATTAATTGAATAAATATTCAACCAAGAATCACAAATAATTCATACTCTATATAAGATTCTTGTGCATTATAATTGACTTGAAAATGTTCACTGACTGATTATTTGAATAAATCATCATATGGGTGGCAAGTTCAATTTATAATATGTACTCAAAAAAATCGTTAGAAATATGTATCAATTATCTACTCTCTAGAAGAAGAGACTATTCTAAATCATGAAACACCATATAACCCTCACCAACTTGAATGGTCTCATTTCCCATAGAGTCATCTACATCTGCCCTAATTATGGATAAAATTAGTCTTCTAATATTGAATGAAACTCAACTGCCTTTCTCCATTTCAAGAATCAGAAAATTAGTATAGAGTGTAAGATTAATTAAATTTAAAAAAATTTATCTACTATTACTTGATAATATTAATCTGAACTATTATCTAATTATAATGAAACTGGTTATTGTTATCATCTCCCAAAGACCAAAATATTTTAATAATGAGTAGGGAATATAGATTAATTTAAAAAATATTTTTGATAATAACTATATCTATAAACTAACTTTAATTTTGAAAGGGATAATAAAGAGACTATGCACTTTTAATTTTGGAGAATTTTTTTGGATAGTGGAATGACCATACTCATTAAAATTAATATTGGAAAAAATATACAAATTCATTTTATTATCTATGAAACCATCAATAAATATATGACATGTAGGTCCATCATTTGAATCCTCAAATAAATGGATATTAACATTAAATCTTCTATATAATTTAAGTAATTCCATGTAATAAATTTCATTATTCATTCAAAATAGTTGAGGAAAATGGATTTTGGGAACATTATATTTATGGCCTAGTTAATTATTCTCTTAATAACTGAACATAACTTTTTTCCCTTCCTTAAAAAGTTTCCAAAAAAATTACTATGTTCTATTGTACTATCACTTCAAGATTAAACATTTTATTGTTTATGGACACCACTTCCCTAAATTATATATTTTAATTTCATTATATTTTTCTACCTAAAAAATAAATGTTCAATAAATATCACCATTCATTTTGTTTTACATAACATACACTTGGTTTTGATGTACTGATACTGTTTTTATAACCATCAAATTTTGAGTTCTGTTTAACATATCTTCTTTATGAAATATAAATTTTCTTCATCCACCCAAATACCATTACATTAGAACCAAATTAAATTTATAATTACTGATTATAGGATATTTTTACTCTACCTTTGAAATAAATTGACTAACAACTACAAAAAAAATAATTATTATAATTTGATGGCTTAGTATTTCTATGAAATTGATTTTAGGTCTAATTTGAGTAACTGAGGGAAACATCATTTTTCAAAAAACCATTCCCACTAAAAAATAATGGGGTTAGTTTTTTATTTATATTTATATAGATTATATAATGGATCACTATTCCCTTGATTCATATTCCTATAATTAACAAATTTAGAACTCTCCTGATGCTGGATAGGGAGGTAAAATTTGATGCAGTGTCACTTAGAATTACTAAAAATTACAAAATTATAGGACCATTACCTTTAAAATCAATCATAAATAATATATTACTGAGTATTGGTTTCATCATGATTAATAAACCTTTTTCTTTTTTTGTTATATTGGGAATTTGGAGATAGTTTTACACAGAACTATTTCATCTCACTCGCTATCTTGTCTGCTAAATCACCACCAAATTATTGATCAATATAATTTTTATTTTTTGTAGTATGTTTATTACAAAATGTATCCAACAAAAGATAAAATCCATGATAGTGATTTGGACATTTTAAATGATGTGAAAAAACTATCCCATGATTCATGTAAAATCTTATCTACATCATGAATGAAACTGGGTTAGGCCTCAATTTGGTTGTAGTGTTCCTTGTATTACATTTCCAAAAATGGATTAATTATTTCATCTCATGTATCAAATATATCTTCATATATTCTTCGAAAAAAGAATATTTTTTTACTCTTCAGTGACAAACATATGACTTTAAACCTAATATCATCCAAATTAATCCCATGCAATATTAAATATTATACTAATTGTTAAAAATAAAAAATAAAAAAAATAGATTCCTCATTAGGATTTAAATTAATGGAGGGTTACATGGAATTATAAATCTGAAAGCAAAATAAAAAAACAACCATAATAATGAATAAATAGAAAATGATAAAACATTGTTGAAAAATTGAAGATAAAATGGTGTGTGTAAAATAAAGATGATGATAATTTTGTTGGAGAGAAGTAATATTTTACCATTTTAGATGAAATTATATAATTTTTGTTAGATAAAAATAACTACACATGCTATAAATAAAACTTATATGTTCAAATTGTAGTGTGAAGTATGTGTTTCATAGTTAATATTACAAATGACTGACATGTCTAACTCTTAATAAAAAATAATGAAAGTCTCCTATTATAGAAGAAAAAATACAATCAATCCCAGTTTAAGTACTTAAATTGATGATAATAAGGATTATAAATTTATTAATACTAACATATCTACAATCTAAATAGGTTATAACTAATGTTCAAGGAGAATTAGATCTACGATATAATTTATATTAATATATCACATATATAACTTGTATAATAAATCTGTTTAATCTATAGATTTAAATAGTATAAGAGAATAATTATAAAATAATTATGAAATTCAACTATATCTTCATATATAGATATATCACTAGAGATGGATGAAATTATTCATGAGTTAAATAAGGAATAACAAAAACCTCCATGAAATAAACTATTGTTTTAGATGAAAAATATTTCCAACTTATTCTATTCTAATTCCCTTATAAAATTTATACTATTCATGATCATAACAACAATAATAATAGATTTAAATTAATACATTATCAAAAATATGTCATGAAATATTAAAATACAGAGAGAAATATTCTCTTTGAGATTTCATGTTTACTTTGTTACACGATTTTACATATTCATTATTATTGTTCTCTTGTTATGATCTACCTACTCTCTTCCTAAATTTACATGTATATATTTTATATTCCCCCATTTATTTTCCTCTTAATTTTCAAAAATTAAATATCAATGTCACTATTTTTATCACAACTAAGCAGGTGAATTTATTTATTCCATTCAGTCATAGTTGGTGAAATATAAAAAAACACCCTCAACAACCATGGCACATATAGTTGTGAGTTTAATGAGACACCAATCCTCAAACAATACATTAAAAAAATTTATATCCCTCTAGAATATTTTTTAATTTCCCATGATCGAATCATAAAAGTATTATACATGTCCATGTTTAAACAAGTTAACCTATTTTAATTATAATAGTAATGTCATTAAAATATATCTAACACATTCCAATATTCTAATAGATGAGTGTTTTTTTCACAAATATTTGTTTACAAAATTATTATATTATTTTAGAAAAATTATTTTCAATTAGGGAATCGTAGATTTACTTTGGTGATTGTATGTTATATTTTATGATAATTTAAAACTGTTTTTTGGTCGTTGCATTAAATTTTGTGATTTAAAGGTTATATGTCGCACACATGTATCACCAAAATATTTTATGAGATACATTCCTTTAAGATTCCATGATGTGATTTTAAGATATATATTATTTTTAATTTCATTGATTACTTTTGTTGTGTGCTACACCATGATTAGCATGGACTATATGCAACACCGTATTAGTTTATAGTATAGGTAACACTATAAATGGGTAATTTAACACATATTTTAAATTCATTTGATATAATTCATTTCAAGAAAAACTGAGTATATATTATTCTCAATTTATAAAAAAATAATGTTTGGTTTATTTTATATGTAACACTAATGCAACCTTGCACTATACACATCACTTAATTGGATTGGTTTACATGAAAGAGCTACTATCCTCGATATCTTAGGATGTACACAATACCTAATTTCACGAAACAAAAACAAATAAATATAATATGTTATAAAATGTCAATTATGAATAGTAATAATTTTTTTTTAATTTTTAACATGATTAACATTTCACTTTTGTATTTTCTAGAATGTGATATAAGAACATTTTCAATTTTTCACGATAAAAGAAATATTTTTAAAATATGTAGTTTTCAAACTTTTGATGATGGTCCAATTTGAAATATAGTTTTAACAATTTTATATACTATATTTATCAAAATAAATTTCTTCTTCAGAAACAAGACATTAGAATTTAACATGGTTGAAATTTTGGTATATTGTTTATGAAAATCATAATTGGATTAATAGTGAAAAATATTTCATTTTAATTCAAAAAATCCTTTTCAACTAATTTATTTATATAGTTAGATTACATTATTACTTTTATTTAATGTGTAATTTTACCATTTTTACCATTTAATATTATGTTGGAAATTGGATTTAATTTCACTTTCAAATTCCTAATAAATACTTGACAATCTTTTGATATGGTTTCTACTTCTTGAAAACCTACTTTTTGGTTTTTGAAAATGCAAAATAATTTTAAATTAATCTCTGCCAATTATGTGTTTCAAATGATGAAAAATGTATTCTATATTTGGAATCTATGGGCCCAAATTATTTTAATAGGTTACATTAATTTTATTTGGATATTACGAATAGGAACTATGGAAATTTTTATTTACTTTTGATAATGGTAAATCGGGAAAATTAGGGTCAATAACAATATGATAAAGATAATAAAATTACTCTATCCACTGAAAAAAATATATATGATGAATTAAATTTGACCAATTTCGTTTATGGGTCTTAATTGTTTCATTTAATTAAATTTATTTCAAAAAAGTGATGTAATTATAATGAAAACAAAAATTGGGTGACAAAATGTTAGTCTGATATATCTTATAATTATAATAATTTTAATATAGTGATAATCATGATAAAAAATAAAAAATAAATAGTATCAATAAATTTAATGAAAATAAATATATCATTTGAATATATTTTTAATTTTTATAGATTAAATAATTACCATTGAAGATGGCATAATATTGATGTAGAAATTTTTTTATTGATAGAAATATCTAATAAATGTTATTAAAAATATTAAAAATAATATCCTATAAAATAATTAATGTGCTCTAAAAATTTTCTAGGTGACAATGACTAGTTATGAATGTATTAAATATTTTGGTTCGAATCTATTTTATGTGTGGATTTTATTTAAATTCAAATAAATGAATTTTGTCAAGATTTACACTGATGATATTTTTTAAAAATAACATATTGTTAAATTATTTATAAACAACAAATATATTTTAAAAATACAAAATTATAATTATATGATATAAAATTTTATTAACATTACAATTATGAAAAATTTACAACCCAGATGTAAATATTTATAAAAATTTAATATTTACAATATTATTAGCACAAAATATTAAATAGATTAAATAAGGACAAATCCAAATGATAAGGTTTAAAATAAAATAAAAACATGTATAAATTTTATTTTATGAGAGTATTTCTACTCATAATCATCTTAGATTTAGAATAAATGAGTTTGGAAGAATTATAAATCTGAAATTTGTTTATAATATATAAAAATTTCAAGACATTCAAAAGGTGCCTCTCCCCTCTCTTATAAAAGGTAACCCCTCATTCTCTTTTAATCACACCTCATATGCCCATTATCTATGCCAACATCTCCCAAATCCCCTCCCACTATTTAGGCAATTTTAATTTTATTATATTTTATTGACATGAAAAATGTAATGAACTTTCCAACATTATCACCATAAACACAATCTTTCTCACCCCGTCTGAGAGATTATTATCAGACATATTTTTTTCCACATATTATTATTGAATTAATAAAAAAGTACATAAATAATTATAATATGTATAGTATTTATTGTCTAAGAAGATCAAATTTATTTTTATCGATAATATTAGTGAAACTGATTAAGATTAATTACAATGATTAAGGTAAAATTAATTTTAGCAAGCGAATAAACGTTATACATAAGGGGATAAATGACATACTACGTGTCCAAAGCCCTTAGGATGCAAATAATTTGTCCTTATAACATCAATTATTGTGTTTTGTAGTTTTTTATTAAATTGGTATTTTAAAATTTAGGGAACAACAAACTTGTTTCAAAAAAGGCCAAGTGTGCCCCCTCAATTCCATATATATGTTACCACCTCTCTTACTTATTCACACCTCTTAAAAACATTAAGTTAACAAAATATATTCCCAAAAAAATTTCTAAAAACTCTCTCCTACAACATGAGTCCTATTTTTGGAAGAGATCCATCCATGGAATCCCATAGGTGAAAACAAAAAGGAGTTAACCAATGAAGATGTAATATCCTTCCTAAAGAACCATTATTTTATATTCATTATCCACCACCTCAATTATTATTATTTATTATGAAAATAATATGATATGTATCTATATTATACTGATATTTTTTATGTTATGGTTTATACCTACACATACACAAACTTCCATCTAATAGGTGAGGAACATACTATTCTTATGTACGGAAAACTACCACCTAATGAAATGATGTTGTTTGGTTTACCATCACCACCTCTTATGGTTTGGAATTATTATGGAAAATATATTTATATATGATATATATTATATATAGTATGTTTAAGCTTGCGTATTTATTATATTAATTATAACATCATGCTTTATGTTTTGTGTGGATACGATAACATAGTTTGTCGAAGTATGTACTACAACCTACTCAAAGCGATGTAATTCGTTTACACATTTCAGGGAATGTATTAAAGATGGACTTAGTAAAATTATTATATATATATGATAAAATAATTATACTTTAATGATATTATATACATGCATATTTACATGTCATTTAATTTCATTATTTCAATACACAATGAAAAAGAAAACAATATTCATGCGGCAATATGACCCAGAGTCTTAATGAATGGTGTATTACATGTGATATATTAAAAATTTATAGATTATATTAAATTTTAATATAATGAATATATATGACATATAATACATTTTTTACAATCTATATATATGTTAATCGTTATTTAGGTAAGAGGATGAACAATGACATGTCAAAAAATTTATGATAAACAAAGTGGTTGTCACCTGATACATTTCATCAACATAAATAGGAAATAGAAAAAAATAAAATATATTGTATTATGTATATGAATATTTTTTTATGATAAATTTATAATAAATTTTATTAATTATACAAGATACTTTAACATGTATGATAAATGTAAATACACATGGTATAATAAATTTATCTCGCTTTTATATCTATGAGATACGTTCCATGATCACCAATACTTCCTTTTTTGAGGTGTAGATAACCAAAATTAATTTATTATATGATGATTATTATTAAATTAATTGTTATTTACATATCCATTTTGTGATATTTATTTAATGGTGTTAATCTTTTAAAAGTTAATAAATTGGTAAGACTGTTTTTCTAAATTTTCCAACACTGAGAAACTTGTTTTGTTATATAGGAAATTATTTTTTGAGGTGTATATAATTCCATTTTTCATATTAATCTCATAATTTCATGATATATCAAAATTCATGTAATTTCATATTCCTATATTGAATGTATGAACCCATGATACCTTGGGTAAATAGTTTATAGAAACAAACTCATAGTTTATGATAATTGTTTATGATTAAGATTAAATTGATGTAATATTATTATCAATATTACCCTCTATTTATTCAATAAATCTCCATGAATTATTACCATTTTCTCACTCTATTGTATTTAATATAGTTATGAAAATATTTTTAACAAAAATATGGTTGTATTTCTCACTTCGGACAGAAATATATTTTATTTCCAAAAACAACTATTAAAAATGTATTAAAAAATGTTTCCAAATTACCATTGATTATAAATTATAAGAAAAATCTATTTTTAAAATGTTTTATATATTTAAAAGTTTCATTTATAATTTTTCGAAAATATTATTGAAGAAATATCTCTTCCAAAATGGAATATCTTTTCAAAAGTAAATTTCAATGAAAAAAGAATATTTTCTTTTAGAAATGTTTTGAAGAGTTATTTAATGATTATTTACCATATAAGATGACATATTTTTTTAATGCTCATTAATTTTTTTGAGAAATTATTCCTTTTTTCCAATAATATTATTTCCCAGAATGGTTTAGATTTTTTGAATTATTTTTATGAAACATGTTCCACCTTCATTAATTATATTCATTGGAAAATCATTTCCTATCATGGGTTATAGTTTTGAATAAATGATTATGAATCATAAAAAATTTTCATAGTTAATGATATGTATACCTTTTTATAATACCCATTTCATTTCATGGGTTATAATATGACTGGTTATAAATTTTTATCACTTGTATGTATTATTTCATTATCTGATGAAAAAGAGCTATATCTCTCTCCTTAGATTGGGAAAATATATTTCTCTAATGAGATATACTAATATGGTCTTTCGAGTTATACGTGACAATAATAATGTCTATGGGAGTAAATCATGACAACCAAGATGGTGTGGTGAGTGAACTCATACTACTAAGAAAAAAGTGGATGTGAACCGTAACAACCATGATGGAACAGGGAGAACCGATACTACTAATATTCCCTTGGATGAGAGGACATCACTACTATAGAAATAATATTATATGATTATATTCTGATCCAATATACCATGTATTATTACTATGTTATTAATTTATGACTTATTATTATTATTTCCTTATTATTTGGGTCTTGTGAGATGGTAATATTTAGGCCCTAATTCATGTCTATGATCTTATGATATGAAGGGTATGATCTTTTAATTTTTTAATAACATTCTCAAACAATTAATATCGGTTTTATTCTTAAATTTCTCCATTGTGTACCCTTAATATGAATATGAGCTCACCCCTTTTGTGATTCCTTATCTAGGTTATTAATATAATTATTATGTTTGATTTATCTAAGATGGGTGATAGTCATTAAGTACCTAATAGGAGATAATGAAGATCACATATACACTTGTGTTTATGTTTCCATTCTTCAAAAGGTACTAGTCTAAAATTGACTCTAGTAATATATTTTTATAATGTTTAATAAACTCCACACATGTAATTTAATGTTAATTAATGAAAATAGAGGGTCACTATAATTCATATTAGATCAAATTTTTACTTATAAATTGGATGGTAGGATGAAAAAACATATTGACAACCATAATTTCATGTCTACTGATAAGTATAATTATTAAGAAACGTATAGAAAAATTTAATGTAATCCTGGTAAATAATGGAGATAGAAATTTTGATGAAACCAATACCGGGCTTGATAATAAAATTTTAATTGGCTCTAAAACAGATGTAACTAAGAGTAAATACTTTGAGAATGTGTGTTGGTCCTGAATTAGTGTTACCTGTTACATGACAATGGTCCCTATGACACACATGTTTGTCTCTTTTGCGGGTTATGCATTGGGAATTCCCAAACTCTTCATAAATCATCATGAAGTATTTAAAATGATTATTTTTATGAATAACTTAGGATTAACCTATATATTTATAGAATAATAATTTTTTAATAATTTAGACATTACACAAGTGAATATTCATGATTATGTGGTTCCACATTATGAAAACTATTAATTAATCTATTATTTTTGTTTTAGTCAATGGTCGGAACCAAAATGATCCATATAAATTCTGATTGTTATGGAAAATGAAAAGAATATACTCTATAAAAATTTAATTCTATGGGAGATAGTATAAAAAATCAATTTTCTATTATTACACATCCTTTTCAAACTATGAATCATGGTGGACTTCAAAATGATGAAATGAGGGAACACCATTCTGTTGAGTCCTTCATAAGGGAACATCCACCTCCATTCCATGGGTTTTCATATCCACTTGTTGCTGAACAATAGAGCATTAATACTAAAAATATCTTCTATGTTATCATTTGTTTGTAGAATTATATATTCATTATGGAAATATATCTTTTAGAAGGAAAATTGGATAGGTGGTGGTAACCAATCAAGAAATCAAGACTTCAAAATGAGATTGAATCCATTGATTTTATATATTCATGAACTTATATATCAATATGAACATTCTGCATATTATCTGTAAAATGATTTTTAATGACTTCCTTCTATTGATGAAAAAATATAATGAATGAGATGATACCCACAAGTCTAATGTCACAAGAAATGCAAGGATCTCATTTGGAATTATCATTGCACCCGAATTTAAATTTCATAGGTACTTCAACAGAAAAAATATATCTCGCGTAAGGGAATTGGTCATATGATACCGTAGTATATATTAATAGTTTTTTTAATTTTCAATCATTATTAGAGTCACATGTCAATATCATGGGGTTTAGAATAAAATAATTACTGTGTTCAACATAGAACATAGAAACCATGAAAAGAAGAAGAAGTGACTTAATTTATGATATATGTGTGTGAAGAATCATGGAGGAAATTTCAATAAGTTGTGTAAAAATTGATTTAATTTTGGATGTGAAGTCCATTAAGAATTTTATTTCCAAATTTACAAGAAGAGGTTAGCTAAAAATGTGAAAGAAGAAATAACAGCAGAAAATGATCCTCCCACACTTTAGTTCTACATGTATATATAGAATGGGAATTATGAAATCAAATTACCATACCCAAGGGCTGTGACAATTATTTATTTCAATAACATCTTAATCCAATTGGATAAGTTAAATATAATTAAATCACTATTTTTTATGTGGGTTGTGATCACAACATGGTTAATGGTATACATACTATACACTATATAACTACTAATGTCTGATTTGATTCTGGTTCTTACCAATCTTTCATATTTAAGTAATTTTCGACATGTTCTAATACTCTTCCAAAATGATTATATATTGAATTATTAGTACAAAATTCGAATGGTATGATGATTGAATCCTTGGACTACGATTCCAATCAGTTTAATGTTTGTGGGAATGTTCTTCCTCCAAATACTATCAATCATCCATTGTTTAATTTGATGTCATATTTGGCATGCGTTGGTTTCTCTTAAAAAGTACACCATCAATTTTCAAGGAAGGTAAAACACATTTCATATTTCAAACCAAACAATGGCTATATATCAATGTGATGATAATTTTGAACATCATGTTGAGAGAACCTATTTTCCATAGGTATTAATCTCTATTCATAAGGGATGATTATCAGAAATGGTTAGGGATAAAATCAGCATTGATGATATGCCTATTTTTCAAGAATTTCTAGATTCCTTTCTAGAAGAGTTTCCTATACATACACCAAATCATGATGTTGGGATCTAAATATAACTCACACTTGGTTCCATGCCAATTTCAATGAATCCCTATAGAATTTCCCAATAAAGTTACATGAAACGATGAAGAAGCTCTAAGAAAATACTAATAAGGGATTCATTTGGCCATGTGTGTCACCATGGGGTGAACCTTTCATTTCATGAAAAATTAACTATGGATCAGTGGGACTTTGCATTGATAATTCAGAGTTAAATACGTTTACAATTAAGAAAATGTATCGACTCCCACATATTGATAACTTGTTTGATCAACATTGCAGAAATAAATTCTTTTTATATAATGACTATTATTCTTATTATCATCAATTTATGATAAATAAAGTGGATATACCAATGACTGAAATCCATACAAGGTATGGAAAATATGAATATATATGTATGTCTTTTGTTCATACAAATTACCATGTTATAGGTAGAGATTTTATTAATAGAGTCTTCAAAGATTTCATCAAATAGATTGTGTTATTATTAATAAATGATATTATTATTTCATCCAAAGGGTACTGGAAAGGATATAAACCAATTAATTATTTTACTAAATAAACTATCGATTGGTAAAATATTTGAAAAAATTACAATTTTTTATTTTATTTGATGATGTTTCATTTTTGGGTAATATAGGCTCAATATATGGTATTATAATAGAACCATTAATGACGAAGTCTATTGAATGTTGTCCTAGAACAACCATGGTTACTAAGACACATATAATTCATGGTATAGAAATACAGTGTTGTGTTTTTGTGGATAATATCTCAAGACTATGTAATCCATTGATCAAGTTTACTCAAAGGTATCTAGCATCTTCTAGATAGATGAATGTGAGGAAACATTCTAGGAACTGAAGAGAATGTTATTCTATGAACCTATTCATACATTACCCTATAGTAAATAAAGGTTTATAATCTATATTGATGCATATAAGAATGTATTAGGACATTTCATTATGTAGAATAACATGGTTTTAACTTATTCCTCGCGATAGTAGAATATTAAAGAGTAGAATTACATGACACATGATGTGGAGTTAGAGGAATTAATATTTCCATTAATGATATGAAGGAATCCTCTTAATTGGGAAAAGTGTGATATATATGTTTACCATAAATTTCAAGGTTATATATTAACACTAAAGAGTTGAACAAGTTCCTAATAATTGGTATGATTTGATATCATATTATAACATTACAATACAATAGCACCATTAGAATTTCAATATTGTGGTCAATGATTTTTCTAAAAATGAACATTAAATCTTATCTAGGATGTGTATTGGGAGGGATAAAATAAATCTAGATTTTAAATGGATAGATCATGAAATGTTGATGGAAGGGAAGAAATGTTATCATACTCAATTACATGTTCAAACCTCTATCCCTGTTGAGATTAAAGTGGATTATTATGAAGATGTAGATTTTCAAAATTATGTTATAAATATTCCTGATTTTAAACATGATTAGGATTGAATGATAAGTTTTAGGTGACGTGTATGTGTTCCTTCCTTAAAATATTTGATGAAGGATCTATTAGAGGAATCTCTTAATTCGTCATTCTCTATTCATCCTAGAAATATTATGATGTATAGAGATTTGAAAGAGTAATTCTGGGTGAATGGCACATAGAGGGATATCATAGAGTCTGTATCAGGTTTCTTGGTTAACCATCATGTTATGGAAGAATGAAAAACATTTAAATTGATGTTAATTCTTTTACACATATGATAATGGAAATTGGATAACATCACTATTTATTTTTTTGTTGGGCTACCGAAAACCATTTAATAGATTACTGATATGTGGATAGTAGTAAATCTCTATACAAAGTCTGAAGAAATCATATATATCAAAGAAACCATCTCTATTTATCATCATTCCATGATATGGATTATTGATCTTTTGAGGTTACATGTTGTATGAAATTATATTTTTTTAGATTGGGATCCAAGTTTTACCTCAATGTTTTGGAAAAATATTCTAAATGCACTTGATAAAGAAACTATTTTTAACACTACATATCATTGTTTGAAAGATTTTTATTTTTAAAAAAATCTTAAAACCTTATAGGATTAGATGAAATGTATTTATTTATATGTAAAATGTTGTTTTGGTTATCACCATACTCTATTTGATTTTTCTTACAACAATATCATTCAATCAAGAAACCAGATGGAACTTTATGATACCCTCTATGGGAAGAAATGTAAAGCACCAAGATGATGGGATAAAGTTGGATAAATAATTATATTGTGATTTTAGATCATTGAAGATTTGTAATAGAATGTTAGATCCATTCCGAAAAATATCATGGGACCATAAAGATGGAAAACAATAATTTATGATAACCATCATTGTGATATAGAATTTGATATTGGTGAAGAGGTATTTCTACAAATATCCCCCTAAATGAAGGTTATGGTATTTTGGACGAATGTGAAACTATGCCATAGGTATATCAATCCCTTTTAAATTATTGATCGCACTTGTATGGTATTATATCATTTAGAACTTCCAACAAATCTATCCCTAGTCTATGATTTTTTCCTTGTATCTCTATTAGGAAAGTATATACCAGAAACTTTACATGTACGGAACATAGAGGTCATACTATTGGATCATGGTCATTCTTATGTAGAAAATCCTATTGAAATTATTGATCTTGTTGATAAATTTATAGAAAAAAGACCAATCATGTTGTCAAACTTATGTAGAGTAACCACTAGTTAGAGGTATCTACATATGAACATTAGTATTTAATGATTTATTAAGATCATTAATTTTGTAATCAAATTAGTAATTTTTAGGTACAAATTCATTTTAAGGGGGTAAAATGTAACACGTTGAATTTTTAGGACATTTTTTCCTCATATAAATTAGTTTTTAATAAATTATTTTCATTAACTATTTTATGCATTCCTTTCACATCTCAACGACTAAGCATGATCTACATGCAATAGTGACTGGGCATGCATTACATGCAACACCGATTTTATACAAAAATACATTTTTTTGTGATAATTATTTAAATGATTTAGTTATAACCAAACTATTAAACATATTATTATTAATTTTGGAAACTAATTTTCAAATATTTTTCATCATGTTTTTATATAAATATCCAATATTGATAATGAAAAATATAATTTTTGTAATGTAATTATAATTTTAAAAATATTATTTTCTCAAATGAAATAATTTTCATGTCCTATGGAAAAATTAATTGAATATTAGACACATATAGAAATTTAATTTGAAAAAATAAACATAATTTTTTAATCTAAAATAGCCAAATTAACATTTGATGTGGTTCCTGTATTTTTTGGAGAAACATCATATTAGATGAATAGTGAGAAATATTGAATTTTTATTCAAAATAGCATTATAGTTAAATTTATTAACATAGTTAAATTATATTTTATGTATATTTTAATTTTAAAAATCCTTATTTTTAAATATATTAAACAGATTTAGGAAATTTTAATATTATTATTTAAAATTTGAATATAAAATATCAATGAACATTTGAACATTCTCTGTTTCAAGACCTACTATCGCAACATGTCTGTAAGATTACCAATAAAGACAATTATTCATCTTATGTGAATTCAATTTTAAAAAAGGAATAAATTTTTTCAATAATTTTAAATTTTATAGTCTAATAATACTGACCCAATTTTTTAACATAAATATTATTGATAATGATTTTGATTTATTACAACGATTAAGGTTATATTACTCTTAATAGGGGAATAAACATTAATCATAAGGGATAAAATGACCTATCAACATGTCCAAAACCGATTTTATGTAATCATTTCCCCCATAATCCTTAAATTATTTAGTTTTTTTGTTTATGAAGATATTTTTTTGATAAAAACATGGGAACACCTTGCTTTTTTAATAAAAAATATAAAATGTGTCCCCTCCATTACCTATAAAAGGTCACCACATATACCCCTTATGAAAGTCTATAAACCATATAGGATAAGAAAAAATTCTTACTAATCCATTTTCAAACATCCATCCCTTACACCATTAATCCATCCCTTAGGATGAAATCCATCCATCAAATCCCTTTTTCTGCAAACCAAAAGGAGTTACACAATGAATAGTAAACATCCATCCTCAAAAACTATTATGTTATTTTAATTTGACACAAACAAAATAATTCATAATCCCTGAACATAAAATAGCTATATTCTCATTAATATATTTATATTTTTTCTGTTATTTTTTCATCTTAAGCTTACACACACTTCAATCTAATGGGTACTAAACTTGTCGTTCATGTGTACAGTGGACTACAACCTCACAAAATGATATTGTTAGTTATAATTTAACCAGAGCTTATGGGTATAACTTTGGATGAAAATATGTTTAGATATGGTATATATAATTTATAGGATTTATTTATATTTTTTATTTATTATAAAAAATCTTCTTTCATGCCATTTGTTTTGGGTAAATATGATAACTTCATTTGTGGAATTGTGGACTATTTCCTCATCAAAGTGTTGTGATTCATTCTAAGATTACATGAAATTTATTAAGTATCAGTTTAGTAACATTAAATGATATATATGATATAATAATTCTACATTAATGATATTATATACTAATATACATATATTTAATTTAGTTTTTTTCCATACATCATTAAAATGGAAACAGCATTCTTACTTACATACATCACACCATCTCCATGAACGACATATTCCATTACATATATATATAAATTATAAATATTTATATACAGAATATATGTGATATTAATACCTTTTTTACATTATGTAAATAAGAAAATCATAATTTAAGTTAAGAGATCATGAATGAAAAGTCAAAACACATACGATGAAAAAATTAGTTATTACTATAAACATTACATTAACCATAACCACTAACAGAAGGTAATAAAAAAAAATATATATATAGTGTTATATATGTCAATAATTCTCTTTGATAAAAATATTCTAAAATTATATTTATTATCTATGATTCTTGTACGTGTACGATGAATGTTATGAAACAAGGTAAAAGAATTTCATCTAGATTTTTATATCTTTGAGATACATTCCATGTTCACCACTTCTTTACATAAGTTGTATATACAGAAAATGAATTTATTATATGATTAATAATATTTAAGTTATATGTATTAAAATATCCATTCTATGATATTTCTTTTATGGTGTTAATTTTTCAAAAGATACGAAATCAGTAAGATAGTTTTGTCTCAAATTCCCTTATTAGAGACACATGGTATTTTATTCCCCAATATAGTATTTTGAGGTGTATATAATTCCATATTTCATGTTATCTCCTGATTTTAATTCCATTAATTATATTTTAAGCTTCTGGTAATATTATTTTTTACATGGAATGTATGATCCTATGTAACCATATGGTAGGATTTTATTGAAACAATCTAATCATCTATCGATATTGTTTCTGATTGTGATTCCATTGATTAGATATTATGATACTTTGTATCCTTTATATATATGATAAATATCTATTTATATGTTACATTTTATAATATTTGGT
The DNA here is from genome assembly GCA_963277665.1 of Viscum album. Taxonomy (NCBI): domain Eukaryota; kingdom Viridiplantae; phylum Streptophyta; class Magnoliopsida; order Santalales; family Viscaceae; genus Viscum; species Viscum album. The sequence continues at coordinate 1,383,880,100 of OY728127.1, forward strand.
ACAAAAGTTAATTACTAAAAAAAATTAAAAAAATTCTGGTTGTATTACTGTCTTCATTCGAAAATCTGTTTCATATCGAAAAGCATGTTTTAAAAAATCATTTTAAAAAAAATAGATGAAGATAAAATTTAATGGAAATTATATGAAAAATGTTTTATGTTTTTCAATGTTTCATTTATATGTTTTCAAAACTATTTTCTCAGATAAATATTTTTAAAATTTTCTTTGGTTTTAGAAATAGTTTTTCAATGTATAAAAGACACCTGCCACGCAAAAAATTAAATGATCATTCAAAACTATTTACCATATATGATGACATATGTTGGTGTTAATTATGCATTTATATGGATTATATCCAATGATTCCATTCATATTCATCTCCTAAATGGTTTTTGATTCGATGGCATGGTGATTATGAAACTCGTTCCTCATTAACATGTTTTCTTTTATTAAAACTCACATCATTTCATGGATTATGATCTAGTTGAAATGACTATAGAGGCTATATAATTTTCATGGGTTATGATATGTTTACATGTTTTTGACACCCATTTCATTTCATAGGTGTTGATATTGTTGTTTATGATCTTTTTTCACATGTATGAATTCTTTCATTATGAGTTCTTTGGGGCCCATATCTCCCTAAAATGCGTGGGGCGAAAAATTATATCTCATTAAGTAGTCTAACATGATCTTGGGACTGTACCTTGACTACTTAGATGTCCATGGAATTGAACCATTACTAAGAATATAGTATGGGGAGTGATTTCATACTACTATGATGGACATGGGAGTTAACCATGACTACTGAGATGGTATGGGGAGTGAACCTGTGCATATAAGATTCCCTTGGAAGTGATTCCTTGACTAATATGGAAATAATATTATATTCTTATGTGCCTTACCCAATTCCATGTCTTATTAATATGTTTTTCTCTCATGGGTTATGTTCTTCATTTAATTATGATTCATGTCTTCTGATATGCCAATATGTTTTCCAGTATTTATGTCTTTTATCTTATGATATGCATAGTATAATATTATTTTGTTATGATCAGGTTATCATACTCCTATTATCATGTTTATGATTATGTGTCTCCTTTTTTTAACCTTACTTATTATCTGAGATCACACATTTTTATGTTTCATTTCCATTTTTATGAAAATATGTATTTTGTTTGATGTGTATAACAAGGTGTCTAGTCCAGATGAACCCAATGAGAGATACTGTATTTCAATAATGTACTAGTGTTTATGTTTCCATGTTTTCATCGTACTAGAGTAATATAGTCTTCGGGAATCTATTTTTATAATGTTTTATGTATTTTAAAAAAGTTTTTTAATGTTTATGTATGAAAATAAATGGTCTACATAAATACTGAAAGACCCAATTTTCATCAGAAATCCAATAATTAGACAATGTAGGAAACAAGGGATTCATGTTGGTATATCTAGGAAATAAACATGAGTTGGGATATTTTCCTACCCAATCACATGGATTCTAATGACATCCCCTAATGGAGGAAAAATGAATTGAGGGGAAATATACTACCAAAACCATTACAGGGATGATATAGGGACATTATACAGTAATATCATTGTGTCCCCTCATGTTGGAAACCAATGTGACGTCTTACCAAATAGGTGTCAATCTACAATTGGTGAAGAATTTTTTTATTAGAGTTTTAATTCACCTAAAAATTTAGATGATTGTAAGGAAGGATATAGTAATAAGATCATAATCTCTTGAATCATAGATGGAAAAGGGTAAGTGGTTTCTCACATGGAGACTAATTATAATTTATGATGTAATACAGAAATTGATACATACATAAGTATGGATTTTTCCAGAACTATTATGGACTCAATAACTTCAAACATCTTATGATAATCAGTTAGAATACCTCAATGAATACAATATAAATATATCTATTACATCCACTACTAATATTTTATATGATTTGGTAAATATCCCAATGGAAAATACGGTCTTACATAATCAAATTCAATGGAAATTATAACACCTTGGCCAATATCTCCCAAACAGTATTTGAGAAATTGTCATTAATTGACCATAACCATGCCTACCAAGATCTAAAATGATTCTGAATAGTGAAGAGTCCATAAGAATGTAAGGGGGATTCCATAAACTATGAAATATGGTTCAATGATCATTAATAATTTTGAAAACAATTATAAATTAATAATTCTTGTAATGATGATCGAAAAAATACCAGTAGAAAAATATAAAGGGGACCAAAATGGTATCCATTTTCCAAATAGAATATATTATATAATAAATATTATGCATAAAAACATAACCAAACACCATAAATTGATATATTTTAATTTAAATCATATATATATAAATAATTGAATATAATCTAGACCATTAACTGACCAATAAATTGGAATAAATTATTTTTTTATCCCAACACACATAATACAAACAATTTAATTCATAATATCAATAAACTAAAAACAAGATATATCATTCCAGGTACAAGAAATACCTTTTCATGGGAGAAAACATGAATATCATTCCATGTACATCAGAACTCATGTAATATTCAATGGTAGGGTTGTATATAATGACCCATTTGGAATATCAAATTCCACGATAATACTTAGTTCCATTGTGATCACGTTTATATCAATGAATAACATATAAGAAGTGTAGTTGGGATCATGAAACACACCCACCCTTTTCAATTAAACTAATTAATCATGCTAGAAGAACTATGTTTATATCATGTTATAACTAGGACACGAGTATGTGTCACCATAAATAATTATTCTCTATTCAAAAAGTAAGTCATCACATGCCACAATTTTGACTCATGACCAAAAACTCATGGTATGTTATATATCGATGACCCTTTATAATACCATCATCGAAGATGACATGAAATAGATATCAACCAATTCCTACACATGGCCGGAGGATCTATAATTACCCAACCGAGCTCATTTTATATAATTTTCCGAACTAAATAGTTATAAAACCTCCCCCAATTACTTAACTGGCCATAACGATTAGTTACCAGCCCTTATACACTTAATAGTGTGGGTGAAATAAATATTTCTAAACCCTCCTCCTCTTATAAGAGTGGGTCCATTGAATATATCCCAACACTAATCCACTTACATGAGTGGGAGAATTGGATAGTTCTTAGTACTCCCCCTCTTATAAGTGTGGTATCACTAAATAGTTACTACCCCACCAAGTATTATATATGTGGGAACCACAAATATTTCCCATCACTGCTACTATTATAGTTGTGGGTTCAAAAAATATTACAAAACCCACCTATTATTATAAGATTGGGTTCACTAAATAAACAGTATTATACCATACTAATTAGTGTAATCTATCCATCAATATTTAGCATCACAAAACTAAAAAAATAAAGAATACAGAAACAGGGAATGCTACATATACCATAAGATCTCTAAGTATTTTCTAGGGAACTAGTCACCTCAGACCTATCCTTTCACATACCATTAATCATTTACAGTCTTAAGATAAACTCATCCTACCTTATCAGTGTAACTCGCATAATTTTTTGTACCTATTAGAAATCTCATACTATATAAAAGGGTTACTATTAGTGTTATTTATACGAACCTATACTCTAAAAGGGTTTAGTCAAATGTACAAAGACTAACGTGGTATATTGATATTAAAAAACAATCATCAACCAATACAAATAAAAATTAATCATCATGAACATAAATAAATAATGAGGAACCATACACATGAATTACACTATGTATAAAATATTAGTAACAATTGGAGAATTTATTCATGAGGTCAAAGAGACAAAAATCATCCCTACTAATCCCTTATGAGATTCATTTTTATACCCAATGAATCCACTATTTTCTATCTAATTATAAAATACATCACATGCCGTGAAACATATGTTAATCCCTTGTCAAAAATTAGAACATGGAATTATAAACTAAAATACATTTTCATTTTGAAATACCATTCCCATACACTATTTATGAATTTCCCTCTTTTCATTAAAATTTATAGTTCAAATAAAAATTCTAGTTGAAAATAACATTTAGAATAAACTGTTAGTCTTTTAAATCCAACTCATGCCACCATGAAACCCATCAAGATAGAAACTATCATTAATTTGACAAATGTGCCACTATATAACCCTTACAAAATATTGATTTACATGTTTACTCTTAGGCAGTTTTGAGCCTCTCCCAATTTCTAATGAAAGAACCCATATGTCATTAAACAATATTATAATGACATCCATGATAAAAATTGAATATAAAATAATTAAGTGAGTATGTATTTCAATAATTTCAATTCCATCTAACAATCATGGTGATCCATAATCTAATATCATTCTTATAAAGAACCCTTCTAAGTCTGTGAGTACCTATATATTTAATAAAACCCCTTAAATTAATAAAATAATCATTAAAAACTAACATCCAAAATAAGTATAACTAATAATAAAATAATAGGGTGACCTCATGGAAACAAAAACATGAGAAATAGAGTAATTTTCACTCGTAACACACTCTCAATCCAAATCTTCATAATATTTGAATGTTAAAAACATGATACAATGCCAAATTTCATATAAGTTAACCAATATAATGAAATTAATCTATGGTGAAACATATCTCATTTTAAACAATGAATTATATCCTAAATATATCCTCTCTAGGTGTCCAAAACAATATGCACATTAAATACCCACAAAGAGTGAAGATTACACAATACCCTGACTAAATCTTATCTCTTTATCCCAAACCATAAAACAAAAAATTAGAGGAAATAATGGAGATGAACAATATAATAATGATGAAAAAGGAAGGTTAAGGGGGAACCAATGTGGGATATTTCCTAAATTAATATGTTACTGTAACTAAATGATCATGGGGAGGGGGAATACGTTTAGATGGGTTAAAATATATGGAATACTAAAAATTTTAAAAAAAATACCAATAAATATAGCCATATTGTAAGGTCATATTGTGTCTGTGTGGGAAAGAGTGTGGTGTGACATCACCCGACTAGGTCATGATGTGACCCCTATTGTTCACATCATAAGCATGTGACATGGTTTGACTATATCTCATAGTCCAATTGGTCTTGGTTTAGTTTTATCTTTTCGGATCGTCTGGGTGAGATGCATGGTTGTATAGTGGATATGGGACACATGGAGGATCATTGTAGTTGGTATTGGGTTTTTTTCATCATTGGGATATTTCATCAAATAGACTTTCTTATAGTACTTATGTTTCATCTAAAATGTATTCTTAAAATTTTTCTTCCCTTCCGTACCGGATGTACCTTTTATATATGATGATTATTTTGATTATCTAAAATTTGATTAACTTAGTTATTTTATTTCCACTAAATAATTATTCAATATTATGAAGGAAAATTTATTCCTGTAGAGTTTTTGTATTCACATGAACTAGTTACCCACCTATACAGATTGGTAATGCTCTTCAAGGCATAAGGTATATTGGGTCAGGAGCCATGTTTGTTGGAACCCTAGGTCAGTTCATTCAAAAATGGTCTCAATGTGTAGGTTATAAGTGGGATCTAGGATTTTCCATTTACTTTTTTTTAATTTGGACTTTATTATTTTAGATATATGGTTTTTTTGACATGGGAAGTAGGTATGGAGAGAGTTTCATATGCTGTTTTTAAGCATGAAACTAATGTTTCCTGGGGTATTTTAGATTTTTCCTTGATTATGTTTTTAATTTTTTCTTTGGATTATGGTTTTATAATGATATCAATGAGGTCGTGACCATCATTGGTATGGATAGATTTTCCATGGAGGACGTATTTTATGTTTTGGGTGGTGGAAAATAAGTAATTCAAGGTGTGAGAATGTTTTGTCGGGGAAAAAACCAATACAAAAAATTAATTATTCGAGACATGATATTGAAACCATTTCTTGATTTTAATTTTTCATTATCCATGTTTCTATGTATAACATTTTTCCACATAATTGTTGATTGTTCTTTTTAAGTCCCCATATTTTCGGATTACCTTGTGTTTTAGAAAAAGAGGAATGATTTCTTGTTTGTCTTGTTATATATTTCAATCATTAGATTGAATCATTTTTTAGCATTTTATTATGAAATTGCAGAGGTGATTTCATGTGTGATGTAAAATTGGTATTGAATTTGTTGAAAATGATTTCATGATAACCTGTTTTTATAATTAAAATGCGTCTATAGTTATAATTTTTTGAAGATTTTGGTTCATGAAGTATTTATAAATTTTTTGAAATTATAAAGTATTTTAGAGTTTTATTGATGATATAATAAATTTATCATGGTTTTCTGAAATGTGATTTTTTTCTATTTCAATGGAAATCATTTATTTATAAACTAATTTTTGTGGATTTTTTTTGTTTTGAAACAAGGACTATGTAAAAAAAGGGTTAGTTATTTATTCTTATTGAAATTGTATAATACTAGTATTTATTTTTATTCTTTGATGGGTAATTATTTGTATAATAAGAATATCATATTTTTAAACTATTTTTTGAAGTGATTAAAATATAAAACATTGAGAACAATATTGGGGTTTATATTGTAAAATATTTAATGTTTGGGATTTGTATAAATGTATTTCTATCTTAATGTTTCATTAGATTCCAAACTATGATTTTTTATCATGGACTTGAAAGGGTCCATATCTCGTGTTGTTTAATTTAATCCCCGAAAAGGTCATAACACATCCTAGAGTCTTAGTGGAATGGAATGTGTTGTTCCCATTGTGGAATGGCATGACATAGATATATCTATGTTTGTGTTGATATAATGAATATATTGATAATTGTTTATCTTGAGTTGTTTATACATGTGATCCCTGGTTCAATTTTTGGATCAATAAGGATGAGTTCTCTTTTAGAAACTTATGAATCAGTGTAATGGACAACAGCTAATAATTTCTTGGAATGATTTATTGTTATCCCTTTTTATGGAAGTGATCATGGTGTAAGGATACGTTTTTAAGTTATTTTCTTGATTTATTTTCATACATTTATGTTTTTATTAACATGTTTCATTCCTTTCATGGTCCCTTTAGTTTATTGGTTTGGCATCACATATTTGAAAACCATTTTTGGTATTTCGAACTTTCAAGCTGGGTGTAATGAAAAGTTGAGCAATACTTAGCTAATAGTGTCTAAGGATCCTCATTAGTTTCTCTATCACTGGGTTGGTTTACTTGTTGGGTGTCCATTCCCAATTTCATGATGATTCTGGTTGTTTCCATTGTTGATTGTATACTATTTGATATGTTTTATTCATGTTTTTTATCAGAACAACATGTCTTTCATATATTCATAAATGAGGTCCTGATTTTAATTTTTTGAGTATGGAAACCACTGAGTTTAGTTTCTATTGGAATAACCATGTGACAATATTACATGGAATTTTTTATAAATAACATTATATAACATATATGACCATTAGGAGTGAGTTATTTCATTTACTTAGGAGGCATGTTCCCTGTTTATGATATCATTTGTTTTATGATACTTTGGTTTGGGTAATCTAGTTTCATGGTCCTTTTGGATTTTTTTGAGTTGTAGAGCCTCTGTCAATGGGATTTGAGATAACTTTTTCCTATATTTATTTCTCAAGTGGAGTCATTTATATTCACTTTGGAGATAACATCTATTTGGTTATTTTATGTAATCCTGTTGTTTTTTAGAGAAATATAGTTCCCTTTTTCACTAACTTACCTCAATTATAAATTGTTGGGAGAAATATGGTAGGTATTATCTTTCTTGTATCATCAAATTGATATGTTCTCAATCCGTTCTTATTGAGTTTTTATTAATTATTATTTATTTTGTTTTTGTACATTCTCTTTTATTTGAGGGTAAATCATTTTAAATGATATCTTTTTTAAATTTTGTTCTATTTCTACCCATAATTTGACCTGGGACTTTATGGGGGAATATTGTTTCATGTTGGGTAAAATTTTGATACCCACCATTTCAATACCGATTTAATTTATATTGTTTCATGATTTTGGTTATTGTGTTAATTTTTATTGGATTTTGAACTCAAATTTTTTAATTTTTTTAATTTTCTATACAATAAATTGTTATCATGACTTGTTTATTGATACCATATAGGAATCCTTACATATATATTTTTCCAATTGATTTTTCATTGTTTATAAAATGTTTTTATTAGTGGCACATGGTTAGGTAATAAATATTTAGATCCTAGGGAAAATTGAAGTTGATTTCAGGTGTACAATGGTGTGGGTGAACGAATTTCACATTATATTGTAATACATTATAAAATTATATGAAACATATATACAATTTGATAATTCCACTGATCGTATTTGGAACATGGTTTTTACAACCATTTTTTTTCCTCCAGGTAAAATGTACCAATGGATGTTGGATAAGCCATGGCTTATACATGGTTTGGAAAACCATATGTCCAAACTATCTATCTTACCCATGTTTACTGAATGTGAAAATTTGATGATCCTTTTTTTGGATTTATATATTTATCCCCTATTTGTTCCCCAACATAGATGATCAAACTAGAAAATAATTATGGACATCCATTCCCTTACTCCACTAAAATTTGTGACCTTTTAACTCAAATCCAATTAGATTCTGACATTTTTATTCCCCTTAAACCCCTCCCTAAGAAATATTTAAACATTCCTAAGGATTCTAGTTCCTAATTATGACCCAAGTATTATTTTTGGTCAATTTTTTGATTGGTTTTGTTCTGAATTATGGGGAATTAATCATGAATGGGTTGTATAGGGTTTATCTTGATATGTGGCAATATATTTTGTTGTATTATATGAATTATGGATTGATCTCCATTGTACATATGTAGGTATATTATTTTATTCAATTTATATAACATTACATTAATTAATTGATCCTTTGACAATGGTTTTTTTCATTCATGTTATTATGATATTTATGATCCTTGAGGGTAATATTTTATTAAACATGATTTAAACCCTTTTAATAGAATGGGATTCCATTCTATGATATTTTAATATTAATAAATATTTTAAAAAAGATGTCTATTCTTTTAAAAACAATTGATATTCCTTTTATTGTGAATTGTAAACGAATTCTCTTTATTTTTTTCAATACTAGTGTTTTATTGTTATGATGTAATTCAAATGTTTGAGATGGGATTTTGTATTTAAAAGGGGTTGTTAACCATTGCATGGGATATTCAAAAAAAATTTCAAACATAGATGACGTTTAATCATATGATTGTTGTGTTTAATACATTTGAGATAATCAAAATTGGTAGTTTTGTTTATAATTGTTTGTTATCAATATGAACCATATTTTAAAACTCATTAGTGGATTTGAAGGATTTTAGTGGGTATTTCTATAAATGTGGGGATTAACAAATGTTAAATATGATTTAATTTTTGAAATTGGAAAAAATATTTAATTGAGACATGTTTTAGAATTAGTGTGAGCTAGATTGGAATTCCATATTATTTTAGGATGGCATGTTTTTAATTTTTTGAAAAAAAATTATTCATGAATAGAGTGACACCCACCAAATACTATAGTGATTATTGTATCCATGTTGTGAGTTTTGATTCCCTTTGTGGATGTTTGTTATTAATTCACTTTCATATTCTATTTATTCCTGGATATATATTTGTATGATTCTTTTGAGGGTGTGGATAGTGATGTATGTCTAATTTCATATTCTTAAAATTTAGTTTTTAAATGATATATTGTTCCCACCTTCATTGAATTTTCAATGTTGACCGTTTGAATTGTGAATTTTTCATAGGTGGATGATTCCATAACATAGGTTTATAATTGTTAAGGGACATTTTTTGGGATTATTTGATCCCATTGTTGGATGTTACACCTGAGATAGAGTGTGCTCGTGGGATGTGGGGCCGATAGAGAGATGTGGAGACTGAGTGATTCCATGGAGTATCAAGTGATTTTCTAAATATTGTACGTGTTATTAGTGGTAAGAGAACACTGGGATATTTATTATATTATATCTTATATTTTTTTAATCCATTGGATAATTACTTGATAGTAGTATCCTTATTATGATTGTTTACTTGGTTTTCCTTTTTTTTCGGCTGTATCCCCTTTTTATTTGTTCTATTCTTTAATTAATTCACATGTAAATTGTTTAATGATTAGTTTTAATTGACGTTGGGTTTATGATTTTCTTCATTCTTCATTAATTTTTTTATTTATTTTAAAATGTTTTGGAATCTGTTCGGGAAATAATTTAGAAGAAGGAATGTGCCAATGTGATTTTAAAGTGATTAGAAATTGTTTTATTTTATAGTTCTCAAAGGGGTGTAATTTTAATGTATTGTGTTCATTAGAAACATATTTTATAATTTTTAAATACAGAGCAGTGTAATTGGTTTGTTTTTTAATCTATTAGGAGCATGGTTTTTGAAATCATGGTTCTATGAAGATGTTCCTAGTTTTATTTAGTGGTTGGTTTTCTATGAGGATTTTTGTGAATGAATTTGAACCTTGGTGGAATATTTGGATTTTGGAAATTTGTTTCATTAAAAAACAATTTTTTGAAGTGTATTTAATGTGTCTAATAAAATGAGTGGTTATTAGAAGGGGAATAAGAAAATTTATAAATTTTATGATATGCTTTCATATGTTGAGAATAATGAAAAAGTAAATTTAAACACAGTTCTATTGTGTTTCATATATATGTATAGAAAAAAACTATGAAAAAACAATGAATTTATATATTATTCCAAAAATGAATTTTCATCATGTAATACTAAGGACAATGAATAGATTTTGTGGAAGAAAACCTAATGGACTATTTATATCATGCATTTATTTCATAATTCTACCTATATTCAAGATTATTTTATATCAATTTATCTTTTAGGGGAGGTTTATGATTATATGGTGTCTAGGAGACTTGTGGAGGATCATAGAGATGGTTTGAGTTTATCTTCATATTTGTGTTTATTTATAAGACACATTATCCTACTTTATATCTATGGTCCATTATGTGTCATCTTATTCTCTCATTTCTCATATATATAAATTGAAACACATATATTGGATTTTTATATTTCTTCTCTCCTAAATGGTTACTTTACCCATTTCATATCAACTGCATATTTATTTTATATTATAAAAGAAAAATAAATCCAACATTGTTCCTTGTGATGAAAAATCACAAAATTCTTACCTAATGGAATTAGGAACACTATTTGGGCCATACAAATGAAAAGGATAAGAGATATATTGGACAAAACCCCATTCTAGTTCCATATAGACCACTACGCATTTTGAGGTGCCAATTACTACTTATGAATCATCATTATGTGGCCTAAAATGTTCATATAATGACTGCTAATAGGCAAATGTACAAAAATCATAGCCAACACTTTCTTTGATTGACCATATTAAGTCATGATGGAACTACTTACAGCTATATAATTTTATCTTCCAACACCAGATTACTCATTCTATTTATCCTTAAATTAACCCACCACTGTAGAAACATCCCTTAAATCATTAAAATAATGAAGAAAACTCTAGCTAAACAATTTTTATTACAAAAATTTCAAATTTACCTTCGGTTCAATGACAATTAATGGTAAAGCTAGTTAAAACATCACACTATAATGAATCTATTCCCTTGGAATGTAATATAAATCCCTATTATATAAATCATCTCAAAACATGATCATAAAATCTCTACCATCATTCCATGAATCATCACTGAACATCGAACATGAATCCCTTACTCAATTTCAACACCAATGAATTTTATTTATTAAAAATTGATCTACCCACTCACAAATACTACCGTAGATATATTCTTGTATTTCATTCCATTTTTATCATCTTTATATACATGAAATAAATAATATCTTCTAATTACTGCATAAATTTATTGAAAGGCTCTAAATAATCACCTAAACTCATCAATTATGTTCTAAATAATGTCCATTATATGGTACCCAAGAACACCCCATCTCAAGTATCCCATATAAAATGGTTTCTTAATTACATTCGTATACCAGATAAGGTATGTCGTCCTAAATAACTAAATATATTACTAGTTATTGTAAAATTGATACATACTTGAAATTCATAGTATAATTGAAAACATTTAACACACAATGTGTTTTTTTGACAATACCATATTTTTACCTTGGATATTAGTAAATACCAATAATATGAAACATCCTATTACCCTGGGAAATATAACACATTAGATAGCAGTGAGCTTATATTCTTTGTAATATTAATCATGAAGTGTAAGCTATCATGAATAAAAAATCATAATCAATATGGAATTGTAAATAACTAAAACACATACAATTTAAAAAACAATTAGACCATAATATGATAGGTATAATTGATAATCAAATAAATATATATATATATATATAACCACATAAGAATTAAATTTATCCATTTATTTTCTAAATAATATAATATTCACTTGGACATCAATAACTGATCTCATACCGAGGGAATTAATAATGATTTTTTTAAATATATTGTCAATACCACTTAAAAGGAAGTTTAATTCTATTAGTGGAAACCTATCTAATTTAGAAAACTGATTTTTCAATAGGAGATACATTCATTCATCTAGGGGATATCAATAAATAGGACCCAATCATATCATTATAATTCATATTAAAAAAATAATATTAATTTGGTAAAACATAATCAACATAAACATTTATATTAAAAAATATTGCACTAAATGTTAAAACATACCATAATTAAAAAGTATATAAACACAAAAAATCGTGAATAATGTAGTAAATAGTAATATAATTATACATCCTTAGTAAAACTAAAAATAAATCTTCCAAATAAATCACATCAATAATATCCATCAAACACATTCTCAGTGAATCATATTTAAAATAAGTGGTAGATTTCATTGTTCAATATAAATACCATAAGAATTTCATTAAGACATCTTTAAGTAAAATAATATTTTAACATTTAATATTTATTTATTAAAAAATAAAAGTATACAAAATATTTTGAATAATATATTATTTTAGGATTAGATTAAAAACATGAAAATAATTTTTCAAAAAATTAGTGTTCATGTCATTATGAATTTCTATTGATATCGTACACATAAATATATATTCCTTTTTTTCTATTTTTAGTAAACGACAAACAAGAATTGTATTAAAAATGACATGACGATTACATTCTAAATAATTTTTTAAATGTGAGAAAATGGGTAAAAAATTATATTATAATTTTTTTTTGGTTGTAAAAATAATTTTTTTAAAAATTTATAAAACATATATTTTAATGAATAATTATTTATGATTGATGGGATAAATAGTCTTCTTTTCATAAAAATATTTTCTAAATAAATTTAAGTACAACAGGGTAATAAATTTTCATATTACTAGAAAATATTATAAATAACTAGAGAATAGAGAAAAAGTATTATTTTATTATAGATACACAAAATAATACTCACAATGGATAATTTGTCAAAAATAATTCTATAATAATGATAAGATACTGAAATAAACTCGTATTACATCAGTAACATTAGAATAAAAAGTCCTATGAAATAAATAACATTAAATGAATCATTATATAACGTGATTATAGATATATTATTATTTTTAATGTCTCATATTTTATTTGTCTTATTTTTAGAAACAAAAGGGTTTAATTTTGATGGTAGGAGCAAATATAGTGTGTGATTCTGAGGCCCGATTTGCATGAAATAATTATTTGAAATATATAAACAATTTAATTGAACACATGCTTTCTTTTACTAGATAATAGTAATGACACATAAATAGTTTCCATGATTTCAAATTTGAGGGCACTATTGAGGAGAGAGTGGTGGATTTACACTAGGTGTGACCTAACATTTGTTGACGTGGGCCTTCTATTAAAACTCTTATAAAGGGTGTAATAATTATTAAATAATTCAAATAAAAATTTTATTTTCATGTAATGAATGATTCTCCTTTAAATGTACAGCTATAGAATATCCTCATGGATGCCCGCTCAAAACATAGTGATTTAGACAACATTGGTAGTGATTTTTTGACAAACAAAGACTAGTCGAGCAGATCATGGATCGTCACACCTATAGAGATGGAGGATCTTGTCAACAGACGAAAAACAACTGTTCTTCATCAACGATCAATCTGAACTCTAGGTAAGATGTTTTTTTATTTTCCATACTGTTATAGATATAGGATGAATGAGGATTAATTCAAAAAACAAGAATTCATAAATGAATCAATGGTAAAATTAAATTTATGGAATTGTTATTGTTATTTGTTCATCATTCTAATGAGAATGGATTGAGGATGACATTAACAAAAGGCCATGTTTGGGGCCTTAATATTTTCAGTCATGATTTTCCCTCCCCAATTCATCACATTCTTTATTGTTAGACCCCAGTGATGTCGGTATGATGTTCCGTGTGGATTTGAAAATGATTGGACCCCAATATTAGAGGAAAAACTAGAACCAAGGTTGGATCATTGAATTTATGTACCCGAGGATCCTATATCTACGATCATTTCAAAATAAATGCCTCATAGGTGGATCAATGATTAGTAGAAAGGACCATATGCATGGAAGTCTAGTAAGTATGTGTGAGTCGGTATGAAAATAAGAGGTAGATGTGATGGCGGTTTAATGAAAGGTGAAAAAAGACATGTGGTACATGGCGGGGCGTGCCGCTTCTACGGGTCACAGATGCAGTGGCCACAAAACGTAGCTAGGACACTTGATATGGGGGCGGTAGGGGTTGTCACATGGGACATGACCACCGAATGCATTAATCAGGCCAAATGGCATGTGTTTGAGTGGTCTGGGATATGAGATTTAGGTCAGGCCCAGGTGGAATGAAATAGGATCAACAATTGTTGACTAGGATGTACAAACAGGTTGGGCCCAATGATTCGTGTTAGACTCCACTAGCCAAGTCGGGCTTTGCTGACTGGGTTGGATCTGGGTCAATCTCAGGGAAATGTGGAATGAGTCTATCAATGGTTTTCCACAATAGACTTCAGAGATCCATGGTTTCTCCAGCTACCATGCGCACTGGGAAGCTTATGGGTGGTAAACATCCCTGATCGACCGTGGTAGTCGGTGGACTGACCGTTAGTCATTCCACAGGCCTAGTGACACATCATTCATTGAAACATCAAAACTCTATAACATTAATAAGTGGAAATTATTTGATGATCTTATTGTGGTATTGGGACCTTGACAATGAGAAGGTCCATATTACATATTTTGGTTATTATTTATCTTTTACCAGTGTAGGGGTGATAATTCAATTTGTCCTTTCATCAGGGGTTTAGTATGGTATTATTTCTTCATTAATATATTTTAATCCCCTTTAGAGGCTATGTCCAAAGGAAATTTAGTATCCCCCCACAGTACTAGAGTTAATTCTACTATCACCCCTAGTGTTTTCCATTCAATCATGTATCCTCCATTATTAAGGTTGTAATCCGCTATTCTATGGGCTATATCATTAGAGTACGTTGTATCCATAAGTTTATCTATGAGAGATTTATGGTATCCCATTGGGATTCTAGTAATTATCCCCCAAAATTTCAAATTGATCCAGATTTGAAACATGGTATCCCCTAGTGTATTTATGCCTGATATGTTCTATTCCCAATGTGACTTGGTTTGATCCCCTCTCTAAGGAATCATGATTGTCCTTTTACAATACAATCTCATTTGGGATGTTCCCAATGGGTATATAGATATTTATGAGTGTATATGACAGATTCATTTATTGATGAGTGAGTTCTCTTAGAACATGCATGATTTTTGCAGAATTTTGTGGAAGATAGATGGTTATGACCGAAGATTGCAAGGTCTTTCCCATGGGTATATCTAAATATTGTTTCATTAGATCCTGTTGATATAAACCAATGTAGAGATGACTGGTATATATGCATCATGGTATTTACTTCATTGTATTTCCATCATGGTATTTCCCTCATGGAATTTTCTTTGTGCTTTTATTGTTTCATACACATTATTTTTTTAGTCACCCATTCACATTCAATGCTCGCGTGTGTCATGTCTTATTCACACGATCGAAACATTGGAAAAGTCCTTATTAGACCTGGACTATGTGGTTCTTATTAAGGATAGATATACCTGATATTCTCTTATAGATCTACAAAATAATCCTAATACCGTTTCTCTCAGGTTCGATCAAGTTGTGTTTCTTGTTTATGAGTTTTAGGAACATGTGCATTCACATTCCTAGATAGGTATGACATAGGAAACAATTCAGCATCTTTTGATAGTTTTTTATAGACAATTTTTTGTGGTTTTGTATTGTGTACCAATTTACTTTAATGTAAATCCTATCTTACTCTATGGTGGGATGTTTTTTTTTCATGAATTATTTACATAGATATTTTAGAACTTAGAATTTTTGGCTTGGAGATGTGTGTGTTTGTGTGTGTGTTCAAGGGTACATGTAATTAGGATCTCACATCCCATTTTTGGGATATTCCATCATGGAGGAAGTCACTAGCCCCAACCCTATTGGAGGCAGGCTTGGGGTATTCATGGTATGTGCCCCAATGGGTTGGATTATTAAAAATTGGTATTAGAGGTTTTTAGTTCCAGTTTAGATCCAGGTGTCTTTAAGATTGGTTGGAAAATCAATTTTGGGTGTTCTTTTGTTTGGATTTTTGGCCAGGGACTCATGTGTTGGTGCAACGGCTAACAAATCCATATGTGAGGGCTCTGGTTACATTTTTTCAAATATTAAATGAAAGAACTTGTTTGATGGAATGAAAATAGAACATGCAACAGATATGAATGGGTGTGTTTTCCAAGTACTTATTTAGATAACTCTTGAGATATACACAATTTATTGAAATACATATTGATTAATTTTAGGATGCTTCCATATAGACAGCCACTCATGATGTCATTGTTTGATCATATGGATGATCTTCCTAGTGACAAGGCATTGGTATAGGGGCATGTACTAGATCTTTCACTTCTGGGAGATTTACCAGTTACACCACCACCGATTGAGTATCAGATTCAACTAGAAGTTGTAGGTTTTGGTTCACACATGATGAATGTGTTACATGTGTTTCAGTGGCATTGACCAAACAGTTTCAGGGTGATCCAAATCTCAAATTGGATGATGAAAAACAATAAGTAATCACTTTTTTACCTCCTTGTGTGGATGAATTCCAACTAGTTGGACGTCCTCACCACAAGTATTCTTTATAGAACTGTGAGGTGATTATGGAGCTTAGTGAAACTATCTCATTATGAGACATATAACTCCTGGACCAACCTCAAGAATATATTTAGAGAGTTTTCCAATCTGTACATGTTGTGAACAATTCACATACATGAAATCTTTTTTCTATATTAGGGAGCATGACTATGGAGGATTATTCATTAAGGTTTACTTATCTTTCTCATCATTCCCTGGTCACAGTGCGATGAAAATTATTCCGGGATTAGACCATTGAGTATAGATTATTATTGTACATCATGGTGTTAGTGATATCCCTTATAATTACTATTGTTTGGTTGTATTAGAGAGAGACTGACTAGTTGACAGTTTTTTTGTAGATTGAACATCAATTGTGAGAGATTATAGTGGGTAAATAGTAGGTGAGGCCTTAGTAGAAGGTATCCAATATCAGTCATATGGATACAAGAAGTTTAGGTGCTTCAGGGGATGATCTCATGTCACATGGTTAGTTGTATAGGGATCCTTGGGACGTTCGGGTTATCCCAAGGATAGGCGGTTTTCCACATGCAGCTGCAAGGGAAATCTAGAATGAGATTGGCTATCCCGTGATACAATAGAAAATGGGGTGTTTGATGGAACATCAAGTAAGGGGTAGATTCTATATTAAGGAGGTTTTTAGGATGGTGGACATGGTAATGGGTGGTGGTCAGATTTTTATCATGTTTTAACCACCACCCACAGGTGGTCCATACTAGGAACATGGAGCTAGTGGACAATGATGAATCATGTTATAGTTAATGGAGGTTTATTACCCAATATCTATAGAGATTATTCAAGGAATGATCTATGTCCCTTACACCTGAGATAAAATTTTCATAGAAACAAGTGCAATAGGGATGATTCAAAGAATGATATATGTCCATTCTACCTGAGCTACAATTTTGATAGACCCTAGTGTTATCCATTACATTCATTCCACGAACCTTGTTTAGAACTCGAAGATTCCAGTTGAACCGTTGAATCATCCCTTAATCATATAGACCCCTACAATATGTGATTTTATGATCACATGCATGATCTAGCACGATGCCCAAAATTTTGGAGGAAATATTTTTATTTGGGATCTCTTAATAGCACCATCAAGACCATATGTAACCATTCATGATTTGGATAGTGATCCATAATTCACTGATAGATTTACTGTTTTAGGTCTAGTTTGTAGGGTGTCAACTATGATGGATCCAATATTTCTATTGATGGTTAAAAGGAAACACATGCAATGTAGGATGGACTCTCACATATGAAGGTTCTTCCAATTACTAATTAGTTGGCTTGCCTCACCCTCAACATGGTTGATGAAATGAGTCCTCATATTCTTATAGTGGTGGATGAGTATGAGGACGTCTTTCATAATGATGTCTCGGGGTTACCTCCATGTAGGGTGATGGAATTATACATTCATATACACCAAGGGAAGTAACTAGTTTCTTTAATGGCATATCAAATTCCTCCCACAGAGCTTCTTGAGCTATTTTTGTACTTGGGGGACAAACCAAGGAATGGCTTTGTGAGACCCGGTTCATCACCCTGTATAGCACCAGTTTTTTCCAAGATGGATGATGCATGGTTGAGGTTATGTGTGGATTTACGATGCTTGAACCAGGTGACCATGAAATATTATTATCCGCTATAAAGGATATATTTCATCTTTGATTAGTTGAAATGGGTGAGCTGGTTCAATAAGATATAAAGTAGTTCAAGCTATCACAAGGTATGATTTTAGTTTGAGTATATATTGAAGAGGGACTTCATGATTCATTACATTCACTGTATGTACCTGGTGATGTTGTTTCAATTGAAGACTTCCCCAGGAGTGTTCAATAGGCCCATGAACTGGATCATTCTGCCTTATATAGACCATTTCATGGAGGTATTTATTAATGAAATAAAATTATACTCATCATCTGAGCAGGATCTCAGGATAATCATATAGCTGGTCCTGGACACATTCAAAGAGAACTATATTTATGATATTATATCAATGATTCAGTTCTAGATTCGAGATTTCCATTTTCTCAGAATTGTCATCATTGAAACTGGATTTGTAGTTGATCCAGTGATAGTCGAAGTGATTATTTCTTAGGATCCACCAAAGAGTTTTACTAAGGTGTGAAATTTTCTTGGTATGGTTTGTTATTATCATAATTTTGTACTTTATTTCTCCAATGTGGAAGCACTCTTCACAGATTTGACAAGAAAATGAAATCCGATCATGTGGACATTGAAGTTCTAGTAGTAAATTATGGAGTTTAGGAAGAGGTTAAAAATCATTCCCATCTCAATATTGCAAGAGGAGGGAATCAAGTGTGTGTTGTACTATGATGAATCACAAACTATTCTTGGATGTTTCCTAATTTAGGATAATGTAGAGATTTCCAATTGTTCGTGTAATTAAAGGATGCATGAGAAAATTTATGTGAGGCATTATCTTATGTTATTTGTAGTAGTCATCATGTTGATGATGTGGAAAAATAACTTGATGGGAGACTGATTTATCATTTACCCTAATTACAAGTATCTAGTAATTCTTCTCTTAGAATGATCTAAACATGATGTGAAGGTAATGGATAGAGATCCTATAAGACTAGGAATTTGAGATTATTTATTCACAGAGGAATGGGAACATAGTTGTAGATTCTCTCATCATGAGATCTAGTTTTTATTGGTAGAATATGGTGACTGAGTAGTTGTCCTCATTGCAGTTATCAGGGGTTGATAGATACTAAAAATCTTACATCCAGTCGATGGTTGTCACCACTCCACTCTTATAGAGAGTTAGGGATGCTCATATTTGGAATACCAAATATGTGTCCCTCTGGGCTCGAATTTCTACAAGACATGTTTTTAAAGGTTATTTTAACATTGGGGAGAATATTTTTCTATTTTGAGGGAGCACAATTGTACCAGTGTAAATGTGAGAGGAGTTTCTGAGTGAGTTTCATACATCCCTTTTAATGGTATATCCATGTGTGGTTTAGATGTATTAGAACATATGACATTAGTATTAATGGAGGGGATAAATTAGTGAGTGGCATATTTTTCCTCTCGATGCCTCAATTGTAAGTAATTGAAGGCTAAGCACCAAGTTCTGACAATTTTGGACCATCCCCTTGAGGTGCTATAATGGAAGTGGTGTGTGATATTGATGGTCATTGTGTGGGGTTTACAACATACATCCACGGGACATGATTCCATTAGAATGGTCCTTGATGGACTCACCATGTTGTCCCACTTCCTCACTATCCATAGGAAGAGTTCCATTAAAGCTTTGGAAGCCATTATGAACAAGAGAAAATTCATCTCCATAGAGTCCCATAGATGATAGTTTTAGATTTTGATGAATTTTTTATATCATGATTGTCAAAGGGATTACATGTGGCCAATGCGAATCTATTACTATTTTTTAGATCAATCCACCCATATATGGATGAAAAGATTTAGCTAAACATTCATGATCTGGAGGACACAATGTTGGCATACAGGTTGGATTTTGGGGGCAGTTGGGAGGATCACGTATTACTGTTGGAGTTTTCAAACAACAATAGTCATCACTCCACCATTGGTATGACACAATTCAAGTACTTTTAGGAGATACCATGTAGGTCACCACATCATTTGAACAAAAAAGGAGAGTTAGTAATCATTGGCCTATAGTTAGTGCGAGAAACCATGAAAAAGATAATGATCATACAAGAGTGGATGAATACGGCACAGAGCCAAAAAAAAGACTTATTTGGATACATAGATGAGGTGTTTGGAGTTCTAATAAGGAGACCATGTGTTCCGTTAGGTCTCACCTCAATGGAATTATGGATATTTAATTTGGGTGGAAAAATATCTCTATGATTCAACAGAAAATTCATGCTACTAAATATATTTGAAGGGGATGTATACTTCTTGGTTCACACATCATAGTTAGATCTAGTACATGACATCATCCACATGCTACAGGTGAGGTGGTACATGCATGACCAAACAATCGTCCTTGAATATGGAGTTCTACACATCAAGGATGTGGAGACTTTTGATGAGTACCTAGTAGAGATTGAGGATCTGAAGGAGGGCATCATTTGTGGGTAGTTAATTTCATTGGTGAGGTTTTGGTGGAAGAATGAGAAAATATATGATAACACATGGGAGCAGGAGGCTCAAATTTGTGCTCAGTATCCTCATTTATTTGGTTATACGTTTTTTTGGCTTTTGGAGATAGAAATCCACAAGTTGGGGATAATGTACCATCATTTAATTTCCATGTATTATTTTTAAAAATTATAAAGATTAATTTTCAGACTACATGCTGATAAAACAAGTGATTTTGGAACCCTATTTTACATAGAATATTTTTGAAAAATAATATTCTTTTAATAGAACATAGAGATTTTTTCCAGAAAAAGATGAATAAATCATAAACGGGTCACCATATCAGAAATAAGATGGCACTATTGTGATCATATTGGATGTTTTACCCTATTCCTAATCAAAAATCTATCAGTGTAGGCCTTCTTTGGTAAAAATATAAAAGGGCGCAATAATCAGTGAAAAAAAGACACAGAATGACCACTTCTCCTTTAAATTTACAGTAATAGAATTTTATTAGGGTTTACTACTCAATCATTGGTGAATTAAGAAAAAATTTGAGAGATTTTACAGAAAATGTCAAAGGCATGAGAATATCATGGATTGTTGCACCATCGGATTTGTAGAATATCATCAATGATTATAGTGAAAAAAATTCTTCATCAAAGATTGATCAATACTCCAGTTAATACATTTTTTATGATTTTCAATCCCATTCCTAATCTAGGACAAATGATGTCTAATTTAAAGAACATGTATTGATACATGTGGTGTTAGTTGAATTAAATTTTTGTAATTGTTTCATTCATCATTCTTAATTATAATGAGAATGAATTAAGGCTGACACGAACAAAAGTCCATATTGTATTCTTTAAGTTGTTCACCATGCTCTTCCCTCACTAGTCATTCGTGTTCTTTTCTATTTGACCCCTCTGGTTATTGTTTGTCTTTTCAGGTGGTTCCGAATGAGATCAGACCTAAGAAGTAGAGGATTCTCTGTAAATAATGACAAATATGTATTGATAAGTACATGAGGATCCCTGATGTATGACCATTTCAAATTCCAAGAATCAAAGGTGACTCAGTGGTCTGTGCAAGGGACTGTTTTTGTGGTAGTATGACAAGGCGGCATGATGTGGTGTCACGACCAGAGGTGGAAACCATAAAAGAAGCATAAGGGCAATGTGGGATGTGTTATGTGGTTTTGTGTGGTTGTGGAAGTCTAAAAATGATGTGTAAATCCATATTTGGAGGTCACGTCCATGGAATTCGCTGGCAGTGGCGGCTGCGTGGGATGCCTCTAACAACCGCGTTGATCAATCTAGACATCCTGCAAATAGGTGGGCCATACTAGGATAGATTTTTCGGACCCTTTATAATAGGTACTATCCTAGGTCCAGATGACTATGTTGAAAAAATGGGTCATTCCCAGCAGTCTGTGTCATACATAGTGGGATGAGTCATGCCCAACATGCCATGTTGGAACCGGGTCAGACCTGGGCGGACCATGTGGGAGATGGTCTATTGTTGACCATGAAGGTAGACCATGATATGAGGTATCTCTAGCTACCAAAAAGCCTCAACATATGGGGGGGGGGGTGGCATCCATGGTAGATCAAAACAACCTGGTGAAGTCAGTAGACCAATCGTGAGACGGTCCACATCCCAAATGACTCCCTATCCATCGAAAAATCCAACAATAATAACATTAAAATGGTGAATCTGTTTGAAGGGCCATCTGCATTGTTGGGACCCTCATGATGAGACAGTCCTTTTGACATATTGTGGGATTCATTTAGCTTAGACTATTATATAGTTAGAGAGTTCCCTTGTTCCATTCCTCAAGGCATATGTACATTAATACAACATCATCACTTGATTATAATCTCCTCTAGAGGAAGAGTCTCAGATAGAGTCATGTATAACTCCCTAGGAGGGAAGGGTGATAACCTATCTACCCTAATGGATTATCTGGAATCACATAACCTCCATGAGTGGGGTGACGATCCTCCACCTAAATGGTCACATCAGTATGGTATGTAGAATCCCCCAGTGTAACCTGGCATGATATGTTATATCCAATAGGGAGTCTGGTTATGATCCCCTTCATTACTAATTGATCCAGATTGGGCTTGTCGTATCACCCAGTTTATTAGTGTGTGATTTTTGGTATACCTCAATGTGACTTGTTTTGATCCCCTATAGGAGGAATCACGATTTTCCATGGCCAATACATTCTCATTTGATAAGGGACCAAATGAGATAGGCCTCTTATTAACCATCTTCAATGGTATCATGGCTTGAGGAATGAGTTCTCTTGGAATGAGCATGCTTTGAGAAAAATCATGTGGCTGGAAGATGGTGTTTTCCACTTGATAGCATGGGTTTTATCATCTGTATTTCTATATATTCATGTTATATTCCATGTTGAATTATACCTATGTGGAGATGAATGATATATTTCCTTCATGGTATTTCTTTTTTGGTATTTTCTTCATGGTATTTCATTTGTGGTATTTACATTTTGATATTTCATTTTTGGTTTTGGAGTGTCATAATATTTATTATTTTAATAACCCGATAGAGGATTTTCTTGCATTTGTTGTGTCCTATGTATAAGATTATACATTTGATTGAGTGTTAGGTGGATTGGGATCAAGTGGTGCTTCATGAGGTTAGGTAGACGAGGAGTGCTCTTATGGCTCCATATAGTAGTCATAGTCCCATTTCCCCCATGTTGGATCTGGTAGGGTTTTTTATATATGAGGTTATGAAATTTCAAATTCACCTTCCTTAACAGGTATAATAAGAGAAATAATTTTCAATGTCTTATTGTTTTTTTACCGTCTTTTTTTATGGGATTCTGTTCTTGTTATGTTTATATTACTATAAATCCTATTGAACACTATAATGGGATCCTAGTGGTTTTCATGCATTGTTTTGTTATTGTATTTACATTTCATAAATTGTTTCTTGTTGATGTGTGTGTGCATGCATACATGTACATGGGATACTACCTCTCATTTGGGGGACATGCCTTCTTGGTGCTCGTCACCGGCCTCAGGCATATTAAATCACAGTGTGGGGTAGTCACATCAAGGGCCCCTCTATGATGGTTCATTCAACTAATATAAGATATCAATATAGGAATTGTGGACACCACAAAATGTAGTAATTGTTGAATATGGCATATGTTTTACAAAAGAAAATGTGAGACGATAATCCCATAGGTCAATATAGACTTCATTTGTATGTGTTAGAAAATAATATAATATATATATATATATTAAATCTAATATATAACCATACTCAGATAAATCATACCATATATGATTTAGTTATATTTATTTATCACATATTTATCATAAATTATCTGTTAATACCATTATTTTGGGTGACAATTGCTCCAGTTTTCATTTATGTTTTTGTTTTTGTTTTGGATCGTTTTATTTTATCAGAATTAAATAATATATATAATGATAAATGAAAATATATATGAAATATTGAATATATATATATATATATAGTTTTATTAATCAATAAATATAAGAGATTTAAAATAGTATTGCACTATTCAAGAAGATGGCAGGTTGAACGTACGTGTGGACGTTGTTTCCATTTTCTTGAGGGATTGACTCATATGAAAATAAATATTTAGTTACAATTATTGATGAATTATTATTCTATATAAATAATTTAAATTAATAAAATAAATAATTATTACCATCCATGTAAAAAATAAAATAAAAACCATTCGGCGTCGCTATGTGGAGGTGGTAGTTCAAATCTACACACGAGGGATGCTAATTTTTTACTATAGATTAGATGGTAAGATGTTATATCTAATAATATATTTAAATAATTATATATATTTTATAAATATTACACATATTCAATAAATATAACATTTATAACATCTATATAAATCATAAGAAAGTAATGGATCATATCACTTCGTGATGCGCTAGTCTGCGGTACAAACGAGCAACATTATCATATCACCCACAGAATGGAACATAATAAGGTGTATGTGGTATAAAAACAAGTGAAGTATAACAATTTATATTATATAATATAAATATTTAAAACAAAAAATTTCTATAATTTAATGGTTGTGATGGAAAAACAATTACATCTCTTCATGAGGTGGTAGACCAACAAACACTTGATCGATGATTTAATTTCCATTTTTCAGAAGTGAAAATAGATCTGGGTTATGAAATTAATATCATAAAATTTCATTATATACGTTATATTTTTTATTATACTATCACAATTTAATATTAATTAAAATTGGTGGATAAAGGAATAATATAAATAAGAATGATTAATAATTTTACCTCTTCTTTGATGTAGCTCTTTAGGATTACACATAAAACCATTTTAGGAGAAATTACAAATAAAAATATTTTGTTTAATATGTGGGGAGTGAATTGAAGCACATATTCAGATATGAATTGTCTTGGAGAATGGATTGTGGAAGTGTCAGGATGAGTGGATAGGGGTAGTCTTTTATAACTGGGGGAGCTGACCTATATTGAGTTTTAAAAAAATAACGTGATACCCACATTTTCCTCATGAAACTAGCCAAAAAATGGGTAATTATTGGAAATTAAATTTTATAAGTTCTTAATATTATTGTAAAATAGGTTTTAAGAAACATTTCTACAATATTTTATCCCTTATCTTCTTTGATTAATCACTAATAAACACATTTTTTTCTTAATCGTGGTAATTATTATTTTTCTCCACTGTTCATTAGGTTAATTTCTTTGAATATATTAGATAATATAAATTCATATCATTCCAAATATTAAATCCATTTCTACATATTCAATTCATATATGTGAAATAATTTAATTTATAATAAAACCTACGGGAACATAGAATAAAATTGTTTTTCCAATGAATTCATTTGAAAATATTTAATGAACTTTTTAGAATAATTAAATATGTTATTAATTAAAATATCAAAAAGTAGTTAAATTTTAATATTATTGATAATATTTTACTTTAAAAACAATATATAATGTAATTTCACTTTGTAATTGATATATACTAATATTATTTTCAAATAAAAATCTAAATTTTCACTATTTATTGAAAAAACATTTTAGAAAAATCTCAAAAATTCACCCAAGAATAATTTATACATATAGATTTCAAAAATTATTTTTTATTTTTAAAATAAATTTTTTAAAATTGTTAAAATTTAATTAAAAATTATATTTTCAAATCAAGACAGAACAACATTTTAGAATGATATAGTTTTTTAGAAACCACTTATTTCTCTTTCAAATTACTTTTATTTTAATTTCAGATAAATTGACAACCAATGGGTTTATTATATGTATGTTTAATATATATAAATTATATAAATTTTATACCCTAATTCATACCAAAAAATCAAAATGACATGGGTATAAATTTTTTGTTTAAATAAAAATATTTTAATAGAGTATCATGTTTCATTTAAACCAAATGTTGCATTCATTACAATCTACAAAAGAGATTGAATTTATTTAAAAATAAATAGATCATAAAATCTCAGTGTGTTGCATTATTTTTTAATCTTGATTTTTTGTTTCATCTATTCTATCAAATATGATATTTATCATTTAATATCTTGTGGTTTTATGTTCTCTCCAACTCAGATAAATTTCCTCCTAGATATTTAAACATGATCTCGATAAAAATGTTTTCTATATTTGAAACTAATTTTATTGAAAACCCCATATGAGAAGTTTGAAAATAAAACTTGTTCTTTATAATATATAAATATAAGTGAAGTGATTCTATAGAATAAAATTTTACTACGATTATATATTTGAGAAGATTGATGTGATATAATTATATGGGTGTAAAAGAAATGTGTAGATAATTATAGAGGGTGATAGAGATAATTGATCCTAAGAAAGTGAATGACAAATTGAATGTTGAGGACCTCAAAACCATGAATATTTGTTTCATTAAAGGTCTATTTTATTCATTATATATGTAGGTAATTTGGAATTTTTTTCATGATTCTTTTCCTAATTATGTGAAATTAGTTTACAATCGATTAATATAAATAAATATATTTAATTAATATTTTTCTATTTCATAAGAAAAATTTAATCCATTTGTTGTTCTTCAATCAATTTTGACCTCATATCTTACACAATGATATTAATATAATATATATGTACAGTTTATTCCTTACTCACTAAAATTAACTTTTAACATCTACTAATATACATAAAAGAGTGGTTGCTCCTCCCCAGAATATTTTCTTGATCCAAAATGTGGAAAAAGAGTTATCCAAAAAGACTATAATTTCAACATCCAGCAATCCTTAAATACCTATCCTAAAGACAAGATTAATTTTTTTATAGGATTCAATGCCCTAAAAATTAAATGGTTGGTCATTCATCAACTTAAAATTATATTCAACATGCAACATATAATGGATGATTATTTTACATTCTATATATGTGACTAATATGATCACCATAAAACATTAATAAAAACATGAAATAATATATATTTTAATTTTATTATTATTTCTTAAAACTGAAAAGTAGTTAATTTATTAAAAAAATTAGAAAGTTAAATAATATTCTTTTAAGATATTATAAAATATCAAATCCCAATCTAATTTCATGGAAAAAATACTATCATATAGTAATATGTTTATCACCTTGAAGTCAACATATTTATTTTACTATTTTTTATCACACATCAATCATGTGTTTTACAGAAGTATCAACTTGGTACTAAATCACTTTTCTTGGTATAATTCATCATATTGTTTAAAAAATCTATAAAAATGGTATTTACGTACAATACTTGTACATTGCATGATAATTATATCCAAAATAACACTGCTAAAAATACTTCCACTATATAAAACATGAAAAATTGTACATATAAAATTATATCATTCCACGTAGAATTTATAAATAACATAAGATTGGCCTTCATTCCTTAACATCTTCTTTGGTATATTCAATTTATTATTTGTATACACATTGTATAATGATCAATATCCTAACAGTTGAAGAATTAAATGTTAGAAATTTATTTATTTACATTCAAACGGTGAGTGTCATTTCATTTCTATCTAAAATTATAGAAACCAACCATTTCCTCCAACAAGTATGAGAGATTTTATTTACACAATTATCACATGAGGAAATACATATTTAAATTCATCCCTTTACCCATATTGTTCATTGTCATCCTCTTCTTATCATTATTACCTTCACATAAATAATACTTGGAGAATTATTTCATTATCTTGATACCAAATGATATTATATCCTCAAAACAATGAGTGAATTTGGAAAACATGTTCCCATGAATGAATTTACAATAACCCATTAATGAGATGGACAATAATTCTCTTTATATAATTTATATAATATGTAAAATTCCTTTATAACCATATTATTTTTGATGCATACATTGAAAATATAACATCTTTTTTTCATTGACATAATACATGCCTCTCTATATCCACTGACTATTCACGAGGAAAATTCATTTCCAAGAAAAGATCATGAAATTCCATCCATTATATGTTTTCTTTTTGGTATTTATCCATTGTGTTTTGAATCCAATACCACTACTAATATTTAATTCTTGAGAGACAATAAACTAAAATGAAAACCATATCCCATTCATTTGATACTAATGATAAAAATATATTCTTTGTTGAACTTATCCATTGGTAGGATATAAATAGATTTATAGTCCCAATAATGATATTAGTAGTTGATGAATAATATAGTCAAGAATCATAAAAAACATGGTTTACTAGTAGTCTACACAATTTGGCTACGGTTATTGATAACATCCTGAGTCAGTTTCCCCACTATAGATCTAATAAGGTTAATTCTAGATATAGCTCTAGTTCTAGAATCATCATCATTCCCTTGAGGGAAATACAAAAAATGGGTACGTTAATTGATTAGTTTTCCATTACTTCATTAATTATCATTTTTTAATAAAGGAAAAAAATTTATTAGTTCATAACAGTCTGAATAATAATGTGTAATACAAAAATTAGTGAAATATATAAAATTAATTGAAATATTTATGCATTTCTATTCTCATAATAATAATCCGGGTTTATTTCTGAATTTTTTTATATAATAAAATCTTATCAAATATACTTTAACGGTTTGTAATAAAAAATTAAATTATCTTACTTATATCCCTCATGAATGTCAAACCAAGTGCACAGTAAGGCTCATTTTCATTTAGAAAATACACTTGAGCCATGCCTGATGCACCATTTTTGAGTTATCAACACCTTTTAAATATGTTTCGAGACTCCAAAAACTCATAATATATCAATAGGGTTGTATTTTATAGGAAAAATCTCACAATAATAAACTTACCAATTCTTTAGGGTGTCCTCCAATACTTATCAGAAATTTATATCTTAGTGTTTAATTACCCAATTAATTTTTTCCTAATTTAATTTATCAAGGTATCTGCAAAACACGCTCTATTACCAAATATATTGACATAAAATATACTGGCCTAGATTTAGTGGTTACTATATTAATTTGGAATAATATAAAAGTAATTAAATCTAAATAGACGGAATATTTTATTATTCATGGTAAACTAGATACATACAATTCATTCCAATTACTATTGAAATCATAAAAATATAAATTTGTTTCCTTAGAGAGAAATATACTTCCCTTTAGCATATACTTGAATATCTATAATAAAATACTTATTGGTATCCTAGGATAAATAAAACATAAAAAATTATTGATACTAGATACTAATTAACTGTATGAATACTATGGAAGATATATTGAATAAATAAGAATTATCAATATGTAAATGTATATAACTAAAACACACTTCATTTAAATGATATCAAATTTATAATATAGAATGAATTTATGATTATCAAATAAATCCATATAACGAAAAACATAAGATTGAGAACTACCCTTTTTTATTCTTTCATATATAATAAAAATAATAAAATCAATAAATAATCTCTTAATGAGGGAATATATAATGTCATAAATATGAAAAATTATTTCATTTACTTTTTAATGATAGTTTAAATATGTTTGTGGAAACCCATGTTGTTTGGCCAACTAATTTTTCTCGTTAGACATGTTAATGCATTAATGGGGGAACTATAAATTGGCTCCCCAAATAATTTACTAATTCCAATGCCTTCCCCAATGAATTTGTTAAATAATAATCAACATAAAAACGCATATTTAAAAAATAACAAGAAATTTTTTAATACATACCCCAATGAAATAATCCTAATCCCAAAACATCTAGAGTAATATGGTGATTGAATATAAAATTGGACAACCTCAATAAAACTCATCAAAACCCATAAAAAAATAAAGATGATACTAATACAAAATTTCTCAAGTATTTCAAATTTAAGAAATGGTTTTTGGTCATTTAGGAATATAAATACCCTATGAATGTCATTAAAGGGTTTTATTGGGAAAAACATTTCACTTAGATAATATGATTTTTAAAAACTAAAGGATTAAAAAATATTTTTAGAATACATTGTTTGAGAATATCCTCTTAAACATAAATATTAATCTATAAAAAATTGATTGTTCATTATGGAATGAAATTATTTTTTTTTCATACACATTAATATAATGAAACAATTCTTATTTTTTGGTAAAATAAAAAGGGGAATTCTTTTTAAAATGGCATTAACATTCCAATAAAAAAATATGAAAGTAAAAAAAATTGATAAAAATTTCTTTATTACAAAATTTCAAAAATTTTAAATTGTTTTTCGTGTACATATAGAGAATGAATATATTTCTCTGAAAAATAATTTCCCACCGAAGAGACACATAAAGACATATTTTCATAAAAATAGTTTCTTAATGTTTTTTTGTAAAAAGAGTTGAAAATGGTACAATTAAATGAAATGTGCAGGATTAACATTAAAATATAGAAATATAATATTTTTATTATATACCTACAAAAAACATAACTAATGATGGATTGAACAAAAATAGTTCATAATAATGATGAGATTGTTAAAAGAAACCTTACCACATTAGTAACTTTTGAATCTAGAGCCCCATGAAAGAAATAACATAAAATTAAATATTAAATAAAAATTTTAAAAATATATTTAATATATAATATAATTTTTTTCAATTATATACTGCATATAAGGGAATAAGGGGTGACAAAAGTGTAAGTATAACATAAGTAAACATAAGATGAAAAACGCTTACCAAAAGTTCAATTTTCCATATCAGGTGTCTAAAAATCCATTAAAAATCAATGTTATTAAAAATATAATATATAACAATAACCAAATATCTCAGAACATATATTATTTAATTATTTTCTTATATCACCCATTTATTAACAATTATTTTTTAAAATTGTTGTTTCATGTGATAATTGCTACATTTTGAATATATATATATAGAACATTGATAATTGTGGTCCTTTTAATTTGATCAAGGATACCAAATATCCAAAATGATACCCGTGATATGGATTTGATATATATTCAACGTATATTTTTTGAGTGTGCTAAAATTTATTGAGATATAAAATGGAATTCACCCTTCAGGGAGATGGTTCGTGGTATGTTTTCATGAAAATTATTTCCATTTTCCTGAATTATTGAATGAAAGGAAAATAAATATTATTTATCAATTAAATAAAAACTATTATATTATATATAGATTTTATGTTAATAATATCCATCCTTAATACTATTCATTAAAAAATAAAATGTTAAAAATATCATTTCACTACGATGTGGGGGTTGTCTACTCGTACACATGGGAAACATTATTTTTTCCAATGGATTCTAATGTAACAAGTTATATGTGATAATATTTTTTTAAAATTATTTTTAGATCATAAATATCACATATATTAGTTAATTTTATCATTTCTTCTTCCATCTAAATCCTATATAAAAAATATATCACATCTCTTCACGAGACGGTAGTTCGCGAAACACAAAATCGGTATTATCGTATCCCCAATGAAATGTAATGTATGACTATATAATTGATATCATAATTTAATAAGTGTAATAATTTCATGAATATCATATAAATATTTTATATATTTCAATATATATATCCATTAATTGTGGTTAGGGAAAATGAATTACATCAACTTGTGTGGTGGTAGTCTGTCGTTCACATGATTGACAGTTTCATTTTCCATTTCATGGAAATAATGCCATGTATGAGTTATTATATTCACATAATATTATATTATAATATATACAGATATATTTTTTGTTATATTATCATTTTATATGTTTATTTAAAAGGATTGGAAGAATAAATAATACATATATAAACCTTAAGATATTTTATTTCTTCTTCGGAGAGGCTCTGTATGATTATACCTAAATCTTTATAGGACACATTCATAATTAAAAATTATCCTCTAATACATGTGAATTTAATTAATGAATATATTTGGTTATGTTTTTTTTGATCCAATTGTTTTTTGATATTTTAAAAGTATAGTAGAGGAGGTGGAATTTTATAAGGGAGATGACACATAATTGATTTCTTAAGATTTGAAGGTGATACCAATTTTTTACCATTTGAAAAAGACTAAAAAATGTGGATTTTTAAAATATTCTATGTGATATGGTAGATATATTTCCATTTAATATGGGATGTAA
Source organism: Viscum album (assembly GCA_963277665.1). Classification (NCBI taxonomy): domain Eukaryota; kingdom Viridiplantae; phylum Streptophyta; class Magnoliopsida; order Santalales; family Viscaceae; genus Viscum; species Viscum album. Next base: position 1,383,913,170 of record OY728127.1, read on the forward strand.
AAGTTTCAAGGGTATTTTAAAACTTATCTTCTTAGTTTAACCGCCGATAAACCTATTTTTTCCCTAAGAATGATAATTTGTATATAATGATTTCATTGTTCATTATGGTCAAAAAATGATTTGAAATTAATAGATAATATAAATTATGCGTATTGAAAACATGGAATATTATCTGAAAAAATCAATTCATATAATTTAAACATTTCAATTTAAAATTAAACACACAGGTGCATCGGTTAATGATTTTTCAAAATGAAAAAATTCAAATGATTTAATGTTTTTTATCAACATGTAATATTAAATTAATTTAAATGAACTAAATTAAATAAATTTTATTAGAAATTATATAATTATGATTTATAATAAATCTAAAATATATTTTAACTCTAAATAAATTGAAACAAAAATGTGATTTTTAATAACAATATTTCTTTTCACAATTCATCGAAAAATTTGTCCTTTTATAAAATTAAAAAAAATTTCTAGATGGATAATTTCTACATGGGTATTAAAAATTTATGTTCATTTTTTAAAATAAATTTTATAAAATTTTTAATAAATAATTTTAAAATATGCCTATAATGATTGACTAACCCACCTTTTAGTAAAATATTGTTTTTTAGAATATATGGATTTTTTATTAATTTTTTTCACGTATACTAAATTTTTATTTATTTTCCTTAATTTATATATTTTCAAACCATATAATATCAATAATTTATTTATACATATTTATTCACACAATCTAAATATCTACGTTATAATGATTTGGTTAAAATAATTATATTTTAACAGATTATCATGTTTTATTTAAAAATAGAGTTGGGTGCATCAAAATCTATCAAAGGAGTTGATTTTAATTTAAAATATATATGTTTTAATGCCTTTGTGTATTCAATTACCTTCAAATATTTGGTTTTTTTCCATATAAACTATCAAAGACGAGGTTCTTCTTTCAAAATCACAGGGTGTTACCATTCTCATCTCACCACATTGAATAAAAAATGATTCAAGATAAAAATAGATAAATAATACATCGATAACATGGTTTAATTGTAATATCCCACAATTAGTCACTAAAACTAATGGTGGAATGGTTTACTATATTCAAATCTATATGTAAGAATACTTTTGATTTACAAGCGATGACCATTTACCCATAAAAAAATCCAATCTTATACCACTCAAGGGATATAATCATCATAAAATAATTAGGAAGTTAACAAGAAGGGATGATCTCAAATTCTAATGGTTAACATAAGAAGGCCATAATTAATAGATCATTTACATATGAAAAATAATTAATAAGAATAATTATATAATTTAAATTAACATAAATAAACGAGTGTTAACTATGAATTTGAAATATGGACACAAGATCTAAAATGATAACAATATTACAATTGGATAAGTAGATAAAAAATCATATAGTATGATTCTTGATTGTGTGAAAGAAAGTGGCACAGTATCGAACATAAGATTTTGTATCATAATTAATATATCTATTATCTAACACAATAACTCAAAGGATTTTTTGTAGATATAAACTCCATAAAACTCACTGTTTTTTGAACCTAGCTACCCTATAATCTATTCACATGTAAAATTACATGTATTTATAAATTTCATTATACACACCCTTTGTAATCCATGCAACTCACTAACCTATTCCAGTATCATTTTTATCTCATGATATATAATCATTTACCAATTTCACTCTATGGAGATATAGATACCTTCCATCCCATAATAAATTCTTTTTTCCATTTAAGAAAAAAATCATTTTTACATCATAATGATTCAAAACCACCTCCATCAAAAGGTAGAGATTCGAGGTGTCAAAATGAGGAATGGATGTAATTCTTACTGAGTCCCTCCTCTGGTAGGTCTTGGCTTGGAGTCTATTAATGAGGGTATAGAGAAGGTCATACATATTTCTGGAATTCCCCTCAATATATAGAAACATAAAAATTGTACATAGGATATATTCCACCAAAAACCTCTATAAAATAAGAAAGTTTATAATTTATAATATCTCATCATACATGTAATTTCATATTAATACAAAGCGAATCCTCAAAAAATATTCAAATGGATGAAATAACACAACAACTCTAATTTCAAAGCTAGTAATGTACAATATGGTCAATTAAGTGCTATCATAATCCTAAAAATAGATTGTATATATCTGGGGTAAGAATAAATGAATACATAGTTTAATTACACGTAAATTCTCATTTTCAAATGTTCATATATCATAGTAATACAACAGTGACAATAGGAAAGATATAATTTCACTATAATATGATAACATACCAATATTATCATTTCATGTCATGTTTTCCATATAATGAATCATCATATTTTATAATAATAAGATGAATATTGATAAAATGGTACCAAGAAACAGTTTCCAATTGCATTTCTATTTTCACATCCCAATTTCATACACCCTGATGCTCCCATATCTTCTATAAAATCCTTCCCGAAGGATCCTACTATACTATATCATGAAAAGTAACCCACATAAAATTTCCAATCACATCCTGCCTAATGAGAAATAGTTCATCACATCATGAAAATTACCCCATGTGAATCTATCAATCGCTTACCACATAAAGACACTTGGGTTGTTGCATCATATCTCACATAAAAAACATGGGACACTTCATAACATCCCCAACACTAACATAACCCAAATAATATGGTATTATAAAAATAAAGAACATAAAACCCATGCCATCCTCCTTCCATTCATGCCTCCCACTATGAATGACCACATTATTCTCATCAAACCTATTATATATACCATATAACACCAATACTTCAGATCCAATATTTAATAATCATGACTACAATATAGAACTGGGAAATGGTGTATCGATCCTTCTCCTCTCACCATTTGGATGTTATTAAAAACATCACCAAAATATTATTGAGGTGGATCATAGTGACCGACTTGAGTTGGAGCCTATATAAATTATAAATAAAACACACTCTAAGATAGTCACGAAAAAATTCCAAACCTATGGGTTCAAATAGAATAAAATTTAAACAACCAAAGCCTCCAAAACAATACTATCATATATCAACATCACATCTAAAACTAAAGCATCATACCTCACTACAAAATACATGACACAGAATCACATAAAATTAAATTTTCTATCACTTCCGTAATTATCATATTTTCATTAAAAACATTGCCCTAACACAATAAATTTCCAATTAACACCACAAATTCATTTATTCCAATTATGAAACAACAATTTCATAATTCTAATTTAACAATTTCAATTACCAAAATTTTTTATATCCATTATCATCTTTCCAAAATTTTGTTTAATATTATCATCTAATTTACCATTGATTTTTCTAAATCCCAACCACAACCATATTACTAGGTTTCCATTTCCTTATCTTTATAGTAACTGCTAATCTACCAGACAATTCCCAATTCAACCAACCATTCAAATATCTACTATGTATTCCCATATCACACATCACCACTACATCCACAAATTTATTTATTAATAATGAATAAGAATAATACTACTATCCATAAAATTTATAATAAAATTAATCAAATAAATAGTAATGGGGATTCATAATGACTCCATTTAGGGAAAATATATTAATATGTGAATACAATAATGATTCCAATTTGTTTCATTCATTCCTAGACTATCAAAATATGACAATTCGTAACATTCCATATTTTTATTTTAAAGAATTGTAATGAAAAATAATTATCTTCCTTTGATATTCACATTCACATTTGAAAATAATTTTAATCAAAATTCATGTTATTCACGTGATAATAACATCCCAATTCAAGGAGAATATTTAGATTGTATAAATCAAAAAATAAATCTTTTTATTTTCCTATTGAAAACTCAATTACAATTACTAATGGATTTAAAATTATCATGTGTCTTGATCCCAATATTATATTTCTGAAAAAATATAGATAACATCAGTCAATTTTAAAAAAATATCCAACACACGATCATAGAGAAGAAATATCATTAAATACGTAAAGCAAACATGATATCTCTCATTCCCTCTCTATTTCAAATTAACAAATGAATTTTATTCATTAACTCAGTGAATACCATCATTCCAAAGGATAAAAAATAATTATCACTATATAATTAGAAACTAGGAAAAATATTATTATTCACCTTCTTGAAAAATTAGGATCCTTCAAGTTAAACCCAAAACATAAGAGTTTGGAATATTATAATAGCCTGGGAATCATAGGGAATTCATCATATGAATTTCGAACAGTCTTGAAGATCCTGAAATGTGAGGTTTAAAACATTAATTCTAGAGAGTAATTATGGTAAACTCAAATTAATTTATAAAACTATTTTTTATGATTTACATATATCCTTTCACATATTTGTTAGAAACTCCATCTAAATTTATATAGTTTTTTCTGTAATTAATTTTCCAAACATTCTATGTTTGGAACGTAACTAATTATCAAAACAAATCATAAAAAATATTATATTTAGGACTAGAAAAGTAAAAATATTTCATTATGATGTTTTTAGGATTTCAAAATCATTCGTATCATTTTTTCACATCGAAGAGAAAAGGGGATTGTGGTTTTGAAAAAATAAGATGCTCGCACAAAACACATGCATACTACATAAGTATTGAAAGGTTTTACTATTAAATATCCAGATATGATTATATAAACTATAGGGAAATTAGTTGACCTTTACATAGGTTTTATTATTCTTAGGTGAGGAAGTCTTAGCCTTATTCACTCTGATAATATTCGGGTGTACCCTTATGAGGGACTTTTGTTAAACTTATGTAGCTATTGGAAATCATGGATGACACTTATGTGATCTGAGGATTGTCAAGTTACATTTAAAAAGTATGGAAGATATCATTATGAAAATATATAAAAATAGGGTTGACCCCTGATAACAATTTAGAATACCCTTACATGAGATTTAATACTCGGCAGTTTTCCATTTGAAACTCTAGAATTCTAGGCTTATGTGTCCAAAATGTAAAAATACATTTTTTCCTTAACACAAGCAACTAAAAATCACCACGAAGCTAACAAAACATAAACTTCATGTTCATGCATAAATATTATATAGAAATAAATTTAATTTTTAATTTAAAAAACATATAAATAATTTTGATAATGGTTTATAATCATTTGCACGAATTCAAAAAAATCCAAAATTAATTAAATCTTATTTACAACTCAAAAAAACAAATGAAAAATATATGAATCATATTAACATCATTAGATTAATTTCTAAATGGAACACTTATCAATTTGAAAATACTTTTATAAATTTCCCAAACTATTTAAAACTAATTAATAAGTTATAAAAAAATGCAAAAGAACATCCAAACCATTTGAAATTGACTATGAATAACAAGACACCAAAGGATGACAATGGTAGGGTTCAGGAAAACCCAAACCCTTAAATCAGATACATATCAAACGATTCTCATAATTTAGAAAGAAATTCAAATTAATAGAAGAGGGAAAATGTGGGTGATAAATCAACTACCCAATGAGATACCTATTAAGGATTTATTTATATTTGGAATAAAAGAACAATATTAAAAACAATCTACTATGAGGAATGATCCCAAATAAGGGAAATGTCACAATGATAATTTTAATATGACCCACAAAAAATACATAACAATAAAATAATTATACCTACATAATGGAAGGTAATTTTATCTGAAACAATAACATAACATAATTTTAAATAGATACTGTAGAACGTCATATAAGGAAAAATATTATTATTATCACGACCCATCCCCCGGGGCCCATTCTGTGACTACCCCTAGCCCACCTTCCATTTCCCCGGGGCTAGAAACAATCACTGAAAGGTGTATTCCCTATAACTGGGAAGGCATTACCTTTATATCTTGTGAACACACGTAACCATGAAGACATCAAGATACAAACACAAGTAAACTATATAGAAAAAATAGTGTAGAATGTATGATATACCAAAATATGACCCCAATAGTAAAGGTACACGTACAACTAAAATACAATACAACTAAAGAATGAGAAAAATAGATATTGGGTCATCCTCTGAGGTTCGTACCAGGAGGGTAGGTACAGATCGCCTCCTCATCACTCCACATTCGCCAGTCTCCTCTGCGTACCGACACGTAGTATGGTCCACCTCTGGGAAATGTCTAGTATCGGTACCCTCATCCTCGATCAGAATGTTTCGTCATCCTCACCAAGCACAAAAATGTGCGGGTATAGCCCGTGCAGGGGTGAGTATAATGATACTCAGAAGGGACCACAAGACCCCCCAAAGGTCTCCTGAAATCTACAAAGGATGAAACAGAATTCATGGAAACAACTATCAGCACTACATATGTATATTCCCATACATATACCTAAGTTTACAAGTATACCTATCACATTCATGATGGAACACAAGGCCCAAATCCACAGCCCAATGCTCAATTGTTCTAAAAATGATGGAATACCATGAAGGTAACCCCACAAATGTAAGTACAACAATGGTAGTGCCACAGAGATGAATACCACAATGGTTTCACCATAATAAAAATTAACACACAGGTACACCATATAGAAGAATACCACATAGTTATCACCACGAAGGTAAGTACCACACAGGTATGACACACGGAATAATACCACTCAGTTATCACCAAGAATGAAAGGACTCACCTAAAACCATGTATAATTTAGGTACACTAGTAAACATGATAAGATGTAACTATTGAATCATCCTACTTAGTTAAGAGGTAGTCCCACAATTGATCCTAAATCATCATCAGACCCACAGAGGATCGTAGTATATCATCAGACCCACACTGGTTCCTAGTACCTTGTTAGACCCACATAGGATCTGAGTACATTGTCAGAACCACACAAGATCCTAGTACATCTTTGGTATGTTGTTAGACCCACATTGGATCCTAGTACATCATCAGTACATCGTCAGACCCACACATCTTTCTAGTACATCTTCAGTATGTCGTCTGACCCACACAGGATCCTAGTACCTTTTTAGTACCTCGTCTGACCCACACAGGATCCTACTACATCGTCTATACACCGTCAGACCCACACAGGATCCCAGTACATCGTCAGTACATCGTCAGACCCACACCGGATCCTAGTACACCATCAGTACATCGTCAGACCCACACAAGATCCCAGTACCTCATTAGTACATCATCAGACCCACACTGGATCCTAGTACATATTCAGCATGTCGTCATACCCACAATTTATCCCATTACATCTTCAGTATGTCGTCTGACCCACACTGGATCCTAGTACAATGTTAGTACGTCGTCAGACCCACATAGGATCCTAGTACACCATCAGTACGTCGTCAGACACATACAGTATCCTAGGACACCGTCAGTACATCGTCAGACCCACACATGATCCTAGCACATCTTCAGTACGTCATCATACCCACACAGGATCATAGTGCATCGTCAGTACATCGTCAGACCCACATAAGATCCTAGTACATCATCACATCCAGGTACAGGATTCCTGCACATAGCTTGCACATATTTGGGAGGGTCCACTCCTCAATCCACTGGTAGATACTACAACTACCACAATGTCCCACTAAGTAGTTTCCCTAAGGACCACCAAATCATAGGGGTATCAATGCAATAGATAGTGCGTCAAACAGAGGCCTGGTCTGTATGTTATTATCATTTTAGTCCCAAGGGCCCGGTTGGATTATTTCTTGATCCAACCTGACTGTTACCCAACTTTATCCAAATCTCTAGTGGGGTATATCAAAGAGATCGTCTCGCTCCAAGGTTTCCAGTGCCATATATGGTTTGTCAAATGGACACTCGGTGGCAATGTTATGGCAAAAATAGCGGAAATGGGTCAAAGCTGGTCCAGGTCCCTTCTGACCCGGTTGGACCGACCCCACCCGACCCATCATGGGACAAACCGGCTTGACCCAAACAGGTCCAACCCAACCCGGTTTGGGTTGGCCTTGCCTACTAGGTCTGGCCCGGCCTGTGCTGGGTGGCCCGCTCTAGGTAGCCCCGGCCTGGCTATAGGGTGGCCGCGATGCGACAAGGATGATGCGGGGAATTGTGGAGGCCGTATGGCCATATGGTTTCCAACCACGACAGGCTTGATAGCCATCTATCACCTATCTATGGTGCGGTCATGAACCACACCTTTGTTGGCGGCCATCTCAACCGCCCATCCTCCCTTCTCCACCACGACACAAGTCGCAGTTCACTTCCCATCAGGGGTGCAGTTGCACTGACACATTCATCGTGGCCAGCCATGGTGGCAGCTATTGTTCTCGTGCTCCAATAGTGTAGGTTTGTATTCTCCGCTCATAGGAAGAACACAAGAGTTAATTACAAGTATTTCAGAGATGTCGGGCCATGTTTTTTTGGCAAGCAATATCCACGTTAGAGCGCCATCAAGTGGTAATAATTTCATCCTTATTTACGAAGAATTGTCAAGAATGGATAAGTGGGAATATTCCAACAACCACCGTACCTCGAAGGATCATTGATGTTGGCTATAGAAAAAAATTTAAGATGTCGGCCTTCATCATGCCCGCCACACGCCTCTGATCCCGGGCTCGTTCGTTAGCTCATCGGATAATCGTTCATTGATGGAGGTTGTTCTTCATTGGAGATAAGTTTTCCATGATCTCCCCTTCACCTTCACTAACCAAATCCTCTCAAAGGAAAGGGGTTCCAATATATTTAAATTGGATTTATTAACAATGACGACACATTGGAATTATTAATTGGCTCAATTAATTGACTAAATTAAATGAACAGTGTTGGAATAATTAAAATTGGAGGGAGTTCATGAGTTAGCTCTCATTAAATGGGTTCAGGTTGTCCCCACATTTGAATTCAAAATGGGGGTTTTAGCTTGGGTGGTTACCACCTCCATATCCGAAGTAGACCAGATTTAATAGAAATAAAAAAAATTATCTTATTTTATTTTCATTTCCACGAAAATCAAAACATCTATCTTTCACCCTCGACCTACTGCGGTTGAGTTGAAAGTATCCTTAAGTGAATATTGGCACTAAGAGTGCAACGGTTCCCTAAGATTTTAATTCTATGCATGGATTTAAAAATTACAAAAATCCACCCGCATGTTTACTAAATGTACCTGAAAAAATGTTCATAAATTCATTCCGGGCACACCGAGCCTCAGAATCAAACACCGTCAATTTTCATGGACTCTTCAAATTCCCATATCATAAAAAATACATGGAATTTCTAGGTATTTACATTCTCCCCACCTCAAGGCTTTGCGTCCTCAAAGGCCTCATTACAAAAACTAGGAAAACAAGTGGGCATACTGAGCATGAATCTGAGCCTCCTGCTCCCTTGTGCTCTCCTGGTGGATCATGTGCTGCCAGAAAATGCGCACCAGAGGTATTGACCATCCATGAAGGACCCGCTCTGTTTGATCCTCAATCTCTAGTGGATCCTCCATAAACATCTCCCTATCATCGATGTCCATCTCGTCATGGTCGATGACGTGGGTAGGGTCGTTCACGTTTCTCATCAGTTGGGATACATGGAAGATGTCATGCACCCAGTGAAACTATGGTGGAAGAGCTAAGTAGTAAGTCACCTTGCCAACTCTGCTGAGGACATGAAAACATCTGAAGAACCTCGGAGATAAGTAGCCTCCCCGCCCAAATCTCCGAAAACCTCGTCGTGGTGAGACTCATAGGAAAACATGGTCGCCATCCTTTAATACCAGAGGTGTCCATCTTCTGTCGGCATAAAACATCTGCCTGCTCTGTGTAGTCTTCATCCACACCTGGATGACCTACATTTTCACAGTGGTAGATCATACAATCTCTGGTCCCACGAGTGTTGGCTACCCTTGGTCAGTTTAACAAAGAGGTGATATGTAAGGTATCTCAAACAAGGCCTAAAAAGGTACCATCCCAATGGTGGAGTGATATTTTTTGTTTTTTGAAAACTCCACCAAAGGAAATTGATCCTCTCAACTACGACCAAAGTCAAGGACGTAAGCACGTAGCATGTCCTCATGGGTCTGAATAGTCTGATAAGTCTGACCATCCATCTGAGGATGGAAGCCGGTACTCAAACGAAGTTGCGTCCCAAAAGCCTCATGAAACCCCTTCCATAGCCGGGAATAATAACATGCATTACGATCGAAGATAATTGATGAGGGTACTCCTTGTAGATGAAAAATCTCCTGCACATAGAGGTGTCCCATGCTATCTATTGAACGCTGCTCTCTAATCGATAGGATGTGGGTTGACTTGGTGAGTCGGTTGATGATCAACCAGATAGAATCATGACCTATGGATGTAAGTGAAAGTCCTGTCATGATGTCAATGGATATCCCATCCCACTTCCACTCTGGGACCTTTATAGGCAGAACCAAACCAGGTGGTACTTGAGGCTCCTCCTTCAGTTACAGAAAAGTAAGGCACCGAGAGAAAAACTAGGCTACTGCTTTCTTCATTCTCGAACACTAGTGCTATAATCAGAGATCCTGGTACATCTTTTCCACTCTTGAATGTTCCACCAGTAGGGATGTGTGTAACTCCCTCAAAAATTCCTCCAGATGCCACACTAGTACTATGTTACATCCTCTAAAAAGGATGGCGTGCTCCCCATGTTCAGAAAATTAATCAGGTGCCTTCCATGTTGATATATGATCACGTCGAGCCTCGTAGTCAGTGTCCCCACGCTGCGCCTCCCTAACTCGCTGAAGAAGTGTGGGAGTGACTGTATGAGACTGAAGAAAATATGCTCCATCCAGATCCACAAAGGATAACTACAAAGCGGCCAGCTACCCTATCGCCTCACCTAACAGCTGTATACTAGATCTATTTTTGAGTGCATCTGCTACTACATTTCCCTTCCCAGGAGTATAGAATATCTCGAAGTCATAGTCATAAAGGATCCCATCCCAACACGATTGTCTCAGGTTCAGTTCCTTCCAAGAGAAGATATACCTTAGACTCTCGTGATCAGAGTAGACTATAAAATGTTTTCCCATAAAATAGTATTGCCACATCTTTAGCGAATAGACCACTACTACTAACTCCAGATCATGGGTAGCATTGTTTTACTTTTTAGTCTATAAATTATCTCCTCAAAACATTGTTTAATCTTATCCTTCCATAAGAAAGGCTCACCATTTTTCTTAAAAGCTAAAAATGCTATCACTACCATGGAGAAATCAGGTAGAAATCCCCAGCAGTATCTATCCAAAGATGATGTCCCTCTCCCTTTAGGGAGGAATTCATGGAAACATCTTTTGAAAATATGTCCCCATGCTCTTCCACTCTTGTTTGGAAGTGAATACTACAAACTCCTGCTACCACGAGAGTAAGTCTGGCCTACTCAAGAATGATTGGCTACACCCTCCTAGGAATGAGTTTATCCTGTGCTACCCGGGTTACCTTTTTATCCATCAAAGTAAAACCCCACTCCAATTTTATAGCTAAACCACAACCTTTTTTCCTAATACAGTCAATATGAGTATGAACTGTGGATGCCCTGTCCATACCCAAACTAACATCGTAAGGCCTAAATGCTACCACCAAGAGGTTCCAACAGAAACTCTCTCTTCAAGGGCTAGTTCACACCGTCAGCATATGTGTGATTATCAAGTCTCCTCCCAAAGGTATCTCCAAACATGAGGGTCAAGTCAACGAATTAACTGGAAACTCTAGGTTTGGAACCAGATTCGTAGAACGAAGGAATGATTGGTACCTAGGTCTATATATATGGAAGCTAGTATTAGACATAGACCGTACCTCGAATCATTCCTACTGCCATTGGGTCACACTCCTCGACCGTATGGAGCAACTCCCTTCCCCTGTCGTCCAGCTCTCTGAGCCTGGTGGGGTCCACAAAAAGGGGGGTGGTTGTGACATGTTTAAATGTACAACACCTAATGTTGCTCGCCTAGCTCTGCTTTCATGTCTGCTGCCCTGTAGATTCATCGGTCCATGTCACATCCTCTTCCTCAAACATTTTACATTCCCATGTCTTTGAGACTAGCACCCGTTTACTGCTTTCCCACTGCTAACATTCACTTCCTGTATCTTCTCTGATAAAGAACATTAAACCACAATGGTTCTCTATAGAACCCAAACATATGTAGGAATGCATAGCGGAATTGTGTTGGCTCAGATGTTGATAAACACACCTCTCTTGGAAGACGGAGCCCTGAAGAACTCATCATATCATACTAATTGAGTACCAGGAATGGTTGGTATGCCATGATGAATAATCAGCTACTAACATGTCATCCTGCCAAAGCTGTAAAATATATAGAGAACTCTCAACCACCTCCTCAATCTATTCCTCAGCTCCATGTTATATGGGCTCACCTCGGAACCTGAGGTGTATTAGACGCTAAAACTCACATAAGGCACTAAGACTAAATGTGTCCTCTACCAGTACTACCGATTGTAACTGCTTCCCAATGGAAAGTGATATTGCTGACACACTACTTGAAGGTACTATCTCTAGCAATGGTCCTCTTACCGATTCCACATAACTATGCGGACCATACTCATGGGCTCTCACTGAAAAAAGAGTAGTAGCTATGACCACTATCTGCTCTACTGGTGTCTCAACTAGGCAGAGAAATCTAGAAGTTGCCTCTAGCCAACCCTCATCTGTGTGAGAATCTGTCTCTTCTCGAAACTTCATAGGCCTCTACTACTAGAACTCTTGAAACAAGCTCAGTTGACATGCCTTGTCCACCAGTGTAGCTACTGGTAACTATATCCCAATGGGTAGTGTTGTTTCTCATACACAACCTTAATGCACCAATATATTAAGAGGGCCATGCATCAGAGCCTTGTCACTCGGTGGGCTATCATCGTGTACTCTTTCCGGAATCATAGTTGGCCATCTATGCAGTGACATCTTGATAAAGAACAGATTCACCATGATCATTAAGATATACTTGGTGAGTTGATTCGAAGAAGTCGAAAAAAAACATTTCAAAATACACGCAATCAGTGATTTCATGCGCTGAGTTGGAAATCAAAATTTAGGGTCATGGAGTATGGATATGTCGGCCACCTCACCATCACTATATTCCTTAAAGTAATCAGCACAATCATTACACTTAACACTATTTCAGTTAGAAATAACACCGTCCAATGTTCTACGGTAAAACCAACTCCTTTGATACCAATTGGTCACGACCCATCCCCTGGGGCTCGTGTCGTGACTACACCAAGCCCGCCTTCCATAGGCCTGAGGCCAGAGACTAGCATGGAAAGGCATATTCACTAAAACTGTGAAGGCATTGCCTTTTTATCTTGTGAACACATGAAACCATGGAAACAAAAAGATACGAACACAAGTAAATTGTATCGAAAAACGAGTGTTGAAAGTATGATGGGCCAGAATACAAGCCCAATGGTAAAGGTACATGTACAATTGAAATACAATACAACTAAAGAATGAGAAAATAACATATTGGGTCATCCTCCGAGGTTCATACCATAAAGGTAGGTACAGATTGCTTCCTCATCACTCCACATCCGCCCCTCTCCTATGCGTACCGACACGCAGTACAGTCCACCTCTGGGAACCGTCCAATCCAGGTACCCTCATCCTTGATTAGCGTTGTTCGTCGTCTACGCCTAACACAAAAAGCTACAGGCATAGCCCTTGAAGGGGTAATTATAACGATACTCAGTAGGGACCCCAAGACCCCCCAAAGGTCTCTCAATATCCATAAAGGATAAACCACAAAGCATGAAAACAAATGTCTTCCCTACTTAGGTATATGACCATAAATATACAGAAGTTATAAAGTACGTACCAATCTCATTCATGATGGAACATAAGGCACAAATCCGGATCCAAACACTCAACCGTTCCACAAAGTAAGGAATGCCATGTTGTAACCCCACAAATGTACGTAAAAAAAGGTTGCGCCACAGAGATTAATACCACAAATGTTTCACCATGAAGAAAAGTATGACACAGGTACGCCACATAGAAGAATACCACAAAGTTATTACCATGAAGGTAAGTACCACACAGTTATTCCACACAAAAGAATGCCACCAAGTTATCACCATGAAGGAAAGGACTCATCTCACACCAGTTATAATTTATGTTCACTTGTAAATATGATTAGATGTAACTATTGAATCATATTACTCTGTTAAGAGGCAGTCCCACAAAGGATCCTAAATCATCATCAGAACCATAGAGGATTGTAGTACATTGTCAGACCAAAATAGGATCCTAGTACCTCATCAGACCCACACAAGATTCATGTATATCGTCAGAACCACATTGGATCCTAGTATATCGTCAGTACGTTGTCAGACCCACACATGATCGTAGAACATAGTCAGTACATCGTGAGACCCACACAGGATCCTAGTACATCATCAGTACCTCGTCAGACCCACAAAGGATCCTAGTACATCGTTATTACATCATCAGACCCACACATGATCCTAGTACATCATCAGTACATCATCATACCCACACAAGATCCTAGTACATTGTCCGTACGTCGTCAGACCCACCTAGGATACTTGTACAATATCAGTACGTCGCAGACCCACACATCATCATAGTACATCGTCAGTACGTCGTTAGACCCACACATGATCCCAGTACATTGTTTGTACTTCGTCAGACCCACAATAGATCCCTATACATTGTCAGTACGTCGTCATACCCACACAAGATCCTAGTACATCGTCAGTACGTCGTTAGACCCACACAGGATCCAAGTACATCATCAGTACGTCGTCAGACCCACATAGGATCCTATTACAGTGTCAGTACATTTTCATACCCACACGGGATCCTAGTAAACCATCTGTACGTCGTCATAACCACACATGACCCTTGAACGTAATCAATATGTCGTTAGACTCATTAAGGATCCAAATACATCATCACAACTAGCTTGATGATTCACGCACTAATCTTGCTCATATCCAGGAGGGTCCGCTCCTCAAGCCACATGTTGATACTCAAACTGCCACAATGTTCAACGAAGATGTTACCCAATGGACTATCACATCATAGTGGTCTCAACTCACCAGGTGGTGCATCAAACGGATGCCCAATCTGTAAGTAAATAGCCATTTAGTCTCGATGGACTGGTTGGATTCATTTTCGATCCAACCTGACAGTTACCCATCATTATCAAAATCTCTAGTTGGGGATACCAAAGGGACCACCTCACTCCAAAGTTTCCAGTGCCATAGACACTTCATCAAATGGAAAATTGGTGCCAATGTTTAGGGTAAAAGAGCAGAAATGGGTCGAAGCTGTTTTGGGTCCTGTCTGACTCGCTCAGCCCGACCTGGCCTGGGACGTCCCTACATGGTTTATGTGTACCTAGCCCACTAGGTCCGGCCCGACCCATCCCACACTGGGAATCCCAGCATGGCGGTGGGGTGGCAGCAACGCGGCATCGGGCCACGACGCCATGGGTAGGCGTAGGGGCAGCGAGGATGCACGGGGCCATGGTGCCGGTGTCCGCCACAACTGGCCGGATGGACAGCCATCCCCTCTGTGGGGCACAGTCGTAATCCAATCCTTCCCTAGAGGCCGGCTCGATCAGCCATTCTCCCTTCGCCGTCGTGGCGCAATCCACGGTTCTCTTCCGCCGGGTGGCACGGTTGGCCGACGCCTTTGTCGCAACCAGTTGTGGTTCCATCCACGGTTCTCAATCCCCATTGGTGTAGGTTTAAATCCAACTCCATTGCGAAGAACACAACATTTAATCACATGAATTTCAGTGATGTCATGCCATGTTTGTCTGGCCCGCACTCCCCGCCTTAGAGTGGTAACAAGCGGCTATAATTTCATCTTAATTTTAGAAGAATTGTCAAGAATGGGTAAGGAGGAAAAATTCAAACTTCTACCCTACCTCGAATGTTGGATGATGTTGGCATGAGAATGAATTCAAAGATGTCGATGTTCATCATGCCCGCCACATGCCTCTGATCCCGGACTCCTTCGTTGCTTCGTCGGATAATCGTTCTTCAAGGGAGGTTGTTAATTGTTGGATATAACTTCTCCAAAATATCCCCTTATCCTTCGCCAATCAAATCCACTAAATGGAAATAATTTCCAATATAATTAAATTGGCTAGATTAACTATGTTGGCACGTTGGCATAATTAATTGGCTTAATTAATTGACTCCATTAAATGATATTTATTGTAAAAATTATTGTTGGATGGAGTTCAAGAGATACCTCTCATTAAAGGGGTTTGGGTGGTCCCCACCATTGAATTCAAAATGGAGGTTTTAGTTTGGGTGGTCCCCACCTCCATAACCCATGTATATTGGTTATAATAGAAGTAAAATAAAACATTTTTTTTTATTTTCATTTCCTCGAAAAACCCAAAATCTATCTTTCACCCTCGACCTACTACGGTCGAGGTGAAGGTCTCCATAAGTGAATACCAGTGCTGCGAGTTCAATAGTGACAAAAGATTTTAATTCCGAACACCAATTTAAAAGTAACAAAAACCCGCTCGCATGTTTACTAAACGTACCCAAAAAAAGTTCTGAAATTATTTCCAGGCACACCGGGCCTCGTAATCACGCGATGTCTATTTTTTCAGACACGTAAAATTCCCATATAATTAAAAAGATTTACTTATATGTTCCAGGTCTTTGCAATTATATGTTTATCATAAATTAATTTTTGTAACATATCTATTCTATGAATATGTATACAATTATTATCCTAATTTATCATGATAGATATTTTAAATTCATAAAATTCATAAAAAATTATTACTAAAATGTTATGATCAAATTATATTAACATATTGGTGTAAAAAATTATTTAAAAACAAATACATGTAATTTTAAATATTTCTTCAACCCATGCTAGTAATGGAGTTCGAAACATAAATGTTGTTTTCAAATGATTCTTTACATTCTAGATATGCATCTCATCATTTTATATGAAATATATCAAGTACAAAATCAAGATGAAAAAAATATTCCACTACCAAAATTTATATTTATCCATATCATTCATTTAATATGAAAAATCATCCACTTTAACAGTACATACTATTTTAATTCCGGAATTCATTCATCAATTACAAACTATTCATTTTTAGTTCACCACCCATTCTAGTTTCATCATGTTTTATTTAATTCCATTATTTCTAGGACACTAAAAGTGTAATAAAAACATTCCATCATTATCATACCATATGCATGTCATAAAATCCACACAATTTTACAACAAAAACATATCACAACCACATCCCTTGTAAAACTACCACATGTCACAATGACACATCAAAACCACTTCCCTATAACAATAACCACATAACCACTTCATCATTATAAACACCCCATGTCACAATAGTAAAACACCACCAATTTCATAGGTTTCATTTTTCAAAAAAATGGTCCCCGATCATATATTATTTTGTAATATTATTGAGCACTCTTAGAAAAACTAAAATTTCAATGGGAAAAAAATTTATTAGTCATCTATAAATCTTTATCCAATATCATTCTTGTTGATATCAAACAACCACACAATTGGGGTTCCTCATTTATTTCAACACATACCATGAAATTATATAACCCAATTAAACTTATTATATACATAAAAACATGAAAAGTTGATGGAATAATTCACTTTAACTGATAGATTTTTTTCAATATTTCAAAAACAAAAATTAATTAAAATGATTATGTGCATGAAAAAAATAACAAATAATTTAACATTCCATTTTACATTTCTCATATGTGATTTTAATTACTTAAATGAGTACAAAATAATATTCCTCAACCATAACAAGCCCATATATCAACACAAATTGATATCCAACAAGCATAAATATCAGTGTAAATCATCCAATTCACTAAGATATTATCTACTTTGGTAGAACTGACTCACCCACATGGTTTTAAATTGTCACACAATATAACACATATTAATTGAAAAAATGGACTCCCTCTCATTATTCAGATGAATCCATAAGACAATCAACCATAACTGGATCAATCCCAACAATCCCAACCAAAATTATAGTAGTACAAAAATTCCAACATCATTTATAATAATTCAGATGTGGCCCGAAATATTATATTAATCTATTCCATGATTTTCCAAAAAAAGTATTACAATAATTATGTAAATGATATTTTATAGGAGGTGGGTTATTATATGGATATAAACATGAAAAAACAAAAAAATGATAGTAGGGATACATATCCCTTGTTTTTATAGAGATCATTTATAATATTACATGTTTTTCAATGTTATGAAATATAATTGTATCATGTATTATGCTACATTACCAAATGTGTTCTTCTAAAAAATCCATTTAAATCATAATCTAATAATTTTTAATAATATCTCAATAAATATTGATAATATTTCAATATAGAAGTCATTAAAAAATGGCACCAAAAATAGTATACAACATTTCCATGTCATTACCTTGGAAACATTATTCCATGCATATATATAGCATTAAAATGTGGTCAGGATAAAGAAATAACAACACTTGCATCATCTCATGAATCATGGTTTATATGATTAAACAAGATAGTATAGTAAAATATTATTACAATTTAAACCATCTTCTAAATTCTCTTTAAAATATTTACATTCTAGGTTTGTGTAATAAATTTAATTAAACCATTATATATACAAAATTTGATTATAATTATCAAAGTAAAAAAAGCATGTAGATCAAAAAATTAAATATGAACATGATGTATTACTATGTGTCATGTCTATCATGTATAAACTAATATTTATTAGTGCATTTTATGTAGTTGTGGAAACAAGATTATATAATTAAATAAGTATAACATGATTGTACCCAATTATTTAAATAGATCTTATTATACATGATGAATTTTTAAGAGTAACATAATATTATTGTATCATCACCACCCAAATAGTTTGAACTTTATAAATTATTCCCATAATAAAATAATAATGAAATATATTCTGAGGATTAGTTATTTTATCACTATATTTTTATCATTCATTAAATGAATAATTTTAATCATCTCAGTATCTAAAATTATCAATAAGTTATCATAAAGCATGATTATTATTTTCCGAAATTTTGTGGTCTATGTCACATTAAATAAAATCCAATCAAATGGTTACAATATATACATAGTATAATGTGAAAAACCTGTAATTTGATTATAAAAAAATCATGTTTATTATTTTCAAATAATCAAAACCACTAAATGAATTTTCCATAATTATGATGGGAATTCATCAAATATTTAAACATTTAATATCAAAATCCTAGTATTAAAAACATCCAGAACACTTTATTAAGATAATTTTCAAGTGGAATGTAATTTTATTCATATTAATATAAAAAATAAACCATAAAATCCTATGAATGCCCTTTTAAAAATTATTATTTTATAATTCTAGTATGAGATCAATATAATGAAACATGTTTTAAAAGTGGTTTTAAAATTCAATATGTAGTGATTGAAACATATCATCATAGATGTTAGGTCTATTCAAATTAATATTAATTTTATTTCTCATACCCATGAATGTGGATCATAATGGTTTAGTTCATATGGAGAAATTTTAAGGAATATAGTCATTTTGTGAGTGATCATTAATGATTCACATTAATATCATACAACTTGGAACATTTTATATTCATACAATATAGGAAAACATTATTTATAACTTGTGGAAAGGAAACATAAAAAATGGGGACCTCAAATGATAATTAATTTTAATCACAGGAAATATGTAAACATAATGAGTACATAAGACAATAAGATCACAATAATAAAATACGAAATCCATAACCTTCACATCAAATATCATAATCATTAGGAATAATATAATATTGGGAATTTAAAATAAATTATTCATAACGAAATCAAATAACATGAGCCATGTGAGAATAATATTAGCATAAGAAATATATATGCTACATTAACATAATCATAGAAATTAATTTATACAGTAGTTGAGTATCACATCAAAGGATATCAGAGTTGAGTGAGATCAATCCACACATCATCATAGTCATCACGGTTCACACCAAAGACAATATTTGTTGAAAAACTTACATAACTAATGTATGACTATTCCTTATTCTAGTCCTATATATATCATAAATTAATAACCTTCAATAAATACATTGTAGGGAGAGACATGTCTAATTTGTAAAATAATAAAAATTATATGTATGTGTGAAAAGTTATCAAAAATCATTTATCATATCATAACCCATAAAATTAAATGGGTTTCATAAATATTTCATCATATCATATCTTTTGGAAATGATAATGTACTCATAATCATTTATACATATTATAACCATTGAAATGTACAAGGTTTTATAATCATTTTACCAATGTATAAACCAAGGAATAGAAACACATTTATATGAATTTTATCATGGTATATCCATGGAAATGATATATGTTTCATAAACAGCTTATTGTCATAAACATATTCCATACATATTAATATTATTTAATTCACAATTGGATCATATTTCTAGAAAAAATTTATTAACATTAATGGATGTCATATTATATGAAAAGTAGTTTTAAAAACTAAATCAGTCTAAATATTTTATGATGAAAATATAATTTCTTTTAAAAATCACATTTTAAACCAAAAAAATAGTAAAATCATTTGGGAATAATTTTCTTTGAAAATAGACATGTTATCATATGAATTTGGAATTAAAATATTAAAAAAATATTTATAGAAAAAATCATTTACTCATTAATGTTTTTAAACATAAAATATTTTAAATTTATTTCTCATTTTTTATAATCTAGAAAATTTATAAAGGAATATGAAAAAAACATTTCAAAAGTGTCATGAGTAGAATATCCTTTCCACATTGAAATTAAAATTTTAAGGAATAATAAATTTTCAACATACTTTTTAAAAAAAAACAACTATTATTATAAATGGGTCAACAAATAAATGGGGGGTCATGATAGTGGATAAATCTACTCATGTTTTTCTTATGAAAATGAATATTACTTCAAATTTTTTTGTAAAAGACAAATGATATTCATTTATAAAATTAAAGGAATATTTCAATAAAACATATTTTAAAAGTACACCCTGGGTAAAATATCATTAATTAATAAAATAGATAATTGGAAAATATATTTTTGAAAACACCTTTGAAAACAACATTTTTTAAGAAAAGCTATTTTTCAGTGAAGGGGGAAATAAAGGTAGATTCTCATAAAAAAGAATTTTACTTCATGAGATTATATATAGTGGAAATATTTTGTAAAACGTATATACTCATGAAATTAAAAAATTACTATATAATTCATCACTTAATTAAGAGGTACATAATAATATTGTATCATTATACAAATATAAATAAACAATGAGGATAAATGATGACATTGTAACATAAAATATTTACCAAATTTGATCATTTTGATTTTAAAAAACATAATGGAATATAAATGAAAGAATCATAAAATATTATGAAAATAAATAAATTTTGATATTACATATAAATGGGACTATAAATATATATCCTGAAATAAAATATTTGTATATTATAACATATTTCACAAAGAAATAAAGTTGAAACAAAAATATCTTACTGCTATGGTAACATTTGTACTATATACACCTTGAAAGTATGATACCAAAATGGATATTTAGATCCCTAATAATTTAAGGATAATTAACAAAAAATATATTCATGGTCATTATAAACACTACATTAAATAATCATTTGGTGAATATTCCCTCAATGAAAATAAAATTGAGATGAAAACACCCTACTGCTCTACAAAAAATTTGAATCATAATCCCCAATATCACATAAAATAAAATTTAAATTTAAATCTCATTAAACTAAATTTATAAATGATCTGATATGTCAATGTGTTAGTATATACACCACATAAATGAATTTAATGATGAATTTTCATACATATACCTAAAAAAATGAGTGACCCGAAATCTCATACCATAAGTCACTGCAACCTTTATACATGTTAAAACCTCATGTATAATAAATATTTGTTTATTTTAAATTTATTTGAAAAAATAATAATTATCAAACCCTATTTGATTTTTTATGACCTTTATTTTCAATGTGTTAACAGCTTCTTTTTCAAATCATATTTTTGGTAATTCCTAGTCCATTTTTCTTGTATGTTTTGATTTTTTAATATGTTGGTTGTTACATTGACAAAATTTATATAATCATTTAAAATTTATACATGATATTAATATAAAACATATTCATTATATATGTATTTAAAATAACCCATAAAAGATAAGAATTAAAATGAAATACCCCATTCATGGAGATGGTAAGTCATACATAGTCATGACCATTGTTTCTATTTTTATGGAAAAAAATTGGTGGATAAATGAAATATTATCCTTTAAAACTAAATTTTCATGCATATATATTATATTTTGAATTTTAAATCAATCCTCATTACCACAAATATAAATCTTACATGAAAAAAAACACATCGCGTCTGGAGGTGGTAGTCCACTGTTCACTGGAAAAAATTTATCGTATCTCCCACAGAATATAAGGTATATGTGACATAATAATTTTAAAATTATAATTATATTAAAAATAATATATTTATGAATTTAATATATCTTTACTTAAATCATAGAGAACAAAAATGAATACACATCACATTTGTGTGTGAGGCATTGTCATTCATACTCACACTCGACATTATTATATTACAATGGGTTATGTGGTAAGAATTTAGATGTGGTATTGTCATTATATACGTATATTAAGATATTATATATAATATATAAACATTATATCCATCATGATAACCTTATATGATATGTTTTGATTGGAAATGAATAATATCAGATCACGTGGTGGTAGCCCATTGTACACCTGAATGATTATTTCATATCCAATTTTTTAAATAGGATACAAATAAAGGTCTCGAATTTAACATATTATTATTATTATTATTATTATTATATCATCCTATTAAAATAATAATTTATGGATTTTTAAGAAGAAATGAAATAAAATTCTTGGTTACTGATGTTATAATTTCTTCAATTAACAACGTTTGGTTTTCCTAGAAATACATCATAGTTTGAATGTCATACCAAATTGAGTCTTATAGGATAATTACATGGAATATATTATGTGATTTTTGTATTTATTTTTCTGACAAACTATGGTTTTAAGTGTAAATATGAGAGGAGAATGGGTGGCCTTTTACAAGTGGGGTGAGTGGCAAAATTGTAAATTTTTTAAAATTAAAATGTTGTACCCATGATTACCATAAGGAAAGGGTGAAAAAATGGACCATTCTTAATCACATGTGATGTATGATTTAAATAATACCATAAAATGTTTATTGGATAATTCTTTTCATCAATAACCCTTATAGTATTAATTTAACACCATGGTAATCATATTCCTACCATAAAAATAATAAATTACTTTTAAAATATTTTATATTCATTAGGGAAAAAATTATGTTTAACATATTATATATTATAACTTATTTTGATTATAAATGGTAATTAATTTTTTCCCAAATATATTCATATAAGATTGAAGATTAAATTTAAAATCTCTCTCACAGTAAAGACGAGAAAGTTGTATTCCAGAGAAACTATGTTGACTAATTTAAAGAACATTTATTTTAAAATTAAAATGTAGGATTATTTTAATTCCCTAAATTGGATTATTAGATAAATAATTGAACCAATGTTTTTAGTTATGACCATATTTAAACAATTAGGGAGTTTTTAAATTTTTTTATAATTATTGACAATTCCTTATAAAAATTAGTGTTTTCACTATTCATAATAAAATTTATCATTTAAAAAAATAACTAAGAAAATTTTGAAATGAATATTTAATATATGTTTTATTATTTAATAAAAAATCTATAAAAGTTGAAAAAATAATTTTTCAAAAATCAGTTTGCAATAATGGAAAAAATTAATTTTTATAAAAATGTTGTCTTAAGCGTAAATTTAGATCAATTATTAAATATTATATTGAAAACACATAATATATATGATAAACATTTTATAAAATATATAATAAATAAATTTAATTATAATCATACACAAAATATTTTTTTAATTCATTTTGGTGAAAAACTTTTAGGTGTATAAAAACAATTTTTTTGAAAAATAGTTCATTTATTTCCCAATATATCTTTTTTAAATTTGAAATTAATTGGTCATGAAATAATAAATTTTATATTTATGCATAACGAATATATTTTCATTACATTTTTTATTTTATTCATACGCAAAATTTTAATTTCAAGGTGAAAACTATCAAATAAAATAATAATATTTTAATAGAATGTAATGTTTCATTTAAACTCTCAGTTATATATATCAGCAGATACAATGAGTGTTTCCTGTAATGAAATAAAAACTCAATGATCTATGTTTCCTAAGAAAAATATTTTATTTATTTGAATAAACTATTTTAAAAAATATCTGGTTTTTACATTCTATGCCCTTAAATAAATTTTTTCATCATGATTTAAACATTTGTTAGGTAAAAAAGAGTTTAATATTTGAAAATCCATTTTTGAGTAATCCGACATCATAATTTTTTTTAATAAAAATTCCTATTTAAAATAACAATACGGATTTGTGATATTCAAAAATTATTATACAAAATATGATTCGAAAATGGGGAACATATGTTGGAGTTCAAAACATAGCCATTGAAGATTAAATTAACACCCAAATACTAAAATAGAGTGACATCAAACATGACCATGAGAATGTTAAGGACCAAGAATCCATAAATATTTTTTTATAAATATCATTCATTAATGAGAAATGAAGGTAAATGAATTAATTTTTTTGTCAATATCTTCATCATAATGTATAATAATTTTCATTATATGATATAGTTATATGTTTTTATTCCACTTCATAAGTACAATATCATCATTTGGAAGTCATTCAATCGATTACATCTTCATCTCATACATAATGAATTGAAAATGATTTTTTTTATTCTTTAAAAACTAGTGTATCATAATATCCATAAAATAATTATATTTAATTCCATATTTCTCTAGTAATTATTAAAAAATATTTGTTAGAATAGGTTATCAAATATTCCTAAATCATTATCTGCTGAAATAATATATTACTCTGTAAATCCGGAACCAATGATCAATATAATCCATTCCATGAATATACAACCTAAAGTATCCTCCATGTTTTACTAAAATTAATTCCTAAACATTTAGAAACAAGGACACTAAATTTCCAAAATCAATATATCATTAATTTTGAAAACAACATTATGTATAACTTAATGTCATATACCAAATTTGTGAAAATATTGATCATATATTCACCTAAAACATGATAATATAATTATTTACCATAATAACTTAATTAAAACATATCTTATTTTAAAATTATATCATTCCTCATTACATAAATAAAATTATAGTCTGTTGAAGGTATTTCATAAATCCAAGAACAATGTAAACTCTATCCACAATAACATACACCACTTTTAGTCAAATCATTAATTAGTTAAAATGTAATTAATACTATCCACTTTAATTTATCCATGTCAATCATTAGTCTATTAAAACTAAACATGATTTCATCATCCTCAATAAAATATTACAGGTCATATTCCTGAAATAATCATATCAAATTTCATAAAAATAAATTTTCTACCCCATCACTAACATTTAGTTTATTCTTGAAGTTCCTTAAATAAAATCTACCATGGAACAATATATTCATATTCCATGATTCTAATATACAATATATCAATAATGAAAATATAATACATTGAACTCTATTACATAAATACATGAATCATTAGAATTTCATAGAACATCATTAATAAGTTTTCATCATCTAATCGATTAACACTTATTTACATTAATGTTCCAATTTTAGTCTCTTTATAATCAATAATATAACCATTACTTGTATAATATTGATGATTTTATTCATGAGGTTTCACCTTAGTATAATTCCCATTAATTCCATATTTGAAACATTTAATGATTGATGATTTATTATGTTGATCATTATTCTCATCCAATGAGGAATCCAAACTTCTCATTTTTCCTTTTTAATAACTTGATTTGTGTCCCCATTTCTGAAACACAAAATAACTTCATGTCCATAGATGACATTCAATGATGGTGATTTTTACCAAATTATAACCATATAATTAAAAAATCAAATTTACATTATGGTATGCACTATCCAATGTATAAAAAATACATAACAATAACTATTTCTGTTAGTTTGAGAGTTGGTTATGGTATAATTTTTTAACAATATATCATTTCAATTGGTCTGGAATGGTCATTATATCATTAACTCTATTATCTTTATTATATCCCAAATTTATTTAGGTACAGATCATTAATTTTGGTTTAAATGTGTTTACTTTACCTTTTGTATTTAACAATAATCTAAGGCATGGGCCGGTTGGGTTTTGAGGGGAAATGTGAGAGAAAAAGGTTAAAAGTTGGCTAGAGGGAATGAATACATAGTGCTCCTGTCCTACACATTATATACTCGTACTACATACAATGTACATAGACTACACACCATTTACTGGCCCATCATGATGTATATCCTTTTTGGTTCAGAAAAAAACATTTCAGTACACTTCATTAATTGGCCTACACATCGTGTACTGTCTTGCATGGGTTTCTTTAAAATGTGGAATTAGCATGATATTTTGATGAAAAAAGGGATTATCCCATTTTTTATGCCAATAGCCTGTATAAAATGACTTTTTTAGATATACCTGTCATCTAGACTCAGATTCTAGCATCAGATTGTCTCATTTGAACCACATCGGTATGTACTCAATTCCTTTTTAGTCAATCTTGATTATTCAAAACAACAAATATGATATTTAAATTTATGGAAATATGACCTAATTTCCAATTAATCATATGTTCTTATAATTTATACCAATATTGGATGAAACCAGACTTGATAGTGGATGAGGTGCCTACTACTGAGCAGAGGTAAGTAGTATATATTTTTTTCAACTTTTTAGGTGAATTTTGGGTGCTTTTCCTTTTCACAGCCTATCGGACATTCCAGTGAGGCCTCTTTTTATGTGAGTGGCATTCCACTAGCTTAGTCAGAATTATTGAGGATTGTTGTAGGTTACTTTTAGATGTGTTGTCACCTGTTATATGAATTAAGTTCACCTAATATGTTTACATTGAAATTTTTTCCGATTTATGACTGTATAACCAACCCATGGGGTGTGTACTTGAACATTCATAGTTACAAAAAGCCATATAATTCTTTGATAGATTTAATGTCATTTTTAGGATATTTACTAAATACTTATATAATGAATATCTAGTGATGACATGACTATTTTTATAGTTTATCATGTTAAATGGTTTATATGGGAGGGTAGGCCCATATCATTATTTTGAAATATGGTTTTCAAGGTTGGGTATAATCATGGCTTGTGTAGGTTAATGAGAGCGGGTATACTCTCATGGAATGTTTGGTTATGTTGAATAATTAAAATGAATAATTTCATGAATTTTTTTATAGATTCTTTGGACCACTCTCAAATGATCTGGACTATGGTTTTGGATTCTTTGGGTAGACTATGCCCCCTAGGTCTTCAATCTGTGAGATGGATTGGGATTTGCTATACCATGGATTCATATTTCTTTGGATCAAGTAGGAATTTTTATAACCATGATCTAAGAATCATATCCAATTCCAAATTGTGTTTCCACCAGGGATTCCCATGAGACATGAAGTGATAGCTTTGAAAATCTCCATGTTTTTGTAACTCTGTGGTTAAGAATTATTACATGGATCCCTGGTGTTCTGAAACACTGGATCTAACAGTTTAGGTCAAATTAACACTATATAGTGTGTCTGTGGGATTCATCTTTTTTCTATATTATGTGGTCGTGGGAGTATAATTTTTACTATATTGTGTAGCCGTGGGATTCTTGACCTCTTTATAAATCTTGGTTGTGTCTTGTTTTCTATTGATGGTTGTATGGTGTGGTCGTGTGAATAAATTACTTTACAATATATTCTTTTATAGGAGTTGAGACATTTTCAGGAAGCTATGAGGGATGTTTAGTATTACTTTGTAGTAGTGTAATTCCATGAGCATACACATTACATTCCTGACTATTTACACTTGAATATTGTTTTATAAAATTATTCTTTGAAATGTATAGATATGGGTTGTTACCTACATGTATTTTTACCTCACACCATATTTGGGCCTCCTCAAGGACCTACAATATTATATGGCTTCATGTGATGATAGGGGAAAGCACGCGAGTACATTAGCTATGGAGCAACGGGGTATAAGACCATGATGAGGCTTATGATGTTGGGATGCCTTCTTGTTCTTTTTGTTATATTCTTAACAGTATTTTATTACATTAAAGTATACTACATTTACTATGTTATATACCCTAGTATCATCTACATCCTTTTTTATCAGATGCTTCTGGTTATTGTTATGTATACCTATGTTTCGGGTTTTATGTTAAGTTGACAGAAGTATAATTCTCTTCTACTATTTATTATTATATTACCTCAGTTGTGATACTCTAGTAATAATGGAATAGTCTCCCCAATAACTCACCTAGTCCATCACTAATATATGTCTAGTTATGATGTTGGGGGAGATGGGCTAGAGGTCATGTGGCCAACAAGGCTTGGGGCACCATTGGGTGGTATCTGGGTGTGGGATGTTACAGAGTTGTATCAAAAGTGTCTTTTTGTTTGTTTGAATTGGTGATTAGTGTAATTAGGTTCCGATATGAATGAAATGGAGTTTGGTAATAAATGTTTCTCGAGATTAGCTACCCCACAAACAGGTAAAACCAAAATTTCCTAGAATTGAGTTCTGATTTTTTGGATTTTCACTATTAAAGTTGATTCTATTTAACCGTAGGGTGATGAACTAGATTTTGATTATTACTACTACTTCAATTGTGGGTTTTCTTTCAGTTGAAACCTAATGAGAGGTGGGTGTTCCATCTCATGAATAATAGAGAAACTAGTTAGATCCATATTCCCTTTATTATTCCATGCCATATAGGATGCATTAGATATTGTATGCTATTGTGATAATTTTTGTGTTAGTTGTACCTACAATTATGATTGTTGGGTGTAGTATATATAATAAATAATGACCTAATATTTCAATTCATAAGGCGTATGGGTCCTTATGAATTGACATGTGATGCACTAATGTAATAATAATGCTAAAAACCTGATATATGTTTATTTTGAAATGGGAACTATGTTTTGGGTTCATTATGGGTTTTGGGACCTCATGGATTTTCGAATTTTTAAACCATTTTCATAATTTCATGGATAACTGAATGTGAAATAGGAATGGAAACATGAATGGTGAATACATACTTGACATATACCGATCATTTGAGTGGGTAAGAGGCATAATTTATATTAGTTCGTCAGTTGTTCTTAATATTGTCTTTTATTCAGGATACATTTTTGGCTTTGACTTGGTTTATATGAGGTTTTTTTCCTATCATATTCATTGATATTCGTGATTTTATGTTTTTCTTTCAGAAGCATACATTGGGAATTATAGATACATTCCACCATGATGACCTTTAGTGGTATTCTGCAATAGAGGCAATGACCATACATCAGAGATATTGGGCCTTGGGATACTGGTTCATTCTCATATAATGCCAGCTACAAAATCTAAGGTTTTTATAAACACATGTACTGAGGAACACTTCCATGTGGGATTATTTCTATATATGTAGATAGTTCATGTAGCACAGCAACCAATCGTGACTACAGTTGAGCTAACATGGGTGTTTCGAAAGTAGAATCCTCCCTTGTTATCAAGGGATGGTGGACCACATGCAACACAGATGTGGCTAGAGACAACCTTTGAAATATTTGAGCATCTAGAAAAGCCTCCTGAATGGAGGCTCAAACTCATGAATTATATGCTATGTGGAGAATAAAAGTGCTGGTGTGGTGTTTTGAACCAAGCTGATGGGATATGAAATATGGCTTGGGATAAGTTCCAAACCCGTTTCTATGACTACATTAAACTTGTGACTCTACATTCAATGTGGGAATGTGAGTTTATTAATCTAATGTTTGGTGTGATGAAATTTATGGAATTCTCGAAATGTTTTACATATCTTCATGATTTTTCATTGATGTGTCATACAAATGAGTTTGCAATCATGAGACTCATTGAGGAAGGTCTCATACATGATGTCAAATCATAGGCCAACATGTTATGGTTTCTTTACATCACTGAGATTGTGAATCTATCATTGAATATAGATCTCAACCTGTATGAATATAGGTGTATAGAATAAGGGAGTATTTTTTCTCATCCTATATGATCTATGTCTTCAGGAAGTATGTGTCGTTTTTAGGTTTCCATTGATGTGAGTGCTAGTCAGGCTATGGTTGTAGGTAGCTTGGAGTATTTAAATCAATGTATTAAGTGGTTATATTTAAAAAATCAGTGTGACAATGACATAGTTTAGTGTCGTTATTGAGGTTGGATAGGGAACATGCAGCGATTTTGTAAGACGCTCCCTTTAGCTGAAAATGGTAGGTGTCAACTCGGATGTAGGGTTTATGAGTAGGTACTTCATCTCCACATCATGCTAGAAGCTAGAGTAGTGTAGGCTGGACTGGACAGGGTAGTGGCTATCTTGGTCGTGGTGTCCAGACACTGGGTTCTGAGAGATAGTAGGGTAGATCAGCTCTTTGTAGCCAGGCAGGGTCACAAGGTCATTGTACATTCCAATCATATATAGTGCAACAAACATAACAGTAGTAGGATCCCACACCATCTATATCTAGAGGTATGATATTAGTAGTTGTTACAATTTAATATAATCTTTTTGATATATGTGCATCACATAGTTTTATATGTGCATGCGTGGTAAGATGCATTGGGATTTTGGTTTTGTTTTCTGAGGTAATTTTGACACTAGAGGCACCATTAGAAGTTAGAACGGGTTATGTGTTCCAATTTATGTAGTGTCACCATGAGGTTAGTGGGTCTCACTTAAAATTAGACTTTTATATCCTCAATATGACTGGGTTTGAATTCATTCATGGAATGGATTGGCTCATTGATTATCAAGCGTATATTGATAGCATTCTCCAGAGGGTGACATTCACATACCCTAGGGATGTAGATTTTATTCAAAAGGGTGGATGGGATGTCTAAGTGATCAGATCTATATCCATGAATCTTGGGATGGGTGGGATGATATCCTTGATTACTAGTTTTTTTAGAATTATCAGGGAGTGAGTCAGGGGGGCTTTCATCTTATGGTTTAGCACATTAGGGACGTCTTTCCCAACGACTTTTCTATTTTACCTCCAGAGAGATATGTGTAGTTCTCCATTGAGATAGTTACTAGTGCTATGCCAATACCCATTCCACATTACAAGATATGTACAATGGAGTTGAAGCGCCTCAATAGGTAGCTAGAGGATTTTGAGGCAAAGGGGTTTATCAGACTCAGTACTTCTCTAGAGGATGTGTTGACTTTTTTGATAAAACGGTGGACTGAACTCTTAGGCTATGTGTGGATTATTGGAAATTGAACATACTTACCTTTAAAACCTGATATACTATTCCAAATATAGGTGAATTATTTGATCATCTTTGAGGACCTCAAGTGTTCATGAAGATCGTCCTGAGGTTAGGATATCATCAGGTGTGTGTTCGACCTGCAGACATACCTCGTAAAAAATTTTTTAGTAGTTATAGGTTATATGCGTATCATGTTTTCCAGTTTAATCTCATGAATGTGCTAGAGGAGTGTAGGGATTTGATTAACTTAGTGTTCCATCAATACTTGGATTCTATTATTGTGGTTTCATGGATTATATCATGATGTACTCTCTCAATCCACATTACCAAGCCAACTATCTTGAGAATGATTTAAATATACTGAGAGAGCATTAGTTATATGATATACTCATAATATGACACTTTTGGATTGATCAAATTCACATCCTTGGTCACATCATCTTAGAGTCTATAATGTTAGTGGTCCTTGAGAAGGGGGGAGATAATTTTTCCTGGAAACATCCCAATAACGTTTTTGACATATAGAGTTTCACGGGGCTAGCTGGCTATTACTAAAATTTTATATAGGACTTATTATGCTTAGAATCACTTTTCACAGTCTTTAATAAGAAGGGTGTGAAATTATTGTGGTCAGAATTTTTTGAGACAACCATTCATGTAACACCCCAAGATTTCATAGTGTGTTATTTCTTCAAAATAATTCAATAACTTGCACTACACGCAACACTGAGTTCAATCACACCATGACTTACAAAAAAAAATCCATTCAAAAGAGGTTATGAATAGTATTATCTAAATTTTAAACTTTATATAATCCTTATAATTTTAGAATCCATATTATGAGTTTCTTAGATATAATGCAAGAACAAATTCATTATCAGTATGGCACTTTTACCAACTTTAATAGTGAACCCTTTTTAAATACTATATTTTAAACTATCTGAATAAATTGGGACATCAAAAAAATTTTAAAATGAAACATCCCAAGCTTCCACGGTACGCTTTCCTTTGAATAAAATAGTAGCGTGTGTTGTACGCAACCTTGAGTTTTAACACACGCCACAACCAATCAAACTAGCCGTTATGAATAGTAATACCCAAATATTGAAATTATATATATTTTATATTTTAAATTGGACTTCATTTTTGGATTCGGAATATCGAATTTAGCCTAAGGTGAAATTTTGGTACTTTTCGGATAACTTTCATATTTTGATGAATAGTGAAAATTACTAAATTTTAATTAAAAACAACTTTTTTAATCCAAATAATTAATAGTGATAAATTATGAATTTTAGTATTTTTAAAGTATATGTAGAATATATTTTTACCATTTAATATAATTTTGGTCATTGTACATAATTTTACAATTAAACCGAACATAAACAAGTGTCAATCTTTTGATAGTTATTACCTCTTAAAAACACGCTTTTTGTTTTGACAGCGGGAATTAATTTTAAATTAATTTCTGCCACTTCTGTGTTTTGAATTTAGAAAAATGGATTCCATATTTGGAATCAGGATGTCCAAATTGTGTAAATAGGTAACTTTTATTTTTAGACATTTTGAATAATTACTATGGTAAATATTTTATTTACCATGGTTAAGGGTAAATCCGGTAAATAAGGGTTAAAAATTAATATTATAATAATACAAAATTAACCTAAAACGTGTCCTAACCTTATTGGTGGACACATACCCGACCATGAGCATCCTTGGGTCAATTTGGGTACCCATTGGATCCACTTGTATGTGGTAGGGACACTTTATATTAATAAAGTTAAAATAAAAATAAAAATGGCATAAGCTTACATCTTTTAGAAGAAAAATTTTTACATAGGGTTATACATGTTGGATTTTCGATTATAAATATTCATTAGAAATCTAAAAAGATTTCCTACATAATGATATTTTATTTATAATTTTTAGACATCAAATAATTTAAATTATTAATGACACAATAATAATGCAATGTTTACCTCATTAATAAATCATTTAAATAAATAAGATTATAATGATTAAAATATTATCTAAAACCTTTACAATTCTTATTGGTTGATGTTATTTAGAATATGAGTCATCTTATCTTAGACCGCAATGATTTGTGGACCATTATAAACCGAATATAAATATATTATAAAGTAATACTTTCACTCTTTCCTAAAGAGGCCCTCTTCTCCCTTATAAAAGGAGACCACTTCTACTCATTCCTCACACCTCTCAAGCCACTTGGCTCGTCCAAACACTGCCCAACTAAGCTCCCCACATCCCTATCCTTCTCCTTGAAGCTTCCCCTTAGGCAGAAAGCATTTCAAGAAGTCCTTTGGTTCCAACCAAAGTGAGTTACCTAAATTAAAGGTAACGATTTCTCTTAAATTATTTTCATTTATTTTGCTTCTCCAACCCCCAAACTCTTTTTATTTCCTTTCTTTTGTAACAACACCAGTATCCTCAATATACTAGGATGTTGTTATAAGAAGGATTCAAACTACACATACACACAACTCCATCTAATGGATGATGAACATAATGCTTCTGTGGATGGCAAACTAATGCCTCACGAAACGATGATTGTTCAAATACATCTTACCGCCTCTCATGGTGGCCATTATGATGGAACTATAATTAAATATGATATTAATGATATATATTTTATATATAAGCTTCTGTAATTCCATTTTATTTCATACCATTATTCGTTTCATGTTGTATATACATACGATAATTTAATTTGAGGAAGTGCGGACTACCGCCCCCTTAAAATGATATGACTCGTTCATACCACACATGGAACGTATAAATGATGGTGTTAATGAACTTAAGTAACATATATAAAATATTATATTATACTGGAATAGTAATATACCTATGTATCATTTGGATTCAATTCTTTTAAAATAAAAATTAAATGGAAGTAGTGTTCGTGCGTACGTACGGACTACCGTCTCCACGAACGCGGTGAGATCCATCCTCCATCATATCCATTCAAGTATTATTCTCATTTTAGGGTTAAAAATAATGTTAATATCATTCTGATTATGAATAAGATATAATCTATCCATTACAAACATGTCTTACGTAACCAAACATTTAAGAAGAACGAATCGATTATCACCTGAAACGACGATAATACTAAGATATTATTAATAAAGCAATGTTAAAAGATCATATATGATATAATATTAATATGATTCTTGTATAATTTAATAACAATGATTTCACCATTATACAGGAGGTTAACCTACCCCAACCAAGGAAAAGTACAAGGTAAGGGATTTTCTTATCTCACATTCAATTCCGTGAGATTTCCATTATTCGCCACTAAATTATTGAAAGTGGTGTATTGTGTACTGGCATTTGATATATATTATCATATTCATGTTATTCTGTAAATAATTTGGTGGTTATTAACTTTTGGCCATACGACTCAGTTGATTAACGTGGTAAGGGGTTTTCATCTCACTCCTTATTCTCGTGAGATTCATGCCATATTGCCACCATTACCTTTTGTGTGGTGTATGTACTGCCCATAATTATATTCTTTGTGTAATACACTCTAATTTATGTGTACTTACATATTCATTGTATGATACCTCTTTCATGGGTTTTATGTTTCACAAGTTACCAAACTGGTAAGGGTTATTTCACAATCTCTTCATTATCCGAGGTTGTTTATACGTAATAATCTACTGGGATCTCGTTATCATCCACATCCATGTTTCTTCAAAATGTATTTCAAAAAAATTTTAATATTTAAAAGAATATGGGTTAAAGTCATTTATACCCTTGTTTGACTTTTTATAAGAGGTTTATAAGGGAATCTTTCCGTCGTTTTCCAAACAAGGTGCTTTTTAACCTTTTCGACAGAATTAAGATAAGAATGTTTTTTTTAACTTATACGGCGGGTGCGGTTATTTTCCGCCTTTATAAAATCGTCAAACCTTCCCTTAAAAGCTTATAAGATTATTTTCAAAGAAAATGTTTGATTTTATATAGATCTTAAATGATTTCAAAATAAAAGGAGATATTTCTTTAAAAAGAATTTTGATTTCATCTATGTCAACATCCTTTGATGGGTTTTAAGATTTTTTGAAGTTGATTTATTATGATACAAAACTTCTATATTCTTTTGAAGGTTTTGTGATATGTTTGACTGTGGATGTGCTATTTTTATACCATTCGTAGTTTATGGTGAAAGTATTGAAATTTCGTATGCTAGTTCCAATAAGAATGTTTATGTTATATTTCAATCTTTACTTCATATGAATGTGTTGGACAAGTATGTTCCAGGTTGGGGACTGGTTAAAGTAAGCCCTCCAGGTTGGGGACTGGTAAAAGTAAGCCCTCCAGGTTAGGGACTGGTAAAAGTAAGCCCTCTGGGTTGGTGTCCGGTTATTAGAGGCACTCCGGGTTGGTGTCCGGTTATTAGAGGCACTCTGGGTTGGTGTCCGGTTATTAGAGGCACTCCGGGTTGGTGTCCGGTTTTTAGAGGCACTCCGGGTTGGGTTCCGGTTACAGTTAGCCCCAAGGTCTTGGGACGAGGCCTTGAAAAGTAATTAAAGTTTATCATTATGCATTCCAACATTATAAAAGTGGTTATTGATTTTGCATGTGATTATTCGATTAGTAGAATATCTATGTGAACAAGTAAATGGCATTATTTCATTTTACTTTTGCCATACTATGTTGAAGTTCAAGTTTAAAAGGCTTTTGTTTTAGTAATTCATTGCCTTAAATGTTTATGCTTATTTTTGAATGTTCCGCTATATTGTTATCCTTACTGGGCATTTGAGCTCACCCCTTTTATATGTTTTATTTTTCTCAGGATGTGAAGATATAAGTTATGAATGACCTGCAGGGATATTATGAGGGGATTATAGTGTGGACTGTGGAAACATTATGTTGTTGTAGTAGTTTTTCATTTTGTGATGTAATGTAAAACATATGAATATATCTAGTGTTTCCAAGGCTACTAAACCAATCGGTCTTTCGAGATTTGATCTTTCTTGTGATCATGACAATGTTATTTAATAATGCACCGACTTTGGGTAACTGGGGTCGGGGCGTTACAGTTGGTATCAGAGGAAGTTTAGTACAAACCTTGGAAGCTAGATTTAGATAAACTCTGATTAGAGCACGTAGACCTAAGATGAACTTTGAGGATTAGTATAGAATAACTTCCTAGAATTTTGGTATTGTAGAGATTTTGTGAGTTTTCCGAGCAATAAATCCCTGTCTGGATACGAGCAGGTAGAGGCGGCTCTGGCACAGATGTACCTAGGGGTAAAACCCGAAAACACCACTTTGAGCTAGACTCGAACGGGAACTGGTGCACGACAACGGGCCTTGCTGCACTCTTGGTTACGACACTCCCGGGGGATATGCTTAGGATAACTCTCATTTTCTTTACAAATAATTATGAAGGGTTTATGAGTATATACTTCCTCAAAGAAAACATTTTTATGATTATGGATTATATCCATAAATAGTTCAATTTATGTTAAGTGTTTTATAAGTATGGGATTATGTGTTTTGATTCATAAACTGATCTAGTTTATGCCATGGTATAGAAATGGCGCCCAGTAGAAGGAATGAGAACTCTAGCAATGCACATGATGCAAAGAGAAAGAAGGATCATATATTTCATGGTCTTAAGCCAGAATTTATAAGAGAAATAGTCTCGCATGTATTATCATCATATAAAGAAATAATATCATGTGTTGATAAGATAAGTAAATAGTTTACTGAGTCCTATGGCTTTGAAAGGAAGCAAGAGAAGAAAAGGATGGAAGAGAGAAAGATGGATAAAGGTAAGAGGGAAAAGAGTAATTTTCCCATATGTGGTAACTGTGGAAAGAAACACCCTGGAACTTGCCTGAAAGGAATGGGAGTTTGTTATAAGTGTGGAGGAAAAGGGCACAAAGTACGTGACTGCAAGGGTAAGAAAATGGTTTTAAATGTACAATGCTTCATTTGCAAGGAGTTTGGACACTACGCGAACCTATGTCCCAGTCATCAGACTATGCCGCAAATGATGTTATTGGATAATAACCAAGTTATGATACTACCACAGATGAAGAGGAATGATTAGAGTTCTTATGTTGATTATGTCAATTGAGTGTTGTATCAACAATGTACTTGTTATAATAATTAT
Source organism: Viscum album (assembly GCA_963277665.1). Taxonomy (NCBI): domain Eukaryota; kingdom Viridiplantae; phylum Streptophyta; class Magnoliopsida; order Santalales; family Viscaceae; genus Viscum; species Viscum album. Next base: position 1,383,950,951 of record OY728127.1, read on the forward strand.
GGAGTATATAAGGATTGTACTACAGTACTATTTCATTAAGGACTTGAGATTATGTGGAACAAAGAAAAGTGACTCAATAGCAGGATAAATTTTTGGAAAATATATGGTTGAGAGAATGATAAATCATAATATAGTTCTGATACTGAGGTAGTGATTTTGGAATAATATGTGATTATTTTGGATAAATTATATTGGATATTATTGACTACCTTGAAGCTGATTAATGATTTTTATATTCCATCATTTTTGGGGTTTAAAACATTTTTGGATTAATGAAGTATATCCAGCATTCTATATGGAATAAGGGAACATGAATGTAATCAATAAGGAATATGGTAGTACATGATGAAGGTATTCATATGCTATTACAGGGTAAAAAGGATCTATATTATGTTTACCTTCCTTATAAATGTTGTACTGTGAGTTTGGAGAGAAGTATTTTGGATAGTTCTAGTTTGGATTATTTTGGATTTCCATAAAAGGACAACCCGGAGGTCGGGCGGCAACCCGTCGCGTCCGGCAAGGCTGTGAGACTTGTACCCGCAACCGAAGGGCGACAAGGGTGTATCACCTACCACTGGCCCAAGAGATGTCCTGGATTAAATAATGTAGTTTTTTTAAAAGATCTGGTAGATGAATTATAAATTCGTTTATTTTGGAACCCTGTACGAATAGTATAAATATAATTTTTTTTACGAGTGAAAGATGAGTTTGTGGTAGAAATTTATTAATGGACAAAACTCTAATTATAAAGAAAGTATATCTCCTTATGATCTTAGCCAATCTCATAAATAAATTCCTCAATATTAAGAAAAGCAACTTAGAACAAAAATGTTGTCCTAGATGGTACCTTAAATCATCACTAATTTATGGCTTTGGGATTGTTGGCCTTTTCATAGCCATGTTCTCTACCACTCTCAATCAGATAATTGATGGTTAGATTTCTCTTCCATATCCATATTTTCCTACATGGAACCCTAGTATGTGTTATTTTCGGTAATCTTCATACTTTCCACTCTTTATTTTAAATAGAGGCCTCATTAATTCATTTTTCGATGTGGGATTTCAACTAAGATATTTTGAAACATCAAAAATGTGTTATCCTAATACCCTATGTTTTGTTTAACCGATGGTATTTCAAATCATCATAGATTGATGAATTTAAGGACCTAAATTATACACTTGTTTGTGATTGATGATCTCAATCACTACCTATAAATATTTAGGTTTTTCCTCCGATTATATGTCTCTAATTTCCACCAATGTTCTCCTAATCGAGATCATAATTTGGTGGTGACCCTTTGATTTCTCTTTTCCTCATATTAAGACTAAATTTTAGTAACCCAATTTCCGATGTGGGTTTTCCCACAAATATATTTTCTATTTTCAACCTTTTATTTTCGAAAAACAATTTCAAATTGCGAGGACGCAATTTATTGAAGGAGGGGAGAATGTAACACCCCAAGATTTCATAGTGTGTTATTTCTTCAAAATAATCCAATAACTTGCACTACACGCAACACTGAGTTCAATCACACCATGACTTACAAAAAAAAGCCATTCAAAAGAGGTTATGAATAGTATTATCTAAATTTTAAACTTTATATAATCCTTATAATTTTAGAATCCATATTATGAGTTTCTTAGATATAATGCAAGAACAAATTCATTTTCAGTATTGCACTTTTACCAACTTTAATAGTGAACCCTTTTTAAATACTATATTTTAAACTATCTGAATAAATTGGGACATCAAAAAAAAAATTTAAAATGAAACATCCCAAGCTTCCACGGTACGCTTTCCTTTGAATAAAATAGTAGCGTGTGTTGTACGCAACCTTGAGTTTTAACACACGCCACAACCAATCAAACTAGCCGTTATGAATAGTAATACCTAAATTTTGAAATTATATATATTTTATATTTTAAAATGGACTTCATTTTTGGATTCGGAATATCGAATTTAGCCTAAGGTGAAATTTTGGTACTTTTCGGATAACTTTCATATTTTGATGAATAGTGAAAATTACTAAATTTTAATTAAAAACAACTTTTTTAATCAAAATAATTAATAGTGATAAATTATGAATTTTAGTATTTTTTAAGTATATTTAGAATATATTTTTACCATTTAATATAATGTTGGTCATTGTACATAATTTTACAATTAAACCGAACATAAACAAGTGTCAATCTTTTGATAGTTATTACCTCTTAAAAACACGCTTTTTGTTTTGACAGCGGGAATTAATTTTAAATTAATTTCTGCCACTTCTGTGTTTTGAATTTAGAAAAATGGATTCCATATTTGGAATCGGGATGTCCAAATTGTGTAAATAGGTAACTTTTATTTTTAGACATTTTGAATAATTACTGTGGTAAATATTTTATTTACCATGGTTAAGGGTAAATCCGGTAAATAAGGGTTAAAAATTAATATTATAATAATACACAATTAACCTAAAACGTGTCCTAACCTTATTGGTGGACACATACCCGACCATGAGCATCCTTGGGTCAATTTGGGGACCCCTTGGATCCACTTGTATGTGGTAGGGACACTTTATATTAATAAAGATAAAATAAAAATAAAAATGGCATAAGCTTACATCTTTTAGAAGAACAATTTTTACATAGGGTTATACATGTTGGATTTTCGATTATAAATATTCATTAGAAAGCTAAAAAGATTTCCTACATAATGATATTTTATTTATAATTTTTAGACATCAAATAAGTTAAATTATTAATGACACAATAATGATGCAATGTTTACCTCATTAATAAATCATTTAAATAAATAAGATTATAATGATTAAAATATTATCTAAAACCTGTCCAATTCTTATTGGGTGATGTTATTTAGAATATAAGTCATCTTATATTCGACCTCAATGATTTTTGGACAATTATAAACCGAATATAATTATATTATAAAGTAATACTTTCACTCTTTCCTAAAGAGCCCCTCTTCTCCCTTATAAAAGGAGACCACTTCTACTCATTCCTCACACCTCTCAAGCCACTTGGATCGTCCAAACTCTGCCCAACTAAGCTCCCCACATCCCTATCCTCCTCCTTGAAGCTTCCCCTTAGGCAGAAAGCATTTAAAGAAGTCCTTTGGTTCCAACCAAAGTGAGTTACCTAAATTAAAGGTAACGATTTCTCTTAAATTATTTTCATTTATTTTGCTTCTCCAACCCCCAAACTCTTTTTATTTCCTTTCTTTTGTAACAACACCAGTATCCTCAATATACTAGGATGTTTTTATAAGAAGGATTCAAACTACACATACACACAACTCCATCTAATGGATGATGAACATAATGTTTCTGTGGATGGCAAACTAACGCCTCACGAAACGATGATTGTTCAAATACATCTTACCGCCTCTCATGGTGGCCATTATGATGGAACAATAATTAAATATGATATTAATGATATATATTTTATATATAAGCTTCTGTAATTCCATTTTATTTCATACCATTATTCGTTTCATGTTGTATATACATACGATAATTTCATTTGAGGAAGTGCGGACTACCGCCCCCTTAAAATGATATGACTCGTTCATACCACACATGGAACTTATAAATGATGGTGTTAATGAACTTAAGTAACATATATAAAATATTATATTATACTGGAATAGTAATATACCTATGTATCATTTGGATTCAATTCTTTTAAAATAAAAATTAAATGGAAGTAGTGTTCGTGCGTACGTACGGACTACCGTCTCCACGAACGCGGTGAGATCCATCCTCCATCATATCCATTCAAGTATTATTCTCATTTTAGGGTTAAAAATAATGTTAATATCATTCTGATTATGAATAAGATATAATCTATCCATTACAAACATGTCTTACGTAACCAAACATTTAAGAAGAACGAATCGATTATCACCTGAAACGACGATAATACTAAGATATTATTAATAAAGCAATGTTAAAAGATCATATATGATATCATATTAATATGATTCTTGTATAATTTAATAACAATTATTTCACCATTATACAGGAGGTCAACCTACCCCAACCAAGGAAAAGTACAAGGTAAGGGATTTTCTTATCTCACATTCAATTCCGTGAGATTTCCATTATTCGCCACTAAATTATTGAAAGTGGTGTATTGTGTACTGGCATTTGATATATATTATCATATTCATGTTATTCTGTAAATAATTTGGTGGTTATTAACTTTTGGCCATACGACTCAGTTGATTAACGTGGTAAGGGGTTTTCATCTCACTCCTTATTCCCGTGAGATTCATGCCATATTGCCACCATTACCTTTTGTGTGGTGTATGTACTGCCCATAATTATATTCTTTGTGTAATACACTCTAATTTATGTGTACTTACATATTAATTGTATGATACCTCTTTCATGGGTTGTATGTTTCATAAGTTACCAAACTGGTAAGGGTTATTTCACAATCTCTTCATTATCCGAGGTTGTTTATACGTAATAATCTACTGGGATCTCGTTATCATCCACATCCATGTTTCTTCAAAATGTATTTCAAAAAAATTTTAATATTTAAAAGAATATGGGTTAAAGTCATTTATACCATTGTTTGACTTTTTATAAGAGGTTTATAAGGGAATCTTTCCGTCGTTTTCCAAACATGGTGCTTTTTAACCTTTTCGACAGAATTAAGATAAGAATGTTTTTTTTAACTTATACGGCGGGTGCGGTTATTTTCCGCCTTTATAAAATCGTCAAACCTTCCCTTAAAAGCTTATAAGATTATTTTCAAATAAAATGTTTGATTTTATATAGATCTTAAATGATTTCAAAATAAAAGGAGATATTTCTTTAAAAAGAATTGTGATGTCATCTATGTCAACATCCTTTGATGGGTTTTAAGATTTTTTGAAGTTGATTTATTATGATACAAAACTTCTATATTGTTTTGAAGGTTTTGTGATATGTTTGACTGTGGATGTGCTATTTTTATACCATTCGTAGTTTATGGTAAAAGTATTGACATTTCGTATGCTAGTTCCAATAAGAATGCTTATGTTATATTTCAATCTTTACTTCATATGAATGTGTTGGACAAGTATGTTCCAGGTTGGGGACTGGTTAAAGTAAGCCCTCCAGGTTGGGGACTGGTAAAAGTAAGCCCTCCAGGTTAGGGACTGGTAAAAGTAAGCCCTCTGGGTTGGTGTCCGGTTATTAGAGGCACTCCGGGTTGGTGTCCGGTTATTAGAGGCACTCCGGGTTGGTGTCCGGTTATTAGAGGAACTCCGGGTTGGTGTCCGGTTATTAGAGGCACTCCGGGTTGGGTTCCGGTTACAGTTAGCCCCAAGGTCTTGGGACGAGGCCTTGAAAAGTAATTAAAGTTTAGCATTATGCATTCCAACATTATAAAAGTGGTTATTGATTTTGCATGTGATTATTCGATTAGTAGAATATCCATGTGAACAAGTAAATGGCATTATTTCATTTTACTTTTGCCATACTATGTTGAAGTTCAAGTTTAAAAGGCTTTTGTTTTAGTAATTCATTGCCTTAAATGTTTATGCTTATTTTTGAATGTTCCGCTATATTGTTATCCTTACTGGGCATTTTAGCTCACCCCTTTTCTATGTTTTATTTTTCTCAGGATGTGAAGATATAAGTTATGAATGACCTGCAGGGATATTATGAGGGGATTATAGTGTGGACTGTGGAAACATTATTTTGTTGTAGTAGTTTTTCATTTTATGATGTAATGTAAAACTTATGAATATATCTAGTGTTTCCAAGGCTACTAAACCAATCGGTCTTTCGAGATTTGATCTTTCTTGTGATCATGCCAATGTTATGTAATAATGCACCGACTCTGGGTAACTGGGGTCGGGGCGTTACAATTCAAGATCTAAAAAGGATATTAATAATAGCACGAGTCCTAATACATACAAAGCAGGGCAAGAGTTACATGGTATATTGTAATGCATCAGGTATTGGGTTGAAGGAAGTGCAGAAGGTGGGAGATAGAACCATGGTTTACATTTCACGGTAGTTGATGCCTCATGATAATAATTAACCTACACATGATCTTGATCTAGTTGTGGTTGTTCATGCTTGTGTTTTTGGAGGAACTATTTACTAGGAGATAATTTTTTGGTGTATATAGACTACAAAAGAATCAGGTATATCATTACATAGCCTGATCTGAATCAAAGGATGTAGAGGAGGGTTGAGTACCCCTTGTCCTTTAATTTTATGATTTCTTACATGTATGGTAAGGGAAATCTAGTGGTTGAAGCACTGAGTTAGAGGACTAATATATATGATGTAAAATAGGCCAGTAGTGACAGTCAGTTTAAGGTTTTTTTTAAGATACATCTAATGGTGAAATAAATACAAGGGAAAACATTTAATTCATGTATATTAGTTACCAAAACATGACAAGGATGATTTAAGATGTATCATTACATGTGACGCCTATACTGGTGGATGGTAATGAAGGGATATGTATCGGGTGTTGTTATTAGGTGTAGAACCTATTAGCAGGTGAAGGTAGAATATCAACGAACAACTAGGATATCATAGAAGATAACTATTCTTGAGTGGAAATTGGATGATGTCATGATTCATTTTAATATTGGTCTGTGGAGGTTGCCTCAAGGCAGTGATGTTGTGTGGGATGACGTAGACATGCTTATGAAGGTCACACATTTATTATTAATCTAGGAGACCTTCAATATCGATGATATTGGAAATTTTTATATCCGAGAGGTGGTAAAACATCATGTGGTCCCATGCACTATTATTTTAGAAAGGGATACCAACTTTACATATAGTTTTTGGAAATGTTTTCAGAGGGTGCTGGGTACACAGTTGATTCTTATCATAGTATTCCACCCTCCGACTAATGTCCAGTTAGAGCGTATATTCATGTGCTTGAGTATATATTCTAATCATACATTATGGATTATGGGGGATCTTGGGAGAGGAACATTAACCTGGTTGAGTAATATAATAATAATGGTTTTAGGATATCATAAATATGGAACCTTACTATGATTTAAACGGTAGTCCATGTCTTTCTCCCCTGTGCTGGTTAGAGGAAGGGGAAAACATTACATGGACCATGTCTCGTGTAGGAGAATGCTAAGCAGGTCCAGATGATTTAGAAGCAGATGGATAGTAGTCTCATCAGAAATGATACATCATTCGCCATAGAAGACCTCAGAGTTTGAAGTTAGTGATTAGGTTTTCATGCATGTTTCACCAAGTTTAGGGTATATGCAGATCAAGAGAATAGGTAAGAATTCAGCAAGATATGTGGATCCATATGAGATTAGGGAGAAACATAGATCAGTTACATATCATCTATAGTTACCATAGATGTATTGATCCATGCACGAAGTCTTCCTTACATCTCAATTACACATCTATTACTCAGAATAGTATAAAATATATTAGACCGATGAGGTTGATATTCAAGTGGATGCATCCGTTGAGGAATATCAGATTTGTATAGTTGATAAGAGAATTAATGGTCTCCATGGGCTGTCATTTCATCTTGTATGGGTGCTATGGAAACACAACCTTTATAGGATGAGACTTGGGAGAGGGTTTCTAGTTTACTGGTTCAGTGGCTAGATTTTTTTTTCAGATGAATCTTGACCACCGTTCAAAGATCAATTCAGGGAAGAATTTATATAATGGGTGATGATTGTAAGATCCCATGTTTTTATGAGGTAAAAATCAATCCTTTCATTTTAAATGCATTTACATTCCTTTTTTTCATTTACACTATGTCTAGCTATTGTCCTATTGGTTTTTTTGGGGAATGGACGGGGAAAAGGGAATAATGTAGGATCTGGACTTGGTACACATTGTGTAATATGCCTACACAATGTGTACATGGCCAACACGCAGTGTACTGACCCATCATGATGTATAGAATTTCTGGTTTTGAAACAAATAGCGAATTAAATGCCCTATACTTGGACAAAACATCAGGTACAATCCCACTGTGCTTTCTATAAACGAGGAAGTAGAATCATATTTTTATCCACAGATGGTTTTCTCCTATTTTGAAGACTGAAAACCATGTAAAATGGTTTTTCATATTTATAATATGCCCAAATTTCGATTCCAGTATGGTTTGTCTCATTGGAACCATATCAATAAGTACTCAACTGATTTTTAATAATTTATTATTATTAGAAACAATGTATTTACTATTTTTATTTAAGATAATATTCCCTATTTTTCTATTCATCATTGGTTCTTCAGATTTTATCTAAACCAGGATGAATCATGACATGATACTAAAAAAGATGTCTACTACCGAGCTGAGTTTGGTGGTCTATTATTTATTTTGGATTTTTTGGGCATTTATGGTGTTTGGTGTTTCCCCAGATCCTCGATCAATATGGTGAGGCTTGAAATTTTATTGTGTTATGTGATGTAGGCTTATTCGGACCAGGTAATAATTCCCTTAGGATCTGTTTAGGTGTGTTGGAACTTGATACATGATTTTAGGTCACTCATACTATTCACCTCTTCGAGATAACCAATTTGTGTCTATTTAAACAACCCAAAGTGGTTTGTTCTTATGATTTTATAGTTATAGGATGCCTATTAATGCATTGATAGAATGAATTTCTTATTTAGGGAATGTACTTCCTCCTTCATTAATGAATATCCAGTAATGAATTTTCTATTTTTAAGGTTTCGAATGTTAAAACGTTTATTTGGGAGGGTATACCCATTTATTAATTTTGATTAATGGTTTTCACGAGTTGGTATACTCAGGGATTGTGCAGGTTGATGTGAGTGGGTACAATCACATAGAATTTTGGTTTAACTAGAATGTTTTAAATAAATTCTTAATTGAATGGTTTGATAGATTCCATGAACCTCTATCAATATATCTAGAATGTGTTAGTGGACGTCATGTGTTGACGCTTCCCCATGGTACTTGATTCCATGGGATGCCTTGGACCTTGTTACCCTCTGGATCTGGAATGCATAGGCTCAAAAAACACATTTTATTTCCTTTCTCCAAGCACCCAAACTAGTGCATAACTGATTTTCCACCTACGATGGTCATGTGACTCAATGGGATTCCGAGGACATGATCCTTGGATCTGTCCCTTTGTGGTCTAGAATTTTTACATGGATCCCTTGGTCTAGTAACAACTTGGATCTAACCATTTAGGGTAGCTTTTCCCTATATGGCATGGCCATGATATTTTGATTTTTACTGTACAATTTTGCTATGGGAATCTACATTTCATAATATATGACGGACGTTGGATTCGTGACATCATTATACAGTGGTTGTGTCTTGTTTGATATTGATCAATGTAAGACATGGTCATTCGACTTGATTTCTTAAATATACATTCCTTGTTAGGAGATGACTTGTTTTCAGGTATCCTGGAAGGTTTTTCATTATTACTTTGTAGTAGAATAATACCATGGGTATACACACTACTTTAATAACTGTTTACAATTGCAATCACATTTGTATAACTGTTGTTAGAATTGTATATACCTGAGTGGTTTCTTAAAAGGATGTTTTTATTACACCATATTTGGTCCTCATCGGGGACCTAAATAAATTATATTTTTGTAGGTGATGATAGGGGAAAGAACATTTTTGTAGACTATTGACTGCGGCTTGGGAGTAGGGGAGCATACGACTATGTTGAGGTTACAGATGCTAGGATACCTTCTTGTCCTTTTGTTATTTTTAGGACATGTACTGTATTACATAGCCATGTGAAGATTTGGATGCTTTCTATACAAATATTATATTAATAATATCACAAATGAGACAGTTCTTGTCATTGATAGGTATACATGTCTTGCTTGTCCTAAATTCTGTTGATAACTTTGTAATTCACTTACACTTGTTATTATACTAGAATTTTGATGTGATACTCTAGTAATGAGGGAATTGACACCCCAATAACTCACAAATGACCTAACTACAGGTCGGTAGCCTCTCACATTTAGCATGATGTGCTTGAGGCCATGTGTCCAACTAGGTTCGGGGAACCATTTGGAGGAAACAAGGTTTGGGATGTTACAACCATCACATTTTGATTCTCATGAACACATGTTCTATTAAATTCAATGATAATCAAATTCATTATATTTCTTTCAAATATCTAAAATTTAAATGAATAGTTTGATTAACAATATTTATTATAGGAAACCACATAATCCTGAAAAATTACTATTAGGAATCTTAATCATTACACAATCTTTTTAATATATTAATCCTTTGGTTTATCCTAGGTCATTCATGGTAATTATTTAAATACTTCACAATTGTTCATAAATCATTTCTGAATTTTGAATGGATATCCCAGAAGAGTGTCAAACAAATTATGTAGAATGACAAGTTATTGAGCACCAAGTGACACTCATGTCCAACTCAATGCACCTCTTTCGGTTGGATTAACCCTTAGAACATATGTACCATATCCACATACAAATATAGTATCAATAAATTGATTCAATTTCATGGAAACTACTTTCTATATCCTATTAATAAAATGGAGGACCTTTTCCAATAATTTAACTCAGCCATAAATTCTAACTTAGATATATCCATTGATATTTACATAGAAATATATGTAGGATTATAAATAATTTATTCTCATACTAGTTTACAAATGTTTACTAAACCATTACTTTGATACCAGATGATGTGACCTAATCATATCATTCATTGATATTACATCTTTTTTATCGAATATTCATTACATTGCACTAAAAAATTCTCGAGGAATATATTGGTTTAGTTCATATGGATACTATGAACAAAATCTTCTTATTTATTGAAATATCATCTATGTTTCCCATAAATATCTTCCCATTAAGTACTCATCATACACATAGCAACCTAAAAAACATTGTTTATAAGATGGGGAAAGGAAACATAACAAATGGTGAACTCAGATGCATAGTATGGGTAATCAATCGATTATATATATATATATATATTGTGGACTTAAAGGACTGAGAACATGAAAATAAAGTACCAAAAACCATGCTCTGCTTAACTAAGATAAAAATCATAAGTCATATCACATATATTTCACTTTCATAAGACACTAATTACTATTAAATCAAATGACATGTTCCATGGAAGCATAACATTGTCAAAATACAAATAATATTTTCATATATATGAGAATAAAAAATTCCATACTATTAATGGATATCATAGTAGAATTGGTTCACTCACCAAACTATCATTGTTTTCAAGGTTCACAACCTGGACAATCATAGTGAACATTATCCCTATATGGATTGGGTTTCATTCCCATTCCATCATTATCTATATCATGAGATATAAATCATTACCCAATGTATTTGAGGTTGATATAAGTCCCAACAATAATATAATGAAATTAATACACATGTGTGGCACAATATGATGTTATATTCACTATATAATAACCCATGAAATGGAATGGGACTCTTAAACATTTCTTCATATCATAAATATTGGATGATAGATAGGTTTTGGGAAAATTTATTCATTTCATCAAAGTATAACCCTAAAAAATAAATGTGATTCATATGAATTTTATCATGGTAGAACTTATCTAAGGGAAGTGAGATTCATAATTATTTTATCATGGTATAACCTATTGACCATATATGGGTTTAAAATATATCATATCAATAAAAATATATTCCAACCAGAGAAAAAATAATTATTATATCATATGGTCATATCTGTAGTAAATAGAAATTGAAAAAAAGTATTCCATCTTAGAAGGAAATTGATTTTGAACAAAAAATAACCAGAAACATTTATTTTTGAATATATTTGTTATATGAAAATAAATTTTTAGCATAACAATTCAAAAAAAAATTCATAATAATTTTAAACAAAAAAACCTGAGAAAATATAAAGGATATACTAAAAATAATTTAAAATATTTGTTAGGGAAAATTTATTATCTACTTTAAAAAAAAATTAAAGGATAACACATTTTTATCATCATTATCATTGATAATATACTTAATATCATATAATTTATTCTTTAATAACCAATTAAAATTTTAATTATGAAATATATCATTTCTGATTAAAAATAATAATTACATTAAAAATTTATGCAACATTTTATTTGAATTTAACCTTATAAGAATATAATTTAAACATTATTGAAGTATTTTATCATGATAGCAGCTAATCCCTTTCATACCATACAAGGTAAAATGAATATAACTATTAGATTTTAGAGAGAAGAAATAATGCAAATGTTTGGAAGAAGGCATTAATATTCCGTTGAATACATATTATAAGAATTCAATAATTTATAAAAATTCATTCATTAAATAATTTTGAAAATTTTAAAAAATAACCCACTATTAAAAAACATGGTTTTGAATGAAGAATTATTTTTTGAATGAAAAGACAAATACAAATGATTTTAATTAATAAAATGAAATCTTTAGTACATAAAGTGCAGAAAATTATAGGTAAATATTTATTCTCTTGGAATAAAGATAGGATAATAAAATTAATAAGTTTATATGCATATAGTTCATAATAATTTATTATCGGAATCATAACAGAAACAATATCGATAAATGATGAGTTTGTAACATCACAACATTACACCTTTGGTAACATTGATTTGTGAGTCACATAAAGTAATAAATATAACAGATACATATAATATAATATTAATAAACAAATACAGTTTATTTAATTTCAATATGATTTTATATACACATCCTGAATGAAGATATAATCATAACATATCATACGTCTCCCAGAAAAAAAATTTAGAAAAAAAATAAGATGTTGCTTTGGTAAATTTTGAACTATATTTCATGTGAAAGAGAGCTACAAAAAATTATATGTAAATGCACATAAATGTAAGTAATAAAATCATAAAATATATTAATGGGTAGTATAGACACCACTTAATAGAATGATGTGGTGAATATGGAAAGTGTCTCAACAAGATTAATGTTAGACGGAAATCCATTGATGCTATATAAATCTTTTGAATCATATTCCCTAAAAAATAATAAATTCAATTAAAACATTAAATATCATTATGAGGAGTTTAATCATGATATAATCTGTCAAATGGGAATTATATATACCATATAAATGAAATGAGTGGTGATTTTTTAAATGTCTTCCTGAAATACAATAGAAACTTCAAATCTCTTACCTTAACTCTCGATTTCATTCATAGTCATTCAATACTACTGTATAATAATTAATTTTTATTTTATGTTTTCATTTTATTCCTCTTTTATTGATCATGGATTCATAATATTAATACTTTAATCCATTATATAAATAACTTATAGATTCAGAAGATATTTATTTAGCATAATCTATAAATGGTAGAGATTGAAAATGAAATAACCCATTCATTGATATGGTATGTCTTATTTACGCATGAATATTGTTTCAATTTTACTAATTGAAATTAAACAAATATATGAAAATGATATATTTACATTCCATAACAAGTTTTATGTATTAAATTTCGTATATATTTAATTTAAATGTTCCTTTTCACCTTCCATGTAAAGCGTATGTGAAAAATGAATCACATCGCTTCACGAGGAGGTAATTCATCATACATATGAACGATGTTATTGTATCTCCCACAGAATGGATTGTAAGAAGATATATTTTATATAATAATTTAATATATATAATTATATTAAAGATATATTATTTACTCATTTAATCTATTATTATTACTATGATAGTCTAATTGAAATGAAAAAAACCACCACATAGGTACATGAGGTTGTAATTCGTCAGACAAATGTAAAATGTTATTTTATTGAAAAGGGTTTATTTGTAAGTCAAATTGTGTGTTATTATAATCATATTTGTATATTAATTTCATAAACATTATATATATATATATATAAACATTAATTTTACCATTAGATATATCTATGATTGGTGGAAATGCAAAATGAATCAGATATGTTAATGAAGCGATAATCTGTTGTACGCATGAATGATGATTTAATATCTCATTTGATGAAAGAGGATATGGATATTGGTTATATCATTAACATATAAAAATATATGTATAGTTAACAAAATTAGGTTATTATATCATAATGTTTTGGGACTGGGAAGATTGTAGGATAAATGGTGACATTTTATAAGTGGTGTGAGTGGCACACATGGAATGTTTAGAAAAGAAAAAGTTTTACCATAATTTTTCACATTAAAATATGCTACAAATTTAACATTATCTATTATATAACATATATGGTTGAAATATAGCCATGAAACTAATGTTGAAACACCATAGGTTCATATTTATCCATTATATTTTTAGTTTTACCCTCCCGAATGTTGAGTCAATAAGGTTTTCCTTACGACTTTTCCATTCCTTCATGAAAAGGGGGAGATTGTTATGTCGTCAAGGTATTTTTATGACTTTTCCATTCCTATTGTTTTTGAAAATCATAAACCCCTTATTTCAAGGAAAAACTCATTTTACCCATGTTTTACTTCTATAAGGAAAATTTCCTTACTGAAGGAAATCTTCCCTTACCTAGACATCATTGTTCATATCAATATTTTAATTAAGTATAAAAATAGGATTCATATATAAAACCTCGAAATCATATAATACGTATATATGATGCATTCTATTTACAAATCCGAATTCTGGATAAGAACTCTCAAGAAGTTCAACTCTGAATTCTGAATATGAACTCTCATGAAGTTCAACTCTGAATTCTGGATACAAACTCTCATGTAGTTTAACTCCAAATTTAGGATATGAACTATCATGAAGTTCATCTCCAAATTCTGGTTAAAAACATTAGAGTTCTGACACCGAGTTCTGAATCAAAATTCTGATTACGAACTTCTCTAGGTTATGACTCTGAGTTCTCTGAATTACAGACTCCGAACTCCTATGAGTTCTGACTCCGAATTCTCATGAACTCTGACTCTGAACCTTGTAATTTCTGGTTCCAAATTCTGGTGAATCCAGATTCTGAATTTCCTTGAAATTAAGACTCTGGAATTCCATAGAATTCAGGTTCCAAATTCCTACAAAATAGAATCTTAATATCCTTATGTTATAGACTCCGATTGTTGCTGTGTACAATCGAGGGCTTCTGGAGATAGGAAGACAGAGGTGCCGACTACCTGATAGTTGAGGGCTTGCGGGGATAGAAAGATAGAATCTGATCTTTGTATCGAGGGCATACCCTGGTGTGGGTAAGGCAGACTTTCTTGTATATATAAATCAAGGGACCTTTATCCAAGGCGTTTGGATACCCTTCTCTTTGAGTCAAAAGATTTACTAATTGTTACTTGTTTTTGTTTCAAGTTTTCCGCTGCATTTGTATTGTTGAGGAATGTATAAATTTATTATACTTCCTCATAATATTACTCTGATTTAGTAAGATTCTATATGCTTTATGGTAGAATCTTAGTTGGTGTAAACTTTTGTTAAGTTTCAATTTCGGAATCACTTTATCGGAATCAAGAAAGTTTTTAGACCTTAGAGGTTTTGTGAATTTTGGTTATACAAAATTTCATTATGGATTTTTAAAGTATACAATTCACCCCCTCTTGTATTTGAGCATCTCATTATTATATTTGATCCTAAATTTGGTATTATAGAGTATATCATACTCACATACCATCTCACCCCGAAAACCCATTTTTATCTTAGTCGAAGTAATTTTATTAATTATTTTACAAATAAATATGGTAAAAAATACTATTTACCAGATTATATAATATATATTATAATGCTTCCAAATATATATTTCATTTTTTCCAATTTAATTTATAAAACTATGGTATTTTCATTTAATATTAAATTTGGAGTTGTAAAAAGAATGTTGTTTTCCAAAGAGAATATTTTCAAAAGTTTAAAAATATTTTATACCAAAATTCTTTTTTAAATTTAATAAAATGGCATAAATTGTATTTTTAGATATATTATTGAACTAATTATTCATTTAAAAACACATTCAAATAAATTATTGGTTTTTAATGCTTTATAAGAAAATAAAATTCTTAATGAAAACTATTAAGATAAATATTCAACGAATAAATTTTCTTTATAAAAAACAGTAAAAATACCACTCCAATATGATATTGACATACATATTTTAAAATTTATTTTTTTATAAAAAATTATATATGATTATATAATTAATTTAGGAAATATAACTACTTAAAACAACATTTTTTAAATAAAGATTATTTTTAGCATAGAAATTGATTACTTCTTATCTCATATCATGAATATACATAATATTAATGTTAAATATTTTATTTAATATAGAATATATAAATTTCATTAACATAATTCATAAAATATGTATTTTTTTATTTATTCATGTAAAATAAACTTGTGAATGTAAATATAATTTTTTAAAAAATTTGTCCTTTATTTTGAAATGGTTTTTATTTTTATTTCTAATACATTTTTCACCAAATATTTTATTTTAAATATATATCTAAATAATGTATTTTCATAATTTGCATAATCTTACTCCTAACCACTAGTTTAAGGTTTTTTTTATAATGATAATAGTGAATAATATTTTTGAAGTAATAAGTGATAGTTCATTAAATCTCAATGTTGCGTATATCACAAGCTACACTAAATGTTGTTATTGAAAAATGATAAAAATATTATATCGTTTCTTGTAAAATATTAAAAAGATTAAATTTATTTTAAAATAAAAATATCAAAAAATCATATTATGTTACAAAATTGACAATCACAACAAAAAATAATAACTATGATTCAATAATAATTTAAATCATTTAGAAAACATGTTAGAATACTATTAATTTTATCAATGGAAAACAATCATGATTAATAATATTATAATAGTAAATGTAATGACATATTAATGTCTCAACATGTCTTAAAAAAATTTATCTTGATATTTAATCAACATTTCTTACATTCATTTCATTATATATCTATTTCATCCATCAATAATAGATCCTTATCAACCCCATCATTGGAATAATCAGAGAAAAACCATTAAAAATTCAGAACATATTTAATTAATTTACTCAACATCCCAAAAAAACTTTTTTCAATCACAAATGAAATCAATCATGATATATGTACCTCTCCTAGGTATCTACCCTGAATGTAATACAACTATAATTAATCATCTGTTAGGCTCAAATTCCTTGTGTCAAATGATAAGGGGTCCTAAAATACTATGTATTAGATGATATCCCTAGAAAATGCATACTACCACGGTCAACTAGAATAGTTTCTCTACCATTCCATGAAATAATCATAGTTTGTAAATCCAAACATAAACCAATATCCCAATCTAAACCTCTAATTTAAATATATCAAGGTCCTAGCACTACAAATGTAACACTCCTCGTCTGAAAAAGGGAAAATGTGGTTGTAAACCCCTGAGTCCCATCTCTAGTATAATCAATGATGATGAGTAGAATTGAAGTTATAAATATGGTAATCATATGGGAGGAATAACCCTCATCTAGAAGAAAATTTAGATTAGTATATAAAATATCAAAAACAACGAAACTCCATAAAAAATAATATGTAAAATACATAAAATTTCATGATGAATATACATTCTTAAATATTGAAATTAATGGATCTAAGAACAGTGATTTTTTAGAAACACTAAAAGAGTTCCAAAGTATCAGAAAGTAATTTCATGCACTATCCATGACATTAATACGGAATCCTACAATTTTATTGCATAAACATGGGGAGATCATTCATTTTTACTCATTAATATCATATAGAAAGTATCTCATACCCATGTGTAATGTGAGAAATAATGCACCAATGAGGAAATAATTGAACCCACAAAACCAAAATTGGTAAACAACCCAATCACATCGTTATAAAGGTAGTCTCACCAAATAATGCATCCAAATGTATTAACATAATCCAACATATATTTTTAAAAATGTTACCCCATACTACATTCCAACTTGGTTGATTCTCTCAGGCCCAAATTTTGTATATCCTAGTACTCCCATCTATTTCATTGAACCCTTCCCAATGATATCTAGGAAACCATTACATTGAATGCACCCTATGTACAAATGGCCATCACATCCTGATTGAACACATTTGGGGAATCACGTCTTTTAAACACCTTACATGTAGGTGACCATCACATTTTATTCAATGACAAATGGGTAACCGCATCATATCTCACACAAAGAATCCAAGTCCACTCCGTCACTTATCATCCACTACCATAACAATAATATTATGGTATCATGAACATAGAGTATATCATCATCATACCCTCCTCCTACCAGCACTTCACCTACTATGAACAACATTATCCATCCTAACAACCCAATAATATGTACTATTTAACATCAATATACCATATAATGTACTTCATAACCTCGTCTTGAAGAGAGAGAGTAGAATGTGGGTATCCATCCACCCATCCTCACTATCGGGATATTGGGACCCCCCCCCCCCCACACACATTTGAGTGTCGGCACATAACACTATACTTGAATGGGGTGTGTAAAGAAATAATAATTAAAATGAATTATATAATATTCATATAGACATGACTATAATATTGGTTTACACATGAAAAACATTCCAACCACAACCTCTATATAACCACAATCGTATAATAATATCACTTCTATAACTACAGAATTACATCACACAACTACCACATAAAATCACATTAGACCACATTAATTAAAATTTCAACAATTTCTACAACTATCACATTTTTATAAACTCCATTACACTAATACATTCAATTTCCTATAAACACAATCCATTTTTTATCTTACATTTCATTAAGGTCAATTACTTCACATCAATTTCGTAGTTATCATTTAACCATTTAAATTAACATTAGTTTTCACATCCAATATCATTTATCTATATTCATTGTAAACATAATTATCACATTTATCATTCATAATTCTAGACCCATGAAATTATATATTAATAAGACTTCTAATTCATGAAATTCATAGCTACCTATATTCTAATAAGGTAATTCAAATTTCTAGTAACAATTCACATATCAACTCCATTTTAACACATCACTTATCACCACGAAATCCTCCCAAGTCATTCATGGAGAACAACCACACCAATAATTCCCTACATTACACATTCCATCAAATTAATCAACTCCACGTGCAATAAGAAACAAAAAAATGATCATTCATGAATTAAAATACTAATTTTTGAAAACACTAATAATTTTACACTGATTATTTGTGGAACCTATATTATTATAAAACAATATAACTTATTAAATTTTTATTTTTAATAAATATAATCATCATTAATTAAGTACATGTAGTAATTTATTCAACATTCATTGATAGTCATTCAATTATATTAATTATCACAGTAACTTGCATTTATTTAAACACATTAAAAACAATTACCACCTCTATTGGGATTTCCATTTTCATGTGAACTGATCCCACAATTAAATTTCTAATAAAAAAAAACATATTCAAACTGTAAATCACATTACATAATTAATAATACAGTTAAAAATTTCATAGATAATCAATATCATGAAAATAAAAAAAGAAAATTTGATATTTCCCTTTCCCTATAAACTACTAATTAACCAATTAATTATCATCATTTGTCCATTTTATAATAAATTATAAAATGATAAATGAAGGATTGTTCGTTCATGCATTTTCAACTACCAGAAAATTAATGTATCCCCTACATGAAAATAATAGAGATTTTGTGAAGTAACCAAAATTAAGAAGAGTGGATGATGATTACATCATGGTAAACATAAGAGAACCATTAGATGTATTTTTTGTAAGAATTAATTTACATAATTGTGTGGTTTGTACTATAACATGAACCAAATATGGTTTCCATCAAAACTACCACCCAAAACGGTACAAGACAAGAATCAATGGGCATTACCTATCCCCACGGGCTGGCACAAGTGTTCGAGTATCATTTATATTATATTGGGAATGACTTTAAGTGAATAGGGATACATAAAACATAAAAAACATATCCTAAACTGAATCTGAAAACATCATACCACATGAGGTTTATACAAAATCTAAAATAGAATATATATGTGTAAAAATTGTATTAGAGGTCCAAATATAAATAAAAATATCATCAAATCTTCCACAATGACTCCATATGACAAGCAGTCATCACTCTCGAGCCGTCACCACAACCCCGCACCATAGGAGGGGACAAACAACCCGAACCGCATTCACCTTAGTCGTGGCCTTTACCTATGTCAAACAAAACCGAGTGTACATACACCAGAGCTATGTATGTAGGGTGTGAACCATATCCCAATAAGATTCCACCATGATATTCCATAGAGTATGAAATATAATGTGAAAAGCATGTAGTTTTAGTATGTAAGGAAAAGAAGTGATAAATTCCAAGAAATGAAACATTCAATTGTAAATAGTTTTCCAAATAAAACATTCAGTATGTTAAAAAAATTATATATGAAATGTTATATAGAATAATTTACATCCAAACACACCCTATGACAAGGTTAAAAACCACAAATCCAATGAGCACTGTAAAGACATAGAAATATCAAGCATTTTTTTCATAAATTCATTAAATTTTATGAGTCCGCAGTTTCTGGCGGCAGCTGATTTCGAGGCCCGGTGTGCCTCGAATAAAATTTTAAAGTTTTTTTCAGGTACATTCAGTAAATTTACGTGCGTGTTTTTCAATATTTTGAACCGGTGTTGGGAATTGAAATCTGAGGACACCGATGAACTCGCAGTGCTGGTATTCACTTAAGGAGACCTCTACTACAGTTGTGTTTGGTCGAGAGTAGATGTTATAAATTGGGGTTTCTAATTAAAAATTAACGTTTAAATAAAAATGTGTGTGTAACACATTTTTATTTAAAGACGGTTAAATTATTTGGGTGGTTGTTTTTTTCTCCAATGGGAAGTTGGATGTGGGGCCCACCCCCACATAACCTCCCATGGGAGGATATTGTGTGGCGGAGCCCACACAAGCACCAAACCCTTTAACCCCCCTTTGAAACTCTTGGACTCCCATATGAATTAATGAGTCCACCACCCTTCATTTATTTTGGGTGAACTCTCCACCTTCACCCTCACATTTAGTATGCCAACCAACTAATTAATGAATTGAACTTATTCAATAAATTTAATTCTAGCTTTTGGATTTTGAAAAGATTATCAACAATAAAATAATAGGAGAGCCTATTATTTTATTTGGGTGGTGGAACATTGAGAAGGATTTGGGAGAAACTCTTGGAGGAATATTATTCTTTCGAAGGAGAATGTCATTGTTCAATGAAGAACGCTCCACGTCTCAAAGAACATGAAGAAACTCCTTCTACCTTCTTCAAATGGGGCATGAACGTGAGGAAACACCCATGGGGAACACCCGTCATACTTCCTATTCCTCCACATCAAGAGAGAAGATGTCGCCCGGGGAGAACATCGCCAACAATGATGCTTCCTCCTCAGACGCACCCCGACGTCAACGAATGGACGCCGTCGTCAACGAAAAAACATCGAATCAAGGTGGGGTTTTGTATAATTTTAAATGAATAAAATTATACCCTCGTTCTTGATGTATGATTTGGATCATCTTTATCCTTTTGTTATCACCTAACGCCGAGGGTGCGGGTCGAACGAGCACATCCAAACGACCCTCTGTTGATTATTATTTTCTTTGAAAACGGAGGTGGAGCTAGTAGGGTGTGATTCCATCGAACTGTGCCAGATGAATGAGGCCACGATCATGCAAGATGTGGCGGTCGGAAGAGGTTATCACGACTGGAGGCAGCGACCGCACGCCAGCCACGTGGAGGAAAACCGCCGCCCGCATTAGTGGGCCGCTTGGGCTGAAGAACCGACCGACTACTGATGGATGATCTGGTGGACTATGGCACCTATGGGTGCCGCACGGAGGAGTGTAGCCCTCATCGGCGGGCCTCTTAGGTTGAGTGAACTGGCCAGGTATTGCCGGCTGGACATAAGAATCGTGGCACCCGCAGGAGCCGCACGGCGGGGGAAACTGTGGCCTGCAACCGCATGCCAATCACCGGTGAACCGGTCGGCCTTCTACCGTCCGATCTGAAGGATGCGGTGCCGCTTGGAACTGCAAGGGAAGAATTGTGGCCCACTATTCGGGCTGCTCACACCAGAGAGAATAGGCCAAATTTGGTCGACAAACCAGGGAGAGGCGACTCCGGTCAACGCCGCATGGCGAACCGGACCGGCCTGCTATGCGGGACGAGTCTGCATGTGGTTCACGCCCCACCAGGCTGGGCCGACCCCCAAGCCAGGTCGGACCCACCAAACCAAGCCGGGATGAACCCCACCCAGGTCGGACCCACCGAGTCTGGTCGGGCTGACCTGCCAGCCCGCTGGGCATGACGGGCCAAGCCCGATATCACCTACATGAGAATGTCTTCAAGACCGCGCATCCGAATGGTGCACCATCTGTGACACTGGGACCCCTGTGATGAGGTTGTACTTTTTCGTTACTCTATGTGAGTTTTTGACGACTTTGGAAAATGACTGGGTTTGGATCGTGCGTAAATCCAACTGGGCCCCTAAAAGAGAAAACTGAATAACTCTTAGACCGGGCATCCAATTAACGCACCACCTATCATGTTGGGATTATTTTGATGATATAGAACGTAAAGATACATCAACTCATATCTTCATGGTAGTTGATGTATCAAACACTTTTCTTGAGGAGAGGACCCTCTCGGAATCGACGTTGTTGTGTGCGGAAACCCTAGAGGTGGCTGTGACTGTGACAACTACTGTACTGGAATCCTCTATGGGTTTGACGATGACAACTACTGTACCATAATCCCATGTCGGTTAGACAGTTATGACTTCTGTTCTTGTATTCTATGAGGGTCTGAGAAAAGTTCTGGTCCTGTATCCTGTGTTGGTCCGACAGCTTAGATGAATTTTAGCTGGTCCTGTATCCTATGAGGGTCTGACATCTTAGACGAGGTAGCTGGTCCTGTATCCTGTGTGGGTATGACAGCATAGCTGGTCTTGTATCTTGTGTGGGTCTGATGTCTTAGATGATCCATTAGCTACATCTGATCCTCTATATCTCTCCATTATTGTGGAATAACTATATGAGCTTAGTCATGTATTTCATCCATTTTCATTGTGGTGATTGAATTTACTTCCTTTGTGAAAATGGTTTTGTGATTGGGCTTGAGAGTTGCAGCCGAAATGAGATTGGTAACATAGGTATATGTATGGGCATAATCATATGCAGGGTTGTTTGATATATCGTGATTGTATATTTCTTCTTTTGATTATTCTTAGTGGATAATGTGAGAACTTGTTGGTCCCAGGGACCCTACTGAATATCATTATACTCACCCCTCCGCAGGCTATGCCCGCACCACATTGTGTTGGATTCAGACGGTGGATAGTGCTGACGGAGGCTGAGATCTCTATGACTGGATGGTACCCGAATGTGTAACTTGCGACGTGTCGGCACACGTAGGAGACTGATAGACGTGAGTGCTGAGGTGGCCATCCCTACCTACCCTTCAGGTAGGAACCCCATAGGACGATCCAGGAGCTACTCTTTACATTCATATATTTGTCTCTTTTATACTTGTACTTTTTGTTCAGTTGGGTTTGTGTACTGGCCAATTTACATTCCAGCACACTCTTTTGTATTCAGTTTTACTTAGTGTTTACATCCTATTGTATACTCTATAGTGTTTTTTTACTTTATTAAAGGCAATGACTTCCCAGCTTAAGGATTTACTCCTTTGGTGCTAGTCTCTTACACCTAGTCTATAGAAGGCGAGCTTGGGGTAGGAACGACACGAGCCCCAAGGACGGGTCATGACAAATTGGTATCAGAGGTGGTCGGTTCTACCGCCGAACTTGGACTTTGATTCTTTTAACAACAATAGTGTTAAGTGTATTGGGTGTGGTTATCAGTTTAGGGAAATTGGTGTTAGTGCGGCAACCAACATATCCATACACTAGGACTTGGACTTCTGATTACCGACATAGTGCACAAAACACTGATTGCGTCTCTGTTTCGTTTGAAAATTTTTCTTTGTTGTTACATTATGTCAGCTCACCAGGTATATTGTTTTTACCGTGGAACACCTGTTACTTTTCAGGATGGCCCAACAAATGCAGCCAGCTAGGGTTCTGAGTTACATACGAGATAGTAGCCCACCGAGCGACGAGGCGTCGGTGTGGGGCCCTATCAAAGCGGCGGCACCAACGGTACCACTACCCACTGGGACACTGATACCACCTTCCCCAACAGCAGAGAGTGAATGCCACATGAGTGTATTTCACAAGTTCAGTGATAGAGGCCGCCCAGGTTCTGGGGAGATACAGACCCATAGGCAGTTGAGGATTGGCTGGAGGCTGTAGTGAGTGTTTTCAGATTGGTAGGGACACCATCCAACCTTATAGTGATCCTTTCCATGAGTCTCTAGCACGCAGTAGTAGGTATATTGTGGAGCCTGATGTTCTAGGTGAATGGAAAGGCATCACAACTCTGGGTAGACATTGAGAGCCTGTTCCGATCAGAGTTTTTTCCAGCCACCCTTCGTGCGGTGCAGATTCAGGAGTTACTAAATCTGTAGCAGGGCATCATGATAGTAGCTTATTACTCAATGACGTTCGCTGATATCTTTTTATACTCGACAGATAAGGTACGGGACCCATTCTTATGGTCCTGGACCTTCAAGAAGGGACCCGGGCATGAGATCGGGGCTTCGACGTTTCCCCTCAGCATTCCGATGCTGGTGTGGGTTCTGGAGGGAGCCCTTCTAGTGGAGAGATTTCTCGCTGAGCAGTCACCAGTAGCAAGTCCCACCAAAGGGTGACATGTATCAGAGTCTTCTGCAGCCGACAGTACACAGATGTCGTATAGGTCCAAGAAAACCAGGACATCCGGTGGGCAATCCTAGGATACAGTTTCCGTTGTGCAGGGTACAAGAGATAGAGTCAGTTATACGAGGAGCATGCAGTTCTATGCATGTGGAGAGTAGGGCCACATGGCTCATGACTGACCGAACCGCCATGCAGATGACTAGAAGATAGTAGAGGGACCTCCTAGGAAGAGGCAATGGTTCGACCATAGTGGTCCACCAGGAGTAGACGGACATGGAAGAGGTGATGGTAGTGCAGCGGGTGGTGGACAACTTTTTGAGGCTCTACCACCACCACCACCAGGAGGTCCACCCCGAACATAGGGAGCTGGAGGACAGAGGTGGGAAAAACTCCAGGCAGTCGAGACATATGACCATGGCACACCTGAGATGATTCGAGGTACTATCTATGTCTACACCACCCTTGATAGAGTACTTATAGACATAGGTTCGAGTCATTATTTTATTATCGCTGACCTTGTTCAGAGCTCCGAGGGTCTAAAAGATCCATTTTCTCGATCCTTATGGATAAAGACTATTACAAGAGAAGACTCAATGATTACGCACTGGTGCCGGTAGTGTGAGCATACTCTAGGTGGCGAGTGCTTCGGTTGGGATCTTCCGGTAGCGACGTTGAGACCTTACGACGTCATCTTGGGTATGGATTAGTTATCAACATTTCATGCTCAGATTGACTATATTAGGGACAATGTGTGGTGTATCCACATGTATGGGAGCATTTTCACTTTCTCTAGTTAGAAGGGATCCATTGCAGTGAAGGATGGACTTACGCAGAGGAGAGGGTTTCCGATCACACCTCAGTTGGCAAGTCTCATCCACGGAGTTGTTGATGTGTGGAGTCTGAGTTTCCCTATTGTGGTGGATTAGTACGAGGATGATTTTCCTGAAGATGTTCTAGGACTACCTCCACGCAGATAGGTAGACATATGCATTGACCAATACATCGGGACATCACCGATATCTACTCCAGCCTATCGGATGGCTCCCGCCGATCATTGTGAGCTGCGAGTACTGCTAGAGGACTTGTAAGGTATTTATCTGACCTAGTGTTTCACCCTGGGAATCACCGATATTGTTCTCCAAGAAGGCATATGACTGCTTGCGACTATGTGTTGACTATCATCACCTGGATCAGGTGACCGTGAAAAACAAGTACCCACTCCCGGGGATTGACGACCTCTTTGATCACCTCAAGGGAGAACGATGGTTCTTGAAGATAGACCCCATGTATGGCTATGACCAGCTCAGTGTTCGAGATGAGTAAGTATAGAAGACGTCCTTTAGGTGTCGGTATGGCCACAATGAGTTCTTAGTTATGACCATCGGCGTAACCAACACACCAAAAGTGTTCATGAGTCTCATGAACAGGATCTTCCAGCCTTACCTCGATCGATTTGTCATAGTCTTCATCGACGAAATACTGATTTACTCGACTATGGAGGAGGAGCACGCCTACCATTTTCGGGTGGTACTAGATACACTCCGAGAGAACCAGATTTATGTAATATCTCTAAGTGAATGTTCTGGATTCGATAGGTTCACTTCTTGGGGCACGTCATCTCAGAGGTTGGAGTTACAGTGGATCCAGAAAAGATTGATGCAGTTCTTTCATGGGAGCCACCCAGGAGTGTGATGGAGGTGCAGGGTTTTTTGGGACTGGTTGGATACTATCAATGATTTGTGCCATACTTCTCCATATTTGCAGCCCCCCTTTCTGCATTGATGAAGAAGGGGAAACCCTTCGTGTGGTCAGAGAGATTCCCGCAGGGCTTTCATGAGAAGAGGAAAATATTGACTAGTGGGCCCATCTTGAGGCTACTGGAGGAGGGTGTTGGGTTAGTAGTTTACTGCGACACATCAAGGACCAGACTCGGGTGTGTCCTAATGCTGGAGCGAGCGGTGATCGCAAATGGTTCATGGAAGTTGAGACAGCATGGGAAGAACTATGCTACCCATGACCTTGAGTTAAAAGTAGTGGTCTTTTCCTTTAAGATGTGGTGACACTATCTGATGGATGATCATTTTACAATCTATTATGACCACCAAAGACTCATGTATATCTTCTCGGAGAAGGATATGAACATGAGATAGCAGTGATGGATTGAGTTCCTCCAGGACTATGACGTCGAGATATTCTATACTCCTAGGAAGGGGAAAATTGTACAAGATGCTATCTGTAAGAGATCAAGCATTCAGCTACTAGGAGTGGCGATAGAGCAGCTATCCACATTGTAGATATCTTTTGTGGATAGATTTGGAGTAGACATTCTTCAGTATCTCATAGTCACTCCTCCACTTTTTCAGTGAGTCAGAGAGGCACAACATTGGGACGTTGACTGTGAGGTGCGACGTTCCCAGATATTATCAGGGAAGGCACCTAATGGGTTTCTGATGGTGGGGAGCACATAATCATCTTAAAAGGACGTACCATGGTACTAGTTTCACTACAAGAGGAGGTGTTGAGGGAGTTCCACACTTCCCCTCTAGCGGTACATCCAGGAGTGGTGAAGATGTATCAGAACCTTAGACGACAACACTGGGGGCCAGATATGAAGAAAATAGTAGCAGAGTTTTTCTCTCGATGCCTCACTTGTCAGCAAGTGAAGGCGGATCACTAGGTTCTAGAAAGCATGGTACAAACATTAGAGGTTCCATAGTGGAAGTGGGATGGGAAATCCATGGATTTAGTGACGAGACTTCCACATACATCCAGAGGACATTACTCTATCTGGGTGATCATAGACCGACTAACTAAGTCATCCCACATCCTACCAATCAGAGAACAGGGCGCAGTAGATAACCTAGGATGCCTCTACGTTCAGGAGATCTTATGGCTTCATGGTGTTCCATTGAATATCATCTCCAGTCGGGATGCTCATTTCACTTCTCGTCTATAGAAGGGGTTACAAGAGGATTTTGGGATGTATCTTCGCTTGAGCACCGCCTTCCATCCTCAGACGGATGGTCAGACTGAGAGGACAATTCAGACTATCGAGGACATGCTCTGTGCATGTATCCTTGTCTTTGGTCGCAGCTGGGGGGATCACGGACCCTTGGTGGAGTTTGCATACAACAACAGCTACCACTCCACCATTGGGATGACCCCTTATGAGGCACTGTACGAACGACCTTACAGATCACCTCTATGCCGGACTGACCCAAGGGAGTCAACAGTGGTAGGACCAGAGATGGTGTAGGCTACGACGAAGAAGGTGAAGATCATCCAGGAGTGGATGAAGGCTACACATAGAATACATATGTCCTTTTTTTATTGGAGACAGAGACTACTGGATTTCATGGATAGTGACCACGTCTTCCTATGTGTCTCACCTCGCCAAGGTCTATGAATATTTGGCCGAGGTGGAAAGTTATCTCCTCGTTTTATCGGGTCATTCCCGGTCCTCATTAGAGTAGGTGAGGTGTCTTACCGCCTGGCAGTTCCACCTCAGTTGCACCGGGTGCATGACGTTATCCACGTATCTCAGCTGATGAGATACGTGCAC
Source organism: Viscum album (assembly GCA_963277665.1). Classification (NCBI taxonomy): domain Eukaryota; kingdom Viridiplantae; phylum Streptophyta; class Magnoliopsida; order Santalales; family Viscaceae; genus Viscum; species Viscum album. The sequence continues at coordinate 1,383,979,377 of OY728127.1, forward strand.
GACTCGTCCCACATCATCGATCATGGGTAGATAGACGTCAATAATGGGGCGACATTCACAGAATTTGTAGTGGAGATTGAGGATCTAAAAGAGTGGGTCTTGCATAGATGGTCTATTCCTTTCGTGCGTGTTCACTGGCAGTACAGGATCCTCCAGGAGAGCACATGGGAGCGGGAGGCTCATATGCATTCTCAGTACCCCCATTTGTTTCCCAAGTGTGTGTTATAGCTTTACAGGGACATAAATCCCTATGGGTGGGGTACTATAAAGAGCCCAAAATATCAAGGGAATTTTTTTCATAAATTCATTGAAATTTTACCAGTTTTCAGTTTTTGATGGCACCTGATTCTGAGGCCCGGTGTGCCTGGAATAAATTTCGGATGCTTTGTTCGGGTACGTTCAGTAAACGTACATAAAGGTTTTTCTATCTTCTGAACCGGTGCTCGGAATTGAAATCTGAGGAAACCTATAAACTCACAGCGCCGATATTCACTTAATAATACCTCTACTGCAATTTTTTTGGTCGAGAGTGGAAGTTGTAAATTGGGGTTTCTAATTAATAATAAAATATTAAATAAAAATGTGTGTGTAAAACATTTTTATTTTATGGCGGATAAAGTATTTGGGTGGTAGTTGTTTTCTCCAATGGGAAGTTAGAGGTGGGTCCCACCCCCACATAACCTCCCATGGGAGGATATTGTGTGGCGGGGCCCACACGAACACCTAACCCATTAACTCCCCTATAAACCCCCATTTGAAACTCTTGGACTCCCCTTTGAATTAATGAGGCCACCACTCTTCATTTATTTATGGTAAACTCTCCACCTTCCCTATCATATTTAGTATTCCAACCTACTAATTAATGAATTGAACATGTTCAATTAATTTAATTCTAGATTTTGAATTTTGAAAAGCTTTTCAATAATAAAATAGTAAGAGACACTATTATTTTAGTTGGGTGGTGGAACATTGAGTAGGATTTGGGAGAAACTCTTGGTGGAATATTATTCTCTCGACGGAGAACACCATTCATCAACGAAGAATGATCCACGTCTCGGAGAACATGAAGAAAATCCATTTACCATCTTCAATCGGGGAAAGTACGTAAGGTGATGCCCATGGAGAACGCCCATTATCCTTCCTCTTCCTCCACTTCAAGGGAGAAGATGTCATCCGCGATGAACGCCACCAACAATGACGCTTCCTCCTCAGACTCACCCAGACACCAATGAATCGACACCATCATCAATGAACGAACTTCAAATAGTGGTAGGATTTTGTATAATTTTTAATGAATTAAATTATACCCTCATATATTTTGTATTCTTTGGTTCGTCTTTGGAATTTTGTTATCGCCTAATGAGGAGGGCGCGGGCCGAACGAACACGGCCTAACAACCCTCTGTAAATTTTTGTTTACGTTGAAAATGGAGGTGAAGCCAGTAGGGTGCGGTGTCGTTGCACCGTGTTGGATGAAAGAGGCCATGGGAATGCAGATTGTGGTGGTCGAAAGAGGTGACAATGACTGGAGGCTGCAGCCGTGTGCCGGCCGCCTGGAAGAAAACTGTGGCCCGCATTTGTGGGCTGCTCAAGCTGAAGAATTGGCCGACTACTGCCGGTCGTGCTGGTGGACCGAAGAACCCGTAGGTTCTTTGAAAAGGAGATGCGGCATGAAAAAATGGGCCGCTTGGTCTGAGTGAGCCGCCTGGCTCGGCCGACCGGACAGAAGAATCATAGCACCCATAGGCATTGCGTGGCAGGGAAAACCACGACCCGCAACCGCGGTCCACTCGCCAGCAAACTAGATGGCCAACTACCAACTGGGATAAAGGCTGGGGCACCACTTGGATCCGTGTGGTAGGAAGAGAAACCCACTGTGCGGGCCACTCGCTCCAGACAGAACCAGCCGACTTAGGCCGGCCGGGCAGGGAGAGGTGCCGTCGCTCTGCACCGCTAGGCGAAATGGACCGGACCGCTCTGTGGGCTGGATCTGCATGAGGGACACCCCCATTGGGCCAAGATGACCCCCCAGATGGGTTTTACCTGCTAAACCGGGTGGGGTCGACCCCCAGCTGGGTCGGACCCGCAGATTCGGGTCGGGAAGACCCTCCAGTCCATTGTGATTGATGGGCAGGGCCCAACATCGCCTAAATGAGAATATCTTACAGACCGCTCGTCTGAACGATACACCATCTACGTCAATGGGTCCCTTGCAAAGAGACAGTCCTTTTGAGATAAACTAAGTGGTTTTTGGAAGACTTTTGAAAACGACCAGGTTTTGATCGAGCATAAATCCAAAGGGGCCCCTGGAATGGAAAACCCAATAACTCTCAAACCCAGAATCTGATTGACGCACCCTCTATCAAGTTGGGTTTCTTTTGATAAGATGGATCTTCAGGATACATAAAATCAAAACTTCTTGGTAGTTTATGTATCGACCCCTTTTCTCAAGGAGAGGACCCTCCCGGAACCGAGCGTGCTGTGTGCGGGAAACCTAGAGATGGCTGCCCTTGCGACGACTACTGTACTGGAATCCTCCGTGGGTTCGACGATGATGACTACTGTACCGGAATAGTATGTGGGTCCAACAGTTTTGGCTTCTGTTCTTGTATCCTGTTTGGGTCCGACAGAATAGCTTCTCCTTTATCATGTGTGGGTCTGACAGCTTAGACGAGATAGCTAGACCAGTATCCTGTGTGGGTCCGATAGCTTAGCTGGTCCAATATACTGTGTGCGTCCGACAGCTTAGATGATCATGTGGCTAAATCTAATCCTCTATATCACTCAACTATTGTGGCATACCTGTGTGAGATTAGTCATGTCTTTCAACCATTATCATCATGGTGATTGACTTTAAATCCTTTTTGGAAATGGGTTTGTTCTTGGGATCTAGAGTTGGAGCCAGATTGAGATTGGTAACATAGGTATATTTATGGGAATATACCTAATTAGCGTTGGTTGATACTTCCTGATTGTATCTTTCTTCTTTTGTTTATCCTTAGTGGATAATTTGAGACCTTTCGGGTCTAGGGCTCCCTAATAAGTATCGTTATACTCAACCCTGCATGGGCTATGCTCGCACCTTGTTGTGTTGGATGCAGACGACGTAAAATGCGGACGGAGGCCAAGAGCGCTATGACTGGATGGTACCCAGAGGTGGACCTTGAGATGAGTCGGCACATGGAGGAGACTGAAGAATGTGAGTGAGGAGGTGGCCATATGTACCAACCCTTTAGGTAGGAACCCCATAGGATGATCCGAGAGCTGCTCTTTACCTTCAGCTATTTGTCTCTTTTTACTTGTACTTGTTGTTTAGTTGGGTTTGTAAACTGGCCCATTTACTTTCTAACACACACTTTTGTATTCAGTTTTACGTAGTTTTTATTTTAGTTTTTTACTCTATAGTGTTTTTTTACTTTGTTAAAGGCAATGCCTTCAAAGCTTAGCGATTTACGCCTTTGGGGCTAGTCACCATCCCTTAGTCTATGGAAGGATGGCTTGGTTTAGTAACAACATGGGCCCCGAGGAAGGGTTGTGAGAAGCACCAAAACTGGTAACACCCATAGGTAATAGATAGTATCGGGCCTTATGTACATCATACCTCAGTGTAAATATATCAATGTCATATTCATTTCCCAGGAACATGACACGAGTATGGAAAATACCCGTAAACTAGTTGTCCCCAAACATCATCCTTATATTTTAGTTAGAGTTTTTGTTATCCATTATGTTCAGTGAAATAGGGACCAAACCCATCTCGATCACTAGTGTACTTGTACATATCTATCCACCTAGGTACCAAATATTCCCCCTTTGTACTCCAAAAAATTAAGCATTCCACATACATCTCGTTGAATATAAACAAACCACTAATGTTCGTGTACAATCCATAAAGAAGCTATAGACACTTTATACCACTTAAAACACATAACAATACATTTTTATTTTCCAGAAATCAATTTCTGAAATCTCCCATTGTTTTCCACCCAAAACACCTTGAAATCCCCACCGTTCACATAATTTTCACACTTATAAGTCACCAAAAAATTTAAGCCCAATACCATTCAATTAATGAGAAAAATACGTTATTAGGTAGCCCAAAATGAACCAGGAAGTGTTATCATTGTAAAACCACTATTTTCACACAAACCTGAAGCTTAATGTTCATATGCTTGAGAAACATCCCAATAAAACTTCATAGAAACAACCAAAGGAGATAAACAGACAAAACATTATTTTAAGCCCTAATAAATTTATGTAAAATCAACTAAGTAGTTATAGGGAATCCCCAAATGTTTCAATAAAATAATTCAATGAAAACCCCCCAATTTCCCATAAAAATGGAACATAAACATCATTTTCATTACGAATACAACTAAATTTTTTTATCCCCAATAATAAATGATATAAACCTGAAAATATTTTTAACATAGTAGGAAAAGATTAAATAATTTTATACACATGTAATCACCTACCAAAATCTTCAATCCTTTGAATCCTTTGTGAGAAAATTCATTCGCACCACTGTCGCACCTCAAGGAAGGTATATTGAGACTAAACTCAAGATATTGGACCATGAAATCCCAAAGAAGAAAACTAGGATAGAAACCCTACCATCTTGTCATATGGGAATTAATGGGAGTGGAAGAAAAAACAAATGGAAGATGGAAGGAATGACAGAGGAATCACTTATCTTAAAGAACCTTGAAGTTTACCCACTTAAAATCCCATCAAATATGCTTTACATAGGATCTTGAGGGATCTTAGATACCTCCCAAAACTAGTGAGGTCAAATGGGGGAAAATGGGGAGGATTAGTTTAATTTCCAAGAGGGAAAATGGGAATTAAAAAATATTTTTATTACCTGGACACCCTTATTTGGTTTGGAAGCACTGTTTACTAAACCGTGCAGACAAACCCTGCGTCCAGTTCTGGTCACAAAAAATGTGATGTTTTTTCTAATTTCAATGTGGTACAAGGTGAAAAACATGGTGGAATGATATGACATTTATTGGGGAAATAATACCCAAATTGAAACCACCCTTTAACCCCATGACTCATCCTACTCTTGGGGACAAACCACCTCAACAAAATACCCAACAAGAGTTGACACAAAGAGTGTCACAAAATCATTTAAAAACACCTCAACCTCAAACAATTCATTTCAAAAAAGATGAGGCCATTTACCATACAATACCCCCTAGACTGAGGTTATATATCAAAAACACAAGTGACACAAAAAATTCAAACTCGGGACCCCCCAAAACCTAGATAAAGCTATCAACCAAAAAAAGATTCGAAACAAATGATGTAATTCAAAACATGGGTCTTACAATTATCCCCTCCAAAAATAATTCCACCCCTAAAGACGCCACAAAAAGGCCAATAGAAAAAAAACAAACATAAGACAACAGTGGACTCCCTTTCCATGTTTTCACACTCCACAAAAAGTGTAAACTCATCCAGTTGATCAGAGGAAGATAATACTCTCACCAACCCAAAAGTTACCCCACGTACCATAAATAATCAAATAGATTCAAACTAAATCCTAAAATAAATAACCTCAAACAGTAATAGGGGATTCTTAAAAAATCCACCTGAAATGAAAAAAAAACCCAAATAACACTTCCATAACCATACTTAAACAAAACCCTTGGGTGTGCCCTAGTACCAAATTTACCCATGTACGAAAATAGTGGCTAGATATCCTCGAATGAGTTTACCTACAACTAGGAAAATACGAAAGAGAAAACCGAGTCAGTGATTCGAGGTGACCCAAATAAACATCCCACCACAAGGGACAACTTATTTTTTAAGACAAAATCAGGACACCATTTGGGTGTGCCCCGAACGGTCTCCACAATATAAGGTGTAAACTAATATTAGACATCCCTAAAAAACATAAAAAAAACTCGTAGTAGATATCACCTCCACAAGAACTGACAGTCTTAACTGACCCACATGGCTGGTGTAGAAAGACCTCAAAATTGAAAGAGTTGGGATGATTGATCAGTTAGTACACATAGTTTTGGATGTCATGCACTAACCACCAAGATCATTCTGTCTACATGGATTCCTATCACATGGTCACAACTAATTGTGGAAAAACCATGTGCTCAACCTATCTAGACATATCTCAAAACATTATCCAAAAAACCCAATGGATACCAATTAGGGAAGTAATGACATTGGTTAATAGAATGGAGACGAGGTCCTTCCACCTATTTCCATAGAACATGAAAAAAAGGGAGATGACAACACCATTGTTTTAAACTATCCCCATATTTCATATAGAGGGAAAAAATTTGTATATGGTTTTGAATGACCATGGTTTTTCTCATGACTATGTGCCAAATTCACTCCACAACCTATGACCAGAGCTCAAATGATTGAATCATCATCATCCTCTTAGTTAGGCTTTGGAAACCCCCTGAACAGAACATCCCCTTTTACTTCCATGAAAATTGTACCCTAATCCTAGATGGGTTTACCAAGACATTACTCATTCCAAACTCACTTTACCCTACCCTGAAATTTCATTGAATCAAGGGATTATAATATGTACACACATCAGAACATGTTTCTTCAGGTGAGAAACAACAGAATAAAAAGTCACATAGGAACTACTTCCTCTAAAACATAGGATTTTAGTGTTCCCTGATGGGAGACATGCATCTGAAAAAAGAGATACACTCATAATATTGCACATCATTGACCCTTATAGTCAAATGTAAACATGACATCACCCGGAGTCATCGAACATGATCATTGAAAATTTAAAAACACATGGAGAGGGACCATATGATGATTCCCAAACTACACACGATTCTAGAAGGTTTCCATAAAAGAAACTCTTGGTTATATTATCCACACATGTGGCCTAACATGAAATCTTACTTAGACGATACTGAAAAAAGGCCAAATGGAACATTAAGAAATCATTCTACATAGAAAAATCTGAACCTCATTCACCTTAGATGACTCAGGAAACATAATAAGCTAAGGTTTATTTCAACCTCCCAAAACCACTCTCCCTCTACAAGGCAATCTACATAATCAAAAATGAAGTGGAGAAAATTCAATATCAAAAGGTGAAAAAAAGTCATTATGTTAATCAACTGGATGATCTTCCCACAATGACTCGCCATGGTACACACATTAATCATATATTTACTCATTATGGGGTGTACCCTAGCCAACGTGAAAACCCATGGACCCATGAAATATGGACATTTGGTCAATACATACAAAAAACATAAACCAAACACATGAGGGGAGCTGCCACACTGGCCTCCCAAACGTTTCCTCAAAAGAGACCACATAGAAATGCTTCATTCCGACATATCAACAAATCACGAACCCAAACAATCCTCTAAACAATAGGGTAATTTAACACAAAACATCACATAATAAATAACCTGAAAACATATAATCCACACCTCTCAACCAAACATTATCAATGCACCACACATCCCTTCAATGAATACTAAAAAATAGTTTTGGTGGGTTGTGCATTTACCAATGGTACGCCTTGAGTCACACACATGCATGTTCACATGCCACACTGGGAACCCACCTCATATCCATCAATATTCCCATACGGATCCATGAATTTGGTCACACTTGAGGACCCAAAATACCAAAACCAATCCTGTCCTATTTTCAATGTCAAAACCATTTTTGCCTCGCATTCCCTTTCTTAAAATAGCTAACCATAAAATCCAAACAATATTGAATTATTAAAAACAATTATGAAAAAAAACCCATAATTCAATAAAACCCCCACTTTAAATACTTTCACAACCATTTCAAAAAAAAACTAAATACATTTCAAAATACTTCTAATTTCATGAAAAACAACATTTATTAAATCTCCAATTGATTAAGAACTCAACACTTATCATTTAAAAACATGGTTCTAATATTTCAGAAAACATTTCAAATGGTCAGTGGTTACCAAATAATGTTCCATATTAAACCCCACATAAATTCTAGAACACTTAATTATATTTATAACACTTTTCCATTGTTCACAAAATTTTATTGTAAATAGATTTTCAAAACACCCTTTAACATAAATCATACTTTCAAAAAAGGTGTAAACACATAATTTACCCTTTAGGACTAATTCTGTAATTTGACATATATACCTTCATAAATAATAAATGTATCACTTTAGTAGATAATCACTTTACAAAAATTCACACTGCTTAAAAATAATTCATTTTTTCTTTCAAAACCATGTTTCCAAAATTCCAAAACAAAGAGACACAAGACAATGTAAGAGGAAACAAGTGTCGTTGGGTGACATGTACATATGGTTGGAAGTTGTATTACCATAATTTCACTATCACAAATATTTCTTTTAGGAAATATCCTCATCTCCACATGGATTTTCTATCCCTGCGATCTCACTAAAACCATTGACCCAACTGTCTTTTCATTTCCACCAATCATCAATGAGTCATGGGAAAAATAGACTCAGATAAAACCCAACATCCAATGGATACATGAATAATTTCATGAGGTGTGCTATCTAGGAACTCTTCCCAAAACCATAATCTCATGTATCGACAATCCTAGCTCCATTCTATCCTGAGCCTTCCACCAATAACATTACCCAAATTGTGAACCTCATTAGATTATATTTTTTCACGATCCAAATCTGGTAGGCCTCAAAAACAGCACCCGACACAGTCTGTGATAAGAACCCAAGGTTGATAACTATCCCCACGAGTTGTAACATGTTCCCTGATATCATTTATTTTGGTTTGGGAATGATTTTATACAAAAATGGAAACATAAACATCAAAAACATTTGACAAACTAAATCTAAAAAATTTATACAAAACAAGGTTTAAAAAATTCCCCTAATTAAATACATTGGTATTATCATGGTACAAGTGGACCAAAGATAAATAAAAATACCATAAAATAATCCATAAAGACACCAAATGGCAAGTCGTCATCACCCACGATCCGTCTCCACAAAACAGCACTATAGGAGGGGACTATCAACTTGAACCGTCGTCACCTGAGGATTTGCGTTTACATGTGTCCAACATAAATGATTCAACATACACAAATGGGTTGTATGTAGGGTGTGAATTGAATAAAAATGTGTTACATACAAAGGATTTCATATATTTTTCAATACAAGATGAAAAAGCATATAGTTTTAGTATGATAGAAAAAGCAGTGATAAATTCCATGAAATGCAGCATTCATTTGAAGACAATGTTCAAAATAAAACATTCAGAATGTTAAAACATTTCAATAATAAATGTTAGCTATTGTAATGTACATCCAAACACACCCTAAGACAAGGGTAAATAATAAGAATCAAATGATCATGAGAACCGGGATCATTCGTAGGAACTAGATAGACTTGGTCCCCATATACCTCCCACCTCAGTGTAAAATATCCTTGTCATAGCAATTTCCCATGCATGAATCACTAGTTGAGAACATACCCATAACCATGTGGTCCTAAAACATCATCTATATATATTTTTTATATTTTTCATTATACATTTTTCTTAGTGAAACACAGACAAAACCCATCTGGATCCATAGCGTACTAATACATATCTTCCCACCTAGGTACTCGGGCTTCCCCTATTATGCTCAAATTTTTTTTATCATGCCGCATATATCCCATTGCATAAAACACACCACTACATGTCCATTAAAACCAAAATAGTATACATACACACATTATACCACTTAAAACACACAACAAAACATTTTTATTTTCAATAAAATAATTTCTCAAATCTCTTATTGTTTTACAAAAATAATTCTTTGAAATCCCAACATTTCACTCTTGGTGCATTTTTATAAGTCACAGGAACAAAAATGACATCCCAATAACTTTCAATTAAACCAAAAAAAAATCAGTTATAGGGAAGCCCCATATGAACCATGATGTGATATCTTTGTAAAACCTCACTTTTCACACAAACATGACACTTATTGTTCTTATTCATCACAATCAACATTAAAACAAATTTTCACTGCCACATCCAGGGAAGATAAAAAATAAAAAAATCATTTTTAGTACTAGTATATTTTAGTAAAATCAACATAGAAGTTATAGTGAAACCCCACATGAACCAATAAATGATATCTATGAAAAACCCCCAATATTGAACGAAAAAAGGTACATAAACTTCATTTTTTTATGAATAAATCTAAAACAAATTTTTTAACAAATAATCAAATTAAATAAATAGTAAAATATTATAAATATATAATGATAAGTCATAAGGATTTCATACACATGGAATCACCTAACAAAATTGTTAAAACATTGAATCCTTTGTGTGAAAATTCAATCTCACCACCACCACCCCTCAAAGATGGTAGATAAAGACTAAAATCTGAATATTGGACTAATAAAACCCAATGTTAAACCCTAGGTTCAAAACCCTACCCTTTGGTCATTTTGGACATCCATGAAATAGAAATGAATACCAATGTAATATGGATGGAATAGCAGAGGAATCACTTACCCTGAAGAACCTTGATGTTTCCCCACAAAAAATACCATCAAATGTGGCTACAATGGGATCTTGAGGGATCATGGAGACCCACCATTTATTATGGGGTTGAATGAGGGAATAATGTGGTGGATTTTGTTTATTTCTATGATGGAGAAATGCTAATTACAAATAAAATTTTAGTACCTCATCACCATTACATGGTTTGGAAGCACAATTTAGTAAATCGTTCAGCCTTTTCATGACACCCAAAATGTGATATTGTTTCTCCAATTTCCGGGGGTACAAGCTGGAAACCAAGGGGGAAAGATATACCATGGATAGCGAAAATAATTCCCAAAATAAAACCACCCTTTCACCCCAGACTCATCCAGCTAAAGGGCACAAACCACATCAACAACATATGCCACAAGAGGTTCCACTAGGAGTGTAAAAAATTCGTTACAAAAACACCTAAACCTCGTAAAATACCTTGGGTAAAAATTGAGTCAAATTACCATAATATACCCTCTAAACCACAATAAATGATTCAGAATACAAGAGACACCAATATTTCAATCCTAGAACTACCAGAAACCCAACGAAAGCTAAGAACCAAAATATGATTTGATAGAATTCGTGGAATTCATAATATGAGTGTGACATACCTCCCTAGCATGACGTGAATAAGGAAAGACTAAAATTAATAGAATAAATTCATTTTATAATATTTATTGACATCCTTTTGTAGATACATTAGAATCTCCGTAATTTTATAAATATTTTATAACCAATTAAATTCACATTTGGTTTTTGATCAAATCATAATTTTTGACCTATCATAATCATTAAAATATGATATATTATATTTTAATTTAAGTAAAATCAAATATTACTTTGATTTTAGGAATTCAAAATGTTAAAAACATGTTTACAGATTGAAGGGAATAGATAAATTTGGTTTTTAGGAAAAAATTTACTACCCCTAGATAACTAAAAAACACTACATAAGGGTAATATGGTTTTAACCTTAAATAACATAATACATTTACAGGAACTTACGGGATCTTGGATGACCATTATATAAGAATTTTCTTACACATAGATGAGGAAGGATTACTCATATGCTTTATGATAAAATTCCATTACACCATTCTGTGAGACCTAATTTACCCTTAAATCGGTATTGGATATTAGATATTACCTTATATAAGACGAGGAAGCTGAGATTACTATTAATAATTATATAAGGAGACCTTTAAATGATAGATAACGTGGGAAATTCTTTAATCCTGGTTTAGATTATAATTATTTGAGATTTGAATCATGTTGGTTTCCCTTTTTAAAAACTAGAAATAATGCTTTACATTACCAAACATTTATAATATTTTTTTTACCTTCAAAAATCATATTATATCACTCCTTTACCCCCACACTAAATCAAAATTATGTGTAATAGTAAATAAAATATATAAAACATTACATTTTAAATTAAATGAACATATAAATTATTTTTAAATTAATTTATTATACTTTTAATTAATTCCAAAACACATCTTAAATTAATTATTATTTTTTAATAAAAGAGAAAAATAATTCTAAAATAATTTATTCCAATTAAATAATTACAATTGATTTCTTAGGAAAAAATTTAAACATTGAAACTAAAAACATATTTTGAAAAACATTATAAATAAGGATTTATAAATTTCATTATAATTGAAAAAAAACTAAAATATTGTAAACTACTCCCAAACAATCAAACACCCCAAATTTATAAAGGAAGGGTTTGGGAAATCTAATATACTAGCATTAATAACCCAATGAAAAAAAATTGGGTTTATAAAAATATTAAAATTAAATCATTTATTTTTTATAAAGATCCCATTAAAATAAAAATGGGTTTCTAAAAAAAATCAAAAAGTTATAAATTAACATCCCAAACTAAATCATTTGATAGTCAAAACCTGATCACCATAAAAATCACAAAATTAAAGAATTATATATGTTGAATCATGAAAAAAAACTCCACTGAAGTTGGATTATTTTTAATATAATGAAATAAAATCATTTAATGTGATTTTTGAGTAAACATTTTTTTCATCATTGTAAAATTATTAATTTTGATAGTCTTTTTAAAATAAAACATTCATTTTTATGAAAAAAATAAAAAAAGAAATTATAGAAATATATTTGTTTAAAAAACAATTTCCCCTAGATGAACAAGATATAACATCATTAAAACCATAAATTAATGTAAAATCAATGTTCAAAAAAGAAATTATATAACTCAATGAGAGGAATTTTAGTGACCATATCACTTACCATTAATCATTACATAGATGTATGTGACACATCATCATGTATCATAAAGATAAAAATATTAGTGGACCATTTTAAAACTGTTTTCATATACATTTTAATTTATACTCTTAAATAATAAAAATTCCCTTCATGTATTTGGTTGTGGTAGCATTATATTTGACTTAACATCAAGTATCATAATGAGAAACATATCAATGGAATATTTTATAACCTTATTGATATAAATTTTAATTTATACACCTCCGTGATAACAATTCCCTTCTTGTATTTGGTTTCTGTAATATCATTTCATGATTAGGTATTAATATTCCAGATCATTTAGAACATTGTTTTTAAAATTGGTGCCAATCATCCTTTTTCTACAAATGTATAATCATCTAAAAATATTTCATGGTACCCAAATTAATGTTTAATAATGATATCTAACATTATAATACCACTACCTCAGTGTTTTAGATATATTTTATAGAGTCAAAAATGATGATGAACTAGTTTCTACATACCTATCCATATTGATATATTATATTATAATGATCATTAATTTCATGGATAGAATAAAAGATAAATATTAATGAAAAATATAAGATAGATATATCATTTATACTATTAAAATATAATCTAATCCATAAATGTGTCTATGTGATGGAAAACAAAACACAATTATTTATTGAGGTGTTTGTTCGAACAATGGATGATTTATATTTGGGTATTAGTTATTGGAAATTGGGGCTACGAACTATTCTTATACCATCAATATAATTAATTTAAAATATAATAATGATTCTATTTTTTAAAATTAATGTTGTGAAACTAAATTTTATTAATAAGAAAAGAATATATAAATAGAAAAGTCAATGAGATGTTACAAAATTAAACCTCGATTCATGGGTTATCTTCTTTGAAAAAGATATTAATCCTTTAGGGAATGGTATTTTAAGAAGACCGTAAAAATTTAGATGGGTAGGAGATATTAGGAAAGTTATTGGTTGAATTTGGGTTGAATATTAAGGTTTTTTTTGTTAGGATATGTAAGGAGATGAGTTCCCTTTTTTATAACTGAATATCAGCGGTAATTTTCATAATACCCAAAACAATAAAATTACAAGAATTCATAAAAAAATAAATGTTCAAAAAATTGATAAATTATATATATTATAGGATATAATGTTAATAATAATCACCATTGAAATTGAATTTTTCATCAACATGTTACTCTTGTTACCTCTAAGGTTACTCACTTCTAGCAATTTTTTTCACAATGACAACTAGTTTTTTCCTAGGTAATTTATCATTTATGTCACGACCCATCCTCGGGGACCATGTCGTGACTAACCAAACCCCGCCTTCTATAGGCCAGGGGCTGATGACTAGAACCAATGGCGTAAATCCTTATACTAGAAAGGCATTTCCTTTAGAAAAGTAACAAACACAACTGTGTACGCAACTGAAGTAAGCACTAAGAAATACTGTATACAAAAGTAAATGTTGAAACTAAAAGGGGCTGAAAATACAAGCCCAACAGTAAGTGCAGTACAACTTAAAATCTAGTACAACTGTAGTAAAGTAAAAAAACAATCACTAAGTCGTCCTCTGGGAATCCCACATGAAGGGTGGGTATATAAGTCCTCCTCAGCACCCCAGGTCCGTCTGTCCGCTCTGTGTACATCTCGCCAAGTGGTCCACCTCAAGGTACCGTCCAGCTCCACAAGTCTCATCGATCAGTGCTATTTGTCGTCTACATCCAACACATTGTAGTGTGGGCATAGCCCAGGAAGAGGTGAATATACGATACTCAGTAGGGACACCAAGACCCCCGGAGGTCTCCCAGAATCCATGAAGGATAAACCATAGATGAAGGATACAATCACGAAGTATCAACCAACTCTACATAGGAATATTCCCATACATATACCTAAGTCATCAACCCCATTTCGCTCCAACTCTCGAGCCCAAGAACAACCTCGTCCACACAAGAAAGAATTCAATCACATTGATGATAATGATTGAAAGTCAAGACTCAGCTCACACATGTATACATATTTCGTATAGCTATAGGGATGATCAGATGTAGTCACTGATTTATCTAAGCTATCAGACCCACGTAGGATACTAGACCAGCTAAGCTGTCGGACCCACGTAGCATACTAGACCAGCTACTCTGTCGGACCAATTCAGGATACAAGTACAGAAGTCAAACTATTGGTCCCAATTAGGATACAAGTACAGAATTCAAACTGTCAGAACCACTTAGGATACAAGTACCATAGTCATCATTGTCAAACCCATGGAGGATTCCAATACAGTTGTCAATGCTGTCAAACCCACGGAGGATTCAGTCCAGTCTCGTTGTTGTCGAACCCACGGAGGATTCAGTCCAGTCTCATTTATGTCGAACCCATAGAGGATTCAGTCCAGTCTCCCTGATGTCGAACCCAAGGAGGATTCAGTCCTGTCTTGTTGCTATCGAACCCATGGAAGATTTAGTCCAGTCTCATTGCTGTCGAACCCACGAAGGATTTAGTCCAGTCATGTTGTAGTCGCAACTAGCTCTAGGGTTCCCGTACACGGCATGCTCGATTCTAGGAGTGTCCTCTCCTTGTTCCAGGGGTTCGATACATCGACTATCTCATAGTCCAGATTTGATGTATCCCAAAGTTCTGTATCGTCAAAATTAACCCAACGCGACAGATGTCACATCAACTGGATGCCCGATCTGTCAGTTATTGGCATTTACGTCCAAGGGACACGGTTGGTTTTTAGGCTGAATACAAACCAACCATGATCCAAATATGTCCGAACCTCAATTGGATTATTCCAAAAGAGCCGTCTTATCAAAATGAAACAAATGTAGTTGACGACACGTCAACCGGACATCCAGTCCTTATGTAATAAGTGTTTCTGCTCCGATGGCCTGGTCAGTTTCGGGTTCGAACCAAAACGGATGTACCCAATCATCACCAAATCCTTGAGTGTAATATACTGAATCTACCATCTCAATCCATGAAATCCTACGAAACTGACGGCGCGTCGATTGGAGGTTTGTAGCTCATGTTATGTGCGATTAACAGAAATTGGTCCGATGAGGGGGGGGGGGGGGTGGGCCCGGTTCGACCCGGCCCATCCCGCCCTTGGTCGAAACGAACCGAGTTGACCTGACATGAATCTGGGTTTGGCACGGTAGGGATCGACCCGACTCGGCGGCTGCGGCCCGGTCCCGGGAGCCGGCCCGACCCAGGGTGCCGGCCCGGCCCACGCGGCGGCCCGGCCCACGCGGCGGCCCGGCCCACGCGGCGGCCCGGCCTGCGTGGCCCGGTGGCCCAGCCCACATGGCGCGGTGGCCCAGCCCGCCTGGCGCAGTGTCCTGGACCACGTTGCACAGTGGCCCAGCACACGTGGCATGGTGGCTCGGTCCGCGGGGCGCGGTGGCCCAGCCACGTGGCTGGGGACGGTGAAGCCCACCTGGTCAGCGAGACCAGGCAGCGGAGGCACCCTTATGGGACCACCCTATACAATCAAGGGGGCTTACACCCCCCATGTATCCCTGTAACAGATCCAGAAAATGTCAGTTCCTCTCCGAATAACCCAGCTGGGTTCCGCCCTGGAACATCCATCGTCAGAGGCAGGCTCAGCCAGCCGCCCTCCAGTTCTTCCGTCATAGCCCAGCCGTGTCTTCCCCTTCGGCGTAGCGCAACAACGCCGCACCTTCTTCGACTGTCATGGCCCGTGTGGCTGCGGCCACTCTACCGCATGGCGCAACGACGCCATGCTTTCTTCCGACCGTCGCATCCCTTCTAGCTGCAACTCTCTTCCTCTGGTGCGGTGTGTTGGCACCACGCCCCTCTGGCGTTGTCGCGGCCCGTGCTGGCTGCGGCCCCATTCTTCGCATAGCTCTGGTGACCCGGTGACAAAAGCGCCGCCGGTTTCCTCTGAGATTCTCTCTAACGGTTGCGCCATTGTGCCTCTTCCATCTTCAATACATCAAGAACCATTGGTGGGACGTCGAGCTGTTTTTGTTCGCCCCACTCCCTCCGCTTTAGATTATAACATTTGGATAAAAAACCACCACAAAAAAAAGATAAGATATGAGGATTTAAATTAATCAATAATGACCCCAACCTCGATCATTGTTTGTCGATGAAAACACAGGAAGGTGAAGTTAATGATGATTGTTGGGTCTTCTTCACACTTCATATCTGAGTTCTTGCATTGGAGATTCGTCAGGATCTAATCTCCGTCGAAGGATCGTTCTTCACCGGGGAGAATGTCTAGGAGAACCGTTCTTCGACCACCATATCATTTCCCACCCTTCCCACAAAAAATCACGTTTAACACCAATAATGTTCATTAAATGGGTGGTTTAACCTCTTATGTTACCACACAATTAATGATCCTTATTAAATTATGAGATTCAATGATCTGGTGGTCCCCACATGAAAAAAGTTTCTGAATTTCATAATTCAATTAAAAAAATAAAAAACAAAGTTTATTTTATTTTTATCCCATGAAACCTTGGATAACCAACATTCACCACGACTCGAATGCGATCGATGTGAAGGTCTCCTTAATTGATTATCGACTCTACGAGTTTAACGGTGTCCTCAGATTTCAATTCCATGCATCGATTTAAAAGATTGATTTTCCTGCTCCCACGTTTATTTAACGTACCCGAAAAAAACTTCAGAAATTGATTCCAGGTACACCGGGCCTCGGAATCAGGCGCCGTTAGAAACTGAGGACTCATAAAATTTCAAATAAATTAAGAAAAAAATATTCTTGAAATTTCCAAGACATTACATTACCTCCACCTCAAGGCTTTACGTCCCCATAAAGCTACAAAACACACAAGGGAAACAAATGAGGGTACTGAGAATGCATCTGAGCCTCCTACTCCTATGTGCTCTCCTGGTTGTTCTCGTGCTGCCAGAAAAATCTCACCAGAGGAATAGACCATCCACATAGGTCCTGCTCCTGTCAATCCTCGATCTCCTCTGGGACCTCTGAGAAAGTCGCCTTTTCATCGACGTACAACTCCCCATGGTCGATGATGTGGGACATGTCATGCACGTATCTCCTCAACTAAGATACGTGAAAGACATCGTGTATCCTATGAAATTGAGGTGGAAGGGACATGCAGTAAGCCACCTCTCTTACTCTGGTGTGGACCTGGAATGGTCTGATGAAATGCAGAGATAACTTGCCGCCACGGCCAAATCTCTATAGGCCTCATTGATATGAAACTCATAGGAAAACATGGTCACCATCCTCGAACTCCAGTGGTCTCATTATCCTATCAGCATAGGACTTCTTTCTGCTCTGTGCATTCTTCCTTCGCTCCTGGATGATCGGCACCTTCTCTGTTGTAGCCTAAACCATCTCTGGTCCTTCATGTTTTGACACCCCTGGGTCAGTCCAGCACAGGGGTGACCTACAAGGTCAGCCGTACAGTGCCTCGTAAGGGGTCATCCCGATGGTGGAGTGGTAGATATTGTTGTACGCAAACTACACCTAGGGTATATGATCCTCCCAATTGCGACCAAAGTCATGCACACATGCACAGAGCATGTCCTCGAGAGTCTAAATGGTCCTCTCAGTCTGACCATCCGTTTGAGGATGGAACGCAGTGCTCTAGTGAAGCTGCTTCCCAAAATCCTCTTATATCCCCTCCCATAGTCAGGAAGTGAAACAAGCATCTTGATCAGAGACAAACGTTGATGGAACACCATGAAGCCGTACAATCTCATGAATGTAGAGGTGTCCCATGCTCTCAACTAATCCCTACTCACTAATCAGTATGAAATCGGATGACATGGTGAGTCGGTATACGATCACCCAGAGAGGGTCATGACCTCTGGATGTACATGGTATCCCCATCATGAAATCCATGGATATTCCATCCCACTTCCACTCTGCGACCTCTAAGGTATGTACTAAGCCAGCTGGTACCGGGTTCCCTACCTTCACTTGCTGACAAGTGATGCATCGTGAGACAAATTTTACTACAACATTCTTCATACCTGGCCACTAGTACTGTCATCTGGGGTCCTAATACATCTTCACCACTCTTGGATGTACTGATATAGGGGAAGTGTGAAACTCCCTCAACACCTCCTCCTGTAATGTAACTGGTACTACTGTATGTCCCTTATAGAGAACGATGTGCTCCCCACCTTCAGAAAATAAATTAGGTGCCTACCCTATGGATATCTGAGTACATCGCATCTCATAGCCAACATCCCCAAGGTGTGCCTCCCTGACTCGCTAAAGAAGTGGAGGAGTGACTATGGGAGACTCTATAAAGGCAGCTCTGTCTCTATCCACAAAGGATATCTTCATTACGGATAGCTCCTTTATCGCCTCACCTAGTAGCTGAATGCCCGATCTCTTGCTGAGAGCATCAGCTACAAAGTTATACTTCTCAAGAGTATAGACTATCTCAAAGTAAGAGTCCCGGAGGAACTTGGGCCATAGTCGCTGTCTTAGTTTCAGGTCCTTCTGCGAGAAGATGTACCTGAGACTCTGGTGAAGTTTGGCACAAAGGTAAATTTGGCCGACTCATGAGTGATCGAATTCACCCTCTTATGTATGATTCCATCATGTGCCGCCTAGTTTTTCCTTTTCTCAAACCAAGGAAAACCCATCCCAACATTGAGGGTAAACCACAACCTTTTTACATAATACTATCTATTTTTGTATGAAATGTGGTTGTCTAGTCCATACCCAAACTAACGTCGTATGGCCTCGACGTTGCCACCAAGAGGTTCCAACCAAAACTCTCACCTCAAGGGTCAGATCACACCGTCGGCTTAAGAGTAATTATCGAGTCTTCTCCTAGAGGAATATCCTGACACAAGGATCAAGTCAACAGCTTAACCAAAAACACTAGGTCTAGGACAAGATTCATGGAAGGAAGGAATTATTGGTACCTAAGTCTATTGATATGGTAGCTGGTAGTAGACACAGACCATATCTCAAATAATTCTTAGAGCCCTTGGGTCACACTCTGTGACCTCATGCAGCTACTCTCTTCCCATGCCCTCCAGCTCCATGAGCCTAGCGGGGACTACAATGACGGTTGGTTGTAACATGTTGAAATGTTCACCACCTTATGATTCTCTCCAAGCTCTAATTCCATGTCTGCTGCCATGAAGTTTCATCTTTCCATAACAATTTCTCTTCTTGAAACATTTTACACGCTCAAGTCTCTAAGACTAATTCTAGTTTAATGCTTTCAAACTGTTAACATTCACTGGTTGTATCCGCTCAACCAATGATCATTCAATCAAAAAGGTTCTCTCTAGCACCCTATCATAAGTAGGAATTCATAAAGGAAAAAGTGATGGCTGAGATGTACTTAAACACACCTCTCTTAGAGGTTTGAGCTCTAATGCACTGTTATTATCATATTCATTGAATACTAAGAATGGTAAGTACACCTCGATGAATACCCAAATACGGACACGTCGTCCTACCGAAGCTGTATAAGCTCTAGAAAACACTCATCCACCTCCTCATGCCATTCCATAGCCGCATGTGGGTCGGGATCACCTCAGAACATGAGGGATATCCAATGATGAAACACATATAAGGCACTGAACCTACAAGTGTCATCTACAGGTACTGCCGGTATTGTTTGCTGACCAATGGGAAGTGATATAGTTGGCACACTGCCTGAAGATACCATCTCAGAAAATGGTCCAAGTACTGAAACTTCATCATTATGCAGACCATCCTCAGGGTCACTCACTGAAAAATATTAGTAGATAAGATCGACATCTCCTCTACTAGTGTCTCAACTAGGTGAAAAAACTCCTTTAATCCCCTCCATCCAATCCTCTGCTGCCCAACGGGTGATGGTGCTGCCGGTAAACCACCCGAAGGTGCCAACATATTAAGAGGGCCCTGCAATGGAGCCTCATCGCTCGGTGGTCTGTCATTGTATACTCTCTCTCAGGAAACGTAGCTGGTTATCTTCACAGTGGCATCCAAATAAGGAACAGGTGCTCCATGGTAAAAAAGTTATACCTGGTGAGATTACTCAAATAGAACACAAAGTAAACTCTTGAAACACACACACAATCAGTGTTTCTGTGCACTATGTAGGAAATCAGAGTTCAGGGTCCTGGTGTATGGATACATTGGCTGCTGCACCAACTCTGGACTCCCTAGACTGAAAACCATAACCAATACACTTAATATTATTGCATCCTAGAAATGAAAGATCAGAGTCCTATGTTCGGTGGTAGAATCGACTCCTCTGATACCAATTTGTCATGACCCATACTCAGGGCCCATGTCAGGACTACCCCAAGCCCGCCTGACATAGGCCCGGGGTTGGCGACTAGCACCAAAGGAATAAATTCCTATACTGGGAAGGCATTTCCTTTAGAAATGTAACAATCAAAACTGAGTACTCAACTAAAGTAATCACTAAGATATACTGTATACAAATGAAAATGCTGAAAGGAAAAGGGGCATGAAATACAAGCCCAACTGTTAATACATTACAACTATAGTAAAGTAAAATAGGAACCATTGAGTCGTCCTCAGGGAATCCCACCTTTAGGGTGGGTACAGATGGCCTCCTCAGCTCCCCAAGTCTATTCGTCCTCTCTGTGTACATCTTGCCTAGTGGTCCACCTCTGGGTATCGCCCAGCTCCACAAGTCTCCTCCTCGATCAGTGTAGTTCATCATCTGCATCCAATGCAATGTAGTGCAGGCATATCCCTTGCAAGGGTGAGTATGCAATACTCAGTAGGGACCCCGAGACCCCAGATGGTCTCCCAGAATCCACGAAGGATAAACCACAGATGAAAGATACAATCACTATGTATCAACCAACTCTACTTAGGTATATTCCCATACATATACCTAAGTAATCAATCCCAATTCGGCTCCAACTCTAGAGTCCTAGCACATCCTAGTCCACACAAGAAAGAAGTCTATCACATCAATGATAATGATTGAATGTCAAGAATCATCTCACACAGGTATACATCATTCGTATAGCGATAGGGATGATCAGATGTAGTCACTTATTAATCTAAGTTGTTGGACCCACGTAGGATACAAGACCATCTAAGATGTTGGACCCACGTAGAATTCAAGACTAGCTACTCTATCAGACCCACATAGGATACAAGTAAATAATTCAAATTGTCGGACCCACTTAGGATACAAGTACATTAGTCATCACTGTCGAACCCATGGAGGATTACAGTATAGTTGTCGTTGCTGATGAACCCACGCAGGATTCAGTCCAGTCTCGTTGCTATCGAACCCATAGATGATTCAGTCTTGTCTCGTTGTTGTTGAACCCACTGAGGATTCAGTGTAGTCTTGTTGTTGTCGAACCCATGGAGGATTTTATCCAGTCTCGTTGCTGTCGAAAAAATGGAGGATTCAGTCCAGTCTCGTTTCAGTCGCAACCAGCTCTAGGGTTCCTGCACATGGCATGCTCTGTTCTGGGAGGGTCCGCTCCACGAGCCAAGGGGTCGATACATCAACTATCTCATTGTCCTGAGTTGATGTATTCCAAAGTTCCATCTCATCAAAAGAAACCCAATGCGACATATGGCGCCTCAATTGGACGCCAAGTCTATGAGTTATTGGCATTTCTGTCCAAGGGACCAGGTTTGTTTTTTGGCTCAAACCAACCCAACCATACTCCAAATATGTCCGAACCTCAAGTGGAGTTTTCCAAAAGTACCATCTCATCAAAAAAACCAAAGTATTTACTGGCACGTCAATCGGACGTCTGGTCCTTATGTTATAAGTGTTTCCGCTCTGAGGTCCTAGATGGTTTCGGGTTCGAACAAACCCATGCATTCTCAAACATTGACTGAACCGTGAGTATAATATCTTGAATCGACCGCCTTGATCCAGGGAATCCTACGCAACATAAGGTGCATCTATCGGAGGAATGTAGCTCATGTTATGGGTGATTAACCGAAAATGTTCCAAAGAGGGGGGTTTATGGGCCCGGTCTGACCCGGCCCACCCTGCCTTGGGTCGGACCGAACTGGGTCGACCCAAAACGGATCCGATTATGGCTTTGTAGGGTGCAGCCCGGCCCGGCTCAGCATGGCAGACCGGCCTATGGCACTGGCCCAGCCCAAGGCACTGGCCCAGCCTGCCCGGTGGCCCGGAACGCATGGCGCGGTGGCCCGGCCTGCCCAGTGCGGTGGCCAAACCACGTGGTTTGGGATGGTGATGCCCGCCTGGTTAGCGAGACCAGGAGTTGGCGCCGCCCTGTGGGGCCAGCCCTATTCAATCATGGGGGATTACACCCCCCCTGCGTCTCCTTGTAACGGATCTGGCAGATGACGGTTCCTCTTCGCGGAACCCAACCGGGTTCCGCCCTAGCATGCCCCTCCCCAGTGGATGGCTTAGTCGAACACCCTTCATCTCATCCTCCGAGGATTCCCCTCCGGTGGGGTGCGACGGCACCGCGCCATCTCTGACTGCCACGACCTGCATGTATGCGACCCCTCTACCACGCGACGCGACGGTGTTGTGCTTTCTTCCGACCGCCATGGCTCTTCTAGCTGTGACACTATTCCTCTACCGCAGTGTGATGACACCGTGCCCCTTTGTAATTGCCACTACCTGTGGTGGACACATCCCCATTCTTTGAACAGCTCCGGCGAACCATTGACAAATGCGCTGCCGGTTTCTTCTGTGGTTCTCTCTACTGGTGGCGCTATTGTGCCACCGCCGTCATCAATCCATCCAGAACCATCGGAGAGACGTCAGGCTATGTTTGTTTGGCCCACACCTTCCGTGTTAGATGATAACATTTGGCTAACAAAGTACCATAATAAAAGATGAGGTACGGGGATTTCAATTAATCAATAACAACCCCTACCTCGATCGTTTTTTGTTGATGATGTCAAATGAAGTAGGTGAAGTTCATGATGATCATTGCATACACCTCACAATTCATATCCGAGTTCGTGCAACAAAGATTCATCAGGATCCAATCTCCATCGAAGGATCGTTCTTCTCTAGGGATAACGTCGTTAGAGAACTGTTCTTCGTCCACCAAAACCATTCCCAACCTTCCCCCAACGAATCATGATTAACATAAATAATGTTCATTAAATGGGTTCTTACACCTCTTATGTTACCACACATTTAGTTCACCTCATTAATTGATGAGTTTTAGTAGTTGGATGGTCCCCACAATAATGGAGTTTAAAATTTCATAATTCAACTAAAAAAATAAAATATAATGTTTATTTTATTTTTATCCCATGAAGCCTTGGAAAACCAACATTCACCCAGACTTGATTGAGATCAAAGAAAAGGACTCCTTATGTGATTACTGAAGCTATGAGTTCAACGGTGTCCTCAAATTTCAATTCCAAGCCCAAGTTCAAACGATAGATTTTCCTGCTCGCACGTTTATTGAACGTACCCGAACAAAACTTCTAAAATTGATTCCAGGCACACCAGGCCTCGGAATCAGGCGCCGTCAGAAACTGCGGACTCGTAAAATTCCAAAGAAATTAAGAAAAAAATTTCCTTGATATTTCCAGGTCATTACAATTTATAAACAAAATAAAACGGACATTATTAAATAATTTGGAACTAATGATTACAAATTCGAAATAAATTTTTTATTTTATTTTTCCAATTGATATATTTTTACTTTAAAATAATAAAAGAGTAAAACATTAAAAAAGGTTCTGAAAAGTATGAAATAATTTATAAAATTAAAATTTTTGATTTATAAGTGAAGAAGACCATTTAAAAAATGATCAATTCAATTAAAAAATTCTTATTTGGTATTGTTAAAAGGTTTTCGAAATTTCCAATTCTTACATAAATATTAATAATTTCATAAAGTCAAGTAATTTATAGAATATAATTTTTCATTATTCATCGAAAAATAAATATTTTAAAAAATTTATACAAATACATATTAAGATAATATGGGGACTATAAATCCAAAATGTATGTTAATTTTTTCATATTCACATCCTTTATATTTTAATTTCCACATTGAAACAAAATCATAAAAATTCATGAAAAAGTATTTTAATGAGAAATCATTTATTTGTATATTAAATATAATTAAAATATTTTTTTTAATCTTAGAAAACATAAACATGAAAAATATAAATTTTATAAAATATTGTTTAAAAAAAATTATTATTTTTTCAAGTACTAATTTATTTGATATTTAATGGTAATTTTTTTATTCCTTATATATATATATTTACTTATTTACTTATACATATTTTATAATTCTATTTCCAATTTCTATTCCTAATAATTTTATAGGTACCTTATAATGTTGTATATTTTTTTAGTTTTCTGTGGAAAAATCCACCGTACATAGTATTTAGTTATGACATAAAAACTCGGGATCTAATCTTATACTCCCAATATAATGTAATCCTCAAAATATAATTTCATAGATGAAATAAATGAGGTTATTTTTCGTTTATCACATCATCATATTCATATGTAGACTTGAAAAAATTATGATTTTATCATATAACATTGACCTGATGTTTAGTAATCTTCCATAACACATTATCACATTGATCGAGAATATCAACTGGGTTTTCCTCATATGATAGCCCTTGTCCAGATGCAGAGCTTCTAAAAAAATTAAATTTGAATGGTCTAGTATATACAATCTCTTAAAATGTTTTTGAAAAAAATCGTGCACCTCATAGAGGCTAGGTCGCGGTGATAAGAAATAAGTCATATCCTATAAATGATTATGGATATCGATTAATCAAATAAGGGCTCATCATACATTTATTCCATAATATCATAACATTCTTCCATAGATATATTTGAAGGATCATGTTATCACAAAAATAAAACTATAGACCAATTTAATGAATATGTACATAAGTCCACAATGGACTTTGTGATTCTTTCATATATTTTTTGAATGGTTTTAAACATGTCCACAATTTCTTGGATAGGGTTGGGACCTATCAAATTATTCTTTCAAACGTCATCCCAATATATTATATTTTCTTATATGTTTCCAAAAATAATGATATGGTTAAATATAAATTATAGAGTGGAAACTGTTGTTAAATAAGAACTACAGAAGTTGTAGGTGTTGATCCTAACATCTTTGGAAATTTGTGGAACAAAATCATAGAATATGCTCAAGATTATGAATTTTCCTCTCAGACTAACCATATATCTATGAATGAAAATTTTTATTGAAACTAGACATTGTCTCCAATATCATCATAAGAATTCTCTATAACATCTACGCAAAACTCAGATCCCCATCGTTTAATATATATTGCGGTACTCTAAGGAGACTAACCACCCCTTTAACGTATATATTTGCAGAATGATCCAAAGGTACATATTCTCTTATTGAAAAATTGTATATACATTTTATGATGATTGACAATAGTCTATATGGAATTTGGCCTTTGGATGTCCTAGGGAGTCCTATGTGAAAATCCATGGTGATTTTTTCCTATATTCTTAAAAGTATGTAAAATTAATATATAATCCATTTAATATGTTTTCACTATAATTTAATTTTATATATTCTATGAATTACCTCTTCTTGTTAGTTGAGAAGATAATTTACTTTATATATCTATAGAAAATTATACATCAATGATGGATATGGATGATTGAGCTATGCAGATCGTCCAAAACATTCTTCACTAATTTTGGTACATATATGATGCATATTCTATTTACAAATAAAATAACATATTTTTTTATGAATGCTGAACACCAGTATATTATATGCCCTCCTTTATATCCCTAAAGCAATAATATTGGATTCATTAATCCTTGTAGGAATTTGGGTTTATCCAGAAACATTAGAAATTTAATATTTATTACATTCTATTCGGATTTCATGATTCAACCATTATAGATCTATGAGTATTATTTCTTTTTTAAACCTATTTGTGGATAGTGTGTCATGATATTTTTAACTCTGATCATCACCCACCTTGTTTTCCATTCAATAGTGGTAATTTTTTTATCAATCATAATCATTTATTAGCTCTAACCATCACCTTTGGTTCATTCCAAGATCCTTCTAAATGAAGATATACTTCATGCTTTTATGACCAGTTTATATATTGAAATTCTCACTATAATGGTAATGAATCAAAACAATCAACATAAAGATCATCACTACTAATTCCAAATAATCTGTCGAGTAATTTTTATAATTAGTATTTAATAGGTATAGGGAATTACATATTTAATTTTTATTTTCCAGAAGGTTTCATTCAATACCCATAGTGATTTATAATTTTAAATTACAAACCATTCACCACCACATGATAATGAAAATATAATATTTCTTATCAACATTCCCTTACTCTCTTGGAAATATATTCTCGAATTAATTTTTCAAAGGATCATCAATACATTCAAAGGTATCTTATTTAACATATTTTAAAGTCATGATAAAATTATCTCAAAGGTTCGATAATATCTGGATGACCTATGAATATTTTTTATTTAAGTTATAATGGTTGGTCTCATACATTACTAAATAACATATATATTTGATGGATCTAGATATATAAAATTTATTGTGATAACATAACCTATGAATTATAATTTTTGTTTCTATAATTCACATTTATAAATTTATATTTATATTATCTTATTCATCAGGGTCTTTAACACAGTCCATAAGTTTTCTTACTGTCTTGCTAGATTTTTTATATATAAGGATATATTCTATAATGACTACAATAGATTGATATAAGTAATCTCTAAGTACATTATTCATAAAATCGCTGATGATGATCAAAAAATTGGTGAGTGAAAATGGAATCACTATAAAAACATATTGTTCATACCTTATCCATTATTATATATTTGGAATATCCTCCCTTTTAACCACAAGATGAAAATAGCTAGTGCGTCGGTGAATATTTTAGTGGAATTAATCCCCTAAATTCTGATAAAATAGTTCTTCAAAACCATGTAGTGGATTCATGTTTTTTGTTGTGAAATTTTTCAGATCATGAAAATTGATTCAATAGAAAATTTATTCATCCTTATTTTTTAAAGAGAGGATTGGAAAACCCCATGTTGTTGAACAAGGGAATATAAAAACCATTTCAATATTCTATATAAATTTATACTTAAATCTCTCTAATTCAATTGAATGAATTCAATAAGTTTTCATTAATGTATTAAATTATCTTGTGATGTGTTAGATTGAGAATTAGTCTTCATTTTCTTGAGGTATGTCATGTAATTCATTTATAATAACATTATCTTATTCCTACATAATAAGAATGCGTTCAATATTGACTTATTCCTCAATAATATGATATAATAATCATTTATTGCTTAATATTTATATACATATTATATACTTCTCATTAGAATAATGTATAGGATCATCCAATCATTTTCACAAGATAATCAAATATTAGAGATATGAAATGTGATTCCTCTTTCTTAAAAATTGTTATGAGGATTATATATGTAATACCAGTCTATACCATGAATTATGTAAAATTGAACTAGTAGGATAATAATCATATTTTTTGGCATTATATATGAAAAAATTGATATTGGGGATTATTTTTTTTCCGTAATTTCATTGGGAATTCTGTTATCTATCATCATAGATATATATATTTTGAATGTTATAGGTGGTCAATTCATATTCATAGAAATATTATAAGATACCAAGAATATGAAGTTCCATAATCAAATAAGTAATTCACATTTCTATATTGGAGAATAATCGTACATTTCACCACCTTATTATTGAGTTCTACCTCGAGAGTCATGATTTCATATGCCCCCATTCTAAATTGATAAAGGAGGATTATACAACGTATTCCCCTTTTTTAACTCTAGGGTTATGAAAGTGATATTAATAATTAAAAATATGCCAAAACATTTAAGAAATGAATAGTAGGTGGAGGAACAACTAGGACCCTATATTCTTCTTTATTGTCATCATACCACCTTCTTATACATTTGTTGTCATGAGTATAGTGATCTTGTTTGACAAATGTGAAACATCATTGGGAAACTATAGGAAAACTAATCCGGGGTTTCCTACGACATCATTTGCATATAGGGGGATAAAATCTCATACAATCGTGACAATATTTATTTGGTATTATATATAACTCTATAATACATTTTCTTTCTCTTGAGTCACATGGATCTCCCTCCCCAATTTCCTCTTTAACCACACATAGAAAAAGTTCAACATAGCATCAAAATTCTCTTAAATATAACGACATATGATGATTGGTTATTAATCAACCAAAGATTTATTCAAAATAATTTATATATATAAATATATATGATATGGGTCACCATCCAAATATCAATAATATTTCTGCGTAAGATCTAGTAAAACCATTTTTCTTTTTCTAATTCAGTGATTTCAAAGTTCACATTATTACAAACAATATTCCAGAAATAATTGGTAAACAATATTACATTTTATATCCTCCCACATAATAGAATCCAATTACTCCCTTGTCATTGTATTTGAATTAGATTCACCCATTAGTCATACCCACCTTCTAGATGATGGATTTTTATAAAAACCATCTCATGCTCTGAGCAATGGGGAAAAGAAACTATATTTTCTATAAGAATAATACATTTATAAATAATAATTGTTTTTAAAGTACAATTAAATTATGGTGGACATAGATCAAAAATATTAAATTGAGTTATTTACCCATTATTATTGTGTATTGGAGATCTACATTATTCAACTTATTATTCATAAAAAAAAGTGGGTAGAGAAAAAATTTCCTTGAGATTTTAATGTCCAATTCCACTGTCATTTGGACATTAAATGTATTTTCCAATATATTCATCATCAACATAGTTCTTTCTTATTTTTGGAATATCGTTTATATAGGAATGTTTATTATGAGGATACATAAATTAGTAAACATTTAATTATAAAATGATGATCATATAATATATAACAAAAATATAACGATTATATTATTTGTTAACATAATAATATTAAATATATATTTTACATGATTATTTTCATACATGATCACCCATAACCACACTATTGAACATGATATAAACCCTCCATATTGGTGGTTCATAATGAAAATTGTAATTAACCTAAGAATATCCCATAAGGCTTTCAAATATGTTATTTTGTATGGACTCATTCACTATCCACTAGAAATATGGCTAAGATATAAGTTACCAAAACATTTTTGGGTTATTACCCCTAAATGAATTTATAACAAAATCAACTCCACCATTAATATAAAGTCATGGATATATTGAATGGAGTACTATAAATTTTTATTTATCATAACCTATGATATAATCATATACTTAGGATTTTCTTATCTGTTCTCATTAATTTATTCTAATCCATGTCTCCAAAAATAAATAATCCCCTCATTGATCCTCACAATTGTGAACAAATATATGTAAGAGTTTGTTTCCTAGAAAAAAATGGTTCTACATTGTTTACATTATTATTTAATGTATTTAAATATTAAACATATTGTTACATATTGTTCTTTGTTCTACATGACTATGGTGTAAAAATGTCTTAGAGTATTTATTTCATTGATAAGGCCATGGATGTTCCCCACAACTATGAGAACCTTGAAATGCTATGAAAATATCATAAAATATAGTTCTACGATTGGATGATATAATATGATGGGACACATATCATACAAATTGTTCGGTATGAGTACTTGTAAGAAGATAAGACCTCCAATCATTAAGTTCACAATTGGTAATCTTCAAGACAATAGATTATTAGAACAGACATGCCAATAGGAATTTCTCATAGTTTGTTTTCATCTAATATTTTAATCTATGACCATTTTTAATGACCCATAGAAATTAATATTGTCATTAATACATGTCATGATTTTTACACTTTGATATACTAACAAAAACTGTCATGCATATAGTTGGCAGGAAGTATGGAATGTTGGTTATGTCATGAGTGGCTTGTTATTAATGGATTAGTAAAGGAAGGAATTGTACCTTCTATTTATGGAAGATGATATCTTGACCCTTTGATTGAAATGAAACTGCCGCCCGAAATACTTTGTCCATGGTGTAAGGGACAATTTATATCAAGTAGTCAAATAACAATGTATCAAGCATAAAAGTCGAGGACACTATTATTAAACCTTCTTGATGAGATATTGTTATAAAGGGATTATATTACACAGTGAGCATTCATATGTGGATGTTTTTGTTTTGACATTATGTTCATTAACTTGGTGTAATGACCTATTTTTATACAATACTCTTTGTCTTTAGGTAGGCCCGCCTAATTCAAACGAGAATGATTCCTAGAGGGTCACACTCTAAGTGTTTTTGGTTGACTTGGTTAAATTATATTTGAATTTAATTAATAAATATTAATTTCAAGATAGTGGAATACTTTTATTCGGGTTAAAATGATTTCATAAATTATATAAAAATTTAATCACTGGATTGCGGGTAAAATATATTTACTTATTTTATTGAACATTTATTAAATATTTATTTACTAGTTTGTAAATAAAATATTAATTTGACAGAATGAATTATTTATTTATTTATTTGGGAGTTCAATAAATGGAAGTGGATTTTGAGAGGACCAATGCCAATCTGGTAGTAAAATAATTATTTTCAAGATGATAAATAATTATTTAACTAGTTGGCAAAAATTAAAATAATGCTATTATTATTTTGTGATGCAGAATTTTATTTTTCATTCATATTTCCACAATTTGGTGCACCATAAATAATGACATTGTATTATTATTAATATCATCTGTTTTATTTAAGGTTATTAATTCATTTAATTTTTGTTATGTAATTAAATTTTGTAAATGAATCCTCATGTCAATAAATAGACACATATATCTATTACTCCATGTATCAAACTACACACCCTGTGAATTTAGAATTATTGAGCTAAACAGTTTCTCTATCAAAATTTATTCCCACCCCTCTCATGAAATATGTACATTTTTCAAGGTCGAAGACCATGTGATCAATAACGACGGACATGAGACACTCACTTCACAATGCTAGCACCAGGATAATGAGTGTTCTCGATTGGAGGCCATCAGAGCACATGTGGATAACAGCTAGAGAGATTCTAATTTGGATCATTGCAAGTGCAATAAGATAGTTCGAAAGGTTCATCCCGAATAATCAATATCATCAGTGAAGAAAATACAGATGATCTAGGTATTATTATCATTATTAAATTAATTAATATAATTATAAAAATGATATGAAGGAACCTTTAAAAAGTTTCCAGGTCTCATTTTTCATTATCTAAATACTTTATTCTATACCATGGAGATTTGTGTTCTACATCATATTGATCCTAGATGTATCATTGATCATTGTAAAAATTAATTTTGGGTGCCGAACCAACCGCTCTTCCACTGATCCCATAAGAATCAAGTGGTATAAGATACATTACATCATAGTTTATAATTATTTAGATAATTTGATGATGATTTTATATTTAATAATTTTGTTTTCCAATTCAAGGTTAATCTTTCTTGAAATAAAAAATTTGAGATCTATTCTCTGTCTTCATGTTTCTCATTCACATTAAAAAATGACCACTTATTTTAATTTTTATTAAAATAAAACATAGGATCTCATCTAGAGATGCCAATGGTTCATGGCCATACAACACTAGAATACACAACGCTTATTCGACAGTACACATCATGTAGTCAAGATTCAATCCACTAGGATTGGTATACCTAACCAGGCTTTGTAGATGGAATTTTTCTATGTATTAATGACTCCGTGTGTTAAACAGGAATATGTGGAACATTGTTTTTAGATTACACACTATGTGTCCCACTAGACATGGTGTCTAGTCCCTTCTGGTTAGGGTTGTACTGTGTACCCTGTGCATAGATTTCTCGGCTATAGACTGTCAAATGCTTATACTACACATTATGTGGCCCACAAGAAAAGTTTTCTACTCTGAATATTTCTGAAGTGCATTTAAACATTGTATCCCCCAACGTGTACATTGGATGGACGGTGATTGATAGTACACGCCATGTAGTTAGAACTACACGCTGTGTACTCCTCAAAATTACATAGATTTATGAAAATTGTTTATTATATTATATAGATCCTAGAGACCTGTACCATGGTGTGGGCCTAAACCTGAGGCACAACACAAGATAGTTGTTTTATGTATACGTGTTTAATTTCATATTTACGTCATGGACATTTCTACTCACTAGGCTATAATTTGAGGGAATTCATTAGATTTATTATAAGGAACAGGTTAAATTCAAAGATAGTTTTAAATTAATTAATTTATTTAAAATCATGATGGGTGAGAATCTAAAGGAAATTATAGAAACAATTAAGATAATATTATTTATTAATTAATGATAATAATTAATCGATTCGAGCACATTTTATCTTAATAAGAATGATAACTGAATTGAATGCATTTTTTTATTAAATGTTTGTCTTGTTGAATGTATATGGGTGATCATGAGAAAGACCAAGACCTTTTTTATGTGATTAGTTTCCTTTTAATTTATTTAATAAATTTATTATTGGCATGCGAGCAATATCTTCTCATTAATATATAGGGATTGTGTGCCCATGGTTCCATTTTTGTAACTCCCCCTTTTACCACCCACCCGTTGGTGAGTTTAAAAGCATATGTAATGTATATAACTCAAAGGCCTGAAGATACGTTTCAAGCTAGAGCCGAGATGAATCAAATCCCCGGAGATTTAGAGGTGAATGAGAGGAATGATGAAAAACATGAACTCAGAATGATCAAAATGTATCTATCCTCGGTCAAGGATAGTTTACCAATCCACTAGATAAACTAATCATTAGAGAATCTAAAGATAATGAAATTTTATTTATTTTATTTTTGTCAGTTTCATGGTTTATCATAACATATGTGTTGTTCTGATCACATAACAAATGAATTAAAAAAGCATGCATGATGGAAATAAAATAAACTAGTCTTATACATAAATATTATCATCACATGGTTAATCAATTAAGTAATTTCCACTAAATATTAACAATTATGTGATAATGATAATAAGAAATTCACACATAATAGATAAAAATCCCTCAAATTAAATATGATGTCAAAAAAATCCTTTCATTACATGATTAAGGTAAAAACTCAATTAGACTATGTGCTTGACCCACCACTGTTGGGACACATAATTTTATATATAATCTCCTTATTAAAGGTTACAGGTTGAATTAACATATTACATCAAGATTAGTAGCACATTCTAGATATAGTTTAATATTGGAGGAAAGAGTTGGGGAAATCCAATGTCCAGAATTCAGGATTGGAAAGTCCACTCAATAGATCAAGGAGACACAATCCCACAGTTTTCAAAGACTTGCCTACCTAAATCCCATCAAATAGCATAAATAACACTTCTTGGGGTTATGAAAAGGGGAATATGGATAATTTCTACTAGTATGTCATGAAAAATGGACATTCCATGTTCAGTGGTGAGGGACATTGGGATATAATAAAATAGTGGGATACTTAATAAAATAAATATATTATTTCTCAAAAAAATAAATCAAGAGTGTTATAATGATTTTATCTTTTAATTATAGAATAAAAATGTCAATATTCTCTACCACACTATCCATAAAATTAATTCAAGAAATAGACAACATCCTCGCCGATATTAACTTCTTGGAATTGTTTAGACATCATCGGGTTATCTTATTAATAGAATGGTGGTCTTATGTATCAGAGTCATCTTTCCCTAATCTGCCTGCCAATGAGAAGATTGGGGAGGATTTCAATGAGAAACATAAGAATGATGTGATTGATTTTCAATGTTTGATGCTATCATCAACATAAAGTGATTTAATGATATCTGATGGAAACATGGATGCTTATATCATTTTTGAGCTCCTCTATGGTCTTTACTTGGGAAAAGCAAGACATGAAGGGTTTGAGATATCCAAGGCACTCATTTAGAGCATGCATTGATAGGGTTCCCTAACTAGGCCTCATGTAAATAGTTTCCTTATCAAAATTGAGTGCCTACAGGTTCTAGGGTTTGATATCCCTGATGAACTGGTCACTGATCTCATTCGTTCATCACTCGCTTAGAGCTTCACTAACATTGTTGTCAATTTCAACATGAAAAACATTGAGAAGTCTCTATCTGATCATCTTATCCTCATTAGTCATGTGGACAATGATACGAAGAATGAAAATAATACTTTAATTATAATGAAAAAAATGTGAGGTAAGGGGAACAGAAATAATCCCAAAGATTCTTCACAACCATCCAAAAAAGGAATATTAAAGGGGAGACAAGGAAAAAGAAGGTTGTTTTGTTTTGTATTTGGAAAGAAAGGCCACTGAAAGAGGAACTGCACCCAGCCTAAAAGAAAGGGGAATCATCAGGTGCATTTATTTACGAATGAAATATATCTTTTTCAAAAAATTGGTTATTAAATACTGCTTTTCGTTTTCACATATGTATCCCAATATAGAAATCATGTAAAGTCATGATTATTGATCCGAGGGAGGAAGATCTCCGTAGAGCCAACTGATCTTGAATTGTGGGTGTAGCTGTTGGGGATGACCACCTCACGTTCCCTGCTAAAATGATATTGGTGTTAAGGGGTTGTTATTATGTGGATTCTATTACTAAAAACACTATTTATATATCCATATTAGATAAAGATTTGTTTTTTCATTTTTAGAATGTAATGATGCTTCTTTAACAAATATATCATTTGTTTTGGTAGAGAAAATTTATAAAAAGGTATTTATGTGTCGGATTAAAGAAACCATGTAATCGGAATTGATAACAATGATACTTCACATGACTCATACCACACCGAACATTGGAATCACCGGCTAGGTCATGTAAAATAGAAACTCTTGACAAATTTACATCAAGATGGATATTTATATTATTTAGAACAACAAACTCTTTCAGTATGTCATGCTCATTTATACGGCAAAAGGACTAAATCCATGTTTAGTGGGAAAGGTTAAAGGGATAAATAACTTCATGGATTGATTCATACAGATGTGTGTAGACCATTTACAGTTTAAGAAAGGGGAGGGTAATCATACTTTATAACATTTAATGATGATTTTATTAGATATTTTTATATCTACTTAATGAGGTATAAGTAAATTTTTTTTGATATGTTTGAATAATACAAGAATGATGTTAGGAACCAGCATAATAATAATATTAAGAAACTACACTGAGACCGAAGTGGAGAATATCCTAATCAAGACTTCATTTATTAATTATAGGAGTATGGGATCATATCTTAACTGACTCCTCATTACACACCCCAGTGGAATTGCGCGAGTGAAAGGAGGAACCACACCCAATTGGACATGGTGAGATCAATGAAGAATCATTAAAGTATTCCCTTATCTTTTTGGGATATGCGATACAAACAGATGCATATAAACTAAACCAAGTACAATATAAATTGATAAATTTTGTTCCATATGAGTTCTAGAGTGGAATGAAAGTCATGATATTGAATTTACATGTGTGGAGAAGTTATACATTTGTTACATCCACATCAGTTAACAAACTGTCACCCCAAGGCACAAAGTGTACCTATGTATGATTCCCCAAGGAAACAAGGGGATATTACCAAAACAACCCCTCCAAAAAAATTATAGTGGAAAGAGATTACATATTCTTTAAGAGGGAGTACATTTACAAAAGAGACAATGGGAGAGATATAGACACTGATGAATTTGAGGCTCAAGGAGCACAATTGTTGTTACAGGATCATATTTCACAATGTCTCGTGGAAAAAAGAACTATTACAAAGATATATGTACTATGTAGGATTAAATGAGAGGATAGTGAACAAGAACAATATGGTTTTCTCATTACTGTAAATGGTGACTCATTATTACCTGACATTAATGATCATCTAACCTATATGGAAGCAGAAAGTGACATAGATGTTTCCAAGTGGCAATAATCCATGTATTTTAAAATGGATTCCATGTACCAAAACCACGTATGGATTTAGGTGGATCCTCATGTTGATGTAATTCCTATTGGTTGAAAATTGGAATTCATGAAGATACTGGACATGGAAGGACACGTCAGTACATATAAGTAACGGCTAGCTAAACAAGGGTTCAATCAACGTCATGGCATTGACTTTGAAGAATCTTTTTCACCTGTCGAAATGTTGAAATCCATCAAAATTATGATGTCCATTGATGCATACCATGACTCATAGATTTGGAAAATTTATATAAAAATATTCTTCCTTAATGGGAACCTTCAAGAAGATCTCTAAAAGAAACAACCTAATGGGTTTATGACTCCAACGCCGGAAAATAAGTAACAAAACTTGAATAAATACATTTTTGGATTAAAGAAATAATCTTGGTCTTGGAGCAATCAATTTTATTAAGCTATAATGAAATTTAGTTCTATCAAGTGTAATTGTGATCCTTATATCCAAAAATGGATTTTTAAGAATTCAATCATTTTTATAATACTATATGTTGATTACTTATTACTAATTGGAAACGAGATACCAGTCTTATTATCTATTATGGAAGGGTTAAATCAATGCTTCTCCATGAAGGACATGGGTGAGGAATCATATATTTGTGTGATCATGATCAATCGTGATAGATCCAAGAAATTTGTTGGGCCTAATTCAATGTACATACATTGATAATATACTAAAGAGATTTAATATGGTACAATTCATGAGGAGATTATTGATAGTGTCACATGACATTCCTCTTTCGAAGAAAATGTGTCCTCAACCATATGAGGAAAAAATGATAATTGCAAGGACTTTATATGCTCAATGATTGGTTTAGTCATGTATTCTATGGTATGTACTATACTGGATGCTTCCTACACATTGATTGTGGTACGTAGATATCAATCTGACCAAGGTGACTGCCATTGGATGGTAGTCAAGACTATCCTAATGTATCTAATTCGTACTAAGAATATATTCCTAGTTTATGGTGGAAATTATGAACTAGTTATTGAAGAATATGTTGATTCTTTCTTCTTGACTGATCAATATCGCTTTATGATAATGATTTGATACATATTCAATTTGAATGGAGGGTGTAGTGAGATGGTAGAGTTCAATGCAGAGTGTGTTTGCTGATTCTACTGTAGAGTATGAGTATATCACAACTTATAAGGCTGCTAACGAAGAATTTTGGGTGTGAAGCTTCATCGAGGATATGGATTTGATAACATGTAGTAATTATCCCATCACATTGTACTGTTATAATACTGTAGTGATGGTTCTCAAAAAAGAGCCAAGGTCACATTGGTGGATAAAGCACATCCATTAGATGTATCATCACATGAAGGATTTTTCTCAGGGATGTGATGTTTCAGGTAGCAGTATATCCATAGAAGACAATGTGGCTTACCCCATCACTAAATTCATGACTAAGAAAAAAATTATCATCATGTGAGGTCTTGCAGACTGAAATTCATTGGAAGTTGGCTATAGTGCAAGTTGGATTTTATAAGAGTTGGTGTCCTAGAACCAACTCGTTGTAGTTTAATTACATTTATATTTAATTTATTTAAATAATAAACATATTAATCCATATTTTTCATTATTCTGCAGGACTATGTTTTAATAATGTCCTCGAGTATTTGTTCCATTGATATGGTCATGGAAGTTCTGCTCTGTTATGAGAACATTGAAATGATATATCAATATTGTTAATTATAGTTATATGGTTGGATGTCATACTATGAAGGTACACATAGAATGAACACTGTTAGTTGAGTGTTCTCCTAAGAAAATGAGACTTCTTCTCATGAAATTGACACTAGGTAATCTCAAAGATAAGAGATTATGAGAACAATCCTCTAAGTAAAATTTTTACATGTTTTGGTGTGTAAAGACCCGCAAATTTCAAGGAATTTTTTTTTCTTAATTTTCCTTGGAATTTTACAAGAGCGCAGCTTCAGACGGCACCTGATTCCGAGGCCCGGTGTGCCCGGAATCAATTTCCGAAGTTTGGCTCGGGTACGTTCAGTGAACGGACGAGCGGGTTTTTCTATCTTTTGAACCGGTGCCCGAAATCGAATTCTGAGGGCACCGATGAAATCGCAGCGCCGGTATTTGCATAGAAACGCCTCTTCCGGAGTTGTGTTTGCTCAGACGTAGTATTTAAATTTTGGGGCTTTAAGTCAGAAATAAAATAAAGTTTGTGCGACAACTTTATTTTATTTCACTTAAGCTGCTTGGAAGCCACTTGAAGCCACTTAAAGACGGCTTGAACTGTGTTGAACTGGATAGGATGCTATCCAGAAATATCCTACCCCCTTGGTAGGATATTTGTGAGGTGGGGCCCGCACGAGCCCCGCCGTTTCTTTCGCAAAGTAACGCACCCGTGAAAACCCGTCAAAGTAACTGAAAAGTAAACCGACGCGTTTTCTTTAATTTCTTAACAGACCATTTAATTGGGCGGTTTATTTCGTGAATTAAATGGGTTGTTTCTTTCGTTGAATTAATTCAACGAATTTAATTGGTCGTTACTTACAAGTTTGCGTTTGTTGACAAAATAATAAAATAGACAAACTTGTCTATTTTTGAGGATTTCTATCATTGTGCAATTCCTCTGAACCTCCACCCTCCCCGCGAAGAACGCGAAGAACGCGAAGAACGCGAAGAATGCGAAGAACGCCGGCGACCGGAATTCGACGACGCACACCGTGATCTGCGACGTCGACGAGCTCTACCCGCGACGTTCTTCGGCGACGCCTCTTCTTCCGCGGCCGATCCTCGTTCGGCAATTAAGGTGAGAAACGAATTGTTTATTTCTCCCCTTTTTTATAATTCAATATCAACGGATTTAAATTAATCCGTTTGATCTTGATCCGGAGATTGGCGACGCGACGCCGGATACCGCGACGACGCGACGATCTCCTTCATCCGCGACGAGCGATTCCGCGACGACCTCTCGTCCGACGACGGCGACAAGGTAAGGGTTGATTGAAATATTTTCCTTTCCCGTGATTTTATTTCTATTAAAGTAAAGAACCTGATCTTCGAACAATTTTAATTTATTTAAAATTGTTGTTTATTATTTGCTTTTCCTCCCGATGATGTTTATGACTAACGCGGAGGGTGCGGATCTAACAAACTAGACCCGGCAACCCTCCGCCGATCTTCCCTTTTTTGTGCGGATCTGGCGGACGACGACGAACCGTGCGGCAAGGGCGATCCGTTGATCCCGCAGTAAAGATCGGCCCCCGGGAGGAGCAACGGCGCAGACGGGAGGCAAAACGGGCCACCGGAGCAACTCCGGCGGCCCGCGGAAGGTGGCGGCGGCGGCGCTCGGCGCGCCGCCGGAGGAATCCGCCGCGGCCGAGCCGCGGCGGCGGCGAACCGCCGGACCGCGTCCGCGGTCCGGCCACCCAGCACGCGGCCCGCGCGGGCCGCGTTTCTCCAAAGCCGCGGGTCAAACCCGCGGCGGCTCACTCGGCCGCGCGGCCGAAGCCGAGCCGGCCGGTCCGGTCGGGCCGGGTCGGGCCAACCCGGGTCGGGCCGACCCGGGGGGGGGGGTTCGGGCCGGGTCGCCCCGGGCCCAGAACCCCCGTTTCGGGCCCTCTTCGGTCTTTCGCCCATATCTTGGGCCTGGGACCTCCGATTGACGAACCGTCAGCGGCTACGCGATCCTTGGATCGAGACGGTCGTTTCGGTATATTACACTCAAGGTTTCGGAAGACTTTGGGTTCGGTCGGGTTGGTTCGTACACGAAACCAACCGGGCCCTCGGAGCGGAAACGCTCATAACTTGAGCTACGAACGTCCGATCGACGTACCGTCAGCTGTGATAGTTTCCTCTAAGTGAGACGGAAATTTTGGCATACTCTGCCCGAGGATCGGATACAGGCAGAGTACGGTCGGGTTGGTTTTTTCTCTAAAAACCAACCGGGCCCCTAGGACGAAAATGCCAATAACTCTCAGACCGGGCGTCCGATTGACGCTCCGTCTGTTGCGTTGAGATCCTGTTGTCGATACGGAACTTTTGGATACATCAACTTCGGACTACGTGTCAGTTGATGTATCAGCCTCTCGGCTCGTGGAGTGGACCCTCCTAAACGAGCTCGCTAAGTGCGGGAACCCTAGCGCTGGCTGTGACTTCGACGACAGAGCAGAGATCCTCCGTGGACTGCGAAGACGGCAGAGGAGAGATCCTCCGTGGACTGCGACGACGGCAGAGCAGAGATCCTCCGTGGACTGCGACGACGGCAGAGCAGAGATCCTCCGTGGACTGCGGCGACGACTGTGCAGAGATCCTCAGTGGACTGCGTCGACTACTGCACTCAGCGATCCTACGTGGATCAGTGCTACAGGTTCTGTGTGAGCCCGATCCTATGTGGGTCCTTACTACCGGTTCTGTGTGAGCCACTGCCTACAGGTTCTGTGTGAGCCCGATCCTACGTGGGTCTTTGCGGGGGTTAGTACCTATCGATCCTTCGTGGGTCCGACGACTTAGATGGATCAGTGATCATCTTTGACGTCATCTGAAAAAGTATACCTGGTTGAGCTGAATCTTATGTTACTCCCCTTTGTGGATTGTGTTGAACTATCCTTTGTGGATTTACTGTTTACTCTCCTTGTGGATTTGAGTCTTGCTTTCCTTTGTGGATTGAGTTGTTCTTGAGCTCGTGAGCAGAGCTAGAATTGGGGACTTAGGTATATGTATGGGCATATACCTAAGTCGAGTCAGATGTTACTTCGTGATTGCATCTTTCTTTTGTGCTATATCCTTTGTGGATTTCGGGAGACCTTCGGGGGTCTCGAGGTCCTTACTTAGTAGCTTATACTCACCCCTGCACGGGCTATGCCCGCATCTTGTTGTGTTGGATGCAGACGACGGACAGCGCTGATCGCGGTTGGGGCGTGGAGCAGGATGGTACCTGGAGGTGGACCACTGGGCGGGACGTGCTCGGAGCGGACGTGGGACTCGAGGAGCCTGGAGGCTATCTGTACCCACCCTTCAGGTGGGATTGCCAGTGGACGACACGAGGCCGCCGTCTTTTCTTCAGTTGCTGTACTTTACTTTTCAGTTGTACTTTACAGTTGGGCTTGTATTTCCGGCCCCCTTTACTTTTCTGCACTCTGTAGTTACTTTCCGCTTGCTGACTCTGTGGTGGTTGTTACTTATAAAGGCAATGCCTTCCCTGTTTACCGAGAATTTACGCCTTGGTGCTAGTCGCCAGCCCCTGGCCTATGGAAGGCGGGCTTGGGGTAGTCACGGCACGGGCCCCGAGGACGGGTCGTGACAAATTGGTATCAGAGGTGGTCGGTTCTACCGCAAACTCTGATCGTCTTTTCTTTCTATATGAAGCAATAGTGTTTAGTGTATTGAGTGTGGTTATCAGTTCAGGGAGCCCAGTGTTGGTGCGGCGGCCGACGTATCCGTACACCAGGACCCTGACTCCTGATTTCCGACTTAATGCATGAAAACATTGATTGCGTGTGTGTTTCAAGTCTTCTTTGTGATTACTTGTGTCAGCTCACCGGGTATACTGATCTGCTTCATGAAAGTCTCAAGTTTTCCTTGTGATTACTTGTGCCAGCTC
The DNA here is from genome assembly GCA_963277665.1 of Viscum album. Classification (NCBI taxonomy): domain Eukaryota; kingdom Viridiplantae; phylum Streptophyta; class Magnoliopsida; order Santalales; family Viscaceae; genus Viscum; species Viscum album. Next base: position 1,384,021,767 of record OY728127.1, read on the forward strand.
ACCAGGTATACTGTTCTGACTGTGGTGCTCTTGTTCTCCTTTTCAGGATGGCCCCGCGACGACAGCCAGCTAGGGTTCCGAGTGTAGGGCGCGACGGCAGCCCATCGAGCGACGAGGCCTCGGTGCAGGGCCCTTTGCCAGCAGTGGCACCGGCGGTAGCCTTACCCGCCGAGCCACCGATGCTTCCAGTACCAGACGCTGACGATGCACGTCGCCTCAGGGCCCTGCATGAGTTTCAGAGCCAGCGACCGCCCAGGTTTCGCGGTGAGGCGGACCCCCAGGCCGCCGAGGACTGGCTAGAGGCGGTGGTACGGATCTTTAGGCTAGTGAGGACACCAGCGGATCTCATGGTGATTCTCGCGGCGAGCCTCCTGCAGGCGGCAGCAGGACGATGGTGGAGCTTGATGCTCCAGGTTCACGATGAGTCATCCTTGCTCTGGGCGGACTTCGAGAGCCTCTTCCGCTCTGAGTTCGTCCCGGCCACCCTCCGAGCGGTGCGCATCCAGGAGCTTCTCCAGCTGCGCCAGGGCAGCATGACGGTCGCTCAGTACGCGGAGAGGTTCACTGACCTATCTCGCTACTCGACCGACATGGTACGGGACCCCTTCTTCCGGGCCCGGACCTTCGAGCAGGGCTTGCGACAGGAGATTCGGGCGTCGCTGATCTCCCTCAGCATTCCGACCCAGGCGGGAGTGCTGGAGCGAGCCCTCCTGATCGAGAGCTTCCTGGCAGAGCCTTCTTCAGCGGCGAGACCTAGCGCAGGGCCGCAGGTAGCTGAGTCTTCGGCAGCAGGTAGCCGACGGATGACTCTCGGGTCCAGGCAGACCAGACCCCCACGCAGACGGCCTCAGGACACCGGCTCAGCAGTGCGAGGCACACAGCGGAGTGCCAGCCTTCCGAGAGGCAGGCTGTGCTACTCCTGCGGCGGGCAGGGTCACATGGCTCGTGACTGCCCGACTCGCCGATCAGAGGAGCAGCAGACGGTGGAGGGGCCACCCAGGCAGAGGCAGAGGGTCGACCGTGGCGGTCCGCAGGGAGGAGGCGGACGAGGCAGAGGAGCTGGCCGAGCAGTGGGTGGTGGGCGACGCTTCCAGGCTCTACCCCCACCACCACCAGGAGGGCCACCTCGACCACAGGGAGCTGGCGGGCAGGGACAGGCCCAGCTCCAGGCAGTGGAGGCCTACGACCCCGACATGCCAGAGATGATTCGAGGTACGATCTGTGTCTATTCCACCCTTGCTGCAGTACTTATAGACACAGGAGCGAGTCACTCTTTCATAGCCTCTGCCCTTGTTCGGAGCTCGGAGATTCTGACTGAGCCGTTGGCTCGATCCTTACGGCTAGAGACTCCTACGGGAGCAGACTCGACGATTACGCACTGGTGCCGGCAGTGTGAGCTTACTCTAGGAGGCGAGATCTTCGGCTGGGATCTCCTTGTAGCGGCGTCGAGGCCTTACGACGTCATCTTGGGCATGGATTGGCTATCCACGGTTCATGCCCAGATCGACTGTTTTAGGCGCAAGGTGCGATGTGTTCGCACCGACGGGAGCAGGTTTACCTTCACCGGCGAGAAGGGAACCTTTGCAGCACAGGATGGACTTCCGCGGAGGAGAGTGCAGCCCATCTCTCATCAGTTGGCTAGCCTCATCCTAGGAGCAGTGGACGTACGGAGTCCAGTTTTTCCTGCAGTGGTGGACCAGTACGTGGACGTCTTTCCCGACGACGTTCCAGGGCTACCTCCTCGTAGATAGGTAGACTTTTACATCGACTTGTACCCCGGGACAGCCCCGATATCTACTCCAGCATATCGGATGGCCCCCGCCGAGCTTCGGGAGCTGCGGGTACAGTTGGAGGACTTGCAGAGCAAGGGGTTTATCCGACCCAGTGTTTCACCCTGGGCTTCCCCGATTTTGTTCGCCAAGAAGGCGGACGGGAGCTTGCGACTGTGTGTCGACTAACGTCGCCTGAACCAGGTGACAGTGAGGAACAAGTATCCGCTGCCACGGATTGATGACCTCTTCGATCAGCTCAAGGGAGCACGGTGGTTCTCGAAGATAGACCTCCGGTCAGGCTATCATCAGCTCAGAGTTCGAGACGAGGACGTGCAGAAGACGGCCTTCAGGTGTCGGTATGGCCATTATGAGTTCTTGGTTATGCCGTTCGGCGTAACCAATGCTCCAGCAGTGTTCATGAGCCTCATGAACAGGATCTTCCAGCCATACCTCGACCGATTTGTCGTGGTCTTCATTGACGACATTTTGGTATACTCGACGACTGAGGAGGAGCATGCCTACCACCTGCGAGTTGTGCTAGACACGCTCCGAGAGCACCAGCTTTATGGCAAGCTCTCAAAGTTCCAGTTCTGGTTACGTGAGGTCCATTTCTTGGGGCACGTCATCTCTGAGGCGGGAGTTGCAGTGGATCCCGCGAAGATCGAGGCAGTGCTAGCTTGGGAGCCACCCAAGAGCGTCACGGAGGTGCGGAGCTTCTTGGGCCTAGCCGGATACTATCGGAGATTCGTGCCAGACTTCTCCAGAGTTGCGGCACCACTCTCAGCATTGACGAAGAAGGGGAAACCCTTCGTGTGGTCAGACAGATGTCAGCAGAGCTTCCAGGAGCTGAGACAGAGATTGACCAGCGCACCTATCTTGAGATTGCCTGAGGAGGGAGTTGGATACGTAGTTTACTGCGATGCATCAGGGACTGGACTCGGGTGCGTCCTGATGCAGGAGCGGGCCGTGATCGCCTACGGATCACGTCAGTTGAGGCCGCATGAGCAGAACTACGCCACTCATGACCTGGAGTTGGCAGCAGTGGTCTTCGCTCTGAAGACTTGGCGGCACTACCTGATGGGCGAGCGCTTCACAGTCTTTTCTGACCACCAGAGTCTCAGGTATATCTTGTCTCAGAAGGACCTGAACCTGAGACAGCAGAGATGGCTTGAGTTCCTCCAGGACTATGACTTTGAGATAGTCTATACTCCTGGGAAGGGGAACGTGGTAGCCGATGCCCTCAGCAGGAGGACGGGCATTCAACTCCTTGAGGAGGCGACGGAGCAGCTATCCACCTTACGGATATCCTTCGTGGATAGAGACGGAGCAGCCTTTCTTCAGTCTCTCACAGTCTCTCCTCCACTTCTACAGCGGGTCAGAGAGGCTCAGCGTGGGGACGCTGACTGTGAGACCCGGCGTGCACTGATATCCTCAGGTCAGGCGCCTGATGGTTTCTCCCTTGGAGCAGAGCACGACATCCTTTTCAGAGGACGTGCCTTCGTACCAGTCGCTTTACGAGAGGAGGTGTTGAGAGAGTTTCACACCTCTCCCTTGGCGGTGCATCCCGGAGTGGCGAAGATGTACCAGGATCTCAGGCGACAGCACTGGTGGCCGGGCATGAAGAAAGCTGTGGTAGAGTTCGTTTCACGATGCCTCACCTGCCAGCAGGTGAAGGCAGAGCATCAGGTACCAGCAGGCTTGGTACAGCCCTTGGAGGTCCCGGAGTGGAAGTGGGATGGCATATCTATGGACTTCGTGACTGGACTTCCACGCACTTCCAGAGGTCACGACTCCATTTGGGTGATTGTCGACCGACTCACCAAGTCGGCACACTTCTTACCCATCAGAGAGCAGGGCTCAGTGGAGAGCTTGGGACGTCTTTACATCCAGGAGATCGTACGACTTCATGGTGTGCCATCGTCTATCGTCTCCGATCGAGATGCTCGTTTCACTTCCCGGCTTTGGAAGGGGTTGCAGGAGGCGTTCGGGACGCGGCTCCATCTGAGCACAGCCTTCCACCCTCAGACGGATGGTCAGACGGAGAGGACCATACAGACACTCGAGGACATGCTCCGTGCATGTGTTCTCGACTTTGGTCGCAGCTGGGAGGACCACCTACCCTTGGTGGAGTTCGCGTACAACAACAGCTACCACTCCACCATCGGGATGGCACCATACGAGGCGTTGTACGGCAGACCCTGCAGATCACCGTTGTGCTGGACAGACCCTGGGGAGTCAGCACTCGTGGGACCAGAGATGGTCCGAGCCACGACAGAGAAGGTCCAGATCATCCAGGAGAGGATGAGGACAGCTCAGAGCCGGAAAAAGTCATATGCTGACAGGAGGCGGAGGCCACTGAAGTTCGAGGATGGCGACCACGTCTTTTTGCGTGTCTCACCTCGACGTGGTTTACGGAGATTTGGCCGAGGCGGCAAGTTGTCTCCACGCTTCATCGGGCCTTTCCAGGTCCTCAGCAGGATAGGAGAGGTGGCTTATCGCCTGGCTCTACCACCTCAGTTGCACCGGGTGCACGACGTCTTCCACGTGTCTCAGCTGAGGAGATACGTGCACGACCCGACGCACATCATCGACTTTGGGGAGCTGGACGTGGACGATGGGGCGACTTTTGCGGAGGTCCCAGTGGAGATCGAGGATCGACAGGAGCGGGTCCTACGTGGGCGGTCGATTCCTCTTTTGCACGTCAGATGGCAGCACGGGAACCTCCAGGAGAGCACTTGGGAGCGGGAGGCTCAAATGCGTGCTCAGTACCCCCATTTGTTCCCCTAGTTTTTGATGTATATTTACGAGGACGTAAAGCCCTGAGGTGGGAGTAATGTAAAGACCCACAAATTTCAAGGAACTTTTTTTTCTTAATTTTCCTTGGAATTTTACAAGAGCGCAGCTTCAGACGGCACCTGATTCCGAGGCCCGGTGTGCCCGGAATCAATTTCCGAAGTTTGGCTCGGGTACGTTCAGTGAACGGACGAGCGGGTTTTTCTATCTTTTGAACCGGTGCCCGGAATCGAATTCTGAGGGCACCGATGAAATCGTAGCGCCGGTATTTGCTTAGAAACGCCTCTTCCGGAGTTGCTTTTGTTCAGACGTGGTATTTAAATTTTGGGGCTTTAAGTCAGAAATAAAATAAAGTTTGTGCGACAACTTTATTTTATTTCACTTAAGCTGCTTGGAAGCCACTTGAAGCCACTTAAAGACGGCTTGAACTGTGTTGAACTGGATAGGATGCTATCCAGAAATATCCTACCCCCTTGGTAGGATATTTGTGAGGTGGGTCCCGCACGAGCCCCGCCGTTTCTTTCGCTAAGTAACGCACCCGCGAAAACCCGTCAAAGTAACTGAAAAGTCAACCGACGCGTTTTCTTTAATTTCTTAACAGACCATTTAATTGGGCGGTTTATTTCGTGAATTAAATGGGCTGTTTCATTCGTTGAATTAATTCAACGAATTTAATGGGTCGTTACTTACGCGTTTGCGTTTGTTGACAAAATAATAAAATAGACAAACTTGTCTATTTTTGAGGATTGCTATCGTTGTGCAATTCCTATGAACCTCCACCCTCCCCGCGAAGAACGCGAAGAACGCGAAGAACGCGAAGAACGCCGGCGACCGGAATTCGACGACGCACACCGTGATCTGCGACGCCGACGAGCTCTACCCGCGACGTTCTTCGGCGACGCCTCTTCTTCCGCGGCCGATCCTCGTTCGGCAATTAAGGTGAGAAACGAATTGTTTATTTCTCCCCTTTTTTATAATTCAATATCAACGGATTTAAATTAATCCGTTTGATCTTGATCCGGAGATTGGCGACGCGACGCCGGATACCGCGACGACGCGACGATCTCCTTCATCCGCGACGAGCGATTCCGCGACGACCTCTCGTCCGACGACGACGACAAGGTAAGGGTTGATTGAAATATTTTCCTTTCCCGTGATTTTATTTCTTTTAAAGTAAAGAACCTGATCTTCGAACAATTTTAATTTATTTAAAATTGTTGTTGATTATTTGCTTTTCCTCCCGATGATGTTTATGACTAACGCGGAGGGTGCGGATCTAACAAACAAGACCCGACAACCCTCCGCCGATCTTCCCTTTTTTGTGCGGATCTGGCGGACGACGACGAACCGTGCGGCAAGGGCGATCCGTTGATCCCGTAGTAAAGATCGGCCCCCGGGAGGAGCAACGGCGCAGACGAGAGGCAAAACGGGCCACCGGAGCAACTCTGGCGGCCCGCGGAAGGGGGCGGCGGCGCGGGTCGCCGGCGCCCGGCGCGCCGCCGGAGGAGTCCGCCGCGGCCGAGCCGCGGCGGTGGCGAACCGCCGGACCGCGTCCGCGGTCCGGCCACCCAACACGCGGCCCGCGCGGGCCGCGTTTCTCCAAAGCCGCGGGTCAAACCCGCGGCGGCTCACTCGGCCGCTCGGCCGAAGCCGAGCCGGCCGGTCCGGTCGGCCGGGCCGCGCCCAGGCCGGACCGGACCCGGCCTAGCCGGGTCGGTCCGACCCTGTTCGGCCGACCCAGGGGGGGGGGGGGGGGTTCGGGCCGGGTCGCCCAGGGCCCAGAACCCCCGTTTCGGGCCCTCTTCGGTCTTTTGCCCATATCTTGGGCCTGGGACCTCCGATTGACGAACCGTCAGCGGCTACGCGATCCTTGGATCGAGACGGTCGTTTCGGTATATTACACTCAAGGTTTCAGAAGACTTTGGGTTCGTCTGGGTTGGTTCGTACACGAAACCAACCGGGCCCTCGGAGCGGAAACGCTCATAACTTGAGCTACGAACGTCCGATCGACGTACCGTCAGCTGTGATAGTTTCCTCTAAGTGAGACGGAACTTTTGGCATACTCCGCCCGAGGATCGGATACAGGCGGAGTACGGTCGGGTTGGTTTTTCCCTAAAAACCAACCAGGCCCCTGGGACGAAAATGCCAATAACTCTCAGACCGGGCGTCCGATTGACGCGCCGTCTGTTGCGTTGAGATCCTGTTGTCGATACGGAACTTTTGGATACATCAACTTCGGACTACGTGTCAGTTGATGTATCAGCCTCTCGGCTCGTGGAGCGGACCCTCCTAAACGAGCTCGCTAAGTGCGGGAACCCTAGCGTTGGCTGTGACTTCGACGACAGAGCAGAGATCCTCCGTGGACTGTGAGGACAGCAGAGTAGAGATCCTCCGTGGACTGCGACGACGGCAGAGCAGAGATCCTCCGTGGACTGCGACGACGGCAGAGCAGAGATCCTACGTGGACTGCGGCGACGACTGTGCAGAGATCCTCAGTGGACTGCGTCGACTACTGCACTCAGCGATCCTACGTGGATCAGTGCTACAGGTTCTGTATGAGCCCGATCCTATGTGGGTCCTTACTACAGGTTCTGTGTGAGCCACTGCCTACAGGTTCTGTGTGAGCCCGATCCTACGTGGGTCTTTGCGGGGGTTAGTACCTATCGATCCTTCGTGGGTCCGACGACTTAGATGGATCAATGATCATCTTTGACGTCATCTGAAAAAGTATACCTGGTTGAGCTGAATCTTATGTTACTCCCCTTTGTGGATTGTGTTGAACTATCCTTTGTGGATTTACTGTTTACTCTCCTTGTGGATTTGAGTCTTGCTTTCCTTTGTGGATTGAGTTGTTCTTGAGCTCGTGAGCAGAGCTAGAATTGGGGACTTAGGTATATGTATGGGCATATACCTAAGTCGAGTCAGATGTTACTTCGTGATTGCATCTTTCTTTTGTGCTATATCCTTTGTGGATTTCGGGAGACCTTCGGGGGTCTCGGGGTCCTTACTGAGTAGCTTATACTCACCCCTGCACGGGCTATGCCCGCATCTTGTTGTGTTGGATGCAGATGACGGACAGCGCTGATCGCGGTTGGGGCGTGGAGCAGGACGGTACCTGGAGGTGGACCACTGGGCGGGACGTGCTCGGAGCGGACGTGGGAACCGAGGAGCCTGGAGGCTATCTGTACCCACCCTTCAGGTGGGATTGCCAGTGGACGACACGAGGCCGCCGTCTTTTCTTCAGTTGCTGTACTTTACTTTTCAGTTGTACTTTACAGTTGGGCTTGTATTTCCGGCCCCCTTTACTTTTCTGCACTCTGTAGTTACTTTCCGCTTGCTGACTCTGTGGTGGTTGTTACTTATAAAGGCAATGCCTTCCCTGCTTACCGGGAATTTACGCCTTGGTGCTAGTCGCCAGCCCCTGGCCTATGGAAGGCGGGCTTGGGGTAGTCACGGCACGGGCCCCGAGGACGGGTCGTGACATGGTGTCATATGATATTTATATCTAAAAGCTAGTGTAATGATCAATAGGCTTTAATATTATAAATAATATGTGTCACGGCTTGCTCACATTTATTTTCTAACGAAAACCTTCATGCAGACAACTGGCGGGATGTAGGTTATGTTTGGTGCATCATGAGTGGCATGTTATTAATGGATAAGTCTACGAAAAATTTATACCTTCCATTTATGGAAGTGGATATCTCAACCCTTTCATTGATATAGAATTGTCACGTGAAATTCAATTTACATGCTGTAATGATGAGTTTATTTTAGGTAGTCCAAGAATGACATAATAAGGAAAAAAATTTATCATTCTATCAGGAATCCTTCTTGATGATATATTGTGATAATGAGATTATATTAAATAGTGAGTGTTCATATGTGTATGTTGTTTTTATGACTTTGTGTTCTTTTTACATTGGTTCCATGACCCATTTAAAGATAATAAACTTGGACTTTAGGCATGCATGCCTATTTCCAACGAGAAAAAATCTTACAGGGTATCACACTATGAGTTTCTGGTCATCTCTGATAAATTCTATTTGAATTTAAATAATGAGAATTATTCTGAAGAAAGAGGAATAATTCTATTCAAGTTAAAATGATGGAATAAATTATATATATTTTTATGAACTAGATATTGGTTAAAATATGTTTTTTAATTTTATTGAACATTTAATAAATATTTATTTAATAGTTTTTAAATTTAATATCTATTTGCGATAATAAATTATTTATTTATTTATTCAATTGTTCAATAAATGGAAGTGGATTTCCAGTAGACTAAGGCTAGTCTGGTTATAAAATAATTATTTGAAAGATGATAAATAATTATTTAACTTGGTGGCACAAAAGTAAAATAATGCAGCTATATATTGGGTGGCAGAATTTTATTTATAATTCCATTGTGAGCCTGTTTTGCTCCATAAATAATGAATCATAATTATTATTCATAAAATGGGGTTTCTCTACAGTTATGAATGTATTTAATTGTTGTTATAAAATTAAATATAGCAACTGAAGCCCTGTGTCAATAAATATACAAGTAATTATATTGTGCCATGTATTGAACCAATTACTTGGTGAATTGAATATTATTGTGATAAACAATTTCTCTCTCGAATCCCCTCCCCTCCTCTTTCTTGAATGATATTCGTTTTTCAAGGATAAATAAAAAAGCGATCAAGAATGACTGACATAAGACACTCGCTTCATCATGATAGCACCTGAAAAATGAGTGCTGTCGATCTTATTCCATCATAGAACATATGGATCACCGCTAAAGGGATTGTAGTTTGTATCCTTGTAAGCGCAACAAGATAATCAAGAAGGGTCATCTAGAATGATCAACAACATCAATGAATACAATACCAAATATCCATGTTTTATTTTCTTTATGAAATTATTAAAATTAATTATAACCATCATTTGAAATATCCTCTCTAATGGTTTTAGGATTCATTATTATTTATATAAATCATTGATTATATTCCATGGAGACTAGCTTTCATCATCGTACTGATCCCGGAATAATCATTGATAATGGTTAAAATTAATATTGGTTGTCGGCCCCACCATACTTCCTCTTTGAATGGAACCTTCAAGATAAACATATAAAAATAATACATTGAGATCGTTGTTTAATTATTATCTCCAATAAATAGTTTCACTATACAAGAATTGATATTTTTCATAAATTGGTAACAATATAGATAAAGACAATAATTTATATTTCTTGATCATTATCCAAAAAAAATAAACCCTAAGATTTTCTATGGGTAATAATAATCATAAAATCCTTCTAAACAAAAAAAATAATGTGTGATCTCAAACACTCTATAATGGTTAACATAACATGGAAATAATAGATAGATCATAAACTTATCTAAAATCATGAATACTAGAAAATATAAGATTTAAAACAACATAAATCAACATGTTTCAACCATAATGAGGAAATATATGCAAAAAATTTCAAATGAGTCCACACATAATATTGAAGGGGAAGATAAAACATAAAACATAAATCATTATCATTGAATAGCGGAATTAAAATAAAGAAATAATAAACAGTGTATTTTAAATCATTTATAATATGGATAACTGCCAACCCATGCACCCATAAAAATATGATGAATGTTAAATTCCATACAACTCACTATATGTGAACCTAATTAATTTCAAACCACTTTACACATAAGAACTTTTTTAGAGATAAAAACCATTACAGTCACCCTTTATGAATGTATCTAATCACTAATGTGTTCACATAAAATTTCTATCTCATGAGATACGATCCTTTACCCAATAGATTTGAAGGTGATATATGTACCATCTATCTCTAAGTGCATACATTTATATACTACATAAACATCATTTTTTTCACTACATAAATAAATAATAGAAATAAATTTGTTTTCATAAAACAAAAAAATAAAAATAATTCATATTTCATAGTAACTCAAGAAAATAAAATGGGGTGTATCAGACATTCAAAATTTATAAAATAAATTAATTATCTTACTAATTTGATACAAAAAATTAGTTAACCCAAAATAATCATATAATAAAACAATAATATAGGTTCGAAATAGAATCATATCATTATTAATGGTAAATAATTTCATGTATAATGAAAACAAAATCACAAAATGTGTTTTTTGAAAAAATTATCAATTCATCTGTATAAAATTCTTAATTAGTAGCCTGTTTTAAAAAGTCTACTATTTTTATGAAAATTTAAAATAAAAGCTTTCATGGGAGATTTTTTGGTCATAAACTCTTTTTTATGATGTAAAATGAGAACTTCATTTAAACTGAAATGTTATAGATAATCTAAGCACAAATAAGAAATTGTATAACTCAAATAAAGGATTTTTAGTTACTAAGTCCCTTATATTTAAACATGATTTCCCTTGAAAATATTTAACCACCTATTTAAAAAATATAATAACATAAATTTCATATTTATTAAAATTTTCCATTTGTATTTACATTTATACTCATTGATAACAAAAATTTGTTTTATGTATTTGGTTGTAGTAATCTCTTTTCTTAATGTGGTGTTAGTAATCTTGAATAATACAAATTTGGTTCCTAAGTGGAGTAATGATATTCCCTTTTATATGAAATATAATAATTTAAAAACCATTAATTTTACTATAATTAATGTTATTTGATGTTTTATAATGAATTATATTGTTTTAATACTATCAAACGGGAGTTTTAGTGACATTTTTTGAAGTAGAAAATAATTATAAACTAGTTTTGAGTTATTTAACAATATTGATGAATAGTCCTATTAATATCATTAGATTTTCTATTATCCTAAAAAATCATATTAATGATATATATTACACTAATTTATCAAATATAATCTTCAAATATAAACATAAAACATCCATTTTAGGAAGTGATGGAAAACAAAACAAGTTTATTCTGGGAGGTGGTATTTGGAAAAACAAAAGATTTTTTCTTTTTTGAATGGAATGTGGGACGGTGTCTCCTAGTTGTAAAATCACTATAATAACATAGTATTATAATAATTATACTATTATTTTCATTTTACTATTATTTATATAAATTTTTCATGGATGGAAATAATATAATGAAACGTATAAGAGAATTTGTGTTTTGAATCTTATACGTCACTTCATAGATTATCACATTTGGTAATGCGATTAATCCTTTCAAGGATAGTTTTTATGAATATTGTAACATTTATAATGATGGATATTATGTTGTAGGATTGTTTGTTTTCATATTTTGATTTGATAATTATGGGGTTTTGTGTTTTTGATAAGCGAGGAGAGGATTTTCCCATTTATAAGTGAAAATGAGAGGCATTGTTTGTTAATATTAAAAAAATGTTAAATAATCGGAATTCACACTTAATGAAGTTCGAACATAATTGAATAATAATAGATTGTAGAGTATATATGATTAAAATCATCACATTTATTCAATAATAAAAATGTATTTAGAAAGTGAGGTATTTTAACTTTAAGTATATCAAATATATAATTTTAGTTTCACCACAGTAACCGGTTTTTACCTAGGTGATGTATCCTTCATTACATAAATAATATGGTATTTATTATATGATTTGCAGGAAATTATTAAAAATTTGAAACAAATTATTGTTTTATTCAATTTTAAAGATAGGTAATATTTTATTTTAAAATAAAATATTTGAACAATATTCAAAAATATATTTTTTTAATAATATAACCTAAATTATAAAATTTAATTTTTAGGTTTATAAAAGAAAACAAAAAATTTCAAATTTCACAAAAATTTTGTAAAATAGATATTTCTTATTATAAAATGTTCTATTAATATAAAATACATACATAAATATTAATAATTTTAAAAATTCATGTAATTTATGATTTTTTTTCAATATTCACCTAAATAAAATCTTTAATAATATAAAAACATATTAATATTATTCACTATGATAATAGAAAAATAAGATTTAATGTTTTTTTAATTAACAACCAATAAAATATAATTTTTCATTAAAATAAAAGAATAAAATTGTTTGACAAAAACCTTATGTAAAAATAATTTTTTCATATAATAATGATTATTTTAGAATTTGTGCTTTTCTAAAATATTTCAAACATGAATAAAATAATTTGTATGAAATAATGTTTATGAAATAATTTTTTATCATAATAAAGTTTTTTTTAAATTCTTTAATGTGGTATTTTAGTAAATATTTAAATTGATTTGAATTATATATATATATATATATTTCAAAATTTAATTACCACTATTTATACCTACTAATTTTTTGTCTACCTTTTAATGGACTATATGTTTTGGTTTCAATGTTCTGTGTGGAGAAATCTATCATATAGACAATATCAATTTTGGAGTAAAAACCCAAGTCATTAAAATATTAAGTAACATTACATGTTGTTCCTACTATAATGAACCAAAGTTCTCAATGGATATTTCTTTCTTATAATCACATTATATTATGAAATAATTTACAAATACATTCTATGTGACTATTAAATAGAAGTTTTCCACTTCTGTGATTTTAGTTTTGAAAATAATACATTCATGGTTGTGATTAGTAAGAAGTTTGGAGGATGATATGACCAACATAACATTTGGTGAATAGTTAAATACTCTTGTCAATAGAAATACCACCCTTATGAATAGTGTTATACCCTAATTAATATTAAGCATACATAAGATAGTATATAAATATGATTCATTTGAATATATGATGTATGTATATTACGGAATAAGTAAATAAATGTTTTAAAACAATTTTTTATAATAAATTATGATTGTGATTAAATATTAAAATAATAATATTTATAATTTTATTATTGAAAATTGGATTTTAATTTTGGATTCTACACATCGAAAAATGGTTACTGTGAATTTTTTGGATTTATCAAAAATACATAAATTTGGTTGAATAGTAAAATACATTTAATATCCATATAAATACATTATATATTAATTCAACTATTCATGAAATCATAAGTTATGTAAGCCCCCAAATAGATAAATCACAGGAATCTATTACTATTTTTGTTATGGTGATCATTTTAATTTATTTTCTTGTGGAGAAATAATAAATTAATGATTACATTATTATGAAAACCCCTTTCCCATCCACTATAAATTCCACATCTATTTACCTATTCTCTTCACTCCACTTAATCATTTTTCCATGACAATATTATATCTAAATAACTCCCAAGCTCTTTACCCACGTCCAACATCCCATTGACTCCCCAAAATGTTAAATCCTCTCTCCTTATTAGGCACTCAAGGAAGGATTATTCAAGAGGTAAAATTATTTTTTTCTATTTTTTTATGTTTATATTCCGTTGATCTATTTTATTTCTTAACGTCTACTCATCCAAATGGTATGAAAACTAAAATAAAAAATATATACTATAATTTTGTATTGAAAATGGAATTATTAATTATCATCTATCATTACATGACCTTCTATTTGAATAAAATGAAAACACCATTTGTGATGTGTTAATTTAGCTTAGTCTAGAAGAATGGGTTACCAATTTCTATTAAAATAATAGATTCTAGCCATGGAACCATTTTTCTGCTTAAACCATACTTTTATATGTGTATTTTCTCTTATTTTCTGTTTGATAATATTTATTCATTAATCATGTAAAAAATAATACAATACAAATAAATTATGAGAAAAATCGCCAAAATTATTTAAACGTTTATCATTATTTTTTTATAAAATGATTCAACTACAATCCAAGTAATGAAATTATATTTTCAACCACATAACCTTATTTATGATCAATAATAATATATATCATAAATTTAGGACTCCCACCTTCATCTATCATGTTTATTTGAACATCAATATATGTGAACAGTTCATTGAAGCATTGAAACCAAATAGACCCGAATAGTGAAATTGAACCTCATAACCTATCAAAATGGTAACAAATGAACATAAAAAGATTATAATGAAGATTTTATATATTTAATAGGTTATGTAATTACTTATAAATGAACCTAATTTTACTATTCTTGTCATTAATATCAAGTTGAGTACTCCAATGGTCTTAAGGTAATGAATACTCTCTAGTTCAATTTTATTCATGATTGTCCTATACGTTATGGCCTTTATGTGTAATTACTAGTGATGGGGTATAATTACTCACATCATAAAATGTATCCTCATTATTGTAAAATGATTAGAAACCCATTTATCTATCTTTTTAATCCCAATTAAGTACTCATGATTCCATTCTGATATTCCATGAGGGATTTAACCTGAACCTCCTTTATTCCTTTAGGTTTTGCAATATTTATTTATACCTAAATGAGGTTATCTATAATTATTATTTTAATCTTTTAAATGATATTTTAATGTTCTGAACTCATTTATTAATTTCCATTCATCATTTTATTTCACGGATATACATGTTTTTATGTGATTCTCTCATTAATTATTCCCGATAAGAAAACCTATTTTGAGGGAACTTCCGGAATTCATATCCTTTTTCAATTGCAATCAATCTACTATTATAATAAAACATTATCGTCATAAAATAATTCATTAAATTTTGATAACCATCTTGTTTCACTTATGGTTTTTTATAATGTATTGTTCCCTTTTTTATTATAATGGTTCTATAGTATCTTCCATAAAATTTATAAAAATGGTTTTATTGTATAATTTCTGGAATACTTTTCTTACACGTGGTCACTTATATGTGAAATAAATTACCCTGGTACATGCCTATTTTAACATATTACTTTAAATTTATGTATTTTTTCCTTTCATTCGTGGACACATTTATTATAGAGCCATTTGTTTTTCATTATGACAAGATTGTGGAACGCAATTCTTTCCACGGGAAACACTTATGTTTTTGTAAGATAAAATATGTATGATTCTATATGCAAAAAACAATTTCATGGAAAGTTAATATGGTTGTTCTTAAAAATATCTCCAATGCATTGGTTAATTTTTAGTCTCATGTGTTTTAATGTTGGATGGCCATGGAGCTTAGCCTTGGCTTGTGCTACTATGTTAAACGATCTTGGTGGTTAGCCTTGAATCGTACTAAAATCGTTTTTTATATAGATACCACATCTCTATGAGTCCATGATTATGTGATTATATATTTATATTTAGACGTTCCATATGTTAAATTACTTTTTATATCATCTTGTCTTTCCTATTATTCCTTGTGCTATTGATTTGTTCCTTGATTTATTCCATTACAATGATTTTTAGCTCTTCCCTATTTCATGTTATCCTCAGGTTATCCTATGAAGATGTATGAGAATAATAGAAGTTAGGGGATCATGATAGAGAATAAAAAATAAAATTTAATATTCAATTACATGATTTCATTTTCAAGTTCATAGTATTCTAAGACACAATACTATATGATCCTTGCCTTGTACTCTAATGTAATATTATACTTAAAATCATGTAATGTTATATTTAAAATGCTTGGGTAACTTTACCTCCCCTAGCCAAATTTCCCCAAAACATATATCCACACCAACTGATACATATACATATATCACAATCACGATATACTAAAACCTAGTGGAAAAATAATAAAATTTAACACCCACACAAATGTTTAAACATGGAAGATTGTTTAATCCATTGTTTGATTCTCTACTAAAAAGAACATCATAGTACTCCACCTATATGTACCGATGCATCAATAATATGTCTCACTTTCAGATTCTAATATATACACTACCCAAATAAATATAATCATTGTACTCATATTATTTATAAGATTCATTTATCCAAATATGTATGCTTATCATCATTTTAACCTACCAAAACATTAGATCACCACATCCCTTATCTTGTAATTTATCATATTAATTGACTTGATTTGAACATCCCAACCTTTCTGAAGTTCCAACATGAAACATAAATAACCAAATAATAGTATTGTTCACTTCTACAACCATAGAATCCAAAATAATGACATGATTCAACAACCATTCAATATATAGGATTTTGGATCTAAATTCAATATCTCATCCTTCAGAAAATTATCTCATAATAAAGATCCCTACCATATGAGTATAATACATAAAAATCACTTCGAGTTGTTGAAACCGTTTATCCATTAAAATAAATACATCTATTCATGATCCCAACATAAAACTCCCATCCCATGATCCAAACATATGGGTATATTATAATAACCAATAAATTCACATCAAGTATAAAATCAACACTCAAGTCACCCTTAGTTTAAAAATAAAAATCCAACTACATGATATACATAAGTAATAAATTTTCATTTTAAAACATTTGACTAAATCAATTCAAAACCATAAAATAATACAATAAAAATATGATGAAAACTTCTTGGCATGTCATTAATTAAATTCAAACAACTAGGTCACAATAAGTCAAAAAGTATGAATCAATGCAATCTAGTTTACTAAAGATCACTATTTTTATTTAAAATATATCCCCAAACAATAAATAGGGAACTAAATTATCATAATTTTTTTTAAAAACCCTTATAATCAAAGAGTTTTCACTATATAAAAAATTTAAAATCCATAGCCTCTATGAACCCTTTCTTGAAAATAGAAGAGGTTTTCAGTCCATTTGTTAAAAAAATTCAAAAACCTATTTAAAAAGAATTCCAAATAAATTCCTCACCATTTAAAATTATCTATATTTACTATAAATATCATGTAATGAAAACGTAAGAAACATTACAATAATAACCCATAAAAGTGCACATGTTTTCTTTTCAAACCCATTTTTTTCTTCATTAACCATGAATTTTTCTCAACAACCATAAATCATAAAAATAATTCCCCTATGATGTTTTTAAAAACACATTCACAACCAATCAATTAGTAATCTTAATTCCATATTAATCAATTAAACTCTCGTAATGTTTTATATAACACATATATTATAATAAATGTTTTTTAAATTTGTAGTTGATCAGAATGAGGATTAAAGTAAACAAATGCCAACCATATACATATTTTCCAAACCCAAATCATAACACTATCATGAAGCATGATGAACTAGTTAGATCCTAATGGAGCCCTATAACTCATGTCGATCCAGATCTATCCCACATTTTGATTACTAATACCACACCTCACTCATCGTTCAATGATGAGTCAAAACACTAGAAAATGATTGAATTTTTTTATTTTAAATGATGTTATGACTATAATGAATATGTAATAAATATATCTTAGGTCCCATTATACCAATTCCAAATCCAAAAAGCATTGATGTATCCAAAACAAGCTTTGATACCATTTGTAACATAGTATCCCAAATCACCAAAGCTACATCTGAGTAAGGGTCTTGAACTCATATTGACCAACCTATATGAAAAAGGATCATGAATGGTGGATAATATAATAAATAAGTTTTTGGGAGGATATTAATTGGAAAATGGCCGGGGAGAGATTCCCAACTATAAAAAAAATTCATCATTACACATCCATATAATTGGAAACCCAAGAGTACATATAGAAAAATAAATTAGGAGACAAAATGGAACCATCAATCTAAAATAAAATGTATTAAATAGTATATATGATGCTTATAACATAATATATTAGGATATTTTGAGATCATATATCATGTATCATATATATAATAAACAATTTCAAATTTTCTATTACAGATGTTGAAAAATAATTAATGAAAACTAGCCTCTAGCACAACTCATATAATTGATCCAACTCGATTCTCATCATCAAAAAACAATTAATAATGATCCATGGTTCTATATCCATGTAAAAAATATTCTCTAAGAGAAAACATGAAGATATACGCATGTACATAGAAACTCGTCATTTGTACATGGGTAGCGGTGATACAAATCACATAGTAGGAACCCCCAATGTTTCAAAAATACTGGGTAATAATGTGATTTAGTTATGTTATTATAATACTTATAAGAATTATAGTCTTTCCCATGAAACCCAATAACCATGAAAAAACAAGATGAATATTTGAAAATCTTTTTGAGGATATCATATGATAACTAGTAGATTATGACCCTGGACCAATTTTTTTATATGTGCTAGTAGGAATTATTGGCATTCAATAATCATAAACCATAACTAGATACATAGGGTAGGGCACATATTATTGACCCATGATAATTAACTCTATAAAGGCCACACCAAATGGATCTTATCCCACTCTAACTTGGTAAATGGTACACTAAAAGTTCCCAAACATCCACTAATAGAATTAGGAACATTGAATAGTACCTAAACCTCATCAAATTAACTATTTTAGTGAACTAATTACTTATAAAACATCCTACTATTATATTACTAGAAATATTGATTAGTTCAAAAAATCTTCTCCTATAATTGGTTTGACAACAAATAATAGTTCACATCTCTCCTCCACTAAAAGGATTGTGTGCACCTGATAATTCCCAACACCCATCCACTTATATTAGTGGGTAAATTCAATAATTTTTAACCACCATCCTTTAGTAGGGGTGGATTCACTAAATAGTTCTCTACCCTCATCTTATTACCTGAGTGGGAAAACAAAATATTTTCCTACTCTCCCTGGGTTAAATGATTGGGAACACTAAAACTCTAGGTCTATCCCATCTTTGATTGAGTGTTTTTTCAATTAATATTTAATTTCTCATATCTGGTACGTGAATAAATTAAATATTATCTAATATATCCCATCCCAAAATCCCACTAAATCATCCCCAATGTGTAAGTTACTTTGGAACAAATGTCACATATCTTATCACACTTCTAACCACTTAGGAGAATATAATCATATCATCTTTGTCGCACATTCATAATATTTCTATCATCATGGAATTCTTATCCCATAAATACCAGAATCCACAATGGATTGAAAAATCCATGTCTATACTCTAATGATTCATGTACTTTTCTATATACCTACTAGATAATTTTATAATAAAAATAATCATCAGAGTCTAACATATATAAACATACATCATCACGTAATACCACACACACTGGGAAACCGTAATGAGAAAGGAGAACATGCTTAAAATCCATAGAAAATGTAGTGAATCATCATTAGGAGGATATGATGACTAAAATAACCCTAACAATACCTTTATTCATTAATGTTTTTACAAAATAAAGTACCCTTTTTAAACATTTTCAAAAAGATATCTCATTTCATTTCACTCATGCTTTTTCAGGGTCCAAAACACCATAAAGGGGGTTATTATAACCCCCCCAAAATAAATTTTTAAATACCATTTCCTAGACCAATTTAATAAAATTACACATTATCAATGAAATGAATTACCAAATAAAAAATTCTATCTAATCGTACATTTAAAAAAAGAAGACCCATTTCTACTTAATATCCACCCCCACAGCACCATGAAATCCATAAATAGGGGAATTTAAATGCCTTAAACCAAGGAATTAACAATATACCAATTAGTAATCCTTGAGGTCCATGTTTACTCTATGGCTAAAATTATTCAATCCCAATTTGTGGGTAATGGTCACCAAATTCAAGAAACATGCTGAAAATGAAATTAGTAGCCACACTAAAAAAACATTCAAATTTTTAAAGAGACTCAATAGATTCAATTTATCCTACCCCAACTTGAAATCTAGAATCTAATATCATTATCATATACACCTCTATTGATTATGAGATTACATATCTCTCTTCAACAGACATTTTTAAATTATTAAACTAAAAAATGTAAATATTTAATACAAAAATGATATAAACAATTCCAAACTTACTGATTTATCTCAGAGTGTTGAACCTATAAGAAATGGTGTTCATCCCACTCCTTACTGACACTTGAAACCCTGTCAAAAAAATCATAAATGAATTACTAAATACAATTTTAAATTTCACTCTAAATTTTCCATCACTAATAAATACATTCATTGGGAGAAATATTTGATGACAAATAACGAATAGATAATTAAATACCTACATGTTCGGACTTCTATATACACTTCACGTGAAGTCCCAATCATGTGGGATTATTGTACCATTCCTTGGAAAAATCATCACATTAAAAACCCAACTGGTGAAACAAAAAATTGATAAATTAAAGGGGATGAACAAAATGACTAGGGGAGTGTCCTTACCTTGAATTTCATCACAAACCTATCCCAAATCATCTAGATAAAAGGGAGGTAATTAGGGGGATATGAAGATCTACATAGGGATCTATGCCTTTATTCAATGAAACTGGAACCAAAGGAGTATGAGGGTGTTACAAACAGGACCTAGGAAAATCGATAATGACCTGATGCACAGGCGCACCACACTGGATTTTGCCATCTAGAGTGAAATTATAATCTATCCAGAAAATTTGTATGAATAAAACCTCCAACCATAAGGATCCAAATAACTAGCCACACCACTAGAACACCCCAATGGGATTTGTATTAAATATTATAAAATTAATGATTACATATATTTATTTATTAAATATTTAAAATAAATAAATTAATAACTTTTAAGGGCTTATTATATTTATTTAGGAGGTAATAAATGTTTATTCTATAATATTGTGTATTAATTATTTATTAAAAATTAAAAAAACTAATTAATAATGATTCATTGTGATTCAATAATCGTCATTAAAATACAATTATTAATTATTGAAATATATATGTTATTGATTATTTATAAATGATTATTTATATAAAAATAATTAATGAGTTGTTAAATATTAATTAACGTGGGTTATTATTTCAAAAATATTAACTAAATATTAATTATCAAATATTAAATATTCATTTTTAAATATTCATAATTAATTGAAAACTATTTATTAATTAATAATTATCAATTGTTAATTATTATTAATTTATAGTAATTATTGAATGTTACTTATATGTTATTTATTGTTGAATAAATATATACATTTAAAAAATAAAATTTATTATTAATTAATTTATAATAAGTAATCCTTATTATTATTTTTGCATAAAATTTTTGTTATAAAGTAAAAATAACTTTTCTATTACTAACATTAAAAAAATATGGATTAATAATTATCAATAATATATTTTTATTAATTAAAATTATACAAATTAATTTTTAAATTTTATAATTAATAATTAATATTAATTATTTATTATTAGAAATTAAAAAATTTAAAATTTATTTATTATTAATTGATGCTTTATTATGAATTTATAATTTTTTGGTAGACGAAGACTAGCCTGGGTGTTATAGTCACTCTGTAATACTACATGAAACTTGTTGTCAAAATCTGGTGGGGGTGAGTTATTGTGGTACTGTATCAGTGTTCCCGACTATAGCATTGTTGGTAATATAAAGGGTGTACTATAGGAGTGATATTATTCCCCCCAAATGATATTTTGGCTACCCAAACAAGTCCTTTGTGTTGAAAATTCAATCGGTCTTCCAAGGGTCTTGGGGAAATAGGGCCTCTAATCCATCACTTGAAGGGACTTTGTGATCGCTAGATGAATTTATAACTGGGGGATGAAATAGTGACATTATTGTAACTATCAATGGTAAATTTTTTATGACCATCTAAGTGGTCTTTCTCTACTAGAAATGAATTTATTTCAATGATCATTCATGGCCATAAACACTCAGCATTGGATATTCATGGCGGGGAACAGACACAACATCAACGTGTTTGGTAGCAAAACTAAATGATACTGGTATGAGGCTGCATCAATTTTAGACTGTGATTTCCTGGGCCTCTGATCCGTATATCATATTTCATTCTAACCATTTTTGGTTTCTCTCCCAACCAAGTTAAAAAAGGGATTATATATAAAATAAAATAAAAATTTGGACTAGGATAATTTATAATATCATACATTATTTATTTATATAATCCATTTTTTCTTAATTGATTAATAAAAATTTATTAACATTTTATTTTACGAAAATTTATTTTATATATTGGTTAGTAGTTATATAATTTATTGAGATTGGGTTGCATTATTGTAAGGATAAGGGATCTCCAGTGAAGTTGTTTTATGATATAAAAAAATTAAAAAAATTAGAAATTAAATAAATATATTAAATTAGTTGATTAATAAATTTTCAATAATTTTAATATATTTTTTTCTATAATAACTAATTAATAAATCAGAATATTAATTAAATTGACAAAAATAATTTGGACTTACTTCTTACTATCGAATTTTGTTCAATTATCCCTATAGCCATAGTCAGAATATATATCAGTTTTTCTACATCAATGTTCATGGAATGAACATGGATGTAAAAAAACTATAATGAAATAAATACATCAAAAACTTATTTACCATGGCTATAGCCTATGAGTATGGTGAAGGGCCCTATTATCACAGTTTTCCCCAGTAAATAGGCCACATATCTTTATGTGCATCACCAAACTATGGAAATAAATATAACATAAAACTAATAATTTAAAATTGGAAAATTTAAAATAAATAAAAAATGATATTATAAAAATATATAAGGTTTCTAATCAAGTTATATATAAATAAAAATTTATTAATCAAGTGGTTAAAATACATATGAAGCATGTTCGGGCCCAATAAAATGGGTTTTTTTTCAAATCATTAATTTTTCGTGTATTTATTCATTATTTCTTATATTCTATTTAATGTTTCGTCGTGAATGTCTTGAATTTATTCTTTACTGGTTTTCAATATTTTTTATAAATTATTTGTCTCATTATCTCCCTTGTTGATTTATAGTTCATACATTTAGTTGTTCATAAGGGGTACATTCCTAATCTAATTCTTATTTATCTATTATTTCCTAACCTCCTATATTTTCATATACATATTATTCCATAATACATTTATGAACTTATTTATATTTTTTATTTATATTTTATTTATTACATGTCTCATTACCTATCTCATATAGTCACAACTAATATCCTTCATTGTTTTCAATTGACTATTACCCCAAATTTCATTCATTAAGTCATGTTATATATTTTTCACTATTTCATCCAATATATTATGTGTACTACCATAGTTCCATATTTTATCATAAATTAAATTTAATTCATTATATTTAAAATTATATTTGAGGTTATATCGTCATTAGTTTTAGATTTAAACATTACTAAATCATTAGGGGTTTCTTGAACTCAGTCTCATTTAATTTATATATAATCCTCCATAACCATATTCTTCTATATTGGATATATTTTACAATTTTTCTACTAAATATTTTTTTTCTAAATTATTGGGATTTTACGTTTCAATCTTATTATATCATTTTTAATTATTATTGAAAGATAATTTCATAATGACAAACATTTATTCTTTTTTTTGTAAACATCTCTTAAATATCAATTTTTAATCTCTCACTTTAAGAAAAAAATTTTAAAAATATTATATCAATTTTTCATCGATAATTACATTTCAATTTTTTTTTTAAATTTTTAAATTAAAAAATTATTTTATTGATATTTTATATAATATTAAAATTAAAAATCAATTTATATCAATAATCATTGCAATTTCTTATCTTCCTCTCCAAGAATCACTAAATATAGTTTCACTTCTTTTGATGTTCCATTTTTTGTATACATTATTTAAAAAAAATTATATTCATCGCTTTTTAAAAATAATATTATGATAAACCTATAGCATTATTTTCATGAAATGACTTCAAATATATAAAAATATATATTCATTATTTTCGATTTTTCCCCATTCTCAATCTTGATTGATTCATCACTACCATTATATTTCATTATCAGTAACATTTTTAAACGGTAATCTGTCTTCAAATACCATTCCATTTTTAATATGATACACTTCAATCATATTTTCAATGGGAGTTCACATAGATCGTCAGACCATTCCATTGATTGAGTTTAATTATTGACATTATCATATACACCTTTATTCTATATAGTATGAATAGAAAATAATTTTTTATTGTAATGTGTGATTATTTATCTGGATCTATACCTTATTTATTTATATGTTGATTTTATTATAATAGATTAATAATGATATGATTTTGATGGGAATTTTATTTCTTTTACCATTATGTGAAACACATATGTTTGGATATATCACAATGTAGTTTTAGGTCCTATAATTATATACTAATCCAATGTATTGGATAAATATTTTTATCGTGTGACATCATTATGTATGTAGGTTTTGGGAGTTAATTCAATACAGTATGTTAGTGGGTACGAGAATTAAACTGTATCCACTATGTTATAATGTATTTAGTGAATTAGACTTGATATATGGTATGATTTTAAATGTTTATACATGTATAATTTTCCAATTTTTACATCATCATTTTCCTAATTATTGTCTTCTGAATTCAAATCCTGCACCTTGGCTTATGCATCAATTTTACGATTATCTTTATATGTATTTAATTATTTTAAATATATTTTTTATCACAGAGTATTAACACATATTATGATTTAGTTATCTTATTTCATTGATATTTTCATTCATCTCCTGAAAAAATATCTCACTTTTAAAGGTATAAAAATATCTCATATAAATAATTTTTATAAATTTTCACCCCTTTAT
Source organism: Viscum album (assembly GCA_963277665.1). NCBI lineage: Eukaryota > Viridiplantae > Streptophyta > Magnoliopsida > Santalales > Viscaceae > Viscum > Viscum album. Next base: position 1,384,046,873 of record OY728127.1, read on the forward strand.
TTAAATTTGAACTCCATAATTTCTCACATTATCCCATATTTTTTAAATATTTTATCTATTATAGAGTATTTGATCTGTTCATGAGAGATATTCATTTAATATTTTGAATAAATTATATATTATAAGTATATGATGGTGATGTTTTATGTTTCATGTATCAATAATGTAATAAATTTTATTCTTTTATTTCATTATACTTCAATTAATATATTAAATGTATGCATTTTTATCACTATATACATATGTTCAATTCTAGGGGGTCTTCATTTAGTATGAGATAAGAGTTATGTTATTTCTTAGAATTGGAGAAGAAAAAAAATGTATATATCCATATAGAATTAACCATTATCTATAGTGTACTTGGATAGACCTAAAATGAGAGAAAAAGGGATATAATTTCCAATTTATTATTTTGAGATATATTATATCTGTGTTATAACATGTCCAGAGCTTAGAAATTGATACTACATTAAACATCATTTTTAAAATTCAACACTAAGCTTAAACGACCCTTGAAATTTATAAATGATATGACCTAGATATTAAAATGGTATGCACTTATTGTGTTAACTACTCTATAGGATATATATATACTAATTTCATAATAAATATAAATTATTAATATATTTTTGTTAAATAAAAAATGAGATTTTATTAAATGGATTTTATATAGAGAAACTATTTTTTCATGTATGACTTTTAAATATTTCAATATATATATTCAATGATAGGTGATGATATGGTGTTCGATTCCAAGCCCCATGGTTTGCTAAATTAATTTTATAAAATTAATAAATATATATTATATTATACTTGTGATTTTTTAAATAATATTGGAGAACACTTATACAAATACACATTTTAGAAATCGAAGCCCATAATTGAGTTTGAAAGGTGTTTTTTACCCTAGGCATGACCTAAATTAGGTATGTGTGGTGTGTTTAAACATCTCTCCCATTAGAGATATGATCAATGAAAAAATTAATTAATTAAATTAAATAACTAATTCCAAGAAAAATGGGTTTCCATTTAATTTATGTCTATGGATATTTTGACATGGACAGACACATATTTTGGAGACTACCGAGAGATTCTCTATCCTCTTGATGGAAAATAAAATAAACAATGAAAAACTTCAGATTAATGAAAATAAGTACTTAATGAGTGAAATGATTTCCGTAGATCATTGGTGAGCATGTTATTCTATGATGAAAAATCAAATCTCTAGGTTTCACTCATTAAACTATTGTTTTTCCCTTTTTGATAATTTTTTTTTGACATGATAACTCAACTTTATTAGTTTGTGAAGGTTTTGGAACCTCGGGATTATTATAGGTAGTGATTTATTTGGTTATAAGATTTTTTCTAAACCTTGTTACCCAATTCTTAATAATATTCCCTTAACACATGTCCAACAGTGGTTAAATTATTTTTATTGTGCCTTTCCCAATCATATACTTCGTGTTCTTCACTAGTTGTACCCTCTGATCCTAGTTTTACATTACCTGTTAGTATCTAGACTGATTAGACCCCAAGAATCAATATGGATTTATGAGAGAGGGATGAATCAATGAATGATGAAAAATTTTTATATGGTTGAATATTATCGAAAAAAGTTTTGATGATCGGAAGAAAAATTATCATAGGATAAAGGAATCTGAGTAGATACATTCGTGTGATGTGCCCCCATAGAATGAAGGGATCCATTTTCTAGTGAACGATGGTCAGAATCTATGATTTGTGTAAAAATATAAAAATTTTGGAAAAATATAGGGCTGAAATCCATGCTATGAGGATATATTTATGGTGTGGATCATGGATCTAAGAATTTATAAATACCCTATCTATAGAACAGGTACCTCGATATAAACATCGTGTGTTGTCACCAGACTATTGTGACTAGAATTTCACAAAATTATAATTATGGATTGACCTGTTTCCCTCCTACATGTTGTGTACCACCTCCCACATGTTGATCTGTTATGTGATGGAGAAAAGTTCCAGGAACATAAAATGTGCTCGAGTACATAGGCATTTCCATAACACATGGGTGAAACCCTATTTAAAGAGGCTTGTCGTGCACTAAATAACACATACATGAGGTAAAGTACACAAAAATGACTTTGTGTACATAGACATAGCTAGAAAACATTGGTGGGACCCTAAGTGGAATGATCAATCCTCATATTTTCCTAACATATCATATACTCCTACATGGTTTGTGGTACATGTACATATAGTATGGAATCCAGCCTTATTACGTAACAATGCATGATATTTTAAAAACCACAAATCATATAATTTTTACTATCTTCGAATTGAGTTACATAATACGTAAAATAATTAAACATCCTTTTATTATGCATGAATGGATTCATTAAATCTTATCCTCTGTCAATTTATTCCATCTCCTAAAATGGGGACATAAATCAATGGAAATTGTGAGAAGAAGGCCCAGTAAAGGAAAACAAGTGAAACAGTTTACATATGATGATGAATGATATCACTAATAAAATGAAGAATATCGCAAATTCATGATAAATAGACATATCATTAAAATAATAAAGTGAATGACAACAAAAAAATGTGGTAAAATTTTTTAATTTATACTATCATAATCATATAATCAAGCTCTTTCCCCAATGTGTTATTAAAGAATTACCATTGTTATTCACCAAGATACCGTAAAACATGACATATCTATAGATTCATTTAATATCCCAATACATTAGAGCACTATCCAAGTTCACTATTAATATTTATTTATTATCATTTGATACACATATATCATAATAAAACATCTCATAAACAACCCATATATAACAAAATAAATGGGTTTATATCAAAATCATGACGTTTTAAATTGTGCATTAAAGCAGGGTGACTATGTCCTTTTTAACCTAAAAAATCGAATGAGGGTATTTTGTATCTATATTCTAGAATAAAATAAATAATTTTTTGGAATTTTGAAAACCTATTGATATTAAATAGGTTTAGGTAATCACAGAATGAAAATATAATAAATTTTTGACAAAAAGAGAGTGATTTTGAGACAAAAAGTCTACAACATAACATGTATGAAACAGAGTTTTATAAAACATTAAAAAGATATGTTAAGGGGTAACAAATTCATAAACTACACATAAAATTGTATAGAGAAATATTAATTTGAAAAATAATAAAATGGTATCGAAATTTGAAATATATAGAATATAAAAGAGAACATGAAAGAATATCTGAAGTTGGGAATTCCCTTAACTTGAAGAGTAACTCCCAAATCAGAAATATCAGGACCTAGGAATCATGAGGGATACATTGGAGTATATCCATAGAAATAGATAGAAATTTGTTTTTAATAATTACATTGGAGACCCATTAGATGTATTTTCACAACCTTGGGATTTCCCTTGGTATGTCCCCATAGTATTAGACACTTGGGAAAAATCATATCACAATTTATTACTCATGAGTACACTATAAATATTACATCATTATTAAATCATTAATAATGTCATTAAATATATTTAGAACTCAAATCATTATTTTTATTATTCACAAAAAAATCCATACATTTTATAAAAATATCATAAATTCACCAAAACAACACACCGAAAATCATAATCCTAAAATAAAAATTAATTTACCTTAATAAATATATAAATATGACAAATTTAATTATTATGTAGAATGAACACTATTATTTAAAATAATAGCACATATAAAATTAATAGTGACATGCATAGTAAAATATTCAACAATTGAAAAAAAATAAAATTATTTTTTAATTTTTAATTACAAATTGTTGTTTTTATAATAATATTACATTATAATAAACATTATTAGTAAATAATTATATTAATATAACAATATATATATCTAAAAATTACAATTTTTACCCTAAAATTAAATTAATGAAATTATATCTCAATTATTAATCAGATCTATTCTTAAAATAGAAAAAATGGAATCATCATTTTATTAAAAAGTGGGATTAAATTTTATGTAAAGAGGGACTTGGAACATATCCCATTAGAACACTCACATATAACCTAAGGGTACGGTGTGAGATGGTGATGGACTCTTGGGGTAGCTCAAGTAACATCTCCTAAGAGGTAATATCTTGTAACATGAAATTCTCCCATAAGTGATTACGTTCGAACATAACATATCGATGCTCATATTGGGATTCGTCTAGAGTAAATACTAGTGACTCAACATCCATCCCAATGTATTAAAAACAATATTATTATCGCCCATGTCTACAAGATGTGGCCATCAACTATTCTTTCGTCATTAACTATCAATTATCATTTTTATTTATAAAACATAATTATAATGTTAAAAATAATTATTGTTTCCAACATTCATAATAACTAATAGTCAAAACCTGATGGTCACATTTAATTTATACATATACGTATCTTCTAATTATGTAAATGCATGTCATTAATTTTCTAGAAACAAAACATTATTCAATAGTTTGGGTCGTCACATTCTTCTACACAGAAAAAAATTTATCCCAAAAATTTCAACTCATACCCTAAGAAGATAAATGTTTTGGTTACTTCTTCCTCAAATCCACACCTGGTACCCAGGTGGATTCATCATAGTTGTGTTTCCTCACCTCTACTTAAACAAGGTTTTTAGTCTTGCTTCATAGAAGCTTTTCTGAATGATCCTAGATCTCCACCAGATGCTCCACATAAGAGTGGTCGTGTTCCTGTTATAACACATCCAGATGTTGTAAATGTGATGGGCCAGGATTGAAAATCCTATAGAGAGATACATAGAAAACAAAATTAAACATTTTCTAGTTTTGGAGGATGTTCAAGAAGATATTCCAGTAACAATTTGTGATCTCCGATTTCGTAAAGGCTAATTCACATAGGGATTATAATATTATTTTTCCCAAACCATGTTACTTTCATCCATGGTGAAATTTGAAGGTTAAAATCGACACCAACATCAAACCCCAATCCCCATTGATGGTTGTAAACATAACTCTTCTTAATCTATAATATGCCTTTATTTTTTATTGGATGGCATGATCTATTTGTCATCTCTTGCACAAGATCATGCTCAAGAAGCATTTTATCAATATCTTCATCGAAATAAGTATGAGTTATACATCACATTCCAAATATAGAATCACGGGGTGTCATGTGAATGATTAAATTAAAGATGTCATTGTAAGATAACTCAACTACTTAGAGAGGAAAATACCATCCACCTCAAAATTCCATTGATAATGTTCCCAGCATGTCCTCGAGTGTCTGAATAGTTATTACATATTGGCCATCATTTTGGAGATGATAGGACATAATAATATTCAATTTGGTACCCATACCATGTTCAATACATCTACAAATTGTTGACATGAACCATGGTCCATGATCAAATATGTTGTAGTGTGGTTCCCCATGCATCCTCACCACATATTTCAAGTAAATCTGACAAGTTGATCAATACACAAATGATCTAAAAAATAGATAAAATGGGAAGTCTCTGTGAGAAAACCAACTATAACCCATATCTCATTGTTTTCATTAGTTTTTCTAGGGGGACTCGTGAAAATGTCCATAGTGATATTGTCCAACATCCATGAAAATATAGGCAGTGGTTATAATACATGTTTTTATGTTTTTGTTCTAACTTCACATGCTGATATACTATCCAACTTTTATTGTAGTCACCAATATCTATTTTCATATTATCCCACCAATAATGATCATGAAGGTTCCAAAACATTTTATTTCTTCCAATATGTATAGATAATGTATTTATATGTTCTTCAACCATCAACTCCTTCTTTATGTCCTATATAGATGTTACACATAGTCTTGATTTAAATTTATGTACACCTTCGTGATCAATGTTGAAGTCCGAAAAAATCCCATACTTCATAGCCTCAAACAAGATCAGTAATAATGGATCATATTTATTGATCATTCTTAGCCTTATATAGTAATCATGGTTGAGAAATCATTTGGGATAATTTGGTGATGTCCCATACCTTATAAATTTGATGTTTATTTTCACTTGGACATTGATCAAGGGAAATCCTTGAATCCTCCTCATTTCTAGAAAAATAGGGTATTTCCTAAATAATGCATCATCTGCATTTTTTTGTCTCCCAGGATGATAATGAATTGAATAATCGTATTCATTAAGAAGTTACAGCCATATCCTATGCATCATGGTAAATTAAATATTCATGAAAATATTTTATAGAAATAAATTGTCTGTGTATATATCACACGTCTATACATAATGATAGTATCTACATATCATTGGAGAAAAAACAACCACAACCATCCCAAGATTAGGTGTAGGATAACTCTTCTAATTAGGTTTCAACTATCAAGATGTGTAATAAATAACCTTGTATTTTTTCATTAGGATACACCAAATTCTTTTAAGAGATTCTTTTCTAAAAATATGGATTCTTTTTCTCATTGATGTTTGAGTTCACATGGGTGGAGTAACCAATCACTTCTTCAGCTCTTCAAAATATTCTTCACACTACTTTTTCTAGATGATCATGACCCCTTTTCAAGTTAACATGTTTAATGGATTATTTTTCCATAATAAAAAGTTCTAAAATAATATATAATATCCCACTAATGAAAAGAAAAATATGAATCAGAGTTACTATTGTAGGATAACTCCACTCTTCCACATCCAATGTATTTTTATGTTCAACTGAGATTCATTCGCATGTTACAATGTGCCCCCAAGAAAGTAACATAATGAAGGAAAAACTCACACTTTCAAAACTTTCAAAATAACCTCTCATTCTCTAGAGACCGAAATATAACCCTCAATTGATCTTCATGATCCTTGAAAATTTTGTAATATGTTATAATATCATAAATATAAACTACCACGATGTTATCAAGGATGTCCTCAAAGACTCTAGTCACAAATCCATAAAAATATCAGGTGGATCAGTCATTCTAAAGTTCATAATGAAAACTCATAATTCCCACATCCTGGTCGGAATGGGTTCTTCATAATATATTCTTTATTTACCCTGAATATATGATAAAATAATGAAATATGAATCTTGGAGAAGAAATGAACCCCACAAATATTGTCAAATAAATCATTAATTCATGGAAGTGGGTACTTGTTCATTATTATGATCATCTTTACTTCTCTATTATAACTTTATAACCACTTTTATTATTATTTCTTATTTATAAAGTGAAAATGTTCTCCGTATGATGACCCACTTGTCTAGACAATCCCCTCCTCCAAAATATCTTATAGTAGATTCTTTAATTACTCCAGTTATGCAGTCAACATTCTATATGGGGTTTTTGAAATCAAAATGGAACCAGTCATCTATTCAATGGAGAAATCAACCTCCCTTTCTATGGGTTGTCTAGGTAACTCCTATGGAAATAATTTAATGTATTAATGAATGATGGAGACATTATATATCCATATACACCCATTTCCTTCTTATTCTTTACTAATCAACTCCATATATGAAGCTATAGGAGGTAATTCTAATAAAACAGAGGTTGATATATCTCTCATTCAAATATAAATATAGTTTTTCCATTCAAGACTGTTGATATTTACTTGCTTATACATTTGATCATAGAATTGAATTTTCATAGATAGTCTATCCCAATTATAATTTAGAATTTTTACATGGGAATGACTAAATGAATTGTGATAAGATAGTTCATACTGAAGTAAATACTAGAGTTTCTAAACATTGTTGGTGCTTAGATAATTTCTCTCAGAGTTTTGTATAATAACACTAATATTTTTCTTTTTGGAATTGATTAATTATTAATTTAAAACATATAGGAAATAAATGATTGAGTAGAAATAGAATCATACAATGTTCTTCATTGCTTTGACTGAACAACATGAGTACTACCCACCACATCACCTAGAGCTTCAACATCATCCGTCTGGATAGAAAAAGGACGACCCTTCCCCCGTTGACTATGTTGAGACTGTTGTTGATTCCACTCCACTTCCCTCAGAGTTAGATTCAGTTTGGAATAGTTCCCATTTTCCCACACTTGAATCATTGGACATCAGGTAGAGCCCATACCTTCATCCATTTTTCATCAGTGTTGGGATGTTGAGGCTTCACCTCACTATTTAAATTCCTAGTGATATGGCCATCTCTTCCACACATGTAACACCTTCCTCACCCAAGAAGGTAGATCCCCTAATGATTATTCCCATATTTATTACGCATGGGTTGTTTAAATTACATTTAATATCTTCAATGATCAAAAAGATTCCCCATAAGATTGGATACATTGATCTTTTCATTTCATTGTATATATGGGACCATTGCATCCCACCAATATCCAATTTCACTTTAATAAAACTTGATATTATATTCCCATAGTTTTCATAGTCTCAGATGGATAGATTCTTCTATAGATGAGTTTTTATTCTACTAAATAACCTATCATCCTTACTATTTGGATCCAAGAAAATGATAGTGGTGTAATGTGAACGCCTTATGAAGATAATCTGATTGAATCTCAAAGATTAGTTCACCTTTTTATTTATCTTGATAAATTCCTTCTCTATATTTTCTCATCGAATGAGGGAAATACTTATTAAAGAAGGCCCCTATGAACTCTTCACACAACCTAGAATCAATCTCCACTCTTTGCCTCATTTTTTTACTCATCTCACACCACAAATAAGCTTCTACCACTATGTTTTAATCATCAATTTTTACATTCTATTTCACAGAACTACGAATTATAGAAAATATCTTTTTAATAGATCTTATCCATTGTTCAAAAATCAAATTGTTGATAGATCCAATGAACATTGATGGTCATTTAAATATAAAGGTCTCTACGTAATTTTGTTCCCTTCATGGTGGAATACATCTAACATATTTATTCAATTTATTTCCCATAACATGAGTAATTTGATTCTTCATTATCATGAAATTTTCAATTTCATCTTCTATCAGAGGATCGCCAGTGTATGGTCCATTAAAGTCACTATTTGAATGGTTCTTCCAATTTCCATCCATTTTATAAAAGTAGAAAATCGTAGTAATAAACATGTTTAACATAAGAATCATATAACACTAAATGAATTTTATTTCTTAAAACATAATTAATAAACATGTTTTTCAATATAATTAATTACATTTTTTAATAATACGTCATAATGGTTCATAAAAAGCTATTGATTAACCAAACATATCCCCTGGTAGTGTCAAACCAGGAGTGAAGAAAGGCCCACAATCATGATCCAGTTCCCATTGGATTCAATTTAAATGTGATGTTTTTGGGTTTTATAGAAATACAAATCTTATCATGAGACACATCCACTTGTTTACATAACGACAATGATTTATTTGTACAGAAACCACATAATGAATATTTCAACTAAATATCAGGCAGTTTTCCTATATTTATACCGTTTTATAGTTTTCTTCATAAGGTTTCCATATACTTATTTTTACAAAAAACAAAACTATTTTTTCATTTCAATAATATAATCCTTCATATTTATTACTTAACATTACATGACATTTTATGAACAAAGGATCATTTAAAGTTTACCTTCATGGAAATAATATAGATAATACGTAAAAACCTAAAAAGTACTTATATTTAACATGAATGGATTATTAAAGTTTATCTTAAGTTTATTTATTGACTCTCATAACCTAGTGACATACACTAAAGGAATGGGTGAGTAAAATGGACAATAAGGTAAAACAAGTGAAAGAGTTTACATGTGAACATGAGCGGTATCAACCAAAACATGAGGAATATCATAATGGCAAGTTAATGACTCATATAATTATAATAATAAAATGAATCATAACCTTTAAATGTTTCTAAAACATTTAATTTTTCAATAATAATCATTTTACCATGGTCTATCCCTAATGTGTCATAAAAAATTACCACGGCTATAAATCACATTATTTTAACGTTTTCATCACTAGAAATTAATTTCATTTCGTAATGCATTAGAGAACTATCAAGGAGATCCAATTAAATATATCTATTTTCTTATGATCCATATATATTATAGTCAATCGATTAATAAATAACCCAAATCCATTAATATAAATGGGATTCACATGAGAATCATGGATTTAAAAAAATTTCATAAAAACATGATGATTATGTCATTTATAATCCACAGAAAGGGAAAGGGGGTATTATGTATGTCAATTACATACTAAAATAAATAATGTTAATTCCTTGGTGAATACCCCAGTAAATTAATGAGGTTTGGTTACTCACAATAATAAAATAAAATAAATTCTTAAGTAAAAAAGTGAGATTTTGAGATGAAAATTATGTAGCATAATTTCTGTGAAACGTGGTTTTATAAAAATTAAAAAATGAAGATACATGCGTATCCCATTCACAAAAGTCTCAAAATTCATTATAAGGAAAAAAATAATTTAATTAAGATGATGATATGGAAATTTGAAATACACACCAGATAAAAGAGAAATTGAATGGAGTATATATGTTGAGAATTCCCTATCTTTGAAGAGTAACTCCTAAAACTCGAATATCATGGGCATTGGGAATTATAGGCCCCATGGCATCACACCCTGGGAGTTAATAATATAAAAAAATATATATTTATTTTGGAATGAATGGAAATGAAGAATTTGGTCGGTATTTATAGAAAAAGAGATGTTGTTTTTTATTAATTTCCCTGGACACCTCAATAGTGGTATTTGAAAAATCACATGCGTGTCCATGGTATATTCCCATGGTATTGGTCAGATAGGAAACCACTTAATAAATTTTGTTACTCATGATTCAACAATAATTATTACATGATCATGTCATCATTAATGATATTATTAATCTTACTGAATACTCCAAACTGTATTTATACTATTCATGAAAAAACAAAACTTTTTTTAACATCATAAATTCACCGAAACCTAATATCGATGTTCTAAATTAAAAATTGACATTTATTTTAACATAATTAATCACTACATGTTTGAAATTTTAATTTTAACAATCAAAATACTTGATTATTAAAAATAATAGTGGACATAAAATGTAAAGTTACATGCATAGTAAAATTTTCTACACCTGAAAAAAATAAAATTATTTTATCATTTTTAATTAAAAAAGACTATTTTTATAAAACTATTAAATTATAATAATCATTATTAATAAATCCTTTTTTATTATGACTATTTTATCTTTCAAAAATTTTTGATGTTTACCAAAAAATATCAATATATCAAATTCCATCTTTACTTTTATGATAAACAACTCTTAAAATGTATATGATGAAATAAAAATATTATTAAAATATTTGGATTTAATTTTATGAAACTAGGTCCTTGAAATATAACCCTTTAAAACACCTTTGTATGACCTAAGTGTATGGTGTGAGAAGTAGATGGAATCTTAGGGTTGCTCAGATAAGATCTCTTATGTGGTAATCACCACAAACATGAAATTCTCTTTTATGTGATTTTGTTCAAGATTATAAATGTTAAACCTCAGCTTTGGCTTTGTCTAGATGAAATCGTAGTGATGCTACCTCCATCCCAAATTTCGATAAAATGTGCCTTTTATGGCCCCAGTATACTAGATGGGTCCATAAACTCATTATTATTCATTAAGGACCTTTTTCATTTTAATTTATATACAATAATTATGACATTAAAAAATATTAGTGTTTACAACTGTCATATTAACCAATGGTCAAAACCCGATGGTGAAATTACATAGATACATATAAATTTTTATTTCTTTTTTCATATTAAGCCTTATGTTTTCACAAAATATAATATTATAAAAAATTTCAGTTATTTACATTTAGAGACATGATCTAGTGAAAGAGAAAAACCACGTGTTTGTTGGGTCCACTCACACACAATGTACCCCTTTCTTCCTTTTGAGAAACATCAATCTTTGATACTATTAACATTTCAAATAATATTTTTTTCATTTTTAGTTTATCCTGATTTTTTTTTCATGTAGAACATGATAGTTCCTATCAATTTTGATTTTGGGATGTGATGGGGAAATGTTCTAAGAATGGTGATTATTTAGGTGTCACTCAACAAAAGTAGTTATTCGATGATACTAGAGTAAAACCTCCATCAGCATGGGTATAGTTCCATTAAAGTTACTTAATAGTGGAACCCCCTATCGGATAGGGAATGGGTTCTTATAGACTAGAATAGAACCCCCATGTCAACTCAGTTGAAACTCCTCATCCAATACGATGTAACCCCACATCAGCATGGGCCTGAGTAATCATACTTTTGAGTGGAACCCCCAGTCAGATAGGGGGAGTCTTATATAACTAGAGTAGAACCCCCTACAACAACAGGTCATGAGTCCTTGACCTATAGAGTGGAAAAATCCATCAATTTTGGTGCGTGTCCTCAACCTAAATAGTCGAACCCCCTGTGTGATAGGGTGTGGGTTCTCCTAACACCATATTAGAAAATCCCATAAGCATGGTATTATATTCTTTTTGGATATATAAAAATTGAATTCTACTTGTCACACAAGGGATTATGTACTCTACATAGTGTTTTTACCCCCTCGACTGTGCGAAATAGTTATGTGGAATGGCTTGACTTGGATGGTTACTTTTGACTTGATTTGCGAGATGTCAGAAATTTTTAGTGGACTATTGGAAACATTCAATACACTTATTCAAAGGATATGTTTTGATGTAGAGATCCTCATTCCAACTCATTTTTGTTACTTTTTTTGGGAATATGTATATACATTTTTATCCATTCCATTGGATATCATTAATCTATTTTCATGAGCTGCAAAGATGCGAGGTGTATTTAATGTGTATTTTGTGTTTATCTCTTCAGGGTTGGATGAGTCTACTCTCCTATTATCGATGGAAAAGACACGAAAAAAAGTTTTATCTACTCACTTTTTTGTGTTTCTTCTTTTTGGATGAAGACAAAATATCTTTTTTTGGGTTTAGATATTATTATTCACTCTTTCTTATATATGGATTACTATCTACTATATTTCTATTTTAGTTGTACATAATACATCTCCCCCATTTGTATTCAGGGAATTAGACTGGGTATGTATATACTCACCCCTATATGGTTCTTTCCATAATGTGTCATTTCATATGAAAATTTTAGATATGTTACATGTGACTTCAAAGGAGTGTAGGGATACCTAATACGTTGGGTTGTGTTGGTTGGCTGCACCGTGGAGATAAGAAGTTGAGCTCTATAAGCATTTAATATTACATTTTTTTCATATGGGATATATTTATAGTCAAGAGTGTCTTTTTCCCTTTTTACTTTTTAGTTTTCATTAACATACCCTAATAAAAAGTTGATGTTTTTTTATTCAGGCTTTACATTATAGATATTTCATCTTTTTATTATATTATTTTTAGATTCAACATTGATATTGTCGGGTGTTTGTATATATATATATATATATATGAAAATTCCTCTCATATAGGATATGCCTTTCATTTCTTGTCACCATGCCCTGGCCTGTAGGTGCAGGATTATGGTAGTTGAATCTCGATCCACATCATAGGTTGGGTAATGATAGATTGCAATTATAAAATGTTCATTTTTGGGGACTTTTTTTGGATTAGTTCCCTTTCAAAGATTTTTTTGGGACTAGTGAAATAGTATCAATCTTTTTTTTGTTGTTCCCAGGAAAGAGAGTCCAGTGATTGTATGGATGGCCAATGTATCCATTGACCAGGACCATGAGTACCTACTTTTTGACATAGCATACTAAGACAATGGTTTCTAGAATCAATGGTAAATTAATAATATACGATTGATTACTTGACTACCATACTTGATTCATCTCCCCAATTTTGTTATATATTTATATATGCTCGTCTGACCAAGGTAGGTCCTAATATAATTCATTGTTTTTCCACGAAGAATTACAGTCTGGATACCATCATATGATATTTCTGATGATCTGATTACTGGTGAGGCCTTTATTAAGGGTAAAAAATATAAGGTCCTTCCTCCATATGGGAAGGTATAATAACCGTCAACAATCGAGTAGAATTTTTTTTAATCCCAGCATGCTAAGGTTGCACACATATTCAGTGAACACTGTGAGTTTCAAATCCATTTAAAATTGATATTTTGTAGAGATCAAGATCCTCATGATGTATATGAGTGAATACAATCAGTTTTATGTGTCCATGTGAGCATCTAGACTACAATATATCTGGTGGTATCCCATGCATCTATCCTTTTCCATGATGAACTTGGGATTATGTGGAGTCTCATTTACTAGAACCATGATGAATCAACATTCTCATGATCGAACATCCAAAAATTGTTTCATGAGGAGTATTACCCCTCATATTTTAAAATTGTTATGATTTATGATCTTCAAGAGAAATTATATGGAGGTATGATTGTGAATTAATATGAAATGTGGTTTACTTACCATAAATAATAATCTCTTTTCATGATCTATGAGGGATAAATATGATAAATAAAGTTTGGTAAGGGTATTTTTAGAGGGATATGGGAACAGATGGATCCGTTGTGAAACCCTACAAATTCTGGTGTACTGCATTAAGAACATGTGATAGAGAGATTACTTTCTATGGGATACCAAGGGGCTAGAGATGGTAGCGAATGATACATGGTTAATTCTTCTACAATAGCTATCAGCCACTAGACTATAGGATCACAATGAAAGTGACCTCCACGTGATCAGAAATGATCACATGGTTAGGTATAAGATAGTGGCCCTATTATTCTTGAGAGGGATGCTTCGATTCATTTGATCGGAGAGATCCCATAGCATGAGAATTCATGAAAAGATGTGCTAAAATGCATTGTTAGATAGCTGCTATATTTACATTAAAATGGAAGTTTCATGATGAAATATGTCTGAACAGAGGGTAGGGTCGTCCCCCTTGAGGAAGTTCTTGTATAGCAGGAGAATCCTTGGGAGATTAATGAGACATTGAGATCCATACCCCACCACCACTAGGCTTTCCACTCCAGGCTCCGTGAACTAGAAACCGAGGTTTTGGAAATCTATAAGCATCGATATCTTCGGACCCCACAACACATAATAAAATTATATGTATGACCTTTTTTTATTATAGAATTTCATAAGTATTATTAGAAACATTTTCCAATAAATATGTCATCTCAGTAGTTTTTGTGTGAGAGACAGAGATTCCAGTTGATGCACTCACCCCACAACTTTATCTTGAGGATATTATAGATTTCCTCTACTATATCTATTGTCTTTTGGTGGTGCATGCTATATCGTTTTAGATATAGGTTCATGTAGGACATTACGTTCATCACGATGGAACTCTATTTCGCCGTATTGTGTATGGAGTGGCTGTCAATGTTCATATCATTGATTTAATATGATGACAAATGAGTCATATTCATATGCACAGATGTGAGGATATTCTATTTTCTGAGTGAGAGAGATTGATTCTCGCTCAAATTTACCCAAGAGATGAATTCAGAATGGTCCTTGTCGTTTAGCTTGGGTTATCATATCCTCCGAGACCTAAGAAGAAACCTATAGACACATAAATTCTATGGACTTTTTTGGCTATGAAGTGGCCAACATGGGTTGATTTTATATGGGTTTAAAGGATAACTAACAGATTTAAGTGAATTCAATTTAAAATAATGAGTTTATCCTAGGTTATCTCTCGGGGTGGATTGGACGTATTTCATTTTTAATGATTTCAATTTCTTATATTTGAGATGGGTTCATTTAAGAAGATAAAACAACATCATCACATACTGGTTTAATGCCTACACCCTTTAATACTAATAACCTATACACTTGATGGATCAATGTTTTGAGCACTTCAAGGTAAAGGATCGTATTAGCACTTGAAGCGTGTGGCCTTAAATTCAACAAGGATGATGGAGTTTAAAAATCATCAAATAAAAATCCCAATTAAAGAAGTGATTATACATTAATGGGGTGATAAATAACATCCAATCTAGCCCCTTGCTACTCCCATGGATCATCCCATAAGTGGGTTATCCCTCCATTGATCACATGGTTTCAATGGAAGCGGAAAGTAGACTCATGAGGGAGGAAATGGAGATGTAAAGAGAACAACAAAAATAAAATGATCACTCCACCGTTGTGTGAATAATTTCACAAGGTTTGGTGTGAATAAATTCACACCTTGATCCAACGGTATCAAAGTGATATGAATAAAAAAATAATAAGAGTAGAATAAGAACTTTTATTAAGAAACTAAAGTTAATTGAACAACATACATGTGAATGACAAATTTGAGACAACAAAATTACAGCATAACATTACAATTGAACAAAGCACCAAAAGATTATATAATCCTCCAACACCACTACCTTAAATATGCATTTTTGAGCCCTTGGGAAGAGCCTCCAATAGTCCAAGTCTCCTCAATTAATTGTGGTAGGCCATAGGTGGGTGGAAATTAATGGAGAGAAGACTTTCCACCCTTGACCCGAAAAGGCATCCATCTTGCATCCACCAAGCAGAGGAGCATGAAACACCTTCTAGATGGCCGCATTTGTGTGGGCCATAGGAGACTTAAATTATTCTCCCGATGTCCCATAATATACTGTAATATATCAGACCAAAAGGAGTTATGGTTATAGATATATGTTTTAATTGGTGGGATTGTTTTCTGGGCCACAGAATATGGCTCAGAATTGTATCTCTAACATGGGCCGCCTACATGGACACAATGGTTCAAAAATTAGTGTTGGATTCTGCAGATTTATTTGTTTCCCTATATGTCTTCTAGCATCCCAATAAATTTGGGATTCATTGGGCCTGTATGTCGGGCCCCACAATCTTATCATTAGCCTGGCGTCCAATCTGACTTATCCAGAATTGTTTTCTTTCTTCACAAAATATCCCCATCTTCTTCCATGAATTATCCATTGATACCTAAATAAAAAATGTTCATATTTAAGTGTAGATAATGTAACCAAAATATAAAATTAAAATATGGATAAATACATTCCCTAAAATCAGATGAATCATTGGGTACTTTAAATGATGTTAAAAAAAATTACAACATAATAGTGCATTTTAAGAAGGTATTACAATCATAATGTGAAATGATGTTCAAAGTGTAAAATGCAATAAAATGGTGTTTATGAATAATAAATAAAATTAATATTATATATATTAAAATTTAATATTAGACTCATTTAGTGGCTAATCACACCCCCAAATTGAGTTTTTCTAGTCCCGAGCATAATATATCTCAACAATATGAAATTCAAATTCCCTTTTCCAAAAACATTTTAATACACAATGATCACCAAAAACCGTTATACAAAAAAATCATGAAACCCATAAAAACATTTTAATACAATATAGTTTCATAAGCAAATCCATATCCCAAGCCCATTCCTTTGTTCAAATTCATTTCCATATTTCATCCAATATCAATTAAGTATGAGGATGTGTTGTGCATCAAAATAGACATGGGGGTTCATTTCTATTCAAGGGGGGAATGATGGAAGCAATAGGTGGAATCAAATTTCACTATTAAGATGAGTATTAATTTTTTATAGTACTATTTTTTTTGTTTTTTTTGTTTTGTTTTTGTTTTTGTTTTTTGTTTTTTGTTTTGCAATTTTTCCATGGTAATTGAAGTTGCACTCAAAATAGTCAACCCCTGTAGCGAGACATTGCCGATGACTCACAGGCCTGAAGACCTTAGGGCACCAAGTGATTCCCACATACTCGTGCATCATCATGAGTTAACTTAGTCAAAAACAAATTCAAATTACCAAAAATAGAGATAACATTACTAACTCTGGGCCAGAAAACTACGGAGTCATGATCCCCAAGTGCTGAAATCCACACATTAGGTCATTTCATTGCTCTACGCGCAATTTTTTTTTAATTTTTTTTGAATACTCATATTAAAATAAAATGATCACCAATCCTATGCTATTTATTTAGGGGACCCCATGAACTTAAACTAATACCCCACTATCCAAAGGACGTGCATTGTGATTTTTTTATTTGGATGAAAATATAAACGATGAAATATCACATTGGACAACCACACTTTCCAAAATCTGTGCTCATGAAATTAAACAAGGATTAAAATAAGAATCAGGGTATGCTAAATTATTTGATATTCAGTTTAAAAGTGTGCAATGTGTATTACCATGCTCAATGTTAATGGAATTTTTCCTTCAATTTACACATTTTTTTTTCAAATCATTCCTTTTTTTGACACAAAAGCATTTTTTTTAATATTATCTCCCTCCCAACATAAAACAACACTGTCCACAGTGTTTGAAGAAATGTAAATTTAGAAGGAGTAGAGGCAGATAATGGAAGTTCAAAAAGGAAATTGAAATTGAGGATCATGGAATGAAATCACCTGGTGGTTGATGTTGAAATTCTTGTTGCTCCAATTTAGTCCGTTGATATCCATGTCACTTGCAGAGTTCCCTAGTAAAAAATGAAAAACAAAACAAGCAAAACAGAACAAAACAAAACAATATATATATATATATATAATAACGAAAGTATAATATATGTATATATATAAAATAAAATAAACTGATGATAAATTGTCTTCTTTTTAAATTTCTGTGTAAGGTATTACTCAAGGATCACACCACGTGACATGGATGAATATGGTGCTCCCATTTCATACCCATCCATACTCATTATAAAAGAACAGGTCAACAATTTATTTTTTTTATTTATAAATATCAAAATGACTCATTAATCATATTCAAAATATAAATTTGATTAAAACAACAAAATGATTGGAAACTTGAAAACCATGGGTTTCCTCCCATGCAGCGCTTTTTTTAACGTCGTTAGCCCGACATGAACCATAAATATATCAATTTTTTCTTGGTTCATAGGTTGGCTCAGTTAACTCAACCTCTATTTCATGTTTATTGAATGATTCCTTGAATGGTTTTAACCTTTTTCCATTGACCTTGAAAATGTAACCACTTGTTGGATCTTGAATCTCTACTTCCCCATGGGGGAATACATGATGCACTATGAAAGGTCCAGACCATCTAGACCTTAACATTCCCAGATGTAAATGAAGATTTGAACTATACAAGAGAACTTTTTTTCCTGGTTTAAAATGTTTAACCTTGATATTCCTATATTGGTAGGCTTGAACTCTAGCTTTATTTATCCTTGAATTTTCATAAGCCTCCATCCTTAGTTCCTCCAGTTCATTGAGATTTATTTTCCTTTTTGTTCTGGAAAATGAGAGGTCATAATCCATTTTCTTAATTTCCCAAAAGGATTTATGTTCAATCACCACTGGAAAATGGCATGCTTTACCATACACCAACCTATATGGTGACATTCCTAGGATGGTTTTGTATGCTGTATGATATGCCCAAAGAGGATCAAAGAGTTTCTTAGACAAATCTTTCCTAGAGGGGTTGATAGTTTTTTCAAGAATGTTCTCTATCTCCCTATTCGCTAACTCATCATGAAAATTGGTTTGAGGATGGTATGCAGTGGAAAATTTATTAGAAATACTATACTTAGACATAAGTGAAGAGAATGTGTGGTTACAGAAATGGGTTCCCCGATCACTGATTATAGCCCTAAGAATTCCAAATCGAGAAAATATGTTCTCTTTCAGAAATCGAATCACAACTTTATGATTATTGGACTTAGAGGGAATGTCCCCAACCCATTTTGAGACATAATAAATAGCTAAGAGTATAAAGAGGTATCCCCTAGAGTTTGGGAAGGGACCCATGAAATCAATTCCCCAATAGTCAAATATTTCAACCACTAATATGGGAGTGAGTGGCATTTGATTCCTTTTGTAATGGACCCTACTTGTTGACACCTAGGACATCTTTGACAAAATGTGTAGGAGTCCCTTGAGAGGGTGGTCCAGAAAAGACCACATTAATGAATCTTAGTAGATGTTTTCTTAGAGGAAAAGTGACCTCCACATGCCTCACTATGATATAATTTAAGGATGGACTCTTGTTCAGATTCTAGAACACACCTCCTAATCACATGGTCAGGGCAGAACTTATAGAGGTATGGATCATCAAACACATAGTGTCTAACATTAGAAATAAATTTCCATCAAGCTTGAGTCCCTATGAATTTTGGAATTACTCATGTAACTAAGAAAATGGCTATGTCAGAATACAAAGGGCAGTCACTCACAATGTATAGGTGTTCATCAGGAAATGAATTAGACACCTAAAGGTGGTTTTAGTTGTCTTTCAATTCCATCCTAGAGAGGTGATCAGCTACAAAATTTTCAAATCCCTTTTTATCCTTGTTTGTGAGGTCAAATTCTTGTAAGAGAAGAACCCACCCAATCAGTCTAGCCTTAGCATCTTGTTTTTGGAAGAGGTATTTTAGTGCATGATGGTCAGTGATCACAATGATGGGGGATCCTAAGAGGTAGGACCTAAACTTCTATAAGGCAAACACAATAGCAAGCAACTCTTTCTTAGTAGTGGTGTAGTTTATTTGGTCATCATTTAAGGATTTTCCTGCATAAGCAATGACATAAGGAGTTTTATCATAGTGTTGTCCTAAAACATCTCCAATGGAAAAGTCACTGGAATCACACATAAGTTCAAAAAGAAGGTTCCAAATTGGAGATTTCATAATGGGAGGAGAGGTGAGAGAGGATTTGAGGGTTGAGAATGGACCCTCACAGTATTATGTCCAAACAAATGGAGCATCCTTTACAAGGAGAGCACAAAGGGGACAAGAGATTGAACTGATGTCCTTGATGAATCTTCTATAGAAACCAGCATGTCCTAAGAAAGAACTCACTTCCTTGACAGTTTTTGGTGATGGAAGGTGAAAAATGATGTCATCCTTGGCTTTATCAACTTCAATCCCCCTACCTGAGACTAGATGTCGTAGAACTAGTCCCTCTTTAACCATGAAATGGAATTTTTCCTAGTTAAGGACCATATTTTTTTCTTCACATCTTGACAAGACTCTCTCTACATTCCGTAGACATCCCTCAAAAAGTATCCCCAATCACAGAGATGTCATCAAAGAAGACCTCAAGAAAATCCACTACCATGTCTGAGAAGATTCCCATCATGAACCACTGGAAGGTTCCAAAAGCATTTCATAAACCAAAGGGAATGCGTTTGAAGGAAAAGGTACAAAATAGACATGTGAATTTAGTCTTCCCTTGATCCTCTAGGGAGACCTCAATTTGATTATACCCATAGTACCCATCTAAGAAACAGTAGAATGCATGACCTGCCACTCTCTCAAGGACTTGGTCAATGAATGGTAAGGGGAAATGGTCTTTATTAGTGAATGAGTTTAACTTCCTATAGTCAATGCAGACCCTCCATCCACCACTCACCCTTGTTGGAACAATCTCTCCATCCTCATTGGTTATCACTGTGATTCTAGCCTTTTTTGGAACCACTTGGATTGGGCTCACCCATTCAATCTCAGTAATGGAATATATGATACCATCTTATAACAATTTCAGAAGTTCTTTCCTTACTACCTCCATGATATTAGGATTGAGTCGTCGTTGAGGTTGATGACATGGCTTTGAATCAGATTCAGAACAATCCAATGAGTCCCGATAAGTGGGCTAATCCCAGGAATATCAGAAAGGGTCCAACCAATGGCTTTCGTATGCTTCCTAAGGAAATCTAGAAGAATCCTATCATGATTAGATTCAATAGAAGAAGAAATTACAATATAATGTGTTTGATTGTCCCCTAGTAAAGCATACTTGAGTGTAGCGGGAAGATCCTTCAATTCAAGATCAGGTTGGTTCGGAAATTCAACAGAAGATTGGGACATTGGATCAAGTTCAATTTGTTTTTTTAGAGTTTCAGATAGGATTTATTCCCCACATGTAGAAGTTTTATCTACTAGTTGGCTTGATCAGATTTAGGGAAGGAAATTTGAGTGGTCTCTATAAAAGTGGTTTCTTGAAAGGTTTCACTGATCATTGGACCTAAGACTTCATCATAAGAGAAATTTGAAAATGATTCAACCCAAGGAGATAAACTTCCTTCATACGAACAAAGGAAATCAATCTCATCCTGACTTAAACATTCATCAAATATTCCTTGATGTTCTATAGATTCATTATCAATGATTCCTATCATATTTACTTCATGAATGTCCTCATCATCCCCTATTTGTTAGATTTCATTATAGATGTTCAAGTCTGGACTCATGTTCCCAAAGGTGATGGTCATGTTCCCATTTCGAACTCGGATAACAGAGTTGATTGTTGCAAGGAAAGGACGACCAAGGATGATTGGGGTTTCATTTTTATTTCCTAAGATTGGATGGTTGTCAAGGACAATGAAGTCAGTAGGGTAGATGAAGTTTTCAACCTTTACTAGAACATCCTTTAAAATCCCCTTTGGAACCCTAATGATACGATCAGCAAGATGAAGTGTGGCAAATGTGGGTTGGATATCTTCTAGGCCTAACTTGCAGTACACAGCATATGTGATGAAATTGACACTAGCACCTAGGTTACACAAGGCCTTGAAAACTTTTCTTTCTCCTAGTTCAACATTTATGTAAGGGAAACCTGGGTCTTTTAACTTAGGAGGAATGATCCCTTGAATGGTGGTACTCACATTTGCATCCAAAAGGACATGGTTTTTATGTGAAAATTTTCTTTTAACAGTGCACAATTCCTTAAGGTACTTTGAGTAGGCAGGTATGGTTTGGATGGAATCGAGAAGGGGAATGTTCAGCTTGACTTGTGAGAAGATTTCCCTCAATGTTTCATTCAGTTCAGGCTTGGGTTTCCCCCTCATGCATTGAAGGAATGGTGAAGGTTGTGGGGTTGTTTGTTGACGAGTTGTTTCTTTCACATTGTTATCAGTTTCCTCAGTTTTATCATGGGGTTCATTTGAATTTTCATCCATGTTTTAATCTTTAGGTGGGTTCTAAATTAGTTGTTCAGGTTTCTCAATTGATTTCCCACTTCTTAAAATAGTCACAACCTTTAGTTGTTCCTGAGTTGTTTGAGCAAAACTTGAATCTCCCCATTAAGTTGAGGATGGAACCTACTGAGTGGGCATGGGCGCCTTTCCAGTTTTGATGGTTTGATGTTCTTGATTTAGTGAAGAGACTTCCGAGTTCATACTCTCCATCTGTTTGCACAGTTTTTCTTGTAGGCTTTGTGGAAGAGTTTGGGTGGGTGCTTGAGTAGGTTGGTTTATCCCAGGGATATATTTTGGAGGTGGGATGGTCTTTGGAAAATGTACTGGTGGCTATTGTTATTGGATAGGTTGGTTTTGGAACTGGTTATGGGTTTGGTAGTTCTGATGAGGGTAAGGATTTTGTCCTTGTGGTTGTATAGGTTGTTGGTAATCATTCCAGCGGAATCCTAGGTGGTCATTATACCTTAGGATGAAGTTGTTTTGGTATTGAGTCTTTTGAAAGTTTAAAGAATTTACATCCGCTGGGGGTCCTCCTAAATGAACATCCTTGATGGATGGAATGGTTGGGTAGTTTTATGTCTTATGGTCATGTTTGTCACAAATTGTGCAAACAGGGTCAACAGTTTGGATTTCATGGACTTTCCTAAGGTCTATCTCTTCAACCTTCCTAGAGAGTGCTGCAAGTTTATCCCTAAGGCTTTCCTCCTCTCTATGTGTATGAATTCTAGTAGTTCTCTGTGGCTTTTCAGAATATGGTGAAGATCCCCATGTTTGGTTTTGTTCAGAAAGGCTTTCTAGATACTCATAAGCATCATTTGGGGATTTTTTTTTTAAGTTTCCATTACACATCATGTCAATGAATTGTTTATTCCCTGGACCCAACCCTTCATAGAAAATTCTCACTTGTTTAGGTATAGAAAAACCATGGTGTGGAACCATGTTTAGTGTGTCTTTGAACCTCTCCCTTGTTTCATAGAATAACTCTCTCTATATTTCAGAAAAGTTTTGGATACTCTTTTAATGTGCAATTGTTTGGTGGTGGGGAAATTATTTTTTGTAGAATTCTATTTTTAGTTGATCCCAAGAGTTTATGGATGATGGAATCAAATTGTTTAGCCAATTTTTAGCTCGATACATTAAATAAAAAGGAAATAGCCTCATCTTAGCTGATTCTAGTTGATGTGGGGGACACATGGTTTCTACAATGTCATTGAACTCCTTAATGTGAAAGTAGGGCATCTCGGACTCCATTCCATGGAATGTGGGAAGATGGTTTAGGACATGGGGTTTAAAGATGTATTTGGAATCTCCTATGGAAGTGTGTCTATTAATTAGGGGGAATTGGTCTAGGAAGGTGTGAGGTAGTCATTCATGGTTTTATCGACAACATTCCCCAAGTTTGGGGCTGCCTCATTTGGGTTTCCATTTTGGTTTCCACTCGTGTTTATGAGTTGGTTTCTTTGAAGAACTTCCATTGAAATGGGCTCAATTTTAGACTCTAGAGTATTAGGAATATTAGGATCTAATGGAATGAGTTCCCTTTGTGTACTTGACTCCCCAACCCCAGTACTATCCACCCTAACTAGATGGTTTGATTGATCGCGGGTGTAGGCGGACATGCGCCAAAAGAAAAAAAACAAGAAAGGGACAAGATAATAGAATTTGGATGAGAAAAGAAGAAATGGGGGAGAATAGAATGGATGTTTAGATGACTTACTTGGTTCCCTGGAAATGGCGCCAAAATTTTATTCTTGCTCAAATTTACCCAAGAGATGAATGTAAAATGTTCCTTGTAGTTTAGCTTTGGTTATCGTATCCTCAGAGACCTAAGAAGAAACCTATAGACACATACATTATATGGACTTTTTTTGGCTATGATGTGGACAACATGGGTTTATTTTATATGGGTTTAAAAGATAACTAACTGATTTAAGTGAATTCAATTTAAAATAATGAGTTGATCCTAGGTTATCTCTCGGGGTAGATTGGACATATTTCCATTTTAATGATTTCAATTACTTATATTTGAGATAAGTTCATTTAAGAAGATAAAAAACATCATCACATACTGGTTTAATGACTACACCCTTTAATACTAATCACCCATACACTTGAAGGATCAATGTTTTGAGAAATTCAAGGTAAAGTTTCGTATTAGCACTTGAAGCGTGTGGCCTTAAATTCAACAAGGACGATGGAGTTTAAAAATCATCAAATATAAATCTCAATTAAAGAAGTAATTATACATTAATAGTGTGATAAATAACATCAAATCTAGTCTCTTTATACTCCCATGTATCAACCCATATGTGGGTTGTCCCTCCATTGATTCCATGGTTTCAATGGAAGCGGAAAGTAGACTCGTGAGGGAGGAAATGGAGAAGTAAAGAAAACAACAAAAATAAAATGATCACTCCACCGTTGTGTGAATAATTTCACAAGGTTTGGTGTGAATAAATTCACACCTTGATCCAACGGTATCAATGTGATATGAATAACAATATAATAAGAGTAGAAAAAGAACTTTTATTGAGAAACTAAAGTGAATTGAACAACTTACATGTGAACGACAAATTTGAGACAACAAAATTGCAGCATAACATTACAATTGAACAAAGCTCCAAAAGATTACTTAATCCTCCAACACCACTGCCTTAAATAGGAATTTTTGAGCCCTTGGGTCGAGCCTCCAACAGTAAAAGTCTCCTCAATTAATTTTGGTAGGCCATAGGTGGGTGGAATGTAAGGGAGAGAAGACTTTCCACCCTTGACCCGAAAGGGCATCCAGCTTGCATCCACCAAACAGAGGCGAATGAAACACCTTCTAGATAGCCGAATTTTTGTGGGACATAGAAGACTTAAATTATTCTCCCGATGTCCCTTAGGAGCATGTAAAACCGAATCCCAATCAGAGTTATGGGTTTCGAGATATGGTTTAATTGGTGGGCTGTTTTTCTGGGCCGCAGAATCTTGCCTTGAATTTTATCTCTAACTTGGGACACCTAAATGGACACCATGGAGGACGAATTAGCATTGGATCCTAAAGAGTTATTTGTTCCTCTACATGTCTTCAATCATCCCACGAAATTATGGATTTATTGGGCCTGTATTTTGGGTCCCACAGTCTTATCAGTGTCCTGGTGTCCAATCTGACTTCTTTAGAATTGTTTCCTTTCATCACAAAATATCTCCATCTTCTTCCATGAATTCTCCATTGATCCCTGAATAAAAAATGTTCATATTTAAGTGTATCTACAGTTACCAAAATATAAAATTAAAATATGGATAACTATATTCCTTAAAATCAGATGAATCATTGGGTACATTAAATGATGTCAAAATATGTACCACATAATAGTGCATTTTATGAAGGCATTACAATCATAATGTGAAATGATGTTCAAAGTGTAAAATGCACGAAAATGGTGTTTATGAATAATAAATCACATTAATATTATATATATTAACACTTAATATTAGCATCATTTAGTGGCTAATCAGAGATCCCATGGAAGAATTACTGGGTTCTGTCTGTATAAGGTTGTATCCCATCACCCATATGTTGGTGGGTGTGACCCTTTGTGTAGTAGGCTCATCATGAATCTTGGTTACTTTAGTCATGGAAGATTATATGGATGTCATAATTATGGATGTATTGGGAATACCACATAGGATGTTGAGTGATTTTTCCATTGACATAAATCCCATGACTACACTTCTATATTAGTAGACATATCATATGGCCACTAACATGCTCTAGGAGTTGTGGTTATATTTGGAGTACCTTTGACAGATGGGTTGCAATAGGCCCCATTTTTCAATCTAGGTAGCTATGGTGTTGACTATAAAAAATACATTGATCATGTGAATTTGTGTGGAATGTCCTATATTGAGCTAGGACACAAAATACAACAAGTACCCCACAATGAAAATTTAAAACCTATTTGATCTTTTTTGCAGAGTAAGATGGTTCTTGAAGAATTAAGGTTTTTATGGATGCAAGTAGTTGAGGGTTCATAATGAGGAAATTTAAAAACAATCATTACGATGTCGATACAGATACTATGTGTTTTTATTGATTTCATTTTTTTGATGAATGCAACTACCATATTTATGGATTTCAGGAACCAAGTCTCCAAGATATAATTGTACTAGTTTGTAGCCATCTTCATCAAATACATACTCATCAACTATGTATCTGAGTATAAGAATGTAGAGAACATGAGGATGGTACTATATTTTATTTGATAGCACTAGCCTTATGGGAAACACTTAATGTGTAAATTCTAGATTCATGAGTTTCATATTTTATTGAATGTCACTTTTGAGATTGTTTTAGCCGCAGACAAATTAAATATCGATGATGTTCTTATGTGGAATCCACACAATAGTGGGTCAAAATATGAGGAGATTTCACGACAAGGAATGGTACTGAAGGAGGTGTGTGGAAAATGTCTCCAGAATCGAAGCCACGTTGACTACAACGATGCAGAATTGGATGGTATTTTCTTAGAATGAGAAGTTCTATAGGGAATTCGAGGAGTTGGGGATGAGGATGATGAGTTATCCTATAAGGAGACTATTTAAGTAGGGTGTAGATTTTGTAGTGTATTGTGATTTCTTAAGAGCTACACTTATTTTCATGTTGACAGAACAGTAGGAAGTTATCACATATTGGTTGTGGCTGCTCAGTCCCCATGAGATGAACTACATGGCTCATTACCAAGATACGATAGTTTTAGTCCTCGACTTGAGTATGTGGAGGTACTACCTTCTAGGAGAATGATTTATATTTTAATCAGATGATTGAAGCATCAGGTGAATCTTCATGAAGAGAAAAAAAAAACAATGACAATAGCACATCATAAAGTTTATACATAACTATGAATTATATATAGTTTATACTCATGGTATGGGAAACATAGATGTATATTCCCTCACCAGAATGTTCCAAGATCACCTATTATAAGAGGCTTCTGATATGTTGGGTTCCCAACATCTTATCCTATTAGAGGAAGAGTTTATATCATTTCTATAGTCGATGGAATTGAGTACACAATTTCATTAGTGTGTGAGAGAGTCCAAACTAGGATACATTAACTTTGAGGTCATACATGGCTAGGTATCTATGGGAAACTCAATAAATGGATATTTATAAGGAGGAAATAAAACTATCCTTTTCATTTGATAGATACTGGTCCTAACCATAATGATGTTGGAGTTGATGTGGGAGTTCAAAAATACTCCCCTGACATTACATCTCAGTCTGGTGAAGTTGTAGAGATACCTTTAATGGAAATTATGTGGTCCTTTAGAAGATAGATATTATATTATTTTTCTCATGGTGCATCACTTGTTTACATGTGAATGATGAGAATAATGTTTCAGTTGATTTATTTTATCCTTTTAACATCATAGAGTGGAAGTGGGATATCATAACCAGGTTCATTATAGATGGTCTTCTATTCACATTGAATGTCAATAACACCAAAAAGTTGACATCGAGACCCTACTCAAAAAAATAACCTATACCCAGGGTTCAAAACAATGGGTATAACCTATGCCCAACGTTTTGGGAACCGTGGGAAATTGATGGTCTAGGATATGTCTTCAACATATACACACAGTTTTACAAACCGTGGGAATATCTTTATTTCACAGTTTCAAATCCTCATGAGACACTGTCCAAGCCTTATACTCACGGATTTAAAATTGTGGGTAAAAATCGTAAAACAAAACGACCAGCAAGAGTTGAACCCATGACCTTCATATCATTTACTGCTCTTCTCACCACTCCACCTACGCCGCTTACAAGTATATATATATATATATATATATTTTAAAAAATTTATTAAAAAATGAACTTAAGAGAAACACAGGATCTTTTGGGTTTGGATTCCATATTTAAAATTCATAATTGGAATGACTATCCAACAAATCAAACGCCATCACTTATAAAAATATATACATTTATCTTAATTTATAAATCTTTCTTCATGTTAAGAATTAATGTCTTTATTGAGCATATTTTATTACAAAATGACATCCTTTAATTAATTGGTAATCACTTATAGTGTTTCACATTGTTCATTTATATATTTATTCATCCCGGAAAATGAATTCTTTAGAATCTGTTTCTCTCATTTCCAAATTTTATTTTACTCATCTAATTATACTATATATATAGAAAATTCATCTCACAATGACTTCATGTTTTGGACTTATTTTAAGAATATTATTCATATTTCATGATTTTCCCTATTAATTTTGTATTGTTTCCTTTTCTTCACTTTCATTCGTTACAAACATTAACAAATATTTTTATTACTATTTTTTAATTTTGTATAAAAATAATTAGACCTATGAATATAAATTCTTATGAATCATTCTACTTTCCAATTTTCCAGATTTATTAAATATATAAATCCTCTAATAAGTGTGAACCTTCAATATTTTGTTACTAATATATCATCATCTTTAAGAAATCCAATATTGATATAAATGTCACGAAGCTCATTAAATTCCATAGAATCATTGATTAAATCATCATATATGTGTTTATAATCATTCATTCCTTCTTCTTAAGGGGTGTGGGATTATGTATATGAATATAAATGGCCCAAAAAACGTTTCCAATATAGGTAATCACATTATATATTATATATTTTTATTATTTCCCATAAAGAAACAACATAATGGTTTTCTGGGTAATATATCCAAGATAATAACATAACTCTATGAATCAATCACATAATTTTAGTTTTAAAAAAATTAAATAATATAGGAAAATAAATTTAAAGAATTTTTTATGTCCGAATGGGAAGAGAGATAAATGTGTGTGAGTAAAAAAATTTATGAATATTAATCCACGTTAAACAAGTTAATGCTCAAACTATGATGGCCATAAATAATCCTGACCTCATGATTAGTCAGGTAAATGTATAATACTCTTATAATAATTATGTAATTG
Organism: Viscum album; assembly: GCA_963277665.1. NCBI lineage: Eukaryota > Viridiplantae > Streptophyta > Magnoliopsida > Santalales > Viscaceae > Viscum > Viscum album. Next base: position 1,384,076,752 of record OY728127.1, read on the forward strand.
ATATTTAGTATATATTTACCCTAATAAAATTTATTAAATTATTACACAACTCACATATGGATTTCTGCCCCATAATCATTATACAACTCATACAAAAAATACATTAAAGACTATATGTTTTAAAACTATTTAGATACATCATATAACTATAATGAAATAGTGCACTAATGTATTAAAAACTATTAAACACATTTTTAGTAGGATGGTTCTTCAAGTTTCACTTGAATTCCAAGGGTTACGACATGTATAAAGATTTACGGATGGTTCAATACCACCAACAGTTCACTCTATACATCTTATTTCAATGAATAATACATAATAAATGAAAATATGTTGTAACTGAATCCATGAAAATAACAAAAACATTTTTATTATGCCATTTTACCAAGTAAAAAAATAATACTCAATCTCATCTTTCTAATTTTCTTTCTTATGAAAGATGATAATATCAATCGATATAAATTTCTTTTTTCATGAGAAGGTATTCCACACATAGTTAATAAATGGATCATAATTATTTCTTTTTTAATATCATCAATGACTTCTAATACATGATTTTATATTCATCCTTCAAATTTATAGAGTTAACCATTATTTTAATTATTAATTATTTATTAATTATCTTTTAATTTTCACAACATCAGATTCACCAATTTCTAGTGATAAATTTATATATATGTTATTGAAATTTCATTAATCAATTTTAATGGAAATTATACAAATTTATTTTCCTTTGTTCTTTTAATTAATCTTAAGTTATATAGTAAATCCAATCATTAAAACTCATTATATTCTAGAAAAACTCTACAAAAATAGTGAAATTGATATATCCTAAAAGATATGATTTTAAATATAGATATATTAACCACATCATGGTCCAAAATTATATAATAAAATCTTCCATGGTGTGTTCTTCATTGGAAATCCATTTGATAATGGTAATATTCAAATTTCAAATTAGATAGGCCTCATGAATCATAGAGATTTTATATCACAATCTATTTCACATTAACCTTTATAATAGTGTAGAGAACTCCAGACCATGACACAGTTCTCCTTCCTAGAATAATTATTTAAAAACATCATTTATAATACCATATATAATTTTTTTTAAAAAATAAATATATTTGTATACATTAAACAGTTCCCTCTAGGGAATTTAAATTCTAAATCTTATTACTTTTTTATATTACCTCAACCAAAAAATACTACCACAAATTAATTAACTATTTCTAGAGGGATTTAAATAACTTATAATGAATTCTTCATCAACCATAACACCATCATTACCATATGTTTTAGACTTATATTAATAAAAACATTCATAAAACTCTTCTGGACATGATATAACATTTATGCATGAAAAATTATAAATATTGACACAGTATTCAATTGTGATCCAAAATTAAATTCTTCAACCATAAATCTCATCATTTAATAAGAAATAAAATTTTGTTGAAAATCATCCTATTTCAAGAATAGTCTTGACATCGTTACATGAATAACCTAGATAAATGATAAATAAAATATTTACACTAGTCCATCATTTTCCAACATTGAATGATAATATTCCATAATATTGCACATTTAGTTTCCCCATTTCTGAATCTAATGTGGGAATCATGAGGACCTATTCCAATCCACACATTTCCAAAAATCATGGACACCGATTAAACAATTTTCACCACATCGTAATTGAATGGTAAATTGTGTACCGTGACAAAAACTTTATAAAAAATTCAAAATTGAACACCATCATCCCCAAAAAATTCCATGTCTTCCAAGGTCTTCCATCATTCATTCATTGTTAGTTAAATAATGAAATAATACACATGGGAAAGCAGTCTTTGGAAATTACATTTTGACATGAAAATCCAAAAGTGGAAATTCCAAGATTTCTCTAAATATTTAGAAATTAATTAATAATAAAATCACCATATATTACATCCATATAAGCTTCAAAAACATCATGGTTGAGAACAAAATCGGAACACATATAGTGTTGAAAATAAATCTTGTTCCTAATTAATTGGTTGAAAAAATATATAAATTAACATATTATTAATTAGATACTGATAGATACCTATGATTATTATATTACATTGAGATACCCTTTTTATATGCTATTTATATCAGTATTTATTGAAGGAAAACAATGTTCACCTAAATATTTGTATATATTATCACATATAGACAAATAGTTAGTTTTAAAGGATGATCCATATATGTTATAATATAGTCATGTATTGTTTAATATAATTCACTTGATCATGGGATATTTATCTAAAATTTGTATTTTCTTTATAGAATAAGATGTGTTAGGATTCATTATATATTGATACTATAATATAAACACATTTTTTATTATATATGTATACATTATGTTTCTATTTTAAATTACTTTTTAACATATTTCTAGTACTTAATTTGTTCTAGTTTGTTTTGGGGTCATCTATGGCATTTTTAGAGCTTGGAGCTCCATATTTTCTATAAAAAACTATGGTGTATAGTGGGGGCATGGTTAGTAGTATCTGTATAACTCAATATAATGTCCCATTATGATGATTTTCAAGGTTATTTTATCCATTCAATAGATTTTTTACTCCTATCTGGAAATCTAAAAAACTATTTCAATGTGGATCCACCCGGTGAGTGCACATTTTGATTAATTGAATGCCTAACTATTCAAGGGGTGGTTCTCTTAAAATGTTAAAGTGAATGATTGGTTCATGTCTTCTCTATCCATGTGGATAAACTATTAAACTCATTATAATCCCTACAAAATGAGAAATTTTCCATTTTGGATTAAAAAAATCATATTCTACATTTAGTCTTGCACCGTAGAGAGTGTATTGGGAGCTCTTCCTGCTCCATAATCCTCAGATTTAAAGCCTCTCACACATAAATACATTGATTAAATCACCTTATATTACATTTTTTCCCAATAGAAGGATCTTTGATCCATTAACATCCTTTCTTTGTCCACATAACCATCATCTGTGATATTTCTACATGATAAACTGTGACCTATTTTCAATGAATTTTTCTATTTCTCTATTTTGTTGCATTTCATCCCAAATTAGATGATAATACTGGATGTTTTTTCCTCAACCCTTATAAAGAAAATTGGCTATAACATTTCCCTAAATGTATTTCCCATTTATAAATGTTTTCATTATTCCACATTTCACAATATACATGTGTTTCATTGTAATTAATTAATTTATTCAGGTAATTGATGGAACAATTTCCTAGAACCCATTATGATACTCATTAATGTTGTTATAGTTTGGAACATTACTAATGGTAACACCCTTTATTGAGTCCATATATAAATGATCCTTTGACACCCATTATATTGGTTACCTTTTCATTTAAAATAAAATTTGATATGTTTTTTATAAATGTGTATTTGTGCTATAGTATGGAATGCACCATTCACTTAGCCCCTAATAATTTATATACAAAATTTATTAATTATTTTAATTTTACAATCATAATTTTTCATTAATAAATGAAAATGATATCAATAAGGTTAAAAATAAATTAAAAGCTGAATGGATTAACCCATCAGCTATAATTATTTATAAACTTTTCCAAATGATTATGGTCGTTTTTACGATTAAACATGTAGCCAAACCTCATCCATCATGGTATTCTGAAGGGAATAAAATGAGCACTCATAGTATTCCACCCCAATTCATTTAGTCAACTTCCAAGGGAGATACCCACCTTGTAATTAATTCTTTTTCTAATTGGTATATGAATTCGTTGGAATATTATCAATGTTTCAATCAGTTATTATCTAAAAATTAGATTACAATGGATTATAACCTTGGAATCTACATTATTTCTTCAAACACATTATGCCTTGGATCATCACCATGGGCTCCAATCATGTTGATTCCATTATTTACAATAAATGTACATCATGGACACTTTTATTGACATTTATCTTATGGAATGCCATGTGTGAACCTCAATTTTTACATGTAGAACCTTTGTCTAGGGTTTTTGGTTATTAATATGAGATAGTATATCTATATATGTTCAATGAGGCCCCAGTTACACCTTGGGACCTATATAATTGTTAACATTAAATGGTTAGTCATGTCAGATTATTATGCCAGGACTTCTCATTGATTACTAATATAGATATATATGGCTTAGTTTGAAGGGAGAACAATTGATATCTAATTGAATGAGGATCTAGATCCCGACATGGATATTATATTATTATCTTATTTAACAATGTTTCATTTTACATACTCACTCATATGTTTACAAAAATTGACTGGATTTGATAAAGATGTGGTTGGTAGTGGTTTAATCGGTTTCACTCACACCCTATTTAGGAAAAAAATTGCTACATGGATAAACATAATGATTATAGGATATAAGAAAGTAAAGGGTTAACCTTGGGATGTTTGATTCAAGTCAATAAACAGTGTATAGTAATAGAAGACCAATCATAAGCCTTATATGATTTTGAAGATTATAATTCTGGGATTCCTATTAAATTTTTTAAGGAATAAATTGATTTTTTTCTACTTTTATTTATTTAGTATATAATGAAATCATCCCCATTAGTGTAATTCATAGATACTACTCTTATCCATCATTTTTTATGGTTGGATGACTTAATTCCGCAGTCTAATTATTATTGTCATTTCTTCAACAATTTCATTATCTATCTTTTACAACTATGATCAATCATTCCAAGAGTGAATACTCTCCCCACGAATTGACCCTAGTGTGTCGCTACTAATTAGCATCCTTTGGTGTTCTGAGTAGCCACTTGAGACTGTCTATCCAATTAGTTTTCATTACATATAAGTTTTATGGGTTCAAAATTGGCCAAATTTTAATGATAACCTCTCCTTTTAATATTATTTGAGAATTTTTAGGTAGGATATTTGTATTTGATGAAATTAGGAAAGTATCATGTTCCTGAGAGTAACATTACCATGTATGAGGGAAAGGAAAATAAATTAAAGGATGGGATTTTTGGTTCTCGATTATTCCAATTCTAGATGTATGGATTTACCTTTTGGTTGACACACATGTTATTTGGAGTTTATTATCATAGGGAATTTGGTCTTTGAAATTGGATTGGAATGGAAAGGAGGATTTGTATACATCATCACTTTAGGTACCTAAGGATTGACATGTTGTGCATCATTACAATACATGTTTAGTTATTGTTTGTGTTTTATCTACATATTCATAGTTCATTGTTATATATATTTGAAATTATTTTATCATTTGTTATAGGGATTTGATAATTGGATTAATTATTGTGTTTTCATTAACATAAAAGTTGTTTTCAAAAATAGATTTCTATTTCTCGTTAACTAGTCAATTATAAGAAGTTTCATAAGTGTTCCATTTTTCACACTAGATAATACATTATTTGGATACAATTACATGGCTTTTAGTTTCAATTAAAATAGTCTATGTGCCTCAATATATTGGAAATTTTTATCAATAAAATGTAATAATAATAAAATCATTGTTGTTGATAGATGTACTACCATTTCAGTTTTATAAAACATTGGACATTATAACTTAGGTTGGACCGATGAATCTATCTGGACCTTGATATATATATATATATATATATTGATAACCTTTGACTCACTTATGAATTTCTAATTTTTAAAATATGAATATAAATTTTCACATTATTTATTTATGAATCCACCCCATGGTACAATTTTCATTATAGGATATTCAGATGGCTTCATCATTATGTAGCATTTTTCTAATAAATTTTATGGTGAAGATTTATCCAATGTGATAAATATTAATGATATGATCTGGTATACCATTTGAATTCGGATAAATATGTTCTAACTAACAGTTATTTCATAAATATTCATCCCTGAACTTATTAACAATAACTTATTGAATAATGTTTAGGGTCTAGGGAAGGGACACTTTGATAAAATTATTCATGAACTAATTTTATTCATCCCCCCATTAAATACATGAGATAACTGGCAACCTACATGAGGAGATTTCTACATCACTTGTTTCTTAAAACCAGTGTCAGAGCATCAAATTATAACTACTGTGGATGGTTTCAATCATTAATAAGAATTATTAATTAGAAAAAATATAAAAAAAATGTAACTATACATTTTAAAATCATTCCAAAATTATATTAAAAATCATTTATATATAGTGTAAAAATGTACTCTCTGATCACTATCCAAAATCCCACACCTAGCCAGCACTGAATTCCATTATGTCCTCCACCTATATAAGGAATCACCTAAATATAAAATAAACAAGTGAAGTGCCATTGGGATGAATTTAATCAATTAACGGAAAAAAGAATATATTTAATCAATAAAAAATCCAAAAAAACAATTTTAATGAATCATGTGGATCATGTGATAATGTAAACAAGAATATAAATTTACACAACGTTTCTAACTTGCAATATTACCATATAAAACCAAAAACTCAATATAGAAATATGTTTAATAAAATAAAATAAACATGCAACTAAAAAATAATGATAGGAAAGAGAGAATGTTAGTGGGTAATCCATTGGATACCAATCCCCATGTTTAATCCATTAAAAAAATATTATTTTTACGATAGTTTGAAACATTGTATTAAAAAAAGTTATTCATTCCATTTGTTAGAAAATACCTAATATATATCATCAATAATTTATGAAATTTAATTATCATTTATTTATATATAAAAAATCACTTCGAAAATATTTTCCAACCTACAACACTTTTTATTGAAATGCATTAAAAAATCACAATCTAAACATTTTTAAAAATACCATTTCTCAAAATAAATTTTCAGACACTTTAATATTACAAGAAGAAATTATCTCATTTTAATGGTTTATATTTAGAGAGATTTTGTGTGAAATTAATAATTAAAATAATTAAAATGAAGATAATGTTATATAAATAATTATTTTATAAAAATTCACTATGGTAAAAGACCAAAGTTATCTATTGTTTCTAGGAACATTAATTCCTCATATCATTCATTATATTATTATGTCAAATCTAATGCACACACAATCAATAATGGGAAAATTTTGAGGATTATATGTTTGTATACATCCCTCCATAACTACGGATTCATGTCCACTAAGGAGTAATTTCCTTGGACTACTGGATTACTGAAAAGGAGTTCATTCCATGGCAATCAAGATAGTGTTTTTTTCCAAGACATAACATACAACACACCCACTAATATGTACTTATCACGGTCTAGTGGGTTGATGTCACCCATCCATGACACTATTTCATTCATATAATTTAGTTTATTTAGTAATGTGTCACAATCTAAACAAGATACTTAAATCAATATTCCCAATAGATACCTTGATTCCCATGTTCTTTACCAATGTCAAAATTATAACATTTCATCTAAAAAATAATGGGTAAAAATTTCAATCCATCTAATAATTTAACATATATAAAATAGTTCATTTTGAACCTTTACGTTATAAAAAGCATTGGAGTATTTTTTTACGATACAAACACATATAAGTAATTTATAAATTAGAAAAATAATATAATAGGTATAATAAATCTAGAAATTAGTTATTAAAACTGGTGATCTTGGAAAAACATTCCAAATAAGCCTATATAAATTTGATTATGAATACCATAAAACACCATTATAAAATCAAACTATTAGTATCACATTATAAAAAGCCCATGATATATAGAATAATGAAATAAAAACAGAAAATCAATTTATTGAATAGAATTAAAACAGAATTTGTAAAACATAAAAATAAAATTATTTTTTTTCTATATAAAATAAAATTATAAATATCTACCATTATAAAATTTCATATATTATTTAAATAATTTGTTCATATTTACAAACATATTCATAAATGTGTATACGTGGGAAATTAAAACCCTAAATTTTATTAAAAAAACACAAAACCATTAATATATACCTCAAATATATGTGAGAACCCCAATTTATAATAAAAATATTTCATAAAAAATTAAGACATATTAATAAATCATACCAATGATTTAAAAACATCCAATGTTCTATATTAACTAATCTATATACTTTTCAAGGATCCAAATTTTGGAAAATATTTTATATAATGTTAAAATCAAGTGAAATATGATTCCCCATAAAATGCGTATCGAAACTATTTATTATTAAATTTTTATATCCACGTAGCTAATTAAAAATTTAATAATGAACAGTAAAAGAATTTATAGAATTGATACAAGGAAAAACTACTTGTAACAAACTATCATTGATAATAGTGATGATATTACATTCACAAGTGGTGAATTATTCTCTTTTTGACAAATAGTAACCAAAAAATAAATAAAACCCCAAATATAATTGATCCATAACATAAGAGAAGATGAAAACTTTAGACAGAATCATACAAAAGTTGCCACCATCAACCATAATTTATATAATTGACCTTATTCATGGATCAGAACCCAAAGAAATTGAAACCATATAATAAACCGCCAAAATTTTGATAGTGTTTACCAATTGTGGTGAGTTGTTAGAGAGGGAGAAAAAAACATGTGAAACGATAAGGGGAAGGAGGAAAATCCTAATAACGTATAACTGTCTATGAAATCATGGGTAATATCCCTAAAAATAAAAATTATAAGGATTACATAAAATGTTAATGTGAATGTCGGATACCTCCATCTATGAGTCTTGATGAAGGGGGAGAAGGGGGGATGCTGTGAGGCTTAGGAAAAATTTTGAATGGAAAAAGGGTAAAGCTTAAATTTTAGTTTATTAACATTTTCCATGGTTGACGAAACTATAAAGATACCATACACATCCATCAAGAAGTTCCATACCACCCACATGGATATGACATGCAGTTAAAAAAACAACCTTTTGAACATATATTTTGGGTGTGTCCAATTACTCATGCATTCATATTGTATGCGCATCGATTTTTCTAACCCAGTGTCAGTGAATAAATAAATAAAATAATTTTTTAAAATAATTTGGTCTAGAATTTGTTGAAATAAGTGAAAATAATTAATAAAATAAATAAAATAATAAAATGCATTGTCAGTATATGACAGTAACACACATCATGATGCAGATCCCAGGATACTGACTTCTTCGATACTAATGAAATTTTTCATGTAATTCTATTATATTTATGGTGATTTCATTCATCAGCTTAAATATAAAATCCAATTAAATTGGTATAATCAATAAAAAAAATTAAACCATTGATGAATTCAAACCAATACAAAAATGGGCCTCCCTTTTTTAGCTCAATTAATTTCTAACAATTCCTTCTTTATATTAAAAATTCCACATAGAAATACTTGATTCCATTTATTATGTTTTTAGGATAATAAATCATAACAATTATTATTCATTATCTTTATTAATTTCTTCCCCTATATAAGGATTTTAATTATAGACCCTCTTCACATGGTTAAATATGTTCATTTCAATATATATATATATATATATATATTAATATACCCCTTTATTGAACACAATATGGATCATATAATTTATAAAACAATCATTATGTTCATTAAGATAATATCATATTTAACTTTTATACTCAAAATCAAAATCCAAATTTTCATCACACATACATATATTTAGTGAGTGGACTTACATCTTACGAAGGGTTCACTGAAAAATCTTCAAAGCCTATTAATATGGAAATTGATTTATAAAATAAGAGTGTATTTCATAATCATAAATCTCTTCCATTATTTGCACTTTCATACATAAATACATGAATAGTAATTCTATAACATTAGTATTCTATCAATACATGATCTCAAAAATACTATCACATGATCATATATTAATAAAATAAAGAATCAAAGAGGTTGGGAGATATAAAAAATTTTATTTTTAGAGAAATGGATCGTGAAACCATTTTGGTAATGAATATTAATAATTTTTTCCCTTGGGTTTCATTCAGAGTTTAAATGGAATAATATATAATGAATCATGGGTCAAAAAACCTATTATCGTTTCATCTACATCAAAAAATACATTATTAATGATAATCCTTAGTGTATTTTATATTCAGTATATTTTGATATTAAAAATTTTAAATGATATAATATGTTTGATAAAAAACTAAGACTAAAACTATTAAACAATTATCACTACTTCTTTTTCTATATATAATCTTCCTTCATCAGGGTAAAAATCAGTTTTTCATATAACTTATATCACTTATTGGTCACCATATATAAAATTTTACCTCTTGATACTTGATATAATGAATTAAAATAATTTAAATTATATTCTCCAATAAAATTTATAAAATAACATACGATGAAATGGTGAATCTAAATTTAGCTTTAATACTAATTAATTTTTTATATTAAACTATGTTACTTCTATTGATACCACTGATTGTATTCATATCATTACAAAGTCATATACATATTGTGTTCCTTATTATCTTCCAAATGGATTGTATCTCTCCTTAAACCCATAAAACCAAGAATTCAAATTATTAAATTTAAATTTCTGGGGTTTTGTGATACATAACATTAATTATTTTTAGAAAATGGAGAGTCAGTGTAGAACTTCATTTTCCCATAAACATATGTTCGGAATCTATCAAGCTATTTATATTGGTCAATATAGGGACCAAAGTTTAACCATTTACCTTAGGCTTCACCCGTTAATTTTGGTTCAATTCACATGTTTTTTCTTCTATAGTCCTGTTACCATCAAGGATCTATATAGTAAAATCTAATTGTTCTATAATTTTATTGACCATCCTACTACATCGTTTATCCATGAAAGAATCATTAATATTCTAAATCCATCACTTTCTTTTGAATACTTTTTTCTCAAAATTATATCTTGATCTTCTGAACGATTTCCAAATTTTAAAATCCATTTCTTATCAATCCTTGTATCCTTTTATTCAATAATATATTTACAAATCTTCATTGAATTTTTTTGCAGTTGGATCATCTTTAACTAGGCAATAAAATCAATTTCTCAAAGGAATAAATATTCTATTATATCATTTATGATTCGATTCATTTATCCCAACTAAATTTGATCTACAATTTAATTTAGAACGAATATTTTCAGGGTAAAAATGGTTAGGGTAGAATAATCAGCTCCTTTACTATTCTTGGTAACATATTATTATAAAATTTCATTCATTTTGTTGAAAAAGTTATACTCTAATTATTGAAAACAAAGTCTTGAATTATGATATGAATAAAAAAAATATAATGTTCTGTTAATTCCTTTTATCTATGAATTATATATCTTTTTTACATCATTTATGGGTATTATTTTCTGTATTTTTATTCCATAAAAAGTCTTACCATTGCATCTTAAATTTATTTTCTTCTTTTTTCTATAATATACTCATGAAAGAATATTTATTCTCAAGATTTTATGTGTCCCCATTATAATCCAATCCTATTTTATCCATTGAAGATGAATTTTGTGTCATTATGAATTTATCATTCATCAATTAAAATTTAATAAACATTTCATCTATGTCACTATTTATTATAGAAGTGTAATAAAACAATAAAAGAATGGATTTTCGTATAATAATCACACCAATTTTTTTTGAGTTTCTCCACTTTATTTTTAAGTATTATTAATTTTTTCAAGATTAAATTTTTTTCATGCTAAAATTTGAGAATTAATGTCTCTTTTTAGCATAAGTTTTTATAAAAATTCATCTTCCCACTCATGGTAAACAACTTCTAGTGTATTAGTTTTTCTATTTATCTTTTTATTCAGCTATGAAAATGAATTCTGTATAATCAATTTCTCTCATTTCCATATTTGACATTCCTCATCAAATTATAATATATATGCATAAAATTCAACTCACATAGACTTCATGCTATGTACTTATATGAAGACAAATATTTAAAATTCATGATTTATCCTACAGTTATTTTTATTGAGCGTTTTTCTTCACATTCATACATTACATATATTAACAAATATTTTTATTATGATTTTTTAATTTTGTATAAAATCATTAGAGTCAATACATTAACTTATTTTTCATCATTCTACATTCCATTCATCATGATTTATTCAAGATATAAATCCTCTAATAATTATTAACCTTCAATATTTTTTATTAATGTATCATCATCTTTATTAGATCCAAAATTTATATAAATATCAAGAACCTCATAAAATTCCATGGATTCATTGAACAAAACATCAAATCTGTAGTTATAATCATGCATTCCTTCTTCTTGAAGGGTGCTCTAATTATGTATACGAATATAAATATCTTGATAGACATTTCATATATATTGAATCACCTTATAGATTCATTAGTTTAATTATGTCCCATAATGATGCCACACAATGGTTTTTAGGGTTATATATCAAACGATAATAACATAACTATTGGAATATATGAGATCATTTTAGATTATAACAAGTCCTATAAGATTGGAACATACATTGATAGAATTTGTTATGTATATAGGGGTTAGAGATAAATGCTTTGTAATGAACTAAGTTATGAATATTTATCCATGTTAAACCAGTTAATGTTCAAACTCTGAAAACCATAAATAATCATGGACTAATGATTAATAAGTTAAAATTTATACTACTCATATAATAATGATCCGATTGATATTTAGAATATATTTTCCCTGATCAAATTTATTCAATTATTACATAACCCACTTATGGATGTCTGCCACACAAAATTTATCTAAGTCACAAACACAATACATTTGAGTATACATGGGTTACCCCTATTGAGATACATCATAGAAATTTACAAAAAAATTGTTTACTAATTTATTAAAATCTATTAAAAACATTTTTTATGTCATGTTCTATAAATTTCACATGAATTACAAGGGTTTATACTTTTATAATTATATATGGATTGTTAAATACAACCAAAGTATCACTGCAAACATTGTCTCTCAATGAATAATACATATGAAATGAAGAGTGGATGTAACTTAATAACTTGAAATGACAAAATAATTTTTCTTATAACATTTCACTATGTATAAAAAATAATACTCAAACGTTTTTTCATAATATCATATTTAAGGAAGTTGATAATATGATTCGATATAAATATTTGTTTCCTTGAGAATGTATTCCACACATATTTACTAAATGGATCATCATTATTTATTTTTCTATATCATCAATTTCTTCTAATACTCAATTTTATATTCATCTTTCACATTTATTGTATTAACCTTTATTTTTATAATTTGATGTTCATTAATTCTCAGTAAATTTTCACAACATTGTACTCACCAATTTCAAGAGATATATTTCTATAACCATTTTACAAATTTTATTTATATTTTTAAGAGATATTCTACAAATTTCAATTCATTTATTCCATTAATTACTATTCAATTTAATAGTAAATCCACACATTAAAACTCTATATATTCTAAAAATGCATTACCAAAATAGTGAAATTTATATCTCAAAAAAGATATGAATTCTAAAATAAATATATCAACCACATCACAGTCCACAATTATATAACCAATTCATCCATTGTTTGTTCTTCATTGGAAATCCATTTGATAATTATAATATCAAAATTTAAAATCATTTAAGACTCATGAATATCATACTTTTCATATAACAATCCATTTCACCTTAGCTTCCTCAATAATGAAGACAGCTCTAGACCATGACCTAGTTATCCTACCCACACTAATTCTTTAAACAAATGTAATGTAATATCTTATATCAATTTTCAGAACAAATCAATATATTATAATGAATTAAATATTTTCCTCCATGGAATGTAACATCTAAATCAACTTATTTTTTATTTTACTTTAGCCAACAAAACTACCATAAAAGAATTCACCATTTTTATAGTAATTTTAATAACTCATAATGGATTCATCAATGACCTTATCACCATCATTATCATATTTTTCTAGCATTATATGAATACAAAAATTCATATAACTCCTTTATCCATGATATAGTATTTCTGTATTCAAAATTTTCAATAATGATTCAAGATTCACTTTTGATCCTCAATTCAATTGTTCAATCATAAATCTCAACTGGTCATAAAAAATACATTTGGAAGAAACTCATCCCATTTCAAGTATAGGTTTCACACCATTAATTTTATAACCAAACAAATTGATTTTTATAATATTTACAGTAGTCTATCATTTTCCAAAATTTAATGATAATATTCCTTAATATCCCACAACTAATTTCCCCATTTTCGAAACAAATGTGGGAATTATGAGGACCTCTTCCACTCCATGAATTTCAAAAAATCATGTACATCCCTCTATCCATTTTCACCACATCACAATAGAAAATAAAATTTTGTAACCTGGCATATTTGATATGTCACAACCCGTCCAATGAGGCATGTTCCATGATTACACCAAGCCCATCTTCTGTTGGCCAGGGGCTGGCGACTAGCCCCGAAAGGTGTATTCCATAAAAATAGGAAGGTATTTCCTTTATAACCTATAAACACACATATCCAAGCACACAACAAGATATCAACACAAGAAAAATATATAACCAAAAGTGTGCTAAATGTAAATGGGGTCGGATTACAAGCCCAGCAGTAAAAAACAAGTACAACTGAAAAACAATAAAACCGATGAAAGATAAATGCATCTACTGGATCATTCTCCAAGGATCCTACTTGATGGGTAGGTACAGATCTCCTCCTCGTCACTCCTTGTCCACACATCTTTTCTGTGTACTGACACGCCGTATTGTCCACCTCTGGGTACTTTCCAGTCCCAGTACTGTTTTCCTCAATCAGTGATGTCTGTTTTTTGAAAAAAAAACAACGAATTGTGGGCATAGCCCATGTAGGGGTGAGTATAACGATACTCAGTAGGGACCCCGAGGCCCTCAAGGTCTCAAAAATCTACAATGGATGAACATAAATTCATGAATTGAACTATAAACCCTACTTATGTATATACCCCTACATATACCTAAGTTATCAAGTATACCCATCTCAATCATGAGGAAACACAGGGTCCAACCCAAAATAACAAAGAACAACTATTCCGAAAAGGTTGGAAATGCCCAAAGGCATGTACCACACATGTGCGCCACATTGAAGAATACCACCAAGGTATTACCATAATGGAAAGTACCACACATGTACAAACTCAGCTCATATAAGGTATAACAAAAGTATAGTAATAGAGATGATTAGATTTAACAACTGAATCATCGTACTCTATAAAGAAACTAACCCATAGAGGATTTCTTGGATTTGACCCTCATAGGATCACTAGTAGTTGTCCCACATAGGATCGCTAGGTGCTGACCCACACGAGATCGCTAGGAGCTGACCCACTTATGATCGTTAAGAGCTGAACCACATAGGATCGCTAAGAGATGACCCACACAGGATCGCTAGGAGCTGACCCACAGAGGATCTCTAGGATTTTACCACTAGATGATCATTAGGAGGAGACCCCTATAAGATTTCTAGGAGCTGAACCACACATGATTGTTAGGAGCTGACCCACACAGGATCGCTAGTCATTCTTCTCGTCACAGCCTGCTACTGGGTTCTCGCATTAGGCTTGCTCGTCACCAGGAGGTTCCTATCCCAAATCCAGTGTTCGATACTGAAATATCAATTTATTCCACCGACGATTTATCTTAGAGGACTTCCATGTCAAATAGGTCTCAATGTAATAGACGGTGCGTCAATCAGACACTTGGTCTGTGAGTTATTATCCTTTTAGCCCCGAGAGCCTTGTTGGATTCATGATCGATCCAACCAGACTGTGCCCCATCCATATCAAAATTTCTAGTCAGGTATACTCAAAGTGACCATCTCACTCCAAGGATCCCAGCGCCACTGACAGTTCATCAAACGGATGTCCAGTGCCAAAGTTATGACCCAAGTAAAGTATAGGTTCATATGTGGTCCGGGTCTCGTCCGACTAGGTCGGACCGACCCGACCCGACCTGGCCTAGGTCGACCCATTTCATGTCGACCCGGACCAACCTGCTGGGTCAACCCTGGCTGCTGGTGTGGTCCGACCTGTTGGGTGATCCGGCATGCCGAGAGGGGTCGGGGGTGCCACGGGGCAGCAGAGGCCGCAGGGGTTTCGCATGGGTGCGGGGCGGCTCGGCCAGGAGGGAGGACGCCGCAGAGTGGCTCCACTCAACCATGGGAGGAGGCCATGGGGTGGCTCGGCTTGGCAATGTGTGGTAGCTCGGCCGTATTGGGCAGAAACGCGACAACAAGGATTGTGCGGCTCGGCTGTGAGGTGGCGACCTGACAGCGGGGCGGTGGCGGCTCAGCCATGGGGAGGCGTCCCGGCCGACAGCGACTAATCAGTGTCAGAGGGTTGTGGCTTGGCCGAAAGGAGTGGAGGCTATGGGGTGGAGAGGGCCGCAGGGCAGCTCCGTCACCTTCGTTGTGGCCGGTGGTGGTGTCGGTCTCCGTTCTCATGCCCCACCATGGTTCGTATCCATTCCTCCAATGTGATCAACAAGTAACCACATGGACTGCAGTGAGAACATGCCATGTTTTTTTGGCCCGCACTTTTTGCACTAGAGTGGAAATAATAGATTATAATTCCATCATGAATTATGAATAATTATCAAGAATGGAAAGAAGGAATAATTTCAAACAACATACCACAAATAATCATACACAAATTAACCCCTACGTTGGATTTTTCATTGACGTTGGCATGAGAAGGAAGTTGAAGAAGGTGAAGAGAGTTCCAAGATCATTGCTTCCAAAACCAAAAGTCGATGTTGGGCTCACTCAAAGACCTATTCCCTGATTTCTAAATAACGTTCTTTGATGGCATTCTTCATTGGAGAAGTGAAATCCTCCCAATATTTCTCCTCTCCCCTCATCCACCAAAATGCAAAGTAGCCAAAATGATATGTTTCCCCAATTTAATTGGTGGAACAATTTCAAATTGGGTTAATTATTTAAATAGGTTGGAATAATAAATTTAAGGGGGTGTCACCATTCATGTAAAGGATGTTTAAGAGGATACCCCACACTTAAGAGGGTGTTAAAGGGGTTTTAAACCTCAGGTGGTCCCCACAACCATAACCTCTCATTGGAGGTTAGGCTCGGTGGACCCCACCTCCATAACCTCTCATGGGAGGTTTTAGTTCAGGTGGTCCCCACCTATTAAATATCCACATGGGTGGTTTCAAAATATAATAAAAATAAAATGTTATACCTTTTTATTTTATTTTATTCCATCACGAAAAAATCCAAAAACTATCTTACACTCTTGACCCAATGTGGTCGAGGTGAAGGTCTCCTTATGAGAATATCGGCGCTGCGAGTTCAATGGTGCCCTCATATTTTTATTCTAAGCACCAGTTCAAAAGTTCAAAAATCCCGCTAGAACGTTTACTGAATGTACCCGAATGAAGTTCATAAATTCATTCTGGGCACTCCGGGTCTTGGAATCACACAACATCAATTTTCATGTAGTCATAATATTCACGTATATTTAAAAAAAATACATAAAAATTCTGGGTGTTTATATTTTCCCTATGTTAGGGATTTACATCCCCAAAAGTCGCATCACAAAACAAAGAAAACAAGTGGGGGTACTAAGCATGCATCTTGGACTCCCACTCCCATGTGCTCTCCTGGAGGATACTGGGCTTCCAACAAATGCGCACCAAAGGTATCGACTGCCCATGAAGGACCCGCTCATGTCGATCCACAATCTCAACAGGAACCTCTGTAAATGTCGCCCCATCAACGACGTTCAGCTCTCCATGGTCGATTATGTGATAAGGGTCATCCACGTTTCTCCACATCTAGAAAGGTTTTCCTTTATAACCTGTAAACTCACAATACCAAGAACAGAGCAAGATACGAACATAAGAAAACTGTATAACCAAAAGAGTGCTAAAAGTAAAAGGGGCTGGAATACAAATCCAACAGTAAAGGTACAAGTACTACTAAAAAACCATTCAATTGATGAAAGAGAAATACAACTACTGGATCATCCTCTAAAGTTCCTACATGAAGGGTAGGTATAGATAGCCACCTCAGCACACCACATCCGCCCGTCTCCTCTGCATACTGACATGCCATATGGTCCACCTCCGAGTAACATCTCGTCTATGTACTCTTGTCCTCAGTCAGCGATGGCCTTCATCTGCACCAACCACAAAAATGGTCGGGAATATCCCATGCATGGGGGTGTATAACGATACTCAGTAGGGACCCCTAGAACCTCAATGTCTCACAATATCCACAAAGGATAGTCCTCAAAGCATGAAGTCAACAATCAAACCTACTTTGGTATATGACCATACATATACCTCAGTAATCAAATATAACCATCCCAATCAAGAGGAAACACAGGTTCCAACCCAAAATACCAAAGAAAAACTGTTCCATAAAGGAATGAAAACCACAAAAGAAAGTATCACATAGGTACGCCACATAAAAGAATAACACCAAGTTATTCCCACAATGAAAAGTACCACACCTGTACGAACTCAGATCATATCAGGTATAACATAAAGTATAATTGTATATATGATTAGATATAACTACTAAATCATCTTACTCTGTAAAAAAGCTGACCCAAACAGGATCTCTAGGAGCTGGCCCACACAGTGTCACTAGGAGCGGACCAACACATGATCGCTAGGTGCTGACCCACACGAGATTTCTAGATGATGACCCAGAGAGGATCGCTAGAAGCTGACCCACATAGGATATTTAGGAGCTGACCCCCACTTGATCGCTAGGAGCTGACCCACAAAGGATCTCTAGGAGCTGACCCACACATGATGTCTAGGAGATGACCCACACAGGATCGGTAGGAGGTGACCCACACTTGATCACTAGGAGCTGATCCACATAGGATCATTAGTTAGTCTTCTCATCACAGCCAGCTACTGGGTTCCTACACCAGGCATGTTCGTCAACTAGAGGGTCCTCTCCCAGATACACTAGTTTACACACAAATTTTAATGATGTAATACGAAGAATTATCTCATTGAACCACCACGTCGTAGGGGTCTCTACGCAACAAACGATGCGCTAATCGGACGCCTGGTCTGTGAGTTATTAGCCTTTTAGTCCCAAGGGCCCGGTTGGATTCATGGATGATCCATCATGACCATTCCCCATCCTTATCCAAATTTCCAGTGGGGTATATTCAAAGGGACCGTATCACTCAATGGTTTCCAGCTCCACTGATGGTTCATCAAATGGACGTCTGGTGCCAATGTTATGTCCCATGTAATGTATAGGGTCGTATCATGTCTGGAACCTATCTGACGCAGTCGGACCAACCCGAACTGACATGGCTTGGGTCGACCCAGCCCGTGGTGCAGCCCATCCCACTAGGCGGACTGGCATGCTTTGTGGTCTGGCAGGCCGCGAGGGCCATGAGCGCAGCAAGGGGCCGCGGAGGACACGGGTTCCGCGGTGCGGCGGAGACTGCAGGTCGGCTCAGTCGATGATGGAAAATTAGTCGTTGGGGTACCATGTGAGTGTGGGGCATCTCAGCGGGGAGGGAGGAGGCCGCAGGGTGGCTCGGCCGGGTGGTGTCGCGAGGGAGCAGGGTGGCCCAGCCCGGCCCAGGGCAGCTTGACCTCGAGCGTGGAGGTCGTGGGGCGGCTCGGCGAGGTCGTGGGTGGCAGCCCAACCACGGGCGGGGCTCAGCTACGGAGGGTGGCAGCATGGCCGTGGGGCAGTGGCGGATCAGCCACGGGGTGGCGGGTCAGCCATAGGGTGGTGTCATGGCTACAGGGCCGCGACGACTTGGCCATGGAGGGGGTCGGCTCTGCTGCGGGGCACAGAGGTTGCAGGGAAGCATCATTGCGTCGTCGTCATTGTCACGGCCGGTGGTGGTGACGACCTCTATTCTCATTCACCACGATCATTCGTAGCCATTCCTCCATCGCGATCAACAATTAACCACAATGTTAGCTGAGAGGATTGGACATGTATGTTTGACCCCATTCTTCACGTTAGAGTGGCAGAAAGTGGCTATAATTCTTTCTTGAATAACAAAAAATTAACATAAACAGAAAGAGAGAATAATTCTAAACAACCACCCTATAACGTTCAGAAAATAATCATGCCCAAATAAACCCCTACCATGGATTTTTCATTGACATTGGTGCGAGAAGGATTTCGAAGAAGGCGAAGAGAGTTCCAACGATCGTTGCTTCCAAAACCATGCTTCGATGTCAGGCTCGCTCGTCGTCCCCTTTCTGGATTTATGAAGAATGTTCTTCGATGTCATTATTCATTAGGGAAGTGAAATCCCCCCCATATTTCTTCTCTCCCCAAATTCACTAAAATGAAAAGTAGTAAAAATAGTATGTTTCCCCTATTTAATTGTTGGCACAATTTTAAATCAGGTAAATTAATTACATAGGATGGGATAATAAATTTAAGGTGTGGCACCCTTTATGTGGGGGATGTTTAAGAGGCCCCCACAATTTTGAGGGAGTTCATTGGGTTTCAAACATAAGGTGGTCACCACCACCATAATATGTCATGGGAGGTTTGGCTCAGTGGCCCCCACCTACATAACCACTCATGGAAGGTTTTAGTTCAGGTGGTCCCCACATGGGAAATATCCACACAGGTTGTTTAAAAATAAAATAAAAATAATTTTTTTATCATTTTATTTTATTTTAATCCTTCACAAAAAAAAAACCAAAAAACTATCTTTCACTCTTGACCCTTTGTGGTCGAGGTGATGTTCAACATAATCGAATACCGGCACTGCGAGTTCAATGGTGTCCTAAGATTCCAAATCTGAGCACCAGTTCAAATGTTTTAATAAACCACTCACAGGTTTACTGAACATAGCTGAACAAATGATCAGAAATTCATTCAGGGTACTCCGGGCCACGGAATCAGGAGATGTCATTTTTCGCAATCTTGTAAAATTCCCATAAATTTTTAGAAAAATAATTGAAATCTTGGTTCTTTACATTCTCCCCACCTCAGGGATTTACATCCTCGTAAGGCACATCACAAAACTAGGAAAACAAGTTAGGGTGGAGAGAATGCATCTGATCCTCCCTCTCCCATGTGCTCTCCTAGAGGTTACTGTGCTTACAACGAACGCGCATCAGAGGTATAGACCACCCATGAAGGACCCGCTCCCGTTGATCCTCAATCATAACTAGAACCTCTGTAAAAGTCACCCCATCATCGACGTCCCACTCGCCATAGTCGATGAAGTGAGAAGGGTCATGCACATATCTCCTCGAATGGGAAGGAATTTCCATTATAACCTGTAAAATAATGTAACCAAGAACACAACAAGATACACACAAAATAAAACTGTACAACCAAAAGAGTGTTGAAAGTAAAAGGGGCCGAAATATAAGCCCAACAGTAACGATACAAGTACAACTGAAATAAAATACAACTGAAGAAAGATAAAGACATCTACTGGATCATCCTATGAGGTTCCTACCTGAAGGGTAAGTAGATATCGCCTCCTTATCACTCCACGTCTGTCAGTCTCCTCTACGTACTGACACACTGTAAGGTCCACCTCTGCGTACCGACCAGTCCTGGTACTCTCATCCTAAGTCAGAGTTGTCTGTCGTCTGCACCAAACACAACAAAGTGTGTGATTTTCCTGTGTAGGGGTGAGTATAACAATACTCAATAGGGACCCTGATACCCTCAAGGTCTCACAAAATCGACAAATGATAAATCTCAAAGCAGGAATTCGACATTCAACCCTACTTAGGTATATGCACATACATATACATAAGTAATTAAGTATACCTATTGATGCACCCAATTTGTGTATACATTTCTATATATATAATTGACAATAAAAACATGTTTTTAGAAAATATTTGTTGTTTTATGAACATATTCTTTGATTTTGGTGAATATGTTTACTTTCAAGAGCTTTCTGGCTAAATACACAGATCAAGGGAATTCTGTGAAAATTTTGAAACTACACGGCCTATACATTTATACAAGCCGTGTAAATCTAGACAAGGACACATACCGAAGTAGGGAGTACACACCCATGTCACCAGGTAGAAGCTACACCCCGTGTGAGGCAGCGTTACATGCCGTGTACCACTTTCTAGAAGTAGTGGTTGTTGAGAAAAGTCTACACGCCCATGTGGTCGTTGAAGGAGACACGATGTGTTTGAATTTCAACACGTCGTATCTGCTATTCTAGAAGGGGCTATAACCCAAACTTATGACACTAAAGGCCGTGTATAGTGGTACTACATGCCGTGTACACCCATCCACCAGGCGACACCGTGTTCAAAATTCAAAGACGACGTGTTAGGCCGCCTACCTGTGGAGAAATTGGCGCCAAAGCGCATTGACTAAAAGTACACGGCGTGTACTTTCTATAAACGTTGTGTACTTTATTTTTCGATAAAAATAGGCATTGGCCTACTGATATGTGTGTGGAAAATCCATTGGAGGAGGTAAGAAGCTCTGTTTCTACCATTCCTGAGCCACCGTGGTGCTATAGTTCCACTATTCCACCTTCCGACACCCTACCTCAATGCCTACGTGATTAATCTATCAGGTATCACGTGTGTCCTTTCTCTCCGACTTTATATGCGTAACTAAACCCCTCGTGTTGGGGCTATGGATGATGATATAATAATTTTATTGTTGTTTTATATAGTTGTGTTTGCTCGTTATAATCCATCTTACTCTTCTTAAACCACTGTCTAATATAACTGAGAATTCTGAGCCGATCCGAAGAAAGAATTCATAGCGATGAAAAAGAAAAGTAATGGTGAAAGTATCCATGACCATTGGAAGGATTTCAACGAATCAAATAATGGACTGATCTTAATAAATAATTAAGGACACTGACTACTGGACCATGGTTTCAGCTTCCCTAATTCCAAACAAGAGGAACCGGAACAAGGAAATCTTGTAACAAAATGGAATCCAGAATGTTTGAATTATTATGAACAACACAACCATTTAAATAACCTAAAAAATTAATCCTTAATCACCACATCCCTGAAACATCTTTTCTTCCTATTTTAAACTCTTTAAATTTACCTGTTGTTTTATTTAAAGCTGTAAATCATTTTTTTAAAGTAAAACAATTTAGTTTCAATTAAAAAACCAAAATCAACTCAATCAACTCTAAATTCTACATACTTAACCTAATGAGGTATTAACTCAATTGAATTTATGAATGCCATTGTTCCCTGTGGGTTGATCCCGAACATATGATATACTAAAGTTTTAAGAATGGGTAATTAATTTGGGACACAAATAACTTCAACCAACGACAAGCGAGACCAAATTTTGGCACCGTTGTCGGGGACATCTTTTGTTTTAGTGCTAAGATTTTAATTGTGTTAGTACTTGATTTAGGTGAAAATAAAAATAAAAAATTGTCAAAAATATCTTATCTAATCCCATTTCAAATTTTCTCTTTTGTTTTTCCCTTTTACGCCTGGTTTTCGTTTTTGTGTTGTGCAGAGCTTAAAGTGTATGTTTAGACGTCTTACAAGATCCAGAAGCGCTGAATCTTAGGAATTAGTTCCGCTTGACCCGGAAATCAAACGGACCTTGCTTTATCATTGGCGTACACAGACAGAAACTCGCAACCAACAACCACCACCCATGGCCAACAAGGAAGAGTGAGCGCCAACCGTAGATGCTGCGACTGAGCATCAGTACCAGGATCAGCAGCCTCCTGCTGTTGGTCTACTGGAACATCCTCCTGGAGCATTCATGGAATTCCTCCCAAGGGATTACCAACAGCCACCTCATCAAATCTTCCCATGTCCAAAATTCTCCCCTCAGGAGCAGTTCATGCATGCTGCACCCCTTCAGAAGCAACCTCCAAGACGCACCCTTATAGATTACGGTCATCCTTCAATCCATAGAGCTGATACGGGCATCGTTCGTCCCCCGATCCAGGCTCCACACTTCGAGATCAAGCCTTCTATCATGTAGGTGATCCAAAACAAAGTTCAATTTGGAGGCCTGGCCAGTGAGGACCTGAACGATCATCTCTCCAACATTCCGGAGATCGGAGACACCTTTCAGTACACTAGCGTGTCCAAAGACGCCATCCATCTAAGCCTATTTCCCTTTTCTCTACAGGACAAGGAGAAAGACTGGATCAAGGGGCTACCATAACAATCTATCCTCACCTGGGAGGATCTAGCCCAGGCGTTCCTATCTAAGTACATTTCACCATCAAAGATGGTGACACTCTGTAATGAGATCTATAATTTCCAGCAGCACGACTCTGAGTCGTTGTATGAGTCCTAAGAACGCTTCAAAAAAATGTTACGCAAATTACCCAACCATGGACTCCCACTCTTGATGCAATTCCAGACCTTCTACGAAGGAATTACCATGAATACCATGTCCGTGGTGGACACTGCTGCTGGAGGCACGGTGATGCGTAAATCCCACGAAGAACTATTCAAACTACTGGAATACATTTCCACCAACAGCTTCCAGTGGTACTCTAAGCAGGGGACTCAAAAGCGAGGTATGCACAATATTGATGCCACCACTATGTTAGCTACTCAGTTGGATGCTGTGTCCAAGAAAATCAACCCATTGAACCTCAAAGAAGCCTCTCAAGTTTATGCGGTGCACCATCTAGCATGCGGTGACTGTGGTGATAACCACATCATGGGAGAATGCCTGGGTTCGATTGGAGGGCCTTCGACGAGCGAGGTGAGTTATGTTTCCCAAAATCGAGGGCCCAACCAGTACCATCAGTACTAGAACCCGGCATTGTGAGATCAAAAGAACACAGGCTAGGGCCAACAACATCAGAATCCTCTGCCCCAGTGACCGACCAACTACAACCATCATCCATACCATAACCAATACCAAAGGCCGCAACAACACCAACCAGGTCCTTATAAGCAACAAGGGTATCAAAACCCTTCTCCACAACAGCCACGACAGCCACCTCCCCCACCGGCTCGACAACCACCTCAACATGAGAACACCTCAAGGTTAGACGATCTGAAGCCTAGATTCGTATCTACTGCTGGGACTCGGTTCCAAATTCCAGAAGCTTCGATTTGAGGCTTGGAGAATCAGATTGGCCAACTGGAAAACAAACTTTCAGGGAGACAACCCAGTACACTACCGGGGAACATCGAAAAGAACCCAAGGGAGGAGGCTAATTCTATCATGCTCCGTAGTGGAAAAGATCTCCAACAGAACCAATCAGAACAGTAAGGTGCATCCACATCCAATTTTGATGAAAAAGGTACCAATACTGACACAGCCTCATTCAAAAGAACACTGAAGGAGGCTTTGCAGAATAATGAAAAGGAATAAATCCAACCATTATACCATGCCTTACCTTTTACATAAATATTGAAGTAGACGAAGCTGGACCACCAGTTCAGTAAATTCATGGATGTGTTTAGGAATCTCCACATCAACATACCATTTACAGAGGCCCTAACTCATATGACCACCTATGCCAAATTCATGAAGGAAGTCCTCTCGAATAAGAAGAATATGGAGGATTTGGGCGTTATTTCACTAACAAAGGAGTGCTTCACAGTTGTTCAACATTACATTCCTCCCAAACTCCAAGATCCAGGTAGTTTCACCATTCCTTGTACTATTGGATCCTGCGAGTTTGGGAAGGCCCTCTGTGACTTAGGGGCCAGTGTGAACCTCTTGCCCCTCAGAGTTTTCAAGTTTCTGGGACTCAATGAGCTCAAGCCTACCCGCGCAGCCCTTCAACTTGCTGATCGATCCATCAAACACTCGAAGGGACTTCTAGAGGACGTACTGGTCAAAGTGGGTAGGCTTATTCTCCCTGCTTATTTCATCATCCTCAACATGGGGGATGACAAAAAAGAACCTCTTATACTTGGAATACCTTTCTTGGAAACTGGGAAGGTAATGATCGATGTTCACTAAGGGGAGCTTATTTTTTGGGTAGGTGATGAAATAGTTTCCTATAACATCCTCAAAGCCATCAAACATGCTTTCTTATCAGAGAATGAGGACTGTTATGTAGTGTCCACAATGGTTAAACATTTTAGCGAACAAGGGGATGATCTAGCATGTTATTTTATTTTGAATATTTTAAATATTCCAGATATTCTTTTAGATGATGCGCCAGAAGAATTTCAATTCATAGAAGGCCAGGGCAGCCACTATTGGAAGCGTGTAGTTGTTCCTAATAGTTTCGAATGTGACGAGGTGCGGCCACTTGTGCCTTCGATTTTAAAGGAACCTGAACTCAAACTGAAACCTCTTCCATCTTCTCTCAAGTATGGGTATTTAAGACCCAATCATGCATTTCATGTTATACTTAATGAAGAACTATCACAGGAGCAGGAAGATGCACTTCTACAGGTTCTCAAACAGCGGAAGCACACTATTGGGTGGACAGTCGCTGATCTGAAGGGCATCAGCCCTACCATTTTCACTCACAAGGTGCTACTTGAATAAGGTGCCAAGAAATATCGGCAACCACAATGGTGCTTGAATCCTCCCATGAAAGAAGTTTTGAGAAAGGAGGTGATCAAATTATTGGATACACGCATCATTTATCCCATCTCGGATAGTCCGTGGGTGAGTCCTCTCCAAGTGGTACCCAAAAATGGGGGTATCACTGTGATTTCAAATGAAAAGAACGATCTCATCCCTACACGCACTATCACGAGATAGAGAGTATGTGTGCATTACCAGAAGTTAAATGATTCCACAAGGAAGGATCACTTCCCCTTCCCATTAATGGATCAAATGGTAGAGAGACTAGTAGGGCACAACTTCTATTGATTCCTAGATGGGTTTTCCGGCTATAACAAAATCTCCATTGCTCCAGAGGATCAGGAAAAGAGAACATTCAATTTCCCCTACAGTACATTTTCTTATCGAAGGATGTCTTTCAGCATGTGCAATTCCCCCACCACCTTCCAGTGTTGTATGCTGACCATCTTCCATGACATGACGGAATGAATCCTGGAAGTATTCATGGATGATTTTTCTGTTTACGGAAAATAATTCACCATTTGTTTACGACACCTAGAGCTTGTTTTGGAACAATGTGAGCATAGTAACCTAGTCTTGAACTGGGAAAAGTGTCATTTCATGGTGCAAAGTGGCATAGTCCTTGGCCACATAATTTCAGCCAAGGGGAAAGAGGTGGACCCAGCGAAGATCGAAGTCATTTCAAGACTACCTATATCGGC
The DNA here is from genome assembly GCA_963277665.1 of Viscum album. Classification (NCBI taxonomy): domain Eukaryota; kingdom Viridiplantae; phylum Streptophyta; class Magnoliopsida; order Santalales; family Viscaceae; genus Viscum; species Viscum album. The sequence goes on from OY728127.1 coordinate 1,384,103,920, forward strand.
TTCCGTCCGAGCCATCCGCAGTTTCCTCGGGTATGCAGGTTTTTACAGGCGGTTTGTCCGCGACTTCTCCAAAATAGCCCAACCCCTCACCAATCTTCTAACCAAGGATTCAATATTTTAGTTCGATGAGACATGTGTCAGATCTTTTGAGCATCTAAAGCAGCGCCTGGTGGAAGCACCAGTTATGATTTCTACCAACTGGGAGGAACAATTTGAGGTGATGTGCGATTCGAGTGACTAAGACGTGGGAGAAGTCTTGGGATAGCGACTTGAACAGATTTTCTGACCTATCTATTATGCCAGCAGGACACTCAATGAGGCACAAATCAACTACGCCACCAAAAGAAAAAGAGATGCTTGCAGTGGTTTTTTTATTTGGAAAGTTTCATTCTTACTTAGTGTTGTCTAATGTTATTATTCATACTGATCATGAACCACTAAAGTACCTACTCAACAAGAAAGATGTGAAGCCCCGATTGACCTTTTGGGTACTCCTCTTAGAAGAATTCAAACTTGAGATCCGAGATAAGAAAGGGAGTGAGAACTTCATTGCTGACCATCTCTCCTGCCACGAGCTGCCTCATTTGGAGAAGGAAGAAGATCGGGAAATCATGGAGGATTTCCCAGATGAGAATCTCTTTTCGATCAACCAAACACCTAGGCCATGGCATGAAGATATTGCTAATTTTCTGGTTATAGGTGTCGTTCACCCCGACCTCTCCTTCCAGCAAAGGAAATTGATTTTTCTCTGATGTGAAATGGTACATCTGGGGGGATCCTCTGTTATTCCGATCCTGTACAGATGGAGTGATCCGCCGTTGCATCCTGGAGAATGAAGTTCATGGTTTCCTAGTGTTCTGTCATGCCTCACTAGTAGGAGGACATCATGGGCCAGACTGTACCATAGCTAAGATCATGCAGTCTGGATTTTTCTGGCCCACCATGCACAAAGATGCCCGGGCCTTTGTTACCTGTTGCGATCGGTGCCAGAGGACCGGTAATATGGGAGGTAGAGCCGAGATGCCCCAGCACCCCATCCTGGAGGTCGAGATTTTTGACGTATGGGGCATAGATTTCATGGGTCCCTTTCCCCCATCTTTTGGGAACATTTACATCCTGGTCTGCGTCGACTACGACTCCAAATGGGTGGAAGCCACTGCTATAGCTCATGACACAGCCAAGGTAGTCATAAACATCTTAAAGAAAAATATTTTTAGCAGGTTTGGAGTTCCACGAGTACTGATCTGCGATAGAGGGACCCACTTTGACAACACACTGATGGAGGAATACTGTCGAAGTATGGAGTAAAGCATCAGAGGGGGACACCATATCATCACCAGTCCAGTGGAAAGGTAGAGCTCTCCAATCGTGAGCTCAAGAAGATCCTGGATAAAACAGTGAACACATCGCGGAAGGACTGGTCCAAGAAGTTAGATGATGCCTTGTGGGCCTATCAGACTGCTTTCAAAACACCACTGGGAATATCCCTGTTCCGCCTCGTCTATGTATAACCCTGCCATTTTCTAGTAGAATTGGAACACAAATCCTACTAGGCCATCAAAGCCCTAAATTATGATATGAAGGAAGATGAAGAAAAATGGAAGTTCCAACTGTCAGAACTAGATGAGATCTGATTAGAGGCATACGAGAACGCCAAGTTGTACAAGGAGAAGACAATAGCCATTCACGACCGGATGATTTCACAAAAATATTTCCAACCCGGTGATCAGAAATTTCTGGAGAAGATGGTCAACCATTCATGGTAAATAGGTAGCGATTGAAAGCTTACCATCCTATAGACAACATGGTGGGAACGTTTTCCACCATACTCCTCAGGTAAGAAAGGTAAGTTGGTCGATCCAACGACCTAAAACAAAGGCGCTTCCTGGGAGACAACCCAGAGGTTACACGTCATGTCCCACTTATATACACGGTGTGTACTTATCTTTTTAATTTGTAATCTTAATAATATAAATATCTAGAATAACAAATAAATAACTAGGTATGATGCTGGTATTAGGCCCCAACCTTAAATCTTACTTAACCTTGAGTTATTACAAGATTACACATTGAGGATCTTTTCAGGTTTATAGTTTTAGAGAATTAGATCATAAAACTTGCATTACATTCCATATTTAAACAAAGTGGTTACATAAAGATAGTATTCATTTTTTCCCATCAACGGAAACATATTTAAAATAAAACATTGATTCTTTCTTGACACTTCCTTGACACTATCATCATATCATGTACTTTTCCCTTGACCTGTGAAAAACATTTAAAAAAAACTTGGGATGATCATAAAAAGCTCAGTAAGGGTTATAAAAAATATGGAAAGGAAACATGAGTTCATATATACATAATAATGAAATCATAATTTACCCCTAAAACATAGGCACTTTAACATACCTAATCAAATCATGAATAAATCATAGATATCATAAGACATAAAAGGTATCTTGAGGCATTCATAACATTCTTACGTAGGGAGTAACCCTCTTGATTGCATTTGGAATACCCACCACAGTATATTCCCTAAATCTCTTCAGAGAAACCTTAACGTTTCACTGCTTCATGATACACAATGCATTAGAGAGCTATATCGGTCTCACCCACCCGTAGTTTATTGCGTAACCACCCATATTCATAATAATTCCCAAGAACCATAACATAATCGTATCACATAAAACATGCATAAAGGAAACATAACATTTCCACTTTTCAATCAAAAGATATCAATACAACAAATTGATATAAAATCATTATGAAAACCATTTTCAATACCAAAAAAAAATAAATGTAAAACATGGTATTTATTCTTCTTTTAAAAAATGTATGGCTTGTAGAGGAAGCCGAAACTCAAATAATGTTCACGGCGGCAGAGAAGTCGTTTCACCGCATACGTACGACAAAAACATTCCCCATTGTCGTTAAGTAAAACAATTCGTATAAAAATGATTCATTTTTGGATAAACGTAAAAGTCAAAGGGGTTTATACACCGTATAAATGAAGGTTTTCTATAAAACAAAATATTCCTCAATGAATGGAGATTAAGACGAAGCCCCCTACAAAGACGGTATCCTTGGTTAAAGGATAAATCAGTTACATAATTATGTGTGACAAAGGAATACACCAAATATAAGTGGATATTAAGTGTAAAACAATCAGAGGTAATTCACACATATTCATATAATGTCATATTCAAGGAGTAAAAGTTTATCCCAAAGAATCAAATTTGGGTTAAGAAGTTCCCTTGCAAAAATTTGACAGGCTAACAACGTCACTACAAAATTCAGAAAATGAGTTTATGAGAGATAAAAAGGGAATCTAATCACATGGACATAAAATTTAAATCAATAAGGATATATAAGAACATATCCCAACATAATAGTATGTGAATTAAAAGACATAACAAAATAAGTCTTTAAAAAAGGAGGGTGAAAGGTACCCTTACCGACATGGGTATCTTTCGAAACATACACCCCGTGAAAGAGGGACAATAAAACATTGATGTAAATAATCATAAATGAAAGTATATTAAAAATGAGTAAAATAATGGGAATTACATACACCACTCAAAGGAAATTGTGGAAAATGTAGCATAAATCTCATGGGAAAAAAAGTGAGATGAAAAATCCCTTACGAAAACTCGGCAGCCTAACGACGCCACTTAAAACTTCTAAAATGGATTGATGAGAGTGAATAAGGTCTCTCATCAAATGAACATAAAAATTACAGTAATATTAATATAAAAGAACATCCCAATAACAAGAAAGATGATCTTTAAAAGTAATGACATAAAAGAGTGTACTTAAAAAGAAAGAGAGGAGTATGATCCCTTACCTCTAGTCTGAGTTGTCTTGTTCGTTTCTTTATATTCCTGAATAATAAACTTTGGTCAATTTATAATTGCCTAAGGACCTCATTTAAATATTATTATTCAGTTCATATCACATATTATAATGTTATAATAATTGTTTAATAATGTTAGTTCATATCAGACGTTTTTACCGATGTTTTGTACATTAGTCAAAAATGAACTTGTTTGAAAAATGATTTCCCATGTAGTTATAAGTAAATAATTTCCAGAATATTATTAATGACTAAAATATCATATATATCCAGTATATATTCATTTTATACTATTACATATCATTTTGAGATAAAAAACGAAAAGCACCGTTCATGGAGACGGTAGGTCGTACGCACGCATGAACGCTACTTTCATTTTTTTGTCATATTAATGGAATTAAAAATAAATGATATATATATATATATTATAATCCAGTATAATATATATGATATATATGTCACATATGTTCCTTAATTTCATTCTTTATACATTCCATGTATTGCATGTACGAGTCACATCATTTGAGGGGGCCGTAGTTTACACTTCCTCATATGAAATTATTGCATTTACACAACATGAAAAGAATAAAGGTATGTTTTAAATATAAAATACAGAATCATATAGTAAACATAAATACCATATATATAATATATAAAATACAGTGACATCATAATGGCCACCTTTAATGGTGTTAAAAGATTATTGAACAATCATCGTTTCGTGAGGCAGAAAATCGTCAACCACAGAAACAGTATGTTCTTTAACCATTTGACGAAGGTGTGTGTAAGTGTATCTCAAATACATCATATAAGAACATCCTAGTATATTTAATATACTGTAGTTGTTACAAAATAAAAGAATAAAAAGAGTTTAGGGGTTTGGGGAAGCAAAATAAAACAAAAGGACTCAAGTGAAGACATTACCTTTAAATCGGGTAACTCCATTTGGTTTGAGCTCAAAGGCTTCCTTGGGAAGACATCTGCCCAAAGTGAGGCTTCAAGGAGTTATAGAGGGATATGGAGAGACAAAATGAGCAGGGTTTGGCTGAGAAAAAGTCTTTGTAAGTGTGGGTAAGGAGGTAGAGGTGCGGGCCTTTTATAAGAGGAGAGGAGGGGCACTCTTGAAAAGTAAAGAAATGTTACTTTATTTTAAAATTATTTTCGGATTTAAAAGGACCCACATTGATATAATTCGCAGATAAGGTGATAAGGGTTCGAAATATACCCATACAATACGTTTTGGACATGTTGAGGTCTTAGATTTTACATTATTTTTCCATTTTTTTTAATTCGTTAAATAATGAGGTCATCGTTGCATCATCATGATGTCATAAATAATTTAATATATTTAACGTCTCAAAATTATAAAAAAAATATCATGATGTAAGAAATATTTTTATATTTCTAATTAATATTTATAGTCAAAAATAGGACTTGTATAACCCCATGTAAAAATTGTTTTAGTAAAACATCTCATGTTTGTGTCATTTTTACTTTAACATTAAATAAAATGTTATTTAGGTCATTTCCCAACCAAAGTGGCTCCATGGGGTCCCCAAGTTGACCCATGGATTTTCATGGACGGCCATGACATATCCAATGAGGTTAGGACATGTTTCAATCTTATCTCATATTATTAAAACATTATTTTTAACTTAAACTACACTAATTACCTCTAATCGCGATTAAAAACTTAATAAGTTACTATTCACCACAAAATTATTTTAATCCCATTGAACCACATTTTACTTCTTAATGACAACCATGTATGTAGGATTTTTGAAATTCAAAAAACAATGATGGAAAAATTTCATTTAAACGGAAAATCAGTTTTTATAAGTACCACTTAGTGGTTTCACTATTCATCAAAAATTGAAGTTTTTCAGAAAATTATCAAAAATTCACACTAAGTTATATTTGATATTCCGAATTCAAAAATGATGTGTATTTTACAAAATTAAAAACATATAAGTTGCATTAATTAACTTAATAATTCAGTCCCGCTGTCAAAACAAATAGTGTGCTTTTATGAAACAAAATGTATCAAAAGATTGACATTAGTTTAAGTCCGATTTCAAAGTGATGTTAATTCCAACGACCACTATTGGATTAAATGGTAAAAATATTTTCTAAATTAACTTTAAATCCAATTCAAAAGATAATTTAATAATATAAATAAATTATATTAAAAAGAGGTTTTGAATTAAAATACATCATTTTTCACTATTCGTTAAAAATTGAACTTTTTTCGGAAAAATACAAAAAATTTACACAAACTAAATTTTGATGTCCCGATTCTAAAGAATAATTGTATTTTGTCAAATATAACACATAAAATTGTCAAAAAGTGGATTTAAAAGAGGTTCTCCATCAAAATGCGGTTAATCGACCTTTTAATGAATATTAGAATGTTTACGCTTAAAATTGGATTCATTCGCATTTTTAATCCTCTAACATTTATTGTAAAAAGTAATAATATTTGAAAAACATATATAATCATTTTTTTGTTAGTTATATTCATTCCCGCCATCACAACAGCTAGGCGTTAACTACCATTTAAAATAATATTATTTTATTATTAGAGTTCAACGTACGATTCCTAAAAAACTCATTATTGCGTGTCGGGTACGCCATCGAGCATAGCATCCTCTTTAAAATAATATTAATATTTTATTAACAAATATGGATAAATATAAAAATTCCATATTCTTTATTTACCTAGGGTGTTACATCCTTCCCCCCTTTTCGGAATTGCGTTCTCACAATTTTTTAATTGGGCTTGGAAACATCCTTGAAAGTCCCACATCGAAACAAGAGTCGGTAAAACAAGCACTTTAAAATAAAGAAAGATAAGTACAGAGGTCACCTGAGTTAACCCATACTAGGATTCCATGTCGAAAAAGATGGACATGGAGGAGAAAACATAGGGTCATGTTCTGATGGAGAGTGATAGAAAACATGTTTAGGAGAAAGTTAACCACAAGAAAATCACAAACTTGTGATGGGTTAAACGGTATTCGATTCCCCAGTAGGAAAAGTTAATAGACAAAATTTTTGTTTTATGTTACTTTTTATTGACGAATTTATTCATAAGGAAACATAATCAATTATCATGTTGACTTTCAACTTTTATTAGATTCATTACACAAACTCATATTTTCTCTAAAAGACGAGTATTTAGGAAGACTTGTTCACATTAAGAGTACTATAATCAACTTCTATAGAATCACCTAATCCACAAAATTGAACTATATACTTCCCATGTCTTTAGAGTTTAACAAAAACCAAAACCAAAAAGGATAGTACAAGATCAGATAATCCAGAAAAAGATAACACTTTATAAAAATAAAATCTATTCTTAATCTCCAAAATTTGTCCAACAAAACCCAAAGATCAACGAGGACCATTCGATAAAAAAAATTTCCATAAAATTCTTCAAATTAAACCAAACTGAGATTGAAACCCAAATATTTGAAGGATTTAGTCACATAGTCTTCCAAGTTAAATCGTAACATTTATCTCCAAACAAAATCAGTTTCTCTTAATGTCTCATATTGAAAAGTAATTAACCTAATCATATATCCTCCATGATAGGTTAATAAATTTCCATAGATAACCCAAAATCAACTTACTCTTAATTCATAAAATCTTCTAACTAAAAAGAATCAGTCAAACTAACCAGGGAATTCACGTAGTCTAGTGGTAGGAGATAAATACCAGTCTCACTTTGGTTGTGGGTTCGATTCCCGCATCTTTTTCCTACTCAACAGGTTGTCACATGGTCTGCGTGTTGTACTTTTTATAAAACTCCAAAAATAACCCTAATATATTTTAACCTCAATAGTTTCCTTATACCTCTCATTTTCATCCAAATTCATTATGATCTCCACATCTTAATTCTTGAAGTCTTATTTCACCACCATAAGATAAAATAAAACGATTCCCAAAATGAATAACATCATACCATGATCATGGCGTCCACTTGGTTTCATCGTCTTCTTGCTCACGTAGGTAGAAGTCCCATGCATTAAAAAAATTATTTATAGATCCTTCAAAATCATTTTCTTCCTCCATCCAAATACACCTAGTACAACATGGGTCACTTGGTTGTTCACAGAAAAACAGTTTTGGAAAATAATCATGTATGACATATAATTCCAAAACATCTGATAAAACATGATTTCTATAAAATAGTTGGACAGAATTTGAGTTGAAACTTTCTATTATTGGTCCTTTTAAAATACCATAAGTATGTGCTGAGAGACTATATTTTAAAAGAAAATATAAATAGGTTGCTCAAGGGTCTCCTTCCTCAGCACCATTTTTAAAATCATAATATGCTTCAAATTCTTGTGATAAGGTAAAATATTTGAAAATACCTTGATAATTTTTACCTTTCTTGAAAATATGAGAATATTGTAAAAATAGTATTTGTCTAAAAACAACCCATGATCCATGATGATAATGAGGTATAGTGGAAGTGTTTGATATCTCAAACAACTGCTTGCAAGTGAGTTGTATGATAGAAAAAGTTTCACAATCACCTGAACATGACTTTGCAATAATTATTTCAAGCATGTCCACAGGAAGAGATAGGAATATCATTTGAGATCCTTCTCCTTCCATTCGTAACTGACTTTACTTGACCTGAAAAAAGTTATAAAACCAGGATTTTACTGAAATAATAGATATAAGGACTAATCATGTGTCTAACAAAACTCCTAATCTGAAAAGTTGTCTAAACCGACCATTGATAACAACTATAAGGCCCCAGACTTAAACCTTACTTAACCTTGAGTTATTACAAGATTACACATTGAGGATATTTTCAGGTTTAGGGTTTTATAGAATTAGATCATAAAACTTTCATTACATTCCACATTTAAACAAAGTGGTTACATAAATATAGTATTCATTTTTTCCCATCAACAGAAACATATTTAAAATAAAACATTGATTCTTTCATGACACTTCCTTGACACTATCATCATATCATGTACCATTCCCTTGAACTATGAAAAACATTTCAAAAAAACTTGGGATGAGCATAAAAAGCTCAGTAAGGGTTATAAAAAATATGGAAAGGAAACATGAGTTCATATATAAATAAGAATGAAATCATACTTTACCCCTAAAACATATGAACTTTAATATACCTAATCAAATCATGAATAAATAATAGATATCATAAGACATAAAAGGTAACTTGAGGCATTCATAACATTCTTACGTAGGGAGTAACCATCTTGGTTACGTTTGGAATACCCACCATAGTATATTCGCTAAATCTCTTCGGCGAAACCTTAACGTTTCAATCCTTTGCGTTACCCAATGCATTAGAGAGCTATATTGGGATCACCCACCCTTAGTTTATCACGGAACCACCCGTCTTCATAATAATTGTCAAGAACCATAACATAATTGTATCACATAAAAAATGAATAAAGGAAACATAACATTTCCACTTTTCAATCAAAAGATATCAATACAACACATTGATATAAAAAAATTATGAAAACCATTTTCAATACCAAAATAATGGAAAAGTAAAACATGGTATTTATTTTTCTTTCAAAAAAAGGTATGGCTTGTAGATGAAGCCGAAACTTAAATAATGGTCACAGGGGCGGAGAAGTCGTTGTCGCCGCATACGTACGACAAAAACATTCCCCTTTGTCATTTAGTAAAACAATTCAAATAAAAAATATTCCTTTTTGTATAAATGTAAAATTCAAAGGGGTTTATACACCATATAAAAGAAGGTTGTGTATAAAACAAAATATTCCTCAATTAATGTAGATTGAGACGAACTCCCCTATAAAGACGGTATCCTTGGTTTAAGGATAAATCAATTACATAATTATGTGTGACAAAGGAATACACCAAATATAAGTGCATATTAAGTGTAAAACAATCAGAGGGTATTCACACATATTCATAGAACGACATATTCAAGGAGTACAAGTTTATCCCAAAGAATCAAATTTTGGTTAAGAAGTTCCCTTACAAAAATTTGACAGCCTAACGACGTCACTACAAAATTCAGAAAATGAGTTGATGAGAGATAAAAAGGGTATCTCATCACATGGACATAAAATTTAAATCAATAAGGATATAGAAGAACATATCCCAACATAATAGTATGTGAATTAAAAGACATAACAAAAGAAGTCTTTTAAAAAGAGGAGGGTGAAAGGTTCCGTTACCGACATGGGTATCTTTCGAAACATACATCCCGTGAAAGAGGGACAATACAACATTGATGTAAATACTCATAAATGAAGTATATAACACAATGAGTAAAATAATGGGCAGTACATACACCACTCAAAGGAAATTGTGGCAAATGTAGCATAAATCTCACGGGAATAAAAGTGAGATGAAAAATCCCTTACGAAAACTCGGCAGCCTAACAGCGCCACTTAAAACTTCAAAAATGGAATGATGAGAGAGAATAGGGTCTCTCGTCATATGAACAGAAAAATTACAGTAAGATTAATATAAAATAACATCCCAATAACAAGAAAGATGAGCTTTAAAATGAATGATATAAAAGAGTGTACTTAAAAAGAAAGAGAGGAGTAGGATCCCTTACCTCCAGTCTGACTTGACTTGTTCATTTCTTTATATTCCTGAATAATAAAATATGGTCAATTTATAATTTTCTAAGGACCTCCTTTAAATATTATTATTCAGTTCATATCACATATTAAAATTTTATAATTTTTTTTAATAATGTTAGTTCATATCAGACGTTTTTGCCGATGTTTGGTACATTAGTCAAAAATGAACTTGTTTGAAAAATGATTGCCCATGTAGTTATAAGTAAATAATTTCCATAATATTATTAATGATTAAAATATCATATATATCCAGTGCATATTCATTTTATACTATTCCATATCATTTGGAGATAAAAAACGAAAAGCACCGTTCATGGAGATGGTAGGCCGTACGTACGCATGAACGCTACCTTAATTTTTTTGTCATATTAATTGAATTAAAAATAAATGATATATATATGTATATATTATAATTCCAGTATAATATATATGTTATATAGGTCACATATGTTCATTAATTTAATTCTTTATACATTCCATGTATTTCATGTACGAGTCATATCACTTGAGGGGGCGGTAGTCCACACTTCCTCATATGAAATTATGGTATTTACACAACATGAAAAGAATAAAGGTATGATTTAAATATAAAATAGAGAATCATATAGTAAACATAAATACCATATATATCATATATAAAATACAGTGACATCACAATGTCCACCATTAAAGGAGTTAAAAGATTATTGAGCAATCATCGTTTCGTGAGGCAGAAAATCACCAACAACAGAAACAGTATGTTCTTTAACCATTAGACAAAGGTGTGTGTAATTGTAGCTCCAATACTTCTTATAACAACATCCTTGTATATTTAGGATACTGGTTTTGTTACAAAATAAAATAATAAAAGGAGTTTAGGGGTTGTAGAAGCAAAATAAAACAAAAGGACTCAAGTGAAGACATTACATTAAAACCTGGTAACTCCCTTTGGTTTGAGCTCAAAGGCTTCCTTGGGAAGACTTCTTCCCAAAGTGAGAATTCAAGGAGTTAGAGAGGGATTTTGACAGACAAAATGGGCAGGAGATGGCCGATCCAAAGTCTTTGGAAGTGTGGGTAAGGAGGTAGAGGTGGGGGCCTTTTATAAGAGGAGAGGAGGGGCACTCATGGAAAGTAAAGAAATGTTACTTTATTTTAAAATGAGTTTCGGATTTAAAAGGTCCCACATTGATATAATTATACGATAAGGTGATAAGGGTTCGAAATATACCCATCCAATAGGTTTTGGACATGTGTAGGTCTAAGATTTTAAATTATCTTTCCAGTTTATTTAATTCGTTAAATAATGAGGTCATCGCTGCATCATCATGATGTCATAAATAATTTAATTTATTTAATGTCTGAAAATTATAAAAAAAATCATGATGTATGAAATATTTTTAGCTTTATAATGAATATCTATAGTCAAAAATCGGACTTGTATAACTCCGTGTAAAAATTGTTTTAGTAAAACATCTCATGTTTGTGTCATTTTTACTTTAACATTAAATAAAATGTTATTTATGTCATTTCCCAACCAAAGTGGCTCCATGGGTTCCCCAAGTTGACCCATTGATTTTATTGGTCGTCCATGACACATCCAATTAGGGTAGGACATGTTTCATGCTCATCTCATATTACTAAAACATTATTTTTACCTTAAACTACACTAATTATCTCTAATCGCGATTAAAAAATTAATAAGTTACTATTCACCAAAAAAATTATTCTAATTCCATTGAACCACATTTTACTTCTTAATGATAACCATGTATGTCGGAGTTTTGAAATTAAAAACACATAGATGGAAAAATTTCATTTAAACGGAAAATCAGTTTTTATAAGTACCACTTAGTGGTTTCACTATTCATCAAAAATTGAAGTTTTTCAGAAAATTACCGAAAATTCACCCTAAGCTATATTTGATATTACAAATTCAAAAATGATGCCTATTTTACAAAATTCAAAACATATAAGTTGCATTAATTAATTTAATAATTAATTCCGCTGTCAAAACAAATAGCGTGTTTTTATGAAACAAAATGTATCAAAAGATTGACAGTAGTTTAAGTCCGATTTCAAAGTGAAATTAATTCCAATGAACCCTATTGAATTAAATGGTAAAAATTTATTCTAATTTCACTTTAAAAACAATTCAATATATAATCTAATCATATAAATAAGTTAGATTAAAAATAGGTTTGAATTAAAATACAACATTTTTCACTATTCTTTAAAAATTGAACTTTTTTCGGAAAAATACCAAAAATTTACACAAACTAAATTTTGATGTCCCGATTATAAAGAAGAATTTTATTTTTTCAAATATAACACATAATATTGTCAAAAAGTGGATTTAAAAGAGGTTCGCCATCAAAAGGCGGTTAATCGACCTTTTTAAGAATATTAGAATGTTTACACTTAAAATTGGATTCATTCACATTTTTAATCCTATAAAATTTATTGTAAAAAGTAAAAATATTTTACAAACATATATAATCATTTTGTAGTTAGTTCTATTCATTCCCGCCATCACAACAGATAGGCTTTAACTATCATTTAAAATAATATTATTTTATTATTAGAGTTCAACATAAGATTCCCAAGAAACTTGTTGTTGCGTGTTGGGTACGCCATCGAGCATAGCATCCACTTTAAAATAATATTAATATTTTATTCAAAAATATGGATAAATATAAAAATGTAATATTCTTTATTTACCTGGGGTGTTACAGCTGGTGCTGATGGCAAAGTCACTGGAGTTTATTCGAGCCGTCCTCGATTCGAATCCTCCTGACCTACCGTCGGCACGGGGTTCCTCATTTTATTTACACAGAGTGTGTGGTATTTTCCATATATGTATATATATAAATGTGTTTAATAAAACCCATGATGGGGATGGACCGGTTGGCTAGAATCGTAATCCGGTTTCACAAGACCCCGGTTTGAATCCCGACAACTGTCCCATTTCCATCATTTGTTCTTTTAATAAAACCACATGATGTGTGTCCCGATATAAGTCGTGTGCGCCATAATTTTTCAAAAATAAAATAAAAAAGTTTTAAAAATAAGAAATTACATGCGGGTGAAGTTGGTGGATAGGCAGAGTCTCGGAACCAGGTTCAAAAGACCAAGTTTCGCATCACGCTAATCTCCCCGCTTCACCCCCATTCTTTCCTAAATAAAAACCACACGCCGTTCTTTTCTTTATTTCTGTGTATATAAGCCGTATAGAATAAATATATATATAAAATAAATATTTACAGCCGAACAACCTTTGTTCCAGTGGGTGAGGGCGTCCGTTCGAATCGGCCGATCGCCGGTTTGAATCCCGCCCCAAGCACAGGACCAAAGGTTGTGCTACTCTTTTTCTCATTTTAAAATACACAGCATGTATTTCCCGATATATGTCATGTATCGGTTTATTTATAATAGAATTTGTATATATATCTATGTTATTTTAATTATTAATAATTATTATATATTTTACTATAATAATTATATTTATTTATATAATCTTAAAAAAAATCGGGGTACACGGCGTGTACCAAACATACACGTCGTGTACCTCGGATATATAAGTCGTGGTCCACCCAGCTTGAGGCCGTGTCACACGGCCGCCCCATTTTTCTCTATTATTCTCATTTCTTCTCCCGAACGCCACCTGAACCCCCATTCTCCAGATCTGTTGATTTGGGGCATTTCAAGTTCTGATTCCTCTCACATTGTGATCTTCGATCCAGGTACACCGTTCTACACCCTCTATTTCATTTTTTAGACTCGTTTATGGTGTTTTCCGGATCGGCCGACCGTTTGGCTTCCGGCAATACACGACCACGAAATGACGAACACACCCCGTGTACTTCTGTACACGGCCACACACAAAATATTTCGAAATTTGAATAAAGATGGTGTATATGTTCGGTACACAACGTGCCCTTTTCATCATGCCCGAGTACACCTTTGCACATGGCTTCACCCACCATTCTGAACACTGTGTGTATGTTAGGTACACACCATGTAGACCATTTCCCTTGGCCCTCCTTGTGTGGCACATAACACGGCCTGTCACCCCATGTTCTAGAACACGACGTGTATGTTAGGTACATGTCATGTCTTTTATATCTATAGTCGGCCCGTGTTTCCCCTCTACACGACCTCTCCACCTATTTTCCCATACACGACGTGTGTGTTCGGTACACTCCGTGTCTGTGTGATGTTTAACCGGACCGTGTCTCAACCTCTATACGACCATGTTCTTCGTGTGCAGTCCACGCCGTGTCATGTACTTACACGGCATGTATTGTTTTCAATGAACTGATAAAAACATGGTCATGTCACTTGTTCCACACGGCCACCAACACTTTGAGTGAACACGAAGTTTATGTTTGGTACACACCGTGTACTTTTCCATGGTCTGTTTTTCACCCTTAGCGTGTCTATCCAGAGAACACGGGATACTCTCCATTTTTCACTACACGCCGTGTACTCTGGAGTACATGCCGTGTACTTTTCTTTTCCTGTTTTCTCAAATTTTCTTTGTTATTTTTTCTTTCCTTTGTCTTTTTCTTTTCTTTTGTTTTCTATTTCTTTCTATTTCAGGATATGGAAGATCATGATCCTTTACGCGGGAAGCGGCCAGCCTCCACCACTGAGGGCGAGGAGTCCAGTTATTGTCAGATCTGACTCCGACCACCTACTCAGCCGGACCCCGATGCTCCGGTCTTTGAGATCCCTCCATTGGCCATTCTTCCACCACTCACTCCCTCAGATGAGGCCGGGCCTACTTCTGCTTCACTAGCTGCCACTTTCCCTGTACTATCATCTTCAGCAGCTGGTCCCTATTCGATCACACCTTCCACTGAGCCACCTTCTACTTCGGAAGATCCACCTCCAGAGCTAGATGTTGATACTACACCGGCACCTGGGCCGGGACCTGCAGGTGCACCCTACCCCTGCACGGTATTCCCAGTCACTGACCTCGCATACGACTGGTTCTGATGCTTTTCTCATAGGCTGATACCATTGAGTGGACGGTACCTCGACAGAAGCAATCCGAAATGGCTCGGTATTTGGGAGGAGTTGGAGGTGCTTCTCATGCACACCACACTCCTCGATATTTTCCTTGTCATCACTCTTGTGTTCTGTGATATATTTTTGGGGATTGAGGCCTCGTTTGAGTTCTATGGAGCGGAGTACTAAGAGACACCTGGAGATGCGGTGCCAGTAGTTCGATTCCGGCTATACAACCAACGTTTTTCTCTTATGATGAAAGAGTTTGGCCAAGGGTGCGGCTTCTACCCCCATCCTATCACCCCACCCCCCGTTTCTGACATGACCTGGACCAAGCACTCTAAACTCATTTCCATGTGGCGGGAGATCGCTGGGCCTGACCACTGGTACTCCCCCACTTCCCAGAAGAGCACTCTTATAGCCGACCCCATCCTTCGCTTCACCCACCAGTCCTTCAGTGCCATCCTTTTCCACCTCCATGAAGATATGGGGGTCGTGACAGGCCGTGACATGGAGCTTTTTACCTGTGTCATCTGGCACGCCTACCCAGACCTCCCCTATCATGAAGCATCCTATTTCCACTCCATGTTTACTGGCCGTCAGGGAAACCTGAACGGTGGGTTTTACAAAACCCGTCTTGACCACCACTTAGGGGTATTTGAGCCGTCATTACCTCATGACCTAATAGGTTCACCCCAGTGGATGGACTTCCTCATGGTCATTCACATGGGATTAGTCCGGAAGCAGGGGGTGCCTACATCCTTGCTCAGGCTCACGCTCCGCCACCTGCTGACCCCCCCTGACCCATCTACTGACCCCACTCCTCCCTCACCACCCCTCCATCTTCTCCACCTCACCAACCTTCTACTGACCCCACTTCTTTTGACCTGACTTATTGTGTCCCATCCCCCGTCCCACCTACCCTGACACCCTCGGTCGATCTGACCCTTTCCCTCCGCCTAGCCACAATGGAGTAGAAGTTAGTTCATAACATCAGCAGCCAAGACACCATTTCATGCCAATTGATTCATTTGGATGGCCACCAGGATCGGATGGAGCATCTGTTGGTGCATATTGCATAGCATCTTGGTGTTCCACTGCCTCAGCCACCAGCCTCTGCCTTCGTTCCTGTCCCTTCTGCTGCTGCTACACTGCCAACTCCTGCGCATGCCACAAATTCCATTCTGCTGACTACGGTGAGCCCTGCTGCTGCCACTTCTGCTAGGCCAGGGCCTGCTGCTAAGCTACCTTCGCCGAGTCCAGCACCTGCGGCTCTTACTTCTTCAGCTCCCCTTCCCGATGCAGAGTATGGGCCTTGCACATCCATGCCTTCTGATCCGTCTTTACCGGCCGATTCTATACAGGATGATGTCTCCCCTGAGGCAACCCCATGATAGTGACATTTTTCTTTATCTTATATATCTCTTCTGTCATTTTCTGTGCTGTGATGTTGTTCATGTTTGCAGTTTTCTTTTTCCTCACCAGTCATAGGTATCATGGAGCACCTTCACCATCACTTTTTCACGAGTGGAGTATTTTTTCTATTTCTACTTTCTTTATTTTTGGATTTACTTCTTCCATTGATTTCCCCCATTTCTCCCCGTTGCGCACCCTTTACCTTCATATTGCACATGGTGGACCATGTGCAGTAATAAGTGTGGGGGAGCATCTATATCATTCCCCTTAGTCTTTTCCATTAAACTAATCTAGGAGACATCATTATTAGACACTATATTTGAAAATGTAAAGCAATTTTGGTTAATAATTCTTATAGATGCTAGAGTTATTAGTATGAACTTTTTGAAATTGTGCATGCTTATTTTAATTATTAAGTATTTTAAAATGATTTCTGATATAGTTTCAATTGCAACTTTTCATCCTTGATTAAATTACATTGATTAGGCTATTCATTTATATGCATGTCATGACCGGATTGTCCCTTTATTATTTTTCCACTCCTGAGAGGTATTCTAAACCCTTTTTCGTATTTCTATTCTAATACCCTCATTCTTGAGTGATTCTTAGGATATGCATCACTACCATAATTTTCATGTTTTCTTTTCAAAACATGAAGATATTTCTTGAATTACATTAAAATGATTGATGCATTAGATTGTTTCAACCCCTTTATCTTGAGACCTACCCTACATTTAATCTTCGTTAAGCCCATAGAAGCCATGAAAAACCTTTATAGGAAGCCACATTACAAGCCTATTTTCCTTCCTACCCTATTTCTTTTTAGACTTTGAATGATTATTCAGTTTTTCTTTAAAGAGGGATTTGGAAATACATGTTATATTTTGTGCACAACCATGAAAAAAAGGGTGGGGGAGTGCCTCTTGATTATTTGGGGCAGAATGGGTTCCAAACATCTACTCATTTTATTCATAAGTGTTTCCCTTGCGTTTTGTTTAAAAAAACAAACCAACAACAAGGGGACCTTATGCTTATTTTCCCATGAACCCTACTTGACTTAGGAAGATGGTGATGATTACAAAAGAATTTGACTATGATTTTGAAGGATGTATTTTCAGTGAGCTTTACTTTGAATATCATGTAACGTTGTTTAAAGAAATTTGCCTTCCTTTTTCAAGCCTCAGAATTTATTTTCACATTTGAACCTACCAACCCTTAGCCACAGAAACATCTGAACCTTATTGATAAATCCCTCATGATTTTTGTAATTCAATTTTTATGATGTAGATAACATGATATCCTGAAACCCAATGGATAGAGTGTATATAACTCAGATTGATCATAACTCTGAATAAAAATATCTTGAGTGTGGAGTGTGATTTTGACTGGTAAGGTAAATCATCAAATGGAATGATTATTTTTGAAAGGTTGAAATTTTTTTTGAAAGAAGATGAGAGTAGTTAATTTCATTATATATGAGGCATGATTTTAATATCTTATGAATTGAATTTGTTTGTGCCTTTTAGAATTTTTCCTTAGTATGCTTATCAGTTATATGTTTGATTAATTAAATGCCTTCCTTTTAAAGTATAGGCTCTCTTAATTAGTTTATGGGATATTTCTTGAGGGCAAGAAAATGACTAAGTGTGGGGGAATTTGATGCACATGTTTTGTGTATACATTTATATATATATAATTGACAATAAAAACATGTTTTTAGCAAATATTTGTTGTTTTATGAACATATTCTTTGATTTTGGTGAATCTGTTTACTTCCAGGAGCTTTCTGGCTTAATACACGGATAAAGGGAAGTCTGTGAAAATTTTGAAACTACACGGCGTGTACTTTTATACACGCCGTGTACATCCAGGCAAGGACATGGACGGAAGCAGGGATTACACGCCCATATCACCACACAGAAGCTACACGCCGTGTGAGGCGGCGTTACATGTCGTGTACCACTTTCTAGAAGTGGTGGTTGCTGAGAAAAGTCTACACGCCCATGTGGTTGTTGAAGGAGACACATCGTGTTTGAATTTCTAGATGTCGTGTCTGCTATTCTAGAAGGGGCTAGAGGCCAAACTAATGATACTACATGCCGCATATGGTGGCGCTACACACCGTGTACACCCAACCACAAGGTGGCGCCGTGTTCAAAAGTCATAGACGGCGTGTTAGGCCGCCTACCCGTGGAGAAATTGGCCCCAAAGCGCATTGACGAAAAGCACACATCGTGTACTTTATATACATGCCATGTACATTATTTTTATATAAAAAGAGGCCTTGGCCTACGGATTTGTGGGAGGAAAAACCATTGGAGGATGGAAAAAGCTCTGTTTCTACCATTCCCGAGCCACCGTGGTGGCATAGTTCCACTATTCCACCTTCTGTCACCCTTCCTCAACGCATACATGATGAATCTGTCAGGTATCACGTGTGTCGTTTCTCTCCCACATTCTATGTGTAACTAAACCCCTCAGGATGGGGGATGTGGATGATGAGATCATAATTTTCATGTTGTTTTATATAGTTGTGTTTTCTCGTTATAATTCATCTTACTCTTCTTAAATCACTGCCTAATATAACTGAGAATTCTGAGCCAGACCAAGGAAATAATTCTCAGAGATACAAAAGAAAAGTAACGGTGAAGGCATCCCTGACAATTGGAAGGATTTCACCGAATCAAATAATTGAATGAACTTAATAAAAAATTTAGAACACTGACTACCAGACCAAGGAGTCAACTTCTCTAACTCCAGACAAGAGGATCCGGACCAAGGAAATCTTGTAACAAAACAAAATCCAGAATGATTGAATTATTATGAACAACACAACCATTTAAACAACCTGCAAAAGTACTCCTTAATCACCACAGCCCCGACACGTCTTTTCTTCCTATTTTAAACTCTTTAAATTTACCCGTTGTTTTATTTAAAACTGTTGATCGTTTCTTCAATGTAAAACAATTTAGTTTCAATTAAAAAACCAAAATCAACTCAATCAACTCTAAATTATGCATACTTCACCTAATTAAGTATCAACTCAATTGAATTTATGCACGCCATTATTCCATGTGGATCGATCCTGAACATATGATATACTAAAGTTTTAATAATCGGTATTTAATTTGGGACGCACATATCTTCAACTAGCGACAAGCGAGACCACCCATCTAAATAATGAGGAATCACAGGGTCCAACCCAAAAGAAAAAAGCTCAACTGTTCCACAAAGGAATGAAAAAAACAAAGGAAAGTACCATAGAGGTATGCCACATAGAAGAATACCTCAATTGTATTACCACAATGCAATGTACCACACAGGTATGAACTGAGCTCACATCAGGTATAACTTAAGTACAGTAGTAGATATGATTCGATGTAACTACTAAACCATCAAACTTTATAAATAATCTGAACCACATAGGATCTCTTTGAGCTAACCCACACAGGATCGCTAGGAGATGACCCACACAGGATCGCTAGGTGATGACCAACAGAGGATCGCTAGGAGCTGACCCACACGCGATCTCTAGGAGCTGACCCACACATGATCGCTAGGAGATGACCCACATAGGATCATTAGGAGCTGACTCACACAACATCTCTAAGAGGTGACCCACACAGGATCGCTAGGAGTTGACCCACACAAGATTGATAAGAGCGGACCCACACCAAATCGTTAGGAGCCGATCCACACAGGATCACTAGTCAGTCCTCTCCTCACAACCATCTAATAGGTTTCTTCACTAGTCTTTCTATTAACTATGAGGGTCCCCTCTCAACTCCACATGTCGATATCTGGTCCGGGTCCAGGCTGAATCAGTCCAACCAACCTGACCCGACCTCGTCTGGGTCGACCCGGCCCGACCTACTAGGTCATGCCCGACTCATGGTGTGGCCCGTCCCACTAAGTAGTCTGGCAGGCTTTGAGGGCGACAAGGGGTCGTGGATTCCCCGATTTCCATGGGGCAGCGGAGGACATGGGTCTGGTCAGCTGTAGATGGTGGCTCGGCCATCAGGTTGCTTCATGTGTGTGGGGAGGCTTGGCCAGGGGGATCTGCGACTATGTGGGGTAGCTGGGCCCCACTGGAGGAAGCTCGACCGAAAGGGAGGGGGACTCAGGGCAGCTCGATGAGGCCACGGGCGGCGACTCGACCGAAGAGGGTGGCGTCACGGCCGCGGGGCAGTGCCCCGACCATGGGGTGGTGGAGGCTCGACCGCAGGGTGGAGGCTCGTCCGTCGGTCGGCGGCGGCTCGTCCGTGGGGCAGCTGCCCGACTACGGGCGGAGGATCAGCCGTGGAGGGTGGCGGCTCGACCTCAGGGCACAGAGGCCACGGTGAGGTGGTGACCACGGGGTGGTGTTGTTGCACCATCGTCTTTGTTCCAGCTGGCGGTGGTGCTAGCCATCGTTCTCGTTCCCCACCATGGTTTGTAGCTGTTCTGCCATCATAATCAACAATTAACCACAAGGTTTGTGGAGAGGAGGGGCCATGTTTTTTTGGATCGCACTCTCCACGATAGAGTGGTTGCATGTGACTATAATTCCTTCTTGAATTATGAAGAATTATCATGAACGAAAAGATATAATAATTTAAAACAGCCACCCTACAACTTCCCAAAAATAATCATACACAAATAAACACCTACCTTGGATTGTTCGTTGACATTGGTGGATGAAGGAAGTCATAGAAGGTGAAGAGAGTGTGAACAATTGTCTCTTCCAAAACCACGCTTCGATGTCGGGCTCGCTCATCGTCCTCTTCCTTGATTTTAGAAGAACGTTCTTCAATGGAATTCTTCATTGGAGAAATGAAATCCTCCCAATATTTTCCTCTCCCAAAATCCACCAAAATGAAAAGTAGAAAAAATAATATGTTTTCCCAATTTAATTATTGGCACAATTTCAAATTGGGTTAATTAATTACATATTATGGGATTATAAATTTAAAGTGGTGGGAGGTTAGGCTCTGTGGCCCCCACCACCCTAACCTTTCATGGGAGGTTAGGCTCGGTGGCCCCCACCTCCATAACCTCTCATGGGAGGTGTTAGTTCAGGTGGTCCCCACCTGTGAAATATCCACATGGGTGGTTTAAAAAAAATACAAATAAAATGTCACAACATTTTATTTTATTTTATTCCTTCACGAAAAACCCAAAATCTATCTTTCACTCTTGACCCACAGTGGTCGAGGAGAATGTCTCCTTAAGAGAATATCGGTGCTACAAGTTCAACTGTGTCCTCAGATTTCAATTCCAAGCACCGATTCAAAATTTTGAAAAACCTGCTCGCACGTTTTCTCACCATACCCAATGAAATGTTTAGAAATTCATTCCGGGAACTCCGAGCCTTATAATCACACGCCTTCAATTTTCGAGGACTCAGAAAATTCACATATATTTAAAAATAATTACACGTAAATTTCGGGTCTTTACACAATATAAAATATCTACAACTGAATATAATCATCCCCAAAACAATTCCAAGTCTTCCAAGGACATCCATCACTCTTCCATAGTAAATTTAATTCTAAACAAAGACACTTGTGAAGCATTTATTTGGAAATTAATATTTTTATAAGACAATATGCATGTGGAAACTCCATGATTACACTAAATATTTACAAATTTATTAATAATGAAAACAATATATAGTACATCCACATTAACTTCACAAACTTCATGGTTGAGAAAAAATCAATTCACATATAGTGTTGAAAATAAATCTTCTACCTACATTATTGATTGAAAAAAATATCTAAATTATCTTATTATTAATTAGATGATGACAGATACACCGAATTGTTATCGCATTTTGAGACACAATTTGGATGTTCTATTTATAGTTGTAGTTATTGAAAGAAAAGTAACCTCATATAAATATGATTATATATTATCACATATTTGCAAACATTTATTTTGAAAGTATTATCAATATATGATAGAATATACTCATGTATTGTATATTCTAATTAATTTTATCATGGGATTTTTATCTAAAATTTGTATATTTTTCATACAATAATAGGTGTAAGGTTTCATTCTATATTTATACTATAATATCAACACATTTTTTATGATATATGGATAAATTATATTTCTATTATAATTTAATTTTTAACGTATTTTTATTCCTTACTGTGTTCTTGTAGGTTTTGGGGTCATCTATGGATTCTGTAGAGCATAGAGCTCCATATTTTTTATAAAAAAACATCTGGCGCACAGTTGGTCCATGGTTAGAATTAGTAGTATATCTCAATAGCATGTCCCTTTAAGAGTTTGTTCATGGTTAGTTTACCCATGCATTAGAGGCATTAATCCCATCTAGGAGTCTAAAATCATATTTCACTATGGAACTGCTTGGTGAGTGCACATTTTTTATTATTATAACGACCCACACATTACATACATTGTTTTTACTTCAGAATTGAATGATACTTATTAAAACATATATCAAAATCATGGTAGGACCGTATAGGTATAGTGTCTTTAGAAACTGGGAAACATAAACGACTAGTTCATAAATCATCTACATTGTCTCCCATTTATATCATCATATCTAGAGTCTCTTTTTGGAATATCCTACTTAGTACCCTTCTTCCGGACCTGGGGAAAAGAAAACATACAAAAGGGTGAGCTCAAATGCTCAGTAAGGTTAAACAAAAGAAATTTCAATCATATCATATTCATAAGAACATAACATTTTGAAAATCATAACTTGTAAAAGAGATCATAATATCATAACATGGGATAAATCATAGTAGTGAAATGTAATCCCAATAATCATAACTTCATACATGAAACATTGCGGCATACACACTTAATCATAGAAAATAATTTCATATTATTCAAGAATCAATTTCAAGACTATCATAGCGGACAATGTCCATTTCTGAACCGATTTCACTCCTCATTATATTCATGTATCACTGAACTAGTTTAACATGCAGTTCCAGCCATGTCTATCTCATGAGATATAAATCATTTCCCAATGCATTGGAGGGAGATATATGTCCCACCCATCTTATAATGAAACAATTCTTATGTGTTCCACAAAATAATAAATCATACATCATAGCATAACCCATGTAATAAAAATGGGACTTCTTAAACATCATGACATCATAAAAAAATTCATATAAGATAAATAACTTCATAAAAATAATTTCATAACAACATAATCAAATCAATGTAATAATAAGGATAGAAATAGAACCCTATATTATCTTATATGGAAAATAATTTTGATAAAACACTTGAACACCATTCTTAAGGAATATATCCTTTCTACTTCAAATAAATTTTTCCTTTCATAACATGTCATAAAATTTTAAACAATAAGAAGTTAATTAAAAATAATCTTGAAAACTAGTAGAGGAAACTTCATGGAAATATTGTTCTATGAAATCAAAAAAAATCCAAAAACATTCTTCTCATACTTAGGTCGGAAAAGTCAAAAAGTACATCGTACTAAAAATGACAAAAGATTACCTTCATATATTTTACTAAGAAATCACCAATGGGTAAAATTTGATTTAAACAATTGTATGAGGATTGAAATAATATTACATATTGAGGAAACATGGATGTGGATGATAAATACTCCCTAATAAATTCTGAAGTATAAACAATCTCGGATAAAATTGAGATTGCGAGATTTTCCCTTACCTTAGGTCCGATTGGCTTTGTACGTTTACGAACCTCCTATATAATGATTTAAATAATGTAATTAACTTGTTACAAAATCATATTCATTTTTATGATATCATATATGGTCATATTATTATCTTTTTATTAGTAATATTTCATTGCTACTTGTTATTCTGGTGTTCATTGCTTTATGTTCTTATGCATGTTTTGTCGAATAAATTCTTATTCTTCTTTTTATGTTATAGATACCTAATTTCCAGAATGGTATTAGTTTAATATATATCATATTTATTCATTAAATTCATTGAAATAATCATTATTCAATGAAGATCGTGTAGAACGAGTCATATCACATCGTGGAGACGGTAGGCCGTACGTACGCACGAGCGATGATATCGTTCCCATGATCGTAGAATTGTATTGAAGTGTATGTATATTATTTCAAAATAAATATCACTCTACAATAATTATATATATTGTTATTATTTACACCATTATACCCATCTAAGTAAGTTGGTGGTGGAAAACAGATTACACCACGGCGTGGAGACGGTATTCCGTACGTACACACGCATGGTGATTTCATTTTCCGTAGGATGGATAGAAGGTGAAATAGGGTTGTTTCATATTTATAATAACATATCTGTATATGAGTGATACTTATGTTATTACTTCATATTTAAACAACAAAAGAATAGGAAGTAGAAGAAAATATAAATTTGAAAGAATCGATAACGGATATTACATCTTCTTCGACACGCCTCTTTGAAACCTCCTCTTAAGGCACTAAAATTTGTCTTTGAAGAAGATCAGGACCTCTAGTATGTTTCTAGGGAAGTTTATAAGGTAAATTTTCAGGTTTTTTCTGAGCTTGAAGGCTCAATGATGTGTATATTGGAGAGGGAGGACAAGCCCTTTTATAAGGGAGGGGAGGGGCACCTTAGGAAAAACCTAAAATATTATTTTATAATAAAGTCATATTCTGTTTATAATAGCTAGAAATTGATTTATTTTGAAGCTAAAGTGGGGACAGGTCGAAATAATCTCATCCAATTGGTTTTAGACAAGTTTATGTTAATATATTAACCTTATCATTTAGATTTAACTCTAAGTTAAATATTTTAACTTTTGCCGTGTCTTCTTGTTTTCTTACACTATATGGTTAATAAACTTACTATAACAAGACAAACGAACCCAAAGTGGTTCATTATTAATACATATAGCCTTATCTAAGTCATTTGGCAGAAACCTAGATTTATATAAATATAATAACAATTAATAATATAATAATTGTTTTAAAAAATATTTTATGTCAATTTGGAAACTATTTGGTAATTGATTTATGTGAAAATCATAACAGCATGATTAGTTAGAACAAAGTTAACTAGATCAATAATAACATGTCATATTAACCTAAAAATTTTGTGGAATTTATAAAAAGTCTCAAATTACATTTATTTGGGTATTTATAACATCAATTATGTTAATATTTCATTAATAAGGTAATTACTGCATCATCATTTTGTCAAAAATAATTTAAATTATTTAATGTCTAAAAATAATAAATAAAATAAAATTATGTTGGAAAAATTATTATCATTGTAATTAATATTTATAGTGGAATTTATCTTATATATAACCCTATATTAAAAATGTTTTAGTTATTAAGCATTCAATTAAACTATTTAAACTATTCTTTAAATAAAATAATAATAAATGTCCTAATATAATAAACATGGACCTAAAGGGTAATATTTTATTCCTGAGGTTGTTTTTGGTCGAATTAAACTTATCCAATTGAATTAGGACATGTGTTAAGGTAATAATAATATCCTTTTTACCCTTAATTTCCCTATTTACTTTTCACAGTGGTAAATAAAAGTAAAACATTACTATTCACCAAAAATTATTTTTATCTTATTGAACCACATTTTACTCCTTTATATTAATCGTGTCTCTCAGATTTTCGAAATTCCACTCACAGAAGTAGTAAAGTTGCATTTTATGTACATTTACAAATTCTCATAGGAGGTGGGTAAAAGATGGTGAAATGTTCAATAATATTTTTATATATCTAAAATTATTATAAAATTACTCCAATTAATTACATTGAACTTATATAGGTATTATGTAACAATTTTGACCTAAAATAAATTTAAATAAAATAAATAATTATTAAAATAAAAAATATTTTTTTAAATAGTAACCCAGTGTTTTCATTATTAATCAAAAATTGAATGTTTTCAGAAAAATACCAAAATTTCACCCTAGGATAATTTCGGTATTCTGAATCCAAAAATGAAGTCCATTTTAAATGATAAAATTTATAAAATTTAAAAAACTTGGTATTACTATTCATAACGACTAGTTTATATAATATTTTAATAACATATCATTGTTTAGTGAAACTCGATATTGCTTACAACGCACGCTTTCGAGGAAGGTTGATCTTGTGTATAATGAAAGACAAGCTAGTGTTGTGTTTAATTAAATATTCTTTTGATGTTGTGTATAACAAAAGACATAAAAAAATTATACTTCTCTTAAAATATCAGGGTGTTACATTCTACCCCCCTTAAAATCAATTTATGCCTCGAAATTCGTCACTTCGTAACAAATAGATGAGGATACCTCTCCCTAATCAAATCCTCAAGCTCCCATGTAGATTCTTCTAATTGGTGGTTCCTCCATGAAACTTTCACCAAGCGAGTGGTCTTGTTTCATAGAACTTTTTCTCTATGATCCAGAATCTCTATCGGTTGTTCTTTATAAGAATGATCTTGATCCAGTGGTATAACTTCTGATCTTAGTATATGTGAAGTATCAGGTATGTACTTTCTCAGGAGAGATACTTGGAAGACATCATGAACTTGAGTGAGATTCGTTGGAAGCACCAATCGGTAAGCTCCCTTCCCAACACGATCCAGTATTTCAAAAGGACCGATATACCCAGGGCTTAACATTCCCTTCATTACAAATCTTATTACTCCCTTCCAAGGAGATATTCATAAGAACACTTTATCACCCACTTCAAACTCTAGGACTTTTTCTTCGGTTTTAGGCATAACTTTTTTGTCAGCTTTGAGATGCTCTTATTTGTTGTTGAATAGATCAAACATTTTCTTCCATCTCATCAACATGATCAGGTCCTAATAGCTTTCGTTCCCCAACTTCATCCCAGCAAGTTGGAGTCCTGCATTTCTTTCCATAGAGAGCTTCATAAGGATCCATCTAAATACTGGAGTGAAAGATATTATTATAAGAAAATTCAACCAAAGGTAGGTTTTTATCCCAACCACCTTTGAAATCCATAGAGAAAACTCTTTACATGTCTTCTAGAGTTTAAATGGTCCTCTCAGACGGACCATCTTTCGGAGGATGATAAGCATTTATGAGACACAACTCTATATCTAGAGTATGCTGAATACTTCGCCAAAAATTCGAGGTAAACCTCAGATCCCAATCAGATATAATGTAATGTGGTAATCCATGCAATCTCACCACTTCCTTTACATATATCCTAGAAAGCTGATCCAGAGAGAAATATTCTCTAATAACAATGAAGTGTGCCGACTTCGTAAGACGATCAACTATGACCCATACATCATTATTTCCTTTAGATGTTTTAGGAAGTCCAGTGACAAAGTCCATAGTGATGTTTTCCCATTTCCATTCGGGTATGGGTAATGGTTGTAACATCCCCTTAGAGTTCTGTCTATCAGCTTTAACTTGCTGACAAACCATGAATCGAGAGACATATTTAGCAACATCTCTTCTCATGCCATCCCACCATAAGTACTCTTTAAACTCCCTATACATCATCGTGCTTCCATGATGAATAGATAATGACGAACTATGAGCCTCATCCAGCAGCTCCTTCCTTAATTCTGGGAAGGGAAGAACACGAACCCGATTCATGAACCATATTATCCCATCACAATCAAGGTCGAATTTAGGAACATTTCTCACCTTCTTTTGTAACTCTACATCTTCTTTTTGTGCGTCTTTAATCTTTACATGTATAGATGGTTGAACATTTATTTGATAAAGATAAGATTTCCCCCCTTCCATTATAATTCCATGATCCATCCTTTGTAAATCCATAAATTTTGGATCTTTTGTGATCCTCATCAGGGATAAGCTAGCATGGTATTTTTGACTTAATGCATCTGCCACCTTGTCTGCTTTCCCAGGGTGATAATGAATTGACCAGTCATAATATTTAATCAACTCCAACCATCTTCTTTGGAAAATATTCAGCTCCTTATTTTGTGAAAATATACTTTAAACTTTTATGATCAGTATAAATATCACACCTTTCACCATAAAGGCAATTCCTCTAAATCTTTAATGCAATGATTACCGGAGCTAACTACAAATCATGAGTTGGGTAATTTTTCTCATTGATTTTCAACTGTCGTGAGGAATAAGCTATCACTATATCATTTTGCATGAGTACACACCCAAATCCCTTCTTGGATGCATCACTATAGATCACAAAACTTTTTCCACTACACGGAAGTGTGAGAGTAGAAGCATTGGATAACATTCTTTTTAACTCTTTTAAATTCTCTTCACACTCTTTCGTCCAAACGAACTTAACTCCTTTTCAAGTCAACCTGGTGAGTGGATTAGATAACCTTGAAAAATATTTCACAAAAAGTCAATAATATCCAGCCAAACCTAGAAAACATCGGATCTCAGTTACTGTTGGTGGTCTCGACCATATTTCGATAACCTCTATTTTTGCTGGATCCAAAGATATCCCATCGTTTGAGATTATGTGACCTAAAAATGAAACTTTTTGAAGCAAATATTTACACTTTGTAAATTTGGCATAATGTTTCTCCTCTCTCAAGGTCTTTAATACAATTATCTAGTAATTTTCATGTTCTTCCTTGTTCTTTGAATAGACAAGAATATCATCTCTAAAGAATACCACAAATTGATCAAGATATTCTCTAAAGACTCTATTCATTAGAACCATGAAGATAGAAGGGTCGTTAGTAAGCCCAAATGGCATCACTATAAATTCATAGTGTTCATACCTTGTACGGAAATCCATCTTTGGTATATCCTCTCTTTTGACCCTTAATTGATGATACCTTGATCAAAGATCAATCTTGGAAAAGTATTGAGCTCTGCGTTGTTGGTCAAATAAGTCATCAATGCGTGGGAGAGGGTATTTTTTCTTGATAGTGATCTTGTTAAATTCTAGATAATCAATGTGGAGTCTCATTGATCCATATTTCTTCTTAAAAAAAAGAGGTTCCCCCCAAGGTGACACACTCGGGCGTATGAATCCTTTATCAAGATTCTCTTGGAGTTACTTATTCAATTCATGCAACTCAATTGGGGCAATTCTACAAGGTGTATTTGAAATAGGCATAGCACCCGGTATGAGTTCTATAGAAAACTCAACTTCACGATTTGGTGGAAGATCTGGAAATTCCTCCAAAAAGACATAATAAAACTCCTATACAATGGGTGTATTCTTAATCGTGATTTTCTCCCCAACCATTTGAGATAAATATCCTTCATTTATAGGAATCAAGACCCATAAGATGTAAGAAATTTCCACTGGAAGGTTATGTTCATCCTTGCATCGATAGATGATAGTAGATTGATTGGGAATATTAAATTTGATATCCCCACTTTGGAAATTAATATGATCTTCGTATAAAGAAATCCAATCCATGACAAGAATCACATCAAATTCCACTATAGGAATGATCACAAGATTTGCAGGATGCACTTTCCCAAAAATGTCAATTGGACAAGAATTATAAACTTTTGATGTGACCCTTGTGCCATTAGGAGTTGTCACAGCTAACTCAACATCTAATTTTTGAGGTAATACAACGATGCCCTTAGAAACTACTTCAGAAATAAAAGATTGGGTGGATCCATAATCAAATAAAAAATTTGCTACTTTAGAGTGGATGGTAAGTGTACATTTCACCACTTCGTTGTCGTACTCAACATCGCTGATTTTAATTTCATATGACTTTCCTATTTCTTTGGCCTTAAGAGTTTTTTGATGTTGATCATCGTCAACATCCCTTGGATTTGGTCATTTATTGGCATAATTCCCCATATCCTTGCACTTGAAACATTGATGTGTGGGTGGTGCATTCTGTGTATCCCTTTATTTGTTCGCATCATTAGACATATTCTTCCCATTATTTCAACATTCAATTGCCTAATGACCTTCTTTTCCACAATTAAATAATTTTCATTTCCCTTTAAGAAAATTCCCTCCATGTTTCTTTCCACAATTTGAGCATAAAATAAAAATCATATACTTTTCAGTGTGGTCATTATATTTTCCATTGAATTCCATTTTACTCTTATTATCAAACCAATATGACCGATGGCTTACTCCACTCTCCATCTCAACCTTGCGAGAACATCGTACAATTTCCTTGTAGCTATTGAAGTCCCTTATGGATAACTCCCTTTGAAGAATTGGTTTTAAGACACTAAAGAATCGATCGATCTTACTCTAAGGTTGGATAATAATTCTTGAAGCGTTCCTTGCAAGTCTTGTAAAATTTTCATTGTAGGTACCAATAGATTCATCATCCTTTTGCTTCAGTTCAAGAAACTCATTCTCCATATTTGTTCGAAGAATAAGAGGGAAGTACTTATTGAAAAATAATTTCTTGAACTCGACCCATTCCATGGACTCAATTTAATCCCTTTCACTTGTATTCTTAATAAGATTCCACCATTTATCAGCTTCACCTTCCAAAAGATATACTGCTAAGATAATATTATCTTGTTCAGAACATTGTAGATCTGAAAATATCTTTTCAATGGTACTGATCCATTGTTCAGCAACTAATGGATCTGAAGACCCACTGAATGAAGGTTGATGCTTCCCCATGAAGGATTCAACAGAATGTTGCTCCTCCCTTTGCTCGTTTGTAAGTCTTGCATGATTAATAGCTTGAGAAAGTTGTGTGAGCATGGCTACCAGATTTTTCATTCCAGCTCCCATAACGCTTGGTTTCTCAGGGGGACAATCATTGCATTGCCCGTCACATTCAGCATTAACACGGTTCCTTCGGGTTTTAACCATTGACTAAAACCAAGAAGCAAAGTGTGAGAAATACCAATCATAATAGGAAAACCACATAATCAAGAATAAAATTTCACACTTTAGGTCTTATCATAGGTTGTTCATGGACATTTCTAAAACATGAATATTGTGTTCTATGCTTATACTTATCCTTCGGGTTCTTACTAAGGCATTCACATCCTAGTTTCCAAAAGATGACTATACCTTTCCTCTAATACCAACTATAATGACCCATACATTACATGCATTGTTATTACTTCAGAATTGAATCATAATTATTACAAGATATAACAAAACCATGGTAGGACCGTATAGGTATAGTGTCTTTAGAAACTGGGAAACATAAACAACTGGTTCATAAAGCATCTACATTGTCTCCCATTTATTTCATCATATCTAGAGTCCCTTTTTGGAATATCCTACTTAGTACCCTTGATCCTGAACTGGGGAAAGGCAAACATACAAAAGGGTGATCTCAAATACTTAGTAAGGGTAAACAAAACAAATATCAATCATATCATATTCATAAGAACATATCATTTTGAAAATCATAACCTGCAAAAGAGATCGTAATATCATAACATGAGATATATCATAGCAGTGAAATGCAATACCAATAATCATAACATGAAACATGAAAAATTGTGGAATACACACATAATCATAGAAAATAATTTCATATTAGTCAAGACACATTTCCAGGACTATCATAGTGGATAATGTTCATTTCTGAACCGAGTTCACTCCTCATTCTAGTCCAGTTTCACTGAACTTGTTTTACTTGCCATTCCATCCATTTCTATCTCATGTGATATAAATAATTACCCAATTAATTGGATGGAGATATAGGTCGCACCCATCTCATAATGAAACTATTCTTATGTGTTCCACAAAATCATAAATCATACATCATAGCATAACCCATGTAATAAAAATGGGACTTCGTAAACATCGTGACATCATAAAATAATTCATATAAGATAAAGGACTTCATAAAAATAATTCCATCACAACATAACCAAATCTATGTAATAATAGGGATAGAAACAGAACCATATGTTGTCTTATATGGAAAATAATTTTGATAAAACACGTGAACTCCATTCTTGAGGAAAATATCCTTTCTACTTCAAATTTTTTTTCCTTTCTTAACATCTATTAACATTTTTAACTAAAATAAGTTTATTAAAAATAAACTTGATATATTTTATAGGAAAATTCATAGAAATAATTTTCTATGAAATCACAAAAATCCAAAAACATTCTTCTCGTACTTTGGCCGGAAAAGTCTAAAAGTTCCTCGTACTAAAAACGACAAAAGATTCCCTTCATATATTTTACAAAAAACTCACCAATGTGTAAATTTAGATTTAAAAAATTGTAAGAGGATAGAAATAATATTAAATACTGAGGAAAAATGGATTTGGATGATAAATATTCCCCAGTAACTTGTGAAGTATAAACAATCTTAGATAAAAATGAGACTGTGAGATTTTTCCTTACCTTAGGTTCGATCTGCTTCATATATATCCAAACCTCCTATATATTGATTTAAATAATGTCATTTACTTATTATAGATCATATTCACTGTTATGATACCATGTATGGTCATATTCCTATCTTCTTATTATTAATATTTCAGTGATATTTGTTATTTGGGTGTGCATTGCTTTATGTCCTTATGCATGTTTTGTCGAATAAATTCTTATTCTCTTTTTTAGGTTATATATACCTCATTTACAGAATGGTATTAGTGTAATATTTATCTTATTTATTCATTCAATTCATTTATATAATCATTATTCAATGAAGATCATGTAGA
The DNA here is from genome assembly GCA_963277665.1 of Viscum album. Lineage (NCBI taxonomy): Eukaryota > Viridiplantae > Streptophyta > Magnoliopsida > Santalales > Viscaceae > Viscum > Viscum album. The sequence continues at coordinate 1,384,137,358 of OY728127.1, forward strand.
ACGAGTCTCATAACATCGTGGAGACGGTACGCTGTACATATGCACGAGCGATGATATCATTCACATGATCGTGGAATTGTATTGAAGTGTTTGTATAATATTTAAGAATCAGTATCACATTATCATAATCATATATATAGTTATTATTTACACCATTATACCCATCCATGTAAGGTGGTGGTGGAAAACAGATTACACCACGGCGTTGAAACGATATTTCGTACGTACGCACGGGTGGTGATTTCATTTTCCGTAGGATGGTTAGAATGTGAAATAGGGTTGTTTCATATTTAAAATAAAATATAATTATAAGAGTGATACTGATGTTATTACATCATAATGAAACAACTAAATAAGAGGAAGTAGAAGAAGAAATAAATTTGAAATAATCGGTAACAAGTATTACCTCTTCTTCGACACGCCTCTTTGAAACCTCCTCTTAGGGCAATAAAATTGGTCTTTGAAGAAGAACATGACAACTAGTATGTTTCTAGGGATGTTGAGAAGCGAAATTGGTAGGGTTTGGATGAGCTTGAAGGCTCAATTTTTTGTAAAGAGGAGAGGGATGAGGTTCCCTATTATAAGGGAGGAGAGGGGCACCTTGTGATAAACTTAAAATATTATTTTATAATAAAGTCATATTAGGTTTATAATAGATCAAAATTGATTTATTTCGAAGCTAATGTGGGTAGGGTCTAAATACTCTTAAACAATAGGTTTTATACAAGTTTAGGTTACTATTTTAACCTTATCATTTAGATTTAACTCTAAGTTAAATATTTTATCTTTTACCGTGTCTTCTTGATTTCATACACTATATGGTTAATAAACATACTTTAACAAGCCAAAAGAACCCAAAGTGGTTAATTATTAATATATATAACCTTATCTAAGTCATTTGGCCGAACCGTAGATTTTTATTAATAGAATAACAATTAATAATATAATATTTGTTTTAATCACTATATTATGTCATTTTTAAAACTATATGGTAATTGATTTTTGTGAGAATCATAACAGAATGATTAGTTCTAAAAATGTTAATTTAATCAATTATAACATGTCATATTAACCTAAAAAATTAGTTTAATTTATAAAAAGTCTCAAATTACATTTATTTGGGTATTTATAACATCAATTATGTTAATATTTCATTAATAAGGTAATTACTACATCATAATTGTGTCAAAAAAATTAACTTGTTCAATGTCTAAAAATTATAAATAAAATACCATTATGTAGGAAACTTTTTTATCTTTCTAATTAATACTTATAGTCGAATGTATCTTATGTATAAGCATATATTAAAAAGTTTTTAGTTTTTAAACATTGATTTTAACTATTTTAACTATTCTTCAAATAAAATAATAATAAATGTCCTAATATAATCCACGTGGACCTAAAGGGTAATATTTTATTCATAAGGTTGTTTTTGTTCGAATTAATCTTATCTAATAGAATTAGTACATGTGTTAGGGTAATAATAATATCATTTTTAACCTTAATTACCCTATTTACTTTTAGCCGTGGTAAATAAAAGTAAAAAGGATTATTCATAAAAAAATTATTTTTATCTTATTGGACCACATTTTACTCCGTGATATTAACTGTGTCTCTCAGATTTTTAAAATTACACTCAAAAAAGTGGTAAAATTACGTTTTATGTACATTTGTAAATTCTCCTAGTTGGTGGGTAAAAGAATGTGAAAAGTTCAATAATGTTTTCATATATCTAAAATTATTATAAAATGACTCTAATTAAATACATTGAACATATATATGTATTATGTATCAATTTTGACCTAAAATAAATATATATATAATAAATAATTATTTAAATAAAATTTCGGTTTTTAAATAGTAACCCAGTGTTTTCACTATTAATCAAAAATTGAATGGTTGCAGAAAAATACCAAAATTTCACCCTAGGCTAATTTATATTTTTTGAATCAAAAAATGAAGCCCATTTTGAAGGATCAAATTTATAAAATTTCAAAAATCGGGTATTACTATTCATAACTGCTAGTTTTTAAAATATTTTAATAACATATTGTTGTTTAGTGAAACTCAATATTGCATACAACACAGGCTATCGAGGTAGGTAGATCTTGTGTATAATGAAATCCAAGCTAGTGTTGTGTGTAATGAAATATTCATTTTATATTTCGTATAACATAAGACATAAAAAAATATACTTCTCATAAAATATCAGGGTGTTAGAATAATCGTGCGCCTAACCATGTAATGGGTGGTTCCCTTGGATAGTGTTATAGAATATTTGGTGCATGTCTTGTCAAACCATGTGGATGAACCATTATCCTCATTATAATATATGAAATATGAATAATTTTTAATTTTGGATATAAAAACCAATAAAATCTACTTATACCTTTGGTCTTGCACCACATTGGGTGTTTTGAGAGGAGCTTACACTCGAACATCCTAGGATTTGGAGCCTCTCACACATCAAGAAATTGATTAAATACCCATAAATATCATTTCTTTTCCAATAGTATTATCATCGATCCATCACCATCCTTTCTCTGTTCATTTAACCATCTTCTGTGATATTTCAACATGACAAAATGTGACAAATTTTGAATGATTTTTTCAATTTGAATATTTTGTCTCATTTCATCTCAAATTGGAATATAATACCGGATGAGTTTTATTTTACCACGAAAAGGTATATTTTCAATAATATTTCCCCTAAAGTTTTTTTCATTTATAAATGTTTTCATTATTCCACATTTCAAAATATACATGTGTTTCGTTGTAACTAATTAATTTATTCGTTGAATTGTGGTAACTGTGACCTAGACCCATGTATGATACTCATTGACGTTGTTATAGTTTGTTTCATTACTATGGGTAACCCCTTTTAGCAATTAATTATATAAATTATCCTTTGACACACATTATATGTTGTGGATTCACATTTAAAACATAATTTGATAAAAAAAATTAAATGAATATTTGGGTTATTGTATTGAATGTACAATTTTCATAGACCCTTATAATTTATGTTAAAAATGACTAAAATATTTTAAATCACCTATCCAATTTTTTCATTTATAAATGAAAATGAAATCATTTAATTTTATAATAAATGAAATGAATAATGGATTAACATGTGTTCTATAATTATTTATAATCATTTTGAAATGATTATGTACCATGCTACGATTAAATGTGTATCTAGACTTGATCTATACTGGTATTACAAAGGTAATTCCATGATAACTCAAAGGCTTCCACAACAATTCATTGATTCAGATTCCAAGGGAGATACCCCACTTGTAATTAATTATTTTTCTTATTGGTACATGAATTCCATAAAATAATATCAATGTTTCATTCAATTTTTAACTAAAAATTAGATTGAAATGGATTATATCCTTGGAATATATTTTATTTCATCATAAACATGACACCATGGATTATCACCAGTTTCTCCAATCATGTTTATCCCATGATTTACATTAGAAATACTTTGTGGACTCTATATTTTTTCATTTATCTTGTGGAATGCCAATGGTGTACCTCAATGATTACACATATAACCTTGGGAGAGGCTTTATGGTTATCACTCTGAGATAGTCTATCACTATATGTTCTACAAGGCCTCAGTTTCACCTTGGGACCTCTATAATTATTAAAATTACATGGTTATTATAATCTAAATCTTATACCATGACTCCTCATTGATTACCAATTTTGATATTTCAAACATAGTTTGGAGGAAGATTAGTTGATATGGAATCCCATGAGGAACCAAAGCCCGACATGGATGTTATAATATTCTCTTATTCAACAAGGTTTCATTTTAAATACGCTCTAAAATAATTTCAATAATTGACTAGATATGATATAGATATTTTTGGTAGTGGTCTAATCAGTGTCGCTCACACTATATTTAGGCAAAAAATTGGTACATTGATAACCATAATAATTATTTTTTAGGAAAAGGTAAAGGGTTTATCATGGGATATTTGATTCATGTAAAAGGACGATGTATAGTAGTCGAAGACCAAGCATATGAATTGGATGTTTTTAGAGTTTATAATTTTTGTGTTTCTGTGTATTTTTTTGTAGAACAAATTGATTTTTTTTCTACTTATAGTTTTTGTTTTATATAATGAAATCATCCCCATTTGTGTATGACATAGATACTATTCTTAGACATCTCTTCATTATGGTTGGATTACTTAATTCCACAATATCATTAGTATTATCATTTCTTCCTCTATTTTATTATATATCTTTTACCATTATGCTCAATCATTCAAAGAGGGAATAATCTTCTAACAAATAGACCTTAGTGCTTCACTACTAATTAGTAGTCTTTGGTGTGTAGAGAGGTCGTTGGATATCATGTGGCCAATCAGTTTTCATTAAAAATAATTTTTCTGGGTTCACAATGTGTCATATTGGAATCATAGACTCCTTTTTTCTTACTATATAAGAATGATTTGGTAGGATATTAGTATATGATGAAATTTTTTAATGATCATGTTGCTGGGAGTAACATTCCATGTATGAGGTAAAAGTAAATACATCAGAGGATGGGATTTTATGTTATCAAGTAAGCCTATTAAAACTGTACAGATTTCTCTTTTAGGTGACATTCAAGGTTTTTAGATATTATTATAGTTGTGAATTTGTTATTTTATCTTGGATTGGAATTGAAATGATGATTTGAATCTATCATAATTATTCGTACTTAATGATTAACATGTCATGCATTTTTTCAATTCTTTTTTAGTTATTGTATATATCTTTCCATGTATTCATAGTTCATTGATTGTTATATTTGAGATTGTTTTATCATTTCATATAGGGATAATATAATTGGAATAAATAATGTCTGTACATTAACATAAATTTTGTCTTCCAACATAGATTTATGGTGCACCTTAACTATCCAATTATATGGTGTTCGATAAGTGGTCCATTTGTCAAACGAGATAAAACGTTTGTTGGACACAATTACATAGAATTTAGTATCTATTAAAATATTCTAGGTTACACTATATTTTTGGAATTTATCTCTATCAAATGTAATATTCATAAATTATTGGTTATAGATTTATTTACTACACTTTTTATTTTATAAATCATAGTACATTAAACTATAGGTTGGATAGACCCATCTAACTAGACCATGATATATATATATATATGGATACACATTGATTCACTTATAAAATAATAATTTATAAAATCAGAATATATATTTTTACTATTAATTGTGGATTCCAATTACACCAAGTTACAATTTCAATTATATTCTATATTTATTGTTTCATAGTGATTTAGAATTTTTATATTACATTCTACGGTGACGATTTATCGATGGTGTTACATCTTAACGATAAGCTCATGCATACCATTTCCACTCTGATAAATATCTTCTAACTAACTACTATTTCTTAGATATTGATCCTTGAACTTATTATCATGCACTAATTGAGTTATTTTTAGAGAATAGGGAATGGTGGTTCTTTACCAAGGTAGGGTAGTTCATCCAGTGGAAGGTAAAGTCATCTAGAGGGTTATTAGTAGAGTTTTGTTATGAAACTCATTCACATATGAATTTCTATTATATTACATCATCATATAAGAATAGATCACGTAAATGTTTTGCATGAAAAACTGCGAATTTAGTGCCTTGCCTAGGAAAAATGATCTATCTTCTTTGATTCTTTGAATTTCTTCCAATTTATCCAAGTGTGAGATGATATATTTTAGCTACATTGTTTAAAGATGGATAAAAAATATCCTTTTATATTTGTGAGATATAATACCACTAACGATACCATCTATGGAGGTGGAAGTGGCTGATGAGCTTAATCACATGATATGTGGTTTCAGTTATGGGTACATACTCTAGGTAGTTTGTTTAAGGACAAGTACATGGATTATTCCAGATATACATGGTATAACCTATAACAGAGGGTTTTGTATTAAGTCTATATATTGTATATGGTACAATTCTAGTATCCTCTGGTTTATTATCCTTTCATTTTGATATAACCTCTTGATATTCCATTATTTCTAGGACATTTGTGTAATGCCTTTGGATTTAAGTTAAATATTTTTTGGAGTGATGACCTTATATACTCTGTTTGGAGTATATTAATAATGTTTAAACCATTGTATATTGTCCACCATGAAGTTGGTGGTTATTATTTCTTATGGGACCAATACCTCCTTGAGATGAGGGGATTTGAAAAAATTCATAGGTTGGTTCATTTGGTTCCTGATCATTCTTAAGTTGATTTTCATAACTAAATGGTGTATTTTACATCACATGAGGGTGGTGGATATATATACAATAAATACTAGTCTATCTATGAGAGACGATCAAGATCAGAGCATTTTGGGCCATGTGGAGTGAAAATACATATTTCTAGCCATTATATAGATGATCTGGGAACACGAACTGATGATTTTCCAAATATAATAGATCATTACATGGAATTATTCTTTATATATTTTTCATGGATACTGCCAAATGTGATGGTGATTATTTTTATTATGTTAGTTCCAAGAGAAGTACTGATATCTATTCCCCATTAGATAATTTATACTAAAGAGTTATAGGATCTCAAGTGGTATATAAAATAAATCATTTCTAATGTTTTAATACATCCATGTACTTCCTCATGGGGTCCACCTTTCATATTCACTATTAATAAAAATGATACCCATTAGATTTTTATGGATTAATATATATTGAATCATTTTATAATGATTAATCATTAACAATTACCACAAATATATGACCTCTTCAATGAGATCTAAGGTGTTTAGGATTTCTCACATATTGATTTCTGATCATGCTAATATCAAGAATGAGTTATGAATCTAGAAAAATTCCCATAAATAAATTATATGAGCATTAAAAAATTGTGAGTGTTGGTTTATGCCATTTGGATTGATGAATTTTCCCTCTATTTTTATGGCTCTAGAGAATTTGGTTTTCCACCCTCAATTTGATTTATATGTTGTAGTCTTCATTGATGAAATCTTGGGGTATTAAAATACTTGTCATGAACATTCCAAATAAAATTATATTATTATATATATAATAACAAAGGAAACCATTTTTCTTAACCTCACCAAATAATATTTTTGGGTCAATAAGGTTCTCTTCTTGTGTCACATTATCTCAAAAAAATGTGTATTAGGTGTCCAAGATTTGATGATTTCCATTGTTTGCAAGTAGCATACCATGAATTACTTTTATATTCCATTAATGGGGTGGATGGATATTAATAAAACATCATATAGGATGTCTCATATTTTGTTTAACCACTTAGAGGATTGAAAAGGAAATGTTTCATAAAAAAATGGTATCATGTTTGTGAGAAATCCGTTACAGAGAAAATGGGATGGTTGACATTAGAATATATCTTGATTCTAATATATTTAGTCAAAAGTTATGAAATCTTCCCTGATTCATCAAGCATTAGGCCAAGTGTGGTTCTGAGGAATAAAAATTATGTCATGGAATATGGTTCTCATTAGTTGAGGGCACATGATATGAATTACCTTTCTCCTGGTCTCAATTTAGCAGTAGTTACTCGTGCCATGTAATGTTAGAGGAAATATAATATTGGAAATTGTTTTTTGATTTATATGGACCAAAAAATCCTCAAATAATTATTTAGGTGGTGTGACATAGATGAATGACAGTGATGGTGGGTTGAATAGATACAATTGTTTTTTTCTCGACTATACCATCTGCCTTATAAGGGGAATGGTTTGGTCGATGCTATGAGTAGGAGGACTTAGAAACATGCTGGTCAGGATGCTAGTAGTGTGTTTCAGTTTAGGGACCACTTTCTTTGGATTCCATTTATGGTTTATGAGAATTAGATGGATCCTTTTCATATATATGAAAAAGATACATTTTTACCTATAGATTGAGTTATTAGGAGAAAACTATATGTATCTAGGTCATAATCCTACAAGAGAGTGATTCATGTGAGGACCAACCATTGTGGTGGATCGTTGATGGAGATGATATATTGTATAAGGCCCAGCCTTAAACCTTACTTAATCTTCAGTTATTACAAGATTACACATTGAGGATCTTTTCAGGTATACAGTTTTAGAAAATTAGAACATAAAACATGCATTACATTCCACATTTAAAAAAAGTGGATACATAAAGATAGTATTCATTTTTTCCCATCAACGGAAACATATTTAAAATAAAACATGGATTCTTTCTTGACACTTCCTTGACACTATCATCATATCATGTACCTTTCCCTTCACCTGTGAAAAACATTTCAAAAAAACTTGGGATGAGCATAAAAAGCTCAGTATGGGTTATAAAAATTATGGAAAGGAAACATAATTTTCATATATACATAAGAATGAAATCATACTTTACCCATAAAACTTAATCACATTAACATACCTCATCAAATCATGAATAAATTATAGAAATCATAAGACATAAAGGTAACATGAGGCATTCATAACATTCTTACATAGGGAGTAACCCTCTTTGTTAAGTTTGGAATACCCATCACAATATATTCCCTAAATCTATTCAGAGAAACCTTAACATTTCACTCCATCGCGTTACCCAATGCATTGGAGAGCAATATCGGGCTCACCCACCGTTAGTTTATCACGGAACCACCCGTCTTCATAACAATGCGCAAGAACCAAAACATAATTGTATCACATAAAACATACATAAAGGAAACATAACATTTCCACATTTCAATCACAAGGTATCAATAACACAGTGATATAATAAAAACAATATCAAAACCATTTTAAATACCAAAATAAAATAAAAGTAAAACATGGTATTTATTTTTCTTTTAAAAAAAGGTATGGATTGTAAAGGAAGCCGAAACTCAAATAATGGTCACGGCGATGGAGAAGTCGTTGTCGCCCCATACGTATGACAAAAACATTTCCTTTTGTCGTTTTGTAAAATTATTCGTATAAAAAAATGTACTGTTTGTATAAACGTAAAAGTCAAATGGGTTTATACACCGTATAAAAGAAGTTTGTGTATAAAATAAAATATGCCTCAATGAAAGGGGATTGAGACGAAGTCCCATACCTCGGGTCCGACTTGACTTGATCGTTATTTAATGTACAGAATAATAGACTTGAGTTAATTTATACTTTCTTAAGAACATTTTTCATGTTCATAATTCCTTTTATATCACTTATTACCATGTCATGAACACTATGTAATTATTTAAGTTAATAACGGTCGTTTTAACGATCATTGGTACTTGAGTAAAAAAATATTCTCTTTATAATTACAAGTTGTTCATGTATCCATTATATCCAGAGTTATAATCATGATTTATATATCATATATATCATATATATCCAGTATATACATGCATTTATAATATTACATAATCATTTAGAGGTAAGAAATGAAATGCACCGTTCATGGAGACGGTAAGCCGTATGTACGCATGAACACTACATTCATTTAAATTTCATATTTTATAGAAAGGAATCATAATGATATAAAGGTATATTATAATTCCAGTAAAATATAATATATAAGATCATAACTCCATCCTTTATACATCCCATATATGGAATTAACGAATCAAATCACATTGAGGGGGCGGTAGTCCGCACTTCCTTAAATGAAGATATCGCGTTTACCCATAATGGAAACCATAAAGGTATGGCCAAAATGAAAAATACAGAATCTTAAGGAAAAACTAAACATGTTATATATCATATATAAATATAGTGTCATCATAATGGACAACTTTTAAGGTGTTAAAATAATGTTGAACAATCATCATTTTGGGAGGCAGAAATTCACCATCCACAGAAACAGTATGTTCTTTAATCATTAGATGTAGTTGTGTGTAATTTTATCTCTAATCCTTCTTATAACAACATACTATTATATTTAATATACTGGAGTTGTTACAAAAGAAATTAATAAAAAGTGTTTTGGGGTTTGGAGAAGCAAAATAAAACAAAAGGACTCAACTAAAGACATTACCTTAAAATCGGGTAACCCCCTTTGGTATGAGCTCAAAGGCTTCCTTGGGAAGACTTCTTCCCAATGTGAGGTTTCAATGAGTAATAGAAGGATGTGGAGAGACAAAATGGGCAGGGTTTGGTCGAGCCAATGGCTTTGTATGTGTGGGTAAGGTGGTAGATATTGGGGCCTTTTATAAGAGGAGAGGAGGGGCACTCTTGGAAAGTAAAGAAATGTTACTTTTTTTTAAAATGAGTTTCGGATTTAAAAGATCCCACATTGATATAATTCCAGGGTAAGGTTATAAGGGTTCGAAATATATCCACCAAATAGGTTTTGGACATGTGTAGGTCATAGATTTTACATTATCATTTCATTTTATTTAAATCCTTTATTAATGAGGTAATCGCTGCATCATCATGATGTCATAAATAATTTAATATATTTAATGTCTAAAAATTAAAAAAAAATCATTATGTAAGAAATCTTTTTATCTTTCTAATGAATATTTATTGTCAAAAATCTGACTTGTATAACCCCATGTAAAAATTGTTTTTGTAAAACACTTCATGTTTGTGTCATTTTTACTTTTACATTAAATAAAAAGTTATTTATGACATTTCCCAACCGAAGTGGCTCCATGGGGTCCCCAAGTTGACCCATGGATTTTTTTGGGCGGCCATGACACATAGAATGAGGGTATGACATGTTTCTAGCTCATCTCATATTATTAAAACATTATTTTTACCTTAAACTACACTAATTACCTCTAATCACGATTAAAAACATCAAAGTTACTATTCACCAAAAAATTATTTTAATCCCATTGAACCACATTTTAATTCTTAATGACAACCATGTATGTCGTATTTTTGAAATTCAAAACACAAAGGTGGTAAAACTTCATTTAAATGAAAAATCGGGTTTTTAAGTACCACTTAGTGGTTTCACTATTCATCAAAAATTGATGTTTTTCAGAAAAATACCAAAACTTCACCCTAAGAAATATTTGATATTATGAATTCAAAAATGATGCCTATTTTACAAAATTCAAATCATAAAAGTTGCATTAATTAATTTAATAATTAATTCCCGCTGTTAGAGCAAATAGCGTGTTTTATGAAACAATAAGTATCAAAAGATTGACACAAGTTTAAGTCCAATTTCAAAGTGAAATTAATTTAAAAGACCACTATTGGATTAAGTGGTAAAAATATATTCTAATTGAACTTTCAAACCAATTAAGAATATAATCTAATCATATAAATTAATTAGATGAAAAAGGAGTTTTGATGTAAAATACAGTATTTTTCACGATTCATTAAAAAATGAACATTGTTAGAAAAATATCAAAAATTTACACAAAGTAAAATTTTATTTCCCAATAATAAAGAATAAGTTTATTATGAAAAATAGAGCTTATAAAATTGTCAAAATATAGATTTAAAAGATGGTTTTCCATCAAAAAGCAGTAAAACAATCTTATAAAAATATTAGTGTATTTCATGCTTAAGATTGGATTTATTCTCCTTTTAAGCCTATAAAACACTATCTAATTCATTAATAGGCATAGATAAAAATATCTATTATTTATTACTTACTTGGGATGTTACATCCTTCCCCCCTTTAGAAAATTTAATCCCCACAATTTATTTACTTATCGAATAAGTGGGGGTATTTAGCCCTCATTTCATTTTCAGATTCCCATGTTGCCTCTTCAATCATGTGGTTTTTCCACAAAACCTTTACCTGATGAATCACCTTATTCTGTAACACCTGCTCCCTGTGGTCAAGAATCTGGACCGGTTGTTCCTCATAAGACAGGTTCTCTTCCAGCTGAACTACCTCTGGGCTGAAAACATGAGATGGATCTGGCATATACATTCTCAGCATCGAAACATGAAAAACATTGTGTACCTGAGAAAAACTCGGAGGTAAAGCCACTCGTTAAGCGACTGATCCAACTCTCTCTAGAATTTCATATGGTCCAATGAACCTTGGACTCATCTTTCTTTTCTTACCAAACCGCATCACACTTTTCCATGGTGAAACTTTGAGAAAAACAAGATCACCTACCTCAAAAGATAGATCCTTCCTCCTATTGTTTGCATAACTCTTCTGCCTACTCTGAGCTGTTCTCATGTGTTTCTGAATCAACTGAACTTTTTCTGCCATCTCTTCTACCAATTTTGGTCCCATAAACTTCCTTTCACCCACTTCATCCCAGATTCCTAGAGTTCGACACCGCTTCCCATATAATTTCTGAAATGGTGCCATCTGTATACTGGAATGAAAACTTTTATTATATGAAAACTCAAGCAAAGAAAGATGTTGGTCCCAACTTACCTGAAAATCCATCGAACAAGATCGTAGCATATCCTCCATGGTCTGAATTGTTCGTTCTGACTGCCCATCTGATTAAGGATGAAAAGCTGTACTAAATTTTAATTTAGTACCCAATGACTTTTGAAGGCCTTTCCAAAAGTTAGAAGTAAACCTGGGATCACGATCGGATACAATGGATAGAGGAACTCCATGCAACCTGACTATCTCTTTAAGGTACAATCGAGAATGTTGATCTAGAGAGAAAGTATCTCGAATAGGAAGGAAATGAGAGGATTTAGTCAAGTGATCAACAATAACCCAGATTGCATTATTACCTTGAGATGTATTCGGTAATCCCACAACAAAGTCCATGGATATATTCTCCCATTTCCACTCTGGCACTGGTAGAGGCTGAAGCATCCCATTCGGTAACTACCGCTCTTCTTTAACCTACTGACAAGTCAAACACTTCACAGTAAAATCAACAATATCTCTTTTCATTCCGTCCCACCAGTAATACTCCTGAAGATCTCTATACATCTTAGTACTGCCAGGATGAACTGAAAACGAAGAACTATGAGCTTCATATAACAACTCTCTCTTTAACTGTGAATCACAAGGCACACAAAATCTCTTCACAAATATCAAAACACAATCATTATAAATGTTGAATTCAGGAAACTTACCCTTCTGAACCAGCTCTACCTGTTTCTACAACTCACTGTCTTGCTTCTGTGCTTGCTTAATTATGTCTGATAGAGAAGATTTCACTGATACATGAACCAAAATAAAAGAACATCCTGGACAAACAACTTCTATGCCAAATTTCATCAAATCCTTAACCAAAGGATCACGTTCCAAACGAAACATAGTTAATGAATCATTACTTTTTTGAATCAAAGAATCCGCCACTTTATTTGCTTTTCCCTGATGGTAATGAATCGTACAATCATAATCCTTGATATATTCTAGCCATCTACTCTGTCTCATTTTCAATTCCTTCTGAGGGAATATATACTTTAAACTTTTGTGATTGGTATATATTTTACACTTTACTCCATTCAAATGATGCCTCCGAATTTTTAAAGAAAAAACAACAGCAGCTAATTCAAAATCATGTGTAGGGTAATTTACCTCATGAGTTTTAAACTGACATAAAGCATAAGCAATTACCTGATCATTCTGCATAAGGACACAACCAAGTCCTTTCAATGAAGCATCACTGTAGATAACAAACTCACCATTCCTGGAAGGAAGTGCCAACATTGGAGCATTCACCAATCTTATTTTCAGTTCCTCAAAACAATCATCACATTATTTTGTCCAGATAAACTTAACACCCTTCTAAGTTAGCTTAGTCATTGGACTAGATAACCATGAAAAATTTCTAACAAACCTTCAGTAATAGCTTTCCAAACCAAGGAAGCTACGAATCTTAGTTACATATGTGGGTCTGGTCCATTCCTCCACAACCATTGTTTTTGAAGGATCAACAGTTATCCCATCTTTAGAAACAATATGACCAAGGAAAGATATTTTTTTCAACCAAAACTCACACTTTCTGAACTTCATATACAATTTATTTTCATTCAAGGATTGCAAAAAAACCCTTAAATGTATTTCATGCTCTTCTTTCCTTTTAGAAAACACCAAAATATCATCAATGAAAACAACAACAAACTTATCCAAGAACTCAAGGAAAATTATATTCATTAAGTCCATGAATATAGCAGGTGCATTGGTTAGCCCAAATGGAATTACTACAAATTCATAATGGCTATATCTTGTACGAAATGCAGTCTTCGGAACATCTTCTTCCTTTACCTTCAACTAATGGTACCCTAATCTCAGGTCAATCTTTGAAAAATACTGAGCTCCCTGGAGCTGATCAAACAATTCATCGATATGAGGCAAAGGATATTTTTTCTTAACAGTGATGCTATTCAAGGCTCCATAATCAATGCAAAGTCTCATAGAACCATCATTCTTTTTAACAAATAAAATAGAAGCACCCCATGGTGATGTGCTAGGTCGAATGAAACCTTTCTCTAATAAATCTTGCAATTGATCCTTCAACTGTAAAAGTTCAATTCGAGCCATTCGATAAGAGGGTTTTGAAATTGGATTAGCATCAGGAACTAAGTCAACAGTAAACTCAACTTCCCGATCAGGTATTATTCCAGGCAACTCCTCAGGAAAAACATCAGGATACCGATTTACCACTGGCACATCATTAATCAGAACAGTTCCTCTATTTTTAACGATGTGTGCAATATAACATTAATTTCCATCATTTAAAAGTTTATCAGCCTCTTGATATTCTATCAATAGTAAGGGTTCATTATTGTACACAAACTGAAAGTCTTTCTGAAAAGAAACTTCTTTAGCTCTACATTCAATTTTTGCATGGTAAATAGAGAGCCAATCCATACCCAGGATAACATCAAACTCTACTAGAGGTAAAACAATAAGGTTCGCAAGTAGGTTCATTCCACAGATAAGGATAGGATGATTCTTATAAATTATTTTTGCCTCAACATTTCCCCTATGTGTCTTTACCACATGTTCAGGAGTCATTTCTTGAGATGGTATTCCCATTTTACTAGAAATGGTTTCAGAGATGAAAGAATGTGTAGACCCCGAATCAAACAACACACTGGCATAATCAGAAAAAACAAACAATGTACCTGATACAACTTCATTTGACGGCCCGACATCTGCTGAAATAGTTGCAAAGGATTTCACCACCCCTTTCTGCTTGTATTCTATCTTCTTCCCATCACTCAAGCTCTTTGTCGGACACTCATTTTCATAGTGACCCATCTCATTTCAATTAAAACATTTCACTAACTGTAAATCTAATTTAGTCTTACCATCACCCTGATCTTTTTCAGTGCAATCATGAGCCTTATGTCCCATCTTACCGCATCGGTAGCACTTTCAAGAATTCATAAGACATTCCCCAACATGCCTTTTACCACATTTATCACAAACTGGAAACCTAGTTTTCTTACCGTCAGACCTTTTTGAAAAATTATTTCCTTTATCATGCCACCTCGGTCTCTTCTTCTGCTGGTTGTTATAGAACACTTGATCATCGAAAAACTCCATTTCCACTTTATCAGCACATTGAACAAGCTTTTCATAACATTTAAACTCACAAGAAGCTAATGCCCTTCGATATTTTGGCTTTAATCCTGAGTTAAAACGATTGATTTTACTATCAAGGTCTCGGATAAAATTTGGAGCATACCTTGCCAATCGAGTGAACCTTTCATCATAGGTGGCCATTGAGTCTTCCTCTTGCCTCAATTCGAGGAATTGTTTTTCCATCCTAAGTCGAACAACCTTAGGAAAATACTTCTCAAGAAACTTACCTTTGAATTCATCCCAGTCAGGAGCATCAATATCATCGGCGTCCCTGATATTTTTAACCATCGACCACCACTGATCTGATTCACCCTCCAAACGGTAAATAGCAAGACTAACATTTTGATTGTCTGAACACCCCATGAAATCAAAAATCTTATCCAGTTCTTTAATGCACCCTTCAGATAGCACATGGTCAGATGATCCTCTGAATGAAGGGGTATGTTGCCTCATGAAATGTTCCACCACTAACATGTTCCTCTGCGGTTGATCTGGCTGATCTCGTGCATGGATACCACCTCCATTTATCTCTTGATTCAACTGCGCCATTACTGCAAAAAACTATTCAGTTCCAATTCCGACCATCTCAGGGTGCTGATTCGGAAGGTTATTTCCTTCTGTATGCCTTCCTAGCACTGCTTCCCTATTTCCTCTAAGGAAAAACATTATGAACAAACAAGTCTTAGATGAAGCAACATGGTAATCTTCAAATGCTATATCATTTCAATTTTACCGTAAAAAAATATTTTTGGATAATCATTTAATAGAATTCTAACTCCTAAAGTTATCTAATACGACCTATGATACCAACTATAAGGCCCCAGCCTTAAACCTTACTTAATCTTGAGTTATTAAAAGATTACACATTGAGGATCTTTTCAGGTTTAGAGTTTTAGAGAATTAGAACATAAAACTTGCATTACATTCCACATTTAAACAAAGTGGTTACATAAAGATAGTATTCATTTTTTCCCATCAATGGAAATATATTTAAAATAAAACATGGATTCATTATTGACACTTCCTTGACACTATCATCATATCATGTACCTTTCCCTTCACCTGTGAAAAACATTTCAAAAATACTTGGGATGAGCATAAAAAGCTCAGTATGGGTAATAAAAAATATGGAAAGGAAACATAAGTTCATATATACATAAGAATGAAATCATACTTTACCCATAAAACATAAGCACTTTAACATACCTCATCAAATCATGAATAAATCATAGAAATCATAAGACATAAAGGTAGCTTGATGCATTCATAACATTCTTACGTAGGGAGTAACCCTCTTGGTTACGTTTGGATTACCCATTACAGTATATTCCCTAAATCTCTTCAGAGAAACCTTAACGTTTCACTCCTTCACATTACCCAATGCATTAGAGAGCTATATCGGGCTCACACGCCCTTAGTTTATCATGGAACCACCCATCTTCATAACAATTCCCAAGAACCATAACATAATCATATCACATAAAACATACATAAAGGAAACATAACATTTCCACATTTCAATCACAAGGTAACAATAACACAATGATATAATAAAAACATTATCAAAACCATTTTAAATACAAAAATTAAAGAAAATTGAAACATGGTATTTATTTTTCTTTAAAAAAAGGTATGTCTTATAGAGGAAGTCGAAACTCAAATAATGGTCATGGCGGTGGAGAAGTCGTTGTCACCGCATACATATGACAAAAACATTCCCTTTTGTCGTTTTGTAAAACGCTTAGTATAAAAAAAAATATTCCTTTTGGATAAACATAAAAGTAAAAGGGGTTTATACACCGTATAAAAGAAGGTTGTTTATAAAATAAGATATGCCTCAATGAAAGGGGATTGAGACGAAGTCCCATGCCTTGGGTCCGACTTGACTTGATCATTCTTTAATGTCCTGAATAATAAACTTGAGTTAATTTCTACTTGCTTAAGAACATTTTTCACATTCATTATTCCTTTTATAACACTTATTACCATGTCAGGAACACTATGTAATTATTTAAGTTAATAACTGTAGTTTTAACGATCATTGGTACTTGAGTGAAAAATATGCTCTTTATAATTACAAGTTGTTCATGTATCCATTATATCCAGAGTTATAATCATGATTTATATATCATATATATCATATATATCCAGTATATACATGAATTTATTATATTACATAATCATTTAGAGGTAAGAAATGAAATGCACCGTTCATGGAGACGGTAAGCCGTACGTACGCATGAACACTACTTTCATTTCAATTTCATATTTTATAGAATGGAATCATAATGATATAATGGTATATTATAAATCTATTATAATATCATATATAATATCATAACTCCATCCTTTATACGTCCCACATATGGTATTAGCGAATCAAATCACTTTGAGTGGGCGGTAGTCCACACTTCCTTATATGAAGATATCACGTTTACACATAATGGAAACCATAAAGGTATGCCCATAATGAAAAATACAGAATCATAAGGAAAAAATAAACATATTATATATCATATATAAATATAGTTTCATCTTAATGGCCACCTATGAAGGTGTTAAAATAATGTTGAACAATCATCATTTCGGGAGGTAGAAATTCACCATCCACAGAAACAGTATGTTATTTAACCATTAGATGTAGGTGTGTGTAAGTGTAGCTAGAATATTTCTTATAAAAAAATCCTAGTATATTGATGATATTGTATTTGTTACAAAAGAAATGAATAAAAAGAGTTTAGGGGGTTGGAGAAGAAAAATAAAACAAAAGGACTCAAGTGAAGTCGTTACCTTAAAATCGGGTAACTCCCTTTCGTTTGAGCTCAAAGGCTTCCTTGGGAAGACTTCTGCCCAATGTGAGGCATCAAGGAGTAATAGAGCGATGTGGAGAGATAAAATGGGCAGGGGTTGGCTGAGCCAATGTCTTTGGAAGTGTGGGTAAGGAGGTAGAGATGGGGCCCTTTTATTAGAGGAGGGAGGGGCACTCTTGGAAAGTAAATAAATGTTACTTTATTTTAAAATGTGTTTCGGATTTAAAAGGTCCCACATTGATATAATTCGAGGGTAAGGTGATAAGGGTTAGAAATATACCCATCCAATAGGTTTTCGACATGTGTAGGTCATATATTTTACATTATCTTGTCATTTTATTTAAATCCTTTATTAATGAGGTAATCGCTGCGTCATCATTATGTCATAAATAATTTAATATATTTAATGTCTAAAAATTATAAAAAAAACTTTATGAGGTAGGATATCTTATTATCTTTCTAATGAATATTTATAGTAAAAAATATGACTTTTATAACCCCATGTAAAAACTTTTTTAGTAAAACATCTCATGTTTGTGTCATTTTTACTTTTACATTAAATAAAAAGTTATTTATGTCATTTCCCAACCAAAGTGGCTCCATGGGGTCCCCAAGTTGACCCATGGATTTTATGGGTCGGCCATGACACATCCAATGAGGTTATGACATGTGTGAAGCTCATCACATATTATTAAAACATTATTTTTACCTTAAACTACACTAATTACCTCTAATCGCGATGAAAAACATAAACGTTACTATTCACCAAAAATTTATTTTAATCCCATTGAACTAAATTTCTCTTCTTAATTAAAACCATGTTTTTCGGATTTTTGAAATTCAAAACCCAGAGGTGGTAAAATTTCATTTAAATGAAAAATCAGTTTTTTAAGTACTACTTAGTGGTTTCACTATTCATCAAAAATTGAAGTTTTTCAGAAAAATACCAAAACTTCACCCTAAGCTATATTTGATATTCTGAATTAAAAAATGATTTCTATTTTACAAAATTCAAAACATATAATTTGCATTAATTAATTTAATAATTAATTCCCACTGTCAGAGAAAATAGCGTGTTTTTATGAAACAATAAGTATCAAAAGATTGACACTAGTTTAAGCCCAATTTCAAAGTGAAATTAATTTAAACGACCAATATTTTATTAAATGGTAAAAATATATTCTAATTGAACTTTAAAACCAATTCAAAATATAATCTAATCATATAAATGAATTATATGAAAAAGCAGTTTTGATGTAAAATGCAGTATTTTGCACTATTCATTACAAAATGAACATTGTCAGAAAAATACCAAAAATTTACACAATGTAAATTTTGATTTCCCAATAATAAATAATAAGTTTATTTTGAAAAATAGATCCTATTAAATTGTCAAAATATAGATTTAAAATATGGGTTTCCATCAAAAGGCAGTAAAACAATCTTTTAAAAATACTAGTGTATTCCATGCTTAAGAATGGATTTATTCTCCTTTTAAGCCTCTAAAACACTATCTAATTCATTAATAGGCATAGATAAAAATATCTATTATTCATTACTTACTTGGGATGTTACATATTGTGTATTCATATATGAGTCTATATTCCTAGATACATGGGGTATTAATTGATGTGAGAACCTTAGGCATCTTTTTAGACATTACACCATGAGCATAGAAATTTAAACCATGACATAATCATCTAGTTCTATATGTATGAGATTAAAAGTATGATATGTGGTATTATAAAAGGTTTTCCACCAGTCAAAAGGTGAAGGGAAAACACCTTCTAACAATTATGATTTTATAGTTGATTCTCATTCTGAATAAGAAATGTGAATATGTCTCCATGGATTTTGTGACTGGCCTATCAAGATCCCCTCATGGAAGTGATGCAGTTTGGGTGATTATCGATAGGATAACAATGTAACCTCACTTCATATCTATCCGGAAGAGCTTCTAGCTGGATACTCTTGTATGGTAATATTTTAAGGAGATTATAAACATTGATAATGTTATTTTAAAAATAATATTTGATATATATGCTAACATTGTTGGAACCCATGTTTTTTACAACTGAAAATGGATTTCGTTTTCAGTTGTTTGTCAATCCACACTAGGTTTGAAAATGTTTTTTTATGAAATTTTATTTTATAGTGAATATGGACTCTTTGTTGAAGGTGGTGTCTGTTTCCAATTTTTTCCACTTTTTTTTATCTAAAATTTGGTGGAGGGATACTGTTGTTTTATACAAAGAAATCATGTTCACATTAAATTAAAATTTTTCACGTAATGATGAAGTTAATTTGGAAAAATATATATTGGTGAAGTTTTATAACCATAAAATCAATATATGGAGAATTCATGATCTATGATCCCTTGATTAAATTGCATGAGAGGCAAGTTTTTGAGAATCATGAAAGCTGCTCACAATAGTAGGTTCACAAGACTCTTAAACGCAAAATATGATGTCAACAAAAATAATCACATGCATGGTGGAAGGAGAAAAAGAATTGTGAAGACATGTTTTTCCATGTCAATATATAGGTATCCTCCATCATCATTATAATAAAATTATCCATCAAAGACCTTGTGTCTCTACTTTGTGAAAAACTTTTTTATAGTAAAACAAGAGGGCATATTTTTCCTTGTGTCTATAATGACCAATTGAAACTAACGATCTAGTTTAATTAAATTTAATGGTTTCATTAATGATTTCTTGTGTGAAAAACACAAAACTATTGCACATGTAAATCTATGTCACACAAGGGATTTAGATTCTTGACCAATAGGTTTTGAATATCATTTTTTTATTTCATGTTCATCAATTTAGGACTATATATTAAGTATAGACTAATGTCAGTTAGGTTAAGAGAATAAAATTATATACAATGGAATGATGCTTCAAGTACTATATGTGTGTAACACATAAAAAAATTAGTGAGCTATAAGGATTAAATGAATGTAATCTGATAGAGGTAGTGGGACTTCCCAAAATAATTTCAATGATGTGTGACTTGAATACATTGATTATGTATGAAATTTGGAATTCCACAACAACAAGTGATGATTAGTGGATTTATGTATGGCCAACACACTTTCATTGTATTCCCCTTGGACTAGACCTTATCGGTGAACAAGGTAAATCAATTGTGTTTTCTCTCTATATGTTAATGTCTAATTACTGCATCATTTCATTACATGTGGTTTTCATGTTTATGTCAACGTTGGAACAAGATCAAACTCATTAAAAGAATAACCTGAAACCCCAGTCACCCTCACCTCTCCTGGTTTCTCAGTTTCCAACATGTTTTATCATATTTAAGTTATTGGAGATAAATAATTTTTCTAGTTTATTGATATAGAAATAAATTAATAATAGGAAGGTCACCCTTTTTGTTTGAAGAAACATCCATACATGGAAGAAAATATATATATCTCATCTGAGAACCCCTGGAATGGATGTTATTTTAAAACTACAAAAGGAATTCTAGTCATCGATGTGACAAGTCTTTCAGTGACTGAAACAATCTGGAAAATGCATGATGCTGATTCCAAATCAAGAAATACCCTTACTAAAGCACTATAAAATCCAATCGATTTGAAGGATATATGTTTCACATCAACCAATTCTATGTTTGATAAGATGGAAAATATATATTATGGTTATAACCATGTGAAGTAGAAAAAACACCATGTTAAGATAAATATGTTTTATGATCTAAAAAATAATTCATACGAAAATGTTGATAGGTATTTTAAATACATAATTGATGTTGTCATAACTATTCAGGGACATAAGGAGTAAATCAAGTATATTAGTATTGTGATGAAAATAATTAGAATTATCCCACCTCGATACCATCAAAAAAGTGTCATCCCTATAAGAAGAAGAAGATATATCTACAATTTCTCTTGACAAACTTCTATGTGTACTGGTGGCTTATTAAATAAGTGTCAAACTAAAATATGAAACAACACATGTAATAAATGATGTTTCATTTAAATCTATGATATCATAGTGATTTAAAAATATATTTATGATGATAAAGAAGTAATTTTTTCTACATTCCACAATATTTAATAGGGGAAAGAGAGATTTTAACGTAATCCTTGGTTGGGATGTTTTCGATGTGGTAAAGTTGGTCACTATTCCACTAAATGACCAGTGATATTTGATGTCACAGATTGTGAGTAGGAAATCTGAAAAAATACTCAAAATGAAATATATAAATTGTGAGACTCCAAATCAAAATATAAATTACAAAAATGTTCTTTTTCTGATGTGATGAACAATATGATAATTTATTTTTGGAGTATGTTAAAAAAATTTATATATAAAACCCAAGAATCCATTATAGATAAATGTGAGAAGGAAGAACCTTAAATAGAGAAATAAAATCAATTTCATGTGGTTGTCGATCTCAATATAAAAATTTATGGTTCTATTTATGAGATTTCTAATCCGAGAAAGGGAAATTGAATGATGGGAGATGTGTTAAAAATCATCATTGTATGCTGATCAGAATTAATTATAAATTGATTAACTAGACAGATAGGTAGAAGAAAATTAAAAAACATATAAAATGTTGACCAAGATAGTAAAATTTATTTTTTGGATTGAAGAAATAGAAAAAGACTTCAACGATCTTAATTCATGATTAGATTAAAAGGATATTATAGTTTATGGGCATGAATATGTTATTACATAATGGAGTGAAATATAATCTAAATCATATTCAATATATGAAAATAAGACTATACCATATAGAATATTCGCAAATGAAGATCTTTTTAAAATAGATATAAATAGTGTTAATGGAGTAAATATGGCCTTGAAATATTATATATCTACATATATGGGAAAACGATGAATCATCATTGACATGAAATCATAAAAGTTTATAAATTTTATGATTCAATGTAATGGGAAGTATATAGTTGTACATATCTTTAAGGAATCTTATAGCTTAACAATGAACTTATCATAAAAAATTTAAAATATAGCTAAATATTATCCTCAAACTTAGATAGGATATCATGTGAAATACCATTATAAAGTAATATTACCTGGGGAAGAAGCGAAACTAGGAGAAATTTAATTTTATGAAATGTCAATTCAATGCATTTATTGTACATAACATGTCTTAAAATGAAGAGGTAATGAGCAATCTGAATGGGAAAATTCTAGTTAGTCAATATAGGTTAATGAGACCATGTCATTAATCATATAGAATAAATAATTTCTATGGATATTATTTCACTACACTAACTATCTCTATAAATATATTCATTACATGTAGAGGAAGAGTGGTAATGATACCTACCGAACGCATAGAAAATTCATCATCAATTAGCCATGAAATTTTATACATAAAAATAGGCATTCTCTTCAAAATAATAATATCAGTATGTTGAACCCATGAATCATGAAAATAGATGTCAATGGTTATATTTTCCTTCCCCTAAATGATGTACCTCATAGAAGGAAAAGAAGAAAATATTGAAGGCCAAACTTTTAGAAATAGATAAAATTGGTAAAATGAAAGTAGTGCTTGGATTCTTGATAGAGGATGCTCACCCCGCATGATTGGAAATACTTATTTGTCTATTAAATTTTATAATATGGTTGATGGACCAATTATATTTGGTATTAATTTTTCATTAAAGATAAATAGTAGTGAAAATATAGAACTAGAAACTACTTAGATGAGGGAAATTGAAGTTCTCATCCATGACAGTTTGTGTCAGAATCTCTTTGTGTGAGTCAGATCATAGAGTTAGTACAGATAGTGACACATAATCAAATGTTTTTCACAATCAGGGGAAAAAAATAAATTCTCTTAAGAATAAATGTAGAACAAAGGGAAATCTATATCAAGTTTATATTACATAGAACATTCATTACAAAAAAAAATTGAGGAAAAACACTTGTAGTGCCAGAGGTAGGGTCACAGAAATCAATAGTGCATGAAATAGACAAATAAAGGACAAATAGTACTCAAACATTACTCTTAAAAGTTTTAAATTGAAATGAAATTTGACAATTTAATGAGATTAATGATGGTCAGAAGATTATAGCAGCTGAAGAACAAATTGTAATTAAATGTTATTTAATATGTTCACACAAATGTATGGGGTCCATAAAATGGGGATGGAACATATACATGGAGTTACTTCATTCTTTTTATTTATGATTGTAGTATAATATCTTGTGTAATTTTTATGCTGATGAAACAACAAATATGTGATTTTATGTATAGTTATCTTTGAATTTTTGAGAGTTAAACATCCCTAATAATCTAGATTATATGATTTGACATTGGGGAGAATAAATATCCTTTGAATTTAAAAAATACGTCAAGAAAAAAAAAGATATATCATTGGGTATATGTAGTGAGAACCCCTTAATAAAATGGGTTATTGAGCGTGGGAATCAATATGTGAACCATATGGATTGATATATGATGTTTGTGAGTCGAACATCTCACCATTTCTGGAAATAGGCTATTCTTTTAGTAGTATACAATAAAAATTATATAGGTATACTAATGGAAGAATCCAAGAAACCATATGAGGTATGGTAATGAATGAATCCCTTTCTAAAGTGTTCTCATGTTTTTTGAAGGAAATGTTTCATCCAAAATATAGAAGGAAATCATGGAATGTATAGTGATTCTGTATATGAGGGAATATTTCATGGATACTAAATAAGGAATAAATCTAACTAATGATTCAATAATAATCATATATATATTTTTGGAATGAATTGATGTCAATATAATTATGGATTAACCCATAAATACCTAGAAGAGATCATACGTAGATATGATTTAAGACGAAGAAGAAAGTGTCCAAGGAACAGATTCAAATGTAGAAATAATGGAAGGCTTGGAAACCATTAAAGGATCCCAAAAAGATGATGATTTATATGTATATTCAATAGATGATAATATTTCTGATTTTTTTATCAAAACCTAATAGGAAAAATAGAATAGAATAAATTGATCAATTTGACATAATTGGGGACTAGATAGAACCTACACAAACTTGGAGAAAGATAAATGAAGCACATTAGTCCTTATTATCAATTGTAGAGACAACCACTTTTGTAAAAGTAGTTATGTATGAACCATGGGTTAAATCCATGAATGATGAATTGGATCATATTGATAAGAACATGAAATGGGATATTGATAATATTCCTAAAAATCAAAATTTAATTTGAAAAAAAGGGATGTTTAAAAAAATTCAATGATAATGGAGATGTGATAAAATGAAATCAAATTTAATGTGTAAATGATATGAAGAAATTGATGAAATTTATATTGATGAAATTTTTTAACAAGTATCTAAACTTGATTCGAGCAAGATTTTCCTTTACCGGGTAGTTCAAAAATAATATAATGTTTTTCATATGGATTTCAAAATAGAATTGTTAAATGGTTCACTTGAATAAGAATTCTATATTGATAAACCAGTGGTAATTCAAATTAGAAATCATAATAATATAGTTCTCATATAAAAGAAGGTTCTTTATTGTTTTAATTTGGAACCAGGAGCATAATATTCTCAAATTGATGCATACCTAAAGAATCAAATGATTTAAAGAGGATTTGTCGACCTTATTCTCTATGAGTAGAATTCTCAAAAAGTTCAATTTATAGTGGTTGTGTATGTGTATGATTTTTTTTAGAATAATGAAGATATCGGGGGATTATTTTGATAATCAAATTGAAATAGAATTTTAGTTTTTCATGATTAGTGATCTGAGATATTTTTTTTTGGGGTTTTAGGTTGTTCAAAACACGGATTGTTCCTTTATGTATTTGAAAAAATATAAGAAACATCTTATAAATAAATTCTACATGGATGAAAAAAAAAAATTTAACTTCAATACGGTTGAAAAAACACTCTGAATGTATAAGGATATGACTTTTATAGATCCCACTCTATATAAGAATATCATTAGATGCTTGTTATAATCAACTGTAAAATTGCGATTTATCATCATTGAAACATATAGAGCATACAAAAATCATATTAATCCAAAGTAACAGAATTTATAGGTAGTTAAATGAGTGATGAGGTATATTAAAGGTACTCTAAATTATTTAGTGTCAATACAACAAGGAGACATAATGAATTTTCATCATTTTATGATAATAACTGTATTAGATATGATGTAGATAGAAATTATACAAGTGGTGCATCAGTCTACATTGGGAACGTTTGTCTTAACTAGTTGAGAAAGAAACTTGATATAACGTCTCTTAAAAAAGCACAAGTTTAGTATATCTATGATATAATTGAATTAGCCCAGATATTTTGAATAATGAAACAACTAACTGATATTTGTAATGAGGTGAAACAACCAATGGTGATTCCCTGTGACAATAAGAGTGCGGTTCTCTTATAATGGATCCGGATTATGACACTCATTCAAAACATATTATGTTCCGATATCACAATATTGAAGGAAAATTTCAACAATGTGTCACTAAAATGGACCTTGTTGAATCTAATGACCAAGTGGAAGGAATTATAATAAATATATTAACAACACATATATTTGAGAATAATCGGTTAAAGATGGATGTTTAGTAACCACCAAATGCATGAGGAGGATACATATAATCTCATCTCAAAATAATTTTAATTAGTTAAATATTTTTGTGGATGTTATGAAGTTTTATGTTTGAGATACGATTCAAGGGGAGTATTTTAATGCTCTACAAGCACAATTACAAGTGATTTGGGTTATTTCTAAGGTGGGAATGAAGAAATTCAATGTTATTATAGTTATATTGTTATAGTATTATGCTAAACCATGTAACAATTCTATGACATGATGTTAATTAAGTGTTATAAGGAATCAATTCATAAACATGGAACACAATTTTGAAAAAACATGAGTTTATTCTATGAAACAATAATATTTAAGTTTAATGAGGAAAAAATTCATTTTCCTTGCTTATTTTGAATATCATTATGGATTTCAAAAAACCAATACCCAATCCATGATTCCCCTCTTATTTTCTAATGTGAGGTTTCATCACATAGACATGGAGTGTTGAATGAATTTTTTGTCTCCTTTTAGGATTTTCATTGATTCAAGTGATTTATCGAATTTCATCTCTAAAGTCCCAACAAACCCCAAGTGAGATATTGTTTTAAATATGGATTTTCAGTACTAAAATAATTGAATATTTTTTGTTTGTTTCCAAGAGAGTTTCCATTCTAGCATTTCCATATGTTCACAAGGGAGCGAGCCACCTAGGTATCCTTTTTCATGATAGTTTTAGTCTACATGGTCTATAAAATATATAATACACCTATATATTGGTGGTTGAAGCTTGCTAAATATATACACCGTGGACCAGCCACACATTGGATGGACATTATAGATCGAGCAATGTCGTAGGAGGATATATCATCAGATTACATTGATATGATGTTTCTAATTCCTTTTAATCCCAAGAATTTAAGGGATGATAAAGCCAATGAAATCATTCATATGACCCATGATGGAATCATTGTTCTGGATGACACTAAACATTTTACAGACCTACAACTCTTTACACCGTCATTATAATCCAGGGGGATCTCAAGGGTGATATTTTTTTATTATGGTATTCATTATGAGATATTTTTTCAGGTGAACATGTTCTATATTAGAACGGCACTTATGGTTACATTAATAAGAGTACTCAATCTGCCTTATTGAAACTACATGAACTGTACTCTGGGGAACTCTTAGATTCCCTTCTATATGAGAATTTTTAAGGATCTGATGAATTAGAAACTCATCATAGAGGGGAATCTAAGAGTTCCCTAGAGTAGCGTTCATGTAGTTTCAATAGGGAAGATTGGGAACTCTTATTTGAGTAGAAAGAAGTGATGTTATGATATTTTTAACCAAGGTAGTAGTAGTGAGAACATATAAGGTAGGGGATTTGCGTATCATGATTTTGTTCTATAGAAATTCAATCCGTGTAGCATGTTTTTCCACAAGATTCCTTAGTGTCAATACCCTTTAGCTAAGGGTCATGGTTGTATCAGAATAATCCATCAAAACTTGTTTTGTGGGAACATTCTAATGAAAAACAGTGGCATGAGATTATGAAAAGAACATGAGAATTTAAGGGGATCAACTACTCCTTAGTAAGAAGGTATATTGAGTTTTATAGGTTATTCAGAATTTTTAATGGTATGTGGTACATCAGTGAAGCAACAATAGTACCACTGTGTGGGAACAACACATGCAAGTCGGTCTAAACCCTAGGGTAGGGGGTTAAGCCAAAAACATGCTATATAGTCTACCCTGACCAATTTTAATGAAGGATCTGGTACCATCCGAGTTATGATTCATATGTTATCTATCGTAGAATACGTTTTGTTTGATATAGAAGCATCAAATTCCTTTTATTGTATTATTTTTTTCAAATGGTTTGGGTTTCGTTGTGAAATCATGGATATTTCTTTTTTCTTGTATACATAGCTGTGCTTGCAGTCAATGAATAACTAATGATGAAAGATGTGTTATTTAAATAATAAATTGTCAACTATAATACTTTTATTATTGGACAAATAGGTGTTCGAATCCAGGAGGATCAAGTGGTTTCATATGGATCAAGGAATCTGAGACCACCTGAGAGGAATTACCCTACTCAGGATTTAGATTTGGATATAGTGGTACATGCCTTGAGTTTTTGGAGACATTATATAATTGAGAGTGGTTATTTGTATAAAAATACCATAAGTTCGTTAGATAAATAATTTTTTGTGGTATCTAATCCACTATAAGATGTTGTAATTTACGTATATGGATTAATTCAACATATATTTTTCTTATTAATTAATAAAGGGAAACATCATTATCATTGAATTGAGCTAATGGGTGTAGATAGAGGATGTGTATGTGTCTTGTGATGAGAACCCAATGATGGGCCTATTAATCCACATGCTTCTATATATTCAAGAGACATAAGGTCGTGAATAATTGAATTTGTCATATGTGTTTCCAATTCTTGTAGACATGATGAAGAACAACATGTTATCTAATCTAGAGTTAATAGTTCTCAGATAAATATTATAGAGTGGGGAGACACCATCAATATGTTCCCTTGGAAGATTGAAATATCTTGTTTTCCAAGGTCATGTATGCATTCTTAAAGGGGTATATGAGGATATAATGAAATATTTTCTTTCTTTTAGATTGGAATTATTTCCTAGTTTGAAAATTATGTATTTTGATCTCTATATATTTTACTGGTGATCCATATGGAAGAATGAGGTAGTTTTTTTTGTTTCCAGATTTTTCACATGTAAAAAAGTAAAATCCAATAAATATAGGCTAGTTGGGTTTTAGAAACCTATTCACATTTATTTTTTCCTATTAGGTAGAACTTAACATTTAATGATCTCTATGGTCATTACATTCATTTTGTAGTTTGGTTGTATCGTGCTACGATGAGTATAATTTGTAGTAGAGATCCATGTTTCATGTAGTGGTTTTCTCTGGGTCTCCTTCGTATTTGGGATCAAAATTTATTTTGATGAAATCATATAATCCATATACTAATGGTCAATTTGAGTGGAATACTCATGTTTTGGAGGATATATTTCCATAATCTATTTAGGATTTCAGTGGTTCATGGTAGAAGAATATGTAACTCATGGTGTAAACATAAAATAAAATCTTTAATGAAATGATCAAGTTGGAAACCTTTTGAGAATTTGTATACAATGACGTGTAGTGTGCTTCTTTGTTGGTCGGATTTAGGTGATTGAGTTCTTGTTGGATGTAACACCCCAAGATTTCATAGTGTGTTATTTCTTCAAAATAATTCAATAACTTGCACTACACGCAACACTGAGTTCAATCACACCATGACTTACAAAAAAAAAGCCATTCAAAAGAGGTTATGAATAGTATTATCTAAATTTTAAACTTTATATAATCCTTATAATTTTAGAATCCATATTATGAGTTTCTTAGATATAATGCAAGAACAAATTCATTTTCAGTATTGCACTTTTACCAACTTTAATAGTGAACCCTTTTTAAATACTATATTTTAAACTATCTGAATAAATTGGGACATCAAAAAAAAAATTAAAATGAAACATCCCAAGCTTCCACGGTACGCTTTCCTTTGAATAAAATAGTAGCGTGTGTTGTACGCAACCTTGAGTTTTAACACACGCCACAACCAATCAAACTAGCCGTTATGAATAGTAATACCTAAATTTTGAAATTATATATATTTTATATTTTAAAATGGACTTCATTTTTGGATTCGGAATATCGAATTTAGCCTAAGGTGAAATTTTGGTACTTTTCGGATAACTTTCATATTTTGATGAATAGTGAAAATTACTAAATTTTAATTAAAAACAACTTTTTTAATCAAAATAATTAATAGTGATAAATTATGAATTTTAGTATTTTTAAAGTATATTTAGAATATATTTTTAGCATTTAATATAAAGTTGGTCATTGTACATAATTTTACAATTAAACCGAACATAAACAAGTGTCAATCTTTTGATAGTTATTACCTCTTAAAAACACGCTTTTTGTTTTGACAGCGGGAATTAATTTTAAATTAATTTCTGCCACTTCTGTATTTTGAATTTAGAAAAATGGATTCCATATTTGGAATCAGGATGTCCAAATTGTGTAAATAGGTAACTTTTATTTTTAGACATTTTGAATAATTACTGTGGTAAATATTTTATTTACCATGGTTAAGGGTAAATCCGGTAAATAAGGGTTAAAAATTAATATTATAATAATACAAAATTAACCTAAAACGTGTCCTAACCTTATTGGTGGACACATACCCGACCATGAGCATCCTTGGGTCAATTTCGGGACCCCTTGGATCCACTTGTATGTGGTAGGGACACTTTATATTAATAAAGTTAAAATAAAAATAAAAATGGCATAAGCTTACATCTTTTAGAAGAACAATTTTTACATAGGGTTATACATGTTGGATTTTCGATTATAAATATTCATTAGAAATCTAAAAATATTTCCTACATAATGATATTTTATTTATAATTTTTAGACATCAAATAATTTAAATTATTAATGACACAATAATGATGCAATGTTTACCTCATTAATAAATCATTTAAATAAATAAGATTATAATGATTAAAATATTATCTAAAACCTGTCCAATTCTTATTGGTTGATGTTATTTAGAATATGAGTCATCTTATCCTCGACCTCAATGATTTTGGGACCATTATAAACCGAATATAATTATATTATAAAGTAATACTTTCACTCTTTCCTAAAGAGCCCCTCTTCTCCCTTATAAAAGGAGACCACTTCTACTCATTCCTCACACCTCTCAAGCCACTTGGCTCGTCCAAACTCTGCCCAACTAAGCTCCCCACATCCCTATCCTCCTACTTGAAGCTTCCCCTTAGGCAGAAAGCATTTCAATAAGTCCTTTGGTTCCAACCAAAGTGAGTTACCTAAATTAAAGGTAACGATTTCTCTTAAATTATTTTAATTTATTTTGCTTCTCCAACCCCCAAACTCTTTTTATTTCCTTTCTTTTGTAACAACACCAGTATCCTCAATATACTAGGATGTTGTTATAAGAAGGATTCAAACTACACATACACACAACTCCATCTAATGGATGATGAACATAATGTTTCTGTGGATGGAAAACTAACGCCTCACGAAACGATGATTGTTCAAATACATCTTACCGCCTCTCATGGTGGACATTATGATGGAACTATAATTAAATATGATATTAATGATATATATTTTATATATAAGCTTCTGTAATTCCATTTTATTTCATACCATTATTCGTTTCATGTTGTATATACATACGATAATTTCATTTGAGGAAGTGCGGACTACCGCCCCCTTAAAATGATATGACTCGTTCATACCACACATGGAACGTATAAATGATGGTGCTAATGAACTTATGTAACATATATTAAAAATTATATTATACTGGAATAGTAATATACCTATGTATCATTTGGATTCAATTCTTTTAAAATAAAAATTAAATGGAAGTAGTGTTCGTGCGTACGTACGGACTACCGTCTCCACGAACGCGGTGAGATCCATCCTCCATCATATCCATTCAAGTATTATTCTCATTTTAGGGTTAAAAATAATGTTAATATCATTCTGATTATGAATAAGATATAATCTATCCATTACAAACATGTCTTACGTAACCAAACATTTAAGAAGAACGAATCGATTATCACCTGAAACGACGATAATACTAAGATATTATTAATAAAGCAATGTTAAAAGATCATATATTATATCATATTAATATGATTCTTGTATAATTTAATAACAATTATTTCACCATTATATAGGAGGTTAACCTACCCCAACCAAGGAAAAGTACAAGATAAGGGATTTTCTTATCTCACATTCAATTCCGTGAGATTTCCATTATTCGCCACTAAATTATTGAAAGTGGTGTATTGTGTACTGGCATTTGATATATATTATCATATTCATGTTATTCTGTAAATAATTTGGTGGTTATTAACTTTTGGCCATACGACTCAGTTGATTAACGTGGTAAGGGGTTTTCATCTCACTCCTTATTCCCGTGAGATTCATGCCATATTTCCACCATTACCTTCTGTGTGGTGTATGTACTGCCCATAATTATATTCTTTGTGTAATACACTCTAATTTATGTGTACATACATATTCATTGTATGATACCTCTTTCATGGGTTGTATGTTTCATAAGTTACCAAACTGGTAAGGGTTATTTCACAATCTCTTCATTATCCGAGGTTGTTTATACGTAATAATCTACTGGGATCTCGTTATCATCCACATCCATGTTTCTTCAAAATGTATTTCAAAAAAAATTTTATATTTAAAATAATATGGGTTAAAGTCATTTATACCCTTGTTTGACTTTTTATAAGAGGTTTATAAGGGAATCTTTCCGTCGTTTTCCAAACAAGGTGCTTTTTAACCTTTTCGACAGAATTAAGATAAGAATGTTTTTTTAACTTATACGGCGGGTGCGGTTATTTTCCGCCTTTATAAAATCGTCAAACCTTCCCTTAAAAGCTTATAAGATTATTTTCAAAGAAAATGTTTGATTTTATATAGATCTTAAATGATTTCAAAATAAAAGGAGATATTTCTTTAAAAAGAATTTTGATTTCATCTATGTCAACATCCTTTGATGGGTTTTAAGATTTTTTGAAGTTGATTTATTATGATACAAAACTTCTATATTGTTTTGAAGGTTTTGTGATATGTTTGACTGTGGATGTGCTATTTTTATACCATTCGTAGTTTATGGTGAAAGTATTGACATTTCGTATGCTAGTACCAATAAGAATGTTTATGTTATATTTCAATCTTTACTTCATATGAATGTGTTGGACAAGTATGTTCCAGGTTGGGGACTGGTTAAAGTAAGCCCTCCAGGTTGGGGACTGGTAAAAGTAAGCCCTCCAGGTTCGGGACTGGTAAAAGTAAGCCCTCCGGGTTGGTGTCCGGTTATTAGAGGCACTCCGGGTTGGTGTCCGGTTATTAGAGGCACTCCGGGTTGGTGTCCGGTTATTAGAGGCACTCCGGGTTGGTGTCCGGTTATTAGAGGCACTCCGGGTTGGGTTCCGGTTACAGTTATCCCCAAGGTCTTGGGACGAGGCTTTGAAAAGTAATTAAAGTTTAGCATTATGCATTCCAACATTATAAAAGTGGTTATTGATTTTGCATGTGATTATTCGATTAGTAGAATATCTATGTGAACAAGTAAATGGCATTATTTCATTTTACTTTTGCCATACTATGTTGAAGTTCAAGTTTAAAAGGCTTTTGTTTTAGTAATTCATTGCCTTAAATGTTTATGCTTATTTTTGAATGTTCCGCTATATTGTTATCCTTACTGGGCATTTGAGCTCACCCCTTTTCTATGTTTTATTTTTCCCAGGATGTGAAGATATAAGTTATGAATGACCTGCAGGGATATTATGAGGGGATTATAGTGTGGACTGTGGAAACATTATGTTGTTGTAGTAGTTTTTCATTTTACGATGTAATGTAAAACTTATGAATCTATCTAGTGTTTCCAAGGCTACTAAACCAATCGGTCTTTTGAGATTTGATCTTTCTTGTGATCATGCCAATGTTATGTAATAATGCACCGACTCTGGGTAACTGGGGTCGGGGCGTTACAGTTGGTATCAGAGGACGTTTAGTACAAACCTTGGAAGCTAGATTTAGATAAACTCTGATTAGAGCATGTAGACCTAAGATGAACTTTGAGGATTAGTATAGAATAACTTCCTAGAATTTTGGTATTGTAGAGATTTTGTGAGTTTTCCGAGCAATAAATCCCTGTCTGGATACGAGCAGGTAGAGGCGGCTCTGGCACAGATGTACCTAGGGGTAAAACCCGAAAACACCGCTTTGAGCTAGACTCGAACGGGAACTGGTGCACGACAACGGGCCTTGCTGCACTCTTGGGTACGACACTCCCGGGGGATATGCTTAGGATAACTCTCATTTTCTTTACAAATCATTATGAAGGGTTTATGAGTATATACTTCCTCAAAGAAAACATTTTTATGAATATGGATTATATCCATAAATAGTTCAATTTATGTTAAGTGTTTTATAAGTATGGGATTATGTGTTTTGATTCATAAACTGATCTAGTTTATGCCATGGTATAGAAATGGCGCCCAGTAGAAGGAATGAGAACTCTAGCAATGCACATGATGCAAAGAGAAAGAAGGATCATATATTTCATGGTCTTAAGCCAGAATTTATAAGAGAAATAGTCTCGCATGTATTATCATCATATGAAGAAATAATATCATGTGTTGATAAGATAAGTAAATAGTTTACTGAGTCCTATGGCTTTGAAAGGAAGCAAGAGAAGAAAAGGATGGAAGAGAGAAAGATGGATAAAGGTAAGAGGGAAAAGAGGAATTTTCCCATATGTGGTAAATGTGGAAAGAAACACCCTGGAACTTGCCTGAAAGGAATGGGAGTTTGTTATAAGTGTGGAGGAAAAGGGCACAAAGTACGTGACTGCAAGGGTAAGAAAATGGTTTTAAATGTACAATGCTTCATTTGCAAGGAGTTTGGACACTACGCGAACCTATGTCCCAGTCATCAGACTATGCCGCAAATGATGTTATTGGATAATAACCAAGTTATGATACTACCACAGATGAAGAGGAATGATTAGAGTTCTTATGTTGATTATGTCAATTGAGTGTTGTATCAACAATGTACTTGTTATAATAATTATGGAGTATATAAGGATTGTATTGCAGTACTATTTCATTAAGGACTTGAGATTATGTGGAACAAAGAAAAGTGACTCAATAGCAGGATAAATTTTTGGAAAATATATGGTTGAGAGAATGATAAATCATAATATAGTTCTGATACTGAGGTAGTGATTTTGGAATAATATGTGATTATTTTGGATAAATTATATTGGATATTATTGACTACCTTGAAGCTGATTAATGATTTGTATATTCCATCATTGTTGGGGTTTAAAACATTTTTGGATTAATGAAGTATATCCAGCATTCTATATGGAATAAGGGAACATGAATGTAATCAATAAGGAATATGGTAGTACATGATGAAGGTATTCATATGCTATTACAGGGTAAAAAGGATCTATATTATGTTTACCTTCCTTATAAATGTTGGACTGTGAGTTTGGACAGAAGTATTTTGGATAGTTCTAGTTTGGATTATTTTGGATTTCCATAAAAGGACAACCCGGAGGTCGGGCGGCAACCCGTCGCGTCCGGCAAGGCTGTGAGACTTGAACCCGCAACCGAAGGGCGACAAGGGTGTATCACCTACCACTGGCCCAAGAGATGTCCTGGATTCAATAATGTAGTTTTTTTAAAAGATCTGGTAGATGAATTATAAATTCGTTTATTTTGGAACCCTATACGAATAGTATAAATATAATTTTTTTTACGAGTGAAAGATGAGTTTGTGGTAGAAATTTATTAATGGACAAAACTCTAATTATAAAGTAAGTATATCTCCTTATGATCTTAGCCAATCTCATAAATAAATTCCTCAATATTAAGAAAAGCAACTTAGAACAAAAATGTTGTCCTAGATGGTACCTTAAATCATCACTAATTTATGGCTTTGGGATTGTTGGCCTTTTCATAGCCATGTTCTCTACCACTCTCCATCAGATAATTGATGGTTAGATTTCTCTTCCATATCCATATTTTCATACATGGAACCCTAGTATGTGTTATTTTCGGTAATCTTCATACTTTCCACTCTTTATTTTAAATAGAGGCCTCATTAATTCATTTTTCGATGTGGGATTTCAACTAAGATATTTTGAAACGTCAAAAATGTGTTATCCTAATACCCTATGTTTTGTTTAACCGATGGTATTTCAAATCATCATAGATTGATGAATTTAAGGACCTCAATTATACACTTGTTTGTGATTGATGACCTCAATCACTACCTATAAATATTTAGGTTTTTCCTCCGATTATATGTCTCCAATTTCCACCAATGTTCTCCTAATCGAGATCATAATTTGGTGGTGACCCTTTGATTTCTCTTTTCCTCATATTAAGACTAAATTTTAGTAACCCAATTTCCGATGTGGGTTTTCCCACAAATATATTTTCTATTTTCAACCTTTTATTTTCGAAGAACAATTTCAAATTGTGAGGACGCAATTTATTGAAGGAGGGGAGAATGTAACACCCCAAAATTTCATAGTGTGTTATTTCTTCAAAATAATTCAATAACTTGCACTACACGCAACACTGAGTTCAATCACACCATGACTTACAAAAAAAATCCATTCAAAAGAGGCTATGAATAGTATTATCTAAATTTTAAACTTTATATAATCCTTATAATTTTAGAATCCATATTATGAGTTTCTTAGATATAATGCAAGAACAAATTCATTTTCAGTATTGCACTTTTACCAACTTTAATAGTGAACCCTTTTTAAATACTATATTTTAAACTATCTGAATAAATTGGGACATCAAAAAAAAATTTAAAATGAAACATCCCAAGCTTCCACGGTACGCTTTCCTTTGAATAAAATAGTAGCGTGTGTTGTACGCAACCTTGAGTTTTAACACACGCCACAACCAATCAAACTAGCTGTTATGAATAGTAATACGTAAATTTTGAAATTATATATATTTTATATTTTAAAATGGACTTCATTTTTGGATTCGGAATATCGAATTTAGCCTAAGGTGAAATTTTGGTACTTTTCAGATAACTTTCATATTTTGATGAATAGTGAAAATTACTAAATTTTAATTAAAAACAACTTTTTTAATCAAAATAATTAATAGTGATAAGTTATGAATTTTAGTATTTTTAAAGTATATTTAGAATATATTTTTACCATTTAATATAATGTTGGTCATTGTACATAATTTTACAATTAAACCGAACATAAACAAGTGTCAATCTTTTGATAGTTATTACCTCTTAAAAACACGCTTTTTGTTTTGACAGCGGGAATTAATTTTAAATTAATTTCTGCCACTTCTGTGTTTTGAATTTAGAAAAATGGATTCCATATTTGGAATCAGGATGTCCAAATTGTGTAAATAGGTAACTTTTATTTTTAGACATTTTGAATAATTACTGTGGTAAATATTTTATTTACCATGGTTAAGGGTAAATCCGGTAAATAAGGGTTAAAAATTAATATTATAATAATACAAAATTAACCTAAAACGTGTTCTAACCTTATTGGTGGACACTTACCCGACCATGAGCATCCTTGGGTCAATTTGGGGACCCCTTGGATCCACTTGTATGTGGTAGGGACACTTTATATTAATAAAGTTAAAATAAAAATAAAAATGGCATAAGCTTACATCTTTTAGAAGAACAATTTTTACATAGGGTTATACATGTTGGATTTTCGATTATAAATATTCATTAGAAAGCTAAAAAGATTTCCTACATAATTGTATTTTATTTATAATTTTTAGACATCAAATAATTTAAATTATTAATGACACAATAATGATTCAATGTTTACCTCATTAATAAATCATTTAAATAAATAAGATTATAATGATTAAAATATTATCTAAAACCTGTCCAATTCTTATTGGTTGATGTTATTTAGAATATTAGTCATCTTATCTTCGACCTCAATGATTTTCGGACCATTATAAACCTAATATAATTATATTATAAAGTAATACTTTCACTCTTTCCTAAAGAGCCCCTCTTCTCCCTTATAAAAGGAGACCACTTCTACTCATTCCTCACACCTCTCAAGCCACTTGTCTCGTCCAAACTCTGCCCAACTAAGCTCCCCACATCCCTATCCTCCTCCTTGAAGCTTCCCCTTAGGCAGAAAGCATTTCAAGAAGTCCTTTGGTTCCAACCAAAGTGAGTTACCTAAATTAAAGGTAACGATTTCTCTTAAATTATTTTCATTTATTTTGCTTCTCCAACCCCCAAACTCTTTTTATTTCCTTTCTTTTGTAACAACACCAGTATCCTCAATATACTAGGATGTTGTTATAAGAAGGATTCAAACTACACATACACACAACTCCATCTAATGGATGATGAACATAATGTTTCTGTGGATGGAAAACTAACGCCTCACGAAACGATGATTGTTCAAATACATCTTACCGCCTCTCATGGTGGCCATTATGATGGAACTATAATTAAATATGATATTAATGATATATATTTTATATATAAGCTTCTGTAATTCCATTTTATTTCATACCATTATTCGTTTCATGTTGTATATACATACGATAATTTCATTTGAGGAAGTGCGGACTACCGCCCCCTTAAAATGATATGACTCGTTCATACCACACATGGAACATATAAATGATGGTGTTAATGAACTTAAGTAACATATATAAAATATTATATTATACTGGAATGGTAATATAACTATGTATCATTTGGATTCAATTCATTTAAAATAAAAATTAAATGGAAGTAGTGTTCGTGCGTACGTACGGACTACCGTCTCCACGAACGCGGTGAGATCCATCCTCCATCATATCCATTCAAGTATTATTCTCATTTTAGGGTTAAAAATAATGTTAATATCATTCTGATTATGAATAAGATATAATCTATCCATTACAAACATGTCTTACGTAACCAAACATTTAAGAAGAACGAATCGATTATCACCTGAAACGACGATAATACTAAGATATTATTAATAAAGCAATGTTAAAAGATCATATATGATATCATATTAATATGATTCTTGTATAATTTAATAACAATTATTTTACCATTATACAGGAGGTTAACCTACCCCAACCAAGGAAAAGTACAAGGTAAGGGATTTTCTTATCTCACATTCAATTCCGTGAGATTTCCATTATTCGCCACTAAATTATTGAAAGTGGTTTATTGTGTACTGACATTTGATATATATTATCATATTCATGTTATTCTGTAAATAATTTGGTGGTTATTAACTTTTGGCCATACAACTCAGTTGATTAACGTGGTAAGGGGTTTTCATCTCACTCATTATTCCCGTGAGATTCATGCCATATTGCCACCATTACCTTTTGTGTGGTGTATGTACTGCCCATAATTATATTCTTTGTGTAATACACTCTAATTTATGTGTACTTACATATTCATTGTATGATACCTCTTTCATGGGTTGTATGTTTCATAAGTTACCAAACTGGTAAGGGTTATTTCACAATCTCTTCATTATCCGAGGTTGTTTATACGTAATAATCTACTGGGATCTCGTTATCATCCACATCCTTGTTTCTTCAAAATGCATTTCAAAAATTTTTTAATATTTAAATGAATATGGGTTAAAGTCATTTATACCCTTGTTTGACTTTCTATAAGAGGTTTATAAGGGAATCTTTCCGTCGTTTTCCAAACAAGGTGCTTTTTAACCTTTTCGACAGAATTAAGATAAGAATGTTTTTTTAACTTATACGGCGGGTGCGGTTATTTTCCGCCTTTATAAAATCGTCAAACCTTCCCTTAAAAGCTTATAAGATTATTTTCAAAGAAAATGTTTGATTTTATATAGATCTTAAATGATTTCAAAATAAAAGGAGATATTTCTTTAAAAAGAATTTTGATTTCATCTATGTCAACATCCTTTGATGGGTTTTAAGATTTTTTGAAGTTGATTTATTATGATACAAAACTTCTATATTGTTTTGAAGGTTTTGTGATATGTTTGACTGTGGATGTGCTATTTTTATACCATTCGTAGTTTATGGTGAAAGTATTGACATTTCGTATGCTAGTTCCAATAAGAATGTTTATGTTATATTTCAATCTTTACTTCATATGAATGCGTTGGACAAGTATGTTCCAGGTTGGGGACTGGTTAAAGTAAGCCCTCAAGGTTGGGGACTGGTAAAAGTAAGCCCTCTAGGTTAGGGACTGGTAAAAGTAAGCCCTCCGGGTTGGTGTCCGGTTATTAGAGGCACTCCGGGTTGGTGTCCGGTTATTAGAGGCACTCCGGGTGGGGTTCTGGTTACAGTTAGCCCCAAGGTCTTGGGACGAGGCCTTGAAAAGTAATTAAAGTTTAGCATTATGCATTCCAACATTATAAAAGTGGTTATTGATTTTTCATGTGATTATTCGATTAGTAGAATATCCATGTGAACAAGTAAATGGCATTATTTCATTTTACTTTTGCCATACTATGTTGAAGTTCAAGTTTAAAAGGCTTTTGTTTTAGTAATTCATTGCCTTAAATGTTTATGCTTATTTTTGAATGTTCCGCTATATTGTTATCCTTACTGGGCATTTGAGCTCACCCCTTTTCTATGTTTTATTTTTCCCAGGATGTGAAGATATAAGTTATGAATGACCTGCAGGGATATTATGAGGGGATTATAGTGTGGACTGTGGAAACATTATATTGTTGTAGTAGTTTTTCATTTTATGATGTAATGTAAAACTTATGAATATATCTAGTGTTTCCAAGGCTACTAAACCAATCGGTCTTTCGAGATTTGATCTTTCTTGTGATCATGCCAATGTTATGTAATAATGCACCGACTCTGGGTAACTGGGGTCGGGGCGTTACATTGGACCTTGTCTCAGAGGGGATGCCTATGATTAGGATCAGTTCATCTGTAGGAACATGGTGACCATGTGTATAATACTGAAATAATGTGTTTACCAGTAGAGATAACCTAGGGAGTTTGAGGCTGGTTACTGTGTTTTACTTCGGGTGCCACCAATATTAGGGAAACACTGTACTTGGAAAATTTTAAAGGAAGTGAATAGGTTTGTCATGCCATTTTGAAATTGTTTCATTGGTATACTCTAGAAGTGTACCATTTATCCATTCTTCAATGTAGCAATGACATTAGCAATGCATTTCATATGATACAACTTTGAAGATATCATTCAGACCCTTCTCATGTAACTGTCATTGATCTTGATATAGATATATTATTTAAGGATCATTTGATATATATCATGGGCTATAGTTAGAGATATCTCTAGGGAAGGAATATATCATTTGTTCTTGTGTATTGGAAGCATGTGTGAGTTAAGGATGAGACCATGTTGAGAGGGTCTAATATTTGAACATAATGTCTAGACTAGTTCATTGATACCTCAATGTGATACATTGAGTATCTCAGCGAGGATATGTTATATGTTAGGGAGGTTGTAATATCCCATATTTTTTACCATATAAATATCTCTATATATTTCATTAAACTTGTTTTTGTTAGGTTTTACCTCATAATTTATCCTTGGATGTCATTATTCATCACCAATATTTGATTCTTTGAACAAAAAATGACATGGGTTGTGAGGAAACATGTAAAAACTAGAGGAGATCAATGTGGGGAGTGGTCTTGTGATTACATTATAAGTAATGGTGTCTGTTTATAAATGTGTTAAATGAGTTTAACAGGGTTTTCCATTATTTGGATCGATTTAGAGTATTTTTTGTATTTTTCTCATGTATAACTAGAAGAATGATGCCAATATTGTAAATACAAGACAAATAATTAAGTTCTCTAACAAGAAACTATTTACATGAAAAATTCATGATACTCGATCATAATGATATTATAATACAGGAATGAATGCATTATATGTTGTGTAATTTTTTGTAAATGTTAAAAATCATTTTAGGAGACATGTTATTTTTCATATTCATTTAAAACGTAATAAACATCATGTAACTGAATTACATGACCAATAATTTTTTGAGAATGTTTTTAATGGTTTCGTGTAGATGATTTTAAAATCATTATTCCATGGATTATATTACTCTTGAACATTCTGTATCATTCATGTGATTTTGGACATCCTGTCATGATTTCAGACATCCTGATCACAAATCTGATCCATAATAAGTTGTTTTGGGTTGTTTTTTTCCTCTAATTATTTCTCCATATTATTTTATTTTAACCACTCAAATGTGTCCATTTTTGGGTTTTATCATTATTTTTATTGATCTAGGATCCTTCTTCCAATCATTCTCATATTCTTATTTCTTGGTGTCTTCCATTGGAATCATTTTTCCTCACTGGTTAATGGTTGGGGTCATAAATCATAACCTTATGTTATGTTATTAAATTACAATTTATTTGAAATAGTCTCATTATGTAAATGGATGTGTTTATTAATTAATTAATTTAATTTAATGATGATAATCATATGTTGGATTCTTCATTGGAAACCTTGGAT
Source organism: Viscum album (assembly GCA_963277665.1). Classification (NCBI taxonomy): domain Eukaryota; kingdom Viridiplantae; phylum Streptophyta; class Magnoliopsida; order Santalales; family Viscaceae; genus Viscum; species Viscum album. The sequence goes on from OY728127.1 coordinate 1,384,180,371, forward strand.
TCAATTGATTATATGGCATGGCATATGTCTACCCATTGGGTGAGGAATTATTTGGAAATATAGAATTAGTAATGGATTACATATGATTTTTGATTGACACGTGAAATAGATTATTGATTGATATATAATTTCCATATAAATAGCATAAATGATTAATTGAAATAATGGGTAACTTTAAGAACTAATGGTAATTAGCATAATTAAATATTTTCCCTCATGATAACATCTTTTAATTTTTTTATGGTTGTGATATGCACAATTGACACATGTTGAGATTCTTATATAACAATATATTTTCACATACCTATTAAGATGATTATATACCAGGATTTTCCCTATCACATGATGACATTCTCATATATTAGGCTTTGAAAAAACAATAAATATAAATTAATAAAATAATAATTACAAATTAAAAATAATTACTAAAAATTAGATAAAAAAAGTAAAAAAAAGTAATGAGTAATAAATTATAAAACATAAATAATAAATAAATACATAATAACAAATTAATAAATACCAAGTAAATAATAAATAATATGAAAATTATATATAATAAATAAATAAGATATTAAAAATAAATTAATAATTAATAATATATTAATAATAAATTGAAATCAATATGTACTAAACTATAATTATTAGTAAATAAATAATAAATTGATAATGTTAAATTTTATATTCTTTAATAAAAAAATCAATAAATATTATAACAGTACTAAATTAATATTAAAATAATAAATAATAAAAATCAATAAATAAATAATAAATAATAAATAATAAATAATATTTGGATAATTTTATCTAAATAAATATTCACATGTAAAAAAATATACACAAATATTTACAAAGAAGATTTAAATTTACAGAAAAACTTATAACCTCACACAAATATTTAATTTTGTATTACATTAAATATTTATATAAACAAATGTAAATATAAATATATCTATATTCATTTACACATATAATATATAAAAAATATATAATCATAAATATGTATACATATTTAAAATCGTAAATAAATGTAGACGAAATATTTACATAGAAATATAAACACAGACACATAGATATATATATATATATATATATAATAGCTAAAAAATTTAAAATAGGGGAAAAATATAATTGAAACAACATAAAATCAATATGAATCTAAATCTACAGGATAAAATATGAAATGACCACCATTATATATGAAGAGAATCTTAATCGAAGATAAAATCTCAATGAATGTTAAGAAATCATGATATCAAAACCAATAACAATGTTTTCGAGGTCTTTTGGTCCTATTTTTACCTCAAAATAACAGTGACCATGGTCCCCTAGATCAAAATGGAAAATAGATCATTGTGGGATTTGATTTGATATGTGGTATATCCCAATATTACACTCTAATCAAAAGTTATGATTTTTGTAGATTATGTTTGTGGGAGATGGTGTCCAAGAACAAACTACTTTGTACATTAGTCCTTAATCAATATCTTATCATGTATTGATTGTTGTTATACATGAAATTTCATATGATAATGTCCCAAGAATAGATGTGGCACTAAAAGTTCATTTAAAATATTTTCTAAAATGAGAACCCAGCTTTTCCATAACACTATTCATGAATATATGATCTATGGATGGATAATTTTATTTCAGGGACACAAATATTAAAGGCTATTAGGGGTGATGACTCCTAAAAAATTGAGGCAGCTTCGCATGGTGTGTGACCATGGTAATATCTAGGTGGATATTATGAGAATGAGACCTGCCAATAGGAAATCCACATTTCATAGTGTCATTGGATGTTCCTATCTGAGGACGTGTGTATTGGTCCTTATACGTTATGATTATAATTAATGGGTATTATAGCTCACGCACTTATATATATAAAAAAACAACTATTATTACACAATATCCACAGTGAGGTGGGATATAATGGGTTCATCCAGAGTAATAATACATTAATATATAATGAGTGGAAGGATTTATCCCTTCTATTCTATAATATAAGTAGGTAACTCTAGCCCATTTATTGATTTTTTATAGCCTAAATAAATCCATGGCCCTAGTGAGAAACGAGTTTTTCAATTCCGAGAAGTCAAAGAATGAATAATTGTGCACATGGGTTGATGAAACTTACATGTAACCCTCATTATTTGAGATATCATGACAATGGGATTGCATTACTCGATAATAGTTTTTATGAGGTAACACGTCATTGAGGAGTTATCTTATTTTTCTCTTAGTGTATTGGCGTTTTTCTAGTTGTTATCCATTGAATTTAGTCAGGCTCTGCCTAATTCCACTGAGAAAGAGGCCCAGAGGTTCATATAGTATGTGTCTCCAATTATCTCAGTTAAATATTATAATTTGACCAGATTGAATAAATTTATTAATGAATGTGGTTTAATAATGATTCAAGGATTCTTGATCTCATTTATTTCAACACTATTTTTTCTAGAGAATATTTTTTTGGAAAAGTAATATATTTATAAGTGATGGATGCTATGATATTTATTTATAAAATAAATTGACATTATTCAAGGTCTAAAAAATATAGTGGATGAAAAAACAGAATGGAAAAACAAAAGTACATGACATGTTTATTAATATACACATCGTGTATATTAAAATACACGCCGTGTAATTTATTTGTGGATATTTGAGAAATAATAATATTTATTTAATGAAATAATATTAGGTGTAATTTTTTGGGTGCATTTCATGTAATAATAATAATAATCGACTATTAGAATTAGACCTGTGGTTTTTCTAAGAAATAAATGAAATTACTAATTTTTTTTGGGAAATTAATTCATTTTAATATTCTAAGTAATTTAAACCCCATTAATATTATTCTACGTAGACTAGCCAATTATTTTTAAGTTGGGAAAAATGTATCTGAAAAATCTATCATGACAAAAGATAATTCTTTATCCACCAAGAAAACTATGGTTTTAGAAGAGAGATCCTTGCCCACCGGATCAAGGAGAGCACTTTGGATTTGGCTCTTTTGGTGATCGAAGGCGGACATCGCAAGAGAAATTTATTTTGTTCTATCACCTATATATCTCTTTGGTGATATCAAAAGATACATGGATCACAAAAAGATCACCGCTAGTTGAATCCTACACATGGATTCTTTAACACAATGACAGATCAAATCGAATCGTGAATGAAACATCAACGGATAAATAATTCCATAAAGCTAATTATTATATTTTAATTAAATTAATTATAACCAACATATGATCCTCCTATATATGGTCCCAAGACTCCATTCCATTATTTTGATCATTATTCTATTCTAAATATTTATTGTTTTATTTCCGTTATTTATCTCAGATTGATCAGTGTTAACAGAAAAATAAAAGTTGGGTACCCCCATCAATGAACTTCCACTGCGCTCGGAACTGACAAATGGTATCAGAGTGTTCATTTTGGTTTTTTTAATTGTTTATTTTTATCATTTATTATTTATGAATTTAATAATTTATTTCATTTATATCAGGTTATTAATTCTATAAATCTGAATCTTGAGGTATTTTTTCCTCATTCATTTCTAAATCACCTTAATGAAATGATCTTTTATTTTAATTTTGATTAAAATAAAATAGAGTATCTAATCCAGATATCCCAATGATTCCTATCCATACAACACTAGAACACACAGTTTGTATTCGGCTATACAAACCATTTATTATAGGTTCCATGCACTGGCACAAGTTTTCCAAATGAAGCCATATATCGGAGTCTATCTAAGCCTTAAATGACTCCGTCTGTTGACCAGGTATAGGTGGAATGATATTTCTGGAATACATGTCATTTATTCCACTAGACACGACATGTAGTCTCTTTGAGTTATGGTTATATAGTGTTTCCCATGCACGTATTTTCTGGCTAAAAAACTACATGACATGGATACTACTTGGTGTGTGTCCCATTAACCAAATTGTGTTCTCCAATGATTTTCGATGTACATCTATATGTCATGTCCCCGAGAGGGTACTTTGGATGGAAGGTTAACAATAGTACACACTATGAGTCAGAAATACATGTTGTGTACCCATCCATTATATGTTGATTCATAAAAAACTATTATTATATTATTAAAATCCTTGGGTGGTGTACCATAGTGCAGTCATAAACATGAGGCACAACCTGAAAATGGTGTTTTATACAGATGTGTATAATTTAACATCTTCTTAATGTTCATTTATAATCATTGGGTAGTTATGAAAAATAATTCACTGGGTTGACTCCAACGTAAATGTTACATAAAATGATAATTTTATATTAAATTATTTGTTTACAATTATGATGGATGAAAATCTCAAGGAAATTCAGAATATTGTTTAAGATAAAAGGGTTTATTAGTTAAATATAATTAACTATTTCAGGCGTGATTTATTTTAAAAATGAATGATTAAAGAATTGAAGGATAGTTTTATTTATAGATAATTATCATTGCCTGCATGGATGATCACGAGCTAGACAAATACGTTTGAATGTGACTGGTTTCTTTTAATTTTTTATTTAAATTAAATTTATTGGCATGTGACCCTTATCATCATTAATATGTAGGGCCTTCATACCCAAGGATTCATTTATTTAACACCCCTTTTACACATCACTTCCGTGTGAGATAAAATTACATGTAATGGATGGATCTCCAAAGCTAGTGGAGGTGAGTCAATTTAGGAGCCAAGGTAAAAGAAACCCAATGAGAAACAAAGGTGGACAAGTGGAAAGCTGTAAACACAAACCAAAATAGTTCAAGGGGTTTCACCCCTAGGACTTGTGTTATGTTATCAGCTATTAGATAAAATAAACAATAGAAGAAGATCATAATCATACCATTTATTTTACATCTATTAGTTTCATGATTTGTTTATTTCGGCTGTGTTGTCACGATCACACAATTAATGAATTAAACAAACATGCCAAATAGATCAAAAATAAGTCCAGATTATTTGAAAATATTATCATAGATGTGGTTAGTCACATAAGTATATCTTACTTAATATTAACAAGAATGTAGTCAATGATCCTGAAATGGAAATTTTTGTATTAGGATAAAATCCCTTTAAAAAATATTATGTCAGTATAGACTTCCATAATCATGGTTACAATCGAACCATTTTTCAAAGTGCCAGACCAAACCTAGTTGGGATGCATTCAAATATTGGAGAATTTTAATTCATGGTTTTGGGTTGAAATTACTTGGTTCACATCAATGGAGGAATTCCACAGTTGGAATTGGTTTTACCACATGGAAAAGGATGAGGAAATCCAAAATAAATGGGTTTCCGGATTGGGGAGTCCACACTACGGATCATGGAACTGCGAGTTAATGCAGTTGTAAAATAAAATGTCTACCTAGAACCCTTCAAGTTCCCAGACCTACCCTAGTTGGGGTAATGGGAAGGGAAATATGGATCTTTTCCACCAAAATATTTTTGGAAATAGAATATTCCTAAGTTAGTGGTGAGGGATATAGGATTTCGATAAAATTGTGGGAGACTAATAAGTATTGATATATTTAGCTATCTCCGTTTTATCATGATAATATACAAAAATATTTCTCATCATAATTTATTGAAATGACAAGATAAATAACTTTAAACATATCATTTCCAACCATACTCTTGAAGTAAAGCCTTCTCACTATCACCAGGTTATAGGACGGGATGAGGCATTTATGCATCATCTTTTTTCACAAGAAGAAATTGTATTTGCTGAAGGAGCTTATTCAAGTTGTTCCAGGAAAATTGGTCTGTGATTAGGAACTTTCTTTCTATATGAAACATACGTATGGTTCCATAGATGTCCAATAATTCATGATATCAACCATGTCTAATGAGATCTTGAAGAAACATGAAAACATGGACGCATATTGCAAGTGGTCTCACATTAAGGATCTCTATCAATATAAGGAAATGGAAGATAGATATGAGATCTCCATCACATTGTTTACAACTAATCATGGAGAGTCTGTTCCAAACATGCCTCATATATTCAAGATTATTGGCTACATTGAACTCATGGAAATCATAGGGATTATTATCCAATATGAGTTTCGTACATATCTCATCCTATAATACCTACCAAATACCTTCACTAGAATTATTCTGAACTATATCATGGGAAAAAATGAGAAGAGTCTATTAGAACTTATAACATTAATATTCCAAGTAGTTAAGGATATGAGGCATGATAACCCCGCGGTCCATATGGTGAATAAGAAATCAATGTATGAGGAAAAGGGGCCAAGGATTCATAAACAGTCTGAATCCCCTATGCACCATCCATCTACGAATGGAAAGATCCATAGTAGGGGAAAGGAATGAGATTCGGTATGTTTCTCATGTGCCATGTTAGGCCACTGGAAGAAGAACATCACCCAGAAGGGCAGTGATGCTAAAGGTACGTTTGTTATCAAGTGTAATCATTCCATTTCTACACATTGGGTAATAGATACTACTTATAGGGATAACATTTATTTTCAAATTTAAGAACCCAGTATATTTCGAAATATTATCAGAGGAGAGGTTGGTCATTGGGATACCAAGGGCGTGAGGCAGGCTACGTTGACCATTGGTGATTAACATCTCTCACTACCAATTGGGATGCTTTATGTTTTTGATAACTGTTATTCTATTCCTAGTTTAACCATGAACAAAATATATGTATGATGTTTTGATATGGATGGATTTATTTCATGTTTGTATATAAATGTTGTTTCTTTTATATGAACAACACATGTTATGGAATGGTGTATTTAAATAATGGTTTGATAGTATTAAATTACAAAAACCAATTGAGGACAATTGATAATGAAAAAACTCTAATGACTGATCGATCAACAAGTTGTTGCATCACCGTCTTGGTCAAGTAAACAAGATGCACTTGTCAATGCTCTGCCAGGATGGTTATTTATACTCTACTGATCTAAAACAACATGATCGATGCCACACATGTTTACAAGGTAAAATGTCCAAGCCTCCTTTTGGTGGACATGGGGAAAGGGCCACAAAGCATCCCGGATTGGGTCACACAGATGTGTGTCGACCATTTCATGTAGAAGATAGAGGTACATATTCTATTTTATTAATTTTTCCTATAATTTGAGTATATTTGGATATGTTTACTTAATGAGGTATAAGTCAGAGTCCTTAGATAAATTTTAGGAATTCAAGAATGAATTAGAAAATCATCTTGGTATAATGATAATGAAACTTTGATCAGATAAAAGTGGAGAATATCTAAAACAAGAGTTTATCGACTTTTTACAGGAGTTGTGGATTCTATCTCAACTCACTCCTACTCGTACACCAATCTGTAATGATGTTAGTGTACTGATAAATTTCACCTTGTTGGACGTGGTGAGGTCGAAGATGAGTCATGTAGATCATCCATTATCATTTTGGATATATCTATTAATAACTGTTGCATATACATTAAACAGAGTAACAACTATGGTGGAAAATGAAATTCCATACAATATATAGAATAGAATGAAACCCATTTTGAAGCTCACATGTGTATGGGGATGTGAGGCATTTGTTTAGGACATATCAAGAAACAAACTAGAACCCAGGGTCATGAAGTATATCTTTATAGGATATCCCAATGAAACCAATGGATATTACCTATATAACCCTTTAGATAATAATGTCATTATCTCCAAAAAAGATGTCTCTCTTGAGAGGGAGAACATCCTCAAAAAAGGATAGTTGGTGAATGACTGACTTCGATGAAGTTAATGCTGAATATACAAAAGAATTGGTAAAGGAACATTTTCCATAGGTTCATGTGGAAGAGGTTCCAAAAACACAAGTACTACATAGGATCTCAAGAGAGGTAAGGGGACTATAGAGATATGGTTTACTAGTCCCTTAGGATGGTGATTAATTATTATTGGACAATAATGAAACTCTATCATACAAGGAATTAGTAGAGATATCGTAAGATAATTGTTTGCTAGAAGCTGTGAAATATAAGATGGATTGTATGTATCAGAACCATGTCTGGGTTTTGGTCGATTAATTAGTTGATGTAAATCCAGTTGGATGAAATATGGTATTCAAGAGAATGTCTGACATGGATGGTCAAGTTAGAACCTATAATGAAAGTCTATAAGCTAAAGGATTCAGACTACATCAATAAATTGACTATGATGAATCATTCTATGCATTTTCCTTATTGAAATCCATAAGATTCATTCTTTCCATATCATCTTTCCGTGACTACGATATTTTGAATATGGATGTCATGTCAGAATTATTTAAGATGAAACTTCAGGAAGATGTCTATAGACACAACCAGTAGGGTTTGTGACACTAGGTTAGGCCAAATGGGTTTCCATGTTGTATAACTCCATTTATGTATTAATGAAAGAAACCAGGTCATGGAACATTCGATTTGATAATGACATAAAGGAATTTGGTTTCATTAAGAATGAAAATTATTCATGTGTTTATAAGTAGTTTAATGGGAATTCCGTCCTTTTCCTTGTATTATATGATTAGGAAAAATTACTAATTGGAAATGATATTCCAATATTATAATCAGTTGAGGAATATTTGAACAAGTGATTATCCATGAAGGACTTAGGCGAACCAGCCTACATTCATGGGTTTAAGATCATTCGTGATAGGGCCAAGAGGCTGATTAGACTATGTCCAGGTACATATATTGGCAAGATACTAAAGAGGAAGTATGTAAAAAACCAAAAGGGGATTGGATCCAGTGTCACATAGACTACATCATTCTATGAAAATGTTTCCTCAGACACAATAAGAGAATGATAGTATGGGTAAGATCCCATACACATTGGTTATAGGATCCACCATGTATTCCATTTTATGTACGAGTCTTGAAGTTGACTGTGTACCGAGCATGGTAGGTAGATATCAAGCAGAACCTGGAGAACAAAATTGGACTGCAATTAAGACTATAATTATGTATCTGAGAAGACATAATAATATAATATGGTTATAAGGAGGAGATGAAGAGATTTTCATCATATGGTATAAAGATAATGGTTTTCATACCTATCAGATTAATTTGAAGTCTCACTCATGATATTATTTCTTTGTCAACGGAGGAGTTGTGAGCTAGAAGAGTTCAAAACATCTTTTTTTCAACGATTCTACAGTGGAGTGAAAATATATTGTGGCTTCTGATGTAGCCATTGAAGCTATATGGAATCTGAACTTTTTCCAGGATTTTGATGTGGATCCTAGAAGTAAATATCCTATCACATTGTACTTCGATAATAATATAGTGGTGGATCTAGAAAAAGAATCACGGTCTCATCAATGGATAAGGCACATTCTCTATAAATATCACCTTTTGAGGGATTTCTATCAAATGGGTGATGTTTCTTTGAGAATTGATTCAACAAAATAGAATGTGGAAGACACCATGACTAAGGGCCTATCTTAGAAGAAGCATGAATATCATGTGAGAGAAAATAGATTAAAGGTTGTTTGCAGTTGGCTCTAGTCCATTAGGGAGTCTGTTGGAGTTGGTGGCTAAAAACCAAATACTATTTACTTTATTCATTAACAAATACCTTATCATATCTTTATTTTTTTTGCGTGACATAGCATGTGATAATGTCCCAAGACTAACAGTTTCACTAAATGGCTATAGTGGATCCCTGGTATGATGAGAACCCGTGAGTGTCATAACACAGTTCCTGTATATTTGTCATATAGTCAGATGGTGCTATTTGAGGGACACAAATAATACAGGCCATTAGGGGTGAGGAATCAAAAAACATTGTGGCACCTTCTCATGGTGTGTGCCCTTGGTAATATTCAGGATGATATTATGAGAATGAGACCCACCCGTACAAAATCCAAATTTCAAAGTGTCATTGGATGTTAGTATCTGTGGACGTGTATATTTGTCCTTATACTTTAAGATTATTTTTAATGGGTATCAAAACAAGAACACTTATACATATTGACGAAAATTGTGAGGACACACTGTTCACCAAGTGGTAGGATAAGTTGAGTTCATCACAAGTAATAATACATTAATTGATATTTGGAAAAAGGATTTTTCCCTTATGTTCCACAATTAAAGTAGATATCATAGGGCCTTTGATGGAATTGATACAGCCTAAATAAATCCACAACTATGGTGAGAAATGGGCTAGTTCAATTCTAAGAAGATAAAGAAAGGAAAATCAAGCACTTGGGTTGATGACACTTGAATACAAACCGCTTGATTAGAGATATAGTGATAAAGGGATTATATTACACTGTTTGAATTCATAGGAGGTGACACATCATTGTAGAATTTTATTTATTCTCTATGGGTGCCTTGGAATGTTTCTAGATGTTATCCATAGACTTTAGGAAGGCTTTGCCTAATGCCACTAAGAATGAGACCTAGAGGGTCACACACTATGTCTATCTAAGTATCTTAATTAAATATTATAATTTAACAACACTAAATAAATATTATTCACGAATTTGGTTTAATGATTATTCAAGGATGTCTGGTCGCATTTATTTTGACTATACTTATTCAAGAGAGTATATTGTTGGAGAAATAATATTTTTAGTAGTGAGTAATGCAGAGATATTTATTTAAGGATTAAATATTCATTATTCTTGGTCTAATAAATTTGTAGGAGGAAATAAATAGAATAGAAAAAAGTACACACTATTTATATTAATTTACACATTGTGTAATTTTATTTTTGATTTGTAAGGTATAATAATATTTATTTAATTAAATAATATTAGGTGTAATTTTCTAGGTGCATGTAAAGTAATATTAAAATTAGTATTCTATTATTATAAATTGGGTTTTACTAATAAATAAATTAAATGAATAAATTCTTTCGTGTAATAAATTCAGTTTAATATTGAATGTAATTAAAAGACCAATTATATTAGTCTCAATACCCTAGAAATTATCTTTTTATGGTTTTGCACAACTGATTTGAAAATTCTCTCAAGATAAGAGAGAATTATTTTTCCACCTAGATTTCTCTCAAGTTATAAGAGAGATCCTTCTCCACCGGATCAAGAAGATAGCTTTTGAAGCACCTCTCAAGGCGATCGAAGGCGGTCATTACAAGTGAAGGCTCTTCAGTGCTGTCACCTAGAGATCCCTTCGGTGACATCCAATGATACATGGATCACATGTGGATCAATGCTAGAGGAATCCTACACTTGGATTCTATGAAGCAATGACAGATCACATCAGATCGTGACCAGAAACATCAACAGAGAGATAATTCCATCAAGGTAATTCTCGTATTTTAATTAAATTAATTATAACAAACATATAATGAAACTATCTATGGTTCTGTGATTACCTTCCATTATATCATTCTTCTTTCAATATAGATGATCTGGAATTTTATTATTGTGATGGTTCTAGAATTAATCATTGTTAATGTAATCAAATTAATATTGGGAACTCGTACCAATGCGTTTCCGCTACGCTCAGAACCTACTATTTCAGATTTATATATTTTCTTAAAATAATAATAAATTTTATTCTTAAATTATTACCATATTATTATAGAATTTGGTTTTATTTAATTTCATAATAATTAATAGGAAAATTTATTTACCTAAATCTTACTCCCTAATCAATAGTTCTGGTCATTTATTATTGATGTATGGTTTGGAATTTTTAGAAGAATTATTTTATTATTCCAATTATTACTAACTAATAAATATAAATGTTAAATTAATGAAATATTATTATTAAATAAAAATTTAAATAATATATAATATATGTTAGTAAATAATAAATAATAAATCATAATTAAAATTTTTTATAGTTTATTTTTTAACATTAATTGGGTTGTAGTTTTTTTAATTTCCAATATTTCATTGTGGTTTCTAAAAACCCACCACCAAAAATAACTAGTTTTTAAAAAAAATTAATAATAAATTCAATAACACATTTAGAAATATTTATTAAAAATATCTATTAAATTTTTATTTAAATATTTTATTATAGAAGGGTTAAAAAACTGCCGCTAAACCCCCCCCCCCCCCCCCAAAATTATTTAAGTAGGGAAATGGAAGAAAAATGGGAGTGGACAGGGGAATTTATATAGCATATAGTCATTGGAATTTTATAATAGGAACACATAACTTCTAGTGGGAAAGATAACACCCCAACATTTTATATAAGGTATTTTTGTGATTTGGACCCTGACCCCCACATTTTAGCCCCATTCTTTATCCATTATATTCCAAGTCATGTTCAACCAATATCCCATTTGGAGATCCCTCTTCATTTCTTGCTCTCTCTGTCTAATATTTATTTTTGAATTAATATCCATTGAGTGTGATCTACATATCATGGTAAGGTTAATTCCTTGTTTCTCATTATTCTAGGTTTCCTTGGTTATTTATTTCTATTCCCTAAGAAATTCCTAAATGATTTGATTTTTTTCATTTTTTAGTATTTTGATTGACTGTTATTTAATATAACAATATAATCATATGAGTTATCTCCTCATAGATAAATATAAACTGGCTTTAATTGTTTCCATCGTTTTTATTGAATTATATGCACTGTTGTGCATGTGGGTGAGAGGGTTTGTATGTGATACCTTATGTAATATACTCTTAGGATTAGAACAGTTCTAAATGGTATGGTGGTCCTTGAGGTAGTGTGTTTATAATATTATAGATTGGTTATAACTATCTTGTGGTGAATATGGATCAATTTTCTAAGGATGACTACCTTATAATTTTTTAAACTTTTTTGAGTTATTCTTGCTTGTTGATGGCATCGAGGGGTGGTAATCATGGATTGTTGATATGGGTTATGATTTTCTTCCCCCAGGAATGGAATGAGGCATGAAAATATATAGTGTAATGGTAATTAATATAATTAAATATGTTAAATTTATACAGTGAACTTATTTTATAAGTTATTTCTTTAGATGGTTTTCCATACCTGGAGGGGATGGAGAAAGGGTAGAAATAGTAATCTCTATCATGGATTGTTTTTTAGTGTTATACATATACCATAGGAATGGAGTTAGTCCTTGAGGGGGTTATATATTAATTATTAATGTATACTTGGAATCTGATTATTATGAGAATTATATATTCAATATTCAATATGTCATTCCTTCCACATGATCTATTTACTATATAGTAGATTGAATGTGGTACACCTTCATCACGATCTTTTTCCGATATGTTTTGACATCATCATTTCATATTTCTAATATGTGCGATTTTATATGTTATGCCTTCGTCATAAACTTTTTCTTATATAGGATTCTCTCATTGTTACTCCTTCATTATCAATTTATTCATATGACATCTAATTATTTTATATCCATTATTATGATCAAAATATTTCCACAGCCTTTGGCAGAAGAACCTACAATTACAGTTTATAGAAAAAATATTAATTAATGATTACCTAAATTTGGTGTACTCTAAATTGTTGAATTTAAATAATCATTATAATATATAGGTACATATTTTTTGGATATTTTTAAGGTCTTATTGGTGGTGTCCCAATGTGATTCATTCTAAAAACCTACACAGACATCTTGGTTGGTGTGGTAACATTACAAATAAGGATATTTGTTTGGGAAGGTCCCCAATTTCAAGTGTCTAAAAATGATTATCTTGTCATCGAGATGGGTGAAATTATAGTCTATAATATGGGATTCTTTTATAGATTATCCTAAATATTTTCTTTTATTTTTTACCTGTGATGACCGATTTTCTAAGGGTGTTATATTTTAAATAGACAATTAATGAATTTTTATAATGTTCAATTTTCAATTACATGTGATATTATTTATATGGATATAGTATAATTTTGTTTCCAAACAATCCACTAATATCATTATGGTTGATTATTATTTTATTATTTTTGGTCATTATAATAAATAGGGCATTGTTAATCAATCATATAGTGTTATCCCTCACCACAAGTTGGAAACCACATTTATATTGGGAGGTACACAATAGGTCAACTAGAACACTGGTAGTGAATAGGTGATTTTGAAAGTGGTGTTAAAAGAAAATAAATTTTGGGAGACGTTTTACTTGAAAAAAATAGTATGAACTATATACTTAGAGTAAATCATTGGTGTGATAGAAAATAATAAATGTTTTTATTTTATAGTAATATTGGTCAATCATCATCTCTATCTACCTCATATAACAAAGAAATTTAAAATTAGAGAATGTAAACATGGAAAATTATGGTAATCATGTGTATATATGGAATATAAAACATTTTTTCGTCTTTTAAAAATTAAGAAAAAATAATTATTATTCTCTTTTATTTTTATGTGGTTTATGAAAATTTTCTTCTCAATACCATGGATGAAAAATAATTACTTATTATGGAGTTGATGCATCTATAAAATTATGGATGTGTCATAATTATTTGTTTTTTGATCTCAATACGATACGTATTTTCAAATGAATGAGGACATGTGTAGTTTGATAATAAAAAATTAATGAGATAAATGATAATATTCATAATCCTAAAGAAATATTAAATATGAAAATTGAATTAATATAACATATCATTTTATGTTATCAGTAATTATAATCAACATAATAATAATTAAATAATTAAAAGCACCAATCTAATATTTTTTGAAATTATCATTCCTCAGAAATTCATATCATACAAAAGGAAAACATGGGTTTCAACAACAATTTTAATTAATTGTGAAACAAATAGTAATTTATATTTTTCTTATATTATAATATTACCTTGAGAAATTTATTGTGAATTATTTTATTATCATCCACTATTAGAATAATTGCAACAAATAAAATATGTAATATCCATCATGATACAAAACAGAAAAACATGTTCCAAAATATCATGTTAGTACTAGTATTCCAATATATTCAAAGCCTAGATCTGAGCTACTTGTTTCTGTAAATGATGGTGATAATCACATTATGTCACATGCCACTAGAAATTCTATAATAATATTATTTTATTTTTCAAATAATATTTAGGATAAAGGGGTATTTCATTTCTAAATTATTATATATTTAATACACTTTACATTGAATGAAATTTTATAAACTAACACATGTATTGATCGAATGAGAGATACAAATATGGTTCAAAAAATTGTGTCTACAATTATATTAAAAAATTATTTTTATTATTGTGTTTCTTCACTAAAAGATATATAATATGAATTAATATTATCACTTTTTATATGGGGAATTTTATAAATTCATAATACTTCTAAAAATGCATTTGAAGAGAAGATATATTATAAGGATCCAACATTAAACATTAAGTATTCTAGTTATTTCACCTTGATTCTGATTCATTACATTCAAAAAATATCTTATAATTTTAGTGTATTATAATGTTAGGAAAAAAATTATACATATCAAACCACAAGAATAGTATGTGGGTACATTTAAAATAATATCCACTTCCTCTAAATCATAAAATTTTAAACAGAAAAAATGACAAGATTTGTTTGAAAAATATTCATAACAATTAACATGACTTTATTTTTTCAATTTAAAATCCTTATAAACTATAGAAAAAATTTAAAAAACATGGTATGATAATAAAATTCCCAGTAACAGACATATAAATAAGGAAATAAAACATTAGTCCTTGAATACATCTAATCATATGAATAATTTTCACAAATACATTCATCTCACCCTTCTACACTTACTTTTTCAAACATGATATTACCATAAAACACTAGAGAACATATATGAAAACCTTTATCATGGGGAATTAAATAATTATAATTTATCCATTGTGGCTACCTTATGATTTGTAACCCTCATGAATACCTTACAGTGTAACCCTCACAACTACCTTTTGGTGAAACCATCAGAGTTACACTTGGAGTAACCGTACGACTAACCTCCATCATACATATACCCAGTGAATTAGAAGAAGATACAGGTCCCAAAATTCCTCATTAAAAATCACCATAAATAATAAAAATTCCACCAAACAACAATACTTTCATAAAAACATTTACTTTGAATTTTGTAATCCTAGAAGATTAAAAGAGAATTTTATATGAAATGTCCCTAAAAAGTAACATATAATTGATATGAGAATAAATAAAAATAAATTAATATGTGTATAAAATATAAATCCACAGAATCCAAATGAAAATAAACAAAATTTCATCATATTAATAATCTTAAAACCCCTGAAATAATGAAGAATAAGGTTGCCCTAAATAAAGGAAATTGGGCTCTGAATTATGTTACCTCGGGTTTTGCATACCTGAAACCTATTTAAACAAAATTTATAATGGTTTAAAGAGTGATATTAATATTTTACAGAACCATATTAATTTTTATAACAACTTATATGATCATTTTATACAATTATTCCACCCATAACATAATAATATTTTGTTCTTTCGATTTTTTTGGTGCGTTCTTTACATGTTGTCCTTGTTCAATTCTTAAATGATTTTCTTGTCGAATGGAATAAAAACTCTATAAGTAGAATCAAATTATATTAATTTTATTCCAAAATATTAAATGATTCCATATTTCATTTTTATATGTTATGTGGTTAATCATTGGATAAATCATTAGTGATATTCATTTAGATCATTTTTGTCGTACTTTTATAACCACTAACTTATTTCACCGTACACCTATAAAATTATTTATATAATTTAATTAGAGAACATAAGATAGGAAATATCATATTATTAAAAATATTTTTGAACTATTAATTTGGTTTTACAACCATCTTTGAATGATGTGAATGAAAATTAATTCACATCATCCATGATTTAAAAAAATCGGCACATGGCTGATGGTGTTCTAATTTTTATAATAGAAGGGGGGAGGAGAAGAAGTATTTTGATGAATTTTTACATAATGATGATAAGATAAAGAATATATATGATTTTCAAGCTTTCATCCTTCTTTCATTTGGGGAGTTGAAGATATATTAATATAATAAAATCATTGAAAAGAAAACAAAATAAAATAAAATCAGATTTAAACCTATTGATCTATTCTCCCTAGGATCCCCCTTAAGGCCATTGGTTTTTCCCTTTTAGGGAGACCAGAAGGTATTGGACGTGTAGAGAAGCCTTAAAGAGAGGATTGGGTATAATTTAGACAATTATAAAAGTTTGAGAGGTTTGAGATGAAGAGGGGGTGATGGTGATATTTATAGTGGTGGGGGAGGAAGGGTTTTCCCATATGTTAATCATTAGTTTAATAGATTTACTGAATAATATGAATAGTATATATTCATGGGAAAAAAATCCAGAATATGTTTATGTGTGTTTTGAAAAATCTTCATTTATATCATCCATTATTAAATTATGGGCCATGAATTCAATTTTTGTTCATTTTTCATTAATTAATGAAATTAACTATTCCCAAATAAGTCATGTATTTTTGAAAAATCCCAAAAAAACTCTAAGAATTTATTTACAAGTATAATTAAATAATGAACTCCATTTTTTCAATTCTAGATATTATTAATTTAATTTTTATATAAAATAATTTTTTATTCCAAAAAATTACAATTTTATAACATAACAGATTTTATATCACCTTGAATAATAAATCATGACGTCATTATGTTAGAACCCAAAAAAAAATAATGTCATTTTGGATTCATAAGGGTCTCATTTTTATTTATAATGGTCTGTTACGGTTCAACCAAAAATCATTTTGGTTCTATCAGACTCCAAATAACTTATTGATCAGAATCATAGAAGTCTATTTTTCGAAAATCAAATCAAATATTTGGAAAAATTATGTTTAACCGATAGTTTATAACATTCTCAATAATTTTTTTTCATAGAGTTTTAGTGTTTCATGAATTTGAATTTAATTTCTTAATGTTTTCAGGTTATCTTCTACATACCTTTTAGAAATTCCATCTTTGAAATTTTATTTACATATTAAACAGGTGAGGGTGGCATTCACTCATAGCATTTTCAGATTCCAATGGCGCTTCTTCAATCATGTGGTTTCATTGAAAAAACTACCAGGTTGATTAACTTAATATATAATACATTTTATCATTGATCAATAATTTTAATGGGTTTCTCTTCATTATAATATTTCTCTTCCAACTAAACTACTTCTAGGCTCAAAATTTTAGATTAATATCACACATACTTTCTCAACATTGAAAAAATAAAAACATTATATACATATGATAAAATCATATCCAAATCTACACTATTGGTGACATGTCCCATAATCTCTATGATTTAATATAGTCAAATGTTTGTTGGATGTAGCTTTTCTTTCTTACCAAAACACAAAACACATTTCCTTGGTGATATGTTATGACAAAATAATCTATTTTCTCGAAAGACAATCCATTCCTCCAGTTTTCTTCCAAACAATTCATCTAACTCTTATATGTCCTAATCTATTACAAGATCATCTTTACATTATCATCCACATCCCCTACTAATTCTGGTCCCATCAACATTCTTTTCCTGAATTCATCCAAAAAACCTAGAGTTTGACACTGCTTCCAATATAATTCTTTATCATTTACAATCTGTATACTATAATTAAATAAAAATATTATAAAAAAATATTGTAAATAATTATGTTGATCCCAGCCACCCTCGTAATCCTTTGAACAATCTCAATGTGTATCCTATGAACATTGAATCATTTATTACTTCTGGTCATCTAATTTAATATTAAAAGATACAATGAAATATAATTTTGTTCTAAACAAACATTGAGAGAATTTCCATAAGTTATAAGTGAACCTAAGATCATAAGAAACACTACAGAGTGAGGAAATCCCTGTTACATAATAATATATTTGAGGTTTATTAGAAAATTCTCGTCCAAATTCATAATATGCTACATAGGAAGGAAATGAGGATAATTATTCCTTTTATAAAAAATAACCTAGATTACACTGTTACCTCATGATGTCATTGATAGCCCCAAAAGAAATTCAATAGATATATTTTTTCATGTATACTCTATCATTGGTAATGACTAAATCCTCCCCTTTGGTAACTATCTATAAAGACCCATATTCTCAATTAATTTTTTTTAAAATGTATGGAATTATTATAAGTCTATGAAAATTAACGACGTGTGATTCTGGGGCCCGGTGTCCCATGAATGAATTTCTGAATTTTTTTATGTTACGTTCAGTAACTATGTTAGTGTTGTTTCCTAAATTTTGAACTGGTGCTTGGATTAAAAATTCTAGGGCACCACTGATTCTGCAATAATGAGAATTTCATGAAAGAGGATTCAATTCAACCGTAGTAAGATGGGAGAAAAAGAATTATTTTCATAATTAAAAAATAATAATAAAATGACAATTTTATTTTTATTCCTTTTTTCCTCTAACGGACAAGCAGCGGTGGCAGGACCAATGACTTGTCAATCCATTTGACGAATTTACTCCTTAATTGTTCATAACAAAGCCATTGTAATTAGGACTGTTCTAAAATTAATTGAACCACATTAATTACATGTCCGTTATTCGCCCTCCCCCTCCCCAATTTTTATAGATTGGAGAGGAGTATTGGCATGGCTTCACCAAACAATGATGTTCAGATAATGATCCGGGACAACAACCAATTGGATGAAGTGACCAGTTCCAGCATGCGGTGACAAGCGCTATCGAATCACGAACCGAAGAATGATGATTGATTAGTGTCCTTAGAGGCATGTTGCAGGGACGATGAATGCCAATTATTCCTCAAACATGGATGTTCTCCCATGATATAGAGGTAGGTTTTTATTTTAATTTCACGTGGTTGTAGAATCATTACTACCATCATGTTATCAAGCTAATGTGGAGGGAGCGGGAAAAATGAAAAAGTTCCATACCCTCTGCCATTTTTTTGAATTTCGTTCCTTCTTCAAGAAAATATTAATTCTTTTTGAACGAATCCCGACATGGCGGGTGACGGTGGTGACGGACAGTGGTCGACCATGGTGGAGATAGTGGCACACTATCACGCGCCCCTGCTGGAGAAGGCTGTGGCTACCATCAAAATGGGTAAAGACAGCGGCCGTCCATGAATGAGGTGTGGGTGCATCATTGCACACCACTAGAGAATGGAGATGCAGAATATAGTCATGGAAGAAAGTGGTGGATGACATCGGAGAGCTGCAAATGGAGTTGAGTGGCACACCGTCACATGCCACTGATGGAGTCTGTGGTTCAGAAGGTACGTTGGAGAGCTGAGACCCACAACGGGTCCTACAGGTGACTTGGCAGCACCAAGAGGTGCCGCCAATCCACCTTACGAATGGGGGAGACCACCCCCCATGAAAAATAGGGGGACCTGTCTAGCAGGCGATGCCTCTAGCAAGTCATGACCCTACGCGGGCCATGTCATGTGAGCCCTAGTGGGCCGCACCGCTCTGTGGGCAGGGTCGCGCCAGCCAAGTGGGTCGTGCCGCCTAGGTGGTCCTGGCTGGTTCTCATCCAAACGGGTCATTCCCACTTTGACCTAACCTAGGTGGTTCATATCTGCATTAGTTCGAGTCACCCAAAACTTGGTCGGGTCATCCCAGTCCGGGTCAGCCCAGACCCAGACCCTTAGAGGCCCAGTTTCGCTAAAAGAGCGTCACCTGAAATCCGAGCATCTGTTTGATGAACCGTTTGTGGAAATGGGACCCATGAAGTGAGGTGGTAATTTGGAATAATGTACATGTGTTTTGAATAATGTTGGATTAAAAGTATGCTGGATCAGAATCGAATCCAATCTGGACATCAGATCTAAAATACATATAAGTCATAGACCGGGCGACCAATTGATGCGTCGTCTGTCTCGATGGAACACTTACGACAAGGATGTACTTTGGGATACTTATTAATGAATATTAGTTGTGGTTAATGTATAAAAAATGGAATAAGTAGTGGATCCTCCAAGAATCAATCATTGTATGAGCGGGAACCTAGTGGCTACAGTGAGGCAGAGGTTTGAGACAGATCATACGAAGTTTAGTACATAGCGATCCTATGTGGATCTGCACCGTTATGTTGTTGGTCAGATCCTATGTGAATCAGTGTTCAATGATCTTTTTTGGTTCTGTGCATACCGATCATGTGACGGTCAGATCCTGTGTGGGTTAGCGGGGGTCAGTACCTATCAATCATGTGTGGGTTAAGCTCAGAATGGTTAGCAATAGATCCTCTTTAAAGTATAATATGATCATGATTTACGAATAATCATTAGTACTATAGTACTTTTACCAGGTGTGAGTTAATTCTTCACATTTGTGATACTTTTACATTAGTGGTGTGGCCTCTGTGTTGTATCCTTTTTGGTACTTTTAAATTTCTGGTGTTACCATTGTGGTACATTTACCTTTTGGATGTTACCTTCATGGTGTTATATTTGTGGTACTTTTATCTTCATGGTGATACCTTGGTGGTGTTACTTTTGTGGTATTCATCATTCATGGGTTAGTTGGGAAAATGGCTTAAAAATGGAGTCTTAAGTTTCCTGATGAATGAGA
Source organism: Viscum album (assembly GCA_963277665.1). NCBI lineage: Eukaryota > Viridiplantae > Streptophyta > Magnoliopsida > Santalales > Viscaceae > Viscum > Viscum album. Next base: position 1,384,201,844 of record OY728127.1, read on the forward strand.
TGAGTATATATGGATAACATAGGTATATGTATGGGCATGTACCTTAGTAGAGATGATAACTGCTTAATGTATTGTGATTGAGGTCTTTCTTTTTTTCCATTATTGAACTATGGGAGTCCTTTGAGGGTCTCAGGGTCTCTATTGAGTATTATTATACTCACCCCTACACGGGAAACACCTTCACCTTGCTGTGTCTTATGAAGACGACATATGGAGTTGATCGAGGCTGAGGGATCGAAGACTGGACAGTTCTTAGAGGTTGACTTTTGACATGATGTGTCGTAGTGTCTACAGACTGAAATTTGTACCTACCCTTCAAGTTGGATCTTTCATGGATGATCCATGAGTAGTTCTCTCTTTTTAGTTGTACTTGTATTTTTCAGTTGCACAAGTATTCTGAAACCTTTACTATTAGTACAAGTTTAAAGGAAATGCTCTCCCATTATAGGGATATTCCATTTCGGTGCTAGTCGGCGAGCCCTAGCCTATGGAAGTCGGACATGGGGTTGTCATGACACGGGCCTCGTGGGATGGGTCGTGGAAAAGTAGTATCAATGGAGTAGGTTCTATCGAAAAAATATGACTCTGATATTTTCATTATGGTAATAGTGTTACGTTTTATGAGTGTGGTTTTCAGAATGGTGAATCTAGTGTTGGTACGGTGGCCTACGTATCCATAAATCAGTACCCTGAATTTTGATTTCTAACTCATTGCATGAAAACATAAACTCTGTGTGTTTTTTAAAAGCTTATTTTTTTTCACTTTTTTTCAGCTCACTAGGTATAAAATATTTATCGCGGCACACCTGTTTTCATTCAGGATGTATCCTCATAGTCAAACAGTTTTAATTCATGATAGAATACACGATGATGGCCCACCGAGCAATGAGGCTTCGTGGCAGGTCCCTCTTATGGTGATAGTTTCATCGTGTGGTGCACCAATAGCACCACCACTCATTGGAAAACAGATGCCACCAGCCACCCCAAAAGAGGTTTCACGCCGAATAATCACATTTCACGTCTTCCAGCGGCAGATGCCTCTGAGGTTCCTAGGAATGATGAATCTACAGGTGGCTGAGGACTATCTAGAGGCGATGGGTTGAGTTTTTTGCATAGATGAGACAGTAGATGATTTGATGGTGATCCTAGTTGCCAGTCTCTTTTCGGGATTAGGTGGGAGATGGTTTAGACTGACACTCCTACATCATGATGAGGTGACCTACACCTGGTCACACATCTAGGAATTTTTAGAGAATATTTTTTCCCAGCAACTCTACACTCAGTGAGTATATAGGAGCTGCTGCACTTAAAGCAAGGAAGCATGACCATGGCGCAGTACTCGGTGAGGATCACCGATCTCTCCCACTACACCACTAACATTGTATGTGACCCATTCATTAGGGCCTAGACCTTTGAGCAGGGCCTATGATATGAGATCAGATCATCGATGATATCTCTCAGCATTCTGACTTAGGCTAGGGTGCTAGAGCTTGCACTTTTGTTGGAGAGCTTCCTAGCTGAGCAGGAACGTACATTGAGAGACACCACATGACATCATGTATCAGAGTCATCTGATGTAGGTAGTAAACAGATGGAGTACGGGGCTAAGAAGTCCATACATTCTTGTGGACAACCTCAGGATACAGGTTCGGTGGTGAGGGGATCACGGGATTGAGGAGGATATAGGAGGAGTTGGATGTGCTAATCATGGGACTCGAAAGGCCACAAGGATCGTGATTGCTCGACCCACCGTACGGATAACTAGATTATGGTAGAGGGACCATTGAGGAGAGGAATAAATTCAAGCGTTGAGGACCATAGGGCAGAAGTTGTGGCAAAGGAGATGCTCGTAGAGCATGTGGTGGGTGGAGATTCAATTTTCTACCACTACCATATCTAGATGGTCCTCTACGACCACATGGATCGGGTGGATAGGGATGTTCATAGACCCTGGCTGTTGACGCCTATGACCACCGTTCTCTGGATATGATTAGAGTTACAATCAGGTCTACTCCCCCACTAGCTATAGTGATTATAGACACAGGTTCCCTTCACTCATTTATTACCATATGCCTCGTTTGCAGATCAGATGTTTAAATGGACCCATTTACTCAATCATTGTGATTAGAGGTTCATACAATAGAAAATTTGATGATTACACACTGGTGCCGATAGTGCGTGCTTACTCTAGGATCCAAGAGCTTTGGCTGAAATCTTCCAGTAGCGACATCATGTCCATATGAAATCATCTTGGGTATGGATCGATTATCCATATTCCATGATCATATTGACTATATTAGGTGTAATGTGTGGTGTGTTCGTGAGGATTGGACTAGATTTTCTTCACCGGTGTGAAGGGATCCTTTGCAGTACATGATGGACTTACCCTAAGGAGGGTGAAACAGATCACTCATTAGTTGGATAGCATTACCCTTAGAGCAGTTGATGTTGAGAGTCCAATCTATCCTATTGTGGTGGACAAGTATGCGGATGTCATTCCATATAAGGGTTCAAGAAAAAATCCTCACAGAGAGTTGTACATTTACATTGACCTATACACCGTGAATACAATGATATCTACACCATAAAATCAGATGGCTCCAATGGAGCTTCATTAGTTACAGGTACAATTAGAAGAATTGGAGATAAATGGGTTCATAAGGCCTAGTGTTTCTCCATGGGAAGCCCTGATTTTTTTCTCTAAGAAAGATGATGGGAGATTGAGACTCTATGTGGACTATTAGCACCTAAACCAGGAGATCATGAAAAACAAGTATCCAGTAATGATTATTTTTGATGTAATTGATCAGTTGAAGGGATCTCATTTGTTTTTGAAGATAGACCTCAGTTCAAGCTATCATCATCTTAGGGTACGAGAAGAGGTTGTGTGGAAGATGATCTTTAGATGTCACTATGGACAGTATGAGATCTTGGTTATGCCATTCAGCATGACCAACACCCCAAAAATGTTTATGGGACACATAAATATGATCATTTTTCCATACCTCAATTGCTTCATGGTGCTCTTAATTGATGACATCATAGTTTCTCAGTGATGTAGGAGGATCATGTATGTCATCTAAAGATCATTTTGGATACACATGAAGAGCACCATATTTATGGTAAGCTCTCAAAGTTCCAGTTCTGGATAAGAGAGGTCAACTTTTTGGGTTATTTTATCACAGAGGCTAGAGATATAGTGGATCCATCAATGATAGAGGTTGTGATATCTTGGGAGACATCCAAGAGTGTGAAAGAGGTGCATAGTTTGATGGGGTTGTTTCGGTACTACCATAGATTCATACATTACATTTCTAGAGTTGGGGAACTCTTGTAAGAATTGAAGAAAAAGGAAAATACATTCGTGTGGATGAAGAGATTCCAACATATTTTTCTACAGTTGAGGGGGAGACTAAGGAGTTCCAAAATTTGAGGCTACCAGAAGAGTGTGTTGGGTATGTATTATACTAAGTCGCATCAGGGAGAGGAATTGGTTGTGTTCAGATGTAGGAGCGAGGAGTGATCGCTTATGGTTCAAGAATGCTGAGATAAAATGAGAATAACTATGTAACCCATGACCTGGAGTTAGCATAAATGGTCTCATCCTTGATGATGTGGAAAAATTACAGGATGGGATAACATTTTATAGTCTACTCTGATCCCAACAATATTAGCTATATCATCTCACATAAAGACCTAAAACTGAGACAATGACATTTCCCAGTGTTCCTCCATGACTATTCATTTGAGATAGTATACACTCCTCGGAAGGGGAACTTAGTAGTAGATGCACTCAGCATGAGATTTGGTCTACAGTTTCTATGTGAGGCTATACAGGAGCTAGCCACATTTCATATATCTTTCATGGATAGAGACTTGGAAACATAACACCAATCTATGACAATCACTCTCCCACTTCATCACTAAGTTAATGTGGCATAGCTCAGGGACATTGATTGTGAGTCTCAATGTGCTTAGATATAATCAGGATAGGTACTTGGTAGATTTTATTAAGGCTGGGAGCATGTAATCCTCTTCAGATGACGCACCATGATACTTCTGGTGAAATGGAAGGAGGTGTTGAGGGAGTTGAATATGTCCCCTCTGGCATTACATCCTAGTGTCGAGAAGATGTTCTACGACCTTTGGCATTGGCACTGGTGGTTATGGATGAAAAATGTTGGGGTAGAGTTTGTTTCACAATAACTTTCTTTTCTAAAAGTGAAGGCTGTCCATCAGGTTCAAGCAAAATTAGAGCAGCCATTAGAGGTGACAGAGTAGAAGTTGGATGGTATCTCTATTGAAATTGTGACAGGGATTCCACATACGTGTAGGGGACATGATTACATCTGGGTGAACGTCGACTTACACACCATGTTTTCTCCTTCCTACCCATCCAAGAGAAGGGAATAGTGGAGGGCCTGGGACGCCTTTATATACAAGAAATTTTATGAATTCATGGGTTAAAATTAACGATCATCTCAGACCAAGCCACACGTTTTATATCCTAGTTTTAAAAGGGATTACAAGATGAGTTTGGGACTCAGTTTTGATTAAACACTTCCTTTCATCCAAAGATGGATGTTCAGATGTAGCGGTCCATTTAGGAAATGGAGGATATTCATTGAACTAGCGACGTAGATTATATCCATAATTGGGATGATCAGGTTCCCTTGGTGGAATAATAATACAAAAAGAGGTTTCAATCCACCATCAGTATGGAACCATTTTAGGCCTTGTACAGTGGACCAAGTAGGCCACCTATATGCTAGATAGACCTAGTGGAGTTATCACTTAGGGGAATAGAGTTGGTACGGGCTACCACTGAGAAGGTGCAGATCATCCTGGAGAGGATGAAGATTGCACAGAGCAGACATAAGTACTATATTGATATGAGACAAAGACCACTTGAGTTACAGGACAAGGACCAATTATTCTTGCAAGTCCCCCCTTGATGGGGAATAATAGATTTGGCCGATGTAGTAAACATTTATTGACGTCCATCAGACCATTTCATATACTTCAAAAGATTGCCATGGTGGAATACCTCTTGGTAATGCCACCACAGTTGGAGAGGGTACACGATGAATTCCACGTATCCCATTTGTGTAGATATATGCATGAACCATCTCACATCATCATCCATGATGAGATGGAATTTGATGATGCGGTGAATTTTACTGAAGATCCCAGAGAGATTGAGGATCAACAGGAGTAAGTCCTTCGTGGACTATCGATTCCTCTCTTCTGCGATCACTGGTAGCACAAGAACCTCTTGGAGAGAACATGCGATTGGGAGGATCATATTTGTTCTTAGTAAAACCATTTTTATCATTATCCTATGTAGTGGCTTTCAGAGACGAAAGGTCCAAACGTGGGGAGAATGTAAAGACCCAGATTTTCCATGTAATTTTTTTAATTATATGGAATTATTAGAAGTTTTTGAAAATTGATGGAACATGATTATGAGGCCTAGTGTTCCCTGAATGAATTTCGGAACGTTTTATAAGGTACATTTAATAAACACATGAGTGGAGTTTTCTAATTTATTAATAGGTTCATGAATTAACAATCTGAGGTCACCAGTAAATCTGCAACACTGAGAGTCGTTTAAAGGAGGGATCACATTAACTACAGTTGGTCGGGAAAAAAGATATATTTTGGGGAGTTTAAAAAAATAATAAGATAACAATGTTATTTTATTTCCATAATTTTTTCCACCAATGAAAAAGCAGTGGTGGAGGGACCAATGACGTGTCATGCCGTTAAATAGAATGAATCCTCAATTCATTGTAACATCACAGTTGTAATTAAAAAGGTTCTTTAATTAAATGAACCCCATTAATTCCACTTTCATTACTCAACCTCCCCCTATCCTATATTTATGGAGCTTGGGGGGGGGGGAAGTATTGGCACAACATCACCACGCGATGATGTTCTGATAAAGTGTCATGACACCAACCACTTAGAGGATGAGACTGGTTCCGACAAGTGGTGACGAGCACCACCGAATCACGAACCAAAGAATGAAAATTCAATGGAATTATTGGAGGCTTATTTCGGGAATGATGAATGTTGACACTTCATCAAATGCGGACGTTCTCTAAGGATTTTAAGCAAGGGGTTTATCTTGGTTCAATTTTAATATTTTTTTGAATTATTACTACCCTCGGTATATCAAGCTAACAAGGACGGCGCAGGAAAAATGAACAAGGACTAGACCATCCTCCCTTTTGATGGAATTTCTGGTGTTTTTTGTGAGCTTTTTGTTTTGGGTTGGATGAACATAGCATTTTAGGTGATGGAATGGCCAGCAACAGCCGACCACGGTGGATATAGTGGCACGCTGTCGCGCATTTCCAATGGAGAAGGCTGCGACTGGCCGCGAAGGTGGGGGTGGCGCTCTATCACGCATTGCCGATGAAGGGATCCATGACTTATATATGAGTTAGAGAGTTTTAGCTGACATCAGACGACCGCAGAAGGAGTTGAGCGGGATGCTATCGCGCACTACTGAAGGTGGTCGCAACTCGGAAGCCACGACGGAGGGTCAGGACCCACAACGAGTCATGTAGGTGACATGGTAGCGCCAAGAGGCACCACCATTCAACCTTTCAAATGGGGGAGACAGATCCCACTATTCTAGCTAGGATGAGCCCCGCTCGAGTGGGCTAAACCTTCAGCAGGCTATGGCCCTCCGTCTGACGAGCCACGCAAGCCCCAGCGGGCTACGCTATCCCCGCGATCTGGGCCAGTTCGTGGCCGAGCAGGCCGAGGCCATGTGGTCTTCCCAACTAGGTCTATGCCAGATCGGTTCTGGGAGGCCCTGACTAGGTCCATCATGGTTGGATGAGACCCATACCCATCCAGGCACATTTTCCCTAAAATAGTTATATCTAGAAATTTGGGCCTCTATTTGAAAAACCATCTACGAAATTGGGACCCTTGATGCGATATTTCCCATTTGGTATACTTCAGATGAGTTTTTTAGAATGGTGGAGTATATTTGAGTTGGATCGGACACGAACCCATTTGGGCCCTTGAAACTAAAACACTTATATGTCATAGACCGGACGTCATATTTATGCACCGTCTATAACGTTAGAACCCTTGGGAGATAGAGTTATTTTTGGATAATTCTTCATGGAGCTTCGTGGAGGTTGAGGTATGAATGATTTATTGAGGAGTGGATCCCCTCTCAACCAACCATACGATGAGAAGTAATCTAGTGGCTCATAGTTAGGCAAAGGTTGGAGGTGGATCATTTGGAGGATAGTACCTAGTGATCCATTGTGGATTTGCACCGATCCTATGCGGGTTAGCACTCAACGATCCTGTGTGTGTTAGAACATATCAATCCTATGTGGGTTAGATCCTGTGTGGGATAGCAGTGGTAATTTGTATCAATAATTTGTTGTTCAGTATCCGTATGGTCAGTAGCAAAGCCTCTTGACAATATAAGATGATCATTATTTAAGACAAATCATATGTACTTCTATACTTATACAAGGTGTGAGTTGAGTCTTTAAAATTGTGTAACATTAAACATCTTGGTTTTACATTTTTGGTACTTTTACCTTCACAGTTTTACCTTCGTGGTGTTATCTTTGTGGTACTTTTTCCTTCGTGGGTTTACCTTCATGGTGATATCTTTGTGGTACTTTTATCTTCATGGTTTTAACCTTCATCGTGTTTCCTTTGTGGTATTCTTCTTTTGTTGATCAGTTGTGAAATTGGATTAAAATATTGAGTCTTTCGTTTCCTCATAAATTAGAGGAGAATATTTTGATAACATTGGAATATGTATGGGCATATACCTATGTAGAGTTCATGACTACTTCGTGCTTTGTGATTGAGGTCCAACGTTGGGGTTATTCCTTTTTGGAACTAAGGGAGACCATCGGGGGTCCTTAGGTCCCCACTGAGTATTGTTATACACCCCCTTTCACGGTATACGTACACACCTTGCTTTTTCTTGTGTAGATGATTGACAGAGTTGATCAAGGCCAAGGGAGCCAGGATAGGATAATGATCAGTGGTGGACCATTTAATGTGACGTGATGCAGTATCTACTGATCGAGATCTGAACCTATAATTCTGATCGGATCCTCAATGGATGATCAAGGATTTGATTTCTCTTTTATGTTTTACTTTTACTTTTCTATTGGGTTTGTATTTGGTCCCATTTACATTTTGTAAAATATTTACTATAGCAGTTTACTTTGTGTTTTCTTCTTGTTTTACTCTTGGATTGTGTGTTTTAATAGGTTTAAAGGAAATTCTTTCCCGTTATATGGATACACCTTTTCAGTACTAGTCGCCATCCCCTTACTGATGGAAGGTGGGATTGGGGTAGTCACGTCATGGGCCCCACGAGACATTTCGTGACATGATCACTATTTTTTAACCTGATAACATGGAAAACATTTCAGGCTTAAATATATAATATATCTTTTCATTCCATCCCACCAGTAATTCTCCTATCATTCTATATACATCTTTCTAAAGCAAGGATGAACTAAAAATAGTGAAATATGAGCTTTTTCAAACAATTTTTTATTTAACTATTTATTATAAGGTATACACAATCCCATTCCAAATCTCAAAAAACATTTTTTATCAAGGTTAAATTATCGTAACTCACAAATTTTAACCACTGATACCTTTTTCTGTAACTCCCAGTCTGCCTTCCATGCCTCCTTAGTTTATTCTAACAAAGATGACTACAATAAAACCTAGAAAAAAACAATTTAATTTCTATAAAAAAAACTTCCAATAAAAAGTTAATTATATCATTCATCAAAGGGTCTTTTTCCAGCTATAACATATTTAATGATGGATGAGGTTTTCGAGTCATGTAAACTACCACATTTTTTTATGATAGTAAATGATCATGAAATTTATATCCATTATCAATTCAGGCCATCTTCTCTGCCTCATGTTTAATTCATTTTAAGTGAATATACACATAAGTCATTTTTGGTACGTATATATTTATCATTTGGAACCGTATAAAGTATGCATACATTTTTTTAATGTGAAATCCAGAGTTTCTAATTAAATATAATTTGTAGGATAATTTAACTTATCAAGATTTATTTCTCGTGAAGCATATGTAATTAGATGATCATTCTACATCAGAACAAAAAATGTGTCCCATTAGTGATGAATCATTGTAGCTAATAAACATATCATTTACAGAATGTGGGATAAAAAATGTATCATTCATAATTTTTATTTTCAATTCCTAAAAATAATCATGACATTATTTGATCTAGATAAATTTAACTCCCTTCAAGTTAATGTAGTTAGTGGACTGGATAACCATTCAATGATTTTAATAGATTACTAGTAATAGCCTTCCAAACTATTGAATGTACCAATATTTGTTATATTTTTTAGTTTTTGGTCATTCATCAGCAACATTAATTTTATTATGATCAATAGTTATTCCCTCATTCGAAACAATTTTACCAGGGAAGGAGAATTCATTTCAAAAACAATTCACACTTTTTTGGATTTTCCATAAAATTTATTTTCTTTTATGGTTTTCAATAGATCCCTTAAATTTTTTTCATGCTCCTCTTTACTTCTTGAATATACAATAATTTTATCAAAAAAGACAACCACAAAAGTTTACAATCACTCATAAAATATTCTATTCATAAGATCTATTAATTGAGAAGGTTCATTAGTTTACCCAAACGATATAAAAAACATTATAATGACCATAAGTAGTTCAAAAATCCATTTCTAGAATTTCATCCGAATTTCCCTTTAGCTGATTGTACTGGGATCTCAAGAAACTCTTGGAAAAATACCGTGCTATCTGGAGGTAATCATACAAGTCATATATGTGAGGAAAAGGATTCATATTCCTTATAGTAATTTATTCAATGCACTATAATCAATGCAATGTCTCAGGGAACCATCGTTTTTTAACAAACAAACCAAGATCTCCCCATGGCGATTATCTAGGAAAAATAATGTATTTATCAAGAAACTCCTTCGCCTAATTTTTCAATTTAGAAAGATCCTTTTGAGAAATTATATAAGGGGGCATTAAAATTTTCAAAGAATAAAGAAGTAACTCAATTATTAATTAATCTTTTCAATCTGGTATAACACCAGTTAATTCATCAAGAAAAAAAGGTATTCATTTACCACAAGTACATCATTAATATGAACATCTCCCTGGTATAAAACAATATAAGAAAGATAAAATTAATTTCAATTTTCAACTATTTCTCAGCATCTTTATTTGTTATTAATAGTATGGATTAGTTCTTGTATACAAACTAAAACACTTTCCAAAAAACAAATTATTTAGATCTATAATTATTATTATCATGATAAATAGAATGTCAATCCATACCCAGAATGATATAAAAATCTAATATGGGAAAAAAATAAGGTTTTTATGTAATTTCATTCTATAGATAACAATTGTAATATTCTTAAAATTCCTTTTCAAAGAATCATTTTCTCTGGGTGTTTCAAGAAAAACTTTTAGTCTCATTTCATGGGATGAAAATTCCAATTTTCTTAAACATTTCTCATAGATAAAGGAATATGTAGAAACCAAATCAAACAAGACTATTAAAAAATATGTGTAAATAAAAATATTACATGATACAACTTCATTACTTGGCCTGACTTCTATTGACATTGTTTGAAATGATATCACTACAACTTCATGCTTTCATATTGGCCTCTTTGCATCATTCGTATCTCTATTTGGGATGGTATTTGCATAAAAACCCATACTAGAACATTTTAATCACATTATAGTTTTTATATAATGATTTGACTCAGGATAATTTTCATTAATATCTTGGGACATAAGTCCAAACGTACCACATCAAAATCACATCCCAGTGTAGGTAAGGTTTTCCCCATGGTTCTTTTTTCCACACTTTTCACAAATTTGAAACCAAACATTCATACCATCAGATTTTTTTGATTAATTCTTATAAAAAACGTGGATTCTAGAAATCCACATTTTTTTTATTTCAAAGTACAAATGGTTATCAGATAACTCAATTTGTAACCACTCTGCACATTAGAAATGAATCTCAAAAATTTTGATCTTTCATGAAGCTAATTTCCATCGATATAATGGATTAAATCCTGAGTAAAAATGATTGAATTTGCTATCAAGATCAAGAATAATATATGGAGAATACATTTCTAGTCGAATAAAATTTTCTTCATTCAAGACCACCGATTATTCCACATATTACTTCAATTCATGTAATTTATTACCTATCCTATGTTAAACCACCTTTGAAAAATATTTTTCATGGAAAAGACTTTTAAATTATTCCCACTCTAAGGAATCACTCTCCTCTAAATCCTTGATTTTATTGACCATTGAAATCCACTAATTTGCTTCACCATCAAACTGATAAATTTAATGACATACATTTTTATTATATGAACATCCCATTACATAGAATATATTTTCAAGGGATTTAATCCATCCGACAGTGGATAGTGGGTATGATGATCCAATGAAAGCATAATGGTGTTTCCATAGAAAATATTATACTTTCTTCATGTTCCATTGTGGCATCTCTAGTTATTCACTTTCATGGAAGTAAAAACCGTTTATTTCTTATGTCACCTTATCCATTACTATCATAAACTTATTGGTTCAAATTCCTACCATTATCAGTTGAAAAATTGGAAATATTTCAGCCTCCAAATTCCTTCAATCTTCAGCATCCCCATTTATTCTGTTGAAAACCATTATGAACAGATATATATTAGTTGAAGGTACATGGTAATAATTGTATGATATTCCATTTAAATAAAATAATAAGATAAAAAATTATTTTTCATATACTATTAGATTTATACTGACTTCTAATGTTATCTAAATCATGCTCTGATACCAACTATAATGACCTTTCCATAAACATTACGTATTCTAGTTATTTTAACTAAATATAACTTTTTTACATTAAAAAAGATATTTTAATTTTAGAGTTTTATAATTTTATAACATAATGCATATATGTCAACCCAAAAGAATACAATGTGGGTACCAATAAAATAGTATCCAATTCATCCAAAAAATAAAATTTTAATCCAAACAAACAACTTTATTTCTTATAAAATTATTCATTACATTTAAATTGGCATCTCTATTTCTATTACACATCCTTATAACCTATGGAATATACTTAAAAAACATGGGATCGGAATAAAAATCTCATTAGAGGATATAAAAATAATGAAATTAACAATTAGTCCATTAATACTTATAATCATATGATATCATTTTCACAAAGTCATACTTCTCACCCTTAAATACATACTTTGAAAAATGTGATATTTACATAAAACAATAGAAACCATATATTAAAACATAAAGGTATATTCAAGAATTACATACTTATATTGTAATGATCATGGATACCTTTTTATTTTTAACCCTCACAGATACGTTTCAATGTAACCCTCAGGGCTACATTATGGTGTAACCCTCGCAACTACACTTAGATTAAAAATACGACTAACATCTAAATAATGGATACAAAATGCATTGGAGTTAGATTTATGTCTAACCCTTAATCATAAAAAATTCCCCAGAACCATAAAATAATATAATGGCAATAATAATTTCATAAAAACATACAATATGAATTTTGTAAAACTTGAAGTTTAAAATAGTATTTTATTATAAAAGACACATAAAAATAACTTATAATTGATATGATAATCAATATAACTAATGAAATATGTATATAAATTGTTTCCATTAAATAAAACCTAATATAAAAAAATTCAAAACAAAAATGATCTAAAAACTAAAAAACTAATGAAGTAGAAGGTTATCCCATACAATGGAAATTGGGATAATAATTCTCTTACCACTATTATGTCTTAATTGAAAATTTTGATGCCTCCTATGTAATGGTTACAAGAGAGTTTTTAATATTTTACAAAATCATATTGCTGTTTATAACAGATTATATAATCTTTTTATGACATCATTCAACATATTAATTAATAATATTTTTTCTTTCAATTGTTTTGGGTGTTTTAATTACATGATTTTCTTGTTCGGTTTGTATTTCATTTTCATATATAAAAGAAGACAAACTACATAAGTGGAATGAAATGGTTTTAGTATGTTTAAAAAATATTAAATTATGACAAAAATCATTTATGTAATTTTTTGTGACGATGATTCATTATATAAATCATTAGTCATATTCATTTAAATCATTTGGGTGGTTCTTCGATAATCATGAACTTGTTTTATCAAATACCTTTAACATTATCAATATATGATAATATAAGTACAAAATTTAGGTTATATAAAATACATTAAACAGGGTTTCAATAATAAAAATTGATTTAAAACCATATTTGGATGAAATATTAGAAATTGAAAACACATCATCCATGATTTTGGTAAATCAGCACATCATAGATGGTGTTTTTATTTTTCGAATAAGTGGCAGGAGGAGGAGGAGTAATTTTATGAATTGTTTTCAAAAAATGTAAACATATAACATATATATTATTTTGTATCTTTCATTCCTCTTATATAAGGGTATTTGAAGATAGTATTTTAAAATTATTGTATTGAAAATAAAATAAAGGAAATAGAAAGATGATTTTACCTCTTGATCCTGTATCCTTGAGAACCTCCACAAGTCCTTTGGCCTTGGTATTTTGGGGAGACCAGAAGGTAATGGACGTAGTGAAGAGACTTGGGAAGGGGATTGGGTTGAATATAAATAATGATAAAAGTAGGAGAGGTGTGAGTGGAAGAGGTGTTGTGGGTGGTATTTTTGGTGGTGGAGAGGTGTGGCTTCCATTATTTTAATCCTTAGTTTAATATTTTTCCTCAAGACTATGAATATTCTTTTTTAATGAGACTTATTTTAGTAATATGTGGAAGTGATTTCAAGAAAATATTCATATATATCATCAATTACTCAATAACGGTGCATAAATTCATTTATATATCATATTTCTTAAATGATCTAATTTAAATAATCACAAAAAATTCATCTATTTCAGAAAAATACAAAAAAAACACCTGTACCATTTTGGAAAATATACAAATAAAAAATGAACTCCATATTTTTTAAAATAACTTTACAATTTTTTTTCATTAAATTTTAAATGAAGTAACATTTTATTCTAAAAAATATCAATTTTAATACACTAACCGATTTTATATCACCTTGAAAAATTAATCCGGACCTCATTACCCTAAAAACTTAAGAATATAAAATAATTATATGACGTTATATTAATAAGGGACATATTACTATTAAAATGGTAATGATACTATTAACCAAAAAATTAATATGGTTCTATAAGATTCTAAATAACATTCTGATCACAACCGTTGATATCCAATTTTCAAAATTCAAATCATTGATGTTAAAAAAATATGTTTAACAGCTACTTTATAACACCTCATAAAAACAAATTTTTTTCCATTTATTCTTAGTGTTTCATGATTTTCAATTTTTAAAAACAATGGGGTGTTACATATATGGAATAATCACCTACGAATTAATTGGTCATAAGAGTGTAACTGTGATTTTAAAACTATAATGGTTATGAATATTCTAGTGAAATTATATATTACATAATTTTCCAAAATTGGTACAACTAATAATTAATGTAATTTATTGATTTCATTTTAAAATTTTTACTATTTTTGATTCATTTATATGAGAACTATGTGAAAGGATCAACTTATGAGGATATTTTCTCATTTTTAAATGAATGTTTTAAAAATTTATTAAAGTAATTGATTATGTAAAATGAAATTATAATAATACTACACATTGTAAAAATTATTTTAAAATCAAGTAACAATTATAATATTTTTAGTACATACTATTAAAAAATAATACATCTATTCCAAAATTTCCATTAATATAAATACATTTTTTAAACTTTAATATCTTAAATTTATTTAATTTTTATATGAATTAAATGATTCTCATTATAATAAATCCAATAAAAACATATGATATATTTTATTGAATAGTTTCAAGGATCTACATTAAATTTGTTACACATGATATCCATTTGAAATTATTAATACATTATTATCAATGTTTAATAAAAACAATTCAATTATAAATTTTATAATATGATTTTAAACTCATGTTTTCTATAGAAATGGGTTGTTTATAAATAATCAATAGCTGTAATTCATACACTTATTACATACCTAAAACCTATATATTTCTATAATTGAAATAGTATTAAGGTATATGCAATAAAATTTCACTATCAAAACATATATCATTATAAAAATGTATATATATATATATATAAACTGTTTTACAATTTCCAAAACAATGAATTTTTTGTGTATATTGTTATTATATATGTAAATTCATGAAATATTTTATAAATCATTAACAAACACATATATAAAATGTGTTACTAATTGAAATTAAAATATTTTCAAATAAAATAATTTTCACATTATTGTACCTATATTATTTAATTATAACATGGATACTAGAAGAATAAAATATTTAGAAAAATAAATAGATTTCTTCAATAATGTTTAAAATTATTACAATGGGTCAAAATATTTGAGAACATCTTGAAGAGGTATTATCCTATTACATTATTTTTCTTAATTTAACATCGTGTAATTTTTGTCAATTTCAGTATTATATTTATTGTTTTATTTGTTTGAAAAATTTAATTTTTGAAATATTATGTTCTCATATTTTCAATTAAAATGTATTATACAATCATAATTAAGAAAATGTGGTTGGATTATCGTGACAAATTATGAAAATGATAATTGATTCACAAGTGACATAAGGAAAAAATCTATAAAAAATATAACATTTGTTTTGTTTTTGAAATTATCTTACGTTTTATTAATATATCAATATTAATTCTTGTTTTATAGACTTTTATCAAACTATCAAAACCACACTAATAAAGTGGGATTATTATAAGAAAAATTATACAATGGTGGTTGATTCAATTGTGGAAAGTATAAAAAATCATTCTTTTATGTGGTACTTCTATAATGATACGATGTGTATTTTTTTTCAACCAAAATATGGTTTAGTTATATATTAATATGTCAAATGATAATAAATGAATAAATATTCGCATGTGGTTATAAAAAGTAATTCTAATGATCAACAAAAAAAATTATACTAGGATGAAAAAAGAATCCATAAATACAATCTAAAATATAATATTAATGATAAATAATTATTTATTATAAATATAAGTCTTTTGTGTTTCTTATAAAATCAATAAACAATTAGAAGGTATAAAATAAAGATGAATTTTCACAAAAAAACATGACAATGATCATTGATTAATTTTGAATCTATATTAATAAATCACAGATCAATTTGACATGTGATGTGACTAAATTAATTTAATTTTTATTTATTAATTATTATTTTTTATTTATATAAAAATATGTAAAATTATAAAAACTCATATAATGATATTGCATTGTTGTGAATCTTTAGGGAAATGATTATTGATTTTTTCTACGACCTATAAAAAATCTACACATCAATATGACATGAGATTAAGATAACATGAATAATTTTTAATTTTAATTTTTTATATAAATTCAAAATGTGATATTATCCAATAAAATAACATCACATTTTTAGAAAAATTTAATAAAATGATCATTTTTACATATATAACTAGTATGAAAAATAAAATTTCAAATATGTATGTGATTTTATAGGAATGAGGTATTGTTTTTTTCTTATTAAAAGTATTTCATGTTTTGGAAATATGTTTCGAATGGTAATAACTAAAAATAAACTCATATTTTCACAAAAAAATAAAAAATAGTTTTCAACTATTTTTTCACTTATAGGAATAAACAACCTTTCAATCTGAGGATTGTTATTATATTAATGATCCAATGAAATATTTCTATATTAATGATCCAATAAATTGTATAAACATCTTATAAACAAATTAAAATTGAACAAATTAACATAGATAATATTATATAATTTGTTATATAATATTTTATTTCATTTGTGTCTTCATGAAACAAATCATATGTCAATCTAATTTTTCATCTATATGGTGTTATTCATAATTCATTTTCAAAATTATAATTGTTATTTAATATAATTTTATTTTATTAATATTTGATATGTTATTAATATATTAATTAATAATTTGTTATATATATATTGTTTCATTAAGTAAATATATTTTTAATTACATTAATTTTATCACATTTAATATAACATTACATTTGTAATTTGGTTTCAACTTTTGTTTGTATTTAGGGAAAAAAATTACAAGCACATACACCATTGGAAAAGACTAGTTTGTCCTTTGAAAGGATGTACTATGTCATTCATTTATTCCTTAATTAATTATAAATCATATTATTTTTATCTTTTTTGTAAATTTTTACTTTAAATATTTTTGATATAATTGTTATACTAAAATTAAATCATGTAAAAATATTTATTATTATTCGAAAATGTTGTTTTTTTTTAATTTCAGTGCATTTTAAATTTTATGAGATGTTTCAT
This sequence comes from Viscum album, assembly GCA_963277665.1. Classification (NCBI taxonomy): domain Eukaryota; kingdom Viridiplantae; phylum Streptophyta; class Magnoliopsida; order Santalales; family Viscaceae; genus Viscum; species Viscum album. Next base: position 1,384,219,387 of record OY728127.1, read on the forward strand.
TTTTCTATTATAAGTTATTATAAACTATAATAACTGATGTGGGTTTCATTATCCCTAAGATATTGCATTGATAAATTTATTCTTTTATCCTTGCTAAAAAAGGATTCAATAAATCATAATTTTTATAGTGAATTTATAACATTGATAAAAATCCTCAAAATTTGTAAACATGCTCATAATCAGAACCCCAGATACACTGAAAAAGTTCTATTTGAGCATGGATAAAGGTTATTCTAGTAAAATTGTTTAGAAAAAATGGCGTTGATTTTAGTAACTTGTATTTTTATAATAATAATTTTAAATATTTAAAGGGTCGAAGATTTTTTTTGATTATTTTTGTGTTATGGAAAATTAAAAAATATTTAATATATTATTTTTAATCATGTCCTTGAAAAAAATAATCTCTCTTATATAGGGTCCTAATTAAAAAGATTAAAATTTTCTTGTATCATGAATAAGATTTTTTCATAGAATTTGTGTAATTATTATAAAAGGGCCTCGAACCTGTGGGATGATCAAATTGGTGCTATTATTTAAAATAAATAGTGTATCCTAAATAATTTTTTTTATTAATAGTGGAGTCATATAGTACGAATAAGATAGGTGGTGATAACAAAATATTTTGCAGATAAATTTTAATGGATATATTTATATAGTCAACCCATTCTTGATGATATGTAATAATTAAAGGCATTATAAAAAATGAATAAATGGGAGTCAACATTGAATTAATAAAATTATATTATGGAGATGAATAATCCTCCAATGAATTATGTTTTTATCCATCTCAAATTTATTAGAAATATCCCCCTATATCTATTCTGTATGGGTGGAATAATTCCTTAGATAATGTATCTCTCTCTCATAGTGTAATGTATTATTTTTCCTGTTAAATTAATTCATTATATTGGTGGGGATGATGAGAATATATATTAATATAATCACTAAAGAAATTATTATATAACAATGAATTAGGAAAACCCATCAATCATTCTCCCCTCTTACTTCTATATTATAATATTTTTTCACTTATCTAATATATTTAAATAGTGTAATATGATTCATGGTATTGGATATATAAAATATTATTAAAAACATAATAATTAATTTGTATTATATGGAATTACATTCACTTTAGAAAATTCAAATATTTCTTTTGATCTAATTAATTAATATGTTATTTATAATTTAGTGATAACTTTTAAACTAGAATTTATGTAGGGATGGATCGTCTATGTAAATAAAAAATGTAATTTAATTATTTTCATATAATATTATATAAATGAATTGTCTACATGTTATTTAATAATGTATATAATTTTTTGAAATTTTATTTCATTATTGGAACATTAAAACATGTTGATCCCCAAAAAAATAATATCTAATTTTATTATAGTCTCTATCTCCCTTATTCCACATTCTTTATTTGACATGAATTTGAAAATTGTTTTTTGTGATTGGCCATTCTATCAAATAGCAATCATGATTTCATCATCCCAATAATGACAATTTTTTTCGTAGTCATATGGAACCAAAATATTATTTCAATTGTTGTATGGGTGTAAAAAAATGTGAATAAATGAAAATGGAACACTAAGAACATATAAATAACCCCAATGATTATGATTGTGGAATTGAGAGGAACATGGATAGATGTTAAAAATTGTTCTCAAGAGGTATGATAGAGTGATATAAAGTATCAAATTAGGGAGGAACTAATGTTGTGGCTGAAGGTAGTGTCTGTAATCTCAAAGAACATGAGAACATATAAGTGATCTATATTTCCTTACCACATACTGTATAATTCTTTGAGTTACATTTAGTTTCATTTTCTAGCAGCTATATGAGAGTATAAATAGTTTTATAAATACCAAACATCATGTTACTTCGGGTAACATAATATATATCCTAGGAAAATATACCTCAATATATTCACACATATATTCCATGATAACATGATGGGCCCTCACGTCACATTCCACCTTAGTACATGACATCTATAGGAAAAAAGTTTCTCATTAATTATTGATTGTACACTCTATGTATCCATGTTTGACCAAACACTTTGTATTACATTAAAACTATGTATAAAGCTTCCATGGTGACTTAAATTGTTTCTATAACACACTTATTCCAATATTAGTAACATCACATGAAATGTAGAAATTGGATTATATCTTTCTCTATCATATATGATAGGGGAAACCTGGTAGTGGCCAACTAGCCTTACTATGTGTCTTACACTTCATATACCCTAAAGATATACACTATTCACTGAGAATATTTCAGTATTATTCATTTAGTGTACTCATTGAATTCTTGTATATAATATCATGTATGGTCAAATGATTAAAAATGACATTATGTTTTAAACCATATGGATGTATATTGTAATGTCCTTTAATTTTATTATTGAAATTGTCCTTATTATAGTAATTTCATTTAGTATAAATCAAAAACATCACATATAGAACCAAATAAAAACATTATATTCATAAATTATGAATATTACTCCACACTTAAAAAAACCAAAATAATCAAATATAACTCACAAAAAATAATGTGAAAATAATATAATAATAATATGAAAATTTGGATAATCTAGATCCATTAGAATTCCCCCATTCATGAACAACGATGTAGAAATAAAACATAATGTAAATAATAAAATAATAATTTAGACTATGTAATTATGTATAACCATGGGATAAAATTGAAGCAAAAGATGAAGGGAATATTAGGTATTTATAATAACTAGTAATCCCCTATGACCATAATAAATCATTCTATTGGAATAGTAACCCGTCCATTGGAATAATAATGTGACCACTAGAGATAAAAATATTTTCATTATAATAAAAACTTCACCTATGAATGTATAAATAATATTTAGGTGCCTTATAAATGAAAATATGACATATTGATTCTGGTAATATGTAAATAAATGTTTTATAAATGAAAAATTAATTGTTTGTATTTTTTTGAAGCTTAAATTGTTATTTACAATTTTATACTGAATATAATAATTTTAAAAAATAATTTTAATAAAATTGATTGATATGTTACTATTGTGTTATATTATAATTATAATAAAAATTTATTATACCATAATAAATTTTTCAATGTTTCATAAAATTCTTTATAATATTAAAATTAATATTTTGTGAAAAATGATTATTTTAATTACATATAAATTTTATTATTTATATAAGTTTATTTTTATAAAATGGAGGGAATTTTTATCTATAAATTGAAAAAAATAGGGTGTTTTTTTGGGATTTTTCAATTTTTTTTAATTTTACTGAATAGTGAAATACTATAATATACATTATTTAACAATATAAGTTCATACATGAATTTTCGAGTCATTCTTGGGTCATGGATTTTGTAAGTTCCCATTTTATCAAGAATAAATTATCTTTTTACTACATTCATTCATGTCAATCAAAAATATTGAGTGTCTCGATCCATAATAGTATACAAAATGAATAATATAAACAAAACACCCCTCTCCCCCTTACAAATTCCACCATACACCACCCCTTCTCCTCAAACCTGTTATGATTTTTAGAATTTGTATATTTTACCCAATTCCTTTCCCAAGCCTCTTCCCCACATCCAAATTCTATTGGTATCGAAAAATACTAATCTCAATTTCCTTAAAGAGGTTCTCCAGGATACAATATTCATGAGGTAAAATCCCATTTCTCTTATAAATTCATTCCATCTTTTAGCTTATCCTCACCTCCAATATAAAAAAACATAATGATATCTCTTATATAATATATATAATGTAATTAAAATATTTTAATTTAATATTTATAATAAGGTATTCCCTCTTAACCTTTTATCACAAAAATTGAAATAATCATTCGTGATATGTCTATTCACTCCAATCTTGGATGTTGATTTTTTTTCCATTACTGCCTATTGGCATGTCATAAAACACCTATAATGGTGAAAAATATTTTAATATTTATATTATAACCTTTTTACGATATGAAACTAATATATATATGTACCCTTAATTATTAAACCAAAAGTAGTTCGTGATGATAAAAAACCCTCCAAAATAATCTATATGTTTATTATTACCATTTTATCATATTAATTATCCTAATATCATGAAAAAACGATATATGGATCCATTTAATTTTATATATCTATAGTAATTATATTTAATTACACTTCAATAGTTTTCATTCCATTTTAAAAGAACACCCATAATTATTCTAAAAAGGACTGATAGTTATACCATGAAATGAATACTTCTGAAAAAATGAAAGTAAACATTTTAGCTCATTAAAATAGTCCTAAAGGAACCTATAAAATTTATAATAAATCATATATATGGTTATGGGGTTCTAAATTAAATTATTAATTATTCAATTTACAATATCCATTATATTATTTTCAATTTAATAACACATTAATACATAAAGTATGTGATCTATTCAAACACCAATTTTACCATTGGGTTCTGATTTATCTCTCCTTACCACAAAGTAATTATTCATTATTCATAAATTCTCCAACTATATTCTATTTTTTGTATTCAAATATTATGTATCCAAATCAATTCATCATTCATTTATGGGTAAATATATCATTAAAATGCTTACCTTCTCATCTTCTCTCGATATGAAATCCTGGTAAACTAAAAAATACCAATTCATTAACTATTCTGAAGTAAAATCCAAATTTTTTTGTAAGTCTCTATTTTTTTTATAAAATTGTTCATTTTTTCTGAAAACAAACATAGATAAATTATTGTTTTAAAGATATAATTATTCATTTTTCTTCTTTGAATACAATTTAATGATTTCCTATATAACGCTATAAAGTGTACCATTTCAACAGTTTATTGAACACACTTATTACATGTATTCACATAAGTCAAACATCATCTCTCATGATCTATGCCTAATTTATATTATTAATTTCCAGTTATTATTTAAATCCATCCTTTCTTGATTTCATTATGATATTCCCTTTACTTGTGCCTTTTGACATGATTATTATACCCTTTTCATTCCATGGGTGGCCATTATGTTTATTCTATATGCATGATTCATTTTTTGAAAAACAATATATGAACATGTTATCATGGATTTAACAAGAGTTCACTCCAATTAATTAGGTATTGATTATTCTCTTGAGCTGTCATGTAGGTGATTAGATAGTAAACTGGTTCCATTATAGGAATTTTTACACCATGTGATAGTGTATTGGATGTTTGCCTCAAATCATCATTATTTCAGGATAAATGTTGTATAAAAATTATTATGTTTCATATATAACATGATCTCGGGATCTACATTTTATGATTCGATTTTTTATTCATTTTTCATGCCATTTATCACATCGTGGAGTTCTTTATAACCCATATATTATGACTTATTCCGATGTTTATTCTCTTATAGGGATTTGTATCTCATCCATTGTGACTACATATTCGCATGTTCTTCCAATGATAACGTAATAGGTCAAAGGATGTTTTGTTCTCATTATGGAATATATATATGAAAATGTCTAATTCTATGTGCATGATTTAATTTTATCTATATATTCATCCAAATTCACTAGACTTTTGAATACTTGGATTCTATTTCATGGATAATTTTTTAATAAATCATGTAATAATATGTGTAAATGATAATGTCAATATATTTTGTATGAGATCATGGTCAACTAATTATTAGAGTATAGGACTATAAATATTTATTATGAACCCTTGGTATTAGTATATCACCATGGATATCCTATATTGAAATGTAGGGAATAAAAATTATGGATACACTTTTCATTTAAGATTTTACAATTCTATGATAAATTATTATTTTTATTATGAATATTATCTGAGTATTCAATATCCATAATTGTATTTATTTTACATAGTTAATGGAGTAAAATATGATAAATCATGAGAATAATTAAAGTGATGGGAAATCTGATGATTACCCTAATGAAATGCCATCAAAGATGGGAAACAAAGAAGAGGACACCATTGTAGTACTAGAACAACTAGTTGTTGATATGAATAATAGCATGAATCATCCAGAACACTCTACTTCTCCAAAGGGAGAATTTTTTTTAGCCAAATCCATTATTTAAATATGGCCACCCAACTTTAGAGGATCTTTTGAACCACTCAACAAGGAATAATATATATCATCATTGAGAGGTTATTCACTATCCTCTGGTTCTTAGAATAATAGAATGTTAGGTTGGATATTTATCATTCTAATGGGGAATATGATTAGTTGTGGGAAATAATAATGAACATAATGTATGAAAATTAAATTGATTACATAGAATTGGAAGAATTTTGGGAAGTACTATTAAATAAATATTTACCCTGAATTCTCTGACATATGTTGGAGATGGATTTTTTGAGACTAAAGAAAAAGGATGATGATTCTATAGGGGTGTGTGGGGAAAAATTATAAAGATTGTATGATATGGAATATGCATTGTTAGAAACACGAAAAACAAGTAGGATCACATATTTTGTGGACTAAAAATATTTCAATAAAAATGCCAAGAAATTCGAGACTTTGAATTCTTGTTGGATATTTTTTTTGTGACCTTATATTTGAGATGGATATTGAAGACTCTCAAGGGTCTCTATGGTTATGAGTCAAAACGTGTTTAATGATGTCCAATATGGGGGGACAAATATATAATCCCCATGGTGGAAATAAAATCCATCATAATTCGTTTTATAAATATGGGAATAATAATCTTAGAAACATAATTAGAAGGAACGAATGTGATTATTGTGTGGAATTGAGGTTCATTGATCTAATAAATTACAATGTGGGATGAATAAGCCCACTAATGAATAAGGGACGGTTCAATCAATATATATGTGGTTTGTGAGGTTGTTTAATAGAAACTATCATGGGAATTATATCATCCAGTGTAATATTCTAATATTTTTCAGAGGAAATGAACAACCACAACCTCTAATGCACCGAGTAAGGTAATATCAAATCATTACAGCTACGATGGATCCTGATAATGTTGTAGTGATATATATTAAGGCTATTCATTCCAAAATAGGGAAAAAATTTATTTTGTTTTTACGAATTCTTTCTTATCCAATATGTTCATAATAACTATTCAAAAATCACCTCAAAATATGGAGGTTGAATTGTCTGTAAGAATAAATTATGGGGAAATTACAGAATCCAATTTATATAACTTCTATTTAGTTAACTATTATGCACCAAACCTCCCATAAAATCTCTGTTTACTTATTTTTGTGATGTTTGATTCTATTTAGGTCATGTATTTTCTACCATTATATATATCCAACTTCATCTATTGTGAAATGGAGATCACTATTCACATCTTAAGGCATCCTTTGATCCTGTACATGTTTGTAGGGGACGATGAATTACCATATAAATTTTCATAACAATTGTGGATATTTATTCATTAAGACTAATTTTATCAAGCTCAAATTATTGATGCAAAACACAGGATCTTGATTGAAGGTATACCCATTGTGAGGGATTTCCCTGTTATATACCCTAAATATTTATATTGTCCTCCTCCTGAACAATTAGTTGTTTTATCAATTTATCATATACCTTGATATATTAAGATGTGTAATAATCCAAACATGATAACTACTATTTGGGTGGGGGAACTAAAGAAACAATTATAATATAATACGGATATGTGGTTTAAATACCTATGTGCTTTGTTATGGGGAGCACCAATCAACGTCATCAAGAAAAAAACGGATCAATGTGACTATAAATTGAATGTTATGTGATCAAAAAAATCAGGTTAAAGAACATGTATCCATTTCCACAGATAGATCTATTAATTAATAAACAATATGGGGAAAAGTATTTTTATTTGGTGGACCTTCAGTTGGGATTTCATCAATTATATGTAAGGAATGAGGATATTCCCATGACTAACATTATAAAGAGGTATTGACACTATGAGTTCATATTGATTCTCATTTTACTCAACAATGCCTCATCAATATTATCATAAATAATTATTATAATCTCTAGATATTACCTCTATAATATTTTTCTAGCCTTTATTAATGATATTTTGATATACTAAAATTGAAAGAATGAACATGAAGTGAATATAAAAAATATTTTATATATTATTTGTAAGAACAAACTATATGAAAAATACATTAAATGTGTGTCCTAGATGATGGATGTATCATTCATGGGGAATTTTATCACCATAAATGAAATATATACTGACCCTTTTAAAACAATGGTAATCAAAGAGTGATTCAAGGAAACATATATAACATAGATATATTGTATACTTAGTCTTGATGGGTTATACTGAAATTTTTTGAAGAATTTTTTTGGGTTTTCAAACCCACTACCAATACAACTCATAATTTAGTAATGTTTATCTAGACTAGGGGATGTGAATACAGCTTTAAATATTTGAAAAACAGGGATAAAACTACACAATTAATAACTCTACAGTTAAGTGGGGATATCATTATGATATAAAAAATATTATTTAAATAAGGTATTAGGTTATGTACTTATACAAAAAGATAAATTGAAACTATATGAGACATGATTTGTAGTGGGCTACTATGACCTTTGTGTTGAAAATTAGTTGACATTTTCAATATAAGTAGAAGTGTGAGATATATACTTATTATAGGAACCTAAAATATATATTTACATAGAATAAGTATAATATGTTCAAGTTAATATTGTTAGAGCAACTTAAGGATTAAGGAAGCTCAATGCACTAGGACCCTAGTATAGAAAATAAACGGTAATTATATAAGAAAAAGGGATCCCTCATCATTATAAATTACTAGACTTAAAAAGGACTTGATCCTATTAGACTTGTAATGGATGTACATAGAAATAATTATGGAAGGAAATTAAACAATCTTTTTTGAAATGATTTCACAGCCATCCCATATAGTGAAGATATTGTTTACTCAAAGAGATTATTTTGTAATTCCAAATAAAGAGAAAGCTATTATAAAAGAGAAAACCCCAGAGTTATTAAATTAGGAAGAATGATTCATAATAAATAAGTAATGAATAGGTTTACCAACCAATCACGATATAATGAATGGTATTATGAAACATTCATGTAGTTCAATATTATCTATTCACCCAAAAGGAACTATGTTGGATCAAGATCACTAAAAGATGTATTGGTCAGACAACATGAATAAAGATATTTATGAAGATACATCAATGTGCCTTGTATGTCAGTATGTGATGGATGGAATGGAAATAGTCTATGTCGATGATTCCACCGACACCCACGCCAACATGAAAATAGTAAAAATCACCATGGACATTGTCACTATACATCCGAAGACATCTTCAGGAAATAATGATATAAGGGTTTTTTTGAATCATCCTACAATGATAAATACAATTATTGAATTATTAAAGGACTTCTCACATTTCAAAAACTTGTATATTTATATCGAATAAGTGGGGATGCTATATAGAGCACCATAATCAATTTAATCTGATCGATATATGAAATTTACCTTAATGTTCTAAAACATTCTCTAACAAGCTCTAAACACAAATTTGAACATCAGTATGACTTATCAACCTCAATCTGATGTAAAATCATATGAGATAGTTATGACTCCATAATAAATACTGATATAATGTTATTTAGATATCAAAGAAGTATGACACTACCATATTCCTCTATTTGAGGTATCTTACTATATTATTATCCACTCAAGAATCCATATGGTTGAATATAAATCCCTTTATGGGAATACATTTATAATACCTTGATGTTGGTATAAAACTAGTAAACATATGTTACATGGATATAAAATTGTCAATGAAATGGTATAAAAGGTGGAAAACATTCAGAAACACATCAAAGTAGCCCATATTCAGCAAAATAAATCCTTGAAAATAATTATCAATGAGATATAGACACTGAGGTATGAGACATGGCATTCCTCGACAAATCTCAATAGAAGAGTGTCGTGATATTTGTGGTGGAAGGAATGCAAGTCTGATGTAAATTTCCTCCTTCAATATTATTGATTGTATATGAGATATGGATTATATACAAACACATCCACCAACCATGTGTCAAGTAAATGATGTTTTCCACCTATATCTCAAGTTGAAGTACATACCAAATCCCTAAAATTTACTGAACTCATTAGTGGTATAGTTCGAAAGTGATCTCTATTATGATGAAAAACAATTGAAGATCCTAGGCCATTGATATAATGTTTTACACAAAAAGAGAATTCCTATTGAAAATTTAATAGGAATGAACCATAAATATAAAGAGGTAACCTAAGAAATAGATGAACCAATGAATGATAAATATTTTAACCCATTTTAAGAATAATATGAAAAAAAACATCATAAGAGGGGAAGAATTTAATATCACATAATTTTAACTGGAAAATTTCCCTTCATTTAAGATGTCATGTAGTTTAAAAATATATATCACATAGAGGGTACAATAAAAAAAATTTCTCATAAATCAAGGATGATATATTAGTCAGTATAAAAAAATAACAGTACTAAAAAAGATTGGGAGACAGTACATATGTAATATACTAATATGAATATCAAATTTTGGATCATCGTGATTCAGTATAATGAAAACACTCAAGAAAATATATGTATAAATAATACATAATGATAAAATTAAAATATTCATTGAAATTTAGAAGGAATTTATTACCATGGGATAAAATATAAGTGAAATTTGAGTTGAATAAGTTGTATTTGTGTGAAGTTGTAAACCCTTATGACACATAGAAATATGAACAATGGAATACAACCTCAACTATTGGAACAATAATGTCTAAAATAAAAATAGTAATTTGGCTATTAAAATAGTAACTATACCTATCACTATAAATATAAAATTTAGTTAAATTATATATTAAAATATGATATATTTATATCAAGAAAAAGTAAATAAATTTTTTAAACATGATAAATTGTGTGTATTCATTTTTATAAAATATAAATCATCATAAATAATTATATAATTAATACAATGTTTTAAAAGAAATTTTATATTTATAAAATGGTTCCAAAAAGTAATATTTTGTTTCTTTATAAATATAAGATAATTTTATGATTCCTTCATTAATTAATCAATGATTCATTAAATTAGCTATAATATTAAATTAATATTTTTCGAATAAATGCATATTTTTTTTAAAAATTAAATATCGCATGTTTGAAAAATTACTTTCATAAAATGGGGTCAATTTTTGAAATCTATATTTCTATAATTTTTTTGGATATTTTCATGTATTTTTCTAAAATAGTTTATTTCTTTGTAAATTGTGAAATATGGTACTTTAATGTTTTAAATATCATAAGATAATGAATCACTCATTGTGTCATGATTGAGTCCAGGATGAAAAAAGTACCAATTATATATAATTTTCATTCTATAGTTGTTATAATTATTCATTGTTATACACAATATTGAAATTATTGGTCAAAAATAATAAAAAAATGAATAACATAATCAAAAACACCCTTATACCTACCCTAATAAATACGACCACTCACAACAATATCCTGACATGAAATTAATATAGAAAATTGTATATATTCATTACAATTACCATTCCAATCTTATTCTCCATGTATAAGTGATTCAGGCCCTTAGAAAAGACAATACCCAAGTGCCTTATGTGGGATCTCAAAGAGAAGATATTCATGAGGTAGAATCCCCCTTCATTCACTCATAAATTATAATTTCTTATATATTATCCTCAAATAACCTATAAAATTCAATAAATATAGTATCATATATATAATTAAATTTTATTTTATTCAATATAATATCCTTCATTAAATTTATTCTCTTCTTCTTTTATCTTAAAAAAAATGTCATTCATGATATGTTGAATCACTCCCTTCATGGATGGATATTTTTTTCATTTACCACCTTAATGGATTTTACAAAAAATATATTGGATCAAAAATATTTTAAAATTAACATTAATACTTGTTTCATGTTCTTGAACAAATATATACACATAATATTAATTACTAAAAAAAACTTTATCATTATTGTTGAAAAATATCCAAAATAATATAAATGTTTATCATTATATAATTATCATATTTATTATCCTAATATGATGTTAAAATGATTACTAATACCATTAAATATATTATTATATTAATACCATTTGTTCCACTTGTATAGTTTTTGTTTAAATATTAAAATAACTCCTAGAATTTTACTTAAGTGATCTGATAATATAAACATGAAACGTACAGTCACAAAATAAAATAATTATAAATTATAACTCATAAAAATGGCCTCATATGAAAATAATATAGTTATAAAAATTATAAAATATGTTGACTATGTTAAAAATTAGAATATTAATTAATCTAATTTTATTATCAAGGACCTTAGTTACATGTGATGAACTAATTCTGATATATTTTAAGGGACCTCTCCAAACCTCAAAATTTTTCATTTGGTTACACTTTCTCACTTTACCCGGATAAAATTCTTAATTATTATTATATAATCCTCTTATATTCAATATTTATGTTATAAACATACATATCATGACCAATTAATTCTTCTTTTAGGGGGACATTGTTGTTTAAAAACATTCCATTCAATATTCATCTTTATAAGAAACCCCGATTAAAGAGAACATACCTATTTCATATACATTCATAGGAATAGTCCATAAAATATTTCATCCTCCATTTTTTTTTAAAAAAAAAATTTCATAATAAACTATCATTGTTAATTTCATATTTTATAAAAACAATTATTCCATTATCATATTTAAAAACTTTGTGATATTTTCAAATTATCTCCACTAATTGGATCATTTAAAAGGATTCTAAAAAATCCTATTATATGTTTACACTTTATTTAAAAACATTTTATCATAATATATTCTAATATTACTTTATTAATTTCCAATTATCATTTGAAAACATTATTTTTTAAAATAATTATGATATTTTATTTAGTTAAGACATATAGCATTCTTATTATTCCCATTTAATTCGATGGGTAACCATTATGATTATTCATTATCCTTGATTCCTTATGTGGAACACATATGCGTGAAAAATTTATTATCTATGTACCCATATTTCACTCCAATGCATTGGGTAACTTTTAGTCACTTGATAAGTCATGCATTTTTAAGGGAGTAATCCTAATCCATAATGGGACATTTTTTTAACATATGATATAGTATTTGTAGTTATCTTCGACTCATATTTTTTTGTAGCTATAGGTTTCAACAACATTAATATGTATCCATGATTACATGACCTCATGTTATGCATATAATGATTTCATATGTTTATTCATATTACACTCCTTTAATGTCATCATGTTATGCATTGTAACCCTTTTGATATGATTTATTTCTTTGTTTATTTCCTTATTATGTTATTTAGGTCATCCATTTTTATTTTAATTACCATGGTTATCCTATGTAGATTTTGGATCAAAAAGGATATTAGGGTCTAAATTTTTAATATTAGTATATAAATGTTTTATTCCAATTCAATGTTTTTAATTTTATGTCACTAATCCTCTAAAGACACATGACAATAAAATAGTTGGATGGTATTTGAGGGATAATTGTGCCTTATATGATTAAATAATATGTTTAAATGTTTTGTGTCTCTATATAAATCATATGCATGGTGTGGTTCCTCTTTATACATAGAATAAATATAAAACATCTAGAGTGATGGGGTTCCGATCCACTATTCATTGAGTAGGTTGCCCTCTACGTTTATTCACATTGCACAAGGGGATGGATGATTCCTATATAAGGGTCATTTCCCTCTAGAGTTTAATATTCTCTTTAAAAGTTATATGTTCCTCACTAATTAATTTTTTGATGTATGCTGATGAATTTATATATTTGATGCAGTTTAGATACATTAGATTCTATTATTCTCTCAATGATTCATTTTAATTTTACTATTAGACTTCATTTGGAGCTTATTTGTGATGAGAATTATACTACATTGCCATCATTAATTATTAAATATTAAAAAAGTATGGATTTTATTCATTGAAATGAATTTATACTATTTCATCCTTTGAGTTTTCTAAGCTTCATATTGGGTATATTCAAACCTAGTAATGTAAATGTTTCTTTCCAACACATTATAGACTATACAGATAACTTGCAATTTCATAATTGTTTAGGAGTACAAGGAAATTGTGGTGTTGATAGAGAAAGATAATATATAATCCTATATGATTTCATTTTTGGTTGTTTTAATCATATTATTGAAGTGATATAGTGTTTTTCTATTCAGAAGATCGTTGTTGGAATTTATCAATGTATATTGGGCTTTTTCTTCGTCTTGTTGTTGGCATTGGTATTCTATATAGACGAGTTATTGGTCCTTATCACGTTCATGTTATACTAAAATTTATTTAGATATATACATGGGGGGAAATTTTATATATCATAAAGAGGTGTGTTTGTTTAGAGGTTTATAGTATAAGGCTTCCTGTATGTGAGATATGCATTCATGGTTTTTATTTCCAGCCCCCGGCCAACTGGATATGGTCTAGCGGGGGTAGATCCAGTTTAATACTAGACTAGGTGGGGTATTTTGTGTTGGGTCATTAAAAAATGGTATCAAATTATTTTAGGTAGTAGGGATGGAGGTTGTACATATTACACAGGGGAGGATTGGTTTGGGATACTTTTGAAAGTGGTGGTAATGGGTCTTGATTTTTGTGTGGGAAACCAATGTATCCTTTTATGATGAATCTGAATAATAGTTAGTTGAATCATAACTCAAATTTAATGTTGAAAAGGAATAATATAATAATAATAATATCATTTTTCATTTTATTTCTTTAATCATTCTTGATTTCCGTAATCTATATCTTTCAGATATGCTTTGATAATAATTGTTTCATCTTGGTAAAAATAGGATCCCACCACATGGATATCCATATCATCATCATAGGTTGGTCTATATTAATCATTATCTTGGAAATCATCTACTTGTCTCTTACCATTCTACAGATGAATATTTAGTTCAAGAATATGATAGGGGTGTTTCCCCTACCAATGGATTAGATGATTTATTACAAACCAATTAAATGGAGAGATAATCCACCCATAGTGTAAATAGTGGTCCCTATAATGTATAATGAGAATAATCACAAATTAAGTCAACTTCAGTAATTAATGGGACAAATTCTTTCTTCGTTATGTGTCGAGTCGGATCCTTAAGAAGTATTTACTTAGATAATGTCCATTTAATGTATTTTCCATCCAGTTTAAACACCAACTAACTAGATGTGGTACATCATTCATCTCTTCTTCTTGGGGTAGTAGGTCATTGGAGATTTTATCTCAAATAGATTATGGATGAGGAAACCCGACCATGCACATAGATCAGGATCTCATTCAATGAAGAGTATTATACAAAGACATTGAGGATGGTAATTGTCCAAGAGTTACAAGAACTAGGGCATGGATTTATAGTAGCTCTCAGTAGGGTGTGAGGGTTATGGATGTCATCTGGAATTCTCAAGATATTAATAATGGAGTATTTATTTGATAATGGAATTTTTTATTTGGATTTTATTGATATATTAGAGTCAATACAAAACATTTTAGTATTCGCACAGATGATAGATATATGTTCCCTGAAATGGTGAAATCTATTTTCTTGGAATAGCCATATCTAGGTGGTAGAGTTGGATTAGGATTTTCCTAAGTAGAGTAATAATTTTTTACTAGAGAGAAATTGTCAATAGGGGTGAATAATTAGAGTAAACCATATTTTCAATCGCATTCTCATTGATTGTCAATCGAGGGATCCCAAGTTAGTTAGAAATAAGTAAGATAAAGATCATGTTATTCATTTAGAAATATAGTATACATGGATCATGTTTCACTTCCACGTGGGAAGCATTAGATATTTTGTAAATCATAGTCATTGGATAAACCAAATAGGTTGTGTATATACTAGGGGACTCCATTATATAGGAAGGGTTTCCCTCCTAAAGATAGCTATGATGTATTATTTGGTTGTGTGATATCATATTAGGGTGGATAGTTATTGTGTACAATTCAACCAAAAACACCTCCACAAAACGAAAGATATGCTTAGGCGGTAGAACATCAAGAAAGAGTTTAGATATAGGCTACTGATGGCTTTGAACAGGTGGTTCCAGGAATAGTTCGAGGTATGACCTTCATATTTTTTACTTTTTAGGTTTTACTCATTAATACTTCTGTGATTTTGGGATAGTGATTATAGGGGTGTCTCCATCACCTTTTATATTTATCATTTTAATAATTTTGAAACTATATATTTGGTGTTTTCCAAGATATATTTTATAAGGAATAAAGTATTTTTTATTGATTATACTACTTTTATAAGAAAACAATGATTTGATTTTTTTTTATTTTTTTGCATTGCATTTATTTATTTATTTTAATATTTATTTTATTCTTTAAATTACCTTATTGATGAATTTATTTAGGTATACTAATTGTTTCTTCTATTCTTATTTTTTCAAATACTTTGGTTTAAAGAAAATTGTATTTTGATAATTGACTAAATTATTATAAAAATCATTTTCCATGTATTATCAATTTTTTAAACAATTATTATATTTTTCAGTGCCACACAAAATGTTTTCAAATTACTATTAAATTATATAAAATTCATAAATACTATTATTAAATTGTATCAAAATAAATTGAATGTTTTATGAAATTTTTAGACATTAAATAATATGAATGGACGTATTTTGAAACAAAGGAAACTCTACATTTATATTTATATAGAAATTAATATAATTATATAAAAAAAATATTTTTTATATTTACTAATAATATAACTTTTTGGCTATTATGTTTTCAATTATTCATAATGGAACTAATTGATGAACATATACTATGATCAGTAGTATAAATTCTAGTGTATACATCATCATAACTTGAATTTCTACCTAAATTGGTTAAAATCCATTCAATGTATTAATCCTAAATTTATTAAACTTAATCTTTATGGTGTCATAATTTTTTTAATTTTTTGTTTTGTTGGATTTTTGGTAAATGAATTTTTATTTTTGAAGCATGAGACTATTTTATTAAAGATCAATTAAATAGTTTTAGTGTGTTAGTTATACCATTAATGAAAAGGTATATTTTTTAAGTCGTATAGAATCTCTATGAAAATAAATAGTGTTGTTTATTTTTCTTATTTTAGAAAAGACATGTTGTAATTAGTTATGACTATCATAAAAAATTTAGTTATTATAGTGTACATCATTTCTATCAATGTGTAAAGTGAAGTTATGAGTATAAAACAAATCCCTATTTATATAAACTATTATAAAAGTTTCTTTTTTATTTAAATATATATATATATAATTCATAAATTTGTATATATTATAAATTTTAAAATTTTCTATTCAACTACAAATCTTATCATGTATCTCAACCTATGAATACAAGTAGTTTTTGAGCCATAACCATTATGATTTTTTCCTATAGCTGTAATCTAGAAACCCTATATATGTGAGTCATTTTGTTCTTACTCAATCCATTATTCATGAGATAGATATCATTATAAGGATCTTAGATTGATCACTTTGGATAGAGACTCCATATAGTATCAACAAACCAATCTCCTTTGTTTTTCATTATTATGAGATTACTCACGTTTGATAGATGTTTTCATATAATCCATTCATGATAGATATGTGGCCTTATAAAGTAATACATGGAAGGGAATGGTTATCTATAATAATGTATTATAAAAATTATGCAGTGGACCCAAGTACATAGGTTCAATTAGAGAGGGATTAATCAATGAACACTATTTATTTTATTAACATTTATGATATATTATGAAATTCATATCCATCACAAGTTAGTGTGACTAATAAAACTTCTCTACTCAAAAAAATAGATGAAATAAATTATGAAATGACATAAAATATATAATATTCACTATGTGATAGATGAATATAATCATTGACATCATCCAGATTTACTCAAGACCAAAAAATCCACTTGATTCGCCATCATGGATACAAATGAGGAAGTTTTAACCATTAATTGTGACATTAGGATATTGAAGCACTATATCCTGATTAGTCTATATGAATATAGATTTTTTTATTATACAATTTATGTAGGGATTATCCTTTTTCCTATGAATAATTTATCTTGTAAAAAAAATAGTTCTCCTACACATATTTAATATTTAAAATATGTGTGAATCATTATTCTTCAAAACATATCATTATTTTAATTAAATCCTAAAATCTATAAAATTTAACTCTTTATAATTTTCTTGTTCATAATTAATTTCTCAATTTATTATTATATCCATTCGCACTAATCTTCAAAGAACACATCTTCACTCTCAAGAATAAATATTTATATTATTTCACTCTACTATGTTAAACTATATTTTATAATTATATTACACAAAACTCATAAAATTATTCTTCAATTATACATACTCTTATGAACCTATGGCATATATCTCACACATTAGTCACAACATCTTCACGTATGAAATACAAAATTAAATTTGATGTCATGAAAATAACATACTTCAATTTATCTTACTAGTTTTATCTGTTTTCCTTCTTATTCATGATTATTACTTATTTTTTTATTTTTTATAATATATATATAGGCTTTCTTTGGAAGTACACATAGTATGACTAGATTATTCATGGAGTACGAAACATGTTTCCTCAGAACATATGCAAAATTATTACTTATTAGTGAAAAACCCATCTTCATATATAAAAAAATATTATCCAAAAACATAAAGCAAAAACTACTTTTTTGAAATTTTAACTCTAATAGATCAGCATCAACATCAATTGATTTGATTATTAAAAAATTTCGATTAATTTAAAGATAATAAATATTTAGAAAAAATTACACTAATTACTCTAAAAAAATTAAAGATTCACTATTATGAAAACAAATATTATTCCATGTCAAAAATACTATATATCCTAAAATTTATAGTGAGTAATATTTAATAAATATAAATATAAATATAAATATAAACCATGTGCATGGGTATATAACCATTTTTCGAATAACAAAAAAATATCTTGTTTAAAATTTCTCAAATATATTAAATATCATGTAATATATATATATATATATATTATTTTTTGTATTTATTCTAAACATCTAATGAAATACCTACCAATATTAGTTTTCAATATCAAGCTTTGGATTAGTATATTATGTTTACTAGGAGATTCACTCATTTCATTGTCAATTATATGATCAATGGAAGAAAAATATACTATGTTTTATATAGAGTGAATCATATATATTGTAAATCCAACCATTCTTTCATTTCTGTTTAGATGAAATATGTTACATACTGAACATAAAAACCCTTTCATTCAAGACATTTTGGATTTGATGTCAAAATTTGAAAAATATATTATGTATTCATCAAGGATTCTATGTATCCTCAGACAGATTCATACATTACAATTTTTATGCTTATGGAGAAAAACATTATCCATAGAATATAAAAACATATGTAAAAGAGTATTTATTTAATTTTACAATTTTTCATCATCTATCCATAACAAAAACATACAAATGAAATACATATCATTATTTTAGAAAAAAAATCATCTTCTTCCAAAAAATACCATAATAAAATTAAATAATTCATAATCATTTTAAAATACTTAGAAACTCCCCAAAAACACTAAAATTACATAATAAAACTTATTTTATATGAGTTAGAACATTACTTTTTATTGATAAAAAACATTTTCATAATCATAAACACTACAACTCTTCTCCCCTTAATAGAAACCAGACGATTAGGTGTAAATAATCATATTCCATATCTCAATAACTTCTACATGGGACTCATAAATCCATAAAATGTATTAATATCCCCCAAAACATATTTTTTACTGAACTATACACTCCAATCGATCTTATTAGAAACCATGGAATATAAATATATTTTAAAATCATTAGAGTTATCAACAAATAATTATTCAATTATTCTAAAAACAGTGGAGTAAACATTCTGTAGGAAATACGAATTTTGAATAATAATATGATTTTTTCCCAAATATCTTTGACTTATATCCACTTAATCAATATACTTGATTCTTAGCGATACCAATATAGTTTGATAGAAATTGATAATCTACTCTCTATTCAATTCAACGTTTCTAAACTGCCACTTTGAAAAAGTGTATACCAAGTTCATATATACATGCTCACCAAACATTTAAAAAAATTTCACATGATAAATTTCTAGCATACCCATATTAATAACTCTAAATAAAAACATGTTCTATATAAAAAAGATATTTATACCATATTATGTTAGACACATATCATTGGATTCCCCTTAATATAAATGTTTTTCTCCCTTTGTAAATAAATTTCGGAATAAATAAATAAATAAATATATATATATATAGTCCTCCACCGGGTAAAATAAAACAAATAACCAGTGACGTAGGTGTTAGGAGAACATAACGTATCATTTTTTTGATGTCTATGAATTTTTTTTCAACAACAAGGGATTTTATATGAATAACTATTTAAATGATGAAAATTATGATTATTTACGGTCATCTACGACTCTCATTTCATATTTAGAGTACACATATTCAAATTTACCATTAAAATAATAAATTCCAATGCTTAATTATTATTATTTTACTTTAAATAATTATTTTTAGAATAATTACATTAATGTCCTAAAATGGTATCACCTTCTTCATTTTAATTCCATTGAACACTACTTTTTAGGATCTCACCTTATTGATTTTTTTATTATATATGTTTTTCAAACCTTTTCTATATAATATTAGCTAAATTATTTCTCAAAATTATCATTGTTAATCTTAAAAGGCATATTCTTCTTCAAAATTTTAATAAAATCAAAAAAAAATGTATCAGAAACTACATTTTCTTATTATCATAACAAACACATATTCCAATTCACAAAAAATTATTCTCAAAAATTAACGTTTTATATTTTCAAAATATAGTTGAGACATAATTATTATATTTTACTTCCAACTATACACAAATACTATGTTCTCCAACTCTAATTTGTATAATTCAATGAATTTTTGATCCATTCCCCCAAATATTGAGTTGAACGATATTATCAAGGTTTATCATTGGTTTCTTTCACATCTCACCATCCATTAAGAGATTGAAATACCATATAATATAAAGTGATCATTAACTATAAAAAATACCTAGATTATTTTTATGATATGTTTTTTATGCTTTAACAATTAATGACCACTATTTTCTTTTTATTTTTCTTTTCTATAATTTAGGTTATTCTTTATCTTAAATGATGGGAATGGCAGTATGGTGTGAAAAATATTTAACAGATTGACCTAGCTGATCACACCATCCACCAATGGTTCTAATTTATTCCTAACCACGAGTAATTAATTTCCAGAATAGGCCTAAACAATTATATTTTCAGTGGGATGACTACCCCTAAATATTTTATTTCGAAAACCTATATACAGATGTTGTTATTTTTAATTAAACCAAAATCTTATTTTTATGTGCCCAAAACTTCAATATATCCAACAACATACATAAAAGTCATAATTTCCAATGAAAATATCTTCCTTCACAAATTATAAAACCAAATCTTCCAACATCATTATTGAATTATTAGTCGATATATTTTTAAAAAACGAAACATACACATCATCAATATATACATATTTCTAAAAAATTAAAAAAAAAATATTTTAAAAATATTTTATTTAATATCAATGATTCTATAATTTTAATATTTTTGAGAATTATCTTTTTTATCAATAAACCATTCTTTTTTCTCTTGTGATATTGAATCAAACCTTATACCAATACTTTCTTGATTTTTTTCAATATTTTTGTTTTATGTTTACTATAAAAATATATTATCTTGATATTATGAGACATAGAATTCCACCACAATCTTATTATTTAATATTTTTCAAAATTCATGAATAGAATTATGAAATTTGGATTTGAATTCTCCAATACCATATTTTCATTGAATTAAATTATTTTGGTTTTCATCAAGATCCTTCAAATCTATTTTGACAATCTCTTATATTTCCAAATCAAAAATTATTCTCTTCATCATGATTTATCCTCAAATGTTTAATATCATTCGTCTACTTCAACAGATTTTGGCATATATGATGACTTTTTATATAGATAATTAAAAATTATTATTTAAGAATATTTTATCTTTTTATTGGTGACAAACCTTAAATAGGCACACTTTTATTTTTCATTTCAACATGAACTCTATCTATGTATATTTCTGGAATTCGCTATTTATATTATATTTTCTTATGATTTATTCTACAGTCACCTTTGAAAATAGAAAAAATTCACCATATTCATTGGATAACACAAATTCTTCAACATCCTCCAAACTATCACTGAAATCAATAATTGATAATCAATTTTTTCTTGTTATATTTTTAAACTGTTTTACCCTCCCCGTTATAATAATATTTTTTTTATTTCTTCTCAATGAAAAAACCTGGATTCTTTTCCTCATATTCAGCTTCGTTCAGCGTAATGCAGTTAAGAGTAAAATTTATTGATTCCCTATAGTATAAATATTTTAAAGGTAATTTATTAAAATATTTACCATTTCCATTTCAAACATTTCATGATATAACTGACATGAGTTTGTAGAACATAATATCAATATCTTCATCCAAATAAGAAACATTTTTATCCTTTTTTGTAACATCTAAGGTCATATCTATCTTAAAATAATTAAATGATTCTTCCTTATCATACTTCATATTATTCATGAACACACATCCCTTTCCCATTTCTTAAAAAATTAGAATAATATGAACGTCTTACATTGAAAATGTACATGGATCTCATACATTGATGGTGAAAAACATATCATCAAACTTATAGTGAAAAAATAGACAATATTTGTAACACCCAAGACTTTTATGTTATATAAATCAACAAAGGAATCTTTTTATACACACAACACTTGCTTGTCTTGCTTTACACAATATCGTGAGCTTCCTCGATAGCTTGCGTTGTACGCAATACCAAGTTTCACTAAACAACAATATACTATTAAAATATTATTAAAACTAGTCGTTATGAATAGTAATAACCACTTTTTGAAATTTTATAAATATTATTTTTTAAAATGGACTTCATTTTTGGATTCTTAATATCGAAATAAGCCTAGGGTGAAATTTTGGTATTTTTCTGAAAACATTCAATTTTTGATGAATAGTGAAACCACTAAGTGGTAGTTAAAAAACTGAATTTTTCATAAAACATAATTTTACCGTTTCTGTGAGTGGAATTTTGAAAATCCAAGAGACACGATTGATGTCTGTAAGTAAAATGCGGTTCAATGAGATGAAAATAATTTTTTGGTGAATAGTAACTTTTTACTTTTTTTGCCACGATTAAAAGTACAAAGGGTAATTAAGGGTAAAAATGATATTATTATTACCCTAACACATGTCCTAATTCTATTGGACAAGTGTAATTTGACCAAAAAAAACCTTATGAATAAAATATGACCATTTAGTCCCACTTGGATTAGATTAGGACATTTATTATTAATTTATTTAAAGAATGGTTAAAATAGTTAAAATCAAAGTATAATAAGTACATCATTTTTAATATGGGGTTATACATAAGATAAATTCGACAATAAATATTCATTAAAAATCTAATAAGCTTCCCTAAATAATGGTATTTTATTTGTAATTTTTAGACATTATATAATTTAATTTATTTATGACACAAAGATGATGTAGTAATTATCTTATTAATGAAATATTTACATAATTGATGTTATAAACACCAAAATAAATGTAATTTGAAACTTTTTATGAATTACAATAATTTTATAAATTAATATGACATGTTAGTATTGATTTAAATAACTTTTTTCGAAATAATCATTTTGTTATGATTTTCACAAAAATTAATTACTAAATAGTGTCAAAATTGACATAAAATAGTTTTTAAAAAAATATTTTGTTAGTAATTGTTATTTTATTCCTAAAAATATAAGGTTCGGCAAAATTACTTAGATAAGGTTATATATATTAATAATAAACAACTTGGGGTTTGTTTGGATGCTTATAGTATGTTTATTAACCTTATAGTATAAGAACACAAGAAGACACAGAAAAAGTAAAATTATTTAACTTAATGTTAAATCTACATGATAAGGTTAAAATAGGAACCTAAACTTGTCTAAATTCTATTGGATGAGAGGATTTAGACCCATCCCCACCTTAGCTTCGAAATAAATCAATTTGGAGCTATTTAAAACCAAACATGAATTTATAATAAAATAATATTTTTAGTTTTTTCCAAAGGAGCCCCTCTCCTCCCTTATAAAAGGGCACCTCCTCCCTCTCTTCCTCACACCACATTGACCCTTCAAGCTCAAAAAAACCCTACCACATTCTACTCTGCACGTCCCAAACGATATTCTAGAGGTTCTGGTCTTCTTTAAAGACCTATTTTAGTACCCTAAAAGGAGGTCTCAAAGAAGCACTTCAAAGAAGAGGTAATGTCTGTTACCGATTCTTTAATCTTTATTTCTTTATCCAATTATTCTTCTTTAGTTGTTTCATTATGAATTAATAACATCAGTATCACTCATATACTAATATGTTATTATAAGTATGAAATAACCCTATTTCACCATCTATCCATCCTACGGAAAAAGAAATCATCGCGCGTGCGTACGTACGGAATACCGTCTCCACGCCGTGGTGTAATCTATTTTCCACCACCAGCATACTTGGATGGGTAAAATGGTTTAAATAATGAATATATATGACTATTATAAAGTGATACTAATTATGAAATAGTATACATACACTCCAATACAATTCCATGATCATAGGAATGATATCATCACTCGTTCGTACGTACAGAATACCGTCTCCACGATGTGATGCGACTCGTTCTACATGATCTTCATTTCATAATGATTATATAAATGAATTGAATGAATGAATATTTGTATTACACTAATACCATTCTGGATATGAGGTATCTATAACCTAAAGAGAAGAATAAGAATTTATTTGACAAAACACGCATAAGAACAAAAAGTTATAAACACCCGAATAACAAGTAGCAGAGAAATATTACTACTAATAAGCTAAGAATATGACCATATATGATGTCATAAAAATAAGAATGATTCTGTAATAAGTCAATAACATTATTTAAATCATTATACAGGAGGTTCGGACACGTATAAAGCATATCAGACCTAAGGTATGGGAAATATCACAATATGACTTTTATCCGAGATTGTTTGTACTTTGGAATTTACTGGGGTGTATTTTATCATCCACATCCATGTTTCCTCAATATGTAACATTTATATCCTTCTACAATAGTTTATATCCAATTTTACCCTTCGGTGAGTTTTTAGTGAAAGATATGAAAGGAATATTTGTCGTTTTTCGTACGAGGTAGTTTTTGACTTTTCCGACAAAAGTACGAGAAGAATGTTTTCTTTTAACTTATACGGCATGAATGGATTTTTAAAACATTATTTCAAAGAAGCTTCCTTTACAAGTTTTCATGTTTATTTTTAATCAACTTCTTTTAGTTTAAAATTGCATGACATGTTAAGAAAGGAAAAAATGTTTTTGAAGTAGAAAGGATATTTTCCTCGAGAATGGAGTTCAAGTGTTTTATCAAAATTATTTTCCATCTATGATAATGTAGGGTTATTATTATATCCCTATCATTACATTGATTTGATTATTTTGTGATGGAATTATTTTTATGAATTCATTTATCTTATATGAATTGTTTTATGATGTCATGATGTTTAAGAATTCCATTTTTATTACAGGGGTTTTGCAATTGTGTATGATTTATGATTTTTGTGGCACACATAAGAATGGTTTCATTATGAGATGGGTGGGACCTATATCTCCCTCCAATTCATTGGGTAAAGATTTTATATCTCATGTGATAGACATGGCTGGAACGGTAGGTTATACCGGTTCAGTGAAACAGGACTGAAACGAGGGTGACTCGGTTCAGAAATGGTCCTTGTCCACTAAGATAGTCTTGGCCATGAGTCTGGACTAATAAGATATGATTCTCTATGATTATGTGTGTATGCCACAATGTTTCATGTTTTATGTTATGATTATTGGTATTTAATTTCACTACTATGATTTATCCCATGTTATGAAATTATGCTCCCTTTTGCAGGTTAAGATTTCCAAAATGTTATGTTTTTATGAATATGATGTGATTCATACTTCTTTTATTTATCCTTACTGAGCATTTGAGCTCACCCTTTTGTATGTTTTATTTCCCCAGGTCAGGAAGATGGTTATTAAGTAGAATATGCCAAAAAGGGACTCTAGATATGATTAAATAAATGGGAGGCAAAGTAGATTCTTTATGAACTAGTTGTTTATGTTTCCCAGTTTCTAAAGACACTATAC
This sequence comes from Viscum album, assembly GCA_963277665.1. NCBI lineage: Eukaryota > Viridiplantae > Streptophyta > Magnoliopsida > Santalales > Viscaceae > Viscum > Viscum album. The sequence continues at coordinate 1,384,245,904 of OY728127.1, forward strand.
CTATACAGTCCTTTCTTGTTTTTATTATATGTTGTAATAAGTGTGCTTCAATTCTGAAGTAATAACAATGTATGTAAAGTATGGGTTGTTATAGTTGGTATCAGAGGAAAGGTATAGTCAACCTTTGGAAACTAGGATGCGAAATCCTTAGAAAGAACCCTAAGGATAAGTCTAAGCATAGAACACAATCTTAGTGTTTTATAAATGGCCATGAATAACCTCGGATAAAACCTTAAGTGTGAAATTTTATTCTTGATTATGTGGTATTCCTATTATAATTAGTGTTGCTCACACTATTATTCTTGGTTTTAGTCAATGGCTGGAACCCGAAGGAATCGTGTTAATGCGGAATGCGACGAGAAATGCAATGATTGTCCCCCTGAGGAACCAAAAGTTATGGGAGCTGGAATGAAAAATCTTGTACCCATGCTCACACAACTTTCTCAAGCTATGAATCATGCAGGACCTCCAAACGAGAAAAGGAAGGATCAAAAATATGTTGAATCCTTCATGAGATTGTGTCCACCTTCATTCAGCGGGTCTACTGATCCATTAGCTGCTGAATAATGGATTAGTACTACTGAAAAGATATTTTCAGTTCTTCAATGTTCTGAGCATGATAATGTCATCATAGTAGTGTATTGTTTGGAAGGTGATGCTGATCAATGGTGGAATCTTATTAAGAATATAAGGAAAAGGGGTGAAATTGAGTCCATGGAATGGGACGAGTTCAAGAACTTATTTTTTAATAAGTACATCCCTCGTATTCTCCGAACAAAGATGGAGAAAGAGTTTCTTGAACTGAAGAAAAAGGATGATGAATCTGTTGGTACCTATGAAGAAAATTTTACAAGACTTGCAAGGTACGCTTCTGGTATTATTATCCAACCTGAGGGTAAGATCGATCTATTCTTTAGTGGCTTAAAACCAAGTCTTCGAAGGGCCTTATCCATAAGGGACTTCAATAGCTACGAGGAAATCATTCGATGTGCTCTCAAAGATGAGATAGAGATTGGAGTAACCCATCAGTCATATGGGCTTGATAAGAAGAGGAAAATGGAATTCAAAGGAAAATGTAAAGAGCACACTGAAATGAAGATGATCTTTCCCTTATGCTCAAAGTGTGGAAAGAAACATAGAGGGAGTTGTCTTAATGGGACAAGTAAATGTTTCAAATGTGGAAAGGAAGGTCATTGGGCATTTGAATACCACGATGATGGGAAGAAGATGTCTAATGATGCATACAAAGGAAGGGATACACATAATGAACCTACTACACTTCAATGCTTCAAGTGCAAGGAGATGGGACATTATGCCAATAAATGCCCTAATCCAAGGGTTGATGATGATGGTCGACGTCAAAGAACTTTTAAGGCTAAAGACAAAGGAAAGTCACATGAAATTTCTATCAGTGATGTGGAGTACAATAACGATGTGGTGAAAGGTACACGTACCATCCACTCTAAAGTAGAAAATGTTTTATTTGATTCTGGATCCACCCACTCCTTTATTTCTGAAGAATTTTCTAAGGGTATCACCGTATTACGTGAACAATTAGAAGTTGATTTAGCTGTGACAACACCTAATGGCACAACAGTCGCATCAAAAGTTTATAATTCTTCTACGATTGAAGTTTGTGGGAAAGTGATTCCTGCAAATCTTGTGATCCTTCCTATAGTGGAATTTGATGTGATTCTTGCCATGGATTGGCTTTCTCTACATGGATCTCATATCAATTTCCAAAGAAGGTAAGTCACATTTCATATTCAAGATCAATCTATGATCGTCTATCGATGCAAGGATGAACATAACCTTCCAGTGGAAATTTCTTCCATTTTATGGGTATTGATTCCACTAAATGAAGGTTATTTATCTCAAATGGTTTGTGAGAAACTCACGATTAAGAATATGCCCGTTGTACGGGAGTTTGATGATGTCTTTCCGGAGGAATTACCGGGTCTTCCACCGAATCGTGAAGTTGAGTTTTCAATAGAACTCGTACCTGGTGATTTGCCTATTTGAAAGACACCTTATAGAATGTCCCCAATTGAGTTGCAGGAATTGAATTAGCAACGCCAAGAGAATCTTGATAAGGGGTTCATACGCCCTAGTGCGTCACCTTGGGGAGCACATGTTCTGTTTGTTAAGAAGAAAGATGGATCAATGAGACTCTGCATTGATTATCGAGAACATAACAAGATTACTATCAAGAAGAAATATCTTCTCCCACGCATTGATGACCTATTTGACCAACTACGCGGAGCTCAATACTTTTCCAAGATTGATCTTCGTTCAGGGTACCATCAATTAGGGGTCAAAAGGGAGGATATACCAAATACAGCTTTTCGTACAAGGTATGAACACTATGAATTTATAGTGATGCCATTTGGTCTTACTAATGCCCCTTCTATCTTCATGGATCTAATGAATAGAGTCTTTAGAGACTATCTTGATCAGTTTGTGGTAGTCTTTGTAGATGATATTCTTGTCTATTCAAAGAGCAAGGAAGAACATGAAGATCACTTGAGAATTATATTGAAGACCTTGAGAAAGGAGAAGCTTTATGCCAAATTTACCAAGTGTGAATTTTGGCTTCAAAAAGTTGCATTTTTGGGTCACATAATCTCAAAGGAGGGGATATCTGTGGATCCAGCAAAAATAGTGGTTATCGAAAGATGGTCGAGACCAACAACAGTAACCGAGATCCGATGTTTTCTTGGTTTGGCTGGATATTATCGACGTTTTGTGAATGATTTTTCACGATTATTTAATCCACTCACCAAGTTGACTCGGAAAGGAGTTAAGTTTTTTTGGATGGAGGAATGTGAAGAGAATTTCAAGGAGTTGAAAAGAAGGTTATCCAGTGCACCTGTGTTCACACTGCCTTGTAGTGGAGAATGGTTTGTGATCTACAGTGATGCATCCAAGAAGGGATTGGGGTGTGTTCTTATGCAAAATGATATGGTGATAGCTTATGCCTCACGACAGTTGAAAATACATGAGCAAAATTACCCAACACATGATTTGGAGTTAGCTGCTGTAATCTTTTCATTAAAGATTTGGAGGTATTATCTTTATGGATAAAGGTGTGAAATTTATGCTGATCATAAAAATTTAAAGTATATTTTCACAAAAAAGGAGATGAATATACACCAAAAGGAGTTGGTTGGAGCTGATTAAGGATTATGACTGCTCAATCCATTACCACCCTGGGAAAGAAAACAAGGTGGCAGATGCATTAAGTCGACAAGACCATGCTAGTTTATCCATGATGAGGATCACAAAAGATCCAATATTTATGGATTTAAAAAGGATGGATCTTGGAACTATAATTAAAGGGGATAAATCGTATCTTTCTCAAATGAATGTTCAACCACCTATACATGTGAAGATTAAAGAGGCACAAAAAGAAGATGTCGATTTACAAAAGAAGGTGAGAAATGTTCCTGAATTCATCCTTAATTGTGATGGGATAATAAAGTTCAGGAATCGGGTTTGTCTTCCTCCCATCCCCGAATTAAAGAAGGAGCTGCTGGATGAGGATCATAGTTCTTCATTCTCTATTCATCCTGGAATCACGAAGATGTATAGGGACCTGAAAGAATACTTCTGGTGGGATGGCATGAAAAGATATGTTGCTGAATATGTCTCTCGATGCTTGGTTTTTCAACAAGTTAAAGCTGAGAGACAGAAGTCTAAGGGGATGTTACGACCATTACCCATACCCGAATGGAAATGGGAAAACATCACTATGGAATTTTTCACAGGACTTCCTAAAACATCCAAAGGCAATAATGATATCTGGGTCATAGTTGACCGTCTTACAAAATCTGCATCTTTCATTGCAATTAGAGATGATTTCTCTCTGGATCAGCTTTCCAGGATATATGTAACGGAAGTGGTAAGATTGCTTGGAGTACCACTTTCTATTATATCTGATCGGGATCTATGATTTACCTCGAAGTTCTGGTGAAGTCTTCATCATACTCTGGATACAGATTTGAGGATTAGAACTACTTATCATCCTCAGACAGACGGTCAGTCTGAGAGAAAAATTCAAACTCTAGAAGATATGTTGAGAGGTTACTCTATGGATTTCAAAGGTGGTTGGGATCAACACCTACCTTTGGTGGAATTTTCTTATAATAATATCATTCACTCCAGTATTTATATGGCTCCTTATTAAGCTCTATATGGAAAGAAATGTAGGACTCCAACTTTCTGGGATGAAGTTGGGGAAAGAAAGCTATTAGGACCCGATCTCGTTGATGAAATGGCAGAAAAGGTCAGATCTATTAAACAACACATAAGAGCATCTCAGAGTCGACAGAAAAGTTATGCCGACAACCGAAGAAAAGACCTAGAGTTTGAAGTGGGTGATAAAGTGTTCTTACGAATATCTCCCTGGAAGAGGGTTATGAGATTTGGAAAGAAGGGGAAGTTGAGCCCTAGATATATCGGTCCTTTCGAAATACTGGATCGTGTTGGGAAGGTAGCTTACCGATTTGCGCTTCCACAGAATATCTCTCAAGTTCACGATGTGTTCCATGTATATCTCCTGAGAAAGTACATACCTGATCCTTCACATGTACTCAGCTCAGAATTTGTACCGCTGGAGCAAGATCTTTCTTATGAAGAACAACTGATAGAGATTCTGGATCATAGTGAAAAAGTCATACGAAACAAGACCACTCGATTGGTGAATGTTTTATGGAGGAACCACCAATTAGAAGAAGCTACATGGGAGCTTGAGGATATGATGAGGGAGAGGTATCCTCATCTGTTTGTTACAAAGTGACGAATTTCAAGGGAGAAATTCATTTTAAGGGGGGTATAATGTAACACCCGGGACTTTTATGTTATATAAATCATCAAAGGAATATTTTTCTACACACAACACTTTCTTGTCTTGCTTTACACAAAATCGCGAGCTTCCTCGACAGCTTGCGTCGTACGCAATACCGAGTTTCACTAAACAACGATATACTATTAAAATATTATTAAAACTAGCCGTTATGAATAGTAATAACCACTTTTTGAAAATTTATAAATTTTATTTTTCAAAATGGACTTCATTTTTGGATTCGTAATATCGAAATTATCCTAGGGTGAAATTTTGGTATTTTTTTGAAAACTTTCAATTTTTGATGAATAGTGAAACCACTAAGTGGTAGTTAAAAAACTGAATTTTTCATAAAACATAATTTTACCACTTCTGTGAGTGGAATTTAGAAAATCCGAGAGACACGGTTGATGTCAGTAAGTAAAATGTGGTTCAATGAGATGAAAATAATTTTTTGGTGAATAATAACTTTTTACTTTTGTTTACCACGGTTAAAAGTACAAAGGGTAATTAAGGGTAAAAATGATATTATTATTACCGTAAACCATGTCCTAATTCTATTGGACAAGTCTAATTCGACCAAAAACAACCTTAGGAATAAACTATGACCATTTAGGCCCACTTGGATTAGATTAGGACATTTATTATTAATTTATTTAAAGAAGGGTTAAAATAGTTAAAATCAATGTTTAATAAGTAAAGCATTTTTAATATGGGGTTATAAATAAGATAAATTCGACTATAAATATTCATTCGAAAGCTGAAAATATTTCCTACATAATGGTATTTTATTTGTAATTTGTAGACATTAAATAATTTAATTTATTTATGACAGAAAGATGATGCAGTAATTATCTTATTAATGAAATATTGACATAATTGATGTTATAAACACCAAAATAAATGTAATTTGACACTTTTTATGAATTAAAATAATTTTCTAGATTAATATGACATGTTTTTATTGATTTAATTAACTTTTTTTCGAACTAATCATTCTGTTATAAGTTTCACAAAAATTAATTACTAAATAGTGTCAAAATTGACATAAAATAGTTTTTAAAACAAATATTATATTAGTAATTGTTATTTTATTCCTAAAAATCTAAGGTTTGTCCAAATGACTTAGATAAGGTTATATATATTAATAATAAACAAGTTGGGGTTCTTTTGGATTCTTATAGTATGTTTATGAACCTTATAGTATAAGAACACAAGAAGACACAGTAAAAGTAAAATTATTTAACTTAATGTTAAATCTACATGATAAGTTTAAAATAGGAACCTAAACTTGTCTAAATTCTATAGAATGAGAGTATTTAGACCCATCCCCACATTAGCTTCTAAATAACTCAATTTTGATCTATTTAAAACCGAACTTGACTTTATAATAAAATAATATTTTTAGTTTTTCCAAAGGAGCCCCTCTCCTCCCTTATAAAAGGGCACCTCCTCCCTCTCTTCCTCACACCACATTGATCCTTCAATATCGGCCAAACCCTGACACTTTATCCTATCCACTTCCCTAGAGACATCCTAGAGGTTCTGGTCTTCTTCAAATACCTATTTTAGTACCCTAAAAGGAGGTCTCAAAGAAGCACTTCAAAGAAGAGGTAATGTCCGTTACCGATTCTTTCATCTTTATTTCTTATTCCACTTATTCTTCTTTAGTTGTTTCATTATGAAGTAATAACATCAGTATCACTCATATAATAATATGGTATTATAAATATGAAACAACCCTATTTCACCATCAATCCATCCTACGGAAAAAGAAATCACCCCGTGTGCGTACGTACGGAATACCGTCTCCACGCCGTGGTGTAATCTATTTTCCACCACCACCTTACTTGGATGGGTATAATGGTATAAATAATGATTATATATGACTATTATAAATTGATAATAATTCTGAAATAGTATAAATACACTCCAATACAATTCCATGATCATAGGAACGATATCATCACTCGTGCGTACGTACGGAATACCGTCTCCACGATGTGATGCGACTCGTTCTACATGATCTTCATTTAATAATGATTATATAAATGAATTGAATGAATGAATATGATATATATTACACTAATAACATTCTGGATATGAGGTATCTATAACCTAAAGATAAGAATAAGAACTTATTTGACACAACATGCATAAGAACAAAAAGTTATAAACACCCGAATAACAAGTAGCAATGAAATATTACTACTAAGAAGCTAAGAATATGACCATATATGATATCATAAAAATAATTATGATTCTTTAATAAGTCAATAACATTATTTAAATAATTATACAGGAGGTTCGGACACGTACAAAGCATATCGGACCTAAGGTAAGGGAAATATCACAATCTCATTTTTATCCAAGATTGTTTATACTTTGGAATTTACTGGGGTGTATTTTATCATCCACATCCATGTTTCCTCAATATGTAAGATTTATATCCTTATACAATAGTTTATATCCAATTTTACCCTTCGGTGAGTTTTTAGTGAAATATATGAAAGGAATCTTTTGTCGTTTTTCATACGAGGTACTTTTTTACTTTTCCGACAAAAGTACGAGAAGAATGTTTTCTTTTAACTTATATGCCATGAATGGATTTTTAAAACATTTTTTCCAAGAAGCTTCCTTTACATGTTTTCTAATTTATTTTTAATCAAATTCTTTTAGGTTAAAATTGTATGACATGTTAAGAAAGGAAAAAATGTTTTTGAAGTGGAATGGATATTTTTCTCAAGAACGGAGTTCAAGTGTTTTATCAAAATTATTTTCCATCTAAGATAATGTAGGGTTCTGATTCTATCCCTATCATTACATTGATTTGATTATGTTGTGATGGAATTATTTTTATTAATTCATTTATCTTATATGAATTGTTTTATGATTTCATGATGTTTAATAATTCCATTTTTATTACATGGGTTATGCAATGATGTATGATTTATTATTTTTGTGGCACACATAAGAATGGGTTCATTATGAGATGGGTGGGACCTGTATCTCCATCCAATGCATTGGGTAAAGATTTTATATCTCATGAGATAGACATGGCTGGAACGGTAGGTTATACCGGTTCAGTGAAACAGGACTGAAACGAGGGTGACTCGGTTCAGAAATGGACTTTGTCCACTAAGATAGTCTTCGAAATGTGTCTTGACTAATAAGATATGATTCTCTATGATTATGTGTGTATGCCAAAAAGTTTCATGTTTTAAGTTATGATTATTGGGATTTCATTTCACTACTATGATTTATCCCATGTTATGAAATTATGCTCCCTTTTGCAGGTTAATATTTCCAAAATGTTATGTTCTTATGAATATGATGTGATTGATACTTGTTTTGTTTATCCTTACTGAGCATTTGAGCTCACCCTTTTGTATGTTTTATTTCCCCAGGCCAGGAAGAAGGTTATTAACTAGAATATGCCAAAAAGGGACTCTAGATATGATGAAATAAATGGGAGGCAAAGTAGATTCTTTATGAACCAGTTGTTTATGTTTCCCAGTTTCTAAAGACACTATACCTATACAGTCCTTTCTTGGTTTTATTATATGTTGTAATAAGTGTGCTTCAATTCTAAAGTAATAACAATGTATGTAAAGTATGGGTCATTATAATATCTTACTGATAAATTAATTATCATACAACTTCTTACCAAACCAAATAATGATTCTCAAAAATTCATTTACTCAAGGGAATTTCTTATATATTATTCAATAATTAATCATTTGGGATCTTCATTATTTAATATCTAAAATCTTAGTTTTTCTTCAAATAATTTTTCAATTTAATTATAAATGTTTTTTAATTGAACCCAAATGCATTTTATTATTTTGATCCACTTAACCAGATCAATATTTTTCTATAAATAGTTGAAAATTTTTGGTCTAATAAAAAATATATAAATCTTTTTTGTAACTAATGAGGTAATTGTATTTTTAAGGACCAAAATATTTATAAATCAAATTCCATTTCTGAATGAATAAATACATTATTAATTAATATAACTGTATAAAAAGAATGAATTACATTAGTTATTTTGGGCCATTATAAAATATGTACCTTTTTATGTAATATAATATAATGTATCATAATCATTTTTCTGGTCATTTATTATACATTTACCATTTAGATTAGTATATATATAGGGTTATGAAAAATCCTTTTTACACAAATTAAAGAAGATATATCCTCGACCATTAGCATCATACCATATGAATTCCATATATCATAGATTCTAACTAAGATAAAATCATTTTTATTTCACATTGACAAATACCAAGCTAAGATTCAATGCCCTAAGCATGATTGAAACCATTTATTTTTTTAGATCAAGCCCATATAGCTCACGATCCAAACTGTTTTTATTAAATATCCCCATCAAAATATCACAATCACACTCCTTATCCTTATAGAATTCAATTTTGTATTAAAAAGATACGTGTCTAGTCCCTTAATGTTTGATATTTTTTCAATTTAACTAATATATTTATTATATTTATCTATTTTTTACATTCTAAATGATAATATTATGAGTTTGAAAAAAATTATATTATATACATTGGAATTTAAATTAAACATTTTTGGAAAATATATAGCATCAATCAAGACAGTCTATTTTAATACATAAATAACATTTTGAAATAAATTATTTTAAATAACATTATATTATTAAATAGTTTTTTGTAAATATAAATCCAAATATAATTTTATAAACATAAAAAATATATTTTTTAAATGATAAGAAAACTATTACTATCAAAATAAATGTATTTTCACATAAATATGGATTTTTTTGTTAAGATGTTAAAATGTTTCATTAACATTTAAATATATGCACAAAATACATATTATTATTGAAATAAAAAAACATATATTATTCAATTTTAATTTTTTCTTAATATTCAGGAATAGATGATATTTTAGGTCAAATTTAAATATGGTATAAATATTCGGTGTATATTATGACAAGATATGTGTCCTGATGTGAAATAATGAATACAAAAGCATATCCATGACAATAAAATATGTTTCCCTTCCAAAATAATGTTATTAAATGTATTTTATTAATTTTAACAACCCTTAACAAATCCTCCAACATATTCATTTTGTTCTATTGTTTTAAAAAATTTCCTGAAGGGGAATGTTTTTAAAAACAACTCATATTATAAATATGATTCCATTATAATAAGTTCCCATTTATCCCATATTAATTCCTTTTATAATACATTAGGTAAACCACTTGTGGTGAAGAAATTATCCTATTATTTTTCATGCCAAACAGTTATGTTGGGATTACCAATTTCCATTCCCAAATAATTTAATTAACCACGTTGTAAATAACCTTAATTAAATCCAAAATCCTTAATCTATGTGTTAAATGAGATGAATGGAATCTTTATGTTCTATGGTTAATGAGGCACACTTATACTGGGCCATGATATAAATGTTATTAGTGGTGCCAAAATTATGTTGCCCTCCAATGCATTGGGTAACGTTTTAGTATCATAATATTACATGTTAGTTAAATGATATTTTAAACTAATAAAAATGTGTTTTCCAGTCTTATTGGATATTATTGAATTATTCTTATGATTTTATGTTTTACGTTGATGTAACATTATTATGATGAATTTATACTACTATTTTTTATCATGAGCCATTGATAAATATTGTGATTATCACCAATACTATGTTATGTTGTTATTCCCATTGGAACACATTTAATTATTTAACTTATTATATTCGTTTTTTATTCTCTTAATTGGAATTATAGATCACCCCTTTCTTATATACACCCCCTAAGATCTCCCTTCTAGCTTCAGAAGAGCAATTTATTTTTATGAATCCAACTATAGAGATTGAGATTTTTCATTTTATTTATATTTCATCTTATTATTATATTTTCTTAATTACCCAAATACAAAATGAATTAATATATTATGGAATTTTATTATGTTCATATTCATGTAAAAAATTAGAAATTGAGGTGCAACTAAATAAGCATTTTCTTAGTTGGTATGAGAGAAAAGTCAAGTGATTTTATAGATTAGGATTATAACACATAGTTGAAAGAAATATGGATAACACTAAGCATATGAAAACATATATAAATACATGTATAATGTAATGTATATGGATTCATGGAAAATAAATATATGTTTGGATACTATAAGTTAATGTGGATCTATCATGGTTGTAGCTAGGGGTAATAACCCAAAAAATTGAACATTGAGTTGGATTTTATCATAAAATAGTGTATGATAATTGGTGTTTCTATAGACAAGGTCTTACACCCTATGGTATATGATTTGTTAAATTCACAATCTCCCAAAAAATATTAATATGGGAAAAATATACACATAATATTTTATATTAAGAAATAGATCAAGGATAACATAGATTAAAACCTAGAAATTGATATGTCAAATAATATATATCATTTATGAGTTATCTATTTATTGTTCATGGTTTAAATTTTGTATAATTAGTAGATAATAAAATTAATATCCAATATTTTTCATTTACTTGTAGTCAATAGTCCAAAAATTGAGGAATTTAGTCAACAACAAATGTGAGGGGAAATTTGGTGATTTCCTAAATAAGATTCCCAACCCAATGAGAGCACGAATCACACGCATTTTATCAATAATTTCTCAATTGTATTTGGTTTCAAATTGATTATTGAATCATTCAGAAATCCCAAAAACATATTATAAATATTAATTTTTAATTTCTTCCATTATGAAATAATGTCCTGCATGTTTTAGTGGATCAATCGAACCCTTACTCATGGACTAGTGTATCAACTCCATTGGAAATATATTATTTATCTTTAATTTTATATTAAATATAATTTAACATTGGTTATTTATCATATATAGCGAGAAAAAAATCTACAATTATTGTCGGTCAAAAATATTAATGGAGGGGTCGATATCAAATTGGTGGAGTTGAAATACTTCCTGAAAATGTTTTTTGATAAATATTTTATTCATACACTCTTACATAAAATGGATAGGTATTTATTTTTCCTATATTAAAATGATGAATACTCCATTGGGTTTACAAGGAATATTCACAATACATATTTTATAATCCTCTAAAATATTCATTACCCATTAATATAATGTCGAAAATTTATTTGGTGGAATTAATCATAATTTAGGAAATGTAATTTCTATTTGTGACCTTGACAGAATTGGGTAATTTTTTCAATGTTCCATCAAGGTCAAAATAGATATAAGTTAATCTCAATTCTCTATTTGTAATGGATAAAATAAGTTAATCATGGATTTTCATACTGGTGGTCTAATGAATAAATCATAGTGGGGTTTGAAAGACTATCATCCCTCCTTTCAGATTATGTGGAAAAAACATGTTGAAAATTTCCCAAAGTGGAAAAAGAAAATAAATAGGTTTTGGAAGGAAGAGAACCTATTTAGATATTATTTATGGGAGAACCCACCAATTTAATTGAAGAAACGAATTATTTAGTCAACCATCATTATATCATACAATTTTTCAAGTGTAAGGCCTGTGAACACAATGAAAATATATTCCCTAATCCAAGGTTTATAATTGATAACTAACAACATTAACATATAAGGCCTAAAGACTATTATTGACCATATCCAATTAGTTTTTCCAAAGTTGATAATAAATATAATATGGTTACATGAATAATATTTATAAATTCATGTATAGAAAATGTATTATTTTATTCTACTTTTAAACATTCATTCATGTCAAAAAAATTTATTAGAACTATTAAAACAACAAATGAAAACATAAAAGTATAGTTATTAGTTAAAATAGGAAAAATTAATGTTGTGAAATCCCTATAATACAACTCATCCCATGTTGATATTGTTTTGCTGAATTTCCCAAAAAAATATCTGATCTACCCTTCACATAATTATTTTCTTTTCTATGCATTTATTTCATTTCCTTGTACAGAGCCAACAAGTATTTTTTATTGAAGTAAAAAACCCTATATAACATATATCACCCTCTAATTCTATAGAAGAGTATAGAGGATGTTGAATCTTCTTTGGCACAATCATCTCCAGAATGGATATTATATACATTCAATAAATTGTATCTATGACATGATTGAGAAAAAATAAAAGATCATCCATGAAGTCATGGCCAGTGTATCCAAATATTCTAATGTATATCTTGATTAATTTTATAGTTTTTCTCTTAGTCATGAAGTCATGTTATCTATTGAGCTCATACCCATGTATTTTCTAATATCATATACTCTATATAGAATTTCATTTTTTCATCTTTTGTAATTTATTAAATAATTATTGGAGAATTGTAATAAAGGGTTTATATACCCATGTGTTTCACCATGGTGTTATCTAACCCAATTTATCAAGAATAAATAAAGGTCAATATTTCCCTAAAATATTTTAATCAGATTAGCAAAATCATGAAAAATAACAACAATCATATACCACATGTTGATTAATTTCTATATATATTACATGGAATTCCACAATTTGTGATGGTGGACCTTTTTCCAGGATATAATTAAGTAAATGATAAATTCATAATATCCCCAAGACATCTATTCGTAGCATGTATATGATCAATGAGTTTATAGTTACTCAATTTGGAATAAAAAATGCTGAAAAAATATTTATGGACGTGATTAATATATTATTAAGGGATGAAGTCAATAAATTTTTAAATTCACTAAATATGATATAATAATATACAATAAAAGAAACAAGAAACAATGAGGGAAATTGAATATGGGAATTGATACTTTTAAAAATTAATAGTATTATATGAAGTATAAAAAATGTGAGTTTTTGTTTGAAAAGGTATCCATTCTAAATAATTTTATCACTAGAAAAAGGATATCATTGGATATGTGAGAAAAACTAACCTGAAGGATGTCTAAGACAAAAAAATTAGTTTGAAATAAAATGTTTTATTAGATTACCTAGGGATTAAAATAGATTATTAAGGGAATTGTCATGATTTATAAGGCAACTAAGCAATAAAATATGAATAATGCAATGTTTCTTATATAATTGTGAATTTTTTGATAGCATAAAATAGTTTAATAAGTGGAAAATCATTACACATATTCTCATATTACACAACAGTGTGGAAGGATTTTTGATCTATAATGATGAGTACAAAATGGAATTGGGGTTTGTACTAATGAAATATGAAAATGTGATATCCTTTTACACCCACCAATTAATGATCCATGAGAATTACAATACAATGAATGATATTTAATTGGAAGGACTGATCTACTGGTTGACGATTTGAAAAAATTTCTATATATAAAAAATAATGACAAATATATGTATAAAAAAATATACAAGAATATATTCAAACAAAGGATATAAATGTGAAACAATGAATTTTCTTAGTAATAGTCATGGATTATTATTTATCAATGCAATTTAATACTATAAAGGTGAACCAAGTGGATGATGATATACGTATAAAGGAACCCACAACCTTATATATAATGAGGATTGCATGTGATCCAATATTCATAGAGTTGGAAGAGATGTACACGATAATAATAAAATTGTGTACCTAATAAATTTCTAAAATACCTTCACACCCATAAATTCTTGAGAGGATTTGTAAGGATGTCAATATGGTGAGTTGTTACATAGTATGGTGGGAAACCTTCATGAGTTCAACTATTTATATATGGACTTTTAAGGTGTGGAACCCAAATATATTTTCTATGAAAACATGAACTGATGAGGGAAATTATAAAATGTTAAAATAACATATCCTTATCTATTTACCTAGTAATCAATAAGATGTATATATATTTGAAGTAAAATTTCTTATCAGATAATAGAAAGATAGTGATTATAGATTTTTTATCATGATTCTTGGTATACCAACATTTCAAGGTGGAATGATAAAATTAGAAGGGTATGATTCAACCATTTCCAAATGTTAGTATGAAAATTGGAAAACATAAGAATGGATTTCATCATAATAATACCAATGTCACCTAATGGAAATAGAATCATCTGGGAGGTAGTCGATATCCTTATAAATTTAGAACACATTATTGATATCATGGATGATTTTTTCCTTTGACTATCTTAGAAGGATATACATTATGAGAGGTAATAATTTATGATGTTCCACTCAATATTGTATTTTATCATGATATGATGTTTACCTTGAGGATTTGTAGTCACCTTTAGAATGTAATGGATACATTATTGATCATTAGCACTGATTGTCACCATCAGTCACATCATCACTCTTAAAAAACTATTCAATATCTATAAGACATACTATGATCATGATCAATGGACTTAGAAGGATGTTTGGACCAGTACCTTCAAATAGTTTAATTCTCACATGAAAAATATAAATTTTCACATTAATATTTAACGTTGGGAGGCTCTATAGGGGATGATGTGTCAGACTATGATCTGAAAGGGAGGAGATAGAGACCGGATGGTATTGGGACCAATTTTTATCTAGTAAATAGAAGATAAGGATCAAACCATTGATAATAATAGGATATCGAAACAGATTAAATATAAAATATATGTATACCATCATTGAGAATACAAAAATGTTAAGGATTGAGATAAATATTTTCCTTCATATTTCGCCAAGGAAGAAATTCATGAATTGTTGGAATACATAAATCTAATTCATATATAAATTATCCCATTTTAGATCTATGATTTCATTAGAGTGGTTGCATGTCGACTATCTCTCACACCTAACCAATATCATGTAAATGATGTGTTCCATGTATGCCTCTTGAAAAAGTACAGACTATAACACTCAGATATAAAAAATACATATCTTTTACCATTAGAGAATGATCACATATATGAGTAGTAGTTAGTGATGTTTTTATAATATAATGAAAATTCTCTATAAAAATAGACAACTAATTTAGTTAATGTCTTATAGTGGAACACCATGTTCAATTAGGTTCCATGAGAACCTCTAGTGGTGATGAACAATAAGAAACCTCATCTATTTTATTTTCTGAAATTAAAATTTTGAGGTTGAAATTTCTTAATGGGTGAAAAATTTTAATGAGTATAACTTTTAAAAATTAATTTCCATTTTTCAATGAATAAATGAACTATTTTTTCATGTATTTATAGAAAACACATGAAATACTTTGTTTTTTTGGATCCAATTAAAGGTATGAAATTTTAGATTTAAAATAACTATAAGCATCATAATCATTTATATTGTAGTAACTATATAATGAACATTTATATTATTATATATACAGGGTTATGATTAATCCATCTAACATGGATGATGGATGTGAGTCCCTCGATCGATGGGATTGTACCAGAACAATACCATATAATGGAGATTCCATATGAGATATAATAATTAGTTTCAACCCTTAAATAATCCCAATATATGAATCAATTACCAAATCATGAGTGAAATCATTTTTGGAGGATGTTCAAGCTCACCATGATCACAACCAAACAATACTATCTAAATAACCAAATTATTCAATCACCATCGCACACCTTATCCTTATTTTATTCACTAGATTAAAATGTATTATTTTTCAAGATATATATAGTATGAATTTTTTTATATTACATTCATAATTAAAAGATAATGAGTTTGATTAAAATGGGATTTGGATATCCTGAAATAGAAATTTTATTATTGGGAAATGTATAGTTTCAATCTTGACACACTATTTAAATGAGTTCAATAAATTTTTATATAATTTATATTTTTATAAATCTTTTCATAATATAATATTTTTTAAATTTAAATTATATTATAATGTTATATAGTCAACCATAATTTATATAAGGTTCAAATAAGTGGATTGTTCATGAAACCAGTATTTTTTAATAAATGTGGATTATATATATAACGGTGTAAATTATCATAACTATATAATAATTTTTAATATATAAATATAAATTTTTAAATATTTATAGAAAATTACAAAATATAGATGTTTTCAGAATTATCAGTGTGATACAATTTTTTGGATAAAAATTAGATGTTGTATAAATATATGATGTTCATTATGGCATCATAAGAATCCCAATGTGATATAATAAATACTATAAAGAGTATCCACGACCGAAAATATATTTACACTATCAAAAAATGTATTTTAACGTAATTATTTTTAAATTAAACACATATAAAAAATCCTCCAAAACCAATATAATATTTAATGGTTTCAAACTATTTTATTTATAAACATTACTCACTTACACAACACAAAGGGTGCTATTTTAATATGTAATTTTTTTAATAATAAATAAAATTAATCCACTCTACTTGTTATAAATAAATGGAGAACCCAATTTAAGGTCCATGGTTTAAATTGCTTTATCATATTGAGTATAAAACCAATGTTTTTAAAATAATAAATAAATCTTCCTCTTTTGAAATATAATCCCACAAAAAAACCACATTCATATTCACTCAAAACCAATTTATAATGAATTTGATATTACCTTACCTCTAGATCCGTCACAATTTACACATACAATTTCAAATATCTCATCTCAAGTATTTATAAGTACCCTCTCACAGTAAGGGATCACCTATTTCACCTCATTATTCATTCATCTTTGTTATATTATACTTTTTAATAAATTATTATTCATGTTTGGTAATGGTTTTATGAATCCCTATTACAATATATGTGATTCACAAGTAATTATATCCCCTTTATATCTCATTTATCCATTCTATAATCCATTATTTACAACAATTATGCTGCTGAAATCATCCATCAATTTTCTTTGCCAAACATTTACATTGGTAATACCCATTCCCATATTGACAAAAAGGTATTCACTTAGCTATAAATATCACTAATCTATTTGGGATTTATATGTATTTAACCCTCACTCCTTTATATGCGGATCAAATTTGATGAAAGACACCCTTATATTGTATGATCAATGTGGCACACATATGCATAGACATCATATGAATGTGATAACTGTGCTTAGAATTATTTAGTCCTCCAATGAATTGGTTAATGCTTTTTTCACATGATATTCCTTGTATGGTGCATCAATGTATATCCTAATAACACATTTTCATGATCTCATGGTGGCCAACCTTGACTAATGGTAATGATGTCATATTTTATATTATTTCTTACCTTTCCATGTTAAGTATATGCAATCCAGTTATATCAAACGACATTGTTAAGGATTGTTATTTTGACCCCTGTAATGATACCTTGATGTGGAACATGGCTCACATGTACTACATTACCTTATACAGTAGCTCTCTATTTTCATATCTTTTT
Organism: Viscum album; assembly: GCA_963277665.1. Taxonomy (NCBI): domain Eukaryota; kingdom Viridiplantae; phylum Streptophyta; class Magnoliopsida; order Santalales; family Viscaceae; genus Viscum; species Viscum album. The sequence continues at coordinate 1,384,264,053 of OY728127.1, forward strand.
CATTAGGCTCTCCCATGCAGTTGTAGATATGCAATGTTGTTTTAATAGAATGTTAGGGTTGTTTAGTTTTTTCATCGTATGTATATTGAATATTTTTATTCTATGTACTTAAATACACCAATACAATAAGAACTATGATCCTCTATGGTATTATTTACTATATTTTTAAGAAATAAATCATTTATTATGGTTCAATAATGTATAGGTTGTCATAATATATGGATTAATGTGTAACAAAAGATTGTATTTAATAGTAGTACATTCAGTTTGAGGAATAAATCCATCTTTAGTAGCGTTCAAAACATATGTAAAAATTTGTAAAAAGTATTTAATAATTTAATATTTTTTATGAAGAAATGTTTAACATAAAACTTCAGAAACCCTTTTTTTCATTGAATTCATGTTCTCCAAATTAAAAAAAATTAAATATCAATGGAAAAATCACCAACCATAGAGAGGTACATTTTTGAAAAACTCAAAAAAAAAGAGTTGAAAAACACATTTAATAATTATAAACCTAAAATCATAATATATAAAGAATACTAGATTCATTAATTCAAATTTTGGTAGACCCAGTAATGATAGGTTCTATAAGGGTGGTGTTCGATTACTGAAGAGTATTTATTTTCACATGGTGTGTGGATCTCACAAATCAAAACAGGCAGCTAATACATTCCATGATCCTAATTCATTAATGACTATTTGATTTACTATAATCACCATCATTGATACAACCAAGAAGGGTATTTACATTACTATTGAAAAAATAATATAACATTAGGGTCTCCCAATGAAACCAGTAGAAATGAACCATAGTATTATACTATTGAGGTTGGTATTATCCTTATTCCAGTAATGATTGTCTCTCTATAAAATTATAGTAGTACTACAATTATTCATGATATAAAAACATCACATGTTCTTCTCCACAAAACAACGCAGTTTTAATGATCAAATATAGAAGAATCATGTTCACTCTTTCACTTATTGTTCTTATACATGAACTACTATTAGTCTTCATATTTCTATGCACAATGAACTAAATAAAAAACATCTTATCGGTCATGACTAGTCCTCTGGGTCCATGCCGTGAATACCCCAAGCCCGCCTTCCATAGGACATGGGATGGCGACTAGCACCAATAGAGTACATCCCTATACTGGGAAGGCATTACCTTTATAAAAGTTAAAAAAACACAACATAGTACGCAACTGAAGTAAGAACTATTTAATAATGTATACAAAAGTATGTTCTGAAAGGAAATGGCCCATAAATATAAGCCCAACAGTAAGTACATTACAACTGAAAATCTAGTATAACTGCATTAAAGTAAAACAGAAACAATTAAGTCATCCTCCTGGAATCCCACCAGAAGGGTGGGTACAGATGGCGTCCTCATCACCTCGGGACCATCCTTCTGCTCCATGTACGTCTCTCCAAATGGTCCACATCCGGGTACCATGCATCTATAAAAGTCTCTACCATGATCAATGCAGTCTGTAGTCTGCATCCAACACAACGTAGTGCTGGCATAGCCCGCGCATATGTGAGTATATGATACATAGTACGGACCCCGAGACCCCAAAGATCTCCCATAATCCATGAAGGATAAACCACATAAGAAATACACGATCAAGAAGTATCAACCAACTCTACATAGATATATTCTGATATATATACCTAAGATATCAATCTCAGTTCGGCTCCAACTCTCCAGCCCAAGAAAAACCCAGTCTACACCAAAAAGTAAGTCAATGAAATCGATGATAATGATTGAAAGTCAAGACTCAGCTGACACAGGTATACATATTTAGTATAGAAATGGAGATGATAAGATGTAGTCATTGATTAATCTAAGCTGCCAGACCCACACAAGAAACAAGACCAGCTATGCTGCCGGACCCAGACAGTATACTAGACTAGCTACTATGTCGGACCCACACAGTATACAAGTACAGAGGTCAAACATTCGGACCCACACATGATACATGAACAATAGTCATTGCTATCAAATCCACTGAGGATTCTAGTACAGTATTTGGTGGTGTCGAACCCATGGGGGATTCCATTACAGTATTCATAGCTGTCGAACTCACAGAGAATTCCAGTACAGTAATCGTCGCAGTCACAGCCAGCTCTAGGGTTTCCGCACAAAGAACGCTCGATTCCAGGAGGGTCCGCTCCTCAAGAAAAGGGGTCGATACATCAACTACCAATAATTCTAGAGTTGATGTATCCTGAAGTTCCGTATTATCAAATGGAACCGAACGTGACAGACAGCGCGTCAATCAGACTCCCGGTCTGAGAGTTATTGGGTTTTCCATTCCAGGGGCCTGGTAGTAATTAAGCTCATTCCAAACCCGGCCTTTTCCCAATGTTTTCCAAAACTCACTTAGTGAATTTCAAATGGACCACCTCATCGCAAGGTTCCCAGTGCCATAGATGGCGCATCAATCAGACACATGGTCAAGAAGTTATTCACATTTAAACGAAACCGGCCCGACCCATCAAGCCTGGTGGGTGGGCGGGTCAGCCCATCCTGGCATGATGGGTCTGACCTGACCGGGGGGTCATCCTTGCCTGGTGGGGCGCGGCCCGGCCTGGGTGGGCGCAATCAGGCCCGGTGGGGCGCGGCTCGGCTCGGCCCGCAACGGACCGCGGCTCGACCAGCTGGCCGAGCAGAGCAGGGGGTGCGGGCACCCCCCTGGTTTTCTAAAACGGCGGGGCTGAGCGGCACCGCCCCTCCTGCCCGACTGGACGAAGCTGGCCGGTCTTCTCCGACATGAGAGGCCCGCACAGGCGGACCAATTTTCTCCCACGCGGCACCTTTGGGTGTCGTGGCCTCCTTCAACCCTGCTAGTAGGCCGCTGGCCAGTTCGCCCACAGAAGCGGTCCGTGGAAGCGGGCCGTAATTCTCCACTACGCGGTTTCAAGAGCCACTGCAGTTCTCCATCCTGTCAGTATTTAGCCGACCAGTTCTTCCAGCCCGGACGGTCATGAGACCAGTCGGTTCTTCTTCGGGTGAGCGGCCCGAATGCGGGCCACGGTCTCCTCCGCCCGTGCGGCCCCCGGTGTTGCAGTCCTCTAATGAGCTAGTGCGTGACCACAGTTTCCACCGCCGCCTTCGGTCGTCATAAACACCGGTCACCGCCACCTCTTCCATCACCTCCTCCATTGCGAATAAAAACAAGGACCAACGGAGGGTCATCGGTCTCTGTTCATTCGACTCGTGCCCTCCATGTCAGGCGATAGGAGTTGGCTGAAGACATTCCAAAGGATTCAATAAAAGTGAGATAATTTATTCACTTAAAATTATTAAAACATCCTACCTCATATATGATGTTGCACATCGACGAGCCTCAAAATATTAGCTTCGCAGAGGTCATGCGCTGCGGAATACGGACGTCGATTCCATTGATGTCGGGGTACATCCGAAGTGGAAAAGTTTTTGGGGAAGTTCCTGAAGTTCTTCATCGGAGATGTTCTTCTTTGAAGAATGATGTTCTTCGCCGAGAAAAAACATCCTCGAGTTCTTCATTGGAGAATAAAGTTCCACACCATGAGTTTTCTCCAAAGTCCCCCCACAAATATTTTCCAAGCCAATATAATAATAGGCTTCCCCCAAAAATATAATCTTTCCATACATTTCAAATTAACTCAAAATAAATCATGACACCTCAAAATAATTAATAAAAGCATTAATTATCCTTAACATGGAAACATTATGATGGGAAAGTGGAAAGGCTCCACTTAATGTGGGAGTCCAAATGTTTAAGGGTTAAAAGGAAGGTTAGGTGCTCGTGTGGGCCACACCACACAGTATCCTCCCATAGGAGGTTATGTGGGATGTGTGGCCCACCTCCAACCTCCCTTTGGTGGATTTAACAACCACCTTTATAAAATTAATATAACACATAAATTTAATTTAGTTTAATAAAAATTCCCAAAATTAACTTTCAACATGCATAAAACACAACTGCGGAAAAGGTCCCCTTAAGAAAATACCGGCGTTGTGAGTTCATCGGTGTCCTCAGATTTCAATTCCGAGCACCGGTTCAAAAGATAGAAAAACCTGCACGTACGTTTACCGAACATACCCAAACAAAACATCATAAAATGATTCCGGGCACACTGGGCCTCAGAATAAGGTTCTGTCAGAAACCACAGACTCGTAAAATTCCAAATAATTAAAGACAAATTTTTCCTTTAAATTTATGGGACATAAAATTAACCCCACCTCAGGGATTTACGTTCCCGTAAAGCTACAACACACACTATTGAAACATATGGGGGTAATGAGCACACATCTGAGCCTCCCACTCCCATGTGTTCTCCTAGAGGTTCCTGTGCAGCCAACAAATGTTCACCAGAGGAATTGACCGTCCACATAGGACTCGCTCTTGTCGATCCTCTATCTCCACCAAAACCTCCATGAATGTTGCTCCATCATCGATGTCCATCTCCCCATGGTCTATAATGTTGGATTGGTTGTGCACATATCTCCTCAACGGAGATACGTTCAAGACGCCGTGCACCCAGTGCAACTGAGGTGGAAGGGACAGGCAGTACGAAACCTCGCATACTCTGCTGAGGACCTAGAATGATTTGATTAACTATAGAGATATCTTGCGGCCCCGAACAAATCTCTATAGACCACATCGAGGTCAGATCCATAGGAAATCATGGTCTCCATCCTCGAACTCCAGTGGTCTCCATCTCTAATCAGCATAGGACTTATGTCTTCTCTGTGAAGTCTTCATCCTCTCCTAGAAGATCTGCACCTTCTCCATCCTAGCCTGCACCATCTCTGGTCCTACAAGTGCTGACTCTCTGAGGACTTTCTAGCATGGAGGTCATCTGAAAGGTTGGTCGTATAGTGCCTCATTAGGTGTCATCCCAATGGTGGACTGATAGCTATTGTTGTACGTAAAATCCACCAAGGTTAAGTGATCATCCCAACAGCAATTAAAGTTGAGGACACATGCACGATGCATGTCCTCAATAGTCTGAATGGTCCTATTAGTCTGACCATCCGTCTGAGGATGTAAGGCGATGTTCAAGAGAAGCAGCATCCCAAAATCCTCTTCTAATCCATTACATAACCAGGAAGTGAAACAAGCATCACGATCGGAGACGATAGTCGATGGAACACCATGAAGCCGTACAATCTCTTGAATGTAGAGGCTTACCAAGCTCTCTCTCGAGCCCTGCTCTCTAATCGGTAGGATGTGGGCTGACTTGGAAATTTGGTCTACGATCACCCAGATAGAGTAATTTCTTCTAGATGTACGTGGAAGACCCGTCACGAAATCCATGGTTATCTCATCCCACTTCCACTCTAGGACCACTAAGGGTTGTACCAAGCCTGCTGGTACCTCGTGATCTTCCTTCAGTGGCTGACAAGTGAGGAATCATGAAACGAACTCTGTTACATCCTTCTTCATACCCGGACACCAGTGCGGTCATCTGAGGTCGAGATTCATATTCACCACTCCTGTATGTACCGCTAGAAGGGGATGTGTGGAACTACCTCAAAACCTCCTCCTGTAATGAAACTGTTACCATGGTACGTCCTCTGAAGAGGATGACATAGTTCCCACCTTCTGAAAATACATCAGTTTCATGTCCTCTGGTTGTCTGAACAAGTACACCTCACACTCAATATCCCCATACTGTGTCTCTCTGAACCACTGTAGAAGTGGAGGAGTGACTATGAGAGACTACATAAAGGATGCTCCATCTCTGTCCACAAAGTATATCTGCAATGCGACTAGATGATTTGTCGCCTCTCCTAGTAGCTAAATTCCTAATCACCTACTGAGAGCATATTCTAGAACATTACCCTTCCCAGGATTATAAACTATCTCGATGTCATAGTCCAGGAGGAACTCAAGCCAACGCCGATGTATCAGGTTTAGGTCTTTTTGTGAGAAGATGTACTTGAGACTCAAGTGATCAGAGTAGACTGCAAAACTCTTACCTATCAGATAGTGCCGCCACATTATCAAGGCGAAGACGACTACTGCTAACTCCAGGTCATGGGTAGCATAGTTATTCTCATGCTGTCTCAACTGACGTGAACCATACGCAATCACTTCTAACTCCAGCATCAGGACACACCCAAGTCCGGTCCCTAATGCGTCACAGTAAACTACATACCCAACGACCTCCTCTGGTATCCTCAAGATGGGTGAACTAGTCAACCTCTACCTCACCTACTGAAATCTCTACTGGAATCTCTCTAACAACACGAAGGATTTTCTCATCTTCATCAATTCTAAAAGCGGTACTGCAACTCTGGAGAAGTCTGGCACAACTCTCCGATAGTACCCATCCAGACCCAGGAAACTTCGATCCTCAGTCACACTCCTGGGTGGCTACCAAGCATGTACTGCATCAATCTTTGCTGGATCCACTGCAACTCCAGCCTCCGAGATGACGTGCCGCAGATAGTGATCCTCTTGAATACAGAAATAGCACTTTGAGAGCTTACCATAAAGTGGGTTCTCTCAGAGTGTTTTTAGTACAAACTGCAAGTGGTAGGCATGCTCCTCATCAGTATTCAAGTAAATCAGTATGTCATTGATGAACACTACGATAAATCGATTGAGGAAAGGCTAGAAGATCTTGTTAATGTGAATCATGAACACTACTAGAGTGTTGGTTATGCCGAAGGGTATATCCAAGAACTCCTAGTGGCCATACCGACACCTGAAGTCCGTCTTATACACATCCTCGTCTCAAAATCTGAGCGAGTGATAGACTGATCTGAGATCTATCAATGAAAACCAACATGTTCCCTTGAGCTGATCAAAGGGGTCATCAATCCTCGGGAGTGGGTACTTGTTATTAATTGTCACATGATTCAGGCGATGGTAGTAGATACACAGTCGAAACTCACATCCACCTTCTTGGTGAACAAAATCAGAGAATCCCATGGTTAAACACTGGGTCAGATGAATCCCTTCCCCTACAAATCCTCCAACGGTACCCGTAGCTCACGAAGCTCAGTGGGAGCCATCCGATATGCGGGAGTAGATATTGGTGTTGTCCCTGGGTATAGTTATATGTATAAGTCTACCTCTCTGTGAGGAGGTAGTCCTGGAATGTCTTCAGGAAAAACATCCGCATAATGATCCACCATAACAAGAAAACTCGGACTCCTCACATCAATCGCTCCAAGGATGAGACTAGACAACTGATGTGTGATTGGCTACCCTGTAGTCTAAAAAAGTCCATCATGTGCTGGAATGGATCCCTTCTCTATGGTGAAGGTGAAACTGGTCCCATCCATGCGGACACACCGCACTTTGTGCCTAATAGAGTCGATCTGATCATGGACTCTAGATAACCAGTCCATACCTAAGATGACATCGTAAGGCCTCGACACCACTACAAGAAGATCAAAGTCGAATCTCTCACCTCCTAGAGTACGCTCACACTACTAGCACCAGTGTGTAATCATCGAGCCTACTCCCGTAAGAGTCTCTATCTATAAGGATCAAGCCAACGGCTCTGTTGGAAACTCTGAGCTCCGAACAAGGGCAGTGGGAATAAAATAATGACCCACACCAATGTCTGTAAGTACTGCATCAAAGGTGGATTAGATACAAATTGTAACTCAAATAATTTCAATTGTGACATGGTCATAGGCCTCGACTACTTGGAGAGGAACCTGCCTCTATCCGCCAGCTCCCTATGGTCAGGGTGGACCTCTTGCTGGTGGTGGTGTAAGAGCCTTGAAATGTCGTCCACCACCTACTACTAGGCCAGCTCCATTGCCTCATCCGCCTGCTCCCGGAGGACCACCATGGTCGAAAATCTGCCACTTCCTGAAAGGTCCCTCTATTATCTTTTACTCATCTGCATGGCGGGTCGGGCAGTCACGATCCATGTGGCCCTTCCTGACGCATTCATAACACTACATGATCCTCGTAAGGCTGGCTATGTTTTTTGTGCCCCAAAAAACTGAACCTGTATCCTAAGGTCACCCACCTAATGTCCTATACTTCTTGGACCTCTACTTAAACTATCTACTGACGGCTGCATAATACTCCGCTACCTGTCGTCCTATGGTGGGTCTCTCCTCTGGTGATGTCTCAGCGAGTAAACTCTCCACTAGAAGAGCTCACTCCAGTACCCCCTCCTGTGTCGAGATGATGTGGGGAATTTTAGAAGCCTTGATATCAGGCCTGAGTCACTGTTAAATGTTCCGGGCCTTAAAGAATAGGTCCCATACAATATATGTGTTGTAGCGTGAGAGGTCGGTGAATCTTGCTGAGTACTGAGCTACTGTCATGCTGCCCTACTGTAGATGATGTAACTCTTGAATCTGCACCACACAAAGGGTGGATAGAACAATCTCTGAGTAGAAGAGACTATCAAAATCCATACAGTGAAAATATGCAATGTCATGCACCTGGGGAATCAGGCTCCACCATCTACCTGTTTCTGCGTGCAGGAGACTTGAGACAAGGATCACCATAAGGTCAGCTGGTGTCCCTACCAATCTGATAACTCTGACGACAGCCTCCTTCCAGTCCTCAGTTTCTTGTGGGTTCATATCTACACGGAACCTGGGTGGCCTCTGCCTCTAGAACTCGTGAAAATCACTCAGGCGACATGCACTCTCTGCTGCTGGGGCTGGTGGTATCGATGGCCCAGCGGGTAGGGGTACCGCTGGTGCCTCTACGGTGATGGGGCCCTGCACCGAGGCCTCATCGCTCGGTGGGCTACAATCTCGTATATAACTGGGAACCCTATCTGGCTACCTTCGTGGGGTCGTCTTGAAAATAAATAGGTGTGACTCAGTCAAACAGTATACCAGGTGAGCTGACACAATGTGATCTAAAAGAAAAACTTTAGAAACACACATGCAATCAGTGTTTCCATGCACTGTGTTGAAAATCAGAGGTCGGGGTCCAGGTGTATGGATACATCAGCCGCCACACCAAATGTAGATAAATAATCCACAATATCATAGGAAATTAAATGAAATGTGCTTTTTAAACATTTTATCATAGAGTAACTCATGGAAAATAAACAAGTTTTATATAAATCATTAAATAATAAAAATAAATGAACCTAATACATAATAAAGATGGATTCCTCATATCATGTCACCTATAATGCATAATTCAAATGAAATAATGTTATCTTATATGGGAATTCATTTTGAATCATCACATGAAATTATTATTGAGAAAAATATCATTTCTGTTTTTTAATCATTTTTTTTAAATTCAATGAAATTATAATGGAAATATATTTCATTGATTGAATCATTCTAATATTTTAAAGGAACATTCAAGTAACTAAGGCATCCTTATATAGGGATAATATAGACATACAGTATGTTTTATTTAAATCATTCCTTCATAATTTTTTTGGAAAGGTCACAAAGAACCTCTTTTAGAAAATTAAAAAAAGTAATCCATTAAAAATATATGTTACAGTGATTAAAATTTGTAAAATTTATTTTAAGAATTTATAAAAACATTTATAAAACATATATAAAAGTATAAATTGGAGATATGTATATATTTGTGAGACATAATCACAAATACTCATGAATAATGATGAAATAGTGAAATAAAACATTACATAATGTCTTTCCTTTCCATGCTAATGTTCAAACCGAATGAATAATAAATAATATTTTTTTTAATTTATTCCAAATAAATATGTATATCATACCATGTATTATTTTTTTATAACATCCTAGAATCCATTCATTAATATTTTTTATTAAAATAAATGATCTAAGCGATAACTCTTTCATTTTACAATCTGATTTTATGTTGGTAGTCTTGGTCCTTATACATTGATCATGGTTGTATAATTTCCAAAATTTTATTAATGGTATTAAAATAAGATATAATAACTAAAAACATATTAATAATCATTTATAAAAATTATAAATTGAAAAAAGAATTAAAACTTTTCCGGGAGAAGTTTGGTCATACGATCACATGAACTTGTTATGCATTTTTCGACTGATAGAATAAAAGAATGGAATATAATAAGTAAAAAGTCCATAATTAATATTATTAAATCATATATATCAAATATATTAATTAATTTCATTATTATTAACATCCATGTAAATATAAATGAGAAATGAATCACATCACATTGGGGAGATTGTTTTCCATACATATGCACGGGCAACGTTATCCATTCCAAATATGATGGACGACAAGAATTTAGAAACTATATTATCTTTAATTAATTATATATTTTTCGTAAAAATAATATATAAACATTTAAACCATTATAATTCCCATCAATGAAATATTTTGATGAAAAATTACTTGTATAACTATTTGGAGACTTTAAGCCGTAAATAAACATGAGAGTGCTATTATGTTAACATTTGATGAGGAATATGTTTTATAATTATGTTAAAATAATAAAAATAATGTTTAATAATATTGGGGATATTGTATTTTCTATTTTATAATTAATATAATAGATTCATTAGTGATACAATAATTATATAAAAAGAATATTACAAGATAGAGAGATTACTTATTCATTGAAATGACTCATTTAGATCGACTCAAAAAGGATTTGAGGTTATCATTTGGGAAGACCCACACATCTATGATGAATCAATAGAAGTGAATAAGATTACTGGTTAGATCATGGTCAATATATAAGGACAAAATTAGTTAAATGGAGGGAGGGAGGATCATCCTTTTATAATTGAGTTGAGGGGAACCTATGTAATTTCAGAAAAAACATATTTATAATAACAATAACCACAATCCAAATTCCTCAAAATGTATATGAATTATAATTTAATGTGGGATATGGTTTTATTCACATATAACAATATATTTTAGATATATTTTTTGGTTTATTTTAAATTTTATCATTTTAAATAAACTTTATTTAACTAATTTTAATTTTATATGTGATAACAAATTTTTCAGTATTAATATTAAGAAATACTTACTTATAATGTGTCAATTGGACCCTATATTTCCATTTTATGATATTTTATTCCATATATTGTCCCATTTTATGTTATTTTACATTTTAATGATTTCTTAATAATTTAGTAAAATATTATATTAAAAAATCATTAGTGACAATTTTTAGATTATTCATTACATAGACATTAAAACCCCCAATAAAATAAGTAAAATTATATAAAACCATAATATTAAATTGTAAAAATATCATGGTCCACAATAAAGATGTTTAATCAAATTACATACCTAAAATTATATTAATTTAAATATTTTTAATATCATTTATTATATTACACTATTAATTAATTAATAATTGCAATAGGGTTGCGGATGCCTTTTTAGAAATTAAATCTCCGCTAAAATTAAAAATAAATTTCCATGATGAAAAATGATAATTTTTATTTTTAATGACTATTAAGAGTTGAACCTATCTTCTATATAATCACATATAAAAAATATTACACTTATAAAAAACAAATGTTAGAAATTTTTGACTTTTCCTTAAATAAGATTTTATAAACATCATAATCGTATCCATGTGAGTCCAAAAAATCATAAATTATTCGCTTGGATTATTATATTCCATATATACAGACCAAAAGATTTAGGTAAATGTTTTTTTTATTTAATAGTACTAATCATCTTATTTTTTAGCTTTAATTACCCAATTAACGATTTACTAATGTGAATAAATATATTATGTTTTCAATTAATTTCATTCAAATGTAAAATGGGAATATCTAATAAATTTATAACTCCAAACAAAAAATATAGAATCAATTTTCTAATACTCATTTCATATAATTTGAGGAATCTATTTTAAAATTTAAACTAAAAAATGAATTGATTTTTTTCCATAAAAATAGAATTCTAAAATATAAAATATTTTAATAATAAATTCTAGTATAATATAAATTTTAAAAAAATTAATTGAATTATTTTACAAAAATTGGAACTGATTAAATTTTTATAATGACCAAAATATTTTTTGTCGTTGTAAATAAAATAAAATATAAATAAATATTTCAATTGAAATTATTATTTCTTAAAGTTCATTGAAAACTATATTTTTGGAAAAAATATATATAAATAAATCAATTAGATACTTTATAAAAATTATTTAATAAATAATGAAATTATATTTTATCATATAAAATCTATAAAATATTTTGAAATTAATTAATTGAAAATGCATTTTTGGAGAAAATTTATTTTTTGAAGAATAAAATTAATTTACTAAAAATATGTTATTATTTTTTATGAATATTTTTATTCATTTATATTCATATGAACCTTTATGACTATTTCAAAAATTAGTTAATCATATTTATACCCACAAATCCAATATATAAAAAATAACAAATGCATAATATTTTAATAATATTATGTGGTTCATTTAAACTCATTGTTTCATGCCACACAAGCTATCAAATAAGTTCACATTGAGTTGGACTTGATCATCAAAGTGTATGAAAATTGGTGTTTTTATATACTAGGTCATTCTCTATATGGTATACACATTGATAAATTCACAATCTCCTTACAAATTATTAATATGGGAATAAAAATACATATATGATTCTATATTATGAAATAGAACAAGGATAACTAAGATTAAATCCTTGAAATCCATATGTTAATGAATTTATATCATTTATGAGTTATCCCTTTAATGTTCATGGTTTCTCATTTAAGTCATTAATAATTAAAAAACTATTACCCAAAATATTCCATTTATTTTTAGTTAATACGTAACCTCCCAGTTTTGGGTGCCGCCCAGAGTTTCCCCTTACATGGTCCATCACATTTCCTCAAGCGTATTTCCACAAATGCCAGAGCCTGCGGACTAGCAGTGAGGTCCTTGGGTGTGATAGTGGGGAAAAATGCTCTCATTGGTAGAGTTATGCAGCTGATATAACCATATAACTATTGAAGAAGCAATAATAATACCATAGAACATTATAGAGCAGAAGAGTGAAGGTAAATAGGAAACTTCAGCATATATATATATATATATATCAACAATGATGCATGTCAAAAGTATCTAGGAAAGAATCCAAACAAGAAACAAATATATAATTTTGTTCTAAACCAAAGTACAATGAAAACAAGTAAACAATTCCCCAACATCGCAAGCTTTAGCTTGGTCCCGTGCTCTCAAACTCCTCAAAATTCATGTTCCTGATGTAGAAGGGAGCTTACATTTATTTATACATAGAGTAATATAATCTTTTTCATCTCTAATGTATGACCAAAAAATTTTGTAAGCTGAATCCCATTTGGAAACAACCCAATGATATGTGCCTAAGAGTTAGTGAATGTATATGGAAGGTAATAAGCCAAAAGAAGCAATAAAAAAGGAAGTACTAAAAAGTAAATATTATTATAGTTTCAATTACATTCATTGAAATTCATAATTTATTCCACCAAACAAAAAAAAAGAAACCCTCTAAGATATTCTTATATCCTATCCACTCTGGTTCAACCAATCAATCTCGTCTAACCCTCTGGGTTTGTTCTCATAGCCTAACCCCTCCTGTTCAACTTATACAAGGATACAACGACCTCCTGGGTATGATCACACAGTCTAACCCCATTGTTCTTATCCTAATAATGACTCTATGAAGAATAAATCACCATGAATTACCCTAATATCCTTTTAACGGAAAACTACATGCACTCGGAGGAAGAACAAAATGCTAATTCCACATGTAGTCTCATAAGGATAACTATAGTCACTCTGAGGGAGATCTTAATGTTAACCCCATATGGTCTCGCAGTTTGATAATGAATAAGTAACACTCGGGGTAATCCCTCAATGTCAATTCCCCTTATGGTCTCACTAAACAAGGTTCAAACATCCCTATGTAAATCAATTATGCACAAATAATTTTCAGCAGCCAGAGTAAACCTAAAAGTAAAACTTGGATAAAAAGCTACAAATCATATCACTGCATCAAGTAAGACACTCCATCACAACAACACTAGTCCTAGAAAGCATGTATCCTAACATGTAAAACTAGACCACCCAGTCAATATCATATAAAACATCATGAAACACCTCCATAGCATGAAAAAATAACCCTATTTACAAACAGGATCCCAAACTCATGGAAACAAGAATAACATACATCAATAGGGTAAAAATCCCTAAACAAGAAATACCCTAATCAGGTGTATTGGGAACTTTTGCAGATAATATTGAAACACTAAGTATGGAAAGGCACAAACCTCCTAACTCGACATTGTGAGATTGATATACTCTAGTGATGGCCCTATAATCGGCCTAAAATGATGTAGATCTACAAAAGGGACTAAAATTTTCAACCAAGGATATCTCATGAAAGAAGAAAAATCAATGAAAAAGATTCATTAAGAAGGAAAAACTCACTATGGTGATTCCAACACAATCGAATATGGTTAAATCATAGAACAAATGACGGGTCGGGGGCTTGGAGAAGAATCATTGGCTTTAGTCACTCTTGGAATAGACGAGGCATGAAGAAATGATTTTTTATAATTAGAAGCGACCCTGATCAGATATAACAATTTAAAATGAAATGTACACTATGTGTCATTTAAAATTACACGGAGTGTATATGCCATTATTGGCCCCCACATTAGGCGGTCTCCAAGTAACCCCACATGGCCATGTACTCGGCCATTACATGGCCAATACACGGTCACCTCTGGCAATCGAAAACACGGTGCGTAATCTTATGTACAAGGCATGTACTCCTTAAATATCTAGTTTCTATTATTTTCCTAAAAACAATAGATATGAAAAACCTCTAGGTGAAACAATGTCTAGGTTCTCAAAAGCACCCCCTAACAAATTTCATCCCCTACTATCCCTATCAAGGCGGCATTGAAGAAGAATACTCGAACATCTCCAGCCATTACGATCATACATCAGCCTTTCTCTCCCATGTATCATCTTTTACTCACCCATGATAACATAGCACTCGTACCAAAGGAACATACGAAACACAAGGAACCCTTGAACTATGATCGAAGATATTGATAGGATGCTCCTAAAATGACAAATCAACCTCCAACTCAACCTCCTCAGGTTGAAAAACATGAGATGTGATAGAGAAGTATTGCTTTAGATGAGAAACATGGAAGACGTCATGCATATACTAGTACCTCTTAGCTAACTGCAACGGATAGGCAACCAACCCGAATCTCTCCAAAACCTAAAACTGACCCACATATCTTAGTAGAATCATTCCCTACCTCATAATCCTATAATGTCCCAAAATCAGTGTGACATGCAGGAAAGCCTGGTCTATGACCTCGAATTCCAGAGGTCGTAACCTTTTATCATCATAATACTTCTATTTGTGAGTGTGAAGTATCCATCATCTTCTGAATCGACTCTATTTTCCCGATTTTCTGCTGGACAAGATGTGGTCCCATCATAACTTCCTGTTCTAACTAGATCTAACATAGGGATTTGAGAATGTCCTACCATACAATGCCTCATACGGTTGTTTCTAAATTGTATATTGGAAACTATTATGGTAGGAAACTCTACAATAGGTTTCTGTTTCTCCCATAAACCTCCAAATTCTAGGATGCTTGCTCGATGCATGTCCTCCAGCAGTAGAATTATACGCTTGTAATGGAAATCTTTCTGGGATGGTAAGTTGTACTCAGACGTACCTATGTACCCAAAGCCCACTGTAGATCCTTCTAGACCAGAGTTGTAAAATGGGCATCCCTATCTGAAATGATGGAGTATGCCACCCCATGTAAACATACAATATCCTGGATGTAAAACCTTCCACGCTCATAAACACTTAAGGTCTCATTGATCAGTAAGAAGGGTGTAACCTTCATGAGTCTATCAATGACGACCCAAACGATATAATTCCCTCAAGGAAACCTCTTCAAACTTGTTACGAAGTCTATCTCTATATCATTCCTCTTCCCCTCGAGAATGGGTATCTGCTGCAAAAGCCACGCTTTTCATTGATTCTCTGCCTTCACCTGTTGACAGGTGGAACACCTCATGAAAAAACCAACAACATCCATCTTTATATTGGGACACCAATATTGATGGAATAGATCTCATTACATCTATATGAAACAAGGATGATCTTCCCAATCTAATGAATTAATGTCTCGTATCAGATCCTCGTGTATTTTAATTGACCCCCATATGCGCCCATGAAAACACTTGATCTCATCCTCTCATAGGGTACATCCAGGAATAGGGTCTTCCCCTAACAAACTCTCCCATAGGACTGGGCCTTTAGAATATGATAGATTCCTAATTATCACATGATCAAATAGTGTAGAGGTAACTGCCACTGAATAAAGAAACATCTTCCCCTGTCTGTCACGCACCACCAAATGCATCTCAGAGAACATAGCATTAAGCTTCCACTCACAACTAGCCTCATAACCATCATGTATCTGAGTCCTCCTGCTCAATGGATAAGCTATTATGTTTCCTTTACAACGCATGTAGGCAATATCAAAGTCCAAATACAGAATGTACTCCACCCACCTTCATTATCGTGATTTGAGATCACACTAAGTGAAGATATACATGAGGCTTTTGTGGACTGTGAAAACCAAAAAATGATCTCCAAATAGATAATCCCTCCAATATCATAAGGCATGAACAACTGTAGCCATCTCAAGATCATGTCTTGGTTAATTCCTCTCATGTGGCCTCAACTATCAAGGCCCGTACGCAATAACTCCTCCCACCTGGATAAACACAGCTCACATCCTGTTACCTAATGCATCCTAGAAAATATTATAGCTCATTCTTGGGCCTAGAAATAGTAGTATTGGTGCTGAATTAAGCTTCTTTTTATCTTCTGAAAGGCTGAAACACAATAAAATGAACATAATCACATCACAACCTTCTAAGTCAGGCATGTTAATGGCACTGCTATTCATGAAATTTCCTATGTGAAACGTTTGTATTATCCTGCCAACCCTGGAAAACAACGTACCTCAAACACAATCATTAGCTGCTCACAGGTAATAACTACTCTATGTTTCATGGGGTCAATTTATACTCTTGTCTTAGAGAAAAGATGACATAATACATGAATTAGGTCCATCCAAAAGTGGCATTTTTAGATCATAGAATATATCTAATTATATCATAGTTTATTCAAAATGATATCAAGATGTATGGCATGGTCCAGTCAAATTTGAGAGTACAACAAGATATCATAGATGAAGACTACCAAAATATAATTCAATTATGGATAGAAAACATGGTCCATCTATTCCATGAAAACTGTAGGCATATTCGTGAGACTGAATAACATAACCACACACTCGTATAGGACATACATGCACTAAAAGACTCTAAGAGGTAATTATGATGGTCTAATGTGCAACTGATGATAACCAATTCTCATGTAAATGTTCGAGAACAGCTATTCTATTCAAATCTTATCAAATATTTCATCAATCCTCGGCAAGGGATATCGTTTCTTGACTGTCAAATGGTTAAAATTTTGGTAATCCACACCCTTTTTGAGGGTATAGTCCACATATTTCACCAATTGGACTAGAGAACCACAAAGAGATGTACTCGTTCAGTTGAAACCCTTTCCCTGCAACTACTCCAACTACTTATTGATCTCTTGTAACTTTATTGTATCCATCCAATAAAGAGGAATGAACATAAGTGCCGCTCATGGCACAAGCTACATAGAAAAGGCCACCTCTCACTCTGGAGGAAATCATAAAAATTCCTCTGGAAAGAATTACCTAAAATGATCAACCACTAGAGGAATTTACATCTTTGAAGTCCCATGGTCATCAAAATATAGACTAGTAAACTGGGCTGTAACTCGCCCCATCCAATAATGCTCGGGCCCTGCTCTATTTTCCTAGACATCTCATTCACCTTTGTGTAAGATCAAACTGCCCTCTGGCGATGTGAAACTCACCCAATGGTTATAGAAGTAATCAAAATCCTGGAAAGGAACTAACCAGTAAATCTTGAGTATGAAGAAATCACCCTTAATCTCTAATACATAAAGGTCACATTAGAAGTGACACCCACCAACCTCATGAGGGAACTCTTTTCACTGGTATATGCCAACCGTTCTTCTCCACAACGGAGTTTCAAGTATCATGGAATCAACAGAATAAAAGATACAGAGCCTAAGACAATCCAAAACAACCAAAGATATGAATCTAAGTGAATCCCCTATATCATAAAGTGCTGAAGCTAATACTGAGACAACTAGGATCGTACCTCTGACTATGGGGAGTTTGAAATCCTGCTCCAACTAGGTCTGCTCCACTGAAAATGACTGACATGTATTGCATCCCTGAAACCCTAACAATCCACCTAAGCTGATCCACCTTATTGTCACCGAAAGCCTGGCGACTGGATACCATGACTGTGACCTGAACCTCCACCTAAACAGATAGAAAAACTACATTTTCCAGACTAAAGAGAAACGGGTGGTTCTTCTCTTTAATGGGGAGTCATATGGGAACCACTTTCACCAGTTTTGGGTGAGAAAACTGATAGAATCATTGAAGATGACCCATCTTGCAGCAAGATCAGCACTAAAATGGGAGTCTCGGGAATTTTTCAATTTTTTCCCACACTTCCTACACTGGTATCATACCACCTAGCTTCCTGAAGGTGAATCTCACCTACTAGAATCTCACATGCAGGATGCTAGCATGTTAGGGTGTGTATTTAGCAATACACACCATTATTCAAGGTTTTTCTATTAGTATTCCTCTGAAACTACTCCAGAACCCATAAAAACAATAAAAAACATTAATTTTCCAAATTATGATCCATGAGGGCCCATAATCCCTGCGATTCAAATATTTTCATCTTATACATGTCATATACAGGCATAACATTACAATGTTCAACCAAATTCTGATCCATTAGGGCTCATAACACCTCATGAACAAATGTTTGGCATTCATTCAAACGAAACATTACACAAACCAATACCCTATCAAATTTCAGGTAATCTATCAAGGAATCTATAAAAACATTAGGTATATCAAGAATAAGATCAATCACAACAACATGAAATTTATAATGCACCCTAAATGGAATGTCAACCTTACATAACATGTGATCTTTAGTAAGTGCTTATATGATGCATGATATGGAATACACTAATCTCGTCAGGTTACAATAGAAATAGAACCACAATAATATCAAAAATAGTAGCAAAAAACAGGTGAATCACCCATAAGTGAAATTAAATCAACCATAATAATTGCAAAAGAAGAAAAATTGCAATAATTTAGGTAAATTAGCTTTTCCCTATAAACGAGTTAGCAACTCCCAAACCTAGCTTATTATCATCTACATATTCCATCATATCCCTGACTATAGTCTCTAATTATTATGTCAAGAAGAAATGAATTCATATGATACCACTTTGTTACATCCTGGTTTTGGGTGCCACCCATAGGTGCCCCATTTCCGGTTGGTAACATATACTAAAGCCCATTTCCCCAAATGCCAGAGGCTACCGACTTACAGAGAGGGCCTTGGGTGTGATGGTGTCGAAACTATGACCTCATTGGAAGAGAAATGTTGTGGAAATAAATAGATTACAATATTAAAAGCATTAATAATACCATAAAATAATAAACAAAAGGTGATTGAAGGTAAATAGTCTATTTCATCATATATATATATATAAATAATGATTCGTGTCACAAGAATTTTGAAAAGTATCCAAACAAATCACAATGAAGGAATACATTACTAAACTAAAGTATAAATGAAAAAATGTAAACCAACTATTCAACATCGTAGGCCTCAGCTTGGTCCCATGCTTTCCAGCTCCACAACAGTCATTTACCTGATGTAGAAGGACACTTGACCTTATCTATAACAACTTCAATATAATCTATTTGGTCCCAAAAGCATGAACCAACTTGGGTGTGAGATAAATCACAATAGGAAACCCCCCATAGATATGTTCCTAGAAATTATTGAATGTATATGAAAGGTAATAAGTAAAATTAATCAATAAACAAGGACATAGTCAAAATTAAATAGTCATATAGTTTCCATTATATTCATTTACATTTGTCTATACAACAAAATCCTATGCAACAATCTCCTAATCCCTCTGGATCAACTTATACATGTATACAACAAACTCTTATTGAAGCTCACACGGTCTAACCCCTGTGGAACCATGAAAACAAATAATCTCATAGGAAACACTCACCATCAGTCCCCCTATAGACTTTTAACGATAAACTAAAAAAACTATGAGGAAGCACTCTGCGTCAATTCCCCACGTGGTTTCGTAATAGTAACTATTGAAATTCTGAGGGTGAACTCAATGCCAATCCCCCCTATGGTCTCATAGCGTGATAAATAATAATAGACACTCTGGGGAAGCCCTCAATGTCAATTCGCCCAATTGTCTCACCACACCAGGTTCCCATATCCCTGTGTAATGCAATCATTCACAAATGATGTTCAATAGCCAAAGTAAACTTAAAATTACTACTTGGCTAAAAATTTACAAGTAATATCACATCATCAGATAAAACACTACATCCTAACAACACTATGCATGGAATGCATGTAGTCTAACATGTGAAGCTAGACCAGACGGTAAATATCAAGTCAAACAAGGGAAAACACCACCATATCATGGAAATATAACCCTATTTACAAACAAGTTCCATAACACAAGAAAAAAAGAATATAAGACATCAACGAGGTCAAAATACGTAAACATGCAATACCCAAATATAGGGTATTGGTCACTTTATAACATAATATTCATTGAAAAACTAATGAAAGGTAAAATCCACATACCTCCGCATTGTACGATCATTATTCTTCATCATTGTCCCTTGAATCGGCCTAGAATGAGGTTTATCAAAAAAAATTCTAAAATGATCAACCAAAGATATATCCTGAAAGAGGAGAAATCAAAGAATGAGGCACTAGAAGAAGGAAGAACATACAATGACATTTCAAACACAATCAACAATGGTTAAATCAAAGAACATATTTTGGGTCGGGTGTTTGATGAAGAATTGTCAGTTTCGGTCGTTCCTATACGAGATGATCCCAGAATAAGTGCTTTTAGTGACTGAGACATGACCCCAGTCCAATAAAACAATTAAAAAATAAATTTACATGGAGTGTCATTTAAAATTACATGGTGCGTATATGCATTTACCAAGACCCTCTTTAGGGGTTCTTCTGGTCACCCCACATGTCCATGTACTCGGTCGTTACATGGACAATACATGGTCATCCCCGACAACTAGATACACAACTGGTACTAATTAATACACAACATGTAGTCCATAAATTTCATGTTTCTCCTCTTTTCCTAAGAGACACTAGAAAAGAAAAACCCTATACCTGAAAGAAGTTCTGGGTTCTTAAGTAATAGTCCAAAAAAGAAGAACGCAATAAACAACCACTATGAGGGGAAATATGATGATTTACCAAATGAGATGGCCAACCCAATAAAAGTAGGAATCACCAAAATTGTATCAATACATTTTCAATTTACATGGTTTTATAATATATTATTGAATTAACATAATGTATCAAAAAATTATAATAAATAATATTCAATTGCAACCATTATAAAATAAGGTCTTAAGAGTTTGAGTGGATCTTTCAAACCCATACTCATGGAGTGGTTGACAAATCCATTAGAAATGTATTAATTGTAATCAATTTTATAATAAAGATAATTTCATCTTAGTTGTTTATATTATATAGGTAGAAGATAATCAATGGTGTATTTTGGTCAAAAATATTAATCGAGAGTATTATATTTAATTGATGGAGTAGAAATAATTCTACAAAAATATTTTTGATAAATATTTTCCTCATAATGTCTTACATTAAATGGATATGTATTTATGTTTTCATTATAAAAATGATGAATAATACATTTGGTTTATAAGGAAAATTCAATATACTTACTTTATAATAATCTAAAATATTCATTACCCATCAATGTAATGTGGACAACATATTTGGTGGGATAAATCAGAATCTATGAAATGTAGTTTCTTTTTGAGACATTAGAAGCAATGTGGAAATTATTAACTGTACCTTCAATGTCAAAATGGATATAATTTAATCTATATACTCTATTTTGAATGGAGAAAATAAGTGCATAATATATTTTCATTCAGGTGGTATTGTGGATAAATCTCATGGGGGTATGAAAGACCATTATCCATCATTTAAAATGTTTGTGAAAAAACATCCCAAAAATATTCTAAAGTGGAAAAGGAAACTCATTTGGATTGGGAAGGAAGGGAACATAGATATCAATTATTTTTGGGATAACCCCGCCAATGTGATTGAATAATGTAATTGTTTGTTCAACCGTTAGCCTATAATATAATTTTTCTAGTGGAAGTCTCATGGACATAAGAAAATAAATTCCATAATTTAAGGTTTATAAGTGATAACGAATGACATTAACATATAAGTCATAGATACTAATAGTAGAATATTTGTCATTGTTATGACTAAGGTGGATACAAATAAAATTTTGGTTACATGAAGTCTATTTATTAATTTATGTATATGAAATTTTCTATTTTATTCTACTAAAATACATTCATTCATAAGAAGCATTTTTAGTAGAACTATTAAAACACCACTGAAAACATCAAATTTGAGTTATTGGTAATGATAGACAATGGTACAGTTGTGGCATCCCTATAATACAACTCATCCATTATTGATATTTTTTGGATGAATTTCACAAATAAATTTTTAATACACCCCTTCACATAATTTTATTCTATTATGTGCATTGATTCTAATTCTTAGTATAGAGCCAACATATATTCTAGAGTGTAGTAATCAACCCAATATATAAAAAATCACCCATTAATTATATGAATGAGAAGAGAGGATGTTGAATATTCTTCGTACCATCATCTCAAGAATGTAAATTATATCCTTGCGATCAAGTTTATCTATGAAATTATTGAAAACATGATCATCCATGATGACATGGCCAGTGTATCAAAATTCTCTAATGTTTTTCCTGAAGAATTTCTTGGTCTTTCTCATAGACACGAGGTCTTGTTATCAGTTGAGATCATACCTAGATATTTTCCAATATCCAAGACACTATAATGAATTTCCTTTGTTGAACACATGTAATTTAAGAAATAAATATAGGGGAATCTGGATAAAGATATTATATACCCAAGTTTTTCACCATGGGGTTCTTCGACCCAATTAATCAAGAAGAAGGAT
The DNA here is from genome assembly GCA_963277665.1 of Viscum album. Lineage (NCBI taxonomy): Eukaryota > Viridiplantae > Streptophyta > Magnoliopsida > Santalales > Viscaceae > Viscum > Viscum album. The sequence goes on from OY728127.1 coordinate 1,384,287,276, forward strand.
AGGTCAGTATTTTGTTGCAATGATTTTCATCAGTTCAGCATAACCTTGATAGAATGAAAATATCATATACCACATATTTATGAATTGTTCTATCTATTACATGGATCATAATACTTCTTGATTGTGGACTTTTTTCCATTATATTATCAAGTAATGGTGAAAAATGGGAATATCCCCTAGAAATATTTTCATATAATGTATGGTAACTATGAGTTTATAGTCACGCAATTTGGAATCACTAATTCTCCAAATATTTTTTTGGACATGATTAATAGAGTATTAAGTAATTACCTCAATAAAAAAAATTTAATTTAATTTTGATGATATTTTTATCTACATTGCAAAAAAGGAACATGAGAAAAATTTGAATATGGGTTTGGGTACTTTTAAAAAGGAAAATTTATATATGAGGTTCAATAAATGTGCATTTTTGTTTGAAAATGTTACAATTGTAAATAATTTTATCTCTAGGAAAAGGATATATATGGATCTATCAAAAAAATAAACTCAAGGATGGCTAAGACCAAAATTATTTAGCAAATATAATGTGTTCATGGATTAGCTAGATACTATAATTGATCTTTGAGGGACATGTCATGATTATCAAGACATCTGACCAAGAAAATTATTATTCATGTAATTTTATTCTATAACTATGATTTCATAGATAAAATTAAATATTTTTATATGTATACAATCATAACACTAGTTCTCAAATTACGAACCAGTGAGGAAGGATTTGTTAACAACAATGATGAGTCCAAAATGGTATTGGGTTTTTTACTAAAGAAATATGAAAATGTGATATTTTTTAACTGCCACCAATTGAAGATCCATGAGAATTAAAATTCAATTCAAGCTCATGAATTTGAAGGACTAATCTTCATTTTGACGATTTTAAAAAAATTTCTATACTTAAACAATTATTAAATACATATCAATCAGCTAATTCACAAGAATATACTCACACAAATGTACGTAAATATGAAACAATGAATGTTCATCATAATACTCAAGGATTAGGATTGTTCAATACATTTACAACCTACGATGGAGAACCATGTGGCATAAGATAAAATTAGAAAGGTACCCACAACCTTATCAATGATGAGGATTACAAGGGATAACATATTTATAGAAATGAAAAATATGTACATGGGAATAATAAAATGATCATTATATTAAATTTCATAAATACCTTCACAATAATACATTCTTAATTTATTTATTTTTTGATGTTAATATGATGAGTTGTTACATTAGAAGGTAGAAAATTTTCAAGAGTTAATTTTCCAAATATGGATTTATATGGTGTGAGATCATAATATATTTTGTACCAAAAAATGAACTATGTATGGAAATTTTAGATGGTTCACATAAAATATCATTCTCTATTTATCTTGGAATCACTATGAATTATATAGATATTAAGAAAAAAATCATGTCATATAACATGAAGAGAACGATTGTGGAATCTGTATCATGATTAATGGTATTCCAAAATTTCATGGTAAAAAGATAAAATTATAAGTGTATGGTTCAACAATTTACCAAACATTTATGAAAATTAGAAAACATTAGCACTGATTTCATCATAAAAATACCAATGAACCCTAATGTAAATAAAAACATTTTGGAGGTAGTCGATATCCCTATTAATTTAGAACACTTTATTGTAATGAGGGAAGATATTTTCCTTTGACTAACTAACAATGATATAAATTAGGGAATTGATAAGAATGTATGGATTTCCACACTATATTGATTTCTTTCATTATATGAGTTTTACCTTGGGGGGTTTTCAGAATCCTTTAGCATGTAATGGATACATAATTGATCTTCAGCACTGCTTGTCACCTTCAGACATATCATTAATGTGAAAGGTCTATTCAATCTCTATAGGACATACTAAGATCTCTATAAATGGATTTTTTAGGTTTTTCAGACTAGCACATTCCCATAGTGGAGTTCACATTTAAATAAATATCTATTTTAACATTAATATTGAACCTTATGATGCTCTATATGGGAAGATGTTCCGGAATCTTATTTGAAAGGATGGAGTTAGAGAGTTGATGTTATTGAGACATATTCTTATTTAAAAAATAATAGATAAGGATCAAACCATTCTTCATAATACGAGATCAATAACAAATTGAATTCAAAATATATGCATATCATCATAAAAAATACCAACATATTTTCGTCTGAGATAAATTGTTCCCGCATATATTTCCAATGAATAAATTCATGAAGTATTGGAATAATGTAAATCTTATTACTATATAAATTATCCCCTTTTGATCCATGATCCAATCAGAGGGGTTTCATGTAGACAATATATCACACCTTAGAAAGATCATGTACATGATGTGTTCCATGTATCCCTATTGATAATGTAATTACAATAGCACTTATATATACAAAATAAATATATTTAAAAATTAGAGAATGATCTGTAATATGAGAAGAAGTTGCTGATGATCTTATATTTTAAATATAATGTTCTATAAAACCAGAAAACTCATTAAGTCAAAGTGTGGTAGTGGAAGACAATGTTTAATTAGGTTACATGATAACCTAGTGTGGTGATGAAAATTAAGAAACCTCAACTATTTTAGATTATGAAATGAAAATTTAGATATTGAAATTTTTGAATTCATGACGAATTATAATGACCAGAAATTTTAAAATTAATTTCCCTTTTTCATTTAATAAATGAATTATTATGTAATGTATTTATATAAAACACATGAACTACATTTTTTTATACCAATTAAAGTTATATAATAATGGATTCAAAATATATTAAGCTTCATAATCATATATATTTTAGTATTTGTACAATGTCAATATAGATTATAATATATATAGGGTTATGACAAATACATTTGACACAGACCAAGGAATTGATTCCCTCGATCGTTATGATTATACATTAAGAATCCCATATATTGGAGATTCCAAGGGAGATATAGTCATTAGAATCTTCCATTAAAAAATCCCAATATAATATTTAGTAACTAATGCATGAGTGAAACCATATACGGAGGATGTTCAATATCATCAATATCACAGCCCAAACTATACTCTCTAAAAATCCAAATTAATCTCCCATCATCGCACACCTTATCTGTAGGACATTCGTTGGTATAAAAAGTATTATGATTGGAGACTTTTATATTATAAATTTATATATTTTATTTTTCTTAAATGTTATTATATTTATATATTTTTAATATTATATTTTAAATTATTAAATAATGATTTTGATAAAAACTATATTTTGATACCCTAAAATAGAAATTTTATTTTTGGGAAATATATAAATTAAATCATGGAACAATATTTAAATGAATTCATCAAATATTTATTTATTTAATCATTTTATAAAATTTTATCTTATATAACATTTATTAAAAATTAATTAATATTTATTTATATTATGTCAAAAAAAATTTATATAAGAGTCAAAATAATTGGTAATTAATCCAATATTTGTCAATAAGTATTGATTTTATATATTAAAATTTAAACTAATATAATAATATAATTATATTTATAAATTAAATACATATTTTTCAATATTTACATGAAATTAGAAAATGGTGTTTTTTTCAAAATTATCGTAGTCATACGAATTTTTGGATCAATATTAGATGTGCTATAAATATATGATTTACATTATTACATTATAAGAACCCCAAAGTTATGTAATAAATACTATAAAGAATATTCATTACCCAAACTATATTTCCACTCTGAAAAGATATTTTTTTTGTTATTCTTTTTATATTATAAACATTTAATAAATCTTGCAAAAAATATATTATATTTTAACGTTTTAAAATAAATTTTTTATAATCATGAATCACTTCCACATCACCAGGGGTTTCATTTAATGTGTAAATATATTAATCATAAAACTCTACATTTTTAGAAAAAATTGGAAAAACCAGTGTAAGAATTGTAATTATGATTGCATTCCCTTATAGTGTCTAAAACCAACGTTTTGAAAATAATAATGAATATCCCCACTTTTGGAACATAATACAATCCAAAAAAAATTCATACTAAATAAAAACCATTTTATAATGAATTTAATATTACCATACCTATATAGATCCCTCTAACTTTTCCCTTAAAATCATAATAATCTTATCTAATGTTTTTATAAGTACCCTCTCACAGTAAGGGATCCCATTCTTAACTTTATTCATAATCCTTCATTATATCATACCTTTTCATCCATAATTATTCAAGTTTGGATGTGTTTTTATGCATCCCTCCTACAGTCTATCTAATTCCCAAGTAATTATATCCCTTTTATATCTCATTCACCCCTTATAAAAACCTTCATGTACCCCGGTTATGCTGTTGAAATCATTGGTCAAATATTCATGAAAAAGACTTATATATTTAATACACATAACCATTTTGACTAAAAGGTTGTCACCTAGTTATAAAAATCCTTCATTTATTTGGTATTTCTAGGTTTTTAACCCTGACCCCTTAATATTGTGGTCAATAGTGATGAAAGACAACCTTTTGTTGTATGATCTATGTGGCCCACATATGCATGTACATGATATGAATGTGATAAGTGAGAATAGAACTATATAGTCCTCCAATGAATTGGTTAATTTTTTCCTCACATGACATTCCATGTATGGTGCATTTGAGGTTATCATAAGCACAAATTTTTATGATTTCTTAGTGGATATCCTTGACTAATGTTAATGGTGTCATATTTTAAATTTTTTTCGCATTGCCATGTTATGTATATGCTATATTTCTATATCACGCCTCATTGTTAATGAATGTTATTATGAACCCTCTAATGTTACCTTGACGTTGAACTTAGATCACATGTATTACTTTACCTTACACAATAGATCTCTATTCAATTATGTGATTCCCTAGTCTCTCCCATGCAGTTTTAGATATGCAATGTTGTTAGAAGAGAAAGTTAGGGCGGTTCAGTTTTTTAATTATATGTATGTTGAAATTATTATTCAATGTACATAATTTCACAAATACAATAAGAAATAAGATCCCATATCATATTATTATCTGTATTATTATGCAATAAATCATGTATTATAGTGTAATAAAGTATGGGTTGTCCAAAAATATGGATTAATGTGTAATATAATATTGGATTTCATAGTAGTACATTTAGTTGGAGTAATAAAACCATCAGTTGTAGCCTTCACAAAATATACATATTTAAAATAATTAATTAATCATCAATTATTTTTTATCGAGTAATGTTTGTCATAAAATTTCAGAATATAGTTGTTATTCATTGATTTTATGTTCTCCAAATTCAAAAAACTAAAACTCAATGACCAAATAGTCAACCATAGAGATGTATATTATATAAAGAACTCAAAAACCAAATTAGTTAAAAAACATCAAATCAATAAACACCAAACATGATAATCCTTAGTGAAAACTATATTCATTGATTCAAATTTTGGTAGTCCCGTTAATGATATGTTCAGTAAGAGTGGGGTAGGATTAATGAATAGTAGATATTTCCACATGGTTTATGGATCTCCCTACTCATACTAGGTATCTAATCCTTTCCATGATCCTAATTCATCGGATACTCTATGATCTACTAGAATCAACATCATGGATACAAACAAGAAGGTTATATCCATTACACTTGAAAAAATATTAAATCATCATTGTCTCGCTACATTTATCTAGAATAAATGAACCACATTCTTATTGTATTGAGGTTGGAATTATCCTTATTCCATAGATTAGAGTGTCCCTATAAAATTATAGTAGTACTACTATTATTTTTGATATAAAATTTTGGCTTCTTATTCTTCACCAAACATTGCTATTTTGATGATCACATATAGAATAATTATGTTCACTATTTCCCTAATTCTTCTTCTACATTAACTACTATTATTTTTTACCATTATATAAAAAATGAACTACATAGGAAAATATATGTATCACTATAATAATCTACTAAATTATTCCCCTATTATCTTATACAGTATATTTATATACAATATTACAAAAAAATCATTACTTCACTCTTTGCGGTAGTATCCATTGCATGAAAATATCACATCCTTCTCAAACAGATGCATCATTTTATTATCTTTTGAATTTAAATATAAAAACCAAATTAAAAAATATATACCTTTACGTACTCTACATTATTTTCTAAACATCACTTATTTTACCATTCTCTATTTTTTTCTATTTTAGTCCTTAGATATTTCCTCATGAACTCGTCAACAACCTGTAGTGTGACAAGATTCTTTATCTTGTGATCAAATTATTTCCACAAAACTAAAACTGACAATTTTCTACCTTCATGGTTCATTGACGTTAAAAATAAATGGAAAAATTTTATATGTTATCATAAATCATAAAATAATGTATTTTATATGATATCTCATAGATAAACATCAACATATTCTTATTAGGGTTTTTCAAAAATCTCATTAAATTTTAATAAAATATTTATTTATAAAACCTATCCTATGTTAATTCAAAAAACATTATTTATATACCAACTTAAATCAGATATTCATCCATATAATTTATAATATATCCCCCATAAATATATACATAATAATAATGAAATATACTTAAAAACATACATACAATACATGTGGCAAAAAAATATTCTTTTTATTCACTAAAAATGTCATTCATATATTCACACAAATATATTATTTGTAAATATATATATATATATATATATATATATATAATCTTTTGTATTTATTTTAAAATCATACAAAATACATTTTTTCCATTTTTCAACTTTAATATTTAGATTATTATATTACTTATGTAGGTAGATGAACTCATACCTTTTTCAAATTTATGATCTGAGGAGGAACATATTTTATATACGATTCAATGTGAATATTATATATACAAGGTGTCTTTTCACTATTCCACATTTATTATCCAAATATATATTATATATATTATATATAGAAAGTATTTTCTATAATTTTCATATTATTAGTAAACCTAATCAATAATATATCATATATGGAATAAGAATATTATGTATCAACCCATGGCTTTATACTTTTCTATTTTTGTGATCAATGAAAAGAAATTTTATGCACATAATTTAAAAAAATAATAAACCATCATATGTTTTTTCAATACATGATTCGTCTACTATTATCGAAACAAAAACCATACTCTCAAAATTTTAGGACATTTTTTAATAATTCATCTCAACTGTAAAATCATATAGAATAACACCAAAAAATTACAAATATATTCAAATGCGCATCTAAACTCCAAAGATAACCTCACCTCAATTAAAAATCATTATCTTATACGATATTGTATATGAATTATAATTTTTTTAAAAAATAACATAAATAAACATATCCACTCAAAATAGTCTTCTCCAGAAAAAAAACGAAAAAAAATTGCATATATTCTTTAGTTCTAAATAGAAAAAACATCTACATGGGTCAGACGAATCTCCCCAATCTCCAAAAATATCATTAAAGCTGCCATGGTATAAAAAATTACTATCACCATAGAGGTCATATTCATCATGTATATGAGTAATGGTTCAACTTTACTGGTGAATGGGACCCTCAAATAGGATGACCATGGAAAATCCTCAAAATATGTCAACCAAATGCCTAGTAGTTTATGATCCTAAAACTTTATTATAGTGATTATTTGGATTACCATTTTATTATATTGGTTGATTTGAATTTGGACATCTTTATTTTGTATGTTCTATAGTTTAGCCTATTTCAATAAGTCTATTTTGGTATCTACAAACACCATGAGGCTTTACTGATATTTTTATTTGATTATCATATGGACCTGATAATGTTTAATTAACTTAAGGATGAGTTAGATGAACTTTTTATGGAAGGATTTATTTTACCCATTATTTCCCCATTGGAATATGTTAGCCAATTTTCCAATAATATTAATGGGTTTATGAGACTTTTTATTGACTATTTCCTCTTCGATTAGGTGATATTTAATAACAAATTCCATATTCCATAAATTAAAAATATTATTGAATATCTGAATGGATGAAGTTGTTATCGAGGATTAATCTAAAATATGGATGTTTTCCTAGTTATTTTTGTCCAGAATATATTTTAATGATGGTGTTCAGGTGTCTATATGTTCAATATATTTTTTTCTATGATTCCCACCATGATGAATACCATTACAATTTTTATAGGACTGAAAAGCTAAATAATCAAGAAATATTTATATTTGAAAATATTAGTATTAATAAATGATATAATATTTTATTTTTATATAAAATGTATCATGATAATAAATAAAGGATTATTCTAAATATAATTCATGGGATTCATCTATAATGAATTCTAAATAGAATTAAGAATTTGATTAAATCATTTTATTTATTAAAAGGATGTTATCTCAATGGAAGTAGTAGTATTCCATAAATCACTTATTTATTTGGTTTTTATGTATTTGGATCCACCCATGATGGTGATTCCATTATTTAGATTGCATTGTTTTATAGGATACTACCAAATATGTATTGTCGATATCTTTCAGATAACATCCTCTATGACTTCCCTTACTAGAAATGAGAAACTATTGATTTACAATGGGCTTTATTAGGAAGATTTGATGGATTTAAAGTAGAGTTTGATCAGTCCCTTAGACTTGTAGTTTGAGGTGGTTGTATTTGAGAATATGATATAAAATGATGCCTGTAGAGACCTGAAGCCTGACGTACATGGACATTACATTACTTTTGCGGAATACATAGTACATAACAAAAACACACACACAAGGACCGTAATAGTTTAGTGTCTTTTGAAACATGGAATATAATCTTCTAATCGTGGTGAAAGATCTTCAACATCTCCCATAAAGATCTTCTTTTTTTACCTAAAAACTTTCTTTATATCCTGGGGAAAAGAAAACATAAAAGGGTGAGCTCAAATGCTCAGTAAGGGTAAACAAATGAAATATCAATCACATCATATTCATAAGAACAGAACATTTTGGAAATCTTAACCTGCAAAAGAGATCATAATATCATAACATGGGATAAATCATAGTAGTGAAATGTAATCCCAATAATCACAACATAAAACATGAGACTTTGTGGAATTCACACATAATAATAGATAATCAATTCTTATTAGTCATGAATCATTGCCAAGACTATCTTAGTGGAAAAAGTCCATTTCTGATCTGAGTTCATTCCTTGTTTCAGTCCTGTTTCACTGAACTGGTTTAACCTGCCGTTCCAGCCATGTCTATCTCATGAGATATAAAATCATTACCCAATGCATTGGAGGGAGATATAGGTCACACCCATCTCATAATGATACCATTCTTATGTGTGGCACAAAATAATAAACCATACATCATAGCATAACCCATAAAAATGGGAATCTTAAACATCATGAAATCATAAAATAATTCATATAAGATAAAGGAATTCATAAAAATATTTCCATCAAAACATAATCAAATCCATGTAATAATAGGGATAGAAACAGAAACCTATATTATATTAGATGGAAAATAGTTTTGATAAAACTCTTGAACTCCATTCTGGAGGAAAATATCCTTTCTACTTCAAAAACATTTTTCCTTTCTTAACATGTCATACAATTTTAAACTAAAAGAAGTTGATTAAAAATAAAATTGAAAACTTGTAAAGGAATATTCTTGGAAATATTGTTTTAAATTTAGAGACCCATAAATTTCAAAGGAAATTTTTTTATAATTTTCTTTGGTATTTTACAAGAACGCAGTTTCTGAGGGCGCCTTATTCTGAGGCCCGGTGTTCCCGGAATCATTTTCCAAAGTTTGTCTCGGGTACGTTCAGTGAACGAATGAGCGGGTTTTTCTAACTTTTGAACTGGTGCTCGGAATCAAATTCTGAGGGCACCGATGGAATCGCACCTCCGGTTTTTGCTTAGAAATGCCTCGATCGGAGTTGTGTTTGCTCGGTTGTGCTTTTTAATTTTTGGGATTTAAGTTAAGAAATAAAATAAAGTTGTACAAATATTTTATTTCATTTCACTTAAAGACGCTTAAAGACCACTTTATGCTACTTAAGCTGGGTTGAAGCGGATAGGGTGCACTTCAAAATATCCTACCCACTTGGTAGGATATTTGTGAGGTGGGACCCACATGAGCCCCACCGTTTCTTTTCTTCTTAAGTAACGCACCTTCACCCCCCCCCCATTAAACGAAGTCAACCGGCGTGTTTCCTCAATTTATTAACACCTCTATTTAATTGGGCAGTTAAGTTTTACAATTAATTCACTGAAAGTAATTGTGAGGGTTACGTCATTTGAAATTTGAAATCGTTGGTGAAAAACAATAAAATAAGGCCTTAGCCTCATTTTATTTTTGGGTTGGGAAGCGTTGCGCTGAGTTTTCCTCTCCTCCTCCTCCTTCGCGAAGAATGCGAAGAACACGACACCACTGACGAAGAACGCTCGTTTTCCTTCCATGGAATTTTCCGCTTCCGCGGAAAGACTCTTCAGTGGATCTTCTTCTTCCCCTTCATCGTCAACGGATCGACGAACAAGCTCGGAAGCAGAAAAGGGTAGAAAGCGACGTCGGCTTCGCCTTCCCTCGATTCGGATGAACGCCGACGTCCCCCTTCGACGTCGTCATCCTCACGATGCCATACCGCGACGAACCTCGAACGACGACACCTCCTTCCGATCGTCTTATACCCATGGTAGGGGTTCGATTTTTTTTAAGTTGGTGATTCTTTCCATCGAATATGAAAGATAAATCTGTCGGCCATGTTCCAATTTTTTTATTTAAATTAAAAATTGTGAAGGTTAAACGTTTTACGTTTCGGCCAACTGCTATCGATATAACGGGAGGGAATCGGTCCGCACAAACACGGTCGATACCCCTCCCCCCTTTGCTATTCTTCGTTTTTATCAGCAAAGAGGTAATGCATCGTTGCACCGCACATGAATGAAAGGAAAAGCGGTAGGAGCGGGCCACGATGAAGAAACGCGGTGTCGTCGCGCCGCGCCGAGGATTGCAAACAAGGCCGCGGCTGGAGTCGGGCTGCAGCGGAAGGGCACGGCGCCGTCACGCCATGCCGGACGGATTCACGGCCATCTTGGAAGTGGCGGCCGAAAAAAATACGGCCGCTGGCACTAGAAGACGCGGGACCGCGGGGTCCCGCGGCGAGAAACCGGCCGGCCCCGCGCTGGCAGGCCATTTCTGGCTGATATCCGGGGGGGGTTACACCCCCTCAGTGTTACAAGGTGCGTCCCCCTTAATGGGGGCCGCCGTTTTCATAAAGGAGGGGTAACACCCCTCCCATGGCGCGTGCGCGGCATAAAGGCCGCGCTGGCCACGCCGGCCGTGTCGCCGCGCTGGCCGCACCGCCGCGCCGCCAGCCGGGTCGGGCTGCCGGCCGGGTCGGGCCGTCGGCCCAGGGGGTACTGGGCCGGGCCGGGCCAGACCCAGACCCCCCGTACTCAGAGTTTTCCGTTCAAATGCTCATATCATGGGCTACGGACCTCCGATTGACGTACCGTCAGAGGAGATGCGATCCTTGGAATGAGACAGGCGTTTTGGTATATTGCACTCAAGGTTTGGGAATACATTGGTTTCGGCCGGGTTGGTTCGGATACGAAACCAACCGGGCCCTCGGAGCGGAAACACTTATATCATCAGCTCCGGACATCTGATTGACGTGCCGTCGACATTGATGGATTTCCTCTAAGTGAGACGGATCTTTTGGCTTACTCCGCTCGAGGTTTGGATGTCGTCGGAGTGCGGTCGGGTTGGTTCGCTCACGAAACCAACCGGGCCCCTAGAACGAAAAAAGCCAATAACTCACAGACCGGGCGTCCGATTGACGTGCCGTCTGTCTCGTTGTTTTCCTCTTGATGAGATGGAACTATTGGCATACTTCTCCCGAGTTTTGGATACAGTTGGGTTGTGTCCGGGTTGGATTGTACCCGAAATCCAACCGGGCCCCTGGATCAGGAATGCTGATATCTTTCAGACAGGACGTCTGTTTGGCGAACCGTCAGTGGCATTGTTGATCTCGTTGAGAAACGGTCCCTATGAGTATACCCTATGAGAGTTCGGGGTACAGTTGAGATAAAGCTGGGATTGGTTCGCTCACGAAACAAACCGGGGCCCTGGGACGAAAAGGTTAGTAACTCACAGACTGGGCATCCGATTGACGCACCATCTGTTGCGTTGAGACACCTATGACTAGGCGGTCCTTTGAGATACTTCTTCGTGGGACTTTGAGATACTTGGAGTATCGACCTGTAGCTCGTGGAGCGGACCCTCCCAGAGACGAGCGTGCGGAGTACGAAGACCGTCTAGCTGACTGAGACCTGACAACTGCGTGACCGACTCAACTTGGAGTTAGTCGACTGGCCCAGTGGACGGAGCACTACATTGTGAGATGCAGACCCATGGCGGAAGAAGCACTACCTGTGTGACAGTGCAGACCCGCGGTACTTGTCCGGAGAGTACCAAAGTAGGCTACTAGGGGGTGTGCACTACTGTGTTTGGGTGACATACCTCGGCGGGAAGCACTATTGTGTTTGGGTGGATAACCTGCGGTACTCGACAGGAGGAGTACCTCAGCAGTCTTAGGTTACTGAGCAGTACCTCGGAGTCGTGACAGGACCATTGTACACTCCAGAGACGGAGCTCTTCAGTAGTTACGTTTTCGATAATGAAAATCCTGGTTTGAGATGAATCATTTGACCTTTGTGTTTACCTCATGATTGAGATGGTCACTTGATAACTTAGGTATATGTAAGGGCATATACCTGGGTAGTGGTTATCCGTTGATTTCACAATCCTTGTGTTTCCTCATGATTGAGATGGGTTACTTGATAACTTAGGAATATGTATGGGCATATACCTAATTAGAGGTTATCTGTTGAGATCTTCTTTTTGGTTATCCTTGTTGGTTTAGTGAGACCTTGAGGGTCTCGGGGTCCCTACTGAGTATCGTTATACTCACCTCTGCAAGGGTTATGCCCGCACCTCGTTGTGTTGGTTGCAGACGACAAGCAGTGCTGACAGATGCCGAGTGTTCGAGGACTGGATGGTACCCGGAGGTGGACTACACGACGAGTCAGTACCTGGAGGTGGACTACACGACGAGACGACACACAGAGGAGGTTGATGGAAGAGAGCGTGGATGAGGCTATCTGTACCTACCCTTCAGGTAGGATCCATGGTGGGCGACTAGGAGTTGTGCCATCTGTACCTACCCTTCAGGTAGGATCCGAGGAGGACGACCCAGGAGCCACTTCCGTCCTTCCATCTGTTATCTTTTCTGTTGTACTTGTTCAGTTGTAGTTGTACTTTCTTTTGGGTTTGTATTCTTGCCCATTAACTTTTCAGCACTACTCTTGTACTTAGTGTTTACTTTTTTCCTCTTCCTTACTCTGTGGTGCTTGTTTTCTTTTATAAAGGCAATGCCTTCCCAGTTATCGGGATTTACACCTTTGGTGCTAGTCTCCAGCCCCTGTCCTATGGAAGGCGGGCTTGGGGTAGACACGGCACGGGCCCCGTGGACGGGTCGTGAAAAATTGGTATCAAAGGAGTCGGTTCTACCGCAGAACTTATAACTCTGATATTTTCTTCCCGTGAAGCAATAGTGTTAAGAGTACCGAGTGTGGTTTTCAGTTCAGGGAGTCCAGTGTTGGTGCGGGCGGCCGACATATCCATACACCAGGACCCTGAAAACTGATTTCCGACTTTGTGCATGAAAACACTGATTGCGTGTGTGTTTCCAGAAGTTTTTAAATGTCAGCTCAAACTAGGTCAGCTCAGCAGGTATAATCGTTTGACCGTGTCATGATGTTTCTTTCAGGATGCCTTTTCACGGACGACTAGCTAGAGCCCGGAGGGATGTGCATGCTGACAGCCTGTCGAGCAACGAGGCTTTGGTACAGGGCCCTCTTGTAGTTGAGGAACCAGCGGTACTACCATACGTTGGGCCACCGATGCCACCAGCCCCAGCAGTAGGCGATGCACGCTACTTGAGTGCACTGCATGAGTTCCAGCGCCAGAGGCCACCCAGGTTCAGGGGACAGACGGACCCGCAGGCGGCTGAGGATTGGCTAGAGGTTGTGGTGAGAGTCTTCAGGCTAGTGGGGATGCCGACAGACTTCATGGTGATCTTTTCTTCCAGCCTCCTTCTGGCAGCAGCAGGTAGGTGGTGGAACCACTTGTTCCCGTTTTTCGACGGGATGACCTTCGCATGGGAAGACTTCGAGACCTTCTCCAGGGTGTAGTTTGTGCTAGTAGCTCTACACCCCAAGCGTGTACAGGAGATTCTGCCTTTTCCGCAGGGTTTTCAATCAGTTGTAGAGTCATCTGTGGGCAGTAGATAGATGATGCAGAGGTCCAAGAGGACCATACCAGCAGTTGGAAGATCTTGGGTTTTAGGACCGGTGGTGCGGGGCACCCGGGGTGGGAACTGAGCTAGGCGTGCCAGAAGCAGGCTGTGTTACTCATGCGGCGGAAAGGGTCACCTGGAACGTGACTGTCTGAGTCCTCGTACAGTTGATCCACGTGCTTTGGAGGAGCCACCGAGGCAGAAGCAGCGGCGAGTGCTTGAGAAACAGTCGAGCAGTGGGCAAGGTAGTAGAGCTCCGGGAGCAGGTGGACAGGAGAGGAACTAGTGGATACGTCCCTTGTACTTCTATTTCCATGTTTCTGTTGTATTCGTGTCTCTGTACTAAGATCTTCAATAATAAAAAGACACTTATCTTTGTTTGCATTCATGTCCTTTTTTTTTGTTGATACTGAGTGGTCCTGGTTAAAACTGTTGACTTGACCCTCACTTTCGAGATTTCTACTGGAGGAGACCCAGTGACCTCACACTGATGCCGACAGTGTGACTCGACCCTTGGAGGCCAGAGTGACAGTTGGATCTCTTGGTAGTTACGTCGAGGCCTTACGATGTCATCCATGGCATGAATACATCATTCATGTCAGCATTAACTGTACTAGGAAATGGCTGTGGTTCATCCAGGGGATGAGACCGAGTTTCCCTTTTCGGCAAAGGAGAAATTTTGGCAGCTCTTCAGATCGTAGGAAAAGAAGGTACAGATTATCCAGGAGCAGATGAAGACTGCACGGTGCAGTAAGACACAGGAAACCCACTCCAGTCTTAGAGACTCTAGAGTGTTAAATGTTTAAAGAATAGGAAGCTTTAAGGAGAGATGAGTCTGCAAAGCAGCAGGCGTGGAGGCAGAGCTAGGAGAGCAGTATGAGGTGGTGTACATCTTAACATGCTACAACCACCCGCCTTAGTTATTCCTGCCAGGATCAGGGAGCTGGAGGGCGGATGAAGAGAGTGCGGCTACGTGCGGTCAAGGAGTGTGACCCAATGGCTCTAAAAATGATTCAAGGGACAGTCTGTGTCCACTACTAGCTGCTGTATTAACAGACGCCGATATGAATCATTCCTCGCTTTCACAAATCTTGTTCCAGACCTAGAGTTTCCGGTAAGCCGTGGACTTGACCCTCACATCGAGAGATACCTTGGGAGGAGACTCGATGATCACACTTACGCCGACGGTGTGGTCAGACCCTCGAGGCGAGAGTTTCAGTTGGAATCTCTTGGTGGTAGCGTCGAGGCCTTAAGACATTAGTTTAAGTATGGAATGGGCAATAACTATTCATACTCAAATTGACGGTTTTAGGCAAACGTCGGGATGGGTTTTCCTTGTTCGGTGAAAAGGAAACCCCAGGCAGCACGAGATAAACTCTTTCACAGGAGGGTGCGACCGATCACTCTTGAGTCAGTCAACCATACCCTCGTGGCAGCAGTCTTTTGAGTTTCAGTTCTAACAGAAAATGGAGACCTCTGGAGTTTGGGGATGACGATCACGTCCTTATACGAGTCTCACCTCGAAGAGGTTTACAGAGATGTGGCTAAGGCAGCAAGTTATCTCTGAGGTTCAACGGACCTTTCTAGGTCCTCAGCTGGGTAGGCGGGGTGGTTTACCGCTTGACCCATCCACCTCAGTTGCACCTGGTGCATGATGACTTCCACGTATCTCAACTAAGGAGATACGTTCTTGACCCTTCGCATATCATCGACCATGAGGAGCTGGACGATGGCGATGGAGTGTCTTTCATGGAGGTTCCAGTGGGAATCGAGGATCGACAAGAGCGGATCCTTCGAGGATGGCCTATTCCTCGGGTGCGCTTTCACGGGCAGTACAGGAACCTCCAGGTGAGCACACGGGAGCAGAAGGCTCAGATGCGTTCTCAGTACCGTTTTTGTATCCCTAGTTTATGTTAAAGCTTTACGAGGACGTAAATCCCTGAGGTGGGAGTAATGTAAAGACCTGTAAAATTCAAGGGAAATTTTTTTCTAATTTTCATTGGGATTTTACAAGAATGCAGTTTCTGATGGCACCTGATTCAGAGTCCCGGTGTGCCCAGAATCATTTTCTGATGTTTTTCTCAGGTATGTTCAATGAACAAACGAGCGGGGTTTTCTAACTTTTGAACCAGTGCTCGGAATCGATTTCGGAGGGCACCGATGGAATCGCAGTGCCGGTTTTTGCTTAGAAATGCCTCTTTCGGAGTTGCATTTGCTCGGTTGTGCTTTTTAATTTTTGGGGTTTAAGTTAAGAAATAAAATAATGTTGTACGACAATTTTATATCATTTCACATAAATCCGCTTAAAGACCACTTTAAGCTACATAAGCTAGGTTGAAGCGGATAGGGTGCAATTCAAAATATCCTACCGACTTGGTAGGATATTTGTGAGGTGGGACCCACACGAGCCCCACCGTTTCTTTTCTTCTTAAGTAACTCACCCGCACCCCCCCCCCCCCCATTAAACGAAGTCAACCGACACGTTTCCTTAATTTCTTAATGCCTCTATTTAATTGGGCAGTTATGTTTTACAATTAATTCTTTGAAATTAATTGTGAGGGTTACGTCGTTTGAAATTTGAAATTGTTGGCGGAAAACAATAAAATAAGGCCTTAGTCTCATTTTATTTTTGGGTTGGGAAGCGTTGCGCTGAGTTTTCCTCTCCTCCTCCTCCTTCGCGAAAAACGCGAAGAACGCGCCACCACTGACGAAGAACGCTCGTTTTCCTTCCACGGAATTTTTCCCCTTCCGTGGCAAGACTCTTCAGTGGATCTTCTTATTCCCCTTCATCATCAACGTATCAACGAAAAATCTCGGAAGCGTAATCGGGTAGCAAGCGACGACGGCTTCGCCGTCCCTCGAGTCGGACGAATGCCGACTTCCCCCTTCGACGTCGTCATCCTCGCGACGCCATACCGCGACGAACCTCGGACGACAACGCCTACTTCCGCTCGGCTTATACCCAAGGTAGGGGTTCGACTTTTTTTTAAGTTGGTGATTCTATCCTTCGAATATGAAAGATAAATCTGTCGGCCATGTTCCAATTTTTTTAGTTATATTAAAAATTGTGAAGGTTAAACGTTTTACGTTTCGGCCAACTGCTATCGATATAACGGGAGGGAGTCGGTCCGCACAAACACGGCTGATACCCCTCCCGCCTTTGCTATTCTTCGTTTTGACCAGAAAAGAGGGTAATGCATCGTTGCACCATGCATGAATGAGAGGAAACGCGGTAGGAGCGGGCCACGATGATGAAACGTGGTGTCGTCGCGCCGCACCGAGGATTGAGAACAAGGCCGCGGCCGGAGTCGGGCCGCTGCGGAAGGGCACGACACCGTCACGCCATGCCATAGGGATTCGCGGCCATCTTGGAAGTGGCGGCTGAAAAAAAACGGCCTCCAAAGAACGCGAACGAGGCGACCGGAACCCCGGCCGCCGGCACCGGAACCCCGGCCGCCGGCACCGGAAGACGCGGGACCGCGGGGTCTCGTGGCGAGAAACCGGCCGACCCCGCACTAGCTGGCCATTTCTGGCAGAAATCCGGGGGGGCGGGGGGGGGGGGGGGGTTACACCCCCCGATGTTACAAGGCGCGGCCCCCTTAATGGGGGACACTGTTTTCATAAAGGAGGGGTAACACCCCTCCCTTGGCGCGTGCGCGGGGCAAAGCCCGCGCTGGCCGCGCGAGCTGGCCATGCCACCACGCTGGCCGCGCCGCCGGCCGGGGCGGCCCACCGGCCGGGTCGGGCCGTCGGCCCAGGGGGTACTGGGGCGGGCCGGGCCGGACCCTGACCCCCTGTACTCGGACTTTTCCGTTCAAACGCTAATATCATGGGATAAGGACCTCCGATTGACGTACCGTCAGCGGCGAAGCAATACTTGGAACGAGACAGTCGTTTCGGTATATCGCACTCAAGGTTTCGGAATACTTTGGGTTCAGCCGGGTCGGTTCGGATACGAAACCAACCGGGCCCTCGGAGCCGAAACGCTTATATCTTGAGCTCCGGACGTCCGATTAACGTGCCGTCGACCTTGATGGATTTCCTCTAAGTGAGACGGATATTTTGGCTTACTCCGCTCGAGGTTTGGATGCCATCGGAGTGCGGTCGGGTTGGTTCACTCATGAAACCAACCGGGCCCCTGGAACGAAAAAAGACAATAACTCACAGACCGGGCGTCCGATTGACGCTCCGTCTATCTTGTTGTTTTCCTCTTGATGAGACGGAAATTTTGGCATACTTCGCCTGAGTTTTGGATATAGTTGGGTATTGGCCGGGTTGGATTGTACCCGAAATCCAACCGGGCCCCTGGATCGGGAAAGCTGATATCTTTCAGACAGGACGTCTGTTTGATGAACCGTCAGCGGCGTTGTTGATCTCGTTGAGAAATGGTCCCTATGAGTATACCCTACGAGAGTTCGGTGTACAGTTGAGATATAGCCGGGATTGGTTCGCTCACTAAACCAACCGGGCCCCTGGGACGAAAAGGCTAGTAACTCACAGACCGGGCGTCCGATTGACGCACCGTCTGTTGCGTTGAGACCCCTATGACGAGGCGGTCCTTTGAGATACTTCTTCGTGGGACTTTGAGATACATGGAGTATCGACCTGTAGCTCGGGGAGCAGACCCTACCATAGACGAGCGTCCGGAGTACGGAGACCGTGTAGCCGACGGAGACCTGACGACTGCTTGACCGACTCGACTTGGAGTGAGTCGACTAGCCCAGTGGACGGAGCACTACTTTGTGAGATGCAGACCCATGGAGGACGGAGCACTACCTGTGTGACAGTGCAGACCCGCGGTACTCGTCCGGAGAGTACCTCAGCAGGCTACTAGGGGGTCTGCACTGCTGTGTTTGGGTGATATACCATAGCGGGAAGCACTACTGTGTTTGGGTGGATAACCCGCGGTACTCGATAGGAGGAGTAACTCAGCAGTCTTAGGTTAGTGAGCAGTACCTCGGAGTCG
Source organism: Viscum album (assembly GCA_963277665.1). Classification (NCBI taxonomy): domain Eukaryota; kingdom Viridiplantae; phylum Streptophyta; class Magnoliopsida; order Santalales; family Viscaceae; genus Viscum; species Viscum album. The sequence continues at coordinate 1,384,306,634 of OY728127.1, forward strand.
TGACAGGACCACTGTACACTCCAGAGACGGAGCTCTTCAGCAGTTACGGTTTAGATAATGAAAATCCTGGTTTGAGCTGATATTTTGACCTTTGTGTTTACCTCATGATTGAGATGGGTCACTTGATAACTTAGGTATATGTATGGGCATATACCTGGGTAGTGGTTATCCGTTGATTTCAAAATCCTTGTGTTTCCTCATGATTGAGATGGGTTACTTGATAACGTAGGTATATGTATGGGCATATACCTAAGTAGAGGTTATCTGTTGAGATCTTCTTTGTAGTTATCCTTGTTGGTTTAGTGAGACCTTGAGGGTCTCGGGGTCCCTACTGAGTATCGTTATACTCACCCCTGGACGGGCTATGCCCGCACCACGTTGTGTTGGTTGCAGACGATAGGAAGTGCTGACGGAGGCCGAGTGTTCGAGGACTGGACGGTACCCGGAGGTGGAATACACGACGACTCAGTACCAAGAGGTGGACTACACGACGAGTCAGTACCCAGAGGTGGACTACACGATGAGACGACACACGGAGGAGGTTGACAAAAGAGAGCGTGGAGGAGGTTATCTGTACCTACCGTTCAGGTAGGATCCGTGGTGGACGACCAGGAGCTGCACCATCTGTACCTACCATTCAGGTAGGATCTGAGGAGGATGACTCAGGAGCCGCTTCCGTCCTTCCAGTTGTTATCTTTTCTATTTTACTTGTTCAGTTGTAGTTGTACTTTCTTTTGGGTTTATATTCGGGCCCATTTACTTTTCATCACTTCTCTTGTACTTAGTGTTTACTTTTTTCCGCTTTCTTACTCTGTGGTGCTTGTTTTCTTTTATAAAGGCAATGTCTTCCCAGTTATCGAGATTTACGCCTTTGGTGCTAGTCGCCAGCCCCTGGCCTATGGAACACGGGCTTGGGGTAGACACGGAACGGGCCCCGAGGATGGGTCGTGACATTAAAAATCCATTCATGCCATATAAGTTAAAAAAACATTCTTCTCGTACTTTTGTCGGAAAAGTCAAAAAGTACCTCGTACGAAAAACGTCAAAAGATTCCTTTCATATCTTTTACTAAAAACTCACCTAAGGGTAAAATTGGATATAAAAAATTGTATAAGGATATAAATATTACATATTGAGGAAACATGGATGTGGATGATAAAATACACCCCAGTAAATACCAAAGTATAAACAATCACAGATAAAAATGAGATTGTGATATTTTCCCTTACCTTTGGTCCGATTTGATTTGTAAGTGTCTGAACATCTGGTATAATTATTTAAATAATGTCATTGACTTATTCCAGAATCATACTCATTGTTATAATATCATATATGGTTCACTTATGACTTTATTTTACCCGTTCTTTTGTAAATTCCATGTTAAAGAGCATTTTGGGTAAAATCGTTTCATTTGTCGTCCGTGTTTTGACATGTAATTATTAATATGATTACTTAGATCATGATTACTTAATTACATAATATAAAACATGATTTATATAATATATATTCCGAATATACATATATATAATATATGACAACCCTGCTTTTTATTACAACTTAAACATGCTTTATTACATAAAACTTCACTTGATACAACAAAGAAGATCGAGAGGATTAGTGTCTTTGGGGCTTAGGATCATTAAATAAAAACTTTAAACTTGAAATAAAACATCCTTATTGAAAACTTCCTTTACATGACCACTACATTCCTTCGTACTTAGCATTTTATGGGATAACCTGAGGACATGCATAAGAAAAGGGTGAGCTATAAAGCCCAGTAAGGGAGTACATAATGAATAACATGAGGAGTACAATACATGTTAGGCAATAGGCATATCAATAGAGCATAAGAGAGACATGAACATAAAGGCATGATAAAGCATGATAATCATAACATGGAAATGTGGCATCAACACTTAACATTGAATTAGCATGAGCCAAGGCTCATTGCACATGGAGCATGAGTAAACCCTCATTGCACTTGAAGCACGAGTAAACCCTCGTTGCACTTGAATTAGCATGAGTCAACACTCATTGCACATGACGTATCATGATACTATACTTTACCCAATGCATTGGAGCGCTATAAAGGTCGCACCCTTCTTAAACATTTCATTTCATGCATAAGTGTGCCACATGGATCATAAAACATGGATTCATAAAAAATAATCATTTCTTCCACGATAAAGGAAAGTGGAATTCATACATGAAACTTTATAATCAATATGTAAATGTGCATAAAGGTGAAAACCCTTGATGGAGAAATGGGCATGGTATTCACTACACAAAGACATTGGCTTAGAAAATCGGTGCGATTTCGGCAGCGTAACGGCGTGACATAAGAATTCATAAAAAAAGGTTGATGAGAGAGAAAGGGGTTACTCATCATATTTACATGTAATGGACAGTAAGGAGATCATATATATACATGTCCCAACAATAGAAATGGAATTTAGATTCATGATACAAAAGTATTGCTTTAATGTAAAAGAAGGGAGAGATGTTCCTTTCGGAATTTCGGCATAGTAACGGGTGTACATGGGAGGCATTTAATGAGAGAGAAAGGGTTCTCCCATCATTCAAACAATAAGAGGGAAGTATGGGGGAGGTGATAAACCATACCAAAACATTCATAATTGAAATAAAAAGGGAAATACAACTTAAAGAAAATTGACAACAAAATTAGAAAGGAAGAAAACCCCTTACTTGGAAGTGTGCTTCCAAAGGCTAGAGAGAGGCTTGTGAGAGGCTTCTTGGGAGCTTGGGGAATCTTGATAGGATTCTAGAGAGAGTAGGGTAGAGGTTGGACGAACTTAAAGGGCTTTGAGTGAGGAGGAAGTGGGAGCTTGGGTGGGTTTATATAGGAAAGGTGAGAGAATTCTTTATTATTTAGGTTTGGGACCCCTTATATTAAAATAATCCAAACCACAAACCATCCCATGGTATTTGCCCATGGTTTCTAGAAAAGGAAAGAGGAAAACAATATTTTACAAGTCCAAGGTCCGAACTTATTATAAAATTAGGGTTGCTTATGTGGAGGTGAGTCACACTCCCATGGAAATTAATTTAAAAAGGAAAAGTGTTGAATAAGTCTTGAGGGCTCCATTAATTCTTTGAAAAGTGAGTAAAACAAACCCAAAACCTCATTATTTTAATGATAAAACACATATTGGCCGAACATAAGGATTATGGTATTTTATTACATCACCATTGGGTCATTATGATGTCATAAAACACATTATATATTTAAATGGTATTTAATTTTTACCCAAAAATTTGACTGTCTCAGAAAATAATGAAAAATTCACCGTTGGATAATTTCGACATCCTGATTCCAAAAATAATATTTATTTTATCTAAATAATTTTTTAAATATGTGAATTTTTACTTTTAAAATAAAAACCGACATTTATAAAAAATTCACGGGGTTTGACAGAAATGGCTTTCAAACCTTAATAAAAATTTTAATTGCATTCATAAAATTATAAGATCATTTATATTTAATAAAAATTAATTTAATATTAATAATAATATTTTATTAAAATATTATTTAATTCAAAAATCCTTTAATTTAATAAAATATAATTCTTAATTAAATAATAACTAAAAACACCGTTTGTACTTTAAAAACTAATTACAATGTATCAAAAATGACTAGAAATTATATTCATTATTATATAAAAAAAAATAATGTACATGAACATGGTGCTACTTATTTGTTACATAACCCATTAAAATAGCCGCATAAGACCTAAGGGTAAGGTGTGCGATGGTGACAGACTCTTGGGGTTGCTCGGATAACATCGCTCGAGTGGTAATCTCTATCAACTTCCATTTTTCCCGTAGACGATCACGTTCGAGCTTGACTTGATGAAGCTCAGCTTGGGCTTGGTCAACGGCAAAGCCCAAAGATGCCACCTCCTTTCCGAGCTCCGACAAATGGTCTTCGTAAGGGGCAATTCTACTGGATGAGGCCATCGCTTCCTTTGTCTGAGTAGAAAATTGGTTCATTAAAGCCTTATATTTAAACTACCCAGATGATCACTATTCAACGGCTATAAAAGTAACGGTCACAAATCTTAACGTTAAACTAAAGAAGTTGACATCTTATAAAAACATTTTTTTTTCATAATGAAACCTTTAACTGGATCAAGAGGGATTTTCCATTAATGAAATTTTGGGTCGTTACAACATTCCCCCCTTAAGAAATTTCGCACTCTAAATTTTCCTTTTCCCACACTAAAACAAATGTGGGTAACTTAGCTTCATCATATCCTCCGACTCCCAAGTTGCTTCTTCAAACTTGTGGTTTTTCCACAACACCTTGACGAGGGGAATTGTCTTATTTCGTAGAACTTTTTCTCTACGATCTAAGATCTTCACTGGTTGCTCCTCATAAGAAAGATCGTCTTCTAATTGTACCACCTCAGAAGAGAGTACATGTGAAGGGTCTGGTATGTACTTCCTTAAGAGGGATACATGGAAGACATCATGCACCTTGGCCACAGTAGGTGGAAGTGCTAGTCGATAGGCCACAACCCCAAAATGATCAAGAATCTCGAATGGGCCGATGTACCTTGGACTTAACTTCCCTTTCTTTCCAAAACTCATGACCTTCTTCCACAGAGATATGCGTAAAAACACCATGTCTCCGACTTTAAACTCAAGGTCTCGTCGAAGATTATCTGCATAACTCTTCTGTCGACTTTGGACTGCCTTGATATGCTGCTGAATGGTTTTCACCTTCTCCACCATTTCTTCGATCATTTCTGGTCCAAGCAGCTTACGTTCACCGACCTCATCCCAACATGCCGGTGTTCTGCACCTTTTCCCATATAGGGATTCATATGGTTCCATTTGGATGCTCGAGTGGAAACTATTATTATAAGAGAACTCAACTAGAGGAAGATGTTGATCCAATCCTCCTTTAAATTCCATTGAGCACGCTCTCAACATATCCTCAAGTGTTTGGATAGTCCGCTCGGATTGGCCATCAGTTTGAGGATGATAGGCCGTACTGAAGTTAAGTTCAGTATTCAGAGTATGTTGAAGACTCTTCCAAAACCTAGAGGTAAATCTTGGATCTCGGTCCGACACAATAGATAGTGGTACTCCATGCAACCGTACCACTTCCCTGATATATATCCGTGCCAATTGATCCAAAGAGAAATCCTCTCAAATAGAAATGAACTGTGAAGTCTTTGTAAGACGATCCACAACAACCCAGATTGCATTGTTTCCTTTGGATGTCCTTGGAAGTCCAGTGACAAAGTCTATGGTGATGTTCTCCCATTTCCATTCTGGTATGGGCAATGGTTGCATCATCCCCTTAGACTTCTGCCTCTCTGCATTCACTTGCTGACACACCAGGCACTTTGATGTATATTCAGCGATCTCCTTCTTCATATTATCCCACCAAAAGTTTTCTCGGAGATCTCGATACATCTTTGTGCTCCCTGGGTGAATAGAGAAATTTGAACTATGTGCATCATCCAAAAGTTCCTTCTTCAGCTCCGAACATGATGGAACACATAGTCTTTTCCCAAACCGCACAATTCCTTCTTCATTAACATTAAACTCTGAGGATTTTCCCTTTTTGATAGCTTCCACTTTTTCTTGGATTCTCGCATCATCCTTTTGAGCATCCTTTAACCTTTCCAAAAGAGATTGTTGAGCAATCATTTGTGAAAGGATTGATGATGTTCCCTTCTTTATGATTCCCACGACCATCTTCATCAAGTATAAGAAGATTGGATCCTTCTCAATTCTCATCATTGATAGAATTGCTAGATCCTTTCTACTTAGGGAATCCGCCACCTTGTTCGCCTTCCCAGGGTGGTAATGTATTGAACATTCATAATCCTTTATGAGCTCTATCCATCTTCTCTGGCGCATATTAAGCTCTTTCTGTGTGAATATATATTTAAGACTCTTGTGGTCAGTATATATCTCACATTTCTCTCCATAGAGATAATGCCGCCAGATTTTCAAGGCAAATATCACCGCCGCCAACTCCAGATCATGCGTTGGATAGTTTCGCTCATGGATTTTCAACTGTCTTGAGGCATAGGATATCACTTTATCATTCTGCATCAGCACACATCCTAAGCCCTTCTTCGAAGCATCACTGAATACCACAAAAAGCTCCCCACTTGTGGGTAAAGTGAGCACAGGTGCAGTGATAAGCCTCCTTTTCAACTCCTTGAAGCTTTCTTCGCATTCATCACTACAAGCAAACTTTACTCCCTTTCGAGTTATCTTGGTAAGAGGGTTGGACAATCGTGAGAAGTTTCTCACAAATCATCGATAATATCCAGCTAACCCCAAGAAGCTACGGATATCAGTTACCGATGTTGGCCTCGGCCATCCCTCAATTGCATCTGTTTTGGAGGGGTCCACAGATATCTCATTGCTTTTGATGATATGGCCCAAGAATGAGACCTCCTTTAACCAGAACTCACACTTGCTGTACTTGGCATAGAGCTTCTCCTTGCGCAAAGTCTCCAGTACAGTTCTTAAATGCTCCTCATGGTCCTCCTTGGTTTTGGAGTATATTAGAATATCATCTATAAAGACTACCACAAATTTATCTAGGTAATCTCTAAAGACTCTATTCATCAAGTCCATGAATATTTCTGGAGCATTGGTGAGTCCAAAAGGCATTACTATGAATTCATAGTGCCCGTACCTTGTACGAAAAGCAGTCTTGGGGATATCTTCCTTCTTCACCCTTACTTGATAATATCCCGACCGCAAGTCGACCTTGGAGATGTATTGATCTCCACGCAGCTAATCAAACAAGTCATCGATTCTTGGGAGAGGATACTTGTTCTTTATCGTGATTTTGTTAAGTTCACGATAATCGATGCAAAGCCGCATTGACCCATCCTTCTTCTTGACGAAGAGGACTGGTGCACCCCATGGTGATGCACTTGGGCGTATAAACCCTTTATCCAGATTCTCCTGTAGTTGTTTCTTCAGTTCTTCAAGCTCAACCACAGCCATTCTATATGGAGTCTTGGATATTGGTAGCGCCCCAGGTATACGTTCAATTGAGAACTCAACATCTCTTCTTGGAGGAAGACCAGGAAGTTCTTCGGGAAATACTTCAGCGAATTCCCTCACAATAGGCATTTCTTCAAGGGTGGTTTCTTCCTTGGACTCAATCATCTGAGCCAGATATGCGTTCTCATAAGGCAGTAATATCAATGCTTGAGATGATGGAGCTAAAGGAGATTCATCTTCCTCCTGACACTTGTAAAGAATCAGGGGTCGATTCTCTATATGGAGTGTGATTTCCCTCTCCCGACAATTTATGTTGGCTCTATATAAGGAAAGCCAATCCATGCCAAGAATTGCATCAAATTCCACCAAAGGGAGTATGACGAGGTTCGCCAGGAAATTCAATCCACAGATTATAATAGGGGAGGACTTATACTCATGGGATGCAATGATTGCCCCATTTGCCGTACTCACCGACATCTTTACTTCCATGATTTGTGGTGGTGCAGGGATTATTCTACTAAACCTTTGAGATATAAAAGAATGCGTAGAACCTGAATAAAAAAGTACGTTCGCTATTCTTGAATGAATAACAAGCGTACCTGTCACCACTTCGTTGTCGGGGTTCACTTCGGCAGAAGTGATGGAAAAAGCTCTTCCTTGCTGTCTTGGAGGTTGTTTATTGCCTCCGATAACCCTTGGATTAGGGCACTGATTCGCAAAATGACCCGGTTCTTTGCATTTGAAGCATTGAACAACGCGTTGAGGTTCGAACGGAGCGTTCCTCCACTCCGTCGCAGCCGCGGGTCCTTCTTGCTGACAGTTAAAAGCTAGGTGCCCTTCTCTTCCACACTTAAAGCATTTTCTTGTCCCCCTAAGGCAATTTACAGGGTTCTTCTTTCCACACTTTTGGCAAGTGGGGTGCTGGAATTTCTTAGCATCGTTGGATTTATCCATCAGACCACCAGCATTGAAGTCCACCTTCCGCTTCTTGTCCCCATGATACCCCTGTGATTCTCCGATCTCCATTTCAACCTTGAGGGCACATCGGACAATTTCCTCATAGCTGTCGAAGTCACGGATCGCTAATGCTTTCCGCAAGATAGGCTTCAGCCCACCAAAGAAGCGGTCAACATTGCATTCGGGGGTAACAACAAAGCCGGAAGCGTATCGTGAAAGCCTTGTGAAGTTTGCCTCGTACACTCCCATAGATTCCTCATCTTTCTGCTTGAGGGAAAGGAAGTCCCTTTCAATCTTAAGACGGAGGGTGCGTGGAAAATATTTATCGAAAAACATCTTCCGGAATACCTTCCATTACAAAGCCTCGATCTCCTCCTCAGGCTTCGTATTTTTGATCAACGTCCACCATTGATCAGCTTCACCCTCCATACAATAAGCCGCTAGTAGAACCTTCTCTTTTTCAGAGCATTGGAGGATGGAGAATATCTTTTCAATGGAGTTGATCCATTGTTCAGCAATCGTGGGATCGGATGATCCACTAAAAGTAGGAGGCCTTTGTCTCATGAAGCTTTCAATAGCGACTTGTTCTTTCATAGGGGGGGTTGAACGTTCCTCTTGACCAGTGTTTCTATTCAAAACTTGATTTAGCTGAGAGAGAAGCATGACAAAGTTCGCGATTCCCGCTCCCATTGGATTGGGCATCTCATTAGTACAATCATCACACTGATCTTCACAACGGTTGTTAGCCCGAGTTCTCCTATTACCGACCATTGGCTGGAATAAAAGGAAAGTTAGGGGTAACACATAAAGGGTAATCCAAAGACAAAAGTTGATGACTTATAAATAAACTTTAATATCTTCAACTCATGAGTATATAGGATTCAATCCAGGATTTTCATGATCTTCCTTCTAACATATATTCTTAGGGGCATTTTTCCCTTAATAAGGGTTCATACTAAGATTGTGAATTTATCAAAACATATCCCCCGGGAGTGTCGTAACCAAGAGTGCAGCAAGACCCATTGTCGTGCACCAGTTCCCGTTCGAGTCTAGCTTAAAGCGGTGTTTTCGGGTTTTACCCCTAGGATACATCTGTGCCAGAGCCGCCTCTACCTGCTCGTATCCAGACAGGCATGCATTTGTTTGGTAAAACACTTACTTAGTATTTACCAAATCTTACGGATGTTTTTATTATGCTTAGTCTTGTATCTAAGGCTTTACTAGGGTTTCCTAATCCCAAAAATAACTAAACCTATCCTCTGATACCAACTATGACAACCCTGCTTTTTATTACAACTTAAACATGCTTTATTACATAAAACTTCACATGATACAACAAAGAAGATCGAGAGGTTTAGTGTCTTTGGGGCTTAGGATCATTACATAAAAACTTTAAACTTGAAATACAACATCCTTATTGAAAACTTCCTTTACATGACCACTACATTCCTTCGTACTTAGCATTGCATGGGATAACCTGAGGACATGCATAAGAAAAGGGTGAGCTATAAAGCCCAGTAAGGGAGTACATAATGAATAACATGAGGAGTACAATACATGTTAGGCAATAGGCATATCAATAGAGCATAATAGATACACGAACATAAAGGAATGATAAAGCATGATAATCATAACATGGAAATGTGGCATCAACACTTAACATTGAATTAGCATGAGCCAAGGCTCATTGCACATGGAGCATGAGTAAACCCTCATTGCACTTGAAGCACGAGTAAACCCTCGTTGCACTTGAATTAGCATGAGTCAACACTCATTGCACATGACATATCATGATACTATACTTTACCCAATGCATTGGAGCGCTATAAAGGGAACACCCTTCTTAAACATTTCATTTCATGCATAAGTGTGCCACATGGATCATAAAACATGGATTCATAAAACATAATAATTTATTCCACAATAAAGGAAAGTGGAATTCATACATGAAACTTTATAATCAATATGTAAATGTGCATAAAGGTGAATACCCTTGATGGAGAAATGGGCATGGTATTCACTACACAAAGACATTGGCTTAGAAAATCGGTGTGATTTCGGCAGCGTAACGGCGTTACATAAGAATTCATAAAAAAAAGGTTGATGAGAGAGAAAGGGGTTCCTCATCATATTTACATGTAATGGACAGTAAGGAGATCATATATATACATGTCCCAAAAATAGAAATGGAATTTAGATTCATGATACAAAAGTATTTCTTTAATGTAAAAGAAGGGAGAGATGTTCCTTTCGGAATTTCGGCATAGTAACGGGTGTACATGGGAGGCATTTAATGAGAGAGAAAGGGTTCTCCCGTCATTCAAACATTAAGAGGGCAGTATGGGGGAGGTGCGAAACCATACCCCAAAATTCATAATTGAAATAAAAAGGGAAATACAACTTAAAGAAAATTGACAACAAAATTAGAAAGGAAGAAAACCCCTTACTTGGAAGTGTGCTTCCAAAGGCTAGAGAGAGGCTTGTGAGAGGCTTCTTGGGAGCTTGGGGAACCTTGAGAGGATTCTAGAGAGAGTAGGGCAGAGGTTTGACGAACTTCAAGGGCTTTGAGTGAGGAGGAAGTGGGAGCTTGGGTGGGTTTATATAGGAAAGGTGAGAGAATTCTTTATTATTTAGGTTTGGGACCCCTTATATTAAAATAATCCAAACCACAAACCATCCCATGGTATTTTCCCATGGTTTTTGGAAAAGGAAAGAGGAAAAAAATATTTTAAAAGTCCAAGGTCCGAACTTATTAAAAAATTAGGTTTGCTTATGTGGAGGTGAGTCACACTCCCATGGAAATTAATTTAAAAAGGCAAAGTGTTGAATAAGTTTTGAGGGATCCATTAATGCTTTGAAAAGTGAGTCAAACAAACCCAAAACCTCATTATTTTAATGATAAAACACATATTGGCCTAACATAAGGATTATGGTATTTTATTACATCACCATTGGGTCATTATGATGTCATAAAACACATTATATATTTAAATGGTATTTAATTTTTACCCAAAAATTTGACTGTCTCAGAAAATTATGAAAAATTCACCGTTGGATAATTTCGACCTCCTGATTCCAAAAATAGTATTTATTTTATCTAAATAATTTTCTAAATATGTGAATTTTTACTTTTAAAATAAAAACCGACATTTATAAAAAATTCACGGGTTTTGACAGAAATGGCTTTCAAACCTTAATAAAAATTTTAATTGCATTCATAAAATTATAAGATCATTTATATTTAATAAAAATTAATTTAATATTAATAATAATATTTTATTAAAATATTATTTAATTCAAAAATCCTTTAATTTAATAAAATATAATTCTTAATTAAATAATAACTAAAAACACAGTTTGTACTTTAAAAACTAATTACAATGTATCAAAAATGACTAGAAATTATATTCATTATTATATACAAAAAAAATAATGTACATGAACATGGTGCTACTTATTTGTTACATAACCCCTTAAAATAGCCGCATAAGACCTAAGGGTAAGGTGTGCGATGGTGACAGACTCTTGGGGTTGCTCGGATAACATCGCTCGAGTGGTAATCTCTATCAACTTCCATTTTTCCCGTAGACGATCACGTTCGAGCTTGACTTGATGAAGCTCAGCTTGGGCTTGGTCAAGGGCAAAGCCCAAAGACGCCACCTCCTTTCCGAGCTCCGACAAATGGGCTTCGTAAGGGGCAATTCTACTGGATGAGGCCATCGCTTCCTTTGTCTGAGTAGAAAATTGGTTCGTTAAAGCCTTATATTTAAACTACCCAGATGATCACTGTTCAACGGCTATAAAAGTAACGGTCACAATTCTTAACGTTAAACTAAAGAAGTTGACATCTTACAAAAACATTTTTTTTTATAATGAATCCTTTAACTGGATCAAGAGGGATTTTCCATTAATGAAATTTTGGGTCGTTACATAATAGATCAGTAAATGGAATGAAATACACCGTTCATGGAGACGGTAGGCCGTACGTACACATGAACACTGTTTTCGTTTCCTTATTGAGTTGAATGGAATTAAGTAGATGACATACATATATATACACATAAATCCAGTATCATTATTATGTCATATATTTCATGATTACTTATTATATATACATTATAATCATTTATGAATGGTTAACGTGGAGAATGAATCTCATCACGTCGTGGAGACGGTAGTCCGTACATACGCACGAGTGATGATATCGTTCTCATGATCGTGGAATTGTATTGGAGTGTATGAATACTATTTCAGAATAAATACCACTTTAAAATAATCATATATAGTTGTTTATTTGCACCATTATACCCATCCATGTAAGGTGGTGGTGGAAAATATATTACACCACGGCGTGGAGACGATATTCTCTACGTACGCACGCGCGGTGATTTCATTTTCTGTAGGATGGATAGATGGTGAAATAGGGTTGCTTCATACTTATAATAACATATCAGTATATGAGTGATACATATGTGATTACTTCAAAATGAAACAACCTAAGAAGAATAAGTGGAAGAAGAAATAAAGTTGAAAGAATCGGTAACGGACATTACCTATTCTTTAAAGCGCCTCTTTGAGATCTCCTTTTAGGGCACTAAAATTGGTCTTTAAGGAAGACCAGAACCTCTAGGATGTAGCTATGGAAGTGGAGAAGATAATTTTCCAGGGTTTGGCAGAGCTTAAAGGTTCAAAGTGGTGTGAGGATGAGAGGGAGGAGGTTCCCTTTTATAAGGGAGGAGAGAGGCACCTTTGGAATAACTAAAAATATTATTTTATTATAAAGCCAAATTCGGTTTTAAATAGCTCCAAATTGATTTACTTCGAAGATAAGGTGGGTATGGGTCTATATACTATCATCCAATAAAATTCAGACAAGTTTAGGTTTCTATTTGTACCTTATCATTTAGATTTAACATTAAGATAAATAATTTTACTTTTACCGTGTCTTCTTGTGTTCTTATACTATAAGGTTAATATACTTACTATAAGCAGCCAAACGAACCTCAAGTTGTTTATTATTAATATATAGAACCGTATCTAAGTCATTTGGCCGAAAATTATATTTTATGAATAAAATAACAATTAATAATATAATATTTGTTTTAAAACTAATTTATGTCAATTTTGACACTATTTAGTAATTTAATTTTGTGAAAATCATAACAGAATGATTAGTTAGAAAAAAGTTACTTAAATCAATAATAACATGTCATATTAACCTAGAAAATTAGTGTAATTCATAAAAAGTCTCAAATTACATTTATTTGGGTATTTATAACATCAATTATGTCAATATTTCATTAACAAGATAATTACGACATCATCTTTGTGTAATAAATAAATTAAATTATTTAATGTCTAAAAATTACAAATAAAATACCATTATGTAGGAAATATTTTTATCTTTCTAATTAATATTTATAGTCGAATTTACATTATGTATAACCTTATATTAAAAATTATTTAATTATTAAACTTTGATTTTAACTATTTTAACCCTTATTTAAATAAATAAATAATAAATGTCCTAATCTAATACAAGTGGGCCTAAATAGTCATATTTTATTCCTAAGGTTGTTTTTGGTCGAATTACACTTATCCAATATAATTAGGACATGTTTTAGGGTAATAATAATATCATTTTTACCCTTAATTACCCTATTTACTTTTAACCGTGGTAAAAAAAGTAAAAAGATACTATTCACCAAAAATTATTTTCATCTCATTGAACCACATTTTACTTACTGACATCAACCGTGTCTCTCGGATTTTTGAAATTCCACTCACAGAATTGGTAAAATTAAGTTTTATGAAAAATTCATTTTTCATAACTACCACTTAGTGGTTTCACTATTCATCAAAAAATGAAAGTTTCTAGAAAAATACCAAAAATTAGCCCTCAGATAAATTTGATATTATGAACTCTAAAACGATGTCTATTTTACCAAAATCAAAACATATCAGTTGCATTAAATAATTTAAAAATTAATTTCTGTCGTCAAAACAAATAGCGTGTTCTTAAGAGATAATAACTATCAAAAGATTGACACTTGTTTATGTCTGGTTTAAATGTGAAATTACATCCAATGAAAAAAATTGTATTAAAATGTAAAAATATATTCTATATATAAATTAAGACCACTGAAATTAATAATTTATCAATATTAATTATTTCAATTAAAAAGGTTGTTTTTAATTTAGTAATTTTCACTATTCATCAGAAAATGAAATTTATCTGAAAATTACCAAAATATCACCCTAAGCTAATTTCAATATTCCGAATCCAAAAATGAAGTCCATTTTGAAAAATAAAATTTACAAAATTCCAAAGAGTGGTTATTACTGTTCATAACGGTTAGTTTTAATAATATTTTAATAGCATATCGTTGTTTAGTAAAACTCGGTATTGCGTACTGCACACGCTATCAAGGAAGGTCGCGATTGTGTGTAATGCAAGGCAAGTCAAGGATGCGTGTTGTGAACGATCCTTTTGGTGTAGCGTACAAAAAAAGACATTAATGAAATTAAAAAGAATATTTTTCATAAAATCTCGGGGTTATACAATGCCTCCTGGTCAATGATTGGTTTTTTGGTGATTTATTATTGATCCATGATTATTTATTGGTCCATGAAAGTGTGACCACATGAGAAGAATTATCTAAACCATGTCTTTGATAGTGTATATTTTTATTTTTCCAAAAATAAATTGATACATTTTCTTGTTAGTGTCAAATATATTGTCATAATATTAATAGTTAGTGTTCCTATAATACTAGAAATTCAAAATGGATTATACCCCAATGAACAAAAATATTGTAGTTGGTTCCCTTAGTTAGAACTTTAAGGATTATATGATATGTGTTGTTTGTCATTCATTTGGTTCATTGTAGTCGGTTATAATGGATGAAATAGTTGTTTCATTTCATCAGTTGATAGTGTTATCCAATAGACATAATAACATTGGTGGAAGAGTACAAACGTATAAAAATTCATTGAGAGGTTCAATGAGAGGATTTTTTCTTTGAGATGCTAATGTAAATTCATTGAAGTTAGGAATCATATCTTCTACATACAAGGGTATAAAATGGTTGTATTTTTAATGACTGTGGAGTTTTTGAGGTTTTTACTCACCTACCCATAGATAAAACTTCATGGTTTAAGGAAGGGGTACAATTATTGAAATTTTTTATTTTGTTTTCAAAGAATGAAGTGATGTGTTGGTGTGTTTATATGGCGGTTTATAAATTATTAGTAGTTTAATATATAGAACTAGGTTATGATATATTTCAGACATCACAATAAATTTCTGGAGTCCATGGGGGATAGTTTTTTAATATATTTATTAACTACACCTCCATGAAAATTGAATGGTTTTGAAATTGTATAAGAAATCATTTTGTTGGATAAAAAATTCATCAAACATCCTTCCCAATTGGTATAAGAGTTAAATAGTGTGATTGTTAAATCTAAAAAAACATTATATTTTGTAAATATGTGGATTACCCATGATGATCATCTCTAACAATGATTCATGATTCCCATCTTTGTTAATTATTAGTATTCATGAGAATTTTGGGAACCCGTGATGTTTGAGTACAATAATCCAGACCATTATAGGTGGTCAGATTGGAAAGATTATCTACATTCCTAAGAATATATTACGAGCTTATGTGATATATTTTCATTAGTGTAAGCTTAACCACTTATCATTTTTATCATTTGAATACGATTGTAGCATCCTCTACACTATTGGAATGGAACCACTGAAGTATGGTATGGGAGACTTTATAGGTCTACCCATTGAAAGATTGAGTTTTGTTTTGAAATATCTTGTGTGTCCTACAATATAGGGGATGATTATATAGATGGTATTGCTGATCTAGAATCAGTAAATGGTATCCAAAATACTAAAGAATTCTTATGTGAATAGGATCTCAGGATATTTATAGTTTTATGAGTGAGACAAACTATTACAGATGGCCCCATATTATTTATTTCCATGATTATTCATTTTAACCCTATATTTAGATTAGTATCAAAAATTAATTCATGATTCTTAGAAGATACTTTATGTTCATAATACATAACACATTATCAATTGGGGGTAATCTTGATGTACATGTCACCACTACCTTCACATAGTACATTTGACCTATTAGGGGTTGGTAGAAGAATATCCTTAATAGAATTGGAATTACCTTTGTTTTGGTCTTCTGGTAGTATGGGAACATCGTGGATAACTAAGGGGAATGTGAGTACTATATTCAAGATAAAAACCCTCACCTATTTTTATAGGTTTTTTAGGATGAAATCATTGAAGTTTTGTAGAATATAGAGGCATAATTAATTATTATAATTCCATTTAATATTTTTAATATTACATATAAGGGTATTTCAAAAACCATATCATTTATAATTTAATTAGGGGCTATCAAAAAATATACATTTTATTTGACATTTTATTTTTTGGAACAAGAGAATAGGTAATGACTCCCAAACATTGTCCAGAATAGAAATTATGAAAAATTGGTTGCCTTTATAACATGGTACGTACATAGGATGGGTATAATTATTTTAGATAGGCCTAAAACTATTCAAAAAAATAATTTAGGAATATTTAATATAATAAGATTATCCAGAATAAAAAAATTATTTTTTATTCATTTTTGGTCACCTATTGTATGTTAAAGATAAGTATAGTTAAAATGGATTTTTAGGGAAATTTTTTATTTCATATTTTCCATATATACTAAACTTAACATTTATGAGAATATACAATTTTAATATATATATGTGTGTGTGTGTGTGTGTGTCTGTGTCTGTGTGTGTGGAACAAATAAATTTAATAAAACATTTAATTTAATAACTGATATTAATTAGAGGAATAATATCAAAATTGTATTTAGTTTTACTCCATATGAGTATAATGATAATTCTATTCATCCTCTGTTAACTAATGGTGGATGATAGGGAATTTATATCCCATTATTAGTAATAAAATATTTTATTCATGTTCCATAACTTCATTTTTGTGTTAGTCATGATGCAAATTGATCATCAATGAAACATTGAAGAAATTATTATATGCCAACAACTTTGAAAAATCCATCTTTTATTACAACGTTATACATTATTATTTTATAAATTCATCAATGAATTAATTTATTTAAATGTAATTACAAGATAATTTTTATGGAATTATATAGTCAAAACATGTTTAAAATTTTAATATTTTATTTGGATTTAATGGGGATTACATTCAACATTGAAAATAAATTATTTTATCATTAGTAAATCCTTATTTCTAGTTTTTATTATTTAGTGATCACTTTTGATATGGAGTTGACAAGGAAATGGAGCCTATATATTAATAAAATTTGTAATTTATTTCATTTAATTTTGATTATTATACTAATGGATTAGTTAAGTGGTAAAGAATAATTAGCACTCATTGATGAAAATTTATTTAGCAATTAAACTGAATAATTTTTCTTACTGATGCAACTTGTTAATGAATAAAATTTCTCCCCCACTAGACCATTTTCCACATTCTTTAATTTAAATTAATTTTAAATTTATTTTGGGTGTTTGTTCATTCCGCCAATAATAATTATTCGTTTTTATTAAAAAACATTACATTATTATTTTTTCTAGGTCACATGTTGAAAAAGTGAATTTCAAATAGTAGAATGGGATTTCACATGGGGTGTGAATCATGGTAATGGAACTCAAGGACATGGTCATAGCCTCATTAAAGATGATCGTGGAAATGAAGGAAGATCATGAAAAGTGTTAAAAATCAATCAGGTAATGCTTGATTTTCATTTATGAGGCATCATAAAAGGGAAGTAACAACTGTGTGGTCAAATATAGATGTAATGGAATGAATCATGGAATAAAATACATAGTAGATTTATAATTCCAGACTACATGTTATGTAAAAGTCCATGTTAAATTCCTTGAAAAATTTAAAATTTGTTTCTAGAGTTTAATTGGTTTTCTAAATTCAAAAACCATGTTTTCTCATATAAAAAACAATTTATGTCCAAACAACCTAACCTGAGAGGTTCATGTATCTATTTTATATCAAGGAGTTAGACCCTCAAATCATGTCCCACTAGAGAAAACATTTAGAATATCAAAAATATTTGTTTTGTGTGTTCCAACATTACAGAACAAGTATCTTCTTAAAACCACACATAATTTATTTCAATGAAATATACATTTAAACATTTATGTTAATGTGAAATTTTTCCACAATAAATTGAATCCAACCATATTAACTCCACATGTAGTATACTATGTTGCATGGAGAGAAATCTAATGAAAATGAATGAGACACATAACGAATTTTGTAACACCCCGAGCTTCCACGATACACCTCTCTTTCAATAATGCAATAGCTTGCATTGTACGCATGTTCGAGTTCTAAAACACCACGACTAATCAAAGTAGCTGTTATGAATAGTAATAACCACTTTTAAAAATTATAGAAATTTTATATTTCAAAATGGAATTCATTTTTGTATTCGTAATATCAAAATTATCCTATGTTGAATTTTTGGTATTTTTCTGAGAACTTCTAATTTTTTATGAATAGTGAAAAATACTTAAAAAACAACTTTTTTAATCAAAATAATTTATAGTGATAAATTATACTATTTAGTGGTTTTAAAGTATAATTAGAATATATTTTTACCATTTTATCCAATGGTGGTCATTAGAATTAATTTAACATTGAAATTGGACATAAACAATTTTCAATCTTTTGATATAAATTGTTTCTTAAAAACATGCTATTTGTTGTGATTGTGGGAATTAATTATAAAATTAATTAATGAAAATAATATGTTTGGAGTTTTTTAAAGTAGACATCATTTTTAAATTCAGAATATCAATTATAGCTTAGGGTGAAATTTTGGCATTGTTCTGAAAAACTTCAATTTTTGATGAATAGTGAAACCACTAAGTGGTAGTTAAATAACTGATTTTTCGTTTAAATGAAATATTACCACTTTTGTGATTTTATTTTCAAAAATCTTACATACATGGTTGTCATTAAGAAGTAAAATGTGGTTCAATGAGATTAAAATAATTTTTTGGTGAATAGTAACTTTTAAGTTCTTAATCACGATTGGAGATAATTAATGTAGTTTAAGGTAAAAATAATGTTTTAATAATATGAGATGATCTTGACACTTGTCCTACTCCTATTGGAGGAGTCATGACCGACCAAGAAAACCCATGGGTCAACTTGGGGACCCCATGGATCCACTTTGGTTAGAAAATGACATTAATATATATTTATTTAATGTTAAAATTAAATTGACACAAACATGAGTTGTTTTACTAAAATAGTTTTTAAGTGTGGTTACACAAGTCCAAATTTTGAATATAAATATTCATTAGAAATCTAAAAATATTTCCTACATCATAGTATTTCTTTTATAATTTTTAGAACTTAAATAAATTAAATTATTTATGACATCATGATGATGCAGCGATGACCTCATTATTTAACGATTTAAATAAATTGGAAAGATAATGTAATATCTAAGATCTAAACATGTCCAAAACCTATTGGATGAGAATATTTCGAACCCTTATCACCTTATCCATGAATTATATAAGTGTGGGAGCTTTAGAATCCGAAAATCATTGTATAATAATGTAAAATTTCCTTACTTTCCAAGAGTGCCCCTCCTCTCCTCTTATAAAAGGCCCCCACCTCTACCACCTCATTCACACTTTCAAGCCATTTGGCTCCGCCAAACACTACCCAAATACTCTTAAAACTTCCCCCTCTTACTCCTATAAGCTTAAATTTGGGAATAAATCTTCCCAAGGAAGCCTTTGGCTCAAATCAAAAAGAGTTACCCGATTTTAAGGTAATGTCTTCTCTAATGTTGTTTTGTTTTATTCTCCAACCCCATAAACACTTTTTATTCATTTCTTTTGTAAAAAAACCAGTATCCTAAATATACTAGGATTTTTTTATAAGAAGGATTCGAGCTACAATTACACACACCTACATCTAATGGTTAAAGAACATACTGTTTCTGTGGATGGAGAATTTTTGCCTCACGAAACGATGATTGTTCAACACTCATATAACACCTCTAATGGTGGAAATTATGATGACACTATTTTTATATATGATATATATTATGATTTTTTTTTCCTTATGATTTTTTATTTTTCATTTATGGCATACCATTATGGTTTCCATTATGGTTAAACGCGATATTTTCATTTTAGGAAGTGAAAACTACCGCCCCCTCAAAGTGATTTGAATCATTAATACCATATGTGGGATGTATAAAGGATGGAGTAAATGGTATTATATGATATATTATGCTGTAATTATATTATAAATTTATATCATTATGATTTCATTCCATTAAATACGAAATAGAAATGAAAGTAGCGTTCATGCGTACGTACGGCTTACCATCTCCATGAACGGTGCATTTCATTTCTTACCTCTAAATGTTACGTAATATTATGAATGAATGTATATAATGGATATATATGATATATATGATATCTAAATCTTGAATATAATTCTGGATATAATGGATATTTCACCACATGAACAACTTGTAATTATAAGAAGTTTATTGTTGACTAAAGTCCCAAAGATCGACAAAACGACCGTTATTATCTTAAATAATTACATAATGTTCATAACATTGTAATAAGTGATATAAAAAGGATAATGAAATTGAAAATTGTTCTTAATAAGGTAGATATTAACTCTAGTTTATTATTCAGGAGGTTAAAGAACGGTTGAGTCATGTCGGACACGAGGTAAGGGAATTTCTTAACCCAACTTCCATTCTTTGGGTTAATCTCCTACTTTCAAATTATGTCATGATATTATTATGTCCTATCTTGTATTTGTACATTATTTATGTGTACTTATAATGAATACACATAATAGATCTATTTTATTTTAAAAATTATCTTTATAAGGTAACTTTTTAACCCAACTTCTATTCTTTGGGTTAATCTCCTACTTTCAAATTATGTCATGATATTATTATGTATTATTTTGTATTTTTTACTTTCGTTATGTGTCCCTATAGTGAATACACATAATAGATATATTTTAATTTAAAAATGATCTTTTTAAGGACTTCGTATCAATATCCTTTCATTGAGGCATATTTGGTTTTATACACAACTTTCTTTTATACGGTTAATAAACCCCTTTGACTTTTACTTTTATTCAAAAGGTTTTCTTTTATAATTATGTGATTTTTAAATTATTTCAAAAAAAGAGATATTTTTCTCAAATATATGGAAATCCAGTGCAAATGTATACGTATTTAACACAAGCTTAAAAATGTTTTTAGAAAACCCGACTCTCGATTGTGGTAGATAGGAAGGGATTGGGAGTGGGCCCATCATGGCCTGTTATTAGTCGAGCAGTCTCAGAATTAGTAATTTTGTTTTCAGAAGCTTCCATAATGTTTTCAGAAAAACACTGGAGTATATTTTATCAATTTTAAACATAACTATCTTCTAAAAAATTGCATCGGTAGGTCTCATGAGACAACTAGGCGTGGAATTGGCCGAGGCCCTTTCCCAATTTGATTTATGGTTTTGGCCGAGGCCTTAATCATTTTATATGTCTTGGCCGATGCCTTGAAAAAATGTTTCAGAATGTCTGGCATTATACATTCCCTCATTATGAAAGTGGTTATTGATATTGAATGTGATTATTCGACTAGTAGAATATCCATGTGAAGAAGTAAATGGCATTATCTCATTTTACTTTTTCCATAATATGTTGATGTTCATGTTTAAAAGGATTTTTTTAGTTATACATTGCCTTAAATGTTTATGTTTATTTATGAAATCTTCTTCAATATTGTTATCCTTACTGAGCATCTGAGCTCACCCCTTTCAATGTTTTAATATTTTCCAGGATGTGAAGAAGTATTTTATGAATGACCTGCAGGGATAGTCAGAAGAGGATATGAGTGTGGACTATGGAGACTTTGTTATTGTAGATTTTCACTTTATGATGTAATGTAACATTTATGAATTTATCTAGTTTTTCCAAGGATACTAAACTAATCGGTCTTTCGAGACTTGATCTTTTGTGATCATGCCAATGTTACGAAGTAATGCACCGACTTTGGGTAGCTGGGGTCAGGGCGTTATAGTTGGTATCAGAGGCAGTTTAATACTATCCTTGGAAGCTAGATTTAGATAAACACTGATTAGAGAACATAGCCCAAAGATAGACTTTGAGGATTAGTATAGAAGAACTTCCTAGAATTTTGTTGTTGTAGAGATTTTGTGAGTTTTCCGAGAAATACATCCCTGTCTGGATACGAGCAGGTGGAGGCGGCTCTGGCACAGATGTACCTAGGGGTAAAACCCGAAAACACCACTTTGATCTAGACTCGAACGGGAACTGGTGAACGACAATGGCCCTTGGTTTACTCTTGGATACGACACTCCCGGGGGATATGCTTAGGATAATTCTCGTTTTCTTTACAAACCACTATTAAGGGTTATGAGTATATAATTCATCAAGGAAAACATTTTTATGATTATGGATAATATCCATAATCCATTCAATTTACATTAAGTATTTTACAAGTTTGGAATTATTCGTTGCAATTCATAAACTAACCTAGTTTATGCCATTGTATAGAAATGGTGCCCAGTGGAAGGAATGTGAACTCCAGCAATACGTATGATCCAAAGCTTTAGAAGGATCATATCTTTCACGGTATTAAGACAACATTTATAAGGGAAATAATCTCCCATGTGTTCTCAACATATGAAGAAATAATATCATGTGTTAATAAGATACGTAAAGAATTTTCTGAGTCTTAAGGCTTAGAAGGAAATAAAGAGGCTATCAATGTTGAATGCTACGATTGTAAGGAAATGGGGCATTATGCAAATGAATGTCCTAAGCGTCAGGGAAACATACCTCAGAAAAAGACAAGGGATCAAGGACTATCTTATGCTGTTACTACAGTTGAAGCGGAATAATTAATGTATTGGTGCTTTTGGACTCATGGATGATATTCTGGTTATTAGAATAATGTGATATATATATAAGGATTGTACTGCAGTACTTGTTGATTTCAGTAAGGTTTTAATATGATGAAGGTAATTATATTTTTAGTATGTGACAATAAAAGAAACTTTACTTTGTTTGGGGAATCTGATAAATTGATTTTGGAATTAAGAGACCTTTTAGAGAAAGTCTGGACAGAGGTATTTTGGATAACTATAAAGGTTGGAGTGAATTAAGTTGATCTTTGGATAGTATTGTTTAAGGTTAAAAAATTTATGAAGATTATTTTTGGAATATTATAATACTATAGTTTTAGGAAAAGGACAACCTGTAGGGTGGGGCATAATCTGTCACGTCGGACAAAGCTGCAGGAATCGAACACACAACCATAGTGCGACAAGCCTTTATTTCCTACCACTAGCCTACAGGAAGTCCCTGGTTATTACAAAATAATTTTACTAATCTAAATGGTATGTGTTTACATTTGGAACCTTATACAATTAGGATAAGTATAATATTTTTGAGTTCTATTATCTTTTTGAGTGAAAGATGAGTTGAAGGTTGAAACTGTAATTGTCAAGAATAAATATATATATACCTATCTCTTATTCAATGAATAAATTAATTCTTAAACTTTAGTAAAGGGATATTAAAACAAAAAAATCTGTTATCCTAATACCTTATGTATTGTTGAACTGATGATATTTTATATCAACATAGATTGAAGGCTTTGAGGCCCTCAATTTGACAGTTGATTGTGATTGATGACCTCAATCACTCCTTACAAATATTTACATTTTTCCTCCAATTACATCTCTCTAATTGCCACCAATGTTCTCCTAATCGAGATCATAATTGGGTGGCGACTTTTTCATTTCCCTTCCCTCTTATTATGGATAAATTTTATTAACCTTATTTCCAATGTGGGTTTTCCACAAAGTTATTTTCTATTTTCAACCTTTTATTTTAAAACAAAAATTTCAAAATTGCGAGGACGCAATTTATTAAAGGAGGGGAGAATGTAACACCCCGAGCTTCCACAATACGCCTCTCTTTCAATAATGCAATAGCTTGCATTGTATGCAAGTTCGAGTTCTAAAACACCGCGACTAATCAAAGTAGCCGTTATGATTAGTAATAACCACTTTTTAAAATTATAGAAACTTTATATTTCAAAATGGACTTCATTTTTTTATTCGTAATATCGAAATTATCTTATGTTGAATTTTTGGTATTTTTCTGAGAACTTCTAATTTTTTATGAATAGTGAAAAATACTTAAAAACTACTTTTTTAATCAAAATAATTTATAGTGATAAATTATACTATTTAGTGGTTTTAAAGTATAATTAGAATATATTTTTACCATTTTATCCAATGGTGGTCATTCAAATTAATTTAACATTGAAATTGGACATAAACAATTGCCAATCTTTTGATATAAATTGTTTCTTAAAAACACGCTATTTGTTGTGACAGCGAGAATTAATTATAAAATTAATTAATTTAAATTATATGTTTGAAATTTTTTAAAATAGACATCATTTTTAAATTCGGAATATCAATTATAGCTTAGGGTGAAATTTTGTCATTGTTCTGAAAAACTTCAATTTTTGATGAATAGTGAAACCACTAAGTGTTAGTTAAATAACTGATTTTTCGTTTAAATGAAATATTACCACTTCTGTGATTTTATTTTCAAAAATCCAATATACATGGTTTTCATTAAGAAGTAAAATTTGGTTCAATGAGATTAAAATAATTTTTTGGTGAATAGTAACTTTTAAGTTCTTAATCGCGATTAGAGGTAATTAGTGTAGTTTAAGGTAAAAATAATGTTTTAATAATATGAGATGAGCTTGACACTTTTCCTACTCCTATTTTATGAGTCATGGCCGACCAAGACAACCCATGGGTAAAATTTTGACCCCATGGAGCCACTTTGGTTGGAAAATAACATTAATATATATTTATTTAATGTTAAAATTAAATTGACACAAACATGAGTTGTTTTACTAAAACAATTTTAAAGTGGGGTTACACAAGTCCAAATTTTGACTATAAATATTAATTAGAAAGATAAAAAGATTTACTACATCATAGTATTTTTTTATAATTTTTAGACATTAAATAAATTAAATTATTTATGACATCATGATGATGCAGCGATGTCCTCATTATTTAATGATTTAAATAAAATGGAAAGATAATGTAATAT
Organism: Viscum album; assembly: GCA_963277665.1. Lineage (NCBI taxonomy): Eukaryota > Viridiplantae > Streptophyta > Magnoliopsida > Santalales > Viscaceae > Viscum > Viscum album. Next base: position 1,384,331,859 of record OY728127.1, read on the forward strand.
CTAAGACCTACACATGTCCAAAACCTATTGTATGAGGAGATTTAGAACCCTTATCACCTTAGCCACGAATTATATAACTGTGGGACCTTTATAATCCTAAAATCATTGTATAATAATGTAAAATATCCTTACTTTCCCAGAGTGCCCCTCCTCTCCTCTTATAAAAGGCCCCCACCTCTACCACCTCATTCGCACTTTCAAGCCATTTGGCTCAGCCAACCTCTTCCCAAATACTCTCCCAACTTCCCCCTATTACTCCTAGAAGCCTCACTTTGGGCATAACTCTTCCCAAGGAATCCTTTGGCTCAAATCGAAAAGAGTTACCCGATTTTAAGGTAATGTCTTCTCTAATGTTGTTTTGTTTTATTCTCCAACCCCCTAAACACTTTTTATTAATTTTTTTTGTAACAACACCAGTATCATCAATATATTAGGATGTTGTTATAATAAGGATTCGAGCTACACTTACACAAACCTACATATAATGGTTAAAGAACATATTCTTTCTGTGGATGGAGAATTTTTGCCTCACGAAACGATGATTGTTCAACACTCATATAACACCTCTAATGGTGGCCATTATGATGACACTATTTTTATATATGATATATATTATGCTTTTGTTTTCCTTATGATTTTGTATTTTTCATTTATGGCATACCTTTATGGTTTCAATTATGGGTAAACGCGATATTTTCATTTTAGGAAGTGCGGACTGCCGCCCCCTCAAAGTGATTTGAATCGTTAATACCATATGTAGGATGTATAAAGGATGGAGTAAATGGTATTATATGCTATATTATGCTGTAATTATATTATAAATTTATATCATTATGATTTCATTCCATTAAATACAAAATAGAAATGAAAGTAGCGTTCATGCGTACGTACGGCTTACCGTCTCCATGAACGGTGCATTTCATTTCTTACCTCTAAATGTTACGTAATATTATGAATGAATGTATATACTGGATATATATGATATATATGATATCTACATAATGAATATAATTCTGGATATAATGGATATTTCACCACATGAACAACTTGTAATTATAAGAAGTTTATTGTTGACTCAAGTCCCAAAGATCGACAAAACGACTGTTATTATCTTAAATAATTACATAATGTTAATAACATTGTAATAAGTGATATAAAAAGGATAATGAAATTGAAAATTGTTCTCAATAAGGTAGATATTAACTCTAGTTTATTATTCAGGAGGTTAAAGAACGGTTGAGGCAAGTCGGACACGAGGTAAGGGAATTTCTTAACCCAACTTCCATTCTTTGGGTTAATCTCCTACTTTCAAATTATGTCATGATATTATTATGTCCTGTCTTGTATTTTTACTTTCTTTATGTGTACTTATAATGAATACACATAATATATCTATTTTATTTTAAAAATGATCTTTGTAAGGGAACTTCTTAACCCAACTTCAATTCTTTGGGTTAATCTCCTACTTTCAAATTATGTCATGATATTATTATGTATTTTTTTGTATTTTTTAATTTCTTTATGTGTACCTATAGTGAATACACATAATAGATCTATTTTATTTTAAAAATTATTTTTTTAAGGACTTCTTCTCAATCTCCTTTCATTGAGGCATATTTGGTTTTATACACAACTTTCTTTTATACGGTGTATAAACCCCTTTGACTTTTACGTTTATTCAAAAGGTTTTCTTTTATAATTATGTGATTTTTAAATTATTTCAAAAAAAGAGATATTTCTCTCAAATATATGGAAATCCAGTGCAAATGTATACGTATTTAACGGAAGCTTAAAAATGTTTTTAGAAAACCCGACTCTCGAGTGTGGTAGACAGGAAGGGATTGGGAGTGGACCCATCATGGCCTGTTATTAGTCGAGCAGTCTCAGAATTAGTTATTTTGTTTTCAGAAGCTTGCATAATGTTTTCAGAAAAACACTGGATTATAGTTTATCAATTTTACCCATAAGTATCTTCTAAAAAATTGCATCGGTAGGTGTCATGATACAACTAGATGTGGAATTGGCCGAGGCCCTTTCCCAATTTGATTTATGGTTTTGGCCGAGGCCTTAATCATTTTAGACGTCTTGGCCGAGGCCTTGACAAAATGTTTCAGAATGTCTTTCATTATACATTCCCTCATTATGAAAGTGGTTATTGATATTTCATGTGATTATTCGACCAGTAGAATATACATGTGAAGAAGTAAATGGCATTATCTCATTTTACTTTTTCCATATTATGTTGATGTTCAAGTTTAAAAGGCTTTTGTTTTAGTTATACATTGCCTTAAATGTTTAAGTTTATTTATGAAAGCTTCCGCAATATTGTTATCCTTACTGAGCATTTGAGCTCACCCCTTTCAATGTTTTAATATTTTCCAGGATGTGAAGAAGTATTTTATGAATGACCTGCATGGATAGTCAGAAGAGGATATGAGTGTGGACTATGGAGACTTTGTTATTGTAGATTTTCACTTTATGATGTAATGTAACATTTATGAATCTATCTAGTGTTTCCAAGGCTACTAAACTAATCGGTCTTTCGAGACTTGATCTTTTGTGATCATACCAATGTTACGAAGTAATGCACTGACTCTGGGTAGCTGGGGTCGGGGCGTTACAAATTTTCTTACATTTTGTGTTGCTTATAAGGATGCATTTTAAACTGGTTACATTTCAATATTTATTGAATTATATTTAATGGTAAATTATTTTAAAACAAGAATATCACATATTTTTTAAATGAATATTCAAAAAAACCATAAACCCCCACCTGATAAATGTAATAGTTTAGTTTCTTTTGAGACTACAAACACAATCATCTTATTTAATAAATTATATTTAAATATCCTTCAACAATTTTCATACCTATTATTACTATTTATAATTCCCTACTGTTGACGCTCCTTTCCGTCATAGAGTCCAAATGAATGTAAACAGAAATATCGTGGACCCGAAGTGATTCAACCTTTGAAGAAACATCAAAAATTGACAAAGGAATGAACCAAGAATTCAGTTCACATGTGTCGCGCAAGTTCCATCAAGTTCACACAAGTATACTTGCGTGACGCCCAATGGCCGCACATGTGACTTGCACAACCTATTTGAAATTTCTCCCATGTTCTCTCTAGACTATAAATACCCCTGTGGGCCCCCCATTTCTAAATGAAAAATTACAGAACCATAGATTTGATATCCTAGTTCTCTAGTATCTTCTCAAAGCTTCCGAACACTTCTATGGTAATTTCTTGCCAAGAACAGAAGATCTAAAGATGGGGAGGAAGGCATATGTGTTGAAACTCATTAACACTTGTGTTCCTGGGTGGCCATCCCTTAAGGGAAATGGCCACACTTGTGCACCTGGGTGGCCAGACCTTAAGGGAAATGGCCACAATTGTGCGCCGCCTTACCCCTTCCACATAACTTCTGCGCCTCTCTTCTGGAAGTCTCTAGGGGTATTATTAAGGGCTTGAGCAAAGACTCACCCAATCTCTACCCTAAGGATTAGCTGTCGTCCAAGTACCCATGTATCGCACAGGTACACCTACGCGAACAGGACTTGCGCGCCCACGTAGTACTTGTGTGCCCCTCTCTTTTTGGGTTCCATTCTAGCCCATTTCACCCCTCTTACACCTATCCACCTATCCTCTTTAGGATTAAGCCTTCATAACTCTCTCCAAAGCCATTCATGGCATGATTTCATTGTTGGATTCCTTATCTGAAAGAAATTCTATGGAACATCTCTTAAAACCTAGTGATTTACATATCCTCATGTCACTAAGGTCAGATATTTCATTCATTGAACATCATCCTTTAAGATGTTAGAGTCCATAACCTAGGCATCCTTTTCAAGAGTAATCCCCAGTCCAAATTCTCATTAATTTTGGCATCCTCCATAGGAGTAAGCCCCAAGTCCTCATTAATTTGGGCATCCTTTTCTAGAGTAAGCCCCAAGTCCCCTAATATGGGCATCCTCCTTAGGAGTAAGACCCACTCTTAATTTCTCTTAACTAGTCTTAATTTACTTTTTATCTGGGCTTCCTTCTTAGGAGTAAAACCCAATCATAAGTCCCCTCCTAACTTGGGCATATTCATTAGGAGTAAGCCCCAAGATTAGAGTATCCAAATCTCCATAAAGTATATATACCTTTATAGACCATGTTCCTAGATTTCCTCCCTGATGTTGATTTTAATCTTCATCTATTTTGGGCAGTCATACATACATAAGTCCCACATCATTTATTATTATTTCATCATTCATGGAACAATTCTCTTGTTCTACCAATACCGCTTGTTTCTCACACCGAGCATGACTCACGTGAGCTTAGAGTGTAAAAGTAATTATGAAATATTTCTTTGAGCCATCAATCATACATAAACATCATACTCCCTTATTCTAACTACGTGGGTTCTGGTTCCTTTTCCAAAAAAGGATACGTAGGTAGCACATCTGTGGGTACAATCCCAACTCTGAAGTAATCCATGTCCTTCTGAGTGACAATAAACTTCAAGTTCCCCACTGAGTGGCTTTAAAACCAGCATGGTCATCATAATGACCAAGAGAATTTTATGTATTGAAGTATACCATTAACTAAGAATTTCTAATAAATACAGATGATTCTTTATCGATGAAGAACATCGAATATATATAAAGGATTCCCAAAATTTCCTACATATTTAATCATTGATTGTTATATCTAAAGAAAATCTAATTTTATACTTGGTAATGTAATAAGGATTCATGAACATAACTTAAATCTATAAAGAGAGTCCCGGAGTAGACAATAGTTCCCCTAAAAAAGGTGTGATGAGTCTGACCTCCCATCCTCTCGACCAATGCAAATTACTAATCCTCATCAGTCCTCAACTAATGAGCACCTACCTTTGAAAAGTAGGTCCAAATGGATATGGAATCATTGGATGTTTCCGGTTCTACGAAAAAACCCGTTAGAAAATGATTGGAATGCTTGAATGTTCAATCAACGAGGTCATCCCCAATTCCATTGGAAACAAAAAATGGTGAACCCGACGTGATTCTTTAACCAAGTTAAAATTATGTTTTACGTATTTGTTAGGCCCCTATTAAACTAAATGAGAGGGCCAATAAAGAAATAAATAACATTTGTGCTCATCCAAAAGATGTAGCAGCCGAATTCATCTTGATTATGTTTGTTATATCAAACATGCACTCTTTTCCAAGATCTTCTGCATTAAAAGAATGGCTTTTCATAAGTTCATGTTTGTGAATACCTCTGCTGTGAAAACCTCTCCTGTGAATGCATCAGCTGCTACTCCTTCTGGATCATCGTCCACTCTGAGGACGACATCACCTACTCAGCGTCTTCAATGCTGGGTATCAATTGCGCTGGTTAAGGAGTAATGTCAAAAAATCACCATTCTAACTCTGGAGGTCGCTCGACAAGACCTCCAAGTCAATAATTCAACCCGGTCGTCCGGACAGCGATGACCAGCGATCATGAAGCAGGTGGTTCCAACCACCATTTTCAGCCGTATCAGGTCGTTATCCCTAGAACACAATCACCATTCACTCCCGTATTCTATGTAGGTGAATAAGAAGGTCCCTCATGGCCTTAATTCAAGGAGACCAGGGTCCTTCCTGAGGGCTCTCATCGACAATTGCCTCCAGAATCGTGCGTAAGTGCACCCTCAAGATGATGAGGGTATCATTTCTAGGCATTCAGCTCAGGTTCGTCGAACCTGATCAGGAAAGAAGAACTGCCAGTGGTGAAATCCGGTTAACAGTGAGCAAGTGCTCATCTCTGCCATCTCTAGAGAAGTCCACCAACCTCACTTGGTAGCAAGCAACGAACAGGCACACACACTGTCCGTTTTAATTCCGTTGTCCAGCTGACTCGTTTGGTAGCATCACGCCAATCCCACCAGGTAATTCCGGCAGAGTACTATAGACAAGAACATACACCTATTTATAAATAATCAGCTAGTCAGCAGGCTCATCTGACTACATGTGATGGATCCCACCAACCCAATGTGTTGACAACTGGTAAACAGGTACATACACCTGCTTATAATCATCAATCCTTCCAGCATCCTCATCTGTCAGTGTTGAAGGAGGATCGTCAACCACGTTCAGTGGAGTGCAATGAGCTGGTACATAAAACAGCTAGTATTGATCAATACTATCAACAGTCTCATTTGGTAGCATTCGGGGAAGTCAGTCAGAAATATCCGGCGACAAACAAGAGGCAGACTCAACTCTCTGTCACCACAATTGAGTACTGTCAGGATTCACTGATAGGAAAATGAGGAAAGGAGCATGCACATACAACTACTCGAAGCATGGAATATACATATATCCCCATTCCGGTAGAAGAAGTCACAAATCATATTCTATCAATGGTGAAAGAGCAAAAGAAAATCTCTGCTCATATTCTGGATGCCTCCCAGGATATTATAACAGCTTCAAAAGCATCTTAGGGAAAGACACATAAATCTATCCCTAATAGTGGAGTGACACATCAACAGTTCACTCTGGATTAAACACACATATCTGTTCTAGTATATAGGGTTTTTTGGCGTACTCCCCCATATCATACGGACAAAAAAGTCAGGCACATACACCTGGTATGAGAAGAGCAAATCAGCCTAACCTGATCATTTATCATAAGCAGGCACATACACCTTCCAAAACGAGTAAGAATGTGTCTATAAATAAGACCCGCCCAGCACAATCATGAAATCAAAGGCCCATATGTGACAAGGACTTACTCGATGCTGGAGTTCTTGATGAACTCATACAACTATCTATTCCAACTCAATATTTTTCTCTCTCAGTTCCCAATAGTGGGAACATTAATTCAGAAGTTCTGCATCAGATACTTTCTCATGAAGGCTTGCTTCATTAAAATTCGGTCGATCTCGAAGTTTTGTCTTTAGATGAGAGCCACAAGAACCCTCTGTGTGGTCAGAAGACCATGGAGAAAAATGTTTCATCTTTTGCTGTAACCAACCATGCTGGTCCTCCCCATGATGATGAATTTATCTATGAATTTCCTCTCCGCAGTAGTGATTCACATTTCATGGGAAATTCTCCAAAAGACAATGTAGTGATGAGAAATCCCTCTTATCTTGAGGAACTCGAAAATGTGAAGCCAATAATGTATTATGCTTTACCATTAGTAGGTGAAATACTTTCTCTACCATAAGATAACCCAGGGTGTAGGTCATTCTCCGAACCACCCCTAAGTCATGCATCTTCTAGTTTGATCAGTGATTTCTCTACCCATCTTTTTGAATCCGATGAAGAAACAAGGATGAACCAGCTCTGGTCTAATCAGGTAGAATAATCTTCATTGAATGATAAAGAAGAAGTACTGAATATGAAAAAAACAACCAGCAAATGGTGAATTTCCAGTTATGTTTTTTGCTTTGGCTGATTCTCAGTATGAAATTCCAGAGAAGTGGACGGAAGATGGAATTTATGATGTTCGTCTCAACATATGGTAAACTCTTTGTCAGTTGAAAAAGAAAAATATTATCTAATGATGAATATTAAAATCATTTCATGATAATAGAAGGGTTACAATGCCAAATTTACTTGGCATCTCTCTCAGTTTCTTGATATCCTAAGGCTGAAAAGCAGCAGAGAGCCCTTCAGCATTCATGCCTTGGCTCACTAAGAAGATTGCACCAGTTAAATGAAAATTCCCCATCTGGTATTCAAATCATAGTATGGGGTGTTCATGGAGCACTACATTTCACTGTGCTCTCTAGTCAGGAAAGCCTACCGAAAATAGTTTCATGAAATGTTATTTCCCATGGCCAGCCATAATCAATGGGTTTTGTGTGTAATCAAAAGCTTCCACAAGAACAAGATTCAACTAGTTCCTATAAAAATAATGCATACAGAGAAGAAGTATTTTAATTACTCCTACATCAGGCAAACGAAAATATTGAACATTCCTCTCGTTTGGAGAAAGCACATCACCAAGTGACGGAAGTGTCAGAAATCATCCAACGGTCTTTTGAGCCAGGTGATAAAAGTGGATGCAGGTTGATGCATACAGCTAATTTCCAGACTAAGGTATTCAAGATCAGGAGAGATTTCAAGAAGGTCTTAGATATAGCATGTCAAGAACCACCCCAGGTTGCCAGAATGGGGACTCTTTTAACCCAACCCTCAGAATCAACAAATATGATTCGAGGAGTTGAGCAGGAACAACCCTAGTCCACCGGACTGGGGACTTTTTCAAATCATCAATCTCTTCCTTAGAGAAAGGTAGTTTTCTCTCGATTGTGGAAAAAGCCTCAAGAGGAACGAAGATCCAAATTATCAGGATATTCCCTCCAAATTACGGTTTGTCAAGAAGTTCCTAAGGGATCGAATCAACAAAAGGCAATCTCTCATCAAGGACATAGAAGAAGACAATATCACAGAAATGCCGAATAAAGGGGTGCAATGAATTATGAATCAATCAATGTGATCAATGCTATTATTTCTGATCCACCAAATGAGGTTAACTCGGAGGGATCAGTTGAAGAGATTACTACTCAAGAAGTTGTATGCACAAACACAAATGAAGAAGGTGTGCGTACACAAAATCAAAGGATTACTCAGAACATAGGTAATCCTTCAAGTAACCTACTTCCCCCTCTCTGAAAGGTGTCCATTAAAGGTAAAGGAAATAAATAGGTTACATACCCTTCCTTTGGAGAAGTCCAATCGCTCTCACTAGAGAAAAGATTTGCACAACAATAGGAAGAAATGAAGGAATTAAGGAGGATGAATACAGAACTACTTCAGGGTAGTATTCCTCCTAAGCGTGTTGGAGTCAGTCATCCAAGGGAATTTGTTGCGGCTATTGAGATGGATCAAGAATATCCTCCTCTATCAGTACACCATCACAGGCCTAATCCTACAGGTCAACTGCAACATCAATTGGTGGTGCTACCAACAGTTGCAGAACCAGCCACCACATCTTTCCATGCTCCAGTCATTGCACCTGTTCAGGTCCAAGATCAACTAGATGTTTCTCAAATGATAATAACTACTATTGAGTCATTAACATCTCAGTTTGAACCTATGGAGGGAAGGTGTGCTCAAATTCAACCAGAAAAGAGACCTTACCCTGAGTGGGTTGATGCAGTTACGCCCCCATCAAATTTTTCAAGTACCACATTCCCAATATTTAATGTTTTGGGAGATGTAGAGTAACACTTAACACATGTTTTTCTCATTGCGATCCAATAATGGGAACCCTTCAGCAACAATAAGCTGTTAAGCACAGATGTTTTGTATAGTCATTACAAGGAATTTCTTTTGTCTGGTACACAAGCTTGCAATCCCGGTCAATTACCAGATGGGAGGATCTTCGTCAAAAATTCCTTCTTCAATTCAGATCAACGTTTCCAAAGGAAACATTTTCTAATCATACAAATTATATGAAAAGGGAGAATGAATGGTTTTAAGATTTCATTACTCACTGGAAGGGATTAACTTATTCCCTGATCATAGCACTCCCTCAAGTGTAATTGTTTCCAATCTGTGTGGAAAATTTACGTGATGATTTGTGAACACCAATTATCCCTGTGAAATAAATAGGAGGGTTTCGAGAATTTACTTTAATTTCTCAATAGATTGAAGATTCTCTTATAAAGACTAAGGTTAAAGCTCATGTAATTCCATCAGCTCTAGGAAGGAGAATGGTTAATGTTGAGACTCCTACAATTATTCTTAAAGAAGCACCTGTACCTTCTTTCACATCAAAACCTTCATCTTCTCGAAGGGATCCACCTCTTGAGCATCAGCAACAGAGGACATTTCGTCATGATGATCAAAAACATCAAAGACGATAACAATTTGAGGATTTGAAAATCAATTTTTACTCTTTCTGAAATGAACAAGTTCCTGGTTACTTAATTTCTTCTCAGGAAAATAATTTGGTTCAATTGCCAAGGCCCAAGATGCCAAACAAAAAAGGAGATGAAGACCATCCCAACTATTGCTCATTTCATCAAATGTTGGGGCATCCCATTCATGAGTGTTTTGTCTTCAAGGACCTCCTGTAAAAAATGTTCAACTTGGGACAAGTCAAACTGAAAGGTTCTTCAGCTCAGGTACCATGCGTTACGGCTATAGATCCAGAGGAGGAAGGCGAGTGGCAAGAAGTCAAGAACAAAAATGCACAAAAATACGATGATGGGATGGTCAGAAAATTGATCAACCGAACTCATGCTATTTTTCTAACACAGTTGAAGAAACCAGTTGTGCCTTCTGCTATGAATGCCACAGAAAAACCCTCTTCATCAGTGGGAAAATACTCCAAGAAACGGCATAATTCAATGAAAGAAGAATAATCAGAAGAAGATGAATTTGTGTCAAAGCCTAAGTTGCCTTTGAATATGGAAGATTTCATTCCATCTAATTCAACTCCATGAGCACCGCCCCCTCAAATGGCACATCCTAAAATGGATAATTAGGCAGAGTTTTCATCAGATGAAGAGTTGATCTTCAGTTTTGTTAATATGATTCAATTAAGAGATCCATATTCCATTTGCAGTTTCACTTTTGATGAGTTCGAGTTCCCTGTATCAAATAGAGGAATCAGAGGATGTTCCAGAGGCTCAGGATATAGGGGAATATGTGGATCTTTCAGAGGCCACTATTCCAATTATACCCCTGCTAGAATATTGTATGTGGAAAAAAACACATGGCAGAGCCCTACATCGAGCTCAACAAGAACAAGCAAGTTCTTCTACACAAGGCAGATTCAGTCCTGACAGAGTTATTCTGGAAGAACAGTTGGAGGTTACTCATTCTTCCTCTCAATAAGTAAATAGACCTAATCGGTCTAATCTTCCAAATCCATGAGTATTACCAAATCCTGTCCCGGTACAAGATGCATCAACTTCCAAAGCATCAACGTCTAAGGAACCTGCAAAACTACATGTTCCTTTTGGGAAACATAGACCTTTGGATCAAAAGTATGATGTATTGTGACACTTGGCCCAAGTACTGGCCATGTTATCAATTCTGGATGCTTTTAATTTGTCAAAGGATCTTCGGGAGGCACTCATTGAGGCTTTTTCAAGTCATCAAGAGTTTAAAATGAAATTAATGCAGCTGAAGCCTACCATGTAGAGAACAATCCTACAGAATGTCATGCATTGATATCTACCACTGATGAAGATGAAGATGATGTCGTGCATGGACATATTAGACCTTTGTATTTATCTAGAAAGGTCAATGGTGTAGACATCTGAAGATCTTTCATTGATAATGGTTCAGGAGTCAAACTCATTCCCATTAGTACACTTCGTCGATTGGTCCTCACGAAATCTGATTTATCTCCTTCTACTATGATGCTAAAAGGATATGATAAAAATGAACAAGAACCACTGGGCAAGATTGCAGTCAAAACTCAGTTTGGAGATCTTGAATCTAATTCAGATTTCATGGTTGTCGACCAAGACTCAGCCTTCAACATCTTTCTTAGAAGACCCTGGCTACATCAACATGTGACTATCCCTTCATCATACCATCAATGTCTCAAATATTGTTTCTATGGTAATTTTGGGACATTGTATGGTGATAAGGCCCCGTTCAAGACATGTGAATCTCAATACATTGAGGCGGAATTCTACCACATGAAGAGAAATGAGGAATCCACAACAAAGGAGATTACTAAAGTTAATGCTCCATGTGGTTTGGAAAAGATTCCAGTAAACCCATTAGAATATGTGAGTACATATTATGTGTTCCCTATTAGTCAAATTAATAGGATAGAACCAAATGAAAATTCTCTTATGGAAACGTCCATACTGTCAATTACGACAATAATGCCATACAACATGGGAGAAAGTGGTGATTCACCAAGAAATGATGAACGCTCAAATGGAGATGTCATAATTTCATCCGCTGAAATTAAAAAAGTCTATACTTCCCCAATCAGGCCGAATAAAGTTATAGCAATGTCAGAGGTAAATGATGATGTCAATTATCAATCCATCATCTCCTATTTATTACCCAAATAAGATCCTTCATCATCAATCGGGTCGAAAATGGAAGCTTCTTCTTCATGATGTGGAAATTTTGGCATCTCTTATGATCATGAAAATTATTCTTCATTATCTACTATGCAAATAGATTCCAAAGAAATAACACATATTGAAGAAGAAGAGGAAGATCTCCGGGATTCTCCCCCAACATTTGATGATGGTATCTCTACTACCATGGATGAACTCAGGAAATAGATCTTGTTACAGAATAAGATCAATGCCCCACTTTAATTAGTGTGTCTATGACTCTTGAAGAGAAAAGGATGTATATTTACTTTCTAATGAAAAATTGAGATATATTTGCTTGGATCTTTACAGAGATACCTGGGCTTCATCATGATGTTTCCACTCATCATTTGGGTTTTCCAGAAGAACATCGAGGATTCAAACAAGCCTCTAGGAGAACACACCCAACCTATGCTTCCAAAATTGAATCTGATGTGGATAAGATCATCAAACAAAACATCATCAGAGAATTTCAATATCTCAAGTGGTTGGATACTATTTTCCCAGTGAAAAAGAAGAATGGGAAATTAGAGTTTGCATTGATTTTAGAGATCTTAATCGGCATTTTCCTAAGGATGATTTTCCAGTAAAAATTAAAGAACTCTTAATTGATGCAAAAGATGGCTATGAAGCACTCTCCTTCAAGGATCGATATTATGGGTATAATCAAATCCAAATAGCTCTAGAATATGAGGAATCTACAACCTTCAGAGACCCTCCGGGTGTGTTCTGCTATCGGGTAATTCCCTTTGGCCTAAAGAATGCAGGAGAAACATATCAGTGTGCCATGCATTGTATCTTCGAACCCTTTTTTGGGAAGTTTGCTGAATGTTATGTGGAATATTTGGTGGTTAAATCCAAAAAACTTTCTATTCACTTGGATGATTTGGAAATCACATTCCACAAACATCGGCAACATTATTTGAAGGTGAACCCCTTAAAATGTGTTGTTGGGGTTACCTCAGGGAAATTTCTCGGCTTTGATGTATGCCATCGTGGAATCGAAGTCGATCCTGAGAAGACAAAGTCAATCCTTGGTATGTCACCTCCTCGAAATTTGAATGAATTGAGAGGACTTCAAGGACACTTAGCCTCTATTTAGCATTTCATCGCCAATTTGGAAGGAAAAATTTTACCCTTCACCAAATTGATGAATAAGGGAGTCAATTACTAGAGTAATGAAGAATGTCAAGAATAATTTGATATTCTCCAGAAGTATCTCTTGAGTCCACCAGTATTAATGCCACTTGTTGAAGAAATACCACTTATCCTCAATGTGACAGCTCTAGAAATATCCTTGGGTGCCTTTCTTTCTCAGAAGAATGATGCTGGGAATGAAAACAGCCTCTACTATCTCAGTCAGACTATGATTGAAGAAGAAACCCGATATTCAAGTATTAAGAAGTGCTGCCTAGCATTAATATTTATAGTTCAGAAATTGAGACACTACCTGAAACATCATGTGGTCCAATTTTTATCTCGCAATAACCAACTCAAATTCATCTTTAGTCGTCCAATTCTTAGAGGACGTCTGGAAAGTTGGGCAGTTATCTTGCAGCAATTCGATATTCAATATGTGTCTCAAAAGGCAATAAAGGGCCAAGCTCTGCCTGAATTCTGGGAAGAACCCCCTTTAGTGGAAGACACATCTTCAGATATAGAACTCCCAGATAAGGAAGTCTTCTCTATTCAAGAAAGTCTTCAAACATGGGAAATGTACTTTGATGGTGCTTCCAAAAGTCTAACAGGGAGGAAAATGGAAGATCCTAAGATCAACAATGTTGGGTTAGGAGTTGTACTCATTTCCCCAGAAAATGCATTTCTACCTTATTCCTTCTCATTATGGGGAGGCGGTACAAATAATGAAGTGGAATACCAAGATCTTATTGTAGGATTGGAGTTGGCTCTTCAAGCACAAGTGAATCAATAAAAGGTGAAATGTGATTCAGACCTGGTAATCAAACAAGTCATTGGGGATTATGCCATCCAAAAAGAAGAACTAATCCCTTTGTATGATTACACCAGAGATTTAATTGCAGAATTCCCTTTGTAACCGATATTTTCTTATCTCCCAAGATCACAAAATACCCAAGCTGATGCACTAGATAATATATCCATAGTTCTGGCGGATCCAAATCAGGACAAGACAACCATCAGTATTGCCCACCGTCGTACAATTTCACTTTATGATCAACTCAGAACATAGGAAATTAATGAAATTAGTCCCATTCCTAAAACATATGGTCATACTACAGGATGGATGACACCTATTAGGGAATACCTTCAAAATAGAACACTTCCACCTAATAGAGCCGAGGAAGAACATATTCGGTGATGTGTGGTCAATTTTACTCATTATGATATCCCAGATCACATAGAAAAAGTTCTCTACAAAATGGGGTTTGATGGAGTTTTCTTCATATGCATTGATGGTGAAGAGACAATGGTTGTCATGAAATAAGTGCATACATGAGTCTGTGGTGCCCATCAGTCTGGACACAGACTATCTGATCAAATTCGAAGGCTTGGACACTTTTGGACTTCCGTGATACAAGATTTTATTGATTTCACAAAGATGTTTTATTCATTCCAAGTACATGAAAACTTCATTCATCAACCGCCAGAGTTACTTCATTAAACTATGTACTCATGGTCATTTTCCACATGGGGAATGGATGTGGTGGGACCTTATCCTTCAACTACAACCAATCAGTTTAAGTATATTATTACTTCTACTGACTTCTTTTCCAAATGGGAAGGGGAAATACCTCTCAATGAAGTTTGTTCTAAAAGAATTGTTAGATTCATCAAGTCTAACATCATTACCAGATTTGGTGTCCCTCATACCTTATTGACGGACAATGGCACCAACTTCTGTTCATCCGAGGTGAAGAAGTTGTATCAAGAATACAATATTAAATACAACCATTCATCTCGGTATCATGCAGAAGCCAATGGCCAGATAGAAACCTTCAACAATACTCTTTCAAATATACTGCAAAAGATGGTGGATAAAGATAAGATGTCATGGTATGATAAACACTTTCACGCTTTATGGGATTATCAGATCACCACCCGCACTGCAATGCGGTCAACTCCATATTCACTGGTATATGGAACGGAAGCAGTCTTTCTCATTGATGTTCAATTACCTTCGCTCAGAGTAGCCATTTACAATCAGTCATCTACAGATGAACAATCTGAAAATCAATTGAATGAATTATAATGGTTAGATGAAAAAATATTGTGCACCCTGCACCACTTGGAAGTCTACCAGAATCGAATTGCACGAGAATTCAACAAAAAGATCATCTTCATTCATTCATTCAGGGATAATTGGTATTAGTTCTCAGAACTCCAATGATTCTAGGAAAGAAACCTCCCTAGCTTGAGCCAAAATGGGAATGACCTTATTCAATACATAAGGTCTACTCCAATGGAGCTTATTATTTAATATCAATGGATGGAGAACTCATCACTACTCCAAATAATGCTAGATTTCTGAAGAAATATTTTGTATGAACACAACATAACCAAGGGTCCATGCATACTAATTTAAAATATTGGAACTTACATCCAACATGACATTAAACAGTGACGTGCTAGCTACATGATGCTAAACTGAATAGAAGTCCCTTACGTCCAACATGATGCTAAACTACATAACCAATGGTCCATGCATACGACCTTAAACTGTTTGCATCCTTATCATCCAACATGATGCTAAAATGTATCATCTTTTTCATCCAACATGGAATTAAACTATGCCATCGTCCAACATGAGGTTAAACTGTGAAAAAGTCCCAAATACATTCAACATGACGTTAAACTATGTCCTCTTTTGTCCTCACTGCATTACATTAAACTGCACAATCCCCTTTTTTATCCAACATGACATTAAACTGTATTGTCCCCATCGTCATAGCTACAGGATGCTAAACTGTACAGCACCCTTACGTCCAAAATTACGTTAAACTATGTCCCTATTTATGTCCTACATGACGTTAAACTGTATTTCGTCTCTGCTACATGACACTAAACTGTGCAACACCAATAGTCATAACTGTAAGACTTTAAATTTCATAGTACCTTTATATGTCCTACATGACATTAAACTGTGCATTGTTAAGGCTGTTTTTACCTCTTGTTTCTCACACCGAGTATGAATCACATGATCTTAGAGAAAATTTCAACCATAAAACCCTCTCTGGGCCGCTAACCACGTGTAAGTCCCAAGACCATTTTTAGGTCGTTGTCCCCAATAACAACATGATCAATAATTCATTATTTAATTAAACTACGTGGACATTTATCCTTGCCTTCCAGGAAGGGTACGTAGGCAACCTCCCAAGGTTCAAGCCTAAAACCAATTTCTTTACATCAGTTCACCTCCATCTCATATGATGATGATTCATGAAACCGCCCTCAGAATCAATATATTTTCATTGTTTCACCTTCGTCCTTGTTATACGACATTAAACCTTACCACACTTTTTTCTTTTATGAAAATAAACTAAAATATTATTTGATACCCTCACCTAAGAGGGAACCATTATTTAAATTGATTTTCAATCATGTTATATTCCAAAGACTATGCGTATACATGGAAATACCTGAACCTTCTATCTTGGGATAAACCATCATTGCACTAAAGTCCCCTTTCACCCTTCACATGTACTAACCAAATTTGTACAGAGGGTATTTATAGAACTATGTGGCCTTGATTCCCATCCATATGGGATACGAAGAAATGTTTGAGTGTCTCTAGAATCCAGCCCCATGTCTTTTGGGCCTAACCCCAAATCTCACTTTCAGTCCCCTGGCTGAAAAGTCCCTATGAAAATACACACTGTGTATTTCTTGCAATGGTCCGAGTTGTATGACCCTAAACTATGATCTCTTACACTTTCATCCCACACGACGATAAACTGTATTTCAAGAACAACGTATGGATTGATTCCCATCCTTATGGGAGACGTAGTGCAGTCCAATATTTCAATTCAGGATCTAGCCACAACATGATTATGGTTAGAATTGATATGTGTATCTATGTATACATTGGACAATAACCATCTTTATGTGTCAAAATCCTAACCTTAAATATTTTCAGATCTTCATAGCCCTTTTTATGACTTCTAGTCCCAAAAATTTCAAATTTCTGAGTGTTCTTTTGCCTGACTATGCAGCACATGCCCTTAGGCGGCCTTGCATAAATAGTCTACATAACAGACATGTCAACCAAAATATACTATTATTTGAATATGAAGCCAATGCCCTTAGGCGGCCCTGCATAATTCAACCCCCAAATGAGTTTGTTAAATAATGGTAACTTTATTCTTAGGAATAAAACCTCTTTTGTCCTTATTGTTCTTATCAAAAATATGTAAGGATCTGCAAAAAATATCCATCCTTAATATATTTGTTTCATGTAATTTTTCATGATATGAAATTATTCAAGTCTATGGTTTATATTTCTCTTCACTACGTTTGGGTCAGACCTTCAGAAGAGTGAAATTCATCTAGTTCTTGGATAATCTTGTTTGTAAATATCTTCTCCATATTCAAGTACGTATCTCCATATAGAAAACTCTATTCTTTGTAAATTTTGAATCCACATAAACATCCACGGGATTTTTAGAAGTAGAGAAGTAAATTTCTGAGAGTTCTTTTGTCTGACTATACAACACATGCCCTTAGGTGGCCTTGCAAAAGTAGTCAACATAACTGACCTGTCAGCCAAAAGATACCATTATTTGACTATACAGCCAATGCCCTTAGGTGGCCCTTCATAATTCAACCACATAACGGGTTTGTTAAATAATGGAAACTTCATTTTTGAGAACTACTTTTTCTAATGCCTTTTATCCCTTTTTCATATCATTCCTCAGATTCAAAATTTCATAAGTCATGGTTTATATTTTTTTTCCATCATAATTGAGTGTGGTAATATGTTTTCAGATAAATTTTAAAGGAATTGAATCATTTTTAATCCTTTCGGTCAAAGCTATTTGGACCTTAAACATTATCCACATTATTTCCAATGTGCAAGACTTTAAAATGCACACAAAAGACAAAGGAACTATGAATAAATGTCAAGTTCCAGCTCACTAAACATACATTTTGTATTATTTAGCTAATATTGAGCAATTAAAAGATTCAAATTTTGTAGGGCTATTTATAATAATCTTAGAAAAAATCAAACTATGCTTACTAGGCCCATTGTCTTAGGTAAAAATCTAAAGCAGGTAGAAAAAGAATGTGCGTGAACAAATGATTGAATATGAGAGTGTTTTTCATTTGATGCACAAGAATTAGAAGGAAGTCCACATATTGGAGTCTCTTCTCTTTTCCATGAAATTACAAAAGACTATCAACATAAGTCTTCACTTGATGTACAACATCCAGAGCATCATCAACAACCACAAGAAGCTCATGCACTTGACCAACATCACTCTTTTGAGCCTGATGGAGTTCTGTATTGGCATCCACGATGGCTTTCATACCACTCGTTTGAACTCCCTCCAGTGAATTATTGCGTTGCTCACATTCTCCAGTAACGTCATCTAATTGTTCCTAAAGGTGCATCTACTGGATGACTTTATCATTGATCTTATTTTTCAGTTCCTTCATCTTTGTAGCATAGTCTGCCTCAGCTCGGGATACTGCAGCCTCAAATTCTATAATGTTAGCTGACAGCTTCACCCTAGTAATATCATCAAAACACTTTTTCTCATGCTCCCTCCTTAAGATGAATTGTTTTACAGCGGCATGGATCTTTTGATATCCAAAACTTCCAAGTCCTAGTATGACAAATAGGGATGACAGTTGAGGGATCTTCGATGATAGATCATCTTAAGGCACTTCAGATATGATCTTCCATATGTTTTTCCAAGCCTTGTGTCTTGAAAATTGGAATGCCTTCTGTATTTCTGGATCCAACTCAGCATCACTATCACAGGGGGGATTGTAATCTGGGATTAATTCAATTAATGAAGTTCCAGGTTCTACTCATTCTACCCCGACCTATGCTTCTTCACTTTAAATTCCTGTTGGGACAGAGGCTGAGGAGTCACCTCCAGATCTATCCACTGAAATTGATGGCACTGCATAATCACTTTAAAGATTTGGTTAGTTTCAAAGGATTACAAAAGTTAATTGAATGTCTTGAAAATTATGTACAGTCGCAAATATTGTTATCCCTTACCCAATGGTAGATCAGAAACTTGAAAATGATCCTCCCCATCATTCCTAGTTTTGACAGAATTTTCAGGATGATTTTGAGGAAGATCTACTGGGTTTATCTCCACTTGTGCTAATGTTTCCGCAATAGTAGGGTTTTCTATACCCCCCTCAGGCATGGGTAGTTCAATAGCTTGATCAGACAGAACAACACATTTGAATCGATCATTATTAGACATGTAATATGAATTTATTTTTAATAGGATGAAGGATAACACTCACATCCATAATTTTCTTAAATTACATGGTTATTTAACATGATTTATAAAATCATTAAAAGATGCGCCAACTTCCATTATTTCATATAATTTCATCTCAGAATACTGGTTAATCTCACATGTGGGAGCATTTGAGGTGTCTTCTTGGCGACCTTCATCCTATGGTCCCTGACCCTAGACAACATCTTCAAATAAAATCGCGGCATCAGTTGCAATAGCCGCAAAAGCTCTAATTTAGGGATGGAACCTGAAGTATCACAGAATGGAATTCAGTCGGTGTTTCATACAAAATTTTATGAATCATTGTAAACTTACCAGAGGTAGGTTCTTCTCTTATTGCAACTGTAGCAGGAGGGATACAGTGAAACGATGCTGTCTCTTCTCCAGGAGCAGCCAAGTCAGCCTAAATTTGTGATTGTTCCAAAGCACCCTCCGTGGTCCTCAAAGGAGGATCACTCCTCTCCCTCATAGGGGAAATTGAAGAAGCCCCTACAATACCAAGGAAAATGAGCTATCTTTCTCATGGTTTAAGACTCATGATTACCAGAAGGACTTACCACTACTAATGAAGCGTTTAGCTGTGGAATTCCTCCTTTATTACCTTTTCATATTTGGTTTTTTGGAGTATCAGTAGTATCCCTTACATGAAATTGAATTGGATAATGGAAGGCCAGGTCCAACTCTTCATTCATGGCCTACTGGCCCGGGGATATCTCACTCGATTCTCTAGAAGATTCGGCAGTAGCCCCAATGGCAGTACCACAAGGGCTATATTGTGGCAAAGGAACCTCAGTAGTTCCTTCCATTGTAAGCTGCAGGATGAAGAAAATAATTTCCTTTAGTAACAAATAATTTACTGAAATCAAGTTGCAAGGAAAATAAGGAATGAAAACTAACATCCTCAGGGGCCACGTAATCATGCAACTCCTCATCAGTCCCCTCAGTGGCACCACGATCCATCATTTACTTCACCTGCATGGTGACAAGAATGGAATCATCAGTGGCATATATGAGAATTTCCAACTCTCTGATATAAGCCCGCACATCATTGGGGTTATACTCGTAATGGATATCTGTAGAATCCACAAGATTCTCTATTCCAGGGTGGTGTAGCCCCTCGCACAAATCCAGCTAGGCATTATCAGTACCACAATATAGACTCTACCATGTCTGGATAGACTCTGGTTGTAGATATTCAATATATGTACCAGAAGGCTGTGAGGAAGGTCCTACAATCTTTGACTTCAACTTCATCCCGGCTCCTGCAACTACTGATAGAGAATAAGAAAATAAAGATTTTTGATCTATAAAGTAATGGTGATTAAATTTTCACAATGAAGTAACTCACCAAGAGTTTATAGAGTTGGTATTTTCATTCTGACCGGAGGATTATATTGGGCACAATGACTCTTTTCCGCTTGTTGTGCCTCATCATCCCCATCTTTGGAATCCGGTGAATCAGTCCTATATGAGGAATCTGGAGAATCCGCGTTTGGTGGGGAAGTATCACTTTCATGAGGAAGAGCTTCTTTTTCTAGAATCCTCTTCCTTTTCCCCACCTAATAAACCAGGTGATTCAGCACACCTCTAGGGTATGTTTCTATCCAGTTCTTGGCACAACATGTTGTCAAGTTATATGTCTCTTTTTCAACCGGTAGATCAAACACTGCCCCAGTCTTCTCCCTAGATGTCAGCAACCATAGTTTTCGGGAAACCATCAGATGTTTCTATGACCTGACATGCACCAGGGGAGATACTTTATTCTCCTGGAAACACATAAATTGATCTGAGAATTTATATGGAGCATATGCCTCAGATATAATCTCTCCATCAATTCTTGCGACGAACACACCATCTCTACAGGCCAGCATGTATGCCCTCAAATCCAAGATGGTTGTTCCATCATCAACAAACCGCCCAGTTTACGTATTTCCATAACGAAAGAAGTTGAATTCCTTATACATTCTCAGCCTCACCTTCATGTCATAAGCATTGAGACCTAATAGATCAATTCCAGAGAATGCCTGCACTGATGGACTGAAAGAACTTCCAGGAATCTGTACTCCATTCTATACATTATACGTCCTGAAGTAAGTGGTGATTCATCCCCACAAAACTTGGAATGGTCCCACTATTCTTAAAAGAGACTTACCCATGAAGACATGGAGTATGCTCCTGTGAATCTTTGCTAAAATGGGGGTGGCCAACCCAACCATTTAACCCTCAGCCAACATTGCCACAATAACGAAGGTCCCTGGTCCGACGCCTCCGTTCGAGTTCCTGACTGGTAGAAGATAAACACTGAGCCACAAGGCTAAAAATCCTGCCAAACGATTCTTATTTGGGATTCATTGATTCACCTCATATCCCAACTTATCAAATTCCCCTACTTCTAGTGTCTGCCAGAATGTGATAGGAGCACCCCTTTTCTCAGTTTTGGGGAAAGTGGTAGGATGAGTGGGCCTCTTCTCCTAGGGCCCCTTCTTCTTGGATCCCTTCTCCATTGATACTTTTTCCTTTGGCTCCTTCTCCTGCTTATCGATAAAAAATATATTCATCCATTCCTCTGGATGAATATCCTTTTTATAATGATTCAGGGAGGTCTCTAAACTCTTGAGCTTGTGAAAGATTTTCAATAACTCCCGATCCAAAGCCGAGGTCATATCCGAATCATTCTATGTCACCATGGGAGGGATGAATTCATCATACATATCACCCAGAATTGGAGCCCATGAGATCATGTGGAAATCCCACATACTGATGCTTACTTTTCCATGATTTAGATGGAAAGAATTGGTTTCTGGGCTCCAATGGCTGAGTATCTCCAGCACGAAGTTATCATGTCTATAAACATATGTTTTCCCAGCCCAGACAGCTTCATATATCGCAACCCCTTTAAAATCCTCGACAATCTCTGCACAAGTTTGTCGCACCCTGTTTGCCCACATCCAGGTTGGCTTCACAGCTACACTAGGATGGAAGTCCCAAATTCTCTTCCATCCTTTGGATTGATCCATATGAGAGTTTCGTAAAATTGAGGGATAACAATGTGGGTCCATCTCAGGTTTATGAGGTTTCAGATCTGGCGTACAAGGGATATGATGCATCATATGGGACTTCATAACTGTTCCATCACTTATAAATACTCCTCCCAATGAGATATTTGCTGCAGAAAAGTTGGTGTAGTTCTGATACCAGTAAATTGGAAGATAGTTATTTTCCTCGGGAATGGTAACTTCTCATAGATGACCATAGCCATACAAAGGCTGATAAATGCTCTGGGAGAAGTCACGATGATACTTCTTCAAATACTTAGCCAAATCTGGGAGAGTGGTGTCAGAGACGGTATATTAATAATGTCTAATGATTCTCATCATATCATCAAATCACTTTTCTTCCAGTTCATCAGCCGTTCTGATTCTCTTGGTAGCCATTGAATCTAAAAAAAAGTTAAAAAAATTAACTCTTAAATGGATTTATTTTTCATAAAATTTGTGAAGAAATTCGAAAAAATGTAAAAGGAATTAAGGCACACAAGTCTCATTTTATCGCGCAAGTATGATGTGACGTGAAATTATTTGATGCGCAAGTATCACCGTGCAAGTCTTATTACCTCTACAGCAGCGCGACAGCTGTGAAAGAGCGGAAAACAAGTAAATAGAACGGCGAAGACAACTTGCACGGAGAGTGATCAGTGTTCTAAAATTAGGTGCTTTCCCTGAGGAATGACCACGTATATATAGGCCAGGCCACACCGTTGCGTGCCGATGCAAGCGTGGCTCCCCACATGCACGCCGAAATTCGCGACCTCAACGCGCTCAATACTTGCGTGTTGTAGGTTCCTTGGTTTTCTTCTTTTCCTCAGACTCACATCCTCATTTCATTCGGATCAGACTCTGAGGGGGGACTTTTGTTGATGTTCCTTTCCATCACAGAGTCCAAAGGAATGTAAAGAGAAATACCTTGGATCTAAAGTGATTCATCCTTTTAAGAAACAACATAAATTGACAAAGGCATGAACCAATATTACAATGCACATGTGTCGTGCAAGTTCCATAAAAGTCGCACAACTATAGTTGCATGAAGCCTAGTGGTCGCGCAGGTGACTTGCACGCCCCCTTTTAAATTTCTCCTAGGGTCTCTCTAGGCTATAAATACCCATAGGGGCCCCCATTTCGAAAAACGAAAAATTCCAGAACCTCATATTTGAGCTACCAGCACTCTAGTCTCTTCTCAAATATTCCGAACACTTATAAGGTAATTTCATACCTAGAATGGAATATCTAAAGAGGGGGAGGAAGGACTAAGAGTTGAAACACATCAACACTTGTGCACCTGGGTGGCCAGTCCTTAAGGGAAATGGCCAAACTTGCGCGCCGCCTTACCCCTTCCACATAACTTGTGAGCCTCTCTTCTAGAAGTCTCTAGGGGCAGTATTAAGGTCTTGAGCCAAGCCTTTCCCAAGTTATACCCTAAGGATTGGATATCGCGCAAGTACCCATGTCTCGCACAGGTACACCTGCACGACTAGGACATGCATGCCCACGTAGGACTTGCGCGCCCACGTAGTACTTTAGAGCCCCTCTCTTTTTGGGTGCCCTTCTTTCCCATTTCACCCCTCTTACACCTATCCACCACACCTCTTCATGATTAAGCCTTCATAACTCTCTCCAAAGCCATTCATGGCATGATTTATTTGTTGGATCTCTTATTTGAAAACAATTCTGTGGAACATCTCTTAAAACCTAGTGATTTACATATCCTCATGTCACTAATGTCAGATATTTCATTCATTCAACCTCATCCATTAAGATGAGAGAGTCCTTAACCTGGGCGTCCTTTTCAGGAGTAATAACGAGTCCAAATTCTCATTAATTTGGGCATCCTCTTTAGGATTAAGCCCCAATACCTCATTAATTTGGGCCTCCTTTTTAGGAGTAATCCCCATGTCCCCAAATCTGGGCATCCTCCATAGGAGTAAGCCCATGTCTTAATTTCTCTTTACTAGTCTTAATTTACTTTTGTTATAGGATTCCTTCTTAGGAGTAAAACCCAATCATAAGTCCCCTCCTAACTTTAGCATTTTCCTTAGGATTAAGCCCCAATATTAGAGTATCCAAATCTCTATAAACTACATATACCTTTATGGACCCTGTTCCTGGATTTCTTCCCTGAAGTAAATATTAATATTCATCTATTTTGGGCAGTCATACATACATAATCCCCACATAATTTCTTATGAATGTATCTGTCATGGCACAATTGTCTAGTTTTACCAATACATATTGTTTCTCGCACCGAGAATGACTCACATGAGCTTAGAGTGTAAAAGTAATTATGACCTCTTTCTTTGATCCATCAATCATACATAAACCTCATACTCCCTTATTCGAATTATGTGGGTTATGATTCATTTTCCAAAATAAAGGATACTTAGGTAGCCCATCTGTGGGTACAATCCCAACTATGAAATAATCCATGTCCTTCTGAGTGACAATAAACTTCAAGTTCCCCACTAAGTGGTTTAAAACCAGCATGGTCATCAAAATGACCAAGAGACTTTTATGTATTGTAGGATACCATTGACAAAGAATCTCTAATAAATACAGATGATTCTCTATCGATGAAGAACCTACAATACATATAAAAGATTCTCTAAATTTCATACATATTTAATCATTCATTTTAAGATATAAAGAAAAGATCATTTTATACTTGGTAATGTAATAAGGATTTACGAACATAACTTAAATCTATAAAGAGAGTCCCGGAGTAGACAATAATTCCCCTAAAAAAGGTGTGATGAGTCCGACCTCCAATCCTCTCCACCAATGCAAATTCTTAAGCCTCCTCAGTCCACAACTAATGAGTGCCTACCTTTGGAATGTAAGTCCAAATGGTATGGAATCATTGGATGTTACTGGTTCTACGAACAAACCCGTTATAAACTGATTGGAATGTTTGAACCTTCAATCAACGAGGTCATCCCCAATTCCAGAGGAAACACCTACCTAAACCATTATTCATAACCTAGGGAAGGAAACATAAAAAATTGATCTTAGATTCTCATTATGGGTAAACAATATTGTTTTCAATCTATGATCATATACAAGCTTATGACAACAATACATGTATGCAGTTAGGAACATAACATAAAATGTACACAAATATCATATCGTAGATCTGAAACATGAGTCCTAGAATAAAACATTATCATTTTAGAAAACATAATCCATGAGAGAGGAAAATCATCATAAATATATCATTTTCCATAAGTGCAATTTATGAATGTGTGGCTCCATTATAAATATACAATAAAATTTAATATTTCAATGTTAACTACCAATTCCATAAACATAGAAGATCATGAATTATTTAATTTTCCCATTTTCTATAATGAAATTCCCATCTCATATTGTGGATTAATATTCAATTGTTCCCATTACGGATTAGGACACACCTATTTCTCATTATAGACCTGGATACACTTCTTTCCAATATTGGATCTGGCCCACTGACTCATTTTCCATTGTCACTTTATGAGATAATAATATTTACCTAATTCATTTGTGGGAGATATAGGTCACATAATACATATAATTAGACTAATACATAAGTTTTTCAAAATTATATAAACAATCCACCATGTCAATAGACATTAAATGAAATGGTATTTATAAACATTTCAACATAGAGTAACTAATGTAGGAGAATCAAATTTTATATAACTCAATAGATAATAAAAATAAATTAATAGAACACATAATAAGGATCATCTCCATGGATCATGTCACCAATAATTCATAATTATCAAAAAATAATGTTCTCTTAGATGGGAATCGATTTTGAAACATCACATTAAATAATTCTTTAGAAAAATGTCATTTCAATTTTAGAAGAAATTATTAAAATCTATAAAATTCTAAAGGAAAAAACTTCAATTGAATGATAATTTTTTATATTTAAATGGGAAATTAAAATTATTAATGTTATATGTTTTATGTTTATTTTACTCATACAGAATAGATTATGAAAAATAGACCTTGATAATTTTTGTTGGAAAAGTATTAAAGAAGCTCGTTTAGAAAACAAAATATTACATTTAAAATGTTTTTAGAAATAGTAAAATGGATAAAAGATATTTTAAAAAATATTTAGAACATTTCTAAAAAAGTTTGAAAAAAATAAAAATGGGAGATATGTATTTTGTAATGGGACATAAACATAATAAGTCATGAATAATGATGAGATTGTGATGTAAATCCTTACCTCATGACATTCCATTCAATTCTCCTGTTCAAACCAAATATATAATAAATTTGTATTTATTATAATTTTAACCCATAACCATATTTATATAAGACCTTTTATTTTATGTTTATAAGAACCTAACATCCAATTATTAATTCTATTATTAAAATAAAATATCTTTGTGATAACTGATTCATTTTACAATCATTTTTGGATCAGTAGTCATGGTACTCATACATTGTTAATGGTTATACCATTTACAAATGTTATAAATGGATTAAAAATAAGATATAATAATTATATAAATATTTATAATCACTCATAAAAAATACAAACAGAAAAAATCAATAAAACTTTTCATGGAGACGTTATGTCATATGGGCACATGAACATTTAATCCATTTTTTTGACAGATAGAGTAAAAGAAAGGTAAATAATATTATGATTCCATACATAACACTATTATATCATATAATTAATATATATTAATGATGTTTATTGTTACAACTGTCCATGTGAAATATAAATTATAAATGAACCACATCACCTCGTGGAGATGTTTTTCAATATGTACGCACGAACGCCATTATCCTTTCCAAAAATGTTGGATGAAAAAAATTAGAAATTATATTATCCTTAAATAATTAGAGTATTATCATGAATATCATTTATTAACATTTAAACCATTATAATTTTCATCAATGAAATATTTTTATGATAGATGTTGTGTATCGTCATTCGGATACTTTAAGCTGCACATACGAATGAGCGATCAATTATTTTAATAATTCACGAGGAAGATGTTTTATAATTGTGTTCTAATAATAAAAATACAATTTCATAATACTGAGGGTTTTGGATTTATTATATTATGATAAAAGTAATAGATATATAGGTGGTAAATAATATAAGAAAAAAATGTGATAGGATATAGAGATTACCTATTCTTTGAAACAACTCATTTAGATCCCCAAGAAAAGGATTCGTGGTAATATATTAGGAAGACCCACACATATAATAGGTATGAATGTAAGTGTATAAGATAATTTTTTAGATTATGGTCAATATAGAATGCCAAAATTAGTGAAATGGAGGGATGGAGGATCATCCTTTTATAATTGAGGTGAAGGGTACCAATAGAATTTTGTAAAAATTTAATTTATAATAAAAATATTCATTATACAAACACCTATAAATTTATATGAATTAAAATTTTATGTTGGGTTTTGTTTTATTCCCATATAACAATATATTTAAGTTAGTTTTTTGGTTTTATTTAAAATGATATCATTTTAAATAATAATGAGATAACTAATTCTAATTTTAACTATGATAACAAATTTTTCAATATTTAAATTTAGAAATATTTACTTATAATGTGTAAATTAGACTAAAAATTTAAATTTTATGTTATTTTAAACCCTTCATGGTCCCATTTGACCTTATTTAATATTTTAATTATTTTTTAATAATTTTGTAAAATATTATTTAAGAAAACGTCGGTGTAAATTTTGATAGTATTCATTACATTGAAATTAAAAACGTCAAGAACATATGTAAAATTATATAAAACAATATTATTATATCTTAAAAACATCATGGTCCCCAATATAATTGTTTTACCATCTCAAATATCTAAAATTATGTTAATTTTAATTTTTTTAATATCATTAATTTGATTACACTATTAATTAATTAATAATATCACCATTGTTGTGCAATCCTTTGTGGTAATTATCTCTTCACTAAGATTATAAATATATTTCCGTGATGACGATTAATAATTTTAATTTTGAAAAAATATTTATAGTTGATAAAATCCTCTATATAACCCCATTATTAAAATATTACACTTTTTAAAAACGAAAGATGGATATGTTCAACTTTTCATTAAATAAGATTTTATGAAGGTCATGATCATATCCATTTGGCTTCCAAATATCATAACTTATACCCTTAAATTTTTTATGTTTTATATAAACTCACCAAAATATTTAGGCAAATGTTTGGGTTTTGTAATAGTACTTATCATTTCATATTTAACGATTAATTACACGATTTTCGCATTACTAAGTTAAAAAAATATATTATGTTTTTAATTTACATATTTCAAAAGTAAAATGGGAATATTTAATAAATTTATATGTGTATATTATAAATATAGAAAGCTTGTTTCAATAAACATTTCATATTTTTTGATGAGTTTATTTTTAAATTTAAATATAAAAAATTCATTGAAAATTTTGTTTTTTTTTAAATACCATTCTAAAATATAAAATATTTTAATACAATAGTCTAGTATAATATCAATTTAAAAAAATTAATTGTATTATATTACATAAAATATAACTATTTAAATCTGAATAGTAACCAAAATATAATTTTACATTGCAGAAACAAAAACATAAATATTTTTTTCAATAAAAATTATATTTTATTAATATTCATTGAAAACTCAATTTTCAACAAAAAAAATATAAAGAAAGCTTTTAGATAATATTGAAAAATTATGAAATTAAAAAAAAATTAATTTTTTCAAATAAAATTTCAAAAATATTAAGAAATTAATTAAATGAAAATATATTTTTCGAGAATTTTATTTAAATAATAAAATGACATTACTGAAAAATTGTGGTATTATTTTCTAAGAATGATTCTATTAATTTTAATTCATCTGAACCAATAAAATTATTTCATAAATTATTTAATATGATGTATACGCACAAATCAAATATATTGGAAAGAATATATGCATGATATTTTAATAATATTATGAATTTTATTTTACCTCATTGTTGCATAACACAAAAGATATAAAAAAAGGGAGAATTGATTTGGACTTAATAATTATAATTTCCATGATACTTGGTGTTTCTATACACTAGGTCTTACCCCCGATGGTATATTCTTTGGAAAATTCACATCATCCCTACATATTATTAATATGGGAACAAAAAGACACATAGGATTTTATATTATAAAATAGATCAAGGATAACTATGATTAAAACCTAGAAATCCAAATTTTAAGTAATATATATCATTTTTGAGTTATCCCATTAATGTTCATGGTTTTTAATTTATATTCTTAATTGATAAAAAAATATTACCACTAATTTTCAATTTATTTGTAGTAAATAGTCCAAAAAGGGGAACTCAGTCAACAACCAATGTGATGATTTCCAAATATGAGATGCCCAACCTAATGTGAGAAAGAATCAGAAACATCTTATCCATAAATTTTAAATTGAATTGGGTTTCTAATAGATTATTGAATCAATCAGTGTTCAAAATAAAATATAATAAATATAAAATTTCAATTACAGCCATTTTGAAATAATGTCCGAGGAGTTTTAGTGGATCATTTGAACTCTTAATCATGGAGTAGTGGATCAAATCAATAGGTATTATATTCACTATCATCAATTTTATAATAAAGATAATTTCAAATTGGTTGGTTGTCATATATAGATAGAATATCATCAATGGTGGATGATGGTAAAAAATAATAATCAAGAGGATGATATAGAATTGATGGAATAGAAATAATTCTAGAAAAAGTTTTTCGTTAAAAATTTTCCTCATACTCTCATACCTAAAATGGATAGGTATTTATGTTTCCTTTAAAAAGTGATAAATAATCCATTTAGGCTACAAGGGAAATTCATAATACTTCCTTTATAATCCTCTAATGTTTTCATTACCCATTAATGTATAGTTGACATCTTATTTGGTTGGATAAATCAGAATCTATGAAATGTAGTGTCTATATGAGACTTTTATAGCAATGTGGAAATTTTTCAAAGTTCCATCACAGTAAAATTGGATATCTGTTAATCTCAATTCTCTATTTGGAATGGAGAAAATAAGTGACTTATGGATTTTCAATATACAGGTGTGATGTATAAATATTATTGTGTTATGAAGTTCCACCATCGGTCTTTTAAAATGTTTTGGAAAAGACATCAAAAAAATTTTGAAAGTGGAAATTAAAAATAATTAGGTTTTGGAAGGAAGGGCGCCTAGATATTCATTAGTTATGGGAGATCCCCACCAATGCGATTGTAGAAAGAAATTATTTTTTCAACTATTTGCCTATCATGCAATATTTCAAGTACAAGGAAACAGGAAACAAAGTAAATAAATGCCCCAATCTACTGTTTATAATTGATAACTAATGACATTAACCTATAAAGCCAAGAGACTAATAGTGAGCATATCCCATCATTTTTGATAAGGTGGATACTAAATATAATGTGGTTACATGCACACTATTTATTTATTCATTTAAAAGAAATGTAAGATTTTATTCTAATTCTATGTATTCATTCATATCATAAATTTTTAGTAGAACTATTAAAACACCACCCCATAACATTAATGTCGAGTTATCAGTGAATATAAAGAATGTTACAGTTGTGGCACCCCTATAATAAAACAAATCCCTTATATATTTTTTTCTTAATTTCCCCCAAAAACCCTCTGATACACCCCTTCATGTAATATTTTTATATTATATGCATTGATTTCATTACCATGTATAGACACAACATATATTTCTGAGTGATGTAAACCACCCTATATATCATAAATCACCCTATTATTTTATACAATAGCAAAGAGGATGTTGAATATTATTTGGTATCATTATCTCAAGAATGGAAATTATATATGTGAAATAAAGTATATCTATGAACTGATTAAGAAAGAACAAAAGATCATCCAAAATGACATGGCCAGTATATTAGAATTTTCTAAAGTATTTCCTGAATAATTTCCTAGTCTTCCTCTTATCCATGAGGTCATGTTATCAATTGATCTCATAACCAAGTATTTTCCAATATCCAAGAATCAATATATATTTTCCATTGATAATATTATGTAATTTAATAAACAATTATATAAGAATGTGGATAAAGGGTTTATATACCCAAGTGTTTCACCATGGGGTGCTTCGACCAAATTTATCAAGAAGAATGATATGGAAATATTGATTTGTAATGATTGTCATCAGTTTATAATAATCATGATAAAGAAAAATTATAATCTACCACATATTTATGACATGTTATATCTATTACATGAAGAAATGTACTTCTTAATGGTGGGACTTTTTTTATTATATTATTAACTAAAGGTGGAAAATGAGAATATCCCCAGGACATCTTTTTGTACAACATATGGGAACTATGAGTTCATATTCACTATATTTGGAAACACTAATTCTTAAAAAATAATTATGGACTTCATTAATATGGTATTAAGGGATTACCTCAAAATATTTCTAAATTCCCTATTTTTTATCTTATTATTTACATAAAAATAAATAAGGAACGTGAGGAAAATTTGAATATGGGACTTGGTACTTTTCAAAAAGGAACATTTATATATGATGTATAATAAATGTTATTTTTTTTAAATTTAACTGTTATTATTATTATTTTGACTAGAAAAGGGATATCTATGGATCTGTCAAAGAAAATTAAACTGTAGGATGGCCATGAAAGGAAACATTGATTGAAATACAATGTTTAATTCAATTATCATGGGAATACAATTTATTTTTGAGGGAATTTTCAAGATTTTACAAACATCAAATAAGGAAAATTATGAATCGTGTAATGTTTTTTCTAGAATGATGAATTCTAGTATATCATTAAATAGTTTAATAAGTTATAAATCATTACAAAAGTGCTCACATTATCCACCAGTGAGAAAGGATTTGTGATCTACAATTATGAGTCCAAAGTGGGATTTTGTTTTTTACTATTGAAATATGAAAAAGTGATTTCCTTTTATAACCACCAAATAATGATCCATGATAATTGAAATCCAATGCATGATCTTTAATTGGAAGGAATAATCATCATGTTGAATATTTGATAAAAGTATCTATATATAATCAAATATGACATACATATGTATAAAAAATCCACAAAAATATAATCACACAAACAGAGTTCAGTAGAAAAAAATGATGGTTTTTAGTAATAATAATGGATTAGGATTGTTCAATCCATTTATATTATAATAAGGTGAACAAACTAGAAGAAGATCAATGTAAAAGGAAACCCGCAACCCTATATATGATGTTGATTAGAAGGGATACCATATTCTTTGAAATGAAAAACTTGTACACATGAATAATTAAAGGACCTAAATATTAAATTTTAAAAATACAATCAAAATCATACTTTCTTGAGGGGATTTTGGGGGATGTTAATATGATGGGTTTTTATTGAAGACTATAAAAACATTTTTGAGTTAAATCATTTAAATATGGAATTATATGGTCTGGAACCCAAATATATTTTCTATCAAAACTGGAATGCTAGAGGGAAATTATAGATGGTTAAAATAATTTAACCTTCTATTTTTATCTAGTAATAACTAAGATGTGATGAAAATATTATTTTCATATAACATATAGATAGATATTGTAGAGTCCGTATCATGAAGCTTGGTATACAAACGTTTGGAGGTAGAATGAGAAAATTATAAGGGTATAATTCAAACATTTCCCAAAATATAATGAAAATTGGAAAACAAAAATATTGATTTCATCATAATAATATCCATGACACCTAATTAAAATAGAAAAATCTGGGAGGTTGTTGATATCCCTATTAATTTAGAACATAATATTGCTATAAGGGCTGATTTTTCCATTGAATAACTTGAAAAAATATACATTACGGGATTGATCAGAATGTATGGAGGTCAACTCTATATTGAATTTTATTTTGATATGAGGTTTACCTTGAGGTTTTGTGGAATCCTTCAGCATGTAATGGATACATAATTAATCTCCATCACTTCATATCCACTTCAGACATATTGTCAATCAGAATGGACTATTCAATATCTAGAGGACATATTGAGATCTTGATCAATTCATTTCTAAGGATATCTAAACCAATACCTTCCAATAGTTAAGTTCTAATATTATACAATATCCATTTTAAAATTAATATTTAACCTTGTGAGGCACTATATGGGAATATGTTTCACACTAAAATATGAAAGGATGGAGTTAGGTAGAAAATGTTATTAGGACCTGTTCATATCTAATAAATAATAGATAAGGATCAAAACATTCATCAAAATATGAGATGAAAACTAACTAAATATAAATATATGCATACCATCATCGACAATAACAACATATTGAGTTCAAAGATAAATGTTTCTTTCATATATCGCCAATGAAGAATGTCACTAAGTAATGTAATAACGTAAATATTATTCCTATATAAAATACCCCTTCTAGAACCTTGATCCCTTTAGAGTGGTTGTGTTTCAACTAGCACTAACTCCTAACCAATATCATGTACATGATGTGTTCCATGTATCCCTCTTAAAAAATTACATACTATACCACCCAGGTATAAGAAATAAAAATATTTTACCATTAGAGAATGATCTTAAATATGAGTAGCAATAAATGATGATCATATAATTTCAAGAAAATATTCTATAAAAATAGAATAATCATTGATTCAATGTGTTATTTTGGAACTCCATGTTTAATTAGGTCATAGGGGAACCCAGAGTGGTGATTAAAAATAAGAAACCTTGTATATTTTAGTTTATGAAATGAAAATTTTAAGGTTGAAATTTGTTAATGTGTGATGAATGATAATGAAAATAAATTTGAAAAATAAATTCCATTTTTGAATGAATAAAGGAATTATTATTTAATGTAGTTATAGAAAACAAATGAACTACTTTGTTTTTGTGTACCAACTAAAGGTATATAATTTTAGATTTAAAATATATTTAATTATCATAATAATTGATATTGTAGTAATTGTATAATGTCCAATTATTTTTTTATATATATAGGGTAATGATATTTCCATCTGAAACAGATAAAAGAAGTGATGCCCTCGATCGTTTGGGTTATACCTTAAGAATCCCATTTATAAGATATTCTAAGGAAGATATAATCATCAG
The DNA here is from genome assembly GCA_963277665.1 of Viscum album. Taxonomy (NCBI): domain Eukaryota; kingdom Viridiplantae; phylum Streptophyta; class Magnoliopsida; order Santalales; family Viscaceae; genus Viscum; species Viscum album. The sequence continues at coordinate 1,384,366,564 of OY728127.1, forward strand.
TATCTTACCATAAATAAATCCAATATAATATTTAATAAATAATGAATGATAGAAACCATTTTCATAGGATGTTCAATCTCATTGATATCACAACCCAGACATTAATTTTTGAATAAACAAATTAATCTCTCATCATCACCCATATAATTCATAGGTAAATCACTGGTGTAAAATGGTTTATGTTTGAAGACCCTTATTGTATTAACTTTTATATGATATTTTTTATAAAAAAAACTATATTTATATATTTTTAATATGGCATTTTATATTATTAGATAATGAGTTTGATAAAAAATATATTTTGAATCCTTGAAATAGAAATTTTATTTTTGGGAAGATTATAGTTTCAATAATGACACTCAATTTTTATGAATTCCCAAATTTTTTATATAATTAATATTCTAATAAAATGTTAATATAATTTAAAATATATTAAATATAATTTACAATATAATTTTATGAAGTAAGACATAATTTACATAATGGTCACAAAATTGTTTTGGCCAAGGAACAATTATTTTTAAATAATTTCCTATTTTATAGATAAAAGTGTAAATTATCATAACTATAAAAATATGTTTTAAAAATAAATATTAAATTTTAAAAATTTAAATAATATTATAAAATTTAGATGTTTTTATAATTATCTGAGTCATGTGGACTTTTTAATCAAAATTAGATGTTATATAACTATATGATGTACATTTTGACTACATATAAACCCCCAGTTGATGTAAAAAATACAATAAATTATATCCATTACCAAAACTATATTTCCACCCATCAATAATGTTTTTTATGTTATTCTTTTTATATTACAAAAATTTAATAAATCCTCCAAAACCAATATTATATTATAATGTTTTAAAATGATTTCTTTATAAACATGACTCACTTCCATATCACCAAGGGTTTTATTTTATTATGTAAATGTATTTGACATAAAAAAATTTAATCAAATCATATTTTCTAGAAACAATGGGAAAAACCAATGTAAGGTTTGTGCTTTCGATTACTTTATCATATAGATTCTAAAAAAAATGTTTTGAAAATAATTATGAATCCCCCATATTTTGAAATATAATCGAACCCAAAACCACATTACTACTCAGTGAAAACCATTTTATAATAAATTTAATATTAACTTACCTCAATAGATCCTTTTAATTTACCCTTATGATCTAAAAAACTCATCTCATGTTCATATAAGTACCCTATCAAAGTAAGGGATCCCTTACATCGCCTCTTTATTTATTTAACATAATTATATCATAACTTTTTATAACTAATTATTCATGTTTGGATATATTTTTATGTGTCCCACTTACATTAAATGTTATTTCCAAGTAATAAAATCCTATTTATATCTCATTGACCCCTTCTATAAAACATTATGTACATGGGGTATGAATTAGAAATCATCCATAAATTTTCCAATCCAAAAATTTACATAGGTAATTCTCATTCCAAATAAGAATAAAAGGAATTCAACTAGCTATAATAATCCTACGTTTATTTTTGATTTACTTGTATTTAACCCTCACAATTTAATATTTGTGTCAAAAGGGATGAACGACACCCTTATGTTGTATGATCTATGTGGCCCACATATGCATGTATATTATATGAACGTGACAAGTGAGATCAAAATAATATAGTCCTCCAATGCATTGGTTAATGTTTTTGTCACATGGTATTCCAATTATGGTTCATTAAAGGTTATCCTAAGAACACGTTTTCATGATTTCTTGGAGGATAACATGGACTAATGTTATGGGTGTTATATTTTATATTGTTTCCTCATTACTATGTTATGTATATAATATCTTGTTATAAAATGCCTCGTTGTAAATGATTACTATCTTGACCCCTATAATGTTACCATGATGTGGAACATGGCTCACATATACTACATTACCTTATACAATAGCTTTTTCCTGATTATTGTGTCCCCCAGGGCTCTCTCATGCAGTTTTAGATATGCCATGTTATTTTAGGGGAATGTTTCTGCCTTTTAGTTTTTTCATTGTATGTAAGTTGAAAATTTGTATGCTATGTACTTAATTACACAAATACAATATGAACTATGAACCTCTATGGAATTATTAACTGTTTATGAAATAAATCATGTATTAGAGTGTAATAAATTATGGATTTCCATAAAATATGGATTAATGTGTAATAAATTATTGGATTTCTTAGTAGTTCCTTTAGTTTGAGGAATAAAGCTATTTGTAACAACCCTCCAAAAATATTTTTAAATTCATAAGAAGTAATTAAACATTGTATATTTTACATTATGTAATTTTCTCATTAAAATTATGAATCCCATTTTTTTCCATTGAATTCGGGTTCTCTAAGTTAAAAAAATTAAATATCAATGACCAAATCGTCGACCCTAGAGATGTACATTCATGAAAGTACTCAAAACCCAATGTCGATAAAAAACATCAATTCAATAATAATCAATCCTCATAATCCTTAGAAAATACAAGATTCTTCGATTCAAATTTTTTCAGCTCCTATAATGAGTCGTTCTGTAAGAGTGGGGTTGGATTAGTGAATATTATATACTTTCACATGGTGTGTGGATCCCACTACTCAAAATAGGTGTCTAATAATTTCTATTTTAGATCTTTCTCTTCTTCTTCTTCTTCTTCTAAATGAACTATTACTAGTCTTCATATTTCTATCAAAATTGAAGAAAATAGAAGAATTATTATCTCTCTAGAAAAATATACCTATTTTGTCTTCTATTATCTACTATAGTATATTTATATACGACAATATAAAAAAATCATTACTTCACCATTTGGTGTAGTATCCATTGCATGAAACAATTACATCCATCCGACACAAATGCATCATTGTATTGAAATATGATTTTTAATTTAAAATAAAAAATAAAAAAATATATACCTTCAAATAATCTACATTATTTTCAATACCTCAATTATTTTTCCTTTTATCTATTTTTATCCTATTTTAGTCCTCAAATATGTCCACATGGAATCATTAATAACCTGTGGTGTGACTAGATGCTTTATCATGTGATCAGTTTATTTCCACAAAACTGAAACTGAGTTCTTCAACCTTCATAGTTCATTAAACATATATATAAAATTAAAAAAATTCTATAAAACCATAAATCATAAAATCAATATATTATATATTTATTCTAGTATATCAACACTAACATGTTCTTATTTGGATTTTCAAAATTATCTTTCAATTTAAACAATATATTTCTTCATAAAAAATATCCTCTCATAATTCATAAAAAAATATTTAGAGACCAGCATAAGTAATAAATTTATCTTTGTAAAGAATAGTATCTATCCACATAAATCTATTAGTTATAAAAATTATTCATATTAAAAAACCAACATATGATCCTTGTGTCTATAAAATATTCTTTTCTATCACAAAAAAATGTCACTCATATATTCTAACAAATATATTACATATCATGATATATATAATAATGTGTATTTATTCTAAAAATCATACACAATCCATTGTTTTTTATTTTTAATCATCAATATTTAAATTATTATATAAATTATGTTGGTATATTCCATTGGGCATGTACCCATGTGGAACAAGCTCCGACATGGAATCCAAAAGACCAATGATCGAATTCGGGCATGGAAGAAATTCTGTGTAATGTAGCAGCATTGTAGAAGTACAATGGAGAAGTACTGTAGAAGTGGTGGATTTAGAAGAGGTGACACTATAGTGGTGGATGTACTATAGTTTGTAATGTAGAGGTGACGGTACTATAATAGGTACTATAGCAGCCCGGGTACTATAAAAGTGTTGTTCTCTGAGGGGATCTTTAGGCCAAAAAATTGGATTTAAAGCCCTGTATTCTGACCATGTGGCCATGGTCCTTTGGGATATGTATTAGGTGTCGCTCTACCTAGTCAAAAGATTTATTTTATTTAAATAATAATGAGGCTTCAACCCCATACATTTAAAAAAATGTTGGTAGATGAACTCATAACATTTTCAAATTTATCTTTTGAGGAAGGAAGATATTTTATATATGATCTATAGTGAATCTTAAATATACATTTTCATTTTTTAATATTCAACATTTCTATTCCACATAAATATATTATATATTTAAAATAAAAAATATTTTCTATAATTTTCATATTATTACTAGACCCAAACAAAAATATATCATATAAGAATCAAGAATATATGGGAACACCCTATGGATTTATCCTTTTCTAATTATGTGCTCATAGAAAATAAATACTATGTAATGAATTTAGAAAAAAATGTATCATAATATGTTTTTTCAATTTATGATACTTTTACTCTTATCAATAAAAAAACATTAAAAAACTTTTTGGAATAATTTTGTAAAAAATCATCTCAACTATAAAATAATATAAAATAACTCCAATTAATTACAAATATCATCACAAACACTTCCAAACCTCAACGAATCCTTCACCACACATTCTTAACATTATTTTTTATTTTATTGAATATGATTTATATATTTTCAAAAAAATAAAATCAATAAACCAATACACTCAAAATATTCATTCCCAGTAAAAAAACCTCAAAATTTCATGGCATTATATTTAGTTCCAAATCTCAAAAACATCTTCATGGTTATCATAAATCTCCCCAATATCAAAAAATATCCTTAAAAAATACGATGGTATATTAAAATTACTTTCACATTAGTGATAAATTTCATCTGGTATATGATTTATGGTTCACCTTCACTAGTGAATGAGACCCTCAAATAGGATGATATGGGATAATCCTCAAAATATTTTAATCAAATACCCATTTATTGTGAACCTAAAACTATATTACAATGATTATTTATGGGGCCAATTTCTTATATTTTTAAATCTGAATTTGTACGTCATCCAATGGTATTTTCGACTATTTACCCCATGTCAATAAGACTATTTGGATATCTACTTACACCTCAAGGATTTATGGATATTTTTATTAGATTATCATATGGCCCTGACTATGTATAGGTAACATAATATTGATTTGGGGAAATATTTGGTTGAATAATTTGTTTTGAAAAATTATATCTCCATTTGAATAACAAAATCTCTATTCCAAATAAGACTAACCGTGGTTTTAGAATTTTTATTGACTATTGCCTCATAAATTAGGTGATTAATAGGATTAAATTCCAACTTCCATGTATTAATGATATCATTGAATATCTCAATTGATGAAGTTGTTATAAACGATTCTTATAAAATATAGATGTTTACATAGTTATGTTTTTCAAGAAGAAATTGTAATGATCGTGTTCAGGTGCCTCTATAGTCGCTATGATATTTTGAGATGTTTCCCATAATGATGAATACCATTACTTTTATTGTGGGACTCATAATAAAAATCATTGAGAAATATTTAAATTTGAACATAGAAGTTATAATATTTTATTTTCATATAAAAGGTATCTGGATAAGAACTCAAGGATTCTTCTATATTTAATTTATGAGAATTAGCTCTATTGAATTCTCAATATTTTTAATCATTTGATTAAGAAAATTTATTTATAAAGTGATGTTATCTTAGAGGAATAGTGTTTTTCAATAAGTCACATAATTTTTTGGTTATTATTGATAGGGATCCACCCTAGACAATGAATCATTTATATAGATTTCATTTTTTATTCGACACTACTTAATATAAATTTTCAACATATATCATATTACATCTCCTATGACATCAATTACTTGATATTATAATTTATTCATTTATAATGGAATGTATTAGTATTATTTAATGGATTTGAAGAATTGGTTGACCTATCCCGTAGTCCTATAGTTTCCTGTGAATGTATTTGAGAATAAGATGTACTATGATTCCTCTAGGCCGTTGATTAGTTTTGTGGTGATTCATAATTGATCCATGATTACTTGTTGGTCCATTAATGTGAGACCACTTGAGTATAATTATATAAACCCCAACATAGAGAGGGTATATTTTTATTTTTACATAAGTATATTGGTACATTTTCTTGTAATTGAAAATTTTGTGGTCATATTATTTATACATAGAGTTCATATAAGACTAGAACATCAAAATGGTTTATACCCTAATGAACAAAAAAGGTTGTATTTTGTTCCCTCAGTATAAACTATCATGATCAGATGATCTATATGTTTTGTCATTAGTTGGATTTATTACAGTAATATATTGTGGAAGAAATAGTTTTTCCATCCCATCACTTGATGGGGTTTTTCCATAGACAAAATCTCTCGGTAAATTAGTAAAAATATATACAAATTCATTGAGAGGTTGAGTGACATGATGTTTTCATTTGAGATGTATATGTAAATTGTTTAATGGTAGGGATCACATCCTTAACTATAAAGGGTAGAAAACGGTTCCATTATTATTGTGTGAGTAGTTGTTGAGGTTTTTTTATCAACCCCCTATGATGGATATTCCTGGTTTAATGAAGATGTACAATGATTGGATGTTTCTATTTTGGTGTCCACGAATGAAGCGCGGTGTTGGAAATATTATATCTTGGTTTATAAATTATTTTTAGTTGATGATATTGAACCAAGATATGATATGTTTTTGATATTGAATTAAATTTTTTGGACTGGAAGTGGGATGGGTTTTAAACATATTTCTTAACTATACCTCCATGTGAAATTAGAAGTTGTGATATTGTATATGAAATCAATTTTTGGATAAAAAGACATCCAACTTTCTTCTAAAAGAGTTTAATAGTGGTATTAGTTAATCTATAGAAACATGAGATTTTGGAACTAATTTGATTCGCAATGATGATCATAATTAACCATGATTGTTGATACACATCCTAGTTATGGATGACTTTTCCTGAGGATTTTGGGAACCAATGATGTTTGAGTACGGAATTCCACCCCTTGATAGATGGTCAGTTAAAAGGATTTTCTAGTTTCATAAGGATATATTATGAGCATATGTGATATATTTTCATAGGTATTAGTTGGATCACTACACTTTTTATAGTTTCAATGAAATTATGACTGCTACTTCTCATTTATAATAAATAACTGAAGTACTTTATGGGATACCATGTAGGTCTGAACTTTATAAGATAGAGATTACTATGAAATATCTAATGTGTCTTAAGATGAAGTGGTTGATTATATAGATTGTATATTTTATCCATAACAATTATAGAGTATCCAAGATCTAATACAATTCTTATGTGAATTTGACCACGTGAATTTTATAGTTTTATGAAGGAGACCGTATATTATTTATGGTCTCACATAATTTATTTCCATTATCAGTAAAGTAAATATAATTTATCTATTTAGGTTAACCATATATATAGATTAGGATAAAAAATCCCTTTATGTGTATTAAATGATGCATTATGTTAGTAATAAATAACACGATATTGAATAGTGTAGTTTTGATATACATGACATCACACCCTTCACAGAGTACATAGTAGCATTCAGGGGCTGGTAGAAAAATATCATTAATGGAATTGGAATTCACATGGTTTCTGTCTTCTCTTAGTATGTTAATATCAAGGATATATAATGGGAATGTGAGGACTATATGCATCATTAATATTCTCACCTATTTATATAGGTTTTTTATGATGAAAATATTTGATGGTGAGGAGTATATAGGGATATCAATTTTAATTATAATTCTATAGAATATTTTTAATAATATATATAAGAATTTTTACAAATAATATCATTTATCATTTCATTACAGGCCTTAAAAAAATATTTTAATTGAAATATTATTAATTTTGAACATGATATTATGTAATGAATCCCAAATAATGTCTATAATAGAATGTAAAAAAATTGGTTGTCTAAATAACATGGTATGTACATAGGTTTTGAATAATTCATTTAGTAAGGCCTCAAACCATTGGAAAAATTTGATGCTGGAAAATTTAAAACAATCTGATTATCCTGACTTAAAAAATATTTTTTATTAATTTAGAGTGACCTAGTGTTTGTTTAAGATAAGTATCGTTAAAAAGGTATTTAAAGATACTTTGTTTCATATTTTCATTATATCATAGACATAAACATGATGAGATGTTAAAATTTTAATATATATATATACGAGGATAACATTAATTAAATGAAAAATTGAATTGAATCACTGATATTAATGAGACAAAAAAATCTCAATTAAGTTCATTTGCTACTCTATATGAGATTAAATATAACTATACTCTATCTCTACTCTCTAATGGTAGATAAATTATAATTTACCTCTCCCTCATAGTAATAAAATACAATATTCATGTTCTATAAATTCATTATGGTTATAGTGATAAAGAAAATGGATCAAGAATTAATCATTGAAGGAACTATTATATGTAAATAATGTAGGAAACCCTATCCTTTATTATCAAATTATGCATTAATATTCTAGTATTTCATTCACGAATTAATTTAATTCAATGTAATTACATGATCGTTTTTATGTAATTTGATAGATAAAATATTTCTAAAAATTTAATATTTGATTTCGATTTAATAGTGATTACTTTAAATTTTAAAAATATATTATTTGATCATTTTTAATTTATTATTACCGGTTTTTATGATTTAGTTATCACTTTTGATATTTTGCTGACCAGGGGATGAAGCCATTATATTAATCAAATTTGGTATTAATTTCATTATAATATGATTACAATACTAATGGATTCATTATGTGTTTTAGAATAATTATTTCTCATTGATTAAATTTTATTAGAAAATAAAGTGATTATAAATTTTTATTGATGTTACTTGTTAATGAATGGAAATTTTCTCCCACTCTCCCATTTTCCACATTTTTTATTTTACATTAATGTGAAATTGATTTTGGGTGTTTGGCCATTCCACCAATAACAATAATTTTTTTCTTTATCACAAACATTACACTTTTATTTTTTCTAGGTCACATGGTGAAAAAATGAATTTCAAATAATAGTATGGGATGTCACAAGAGGGATGAATCATAGTAATAGAACTCATGACTTTCTTCATGGACTCATGAAATATGATGGTGGAAATGATGGAATATTGACAAAAGGATAGAAATCAATTATGCAAAGTGTGAATTTTATTTACGAGGTATCATAAAAGGGACGTAACACTCGTGTGGTTAAATATAGAGGTAATTGTATGAAAAATAAAAGAAAATACATAGTGTATTTTGGAATTTCGGAGTACCTATTACGTGAATGTACTGGGTAAATGACATATAGACTATAAAATATATTTCTAGTGTTTTTTGGGCTTTATAAATATCCCAAATCTTGTGAAATTAGGTCACAAAATATGTATTTCTAGACTACATACAATGGAATGTTTTTGATTAAATTATACGTTAAAGATTCAGAGCCTCAAATTATGTCCCACCAAAGCACATTTTGTGAATATAAAAAATATTTGTTCGATGTGTTCCAACAATACAAACCAACTATCTACCTATACTAACATAGAATTTATTTCATCAAATGATACATATATTAAATGTGAGTTAATGAGAATTTTTTTCACAATAAATGGAATCAAACGATATTAACATCACTTGTTATGTCTATGTTGCATGGTGAGGAAACTCACGAAAATTCACGAGACGCCTAAATAATTTTCCTACATGTTGTGTTGGGTATAAGGACACATTATAAACTGGGTACATTTCAATATTCCATTTATTATCTTTAATGGACCATTATATTCATACATTAATATCAAATATTTTTAGATGAATATTCAAAAAATCATAAACACACACATGATGAATATAATATTTTTGTATTTTTTGAGACTGCAAACACAATCATCTAATTTAATTAAATATATTTAATACATCCATCAACCATTATCTTAAATATTATATCTCTTATGAATTCCCAACATAAACCATTATTCATAACATAGGTAAGGAAACATAACAAATTCGATCATACATGCTCAGTAAGGGTAAACATTGGTGATATCTATCTCTGATCATATGTAAGAATATGATAAGAATAGGGGTATATAGTCATGAATATACCATAAAATGTTTATAGACATCCCATCATAGATCAGAAACATGAGTCATGGAATAAAACATTATCATTTTAGAAAAGATAACCTATAATATTGGGAAATCATCAAAAATATCATGATCCATATGATCATGTTATAAATGTGTGGCTCCATTATAAATATTAAAAAAAAATTCATATTTAAATGTTATATATCATGAACATAAACATAAAAGATCATGAATTGTCACATTTACTATTGTGGATAATTACATTCTAGTTTTATACCATGGATTATGATTCAATTTTTCCCATTATGGAGTTGGACACACCTATTTCGCATTATAGATCAAAACACACCTGTTTACCATATTAGATTAGACCCATCAAATTATTTTCCCTTGTTACCTTATGAGATATTAAAATTTACGTAATTCATTAGAGGGAGGGATATGTCCCATACATCATATAATGAAACCCATACATAAGTGTTCCAAATGTACATAAATAATACATTATATTATAAGATATTAAATGAAATGGGATTTATAAACATTTCATAATATATTAAGTCAATTAAAAGAAATATGTTCTATATAAATCATTCAATTATAATAATAAATGAACTAATGAAATAATAATTATGGTTCCCTCGAAACATGTCCCCAATATTTCAAAAGTAACATGAAATAATTTTATCATTGATGGGAATTGATTTTGAAACATCACATGAAATAATTGTTGAGTAAAATATCAGTTCCATTTTGTAATCATTTTTAAATAAATCCAAAAAATAATATAAAATTTATTTGAATGAAACATTATAAGAATTAAAAGGAATATTAAAATAATTAATAAATAATTATTTATCGAAAATACATTAATACCATATAGGTTAAGAAAAACATTGTTTTATAATTTGTTTTCGAATAGCCACAAATAACCTCGTTTAGAAAATAAAAAAATATTCCATTAAAAATGTTTCCACAGAAAAATTGAAATTGTTAAAATTTATTAAAAAAAATCAAAAATACATTTTTAATTTTAAAAAATATATATAAATGGGATATAAGTATTTCCAGGTGAGGCTTTAACAAAAATAGTCACGAATAATGGTGAAATTATGAAATAAAATCTTACTTCATGTGTTTTCTTTTCATGATATTGTTTAAAACAAATGTATAATAAATATAGATTTATCAAAGATTTATTACATAATAATATTTATATCATACCATTTATTATTTTTTTATAACATCTTATCATCCATTTATTAATAGTTTATTATTAAAATAAATATATCTTTGATAACAGATTCATTTTCCAATCATGTTTTGGGTAGGTAGTCCTGGTCCTTATATATTGATCATGGTTAAATCATTTTATAAATGTTATTAATGGTATAAAAATAATATATATTAGTTATATACATATTAATAATCATTCATGAAAATTATAAATCTAAAAAATAATTGAATTTTTTCATAGATATGTTTTTCATTAGGATTAGAGTAACCCATTTTCATATATTGACTCATAGAATAAAAAATGCTAAATAATAATTAAAAAGAACATAATTAAAATTATCATATCATATGAATCATATATATTAATAATGTTCATTATTATATATATATTCATGTGAAATATAAATGACAAACGAAACCAACCACATTGTGGAAATGGTTGTCCATATGTTAGCATGAGCGGCATTATTGTTTCCCAAAATGATGGATGACAAGAATTTATAAATTATACTATATTTAAAGAATTAATGTTTTCTCATATATTTCATATAGAAAAATTTAAACCATTATAATTACTATAAATGAAATATTTTGTTGAAAAATGATGTGGATCACTATTGGGAGACCTTAAGTTGTACATCAGCATGATCGAGCCATTGTGTTCATATTTGATGAGGAAAATGTATTATAGTTTGGTTATAATAATAAAAATAATATTTTATTATTTTCGGGATACTTAATATATAATTTTATGATGAATTTAATAGACTTATATGTGGTATATAATATTAGAAAAAGTACGTAATACGACAGAGAGGTTACCTATTATTTGAAACGATTCATTTAGATCCCGTCAAAAATTATTCGAGGTTATTTTTTGGGAAGACACACAAATCTAAAATGTAAAAATGGAAGTGTATAAGATAATTGGTTATCTTATGGTCATTATATAAGGCCAAATTTTGTGAAATAGAGGGAGGGATGATCATCCTTTTATAATTGTGGTGACTGGAACCGATCAAACTTCTTGAAAAATTAATTTTAGATAAAAATAATCTAAATCCAAATACCTCTAAATGTATATGAATTAAAATTTAATGTGGGAAATTTTTTTTTTCCAATTTCAACAATATATTTTAGAATGATTTTTGGTTGAATTTTAAATGTTATCATTTTATATATAACGTGTCAATTGGAACACATATTTCCAATTAAAGATATTTTATACCATGAATTATCCTATTTGACCTTATATTATATTTAAATTATTATTGAATGCTTTAGTAAAATATTATTTTAAAGAAATCATCAGTGTCACCTTTGACATTATTCATTACATTGACAATAAAAACAACAAGAATATAAGTAAAATGAAATAAAACTATATTATTATGTCCTAAAAATATCATGTTCCTAAATATAATTTTGTATCAAATTAAATATCTATAAAATGTTACTTTAAATATTTTTAATATCAATAATTTGATTAATCTATTTATTAAAAAATAATTAAACAAGTGTTGTGCATGCATTTGTGGTAATTTTCTCTTCACTAAAATTATCAAAAAAAATCACTATGAAGATTAATAATTTTTATTTTGAAATAAAATTTGTAGATGAACATATCCTATATATAAAAAAATATTTAAAATATTACTATAATCAAAAAAATGATTGATATATTTGAATTTTCATTAAATAATATTTTATAAAGGTCATAATCATATCCACGTGGCTCCAAAATATCATAAATTATTCCCTATGTTTATTATGTTATCTATATACTCACCAAAAGATTTAGGTAAATGCTTTGGAAATTTAATAGAAGTTATCAATTTTTTTTACATTTAATAACCCGATTTACACTTTACTAAGGTAAACAGGTATATTAAGTTTTTAATTCGTATAATTCAATAGTAAAATGGGAATATTTACTAAATTTATATCTCAATATTAAAAATAATAAAACAATGTTTTAATATTAATTAAATATAATTTGAGGAATTTTTTTTATATTGAAACTAAAAAAATTAAATGAATTTTTCTTACTGAAAAATTCATTTTTAAAATATAAAATAGTTTAATACTAATGTCTAGTATAATATCAATTTTAGAATAATAATTTAATTATTTTACATAAAAAAGAACTGATTAAATTTGGATACTAAAGAAAATATAATTTTACATAGTAAAAACCATAAAATATAAATAATGGTTTCAATTAGAAATATCTTTTTTTAATATTAATTGTGAACTCCATATTTAAGAAAAATTATAAGTAAAGCCTTTAGATAAATTTGAAAAATTATGAAATAAAAATTTAATTTAATTTCTTCAATTAAAATATCTGTAATATTATAAAATTAATTAAATGAAAATAAATTTTTGGTGAAAAAATATTTTTTGAAAATATAATTACTTTAATAAGAATTGTGTTATTATTTTCTATTAATTTTCCTATTAATTTATATTCATATGGAACTTCATAATTTTTTCATAAAATATTTATTCTAACTTATACTAACTAATCTGGTATCTAGGAAATATCAAAGCCATAATATTTTAATAATGTTATTTATTTTATGTAAACTAATTGTTGTGTGCAATACAATATTTATAAGAAATCATATTGAATAATGAGAAATAATTCATAAAATCCTTCGATGATAAATTATAGCCACCTTAAAATAAATTTTTAACCACAATATTTATCACTCAAAATAAAATAGATGATGATACCTTAGAATCAGTGCATCCTCAAGTTATCACATTGCTTCCTAAAATTAGTGGTTTCACCATAGAACTTTAACCAAGACGGTGGTCTTGTTTTTATGTAAATTATATGTACGACCAAATTATCTACAAGTTTTTTTCATAAAAAGGATTGTGATATAGTGTTACAACCTTTGAGTTTATTTAATGTGAAGTATTAGGTATGGACATACATAAGAGAGATACATGTAACAAATCACAAAATTCGGAGAGTTTTTTTGGAAGTGCCAATTAATAAAATAATTTCTAGATATGACTAAAAATACCAAATGGACTAATATACCTAGGGCATAAAATTACCTTTCTTAAAAATATCATCACTATCTCCTAGTGATACATTCAAATTAATACATTTTCACCAACTTCAAATGTTAAATATATCTGATGATTATCATCATATTTTTTTCATCTAGGACTTTTTTTTTGAATTTATCTATCTTTCTATACAGTTTCCTCAGCTAGATCAATTCCCAATAGATATCACTTTTTCATTAATATAATGTTATGACTTAGATATAAATTTTTTTATATAAAGGCCTTTATAAGTATCCATCTTAATTATAAAGTGAAAGCTATTTTTATATTAATACAATGCTTAATGAAGGTGTTGATCCTAGACACATTTGAAAACAATAAAATATCTCCTAGGTTTTGAATTATTCCCAGATGAAATATATTTATATGAGTGTGAAATAATGTTCTAAAACATAATATTGTATAAAACACATTATGAAAAGTTCATAATGACTTTGAGGTAAACATTAGAACCCAAATAGATTCAATTTAATAGGGTATCCGCTTCAACCATACCACTTCCATAACAGATATTCTAGATGGAGGATCTGGAGAAAAAGTTCTATTCTAATAAAAATGAGTGACGAATTTTTAAGGTTATAAACTATAACCTATAATAATATCAACATCATAGATTAAATAAAAACTATCGGTTACTAGTACCTTCAAAAATATTTCATTATCATAGAAAAAACAAAAATATGAATTGTAGTATCGATGTTCCTTAATTATCAAGACTGACTTCACCCATTGTCAGTGAATAATTTTTTGAATTTACTTTTGATTTAGATATTTTTTTTGGATTGACATCAAAATCAACCCTTATATTGGGGCTTTGACTCACATAATGCACAAAATCCATTCATTTGAAACACTAGTGTGTGGGTGGTGCATTAGTTGGAATCATGTTCTCCAATATTTCATTAACCAAACCATTAATCACATATAATACATAAAATGTATTCTTACATACCTTTCCACATTTATATTACCTTTTCGTTCCATTAAAACAATTATCTGGATGATTCTTCCCTCAGTTCTAGCATAGAGATTGATGGAATTTTGTTTCACTGTTTGGATTTTTATGAGACGAAATAATCATTTTCTTATCAAACACATAGTAATTTTTCAAATAAATAATATTAATTTCTACTATATGTGAATATGTAGTAAATAATTTATATCTTCTAATTTCTCTTATATCAATAGACACTTCATTAGTATGTTTTATTCCTACAAATAATTAATGAATTTTTCTCATAGATAATGAATAAACCATAACTACATGATGCAAGTATCACAAAATAAGCATTATAGGTACCAATAGATACATCATACATTAACATAATCCCAATGGATTTATTACAACCTGTTTTTTAAATAATATAATGGAGGTACATACTATGATATATCCCTATAATCTATTTCCATTCAATATACTAAATTTCTTCTTATACCCTTGAAAATTTAATTAGATTCCACTACTGATATTATTAAAATTCAAAATTATATATATGCAATATTTCATTTTTAAATTTATATCATAAAACAACATAAAATATTTTCTTAATGGTGTAGATCCATTACTCAACCCCAAGTAGATGATAATATCCACTAAAAGAAGGTTGATTTTTCATCATAAATGATTATAAAAAATGATTTTAACAACATTTATCTTTTGAAAAAACTTCATGATTTATATAATAATAATTTCTTTTGAATAAAACAGTGATATTTTTCATTCTAACTTCTATAATGTCTTGTTGTTCTAGAGGAAAATCTGTGTGTTTTTCATCCCACTCATTAAAATCATAGTTACATCTGATTCCTATTGTAAGGACCCGACCATAAACATTACTTATTATTGAATTAAACAAATAATTCACATTGAGGAACTTTTCTGGTTTATAGTTTTAGAGAATTAAGACATAACTATTACATCTCAAAGATTACAAAATAAGAACATCTACTCAGCTTCCATTTTTTTCACAAAAAAAACTCTTGAACAAAAGGGTCATGTCTAGTTCCTTGTTTTAGACAGCCTAACATTTCCTTGATCACATCCTTGACCCTATTCAACTTTATGTCCTATGAAAACATTTCAAAAAATGGTATGAGCATAAAAATCTCAGTAAGGGTTATAATAGTTTGGAGAGAAAACATCAGCCCATGTATACATAAGAATCAATGAAATCATACATTACTCATAAAACATAATCAATTTAACATACCTCATGAAATCATAAGATTTATGCATAAATCAATAGAAATCATAAGGCATAAAGGTAACTTGAGGCATTAATAAATTTCTTACATAGGGAGTAACCCTCATGGTTACATTTGGAATACCCATCACAGTATATTCCCTAAATCTCTTCAGAGAAACCTTAGCATTTAACCCCTTCGCGTTACCCAATGCATTGGGGAGCTATATTGGGCTCACCCACCCTTAGTTTATCACATAACCACCCATATTCATAAACAATTCCCAAAAACAAAACATAATCATAGCACATAACTTAATCATAACGGAAAGATAACATTCCCACATTGCAATAACTATATAACATTCTAAGATATTGAAATAATAAATCCATTAAAAACCCATTTTCAAAACCAATTAAAACATTCAATAAAGATATTTTTTAATCAATGTGTCTCATACCACCTTGAAGCTTTTAACATTTTAAACCATTAATATCCTTATAAATAAGTCTTTAAAACCATTTTGAAAACATGGATATTTATATGATCAAATCATTAAAACATTTAAATTGATATTTTTAGTAAAAGGGTTTTTACCAAAATTAGAGACACTTGAATACAATAATTGAGGAATAGCATTTAATTAGAACATTATAATAACATGAGGACAAATGGATTCATGATATAATAATCCAAAAGACATTATATACACCATATATGAGTGAATTGGTTCTTAACAACAACAAAGTCTCAATAGAAATGTAAAATGAGATGAAATCCCTTATAAAGAAGGAATCCTTAAATTAAGGAAAAATCAATATCAAAATTTTGTGTGAAAAATATAAATACACCCAATATAAGTCGATATTAAGTGTAAAACAATCAAAGTTCATTCACACATATTCAAAGGATGAAATTTTCAATAACTACATGTTGAACCCAATGAAATCGAAATTGGGTTAAAAAGTTCCCTTGGTAAAATTCGACAGCCTAATGGTGTCACTTTAAAATTCATAAAATTATTTGATGAGAGGGAAAATGGTATCTCATCACATGGAAACAAAATTGACAACAATAAGGATATATAATAACATAACCCAACATAACAATATGTAAATTAAAATACATAATAAAATAAGTCTTTTTAAAAGAGGAGTGTGAAAGGTTCCCTTACCAATTTGGGAAAACTTTCGAAACATACACCCCATGAATGAAGGGTCATACTATAAAGATTTATCTACCCATAAATGAGAGTATATTATACAAATAGTAAAATAATGGGCAGTAAATACACCTCACATAAGGAAATAGTGTCAAATGTAGTATGAATCTCACGGAAATAAAAAGTGAGAAGAAAATCCCCTTATGAAAATTCGGCAGCCTAACAGCGCCACATAAAACTACCAAAAATGGATTGATGAAATAAAAGAGGGTCTCTCATCATATTAAAATAAAATATACAGAAATATTAATATAAAATAACACCCCTCAACATAATAAATTGGAGCTTAAATTAAGTTACATAAAAAGTGTACTTAAAAAGAAAGAGAGAGGTAGGATCCCTTACCTCAAGTCCGACTTGTCTTGTTCGTATATCTATATTCATAAAAAATAAACATTGGTAAATTTATAATTTCTTATGGACATACTTTTAATATTATTATTCAGTTCATATCACGTATTATAATGTTATAATAATTCGTTAATAATGTCAGTTCATATCAGACGTTTTTGTCGAAGTTTGGTACATTAGTCAAAAATGAACTTGTTTGAAAATGATTGTCCACGTAGTTATAAGTAAATCATCTCCAGAATAGTATTAATGATTTAAATATCATATATATACAGAAAAATATTCATTTTATACTATTCCATAACATTTGGAGTTAAAAATAAATGAAATGCACCGTTCATGGAGACGATAGGTTGTACGTACGCATGAACACTACTTTCATTTCATTAAAAAAATAATGGAATTAAAAATAATTGAGAGATATATATATTATAATTATAGTATAATATATATTTTTTATAGGTCACATATGTTCATTAATTTCAATTCCTATACATTCAATATATTTCATTAACGACTCACATCACTTGAGGGGGCGATAGTCCACACTTCCTCGTATGAAATTATCACATTTTCACAACATGAAAAGCATAAAGGTATGTTTTAAATATAAAATACAGAAGAATATGGAAAAAATAAATACCATATATATCATATATAAAATACAGTGACATCATAATCTCCACCATGAAAGGTGTTAAGAGAAGATTGAACAATCATCATTTTGTGAGGCAGTGATTCACTATCCACAGAAACAGTATGTTCTTTAACCATTAGACGGAGGTGTGTGTAAGTGTAGCTCGAATAATTCACATAAAAACATCCTAATATATTTAATATACTGGTTTTGTTACAAAATAATGGAATAAAAAGAGTTTAGGGGTTTGTAGTAGCAAAGTAAAACAAAAGAACACAAGTGAAGTCATTAACATTAAATCAGGTAACTCCTCTTGGTTTGAACAAAAAGGGTTTCTTTAAGAGAATTATGCCAAAGGTGAGGCTTCAATAATTAATAGAGGGATTTGGAGAGTTTATATGGTCAGGGGTTGGCCGAGCTAAAGGCTTGATAGGTGTGGGTAAGGTGGTAGAGGTGGGGCCTTTTATAAGAGAAGAGGAGGGGCACTCTTGGAAAGTTATAAAATATTACATTATTATAAAATTATATTCGGATTTTAAAGGTCCCAAAAGGATATATTTAGAGTCTAAGGTGATAAAGTTTCTAAATCCACACATAAAATAGGTTTGGGACAAGTTTAAGACTTATATTTCACCCTATCTTCTCATTTTATTTAAATCGTTCATTTATGAGGTAATCACTACATCATCACGGTGTCATAAATAATGTAATTTATTTAATGTCTAAAAATTATAAAAATATATAATGATTTAGGAAATATTTTTATCTTTACAAGGACTATTTATAGTCTAAGATATCGCTTATGTAGACAACATTACAATTATTTTACATACATTGGTTACATTTTCCTTTCTTTAAAAAAATATATGATAAAAGTTCACTATCACACTAATGTGATTCCATGGGGTCCCTAGGTTGGTACAAGGCATCCCATGGTCGGTAATGACACCAAAAATATCATTAGGACACATGTTGTTGTCATTTTATATTTTTATGATATTATTTTCTTACCCTTAATTACCTGATTACTAATTATACACAATAATTAAAGATAATTACCGTCGTTTCTATTCCTAATGTCCAAAAACAAAAGAGTCTTAATTTCATAATTTGGACCTTCTGATTCAAAATATGGAATCCATTTCATCAAATTAATAACTCATAAATTGTATTAATTAATTTAAACGTAAAACCTGTTGTCAAAACAAAAGAAGGGTTTTTAAGAAGTAAAATTTATCAAAAGATTGACTTGTTTTTACATCGAATTGAAAAGTGAAATTACTTCCAATGAACAACATTGTATTAAGTGATAAAAACATAATTCAATTAAACTTTAAAAAAAATTAAAATTACAATCTAAATATATAAATTAATTGGGTGAAAAGTCAGTTTTGAATTAAAAACTGTATTTTTCACTATTCACTAAAATAGAATTATCAGAAAAATACCAAAAAATAACCCTAATATATATTTGATATTTCAAATTCAGAAATTATTTCAATTAAACCAAATTAAAAAAATATAATTTTCATTAATAAATCATAGAGTTAATTCCTGCTGTCAAAAAAATTGTGGGTTTTTTGGAAGCAATATCTATGAAATGTTTGGCACTTGTTTATGTCTATTCTCAAAGTGAAGTTAATTATAATAACCACCATTGAATGAAATTGTAAAAATATATTCTAATTAAACTTTAAAACCAATTAATAAGATAATCTATCCATATATTTAAATTCGATGAAAAGGCAGTTTTGATGTAAAATAAAATAGTTTTCACTATTCATTAAAAAGAATGAACATTGTCAGAAACATACCAAAAAATTATCCAAAGTAAATTTCAATATCCCAATAATAAATAATAAGTTTATTTTGACAAATAGAGCTTATAAAATTTTCAAAAGTTAGATTTAAAAAAGGTTCTCCATCAAAAGGTGGTAAAACAATCTTTTAAAAATATTATAGTATTTATTCTTAAAATTGGATTCATTTGGATTTTAAGCGTCTATCATTTATTGGATAAATGTAAAAATATTTGACAAACATATGTAATCATTTTGTAGTTATTTTTGTTCATTCTCTCTATTACAATTTCTAGATGTTAACTATTATTATATTATTATATTATTAGTGTGCAACGTAAGATTTCAAAGAAACTCGTTCTTGTGCATTGTGTACGCCATCGAGCATTGCATTCCCTTTAATGGAGTGTTAAAATTTTATTCAAAAAATATTGATAAACATTAGAATGTAATATAATTTATTTACCTCGGATGTTATATCCTTCCCCCCTTTTGGGAATTGCGTCCTCACAATTTCAAAATTGGGCTTGAAAACTTTTATTGAAATTCCCACATCGGAACAAGAGTCAGTAATACTATCTCTTTAAATGAATGGGAGATAAGTACAAAGGTCACCCGAGTTAACCCATACTAGGATTCCAATTATGAAAATATGTTTATGGAGGAAAAAACAAAGGGTCATGTTGTGATGGAGAGTGATAGTAAACATGTCTAGGAGAAAGTTAACCATAAGAAAATCACAAACTTGTGATGGGTTAAATGGTATTCGATTCCCTAGTAGGAAAAGTTAACAGACAACATTTTTGTTTTAATTTAGTCTTAATTGAGGAATTTATTTTTGAGCTTAACTAAATCATAATGAAACATACTTACTTGTCACGTAGACATTAAACTATTACTAGATTCCATAATCAAACTCATATTTTCTCCAAAAGACGAGTATTTAGGAAAACTTGTTCACATTAAGAGTACTATAATCATATTCTTAAGAATCACCTAATCCACAATAAAGAACTATATATTTATCATGTATTTAGATATCAACCAAAACAAAACTGAAAAGTTTAGTACGAGATCAGATAACACCCAATAAGGTTATTTTTTTACAAAAAGAAAAACTACTCTTAATCTCCAAAATTTGTCAAACAAAACCCAAAGTTCAACAAAGACCATTCAATAAACAATTTGTCCATACAATTATTAAAAGTAAACCCAACAAAGATTAAAACCCAAATATTTGAAGGATTTAATCACATAGTCTCCCAAGGTACAAATTAACATTTATCTCCAAATAACATCAGTTTCTCTTAAAGTCTCATACTGAAAAGTAATTAACCTAATCATATATCCTACATGATAGGTTAATAATTTCAATAGATAACCCAAAATAAACATACTCTTTATTCATAAAATCATATAACTATAAAAATAATTAGTCAAACTAACCAGGGACTTCACGTAGTCCAGTGGTAGGCGATAAATACCAGTCGCACTTTGGTTGTAGGTTCGATTCCCGCAGCTTTGTCTGACGCGACGGGTTATCACACGGTCTCCGTGCTGTCCTTTTTCCAAAACTATATAATTCTTAAAACATTAACCAAAATGAGATAAAATCTTAAAAAATAACCGTAATATAATTTAACCTCTAGTTTAACTCATGTCGTTCATATTACATCATAACGTATAGTAGCCCATAATTACCTAAAAAGTAAGGATCATATAAACCCTAATGGTTACCTTTATAAATATTACATGAACTTCCATGTCGAGTTGGTTCTATGGTACATGATTCATTTGTGAACTGACCAAGGTTCAAGTGGTTGAACATGAATCGTGATAGTTGGTTTAGAATAACCATTAGATTTCTCATTGAATCCCCCATTTCATCCAGTCTCTTAATTAGAGAACCAACACAGTTTACTTCAAACCCATTGTCACTTTGATGCCTACTAGATCCATCCATTTACTAAAACCAGAAATGTCAGTGTGAGTATATCAACATAATCATTATTTACTAAAGAGGAATATAAACACTAAGATATACTTATCCAAGTTATCTCAAACCCATTTTAACCATAAAAAATAACAATTAATCTATATAATTTAATAACCATTTTTGTTATAATCAACTTTTCACTTAACACACTAACATCTAAAGTTATCTAAACAGTCCCCTGATACCAACTGTAAGGACCCGACCTTAAACATTATTTATTATTGAATTAAATGAATAATTTAAATTGATTATCTTTTCAGGTTTAGAGTTTTATAGAATTAGGACATAACAATTACATCTCAAATATTAGAACGTAGACACATCTACTCACCTTCCATTTTTTTCATAAAAAAACTCTTGAACAATAGATTCATGTCTAGTTCCTTGTTTTAGACAGCTTGGCAATTCCTTGATCCCATATGTGACCCTATTCAACTTTATGTCCTGTAAAAACATTTAAAAAACTTGGGATGAGCATAAATAGCTTAGTAAGGGTTATAATAGTATGGAAAGAAAGCATCAGTCCATGTATACATAAGAATCAATGAAATCATACTTTACTCATAAAACATAAGCAATTTAATATACCTTATGAAATCATAAGATTTATGCATAACTCAATAGAAATCATTAGGCATAAAGTTAAATTGAGGCATTCATAACATTCGTACGTAGGGAGTAACCCTCATTGTTACTTTTGGAATACCCATCACAGAATATTCCCTAAATCTCTTATGAGAAACAATAGTGTTTATCCCATTCGCATTACTGAATGCATTGGGGAGCTATATCGGGCTCAGCTGCCCTTAGTTTATCACGGAACCACCCGTTTTAAAAAACAATGCCCAAGAAAAAACATAATCATATAAGATAACATAATAATAAAGTAAAGATAACATTCACACATTTCAATGACAATATAACATTTTAAGATATTCAAATAATGAATCCATTAAAAAAACCATTTTCAAAACCATTTAAACCATTCAATAAAGAGATTTTTGAATCAAAGTGTCTCATACCACCTTGAAGCTTTTAACATTTTAAACCATTAATATCCATATAAATAAATCCTTAAAACTAGTTTGAAAACATGGATATTAATAAGAACAAATCATTAAAACATTTAAAGCGATATTTTAGTAAAAGGGTTTTTACCCAAATCAGAGACACTTGAATACAATAATTGAGGAATAACATTTAATTGGAACTTTATAACATCATGAGAATAAATGGATTCATGATATAATATTCCAAAGGATATTATATACACCATATAAGAGTGAATTGGTGCATAAAAACTATAATGTCTCAATAGAAATGTAAAATGAGATGAAATCCCTTATAAAAAGGGTATCCTTAAATTAAGGATAAATCAATCTTAAAATTATGTGTGAAAAATATAAATACACCCAATATAAGTGGATACTAAGTGTGAAACAATCAAAGGACATTAACACATATTCAAAGTATGACATATTCAATAACTACCTGTTGAACCCAAAGAAATCAAAATTTGGTTAAAAAGTTCCCTTGGTAAAATTCGACAGCCTAACGGTGTCTCTTTAAAATTCATAAAATTAGTTGATGAGAGTGAAAATTGTATCTCATCACTTGGATATAAAATTTAAATCAATAAGGATATATAATAACATATCCCAACATAAATAGATGTAAATTAAAAGACATAATAAAATAAGTCTTTTTAAATGAGGAGTGAGAAAGGTTCCTTTACAAATTTGGGAAACTTTCGAAATGTACACCCCGTGAATGAAGGGTCATACAATGAAGATAAAAATACCCATAAATGAGATTATATTATACAAATAGTAAAATAATGGTCAGTACATACACCACGCAAAACTAAATAGTGGCCGATGTAGCATGAATCTCATGGGAATAAATAGTGAGAAGAAAACCCCCTTATGAAAATTCGGCAGCCTAACGACGCCACATAAAACATCCAAAAATGGATTGATGAGATAAAATAGGGTCTCAAATAATATTAAAATTAAATTTAAATAAATATTAATATAAAATAATATCCCCCAAAATAAAAAATAGAGCTTAATGTAAGTTACATAAAAATAGTACTTAAAAGGAAAGAGAGAGGAAGGATCCCTTACCTCAAGTCCGACTTGTCTTGTTCGTATCTTTATATTACTGAATAATAAAATTTGGTCAATTTATAATTTCATAAGGTCTTAATTTGAAGATTATTATTCAGTTAATATCACATATTATAATGTTATAATAATTGGTTAATAATGTGAGTTCATATCAGACGTTTTTGTCGATGTTTGGTACAAGAGTCAAAAATGAACTTGTTTGAAAATGATTGTCCATGTAGTTATAAGTAAATCATCTACAGAATAATATTAATGATTTAAATATCATATATATCCAGTACATATTCATTTTTTACTATTCCATAACATTTTGAGATAAAAATAAATGAAATTCACCGTTCATGGAAACGGTAGGTTGTACGTACGCATTAACGCTACTTTCATTTCTTTGACATATTAATGGAATTAAAAATAATTGAGAGATATATATATTATAATTACAGTACAATATATATGTTTTATAGGTCACATATGTTCATTAATTTCATTCCTTATACATTACATGTATTGCATGAACGAGTCACATCACTTGAGGGGGCGGTAGTCCACACTTCCTCATATGAAATTATCGTATTTGCACAACATGCAAAGCATAAAAGTATGTTTTAAACATAAAATGAAGAAGCATATGGAAAACATAAATACCATATATATCATATATAAAATACAGTTACATAATAATTTCCACCATGAAAGGTGTTAAAAGAATATTGAACAATCATCATTTTGTGAGGCAGTGATTCGGCATCCACAGAAACAGTGTGTTCTTTCACCATTAGATAGTGGTGTGTGTAATTGTAGCTCAAATCCTTCACATAAAAACATCCTATTATATTGGAGATACTGGTTTTGTTTCAAAATAAATGAATAAAATGATTTTAGGTGTTTGTAGAAGAAAAATAAAACAAAAGAACACAAGTGAAGACATTACCTCTAAATCATGTAACTCCTCTTGGTTTGAACAAAAATGGTTTTTTGAAGATCATTCTTCCAAATTTGAGGCTTGAATGATGAAGAGAGTGATTTGGAGAGATTAAATGGGCAGTGGATGGAAGATCCAAATGCTTGAGAGGTGTGGGTAAGGTGGTAGAGGTGGGGGCATTTTATAAGAGATGAGGAGGGGCACTCTTGGAAAGTTATAAAATATTACTTTATTATAAAACTTTTCTCGGATTTTAAAGGTCCCAAAAGGATATATTTCTAGGATAAGGTGACAAGGTTTTGAAATACACCCATCCAATAGGTTTTTGACAAGTATAAGACTTTGATTTCACCATATCTTCTCATTTTATTTAAATCGTTCATTTATGAGGTAATAACTGCATCATCACGGTGTCATAAATAAAATAATTTATTCAATGTCTAAAAATTATAAAAAAATATCATGATTTAGGAAATATTTTTATCTTTCAAATGACTATTTATAGTCTTAGATATCGTTTATGTAGAAAAAATTACAATTATTTACTTAGGTGTTACATACTTTGGTTACATTGTTTTTCTTTAAAAAAATATGATAAAAGGTCACTATGACACTAAAGTGATTCCATGGGGTCCAAAGGTTGTAACAAGGAATCCAATGGTCTTCCAAGACACCCCCAATAGAATTAGGACACATATTGGGGTCATTTTATATTTTTATGGTATTATTTTCATACCCTTAATTACCCGATTAATAATTAAACACAATAATTAAAGATAACTACCATCGTTACTATTCATAATGTCCAAAAACAAAAGAGTCTTAATTAAATAATTTGGAAATTCTGATTCCAAATATTTAATACATTTCATAAAATTAAAAACACATAAATTTTAGTAATTAATTTAATAGTAAATCCCGTTGTCGAAACAAAATACGAGTTTTTAAGAAGTAAAATTTATCAAAAGATTGACATGTTTTTACATCCAATTGAAAAGTGAAATTACTTCCAATGAAAAAAATTGTATTAAGTGATAAAAACATAATTCAATTATAATTTAAAAACAATTAAAATGAAAATATAAATATATAAATGAATTTGATGAAAAGTCAGTTTTGAATTAAAAACTGTATTTTTAACTATTCATTAAAAAAGAATTATCAGAAAAATACCAAAAATTAACCCTAAGATATATTTGATATTTAAAATTAAGGAATTATGTAAATTTTACCAAATTCAAAAAATTGAATTTTCATTAATAAATCATATAGTTAATTCTTGTTGTCAAAACAAATAACGAGTTTTTTTGGAAGCAATATCTGTTAAATGTTTGGCACTTGTTTATGTCCATTATCAAAGAGAAATTAATACTAATGAACTCCATTGAATTAAATTGTAAAAATATATTCTAATTAAACATTAAAACCAATTAAAAATATAATCTATCCACATATTTAAATTATATGAAAAAGCAGTTTTGATGTAAAATGCAATATTATTCACTATTCATTAAAAAGAATGAACATTGTCAGAAACATACCAAAAATTTAACCAAAGTAAATTTCAATATCCCATTCATAAAAAATAAGTTTATTTTTACATATAGAGCTTATACAATTGTTAAAATTTAGATTTAAAAAATATTCTCCGTCAAAAGGTGATAAAACAATCTTTTTAAAATATTAGAGTATTTATTCTTAAAATTGGATTCATTTGGATTTTAAGCCTCTAACATTTATTGGATAAATGTAAAAATATTTGACAAACATATGTAATCATTTTGTATTTATTTCTGTTGATTCCCTCCATTACAACGTCTAGGTGTTAACTATTATAATATTATTATATAATTAGTGTGCAACGTAAGATTTCAAAGAAACTCGTTATTGCGCATTGGGTACGCCATCGAGCATAGCATTCCCTTTAAATTAGTATTAAAATTTTATTCACAAATATTGATAAACCTTAGAATGTAATATTATTTACTTACCTAGGTTGTTACATCCTTCCCCCCTTTTGGGAATTGTGTCCTCGCAATTTCAAAATTTGGCTAGGAAACTTCATTGAAAGTCCCACATCGGAACATGAGTCAGTAAAACTATCACTTTAAAAGAAAGGGAGAGAAGTAAAAAGGTCACCCGAGTTAACCCATACTAGTATTACAAGTCTTAAAATATGGATATGGAGGAAAAAATAAAGGGTCATGTTCTTATGGAGAGTGATAGTAAACATGTATAGGAGAAAGTTAACAACAAGAAAATCACAAACTTGTGATGGGTTAAACGTTATTCGATTCCCCAGTAGGAAAAGTTAACAGACAACATTTTTGTTTTAAGTTACTCTTAATTGAGGAATTTATTTTTGAGCTTAACTAAATCATAATGAAACATACTTAATTTTCACGTAGACTTGAAAATTTTACTAGATTCCTTAATCAAAGTCATATTTTATCCAAAAGACGAGTATTTAGAAAGATTTGTTCGCATTAATAGTACTATAATAAACTTCTTGAGAATCACCTAATCCACAAAATAGAACTATATATTTCCCATGACTTTATATATCAGCCAAAAACAAACCAAAAACATTAGTATGAGATCATATAATACCCAAAAGGGATATTTTTTTACAAAAAGAAAAACTACTCCTAATCTCCAAAATTTGTCAAACAAAACCCAAAGTTCAACAAAGACCATTCAATAAACAATTTGTCCAAAACATTATTCAAAGAAAACCCAACTAAGATTAAAACCCAAATATTTTAAGGATTTAATCACATAATCTCCCAAGGTACAGATTAACATTTATCTCCAAAAAACATCAGTTGCTCCTAAAGTCTCATACTGAAAAGTAATTAACCTAATCACATATCCTCCATGATAAGTTAATAATTTCCATAGATAACCCAAAATCAAATTAATCTTTATTCTTAAAATCAACTAACTAAAAATAAATAATTAGTCAAACTAACTAGGGACTTCACGTAGTCCAGTGGTAGGCGATAAATACCAGTCGCACTTTGGGTGTGAGTTCAATTCCCGCATCTTTGTCCGACGCAACGGGTTGTCACACGGTTTTCATGTTGTCCTTTTTCCAAAACTATATAATTCTTAAAACATTCCCCAAAATGAGATAAAATCATCAAAAATAACCATACTATAATTTATCCTCATGTTTATTTCATGCCGTTCATATTCCATCATAACGTATAGTATCCCATAATTACCTCAAAAGTTAGGATCATATATACCCTAATGGTAGCCTTTATAATTATTACATGAACTTCCATGTCGAGTTTGTTCTCTCGTATATGATGCATTAGAGAACTCTCCAAGGGCCAAGTGGTTGATCATGACTCCTGATAGTTGGTTTAGAATAACCATAAGATTTCTCATTGAATCCCCCATTTCATCCAGTCTCTTAATCAGAGAACCACCACAGTTTCCTTCAAACCCATTGTCACTTTGGTGCCTACTAGATCCATCCATTATTTAAACCAGAAATGTTGGTGTGAGTATATCAACAAAATCATCATATACTAAAGAGGAAGATAAAGACTAAGATATACTTATCCATGTTATCTCAAAATCATTTTAACCTTCAAAAATAACAATGACTCTATCTAATATAATAACCATTGTGGTTATACACAACTTTTCACTTAACACTATAACCTCTAAATTTATCTAAACCTTCCCCTGATACTAACTGTAAGGACCCGGCCTTAAACATTACTTATTAATGAATTAAATGAATAATTCACATTGAGGATCTTTTCAGGTTTAGAGTTTTAGAGAATTAGGAATAAATATTACATCTCAAATATTACAAAGTAGACAAATATACTCATCTTCCATTTTTTCACACAAAAAAACTCTTGAACATAAGAGTCATGTCTAGTTCCTTGTTTTAGACAGCCTGACATTTCCATGATCCCATCCTTGACCTTATTCAACTTTATGCCCTGTGAAAACATTTCAAAAACTTGGGATGGGCATAAAAATCTCAGTAAGGGTTATTATAGTACGAAAAGAAAACATCAGTCCATATGTACATAAGAATAAATGAAATCATACTTTACTCATAAAACATAAGCAATTTAACATACCTCATGAAATCATAAGATTCATGCATAACTCAATAGAAATCATAAGGCATAAAGGTAACTTGAGGCTTTGATAACATTCTTACATATGGAGTAACCATCATGGTTACGTTTGGAATACCCATCACAGTATATTCCCTAAATATCTTCATAGAAACCTTAGAGTTTAACCCCTTTACGTTACCCAATGCATTGGAGAGCTATATCGGGCTCACCTGCCCTTAGTTTATCATGAGACCACCCGTTTTCATAAACAATTCCCAAGAAACAAAACATAATCACAGCACATAACTTAAGTATAAAGGAATGATAAAATTCCCACAATTCAATAACAATATAACATTTTAAGATATTTAAATAATGAATCCATTAAAAAAACCATTTTCAAAACCATTTAAAACATTCAATAAAGAGATTTTTGAATCGAAGTGTCCCATACCACCTTGAATATTTTAACATTTTAAACCATTAGTATCCATATAAATAAATCCTTAAAAATATTTTGAAAACATGGATATTAATAATAACAAATCATTAAATCATTTAAAGAGATATTTTAGTAAAAGGGTTTTTACCAAAATTAGAGACACTTGAATACAATAATTGGGGAATAAAATTTAATCAGAACTTTATAATATCATGAGAATAAATGGATTCATGATTAATATTGTAAAGGACATTATATACACCATATAAGTGTTAATTGGTGCATAACAACAATGAAGTCTCAATAGAAATGTAAAATGAGATGCAACCCCTTATAAAGAAGGTATCCTTAAAATAAGGATAAATCAATCTCAAAATTATGTGTGAAAAATATAAATACACCCAATATAAGTGGATATTAAGTGTACAAAATCAAATTCCATTCACACATATTCAAATGATGACATACTCATTAACTACATTTTGAACCCAAAGAAATTGAAATTGGGTAAAAAAGTTCCCTTAGTAAAATACGACAACCTAACGGTGTCATTTTTAAATTCATAAAATTAGTTGACAAGAGAGAAAATGGTATCTCATAACTTGGAAATAAAATTTACATCAATAAGGATATATAAGAACATATCCCATCATAAAAATATGTAAATTAAAATACGTAATAAAATAAGTCTTTTTAAAAGAGGAGTGTGAAAGGTTCCATTACTGATTTGGGCAACTTTCGAAACGTACACCCCATAAATGAATGGTCATACAATGAAGATTTAACTACCCATAAATGAAATTATATTATACAAATAGTAAAATAATGGGTAGTACATACACTACACAAAATAAAATAGTGGCCAACGTAGCATGAATTTCACAGGAATAATAAGTGAGAAGAAAATCCCCGTATGAAAATTCGGCAGCCTAACGACGCCACATAAAACTTCCAAAAATGGAATGATGAGATAAAATAGGGTATCTCATCATATTAAAATAAAATTTAGAGAAATATTAATATAAAATAACATCCCCCAACATAAAAAATGAGTTTAAAGTATGTTACATAAAAAGAGGACTTAAAAAGAAAGACAGAGGTAGGATCCCTTACCTCAAGTCCGACTTGTCCTGTTCGTATCTTTATATTCCTGAATAATAAACATTGGTAAATTTATAATTACTTAAGTTAATGCTTTGTATATTACTATTCAGTTCATATCGAAAATTATAATGTTATAATAATTGGTTAATAATGTGAGTTCATATCAGACGTTTTTGTCGATGTTTGGTACATGAGTCAAAAATGACCTTGTTTCAAAATGATTGTCCATGTAGTTATAAGTAAATAATCTCCAGAATAGTATTAATGATTTAAATATCATATATATCCAGTAAATATTCATTTTATATTATTCCATAACATTTGTAGATAAAAATAAATGAAATGCACCGTTCATGGAGACGGTAGGCCGTACATACGCATGAACGCTACTTTCATTTAATTGACATATTAATGGAATTAAAAATAATTGAGAGATATATATATTATAATTACAATATAATATATATGTTTTATTGGTCACATATGTTCATTAATTTCATTTCTTATACATTCCATGTATTGCATGAACGAGTCACATCACTTGAGGGGGCAGTAGTCCAGACATCCTCGTATGAAAATATCGCATTTGCACAACATGCAATGTATAAAGTTATGTTTTAAATATGATATAAAGAAGCATATGAAAAACATAATTAACATATATATCATATATAGAATACATTGACATCATAATGGCCACCATGATAGGTGTTATGAGAAGATTGAACAATCATCGTTTTGTGAGGTAGTGATTCACCAACCACATAAACAATATTTTCTTTAACAATTAGACGGAGGTGTGTGTAAGTGTACCTAGAATCCTTCACATAACAAAATCCTAGTATATTGAATATACTGGTGTTGTTACAAAAGAATTTAATAAAAAGAGTTATGGGTTTGTTGAAGAAAAATAAAACAAATGAACACAAGCAAAGACATTACCTTTAAATCGGGTAACTCCTCTTGGTTTGATCCAAAAGGGTTTCATGAAGAGAATTATGCCAAAGGTGAGTATTTAATGATGAAGAGAGGGATTTGGATAGATGAAATGGGTAGGGGTTAGCCAAGCCAATGTCTTGAGAGTTGTGGGTAAGGTGGTAGAGGTGGGGGCCTTTTATAAGAGAAGAGGAGGGGCACTCTTGGAAAGTTATAAAATATTACATTATTATAAAATGATTTTAGGATTTTAAAGGTCCCAAAAGGATATATTTCGAGTCTATGGTGATAATGTCTCTAAATCCACCCATACAATAGGTTTTTTACAAGTGTAAGACTTTGATTTTACTCTATATTCTCATTTTATTTAAATCGTTAATTTATGAGGTAATCACTACATCATCACAGTGTCATAAATAAAATAATTTATTTAATTTATAAAAATTATAAAAAAATATCATGATATATTAAATATTTTTATCTTTCCAATTACTATTTATAGTATTATATATCGTTTATGTAGACAATAGTACAATTATTTACTTAGGTGTTTCATACTTTGGTTATATTTTCCTTTCTTAAAAAAAATGATAAAAGATCACTATCACACTAATGTGATTCCATGAGGTCCCATGGTTGGAACAAGGCATACCATGGTCGGAAATGACACCTCCAATAGAATTAGGACACATGTTGGGGTCATTTTATATTTTTATGATAATATTTTCATACCCTTAATTACCCGATCACTAATTAAACACGATAATTAAAGATAATTACCATCGTTACTATTCATAATGTCCAAAAAACAAAAGTGTCATAATTAAATAATTTGGACCTTCTGATTCCAAATATTGAATCCATTTCATCAAATTAAAAACACATAAATTTTAGTAATTAATTTAAAAGTAAATCCCATTGTCAAAAAAATACGGGTTTTTAAGAAGTAAAATTTATCAAAAGATTGACTTGTTTTTACATCCAATTGAAAAGTGAAATTACTTCCAATGAACAAAATTATATTAAGTGATAAAAACACAATTCAATTATACTTTAAAAACAATTAAAATGGAAATATAAATATATAAATAAATAGGATGAAAAGTCAGTTCTGAATTAAAAACTATATTTTCACTATTAATTAAAAAAAGAATTATCAGAAAAATACAAAAAATAAACCCTAAGATATATTTGATATTTCAAATTAAGAAATGATTTCCATTTTACCAAATTAAAAAAATATAATTTTCATTAATAAATCATATAGTTAATTCCCGCTGTCAAAACAAATAGCGGGTATTTTGGAAGCAATATCTATGAAATGTTTGGCACTTGTTTATGTTCATTATCAAAGTGAAATTAATTCTAATGACCACCATAGAATTAAATTTTAAAAATATATTGTAATTAAACATTAAAACCAATTAAAAATATAATCTATCCATATATTTAAATTATATGAAAAATCAGTTTTGATGTAAAATGCAATATTTTTCACTATTCATTAAAAGGAATGAACATTGTCAGAAACATACCAAAAATTTATCCAAAGTAAATTTCAATATCAATATCATAAAGAATAAGATTATTTTTACAAATAGAGCTTATAAAATTGTCAAAATTTAGATTTAAAAAGGGTTCTCCATCAAAAGGCGGTAAAACAAACTTTTAAAAATATTAGAGTATTTATTCTTAAAATTGGATTCATTTGGATTTTAAACCTCTAAAATTTATTGGATAAATGTAAAAATATTTGACAAACATATGTAATCATTTATTAGTTATTTCTGTTCATTCCCTCCATTTCAACGTCTAGGCATTAACTATTATAATATTATTATATTATTAGTGTGCATGGTAAGATTTCAAAGAAACTCGTTGTTGCGCATTGGGTACACCATCAAGCATAGAATTACCTTTAAAATAGTATTAAAATTTTATTCTCAAATATTGAAAAACAATAGAATGTAATATTATTTACTTACCTGGGATGTTACATCCTTCCCCCCTTTTGGGAAATGTGTCCTCACAATTTGAAAATTGGGCTTGGAAACATCATTGAAAGTCCCACATCGGAACAAGAGTCAGTAATACTATCACATTAAAAGAATGGGAGAGAAGTAAAAAGGTTACCTAAGTTAACCCACACTAGGATTCCAATTATGAAAATATGGATATGGAAGAAAAAACAAAGGTTCATGTTCTGATGGAGAGTGATAGTAAACATGTATAGGAGAAAGTTAACCACAAGAAAATCACAAACTTGTGATGGGTTAAACGGTATTTGATTCCCCAGTAGGAAAAGTTAACAGACAACATTTTTGTTTTAAGTTACTCTTAATTGAGGAATTTATTTTTGAGCATAACTAAATCATAATTAAACATACTTACTTGTCACGTAGATTTTCAACTTTTACTAGATTCCGTAATCAAACCCATATTTTCTCCAAAAGACGAGTATTTAGGAAGACTTGTTCGCATTAACAGTACTATAATAAAATTCTTGGGAATCACCTAATCCACAAAATAGAACTATATATTTCCTATGTATTTAGATATAAACCAAAACCAAACCAAATAGTTTAGTACAAGATCTGATAATACCCAAAAAGGATATTTTTTTTACAAAAAGAAAAACTACTCCTTATCTCCAAAATTTGTCATACAAAACCCAAAGTTCAATAAAGACCATTAAAGAAACAATTTGTCCATAAAATTCTTCAATGAAAACACAACTAAGATTAAAACCCAAATATTTGAAGGATTTAATCACATAGTCTCCCAAAGTACAAATTAACATTTATCTCCAAATAACATCAGTTGCTCCTAAAGTCTCATATTGAAATGTAATTAACCTAATCACATATCCTCCATGATAGGTTAATAATTTCCATAGATAACCCAAAATAAACATACTCATTATTCCTAAAATCATCTAACTTAAAAAATAATTAGTAAAACTAACCAGGTACTTCACGTAGTCCAGTGGTAGGCGATAAATACCAGTCGCACTTTGGTTGTGTGTTCGATTCCCTCAGCTTTGTCCGACGCGACGGGTTGTCACACAGTTTACGTGTTTTCCTCTTTCCAAAACTATACAATTCATAAAACATTCCCCAAAATGATATAAAATCTTCAAAAATAACCATAATATAATTTAACTTCAGGTTTATCTCATGTCTTTCATATTCCATCATAACTTATAGTAACCCATAATTATCTCAAAAGTAAGGATCATATAAACTCTAATGGTTACCATTATAATTATTACCTGATCTTCCATGTCGAGTTGGTTCTCTCTTACATTATTCATTAGAGATCTCACCGAGGATCAAGTGGTTGATCATGACTTTTGATAGTTAGTATAGAATAACCATGAAATTTCTCATTGAATCCCCCATTTCTTCTAGTATCTTAATCAGAGAACCACCATAGTTCCCTTCAAACCCATTGTCACATTGGTGCCTACTAGATCCATCTATTTACTAAAACCAGAAATGTCAGTGTGAGTATATTAACAAAATCATTATGTACTAAAGATGAAGATAAAAACTAAGATATACTTATCCAAGTTATCTCAAACTCATTTTAACCTTTAAAAATAATAGTGACTCTATATAATATAATAACCATTGTGGTTATACACAAATTTTCACTTAACACTCTAACCTCTAAAGTTATCTAAACTGTCCCCTGATACCAACTACAAAGACCCATCCTTAAACATTAATTATTATTGAATTAAATGAATAATTGACATTGAGGATCTTTTCAGGTTTAGTGTTTTAGAGAATTAGGACATAACTATTACATCTCAAATATTACAAAGTAGACACATCTACTCAGCTTCTATTTTTTTCACACAAAAAAACTCTTCAACAAAAGAGTCATGTCTAGTACCTTATTTTAGACAGCCTGATATTTCCTTGATCCCATCCTTGACCCTATTCAACTTTATGTTCAGTGAAAACATTTCAAAAACATGGGATGAGAATAAAAAGCCCAGTAAGGGTTATAATAGTACAGAAAGAAAACATCAGTCCATATATTCATAAGAATCAATGAAATCAAACTTTACTCATAACACATAAGAAATTTAACATACCTCATTAAATCATAATATTTATGCATAACTCAATATAAATAATATGGCATAAAGGTAACTTGAGTCATTCATAACATTCTTACGTAGGGAGTAACCCTTATGGTTACATTTGGAATACCCATCACAGTATATTCCCTAAATCTCTTTAGAGAAACCTTAGTGTCTAACCCCTTCGCGTTACCCAATGCATTGGAGAGCTATATCGGGCTCACCCGCCTTTAGTTTATCACGGAACCACCCGTTTTCATAATCAATGCCCAAGAAACAAAAAATAATCATTTCACATAACTTAAGAATAAAGGGAAGATAACATTCCCACATTTCAATAACAAAATAACATTTTAAGATATTGAAATAATGAATCCATTAAAAAACCATTTTCAAAACCATTTAAAACATTCAATAAAGAGAATTTTGAATCAAAGTGTCCCATACCACCCTGAAGATTTTAATGTTTTAAACCATTAATAACCATATAAATAAATCCTCAAAACCATTTTCAAAACATGGATATTAATAAGAACAAATCATTAAAACATTTAAAGCGATATTTTAGTAAAAGGTTTTTTACCAAAATTAGAGACACTTGAATACAATAATTGAGGAATAACATTTAATAATAACTTTATAATATCATGAGAATAATGGGATTCATGATATAATATTCAATAGGACAGTATATACACCATATAAGAGTGAATTGGTTCATAACAACAATGAAGTCTCAATAGAAATGTAAAATGAGATGAAATCCCTTATAAAGAAGTTATCCTTAAACTAAGGATAAATCAATTTCAAAATTATGTGTGAAAAATATAAATACACCCAATATAAGTAGATATTAAGTGTAAAACAATCAAATTTCATTCACACATATTCAAAGGATGACATATTCAATAACTACATGTCAAACCCAAAGAAATCGAAATTGGGTTAAAAAGTTCCCTTGGTAAAATTCGACAGCCTAACGGTGTCACTTTAAAATACATAAAATTATTTGATGAGAGAGAAAATGTTATCTCATCACATGGACATAAAATTTACATCAATAAGGATATATAAGAAAATATCCCAACATAAAAATATGTAAATTAAAATACATAATAAAATAAGTCTTTTTAAAAGAGGAGTGTGAAGGGTTCCCTTACCGATTTGGGAAACATTGGAAACGTACAACCCATGAATGAAGGGTCATAAAATGAACATTTAACTACCCATAAATGAGAGTATATTATACAAATAGTAAAATAATGGGAATTTCATACACCACACAAAAGGAAATAGTGGCCAATGTAGCATGAATCTCACTGGAATAAAAAGTGAGAAGAAAATCCCCTTATGAAAATTCGGCAGACTAACGACGCGACATAAAACATCCAAAAATGGGATGATGAGATAAGATAGGGTATCTCATCATATTAAAATAAAATTTACAGAAAAATTAATATAAAATAACTTCCCCCAACATAAAAAATAGGAGCTTAAAGTAATTTACATAAAAATAGTACTTAAAAAGAAAGAGAGAGGTAGGATCCCTTACCTCAAGTCTGACATGTCTTGTTCGTATCAATATATTCATGAATAATAAAATTTGGGAAATTTATAATTTATTAATTTCATCCTTTGAATATTATTATTCAGTTAATATCACATATTATAATTTTATAATAATTGGTTAATAACGTGAGTTCATATCAGACGTTTTTGTCGATGTTTGGTACATGAGTCAAAAATGAACTTGTTTGAAAATGATTATCCATGTAGTTATAAGTAAATCATATGCAGAATAGTATTAATGATTTAAATATCATATATAGCCAGTACATATTCATTTTATACTATTACATAACATTTGGAGATAAAAATAAATGAAATGCACCGTTCATGGAGACGGTTGGCCGTACGTACGCATGAACACTACTTTCATTTCTTTAACATATTAATGGAATTAAAAATAATTGAGAGAGATATATATTATAATTATAGTATAATATATATCTTTTATAGGTCACATATGTTCATTAATTTCATTCCTTATACATTCCATGTATTGCATGAACGAGTCACATCACCTGAGGGGGTAGTAGACCACGCTTCCTCGTATGAAATTATCGCATTTTCACAACATGCAAAGCATAAAGGTATGTTTTAAATATAAAATATAGAAGCATATGGAAAACATAAATACCATATATATAATATATAAAATACAGTGACATCATAATGTCCACCATGAAAGGTGTTAATAGAATATTGAACAATCATCGTTTCATGAGGCAGTGATTCGCCATCTACAGAAACAGTATGTTCTTTAACCATTAGGCGGTGGTGTGTGTAAGTGTAGATAGAATACATCACATAACAACATCCTAGTATATTTAAGATACTGTTTTTGTTACAAAAGAAATAAATAAAAAGAGTTTAGGGGTTTTTAGAAGAAAAATAAAACAAAAGAACACAAGTGAAGACATTACCTTTAAATCGGGTAACTCCTCTTGGTTTGAACCAAAAGGGTTTCTAGGAGAGGATTCTGCCAATGTTGAGGCTTAAATGATTAATAGAGGGATTTGGAGAGATTCAATGTGCAGGTTTTTGCCAAGACAAAGGCTTGAGAGGTGTGGGTAAGGTGGTAGA
This sequence comes from Viscum album, assembly GCA_963277665.1. NCBI lineage: Eukaryota > Viridiplantae > Streptophyta > Magnoliopsida > Santalales > Viscaceae > Viscum > Viscum album. Next base: position 1,384,405,459 of record OY728127.1, read on the forward strand.
TGTGGGGGCCTTTTATAAGAGAAGAGGAGGGGCACTGTTGGAAAGTTATAAAATATTACTTCATTACAAAATGATTTTCGGATTTTAAAGTTCCCAAAAGGATATATTTCTAGGATATGGTGATAAGGTTTCTAAAAAAACCCATCCAATAGGATTGTGACAAGTTTAAGACTTTGATTTCACCCTATCTTCTCATTTTATTTTAATCGTTCATTTATGCGGTAATCACTGCATCATCACGCTGTCATAAATAAAATAATTTATTTAATGTATAAAAATTATAAAAAAAATATAATGATATAGGAAATATTTTTATATTTCCAATGACTATTTATAGTCTAATAGATCATTTATTTAGACAAAATTACAATTATTTACTTAGGTGTTACATACTTTGGTTACATTTTCATTTCATTAAAAAAAATATGATAAAAGGTCACTATCTCACTAAAATGATTCCATGGGGTCCCAAGGTTGGAAAAATTCATTCCAAGGTCGTATATTACACCTCAAATATAATTAGTACACTTGTTGGTGTCATTTTATATTTTTATGATAATATTCTCTTACCCTTAATTACCCGATCACTAATTAAACACGATAATTAAAGATAATTCCCATCGTTACTATTCTTAATGTCGAAAAACAAAAGAGTCTTAATAACATAATTTGGACCTTATGATTCCAAATATGTAATAAATTTCATATAATTCAAAACACATAAATTGTAGTAATTAATTTAAAAGTAAACCCCGTTGTCAAAACAAAAGACGGGTTTTTAAGAAGTAAAATTTATCAAACGGTTGACTTGTTTTTACATCCAATTGAAAAGTAAAATTACTTTCAATGAACAATATTGTATTAAGTGATAATAACATAATTAAATTATACTTTAAAATCAATTAAAATGACAATCTAAATATATATAAAAATTGGATGAAAAGTAAGTTTTGAATTAAAAACAGAATTTTTCACTATTCATTAAAAAAAGCATTATCAGAAAAATACTAAAAATTAACCCTAAGATATATTTGATATTTAAAATTAATAACTGATTTCCATTTTACCAAATTAGAAAAATATAATATTCATTAATAAATCATATAGTTAATTCCCACTGTCAAAACAAATAGCGGTTTTTTTGGAAGCAATATCTATGAAATGTTTGGCACTTGTTTATATCCATTCTGAAAGTGAAATTAATTATAATGACCACCATTGAATTAAATTGTAACAGTATATTCTAATTAAAGTTTAAAAAAATTAAAAATAAAATCTATTCACATATTTAAAATAGATGAAAAAGAAGTTTTGATGTAAAATGCAATATTTTTCACTATTCATTAAAAAGAATGAAAATTTTCAGAAACATACAAAAATTTTAACCAAAGTAAATTTAAATATACAAATCATAAATAATAAGTTTATTTTGAAAAATTGAGATTATAAAATTGTCAAAAGTTAGATTAAAAAAAGGTTCTCCATCAAAAGGCGGTAAAACAATCTTTTAAAATTATTAGAGTATTTATTCTTAAAATCAGATTCATTTGGATTTTAGGCCTCTAATTTTTTTTGGATAAATGTAAAAATATTTGATAAACATATGTAATCATTTTTTAGTTATTTCTATTCATTCCCTCCATTAAAATGTCTAGGCGTTAACTATTATAATATTATTATACTATTAGTGTGCAACATAAGATTTCAAAGAAACTCGTTGTTGCGTATTGGGTACGCCATCGAGCATAGAATTCCCATTAAAGTAGTATTAACATTTTATTCACAAATATTGATAAACATTATAATGTAATATTATTTATTTACCTGGGATGTTACACCTATCATTGAGAAAAACTATAAAGAATATTTGGAAAAAAACTAATCATTGTGGAAAACTAAAAAATCATGAAAAATATTTTTTATGGAATGTGAATAATAAAAAAAATCAATCTATTAAACCATAGTATTATCATAGTTCCTTCATGGTTATTCATTAAATACATCATGACAAGACCAAAATAAATTGTGAATTTATAATGTGGATCCTCTTGGAGTATAAAACTATGTGTGTAGTCAGGCCTATTATCATAAAACAAGTGATGATCGAGTGGAGCTCAATGCACTCTGTGGGAGTCTCTACTGCATAGTATCATTGTACCAAAGCCACTTTGATGCGTAACGTTTAGATACAGTGGTAATTAGATGGGGACCCATGCTCTATCATTCACCATAATTCGATGATATTTTCTAATTCTCATTGATATCTTTAGACTTATAATTAGAGATATTCCAATATATTTGACTATAAAATTAAATAGGAATACCCCTAGGGATAAAAAAAATTATAATCAAAATATTAAAATATGGACAAAATCATTCCTCTGATACCAACATTAATAACCGAGCCTTTTCATATATAAATATAACATCTTTTAAGATGAATAGTCAATATATTTGAAAATTAACATAATGGAATGAATGATTAGTGTCATTAGATTAAAGAAAAAGACTCTTCATATTTCAAGAAATATGTTAAATATATCTACAGCACAAATATTATCACATAGTACTTCTCATAGGAATACCAAACCCAAAACATTATTTATTATATAAGGAATGAAACATAAGAATTGTTTAGTTCACATTCTTAGTAATGTTAAACATTAGAGATGTCATTCTATGATAATATGCAAGAATAATATAAGTTTGAGGGTATTTATAAATTAAAATTAAATTAAAACTTCATAACCAACCAAAAATAATACATATAAATGATTAATGGATTAAATAATTTCCATTTTAGAATACATGGTTCCTATTACTTATATATCATCATTGATCAATCAAACTACATAATCACAGGTTACAAAAATTTGGAACCATTATAGATATAGAAAATGATTTCATATTTCTAGGATAACATCGAAGTCCATCAATATAAAAGATCATGAATTATCACCTCGTTCATATTGTGGATATAGATGCCCATGTTACCAATTGGGTATCTGAACAATCCTATTTCCAATTATGGAATAGGATAAACATATATCAAATTATAAATCTTGAAACACCTAATTTCCATAGTTTATGAAGACCATAGAATAATTTCCCAGTCATATCATGTGAGGTATTAAGATTTTTCTAATGAATTATCAGTAGTTATTCTTCCCAACAAACACATAATGAAAATAAATAATATTTTCACCATGAGAACATTAATTTATCGTCATATTAGAACCTGTAAAAAATGAGGGTTTTAAATAATTTATCATATCACAGCCCATTGAAAATAAATCGGTAACAGAAATATCATCCCATAATAAAACTAACTAATTAGAGAAGCAATAAACATTGTATACGTGGATTATATCCCATGTAAATAAAATGTACCATATGTAAAATTATTTAGATAAGTAATCGTTTTTAATGATCACTTGAAAAAATTCTCATGTAAAATAACCATTCCATTTTGAAATATATTTTTAAAAATATAAAATTATGAAGGAAAATATTTTATTTGAAATGAACCTTATAATACATTAATGGAAAATTCAAATTACAATGTAATCATGATGTTAATAAAATATAGTTATATTGTGTATGTTAAAAAACACGCCTTCTCTATTTTTTAGGGAATGTATAAAACAAACGTCATTTGGAAAAAGATGAGAAATTGCATTTAAAATTTATTATAAAGTAAAACAAGGGTAAAAATGATTTTAAATAATATTAACTAACAATCTATTTTTTCCAGAAAACATGGAAATGGATGATAAATATTCCCCCTTAAGAAATAAACATAAACAATCCCAAATAATGATGTGATTGTGAAATAATACCTTACATAAAGTATGTTCATTCCTTCATAAAGGTAAATCCTATTGTATAATAAATATTTATTTAATATTCATTTTTTCGAAAAACTTTATATATTTCATAACATGTATTATTTTTTATATCATATTATATACCGTTTATTAATTATTATTTAATTAATTTGTTGTTCTAGGTGATAAATGTATCACACTGTAATAATGTTTCGGGTTAGTAGTACCCATATTTATACTTTCATAATGGTCCAATGATTTATTTAAAATTTATAATGGTATAAAAATAACATTTATTCATTATATACAATTTAATAATCCTTCATCAAATGTATAGATATAAAAATGAATTATACTGTTCCTAGAGACAGTATGTCGTACGTATGCATGAACAATATTTCTGTTCGTTTGAAAGATTGAAATAAGGAAAGGTAAATAACAGTTAAATGTTAAATAATTATAATTATATATATATATAATATTAATCAAATTATTCTTTATTAACATCAATGTGAAATATATATTAAAAACCAATCACATAAAATCATAGTGATGGTAGTCAATATGTATGCATGATCGATGCTATCGTTTCTTAGTATATTGATGAAAAGATGGTGGACATGATTTTATAAATATTTTAGAATAATTATTCCATAATTATGGTATATAAAAATTCAAAACATCATAATTACCATCCATAATAATTGAAAATGAAAAAATTAATTGCACCACTATGTGGAGACGGTAAGTCGCACATACACACGAGTGATGCTTTTACTGCATCATTGATTCAAAACATGGTTTATAATGGTGTTATAATATTTGTAATAACATTTAATTATATTTATATACATAATATAATATTTTAATATGAATATCATAGATATGCAGTTGGTATAAATGTAAATAATAAAAACATAATGGCGGGATAAATTACAACCTCTTCAAATCCCCTACTTTATATATCCCCTAAAAGCCTCGAGGGTTTTCTTTTTCTGAATAAATGATCACAAATAATTTATATAACTAATAGGAAAAGATAATTTTGATAATTGTAGAAAATATTTAAATATAAATATGGTGAAATTATATGTGGGATGATGAGTCATTTTATAATTTAGGTGAGGGGAACCTTTAGAATTTCTCAGAATATTTTTTTTAAATATAATATAAAATAAACTATTTCAAAATGGAAATGGATTCAAATATAATGAGATATGTTTTATTAGTACCATTAAAATATATATTTTATACATGTTTTGGTTTAATTTTATTCATTATAATTTTGATTGGTCAATAATTTACTTATTTTAATTTTATTTATAGTAACATGTTTTTCAATGTTAAGAAGTTGTAATTTTTAATTATAAAGTCTCAATTAGACCAAAAATGGAGAATTAATTTCATATTATACCATAAAATTTATCATTTGACATTTATAATATTTTAATGTTTTTTAAATTATTTAATGAAATTAATTATTCATAAGATATAATTTGTGTCAATTTTGACATTATCAATTACATTGACAGTAAAAAGAGCAATACAACATGTGAAATTAAATAAAATTATTATATCCATTAAATGTTCTGTATATATTAAAATTATTTTATCACCTTAATATCTAAAATTATTTTACTTATAATGTTTAATAAAGTATTTATTATATTCAACTTTTAATTAAATAATAAATACATTAGTGTTGTTCAAGAATTTTGGGTAATTATTTATACAGAAAAAATAAAAAAAATATTCATGTTGAAGGTAAATCAACTATACATCAAAATAATATTAATAGTATATATTATGCTCCTGATAATAATCTATTAAAAATATTACACCAAATTAAAATAATAGTGTCATGTGTTATAATTTTAATTAAATAATCTTATAATGGTCATAATATTATCCATGCAGATCGAAAATATCATATATTTAAATAATCGATGATATTGGTTGATATATATTCATCCAATTAGATTTGAGTTTTTTTTTACAATTAATCATTTGGGTTGTTTTATTTTTATCCTTTGATTACCAGATTTACCATTAACCATGGTAAAATAATTTACTATGTTTACTATTCATACTCTTCAAAAATAGAATGGAATTATTTTCTAAATTTAACCATACTAAATAAATTTATGGAATCTATTTTTCAAAATTCCCATCAAATAGTATTTAGAATTCAATTTAAAATTTAATAAATGAAACACAATGAATATTTTATATAAAAATTCCCATTAAAATAAAAATATTTTTTTATAGATATGAGTGTAAAATATATTTATAAATCAATAACCGGGTTATTTTATATTAAAATAAACTAATAAAATTTTCATACATACCAAAAAACTATTTATCTAAATACTTAAAAATGAAAATATTTTTTTCATTAAAATAATATTTTTCACAATTCATTGAAATGTCAACAATTATTTATAAAAATGAAGATAATATTTTCCATGATAAATTAAAATATAAAATAAATATATTCAAATAAATTTTTTAAATATTTTTGAAATTAGTTACATGAATTGTTTTTGAAGATATTGATTTTTTATAAATAAAATTACTATAATAAAAATTGTACAATTTTTTTAAATGAATTTTCAGTACATTTATATCTATTTTTACATTTATATGCTTTTCATTATTTACTTAATCATATTCATACCCATAAATAATTTATTTTAGAAATAATGGAATCATAATATTCTTATAACATGTCATTTTCCATTTAAACTCGATGTCATGAACAATGTAAGAAACCAGTAGGAAACAATTATACAAAGACATGCATTTCATTAATTCAGCATGGTGTTAAATTATCTCACCTGATTATCTGATTTAGATATCTAAGTAGCCTATTCTATTTATTTTTTCCATATTCATAATGATGTTATATATCTCTCCACTAAGTTGAGATTATTTTTGGTGAGTTTGATCAATTATTGTTTTATTGACTATCATGTTGTTGATGATTTGTGTGGGTCATCCACCCATGGTGTATGTAACCCTCTCAGCTAATTCACATAACATTTAACAAGTCATTTTTCCTATATAACGGTTTGTAACCTATCAAACAACACACTATCTTCCACGAGGTGTCGGTCCCCCACTATTAGTACTACGGATGGATGAGGAGAATTTGATAAATGTTATGTAAGTAGGGTACAATGTATATTATGACGTGTTGGTTTTTTTAATGTCTATTTTTTATAAGAAAATATTGAAATTGAGTTTTTCTGAACAATAACTAACTCGACCTTGGTTATATGTTACCTTAAAATAATATTGGGTATAATTTTGTTAAGCTATCATTCTAACAAGAATTACTTTTAGTTTTTAGGTTTTCCAAATTCCAATGTTTATATTCACCCATACATGGAATTAATCCACTCAAATGTTGTTTCTATAAAAATTATGAATAGTAAAATGGTTTTGTAGAGTATGAGAAAATGGTACAGCTAGTAGAAAAGGAAAATATAAGATCATGGAGGTGTCCATTAATTGGGGTGATTGTGTCTGTGGGGATGTGATGCTGAGATTATGATTGGTTTCAATGTTTATAAAAATAATTATTAAAAAAAATTAAATCAATATAGAATCCTAAATCAAATATAGACTATTCGAGATAAACTAAATCATGTATATTTTTTATAAATAAAAAATGCACCTTCAACTAAATATGGTCATTACATTTGTCTTCATATTTTATGCTTAATGAAGATCACATGTGATGTATCCAAATGATATGCATCAAATCTAATTATCCAAGGTTTTTTTTGAGTACTCATTGAATGAATGTGATTTATATACCCTCTATATAATTTTAGTGTCTCATGGTGTAATGGAGGATAGAAATGAGAGAAATGAGAATGTGAGTTTCAACAATGGTTTTGGTAGAATTAGATGATAATTAATACCCCAGGGTGTGTTCTCCATTAATAATAAATGAGGGATTCTACTCAAGTAAAGATGCATTTAAATGTATTTTATGATTCAATCCATGTATCATCTATAACACTCAAGATGCCATCACCATTACATTTCATCTTATGAAAAATATATATTTAATGACAACCAAACATCAATGATTCTAGAAAGTTAAATATTATAATTCAAACATAAAGATTGTATGATGTTGGAGTGTATCATACCTTATGAATATAATCAGTATATTACATAATATATCACCCAACAGAATAACAAGATTGTATAAGGTGATGTCATGAAGTCTCATATTCAAGACTTATATTAAAACCATTCATCAATTATCATATAGCCATAATACATCATGTGTATACGGGTTATTTGGAATAACTTATTTAATCTACCACATGAAATAATTCCTCATATACATAGATTTTTTGGCCTTATTTTATATCATATAAAATAACTTCTAAAACAATACCCCAAAATACATTTTGGTTTTAAATTCATTTGCAATGATATCAGTAACAACACAATCAATCAAATCATCTGAAATAACTATTGAAAGCCCATATAATGTTTTTTAATTAACAATAATATATATATATATATATATATATATATTTATGCCACAATCAATCCATATACCAACAACCAAAATTTTTACCCCATATGCCTTGGTAGAGATGAGAACATATCTGAATCATTGGACCCATAAATGTAAGAAAATGGAGGTCTCTAGAAAACCATAAATTATACTCATGTAACAAATGGATCAATTATTATATCTATGATATATATATATATATGTCTGTTTGTGCGTGTGCCTATGTGCATGTGTCTGTGTCTAACTATTTAATCATATGAAAGCATGAATTCTCAATTGATTACTTTTTCCAATATATTGAGTGGTCATAGGAGATGGATAATCACAATCATATATAATAAACTACTATATTCTTATTTCCCTATTTGTAATCTTACTAGGTCAATGAATTCAATTCAATACATTCATCATTATTTATAATCACATCACATGTTCCTCACACAAATTGATAATAACATCATCTTCATGATCTATGTGTGTTGTTAATGTTATCATTACAAGCCAAGTAGATTATTTATTTTAAAATAAAATTACATATAATTTAGTGGAAACCCATGGATATCTATGAAGTATAAATTAATGGGGGAAAAACATAAATATTAGATATTGTTTAATGAAATCGAAAATGAATTCATTTATATGGGAGAGAAAAATTATTTTAATTTAATAATAGATGAGAGGAAGATATACAATAATAAAAATATGTTTTTATTATCATGATTGAAATTATGAAAATAAAATTATTCTTTAATATTATCAATCATAAGGGTTTTTCATATTTAATCACCATATATTATGTTGGATATATTGAATTGTACTTATGTCAGAAATTTGATATAATCAAAGACTTCATATAGGTTTCCATTAAATTCCATTTGTAGAAAATGAAATGTTTAATAATATATGAACCTATACATGTCTAGGTTCTCCAATAATCAGTGGATCTCCTAAAATCATTGAATTATTCAAATAACACCTGAAATAAAAAATGTATTACCACAAAATTTTATCTAAAATGAAATATTATAGAAAAATTCCCATAATTTCAAAATCTACACACTAAACCGAAAGGTGTATTAACTCATTCATTATATTTATGTGTAGGAGGGAAGGAGTGATTGATAAAATTTAATTAAGTAAAATGAGAAAATGTATATCTATATAAAAATGGAAAATATACGGATTAATACAATAATCGTGATGATAAACATATTTTTAATAGATACACATTTAAAACGAAATATAAATATAGTTCACGAAAAAATATGAAATAGAAATAGAATCTATAGAATTGACCATGAAAAAAAAACAAACAAACCCATAGATGAACCTATCAAACCATTGCATGATCCTCTTGTTTATTGAATTTTGAAACTATACAACATGAATAGTAGAGAAAAATTTATATGTTCTTATATTGAAATTTTCAACATGTTATTCCCTGAAATTATATGATAGTATTTAATATTAATTTCTAAATATTTGTTGGTTGAGTGCAATTCATGTACTCAATCAAGAACATTGTTTATAAATTTCGTCTATAACATGGGTTTTAACTCATGGGATTGAAATCATGTATTCATCAATACCACAGGGTATGTAATATAAAGATACATTCCATATTCTTTTAGATATTTCTCTATACATCCCTCTATATTCATTCATCACCTTAGTTAACCATTAAAACATTAAAATAAGTGAATTATCGTGATAAAAATTATATTTTAATTTATATTGATTTAAACCCTAAAATGTTAAAATGTTTTTACTAATTAGATATTAAATCCCAAAAATATTTAAAAAGAATGTTATAAGGGTGAAAAAATATTAGAAATGGATAAATTATTACAACAAAAAACCTAATCTATTTCACTCTTAGGAAATGTCTAATTTCATGAATTCATGAAACTGATAATCACATAATGATTTCCCTGATTTCTTAAATATTTTATATTCAATGGAATTTAAAATAATTCTATAAATGTGGAAAAAGAAAAATCATAACGATGATTTAGTCCTAATAAGAATGGAAAGATGTTTCTCATAAATTGATTTAGTAAAATAATCAGGTTTATATATGATATTAATCTTACTCAGAGAATTCATGATCCAAATATACCATTATATACCAATGACTTTTCATGTGAGTTTGTATTAATAATATTTCATGATTATCATTCCAACTTTTATTAAACTAATATATGTAATTTAAAAATTTTCCAAACCAAATTTTTTCCAATAAACTCGACCAATACCAATTCAAATGAAATCTAAAAAGACAATTCACTTAATTATTCCAAAAATTCAATACTTTTTTTCTCCTTATTTTTAATGTTATAATATTTATTTTTTTATTTTTTTAGTTTTATATTTTTAACAGAAACATTATTTATATACATTAGGTCAATCTTTTATAGTAATGATATTTATTTAATAACAAAAGAATATAGTGGAAACCCATTTTTGGAAATCTGACTAACAAAAACAAAATTTATATATACCAACAACTTAGTATTTGTGCTTATATTTCATCATTTAGTGTAATGATTTATATATATATTAAATTATAAAAAATTCACAATGATCTCATACATAAAGTAAAATTATATTAGTGGTTTTATAATTATATAGTCATTTATGTCATTTAAAACCAATCAAATTTACAAATAATTCCATAAAAATGTTATCTCCCAAATCATACTCGCATTCCATAAGTTAAATAATTTTCTCATAAATGTATAATCAATATAATATATGAAAATTAAATATGTATTTTCCATAAATTAATAGGAATATATAAATGTAAGGCATGCAGTTTTTTCCTTATTATTATGATTATTTAATAAAAACTACAAAATACCCCAATAATAATATAATATTTAACATTATATTTACAATTTATTTCATTGTTTCTCATATAGTTATACAATAAGAACAATAAAAGGATAAAATTAATATTTGGTAAGGTAATATACATTATTTTCTTTAAAATATACATGATATTTATTTATTTAAAGGGAGATATTTGGAACAAACATTTACCTCATTATCGGGGTTGGGTCTGATTAGATGATCAGTTCAATTATGAAGATTGCCCATAACCCCTAGAGAAAAATTTATACCACAAATATTATATTATCCTCTTTTGAATATTATATATATTTTTTAAAAAATTGGATGTAAATACGTGATGTATAAGAATAAACTTTATGTGTCATTATTTTAATGACATTTTCTGAAAGCATGTGAATCCTATGGTTGGGGAAAGATTTAAACATCTGAAAATATTTATTTCTTGAGTCTAATTTTACATAAATATCCCTATTTGATCCACAAATATACTATTATTTACGTTTTTATTTATATAGTCATCTTTTACAATTATATTATAAATTAAAATCATAGATATGGATGGAATGCTAAAAAAAATTAAAATGAACCATTCATCTTCTATTATTCTAGTGGGGATTTGAATTTATGACTGATCACTTCATATAATATCATATAGACATTGTTAAATTCATAATTATAGATATTTATTTGTTTTTTTATATGTATAACATTTTTTAGTGTGCCCAATTTTTTATTTCAACGAAAACAATTATTTTAATGATGAAATGGGATACAATAACTACCATTAAATAAAATATGTAATATATATATATATATATATCTGAGTGTGTGTCTGTGTGTGTATGTAATATTACATAACATCATGAAATATTTGAAACATTCCTTGTATTATTTTTAGTATTTAACATAATATATATAAAATGTAATATGACATTTTATTAATTGGTGGAATCCATCCTTCTTGTTTATCCAAAATAATTAAAAAAATAATATAGGATTAGTAATCCTGTTACCTTGAATAGAAATTAGTTCATATCTAATGCTTGTTAACATTTCTATGTAAGTTCATGAATTCGATAATAATTCTTCAATGGGGTGTGGAAGAAAAAATGAATGGCAAAGAATTTAATTCCTCAAGATAGGTGTTTTAAATTTAATTAAATTAAAAAGAAAGATGGAGGTCAACAAACTCACCTATCTCCTCATGGTTTTATACATGAGACAATTTATTTTCACATAAAATCCATGTAGAATCATCAATAGTCAATCAATCCTCATAAATTAAAATTTTTTACAGTTAATAAACATGTTTTATATTTCTATAATTCACTGTAAAGTTTACTAATTAACAATTTTTAATGTGTTTGTTAGAAAAATAATGAATGTGATGTTTAAACAGATTAAATGAAAAGGGATGAAGGAGAAAAAAAGAGATAAATATAGTATTGAGAGATAGAGTGAGATTTAGAGGAGTTTCCTAGTTTTTTATTTTATTGGTTTCCTTTTTTATCCAATGGTAGTTTCATTCCAAAATTCATATTAAATCTAGAATTTTATTTATAAAGATAAAATTAAAATAATATATTTACTTACTTGATTAAATTTCTACTAATTGATATAAAAACTATATCTATCAATGCTCCCTAAAAATGGAACCAAAATTATTTCATTCTAACTACATATATTTGATTAATTAAATTTTTATGAATGTAATTGACTCTAGAAAAAACATTATGTTGGGTCTCACAGAGCCCTGAATGGGGGTACAAATTTATATTTTAATAAGTAGAATAAATATAAAATTAATTGAAATTTTTATGTGTCTGAATTTTATTTTAATTTAAAACTACATGTGACGAAGATGTAAGGAAATGGATTTATAGTTTTTAATGGTGGTAATGATTTAGGAAAGTAATTGATTCATTTATATCATTGAGAATAAATATATATCATCCTAAATCAATATTTATAATACTATATATGTTTAATTATACATTTATTAGGAATTTGATATAATCTTATACTCGAACCATGTTTCCATCCAAAAACTATATGTAGTATATTATAGGTTCAATAATCAATGAACCACCAAATGTTTTGGTTATACAAATATACATTAATCCCATAAATTATATCATTTTTGATAATAATATATGAAGTAGATGTTCAATAATAAATAATACCGATTAAAAAATCATTATGATATTACTCTCTCCATCATTACCCAATCTGTAGTCTCAACATAGTGAAAAAATTTGTATTTAATTGGATATAATTTAGAAGAGTGTGATGAATGGTATTTTCAATGAAATGAAAAAAAATATGAATAAAGAAATAATTTTTGAAATTGATAACATAAATATAATATGTATCTAAAATAATATTTTTTTGTTAAAAAGAAACAAGATTTCAACAAAAATGACATACAATTGACAAATATATATACATATATATATAATAAAATATTGAATACATAAAACAAAACATAAAATGGGATCATTCATAATCCATAGAATGACCTTATGAACCACATCCCAAACCACTTATTTCTATAATATTTAAATTACTTTTTTTTATGAAAATTCACAAAGGGTGTGATTCATTTTTTGGAATTTTCATATGTTTTTCGTGAATGTTTTCAACCCTCATTAATTTTATTCATAAATTATTAGTTCACAGTGTACCTAATTTCTAATTTTTTAGAAATTTTATGTATAATTACCTAGTAGAATATGAACATGTAACTCCTAAGTTATTCTCTATGTACTCTTCAAAACAACATGGTGTGTGGCATAATACTACAAGGTGTATACTTTTAGATTATTCTCCAATATGCTCTCGATCATCTCAAATCATATCCATCTCCATTAAAAGTGTGAAAACAACTTATATTTCAATTTTTAACTAATATTTTAATTTCCACACATTTAATCCTTGAGAAGGGAAAATGATTCTAGTATTCAGAATTTTAACTCAATAACTATTTAAATCATTATATTTAATAATTAAAAATAATGTAAATTTTTGGAACTATCATATGTATACACACGTCCTCATTATATTTAAATTGTGTTTCATTATTTGGTAATTGATATATTAGAGAAAAAATCACATATTAGTTGAGATCCAACTATTAAAATAATCTAAAACTTACCAAAACACCCCTTTGTTTGCTAAAAAATAAGGATTTCACTTGAAATTTATCAAATTATAATGGTTTATAAGTTATGTATATAAATACGAATAAGTATTGATGAGTCAAAATATGATCCATGCTCCCCTATTATACCAAATACATTTTTTATGTCACATAATGTGTAAAACTATGTGATTCTTCAAGTGATCAAACTCAATTTACCCTCATGAGATCATTTTATATATTGATAAAATAAATGTAATTTTATCACAGTAATATTTGTCAGGAATTTAAAATTTAAAAATTTTCATTACATTGATAACTACTGTTAAATGAAATAATGAGTTTAGATGAAAAATGTAATAGTATTAAAATACCATGTTTCCATTATATTCTATTCATAAGAAAATGAGGTTTTTATTTTAAAAACTAAATTTATGAAATGGAAAGTACCTAATTTTTTTAAAAAAATCAATTTTTATCATATGATATGAATTTTTAAAAATATATTTGACAGGGAAAGTGTTTTATTAATAGTTTATATATGTGAAATGTATATTATATTAATATATTAAAATAATCATTTTTCAGTGATTTTAATGAGGGGTTTATATTGATTTACTGATTTATTTTTTAAAAATATCAATAAATAATTTTCTATTCATTGAATTAGAATTAATAATGTTTTATGATTAAAAATGTAATTATAATAAAAATAAATTTTCCCCATTTTATTAGTAAATTTTAAATTTATATCCAAAAATTTTCTAGTATTAATTTAGTCAAAATGATTTAAATATTATTACTTATTGTTATATTATTTTTTAAATAAATTCTTTAATTGTTTTCTAAATATAAATAGTTGTAGTTGTAAAATTTTTCACCATTGAAAAAGGTGAATCATGTAAATCTATATTAAATATTTTTTAAAGCCCTATTTTTTAATCCTAATTCTTATTGGATGAAAATAATTCTACACTTAACACCTTAGGTTATACATTGGGTTTTTAATGGAAACTTGTACATGAAATTGACTTATACACTATTTAGATCAATAAAAGTTACAATATTCTGCACTTTTTGCATAAAATATCCTTTATGTGTCTACATAAGGGAAAACAAAGTTATTAATTATTCCCAATAGTTATTTTTTCATAATGTATATATATTCATGGTAAATATTTTTTTCTACTTTTGAGGTATTTCAAAATTACCTAAAATGATTACACAACAAAAAAATAGTATTTATTAATTAATGGAGAAATTAAATTAATTTTATTAAAAATATTAAAAGATCTATAATTTATGTTTTTCCTTTTAGTTAATATACTAGGTGAATGTGAAAAATTATTGTTTTGTTGAAATATTATTTTCAAAATAATACATTGCCTTTATTTCTTTAAAATCAAATAAAAGGAATTTTGTTAATATTCAAATCAATTAAATTTAATTAAAATAATATTTTATTAAATTATTTATATATCTTAAAAAACCTAACATAAGACAATGTGGTTATTAAATTGTCCATTATTTCATCGTTTGACCATTTAGGGTCTAACTGTAACCTTATAGTTAAAAATTACAAACCTTTAATATTGAAATAAATGGTACAACAGATAAAATTAAAAAAATTTAACTAAGAGTTAATGAAAATGATAATGGTTAAAATGGCACCAAAATTTGTCAAAATATTATTTTTTATGGGAGTAAAATCGTATACTACATTATCTTAGAATACATGTGAATTATAAGGCATTTATATTGACTATTAATTTATGATAATTTTATCTTTTTTGAAATTTCAAATGTCAACACACCTCAATTATAAATGGTCAAAACCTTCATCACTTCTATACATCAAATTTAGAATTATATATCTACTATAATAATTTCATTTAAATTTTAGTCATTACTAGATAAATTTTGGAGATTTTGGTTGTCTCAAAAGAACACTTTTTAGCTTTTTATAGGAGATAAAAAGAAGTCATTTAAAATAAGAGGTACTCATGTAGGCCAATCAATTTCATTTCAACTCTTCTTTATCACCTATAAATTTATTTTATATATGTTATAAATTTATAAGAAAATTATAATTTATATGTTGAATAGTTATTAAGATTATGAATACAATATTATACAACCTCTTTTTCAATCAAATAATAAGTGAAAGAATAGCTCATGGGCACAGATGACTTATAATCTCCACATAGAGATATAATTATTTGTCCATAAACATACTTTAGGGAATGTTATAATGATGGGTTTAATGTTTATATGTATTATGTTAATGAAAAAATTATAATTATAAAATAATATTATTATTTTTACCTTTTTACCATCCAATCCTTTTGGAAACGATAACATCGCTCTTGTGAGTGTGTGGACTACCATCTACATGAAGTTATATGATTCCTTTTTATACTTATATTTTATTTGGATAGTATTGAGGATGATATTAATGTTATATACTAAATATAGTATAAAAAATTTCATTGAATGTTGAATTAATATATAACATTTTTCATTCCATCTGTTGAAAAATGAAAATAGTATTCATTTAAACTTTCGTCCCACTGTCTCCATGAATGGTCTGACTCAATTTTTTAATATATATATTATATAAAACACAATATATTTCAAAATTTAATATATATATATATATATAATATTTATAAAAGTATTTATTCTATATAATGGATGGAATAATGTTAAATATACATGTACTGAAACTACTAATATAAAATACACATGAAAAATAAAACAGTAAAAAAACAAGAAATAATTATTTTAATAAGTAATTATTGATAAAGCGAGTTTTTAAATGTTTTAAAGAGATAATATATGATATTTTTTATATTAATATTATTATAGTGTATATTTAAAATAAATATTGATTTATTATACATGAGGTTACAATGATATTCATGTTAGGCGGGCATGAGGTATGATTTTTATTTCAAAATCTCATCTTTTTTAAGGATTTTTTAAATTCATGTATATATTGTGGGAACATATATATATATATATATATATATATATATATTTATATATATATATTTCTATTTTATGATACTATTTTAAATTTTTCACTCATTCTATTATTGTTTTTAAGTATCATTTTTTAAAATTTTGGAATTTTAACAAATTTGTTTTAAATGAATTAACATCTAATTTTCGAGATATGGGACATCATGTATTTTCCAAAAACAAGGGATTTTCCTAATAACATGACTAACTGTTTTATATTAAGCTTCATTTACAATTTTCTAGGATTATTTTTAATGAAAATATTTTCCCTCATAATTTCACATTTTATTACAAAAAGTAGTTTCAAAATCAAAATCATTTATTACTCCAAAATTATCCCAAGCGATCACATTTATTTTATATGGTCGTACTATGTTGAATTGTTTATGAAGCAAATTTGATTTAATAGTTCTGATATGAATAATTAATTTAGATATTTTTGCACACATTTTTGTGATTTTAATTATATGTCTTGTAGAACCTATATCTCACTTGAATTTATTGGTAAAATATGAATAGCACCTGAGATAAATTGGATATGAATGGGGATAAAACCTTGTTCAGTAAAGGACTTTTTCCACTGTTATTGTATTAGGATAGAACCCGGGTTCCTTTAATGGTTCGGGGGTGAATCCCCTTTTAATAAGATAGAATTGAAAATTATCATTGACTACAATGGAAATGATTTTATATACTTATGATTATTCCACAATTCAATGTTTTATTCCTATGATAATATTCCATAGTTCACGTATAATTATTTTCATATGGTTCTTGTCTTATGAACATCTATTATTTATTCCATGACTTACTATTTAGATCTTTGATATGTAGGTTATTATTTTAAAATATTAATATCAAATTTTTATGTGCTAATGATCATGTTATTCATATGTGATCAACTATATATCGCTTTTTACAATTTCTAATAATCAAATCTCACCATTTTTTATTTTTACATTCCCTAGGTTATGAAAAACATTATTAAGTATTATATTTGTAATAAGGTTGAATGTTATAAAGAAATAATTTGGGGATAATGTAGATGAATTAATAAAAAAATGTATTATTTCCAATTTCTTAGTGATACTAGATCTAAATGATTCTAGTATAAATCATCAAGTTAGGTAAATAATATTCCTTGATTGTTATATAATATTATATATAAAATGTATCTGTTTCTTTATTTTTTATTATATTATGGTTTAGTTATAAATTTAGAAATAAGAAAAAGATAATTTGGTTAGAATAATAAGGAGAAATCTATATGTAAGATAAAATCAGGTTTTCATTATATGATAACGAATATCCATGGTTAATCCTAATGTTTTTTAGAAGAATTTTTCATGATTTATACATCCAATAATTTAATTTTTATAATAATGTGGTTTTCCATAATGATTATTCTTTTTCCATGCTACGTGTTTTCATTTTAGTTTAGAAATAGAACTAAAATTTAACTTTTTAATATTGATTGTGATGGATAATGAAATATTTTTCGTCATGAACAACCAAATTTTTTGGGAATAGATTTAAAAATATCAATTCAATACTCACAAATATTTATCAATGTATGAATAAATTTAATATTCCGAATAAAAAAAGTAGTTACATTTTTTTTGAGTCCATCATGAGGAAAAATCTATCTTCTTTTAGTGGGTCCACTGATCCCCTAGTTATTAAATAATGGATCAGTAAAATTGAAAATATTTTTTCCCTTCATCATTTTTTAGAACATGGGGAATTTATTGCTATTGTTTATATATTTGAACGTCAATCATGTCAATGGTAGAATCTTATCAAAATTAAAACATAACATTATAAAATGAAATTCAAGGAGTTGGATTGCATTATGAGATTATACCCCAATACTTAAATTTCTCATATTCATGGTAAAAACATAGAAATGATACCTTGGTCTTAATGATAAGTATGATGAAATTTTTGGTACCTATGAGGAATATTTCAGAAGACATGTCTGGTACACTTCTGGTATAATCATCCTACATTTGAGTAAGGTTTATCAACACATCAGTGGATAAAATCCAAGTATCTCAAGGGTGATATTTAAAATGTAATTCAATTACTACATAATTTTTTTATTATCTCTCAACATGGAGATAGAGATTTGAGTTTTCAATCAATCTCAAATTTTTTATAAGAAAAAAAAAATAAAGTAAAATAAAAAATACAATGAGAGAATAAGATGAAATTTTCATTATGCTGCTAATGTAGAAGGATATAAGGGGAAATTTATCTTAAGGTAACTATTAAATGTTTTATGTGTGGGAATGAATATAATTGGAAAATATAATGTTAATGTTATTGGAAGAAGTTGTCTAATAATATATATTGAAATAAGGATCCATTGAATATACCACCCACACTACAGTTTATAAATAAATAGAATATGTCCATAATTAAATTGAGTTTGAATGTATGGAGGTTAATTATGATGATTGATGTCAATAAAATCTAAATACTAGAGGCAATACGAATTATCATGTGATCACTATTTTTGATGAGGAATAGGATAATACTGTGGTGAAAGTAACACCCACCATCCTATATAGGACTGAAAATATCTTATT
This sequence comes from Viscum album, assembly GCA_963277665.1. Taxonomy (NCBI): domain Eukaryota; kingdom Viridiplantae; phylum Streptophyta; class Magnoliopsida; order Santalales; family Viscaceae; genus Viscum; species Viscum album. The sequence continues at coordinate 1,384,425,436 of OY728127.1, forward strand.
TGATTTTAGATATACCCACACTTTTATCATGCAAATACTTGTATATGGTTCGTAGAGTAAAACATAATAAATTTAAAGATGCATTAGTAGTAAAAAACCGAAATGGTATGATGATTGAATTTTATGCCTATGATACTTCTATAATTTAATATATTAATAATGTTTATGATACATATATTTTAATTTTCTATCTAGATTAATTAAATGATATTTTGAGAACCTATTTGATTTTATTACACTTACCCATTATAAATTTCCAAGGATGTGGTGTTACATATGATAATCTAAAACAATATTTTATTTAATGTCAGTGTGGTGAAAAAATGAATTTATAATGGAAATTACATCCATTGGGTTGGACAAGATTCATATTCAAAATGGGTGTTTATCTTAGATGGAACGGGAAAAACTTAATGTAGATGCTATGCCTATTTTGTGGGGGTTTACTAATTACATTCCAATAGTAGTTTCTTGGTTTTTTTTAAAAAAATGTTGTTTTTTAAGTGGAACTCATACCAAGTGCTGCAACAACATTAAAAAATACCTATAGAATGGTCGTAATTATGTTTTTATAATTTTAAAGGAAACACCCTAAAAATATTGAATAGTTATTCATTCTACCATGTGTGTCATCTTGGGGTGCTCATATTATTTTTGTTAAGAAGAAATATTGATCAATGAAACACCTCATTGACTATTGATAACATATCAATATAACTATTAAAACAAGTATCATCTACCCGATATTGGTTATTTTTTTATCAACTGCATAAAAATCACTACATTTCCTAGATTTATCATTGTTCTCGATATCATCAATTGAGGTTTAATATGGAGGATACACTCAAGTAAGTCGTTTGTATAAGTTATAGAAACTATTAATGTGTATTGTTTCCATCTAGTTTTAATAATTACGCCACTATCACTATATATTTAATAAATATATTATTTTAAAATTAGCATGGTTATTTTTTTGTATTTGTTATGTATATTCATATTTATTTAGGGAGAAAGTAATATCATATAAATATTATATTAATTGTGTTGATGTCCCGAAGAAAATAGAATCTCAATTGAAAATTTTCCAACTGTCCATTATTTCTTTAAAAAGATTAATTCTTGCATTATATAATCTTAGGTGAGGGTATATCAATATTCACTTCAAAGATAGATGTCTTGATAATTTGTTAAAGAACAACCACTATGACTGAGATCTGTAATTTTTTTTGGTTTGGTAGTATATTAATAGAAAATTGTTAATAAGTTTCTATAACTAACGAATCTACTCAATATTTAAACATTGAAAAGAGCAATGATCATTTAGATCGTTGACTGTGGGGATTTTTTATGTAAAAAATTGATTTCTAGTCTTTGAACATATTCAGATAACAAACTACAATGGATAAGTGTTAGTAATCAATAATGAAGCATAAAATATGGGATTGGGATGCATTCTTCTGATGAATGGTATGTTTAATTCATATTCATTAAGAAAAATTATTTTTTTATGAGAAAATATTCAAAACTAATCAGTTAGTGTTAATTGTAGTAATTTTTATATTAATTTAATTGTGGAATTATTTCAATGGAAGAAGGAGTGTCATAGAAAGTGATTAAAAAATGAAAAATAATATCACACCCAAAAGGTGGTGAATATGCTCCAAATATGATGGTTATAACTGATTAAATATTGTGACTGGTCAATACATTATCCCCATAAGAAAATGAAAAAGATGGTTGATGCTCTATGTTGAATGAATATTACAATATTTTATATAATTGGGATCACATAAGATTCAATATTTGTTGACATGAGAAGGATGGATCATGAAATTTTGAAGGAATAAAATAAATATTATTTTTTTGAAATGTGTGTTCAACCATCTTCACATGTAATGATTAAATAGGTACATATGGATAATGAGGAGATTTAAAAGTTGGTTAGAATTTTAGTCAGTTCAACCATGATGATGACAAAGTTATAATATTCTGGAACTATGTATTTACATCTTTGATACTACATTTGAAGAAGTAGCTAATAGATGAGGCTCACAATTTATTATAATCTTATAATTAAGGATGTAAAAATATATATTGGCATTTGATTGAGTATTTTTATTTATAAGGCATGAATATAGATATTGCATAGTGTATTAATCAGTGCTTAGTATTTCATATTGTTAAGTCTAAGAGAATGGATTACTAGGGAATGTTATATCGATTACCCAAAAAAAATAAATGGAAAAACCACGAAATTTGTCATCACAATCCCAATAAAAATTGAATAATTAAAATTGGGTTGTACTGAATCACCTAAAAAGTTCATCACAATTTATTACCATTATATAATATTTCATTCTTGATTATTATACATTAAATCAGTGGTAATATTCCTTGGCGTGTCACAATCAATATATTTAATTGATAACTTTGTTCTAAATCAATGTTTTAGAGAGTCCATTAACATGATATAGATATAGAGTTAAATTTCCTCACTTGTTATCACCCATAAATATAAATTCAATATAAGAGAAATGTTTAACCTCTAGATGTCATGCTTATATCATTCTCAATGGATTTCAATGGTGGTTGGAATAAACACCATTCACTGATGGGATTTTCTTATAAAAATTACTATCACTTTACTACTATGATAGATCATTATGAATCCCTCTATAGTGGGAAATGTAAAAATCTGACATTCTATAATTACTTTGGATAAAAAAACTATTGGGATCTTGCCTTGATAAGGAAGTGGAATATATAGATAGATCCATTCTATAGCACATAAGTGCAGCTCAAAGTAAAAAAAAACTTTCTCAAAAATATCTAGTGATTGAATTTTTTGATAATATATTTCATCAAATAACTCCCTATAAGATGGTTATTATATTTTGAAATTAGTTATAGGTAATCCCTAGTTATATTAGTTCTTTTAGAATTTTTCTTTTATCAGGATGGTACCTTTTCAATTTTCATATCCACTAAATCTATCTCATGATCCTAATGTGTTCTAAATATATCTCTTTAGGATGTGCAAACTCGGTACATCACATTTAAAAACATAAATGGTCTTTAAATTGAGGAAATATCCTTATTATGATATAAAACGTCTATATATAATATATTTTAGAGACAAAGTGATACAAAACTAAACCACAAACATTGTAAATGTTTTTTTGTGTGAAAAACCCCAGTTTATAGAAGCTATATGTGAACCAGAGGATGTAATAAGGCCAATGCTTCAACATCTATTTATATTAGGGGGAATATTTTTGAATCAGAAATTAATTTTAAAGATTTTATAATATACTACCATGCAATTTTTATTCAATAATTATATTTAAATAACAATATTATCTCAATATCTTATGTTACACACAATAACATGTTTAAATAAACAACGTAAAAATAGTAAAATATTAAGTGCACATTATCACCAAGACATCGTATCGTTTGGTATGATAAATAATTACTAAATGATGACTAATATATGGTATAAAAATTTATATTATTAAATCATTATATATTAAATTTTTATTACAAAAAATACAAAATATTTTCAAATAAAAAATATATTTTTTTCTAAAAAATACTACTTTTTCACAATAATGTTTATATTACAGAATTATATTAATAATTTGTGACTAATTTTATTGAATTTTATATATTATTTACATTATCTAAAATTTTAATTATTTAAAAAATATTTCCCAAGGCATGTGATAATAATATATCCATTTTTATGATTAAAATGTACATTTTAAAAAAAAAAAAAAATTTAGTATTTTTTCACTTATTTTAAAATTAATTTATAAATTAATTTGTATATAATAAAATAAAATTAATTAGATATTTAATATCATGAGGTTCAAATTAGGTAAATATTCACAGTTATTTTTTTTAAAAGTTTAGTAATCATGTTAATATATATCAACTTGATAAAGGGTAAATCTGGTTAATATTGTTTAAAAACAAGTTTTAAGTCCCCAATAATTCATATTAATTATTATTTGATGAATGAAATTATATGAACAAAACCATATCATTTATATTCAGTAGTTTAATGGATAATTTTCCAAAAAATTACTTACATATTATTTAAATCAATGAACGTTAGAAAATGACACTCTCTTGGTTTTATTTATACAAAATGTGTTCTCATAAGTAAAAAAAATTATTAATGAAAAAAATTAAATATTCATTTTCTCCAAAATTATATTATATTCATGATGAAAAAATATTTCTATTTTTTATGTATTATATAATTACACTTAATTATTACAAGAACATAAAAATATTAGGAAAACTGATGGAAAAGTAAAATAAATTTTATTAAAAAATATTATAATTATTATAATTTTAGTAATTTATAGTGGTACTTGAATTTAATAGGGAAAAATATATTTTCATAATTTCATTAAATGATTATATACAGAATAATTATTTATTCATGTCTTTTAAGGCGTCATTAATTAATACTGTCAAAATTGACGGTAATGATATATTATGAAAATATAATTTTATTAAATTAAATTAAATTAAAAAATACATTAAATTATACCAAGATGTTAGTATATTGTATAAAATGATGTTAGGTGACCATTTATGGTCCAATTTTCAACTCATATTTAAAAATTATACTCCATTACTTTAAAAAATGTTTTTACAACAGATAAAAAAATAATTGGAGAACAAATGGTTTATCATTATGATATAGTTTACAATTAAACCAAAAAATATCCAAATTATTTTGGTTAATGGGATAACCACACTATCTAAACATATCTAAAAATACATGTCTATTTTGGGTCATTTTTCTTTAGATTTAATTTATTAATATTTGGTCTATTCAGAAATTCCTAGTGTGCCCCACACTATAATTATAAAAGGGGCATCCTCCCCTACTAATTTACACTACCATGATCATTATATCCAAAAATTATTTCAATTTACCTTATAAACATCCATTTCCATGTTATATAGGTTCTAGTATTCCCAAAATACAAAAAAATATTTTCCTTTAGAGGATATCTAAATATTTCTTTCCAATAAATAGGTAGTTCTTTACCCAATCATTTTCTTTTCTATTCTTCCTTATGTATTATAAATTGGTTTAATTTACCAAAAAATTATAAATGATTAATCTAAAACATTATATATGGTAATATTATTAGTAAAAAAATATTATACACATCCTTTCACATTGAATGAGTAGTAAAGTATCACTCCGGTGTACATATGACTAACCATAACCAATAAAAGATTCAACTTAATTTTCATCGCTATATTTTGTGGATTGGTATTGGTATGGACATAATTTTTTATATATGATATTAATGAAATAATTAAATTTTTTTAATTATAATATCATACCTACCATCTTATCATCCAATCCATTGGAAAACGATAACGTTTATAATGTGTACTTGTGGACTACAATATCCCTAACCGGATGTTATTCATTTTTCTTTTATATTTGATTTGAACAGTAATGATGATGAATTTAATGATTATATATGAAAAATATTATTTAATAATTTTACTAAAGAGGTAAACTAATATATACCTATCTTTGGTCCCATCTGTAGAAAAATCGATACGTCTTTCACGCATATATACACTGACCATATCAATGATCAATGCAATTCATTTTTTGACCATTAACATTTTATGAGTGAATATAGATTGTATATAAAATATATATATATATATAATTATTTCTATTCTATATTTTATTTATCAATGGTAAATTTATATGGAATTCAACTACTTAATAGAATTAGTGATGGTAAATCAAACAGTTGACACCTTAAAATGAAAATTTTATTATGGAAGTGTTGATAATATGGGTATTGAAATAGTATAGTGTTATCTTATATGGTATTATAAGAAATAAAATTATTTTTTTAGTTATTTTTAATAAAATTATATTTATTATTGATGATATTATACAAATTTTAAATTAAAATGAACTCGATGTAAATGTTTTTTCACAACCATATCATTATTTGAGATTTTTTATGCATAAGTCTTCAGTAGTGAATTTTATATTTTATAAAAATGTATAGTAAAAAATCTAAATAAATGTTTTAAAATTATCCTATGATTTTATCAAGTCATTCTTAATAATCATTAACTTTTTATAAAATATATTGGAATGTATATTTATATATACTTCAAATATGGTAATTTTTGACTATTCTAGAAAACAATATATAGAAGGAATATATTTAATATACATGTCATTAATATATTTTACCTTCTTATGACTATGTTTTTATTTTATTCTTACAATATAATTTTTTGTGTTTATTTTCAAATGAAATGTTTTCTTATATAATTTCATTGATTTTGAAAATTTGATTTCAAATTAGAATGCCTATTTCCCCCCATGAATTATTCCATGTGATTTTTCATGATAATTTAACCTTTAAAATGACATCCTAGGATGTTAGATGATATTTTATAGTGATATTATCCCAAGATAATAAATTTTTTTTTCTGTAAAAGGTTTATGTTTGTGATTAAAGGATGAAATGATTAGGAAAACCCATTTCATTCCATGGGATATGCCATGATGAAATGTTTTTGAAAAACTATTTCATTTATTGGATTACAATATGATGGAAAAAACATGATCCTAGGAAACACATATTTATGGTTTTTATTGTGTGATTTTTTAACCTATTTCTCCATTCAATTTTTTGAGTAAATATTGATATCTCAAATGGTTACAGGGACTGTAATTGGAAGTGAACCTAGTTCTATTTTGGATTTTTCCCCATTATGATAATCATTGGAGTGAACCCTAAATACAAAAATGGATAGTGGAGTAAATTAAAATACACTATGATAGTCCTAGAAAAATACATTAATTATAAGGAAATATTTTCATTTCTATTGTGTATTCCCAAATTTCATATTATATTCCTCTGTTAAGATTTCATGGTTCATGTTCCTTTGTTTTCATATGATTCATATAAAATGAAATAAGATGAATCTAGAATTTCTTATGATTATGACCTTTGATATGTGGGGTATCATTTTAATAGGTCAATATTTTGTTATTATTCTCATATGTACATGTCATTATTTTATGATCATTGATATCTACCTTATAAAAACCTTACAAATAAACTAAGCTCACTAATTTTGGATTTTTTTTATTCACTATGTCGTTAAGAATGATTTTAATTATGTTATGTCTATAAAGGGTCATAGTAATGATGAAATATGTTGGAGACGATTTATATATTTTGTGGACACATTTTTTTGTTTCCATGTTTTCCAAGGAAGAATACCTAAACCATTACGTTGTGGATCTCGTGATATGTAATGATTTTTCATGTGTTAAGTTACTATATCTATATATGAAATGTATGTGTTCTTATAGTACTTTTTTTAACCTTAACTGGTTTAAAAAACAATAATACTCTATCATATACATTTTTTAAGGATAAGTCAATGTCAATATTTGATATGTCAATTATCTTTACCGTTAATGAATATATATCAATAAATATACATACAAAAAAGGTGTTGGAATGATAAATTGTATATTAAATTTTTTATAACATGACACATTTATATTCTTAACCATAATTAATAATACATAACAAACACATACATAATAACCAATATAATTTACCATATATTCTAGAATCAAAGATCAACCCTTTATTTACTATACATTTAGGGGTTTTGATAACATTTTATATTCATATGTAATAACTAACACATCTATATGGGACCATATGATAAAACCTTCCCCCTAAAATATTTAGTGATTAACATCTTCTTTACTAATGCAGTTTAAAATATATTGACACATAGGAATATTTTTCCAAATTTCAAAATACTAGAATGTATTCAGACTCCTTAAATCCATAATATAATATGATATTATATAAATTTATGTTGTTGAAATACAACTCTTAATAATCATATCATCATCATTATTCTAACATGTTCAGTCAAAATTTTTCACTGAAATATTTCTTTTCATGTAATGTAACAATTTACATATTAACACAACAGCACATCCTAATCACCATTATGAGAAATTGAATTAACATTGTAATTTCACCAAATATAACTATTTTTTCTCTTCAAAAATATAACCAAAAAACATTATGGATATTAAGTTATTTTCACATTAATTTTTTACTAGAATAATATTTTATTTTTTATCTTTGGACTTATCTTAGTTACAAAATACACCCACTAGCCACTTAAACAGTATATTAATTTGATAATATGATGATAAGATACACATTTACATTTTAATTATTAAATAAAACTTATTTAAATTTAGTACTACTATTTAACAAATAAAATAATGTTTCTATATTTTATAATGATTTTTATGTGTTTGTTAAATTTAATTAAAATGAATATTTTTATTCAAAATTATGTCTTCAATGGTTTAGTAGTATCTTATCCCTTAAATTTTAACAAATACCATGATAAAATATTTTATCCCTCATAAGACATTTTTATTATTTTATATTTATAAAAAATTATTGAATAATACTACAAATAAATTTCCTTTTTTATTATATCACATTGTTCATAATAACACTTTGTTTACAAATATGTATTCACATAATATTAGATAAATGAGAAAACTATGAAAATCCATTACATAAATCCATATAAAATTTATAATCAACATTAAATTAAAATTTTGTAAATAGAGAATCCCTTTTTCATCACATGAATGAAAAATTAAATTTGTTTTAATTAGTCGCATGATATTGAATGTCTATATATTTACATACATTATGAATTATACACTTGGTATTATATATGATTCAATACCAATTAATTGATTTCGACACCTTTCTTACCTAACATGGAAATTAAATAGAGTTTCATAAAACCCATATAAATTGAATATTATTGAATCATTACTCCTTCTTTCCTATCAACAGATTATGGATTCAATGACCTTGACTAATTACTTGAAGAAACATAGTTGGACTTCAAAACTATCATTTATTCTTCTACATTGAACTTTTATCCACATTTACATTCAATATAGCACTCGAACCACAGTTCACATTATTTGAATCATATATTATCGGCACATTGAAATATAAGGTAAGAATTCCTTAAATATATCCCCATTAGTAGAAAATTTTAACAAATGATTATATCATGAATTCTATCAACAAATTAATCATTTTAGAAACCTCTATACTCATAAATTCGTTAACATACTGGCTCATATTGAATATATGAGTATATGTTCAAATTAAATAGCTATTTTTTATCTAATGACTAAAAAATATCCTGTGAATTATTCTATATATATCATAATAGACATGATTCCACAAGTTTAATAACATCAACAAATTTTTTAATCAAGGATGTAGTTTCTACAACAGATTGAATTTTCTATTAGGTAATAACATTTCATGTGATACCATTTATTAAAAATTCATATTAACAATATCCCATACAAGGATTTATATCGGTGTTATGTTTGAAGATTGTAATTTCGTTCATTTTTAATAGTATATTCAATGAAATTGGTATAAATATTTTATAAAAATTAATTAGGACTTATATTAAAGGTTCTCTCATAAAAATGACAACAATTCAGAAGGAATCGAACCTATTAATGGTTTAAGATCCAAAATTTCAATAAATAATTATTACTCTTTAACATTTATCTCATAATAGATTTATTTATGTAGTGAATAATATCCATCATTTCATATATAAATCATGAATAGATGCGTGGAAAACTCTTTGTCTAATACCATATATGTATAAACTCAAATTTATTCTCCTTTTAAATTAATTTCATGGTTTCCAAACTATGTGTACACATAACGAAATTTTAAAAACAAGTCTGTCACGACCCGCCTTCACCAAAAGGAGGGAAGGGTCAGCAGATTGCCAGGCCCTTCCTTCTTTAAGTTGAAGGAGAGATAATGACCCCTGAAACCCGCCTTCAATAGGTCCCGGAGTGGCGACTAGCACTGAGGGTATAGGAAATTCTCGCAAATGGAAGGCATTACCCTTTTTATTTTATAGGATCGAAAGATAAGGAGGAGAAAACCCAACAACACCAAGATAGAAAGAAAGTAAAGCCAAAAGTAAACCATTCCCACATGCATGTTTCAAAAGTGAAAGCCACAAGGTGCAAAAGATGACTACAAGGTAAGTACCAAAAAGAAGAGAAAAACATCTGCAACTGCTCCAAAAGTCCGAGCTAGTAAGATCCTGCGTGATCCCCGAAGTCCTCCTGGAAACCTGAAAGCAGTTTCATATACGTAGGGTGAGCATACAAGTACACTCAGTAGGGAGAAACCAAGACTCTCGTGCACAAGTGGGGGAACGTACTAAAGTCCCGTGAGAAAGAGTAAACCAAACTCCTAACAAGGCAAACTAACCATCCCAAGCCTCACCAAGGTTCGCTCCCCAAATAACGCAAGTCAAGTAATATATATATAAGAGCACATCGATGTTTGGGTACCCCGCGCCACTTTCCCACTGGTTATTGAGACATCCTACGCATCGGACCAATCCCGCCATTCTCACCGCAGTCCCACTGCCACACCCGCCCGCACACACCTGGGCCATCACCACACGTAGTCCCACTGCCAAATCCCGCCCGCACACACCTGGGCCACAACCACACGCAGTCCCACTGCCAAATCCCTCCCGCACACACCTGGGCCTCAACTGTCACAAGTAACCATGCCTGCAAACACCTAGGCCAGAACAACCACCGCTACGCCCGAAGACACCTGGGCTAAAGAATCCACTGCCACGCCCGAAGACACCTGGGCCTCATCCCGAAGACACTTGGGAAAATCACCTGCCGCACACACCTGGCCAACCACCACAACACCCTGCCCGATGATTCTTGGGCTAATAATGGACTTCAGGCCATCACAGCCTGCCCGAAGGTACTTGGGCTATCCGGGAAAGGGAGCAGAAAAGGAGCTAATAACCAGCCACTAAGGATAGTGTTGGGAAAAACACCCTTCCCCCATAAATGGGGGTGTTCGGCACTAAGTGCTCAACTTGGGTGGGGCGCGAATAAGAAACACAAAGCTACAAGTATAGATATAGGTAACAAACACTCACCCAAAACTTAGGTTTTCCTAGCCAACCTACAGAACACAACACCACAACGTCCGAGTCAAAGTTCACGACCCTTGCCCACAAACCATCTGTCCCATTCTTGTTTCACGTTCGGTCAATTGTTCAATTAATTTTGAGCACTACTGGGCAACTACCATAAGCATAACCAAGGAAAACGTCAAGCATAGATCAACCAGAACACTCACACCCGGTTCTGCCAACAGAGGATCTCTCCCCAATTTGTGATAAAAACTCAACCACTGAAACCATGCCAACAGGAGATCCCATCCCCCAAATTCACACAGTCACCGAGAGTATAAAAGGACGGGGAATCCCATCCCCTCCCACATTTCCAACAAACGGCCCGAAGGGAAAACAACCAACCACCACTACCAACATAGGTCAGGGATTTTCAGATTTAAACGACTTAACACACTCCATGATTTCAAAATTTCGTGTGTTCTAACCGGGAGTTATCACAGAAGGGCTGATCCTGGTGCTTTCAATTATTCGGCCGAATGTACGTGATTAACCAATTTTCACAGCAGGAGTTCACAATTTCAGCAACCCATTTAAAACATCACGAGAGGATTTATCAGTGCACATACAACGACCACCAACGGCCTCAATTTTCAGAAAACACAAACCAGCACAACTAAAAAGGATGATTCAAGATAAAGCATAACAACGATCACATCCCCTTCCCCTTCTTCCTTTAGAACTTCGTTTATTATCTTCATTAGGGTTTGGTTCAACCAATTCCATAGGAACAAAAGTAACGCCCACCCCGCATGATACACAAAAGTGAGAGACGAGAGAAATTCCCTACCTGTTGATGGATGATCGACGTTTAGGCCGGGGGCGCGGAACTTTACGGATAACGACGCGGCGGTCCCGTGCACCAGAAGAGCCACGATCGAAGAAGGGGGGAAGCCACGGCTTAACCCTTAATTTATAAGAGCTGGGGACAGTTGAGATGAAAACACAAAACCACGGAAGATGAGGGAGTCGTGGGTTGACCACGTGGCTTGACTCATCATTAATGGCACTGGGTGGTTTTAACTGACCCATGAATTAATGAAGCATTTAATTAAGACCTTTGCGCGCGTTTCGGATTTCCAAGATATTTTTAGCAAGGAAGAATAGGGTTTAAAACCCTATTTGCGAAAAAAGAACATTACTGGAACAACTTGGCAGGGCCGGTCTCATCGATCGGTCTCACCGATCGGTCTCACCGATCGGTCTCGCCGATCGGTACCCCGCAAGGAAACCGGATTTTTGGCAATGGAAAGGACCAAGGGGGTCTGGGTCTTCACATCAGATACCTCTTAAACGATTCTCGTCCCCGAGAATCAAAACAAACTAGAAGGAAAGAGAGGATCCGAACAACCATCATCGAAGATACCTCTTAGGAGTGGACCCCCGCTAATTGAAAACACTCCCTGTCAAGAACCAAGCATCATACCACGCCAAACCACCCGGTCATGTGGGTTTGGGGAGTTCCCCTCCCCCATGTCAAGATATTATCCGCTTTGGGCGGCACTGACTCGCCCGCACGGGTTTAATCGCATCCACCTTAATGCGTCCTGATTAGGGGTCGGGTTTCCCCTTCCCTTCAACCGGGGCTTCCCACACATAATCAGAGGAAAGGAACCTAGCACATTTCATAGCCAAAAAGGTCAAACGTTCTGTCACAACAGGCACCAAGGGTTCAAAGCTCAGAACAACTCGGGGTATTGGGCACGCATCTGTGCTTCCCTCTCCCACGTACTCTCTTCGAGGCCGCCATGTCTCCACAACACACGAACCAGGCCGACGGTTCGTCCACGGAGCACTTTCTCCTTGCGATCCTCGATTCTGACTGGCCGTTCCTCGAAGGTCGCGTCTCCTCCCACGTCTAGCTCTCCCCAGTTGATGACATGAGAGTCATCATGTAAGTACTGACGAAGCTGGGAGACATGGAAGACGTCATGGACCCTCTCCAACTGAGGTGGTAGGTCCAGCTGATATGCCACCTCGCCAACTCGCCTCAGCACCTCGAAAGGTCCGATGAACCTAGGGGAGAGCTTACTCCCCTTTCCGAACCTCCGCTGCCCCCGTCGAGGGGAAACCTTCAAAAACACATGATCTCCCACCTCGAACTTCAGGGGCCTCCTCCGACGATCAGCATAAGATTTCTGCCGATCCTGAGCTGCTTTCATCCTCTCCCGCACTAGCTGGACTTTCTCTGTGGTGCTCTGCACTACTTCTGGTCCAAGAGTACCAGTCTCACCAACCTCTGCCCAGCATAAGGGTGAACGACATGGTCTTCCATACAAAGCCTCAAAAGGAGCCATGCCGATAGTAGAGTGAAAACTGTTGTTGTAGGCAAACTCTACTAAAGGCAAGTGTCGTACCCATGATCCTCTGAAATCCAGAACACATGCTCGCAGCATGTCCTCCAAAGTCTGGATAGTCCGCTCTGTCTGTCCATCAGTCTGAGGGTGAAAAGCAGTGCTAAGGCGTAGTTGGGTGCCAAAAGCATGCTGTAACCCCTTCCAGACTCGTGAGGTGAATCGAGTGTCCCGATCTGAGACGATCGTTTTCGGAACTCCATGCAAACGCACCACCTCATCCACGTACCTCTGTGCTAAGGTACTCACGGGTCCTGACTCCTTGATAGCCAAGAAGTGAGCAGATTTTGTCAATCGATCCACCACTACCCAGATAGCATCATGCCCGCCCTGGGCTCTGGGTAGTCCCGTGACGAAGTCCATTGAGACGTCGTCCCACTTCCACTCGGGAACATCTAGAGGATGCAACAGACCACCAGGAACACGGTGTTCAGCCTTCACCTGCTGACACACCAGGCATTTAGCCACGAACTCTGCCACTGCCCGTTTCACCCCGGGCCACCAAAACTGTCCCCTCAGGCCTTGGTACATTTTCGAAACACCCGGATGTACCGCCAAGCCTGAGCTATGGAACTCATGAAGGACTTCATCACGCATCACCTCTGGAACAAACAACCTCCGATGAAAGAGCATCCGATGTTGGCTGTCCTCCGACCATCCTTCCGGGGCATTCCCCTGATCGACACGATCCCGTAACACTTCCACCTCGGGATCTCCCCACTGAGACTCTTCCACTTGCTGCAACAAAGAGGACTGTACCGTCATCTGAAACAAACAACCTCTAGTACCTTCCACCCTTGCATCCATGTGCAAGGCAGCCAACTCCCCCATTGCCTTCCAAGCATCAGCAGATTCCCGAACCACCTTCTGATGCGGCTTCCTGCTCAGGGCATCAGCCACAACGTTTCCCTTACCTTCAGTGTATGAGATCTCAAAGTCGTAGTCCTGGAGAAACTCGACCCACCTCCGCTGTCGCAAGTTCAAGTCACGCTGGGAGAAGATATAGCGCAAGCTTTTGTGGTCGGTGAAGACCACAAAGCGCTCCCCAAAGAGGTAATGTCGCCACAGCTTTAATGCGAACACCACCGCTGCAAGCTACAGGTCATGGGTGGCATAGTTCCGCTCATGGGGGCGTAGCTGCCTGGACCCGTAAGAGATCACCCCTTGTCGCTGCATCAATACGCACCCCAGGCCCTGTCCTGAAGCATCACAGAATACCTCATAGGCCATCCCTTCTTCTGGCAACCTCAACACTGGGGCACTAACCAGTTTTTCTTTTAGGTAGCTGAAGGACGACTCACATTGCTCGCTCCACATGAAAACTTGGTCCTTCTTGGTCAAAGCCGTCAAAGGGGCTGCTACCCGGGAGAAGTTGGGTACGAATCTCCGGTAGTAGCCTGCCAGTCCGAGGAAACTCCGAACTTCCGCCACATTCTTGGGTGCTGCCCAAGAAACAATTGCCTCAACCTTTGATGGGTCGACTGCTACTCCCTTCTCAGACACTACATGTCCAAGGAAGTGCACTTCTCGCGCCCAGAACTTGCACTTTGACAACTTCCCATAGAGCTGGTGCTGTCGTAGGACCTCCAAAACTGTCCTCAGGTGCTCTGCATGGTCCTCTTCTGACTTTGAATAGATCAGGATATCGTCGATGAACACCACCACAAACCGATCCAGGTACTATCGAAAGATGGAGTTCATAAGCCCCATGAACACGGCCGGGGCGTTCGTAACACCAAAGGGCATGACCACGAACTCGAAGTGCCCATACCTGCACCTGAACGCCGTCTTTGGGACGTCGCTATCCTTCACCCTCAGCTGGTGGTACCCGGATCGCAGGTCGATCTTCGAGAACCATCCTGCCCCCTTCAGCTGGTCGAAAAGATCATCTATCCTCGGAAGAGGGTAGCGGTTCTTGATTGTTACCTGATTCAGCCTCCTGTAATCAATGCATAACCTGAGGCCACCATCTGCCTTCTTCGCAAACAAGACTGGGGCACCCCACGGTGATGCACTTGGACGAACATAACCCCTCTTCATCAGATCGTCAATCTGTATCCGCAACTCCCGTAGCTCCGAAGGTGCCATCCGGTAAGGAGCCATCGAGATTGGTCGAGAGCCGGGCTGCAGGTCTATCCCGAACTCGATATCACGTCGAGGGGGTAGAGTCGTCACCTCCTCAGGAAAGACGTCCATAAATTCACGAACGATCTCTGGTAATTCCACCATTTCCGCATCTGTTGATTCTATCGTCAGTTCGGTCAACAAGGAGAGGAGAGGTTCCTCCCTCCTGTTTCCCTTCGGACAGCTCCGCTCGCCGGTGAAAGTAACACGCTGGCCGTCCAAACCGGAGAACACCACCCTCCTTTGGAAACAGTCGATGACGGCGCACACAGAAAATAGCCAGTCGATGCCTAGGATGACATCGTACGGCCGAATCTGTAGTAGAAGGAGATCCCTAACCGACCGATGCGGCCCCAACATCAGTCTACATCCCCGACAAACGAACAGCAAGTCGGTCTGACCTCCAACTGGTGTGCTCAACACCAGGGGCACTGGAAGTCTCTCGGCATCTAGTCCCAAGGCGCGGGCTAGACCAGGCGCAATAAAGGAGTGCGAAGCTCCGGTATCGAACAAAGCATAAGCAAGAGTGCTAAACACACTGATCGTACCTCGAACAACCTCTGGCCCTGCTGGAACTGTTGCTTCTACGGCGTGTAACTGTCCACGCCCAGCTCCCCTACCCCTCGGCTGTCGGCCACCTCCCCGACCACGCCCTGGTCGAGGTCCCTGGGGAGCGCCCTGAGGTCGGCCTCCCCCTCCTATGTCTGTCTGCGGAGGAGCGGGAGCTCGCTGTCCCTGCTGCTGCTGCTGGAAGGGTCTGGCTGGGAACTGCTGCTGTGGCGGATGCTTGGGATGACTGCCACCGCTGTACTGCACCCGATCGGGGCACTGACTCCGAAGATGTCCAGGGCTCCCGCAGATGAAGCACCGTGGTCCCGAGCCTGAAGGAAAAGAACGTGGGCCAGGGGATCGAAACTGAAACTGCTGCGGCCTGCTCCCTGCGGGTCGGAACCTGGAGGGTCCCGATGCTGGGGGCCTGGTGCTGACGGCCTTCCCCTTCGATGGTCCCAGCTGGATCCCTTCTCGTGACAGTCCGCCTAGAGTGTGCATCCTTTCCACCACTTCGGCCTTCTTCTGAACCTCTAAGTATGTCGGAAGGGTAAAGGGAGTAACATCATACTGGAGGGAGGGTCGGAGCGCCTCCTCCAAACGTCTTGCCCGAGACTCCTCATCGGGAAAGAGGTCTGGAGCAAAACGCAGGAGGTCCTTGAACTTGATTCCGAGTTCCCTCACGGACATGCTCCCCTGCTGGAGGGAGAGTAGCTCCTGCCTCTTCTCCGCCTTCATTGTCGAGGAGAGAAACTCCGCCCGGAACTCCTTCTCGAATTCCGCCCAAGCAACCTCAGACTCTTTCCTACTCCCCAGGTGAAGCATCCACCACTGACGTGACGCTCCTCGCATCTGGCAAACAGCCAGAGGAACCCAGTACTCTGTCGGGGCCCGAATCAGGCCGAAGGCTATGACTAGCTCCTCCAGCCAGCCTTCCGTCTTCATGTCGGAGGTGCTGCCCTCATATTTCTCGAGGGCCTGTCGCTGAAAGGCTCGAAGAGTCTTCTGCCACCGGTCGTCCTCTTCCTCCCGATCAGCTCTCTGCTGATTGGCCAAGGTAGTCTCAGGAGTCTCGATCGCCTGTACCACACGTGGTCGCCTTCCAGGTGCCATAGCTGCAAGGTAAACAAGGAATGCCTAAGCCCAGTAGTGCAAAGAAAACCGTTCTCAAAACTTATTAAGATTTAATTTATTCTTAATTTCCCAAGACATCCCAGAAACACAAGAACACAAGTCATTTATGATGCATGTACCTTTCCTAGGGTCTCTACCCTGCAATCAGTGTGGCTTCACTTGGTCGTTCGGTAGGTCCAGAGTCCTTGCATCGGATCACGGGGGGCCCTAAAATCCCGTGTCCTAGCCGGTCCTCCCTGGCCTATTTCACGCACCAAGGTCACCCAACGATGTTGCCTTACCATCCCATGAAATCCTTACTGTGCCTAACTCCAGACTCCGTCCTATCTCTCAACCTTTCCTCTGATACCATTCTGTCACGACCCGCCTTCACCAAAAGGAGGGAAGGGTCAGCAGATTGCCAGGCCCTTCCTTCTTTAAGTTGAAGGAGAGATAATGACCCCCGAAACCCGCCTTCAATAGGTCCCGGAGTGGCGACTAGCACCGAGGGTATAGGAAATTCTCGCAAATGGAAGGCATTACCCTTTTTATTTTATAGGATCGAAAGATAAGGAGGAGAAAACCCAACAACACCAAGATAGAAAGAAAGTAAAGCCAAAAGTAAACCATTCCCACATGCATGTTTCAAAAGTGAAAGCCACAAGGTGCAAAAGATGACTACAAGGTAAGTACCAAAAAGAAGAGAAAAACAACTGAAACTGCTCCAAAAGTCCGAGCTAGTAAGATCCTGCGTGATCCCCGAAGTCCTCCTGGAAACCTGAAAGCAGTTTCATATACGTAGGGTGAGCATACAAGTACACTCAGTAGGGAGAAACCAAGACTCTCGTGCACAAGTGGGGGAACGTACTAAAGTCCCGTGAGAAAGAGTAAACCAAACTCCTAACAAGGCAAACTAACCATCCCAAGCCTCACCAAGGTTCGCTCCCCAAATAACGCAAGTCAAGTAATATATATATAAGAGCACATCGATGTTTGGGTACCCCGCGCCACTTTCCCACTGGTTATTGAGACATCCTACGCATCGGACCAATCCCGCCATTCTCACCGCAGTCCCACTGCCACACCCGCCCGCACACACCTGGGCCATCACCACACGCAGTCCCACTGCCAAATCCCGCCCGCACACACCTGGGCCACAACCACACGCAGTCCCACTGCCAAATCCCGCCCGCACACACCTGGGCCTCAACTGTCACAAGTAACCATGCCTGCAAACACCTAGGCCAGAACAACCACCGCTACGCCCGAAGACACCTGGGCTAAAGAATCCACTGCCACGCCCGAAGACACCTGGGCCTCATCCCGAAGACACTTGGGAAAATCACCTGCCGCACACACCTGGCCAACCACCACAACACCCTGCCCGATGATTCTTGGGCTAATAATGGACTTCAGGCCATCACAGCCTGCCCGAAGGTACTTGGGCTATCCGGGAAAGGGAGCAGAAAAGGAGCTAATAACCAGCCACTAAGGATAGTGTTGGGAAAAACACCCTTCCCCCATAAATGGGGGTGTTCGGCACTAAGTGCTCAACTTGGGTGGGGCGCGAATAAGAAACACAAAGCTACAAGTATAGATATAGGTAACAAACACTCACCCAAAACTTAGGTTTTCCTAGCCAACCTACAGAACACAACACCACAACGTCCGAGTCAAAGTTCACGACCCTTTCCCACAAACCATCTGTCCCATTCTTGTTTCACGTTCGGTAAATTGTTCAATTAATTTTGAGCACTACTGGGCAACTACCATAAGCATAACCAAGGAAAACGTCAAGCATAGATCAACCAGAACACTCACACCCGGTTCTGCCAACAGAGGATCTCTCCCCAATTTGTGATAAAAACTCAACCACTGAAACCATGCCAACAGGAGATCCCATCCCCCAAATTCACACAGTCACCGAGAGTATAAAAGGACGGGGAATCCCATCCCCTCCCACATTTCCAACAAACGGCCCGAAGGGAAAACAACCAACCACCACTACCAACATAGGTCAGGGATTTTCAGATTTAAACGACTTAACACACTCCATGATTTCAAAATTTCGTGTGTTCTAACCGGGAGTTATCACAGAAGGGCTGATCCTGGTGCTTTCAATTATTCGGCCGAATGTACGTGATTAACCAATTTTCACAGCAGGAGTTCACAATTTCAGCAACCCATTTAAAACATCACGAGAGGATTTATCAGTGCACATACAACGACCACCAACGGCCTCAATTTTCAGAAAACACAAACCAGCACAACTAA
This sequence comes from Viscum album, assembly GCA_963277665.1. Classification (NCBI taxonomy): domain Eukaryota; kingdom Viridiplantae; phylum Streptophyta; class Magnoliopsida; order Santalales; family Viscaceae; genus Viscum; species Viscum album. Next base: position 1,384,444,992 of record OY728127.1, read on the forward strand.
AAAGGATGATTCAAGATAAAGCATAACAACGATCACATCCCCTTCCCCTTCTTCCTTTAGAACTTCGTTTATTATCTTCATTAGGGTTTGGTTCAACCAATTCCATAGGAACAAAAGTAACGCCCACCCCGCATGATACACAAAAGTGAGAGACGAGAGAAATTCCCTACCTGTTGATGGATGATCGACGTTTAGGCCGGGGGCGCGGAACTTTACGGATAACGACGCGGCGGTCCCGTGCACCAGAAGAGCCACGATCGAAGAAGGGGGGAAGCCACGGCTTAACCCTTAATTTATAAGAGCTGGGGACGGTTGAGATGAAAACACAAAACCACGGAAGACGAGGGAGTCGTGGGTTGACCACGTGGCTTGACTCATCATTAATGGCACTGGGTGGTTTTAACTGACCCATGAATTAATGAAGCATTTAATTAAGACCTTTGCGCGCGTTTCGGATTTCCAAGATATTTTTAGCAAGGAAGAATAGGGTTTAAAACCCTATTTGCGAAAAAAGAACAATACTGGAACAACTTGGCAGGGCCGGTCTCACCGATCGGTCTCACCGATCGGTCTCGCCGATCGGTCTCCCCGATCGGTCTCACCGATCGGTCTCACCGATCGGTCTCGCCGATCGGTACCCCGCAAGGAAACCGGATTTTTGGCAAAGGAAAGGACCAAGGGGGTCTGGGTCTTCACATCAGATACCTCTTAAACGATTCTCGTCCCCGAGAATCAAAACAAACTAGAAGGAAAGAGAGGATCCGAACAACCATCTTCGAAGATACCTCTTAGGAGTGGACCCCCGCTAATTGAAAACACTCCCTGTCAAGAACCAAGCATCATACCACGCCAAACCGCCCGGTCATGTGGGTTTGGGGAGTTCCCCTCCCCCATGTCAAGATATTATCCGCTTTGGGCGGCACTGACTCGCCCGCACGGGTTTAATCGCATCCACCTTAATGCGTCCTGATTAGGGGTCGGGTTTCCCCTTCCCTTCAACCGGGGCTTCCCACACATAATCAGAGGAAAGGAACCTAGCACATTTCATAGCCAAAAAGGTCAAACGTTCTGTCACAACAGGCACCAAGGGTTCAAAGCTCAGAACAACTCGGGGTATTGGGCACGCATCTGTGCTTCCCTCTCCCACGTACTCTCTTCGAGGCCGCCATGTCTCCACAACACACGAACCAGGCCGACGGTTCGTCCACGGAGCACTTTCTCCTTGCGATCCTCGATTCTGACTGGCCGTTCCTCGAAGGTCGCGTCTCCTCCCACGTCTAGCTCTCCCCAGTTGATGACATGAGAGTCATCATGTAAGTACTGACGAAGCTGGGAGACATGGAAGACGTCATGGACCCTCTCCAACTGAGGTGGTAGGGCCAGCTGATATGCCACCTCGCCAACTCGCCTCAGCACCTCGAAAGGTCCGATGAACCTAGGGGAGAGCTTACTCCCCTTTCCGAACCTCCGCTGCCCCCGTCGAGGGGAAACCTTCAAAAACACATGATCTCCCACCTCGAACTTCAGGGGCCTCCTCCGACGATCAGCATAAGATTTCTGCCGATCCTGAGCTGCTTTCATCCTCTCCCGCACTAGCTGGACTTTCTCCGTGGTGCTCTGCACTACTTCTGGTCCAAGAGTACCAGTCTCACCAACCTCTGCCCAGCATAAGGGTGAACGACATGGTCTTCCATACAAAGCCTCAAAAGGAGCCATGCCGATAGTAGAGTGAAAACTGTTGTTGTAGGCAAACTCTACTAAAGGCAAGTGTCGTACCCATGATCCTCCGAAATCCAGAACACATGCTCGCAGCATGTCCTCCAAAGTCTGGATAGTCCGCTCTGTCTGTCCATCAGTCTGAGGGTGAAAAGCAGTGCTAAGGCGTAGTTGGGTGCCAAAAGCATGCTGTAACCCCTTCCAGACTCGTGAGGTGAATCGAGTGTCCCGATCTGAGACGATCGTTTTCGGAACTCCATGCAAACGCACCACCTCATCCACGTACCTCTGTGCTAAGGTACTCACGGGTCCTGACTCCTTGATAGCCAAGAAGTGAGCAGATTTTGTCAATCGATCCACCACTACCCAGATAGCATCATGCCCGCCCTGGGCTCTGGGTAGTCCCGTGACGAAGTCCATTGAGACGTCGTCCCACTTCCACTCGGGAACATCTAGAGGATGCAACAGACCACCAGGAACACGGTGTTCAGCCTTCACCTGCTGACACACCAGGCATTTAGCCACGAACTCTGCCACTGCCCGTTTCACCCCGGGCCACCAAAACTGTCCCCTCAGGCCTTGGTACATTTTCGAAACACCCGGATGTACCGCCAAGGCTGAGCTATGGAACTCATGAAGGACTTCATCACGCATCACCTCTGGAACAAACAACCTCCGATGAAAGAGCATCCGATGTTGGCTGTCCTCCGACCATCCTTCCGGGGCATTCCCCTGATCGACACGATCCCGCAACACTTCCACCTCGGGATCTCCCCACTGAGACTCTTCCACTTGCTGCAACAAAGAGGACTGTACCGTCATCTGAAACAAACAACCTCTAGTACCTTCCACCCTTGCATCCAAGTGCAAGTCAGCCAACTCCCCCATTGCCTTCCAAGCATCAGCAGATTCCCGAACCACCTCCTGATGCGGCTTCCTGCTCAGGGCATCAGCCACAACGTTTCCCTTACCTTCAGTGTATGAGATCTCAAAGTCGTAGTCCTGGAGAAACTCGACCCACCTCCGCTGTCGCAAGTTCAAGTCACGCTGGGAGAAGATATAGCGCAAGCTTTTGTGGTCGGTGAAGACCACAAAGCGCTCCCCAAAGAGGTAATGTCGCCACAGCTTTAATGCGAACACCACCGCTGCAAGCTCCAGGTCATGGGTGGCATAGTTCCGCTCATGGGGGCGTAGCTGCCTGGACCCGTAAGAGATCACCCCTTGTCGCTGCATCAATACGCACCCCAGGCCCTGTCCTGAAGCATCACAGAATACCTCATAGGCCATCCCTTCTTCTGGCAACCTCAACACTGGGGCACTAACCAGTTTTTCTTTTAGGTAGCTGAAGGACGACTCACATTGCTCGCTCCACATGAAAACTTGGTCCTTCTTGGTCAAAGCCGTCAAAGGGGCTGCTACCCGGGAGAAGTTGGGTACGAATCTCCGGTAGTAGCCTGCCAGTTCGAGGAAACTCCGAACTTCCGCCACATTCTTGGGTGCTGCCCAAGAAACAATTGCCTCAACCTTTGATGGGTCGACTGCTACTCCCTGCTCAGACACTACATGTCCAAGGAAGTGCACTTCTCGCGCCCAGAACTTGCACTTTGACAACTTCCCATAGAGCTGGTGCTGTCGTAGGACCTCCAAAACTGTCCTCAGGTGCTCTGCATGGTCCTCTTCTGACTTTGAATAGATCAGGATATCGTCGATGAACACCACCACAAACCGATCCAGGTACTCCCGAAAGATGGAGTTCATAAGCCCCATGAACACGGCCGGGGCGTTCGTAATACCAAAGGGCATGACCACGAACTCGAAGTGCCCATACCTGCACCTGAACGCCGTCTTCGGGACGTCGCTATCCTTCACCCTCAGCTGGTGGTACTCGGATCGCAGGTCGATCTTCGAGAACCATCCTGCCCCCTTCAGCTGGTCGAAAAGATCATCTATCCTCGGAAGAGGGTAGCGGTTCTTGATTGTTACCTGATTCAGCCTCCTGTAATCAATGCATAACCTGAGGCCACCATCTGCCTTCTTCGCAAACAAGACTGGGGCACCCCACGGTGATGCACTTGGACGAACATAACCCCTCTTCATCAGATCGCCAATCTGTATCCGCAACTCCCGTAGCTCCGAAGGTGCCATCCGGTAAGGAGCCATCGAGATTGGTCGAGAGCCGGGCTGCAGGTCTATCCCGAACTCGATATCACGTCGAGGGGGTAGAGTCGTCACCTCCTCAGGAAAGACGTCCATAAATTCACGAACGATCTCTGGTACTTCCACCATTTCCGCATCTGTTGATTCTATCGTCAGTTCGGTCAACAAGGAGAGGAGAGGTTCCTCCCTCCTGTTTCCCTTCGGACAGCTCCGCTCGCCGGTGAAAGTAACACGCTGGCCGTCCAAACCGGAGAACACCACCCTCCTTTGGAAACAGTCGATGACGGCGCACACAGAAAATAGCCAGTCGATGCCTAGGATGACATCGTACGGCCGAATCTGTAGTAGAAGGAGATCCCTAACCGACCGATGCGGCCCCAACATCAGTCTACATCCCCGACAAACGAACAGCAAGTCGGTCTGACCTCCAACTGGTGTGCTCAACACCAGGGGCACTGGAAGTCTCTCGGCATCTAGTCCCAAGGCGCGGGCTAGACCAGGCGCAATAAAGGAGTGCGAAGCTCCGGTATCGAACAAAGCATAAGCAAGAGTGCTAAACACACTGATCGTACCTCGAACAACCTCTGGCCCTGCTGGAACTGTTGCTTCTGCGGCGTGTAACTGTCCACGCCCAGCTCCCCTACCCCTCGGCTGTCGGCCACCTCCCCGACCACGCCCTGGTCGAGGTCCCTGGGGAGCGCCCTGAGGTCGGCCTCCCCCTCCTATGTCTGTCTGCGGAGGAGCGGGAGCTCGCTGTCCCTGCTGCTGCTGCTGGAAGGGTCTGGCTGGGAACTGCTGCTGTGGCGGATGCTGGGGATGACTGCCACCGCTGTACTGCACCCGATCGGGGAACTGACTCCGAAGATGTCCAGGGCTCCCGCAGATGAAGCACCGTGGTCCCGAGCCTGAAGGAAAAGAACGTGGGTCAGGGGATCGAAACTGAAACTGCTGCGGCCTGCTCCCTGCGGGTCGGAACCTGGAGGGTCCCGATGCTGGGGGCCTGGTGCTGACGGCCTTCCCCTTCGATGGTCCCAGCTGGATCCCTTCTCGTGACAGTCCGCCTAGAGTGTGCATCCTTTCCACCACTTCGGCCTTCTTCTGAACCTCTAAGTATGTCGGAAGGGTAAAGGGAGTAACAGCATACTGGAGGGAGGGTCGGAGCGCCTCCTCCAAACGTCTTGCCCGAGACTCCTCATCGGGAAAGAGGTCTGGAGCAAAACGCAGGAGGTCCTTGAACTTGATTCCGAGTTCCCTCACGGACATGCTCCCCTGCTGGAGGGAGAGTAGCTCCTGCCTCTTCTCCGCCTTCATTGTCGAGGAGAGAAACTCCACCCGGAACTCCTTCTCGAATTCCGCCCAAGCAACCTCAGACTCTTTCCTACTCCCCAGGTGAAGCATCCACCACTGACGTGACGCTCCTCGCATCTGGCTAACAGCCAGAGGAACCCAGTACTCTGTCGGGGCCCGAATCAGGCCGAAGGCTATGACTAGCTCCTCCAGCCAGCCTTCCGTCTTCATGTCGGAGGTGCTGCCCTCATATTTCTCGAGGGCCTGTCGCTGAAAGGCTCGAAGAGTCTTCTGCCACCGGTCGTCCTCTTCCTCCCGATCAGCTCTCTGCTGATTGGCCAAGGTAGTCTCAGGAGTCTCGATCGCCTGTACCACACGTGGTCGCCTTCCAGGTGCCATAGCTGCAAGGTAAACAAGGAATGCCTAAGCCCAGTAGTGCAAAGAAAACCGTTCTCAAAACTTATTAAGATTTAATTTATTCTTAATTTCCCAAGACATCCCAGAAACACAAGAACACAAGTCATTTATGATGCATGTACCTTTCCTAGGGTCTCTACCCTGCAATCAGTGTGGCTTCACTTGGTCGTTCGGTAGGTCCAGAGTCCTTGCATCGGATCACGGGGGGCCCTAAAATCCCGTGTCCTAGCCGGTCCTCCCTGGCCTATTTCACGCACCAAGGTCACCCAACGATGTTGCCTTACCATCCCATGAAATCCTTACTGTGCCTAACTCCAGACTCCGTCCTATCTCTCAACCTTTCCTCTGATACCATTCTGTCACGACCCGCCTTCACCAAAAGGAGGGAAGGGTCAGCAGATTGCCAGGCCCTTCCTTCTTTAAGTTGAAGGAGAGATAATGACCCCCGAAACCCGCCTTCAATAGGTCCCGGAGTGGCGACTAGCACCGAGGGTATAGGAAATTCTCGCAAATGGAAGGCATTACCCTTTTTATTTTATAGGATCGAAAGATAAGGAGGAGAAAACCCAACAACACCAAGATAGAAAGAAAGTAAAGCCAAAAGTAAACCATTCCCACATGCATGTTTCAAAAGTGAAAGCCACAAGGTGCAAAAGATGACTACAAGGTAAGTACCAAAAAGAAGAGAAAAACAACTGCAACTGCTCCAAAAGTCCGAGCTAGTAAGATCCTGCGTGATCCCCGAAGTCCTCCTGGAAACCTGAAAGCAGTTTCATATACGTAGGGTGAGCATACAAGTACACTCAGTAGGGAGAAACCAAGACTCTCGTGCACAAGTGGGGGAACGTACTAAAGTCCCGTGAGAAAGAGTAAACCAAACTCCTAACAAGGCAAACTAACCATCCCAAGCCTCACCAAGGTTCGCTCCCCAAATAACGCAAGTCAAGTAATATATATATAAGAGCACATCGATGTTTGGGTACCCCGCGCCACTTTCCCACTGGTTATTGAGACATCCTACGCATCGGACCAATCCCGCCATTCTCACCGCAGTCCCACTGCCACACCCGCCCGCACACACCTGGGCCATCACCACACGCAGTCCCACTGCCAAATCCCGCCCGCACACACCTGGGCCACAACCACACGCAGTCCCACTGCCAAATCCCGCCCGCACACACCTGGGCCTCAACTGTCACAAGTAACCATGCCTGCAAACACCTAGGCCAGAACAACCACCGCTACGCCCGAAGACACCTGGGCTAAAGAATCCACTGCCACGCCCGAAGACACCTGGGCCTCATCCCGAAGACACTTGGGAAAATCACCTGCCGCACACACCTGGCCAACCACCACAACACCCTGCCCGATGATTCTTGGGCTAATAATGGACTTCAGGCCATCACAGCCTGCCCGAAGGTACTTGGGCTATCCGGGAAAGGGAGCAGAAAAGGAGCTAATAACCAGCCACTAAGGATAGTGTTGGGAAAAACACCCTTCCCCCATAAATGGGGGTGTTCGGCACTAAGTGCTCAACTTGGGTGGGGCGCGAATAAGAAACACAAAGCTACAAGTATAGATATAGGTAACAAACACTCACCCAAAACTTAGGTTTTCCTAGCCAACCTACAGAACACAACACCACAACGTCCGAGTCAAAGTTCACGACCCTTGCCCACAAACCATCTGTCCCATTCTTGTTTCACGTTCGGTCAATTGTTCAATTAATTTTGAGCACTACTGGGCAACTACCATAAGCATAACCAAGGAAAACGTCAAGCATAGATCAACCAGAACACTCACACCCGGTTCTGCCAACAGAGGATCTCTCCCCAATTTGTGATAAAAACTCAACCACTGAAACCATGCCAACAGGAGATCCCATCCCCCAAATTCACACAGTCACCGAGAGTATAAAAGGACGGGGAATCCCATCCCCTCCCACATTTCCAACAAACGGCCCGAAGGGAAAACAACCGACCACCACTACCAACATAGGTCAGGGATTTTCAGATTTAAACGACTTAACACACTCCATGATTTCAAAATTTCGTGTGTTCTAACCGGGAGTTATCACAGAAGGGCTGATCCTGGTGCTTTCAATTATTCGGCCGAATGTACGTGATTAACCAATTTTCACAGCAGGAGTTCACAATTTCAGCAACCCATTTAAAACATCACGAGAGGATTTATCAGTGCACATACAACGACCACCAACGGCCTCAATTTTCAGAAAACACAAACCAGCACAACTAAAAAGGATGATTCAAGATAAAGCATAACAACGATCACATCCCCTTCCCCTTCTTCCTTTAGAACTTCGTTTATTATCTTCATTAGGGTTTGGTTCAACCAATTCCATAGGAACAAAAGTAACGCCCACCCCGCATGATACACAAAAGTGAGAGACGAGAGAAATTCCCTACCTGTTGATGGATGATCGACGTTTAGGCCGGGGGCGCGGAACTTTACGGATAACGACGCGGCGGTCCCGTGCACCAGAAGAGCCACGATCGAAGAAGGGGGGAAGCCACGGCTTAACCCTTAATTTATAAGAGATGGGGACGGTTGAGATGAAAACACAAAACCACGGAAGACGAGGGAGTCGTGGGTTGACCACGTGGCTTGACTCATCATTAATGGCACTGGGTGGTTTTAACTGACCCATGAATTAATGAAGCATTTAATTAAGACCTTTGCACGCGTTTCGGATTTCCAAGATATTTTTAGCAAGGAAGAATAGGGTTTAAAACCCTATTTGCGAAAAAAGAACATTACTGGAACAACTTGGCAGGGCCGGTCTCACCGATCGGTCTCACCGATCGGTGTCACCGATCGGTCTCACCGATCGGTCTCACCGATCGGTATCGCCGATCGGTACCCCGCAAGGAAACCGGATTTTTGGCAAAGGAAGGGACCAAGGGGGTCTGGGTCTTCACAAAGTCATAAATTGATTTTGGTAAACTCAATAATTTATTTTCATACACAACATAAGTAATAGGTTCTTGGATTTACCATGATACAACCCAGTAAATGATTGATGTATTGACATGAGTCTCCTTGGAAGGAATCTTACATATTATATTTGGGAAGGGGATTGAATCACACTATGATATATTTACTTATTCTTTATAAATATTTACATGATTCTAGTGATATAGTCTATAATAATACTCTATCCTCCAAATAAATATGTTCAGACAATATTTATCTTTACTTCTTTACATAACTCACAATTTATATTACATACACTAAAAAATAAAATTTATAATCACACATATCTGAATTCATTATATTAAAAATATTCCAGAAACTATATAAAGAAATTGATTATAATTATATAAAATCAATATTCCATACAATTTTAATTTTATAGCCATAGATAACCAGTCCATTAATTTCTAGAACAAGGCTTAATCCTCCAATGTAGTCGGAAATATGAACTAGGTTCTCACTACCTAATGATACTTTACCCAAGAGAGATCTTAATTACATAATAATTATAACACCTAATATTCATAAATCATAATTAAAAACTTAATTAATGATCATTACCAATAAAAGATATTTTTAATGTAGAATAAAACTAAATATATTATCATATATTGAATATAACTCATTAGATTCATGTATAATAATATACAGAAGCAGTTTAATAATAAATCTATTACATTAACACATCCATAAAATTATATTAGTATTCATTAATAATATTGGGAATATCTTTAAAAAAATTAAAAATTAAAGTATTTAAAAATTAGATATATATTTATAATCAATTATTAAACAATAACATATTATAAAGAACTTCTATTTTAGATAATCATTATGTAAGTACCATAATTGTTAATATAAACACTATATATACATTTCCTAATTTTAACTATTTATTGTTGTTCATTATATAGAATTTAAATTAAATATATGATGTTACATGAAATATAGTCATTTTTAATATTCAATATATAATGTAAACTATTCACATAATCTTATTATAATATACATGACATTATTTAATACTTGGTCAAATAATTCTTCAAAACTATATTTGATGTAGTTTTAATAATTTAACAAATATGAATTTTAATTTTTAAATTTATAATTATTTAATTTTCAATAATATAAATTAATTATTTAGGGTTAATTGATAATTAAATATAAACTCTTTTAGTTTAATAAACTATTTATTATTTATAAATACTATTAAATTACACTAACATTGTACATATAATAATTTAATATCAAAATAATAAGTTATTACATATAACATAAAAAAATTTAAATATTTTAGCTTAATATTATGGATTATATATTAATAATTTATTCATATATATTTGATTAATTAATTACCAATATATGATAATTAATTTTTATTATAATAAATTTTATAAATTACTAAATATTCTTTTCACCTATTAATATAATCTATAAATAATATATAAATTTTATAAATCAATCCATATTTTAATTCTATCAAAACAAAATTTTTACTCCAAAAAATAATTAATGAGTTAGGATTAATTATTGATTAAGATAGATAGAGTTTTTATTTTTAAACTTTTTACTTTCAAGATGTTGTATTTTATTTCTAGTAGTTTTTTCCTAAAATAAGATAAGTGTCATTAATATAGTCTTTTTAACTTCCATGAAATTGGGAAGTAATTTAAAAATTTGGGGAAACTCTTTACATACCGATAGAATATCCATTACACATTAATTGTATTCTATGTTTGTTATTGATATTTTTAGGCGATATGATGCTCTATTATAAACTCTGAACCAATAATTATCATTAAATAGGATATCTAAATGTCATAAAGTATGAATTATAAAAATTTTATGGAATTGATTATAGATCCTTAACATGGTATCATTTTACAAAATACATTCCTCAATTAGGAAGAACATAATAATAAACTGCATTTTATGATAGAGACTATGAAATTAAATGAAAAATCAAAAAATTAATTTTTTCATGATTTCAAAAATCATAATGAATGTTTATTATTTGATACCAATGATGGGTTTTGTAGGATATAATGGAAATAATTTGGTAAAATCGATGAAATATATAAAATCAAATAATAGATCAACCATACTAGTTAAATGAAATTATCTACACTATTTAAAGAATAAAAAATATTATTTTTCACCAAATATGGTCTTCACTTCAGTAGCCATATCATGTGCCTAATGAAGACCGCATATGCGGAAGCTATACTACATCCCTCCTCCAATGATATTTATGAAGTAATATTTAATCACTCATCATATGAGTTGGATCATTTCACTCCCCCTATGGAATACTATTTCCAAATTATGTAAATGAGGTATGCGATGAGAGAAATATGAAAAAGAGACTTGATCAAGGACTTGGTGTGGTTTCATTATTATCACCATCTATTAATGTTTTCTCTATTATAAAAACATAAATAATTCTCCCCAAGTGGACATCAATAATCATATACATTATCAGTTTACACAAGAATGAAATATAACACTTGGGTATGCCAACACACATATATTGCATCATATGAAATGTGTCTTTTTAATGATATGAAAATGTGGAATATTCATGAATTATAAATCTTATAATTTATATAAAATTATATTTGGATAGTAGTTTTTATCATACCTTATTATTATTCTCATAATACTCTATATTATTTCTCCCAATCATATTATACAATTGGATAAGATATTGTCACAAACACTCCATTACATCCATTATAATATTCCAAATCACTACAAACAAAATAGCCATAATAAACCATATGTATATTTTTATGAGGGTATAAAAAACTCAATTTAGTTTTTCAATATTTCAAGGTTGAAATTTATCTTGGTATATTTGGATTTTTTTATTACCTTATTGGTGGATTATATTTTTATTTTATTATTATAATATTAATCATAGTCCCATATTCGTATGCTACAGACGATATATATACATATATAGGCCAGATTATTATATATCATGTTCCAGAGATGTGTGGTCATTTTTACATTTATTTTTCAAGGCCTCCCATATGTGAGCGATGACTTCATTATGTTTCTCACCAGCCGCTTGTATATTGAAGGTGGGATTGGGGTGGGACACACATCTTAATATCATACCAAGAGAGGTCCTAATGGGTTATTTCATGTATAAGAAAATTGGTGATAAAAAATAACTAATAATAAATTCATTATCTTGTTACCTCAATAATTATCATCACATTTCAGAGGGTTATATGTACGGGAAATCCATTATTAGAATTTAACAAACTCTTGAGCCTTACTAAGATACATACGAGTAATATAAATAATCATAATGGATGCTAACCAAAATTTGAAGATGGAAATGATTTTCAATGTGAATTAAGAGTCATTATACCTTAAATTAAGGTTAATTGTTGATTTGTAGGGGTATACCTATTGATATAATTTTATTAGTTGAATTTTTTAAAGATAGTTCTGAAAGATAATTTTGATGATTCTTATTCCATTCTCTGGTGGATTAAATATCATGATTACATGTATAATAATGAATTATAATACCATTATTCATAATATGTTTTACAATTATCCAAGGAAATAAATATCATCCTACTATGGTTGCTAGAAATAATTCTATAATAGATGAGTTTGTGATTAAATGATGAATATTGGGGTTCACCATGATAATAATACATGTTGTGGTTCCTGTATAAGATAATGTTGTGGAAAATAATTATTATGTTGTGTAATATAATGAAATTTGGTCACTAATATGGAACGGGATAATAGACTATGTCATGTAGGGATAAATGATTTCATGATGAAGTATTCAGTAGATGTATATAGGTACAATTGGGAGGAATTTCTTTATAACTGTTACTAAACTGATCGATGTTATATTAAAAATGTGAGGAGTATAATGTGGTTATCATACATAGATAAATCCATGATGATTATTATTTCATGAAGTGATAAGTGGCTGATTCTTCAGGAATAATTAAGATAAAGTATTATCATCAATTAATATGATGTCTTAAGACTAAAAATACATGATAATTGTGGTTATAAATATTATTAATAATATAGTCAATAATTGTTTGAGAATATATGAGTAAAATAAGGAGAGGACAATTAGGATCAATATCTATCTCTATATTTTAGTTTTTGTGGGTTGAAGAAGAGAGCTAAATAATTAACACCACTGTCATTTGAAAAAACACTTTGGATTGAAGAAAATGTACAAATCCATTTTTAACGTCGGAGGATCATCCGAATACAATGAAGAGGAATAATATGAAGAAAAATTAGAAGGATTGTATAGAGACCCAAAAACAACATACATAAATATTTCATCAATTTAAATGAATATCAATCATATTTTAGATTGAATTCTCTAGGACCATAATAGTTTAGTGTCATTGGAAATTTAGAACCCAGTATACTAACATTGTGAATGAACCTCATTTTTTATAGAAAAGGATCTTCCAATTTAGCAATATTACATAAAACCATTCTTTATAAAATGGTGAATGAAAACAGATGATGGTTTAGATGAGATTCTCCATAAGGGTAAAAAAGGATATACATAATCATAACATATGTATAAGGGTACGATAACACGAGAATAAAATTTTAATTTCATACCCCACATATCAAATATCATAATCGTAATCCATGGAAAGAGTATTTTCCTTTCATGATGAATAATTCATGAAAAAATTGAAATAACATAATAAATAATAGCATAACAATGAAATTTAACATTGAAAAATTGGTAAACACTAAGCATAAAAAATTATACTTCCAGTATAACTACCAATACCATACCAACATGTTAGTATTGGGCTAATAACACATGTACCTACATCGAGATTGGGAATCAAAAAATGTAAAGAGTTGTTTTTATCATTAGGATAAATCCCAAATTAGAAATGTGTTTTGTGTGTGGGATACAACCTATATACCCTTTTGTTTTTTGTCTAGGTAAATAGCATGCATACGCTCTTGTTTCCATGTGTGGGCAACCACTTGTGCTTTAGTCAATATAAATAACTTGTACACCATATTTTTTGGGATTGGGGTAAATCTCATATACTATATTATTTTTAGGCTTGGGATAACACTAATGTAACCTTGGATATCATATATCCTTTTTCATTACTCATTACATAGGAGGGAGATATAGGAACCAATCATCACATAATGAAAACCATATTTAAGTATTCCACATTATTAGAAAACATTTATCATATCATAACACATGAAATGAAATGGGTGTCAAAAACAATTCATCATATAAAAAGTGGAAGAGAGACATATTTTATAATCATATAATAAATTATATCTTGTTTAAGAGATTTAGGTTTTGAAAACATCTTTCCTCATAATAAATAACATTTAAAAGAAGGAATAATAAGAAATAATTATGTCATATCCATTATAAATAAAAAATTTATATAAACGGATATAATCATAGAGGGATGTGTATTTTAAAATATCACGTGGATCATTTATTAATGTTAATAAACAATTATTATAAATCATTTTTTTAAAAAATAATTTTTTTTATAAATATTTTTTTAAAACAATTTTAAATCAAATAAATTGATCATTGAAGTTCATTTAATTTAATTCATAATTAAAATATCAACTTCATATTGAAAAATGTTTTTTATGGGAAAGTAATTTTGAGATCAATTAAATTAAATATATTTGAAAACAGTTAATAGAATATTTCAAATCATTGAAATGATTTTATTCTAAATTATCCATTGAAAATATATAATGTAAAATTTAAAAATCATTTATTACATTTTTAAAAATATCATTTTCAAAAAAAAATCATATGAAATACAATTTTAAAAAACAAAATTATAAAATATTAGAAAATATTTTTATTTTAAAATTAATCTTCTAGACAAGGTAAGGAGTGTTAAAATAAATTATTATCATATTGGTGGATAAATATTTTCTTTTAAAACGTTCATTGTTTCACCGTAAAGTTGAATTTTTGGGAAAACATTTTCTTTATTTACATAAGTTGAAAAGATTGGGAAAATGGTACCATTACATGAATATAAAATTAATTCCATGGTATATAATAATTTATGAGATATTTATCCTAATATTTAACCAATGAATGAATATTCCTAAACAATCTTGGTAAAGATGGTATTTTTGAAATAATCTCTTACCACATTATTACCTTAAATCTTAATAGCCCTGAAATAATAACATTAAATGAAATATAAACTCTGATAATGATAATTAGATTAATGATATAACATTTAAAAGGGTAGTGTAAACACATTTTATTATAATACAGTTTCATAACATAACATGTATCACAAAGAATGAAAATTAAGACCAAATTACCGTACATATTTGGGATCTTCTGAGCTATAATACCCATAACTAAGAAATCATAAAATATATTCGTAAATACATATATTTTTAATGATAATAGTCATATTATACATTATCTATAATTATATATACACCACATAAATGAAACAAGTGGTGAATAATGCATAAATCTCTCAAAAATAAAAGTGAAACTATAAATCCCCATACTACTACGGTTACTCTTCAATCATTTTATCAGTGAGATAATAACATCAATTGAAACTATAAATATCATTAAATAAAGGGAATTAATGATATTTATTTCATAGGTAATTATATACATCACACTATAAGATTAATTGGTTAATATAACATATATCTCGTGAAATAAAAATGATATGAGAAACCACGTACCCTAGGTCTTGACATTCTTTACTCATATTCAAAAACTAGGTACAATAAATAATAGTTTGTCATAAATCTTCCACAGAACCATATTAATATATATCAAATAATATATTATATTTCTAAGAAGATTTTAAGACCAATTTATAAACAATTTCATGTTAAATATACGTTTCTTGTAATAACCGCTTTGTTTTTAATATATGTTTTGACTTATTATTTCTCAGTCCAGTTACAATAAAAATTATTTAATTTATTATATAATTTAAAAAATTATATAAATAAAATAAATATAAATATTATATGTGTATTTATACTACTTTATTAAATATTATAAATATGAAATTAAATACACAATTCATAGAGACGTTAGGATATACATATGCTTGAACTTTATTTCTATTTTCATATCATATTTTTCTAGAATGATTAGTAAATGAAATAATTATATATATCATTAATATATAATTATAATACCTTTTATATAAATTATTTTTATTGAAATAATATTTAATACCTTCAATATAAAGCATGAATGAATCACATCGCTATGAAAATGTGGTTGTCCACACATCCAAAAATGAAGTTATCATATTACCACAAAATGGAGAGCATGATGTTATATGATATATAATAGTTTCTAAAGATAATTATATAATACATATCATATATATAACATAAAAATAGTAATTATTTTATTATTCTAACCCATTAGAAGATTTATTGAGATAAAAAATGACTTCAATTCATGAGGTGGTAGTCCACTTTGATTTATAGTTAGGAAACTTCATATGGTATTCTTTAAAGTGATTCCATGGATAAATTTATAACCAAATTGTGTTTTATTGTTTGGTATTAATGAAATGGTCATTTTTATATGATCAATTTTGATTTATATTTGGGAAGAAGTGAGGGGGATGAGTGCACTCTTATAGTTGAGGAGAAGCAACATTATTATAAATATAATAATGTAAAAAATATTCAGAGTTTCTAATTACATAATGTGTCTAATTTTTGGCTAAATTATCTCTTAAATTTATTATATGGTATGATTCTTGCTCAAATTTACCCAAGAGATGATGGTAGAAGGGTCCTTGTAGTTTAGCTTGGGTTATCGAATCCTCAGAGACCTAAGAAAAAACCTATAGAAACGTACATTATATGGACTATTTTTGGCTATGAAGTGGCCAACTTGGGTTGATTTTATATGTTTTAAAGTATAACTAACAGATTTAAGTGAATTAAATTTAAAATAATTAGTTGATCCTAGTTTATCACTCGGGGTGGATTGGACGTATTTTCTTTTTAATGATTTCAATTTCTTAAATTTCAGATGGGTTCATTTAAGGAGATAAAACAACATCATCACTTACTGGTTTAATTCCTACACCCTTTAATACTAATCACCTATACACTTGAAGGATAAATGTTTTGATCACTTCAAGGTAAAGGTTCGTATTAGGTCTTGAAGTGTGTGGCCTTAAATTAAACAAGGATGATGGAGTTTAAAAATCATCAAATACAAATATAAATTAAAGAAGTGATTATACATTAATGAGGTGATAAATAACATCCAATCCATCCCCTTTATAATCCCTTGGATCAACCCATATGTGATTTATCCCTCCATTGATTCTATGGCTTCAATGGAAGTGGAAAGTAGACTTATAAGGGAGGAAATCGAGAAGTAAAAAAACGCAATAAAATAACAATCACTCCACCGTTGTGTGATAATCTCACAAGGTTTGGTATGAAAAAGTTCACACCTTGAACCAACGGTATCAAATTGATAAGGATAATAACAAAGTAATAATAGAATAAGAACTTTTATTATGAAACAAGGATGAATTAAAACAACTTACATGTGATGGAAGATCATTACAAAGAGAAATTGGCAGCATAACATTAAGATGAAAACAAGCTCAAAGATCCTTCAATCCTCCAACACCACTGCCATAAATAAGAAATTTTGAGATCTTGGGTCGAGCCTCCAACAGTACAAGTCTCCTCAATTAATTGTGGTAGGCCATAGGTGGGTGGAAAGTAAGGGAGAGTTGATTTTTCCACCCTTGACCCAAGGTGGCAGCCAGCTTTCCTTCACCGAACGGATGCGTATGGAAGGTCTCATATATGGTTGAATCATAGTGTGTCATAGAAGAATAAAATGTATATCCTGATGACTTATAACTGAATGTAACATTTGGACCCATTTGGAGTTGTGTATTCCGAGATCTGATCAAATTAGTGGGCTGTTTTTCTGGGCCGCAGAATCTGGCCCAGAATTGTATCTCTAAATTGGGCCGCCTTAATGACCACAATAGAGGCTGAAGTAGCATTGGATCATGAAAATTTATTTGTTACTATACATTTCTTCTATCTTCCCACAAAATTTGGGATTCCTTGGTCTTGTATGTGGGGCCCTACAGTCTCATAAGTGAGCTGGTTTCCAATCTTCCTTCTCTTAGAAGTGCTTCCATTCATCTCAAATATCTCCATCATTGTTTATGAATCATCCATTGATCCCTGAATGAAAAATTTTCACATTTAAGTGTAGATATATTTCCCAAAATATCCAATTAAAATATTTATAATTACATTCCTTATAATCAGATGACTCATTGGGCCTAAATTGGTGTATATTAGGCATGAAGTGCACAAATGATGAGAATGTATGTTCATAATGAATATGCACTAACTCAGGCCTATAAGATCAAAAATTAACATTTAATACCATTAAAATTTAATTAAAATATATGTTTTTATTGGATAATCACACCCCCCCCCCAACTTGAGATTTGCTAGTCCCAAGCAAATAATTCAATGATTTTATTTGAATTTCTTTTTTCAAACACATAATAACAAACAGTGCTCACAATGTAAACTACTAACAAATATATTTTTATAACATGTCAAGATAATTTAAAACAAGATGAATTTAAAAGACGATCCCAATCCTAAGACCATTCCTTTGATCCAATCTATCATCATACTTCATCCAACTCAATTAGGTGTAATGATGTATTGGGAATCACAATAGATATGGGAGTTCATTTTCATTCAAGGGGGAAATCATGGAAGTTCTAGGTGGAATCACATTTAATCCTAATATGAGTATTCTTCATTCCTTTTTTTTTATTTTTTTGCAATATTGCTATAGTAATTGAGATTGCAGTTAATCAAATTAACCCATGTTGCAAGACTTTGTCGATGACTCCCAGACTCAAAGGCCTTAGGGAACCAAGTGAAACCCACATACTCGGTCATCGTCTCAAGTTAACTTAATAAAATACAAAGTCATATTACCATAAATAGAGAGAGATTGAAAAACTCAGGGCTAGAAAACTCTGGATTCACGATCCCTAAGTGCCGAAAGCCTCGCATTTTATCAACCCATTGCTCTACACGCAAATTTTTTATTTATTATTATTATTTTTTATTTATTTTTTTTGAATACTAATATTATTCATAAAAATCAAACAAGCCTATGCTATTTATAATGGGACCCCAAAAATTCAAATTAGCACCCCACAGTCTAGAGAACGTACATTGTGGCATTTTTATTTAATGGATGAAAATAAAAATGATGAAAATTTTAATTGGACAACCAAACTTCCAAAATCAATGCTTTTAAACTTAATCCTAAATTAAATTAAGAGTCAAGGAAATAGAAGTTATTTTCTATGTAGTTTTAATGTGAGCAAAGATTTTATTATATGAATGATAATTGAATTTTACTTATTTTTTATTTTATCATTGTTTTTTTTTAAACAAACATTTTGTTTCCACACCCCCATCATAGATGAAAATGTCCCTAGTTTCATAAAAATAAAATTTAGAATGGGGTAGATGAATAAAAGGGGGGTTCAATAAGGAAATTGAAATATTAGGATCATAGAATGAAGTCACTTGGTGGTTGAAGTTTGATGTTCTTGTCGCTCGAATTTAGTCCTTTGATATCCATGTCGCTTGCAAAGTTCCCTAGTAGAAAAAGGAAAACAAACAAACAAACAAAACAATATATATATATAAGTAAAATATAGGTATATATATAAAAATTATAGAATAAGTAAGCACATTAAGCCATAGGTAAGTGGTAAGCGCACCCCACTGTCTCCCTTCGGTCCTGGGTTCGAGTCCACGAGGCTTCGCCGGTTGTGACGGGGTTTTCCCCACTGCCTATGGCGTGTCCCCTTTTTTAATTATTATATTATTTTTGTTATTTTTATAATTTTTTTCTTAACCTATAAAATAATAAAAATACAAAAAAATAAACTGATTAGTCATTTCCTTCTTTTTAAATTTATGGGTAAGGTATTACTCAAGGATCACACAACGTGACAAAGATTAATATGGCGCTCCCCTTTCGTACCCATCCATACTCATAATAGAAGAACAGGTCAAAAGTCTATTTTTTTAATTTTAAATATAAAAATGATTAATTAATATTATTTGAAAAATAAATATGATTGAAAGAGATTAGAAACATAAAAACCTTGGGTTGCCTCTCGTGCATCGCTTTGTTTAACGTCGTTAGCCCGACATAGATCCTAAATTTATCAATTTTTATCCTTGTTCATAGATTGGCTCAATTAACGCAACACCTATTTCCTGTTTATTGAAGGATTCAATGAATGTTTTTAACCATTGACCATTAAACTTGAAAATGTGACCACTAGTGGGATCTTGAATCTCTACTGCCCCATGGGGGTATACATGATGCACTATGAAAGGACCTGACCATCTAGACGTTAACTTTCTCGGGTGTAAATGAAGTTTTGAACTATACAAGAGCACATGTTTTCCCGTTTCAAAATGTTTGACCTTGATATTCCTAGATTGGTAGGCTTGATCTCTAGCTTTATTGATCCTTGAATTTTCATAAGCCTCCATCCTTAGTTCCTCCAGTTCATTGAGATCTAATTTCCTTTTTGTTCCGGCCAATGAGAGGTCATAATCCATTTTCTTAATTGCCCAAAAGGCCTTATGATCAATCTCCACTGGAAAATGGCTTGCTTTACCATAAACCAACCTATATGGGGAAATTCCTAAAATGGTTTTATATGCGGTTCTATAGGCCCAAAGAGCATATAAGAGTTTCTCTGAGCAATCATTCCTAGAGGGGTTGACAGTTCTTACAAGAATTTGCTTAAACTCCCTATTCGCTAACTCAGATTGACCATTGGTTTTAGGATGGTATGCAGTGGACAGATTATGAGAAATACCATACTTAGACATGTGTGAAGAGAATGGGCGGTTGCAGAAATGGGTTCCTCGATCAGTGATTATAGCCCTAGGAATTCCAAATCTTGAAAATATGTTCTCTTTCCGAAATCGAATCACAACATGATGACCATTGGACATAGTGGGAATGGCCTCAAACCATTTTGAGACATAATCAATAGCTAAGAGTATGTAGAGGTATCCCCGATAGTTTCAGAAGGGACCCATGACGTCAATTCCCCAACAGTCAAATATTTCAACCACTAAGATGGGAGTGAGTGGCATTTGATTCCTTTTTGTGATGGACCCTACTTGTTGACACCTAGGACAAATTTGAAAAAATGTGTTGGAGTTCCTTGAGAGGGTTATCCAGAAAAAACCACAATGAAGAATCTTAGCAGATGTTTTCTTAGAGGAAAAGTGACCTCCACATGCCTCACTGTGACAGAATATAAGGATGGACTCTTGTTGAGATTTTGGAACACACCTCATAATGACTTGGTCAGGGCAGAACTTATAGAGGTATGGATCATCAAACACATAGTTTCTAACATCAGAAAGAAATTTCATTCGATCTTGTGTCCCTAAGAATTTTGGAATGACTCCTGTCATTAAGAAATTTGATATGTTATCATACCAAGGGCAGTCACTCACAGAATATAGGTGTTTATCAAGAAACGAATCAGACACAGAAAGGTGATCTGAGTTGCCTTTGAATTCCATCCTAGAGAGGTGATCAACTACAACATTTTCAACTCCTTTTTTATCCTTGATTGTGAGGTCAAATTCTTGTAAGAGAAGGACCCACCTAATCAGTCTAGCCTTAACATCTTTTTTTTGGAAGATGTATTTTAGTGCAGAATGGTCAGTGAACACAATGATGGGGGATCCTAAGAGGTAGTACCTAAACATCTCTAAGGAAAACAAAATAGCAAGTAACTCTTTTCAGTGGTGGTGTAGTTGATTTGGGCATCACTTAAGGATTTTCTTGCATAAGAAATGACATAAGGATTTTTATCAAAATGTTTTCTTACCACAACTCCTACAGCAAAGTCACTGGAATCACACATAAGTTCTAAAGGAAGGTTCCAATTTGGAGATTTCATAATGGGAGGAAATGTGAGAAAGGATTTGAGGGTTGAGAATGAACCCTCATAGCTTTCGGTCCAAACAAATGGAGCATCCTTTACTAAGAGAGCACAAAAGGGATGGGATATTGAACTGAAGTCCTTGATGATTCTTCTATAGAAACCAGCATGTCCTAAGAAAGACCTCACTTCCTTGACAGTTTTGGGTGATGGAAGGTGACGAATGATGTAAACCTTTTCTTTATCAAATTCAATCCCCCTACTCGAGACAGGATGGACTAGAACGAGTCCCTCTTTAACCATGAAATGGAATTTTTCCCTGTTTAGGACCAGATTCTTTTCTTCACATCTTGAGAAGACTCTCTCCACATTCTGCAGACATCCCTCAAATGTATCCCCAAACACAGAGAAGTCATCCATGAAGTCCTCTAGAAAATCCCCTACCATGTTTAAGAAGATTCCCATCATGCACTGTTGGAAGGTTCTAGGGGCATTACATAACCCGAAGGGCATGTGTTTGAAGGAAAAGGTTCCAAATGGACATGTGAATGTAGTATTCCCTTGAACCTCTTGGGAGACCTCAATTTGATTATACCCTGAGTACCCATCTTAGAAATATTAGAAGGCATGACCTTCCACTCTCTCAAGGACTTGGTCAATGAATAGTAAGGGGAAATGGTCCTTCTTGGTGAATGAGTTTAGATTCCTATAGTCAATGCATGCCCTCCATCCACTAATCTCCCTTGTTGGAAGAATCTCTCCATCCTCATAGGTTATCACTGTGATTCCAGCCTTTTTTGGAACCACTTGGATTGGGCTCACCCACTCACTCTCAACTATGGGATATATGATACCATATTCTAACAATTTCAGATGTTCTTTCCTTACTACCTCCATGATATTAGGATTGAGTCTCCATTTAGGATGACGACATGGATTTGAATCAGATTCCAGAACAATCCTATGAGTCCCAACAAGTGGTCTAATCCCAGGAATATCATATAGGGTCCAACCAAAGGCTTTCTTATGTTTCCTAATGACATCTAGAAGCATCCTCTCATGATTGGATTCAAGAGAAGAAGAAATGACAATAGGATGTGTTTGATTGTCCCTTGGGAAAGCATACTTGAGTGTAGCAGTATGTTCCTTCAATTCAAGATCAGGTTGGTTCAGAATTTCAGCAGAATATTGGGACATTGGATCAACTTCAATTTGATTTTTTAGAGTTTCTAATTGGATTGATTCCCCATATGTAGAAGTTTCAGCTACTAGATTGTCTGGATCATCTTTAGGGAAGGAATTTGGAGTGGTCTTTATGAATGTGGTTTCTTGAATGGTTTCACTAATTGTTGGACCTAAGACTTCATCATAAGAGAAATTTGAAAATGATTCAAGCCAAGGAGATAACATTCCTTCATATGAACAAAGGAAATCAATCTCATCCTGACTTAATCATTCATCAAATATTCCTTGATGTTCTTTGGATTCATTATCAATGCTTCCTCTCATGTTTAATTAATGAATTCCCTCAGCATCCCCTATTTTTCATCTTGAATTATAGATGTTCAAGTCTAGACTCATGTTCCCAAAGGTGATGGTCATGTTCCCATTTCGGACTCAGATAACAGAGTTGATTGTTGCAAGGAAAGGATGACCAAGAATGATTGGGGTTTTTTCCTTATTTCCTATGTTTGGATGGTTGTCAAGGACAATGGAATTAGCAGGGTAGATGATTTTTTCATCCTTTACCAGAACTTCCTTTAAAATCCCCTTCGGAACCTTAATTCTACGATCAGTAAGTTGAAGTGTGACAGATGTGGGTTGGAGTTCTTCTAGGCCTAACTGGTAGTACACAACATATGGGATGAGATTGAAACTAGCACCTAAATCACACAAGTCCTTTACAACATTTCTCTCTCCTAGTTCATCATTGATGTAAGGGAAACCCGGGTCTTTTAACTTAGGAGGAATGGTCCCTTGAATGGTGGTACTCACATTAGCAGCCAAAAGGACTTGATTTTTATATGAAAATTTGATTTTAAAAGTGCACAAGTCCTTAAGGTTCTTTTAGTAGGTAGGTATGGTTTTTATGGCATCGAGAAGGGGTATGTTCAACTTTACTTGTGACAATATTTCCCTCAATGTTTCACTCAATTCAGGCTTGGTTTTCCCCCTCATGCGTTGAGGAAATGGTGCAGGTTGTGGGGTTGTTTGTTGAAGAGTTGTTTCTTTGACAATGTTATCATGTTTTTCAATTTGATCAATTGGTTCATTTAAATTTTCATCCAAGTTTGAATCTTCAGATGGGTTTTGAATTAGTTGTTTAGGTTTCTCAATTGATTTCCCACTTCTTAAAACAGTCACAACCTTTAGTTGTTCATGATTTGTTTGAGTACAATTTGACTCTCCCCTTGAAGTTGAGGATGGCACCGCCTTAGTAGGCATGGGTGACTTTCCAGTTTTGATGGTTTGAAGTTCTTGTTTTAGGGAAGAGACCTCCGAGTTCATCCTCTACATTTGTTTGCATAGTTTTTCTAGTAGGCTTTGTGGAACAGTTTGGGTTGGTGCTTGAGAAGATTGGTTTAATCCTGGGGGATATTTTAGAGGTGGGATGGTTTATTGAAAATGGACCGGTGGTTGTTGGTATTGGATAGGTTGGGTTAGGAACTAGTTATGGGTTTGGTAGTTCTGATGGGGGTAAGTATTTTGTCCCTGTGGTTGGCTAGGTTATTCGTTATCCTTCCAGCGGAAGCCTGGGTGGTCGTTATACCATGGGTTGAAGGTGTTTTGGTATTGAGGGTTTTGAAAGTTCAAAGCATTTACTTCCACTGGGGGTCCTCCTAAAAGAACAACCTTGATGGATGGAATGGTTGGGCAGTTTTCTGTCTTATGGTCATGTTTGTCACAAATTGCGCAAATAGGGTCTACAATTTTGATTTCATGGACTTTCCTAAGGTGTATCTCTTCAACCTTCCAAGAGAGTGCTGCGTGTTTAGCCCTAAGGATTTCCTCTTCTCTAAGTGTATGAATTCCAGTAGTTCTTTGTGGCTTTTCAGAAGAAGGTGAAGTTCCCCATTTTTGGTTTTGTTCTGAAAGGCTTTCTAGATACTCATAATCATCATTTGGGGCTTTGTTTTTAAAGTTTCCATTACACATCATGTCAATGAATTGTGTATTCCCCGTACCCAACCCTTCATCGAAAATTCTCACTTGTTCAGGAATAGAAAAACCCTGGTGTGGAACCATGTTTAGAGTGTCTTTGAACCTCTCCCATGTTTCATAGAATGGCTCTTATTCTTTTTCAAAGATGTTTTGGATACTCTTTTTAAGTGAAATTGTTTTATGTTGGGGAAAGTATTTTTTGTAGAATTCTCTTTGTAGTTGGTCCCAAGAGTTGATGGATGATGGTATCAAATTTTTTATCCAATTTTTAGCTCGATCCTTTAAAGAAAAAGGAAATAGACTCATCAGAGCTGATTCTAGTTGATGTGGGGGACACATGGTTTCTACAATGTCATTGAACTCCTTAATGTGCAGGTATGACATCTCTGTCTCAATTCCATGGAATGTGGGAAGGTGGTTTAGGACATGGGGTTTAAAGATGTAGTTGGAATCTCATAGGGAATTGTGTCTAATGCATGCTGGGGAATTGGTCCAGGAAGGTGTGAGGTATTCATTCATGGTTTGATCAATTTCATTCCCCATGTTTGGGGCTACCTCATTTGAGTTTCCATTTTGGTTCCCACCGGGGTTTATGAGTTGGTTTCTTTGAAGACCTTCCATTGAAATGGGCTAAATTTTGGACTCTATAGTATTAGGAAGATTAGGATCTAATGTAATGAGTTCCCTTGGTGTACTTGACTCCCCAACCCCAGGACTATCCACCATAACTAGACGGTTTGATTGATCGCTGGTGTAGGCGGACATGCGCCAAAAGAAAAAAAAAGAGAAAGGGACAAGATAAGATAATTTGGATGAGAAAAGACGAAAAGGGGAGAATATAATGGGTGTTTAGATGACATACTTGGGTCCCCGAAAATGGCCCCAAAATTTGATTATCACTCAAATTTACCCAAGAGATGAAGGTAGAACGATCCTTCTAGTTTAGGTTGGGTTATCGAATCCTCAGAGACCTATGAAGAATCCTATAGAAACGTAAATTCTATGGACTGTTTTTGGATATAAAGTGGCCAACTTGGGTTGATTTTATATGGTTTCAAATTATAACTAACAGATTTAAGTGAATTCATTTTAAAAGAATGAGTTGATCCTAGGTTATCTATCGGGGTGGATTGGACGTATTTTCTTTTTAATGATTTCAATTTCATAAATTTGAGATGAGTTCATTTAAGGAGATAATACAACATCATCACTTACCGGTTTAATTCCTACACCCTTTAATACTAATCACCTATACACTTGAAGGATCAATGTTTTGAGCACTTCAAGGTAAAAGTTCGTATTAGCACTTGAAGTGTGTGGCCTTAAATTCAACATGGACGATGGAGTTTGAAAATCATCAAATAAAAATCTCAATTAAATAAGAGATTATACATTAATGAGGTGATAAATAACATCCAATCCATCCCCTTGATACTCCCTTGGATCAACCCATAAGTGGGTTATCCCTCCATAGATTCTATGGTTTCAATGGAAACGTAATGTAGACTCATGGGGGAGGAAATGGAGAAGTAAAAAAACGCAATAAAATAACAATCACTCCACCGTTGTGTGATAATCTCACAAGTTTTGGTATGAAAAAGTTCACAACTTGAACCAAAGGTATCAAAGTGATAAGGAGAAGAACAGAATAATAAGAGAAGAAGAACTTTTATTAAGAAACAATGATGAATTAAAACAACTTACATGTGAAGGAAGAACATTACAAAGAGAAATTGGCAGCATAACATTAAGATGAAAACAAGCTCAAAGATCCTTCAATACTATAACACCACTACCTTAAATCGGAATTTTTGAGACCTTGGGTCGAGCCTCTAATAGTCCAAGTCACCTCAATTAATTTTGGTAGGCCATAGGTGGGTGGGAAGTAAGGGAGAGTTGATTTTTCCACCCTTGACATGAGGTGGCATCCAGCTTTCCTTCACCGAAAAGACTCGTCAGGAAGGCCTTCTAGATGTCCGAATTGGAGTAGGCCATAGAATAATAAAATGGATCCTCAGATGTATTCTAACCTCCTGTAAACATGGGGCCCATTTGGAGTTATGGATTCCGAGATATGATCAAATTTGTGGGCTATTTTTCTAGGCCGCAGAATCTGGACCAAAATTGTATCCCTTACTTAGGCCGCCATAATGACAACAATAGAGGCCGAATTTGTAAAGACACGTAAATTTCACGGAAATTTTTTTCTTAATTTACTTTGGAATTTTACAAGAACGCAGTTTATGATGACACCTGATTCCGAGCCCCGGTGTGCCCGGAATCATTTTCTGAAGTTTGGCTCGGTACGTTCGGTGAACCAACGAGCGGGGTTTTCTAACTTTCGAACCGGTGCTCGGAAATTGAATTCTGAGGGCACCGATGGAATCGCAACGCTGATATTTTCTTAGAAACACATCTTCCGGAGTTGCGTTTTCTCAGGTGTGGTTTTTAAGTTTTGGGAATTATGTTATGAAATAAAATAATGTGGTACGACAAACTTTATTTTGTTTCACTTAATGCCGCTTAAAGCCACTTAAAGCTGCTTAAGCTGAGTTGAAGCGGATAGGGTGGAACCCAAAATATCCTACCCTCTCGGTAGGATATTTGTGAGATGGGGCCTGAACGAGCCCCACTGTTTCTTTTCCGCTAAGTAACGCACCCGTGAAAAACCCTATTAAATGAAAATCAACTGACATGTTTTCTAAATTCATAACGCCCATATTAATTTGTTGGTTAGTTCTTTGCAATTAATTCTATGAATTAATTTGTTCGTTGCTTATCTTTTTTTCCTTTGTTGGCATGTAATGAAATAGGACCAACACATGTCTTCTTGAGGATTGTTCATTGAAAGGATTTGATAGAAACTTTAAGTCCATCATCCTCATTCATGAAGAACATGAAGAACGCGAAGAACGCGAAGAACGCCGGCCTCCGATGAAGGGCAACGAAGAACGCCAGACCCCCGGAGATCGACGCGACGCGACGCCGGCGCTTCTTCCACGACGTTCCATCCCCGCGAAAATCATTGATCGGCATCTTGAGGTAGGGGATTGCGGTCCATTTAATTCTTTGTGGATTATAACATCAACATGGATTTAATTTTTATAATTAAATCTGTATGTTCTTGATCCTCAGAGTTTCTCTACGCGACGCCGAGTACCACGCGACAGCGCCGCCCTTCCGCGACGCGACGATCCTTTTCTTCCGCGACGGTCAATTCCGCGACGAACTCGTGTCCGACGATGACGTTGAGGTAGGGGTTGTTTTGAAAATGTTAATACCCATTTTTTTCCTCCAAGGCAAGAACAATGACCAACCAATTAACAAGTTGGTCCTCGGATTATTATTGCGGTTCGACGTTTATCAATTGCTAGAAATTATGGTGTTGTTTCAAACCGCTAACGCGGTGGGTGCGGGCCAACGAACAAGTCCGAAACCAACGCCCTTTGTTTCTTGGTGTGCGGAACGGCGGACGATTACAAAACGGGCCATAGAGACAATTTGTTGATTCTACAGTGAAGTACCGGACCTGGGATGAGCTACGGCGCAGACGGAAATGAAATCGGACCACCGGAGCAACTCCGGTGGCCCGCGGACTCCACCGGCGGCACGGGTCGCTGGGGCGGCGGCGGGGTGCGGTTCCGCGGCCGCACGGAATTGAAGGCAGGGATGCGGCCGGCTGCCGCGTCCGTTGGCCAGAGGCGGCCCCAACCGGGGCTGCGGATCCTCCATGCGGGGGCAGCGCGCCCCCGCCCTCGGTTTCCCGCGCTCGGCCGCTCGGCCAAGCTGAGTCGAGCCGACCCGCACGGCCGGGTCAGGCCCAGGCCGGGTCGTGACTAATCGGGTCGGACCCGTGTCGGGGCGACCCGGTTTGGGCCGACCCATGTGGGGGTGGGGGGGCGGGGGGGTCGGGCCGGGATGGTCCGGCCCAAGACCCCTCGTTTCTGGACATTTTTGGTCTTTTGATCATAACTTGAGCTACGGGCCTCCGAACAATGCACCGTCAGCGGAGATGTGATCCTTGGATCGAGACGGTCTTTTCGGTATATCAAACTCAAGGTTTCAGAATACTTTGGGTTCAGTCGCGTTGGTTCGTACATGAAACTAACCAGGACCTCGGAGCGGAAACACTCATATCTTGAGCTTCAGACGTCTGATTGACGTGCCATAGACTTTGCTGAATTCCTCTAAGTGAGACGGATCATTTGGATTACTCCGCTCGAGGTTTGGACGCAGGTGGGGTACGGTCGGGTTGGTTTTTCCTTAAAAACCAACCGGGCCCCTGGGACGAAAAAGCCAATAACTCTCAGACCGGGCGTCCGATTGACGCGCCGTCTGCGACATTGAGTTCCTATTGACGATACGGTACTTTTGGATACATCAACTCTGTAATATGTGTCAGCTGATGTATCAGCCTCTCGGCTCATGGAGCGGACCCTCCCGAATGAGCTTGTTGTGTGCGGGAACCCTAGAGCTGGTTGCGACTACGACTGTGACGACGACGACTGTACAGAGATCCTCAGTGGATTCGACGACGACGACTACAGCACTCAGCGATCCTTTGTGGGATATTGTGGGGGTTAGTTACCTATCCAGCCTTTGTGGTTCAGATCCTTTTTGGGTCATTTCGGGGGTTAGTTACCTGTCGATCCTTTGTGGGTCAGATCATTTGTGGGTCATTGCGGGGGTTAGTTACCTATCGATCATTTGTGGGTCAGATCCTTTGCGGGTCATTGTGGGGGTTAGTACCTATCGATCCTTTGTGGGTCCGACGGCTTAGATGAATCAGTGGAAATATCTGGTCATCTTTATCTTCATATGAAGAAGTATATATCTGTGAGCTGAATCCTGTTTACTTTCCTTTTTGGATTGCGTTGTGCTATCCTGAGTGGATTTACGTTTTTCTTTCCTGTGTGGACTGGGTTGTACTTGAGCTCGGATGTTGGAGCCGAGTGAGAATTGATGACTTAGGTATATGTCTGGGCATATACCTAAGCTGTGTCGGATGTTACTTCGTGATTGTATCCTTCCTTTGTGGTTATCCTTTGTGGATTCTGGGAGACCTTCAGGGGTCTCGGGGTCCCTAATGAGTAGCTTATACTCACCCCTGCATGGGCTATGCCCACAGTACATTGTGTTGGTTGCAGATGACGAACAACGCTGATCGTGGTTGAGGCTTGCGGAGTAGGACGGTACCTAGATGGGAACCACTGGGCGAGACGTACTCGAAGTGGTCGGCTGGACCCGAGGAGCAGTGGAGGCTATCTGTACCCACCCTTCAGGTGAGATTTCCAGTGGACAGCTCGGCGTTGCGGCTTTACTTTTCAGTTGCTGTTTTTCCCTTTACAGTTTTACTTTACTTTCAATTTGGGTTTGTATACTGGCCCACTTACTTTTCCGCACTTACTGTTGTACCAGTTTTTACTTAGTGTTTACTTTAGCCTGCTTTCTCTGTGGTGTTTGTGGTTTACTTTAAAAAGGAAATGCCTTCCCTTTTTCCTAGATTTATGCCTTGGTGCTAGTCACCAGCCCCTGGCCTATGGAAGGCGGGCTTGGGGTAGTCACGGCACGAGCCCCGAGGACGGGTCATGACAAATTAGTATCAAAGGGAGGTTCAGTTCAACTGCAGAACATGGGACTCTGATAATTTTTCTATGTGAAGGAATTGTGTTTAGCGTATTGGGTGTGGTTATTGGTCCATGGAGTACAGGGTTGGTGCAGCGGCCGACGTATCCGTACACCAGTACCCTGACTTCTGATTTCCGACTTAATGCACGAGAACTTTGATTGCATGTGTGTTACAAGTTTTCATTGTGATTACTTTATTTCATCTCACCAGGTATACTGTTCTAACCTTGGTGCACCTATTTCTTTTCAGGATGGCCCCACAACGGCAGCCATCTGGGGTTCCGAGAGTTGAGCATGATGACATCATGTCGAGCGATGAGGCCTCGGTGCAGGGCCCTTTGACAGCTGAGGCACCGGTGGTACCTCTACCCGCCGAGCCACCGATGCTTCCAGCCCCAGTCGTTGACGATGCACATCGCCTTAGTGCACTGCATGAGTTCCAGCGCCAGCGACCGCCCAGGTTCCATGGGGAGACGGACCCCCAGGAAGCCGAGGACTGGCTGGAGGCAGTGGTACGAGTTTTCAGGCTAGTGAGGACACTTGAAAACCTCATGGTGATGCTCGCAGCGAGCCTACTACACGCAGCAGCGGGCCGATGGTGGAACTTGATGCTCGAGGTGCACGATGAGGCATCTCTCCTCTGGACAGACATTGAGGGCCTCTTCCGCTCAGAGTTCGTCCAAGCCCCCCTCTGTGTGGTGCACATCCAAGAGTTTCTTCAGCTGCGACAGGGAATCTTGACGGTCTCCCGGTACTCGGCGAGATTTACCGATCTCTCGCGCTACTCGACAGACATGGTACGGGACCCATTCTTCCGGGCCCGGACCTTTGAGTATGGATTGAGACATGAGATCAGGGCATCACTGATATCCCTCAGCATTCCGAATCAGGAAGAAGTACTGGAGCGAGCCCTTTTGATCAAGAGATTCCTTGCTGAGCCTTCATCAGCAGCGAGACCTACCGCGGGGCGGCATGTAGTAGAGTCTTCTACAGAAGGCAGTCGACGGATGACTCAGGGGTCCAGGAAGACCAGACCCTCACACAGATGACCTCAGGACACTAGCTCAGCAGTGCGGGGCAAACAACGTGGGGCCTGTCTTTCGAGAGGCAGGCAATGCTACACATGTGGTGGGAAGGGCCACATGGCTCATGACTGCCCGACCCACCGTGCTGAGGAGTAGCAGATGGTTGATGGGCCACCCAGGCAGAGGCAGAGGGACGACCGTGGCGGTCCGCAGGGAGAATGCGGACGAGGCATAGGAGCTGGCCGAGCAGCAGGTGGTGGCCGACGCTTTGAGGCTCTACCACCACCACCACCAGGAGGTCCACCCCGACCACAGGGAGCTTGCGGGAAGAGACAGGCAAAGCTCCAGGCAGCGGAGGCCTACAACAACGGCGCACCCGAGATGATTTGAGGTACGATCTGTGTCTATTCCACCTTTGTTGCAGTTCTTATACACACATGAGCGAGTCACTCTTTCATAGCTGCTGCCCTTGTTCGGAGCTCGGAGATTCTGACAGAGCCGTTGGCTCGATCCTTATGGCTAGAGACTCCTACGGGAGCAGACTCGATGATTACGCACTGGTGCCGGCAGTGTGAGCTTACACTAGGAGGCGAGAGCTTCGGCTGAGATCTTCTTGTAGCAGTGTTGAGGCCTTGCGATGTCATCTTGGTCATGGATTGGTTATCTACAATCCATGCACAGATTGACTGTATTAGGCGCAAGGTGCGATGTGTACGCACCGACAGGAGCAGGTTCACCTTCACCGGCGAGAAGGGAGCCTTTGCAGCACAGGATAGACTTCCCCAGAGGAGAGGACATCCCATCACTCATCAGTTGGCTAGCCTCATCCTAGGATCAGTTGATGTGCATAGTCCTAGTTTTCCTGTAGTGGCAGATCAGTATGCAGACGTCTTTCTCGATGACGTTCCAGGGCTACCTCCTCGCAGAGAGGTAGACTTTTATATTGTCCTGTACCTCGGGATAGCCCTGATATCGACTCCAGCGTATCGGATGGCCCCCTCTGAGCTTCGAGAGCTACGGGTATAGTTGGAGGACTTGCAGGGCAAGGGATTCATCTGACCCAGTGTTTCACCCTGGGCTTCCCCGATATTGTTCGCCAAGAACGCGGACGGGAGCTTGTGACTTCGTGTCGACTATCGTCACTTGAACCAGGTGACGGTGACGAACAAGTATCCGCTACCGAGGATTGATGACCTCTTTGATCAGCTCATGGGAGCACGGTGGTTCTCGAGATAGACCTCAGGTCAGGCTATCATCAGCTCAGAGTTCGGGACGAGGACGTGCAGAAGACGGCCTTCAGATGTCGGTATTTCCACTATGAGTTCTTGGTTATGCCATTCGGCATAAACAATGCTCCAGCGTTGTTCATGGGCCTCATGAACATGATCTTTCAGCCATACCTCGATCGATTTGTCGTAGTCTTCATCGATGACATTTTGATTTACTCAACGACTGAGGAGGAGAACGCCTACCACTTGAGAGTTGTACTGGACACACTCTGATAGCACCAGATTTATGGAAAGCTCTCGAAGTGTCAGTTCTGGATACGCGAGGTCCAATTCTTGGGGCACGTCATCTATGAGGTGGGAGTTCCAGTGGATCCTACGAAGATCGAGGCAGTGCTAGCTTGGGAGCCACCCAAGAGCGTGATAGAGGTGCGGAGTTTCTTGGGAATAGCTGGATACTATCGGAGATTTGTGCAAGACTTATCCAGAGTTGTGGCACCACTCTCTACTTTGACGAAGAAGGGGAAACCCTTTTGTGGTCAGACAGATGTTAGAAGAGCTTCTAGGAGCTGAGACAGAGATTGACCCGCACCCCTATCTTGAGGTTGCCTGAGGAGGGAGTAGGGTACGTAGTCTACTGCGATGCATCAGGGACAGGAATTGGATGTGTCCTGATGTAGGAGAGTGCAGTGATTGCCTATGGATCACATCAGTTGAGGCCGCATGAGCAGAACTACGCTACCCATGACCTGGAGTTAGCAGCAGTGGTCCTCTCTCTGAAGACATGGTGACACTATCTGATAGGCGAGCACTTTACAGTCTTTTCTGACCATCGGAGTCTCAGGTACATCTTATCTCAGAAGGACCCGAACCTAAGACAGCGGTGATGGCTCGAGTTCCTCTAGGACTATGACTTTGAGATAGTCTATACTCCTGGTAAGGGGAACGTGGTAGTCGATGCTCTCAGCTGGAGGATGGGCATTCAGCTACTCGAGGAGGTGACAAAGAAACTAGCCGCTTTGTGGATATCCAGTGTGGATAGGGATAGAGCAGCGTTCCTTCAGTCTCTCACAGTAACCCCTCCACTACTATAGCGGGTCAGAGAGGCACAGCGTGGGGATGCTGACTGTGAGATGCGGCGTGTACAGATATCCTCAGGAAACGCACCTGATGGCTTATCCTTTGGCGGAGAGCATGACATCTTTTTCAGAGGACGGACCTTAGTACCAGTCGCTTTACGAGAGGAGGTGCTGAGAGAGTTTCACACTTCTCCTTTGGAAGTACATCCTGGAGTGGCAAATATGTACCAAGATCTCAGACGACAGCACTGGTGGCCAGGCATAAAGAAGGCTGTGGCCGAGTTCGTTTCTCGGTGCCTCACCTACCAGCAGGTGAAGGCAGAACATCAGGTACCAGAAGGCTTGTTACAACCCTTAGAGGTCCTAGAGTGGAAGTGGGTTGGGATATCTATGGACTTCGTGACTGGACTTCCAGGAACTTCCAGAGGTCACGACTCCATCTGGGTGATTGTTGACCGACTCACCAAGTCGGCTCACTTCTTACCCATTAGAGAGCAGGGCTCAATGGAGAGCTTGGGACGTCTCTACGTTCAGGAGATTGTACGGCTTCACGGTGTGCCATCATCCATCGTCTCCGATCGAGATGCTCACTTTACTTCCCAGATTTGGAAGGGGTTACAGGAGGCGTTCGGGACGCAGCTACGTCTGAGCTCCGCCTTTCACCTTCATACGGATGGTCAGATGGACAGGACCATTCAGACTCTCGAGGACATGCTCCGCGCACGTGTCCTCGACTTTGGTCTCAGTTGGGATGACCACCTACCCATGTTGGAGTCTGCATACAACAACAGCTACCACTCCACCATCGGGATGGCACCGTACGAGGCATTTTAAGGCCGACCTTGCAGATCTCCTTTGTGCTGGACAGACCCTGGGGAGTCAGCACTTGTGGGACCAGAGATGGTCTGGGCTAAGACAGAGAAGGTCCAGGTCATCCAGGAGTGGATGAGGATAGCTCAGAGCCGGAAAAAGTCTTATGCTGACAGGAGGCGGAGGCCACTAGAGTTCGAGGATGGAAACCATGTCTTCTTGCGTGTCTCACCTCGACGTGGATTACAGGGATTTGGTCGAGGCGACAAGTTGTCTCCATGCGTCATCGAACCATTCCAGGTCCTCAACAGGATTGGCAAGGTGGCTTATCGCCTGGATCTACCACCTCAGTTGCACTGGGTGCATGACGTCTTCCAGGTATCTCAGCTGAGGAGATACGTGCACAACCCGACGCACATCATTGACCATGGGGAGATAGACGTTGATGATGGGGCGACTTTTGCGGAGGTCCCGGTGGAGATCAAGGATCGACAGGAGTGGGTCCTACGTGGACGGTCAATTCCTCTGGTGCACATCAGATGGCAGCACGGGAGCCTCCAGGAGAGCACTTGAGAGCGGGAGGCTCAGATGCGTGGTTAGTACCCACATTTGATTCCCTAGTTTATGATGTATCTTGATGGGGACGTAAAGTCTTGAGGTGGGAGTGATGTAAAGACCCGTCAATTTCAAGGAAACTTTTTTCTTAATTTTCTTTGAAATTTTACAAGAACGCAGTTTTTGACAGCCCCTAATTCCGAGGCCTTGTGTGCCCAGAATCATTTTCGGACGTTTGGCTCGGTACGTTCTGTGAATGAATGAGCAGGGTTTTCTAACATTTGAACCGGTGCTCGGAAATTGAATTCCAAGGGCATTGATGGAATCACAGCGCCGATAATTTCATAGAAACACCTCTTCCTGAGTTATGTTTGCTCGGGTGTGGTTTTTAATTATTGGGATTTAAGTTAAGAAATAAAATAATATGGTATGACAAACTTTATTTTATTTCACTTAAAGATGCTTAAAGCCACTTAAACCTGCTTAAGCTGAGTTGAAGTGGATAGGGTAGAACCCAAAATATACTACCCTCTTGGTAGGATATTTGTGAGGTGGGTCCCACACGAGCCCCACCGTTTCTTTTCCGCTATGTAACGCACCCGCAAAAACCCCTATTAAATGAAATTCAACTAACGCGGTTTCTAAATTCTTAACGCCCCAATTAATTGGGAGGTTAGTTCATTGAAATTAATTCTATGAATTAATTTGTTTGTTACTTATCTTTTTTTTCGTTTGTTGGCATGTAATGAAATAGGACCAACACATGTGTTCTTGAGGATTGTTCGTTGAGAGGATTTGACAGAAACTTTAAGTCCTTCATCCTACTTCACAAATAATGCGAAGAACGCGAAGAACACGAAGAACGTCAGCCTCCGATGAAGGGAGACGAAGAATGCCAGACCCCCAGAGATCGACGTGACACGACGCCGATGCTTCTTCCACGATGTTCCATCCCCGTGACAATCTTCGATCGACATCTTGAGGTAGGGGATTGCGGTCCTTTTAATTATTTGTGGATTATAACATAAACATGGATTTAATTGTTATAATTAAATCTATATGTTCTTGATCCTTGGAGTTTGTCTACGCGACACCGAGTACCGCGCGACAGCGATGCCCTTCCGCGACGCGATGATCCTTTTCTTCCGTGACGGTAAATTCCGCGACGAACTCACGTCCGACGACGACGTTGAGGTAGGGGTCATTTTGAAAATGTTAATACCCATGTTTGTTTTCCTCCAAGGCAAGAACGTGGACCAACCAATTAACAAGTTGGTCCGTGGATTATTATTGCGGGTTGAGGTTTATCAATTTCTGGGAATTATGGTGTTGTTTCAAACCGCTAACGTGGTGGATGTGGACCAACGAACAAGTCTGAAACCACCGCCCTTTGTTTCTTGGTGTGAGGAACGGTGGTGACGACAAAAAAGGGCCACAGAGACGATTTTTTGATTCCGCAGTGAAGAACAGGACCCGGGATGAGCTACGGTGTAGACGGAAATGAAATCGGACCACCGGAGAAACTCCGGTGGCCCACGGACTCCACCAGCGGCGCCACGTCACGCCGCCGGATGGAGCCGCCGCGACTGAAGCCGCGGCGGCGGGGTGCGGTTTCGTGGCCGTGCGGAACCAAAGGTAGAGACGCTTCTGGCATCAGCGTCCATTGGCGAGAGGCGACCCCAACCGGGGCCGTGGATCCTCCACG
This sequence comes from Viscum album, assembly GCA_963277665.1. Classification (NCBI taxonomy): domain Eukaryota; kingdom Viridiplantae; phylum Streptophyta; class Magnoliopsida; order Santalales; family Viscaceae; genus Viscum; species Viscum album. The sequence goes on from OY728127.1 coordinate 1,384,481,796, forward strand.
CGGGTGCAGCGCGCCCCCGCCCGCAGTTTCCCTCGCTCGGCCGCTCGGCCGAGCCGAGCCGAGCCGACCCGCCGGGCCGGGTCGCACCCAGACCGGGCCGGGCCGGGTCGTGCCCAACCGGGTCGAACCCAGACCTGGCTCAGGTCGACCCGGTTCGGGCCGACCCCAGGTGGGGGGTCGGGCCGGGTCGCACCCAGACCGGGCCGGGCCGGGTCGTGCCCAACCGGGTCGAACCCAGACCTGGCTCGGGTCGCCCCGGTTCGGGCCGACCCCAGGTGGGGGGTCGGGCCGGGTCAGTCCGGGCCCAGACCCCCCATTTCCGGACCTTTTTGGTCTTTTGCTCATAACTTGAGCTACGGGGCTCCGAACGACGTTCCGTTAGCGGCGATGCGATCCTTGGATTGGGACGTTCGTTAAGGTATATTAGACTCAAGGTTTCGGAATACTTTGTATTTGGTCGGGTTGGTTCGTACACAAAACCAATCGGGCCCTCAGAGCAGAAACGCTCATATCTTGAGCTTCGAACGTCCGATTGATGTGCTGACAACTTTGTTGAATTCCTCTAAGTGAGATGGATCATTTGGCTTACTCCGTCCGAGGTTTGGACGTAGGTGGAGTACGGTTGGGTTGGTTTTTCCTTAAAAACCAACCGGGCCCCTGGGACGAAAAAGCCAATAACTCTAAGACCGGGCGTCTGATTGACGCGCCGTCTGCGACGTTGAGTTTCTGTTGACGATACAGAACATTCGGATACATCAACTCTGGACTATGTGTTAGTTGATGTATCAGCCTCTCGGCTCGTGGAGTGGACCCTCCCGAATCATCTTGCTGTGTGCGGGAACCCTAGAGCTGGCTGCGACTGCGATTGTGACGACGATGACTGTACATAGATCCTTAGTGGATTCTACGGCGACGACTACAGCACTCAACGATCATTTGTGGGTCATTGCGGGGGTTAGTTACCTATCGATCCTTTGTGGTTCAGATCCTTTGTGGGTCATTTTGGGGGTTAGTTACCTATCGATCCTTTGTGGGTCATTGTGGGGGTTAGTTAACTATCGATCCTTTGTGGGTCATTGCGGGGGTTAGTTAGCTATCGATCCTTTGTGGGTCAGATCCTTTGTGGGTCATTGCGGGGGTTAGTACCTATCGATCCTTCGTGGGTAAGACATCTTAGATGAATCAGTGGAAATATCTGGTCATATTTATCATCATATGAAGAAGTATACCTGTGTGAGCTAAATCCTGTTTACTTTCCTTTGTGGATTGCATTGTGCTATCCTGAGTGGATTTACGTTTTTCTTTCCTGTGTGGACTGGGTTGTACTTGAGCTCGGATGTTGGAGCCGAGCGAGAATTGATGACTTAGGTATATGTATGGGCATATAGCTAAGCCGTGTCAGATTTTATTTCGTGATTGTATCTTTCCTTTGTGGTTATCCTTTGTGGATTATGGGAGACCTTCAGTGGGCTCGGGGTCTCTACTGAGTAGCTTATACTCAACCATGCATGGGCTATGCCTGCACTATGTTGTGTTGGTTGCAGACGACAGACAGCGCTGGTCGTGGTTGAGGCTTGCAGAGCAGGATGGTACTTGGAGGGGAACCACTGGGCGAGACGTACTTGGAGCGGTAGGCTAGACCCGAGGAGTAGTGGAGGCTATCTGTACCCACCCTTTAGGTGGGATTTCTAGTGGACAACTCGGCGTTGTAGCTTTACTTTTCAGTTACTGTTTTTCATTTTCCAGTTGTACTTTACTTTCAATTTGGGTTTGTATACTGGCCCACTTACTTTTCCGCACATAATGTTGCACCAGTTTTTACTTAGTGTTTACTTCTATCAGCTTGCTCTGTGGTGTTTGTGGTTTACTTTAAAAAGGAAATGCCTTCCCTTTTTTCGGGATTTACGCCTTGGTGCTAGTCGCCAGCCCCTGGCCTATGGAAGGCGGGCTTGGGGTAGTCACGGCACGGGCCCTGAGGACGGTTCGTTGCAGAATTAGCATATCATCATGAAGAGGTATTTGTTCCTATACATGTCTTCTAGCATACCACAATAGTTGGGATTCCTTGGGCCTGTATGTTGGGCCCCACATTCTCATAAGTGAGATGGTTTCCATTCTGCCTTCTCTTACAATTGCTTCCGTTCATCTCCAAATATCTCCATTATTGTTTATGAATCATCAATTGATCCCTGAATTAAAAAATTTCACAATTAAGTGTAGATATAGTTCCCAAAATATCAAATTAAAATATTGATAATTACATTCCTTAGAATCAGAAGACTCATTGGGCCAAAATTGTTGTATATTAGGCATGAAGTGCACAAATGATGAGAATGGATGTTCATAATGAAAATGCACTAACTCAGGACCATAAGATCAAAAATGAACATTTAATACCATTAAAATGTAATTAAAATATATGTTTTTATTGGATATTCATGGTATGAATAATTTCATCCAATTTTCTTTTGTAAATGCTTCTCTGATATTTAGACTCTTAAGCTAATGTTTATCCACAAAATAAACTTGTTGTTTCCGTAGTCACTGTAATTAATTTTAATTGCATTCATGATTATTTTTAGTAACAAACTATGTTGAAATTTTAATACATTATTTTCAATTATTATTCCACATATTCAAAATATCCTTATGAATTATAAAAATATATGTGGAACAAAATAATTGAAAATTAATCCTCAAACGGGACAAAAGAATGAGTTCTTAAAGTGGAAATTGTCAAAAGAATCAAATATTTTTATATCCAATTTGAATTATAAATTGATTTAAATGGACTAAAATTTACTAGATTTTGTAAAATTGATATTATTGTTCTTAGATTAAAATTCAAAATATAATATAACTATATATGTAAATTAAATCAAAATCAAAACATCATTTTATATTCAGTATTTTTAACTAATGATCCAAAAATAAAAATTCATAAAAAAATACCCAAAATTCCCTCTAAGATATTTTTGATGTTCATATTTCAATAATAAGGTTTATTTATCAAATATAATTAAAAAAAGTGTCAAAAATTATATTTGAAATTTTTCAACCATTAAAATATTATAAATCTATATTATAGAAAAATACAACTTTTTATTAGTAAAATCTCATTTATCATTATTTAATGACTATAAAAAAATTAATATTATTTTCAAAGAATTAATTTAATCCATAAGACATTTATCTCAAAAGAAAATTACTTAAAAATTGGTTTGTTTAGTTTTTTTGGATAAATTGTGTTTCTACATTGAAAACTAGTTTTTTAGAGAAGGAATCTATTTATTTCCAAATAGTTCTTACATTAATTTATAAAAAAATTATAACCAAATGATTTATTATATAAATATGTATATACATAAATTAATTAAATATTTAATCCCTTTTATAGAATCTATAGTATGGTCTTGGTCATAGCTGTAATATTTATTTAATATTAATACATATTGCATTTTTTACCTTGATAATAATCGTTCTTGCATTTATCAAATTTTGTTGAAGGAAATCATCATTGTTTGTAACCCAAGACAAACATAGGGTTGGATAAATGAATAATTAATCAAAATATTTCTTGTATCACAAGCTTATCATTCTCTTTCATATAAAATAATCCAAAACTAAAGTTATTCTTATAACAAAAGTTATTTTCAGTGTTTCTTGAAATAAACAATATCGAAAAGAACAAATTAATTTGAGAATAATATTTCATTGAAACATGTGCTGTCACTTTATATTTCCATTAAATTGAATTTCTTCCTAGATATTGTTATAGGTCATAAAAGTTTTAATAATTTAAATTACAATTTATAAGAACCCACGTAAAAAAATTATTTATAAAACATCCTTAAAAGTTGAAATTCCAAAACATAAATGTCAACCAATGTAACTCATAATAAGGTTCCAAAATGAGAGAAAATGGGTGGGGAGGAGTTATAGGACATGGATTAAATGAATGAATACTTATAGAGTGTTATTGTGGTCATTCATCATAAAAAACTGAAAGATCAATAGAATATTAAGGGCGCCAAAACAATAAATATATTGTGATTTATAAGACCATTGGTTCAACAGAATAGAAATTAGTAGGATGAATAATTTTATACATCATTTTCAAGAAATGATGAATAGGTTTATTATATAAGAACATAAATAACTATACTTACTTGATCTCATTCCTTTTCATATTAAAAATATCACCCATTTTTATGTTTCTTAATTCTATTTCCACAACATCTCTTCCTATGATAAATGATGTTGAAATATAAATTCATGAAGTAATAATATATCATGAGAGATAATGATATGTACTTACATCCATCACTAGTTACAATCACAGAATTTGTTTTTACCACATGTTAACGAATATGCATAAACCCTCATATGGGGAGATAATACATAAATCTCTAAAAAATATTATGAATCATAACATAAACCCTTACATATATTTTTATCCTTATAATTCTTGTCATAGATGAAATTAAAAAACATTAGAAATAATGTCCCTATATTTATAAAAAATAGCTTAGCAATGATCCCCATATATCATAATGTCGATCATGTGTTTCATATTTTTAACATGAGAATACATTCATCATAAATTCTCTCGGAACATGGTAATGACACAAATTACCATAAATTATTTTGGTTAATAATAATTATTCCACATTAAATATATTTTTTGACATATTCCATAATCCCAATTGGTTGTAAACATTAGCATGATAAAATAGAAATTTTTTTTCTAATAAATAATCAATTACATAGTAGATTGTACTATCTAAATTATTATTCCATATCAATAATATATTTATCAAATATTTTTTCTCTAAACCTCAAGAACACATTAATGTATTACATCCCTTAATAAACATTTAAAATTTCTGTTAAATCACTTTTCTAGGTCATTAAAACCATTGAAGATATATATCATTAAATCTATAAGGAATAACATATACTTCATGATTCATATTAATCAATTCTTAAATTCCTATAAATATACATAAAAAAATAAAAATTTATTCTTACACAATTAATAGGTCTCATCATATTATTCTTTAATACCATGTTCCTATAATATGAAATATTAATCATTTCTAATGGTTTCTCAACCTCAATTTAGCCACGCTTCATTGGTTTCATGTAAATAATACAGTTAGAAGATCAAATACCTTTGTATGATAACCAATACTCATTCCCCCATCATAATTACCTAAATGATATTTCTACAATGTATTGGAAGTTCATAAGTCTTGATTCATATTTAAATTAATGAGCATAATCCATGAGAGAAAAATATAGTCATATGACATTGATTTTGTGAGGTACTAATATAAATTGATAACTTTATATTAAGGCTACCAATCAAGGCATTCCCATAATGTTAGGATTTGTATAATGAACCACGTACCTAATTTATTCTTGTGTTAACAACCAATGTATCCTATTGTTTCTGTGCTATTTATACAACTAATATCATTTAGTTTTTTAAGATTTGGATACATCATGTGTATCCCCTTTTTTTGAGATTTATCAACAACCAACATACCCTCTTGTTTTTGGGAATGTTAAATATCCTTTATACCATATTTTTCATCACGATTAAGATACAACCATAGTATCCTATTGTGTCTATGATAGAGATAAAACCCATATACCCTCTTAAGTCCGAGTTTATGCTACCACCCATGTATCCTTTATGTCCATATACCATTTATGAAAACCCAACGAATTTGAAGGAGATATTGGTCTAACCTATCCCATAATGATGTCACATATTTATCTGTACCACAAGATCAAAATATATTTAACATATCATATTCGATGAAATTAAATGGGTTTCATACACATATAATCACATAACATCTGGAGAAGAGATAATTTTAGTAATCGTAGAATATCCCATGAATGGAAGTGGATTTCATAATCATTTTATAATTGGGTAGCATGCGGAAGCGAAATTGGTTTCATAAACCACAACTCCTATTTATCATAATCCATTTATAGAAATAATTAATTTATTCTTTACTAGGATCATATCCGCAGTATGGAATTAGATATATCAATGGATATCCACATTTTTTAGAAGGATTTTGAATGATCACCTTGATAATTACATGTTGTAAATAGCCACTATAACTTCTCGATTCTAGATACCAATAAATGGTGTCCTATGCTTGACTGGACACATGCCCACAAGTGCATGTGCCCTAACTCACTACGTTTTCACTAGCATAGAGGTACTATATATGTCAACAAAGAGAATATACCCTCATCACAAGAGATTATCATGACGGAAATACAATGACATGCATGTATGGAAAATATTAATAACAATCATAAAATGGATAAACAAAAGGAATATTTAAATATATTACATGGAAGAGTATTAAAAATCAGTCTGATACATGTCATGTGTTTAATAATGTAGTGAAAAAGGAAAGAATATCACAATAAAATACATGTATAAAATTTACAAAAAGGAAAAACATTTTATAGATATCATCATAATACATATTTCATCACCATTATTGTATTCATCTAAGATGCAATAATGAAACTGTATCAGGGAACACTCCCTTGTCCATAAATGAAATCATATAGTCTGTTTTGGTTTCCATGTTTTAATGTTGAGCGTGTGAGATATAGTATCAGTATGAAACCACCTAAGGTCTAGTGTCATAATATATGTGAATATATATAATTATAATAGTGTACAGGTAGAAATAAAATATGTAAAGTACTAAGATTAAACATCAAATATTGTTTATATTCTTATTTGATATCCAATTCAATTCATCAATTTCAATTAGAATGTAAGTATCAGAATTAACATTCAGTCATGTTTCATTTATATGATGTTCATTTATTACTTATTACCGTTTATGCAATGAGTCTCAGGACCTAGCATGATTCTTGTTTTCCAATGTATTAATATGTTTACAGGATTCCTAATAAGACATCTATAAACAATAATTCAATGAAAGAATTTGTGCTTGTTCTTTAACATAGAACGTAGATCATATAGACCATTCCATTATATACTCAAATAAAAACCTATGACCATCTATGTAATTCATAATCTTTAATCCAAGTATCACTCAATATATAATATAAAACAACATCCCATAATCACATCCCTAGAGATCCTCACTGGAACCGATGTATCACACTTGGTGTGGCATTACATCATATCCACTTAAGTCTTCCCCTGATGTTTTATTAAGGGAGTCTAGTATGTGCCACGCCATATATGATCAAATTCCCTCTGATTCCACCCATAGAAGTCTATGATATGTCCACATATCACTTGGAAATATAACAGTAATCCCCCATAAGTTTTTTCATGGAATTCCACATAACGATTCCAAGTATCACTCGAGCATAAGCAACGTTGAAATCAAATGTGTATGTCCTTAGAATTAAAATTTGGATCAATATGTTACCCAATAAACATATGAATTTAATAATTGCAATAATATTTCATTATATAATGATGAAAAACTTATTCATTTCAATACAAATTATCTTTAGAATGAGGATCTTAACATGGTTAAGCTATGAAATATCAGTCTTCAATTTTAATCACAAGAGATTTTAATCACAACAAGCATCTTATTCATAAAACACCAATAAAAAATAGTCATTATATCATGGAATCAATCCCCTTTTCTTTATAAATTCAATTCATAATTTACATTATAATTAAAAATACCAATCAACTCACAATTCAAAATTTAATATTAATCAACCCATGTAAGGGGGTATAGTAAACACCTCAGAGGAATCCAAATGAAATATCAACCCTTGGTGTTCTATGAAATTAACAACACACCCAAATGAGTGGTATGAATTTATGTATCATGGAATTTAAACAAATTTTATCATTCCTTATTAATTTAGTATTCCATTCTTATTATTTTAATTAACGGATAAAAATCTAATTCATGGTAAACTCTATGAATATTGGGTGTCCAACAAAGTAGAATATATAAATAACACATCAAATATGAACGAAGATGTTGATTCAATCTAATATCAGTGTGGGACCACACTAGTAATTGAGTTATATTTGTTTTTAATGATGTCAGTGAAAGTTAGTGATGGTTAACAACACTCTCCTAAGTGAAATAAATAATGGAAAATATGACGATGGATGTACTGGTCTTGAGAAATTAAAAGAACATGAATCATGTGTGATGAATTTTCTTCAACATTTAATTTGCATCCTCTTGAGATTTATTGATGGGATCTGGGGAATTAATGTTACCAAAATAAATGGTGATGAAAGGGATGCATGGTAATAGTATTTGATGAAGAAGAAGCTAGGACTTTAGGGTGACCATGCATGAGGATGGAGTTGTGTTTGAAGATTTCCAGACATTTTTTTGTATAGTCAGTTTCATACTAAGTATTTTATGTTGCTCAAATAAAAATAAGGGTCCCACTATGAAAGATAATCTAGGACCTCACCTCATGCACATGTGGGGCCTGAGGGTCAACCGTGCTTGAGGTAATCCCTCAATGCCAGCCCTGATGAGGCAGGGGTGTGCGGGCTGTGTATAATCCCACAAGTGTTCATGGACAGTGATCATCCCAAGCATAGGGATGCATAGAGGGTTATAGGAGAATGCATGTAGGAGGCATGGGAGGGCATATAAGCACAATAGTATAGAACTATTGTGGGGAAACACCATAGGGGATAGAGGAGAATTTTTAGTATCATCTGGCGTGTCTTTATACTTAAAACATGAGAAAATAGAAGCGTGTTTTGATGTAATACATGTTTTTAAAAATGAATATGTTATCCCAGCTACTCATCCCATCCCACATTTCGGTCCTCCTTTTGATCAACTGCGACATCTGATAATCTAATATTCACTTCCCATCTGAACTCATGCCACATGTTTTTGAACCACGACTGTCCAATCCTCCCACAATATTCAATCTATATCACGCAATCGTCTTCAACCTCTCAAATGCCGCTTCCACTCACTAGCGACACTGATCTCACCGAAGATGAATACTGACCACCATGGCTAATCCCTAGCCATCAAAGAAGCATTTTTGTGATTTAACCGAGACCATGGATGAAATCTACATATTTCATGCATGATACCTCGAAGGATGCCCAAGAAAAGGGCATTTTGAGGCATTAATTCTCATCCAAGATACATGCGAGATTAATTAATGAGAAACGTTCATGTGATCATGACTCCATGCAAGAATATAGGAGACCATGTTCAAAAAAAGGAAACAACTAAGACATGCGGATTATCCTTGAACCATGGTTTTGAAATCTTGAAGGTAATGATATCAGGCATTCAAAGCACCGGTCTTAATACTAGATACGCGAATGTTGAACACAGAAGAGGAGTATCCCTATCCTTTAAAAGGAAGAACCCATGAAGAAGAATACACCTACTCCCACATATTCGAGAGCACCTGTTTCGAAAAACAGAGCATCTCCCTATGCACCACATCACGAAGAGAAACCAACAGTCCCACGTGCTCTCTACTCTGTGAAAAATAGTTCATTAAATATTTCGATTGGTTCTAAGTACCCTCAAATATCATTGCAAAGAACTATCACCTTTGAAAACACAAATGGATTTCTAAAAACCCTCAGTTTGTTTCGTGGGGAGGTTCCCATGATATAAAACAAGTGAAACCACACCCCTATTGTACTCTATGAAAAGAAAAGAATCATGATCCTTATGTACAAAGAAGAACACGAAATCTCATGGAATCCCAAAAATTTAGTACCCTATTATTCGAAACATTACCTCCTAGTTTATAGGGGTTCATGTTTTTTAATGAAGGAAGGTAAGTTCATGTTTCATGCACCCATGTGCATGGTTAGAAGAAAGCTCGAGTCGTTGAGTGTATGAAGAAGGAGTTCTCACCAAAAAAATGTTCACCTATTTAGGTTTTAATAAACACACACATATATACCTATAAAAACACAAAAAAAATAGTGAAAGAGGAATAAAGAGAACAAAAAATAGGAAGAGGATGAAGAGGCCGAGTGTGTGTGTACTAAAAAGAACAAAATTTATTAGGGTTCTCAAACAAGAAGTCGAATTGGTGAATTCATGCACGCATCCATGCACAGGTACATGCAATGTGAATTAAATAATAAACCAAAAACAAGTGTATGAATGTGTGAAAAGAAAAAAAATTGAAAAGGAAAATAAGTTCAACCTAAATTCCATATGCATCTTCACATGCCTTCATGGACAATAGACGATAATTAATTTTGATGATTCCATGTAATTTAATATTCATGTCTTAAAAAAGTCAAATTGGTGTATGTGATTCTAGTAAATAAGATATAAGGAGAATAGTGCAGTTGGATATTACACTAAGAAGAAGAAAGAAGAAGTCTTGAGCAGTTTAGATAGAAAAAGAGAAGAATATAAAGAAGGAAAGAAGAATTTAATTCCTACCAATTTGAAAGTAATCATGTGAATATCACTCATGAAGCCCAATTCTAGAACCTATCTTATAAATAACAATGAATACTGTCATTATAGGCATTATAAAGAACTATAAAGTGGTGGAAAGTTGGACTAGGCATTCAGCCGTCCAGGGAAGAGGATTGTTTCCCAACCACTCCAAAGTATAGGGACTTACACTGGATAGAGGATTGTTTTCCTAGCCACTCTATTCTAAAAACTTATTACATTATAGTGGATAATCCATGGACTGGTCATTCCCAGGCATGGTAAATACATAGTTACTCTTATTGGGTGGTGAACCGTGTAAAAATATCATGTGCATATTTTTAATGCTTTCTATTATTGCATTCAATAAAAAAATGAGAATAATATAATCTAGTTCCTATCCTGACAAGAGGTAATGGGATAAAATTTTAGGATTGTTTTAAAAAGTCCTCAACATTGATTACCCCCTCTAGTGTTATGTATATCCCAAACCGGTCTTCTCAATTATTGTTAGCATTACATGTTCACCCTTATTGAATTCTCATAGTGATGTTTTTCTCTTTTGAAGACCTGAGTTTCATTCCTGTGGAATGAATGAAGTGATATTTCAGTGATGATTCAGTTATCTCTGGGGAGAAGGCTATATCTACCCAGACAATGATGAACAAGAAAAAACAAGAGAAGAGAAATTTAAAGAAGAATTCCCTCTTATCTAAAGAAGAAGAAGAAATTGGTTCTCCATATCAAGATTACATTGATGACACACCAAACATGGAATGTTAGGAGAAGGTGGAACAAGACCCCACCCTGATGATGTACCTCCTTCCTATGTCAACAGATCAAGAGGTATGTCTTTGTAAATTTGGAAATTATTCTCATGATGACAATGCTAGCATAAGTTGTGATGATTAATCTACAACATCTCAAGAAATAAAAGTAGATAGATTAAGAATGGTCGTATATGGTATTTTGTAACAGTGTACATCCCTGGTTTGTTGAGTATTTCAATTCAAGATGGAAAATATCACTCAACTAGAAGACGAAACTGATGTTTTGGAGAAAAAAATTATAAGAAAAAATTGTTAAATGTCCAATGCTCCACAGACAAGTTGGATCCATTGAAGAAAAAATTGTTAATTTGATGTATTTTATTAATTTTGGATCAAATATGTTGAATAAAAAAAGGGATTCAACAATAACATAAAAGATAAGATCCATGCACTTGAAGATGAGCTATAAAAGATCACTGAAGTCAAAGAGTTATATTTGGAAGAAGACTCCATGAATATCATATAACATGAATCATTGTTTCAAAACAAATTACGTATGCATAAAGATGAATTTTAATGATTAAAGAAGGCTTGTGAATTGAATATAACTATGAATAAAAATCATGGAGTCATCCTCAATAAGAGATGTCTACAATTTGAATCTCAGTTGACCCCTATATAGATTACACATACTGAGTCTCCAAAAAAGAAGGATGCACTTACAACTAGTACTCAATGCTCACTGGAGGATTATACTCTCAAAAGGTCTCAAACATGTGACAAGAAGATCATGGCTTCACTCATTAATATATCACAAGCAGGTGCGAAATAAAATGTACCATCCATTTTAGCTAGTAATAATATTTCCAATTTTTTTTACAAAAATTGCAGGTTAAAATATGAATTTTAAAAAATTATGGATGATGAAAAGTGAAAAAAAAACCCACCACCATGGATAGGGTGGACAAGGGAAATAGTTTGGAATATTTCTCTCCCCAAAAATCACAACAATTCTGGAAGAAGATTAAAAATCCTTATAATGATGATGTGAAGAAGTCAAGGTTTGTTTATTAATGCTGGTGCTGTAATAGATTTGGGAATTGTGCAATGGAATTTTGGTACAACCCCTTTCATGTAAAATCAAAGAGAATGCCCATCTCAAGGGCGATAAATCATGAGAAGTGGTATCAATATCCATATATCCATAAGCATATGTATACTTAAAATATATTTTGAATGTTATATAACATCTGTAATGTATGAAATACGAGTGGTCATATGAATGGTTCATGTTCTTTTAAACAGGTACCCATAGGTGATAAGAATATAAGACCATAGAAGTTGGGTACGAAATATGAAGCATACTTGGGAAAAAATCAGATGAATAATGTGAAAAAATTCTCCCAACAAGATTTAAATAAGGAATGATAGGAAGTCCATGGATTCTAAATCCAAGATGTCGAAGGGTAGTACATCGAAAAAAAATACTAAGAAGGTTTCCACTAAAAATAAGCCCTGTAAAATATCCAATCATGATTTCTCAGTCTCTAATGATATATTTGTGTTTTAGCTAGACGTTATGGAAAGAATGTGAAACATTAAAGAAGCACATGAAAAGGCTAATACTATAAAAAATAAGAAGTTTCTACATGAATTACTAGAAATTATGTGTTTTTGGTGAAACTAGGATGGTAATACTATTAGATGATTCTTTGAATTTACTCCATCCCTACCAGGATTCCATAAATGATGAATGTTTCACCAAGAGATTCTAGTGCATTGAATGAACCTGAAGAAAGAAGATTCACAAATAAAGATAAGGAATTAATTGTAAGTTCCACACCATCACAATCATCAATGAAGATTAGTTGTCAATGTGTGCTGAATGGAGCATTTGGGTTGAAAAAATCATCTCATCCTTGTTGTTCACATTGATAGATCATGAAGGATTCACCTTATTCCCTTATATAATTATGTGTTGAATTAATTCTTATTCTAACAGGAATTGATAGTGAGGAAATATCTTAGGGGGAGAACCTAGGATATAGTTATTATAGGTGTTCACTTGAGGGGGAGTCCCATTAAGAATGTTCCAGAGTCATTATCTCAATCATTATCAACATCAGTTGGTATAAAATGAAATTACTCTAAAGATTTTCTAATGATCATGTCCTTGAAAAAGGTATGTCTTGTCTCAATATATCATAAATGGTTACTCAAAATATATTATATTTTTCAATGGGGGAGAAAAAAAACTTACTCAGTGACATAAGATGAATGGATGTGTTGCATTGACACTTATCCTACCAATCACACCTGCATGTTTTTAATGTATTTTCTGAAGTGAGTGCAAGAGTTTCAGGATGATAACACATATTATCCTATGTCTATAATAAAAGTGAAATTCTATTGAATAACATGTACATGAGTTCTCATCTCATGATGTATCATGATCAGTGGAAAATTGACAGTTTTTTTGTTTAAATAAAATCCTCTTGTTTTCTATATCGAGCATTTCTAATGTAGACATAGAGTGAAATGATTGATGGTTTATTTCTTGTGTAATAATTGATACCCATATTCCCATGAACATTGTTTTCGTTTCAATAAGGGTTGGATAAGTGAAATGAAAATTTAATTTCTAGAAAGAAGTTATGACTCACAACTTATATAGAGCTATTCATTTAGTAGAAAAACCATGGTTATTGAAAACAAATAACGGGGGGTGTTGGGAAAACTGTAATAATTGATTTTTATTTGTTGTCAATGGGGTCACTGAAAGCCTTTTATTTTTAACTACACTCTCCTAAGTGAAATGGAGAATGAAAAATCAGACTATTGAAGTACTGATAATGAGATGTTCAGTGAAATTTTATCATGTTTGATATATTTTTTACAACATTGAATTTTAATCCTCTTAAGGTTTATTGAAGTGATATTTCAAATTCATGTTCCTGAAATAAATGGTGGATAAGGGGATGCATGTGATTTCCATTTGAAGAATATTATTCTTAGATATTAGGTTGGCTCAGCATGAGTTTGGTGTTGTGTTTAATGACTGTCATGGATTTTCATGTATACTCTGTTTCCTCCCAATTATTTTTATGTGGCTTAATTAAAATTAATGGGTCATCCATGGCGGCCAGTCAAGGGCGTCACCTCATGCCCATGTGGGAACCGAGGGTCAACTGCGCTTGAGGGATGCCCTCAAGACTAGACCTCATGAGGTAGGAGCGTGAGGTCTACGTATAATCCCGAAAGAGTGCATGCGCTGTGATCAACCTGTGTGTAGGGATGCATAGTGGGTTCTATGAGCGCGCCCGTAGACAAAGGTTGTGGGGGAGCACCAGAGGGATGGAGGAGAATTATGAGCATTAGCTACCATGTCTTGAGACATAAAACTCCTGAAAACCATGGCCCATTTATATGTGGGATGAGTTTTTACAAACAGAAAATTAATCCTAGCCGCTCATCTCATCCAGCATCTCGGTTGACCATTCGATCATCAGGAGAATCTTATAATCTAATCTCAAATTCACATCTGATCTCGCACCACATTTGTTTTATACATGGCCTTTTAATCCTCCCACGACATTCAATCCATATTGTGCCACAATCTTCAACCTCTAGACACTCATGCCACCCACCAGCGACACTGATCTTAGCGATGATGATGACCGACCACAATGGTTGAACCTTAGCCATCGAAGAAGTGTCTCGTGATTTAACTGAGACCATACATGGATTCTACATCTTAAATGCATGATACCTCAAAGGAGGAAAATTAAAATGGAGTTGTGATGCCATAATTATTGTCCGAGATACATTGAGGATCCATGGGAGACTCATGCACGAGATTCATGCATGCGATCTAGACTCCATGAATGAAGATAAGAGGCCGCATTATGATAAAGGAAACGACCAGGTTTTGTGGCTTATCCGTGTCCTTTGGTTTTAAAATCCTGAAGGAATATATCTCGGACATTCAAATCCCCAATCTAAGTGGTAGATACACAGATGTTGAATGTAGAAGAGGAGTTGTCCTCTCCAAAAAAATGAGGATAATGAGATGAAGAATGTAGTTTTTCCCACATATTTGAGTGCACCTATTTCAAAAAACAAAGCATCTCCCTGTACACCACATTGCGAAGAGCAAGCAGGTGTCATGAGAGCTATCTTCTCTTCAAATAAGTTTTCATGAATGACATTGATAGTTCATACACACTCTCAAATAGCTTTTTGAAGAACAGAACCTGCGAAAACCCAATGGTTTTCTAAAAATCCTCATTTTATTTCTTGAGGAAGTCCCCACGGGTACATAACTGGTATAACCACACCCTTTTTGTACTCTCTGAAAGGGAAAGTACCGTGCTCTTAATGCATAGAGAAGAACCATGAATCTCATGACCTCTCTAATGGTGACCACCCTCTAGTTCATTCCTTTACCCCATTGTTTTTATGGGTTTGATTTTTGGTAAAGATGGAAGAAAAATATATTTTTCATGCACCCATGGGCATGGTTTGAAGAAATTAAAAGGCCATGAGTGTTTGAATAATGAGTTGACATTAAAAAAGGGTTCACCAATTTGGGATTGATAAAACAGAGACAAATAAAAATAAAAAACAACA
This sequence comes from Viscum album, assembly GCA_963277665.1. Taxonomy (NCBI): domain Eukaryota; kingdom Viridiplantae; phylum Streptophyta; class Magnoliopsida; order Santalales; family Viscaceae; genus Viscum; species Viscum album. Next base: position 1,384,497,643 of record OY728127.1, read on the forward strand.
TAAACTATTGATGGAGGAATAAGTGGAAGAAAAAAGTGGAAAAAGAGTAAGCAGCTAAGTGTGTGTGGGCTTAAAGGAACTACACCTATTTGGGTTCTCACACAAGGAGAAGAATAGGTGAATGCATGCATGAATGAATTCACATGCACATATAATGTGACATAAATAATGAATAAAAAACAAGTGTGTGAAATGTGAAAAGAAGAAGAAGAATGGAAGGGAAGAAAAATTTCAAGCTAAATTCCATATGCATGTTCACATGAATTCATGAACAATAGAGTATAATTAATTCTCATGATGAAAAGTAAGCTGATCATTATGGTGGGAATAATCAAATTGGTGTATGTGATTTTATCCAAGAAGAGAGGATGAGAATAGTGGATCTGGTTATTGAACTAAGAAGAAGAAAGAATAAGTCTATTGTAGTGGTGTTGCACTAGAGAAGAAGAGAGTAAAAGAAGGAATAATTTCTTGCCTGCTTCATTGCATGTAATCATCCGAATAACAATAAAGAATAACAAGAGAAGAACCTACCTTATCAAGAAAGAGGAAGACTTCCTCTATAGGTAGTATAATGAACCAGCTAGTGGTTTCTAGTTGGACTAGGCTATCACCAGTCTAGGGAAAGGGATTGTATCCCATACCCATCCAAAGTGTAGGGACATACACTAGCTATAGAATTGTTTTCCTAGACACTCCAATGTAACAAAATATTACATTATAGTAGATAATACATGCCCTTATTATTCCCATGCATGGAAAGGATGTAGCAACTATTTTTGGGTGGAGACCCTTGTTATAATATCATGTTAATATTTTTACTACTTTCTATTATTTCATGTGATAGTTAAAAGATAAAAAGAGAATCAATATCCTAATGGGTTAAGAGGTACATGGATAAATAATACGAATTGGTTTAAAAATTCCTCAAAACTGATTCACCCCTATTAATGTTATGCATATTCGAAAATGGTCATCTCAATAAGTTTACGGTGGATAGCTCTTCCAGTATCAGCTCTTGATTCTACTTAGATAGGGAGAACATGTAGAACTGAGGAATAACATATAAATATGGCATAACAAATTGAACCTATATAGTGCATCTAATGAAAAAGTAATAGAGTAATTACCTAATATCATTTTTATCATACCAACATTGATCCAATTATAAAAAAGTTCTTTAATCAGACACCTGATTGAGATGGTCTAACGCTATCTAGAATAGGCTTCAATATGAACAATCAAATAGAGGATTTTTAGTTTGTAGGAAGAATGAGAGAATTGTGTTTATAATAAGATTCTATTGAGGGTTCTTTTTTAAATTCCCAATAATTATGAGTTCAAATGATTTTTCCACATGTTTGGAAAAACCGTACACAAATATAGTTCCATTTTATGTTGGAAGGGGAAGCCACATGGTTTCTATGACTGGTTTTCCTAAACAAGAACAAACTAGGAAAATTTTATCTTCCAAGATTGTAGACATCCTCTCACGAGTATGTACCGAAATATTTCATGGAATATTAGAATTTGTGTCTTGTAATGATAAAATATCCACACTTTAATGATTTTATCTAATAATGCGTCCTTCCACACACACTTTCTAATAATAATACAGGAGTCCATTTTCACCCAATAGCTGAGTTATAGGAAATGATCCTACCCTGGAGACCACTAAACCACTATGAACTCTTTGGGAATTCCCATAAGCCATATTTAAACATATAAACTAAAAATCAACTAATATTAAATAATTCATTCTTCAATAATGTTCTTGTTTCATTAAAAACTCCCACCATAAAGTAATTTTACCATAAATTTCCCTATCAAGGGTGGTCAAAAAATGTCTTAAAATAACTCCAGCCTCTTTAATCATACATCATCTTACCACTCCCATGAATCATCTTTTAATCTACCATGACACCATATAACCCATTCTAAATAAACTAAATAGATTTAGAGAACCATTAGGATGTGATCCAAAATACATATTAGATGATTCGCAAAGGAAGAATCTACAAATAAATCATGCTTCTCTAGATAAAAAACAAGTGATTGTTCAAAATGATAGGAATGTAACAGATATTCTAGGGAAAAATCATTTGTGACTTGATACCTATCTGTTATTTTTTACAGATATGCTACCAGACCAACCCTTTCTTGAAGCTCTAATGGCCGAAAATAGTGTGTTTAAATCATAACATGTCTTCTGAACCTTTTATGTTCCAGCCACAGTGAAATACATATCAAAATTCAATCTCTGGTCTCGAACTCTAGAGGTCGTCTTCGGTGACCAACATATAATTTTTTATGGAACTACACAATATCCATCTACCTTGGAATTAACATAACCTACTATGTGGTCTCCAAAATTAGATAGGGTCCAACTATAATAGCCTCACAAATCACTCTGCAAAACAAGGGTGATTGGTATGTATAACAGTTGAAATCATTATAAGTCACTATCAAAATATTATCTAGAATGCTATTGTATTATGTGAATTCAACTAGAGGTATATTCCTTTCTCAATATCCCCCATAATTTAATATTAATACTAACATCATGTCTTCATGAACCTGTATCATGTGGTCTGATAGGATATTATACTAAGGGTGGTATATTGTACTCAGAATCACATTTTTACCTACATACCACTAATAAATATACCCAAATTGAGAAATAAATTTTTCATCATTACCAGAAATAATAGCGTGTCTTACCCCATTACGTCATATTATCATTCAGATATCCACCCTCATAATATCATTTATTGTAATGGTCTCTATGATAGGATTGAAATGTGAATCATTTTTAGATTGTTATCAAAAGACCATACATACTTACACCCATGAGGCTGTCTTAGTAAACGTTTCCCAAAATACATTGCTACCACATCCTATTTTCAATTGGGAATGGGATGATTTTGTAAAATACATTTTGGAAAATGGTGTTCATCCTTCACCTTGTAATAATAGGTATAACTCATTAAGAAATTAGATACATATCTTTTTATTCCCAACCACCAGTATTGGAGATCTAAATCTGATACACCTTGGTGCTTCAATCACACACTGCCTAGGTTAGGGAAATAATGTCTTGCATAATCTCCTTTTTTATATGTGCTTTAACAAATATGGGACCATGTATACATAGTATGGCATCATCACTTATGGTCCAACTAGGAGAAGGGTCCTCGCCTACTATACTCTATGGTAATACAATGACCTTAAAATTCAATATCTTCCACATCCTGACTCTATATAGAAAGTCAGTGGTAATAGCTATGGATGATAAACATGATAGATCCTGATAGCCCAACACCTATAGGTGAATATTTCAGTGAAAATACATAAGATTCCTGCCATTATTTTCATATTGAACTACATGTATTAGAGTCCTCATACACAATGCATCTGCCAAAGAAATCCCTTTTAAATGAGTATGGTCAAGCTCGTTGTCAAAATAAAATAGTTATTCAACCCACCATTACTACCTCAGATTCATATCACATTGTATAAATATGTACATGTGGATTTATTAATCCTTATACACCCTAAAATGTTCTCCATGTAAATAATGTCTCCAACAATGTAATGTGTGAAAATAACTACTCATTAATTGAACCATAATACATCACAATACATAGTGTAACTCCAACATGGATTTGGTAAAATCAGTATTGGCGAGTAATTCAATCTTTCTTTCATCTCCTAAAAGTTCATCTCCCTGAAATAAAACCACACAAACATTAATCCATTCTTAATAAATATTTTATTTGGAGTTTCTAAGCATGAAATGTACAGAATGAAATTTCTAAAGTAACCTGCCAGCCCAAATAAATGTTATACCTCAATGTTTTTGTTTGTCTTCTCCCAAGAAACATAAAACTTTACATTTCCGGGGTCAAATGTTTCTCATATCTCTTAGATAATGTGACCCAGGATGTGAATATGATCCATCTAGAAGGGGCAGTTTATGAAAAGAACAAATAAATGACTCCCACTAAATGTATTCAATACAAACTCAAGATGTGTGGAATTCCTCTGTCCTGTTTTATAATACAACAATTTATCATCCATGAGTAACAAAATAATTGATTCTATATAAAGATAGAATACTATTTTCATGAGTTACATGATGACCTCGGGCATGTTTATGATACCTAAAGGCATAACCATATACATATTTAGACAATACCTTTCTATTAAATGTTGTTTGAGCTATGTCTGGTTGTCTAACATGGACCCGATGATAATCGTATAATAAAAAATCATAGATAAAGCCCATTACACTCATATATTGTTGAAGAAATCGTTTATCCATGGTAGAGGATACATTTGTCTATCTCTCAATTGGTTTGATTACTGATTGTCTACAAATATCTTGTGACTTCCAAACACCATCATTACAAAATGGATTGTTGAACCCCATTGAAAAGTACCAGTTTAGATAAAACCCTCTTCCTCTAAATCCTATAGCTACCTCTTACACTCTTGTATCGTTGGAATATCTATCATGTAAGGAATAATGTATACAATTTCAGCTCATAAAACTTATTTAACACATAACTCTACCTCTCTCATTGGATGAAATCTAAAAAATTCATCCGAGAAAATTATATTAAATCAATAAAACACAGGAGGGAAATATTCTTGATATGTATACTGATCATGTAGATATAATCTATTGATCTATGATATCAGCAAACATATTATATGATTCACGGGTCTAGCTTAGATTAACAGGAAATCCCCTGACCATATTGAATAAACTAACAACCCTCTAGTGATGTAATGGTCACTCATCAGAGATAGTATTAAATGAAGTCATAAAAAAACCATTGATTACATTAAAATAATGATTTAAAAACATGACATATTGAGGAAAAAGAGGTACCATATGATGTCACACCCATCAATCTCAGGGGGTACTCTATACACGGATTTATATCCACAATTATAACTCATAATATAGTGTCAGGTTTCAAAAAACCATTCGAATACTAAATATTGAGACCTAGACACTACAACACGAATATATATAAGGCATTGAAAATACCCTATATTGAAAAGAGCACATTTTAATGTATAAAAGTATATAATTGAACCTCTCATTGTGGACGACATGGGGTTCCACTCCTCAAGTGTTGGTTGAACTATGTTTATTCATCCTACCATACAAAATTATGATACTACATAGCTACCCTACGTAGATATTCTCTACTATCTTCATAAATTAGGGGTCATACTACGACGACCATGACCACGAAAACCACCTTAGCCTGATCGGATGGTTATACTTCTTCTTCTTCCCCAATAGGATGTTTTTGACGTGATTTATGTTTGTGTTGTCTGTGAAGACACTCTTTCACTAGCTTCTAGAAGAAATGTTCTACCGAAGAAATATAGATGGCCCATCTTGCCACATGATTAGGACTCAGTTTGGTCCCTTATACACTGTGGCCTCAAATGTCTTAGTCTACTGCACTGGTAACATGTCACCCTGATACATTAATATGTGATCACGATACTATTATCACCATGTGAAGCATCCCAATGAAACTTCCTACTATCTATCAATGTAGAAACTTATATAGATGTTGAACATCACAAGATCACACTCCATCCTCTCTCAGGACATGCTCTGTGATAAGTTCTTGATTTAAAATTACAGACATGGTAGTTATCCAAAATACATTAACATTCAACTTAATGGCATACCTAAGGCCATCCTCTTAATTCTTTTATTAAGATAAATATTCACCAATCAGAAGAGTTTTGATGTGATTATGCTCAGTAAAACAATATAAATATTTCAAAACTGATAATTTTCTACACTTCATGTTGAAAAACTCATAGTCTCTAGAAGACATCTGTGTCTCAACATATAATTAATTATATAAGTTAATTTATAAATAACTCTAAACCATCTTCTAAAGATTATATATATAAATAATGAAATTCCATAATCTTTTGGAGTAATCACAAAATATATATATATTTAAATTTAGCCTCCATTTAAGAGGAATATATAGTTAATTAACGATAGGAATAATATCCTCTATCCACTAAATTGTAGAATGTGGTACGCAATACCTAGAAATTTTGGATGGATTCTACTATTGGAACAGTATTGTAAACCCTTCGATAGTAGGGGATGGTAGAGTAGAACCTTGAATGGATAGGATGAAGCATAGAATAACTTTTAAAAAATTGTGCCTCAACCCCTATGCCTGGTATAACTACAGGTGCCTCGGTTATTAATTAAAAAGAATCCACTATTTTCCCATGACCCACCACCTCTGGGAATAAAAACCACCAGCCTCTTAGTGCATGACTATAGGACATCGTGGTGGCATAACATTATAAATTATAACTGTATTCCTCAAAAAAACATTATAATTGATCACAGTTGTATAGAATTGATATTTAAACAGGATAGGTGAAAGGTTTCTTTTATAACAAAACACCCAACTACATTCTCCTAGTGTCAGTTATAGGCATCAAAAAACTCATATATAACAAAGTGACACTACATATTGTCCAAAACATAGGATAGGATTATGTCATGTTCTATTCTATAATTTTTCAATATCCATTTTATTCTCATTTCATTTGGATTATATCATTTATTTCACATGTATGAAAATTAATTTTCAATGTTTGAAAAAATTTATAACCAAATTCTAATCCATAAGGGCCCATACACTTCATAAAAAAAATAATTTCCAACATATTCCACACCATAACATATTCCAGAATAAATATCACAGAAGTAAGTATATGTTTCATAGTACTTATCACAACATCTTGAAATATGTTATAATTATTAAATGGAATGACATAATTCATAGAAAATTATTGTTTCATAGTGAATAAAATGATGCATGATATTAAATATACTCTAATCATTAGGTTGAAACAAAATAGAACACATAATCATATCAATAATAACATAACTATTTATGTGAATCAACCAATGATTAAATCAATTAAATTTTATTAGTCAAAATCCAAAAAATAAAAGACAAATTTAATTTTATTAAAATTTTAAATTTCAATATGTGTGTTATTTAACCTAGGGGTAGCTCAGAACCAAAATAGTATTATTTTCTATCCCTTTTTGTTGTATCCAAAATAGAAATTAAAAATATAAAACAATGATCAGATACCACTTTGTAATTACTCTTACCCAAATTCCCCTAAATGTTCCCATGGACTTATTTGCCGCATGACTTTAAGAGAATCAACTAGATTATAGGGGCATCCAACTAGAAGTGACAATTTTTTTGTGTTCATTGGGAGATTATTTCATCATCACAACAGTGAAACACAATGAAAATAAAATGACATACAAGTTGAAAAAAATTATTATAATAATAAATTGGATAAAAAATATTAAGGGATAAAAATATCCAAAGGAAGCACATATAAAATTATGATGATACATTTCATGTGTCTAATACAGCATCCAAAACATATACACCAATGTAAAATAAAATACATGTATCAATAGTAAAAGAGGAAAACTATTGTCCATAAAGAATCATGACCCATGTATTTCCCCCATTCTGTCCTAATCATGTGTTGTAATCTAGAACCAATAGTTTAGAGAATTCCCATATCCCTTACTATAATCACATAGTCTATTCAAGCACCCATATGTCCCAAATATGGTGTGAGATATTATCCTAGTAGGAAATCACCAATGCTCCAATGCCATCCTATTAGTGAATATTTATATAAAGATAATAGTGCACATGCAATAATAAGAATATTTAAAGAAATTATTGAATATAAAATTCATACAATGTCCCCGTTCTCATTTAATAACAAATTAATTTCATCAATTTCATTTATAATTTATGTGTGTAAATTAAATGTCATTATTGAATCATTTTTTTATGATCGTTTAATTCATCAATATAATTTAATTAATGAGTCTTATGACCTTGAAAGAATCCCATAATACCCCATAGTAAAATCATAAATATATAATGACCCATACCTAATATACATTAATATTACTTAATACATGTTAAATACATAAAAAATTACACTACCAGACATGAAAAGACCATATTAATTTATTTCCGTTGGAAATATGGAATCATAAACACTAATATATAAGTGAGGGAAATTATCCACAACAAGGTCCTTCATGACTATATCCCTTCTTAAAAACATCCTAAATAATATATATATTCATAACCTATGGGATGAAAAATAAAATTAGGGGTGCTCTGATGCTCTGTACGGGTAAACAAGGAATACATGTAATCACAAACATCAGCGTAGGAGTATGATAATGTGATCAAAACAATTGAAGATCATACCCTTAATATGAAGTAATAAAAACATGTATCACATAATAATACTTCATAGTTAATGAGAAATTAATCATATGTAAATTTATAAGAGAATCTCAGAAATCATAACCAAGTAATAGAACGTGTAATTGTAGAAATCAAATAAACATATAATATGATTTTCATAGTATCCAAGGCATAGTTTCCATGTACATATTAATGGTATGAGTTCACTTCCTTTATCATATAGGTATTCATGGATCACTCACATGGACATCTATTTAAAAAGAGTTCACTCATCATACCATTGAATTTTTCATGGTTCACTCCAATGGCCATTTAGTACTTAAGGTTCACTCCAAAGGCCATTCTAATATATCTCAAAAAGATATAAATCGTTACCCAATGCGTTGAATAGAGATATAGGTATCACCAATATCATAATAAAATTATACAAACTTTTTTTAAAAACACCTCAAATTAATATATAAACTTATGAAATGAAATGGGTATCATGACCATGTAATAATATCATGACATGTGAATAAAAATTGGTTTCATTATCATTTCATCAAAAGAAAACCCATGGAAAGAAGAATGTTTCAAAAGAATATAACCCATGAAAAATAAATGGGTTTCAAAAACATCATTCCATCAAAACAGAATCCATTAACAGAAATAATATGATTGGAAAAATTGGTTCATTTCCTATAAATGAATGATTAACACTAATTGATGTCATCATAGATTGGATTTTTTTGAAATAAATTTAAAAACATTTCTAAGGAAATATCATTCAACTTTGTGAAAATATATTTATAAAATAAAACCCTTTGAAACTATTTTCATTACAATAATAAAAGAAAAAATTAACTAAATCTAGATAACCTTTTGAAATTTTTTCCCAGAAATATATAAATAATAATGAAACCACTTCAAAAATATATTCCTTGAGAACATATAAAAGACTCTTAAAAACCATTTCTATCAAAGCACTAATTTATGAAATATAACAGATGAGATATGAAAATAATCATAATGTTAATAATAATAATCCTAAATTAATTTCATGAGTATTATATACACAATGAAAAAGTAATGAGTGGTGAACATGGAATGCTACTCACAGATAAAAAAAAGTTTTATGAAATTCCAATACCTTGTGTCTTGAATCTCATCATACTTTTACAAAAATGATATATAACAAATATATGTTGATTATAAAACTATCATAGAACCAAATTATTATATATAATATCAAAAATGATTTTATTATTAATTACCTTTACCCACTTATTTCTTACTCTATGTTAAGGCTTCAGTCCGGGTAATATCCACTTTGTTCTTTTCATATGTATTATTTTGTTATATAATTGATCCATATAAATATATAATGATTTTAATAAAGTAAATAATCATATAAATATCATGAACATTCATTATATGTGTTATATAATATTCTATATACTAAATAATTTTTAAATGAAATACACCATTCATGGATATGGTATGTAGTATGTAAGCATAAATTTTGTTTCCGTTTCATTATCATATTGAAAGAATGGAAATAAATTATATATATATATATATATATATATATTATAGTAAAATTAAAATATAATATATATCATTTATTTTTACTCAACTCATTCTTAATGAATTTCATGTAGTGTGTGAATGAATCACTTCGCTTTGAGGGGGAATAGTGCACACTTCCTTAAATAAAATTATCATATTTGAAAAAATGGAATGTATAATGATAAAATTTTAAAAATAATCTCAATGTAATAAATAAAAAAATAATAAAAAAATTATATATATATATCATAATTTATACAATGAGATGTGGTAATGGAATAATGAACATTCATCATTTCGTGAGAGGTAGTTCACCGTAAACGTAAACAGTATGATTGTTACCCATTAGATATTAATGTGCGTAAGAATAGGACTAAACATTAGTATAACAACATATCAATATATTTATGCTAATTTTATAATTATAAATTAATATAATAAGGATATTTTATAGGGATGTTAAATAAAATAAAATAATAGAGCTTAAGGGATTGTGTTACTTCTTAATCGGGTATCTCCTTTTAGATTATTACCATGGGCTTCCATGGAATGATTATTCTAAAATGGAGTCATAAAGAGGAATGTATGGAATTTTAGGATTTAATTGGTATGTTTTTTTCCAATATAATGTTTCTTGTGTGTTTTTTGTTTGTGGGAGTAGATGAGGAATTTTCTAGTGGAGAAGGATTAACACGGGTGATATTTTGGAAAACAGAAACCCGACCAATGTTTTATATAAAAAGATCATCCAATAATAGTAAATATTATATAAAATAGAGAATATAATCATAATATGTCCTTAAAATAGATATTGGACATGGTTTTCCTCACATGATACCTTAATTTTGTGGTTTAATCACTTGTTATGCTTAATTTAGTCTTAATCATTGTAATTAATTTTGATTACCTTCCTAAATATTTCTCGTCAAAAAGAGATGATCTTATTAGAAATTATATAATATTATAATCCCATATATGGAATAAATTATTCCAAATTCCAAACCTAGAACTGGTAGAAATTAATTTAAATTCAATCCAGCAAATGGGATGACCGAGATGATTTTTAAAGATAAATCATTCCAAACATTGCTATGATATTATAACCAATTTCATTGAGAAAATTATTCCAATTACATTAATTTTATAAAATGATAAATATTTGATCTCATTATACTTTTAAAAAATATAAATATAATTTATCCATATAAATAAATTTCATTAAAATGCAGTTTTGAGTTAAATATGTGAATGTTTTCAATACTCATTCAAAATTAAACTATGAAAAAAAATATAAAAAATTAAATGTAACGTAATATTGATGTTTCAAATTCATAAATGTTATTTATATTGAAATTTAAAATAAATTAATATTCCAAATATAAGATTTTCTTTAGGTACTCCATCGGAACTCTGTAAAGGGACATTAATAAAAGAATATATGTTTTTATGTGTAAAATTTTGTTTGTTCTGATCTTATGCCTATCAAATATATTGGTTTAATATAAAAAATATTTGATTAAAAATATAATATATATATATATATATATATATATTAAATTAGTATCAATCAAGAATTATAATTTTTTTATTTTATTATGATAAAATAGATTTCTGTGCATAAAAATATTTTTCAATAAAAATATTCCCCATATATTTATTTTGATCTTTATAAATATTAAATTATTTTTATATTTTTGTAAACCATAAGATATCATATATTTGTTATTATTATTTATAACCTCTAATATAACCTCTGCATTCTGTTTTAATATATAATATTTTATGAATATATTACTGTTTGGTAAAAAATATTGTTTCATGTAATGTAGGCCAAGTTAGTGTTATGCGAAAGTAATGATTTACTTAGTTCATTGAAAAATATCCATTAAAAGTAATTAATTTGAAAAAAAAATCATGCATAAAAATCAATGGTGTTACATTTTACCCCCCTTAAAATGAAATTTTCACTCAAAATTCATCAGTTTGGTTCAAAAAAATGAGGATACTTCTACTTTATCATATCCTCAAGATCCTATGTACCTTCCCCTAAATGGAAATTTACCAAAAAAAGTATTACCATGTGGGTGGAATTCATTATAAAACATTCTCTATAAGATATATAATTTCACCTGGTTTTTCCTAGTATGAAATATCCCGATCCAATGGTATGACCTATGAGGTCAGTACTTGCGAAGGGATACACATGTACTTATTTTAGAGAGATACATAGAAGACATCATTTAATTGAGAGTGATTTGGAAGAAGTTACAAGCAATATGATAATGTCCAGATATGATCAAGAATATAAATGGGACCATTATACCTAGGTCATAACTTCCCATTCTTACTGAATATCAAAAACCATCTTCCAAAGTGAGAAAGATAGAAACACCCTTTTACTATCTTCAAATTAAATATCACAAAAATAGTTATCAACATAAATATTTAGCCAACTTTGATAATATTTAATATGTAGTATAATAGATCTAACCTTCCCTTCCATTTCTTCAATAATATCATGTCCCAATACATTTCATTCTCTAAATTCATCCTAGTACCTTTGAGATCTATATTTATTCGCTTATATTGCTTCATAATCTCTTATCAGAATGCCTGACTGAAATTTGGTTTTGTACAAAAAGTAAATTAGAGGATGGTGTTGATCACAACCAACCTTGAAATCTAATGAACATTATATCAATGTAGCCTACAGGTTTTTCAATTTTCATTCATATTGAATATCTTTATGAGGATGATAAGTAGTTCTGAAACTCTATTCTTTATCATCTTACTTCAGAAGGCTTCCCTAGATTATTGATCTAAACCTCAAATCCCAATCAGATACAGTCAAATGTGGTATTCCAAGGAGCCTTGTCACTTCAATAATGTTAATCCGATTAAAATGATACAATGTTAAATATTATTTGATCTCATTGTTTTTTTCTTACATATTTTGGTGATCAACTACCTCCAATATATCATTAAACCTTTTAAAGGTTTTGGGTAGTCCAATTGAAAAATCTACAGTGATTTTATCCCATTTCCATTCTAGTATGTCTAATGAATGAAACATCCATTTACACATTCATATTTCTATTTAATCTTTCTACAATACCAAACACTATGATACAAACCCAATAATTTTTCTATTAATACCATCCCACTAAAAATATTCATTCAAATACCTATACATCGATGTACTTCAGATGAATAAGGAATGACAAAATATGATCTTCTTCTAATATCTATTTAATTAAAATTAGTATTGAAGGATCCCACACAATTTCTCTAAAATATATAACTCCACCCTAATGAATGTTAACCTCTGGAACATTTTCTACTTTCTTTTGTAGAACTAAATATTCCATATGAAATCTTCACTTGGATAGAGGGATGAATGTTCATTTTAGAAATAAATTTTTTTACCCCTAAATGATGTTTTCTTGTCCTATCCTTTTAAATTGTAGAAATGTTGAATCCTTTTATTATCCCCATAATGTATATGCTAACATGGTCATTTTGACTTAATGCATCGACCACCATGTTTTCTTTCTCAGTGTGATAATATATTGAGAATTTATAATCCATTATCAGCTCCAACCACATTATCTGGTTCATTTTCAACTCTTTCTTGGTTTATATATTTTTAAGTCATTTATGATCATAATATATTTCACAAATTTCACCAAAATGATAGTCGCACAATATAATTAATTCAAGAATTACCACAACCAAATGCAAATAATGTGTTGGAAACTTTTGTTTCGGAATATTCTAATATCATGAGGAATAGTCAATATCTATGTTATTTAGAAAAAGAAAACATCCCAATATTCTATCGGATGAATCAATAAATTTTAAACAACCTTCTCCACTATAGGGTAATTTATGCACATGTCCAACGACCAACCTTTTTATCAGATCCAGGAAATTTTCCTCACATTCATATGTATTGAGGAACATGAATCCTTTTATGGTTAACATAGTCAAATCTTTTTATATTTTCATGAAATTTTACATAATCCAGTGATAATATATATCTAAACCAACAAAATATATAAATATCAGTAACCATGTTTGGTCTATTAAGAAATTCAATGGCCTTCTACTTTGATATATCCTCTACTATACCATATTTAGAGATTATGTGACCCATAAATGAAACCTCTTATAGCCAAAATTCACACTTTATAAATTTTTGATATAGTTACTACTTCCATAGGGTCATTAGTACAATTCTCAATTGGTTTTAATTCTCTTCCCCTATCTTTTAATAGATAAGAATATCACCTACAAAGAAAACCACATACTGGTCGAGGTAATCTCGAAAGAAAACATTCATTAAATCCATGAAGATAGAAAGGTCAATAGTATGACCATATGGAATTAAAATATATTCTTTTTCTCAATACCTTGTAAGGAATTCGGTCTTACATATATCCTCATTCATAGACATGAACAGATGAAATTATATAATATTTCTTCCATTGTATCCAAGGCATCACTACCAAGAGCATCTTAATAATCTAGATTCATTCCCTACACCATAATGGTAGTCATGGATCACTCGCATATCTACATTTATAGCTTTATTTCACTCCCCATACCATTATTATAGTCATGCTTCCCTCCCATGGACATCTTAGTAGTCATGGATCACTTCCAAAACCATCTTAGTATGTCTCATGAGATATAAATCATTATCCAATCCATTAGAGGGAGATATAGGCCTATTTGATCTCATAAAAATCATACATACATGTTTCAAAAAATCACAAAAAATAAAACCATAACTCATGAAATGAATTGGGTATCATAAATATGTAATCATAAAACAACCTATGAAAAATGTTGCAAGTTTCATATTCATTTCATCAATATCATACCATTTGAAAAGAAATGGGTTTCAAAATAATATACCCATGAATGAGAATCTCGTTTCATAAAAATTATTCCATAAAAACATAATAATTTCAAAAAAATAATATGAATTGAAACATATAATAATTTCATAGAAATACATGAGTAACATTAATGGATATCATCATAGGTGGGAAATAATTTAGGAAGATAATTTAACAAATTCATTAGGAAATTATACATATTCATTGAAAATTATTTTTTAAAAAACAAATCCTTGTGAAATATATTTCCTGTGATAATTAACATTAAATAATATAACCAAATCTTGAAAACATTTTTAAAAACATTTTCCTTGAAGCTTATAAAGAAGCTTGAAGTCAATTTCAAAACTGTTTTCTTTGAAAAAATATAAAAGACTCTTAAAACCCATTTCAAACATTACACTCCTAAAATAAACATATTAAAAGTGATATGTAAATTCACATAAATTTAATATTAATAATCATATAATACTTTCATGATTATTATATACACCACTAAAAGTAAAGTAGTTGTGAACATGGAATGTATTTCACAAATATAAAAGTTGAGATGAAATTCCCATACATTGTGTCTTGACTCCTATTATACTTGTAAAAAATTACTATATAATAAATTTATAACAAAAAAATAATTCTTATATCTAAAATCATATATGGTTTGATGATGAATGTTAATTACCCACTTGTTACCAATTCTATGTTACAGATTAATTCCGTGTAATATTCGCATTGTTATTCACATGAGTCTTAATTTTTTATCTCGTATATCCTTAATCATATATAATGATTTCAGAAATTTAAAACATATCCATGTAGTGTATTGATGAATCAATGGCTTTGAACGTTGGTAGACCAAACTTTATCAAACGAAATTATTGTATTTATAAAAAATGGGATGTATAATTATTTGTGTTATAATATGGTTAAAAATCATAACTAAATTACAAATAAATTATATATTATAAATATACATACATTACATCATAATTAACACCATGGGAGGTGGTAAAGTAATAGTGAATGATCATTATTTCGGGAGTCGTTTGATCTCTATACACATAAACAGTTTGTTTGTTATCTAATAGATGTAGGTTTGTGTACGTGTTGGTCAAAACTAAGGACACAATGAATAGAATAAAAAAAATAGAGGGGGGGGGGTTATCCAATTTTCACATTTTATAATTTTGAAAACATTTAGAAACATATCCACTACAAACTATTATGATTTATTTTATTGTAAACATTTAGAATACACTCATGCATGAAAAAGTGTGAAACCATGTAAAACACACGGGATTTACAATGTTATTCCACAATGTGTCAAAATACATCCATCCCATATCCACTCCTATGATTTAATTAAAATCCACTATTATGAATAAGTGAATACAAATTGTTCCATCTTCTATTAGACACATTCTACAATCTGATAAGGAAGATTATACTGATTCCTATCAGTTTACAATGATTTGTTAAAAAAATTTGAACAAAAAAAGAATAATGAATTTTTTGAAATTGATCCATATGTTATCAATGTTAATCCCATGTTTTATTTGGATATATTTTATTGTCACGATATAAGGATTATAGATATGACTCTCCCAAAATTATGAGTTTGTATGAGATTTTCTCAATATGATGAGTCTAGATTTGATTTTCTCAATATGAGTAGTCTGGATATGAATATCTCAATAAGATGAAACAATTATCAATCTAGAATCCTAGAAATCTACTCAAATTATAAAACTAGTAATCAAACATTTAGTTTTCGGGTCCTCCTCATGACATCTTAGTCCCAAAATGACTTTCAATTGATTTCTTTAACACTCATCCTTTTTTGTGTGGGAAAAGTCCACAACGGAATGAATGATCTGAGAAATTATGTATTGGTGACTCAAAAAAAGAATGAATCTTAACAACATTCCCCAATTCCTTAAATTTCCATTCCTTTTCAAATATACCACATTTAATTATTAACATTGACTTCATCAATCCTACATATATTCCTATGATATTTACAAAAAATGGAATTTCATGTTTGACATCTTCAACACTTTTAGAATTGTTCATTGAGACCCCATCATAATTAGCTCGTTAAAAAAATTTCCATCACAGTGATTATGAATTATGTATCCTTCTTAATGATTATAATTTATTTTCCCCGCATTGTGATTTCATATTCTATATATTTCTCAGTGATTATGAATTATATATCCTTCTCATAGATTATAAATTTTATTTCCATCTAATTGATTACAAATATTTTACCCATATCAATAATAAAAAATATATTTCCTATTATGATTATCCCAATGGAATACTCATAATGATGAAATTATAATTATAATGGAATTCCCATTATGATTGTTTTTTCCATTACACTATAATTCTTCGCTCTATAATATGGTATTTATTTAAAACTCTCCACCATTATTTCAAAATATTTTATCAAAAAATTATTCATGATTTTTGAAAGATTTAGGTCATTAATGAATCATTCTATAATTTTTAGAATGTAGTAAAACATTATAAATTATTAATTCACATTCTTCAATAATCCTCTTCCTCAATATTATTAGTCCATTACTCTTTAACTTCTATATTTATAACTCTGCAACTTCATTATTTATCTAATTATGGTAAAGGGAGAATTTACACATTCAATAATTTATGCCTCTAAATATTTCAGATCTTATTATCTAAATTTAATGACGATGAATATGATACTCTGAGTATGATGAAATTACATGACTATGGATTTAGGTTTGATTCTTGAATAAAAAACATTCTTCAAAAAAGTTGTTAGTTGTGGACAAATACATAAACATTAAAAATATAATTTATCAAAGGGGAAGTTTATAAACAATATCTTTATAAAATCTAAGCATATATAGGATACTGGTGTTATTGTATAATCCATGAATAATGATAACTGATTGGGTGGAGCAAAAATTAAATAAATGGAGTTTACGGGAAGGTTTTACATCTTAATAAGTAACTCCTTTTGAATTTCAAAAAAGTGATTCATTTGAAGGATTTATAGAAAAAGGTATTCATAAATGATTAATATATGTATTTTCGAGATAAAATTAGGTTGATCATGTCTGAAAATAAGATTCATGAAATGATAGTGTAAGTGGGGGGGGGAGATGAGTTGTTTTTTACTGGTGGAGGAGTGACACTCTAGTAATATATTAGAATATTGGAAACCAAACCCATATTTTTTATTTAAAATGGACCCAATAATTGATAAATATCATGAAAAAAAATTATATGGTCAACATATATCCATCTAATGGATTCTTGACATGTTTATAGGTCATATTAGGCCTTACGTTTATGCTTTAGTCCCTTGTAAATTTTATTTTGATATTATTCGCTTTAATTATTTTTAATTACATTCACTACTATTTATGACCAAAAACTAAATTAATATTATTAGACATTATAGATTATACTAATTTAATATTTTTAATCCATTATTTTAATTACATATCACATATATGGAAGAAATTATGTTAAATTTAATCTCGTAGAGGGGACAACAAAGCGGGTTTTTAAAGTAATCGCCATTCAACAGTTTGCTATGTTTTTATGACCAAATTAAATGTTAAATTGAATTCAATGACATGAATTTGATTAATTGATAAAAATTTAATGTAATTAAAATTTAAAATAAATTAAAAATATATTTTTTCATATAAATAAATAAGATGATTTTTTTAAAAAAATTTCATTGTCAATCACTATTAATTATAAAATGAAACATCATAGAAAATAATAAAAATTCTCTATAATGTAATTTTTATATTAATATTTAATAATTTTGTTAATTTTTAATAAAATTTTTATTAATGTTCCAAAAATTATATTTAATATAGGTTATCCACCAAAAGCTGGTGATGTACCTTAATAAAAAAAATAGGTTTTATGTGTAATATGGAGTTTTCTATGATGATATGAATATAAAATATTATGGATGGATATCCACAATATTTTGTTGAATGAATAATATATATATATATATGTAAATATATTACATTAATATAATTCTGTAATTGTTACTAATTACACTTATAAGGATAATAAATATTTTTGAGAATAAAAATAATTTCCTATAAATTTAATCCATTTATATTGAATCGGTTCATTATAACTAATGTATTCATTTAACATTTTTGTAAACTATAGATTTTAAAATTCCAGTTATTACAATTCATAACCACAAAATTATTGTAATGGTGACATATTTAAATATTATATTTTCATAATATATATTTGTTTCGTAAAACATAGTGTTTCATTCGATGTATACCAATTTGGTGCATTGTGAAAAGATTGTATGACTTAATGAATTGAAATACCTAAATGAAATTAATTAATTCAAAAAAAATCCATAAAAACTTGTGGTGTTTAACAATGGATTACTAAATATTCCATCCATAAAGTGTAAGACAAGGACCAAATCCACACATTTTATTTATCTTGGAATACACTTCTTATAAAATATTAAACTATTTATTTAAACTAGAACCAAAGCCCATCCTTGTCATTCCTCATTTGAAATAGATCTATATATCGAGTTATAATATAATCCACTACACTACATGATTTTCCATGAGGATACATAGAAGAACCTAGGTATCACTATTGGTGTGATATAACGTCATAGACACTCAAGTATATCTATAACACTCCACTTAGTGAGACCAATTATAACCCTTGTAATGTATCATAAATTTCCCACTAATTATATACTTGGTAGTTCATAAGGAGTTCATGTATCACTAATGAAAATAATATTAATCCCGCATGAGTTCTTACATGGATGATTATATAAGTATTCTAATTGACGCTCGAGCATAATCATGGTAGAAGCCAAATCAGTCCATCCAATAAATTTGAATTTTAGTCCATGTGTCACCCATTGCACATAATTATTTAATCATATCTATAAAATTTAATTATATTATTGAAATTACCTCATTCATTTCAATTAATATTCACCTTAGAAGGTAGATCAAATAATGGCTATGCTTAGAAGGCTTATCCTTTAATATTTCTCAAAAGATCATTAAATCAAAACAAACATTTCATGCTTAAACCAAAAATACATTGAATGGTTCTAGGACATGGAATCCATACCATTTTATTTATCAATATAATTCACTATTGATATTGAAATTAAATTTATGTATCAAATAGCAATAAAAAATTTAATATTAAACATCCCCTACAATGAGAAAAAGGGAACACCTCAAAGGTATCTAAACTCAATAGACGCCAATCAGAGTTAATGAAATTAACAACACACAAAAAGTGGGGGTTAATATTTAAGGATTTTATATTTTGATCAACTTTCATTAGGTCTTATAAATTCAAATGGACATACCTCTTCATTAAATAATTTTTTTCAAAAATACATGGAACATGATTCAATAATATGATTGTATAGAATAAAGGAATATACATTACACATAGAATTTGATGTAAAAGAAAAAGGCCATGTATTGCATTTTTGTAGTGGATATCATATCTTGTATAAAATCATGATTCCACTCAGATTATGAGAAAAATTAAGAATGGATAGAGGTCATTTAAAAGGGGTATATTATCATTCACATAAATAGAATATATTAAACCCTATAAAAAAGAAGGGATCTAATTGAATTTTAATCTTACTTATGTGGATCTAATGAGAAAATAATTTCATTAAATAAACACTATATATAAGGGATCCTTCAATTCATAGAATAGGCTTCAAAATAATATCTTAAATCTATTATATTCTATGTGTAGAAAAAATGGATAATTTTTTTTGATATAAAATTCCATTAGGGGTAGTTTCAAAAATAATTATGAATTCACGGGTCACATAATTTGGTTGCACATTTGGGAAAATCTTGCAACAACCATGAACCATTTAATGTTTTAAGGGTTACCCATTATGTTTTGTATGCATGGTTTGACTAAATACTTGCAAACCAAGGAATACATCTCTATTAAAATTTTAAAAAAATTCACATGGGAATGCACAATAAATCGCATAGTTTACCAAACTGGTTAGCCTGTAGGACTCAGCTACCTCACCTCCCAATTTTTTATCTAACATTATGTCCAGCCTCAAAAAGTTTCTACAGAGCATTCTATATTCCATTTTCACCTAAAATAATTTTTCATGATACTAACCAACCCCAGGAACACCGTATACATTTATGACCTCTAAGGGAATTCATATATCGACATATTAAATAAAACTAAATAGTAAATTGATAGAATTTATAGGATTGGTGCCTCAATGAAAAATCAAGTTCTAATTACTGTTGTTTTAAAATAAACTTGTTTATACATAAAACATTTCAAAAAATTATTTGAAAACAATATTAAAAAAATTGAATTTATGATTTGAATATCATTTCATACATTTCATGAGTAAAATATCATTTTATCATAACAAATTACTTTACATCAAACATTATGAAACATGTTTTTGTTTAAATTATATATTAAAAAATATTAGTGAAGCATTGAAATTATTGAAATCCATTTCACTTAAAAAATCCAATGAAAATATATAAATGAATCATCAAAAAATAGTTAAAAAACTTTTTAAACATAAACCATATTGGAAAACCCTTATCCTTTAAAATCCATTTTATAACCACCGAATTTTCCAAATATTAGGAATAAAATATCATTAAAATTAAATCCAATTAACATACTACGATGATTAAATGAAATGATGGTCGTGATTATGGTTAATTTAACAAAATTTTAACATTCTTTTTTTTACTGTAGGATGCTTAGAAAATTTCTTTTATGAGGGAATGACAAGAAAACTCCTTTTTTATATTATATTTATAAAATAAAATCATTAGTAAAAATGAAATTTTGATATAATTGGTAAATAGTATATATTTTATGATTTTTTTATAAATCATTGTATCAAAATTAAATAGATTTCGAACTAAAAAAATAAATAATATCAGATTTTCAGAATAACATTTTCATAATTAACATAAGAACAAAATAGTGGAAAATGGTACCATTAATTTAATATAATAGTTCTAACCAGTGGAAAAGAAACTTCATGATAATTCATGAGTTCTAGATTATAATATTTCATCAATTGAAGTATAATCATATAGATTACTAATAAATGAATAGATTTTATTAACAAACTCATACAATTTGGGTAACTTTGGATCCTAACCACAATGAAATAATAACATTTCATTTAAAATATTATATCAAAAAAGAAAGTATATTTATGATATAACATGTCAATTTTCTATATATACACCTTTTAAAATCTTATAGGTGCATAATATAACATGTATCTCAATGAGGGAAATTAGAGTGAAAATTGCACTACTGATTTGGTACATTTTGAGCTGTAAACCTGATGAATTATAGATCATTAAATAGAAATGTAGATACATAAAAATTTAAATAAAATAATTACATATTACATTCAAGGTAATTATATATACAATAACAAAATAAAGCAATAGTGAATATGGAATAAGTCTCTCAGACATAAAGGTGAGACTATAATTCCTCTAACTACCCGAGTAACTCTTGAACTATGAGATCCCAGAAATAATAACATCAATTAAAACATTTAATATAATTAAATAAGTTAAATTAATGGTATAACATTTAATATTGTAGTATATACAATTCCCAACAAAAATAAATGTGGAATATTTCATGTATCTCAAAGAAATAAAATTGAGATGAGAAAACCCTTACAATAAGTATTGAATTTTTTCACACATATACAAAACTATTTTATAAAATTTATATTTTTATTATGAATCTCCAAATAAAAAAATTATTATATATAATTCCATTTATGATTTTATTTTTACATTTTATTACATGTTTATTAGTAATTTTTTTTATAGTTACATAACATGTAATACCTGTTTTTTGCATATTTATTGACATGATATTTCATAATCTTATGACATAAATCATGATTTTATTATTTACAGAATTTATAAAATTATATAAATATAAAATATATCTACTATATATGTTTTTATAAAAATATAAAAATGATACGATATATAAAATTAAATACACAATTAATAGAGACAGTAGATCATACATATTCAGGAACATTACTTCCATCTTCCTGTAGTATTTTTAAAAAATGAAACATAAGTGATATATAAATATATAATCATTATAGTAGAAGTATCATGTCATATATTATATACATTATTATGAAACCCATCGTTTATACATTCCATCTAATGTGTGAATGAATCCCATAACATTGAGGATATAGTAGTTCAAATGTCCACAAATGAAGTTATTGTATTCCCAAAAAATGGATTGAATGAAGATATATGTTATATTATATTTATATAACAATAAATGAATCATAATTATCATATATATATATTGTAAAAACATTCTATATATCATTATTCTTAACCATGAAATTGTTTAATGGATGAACGAATGACATCTGTTCCCGAGGCGCTACTGCACTGTACTTATGAATGATTATTGTGTATCCCATTTTATGGGAATGTGTGTGAGTGAAGATTATTAAATTAAAATAAAATCATTTAATTATAATTAAGACTCTGATTTTAATTTTTAGTAATGTAATAAGAATATTTTAGGGGGTTTATAAGAAATTAACTAAAAATTCTTGTTGATGGATGTCACATCTTATTTGGATAACTCATTGTGGGTTACACCAAAGTGATTACCTGGATGGATTTCTACCCAAATTGAGGCTTCTAGGTATATGAGAGGAATGTTTTTTCTTATATTTTCATTTTTGGGATGATACAATGGCATTGAGATGTGTTATGAAGTGAAGGGGAGACTACTCTTTTATAGTGGTGGAGGAGTGATATTCTTCTAAATATAAAAAGATAAACACCATTGACTGGTATCAATTAAAACATGTTTATCCAATAATAATCCATTTTAGAAGAAATGTATTACATGGTATAAATTTTTCAATACAATTTACATTTTATATGTTTATAGGTCATTTTTTCTTTTTTTAATGCTTAACCACATAAGTAAACTATTTTTACCTTAAACATTGTAATTACTTTTAAATACTTTAGAAAACATTTTTGGTCAGAATTTAAGTAAAAATTAATTTAAATTATATATTTATGGATTTGAAAAAGGTAATAAATTTTTCAAATTATAAACACATAAGTAGTTGTGATTAATTTAAAATTAATCACCTAGATTTGACGAAATAACGTGTTTTTAAAGTGAAAATGTTTAACAGTTTGAAAGAGTAATAAATCCAATTTCAATTAAAATTATTTTTATCAATGGCCTAAATTGTATTTATATGTGTATAAGTAATATATTTATTCTTTTAAAATATTTTAAAATATAATTTAACTATTTAAATACATTTTAAAAAATGATGTTTTCAAATAAAATTCATTAATTTTTTTACTATTCATCCAATAATTAATAAATTTAAAACAAATATTCAAAAATTTCCCTATAATATTTTTGAAATTCCAATTTAAAAAATAATAGTTATTTATTGAATTATAAATTATAAATTTTTTAAAAAATATATTTAAAATTTTTAAACTATTAATAGATGGTAAAACTACTATTAGAAAAATATATCTCATTTTGTGTAAATGTAAATTTATTCACATATATTACATAGAAAATAAATAATATGAGAGTTAAAGAGATCATTGATTATATAATTTATATATATCATTAAAATCATTTATTAAATGTGTTTGTAGATTTATTTAGATAAAACAAGCAGGTAAATAGAAAAATAGTTTTCCTAGAAAAGGAATCCCATTATATTGAAATCGTTAAAACATTAATTTATAAATAATTGATAACCAAATGATTCATTTTATTAATATCTGCAGCCATAATTTCAAAATTTAATTAATCTCTTTCATACCCTTAATTTCAAATTCATCCTACTAAATATATTATTATTTTAATAATTTTTAAAAAAAGTATATTAAAGATTGAGAAAACTCAATCTAGCATTTAATGAAATCTATCGATGGAACTCAGAATTGTGTATAACAAAACACAAGAATATTTTTGTGTTTTCCAATAACTAATATAATTTTTTCATTTAGGAAAAGATAGTATTGATTTTGTTAATAAAATAGTCCATGATTAGTGGGTTTTTCATAAAAATCAATATTCAGTGTTTCATTATATTTAAAATAAAAAAAGCATAAACTTATTAGAAAACATATTTCACAAAAGCATTGTTTGTTTCATTCTAACACCCATAAAATTAAAATTTCCAATGAAATTCTTCTATGTTATCCATTTAATAATACTTCAATGATTCTATCATTGGAACACAAATAAAAAATATGAATACCAAAACGTCTTATATAAGAAGAAATTTGGAAACCTAATAGTTACCAAATGTAACTCAAAACTAGGATCCCATATAGAGGGAAGTTGGTGGGAATGTAATATTGGAAATGGAAGTTAATCATAATTAACTATAGAACATGGTTGTAGTCATTGATCACAACCAAGTGAATTATTAATGGAATGATATGGGACTCAAAAAATAAATCTATGATTATTTATGGTATCATTAGTTCAACATAAATGAATATATTAGGATATCTCATTTTGAATATCATTTTCTTTGTGAGGAGAAATTTTTTTGCTGTTTAATAAAATAAGAAAATATAATTACGTGATTTAATTTATTTTCAGATGCTAAATCTCACCATTTGGATGTACCTCTCGATGGATTAAACATAATATATTACTCAAAAAATGAATTTGAAGTTTTCATTCCTGGACTACTAATATATCATGTGGTGGAATGATTATTCATTACTTATGACGTTAGTTAGCATCACATTAAAATTGATTGCACATTTTATCCAATATGCATAAATCATCATATAAATAGATAATATATTATTATTGAAAACCTAATCTAATGTATAACATAATCCATTCTATATATGGTTATCCTTATAAACCATAAAAATAATAAAATAACAAATAATTTTAAATAAGGTCACCAATTTTTTCAAAAACATCTCATCATTAATCCCAAATATATCATAATGTATTTCCTGGGTTTCCAATTCTAAAAATTTGAATACCTTATTTATATGATCTCAAGAAACATGGTATTAACCTGGAATACTTTAAATACATTTGTTAAAAAATAATTATTAATTTTCCAAAATATTATTGGAAATATTCCTTAAATCAAATATGTTTGAAACGTGATACATGATAATATAGACCAATTTTAATAAAATAAATAATAAATTTCATGGAAATATATACTAACACATTTACATTAAACATATCAATCAACTATTTTTCATATTTAAAATCAATTTTTCCAACTATAAGAACACCCTAAGGGTTACCTTCCATTAATAAAAATGTCACCTTTCATTAAATAACTTTTCTATGTCTTTAAAATTGTTATGTTTATATATTTTCATATCCTTGATGAAAAACATATAATTCATGATTTATATTAAATTAATCTTGAATTCATATACATATATATTTCAATCGTCCAACATTATTCTTTATACATTATATAGGATTAACCATATAATTCGTTATTACCCCTTTTCATGACTATGAAATATGAATCATTTATTATGGTTCATCATCCTCAATAAAATCATGATTCTTATTTTTTACGTAAAAGATATTTTTAGAAAATCACATACCATTCACATGTCATTCATGCTCTCTTTATCTTCACAAGTATAACTGATAACCATGCTATATTCCTGATTATCTTCATGATATAATCACTTTGGGTGTTTATTTTAATAATTCCCATACTTGGAATTTATTAAACATTAGATGTTAAACATGTTCATTCAAATTCCAACTTTTATCTACAAATGGAATGTATAGTTTGAGCAACACATCATGAAATAAAATCAAATAATCATGAAAAATTACTCATATATTTCATAAATGATGACACATTATTTTAAATATATGAAATCATAGGCTTATACATAGAAAAATCCTTAGACATGTACTTAGATGAATCCTTAGGGAGATAACTAATGTTTTTTCATTGTAGTTTCCAATGGTTAACTAAAACATTACTTTGATGCCAACTATTGAAACTCAGGCATAACATTCATGGATAATACATAAAATTAGATTAATATTATGTAAATTTCAATTGTATAAGACACAGGACCATAATATTTTAGTGACATTTGAAACATGGAATATAATCTTCTAACATTGTGAATTATCATTATTATTTTTTTCCTAAAAAGATCATCCATTTATTACTCAGAGTTAGAACATTTCATCATAACCTAGGGAATATGAACATAATAAGGGTGATAACTGATGATCGATAGGTTTAAATAATGGAGATATATAACCAAAACATGTGTATTATTGTATGAGAACATGAACATATCTTATGATGATCATACCCTGCATGTCAATGATCATATTATTATGTCATTAAATTATGATTTCATGTTCCTAAGACAAGAATCTTAAATAAATAAAATTTCATAATTTATTATAGAATAACATAGACATTAAACATAGATTTTGTTTCATAAAAATAATAATAGAAAATATTATTTATACTCAACATACCATGACCTTTTCAACATATTAGGTTAGTCTGATAACCCATTTACATACATAGGGATTGAGATAACAACCCATGTACCCTTTTTTTTCATTTTTGTCCTAAAAACCAAATACCAATTTTTTTTAGGCATGGGATACAACCAATGTAACCTACTATTTTTAGGGTTATACTACAACCATCATGACCTCTTATTTCCAAGTCTGAATATAATATATGTACCCTCTTGTGTTTGGGCATGGGATACAACATATATACCATTTTGTCTCTAGGAAGAAGATATAACCATTATACCCACTTTTTATGGTTTGGTCTACCACAAGAGTACCATTTCAAATCATATACTATATATCATTACCTAATGAATTTATGGTAGATATAGGTCTCAACGTCCACATAATGAAAACCATATTTATATCATCCAATATATCATAAAACATTCATGATAATATAACCCATGAAATGAAAAGGGTATTATTAATATATCGTTATATAACTGATGGAAAATAGAAATTTTGTGTAATCATAGAATAACCAACGAAAAGAAGCCTTTTAATAAGCATTTTATCCTAGTATAACATGTGGAAGAGAGACAAGATTCCTAAAAAATTAATATTAATCATAAAACATTTTTGAAATGTATATTTATGGTTTCCTTGGGTCATATACCTATTAAATTATTATCTATATCAAGTGATATCATCTTATATAGATTTTTTTGGAAATATCAATTTGAGAATTTATAAAGGGAAATAACCATTATTTGATAATACTTTTTATATAACATTAATCATCTTCAAAATACATTTAATTAAAAACCCTGTACAAATCATTTAAATTTTGATTTTATAAAAAATTACAACATTTCATGAAGAATATACCCCTTTCAATTTTATTTTTTATTGAACATAAAAAATTTTGAATCCTTTTTATTTGAAAATTGAATTCAAAAAAAATTGTGAAATATTTAAAATCATTGAAATTGTTTTCATTTAAAATATCATTTTTAAACATATAGAAGAATATTGTAAAATAATTTAAAACCCATTTTAAACATTAAAAAAATAAATGATTTTCTTTTTGAAAATAAATTTCAAAATAATGAATTTACAAAACAATACTGGGAAAATTTATTTTCAAGTAAATCATGTAAATATTAAAATAAGGCTTCAAATAAATTAGGTTCGTGAAATCAGGTAAATCCTTACTTGATAAATATTACATTTTATGCCATCATAAATATAGAAATGATCCTTAATTGGAAAAAAATTACTCTTTTAAACAATTTTTTACGTTAAAATATTTGTAACATTTATTTTACATATAATTAGATAATATTTTACTTTTTTTAATAATCTTTTAGAAGTTATGGTTTTGAAAGAATAATGATTATTGACTGGAAATATAAATACAATTGAATGTTCATAAGAAAAAAAGTAAAATAACTTATTTATCAAATATTGGATAAATGGAACAGTTATTGGGATATAACATGAAAACCCATTTCAAAATACAATTCATTATAATTCGTGACATATGGATAAATATATCTCTTTAATGGAAGAATATTCCAAAAATAATTCCTATAAATGATTAGATTTTTTAAATAAATTCTTACCACTTGTGTGACAACAAATCATAACCTCTATTAAATAATAATTTTATATTAGGATTGAAATATCATTAACATAATTATATTAATGATATAAAATTTCAGTTGGTATTATATAAATCATCTATTAGAATATAGGTTCATAGCATAACTTGTTTCTAAAAGAAGTAACATTGAGATAAAATTACCATGCAGATTTGGTATCTTTTGAGCTGTAAACACCAAAAATGATAGATCATCAAATAGAAAAGTAAATAACCTTAAATTTAAGGTTAAAAAAATATGAAATTCATTTTATAAATAATTATATGAAAAAAATGAAAAAGTGGTGGATATGGAATAATTCCCACAGAATTAAAAGAGAGTACAGAAATCCCTTTACTACATCAGCAACCATTTAATCATGTGATCTGTTAAATAATACAATAAATTATAAATTTAAATGTCATTAAAAACTAAATTCATTATATAACCTATTATATAGAATTATACACACCACACACCAATTTTATTAGGTGAATATTGAATATATCTTGTAGAAATAATAGTAAGACAAGAAATACATTACCTTAAGTCATGACTTTCTCCTTACATGTTGAATCCTCATGTATAATGAATATAATTTAAACATACATATACCAATGAAAAATATTATTATATTTCATGCCATATTTTATTATATTATGTAACTATAATGCATGTTTATTAACAATTTCATGTTAAATTAACGTTTTGTGTAATAACTACATTGTTTTTCTTATATGTTTTGACTTGTTATATCATGATATTTAAACATAGACCATGATTTAAATATTTCAATTATTTATATAAGTATATAAAAACATAATATTTTAACTATATTAATATTTATAGAAATATATAAAAGATTGTAAATACGAAAAGAAATACACACATCATGATGACGATACATCGTATGTACGCCTAAAAAGTGTTTCCAATTTATAATCATAGATTTAATGAAAAAAATAAATGATATATATTTATTTTAAAAATAAATTAACATTATTGATTCATATATATATAATTTTTTTTATTATACACTTTCATAATACATTCAATGTAATGTTTGAATGAATCACATCGCTCTGAGGAGTTGATAGTCTACACGTCCCCAAGAGAAGATATCACATTCCCATATAATGGAAATCATAAATGAATGTGTTATATAATATTAAATATTCATTAATTTAAAATAATTAGAATATTTATCTTTTTTAAAATATAATACAATCATGATTCCAAATCATGAGAGGTTCGCAATGAAAAAATGAATGACATCAGTTCATTATGCGTTAGTTTGTCGTACCCCCGAACGATGATTTTGTACCCCCATTTGATGGACATGTGGTGAGTGTACATTCTAAAACAAAAATAACAACATATAAGTATAATTATTATACTTATATTTTTATATTATCATGTAATTTTAATATTTATGGTGGTTTAGAATGAAATTAATGAATATCTTTTATTGGATATGTTAACTCTTTATTGGGTAACTATTTTTCGTTTTCAACCAATGGAATCCCCGGTTAGATTTACAGAAAATTATAGGATTATAAGATGAGGGTACAGATTCGTGGAAGATATTTTTTTATTTATTGGATGATACAGATGGATTTATATTTTTTAATATGTTATTGGGTGATTATGATTTAATAGTGGAGGAGGTGTGGCATTCTTGTAAATATAAAATGGTAAACAATATCTAGAGGTATCCCTTAATCATGTGTCATAAATAATTATAAATTTTAAAAAATAGGTGTTATATGGTAAAAATATTTCTATGAAATTTATTTTTTAAATTTTTATAATTTATTTTACCCCTTAATATAATGTTGGACCACTAATTAAACTCGTTCTAACATTAATCAATTTAATTAAGATTAATTTAATTTGGAAATTTTTTTTGTTAAAAAACAATGATGAACCTTAAATAAAGTAATTATTATTATTATTATTGTATAAATAATTTTAAAAAAATCCAAACATATAATTGGAAAAATTAATTTAAAATTAATCTTTCAGAAAGGGTGAAATGATTTGTTTTTAAAGCCAAAATGCTCAAAACATTGAAATGGTTTTATATGTAATTTCAATGTCCAATTGATTAAAATGACATAAATTGTATTAATTAATATTGAATTAATCTATATATATTTTAAAAAAATCTTAAAATACATTTTAAATATAAAAATATATTAAATGAAAATGATGATTTAAATTGAATTTCTTTATTTTTCACTATTCATAAAAAAAATTTCTTCATGGGAAAATATAAAAAAATTATCCAAAGCAAACGTTGACATTAAAATTTCATAAATATTGGTTATTTTTTAAATTTAATTTTATTTATGAATCATAAATTATATTTAAAAAGTTATTTCATTAAAAACTTTAAGAAAACCTAATTTAGAATAATATTATTTTTATATGTAAAATTTGATTTTTTTGTTATATCTAGTATAAAAAACACATAAGATGAGTGTTAAATAGTTTTTATAATATATAATATATTTATTTTATAAATACATCATAAAAATTAGGTTGTTTAATTAATTTTTATGAAACATTTTTTAACCTATAAAAATAGTTTTTTAGGATAGGAATCTCATTATTTTAAAATAATTGTTTCCTTCATTTATAACTAATTTATAACAAAATGGTTAATTTTATATCTATATATAACCATATTTTTATAATTTTATTATTCTCTTTAATACAATCCATTTAAAAGACTATTTGATTTATATAATATTATATTAATAATAATATATAGGGTATATTGTAGTTCAGTAAAACTAGGTCTTGTGTTTAACACAATTTATCAAAGGAACTCTGAATTGTGTATAACGAAAGATATAAAAAGTCTTACATGTTCCAAATTCTAATACATGTGTTGGGTATAGAAATTTTTTTTCATTTATTTTAATATAACACAATCCAATATTATTTGGTTTATATAACAAAAGAAATATTTATTGTTTCATGAAATAAAAAATACAAAAATAACTTGATTAATTTAAATAAATATAATTCACCAAAATATTGGGTGTTAATTAACCCCCATTAATATTAATTTAACTTTAAAAATTCCTTTTGATCATCAAATATTTAATACATTAATATTCCCATTATAGAAACGCCCATTGGAAAATTGATTACTAAAAATTTCTTTAAAAATTGAAAGACAAAAACACAATGGTTACACAATGTATATCATAACTAAACTCAAAAAATAAAATAAAACATGTGGTAATGGAATATTTTATGTGAAAAAAAAATCTATAATAATAACAACGTGTGATTGATGTAATGGAACAGAAACAAGTGACTAATCAATGGAATGTTAAGGGCATCAAAAAATTTAATCTACGATGGATTATAAGACTGTTATTATTATAGAAAAACTGTATTAGGATAAAGTTTTTTAAGATATGAGGAATTATTCAATTTTATATGAAAATAATAAAATATATTTATTTCATTTTATTCCTTTTCATATGCACATAGACCCATTGGTTTTGCATTTATTGGATTTTCTCTTCATACTTTACTCTAACAATTGAAGGAGAATTTTTAAATCAAAACGTACTAATAGATCTTGAGGAATAATGATAATTCATTCCATTTAACTATTGTTAAAATCTTATGAAAACAGTAATCACATGTTCTAAAATATGCCTAAATCTAAATATGAATAGTTAATAATTTAATCTCTAAAAGCACATCCAATGTATAACATAAACAATTACATAAGTGGTTATCCTTATAACCATTCCAAAATATAAATGTTGAAAACATTATAAATGAGGTCAGTAAATTTTTTAAATAAAAATATCACTGATCCCCTATATATCATAAATTATTTGTTGGGTGTCAAAATCTAAACATGGAATTACCTTCATCGTATATTTTCCTAAAATAGTTTAAAAACCGGAATTACCCTAAATTCATTTGTAAAACGACAATGATTCCATATTAAAATGATTAAAAGAGATATTACATAAAAAAATATGTTGTTAATGTCTTCCTTGATAACATAGGAAAATTTTTTAACAAATCCATAATCAATTCCATGTTAATCATTATGATCCAATTTAATTTATCCATATCAATCATCTCATTATCTGAGATAAAAAAATTATCAACATTATGGAAATATTAAGGGTTACATCATCACATTTCTATTAAATCAATTTTCTCGGTAATTACCACAATTCTATATATATTAAAAAATAATTAATGAAAAGTATATATATAATTATTCATATAACATAATTCTTGATTTCCAATACATATACCCATCAACCATTCTACATTATACTTAATCCATCACCTCTGCTTCATTAGATTATTCCTTAAACCATATTTTCAGAATATTAAATATAAATCATTTCATAAAGTCCCCAAAACATATTTTAATATTTCTTCCTATGTTAAAGGTTGAAAATAATTTTAGATCACTCCATTACTTTCACACATCATTACTGGTCACATTACCTTCACCTATATAACCAATACTCATGCAACCTTAATAATTCCCAAAATTATATTTCACATAGGACATTAATTTTTATAATTCTCATACATTCCACATTTGAAACATTAAATTTTGACAAAATTCCTTCATGTTTCCTAAATTGAAAAATACATATAATTATAGTGTGACAAACACTTATCGTAGAAGAAAACCACATAGTCATGAAAATTACATATAGGATTCTTAAATCTAAAAAATTACTTTTAAATCTATGAAACCATGGGCATATACATATAGACATGGCCATAAATAACCATTCAAATTTACTTAGGGATATCACTATTGTTTTCTTACTATCCTTTTCAAATATTGACTATACCATTACTTTGATACCAAATACAAAAACTATGGTTGAACAGACATGAAAATTGGAATATTTTTTTGAAATTTTTAGCACATTACAAAAGTACATTCACTAAGACCAACAAAGATTGTTGTCTACAGAAAATTTTAATTTAAACATATAACATGGTTAATGATATTCAATTAATCCCACAAATTTCTTTCCAAATGTACACCAACAAAAATCCATTATTTATATTCTCGGGGAAGGACACATAATAAGCTTGATCTCAGTTTGTCATTTAGGGTCACTAAATGAGATTCATATAAATTACCTAGGTATATAGGTTTGCGATTATGAGTAAAAAATGTTATGATAATTCCATACATATCAAAGATTAAAATATTAAGTCATTAAATATGGACTGTTAGTTCATATTACATTAATCATAAATAAATTCAATATAATAATCCCAAAGATCATAAACTAGCCATAAGACATAAAATTTGTAATATAAGAATATTTATAAAAAATAATATGTCAATAATACATATAAATTCCTCCTAATAATGTTAGTCTTGGCCTAATCACCCATGTATCTATTTTGGTATTGTTCTAATAACCCATGTGAACGCTTGTTTTAGGGTTTTAGTCGTTAACCATATAACATACTATTTTTTCACTTAGGATAAAACACATGAACCCTATTGTTTTTTGGGACTTTTCTACAACATGTTTAACCCATTGTTTCCATTAATATGTTACAACTCCTGTAACCAATTATTTTTTTCATCGAATATAACCTCTATACTAAATTATTTCTCGGATTGGGGTAAATCCCATATACACTCATTATTTCACGCTTGGTCTACCCCTCACGTACCCTTTGAGATCATATATCATTTATCAGTACCCAATTATTTTGAGAGATATATAGGTCCAAAATGCCACATAATTAATTATATATTTATATGTTCTGAAATCTGATAGAGAATGCATCATATCGTAAATCATGAAAACAAATGACAATCATAAACATTTCATAATATAATATTTTTAAATCTTTCATGTTTATAATAATATAATAACTCATGAATAGAATTAGTATCCTAATGTGTTTTATCTTGGTATAGAACATGGAATAGAAATGGGTATCCTAAATAATTTTTCAACATATTCATAAGCTGTTCAAATAATGAATAAGAATTGTTTCTATAGATAATATCTATAGTAATGAATAAACTATACCAAAGTATATCATCTCTGATAGGGATGTCTGTTGAAAGGATAATTGGGAATTTCATATGGAAAATAACGTGTCATTGACAATAATTTTTTAAAAATATAATACATTTTTTAAAGGATTTTCAATCCACTTTTAAAACATATGAATTATTCTCTAATAATAAATAAATACATTTCATTAGGAAAATATCATTTTCAATTTGAATAAATATTTTAGGAATATATAAAAATATAGAATCACTATTCATTTTAATTATATTAAAAATTAGATAAAAAATTACTTTATATCATTGAAATCCTTTTCTTTGAAAATACCCTTTTCAAAAAAGATAATATAACCTTAAAAATACTTTTAAACATATTATAAAAGGAACATATATTTGAAAAACAATTCCTTTGAAAAAAATAAAAAAAATTGAATTTATAGATTAATATGAAAACAATTTAAATATAAATAAATTTTTTTAATATTGATATTAAAGCCTTATTTAAATTATGGTAATGAAAAAAAAATCCATATATAACAAAACAACCTTTTTTATTTTATGATGTGTAGAGAAGTGCCTTGATCCAAAAAAGAAAAGACGGTTCATTTTTAAAACCTTCATTAAAAATTATTAAACAAGGGTAGAAATGTTTTTTAGAATAAATGGATAATAAAAGAACATTTTTAAAACATTTTTAGAAAACATAGTTTTGAATAAACACGTATTTTGGACCGCAATTTGAAATAAAATCCCATTTTTCATAAAAAAAATCATAATAAAATTAAAAATAAAAGTCTAAAATGTTAATATTACATGGATATGAATTGAATTTATATAGGATAAATATTTTCATTAAAATTATATAGATATGGAAAATAGTTTTTAATCAATTGAATCATAATACAAATCATTCATAGTAAATGATGTGATTTTATCAATAAACTCATACAACATTGTTAAATTTGAATCATAATCCGGACGAACGAATACAATTAAATGATGCTTAAAATATAATGAAAATAAGTATATTCATGATATAAAATTTAATGCAACATTTATACTCTTATTAAAAGATTATATGTTTATAACAAAAAAAGTGTCTCAAAGAAGGAAATTTGAAAAAAAAATACAATACCAATTTGGTAATATATTATCCTTAAACCACATGAAACATATATCATAAAATGTATATGTAAATACCAATAAATTTAATGATAATAATAATATTATACATTCTTGTGAATTATAAATTCACCACACAAATTAAATGATTTGTGAATATACCCTAAGTCATATAGAAATAAAAGTGAGAATTAAAACTCCCTTAATAATTTGGTAACCCCCAAATCAGGTGATCTATGATTGAATAATATAAATGAATAATATTAATATCTCTAAATAAATTATATTCATTATAAAACATGACATATTCTTTTATATACACCACACACAACAAATAGGTGGTGAATATAGCATATATCTCCCAAAAATAAAAGTTAGTCAACAGAACCATTACCTCAAGTCTTGACCTTATTCAAAAATGTTAATAAATCCTATTTAATAAATATAAATTAATTATTAATATTACAGAAAATTATATATTTATATATTATACCATCTATGATTTTATAATGACATAACATTACCAATTAATTAACAATTTCAGTTAAAATTGCATTTTCAAAAACAATATCTTTTTTTTGTTTATGTTGGGACGTATAATTATTGATAATACAATGTAGATCATGATGTACATATATTAAAATTTTTAAATGTGAAATAAATTTATTATATATTCATTATATAATTTTTTAAATCAATCTATAAAATTTTATAAATATGAAATTGTAACACCCCATGTAAATAAAGAACATGAAATTTTTCATATCTATTTATATTTGTTAATTAAATATTAATTCTACTTTAAAGGGGACTCTATGTTTGATGGCGCACCCGATATGCAACTATGGGCTTCTTTGAAATCTTACGTTGCATACTAATAATATAATATTATTACTTTAAAATGGTATTTAATTCCTAGTAGTTTTATTTGTGGGAATGAATAAAACCAACTATAATATTAGTATACATCTTTTTAGAATAATTTTACATTTATCCAATAAAATTTAAAAGATTAAAATAAGTAAAGAATTCAATTTTATATATAAATACTCTAATATTAACTAAAAGGTTGATTTATCACCATTTAATAGATAACCCTCATTAAATCTAGTTTTTTGTTACTTCTATATCTTTTATTTGACAGGAGAAAATTCTTCTTTATAATTGGGACACCAAAATTTACTTGTGATAAAATTTTGGTATTTTTCTGATAATGTTCTTTTTTTAAGAAATACTGAAAAATGATGTATTTTAATGCAAATGTTCATTTTAATCTAATTAATTTATATGGTTATATTATCTTTTTAATTAGTTTTAAAGTTTAATTAGAATATATTTTTAGAATTTAGTGTTATTTTGTTCATTGGATGTAATTTTATTTAAAAAATTGGACATAAAAAAGTGTCAATATTCTGATAGTTATTATTTCTTAAAAAACCTATTTGTTTTGACAATGAGAATTAATTTTAAATTAATTTTTTCCACTTATGTTTTTTAAATATAGAAAACTGGATTCCATATTCGGAATAAGTATGTCTAAATTGAGTAAATAAGTAAATTTTATTTTTTGACATTTTAAATATGTACTTCTGTAAATATTTTATTTACCATGTTTAAAGGGTAAATATAATAAATAAGGGTAAAATATAATATTATAATAATATTAAATTACCATAACATGTGTCCTAATCCTATTTTATGATATATATCCAACTGGTGGAATCCTTAGGATGAATTTGGGACCCCATGGATCCACAAGGGAGTAATAATGACACTTTATATTAATTAATTCAAAATAAAGACCAAAATGACATAAACAAATATATTTTAGTAAATAAAATTTTACATGAGGTTATATAAGTTATAATTTCAACTATAAATATTTTTTGTAAAGATAAAAATCTTTCCTACATCATGGTATTTTTTTATAATTTTTAGAAATCAAATAAATTAAATTATTTATGACACAATAACGATACAATATTTACCTCAATAATAGATGATTTAAATAAATAAGATTCTAAATATTAAAAAAATATCCAAAACTAGACCAATTATTGTTCGATTTTTTTATTTCTGCCATTAGTCATCTTAAAATTTATATTAATGATTATTTGATCTTTTGAAACTGAAGATCTGTTTAAAATAAAATAATTGCTTCAAACGTTCCAAAAGAGCCCCTCCTCTCCCTTATAAAAAGCCCTCACTTCTAATTCTTTTCTCAATTTTATCAAGCCATTTTCTTGTAAAACCTCAACTACAATAAGCTTCCAAGATCCCTCTCATCATCTTAGAAGCCTTACCTTAGGAAGAAAGCACTTCAAGATACCATATTGGTTCAAACCAAAGGGAGTTACCCGATTTAATGGTAACATCTTCTCTTATGTTATTTTGTTTTATTTTAAATCTCCAACCCCTAAAATATTTTTATTCCATTCAGTTATAATAAGAAAATTATCTTTTATATAAAATGATGTTGTTATGATATGTATTCTAATTACACTTACACACACCTCCATGTAATTGTTGAAGAAAACATTGTTTCTATAAATGGAAAACTAATGCCTCTCCATGCAATGATTGTTCAATTATCCCCCACCACCTTTTATGGTTGACAATAAGATTGAAATTTATTTATATGTGATATATATTATGTTTATGTTTTCAATTTTATTTTGTAATTTTTATTTACAGGCATACTTTTATGCCTTCTAATATGTGTGAACACAATAATTTCATTTGAGGAAGTGCAGACTACCACCCCCTCAAGGTGATATGATTCATTCTTGACATACATGGAACCTATAAAGATGGAGTTAATGAAATTATGTAACAAATATATAATATGATATTATACTGGAATTATAATATACCTATGTATCATTATGTTTTCATTCCATTAAATATTAAATTGAAATGAAATTAGTGTTCATGCGTATATACTGCTTACTATCTCCCTGAACTATGCATTTAATTTATTATCCCCAAATGTTATGTACTATTATAAATTTATATATATAAATATATATATATATACACTATATATATAAGATATATATGATATATAAATCAATAATATCATTTTTGATATAATGTAATTTGGACCACATGGACAAATTGTAATTATAACATGTTCATTTTTAACTAAAATTCCGAACATTGACAAAATGACCAATATGATCTCGAATAATTAACTTACAGTTATTTCAAGGTAAAATGTGATATATAATTAATAAAAAAAATTAAAAGTTTATGAATAAAGTAGAAATTAACTTAAATTTATTATTCTTGAAGAATAAGGAACATACGAGTGAAGTTGGACCCGTGGTACGAGATTTGTAATCTCACTTCTAATTCTATGAGATTTCCATTGTTCACCACTTATTTATTGCATGTGGTGTATTGAGTACTGCCATTTGATATAAATTATCATGATTATATTTATTTTCATGGTGTTTTGTGATTCATTTGGTTGTTAATAACTTTTCTCATATGACTCGATTGATTACAACAAGGTAAAGGTTTTTCATCTCACTTTTTATTCCCATTAGATTCATGCTATATTAGACACTATTTCCTTTTGTTTTCTGGATGTACTTCCCATGATTGTTTTATTTTTGTAGTATTATTTAATTTATGAATATTTACATATTCATTGTGAGATATTTATTTATTGGGGTGCATGTTTCGAATGTTACCAAATCAGTAAGGGAAATGTCGCCCTCCTCTTTTTAATATATTTCTTTTTGTTATATCATTAAATTTACATATTATTATGTTGGGATATGTTCTTATATATCCATTTTGATGAAAATTTTATGTCCAAGTGATGATATATCTTTTTCTCTCACATTAACTTATTTTTTTAATTTTAAAGTGACGCTGTTAGGCTGTCGAATTTCAGGTAGAAAACTTCTTAAACCAATTTCAATGTTTGGGTTAAACAATTAGTCCTTGATTAGGTCATGCTATAAATATGTTTGAATCACCTATGATTGTTTTACACTTAATATCCACTTATGTTAGGAGTATTTATATATGTTACACATATTTATGTAATTGATTTATTCTTATTCTAAGGATACTGTCTTTATAAGGGATTTTGTCTGATTTTAAATTCACATTGAGACTTCATGGTTGATATGAACTAATTCACTCTTATATGGTTTATATACTGTCCATTAGAGTAATATTTCATGAATACCTTGATTCTCATGATATTAGAATGTTATTATTAAATTTTATTTCACAATTATTTTTATTATAGGGTCTCTCATTATGTTAAAAACTCTTTATCTAAAATATCGTTTTAAATGTTTTAAAGGATTATTTTTATAACTCTTTCACATTAATGTCCATGTTTTAAAAATGATTTTAAGGATTTATTCATGTGGACATGAATTTTTTGAAATTTAAATTTTTTAAAAAATCTTCAATGTTGTATGGGACACTTTGATTAAAAAATATCTTTATTTAATATTTAAAATGGTTTTGAAAATGGTATGATAAAATCCTTGATTTTATAAATATTTTGAAATGATATATTGTGCTTGCAATGTTATATTTCCATTATGTTTGTTTTATGGGTTATGAATATGTTATGAGTATTGGAAATTGTTTTTGTATACAGGTGGTTCCTTGATAATCCTAGTGTGGGTGAGCCCGAGATAGCTCTACAATTCATTGGGTAATGTGATGGAGGTAAACATTATTGTTTCACCTAAGAGATTTAGGGAATATACTGTGATGGGTTTTCCAAATGTGTATCCTCTATATTTGTGATAGCTAAAATTTAAGTATGCTATTTATGTCATAAGTTAGCATTATGATTAATGATTTATATATGTTGTTCATAAATCTTATGATTTCATGAGTTATGTTATTATTGAAAATTATGGTATCATTATTTTGTATATATTGAATCGAAAATTTCTTCATTACTTATTTTATATCCATTACTGAGATTTTTTTGCTCATCCCATGTTATTTTAAATTTTTTCCATTGGACATAATGATGAATAGGTTTATGGATGGGATCATGGAAGGTCATTCTTTCTAAAACATGGAACTAGACATTTTTTCTATTTAAGAGTTTTTATTTCATGAAAAGTGGATACTTATTTGTAGTGTCTATATGTAATATTCAGGTAGTTATGTAATAGTTATGGCCTGATTATTTAAAACTCCATACCTGAAAAGATCCTCAATGTGAATTTTCTTTTTAATTAAAGATTATGTAATGTATAAGGTTCAGTCTTTATAGTTGGAATCAGAGGTCTGTTTAGACAACATTAGGGATTAAGAGTTTTTGTTAAACACATGGTTAGCCCCTATGTCTATTATTTTAGTCAAATCCGTGTTTTATAACTTTTTTCAGATCAAATAAAGTATGTTACAAATTGAAGGAGAAAGATCTCAAATGACATTTCTATCTCTTCCAAATTACTTGCTTGCAATAATTATTGCAAAGTCGTGTTCAGATGATTGTGAAACATTATTTAACATACTACTCACATACAAGAAAATATTTTAGATATCAAACACCTCCACTATACCATGATATTATTGTGGAAAATGGGTTGTATTTAATCAAATAATAATTTCAAAATATTCTAATATTTTGTAGAAAGGTAAATATTTTCACGGAATTTTCAAATATTTTACCTTATCACACAATTTTGAAGCATATTTTGATTTTGAAAAAGGTTCTGAAGAAGGATACCCTTTCTCAACCTATTTATATTTTCTTTTAAAATATTCTCCCTTATCACATACCTATGGTATTTTAAAACGACCATTAGTTGAATTTTTCAACTCAAATTCTATCAGACTGTTTTATTGAAATCATGTCTTATCAGATGTTTTTAAATTATATGTCATACATGATTATTTTCAAAAAAAAGTTTTCAAAGAAAACACATATGACCCATGTTGTACAAGGTGTATTTGGATTAAGGAAGAAAATGATTTTGAATGATCTCTAAATCAGTATTTCAATTCATGGTCCTTTTACCTACGCTAACAATATGATGATGAAACTAGTTGGACACCATGATCAAGTTATGATGTTTTATATTTTGGGGATCATTTTATTTTATCAAATAATGGTGAAATAAAACATCAATAATTAAGATGTTGATATCATAATGAATTGGGATGAAAATGAGTGGTATAAGGAAAAATTGTGGTTAAAACATGTTAGTTTTTTTAGTTTTATAAAAAGGAAAAAACACAGACTGTGTGATAACCTGTCATGTCGGAAAATAAAGTGGGAATCGAACCCACAAACAATGTGTGATTGGGATTTTTCACCTACCACTACAATATGTGAAGTGCCAGGTTATTATGACATATTTTTTTAGTAAAATTATTTTATAGAAGAAGAATAAGTTTATTTTGAGAACTTATGCTTTATCAAATGGATATACATATTATAAAAAATTATTTAGTGATTATGACTTAAAGGTTGTTGTGGGATATGTTCAATCTTTTGAAGAAACAATGTATGGCTAAGGAATATAGAATACTGTGGGATATTAATTATGGAATAATGGTTGAAATTTTTGTTTTGAAGAATCTATGTTTTTATTGTATACATATGATGATTATTATTTTTAATGAAAATGATTAACCTATCAAAGGGAATATGTGAATAGGTTAATTACACATTTGTATGAGAATATAAGAGTAGTCGATGTTATTTGGACATAAATGTTATGATTTACTTTGGAAGACTATGAGATTATAAGTTTTTGAGTTTTGGGTTTCAATATTAGTATGGATTATATTGAATAAATATAAGGAAAATTATGTATTGAATCGTCTTTCAAGAACATTGGTTACTTTTGTAGAATTCTGGAGAATAAGTGTAGTAATTTTGTTTTATAAAGGATTATCCTTTTTTGGGGATTATATGATCTCGTAATAACAATTTTGGTTTTAGTTGATGTTTAATGACATGGGAAATATATATTTCTTCTTTTATGGATTATGTGATTCTATAGAATATGATTCTTGTGCTTTTGATGTGATCATGTCTTTTTGAAAGCACATTGTCTAGAGAAAAGATTAGTTTTTGGTAGAAACTTATTATACAATGAAACTCTACATGAAGGTATGAATATTTCATTATGTTCTTATTCAATGTAGAAAATAAATTCCTCAAAATTATTAAAAGGAACATAAAAAAAATATTGTTGGATTATATTTCCTACTGGGCAATCAAAGACCATTTAACACATCATACATTTGTGACATTATTGTGGTTAAATTTCTCCTAATCATGATTTCTACCACTCATAATCAGAACTTGACTGGTTATTATCTCTTCTATATCCATATTTTCTTACATGGAATTCGATTAAGGGTTATCTTGAGTTACCTTTGTACTTCTCTTTCATTTTATTAAAGTGATAATTTTACTAACTCTTTTCCAATGTGATACTTTTAATGAAATTTCCAATCCTAGTTTTAAAATTGCGAGGATGCAATTACCAAAAGGGGGGAAGGATGAAACATCACCGGTAAATAAAGAGCATGAAATTTTTCTTAATAATAAATATTTTAGAATTAAATATTAATTATACTTTAAAGGGGACTCTATGATTTTTGGCGTACCCGATATGCAACAATGGGTTTCATTGAAACCTTATGTTACATACTAATAATATAATATTATTATTTTAAAATAGTAGTTAACACCTAGCCATTGTATTAGTGGGAATGAATATAACTGACTTCAATATTATTATACATGTTTGTTTAATATTTTTACATTTATCCAATAAAATTTTGAGGCTTAAAATAAGTAAAATGTTTTTTAAGCATAAATACTCTAATATTCACTAAAAGGCTGATTTATCACCTTTTAATGGAGAACCCTATTTAAATCAAGTTTTCTTCACTTTAATATGTTATATTTGATAAAATAAAATTATTATTTGGAATTGGGATGCCAAAATTTATTTAAGATGAAATTTTTCTATTTTTCTAATAATGTTCTTTTTTTAATGAATAACGAAAAATACTATATTTTAATTCAAAAGTGCCTATTAATCTAATTTATTTATATGGATATAATATATTTTTAACTGGTTTTAAATTATAATTAAATATATTTTTACCATTTAATCTAATTTTGTTTATTGGATGTAATTTTATATTGAAATTGGACATAAACAAGCGTTAATCTTTTGATAGTTATTATTTCTTAAAAATACACTATTTATTTTGACATTAAGAATTAATTTTAAATTAATTTCTACGAATTATGTGTTTTGAATTAAAAAAAATGCATTCCATAATTGTAATTAGATATTCCAAATTTTTTAAATAAGTAACTTTTATTTTTATATATTTTAAATATTTACATTAGTAAATATTTTATTTACCACGATTAAAGGGTAAATATAATAAAAAAGGGTAAAAAATAATATTATAATAATATTTAATTACCCTAACATGTTTTCTAATCATATTGGCGGAACCATAGCCATACATAGGCATCCTTGTGTCGTATTTGGAACCCCATGGAGTCACATGGGAG
Organism: Viscum album; assembly: GCA_963277665.1. NCBI lineage: Eukaryota > Viridiplantae > Streptophyta > Magnoliopsida > Santalales > Viscaceae > Viscum > Viscum album. The sequence goes on from OY728127.1 coordinate 1,384,542,411, forward strand.
TAATATTTACACATTATATTAATTAATTTAAATTAATGACAAAAATGACATAAACAAAAATGTTGTTTCTAAATAAATATTTACATAGGGTTATATAAGTTATAATTTAGAAAATATATATTATTTGGTAATAAATATTGATTTCTTACATCACGGTATTTTTTTATAATTTTTGTAAATTAGATAAATTAAATTATTTATGACACAATAATGATACAATATTTACATCATTAATAAATGATTTAAATAAATAAGATTATGAATATTAAAAAAATATCCAAAACCTGTAAAATTTTTATTGGATTATTTTATTTCGACTCTGAGTCATTTTAGAAATTATCTTAAAGATATTTTTTCCATTTGATACCAAATATGAGTTTAAAATAAAATAATTATTTCAAACTTTCCTAAAGGGAACCTCCCTTAACTTATAAAAATCCATCACTTCTAATTATTTTCTAACACTTCTCAAGCCTTTGGCTCATACAAACTCTGATCCAATAATCTCTCAAGATCCCTCTATTCATCCTATAATCCTTACCTTAGGAATAAAGAACTTCAAGAAAGACTTTTAGTTCAAATCAAAAGGAGTTACCCGATTTGAAGATAACATCTTCTGTTAAGCTATTTTGTATTATTTTACTTCTCAAATCCCTAAAATCATTTTATTTCTTTATTTAATGACAACAGAAGTATCCTCAATATAGTAAGATGTTTTTATGAGAGGGATTCTAACTGCACTTACACACACCTCCATAAAATGGGTGAAGAACATACTGTTTCAGTGAATGGAAAACTAACGCATCACGAAGCGATGATTGTTCAATTATCTCTTAATGCCTATTATGGTGGACACTAAGATGGAACTGTATTAATATATGATATATATTATGTTTTTGTTTTTATATTATTCTGTTATTTTAATTTACAAACCTACCTTTATGCCTTCTAATATGTGTAAACACGATAATTTCATTTGAGGATGTGCGAACTACAACCCCCTCAAGGTGATATGATTCGCCCTAAACATACATGGAATGTATAAATATGGATATAATGAAATTATGTAACATATATATCATATGATATTATAATGTAATTATAATATAACTAAATATCATTATGTTTTCATTCCATTAATTATTAAATAGAAATGAAAGTAGTGTTCATGTGTACGTTTGGCTTACCGTCTTCCTGAATGATGCATTTCATTTCTTATCTCCAAATGTTATGTAATATTATAAATATATAAATATATAATGGATATATATGATATTTATTATATCTAAATCAGTAATATCATTCTTTATAAAATTTAATTTTTGACCTCATGGACAAATTGTAATTATTACTAGTTCATTTTTAACTCAAATTCCGAACATCGACAAAATGTCTCGTAAGAACTCAAATAATTAAATAACTATAAATAAAAGGTAATAAGTGATATAAAAGTAATAATAAAAATTAAAATTTTTATGAATAAATTAGAAATTATCTTATGTTTATTATTGAGGAAGAACAAAGAACATAGAAGTCAAGTTGGACACGAGGTAAGAGATTTGTTATCTCACTTTTAATTCCGTGAGATTTCCAATGTTCACTACTTATTTATTTAATGTGGTCTATTTTTTAAATATATTTGACATATATTATCATGATTATATTTATATACATGGTATTATATGATTAATTTTGTGGTTATGAACTTTTGTTATACGACTCGATTGATTACAACATGGTAACGTTTTTTCATCTAACTTTTTATTCTCGTGAGATTCATGTTATATTGGCTATAATTTCACTTTGTGGGGTGGATTTACTTCGAATAATTCTATTATTTATGATGTATAGTTTAATTTATGGGTATTTAAATATTCATTGTGTTATCTTTCATTCATGGGGTGCATGTTTCGTATGTTACCATATCAGTAAAGAATCATTTCAACCTCCTCTTTTTAAAAGACTTATTTTTGTTATGTAATGTAATTTACATATTATTATGTTGGGATATGTGATAATATATCCATTTGATGAAAATGTTATGTACAAGTGATGAGATATCATTTCTCTCTCTTCAACATTTTTTCATAATTTTAAAGTGATCTCGTTAGGCTGTCGAATTTCTGTAAGAAAACTTCTTAACCCAATTTCAATTTCTGGGTTAAAAATCTACTCCTTGATTATGTCTTCCTATAAATACATGTGAATAAACCACGATTTATTTACATGTAATATCTAATAATATTTGGTGTATTTATATATGTTACACATAATTATTTAATTTATTTATCCTTAATCTAAAGACACTGCCTTTATAAGGGATTTCATCTCAATTTTCATTTCCATTGAGACATCATTGTTGATATGCACCAATTCACTCTTATATGGTGTAAATAATGTCCTTTGGAATATTATCTCATGAATATCACTATCCTCGTGATATAATTATGTTCTGATTAAATTTTATCCCTCAATTATTTGTATTCTAGGGTCTCTCATTTTGTTAAAAACTCTATAACTAAAATATCGTTTTAAATGTCTTAAAGGTTTATTATTATAACTCATTAACATTAATGTCCATGTTTTAAAAATGGTTTTAAGGATTTATTCATAAGGAAATGAATTTTTTGAAATTAAAATTTCTTTCAAAAGATTCAAAGTGGTATGAGACACTTTGATACAAAAATCACTTTATTTAATAATTTAAATGGTTTGATAAAATTTTTGATTTTGTCAATATTTTGAAATGATATATTGTGATTTCAATGTTATTATTCTATTATGTTTGTTTTGTGTGTTCTGAATATGTTATAGATGGTGGTCATTGTTTACATAAACTGGTGGTTCTATGATATACCTAGGGCAGGTGAGCCAAAGATAGCTCTCCAATGCATTGGGTAACGTGATGGAGGTAAACGTTAATTTTTCTCCAATGTGATTTAGGGAATATATTGTGATGGGTATTTCAAATGTGACTACCTCTGTATCTGTGATAGCTACAATGTAGGTATGTTATTTATGACTTAATTTACCTTCATGATTTATGATTTCTATGTGTTGTTTATAAATATTATGATTTCATGAAGTATGTTATGATCAAAAAGTATGGTTTCATTGTTTTGTATTTATTGATGGGATAATGTTTTCATTAATTAAGTTATATCCTGTACTTAGATTATTATGCTCATACAATGTTTTTTATATGTCTTCTACATGACATAAAGATGAATACGGTCATGGATGGGATCATGGTATTTCATGTTGTCTAAAACATGGAACTAGAAATTTTTTATTTTTAAGAGTTTTTATTTTATGAAAACTAGATACTAGGTAGTAGTGTCTACATTTAATATTCATGTTGTTAGGTAATATGTATCACCTAATCCTCTAAAAACCTAAACCTGAAAAGAGAATCAATGTGAATTGTCCATTTAATTCAATATTATGTAATGATTAAGGCAGGGTCCTTATAGAAATGAAATAGAACATTATTTTATTACAGTTGGATTTACGCACGCATTAATGTTGTTTCCATTTCCATGTCAATTTTTCAAAGAAAAATAATATATTATATATATATATATTATAGTAAACGTTGAGTTATTATTTATTATATAACACATTTTTTTCAACCCATATTTTTTGAATTCCATGTATGTTGTGAAAAAATCAAATCATTCTGAATAGGTGACAGTGCACATGTTCAAAATCGATGTTATCGTAATCCCAAAAAATAGAATGCATGATGGTATGCATTCTAAAATAGTTCAAAATGAATAAATATATCCTAAATATAATATATATATAATAAAAATTTAGTAAAACAAAATTATTCTCAATCATGAGAGGTTTAAATGAAAGAATAAAATAAATCAAAACATGAGGCGGTTGACTGTGGAAAACACACAAAATGATAATGCATCTCATTTAATGAAAGATTATGTGAAATTATTTCCCAAAATTAACATAAAAAATATAATTATAATTATTATACTGAATTTACTATATAATCATGGATAATTATAATTTATGGTGTGGAGAAATAAATTAAACAAAATTTCAGGATAAAGAATGTTATATCTTTTTTAGGTAACTCTTAATTAATTGCACCAAAGGGATTCCATGGTGGGATTTCTTCCAAAATTATGTCTTCTATGCTTATAGGAGGGATGTTGGGTTATTATTTATGTAGGTATTGTATGATCCAAAATTCTTTATAGGTGTTAATAAATGAGGGGGTGAATTCCCTTTATATTGTAAGAGGATTGAAATTCTTAAAAATATAAAATGTAAAAAGTATTTCGGGAAGTCACTTACATCATCTATAACCGTTAATGGTAAATGTTTTAAAAAATAGATGATTTAAATGAAATATTTCATCAAAATATTATTTTTTTCATGTTTATATGTTGTTTATCCTCTTTAGTTAATGTATAACTTTTAGGTAAACTTTTTTTTACCTTAATCTCTAATATTAATTTTACTTACATTATCTAAATTTTATTATTAAAAATTTATGTTGAAAAAAATACATATTATATATTATGGGGATTACATATATGGAATTCATTTTTCAGAATTGAAAACAAATAAGGGGAGGAAATTAAATTAAAATTATTCTAGTAAACGGGGTGAAACAATGAGTTTTTAAAGAGAAAATGTTAAAATGTATTTAATGTTTTATATCAAAATTCAGTGTGAAATTCACTCAAATGACATATATTTTATTAATAGATGTATAATTTTTCTAAATAAACACTAAAATAAATATTATTTATATTTTATCTAGAAAAATAAATTATTTAAAATACATGTTTTCAAATTGTATTATGTATTTTCAATATTATTCCTAAATATGGAACATCTCATAAAAATACCAAAAATTCAATATTAGATAATTTAGAGATTAAAATTAAAAAAAATGAAGTTTATTTTTCCTATAATATTTATAAAAGTGTTATATGTTTTGAGTAAAAATATCATCACCATTAAAACGTGATAATAATACTTTATAGAAAAAATATCTCTTTATGTTTAAATTGTAATTTACACCAATCTCATGTCAATGAAACTCATAATATGATTATAGAATATTTAATTTAATATACGAAATATTTATTTAATAATACTCATTTATAAAAAAATTATTTTTTTTGATAAAACGTTTTTGTATATAGAATAACAATTTTCTTATAAAATGAAAATATTTATTTCCAAATAGTTCTTACTTTCATTTATAACATATTGATTACCTAAGTATTGATTTTATAAATATTTATATCCCTTTTTTTATAATAAAATTAATCCCTTTCATGCCAAAAAAATTCTATTTCTAGGTGATAACAATGATATTATTTTCATAAATTACTAATAGTATATTGTAGTTTGGTAAAACTAGATCTTGTGTGTAAACTAATATATCAAAGGACCTAATAATTTTGTGTAACACAAGAAAAATTGTAATTCCCCAACCTTAAACAATACATAATATTAAATTAAATTAATAATTTGCAATGAGGATATTTTAAGGATTATATCATTAGAGAATTAGGTCATAACATATAAATAAGAGCTTCAATATTTAATGTCGACACTTCCCTTTGAACCCATTTTTTTCATAAAATAAATACTCTAAAAAATATAAACATGTCTAGTTCCATGTTTTATACCACAAGAATTTTCATTGATCCAATCATTGACCCAATTCATCTTTTAGTCCTGTGGAAATAACTTCAAAAATGTTGGATGAGCATAAACTGCTCTGTATGGTATATAAAATAAGGAATGAAAACATTAGTCCATGAATACATAAATATCATGGAAATAATAATTTTCAATAATAAAAAAAAATAATCTCTTTAACATACCTCGCATAATCATAAGATTTTTGAATAACACATATAAATCATAAATAATAAATTTAACTTGTGGTGTAAAAAACATACTAACATTGTAGCTTTCATAACTACATTTGGAGTTACATTTGTAATACCCATCACAGTATATTCCCTAAATATCTAAGGAGAAACATTAATGTTTATCTCAATCATATTATACAATGCATTGGAGAGCTATCTTTGGATTAACCTCCCTAGTTTAATCAGGTAACGGGACACATACATAATCAATTACCAAGAACCATAACATATTCATAACAAATAAAACATGTATAATGTAAAGATACCATTTCCACATTTCAGTAAAAATATTTCATTTCTAGATATTGAAATAATCATTGTCTTCTCCAAACTATTTTCAATGACAAAATACTTAAATGAAAATATTGTATTTATTTTCCATTTAAAAACATTTTGGCTTGTTATGGAGGAAAAATATGAAATAATGCTCATTATGGTGGAAAAGATTTTTTCACCACATGTGTCAAAAAGACAAATTCCTCTTCTCATTTATAAAATTATTCGTATAAAATTATTCCTTTTGAAAACAATTTAAAACATTTTATAAAGAAATTTTTGAATCAAAGTGTTCTAAACGACATTGTAACTTTTGAAAGAAAGTTAAATTTTAAAACAATCATTTCCATGTAAATAAATACTAAAAATCATTTCTAAAACATGGAAATTAAAGAGATAGATTTAAAAATTAAACATTTAATATAATATTTTAGTTAAACAATCCTTCACCACTTGAGAAAATATTGAATAAAAATAATTATTGAATAAAATAAAATAAATATATAACTATTATGATAATATATAAATTCATGGAATAAAATGTAAAAATTGTTTTATATTTACTTTATTTGAAAATAATGGTGTACAATATCAAGATATGCCTCAATGAAAAGAGATTGACATGTAGTCCCTTAAAAACATTGTACCACTAGATTATGGATAAATAAATTAAATAATTATATGGTAAAAATATAAATCACCCAATATTAGTGGATATTATTTTTTAAAAAATAATAGTGCATTCACACATATTCATATCACCACATAATCAAGATGTATAAATTTAACCCAATGAATGGAAATTCGGTTAAGAAGTTCCATTACCTCGAGTTTGAATTGTCATATATGTTCTTTTTTCATCCTAAATAATAAATTTAATTTAATATATACCAGATTAAAAACGTTTTTCATGGTCATTATTTATTTTATATCACTTATTACCTTTCTATAACAAATTAGTTAATTATTATAGTTCATATTAGACATTTTGACAATGTTCGGAACTTGAGTAAAAATGAACTTGTTAAAATTATAAATTGTCCATGTGGACAAAAAGTCATTTATCTCTAGAATGATATTAAATTTTTAGATATCATATATGTCATATATATCTAGTATATATTTATTTGTAATAGTCTATATCATTTGGAGATAAAAAATGAAATGCACCGTTTATGCAGATGGTAAGTCGTATGTACGTATGAACTCTACATTCATTTATATTTCATATTTAATGGAATGAAAACATAATGATAAATAGGTATATTATAATTCATGTATAATAAAATATTTTATATTTTTTATATTTTTAATTAATACAATACATTATATGTTCCAGGTATTTTATGAATGATTCTAGTCATTTTGAGGTCGTGGTAGTCCCCACATACTCAAATGAAATTATCGTATTTATACTTTATGAAAATAATAAAATTATGTTCTAAATGAGAATTACTGAATCATATAGATATAATAAATATCATAAAAATCATATATAATTACATTTCCATGAAAAATCCCACCATGATATTTGGTAGGAGAAGATTGAAAAATCATCGTTCATGGGGAAGCAGTTCGTTATCCACAGAAATACTATTTTCGTATCTAATAGATGGAGGTTAGTGTGGGTGTAGTTCGAATACATATCATAACAACAAATTAGTATATTTTAGATTTGGATTTTGTTATATAAAAAATGTTTTTGAAGATCAATGGGACTGGAGAAGGAAAAATAATGGAATGAAACTTAATAGATGACATTGCCTCAAATTTGGTAACTTCTTGTGATTTGAGAAAAATGACTATCTTGAATTTACTTCTCCCTATTGTAAGAATTATTTAGGGAATATAAAGATTTTTGGATATTATTATAGTATATGATTAATGAGACTGTGTACTTGAGTGTCGTGAGTAATGGGATAGTGGTGGTGGATTTTTATAAGAGGGAGGAGGGGATCTTTAGGAATGTTTGAAAGTATTATTTTATTATAAAATTATTTTTGGTTTAAAAATTTCAAAAACACATTAAATTCAATGATAAGATGTATATAGGTATAAATAAAATTATCAAATATGAATTATATTTTTCTTGGAAATTTTTTTAATCATTAGATTTTTTATTTAATCCTTTGTTAACTTATTCAGCTATTTTCATATCATTATGTATATTCATAAAATATGTTTAATATAATTACATTGAAATTATAAGAAACCCAAAATGGACCATTAATGACATTTTTATCATAATTTATTTCATTAGAAAAAATATTATATTTTTTGGATTATTTTATCATTTAATAAAATATTAATTGATTTAAAAACTCTTTTATGTCAATTTATATACTATTCATATCATGACTTTTAAAAATTCTATAACAACATGATTATTTCCAAGAAACATCATTAAATGAAATATATATAGTCATTATTATCCATAAAATTCGTGGATAGCATAAAAAGTTTAAAAAACAAATTTATTTTAATATTTATAATTTCATTTATTTAAAACATTCATTAAAAATGTAATCACAACAACATCATTGTGTCAAAAGTAAATTTATTTGATAATGTCTAAAAAATATAAATAAAATACCTTTTTGTATATAACATCTTTATATTTTTAATGACCATTTATAGTTTAAACTATCATATTAATAACCTCAAAAAAATTTACTAATAAATATATGTTTATTCATATTTTCATTAACATTATATTAATTTTTATAAAATTTCATTTTCGATTACAAGTGGCTCTATGGGGTCCCAAAATCTAAACAATGGTTCCCATGGTCGGACATGTATAATCCAATAGGGTTATGATAGGTGTAAGGGTAATTTATTTTTTATATAATATTATTTTATATCATTATTTACCAGATTCTCCCTTTAAGTGTGGTAAATAAAATTATTACTGAAGTTATTATTCATTTTGACTAAAAATAAAAATTACCTATTTATAAATTAGACTGTCACGACCTGCCCTCGGGGTCCGTACCGTGACTACCCCAAGCCCGCCTTCCATAGGCCAGGGGCTGGCGACTAGCACCAAGGCGTAAATCCCAGTAAAAAGGGAAGGCATTGCCTTTGAAATGTAAACACACACCACAGAGTAAACAAGCGGAAAGTAAACACTAAGCAAGCAGAGTAAAAATGAAAGTGCGGAAAAGTAAATGGGCCAGTATACAAACCCAAACTGAAAGTAAAGTACAACTCGAAAAGGGAAAAACAGCAACTGAAAAGTAAAAGCCGCTACTCCGAGCTGTCCACTGGAAATCCCACCTGAAGGGTGGGTACAGATAGCTCCTCTGCTCCACGGGTCCCGTCGTCCGCTCCGTGCACGTCCCGCCCAGTGGTCCACCTCAGGGTACCGTCCCGCTCTACAAGCCTCAGCTAAGGTCAACGCTGTCCATCGTCTGCAACCAACACAACGTAGTGCGGGCAAAGCCCGTGCAGGGGTGAGTATAAGCTACTCAGTAGGGACCCTGAGACCCCTGAAGGTCTCTCAAATCCACAAAGGATAAACTACGAAGAAAAGTACAATCACGAAGTAACAACCGACACTGCTTAGGTATATGCCCATACATATACCTAAGTCATCAATTAAAATACGCTCCAACCTCCGAGCCCAAGTACAACTCAGTCCACGCAGGAAAGTATACGTATTCCACATAGGAAAGCAAAACATAATCCACACAGGATTGCACAACACAATCCACACAGGAAAACAACAGGATTCAGCTCACACAGGTATACTTCTTCAAGGACGATAAAGATGATCATTGATCCATCTAAGTTGTCGGACCCATGAAGGATCGATAGGTAACTAACCCCCGCAGAAGACCCACACAGGATCGGGCTCACACAGAACATGTAGGCGCTGGCTCACACAGAACCGCTGAGCGCAAGGACCCACAGAGGATCGGGCCCACACAGGACCTGTAGCACTGATCCACGTAGGATCGCTGAGTGCTGAAGTCGTCGTCGTCGAATCCACATAGGATCTATGTACTGTCGTCGTCAAATCCACACAGGATCTCTGTACTGTCGTCGTCGCAGTCACAGTAGCAGTCGTAGCAGTAGAACAGTCGCAGCCAGCACTAGGGTTCCCGCACACAGCAAACTCGTACGGAGGGTCCGCTCCACGAGCCGAGAGGCTGATACATCAACTGTCACGAAGACCGAAGTTGATGTATCCAAAAGTTCCGTATCGTCAACAGAAACTCAACATAACAGACGGCGCGTCGATCGGACGCCCGGTCTGAGAGTTATTGGCATTTTCGTCTCCGGGGCCCGGTTGGTTTTTAAGGCAAAACCAACCCGACCGTACTCCACCTGCGTCCAAACCTCGGGCAGAGTATGCCAAAAGATCCGTCTCACTAAGAGGAACACAACGCAACTGACGGCGCGTCAATCGGACGTCCGTAGCTCAAGATATGAGCGTTTCCGCTCCGAAGGCCCGGTTGGTTTCGTGAACGAACCAACCCGGCCGAACTCAAAGTAAACCGAAACCTTGAGTGCGATATACCGAAACGACTGTCTCGATCCAAGGATCGCGTTGGCGCAGACGGTTCGTCATTCGGAGGTCCGAGGCTCAAGTTATGAGCCAAAAACCAAAACTGGTTCGAAACGGGGGGTCCGGGTCCGGGCCGACCCGGCCCGACCCCCCCCTGGGGCGGTGCGGCGGCGACGGCGGCGGGCCGCGGCGGCGGCGGGCCGCGGCGGCGGCGGGCCGCGGCGGCGGCGGGCCGCGGTGGCGGCGGGCCGCGGCGGCGGCGGGCCGCGGCGGCGGCGGGCTGCGGCGGCGGCGGCGCCTGGCGCCGCACGTGGGGCTGCGCACGCGGGGGCTAAGCCCCGCGGTTCTTCAAAGTGGCGCGGCCTTTGTGCTGCGCCGGTTCTTTTAAAACCGCCCCCCCTCACGTGGGGGGGCCTGCTGGCGCCGAACCAAGGGGGCGGCTGCCCCCTTCCCTCAAGAACCGCCCCCCTCATTAAGAGGGGGGTTTTGTAGAACCGGCCGGGGGATTTATTCCCCCGGTTTTATGTCATCCGGCCGGCCAGCTGGCCGGCCGGTTTTTACCAACGGGACCGGAAATTCCGGTCCCGCCTTCGACTTCCGACGCCGGCGGCCAGGCCGCCGGTCTCCTCTTCCGCCGCGGCCCGGAACCGGCCGCGGTCTTCTCGTCCCGCCGCGGCCCGGAACCGGCCGCGGTGTTCGTCGTCCGGCGCGGTGCGACGGCACCGCGCCCCTTTCGCCATGCCATGATTCTTTTCAACGCGGCGCGACGGCGTCGCGTTCTTGAAGATTTTTCCTTGACGTAGCGCGACGGCGCCACGTAAATTATTTGTACGATCATCCGCGTGGTGCGACGACACCACGCCCCTTGCTTCCACCCGCATGAATAAACATAAACGATGGAGGGGGGTTCGGCCGTGTTCGTGCGGTCCGGCCCCCCTCGCGTTAACAATAACACTTATATAAAATATTTAAATGTCTCACGTAGACATGCGATCCATGAGCAAGAAAATAAATAAGGAAACCAAAATGAAATCAACAACCCCTACCTCGGGTTTAAGATTCGAAGATTCGTCTACGTTCCGCGGAAGACGGCGTCGTGGAGGTCGGGCGTCGCGGTGGTCGTTCGTCAAATCCGTTGACGAAGATATATGCCCGAGGAGACACGTCGTTGGCGGATCTTCGTTTGCCGACGAAGAAGGTCCGAGGAGGAAGCGGTGTTCCCTCTTGTTGACTCCGAGGACGAAGAAAAGAGGCGTCGTTCTTCGTCGGAGTTTGAGCGTTCTTCGTTCTTCGTCAGAGCTTGAAGATGAAGAGGAGCTCTCAAAATGACAAACAAAGAACTCAAAATAAAATAAGACTACCTCTTATTTTATTAACACATAACACAAAAGAATTTCAATGTTTGAAATTCAAAAATACTTAACTCCCATAATTAATTAAGAGTAACTTAAGCCAATAAAGAGGGGGGTTAAGGGAACTTGAAAAGTCTAGGGGTTCGTGTGGGCCCCACCACACTTAATCCTCCCAAGGGAGGTTAAGTGGGTGTGGGTCCCACTTCCAACCCCCTTAGGTAGGTTTTTAACAAACTAAAAATAAAATTTGTCTTACACAAATTTTATTTAACTCAACTGAAAACCCCAAAACTTAACTTTCAACCCGCAACAAACGCAACTCCCGAAAAGGTCTCTTTAAGAGAATATCGGCGCTGCGAGTTCATCGGTGCCCTCGGATTTCTTCCGAGCACCGGATCAAAAGTTAGGAATTCCCGCTCGTTCGTTCACTGAACGTACCCGAGCCAAACTTCGGAAATTAATTCCGGGCACTCCGGGCCTCGGAATCAGGTGCCGTCTGAAACCGCGCTCTTGTAAAATTCTAAAGAAAATTAAGAAAAAATTTCCCTTGAATTTTACGGGTCTTTACATTACTCCCACCTCAGGGCTTTACATCCCCGTAAAGATACAACAAAAACTAGGGAAACAAATGAGGGTACTGAGCACGCATCTGAGCCTCCCGCTCCCATGTGCTCTCCTGGAGATTCCCGTGCTGCCATCTGATGCGCACAAGAGGAATCGATCGCCCATGCAGGACCCGCTCCTGTCGATCCTCTATCTCCACCGGGACCTCTGTAAAAGTCGCCCCATCGTCAACGTCAAGCTCCTCATGGTCAATGATGTGCGTCGGGTCGTGCACGTATCTCCTCAGCTGAGATACGTGGAAGACGTCGTGCACCCGGTGCAACTGAGGTGGTAGAGCCAGGCGATAAGCCACCTCGCCAATCCTGCTGAGAATCTGGAAGGGTCCGATGAAGCGCGGAGATAACTTGCCGCCTCGGCCAAATCTCCGAATACCACGTCGAGGTGAGACCCGCAAGAAGACGTGGTCGCCATCCTCGAACTCCAGTGGCCTCCGCCTCCTGTCAGCATATGACTTCTGCCGGCTCTGAGCTGTCCTCATCCGCTCCTGGATGACCTGGACCTTCTCTGTCGTGGCCTGGACCATCTCCGGTCCCACCAGTGCTGACTCTCCGGGGTCTGTCCAGCACAAAGGAGATCTACATGGTCGGCCGTACAACGCCTCGTACGGTGCCATCCCGATGGTGGAGTGGTAGCTGTTGTTGTACGCGAACTCCACCAAAGGTAGGTGGTCCTCCCAGCTACGACCAAAGTCAAGGACACATGCGCGGAGCATGTCCTCGAGAGTCTGAATGGTCCTCTCCGTCTGACCATCCGTCTGAGGGTGAAAAGCTGTGCTAAGACGTAGCTGCGTACCGAACGCCTCCTGTAACCCCTTCCAAAGCCGGGAAGTAAAGCGGGCATCTCGATCGGAGACGATAGATTATGGCACGCCGTGGAGCCGCACAATCTCCTGAACGTAGAGACGTCCCAAGCTCTCCACCGAGCCCTGCTCTCTGATGGGTAAGAAGTGTGCCGACTTGGTGAGTCGGTCAACAATCACCCAGATGGAGTCGTGACCTCTGGAAGTGCGTGGAAGTCCGGTCACGAAGTCCATAGATATGCCGTCCCACTTCCACTCCGGAACCTCCAAGGGTTGTACCAAGCCTGCTGGTACCTGATGCTCAGCCTTCACCTGCTGGCAGGTGAGGCATCGAGAAACGAACTCTGCTACTGCCTTCTTCATGCCCGGCCACCAATGTTGTCGTCTGAGGTCCTGGTACATCTTCGCCACTCCAGGATGTACCGCCAAAGGAGATGTGTGAAACTCTCTCAGCACTTCCTCTTGCAAAGCTACTGGTACCATGGTACGTCCTCTGAAAAGGATGTCGTGCTCTGCTCCAAGGAAGAAACCATCAGGTGCCTGTCCCGAGGATATCTGTGCACGCCGTGTCTCACAGTCAGCGTCCCCGTGCTGTGCCTCCCTGACTCGCTGCAGTAGTAGAGGAGTGATTGTGAGAGACTGAAGAAAGGCTGCTCCATCTCTATCCACGAAGGATATCTACAATGAGGCTAGCTGCTCCGTCGCCTCCTCGAGTAGCTGAATGCCCGTCCTCCTGCTGAGGGCATCGGCTACTACGTTCCCCTTCCCAGGGGTATAGACTATCTCAAAGTCATAGTCCTGGAGGAACTCAAGCCATCGTCACTGTCTCAGGTTCAGGTCCTTCTGCGAGAAGATATACCTGAGACTCTGATGATCGGAAAAGACTGTAAAGCGCTCGCCCATCAGATAGTGTCGCCATGTCTTCAGAGCGAAGACCACTGCTGCTAACTCCAGGTCATGGGTAGCGTAGTTCTGCTCATGCGGCCTCAACTGTCGTGATCCAAAGGCGATCACTGCCCGCTCCTGCATTATAACACATCCGAGTCCGGTCCCTGATGCATCGCAGTAGACTACGTACCCTACTCCCTCCTCAGGAAACCTCAAGATAGGTGCGCTAGTTAATCTCTGTCTCAGCTCCTGGAAGCTCTGCTGACATCTGTCTGACCACACGAAGGGTTTCCCCTTCTTCGTCAAAGCTGTGAGTGATGCCGCAACTCTGGAGAAGTTCGGCACAAATCTCCGATAGTATCCAGCTAGTCCCAAGAAACTCCGAACCTCAGTCACGCTCCTGGGTGGCTCCCACGCTAACACAGCCTCAATCTTCGCGGGATCCACTGCAACTCCCGCCTCAGAGATAACGTGTCCCAAAAAGTGGACCTCACGTATCCAGAACTGGCACTTCGAGAGTTTACCATAAAGCTGGTGCTCTCGGAGTGTGTCAAGAACAACTCGCAAGTGATAGGCGTGCTCCTCCTCTGTCGTAGAGTAAATCAGAATGTCGTCGATGAAGACCACGACAAACCGATCGAGGTATGGCTGAAAGATCCTGTTCATGAGAGCCATGAACACTGCTGGAGCATTGTTTACACCGAAAGGCATAACCAAGAACTCATAGTGGCCATACGGACATCTGAAGGCCGTCTTCTGCACATCCTCGTCTCTGACTCTGAGCTGATGATAGCCTGACCTGAGGTCTATCTTCGAGAACCACCGTGCTCCCTTGAGCTGATCAAAGAGGTCATCAATCCTCGGTAGCGGATACTTGTTCCTCACTGTCACCTGGTTCAGGCGACGATAGTCAACACAAAGTCGCAAGCTCCCGTCCGCCTTCTTGGCGAACAATATCGGGGAAGCCCAGGGTGAAACACTGGGTCGGATGAACCCCTTGCCCTGCAAGTCCTCCAACTGTACCCGTAGCTCTCGAAGCTCGGCGGGGGCCATCCGATATGCTGGAGTGGATATCGGGGCTGTCCCGGGGTACAAGTCAATATAAAAGTATACCTCCCTGCAAGGAGGTAGCCCTGGAACGTCGTCGGGAAAAACGTCCGCAAACTGATCCACCACTGCAGGAAAACCAGGACTCCGCACGTCAACTGCTCCAAGGATAAGGCTAGCCAACTGATGAGTGATGGGCTGTCCTCTCCTCCGCGGAAGTCCATCCTGTGCTGCTAAGGCTCCCTTCTCACCGGTGAAGGTGAACCTGCTCCCGTCGGTGCGTACACATCGCACCTTGCGCCTAAAACAGTCAATCTGTGCATGGACCGTAGACAGCCAATCCATGCCCAAGATGACGTCGTAAGGCCTCGACGCTGCTACAAGAAGATCCCAGCCGAAGCTCTCGCCTCCTAGAGTAAGCTCACACTGCCGGCACCAGTGCGTAATCGTCGAGTCTGCTCCCGTAGGAGTCTCTTGCCGTAAGGATCGAGCCAACGGCTCTGTCGGAATCTCCGAGCTCCGAACAAGGGCAGCGGCTATGAAAGAATGACTCGCTCCTGTGTCTATAAGAACTGCAGCAAGGGTGGAGTAGACAAAGATAGTACCTCGAATCATCTCAGGTGCGCCGTGGTCGTAGGCCTCTGCTGCCTGGAGCTGTGCCTGTCGCTGCCCGCCAGCTCCCTGTGGTCGGGGTGGACCTCCTGGTGGTGGTGGTGGTAGAGCCTCAAAGCGTCGGCCACCACCAGCTGCTCGTCCAGCTCCCCTGCCTCGTCCGCCTCCTCCCTGCGGACCGCCACGGTCGACCCTCTGCCTCTGCCTCGGTGGTCCATCAACTGACTGCTGCTCCTCGGCACGACGGGTCGGGCAGTCACGAGCCATGTGGCCCTGTCCGCCGCATGAGTAGCACTGTCTGCCTCTCGTAAGACTGGCTCCGCGCTGTGTGCCCCGCACTGCTGAGCCAGTGCCCTGAGAACGTCTGCCTGAAGGTCTGGTCTGTCTGGACCCCTGAGTCATCCGTCGACTGCCTGCTGCAGATGACTCCGCCACGTGCCACCCTGCGGTGGGTCTCTGTGCTGGTGTAGACTCAGCAAGGAAGCTCTCGATCAGAAGGGCCCGCTCCAGTACTCCTGTCTGAGTCGGTATGCTGAGGGAGATCAGTGATGCCCTGATCTCGTGTCTCAAACCCTGCTCGAAGGTCCGGGCCCGGAAGAATGGGTCCCGTACCATGTCGGTCGAGTAGCGCGAGAGATCGGTAAATCTCGCCGAGTACTGAGCGACCGTCATGCTGCCCTACCGCAGCTGTAGAAGCTCCTGGATACGCACCGCACGAAGGGTGGCTGGGACGAACTCCGAGCGGAAGAGGCTCTCAAAGTCCGTCCAAAGAAGAGATGCCTCATCGTGCACCTGGAGCATCAAGCTCCACCATCGTCCTGCTGCTGCGTGTAGTAGGCTCGCAGCGAGGATCACCATGAGGTCTGCTGGTGTCCTCACTAGCCTAAACACTCGAACTGCTGCCTCCAGCCAGTCCTCTGCTTCCTGGGGATCCGTCTCCCCGCAAAACCTGGGCGGTCGCTGGCGCTGAAACTCATGCAGTGCGCTGAGGCGACGTGCATCGTCAGCGGCTGCTGCTGGAAGCATCGGGGGCTCGGCGGGTAAAGCTACCGCCAGTGCCACTACTGGAAAAGGGCCCTGCACCGAGGCCTCATCGCTCGGTGGGCTGTCGTCTCGCTCGACTCTCGGAACCCTAGCTGGCTGCCGTCGTGGGGCCATCCTGAAAAGGAAACAGGTGCGCCACGGTCAGAACAGTATACATGGTGAGCTGATATAAGTAATCACAAAGAAAACTTGAAACACACACGCAATCAATGTTTTCGTGCATTAAGTTGGAAATCAGAAGTCAGGGTCCTGGTGTACGGATACGTCGGCCGCCGCACCAACACTGGACTCCCTGGACTGATAACCACACTCAATACGCTAAACATTATTGCTTCACATAGAAAAGATCAGAGTTCGCGGTAGAACCGAACTCCTCTGATACCAATTTGTCACGACCCGCCCTCGGGGTCCGTACCGTGACTACCCCAAGCCCGCCTTCCATAGGCCAGGGGCTGGCGACTAGCACCAAGGCGTAAATCCCAGTAAAAAGGGAAGGCATTGCCTTTGAAAAGTAAACACACACCACAGAGTAAACAAGCGGAAAGTAAACACTAAGCAAGCAGAGTACAACTGAAAGTGCGGAAAAGTAAATGGGCCAGTATACAATCCCAAACTGAAAGTAAAGTACAACTCGAAAAGGGAAAAACAGCAACTGAAAAGTAAAAGCTGCTACTCTGAGCTGTCCACTGGAAATCCCACCTGAAGGGTGGGTACAGATAGCTCCTCTGCTCCACGGGTCCCGTCGTCCGCTCCGTGCACGTCCCGCCCAGTGGTCCACCTCCGGGTACCGTCCCGCTCTACAAGCCTCAGCTAAGGTCAACGTTGTCCGTCGTCTGCAACCAACACAACGTAGTGCGGGCGAAGCCCGTGCAGGGGTGAGTATAAGCTACTCAGTAGGGACCCCGAGACCCCTGAAGGTCTCTCAAATCCACAAAGGATAAACTACGAAGAAAAGTACAATCACGAAGTAACAACCGACACTGCTTAGGTATATGCCCATACATATACCTAAGTCATCAATTAAAATACGCTCCAACCTCCGAGCCCAAGTACAACTCAGTCCACGCAGGAAAGTATACGTATTCCACATAGGAAAGAAAAACATAATCCACAGAGGATTGCACAACACAATCCACACAGGAAAACAACAGGATTCAGCTCACACAGGTATACTTCTTCAAGGACGATAAAGATGATCACTGATCCATCTAAGTCGTCGGACCCACGAAGGATCGATAGGTAACTAACCCCCGCAGAAGACCCACACAGGATCGGGCTCACACAGAACCTGTAGGCGCTGGCTCACACAGAACCGCTGAGCGCAAGGACCCACACAGGATCGGGCCCACACAGGACCTGTAGCACTGATCCACGTAGGACCGCTGAGTGCTGAAGTCGTCGTCGTCGAATCCACATAGGATCTCTGTACTGTCGTCGTCAAATCCACAGAGGATCTCTGTACTGTCGTCGTCGCAGTCACAGTAGCAGTCGTAGCAGTAGAACAGTCGCAGCCAGCACTAGGGTTCCCGCACACAGCAAACTCGTACGGAGGGTCCGCTCCACGAGCCGAGAGGCTGATACATCAACTGTCACGAAGACCGAAGTTGATGTATCCAAAAGTTCCGTATCGTCAACAGGAACTCAACGTAACAGACGGCGCGTCGATCGGACGCCCGGTCTGAGAGTTATTGGCATTTTCGTCTCCGGGGCCCGGTTGGTTTTTAAGGCAAAACCAACCCGACCGTACTCCACCTGCGTCCAAACCTTGGGCGGAGTATGCCAAATGATCCGTCTCACTAAGAGGAACACAACGCGACTGACGGCGCGTCAATCGGACGTCCGTAGCTCAAGATATGAGCGTTTCCGCTCCGAAGGCCCGGTTGGTTTCGTGAACGAACCAACCCGGCCGAACTCAAAGTAAACCGAAACCTTGAGTGCGATATACCGAAACGACCGTCTCGATCCAAGGATCGTGTTGCCGCAGACGGTTTGTCATTCGGAGTTCCGAGGCTCAAGTTATGAGCCAAAAACCAAAACTGGTTCGAAACGGGGGGTCCGGGTCCGGGCCGACCCGGCCCGACCCCCCCCCCCCCCTGGGGCGGCGCGGCGGCCGCGCGGCGGCGGCGGCGGCGGTGGCGGGCCGCGGCGGCGGCGGCGCCTGGCGCCGCACGTGGGGCTGCGCACGCGGGGGCTAAGCCCCGCGGTTCTTCAAAGTGGCGCGACCTTTGTGTCGCGCCGGTTCTTTTAAAACCGCCCCCCCCCCCTCACGTGGGGGGGCCTGCTGGCGCCGAACCAAGGGGGCGGCTGCCCCCTTCCCTCAAGAACCGCCCCCCTCATTAAGAGGGGGGTTTTGTTGAACCGGCCGGGGGATTTATTCCCCCGGTTTTATGTCATCCGGCCGGCCAGCTGGCCGGCCGGTTTTTACCAACGGGACCGGAAATTCCGGTCCCGCCTTCGACTTCCGACACCGGCGGCCCGGCCGCCGGTCTCCTCTTCCGCCGTGGCCCGGAACCGGCCGCGGTCTTCTCGTCCCGCCGCGGCCCGGAACCAGCCGCGGTCTTCTCGTCCCACCGCGGCCCGGAACCGGCCGCGGTGTTCGTCGTCCGGCGCGGTGCGACGGCACCGCGCCCCTTTCGCCATGCCATGATTCTTTTCAACGCGGCGCGACGGCGTCGCGTTCTTGAAGATTTTTCCTTGACGTAGCGCGACGGCGCCGCGTAAATTATTTGTACGATCATCCGCGTGGTGCGACGGCACCACGCCCCTTGCTTCCACCCGCATGAATAAACATAAACGATGGAGGGGGGATCGGCCGTGTTCGTGCGGTCCGGCCCCCCTCGCGTTAACAATAACACTTATATAAAATATTTAAATGTCTCACATAGACATGCGATCCACGAGCAAGAAAAGAAATAAGGAAACCAAAATGAAATCAACAACCCCTACCTCGGGTTTAAGATTCGAAGATTCGTCTACGTTCCGCGGAAGACGGCGTCGCGGAGGTCGGGCGTCGCGGTCGTCGTTCGTCAAATCCGTTGACGAAGAGATATCCCCGAGGAGACACGTCGTTGGCGGATCTTCGTTTGCCGACGAAGAAGGTCCGAGGAGGAAGCGGCGTTCCCTCTTGTTGACTCCGAGGACGAAGAAAAGAGGCGTCGTTCTTCGTCGGAGTTTGAGCGTTCTTCGTTCTTCGTCAGAGCTTGAAGATGAAGAGGAGCTCTCAAAATGACAAACAAAGAACTCAAAATAAAATAAGACTACCTCTTATTTTATTAACACATAACACAAAAGAATTTCAAAGTTTGAAATTCAAAAAGACTTAACTCCCATAATTAATTAAGAGTAACTTAAGCCAATAAAGAGGGGGGTTAAGGGAACTTGAAAAGTCTAGGGGTTCGTGTGGGCCCCACCACACTTAATCCTCCCAAGGGAGGTTAAGTGGGTGTGGGTCCCACTTCCAACCCCCTTAGGTAGGTTTTTAACAAACTAAAAATAAAATTTGTCTTACACAAATTTTATTTAACTCAACTGAAAACCCCAAAACTTAACTTTCAAACCGCAACAAACGCAACTCCCGAAAAGGTCTCTTTAAGCGAATATCGGCGCTGCGAGTTCATCGGTGCCCTCGGATTTCTTCCGAGCACCGGATCAAAAGTTAGGAATTCCCGCTCGTTCGTTCACTGAACGTACCCGAGCCAAACTTCGGAAATTAATTCCGGGCACTCCGGGCCTCGGAATCAGGTGCCGTCTGAAACCGCGCTCTTGTAAAATTCTAAAGAAAATTAAGAAAAAATTTCCCTTGAATTTTACGGGTCTTTACATAGACCCTCAGGATTCCAAAAATGGAATCCATTTTTCAAAATTCAAAACAAAGAAGTTGCCAAATTGTTTTTAAAATTAATTCCCATTGTCAAAACAAAAAGAGTGTTTTTTAGAAATAATAACTATCAAATGATTGAAACTAGTTTATGTCCAATTTCAATGTAAAATTTCTTCCAAAGCCCGACATTGTATTAAATGGTAAAAATATAATCCAATTACACTTTAAAACCAATTAAAAGGTAAATGTAACCATATAATAAATTAGATTAAAATGCAATTGGAATTAAAATGTAGTATTTTTAACTATTCATTAAAAATGAACATTATCAAAAAATAGAAAAACATTACCCAAAGTAAATGTTTATGTCCATATTCGAAAATATAATTTTGTTTTGTCAAATTTAACATATAAACATGACAGAAATTATATTTAAAAAGGGTTTTCAAACAAAAGGTAAAAAATCGGCCTTTTAAATAATATTATCTATTTTATTCACATAATCAGATTCATTCTAATTTCATGCCTCTTTGATTTGTTCGATAAATGTAAATGAATTTAAGAAATATGTATAATCATATTGTAGTTAGTTCTGTTCATTTCCACCAATACAACAACTTGGTGCTTACTTCAATTTAAAATAATTATATATTATTATTTTTCAGTATGACTCATCCTTGTGTGAAACATAATATTTTAGAGAAAACTGTTGTTGTTCGTCAGGTACTCCATCGAACATAGCAAAAAAAATTATGTAAAATTAATATTTAATTTATAGAAAATATTAAATATGAAAATTTCCAATTCTTTATTTAAGTGGGATGTTACATCCTTCCCACTTTTGATAATTGCGTTCTCGTAATTTTAAAAAATGGACTCAGAAACATCATTAAAAGTACCACATTAGAAAAAGAGTCAATAAAACTATCACTTTAAAAGAAATAATGAGATGTAAAATGGTCACCCGAGATAACACATACTAGGATTCCATGTATGAAAACGTGGATTTATAGGATAAACTAAGTTTCATGTTCTGATAGACTGTGATTAAAAAGTGATTAAGAGAATGTTAACAACAAGAAAAGCATAAACATTTGAAAGGTTAAACGGTCTTGGAATCCTTGGAAGGAAAAGTAAACAAACAAATTTTTATGGTTCCCTTTCATAATGTTACCAATTTATTAATGTGATTGACTTAGAACATAAGGAAATATACTTAAATTTCAATTAGAGTTTCATCCATTAATAAGTTTCTACCTAAAACTCATCTTTTCTCCAAATTATGAGTATTCAAGATGACTGGGTCACACATAAAGAATTAGAATAAACTTCTAGGGAATCACATAATCCACCCAGGATAAACTATATATTTCCCTTGTCATTAGACATTACAAAAAACCAAAATCATTACTAAAAAATCAAATATTCCTAAAAAAGTATAATATTTTAAAAAAAATACCATTCTTAACCTCCAAAATTGAACAAACAATGCCCCATGTTCAACAATGACTATTCAATAAGAAATATTCCTTATAAAATTCTTCAAAATAATCCAAATAATATAGAAACCCATAACACAGAAGGATTTGATCACATAGACAACAAACAAAAATTAACATTTAGCACCAAATAACATTGGATACACATAAAGTCTCATTCTAAAAAGAAATTAACCTAATCACATATTCTCATTGATAGTTTAATCATTTCCATAAATAATCCAAATCACCAATTCTCCATAGTAAAATCATAGATTCTTGTTAAAAAATCAACCATTACTCCACAAACGAAATCCTATAGTATTCTACATACTTATGTGTATAGGGTTCCCAAAAGAGAGAATGTATCCCCAAATAACCTTTATAACTTAATCACTAAATCAGTTTCTTATACTAAGGATACCAATTTGATAAAACATAAGTTTCCAATATCATCATATTCTTGATCCATAAAATCATTTAATTATAAATAATATGTATTTATAACTAGTGGCTTCACATATGCCAATAGTAGGAAATGTTCCCTTATCACTGTTCGGTTGTGGGTATGATTCCTACGGCCTTTCTTGAAACAGCCAGTAGTAACAATCATTTTTGTGGTATATTTTTATACAACTAAAAAATCATAATAGGATTTAACCTCAATATTTTTCTTATACCTCTTATTTTCATCCCAACTCCTAATGAACCTAATATCATAACTCATGGAGTATTATATATATTTACAATTTGTAACTCCATAAAAATAACACTATTTTAAAATATGTAATAGCATACCTTGATCGTGTTGTCCACCTGGTTTAATCATCATCTTGTTCACAAAGATAGATTGTCCATGCATTGAAAAAATTATTTAGCGATCCTTCAAAATCATCTGTTTCCTTTATCCAAATACTCCACGTACAATTTGGGTCATATGGGTGCCCATCAAAAAATAGTATCAGAAAATAATCATGTATGATATATAATTTTAAAACATCTCTTAATACATTTTTTCTATAAAATAGTATGACCGAGTTTGTGATGAAACATTAATTAAATGGTCCTTTTTAATATAACATAAGTATGTTTTGAAAGAATATAATTTCAAATAAAATACAAATAGGTTGTGCAAGGGTCTCCTTATTCAACACATTTTTCAAAATCATAATATGTTTCAAAATCTGGCGAATGATAAAATATATTAAAATTCCTTGATAATATTTACCTTTCGTGAAAATTTTAGAATATTTTAAAAATGGGAATTGATTAAATACCACCCATGATCCACGATGGTATCAAGGTATAGAGGAGGTGTTTGATATCTCAAAAAATCTATTTCAAGTGATTTGTATGTTAGAAAATCTGTTAGAATCATATTGACACGACTTTGCAATAATTATTGCAATAATGTCATCAGGAAGAGATACAAATGTTGTTTGATATCATCCTCCTACCATTTTTAACATAAAATAATTGATCTATAAATGTTACAAAATAATGATTTAACTTAATGAGTAGACATAAAGACTAACAATGTGTCTAACAAAAAACACATAGTTCCAAAATTTGTCTAAATTGACCATTGATACAAAATGTAAGGCCCCAACATTAAACATTACATATTCTTTAATTAAGTTAATAATTTAAAATGAGTATCATTTTATTTTTATATAATTAATTAATTAGGATATAACTTGTACATAAGCACATGATTGTTCCTTTAGACACGTCTACCCAGTATCAGTTTTTTCATAAAATAAAAACTCTTAAAAAAAGAAACATGTCTCGTTTAATATTTTAGATATCATGACTTTTCATTGATCCCATATATAAACCTACTCATATTTATTTCATGTAGAAAACATTACAAACAAATGGTATGATCTTAAAAATCTCAGTAAGGGATATATGATAAGGAAAGAAAACATTAGTCAATGAATATTTCAAAAATAAAAAAGGCATATATTTAAATCTGAAAAAATAATCTCTTTAATATAAATAAACAAATAATAAGATTTATAAATAAAACATTGAAATGAATATATCATAAAGGTATATTTTGAATCCATAACATAAATATATTGTAGCTTTCATGACTACATAGGGAGTATCATTTTGAATACCCATCATCATATATTCCCTAAATCTATTTGGAGAAACAATAACATTTACCTCTACCACATTACATAATGCATTGGAGACCTATCTCCAGCTCTCCCACCCATGTTTCATCACTGAACCACCCATATATGTATACAATTCACAAGAACCATAACATAATCACAACACAAAAAAACAAGAATAAATGAAATATAACATTTCTACATTTCAGGGGTGTTTGATTGGCGGTGTCTTGAGAATATCGGAGTCCCATCCAAGGAAAATCTGGCATCGCAGACCACCTATAATGCTGAAAAGATTATAGTAGGGGCATTTGTGACATCTAAAAACCGATTTCCAGTGCTGGGTGAAGACCACTACTTTAATAATGAAGAAGCTATATGTGTGGATCACGGTCAGGACCCATTGGTTGATGTGAAAACATCCTAAGAGGAAATAGTTGAGGCTTTAGACCATGATGAGCCCAAGGAATTTGCCAGAGCGGACGACTAATTTAGATCCTCTATGCAGAAGGGAAATAACAAAATCATAGATCCAGATGGATTCATTTCGAACAATCATAGGGCACGTCTATGGAAGGATTAATCCAACCTCCCTCGTCCTCTTATTAATAGACCTTCTTTTAAGGGAAATTTTTCCCTGAAGGCATCAATTAATTTTTGTAGATCAACTCTAAAGAAGTAGAAAGACCATGGAAAATAGTAGGTAGCCACCATCACCAATGACCTCGTTATTTCAGATGTGACGCTTCATCTTCATCTTCTTCTACAAGTGGTGTGGAGTAGAGTGGTCATGAGATGTAGTGCGAAGCAGGTTCCAAAGCAAACTCCCAGTTCTAGAAGGAGTAGGTACATGAACATGGGGAAAACTGATAAATTCGAAAGAGGAAATGGATGAGGATACTTTGGATATTATGGCTTTGAAGAAGATTATACCGATCCAGGTGTCCAATACAAAGGAGCAAGGTGAGTGGGAAGATACGTAGGTGCCAATTTTGCAAAGAGGCTTCAAAATGTGTAATATTATCAAGGTGGAATACATGAAATCTGGGGACAAAATAGAACTTATTATTGAGGGAACCTTGAAGGATTTCCCCGAAAATAAGGTAAATGATACACCCTGGGTTTTGTACAGGGAAAAAGATTCCAAACAACTAACACTTTTCTTAAACAGATCGATCGTATCATTTGGTACTAAAATTATTTAGTTGTGAGGGTTCCCACATTCCCATTAAAAGATCATTCCTTAATAAAAAAATATGAATAATTACCATAAAGTATTAACAATGGAAATCATAGTATATAATTTTAGAATATTGAAATATTCAATGCCTTCTTAAAACCATTTTCAATACAATAATACATAAAAGACTATATGGTATTTATTTTCCTTTTGAAAACATTTCAACTTGTTATGGATGAAAAATATAAAAAAATTATCATGAAAGTAGAAATGTCATTATCACCACAATTGTTAACAAGTGACATTCCTTTTGTCATTTAGTAAAAGTCTTTTTATAAAAATGTTCCTTCTGAAACCCATTTCAAACATATAATAAATATATTTTTGAATCAATGTGTCTCATTACGCATTGAAACTATTGAAAAAAATTTAAATTTAAAAACAGTCATGTCTATATTAATAAATACTTAAAATCATTTTTCAATCCTGGGCTTGAATGAGAAGGATTTAGATGATTAAATCATTAAAACATTTAAAACTATGTTTTTGATAAATAATCTTTTACAAAATGGGAAACTCTTGAATAAAAATAATTAATGACTAACATAAAATAAATCTATAATAATGATCAGAATATATAAATTCATGACAAAAAATGTCAAAATGGTTGTATATACCACTTATATGATAATAAAGGTGCACAATATCTATATATTCCTCAATGAAATGAGACTTAGATGTAGTCCCTTGCAAAGAATGTAAAATTTTATTAAGAATAAATGAATTAAATAATTATGATTGAAAAATATAAATACAAATAATATATTTTGATATTAATTTTTAAACCATTAAAGTTAATATAAACATATTCCTAGCACAATATAATCAAAAATAATAAGTTTAACCCAAAAATGGATATTGGGTTATGAAGTTCTTTTACCTCAAGTCTGACTTTACTCGTATGTTCCATTTTCTTCATGAATAATAAATTTAAGTTAATTTATACTTTATTTAAATCATTTTCCAGTTTATTATACCTTTTATATTACTTATTACATGTCTATAAAAATTAGTTAATTATTAATGTTCATATAGGACATTCTGTCGATGATCGGAACTTGAGTAAAAAATGAACAAGTTATATTTATAAATATTAAATGTGCTGAAAAATTACATTATATACTTAATGATATTAATGATTTAGATATCATATATGTCAAATATATCCAGTATATATTGATTTTCATTAGTCCATATAAATTGGGGAAAATAAATGAAACACACCGTTCCTGGAGACGGTAAGTCGTACGAATGCAGGAATTCTACTTTCATTTCAATTTCCTTTTTAAAGTAATGAAAAAATAGTGATAAATATGTATATTATAATTCTAGTATAACATAATATATTATATATGTTACATAATTTCATTAATTCTATCATTTATACAATTCATTTATTATATGAATGAGTCATATTATTTTGAGGGGACGGTACATCACACTTCTCCAAAAGAAATTATCGTATTTATACAAAAATAAAGGCATAAAAGTATGTTATAAATGAGAATTACAGAATAATAAACTTAGAATAAAAATGATAAATATAATTTATAAATATAGTTTCATAATAATGGCCACCATGATATGTTGTAGGAGAATATTGAACAATCATCGTTTAAGGAGGCAATAGTTCGCCGTCCACAGAAATAGTATGTTCATATCTATTTGATAGGGGTGTGTGAAAGTATAGTTATAATTGATCTCATAAAAACAAACTAGTATATTAAGGATAATAATGTAGTTATATAATCAATTATTAAAAATATCATAGGGAGTAGAGAATGAAAAATAATGAAAGAAACCTGGGAGAAGACGTTACCTCAAATTTGGTAACTTCTTTTGAATTGAGAAAAAGGGAACTCTTGAATATCATTCAGCCAAATGTAAGGATTCTTGGTAGAATATAATTATTTTTTGAATATTATTTGAGCGTTGGTTGGATGAGATAAGAAACTTCATAGTTGTTAGTTATGGGTTTGAGGACGTGGCATTTTATTAGAGGGAGGATGTTCACTTTAGAAATGTTTGAAATTAATAATTTATTATAAAATTATTTTTGCTTTCAATTGGTCCAAACATCAATTAATTCTAATATAAGATGTATATAAGTCGAAATAAAATCATCCAATATGAATTAGATAGGTTTTGGAAATTTTTTAATCATTATCATTTTTTTAATCCTTTGATAAATATTTTAACTCTTACCATGTCTTTCTGTATATTCATACTATACGGTTAATATATTTATAATAAAATTCCAAGCTACCAAAAATGGATCATTAATGACATTAGTAATATAATAATAGTAATTTTTAAGAATATTATATTTTTATCATTATTTTATCATTTAAAAAATTATAAATTGTTTTAAAAACTCAATTATGTGAATTTATAAACTATTCATATCAAGACATTTAAAAAATCTATAACAACTTGATTATTTCTAAAAAATGAATTAATTCAAATATAATAATTCATTATAATCACTAAAATTTGTGGATAGCATTAAAAAGACCAAATAAATTTATTTTAAAATTTATAATGTCGTTTATTTAAAACATTCATTAAAAAGGTAATCACTACATCTTCATTTTGACATAAATAAATTTTTTTATATGATGACTAAAAATTATAAATAAATTTATATGATGTAGAAAATAGTTTTATCTTTCTAATTAATATTTATAGTTTAAAATATCACTTATATAACCCCATATAAATTTTTTTACTAAAAAATACATGTTTATGTATCATTTTCTTTAACATTAAATTAATTTTTATAAAATGTAATATTCGCATAAATGTGGCTCCATGGGGTCCCAAAATTGACCCAATGATACCCATGGTCAAAAATGTTTCCCCAAATAGGGTTATTACATGTTTTAGGTTAATTAATTATTGTTATAATATTACTTTTTCCTTTATTTACCAGATTTACCCTTTAACCATAATAAATAAAAAACTTACTAAAGTTACTATTCACAATGCCTAAAAATAAAAGATACATATTTATACAATTTGAACCAATTAATTCCAAAAATGGAATACTTTTGTCCAAATTCAAAAAATAGATGTTAATGAAATTAATTTAAAAATAATGTCTGCTGTCAAAATAATAAGTGTGTTTTTACGAAATAATAACTATCAAAAGATTGACACTTGTTTATGTCCAATTTAAAGTTGAAATTACTTCCAATGATCAAATAATATTAAATGGTCAAAATATAATCTAATTAAAATTTACAACTAATTATAATACTTATTTAACCATATAAATAATTTACTTTAAAAGTCATTTTTGATTTAAAACGCAGTATTTTTCACCATTAATTTAAAAATTAACTTTAATTGAAAAATAAAAAAATGTTACCTCCAGTAAATTTTAATGTCCTGATTCAAAAATAGAATTTTATTTTTTCAAATATAACATATTAAAGTAACAAAAACAAGATTTAGAAAGGGATTTCCACCAAAAGGAGGTAAATAGTTCTTTTAAATAATATTAGAGTATTTATGTTTAAAATCAGATTCATTCTCATTTTTAGCTTCTAAATTTTGTTGGATAAATGTAAAGGCATTTAACAAACATGTATAATCATATTGTAGTTAGTTTTGTTCATTACCATGAATAAAATGGTTAGGTTTTTACTTTAATATAATATAATATAATAATATTATTTTTCTGTATGACTCAGCCTTGTGTGCAACATAATATTTCTGAAAAACTCATTGTTACGTGTCGAGTATGCCATCAAATATGTAATCCCATTAAATGTAAAAATAATATTTAATTTAAAAATATAAATAAACATGAAAATTTTCTATTCTTTATTTACATGGGAGGGTAAATTCTTCCCCCTTTTGAGAATTTTATTCTCACCATTTTAAAATTTTGGCTAGGATACATCCTTAAAAGTCTCACATCCCAAAAAGATTCAATAAAACTATCACATGATTAGAAAGAAAGGGATGTAAAATGGTCACCCAAGATAACACATACTAGGATTGCATGTATGAAACAAGGATTTGGAGGACAAACTAAATTTCAAGATCTGATAGAGAGTTATAGCAGAAAGAACTAGTTGAAAGTTAACAACAAGAAAATCACAACCTTGTGACAGGATAAATGATATTTGATTCCTTAGTAGGAAAAGTAAACCGAAAATATTTTTTGTTTTAGGTTCCCTTTCATAACTTTGGGGACTTCAATTTTTATATTTACTAAGAATATAAGGAAATATTCATACTTTTCACGTAGAGTTTAATCCAATCATATTTTTCTACCAAAGACCCATCTTTTCTCTATATTATGAGTATTCAAGATGACCTGGTCAATCCTGAAGCAATAGAATAAACTTATAGGGAACCACATAATCAACCAAATATGAACTATACAATTCCCTTGTCATTATACATTAACGAAAACCGAATGTTTAGTTCAAAATCATATAATGACCAAAACGGATAATCATTTATAATAACAAATAAAAATATTAATCACAAAAATTGAACAAACAAAACCAAATGTTCAAAAAAGACCATTCAATAAAAAATTGTTCTTAAAATAATTCATCAAAATAATTAAAATATGATTGAATCCCAAAACTGAGAATGATTTTAGCACATATAATTCCACATTAATATTATCATTTTATCTAGATAACATCGGTTACTATTAAAGTCCCATACTGAAAAGTAATTAAACTAATTACATATTTTCTATGATGGGTTAATAATTCCCCTAAATAACTCAAAGATCGTAATTTTAACTATAGAAACAATTATTCTTGAAAAATAAAATTTCAACCATTACAAAAAAATGAAATCTCATAGAATTTTGTTTCCTTAGGCATATAGTGTTCCCAAAATAGAGAATGTCTTCCAAAATAAAATTTATCACTTAATCCCCAAATCATTTTCCCTCACTAAGGATATCCATTTGATAAAATATAAGTATCCAAAATCAACTATTTTTTTATCCATAAAATCAATAAACTAAAAAGAAAATGTCATAATAACCAGTGGCTTCACATATGCCTGTGGTAGGCAATTCACCCTTGTCACCCTTCTGTTGTGGGTCTAATTCCTATGTCCTTGTCGGTTGCGACCGGTTGTCTCCCATAATGCGTGTTGTCCCTTATTATAAAACTAAAAAATAATCCTAACATGATTTAACCTCAATGGTTTTTTATCCATCTCATTTTCATCCCATATAATAATAACCATAATAAATTAATTCACGAAGTCTCATTTATATTGAAATTTTTTACCTCTATAAAATAAAACTATTGCAAAAGAAATTACATTTTTCCTTGATCATGGAGTCCTAATGGATTCACATTCATCTTGTTCAAATAGATAGATGGTCTATGAATTGCAACAATGATTTAGTGATCCTTCAAAATCATGTGATTCATTTATCCGAATACACCTCCAACAACTTGGGTCCTATGTGTGCTCATAGAAAAATAGTTTTGGAAAATTATCATTTACGACATATATTTTCAAAACAGTTGTTAAAAAATTCCTTTTATAAAATAGTGAGACATAGTTTGATTAGAAAAATAAATCAATTATATTTTTAAAATACCATATGTTTGTTCTGAAAGACTATATTTCAAATAAAAATATAAATAAATTGCACAAGTGTCTCTTTCTTCATCACATTTTCAAAATCATAATAAGTTTCTACATCTTGTGAAAAGGAAAAATATTTTATCATTCCTTAATAATATTTCGAATTGAAAAAAATATCATAATATTGAGAAAAATTCATTTTATTATATAAAACCCATGATCAAGGATGGTATAGCGGTATAACGGTGGCATTTGATATCTCAAAAAATTCCTTTCTAGTGATTAGTATGTTAGAAAATGTTTTAGAATCATATTGACATGACTTTTGAATAATTATTTCAAGATAGACATTGTGAATAGATATGAATATTGTTTGAAATACCCCTCATTCCATTTTTGCAACCACTTCGTGCTATAAAAATGTTACAAAATAATGATATAACTTAAGGAGTATACATAGAGACTAAGAATGTGTCTATCAAAAACTCATAATCCCCAAAGTTTTTTAAATCGGCCTTTGATACCAACTGAATGGACGTATCCATAAACATTACATAATCTAGAATTAATTTACTAATTAACAATGAGGATCATTTTTGGTTTCGATATTTTGAGAATTAGGTTATAACTTATACATAACAACTTGAATATTCCATGTAGACACTTCTACTTAGTGTCCATTTTTTCATTAAATTAAATCTATTAAAAAAAGATACATTTCTATTCCCATATTTTAGATAGTATGACTTTTCATTGATCACATCATTGACCATATTCATCTTTATGTCATGTGGAAAACATTTCAAAAACATGGGATGAGCATAAAAAGAATAGTAAGGAAAATAAAATAAAGAAAGAAAACATTAGTTTATGAATATATATAAATAAAATAAATCATACATTTCAATCTTAAAACATAATCACTTCAATATACCTCACAAAATCATATGATTTATGAATAACACATAGAAATCCTAAATAATAATTGTAACTAATGGAATCGATAATATACATAAATTTTTTCTTTCGTATCTACATATGGAGTTACATTTCGAATACCCATCAAAGTATATTCTCTAAATCTCATTGGAGAAACATTATTGTTTACCTTTTTCACATTACCAAATGCATTGGAGATCAATATCAGACTCACCCATCCTATGATTATCACAGAACCACCAAAATATATAAACTATGTCCATGAACCATAAAATATTCCTAAAACATAAAAAACAAAAAGGTAATATAATATTTCCACATTTCTATCACAGTATTTCATTTCAAGATATTGAAATAATCAATGTCTTCTCAAAACCAATTTCAATACCATAATATATAAAAGAGTATATGGTGTTAATTTTCTTTTTAAAACAATTTCATCTTATTAAGGAAGAAAAATATGAAATAATACTTTGCGGCAGCAGAAGGTTCATTGAAACCACATACATTAAAAAGAAACATTCTTTTTGTCGTTTAGTAAAACTCTTCATAGAAAAATATTCCTTTTGAAATCCATTAAGACATTTACTAAATATATTTTTGAATAAAAGGGTCCTATACATCTTAAAAATAAGTGAAAGCAATTTAAATTTTAAACAATCTTGTACATATAAATAAATACATAAAATCATTTCTGAAACATGGACATGAAAAATAAGGATTTAGAAGATTAAATATTTAAAACTTTTAATACTATTTTTTAGTTAAAGAATCCATTACGTATTGAGAAACTCTTGAAAAAAATCATTAAATAATAACATCTAATAAATCATTAAATATAATTATAATTTTTAAATTCAGGACATAAAATGTAAAAGTGGTTGTATATACACCATATAGTTTAAAAAAGGTGAACAATATCGATATATGCCTCAATGAAAGGAGATTGATATGCAGTCCCTTACTAAGAATGCCCCATTTGATAAAAGATAAATCAATGAATTTATTTTGTGTAAAAAATATAAATACTCCCAATATAATTGGATATTATGTTTAAAACAATTATAGGTCAATAACACATATTTATAGCATGATATAATCAAGAAGTAGATGTTTAACACAAAGAATGGTAATTGGGTTAATAAGTTCCCTTACCTCGAGTCTGAATTGTCTATTATGTTCCTTTTCATCTGAAATAATAAATTTAAGTTAATATGTACATGATTCAGAACCATTTTCATATTTATTATTCTTTTATATCACATATAACATTTCTACAAAAATTATTAATTATTTCTGTTCATATAAGACATTTTTAGCTACGTTCGGAACTTGAGTAAAAAATGAACGTGTTATAATTATAAATTGTATATGTGGTCAAAAACTCCATTATCTCTAGAATGATATTAAATATTTTGATATCATATATTTCATATATATCCAGTATATATGTATTTGTAATAGTCCATATCATTTTGAGATGTGATATGAAATGAATAGTTCATGGTGATGGTAAGTCGAAATTACGCATGAACGCTACATTCATTTCTATTTCATATTTAAAAGAATGAAAACATAATGATACATAAGTAAATTATAATTAATTTATAATATTATATTTTATATATGTTACATATTCTCATTAATACTATCTTTTATATTTTCCATGTAATGTATTAAGGAGTCATATCATTTTAAGGGGGTGGTAGTCTGCACTTCCTCAAATGAAATTATGATATTTATACAAAATTAAAAAACATAAAATTATGTTCCAAATGATAATTAAATAATGATAGAGATAAAATAAATATAATAATATCATATATAATTACAGTTCCATCATGAAGGCCACCATGATATGTGGTAGGAGACGATTGAACAATCATCATTTCGTGAGGCAATAGTTTACCGTCCACATAAATAGTATTTTAGTATCTATTAGATTGAGGTCTGTGTATATTTATATCCAATACTTCTCAAAAAAATCCTAGTATATTTATTATAATATTGTTTTAATATAATCAATGATTAAGAATAGAATATAGAGTGGAGAAGAAAAACTAATGGAACGAAACTTGAGAGAAGATGTTACCTTAAATTGGGATACTTATTTTGATTTGAGCAAAAGGGATCTCTTGAATTTCCATCTAATAAATGTAATGATTCTAAGATGAATATATGGATGTTGGGAGAATATTGGGGCAGAGTTTGGACAAGGCAATAGACTTGAGAATTGTGAGTAATGGGTTAGAGGTGGTAGCCTTTTATAAGAGAGAGGAGGGTCACTTTAGAAATGTTTGAATGAATTGTTTTATTATAAAATTAATATCGTTTAAAAAAGGTCCAATACTCATTAAATAAGAAAATAAGATGTATAAAAGTCTAAATAAAATCATCCAACAATAATTAGATAGGTTTTGAATTTTTTAATCCTTATCTTTTTTATTTAATCCATTGTTAACTTATTTATCTCTTACCATGTCTTCCTGTATATTCATAATATATCCTTAATATATTTACAATAAAATCTATAAAGACCCTAAAAGGATCATTAATGAAATTTAAAAAATAATATATGTAATTTGGTAGAATCTTATATTTATAGAATTATTTTCTTATTTAACAAAATATTATTTGTTTCAAAAACTCATTTCTATCCATTTATAAAATATTCATATCAAAACATTTGAAAAATATATTATAACATCATTAATTCAAACAAACCTCATTAATTCAATGATAAAAAGTCATTATTATCCATAAAATTTTGGTATAGCAGAAAAAGTTTTGAAAATAAATTTATTTTAGTATTTATAATTTATTTTATTTTAAACATTCATTAAATTTATAATCATACCATAATCATTGTGTCATAAAAAAATTTATTCATATGATGTCTAAAAATTATTAATAATATACCATGATATGGAAAACATTTTTATCATTCTATTAGTATTTAATGTCGAAAATATCACTTATATAACCCCATATAAAAATTGTTATACTAAAAAATATAGGTTTATGTTACATTTTCTTTAACATTATATTATTTTAGTAAAATGTCATTTTCACTTACTAGTGGCTCAATGGTGTCCCAAAATCATCCCAAATATAAACATGGTTGGAAATGTATCATGAAATATAATTATAACACATGTTAGTGTAATTTAATATTATTATAATGTTATTTTTTTACACTTCTTTACCAGATTTACCAATTAACCGTGATAAATATAAAATTTATTAAAGTTACTATTGATAATGTCTAAAAAATAAAATTTACCTATTAACAAAGTTTGGACATTTTTATTCCAAAAATGGAATCCATTTTTTGATATTCAAAAAAAATATATTGCAGAAATTAATTTAAAGTTAATTCTCATTGTCAAAATAAAAAGCGTGTTTTTAAGAAATAATACCTTTCAAAAGATTACCACATTTTTGTCCAATTTCAAAATGAAATTATTTACAATTACCATATTTGGATTAAATGGTAAAAATATAATCCAATCACAATTTAAAACCAATTAAAAGGTTAATGTAACCATATAAATAAATTTGATTAAAATGTAGTTTTGAAATAAAATGCAGCATTGTTCACTATTCATTAAAAATGAACATTATCAGAAAAATACAAAATTTTACGCAAAGAAAATTTTTATCTCTCGATTCTAAAGAATAATTTTATTTTTTCAAATAGAATATATACAACTGAAAAAACTATATTTAAAAAAGATTCTCCATAAAAAGGCAGTAAATCGTCCTTTTAAATGATATTATAGTATTTATGCTTAAAATCAGATTCATTTTCATTTTAATCCTCTAATTTTTATTGGATAAATATAAAGACTTTTAATAAACATGAATAATCATATTTTATTATGTTATATTCATTCCTTCCAATACAACGATTATGATATTACTTGAATTTAAAATAATATTATATTATTATTTTTCAGTGTAACTCAGCTATGTGTGCAACAATAGATTTCAAAGAAACTAGATATTGTGTGTTTTGTACGCCATCAAACATAAAATCACATTTCAAGTAAAATTGATATTTAATTCACATATATAAGAAAATATGAAAATGTCATATTCTTTATTTACCCGGGATGTTACATATTTATACTATTGTGTGTAAAAAACTAATCTATGTGTTTAGTGTATATCGTGCTTATGTTGGATTTTCATGTAACACAATGCAACATTGATCTTTCATTAAAAACTATATTAGTTGTTTCGTGATATGATAAATATTGAAATTATTAAATATATCACAAAAAAATATCTCGTAAAAAAATCGGTGGTCACGAAGCGAGAGAGTGATAGGGATGGTGGGAGAGTGAGACCAAACATATTTTTTGAAGATATTTGAATCCAAAGAATAATATTTTTGTGACTCAAACCTCTGGTATCACAATATTATACTGATTAAATATTTTTATTTCTTATATCATAAGGAGATATTGGGAATGTACAACCTATGATATTATTATATTGTAAGGATTGATTAATTTGGAGGAGTACATGACATTGTTGTCTGTTGAAGAATATGATCAGATCATGATAGCCTATGAGAGACTCAAGCTATTTTATTGATCATTATTTAGGGATAATATATCTGAAACTTATTATTGTAAATGGGATATTATTGGGTTATAGAACCTAACTGACTGAAAGTTGGTTCATTCATTATAAATAGCAGGTTCTAGGAGTATGGTATCATTTATAATCACTTTCATATTCTATTTATTTATGAAAAAAGGAGTTGGTTATAGTTGTGATAAAAAATCCCATATATAGGGGACATTTCCAAACACATTGAAGGTTAAACCTATCATTAAAACCTAGATTTACTAGATGTGTTTTTATAGTTTTTCATATCATTCATGTAAAATGAATGATATAAAATTGTCAAACATACATTTATTTAATTAGTGGAGATATTGGAGAAATTATTTAATTATTAATAATCCAATTATAAGTATTCACCCATGCATGCACAGTGTGTAACATTGATCCACTTTGAACATTAATTGGTATCATATTCCGGTATCTACAATTAATTTGCATATCAAAAATCAAAATTATTTATGATGTTTTCAGTTATATTTAAAAGTAACCATAAATTGAACACATAAATAAGATCAATGTATGGATGATCATAATTCCATTTCATCCAATAATTTAAATAACTAAAGGAATAAGTGTAGAAAATAATGAAGAATTCATCCCTATTGTTTAATGAGAAAGAAGAATAAACCTCCAAATAATCTAATCCAAATGAAATGGGATCATTCAGGGTAGAAGGAGATATGGTTGGAAAATCTATTAGTGGGAATATGAACAATAAATAAACATAAAAATATTTGAATAATTGAAAAGATAAAGAGGTAATATAAAAATTATTTTATATACCTTCATTTAAAAAACTACTAAAAGTGGGGAGGATCAAATATCAAATGAATTTAATTAGAATTTTTAAAATGTTTTATAAAACAATTTGCGTAAAATTCTTGAAGAAATTTCTATTTCATTTATATTTCACTCTAAAAGAAATGTAGGAATAGATCACCCATCTTATAAATGAATTTGACAAGTAGAATAAATCAGTAGCAAAGAAGTTAATGATAATTTGATTACTCAAAAAGAAATTTCACTGACAGAGTTTTATCATTATAGACCTGAATAATAGGTTTTCCAATATTTGGAATGATTTGTTTTTTGTAATACTGGGAAAAGATGAATCCTTAGAAATACATGAGGCAAAATTAAACGATTTGATGGAAAAAACATCTCAACATTAATTTCTATAATGATCAAAAGAGTATCAATGTAAAAAAGATATAATAGTCTATAAATTATTCCAATACAAATACCAAATTCATGATTATAATTAATAAGAGATATATAAACCATGTATATATTTGAAAAATATGATTAAGGATGAGAAAAAGAATCACATTTTATAGTGTCTCCAATAAGATGATAAATTGACACATTGGGAATTCACATAAGTTGTATCATCCCAACATACTGAGAGAAAGGTCAGTTATTTCAATTGTTATAAAGAGAATAACTGTTTGAAAAGAAATGGATATTATTTAAATAATATTTTTGGATCATCTAGTTATCAATATATTATAGTTTTAAGTGAAAATATTAATTTTATAAAAAAATATATTTCCATGAATTCTTTTGATAGGAACATTTTAGGTTATAATTAAAATTATGGATAAATATGTGATAATAAATTTTGTCATATACATACTACTACAAATATGAAAAAATATTACAAGTTTGTTACTTGTTTCCCTTCAAAATAAACCCAAATAAAGTAGATTGTGACATAAAAAAGAAGGAAACAAAATACTCTAAGATTTTGTATAAAGGAAAAATATTTATAATTCTTGGATATTTATAGTATTTTATAATAAATGGGAAAATGGAAATTTATTTTTTAAAATAATATTTTATGTCATTCTATAAAAAAGTAATTACTATATTATGGGAATAATGTTTGAGACACAAGAAACACACACTCTAATGATCAAAATCGATTGATCTCAATGTTGACTAGAAGTGTTGAAAAATTATATGAAATCAATAATCGATGTGATTAAAGTGATGAGTAATAATTTTTAATATAGACAATAAATTTTCCACAAACTATAGATAATAAAATAACAAAAATTTGGAAGAAATTATAATTATATTAGGATGATACATGTGATCTTTGTTATGTATGAAATTTAATCCATTAAATAAACTATTCCCTAAGATTTTAGGAAAGATACTTCACTATAATGAAGAAAATATACATTTATATTGAAATGGGGGATATATCAATGGTAAAATGTAAAAATACTAGTAAAAGGGTTTTTCATAATGAAAATATTGTAAAAATTGAAAAACAATCCTAGGAAAAAATAAGATTAATCTGGTGAAGGAATTATGAAGAATATGTGTTTGAGTTGTAAGAAATTTAATCAAGTTTGAAAGGATTTTATTATTATCATAAAATTTTAATAAAATATATAGTAAAAGATAAATAAAATATCATAATATTCATTCTTTTTTATTGATTAAAATGTAAATTTACACATATAGATGAAGGTATAATAGTTATGAAAACCATGCATCAAAAGGGAAAGGAATCCTGGAAAATCAGATGTGCATGAATGATCTGTTACCCGAAAGGTAGTACTGAATGAAATGAAATTAATTAATTATAATTATATATCCATATTTAATATCTCACTAATGGTAAAATGAGTTCAATGTTACTCTCATTTATTTTCTATTTTTACTTCATACCTTGGGAACTTGAGGTTTTGAAATTGTTTACCTACAGAACTGAAGAGATAGAAATGTTTTCAAATCAGAATAAAAAAGTATATTTCATCATATTTTGGGGATAAAAATCATGGAATATTACATCTTATCAATGATTAATAAATCAAAATTGATGTATTAAATACGGTTTTATCGCTACAGTGAGAAATTTTTAGGAAACCTCTTGAAATATCATTTAACAAAAATCTAGAATTCAATATTATTCTTCTAAAATTTCGTTGGAATCATATTTTTTAATAATATATAATCATTGTTTTATATGAAAAAAATTATAAATCATGGGGGGGGGGGTTAACTGATTTGTTAAATGATATAAATAGTGGTACTTTGACAAGTTTGTGAGATATTTTCTGAAACTGAACTTGAATGAAAATTTTGAATTTCATTAAACAGTTTGTTTTGATGAGTGAAAAAAATAGTCAGTACAATCATTTAATATTATCTACAAATTTTTTTGTCATCCTATATACAATTTATCATTCCTTGAAAAAGTTATATTGAGTCGGTATCAAATTTTGTTTTTTTGGGAATATTTTATTCAAGAATAACCATTATTGTTTTATACATATATAATTTCTCAAATATATTTATTGTATAATAATTTATTGAACATTTAAATAATATACTTGATCTTATCCACTCTAAAGATTTATTGTATCTATTTTCAATATGGGAGTGTGAGATGAAAATGTATACATAACATAATGAAATCTAGTTTTTTCTATATTATTATTTAAAACAAATACATTGTGGGAGATTATTTAACACAGATTGTGATTTTTGTATGTATTTTAAATGAGAATGTTTCCAATATATTATGAAGAAGAACATATTGGAAGATGGTTAATTTTATCAAGATTGGTGTATAATATTATTTGTTATAAACATTTTATTATGATGTAAGAAACAAAAAATACTATTGGATGTTATTTTACATCAATATTTATTTCAAATGTGAGATATTACATTAGATATTATTATATAGCCAGTCATATATAAATATTTTTTAAGTTGTTGAGTTTCTAAGAATAACAATTCTTCATTAATTTTTTTTTAAAATGATACTTAAAAATAATATAGATAATAATTATTGTAGTATGAAGAAAATATTCATTTCCATTGTATAGAATTGGTATGAAAGGATATTTCATTAACTTCTATTGATAATATGAATAGATAAGAATATATTCATTGTTTATATATATGGATATATATTTTACCTCTATAAATAAGTTAGTTAAAATTGAAAAAATTTATATATTGTATTTTGATAAGGATCCATTATAGGGACAATCATATATAGATGTAGAATGTAGTCTATAAGACACAATAGTTCTTTTTGGTATTACTCTAATCCTAAAGTCATTTCTATATGTTTTTTGGTTATTTTTTGAAAGAGTATCCAAGAGATCACATTTCCCAGATCACTGTCTAATGTGGGTGAAGGGAAGTAGGTCACTATGTTATCTCTAATGGAAATTATGAAGCTATATCACCTTTTTATGGATACAATCATAGAGGATGCACTTGGTGGACCGATACCACATTCAAGGATGCCAACAATTAAATGTTACGAGTGATATATTTTTAAGCTTGGTTTCAATCTAGGATTTTCAGTCACATAATAAATAGACGATTTTTATGGTACAACATGTAATCATTATTCGAAATTCTATTTCAACAATAGTGATGCTGGCGCCTGTTTCCTTTAAAAGGACTATACATTTTATTTTGATCATATTTTTGATGACATGAATTCCTATGATTTAATTATTATAGGATTATTTCTCACATTAGTGTGAATTATTGTAACTGTTCACACTCCACTAAAAAATAGTCATTTCTATAATTCCAAAAATGATTTTTTTTAAAAGTGTTGAATTATATTAATGTGATAAAGATATATTGATGTATTTGAGTGTAATTTTTACATACTATAAATTTATTTGGAAATAATAATGAATATATATGAAAATATTAATATGAATTCCATAGTTGATTGAGTTTATTTATTTGAATAATTGACAGTGAATTCCTAATAAGAGTTAAAATAATATTTTAGCTATTTTAAAATAGATCTATAATTATTATATGAAGAAAAATTTACTAATTTCATGAGAATCCTTGGGATATGTAAAGGCCGGTTATTTGATAATTATATTCAATCCCAGTGTTGACAGAAATATGTAAATGTAGTACTTATATTACTCAAGATATATAAAATTAATTTAATACTAAAAGGGAAAAATCATCAAAATTATTGGATGGAACCTAAATATGATAGATTCATTTTCTCAATATAAAAATGTAATTTAGGAGTTGGTAAACAATGGAAAATAAATTTCATGTGTAAAAGAAACTCTTGGGAAAAATGAAATGAAGTTGAAAAATTTCATATGAACACTATAATGTGTAAAGGGAACATTTCTAAAATATAATGGTTTCCACAGTTCATAGGTCAATATACATTGTTAATTTTTTATTATAATTTAACACAACACATAAATATCACCTTGATAGGTATATGTAAAATACTATTAAATAAGGACTGATTAATATAAATTTAAAAAAAATATTAAAATCTAATATTGATAAATAAGAGTTATAATCTCATACATAATTGTATGTACATGATACATGAGGGTCTACCAGTGGGATGGATTTGTGTTGTTGATGATCTTGAATGTAATACATGGGAGATAATTAAGATGTCTCAAGATCCATTAATTTGTGACATAAATATCATGATTATGGGTATTATATTAATTGAAGACAATATTATTTGGGAAGCTATTTTAATGATATTATGTGATTTAAATATAATGATTCAAAATGTAGTTATCCTTGATTATATCAGAGATAATTTTGGTGATGAAGAATGAGGATAATGAGATGTTTTGTGAGATGGATTCTATTCCATTGTGCATGAAGAAGAGAATACTATTGTAAATCCTAACATGATGGATTCATGATGTGAGTGATATGAACAATATTTTAATGAGATAATGAATTTTTCATTTTTAAGTAATTGATTTGATTATGAAATAATAGGGGAAACAATGAATAAAACATCATTAGTATGTTCTTTACAACCATGACCAAACCCTTTCATATTATATTGCACACATAAAAAGTTTATTTTGGTTATCATGGGGTGATAAATTTATGATTATTATAATATCACATGGTTAAAACCCCCAATTCATTAAGAATAGTTAAAAGATAATATATTTGATCAATATAAATGAGTTTTAAATATGAAAAATTGGAGAATTGAATGGATATTTTTTATAAAGAATATATTCACATGGTTATATTAATATATATAAATAGATGAAGGAGAAGAGTGTGGGGTTATGTCATTATATCACTATTCCATTTCAATGAGTTGAGGAAGATTGATAAAATGTGGACACTATTATTATTTGATGAAAACCAACATGTCCATGAAAAGGATGATATCCAACATTGTTTTATGATGAAAATCTTTATGTGTTGTAAAGATAAAGAAGATAGAGAGACCTAAATTTATTCTACCAAGGATCTTTCAATACAAAGAGGAAGAGTTGGGGATTCCCTCATAAGATATCTCATTATCATAAGGACTAAATATTATGAATCTTTATATCATAAAGAAGTATGTGTAATGTCTATCCTATGATACTACTAAATAGTGAAGATATAAGAATTTTGTAGTTATACCTTGATATTTTTGTATACCAAGGTAGATGACTAGAAATAATTAGTCGAATAGATACCTGAGCATTATTTCTAATAAATATTTATAAAACATTCATCTATAAATCTAAATTCATATGCAAGACACTATGGGTTTTTGATCATGATTGAGTGTATTTTTGTGGTATCATTGTACATAGTTGGTTCTAGGAGTACATATTTAATGATATTCCCTTTCCTAATATTTATTTTCATAATAAATGATTTTTTATGATTTCATGGGATAAAAACCACCATACCCCTAGGACATAATCGCTGACATTAAATGTGATCCCATTAAATAAATATTGGTGTTCCTTGTATTTAGTTTTAATTATATCATTGTATGAATGAAAATTTAAGTATTTATAGAGTCATTGAAATGTTTATTTATTTTCCCATGAATCTACTCCATATGGTACCCCTCCGGGGCATGCATTGTTGATGTTAGTGACCCCACAAATCCAACCTTCTATTGGACACAGGAAGGAAACTAACAAAGAGTGTATAATAGATATGAATACGTGGAATTTCCCACATCAATCCAATGAAATAAATATAAATCCACTAATCAACACCAACGTAGAAAAAATGTAATATCCAATAATGAATATATCTTAATTCAGATAAAATAAAATTAAATAAATAATATAATGTAATCTCTTAAGATAGAGACTCTAACCACAACTCTGATCCATAATCTTGTAATTTCTAGTTAGATCCCTAAAGTCCTTCTAGAATCTTGGAAAAATTATTTATATTTATATAGGGGTAAGAATACATATATACTCTATTAGATAATCCTCAATACCAATCATGAAAATTTTTAAAGAAAATTATTACCTCGCTGAACAATCAATAGGACCGACACAAACTTATATCCAGACAACTATCTCTATAGAAAACAATGGTTTTATCACTCAATATTACATCTAATTGTAATTAAATATAATATCTAAATAATCTATTAGGAAGGTAATTTTTAACCACATAACCATAAAATTATCAATATCATGCCCCAAAAAATCATTTAGCTTCATCCATTTCATATAACCAAACATAAAAATAAAATATCCCTAACATAACCACATCATCATCATCAATTCATACCTCATTGCACACTATAACCACCTACTATATCCTCATCACATTTTGGAAATGCGTCAATAAAATACATCAACCTCATATCTGACTTCTAACATAGATGATACCACTATAATATAAAATATCCACCTCTATATAAACATATCATCATTTTCACATTGTCAACGCAATATCATCACAACAGGTGAACTGTAACATTTAATAATCACTGCCCATGAATCATGACATTAGACTATCATGACAGATACTATGTTGGGAATAAATATCTCAGAATAGAGAGTTTTCACCCATTAAC
The DNA here is from genome assembly GCA_963277665.1 of Viscum album. Taxonomy (NCBI): domain Eukaryota; kingdom Viridiplantae; phylum Streptophyta; class Magnoliopsida; order Santalales; family Viscaceae; genus Viscum; species Viscum album. Next base: position 1,384,587,139 of record OY728127.1, read on the forward strand.
CAACATCACTAACCTAGATTTAATTATATAAACTCAAAAAGAGAAACATTTGGGTGTCAATAGGTATATCATACTCTGGTGGGGTTCATATTTAATAAAAAGGAAAATGTATCATATAATATGGAAACACACAAAAACCCAATCTAAAGGTTCATATGAATATAGATCTAATAAGGCCCATAATCTTCACCATATCATCTCCATCATTCACTATTAACTATTATCATATATATAAGATAAACCATTACTTGTTCTTCACCAAAACTAACAATAAAAAACCTCCATATATCCCACTGATCATATTCATAACAATTTCTAGTATCACAATTTACCAACTGAATTACATTCATTATGTCATTAAATTATATATTCCATGTCAATCTAGTCATTAACAATTAACTTTTTTGGTCCCCTCTATTACTCATCGATTTAATCCAAAAAACAATTCATGGACAATTTTTTTTGTAAAATTCATCTCATATGTATTTCCATATTAATAATTATAAACAAAATTCTATACTATCAAAAAACTATAACCCTCCCCCTAAACAATCTAACTTCCACCATAGAAATTACCACACATCATCTTCAAACATTCATCATTGCTACCATAAAACCATTCTCCTTCCAAATCATAGGCATTTACACAAAACACTGAATCCACCTTTCTTAACCACATCGACTACCAATTTTCCTTATTCTAACCACATAAATGAATGCACCACATTACCCATAAAATCTATTCCAAAAATATCATTTTAACAAAAATAAATGATAATAATCCATAGAATCAAATTGTAGTAAAACAAAACAAACAATCTATTTACAATACTTGTAATAAGAATAAATTATGTCCAGAATAAATATCTATACCTTGCCATCATCTTTCAATAATGGTAGTATGAATATAAATATTAAAAAATTATAAATCTGTGTAGGGTGATTATAGAAATTTAATCATGTAAAATGTTATATATCCGAGTATAAATTATTATATTCAAAATAACCATCAAACATTCAGTAAACACTTTCAATAAAACATAACCATATAAAGAACAAGTGGTTCTTCCATATTACTTAATAATCAGTTGTTTTAATTTGTTGTAATAATTAGTTTAGTACATATAACCCCTAAATGAGGGAAAATATTAGTAATTCCACAATTTACCCAAATAGAGGAGAAGTATAAAACCCCTACCTTGATATAAATCTTCGAGGAACACTTCACAATAAATTAAGATAAATGAGATAATAATTATTCTTCTTAAAGGAAACTAACATTGTACCTAACCATGACGAACATTTATAATAGAATAAAAGAGATACTAACAAAACAAAAACAAACCACAATATTTTAATATCTATGATGGAATGATTGAAAGAGAAGAGACTGAAAATAAGAACAGTTTCCATCATATCAAGAGATATAAAACCCACAAATCAAGATGATCAATCCCAATTAAATATAGAGTAGAACACCTAAAATTCATTATAAAATCGTGGTTTTGATGTAATATAAAAAAAATCAAAGGAATCATGGACATCAATTTAAAGATTAACTATAAAGGGCCTTCATGGTGGCATTGAGACATCCAATGAAATCATGACCCCTAGGTCAAAATGTAATCCAAAATTTAAAAATAGTTTAACTTCACACATAAAAGTTTCTATATATACTATTTAAAAATATATTTAACTAACACCATAGTTTCATTGTTCTCAAATGATTTTTCTTACATAAACTAAAATTCCCAATAAGAACAACCATAGAGAATATGAGATTCTCTTATTATTTTGAAAATTCTAAAAAAACTCGATGTCATTGAAGAATCCAAAAAGCAAAGACATGTCACCTTAATCAATCATAAAAATGGGTTTATTACCATAATCATCTCCCACTAAGAAGATATCACTTCCCCATTCTAATTGAAATGGTTTCAACCTTGTTGTAATGATATCTACACACAGTTATAGAATAATTAAAAATTGAAAACTGTGAAAACATACTTCTTGATCACTCTACAATATAGTGATATGACAGGGTACTCAAAAAAGATATAATAATTAATCAATGAGACCACACACCGGAATAATAGACATCCACATCCATAAAAAAAGACATGTTGCATCTCCCTGTTTTATATAGGGACTTGATGAGATCTCTCAAACGTATGTACCATTAAAAATTGATCCACCACAACAAGAGAACCCACTAAAATTAGTATTTCACACCATGAGATAACCATGGATAATATTTTATAACACGCCTCACCCATATCTTTAAAATGACACATATCATGTCCTCCATCATGGGTATTTTTGACCTAAGAGAATAAAACTCTTCCCCTTTTATTCCATACAACCCACAAACCTCCCCTATACACTTCCAAGTCCACGGAAAATGAAATTTGTTTTCTTAATATGGGATTTTCCATTATATTAAATTCTTATCATATAATTATTCACCTAGAGAATCAAAACCAAACTAGAAGGAATAAATAATCACCATCCAAAAAAATACAAAGGATATACCTCTGATATAGACACAGTTTTATTGAAAAAGGGAAATAATAGATGAGGAACAATAAAAATAAATTAAAAAAAATAAAAGATACTCTAAAAAAAGATTAACCCTTATTAAAATACTGAGTTGAAATCTAAAAATAACGTTCACCATTATTTTCTACCAATCCCACATGCCTCTAGGAATCGTGAAATATGAAATTACACACACACCGACACGTTACCATCTCTTGATGATAAAAAATAATGACATTTAACTCTATGAACGTGAAATAATCCTCTATATAATACTCTGTCTAATGGACGACATTCGATCATCATCACGATATTGAACATGTGGTGATATATGAGAAAAATAATAGATCTAAATCAATTATGGAAGAAGATAAAACAAAAAACTACTACCCAATAATCACTAACAGCTTAAATAGATCTAAAAATTGTGATATATCTAAATCCCATGATGAAAAATTCATATCCCACGATGAGTGGAAACCCTCGGGAATACATGTTAAATTACCATTAACTCCATAAGTGTCCTCCATAAAAATGTATAATAATTTTGACGGTATAATGACACCATTATCAACTCTTGAATTAGATGAACCCATATGATAGTGCACGAAACAACATATTATCCATGGACAAATAAATACCCTTCCACTATTTATCACATTAGATATCTTCAATGGATTCACTAAAATTCCTCCAATAAATACATTTTTGTAAATTAATAAAAATTATTTCTATTGGAAATCAATAACTATAGAATATGATTCAACCATGATACCCCCTAATCGAAAACAATAACAAACAATATGTCATTCAATGTATGAATTGTCTTCTTGTCTGACCATACATATGGGGATATAAAGTAGTGTTACCACATAGTTATGATAAAAAAGATTAAATAAGACCTACCCATAATCTTAAGGTAAAACTATAATTATGAATATAGAATTTGTTCCACACTACCCAAAGAATATCACTCATCTCATCCATATACTGGACCTCAATGATGACCACATTACTAGACCACTCGATCATCAAGAGATGGGTCAATTTTACCAACTGATACAAAATCTCCCAAATTAAATAACTCCTTTTATGGGAAAATGTAAAACTTCTGATGATTACCATCATAATTTCCTCTCAGTTCCACTAGTGGAATATAATTACTTTAAAAACCCACCAGGGACATGGTGTTTTTCCTTCAGCATTTAGAAGACCAAAAATTACTATATAAACTCCATTATAGATCTATTCAATTAGAAACACTACAAATAAATATATATGTTGTTATACATAATGTATATACCAGGACATACTACCAATGATAATTTATTAATCTTAAGAAGAACATTACCATGTATCACAATGGGAGTAGAAAAACTCCCCTACAAAATAACCAATTTTTATTCATCCTCAGGTTTTCTCTCTAATTATTTTTCTATGAAAAAAAGGATATCTCATCCCACAAACCATTGGTTCTACAAAATTAGACACCTAAACAATCCACAAAAGGTATGATTTCAGTATAATATGTTATATGAAAACCTCGTCCACTATCCTCCTCTATATCATGATACACCACTACAAGATCCTCCATCATTCTCTATATATATCCATAATTATCAAAAATATTTACCCACATATTCTTACTCATCATATCATTAACTAAATTAAATTTCCTTGTGGTTTGAGATATCATTATGTTATTCTCCAATAGGAATATTTCCCACCTCTATTAATATACATTCAAATTTCACTGAGAGAATATGTACATTATTATTCTGTAATATGTGAAGACCATAATGAATTTTTCACTGATTTAATACCTTAATAAAATCATAAAGTTAAAAAATTATAATTAATATAAATCATGGCTGGAATATTTATTTTGTGGGACTTAACTTCTTATACCCATATGAGATCACTATATTTTACTACATTAAGTTGTAATTCAAATGAATCCATGAAGTGTCACAAAATATCAAAAAAAATAACTTCATATTCTAGAAACTAAAGAATAATATCCCTAATTGACAACACAATTATATAGTTAAATGACATAGGAAATTTATCATTCTATTCAAAATTCGGATCCATATTATCCAAGGATATCAATATGGACCCAACCCTAGAGAAATCAAACATGAACATGTAGTAATAACCAAAAAACATTGGTAACTATGAGTCTTGGTAACATTATTTAGTTATTCTCATGAAACAAGAATCTTGATCATGTAGGGATAGATTGTCACTCCCTATTAATACACAACATGTCTATGAAAATGAACCCCAAACATCCAAAACATACAGATATACAACTTCCTATATATATGATGGTTTTTAAGGACTTATAAAATAACCATAAGATGATCTTCATGATCCAACTATATGATTGAGTATATGAGGATTTAATCAATGATAAATACCATGAACTAATCTAATAAAACATTAAAAAACTATGGTCATTTGTTTCATGAAAAAAAATGGTGAATTTATGAATCCAAACAACATGAACACAATCATAGTGTTCATATGATTACACATGAATGTAGTCTTTTAGATATCATCCACCCTCACCTTCATCTAATGATACGCATATCATAGATCAATCCTTTAAAACCAAATAAAATTCTTGAAATAAAAAAAATCATATATCCTAAGTGGGGATTAACAGTTCTTGACCATCACATAACATGATAATATATAGACTATGGAAATCCTCATAAAATAATTTTTATTCTTCAAAAATAACATAGGATCACATCAAGGGGTAATACTGCACTAAATTAATCCCATATAAAATGAATCATCGATATGAATCCAAAATTCTTATACACCATAATGTGTCATTAACAATTTATCCATAAAAACAATGTAGTAACTATTGGTAAAAAATATCCCAAACTCGATATCATGTCAAGGGGGTATGTGTCACAACCTCACATAGAGACACATCAAGAACATCTTGAATGACTATATGAAACACCACTACATGTTCCACTAAAAAACCCAATTTAAAACATTCATACTGAGACAAAATAAACATTGAATGCATAATACCCATTTGATAACCCAACTCACTAAGGAATATTTCACATTTTCCCTCCATGATAGAGAACATAATAATTTTATAGAAGAAATAAAATAACAAAATCACTGAATAATACCATTTCATGCCATGACAAAATAATCTAATTATATCTACTAAGAGAATAAATCCCCCCAATACTAATGTTACCACATCATCGAATACAACCCTAAAAAAATTAAACAAACTCAACTAACCTATTACAGGAATAGTCAATACCATGGGAACTAAAATACACTCTACCTTGAGTCACAATGTGTGAACTAATAAATGTAAAATGAAGGAGTGATATGCTCCATAATTAAAAAATAAAAATACATTATTGAATATAAATAGATGATACTTATGGAAATATGAGGTCCTCCTAGAGGAGAAAGCCCCATATAGTGAAATTAATCAAACCCAAATCCCATAATTTACAGGCCATGCTAATGACAACATCCATGTCTAAGCACAACATTATGTCCAGAAGGAAGAGAAATATTAGATTGATATATTCATCCTCATGTGTCACCCATATGCGGATCTAATTTCAATTATCCTTTCTAACTATATGGCCACGAGGGCAACTACTATTGATATTGAGATGGAATATTCCCAACTTCAACGAACATGACATTGAAAATAGTTGGATACTAGAACTAAGTGTGTTTTCTACCTCCCCATGAAAACAACACATGAATGGATATCATATATGATGAATTAGATGTATTTACACTAGTTTTGCTAGTGGGAAACAATATATGTTGACGTGTAGATGGTAAGAACATCAACAGTTCTAACCTCTTAGTCCCTCTATACAGAATTGATTCTTTGGAATCATTCATAACTACACTCCCTATGATGAGACTAGCTATGCATGGGTCTTCCCAATCACCTCTACTTTTCTTCACATCTAGATTTATTGGATAATTAAAACGGGTAGTCATATTCAAAATATATATACATAGAGGCTCCACTAAATTTTACACTATAGTATCATAATTTCAGAGAAGATAATAGATAATTTACTTAAATCCATGAATAAGATCATATACGCTAGAATAAATATGTTACCCTACTTGGGGTAGATAAACTCTATCATCACTACATCACTCATCATCCTCCAAATTAACTCCTCACAGAACTACCTCTAAAACCATCCCATTAAATCTCTACCTCTTTTCAGTCTCTATGGAATACGATTCACCACAGACTCATAGACCCCATCATAAAAAATAGAATAAATTAGACCTAATACTTCACTCTATAATGAATAAAACTAAACGTGTTTTTTAGATCATCTATGGAATGTTGAGTTTCAAAATCAGAGATACACCCCTTATACATTGATAATATCTTATTCTAGAACACAGAGAGAATCTTCAACAAATATTTGTCCCCCGTGGCTATGTTAACCATCCTTTTTTCAACAAGATCACGTTTCCTCACCTCACAAAACTAATCCACATGTGGATGGTGAACATAAGAAATATCATCACAAAAGAAGGAAAAATCACAATATGTAAAATAAGAAATTTAATATGATTTATTTAGTTAGATTCATTTTGATGTACCCAAAATAAACCCAAATAATACAATATCTAAAAAATGTATGATGCATGTACATCACTGAGGTCACAACCCTAAAATCAACATTGTCTCTCCTATATTTCAAAATAAGATTATGGTAAGTGTTATCAATCCCAAATAGGCCCTTATTTAATTTTTCGGGCGTGGTCCCATATTTAATATCACAAAATATTTTTTTAATGTTTTCTCTACCAAATCAATTTAATACTCATTACTTAAAAACTATAGTCTCCATCCTTACACTCATTTATAGTTCTGATACAACGTTTCCACAACCATACCCCATAATGATCCATCATGGACCTATAGTGAAGATGTGAGTGAACCCTGAAGCTCACCATTAAGAGGCCATGGGTTTGAGACTAACAATGAGGGAACAAAACATAAAAATGGATGTAATTATACTCATAGATCTCTTAAAAATAAAAAAATTTAATCCTATAATTAAAATCACAGTTAAAAAATAAAACTGATATCATATAAATCATGTAACATCATATAGAGAAAATTCTATGAAAGAAAAATAAAAAATGAATATATTTAGTCAACAAAATGAACAATAACTACAAGAGTTAAACTTTAAATTTCCATCTCGATCACTGGAAAACTATTTTAATAATATAAATAAAATTTTATATAGATAGGTGAGTATACATGTATAATCGGTACAATATTTCTCAATATCTCTAATTTCGATGTCAATGAATCATACTAATACCATAGTGAACAAATAATATAACTAACATGCACATCAATCATGTCAACAATCAATTATCCTCACTTATTATTTCCCATCCAATATTACACCAATGTATAATATGAAAATATCACAAATGAATCATGTAACAACTTCGCCATTAATTTATCACTCTCCTCTATTTAAAATAATATGCTTCCACTCCATTGAAAATTAAATTGAATTCATCATGATATGTATATATATATATATATATTAAATTTCTAAGAATTATATATCCCTTAAATGTGTACAGTATTGAAATTATCTATTCATTTAATTCACAAACTGCACATAGATTGCCACTGGTTTTAAAACTATAACCCACATCCATTACCAAATTAATCTTTACCCACCACATTCTGTATTGTTGTGAAATTATACCATTTCCACACAATAATTAAAAAACCACAACCAACCACATTCCAATAGCCACAAAAACTATCACAAAAACACTGTCCTTTCACACCCACATATCCTTGGTCCGCATAACGCACCATCCTAAATTCCGAACCACATATCCTTGTCCCCAAAATTGAAGTACAACCACAATGTTTCTCACCCCTGACCATTCCAAAAAAATAATGGAAACTGAATCAATGAATACCACACACACCAAATCTATTAAAAAAATACTACAAGAAATATCTTTCTAATCCAACATTTTATATAAATAAATAATTCCTGATATAATCATCATTATGACAACAACAAAAAATTCAAAATATATTTTCATTTTCATTTTCAAATAATTATCTTATTGTGAAGGTAGATTCTAGAAATTATATAACAACAACTATATAATATTATAATAGCTCATAACACTTTCACTAATGATATCAAATAGAAACCAAATCATGTAATAACATAAAATCATATAAAGCAATTGTGATTAACCCCATTACAGTCAATTTTATTTGGTAAAATACATTGTATTATTTTGGTTAATATTTAGAATATTCTCATGGGATGAAAACGAATGGCACTTCAATAAAATTTATAAATGCTGGAGAAGTATTGAACACCACTCTCTAGAAATGATGATTTGAGGAATAATACACAATAATATATTTACAATGGACCAATCACCATCAATCACAGTGGGAATCAACATATGATCTAACCATAATGTATTATCACAAAAATATAATTTAAATACCAATGAAACCAGAATAACTCTCCCTCCATTATCCTCTATGTATAAAATATTAAAATATAAGAAAAATGAAAAAGTGGTAACCTCAAAATAAAATTGGTTAAACCAATGAATAAATATGTTTAAACACTCAAGGGATTTATATGGGAGTCACCATAAAAGGTATAGGGTTAATGGGGTTTGAAGGAAAAGTGTTATAGTCAAAAAATTGTAATATCAACCCTCTATTTATAGATAAAACCTCATGCACCTTTACCATGATGCATCTACCTAGAAATCAATTTTAACTGGATAGGTCCAAACAATATATAAAATATCATGTATTTAATGTGTCTGATCTCGCGTCTTCTTAGTATAAAATTAAACTATTTTAAAATAGAACTGACATACAAAATAATGTTTTGATACCCAAATAATTATGAAATCCTAAACCATTGTTCTCACATAGGATCACAAGGGAATTATTTTCCTTTATTTCTATCTCTATCATTCTCAAAAATAGTCCACCATTCCCATGTATCCTTTGTACCACTGCATATCAACACAAAAAACCATTAAAATAATTGTTTCTCCCTACAAAATTTGACATATTAAAAATTTATAGGCACTACACCAATTTAAAGGGTATCACCCATGATATTTTGATCCTGACACGCTATTTTAGAACACATGAAAATGTAATCTTCTAAAATGAAAATAAGGATCACTTTACAACATGGTTACATGTGATGGAAACTCACGTACAATTTATTACTAATTCTGAAGCACATTTCACGAGGACTAGGCTTATACATTCCCCCTATAATGTGTGTGATGGATCACCATGTTTTATACAGGTAATTCAATAATTTCTCCTTGAAACCATGCCCTTTATAAAGGGATACACTGTAGTGCATGGAACCATCCTGGCATGGGAACTCACTAATATTAGTGTTCCACACCCCTGGTTCACAATACATAAATAAATTAAACTCCCCACAACTATAGAATTCAAAATCATTCACCATGGGCTTCACTATAGTAATTTGTGACTATAGAGACACACCCATTACCCCTTTAATTTAATATAATGCTCAAACCTCCAAAAGATTCATACTACACCTTTTCAAAAAACCTGAAAATCTTTTAATGGATAAAACATTTACAATTATGTCTAGAGAAAAGAGAGGTGAAAATTTTTTCATTCTCCCACAGCGATTCATGCTCTATTCAATGTGTTTAACCGATCTATACAGGTCATCACTTTTACACAAAATATTTAAATTTTTTTGACTGTTGAAAATTTAAAATTTTAATATCTTTTTTTGTATAAAAATCATAATACATAATCTTCGAGACCCCATTTCAAATTTTTTATTTTGAAAATACTAAAATATTAAAATAGGTTCCGTGTCTTCAAGCTATCAAAGTATCATACAAAAATATTTCAATAATGTTAGACACTATAACAAAAAGTACATGTGAACAACGTGTGGATATCCACCATGTCCATGCATCTCATATGGGAGCCTCCATTGGCTTAGTAATACAATACCAACAATGAAATCAAGATTATAAATAGTCCTAAATGATCCATCCACCCTAAAAAATTTCATGCACCTCCATAAAGTGATATAATATCAGAATCTAAACAACTCCCATAAAAACAATAAGTTCATCACCAAACTCAAAAAATAATAAAGAAAACTACTGTGGTGAGAGAAAATTCATCCATTTTTAGGCATGCTTCCTATATTTTTACGTGTCCCCCTACTCTCTGGGTGGAAAATTCCTCTCTATTCCAGAGTCTTCCATGAAATTTTTGGATCCCCATTTTCCCCTCCTACTTATTGGACATCATTGATATAATCAATAATCATTTTCTAGTTAATTCTATTAAACAAGGATTTTTAACATCCATCCTATTAAACAATGTATGGTCAAATGATGCAGCATTACTAATTGAATTTATTTTCTATGGGGGCGGATATATTAGGATTTCCGCAGATAGGATTAATAGAAACACCCATCTCTTAGTTTGGTGCATTATTATATGGTCCCAAAAGCTTTTTAGAGGATTTATGTTTCGTTGGAATAACCTTTACCACCACTTCCATGAAAAATGGTGCACATTAATGATTAGTCACTGTATAAATAATTTCAACCATTAAATATTTATTTGCACTTTCATGTGACATATGTACATATTTTATATAAAACTGTCCAAAATAGTTCGTTTTAAGTGAGTCAAGAATGGAAAAAATATCCATTCTTATCCCATAGTCATTAGTTTCACTTAGGTTGACTTAGTAGCATCCCCATCCATTTCATGATTAGAAACTGTATCGTCTATTTTGGTTTCATTCAAGGGTGATAGAAAATCAAAAAATTTAAACTATATTACACTAGCTCCTATTACAAATAGTTTTATTAATTCATTGATTGAACAATCAATTCCATATAACTAATAATAACCTAATGATGACAAGAAATTTTAATCTCAATTATTATTTGAGAGAATCCTAATTAATCTATTGGTGTGACCTTAAATCCATCATTAATCTTATAAAGATAGTAATCATTACTTGGGGTAGTGATCAATGTTATATAACCTCTCATGGAAGGATGTACAATATCTTTCCCAACCAGATCAAGAATGATTACCAAAAAGGAAGCTGCAAATTTATTATTGTCTTTGGGAGAAAATCATTATATACCAGCTTGAATAAATAGTAAAAAATATCCAATCTTCACTGACTAAGCTGTATTAGGCACTATTAATTTATTCATTCCATGAATTATCTTAGTAATAGGGTAAGATTATTTTAGTGGATCCATTATGGAATTAGTATGTATCAATACATTAGATTAAAAAATGAGTTATAGGCATGAACTAATATAGAACCACTTATTGGGATGATATCCTATATTTTATATGCATCATCATAAAAAAAAGTTGAATCTTGAAAGAACCAATCCTTTCAATAGGAATGTATATATTCAATATGTACAACTTTGGCCTTATATTTATAATACACATTACCCTTTGGGTTGGTGAGGTCTTAGCCTACAATTTAATAAAACCAAAATATTCAATAGGCATTCATCATTTGGGAGAATTTGAGTTCATGTATAAATCATCATGTTAGTCAGAAGTATTATACTAAATTTCCCTCTCAAAATAACATATTTCAATTTAATAATCTTTCATCCTCATATCTCTAGGACCAAATATCTATTATAATTTTTTCCCATAATGTAATTTTCCCACATAAGTATTATCTTTCATTGCATCATTAAGAAAGATACCATGATCAGGCATACACTAAGAATTATTAATATACATTTCCATTAATCCATTCTCACATTTGAAATCATCTAATGCAATAAAAAAAGTGGAATAGTTATTTTCCCATTGTGACTCCCATTCCTTAAGATTATCCTGAGGAGAATCCATGTTATATGTCTGAAAAGATAGGCATTCCCCTTTTAATTATTCGAACAGGTTAGAGTGATACAATATATAAAATTTAAACATTAAATTATCAAACAAATGGACATACTATTTTCGATTAGATCACCCCAAATTACAGTAGTTTAATTCCCAATTCAACAACACTTTTTATAGAAATAATATATTTAATCTTACTAAATAGATAACTAATGGTTATGTTAATAAGCAACCAAAAATAATGTATCAAAGAGAGGAAAACCCGACTCTACCTTAATAAGAAAATCATTTTTTTATAATGATAATTATTAGTATCAATATCAATATTATTGGTAATACCCAAATAAAAATAAATATACCATAAAATATGAAGATTCTAAAATATAAAACTAAGACCCCCCAATATGGATATTTAATTGAGTAATGTATTGTTTCATGTTGGTAAAGTTATTAAGTGATCCTATTCTTGGAACCTAATTGTTTAATGTTTAAGGGAGGCAACGTTAAACCAATAGGCTCTTGATTTTAAATCATCTAAAGTGAAAAAATGGAATAATCACTTAGAAATATATATCAAATGACGTCCACTGAACCCCAACGATATCATGGTCACTACATTGAAGATCTTAATGTTTCCACTATAAATACTATAACTATAATGGCAATCGACTATAAAACAGGTACATATATTCCTCGAATCACACCTCATGGACTTCTTATTCTCCTCAACAAAGTATAGTGATAGATTTCTAAAAATTATTTTATTCAATACAGGTGAACTAGTCCAATGGTCCAAGGACAAACTTCTATTTAATACCATCTCTATAAAAGTTATTTTGATTTCCTTTAAATGCCCTTTAGAGATCCCAATTTGAAGAAAACATTCATTTGTGAGACATTTTAAAAAAAAAATGACTAATTATGAGACTCAAAATCATTAGTAGCAGACTTTCTTGAAACCCCAATATAAATTCCATTCCAATCGAATTCCATGTCTAAAGATAAATTCATTGAACAAAAAATCTTTATACTCTATGAAATATTTAGATGAGACTCATCAAAATTTCTCCGCCTAAACATATTATGTTTTTTTAAGTCATTGGAAAGTTCACCATGCATTACATTGGCCAATACTGTCGATATACCCATCATCCACCCAAGCTAAATTAGATTATGGGAAGAATCACATCGTTCCCATACATTAATAAGTTACCAACATACATGAACAACTAAACAGATATCCTGTGAGAAAATGTAGTGTGAGTTATGAGGGTATTAGAAGGTGCTACAACATGTATTTCCTAGAATTTACCTCCAACAATTTCTGTTGTCCAAATCTAGATAGTTTTTACTGTGGCCAGATTCAATGGTTGTCTAGTTTTTATAAATTTTTGACTAGCCACAATACAAGGACAACTAAACCAGGACCTAGTGAGTTTTTTTAATTTTTTATATTATTTTATTAAATAGTGATACAAAAAATGTGGTTTGTGAATAATATTTTACTTTTGTGGAATCTTGTGGTTAATTTTTGTATTTAAATACATCATTCTATTTTTTTGTACACTTTTGCTAATTAATAAATTTTCCACAATCAGGGATATTATTCTGAGGTTCGCATTGTTCATCAATAATAATAATAATCATAATAATACGTTTTCTCATTAATAATAAAATACTAATTAAAAATATTCAATAGTAATAACTAATGATGATGTAATTAATAATTTAAAAATAATATTTACAAATATTATTTAAAATATAAGTTAATAATAACTAATTATTTGATTAATGATAACTAATATTGGAATTAATGTTTATAATAAATTTATTTATATTAACTGGTAATAATTAAAAAGTTTAGAAGTAATAGTGAATGTTTGAATCAACATAAATAATATTGAAATTAATATTATTTAATAAAAATGTTAAAAAATAATGGAATTAATAATAAATATAAATAATAACTAAAATTTTAACTAATAATATTTAGTAATATAATTAATAATAATTAATAATGTAAATAATTTTCAATAATATTGGAATTAATAGTATTTTTTTTGAAATGATGTGATTATTAAAAATTAATATAATTAAAAATTCCAATATTAAATTTTAAAATTAATAGTAATTAATATTAAAATTAAATATATTAATTATTGAAAATACAAAAAATGAAAAATTTATATCATAATAATTAATGTAGGAATTAATATTAATTATAAAGTTAATTACAAATAATATTAATGAAATTATTAACAAAATATTTTAATAAATAAAAAATTATAAGAGAATTAATAACAACAATTATTAAGATTAAAAAAATTATTATATGAATTAAGAATACAATTAAAAATATAATAAATTATAAATTATATTGGATATAATAAAAATTATTAATAAAAATAATAAAAACTAATATTTTAATTTAGAATAATAAATATAGGAATTAATAGTGAAATTAAAATTAATTAATCAATTAATAAATTTTAATAAAGAATGTAATTAAAATAATTAATTTTATAATAAAAATTTAATTATTATATTTCATAATTTTAATCATTTATGACTTTATAATTAATTATGTGTAACCATATTGTAATTTTTTTATTCATAGTCCCATGAGATACACCATAGAGGCTGGTCCCTGGTTATAGGGTGTGGGGGTCTCTAGTTTGAGACACCCTACGTGTGTGTATGCCTATGTTTGTGTTCTTTATATTTTCTTCATGTACTCCCTATAAAGAAATAATTTTTTTTACTTTTTTCAATATTATTTCTTAAAAAATTTATTATTATTGATATCTGTGTTGGTTTATATTAATTACAATATTTGTATTATTATTAATTGTTCAAATTATTATTAATTACATTGTTAATTAATATTAATTGCAATATTAATTATAAAGAAATACATTATAAATTTTTTTGACATTAAATGAGGATTAATTTTAGTTTTAATATTAATTATTTTTTATTCCAATGATTATTATTGTGGAATCATACCTTTTTATTGCATAACATTCCATTAAATGGTACAAACAGAGGGTCTTTTAATGTTTATATTCTATTAAATAAGGTACATGACACATTAATACATAAATCATTCTTCTAAATACACATGAATTTCATCTTCATTGGTTCACCCTAAGTTACTTTTACTACATCTCATATCAAGAGGACATACATCAATGGAAAGGGGTGAGCATAAAGCCCAGTAAGGGAATAAGCAAGAGATGCATATATCTTATAATCTTATAACATACCAATATGAAAATGAGGCTTATACAAGGAATGAGAAATATTTGTATAATAATTATCATATCATGAATAATAACATGTAAATTTGGCTACAACAATTAAATTAAACATTCAAATTCATATCACCATGGATTATCTCCAAGGTTTCATAAATGAAAATTATAAACGTTATTCACCAAGATATCATAAAATATGTCATCCCTAGAGAAAAAAATGCATTACCGAATGTTTTGGAGATGTATCAAGTAACAACAATCATATGTATTAATTAATTTTGTCTATATATATCGTAATAATTGATTTCATTTATAACTAATGGACCTTAAATAATTGGTTTCTTATAAAACTTTTCACATACTAAATAACATAAATAGATGATAATTACATAATTTCTAACCCATGAAATGAAATTTGAGTTTAATATTTGTAAATTCATGAATAATGGTTTCATTATTACATATTATTGAATAGAAATTGAAAATAAAACTGTTTTTGTTTTAAAATAAAACAGAACCTACCTTTGTTCATTTAAAATTTAGAAGTTTTAGAAAAAAATTCAATAGCATGTCAACTAAAAAACATGTTTTTAGAAAAGGGTAAAATATAAGGGGAAAATGGTATCCTATTAATAAAATAATAATATTAATATAGTAATTGGATTATCAAATGTGACCAAAAGGTAATATTTTGGATATTAGAAGACATACTATAAGAAAAAGAAACATTAATTGAACTTTGAAGTATGATATCTCTTACATATAAAAGTTACTCTAGAATCATGACGATTGGGACCATGGGGATTTATGGTACCATGGCGGACTTATTGGGAAGAATAATAATAATAAAATAATGGATTATTTATTAATAGTGAATAGAAGAGGTTAAACGGGTGAGTATTTATTGAATAAAAGGGTTGATTAATTTAATAATTTACAAATATGGGATTTGGAAATCAAGGTTGTGGAAAATGAAAACCATTGGATTAAAAATGGTTTTTACAATGGTTTTAGAAATTTGGGACATATTTTTTTTCTATTCAAACATTACCAAAAAATATTTTTTATTTCTATTTCAGGCATTGACATTTTAGGTTTCCCTTAAAGTAATGTTTTTGAAAAACATTTGTTCCATATTTGATTATGGAATTTCACACATTGTTTTATAAATATATTAAAATCTATTAAAATACATAATCTTAAGATAGTATCATATATAGGTAATTTATTGTGATTTCTTAATTATTTTATCTTTATAACATTCACAATATTTCATATATTGATCCAAGAACCAAATACTAAATTTTCACATATCAAAAAAATAACATATTTTATAAAGTTATTATCAATTAACCCTATCCTAATTGTGAAGTGATTATTCAAAAATAATTATTTTCTTCAAAATAAATATATAAATATTAGAATTTAAAATTTAAAATACAAAAATCATTATTTATTTTAAAATTTATGTTTTTATTCTTCAATGAAATTTCTGGTACTTATAAAACATTTCTTTAGAGGTGATGAAATTATATTATAATTTATAATATTCATATTTGTTTAAAAGGATATTTGATTAAAATAACATTATTACGAATAATTTTGTTTATTATTAAAATTTATATATTTTCAAGAAAAATATATATAGGTTTTATTTTCCACCAAAAACGTATTTTTCAAATTCATATCAATTAAAAATATATTTTATTATGATAAAATATTATTAAAAAGAATTTATTGAATAATTAATTTTATAAAACTGAAAATATTATTTTAGTATCTAATTCCTATACACTTAACCACTTATTACACCAACATATTCCTTAAGAGTGAGGTGTCCCATGGGCATAGTTTCAAGGGGTTGGTTGACTAAAATCAACCGAGTTGATATCCCCACTAACATGAACATATCCAATAGTAAATGTTCTTCACATTTCACTTATTGAGTCTTCCCTTGGGAATGTTTTTGTTTAAACCCCATTTATAATGCCTCCCTACAATGTTCATACAATTGGGATTCAAAAAACATGACTATACTAATTGAGGCCTTCTATATGGTATTCTGTACAAATTGTAATTTTCATTACTAAGTATAAATATTAATTATGATGCAAAAAATTAAACAATGTTTATATTTTTTAGTGGTCATATTGACCAATTGTCATATATACAAGTAGTCATATAATTATTTAATCCCAATAGTAATATATCCTTTTAGGCAATATAAATACGTTTTCAATCTATCAGTCAAAACTAAATACAGTTTATCAGTAAATACAATTTTTTATATCATAAAATTATGACTGGTATACTAACATTTAGTTTCATTTCTATGTAATTTTATGTGGGGGTGATGATTCAGAAAACTAGATAAATCATTACCTACCAATTTTAGCTATTATATTTTATATCCATTGTTTAGTAATAATTTTTTAAATATTAATTGGGTTCATACCTGACTAATGAATTGATTTTATTAAAGATATAATATTTGATAGGTTATCTTTATTGTAAAAATGTATAATATTATATAATATGAAAAAAAAAATTTGGAACAATTATCATTTAAAAATTTTGTGTATTTACATGGTAACCCCTTAAGAAATTTCATACCTAAAATTTTAACACATTATCTCAGTTAAGAAAATGTGAGGATACGTCTATCCCATTTAATCGTTTCATTCCCACATTTCTTCTTCATATTTATAGTTCCCCCATATCATGTTCAGATGATATATATTAGTTAACGTATAATCTAGTCTATACAGGACAAGATCTCTACCGGATTCACCTCATAAGAGAGGACATGTAGTTGTTTACACCTTCTAGATCAAGTATATGGGATGGATTAGATATGTTCCTCCTCAAGGGAGATATGTGAAATACACGAAGAACATAAGATATATTAGGTGTAAGTACCATCAAATTGAACACTTCTCCTTCAAGGATTTCATTGGGGCCAATATACCTAGGGATACGGTTCCATTTATTTACAAACTACATGAATATATTTCAGGGTGACATATAATGGAAAAAAATTTCCTTTATTTTGAAACTAGAAGTCCATTAGATTGTTTTCATCATAGATATTCTAAAAACTATGATATTTGTTAATATGTTGTTGGATGTCATGAAATTTTTCTATCATCTGTTGTACAATATATGTCATGATTAATATTGTCTTACTAACATCATACCATCATGCAGGTTTTCTACATCACATCCCATATAAATAATTATATGGTTCCACTTCAATACTCTACTAGAAGTATTGATGTTTAAGTAGTCAAATAATTGGAGTTGTTGATCCCATCCAACCTTAAATCCTAGTTATCATGTTCTCAGCATGTCTCCATTTGTTTAAATAGACATTTTAGATTTTCCAAATTTTTTGGGGTGAATTTCCTTAAAAAAATTCAATTTAGTATTGGAATCATGTTGGTGAATTCTTGGGAATATAGATGTGAACCTTGGATCTTATTCAGAAATGATAAAAAGATTCACACCGTGAAACCTCACCACATCCATTATGTATAGCATATAATGTTGTCCAAGAGAGAAATATTCATGAATAGTGATGAAATAGATTTCTTTGTGTGTCAATACACTACAACCCAGATCACATTTTTTCTATTGAATGTATTTAGTACACCAGTGATGGAGTCTATAGTGATATTTCCTTACATGAATGTTGGTATGGGGTTGTGGTTGCAATACCCCATTAGTAATTTTTCCCCCATCCTTCACTTTCTAGGACACTAAGAACCTTATTGTGTAGTAAGAAATCTTCTCTTATGTACTATCCCAAAAATAATGATCACAATGGTCCATGTATATTTGTTTTCTTATATTATGTATTCAGAATGTTGATCTATTCCCTTCATCCATCAGATACTTTAGTATCATTGGTGCAGATGGCCACATCGGCTTTTATTAAAATTCAACAAACCGTCTTGATCAATATTTAACTTAAGAAACATCCCATTCTTCACATCCTCTAACTTATATTGTAATAATGGATCCTCTCTTTGAGATTTATTGGTCATCTCTATTAATTATGGTTGAGAAAACATTTTGGATAGGGTAGATGATTCCACATAACATAAAATTACCACCTCTAATTTTACTATTTCATTAATCAATTTATCCACATGAATCTTCATCATTTCCACCACCAAAATGTGTTTCATACATAATGAATTAGTGATATTTTTTATCCTCTAGGGTGATTATAAATTGAATAGTTAATGTATTTTGGATGTTCTAGTAATCCCATTTGTCTATTGTTAAATTCATTATCAGTAAAAATATACTTCAAACATTGGTGGTGTATTTATATATCCCATTTCTCTTAATTAATCTAGTGTTTTGTTATTTTCAGAGAAACAATAACCACTTCTAGCTCCAGGTCATCCATATGATAATTCCAATGAAGATGCATTCACTGTTTAGATGCATAAGAAATCACAATTTCATTTTTCATGAGGACTAGCCAAATCCCTTTCAGAGATGAATCATTATAAAAATGAACCGTTCTCTGATAGAGGCTGGCGTTAGCACATGTTATGTAACCAATATATTATTTAATTTATCATAATGTTATTCATAATCGATTTTAAATTTGAAATTATTCTATATTCATGATATATTCGATAGAATATTATAAATTCATGAAATGTTTTTCACAACCATCCTACAATAATCCTGGTAAAAAAGAGGGAACTATGAATCTCATTTACAATTGTGGGATAAGGACACTGTTGTATATCCATTTTATTCATCTGGTCAATTGATATAACATCATTTGATACAATTTTAGTAACATCCCAAGAATGTAAAGAATAATATATTTTCATATCTATGTCAATTTATTATTTAGATAGTGTTTTAGAGGCTTAAAATGAGAGTAAATCCAATCTTATGCATAGAATACTCTAATATTATTAAAAGATTGTTTTACCGCCTTTTGATGCCAAACCATTTTTAAATGTAACTTTTCACATTTTTATAAGATCTATTTTTCAAAATACCCTGTTTATTTAGAATTGGGACCTTTTAATTTACTTTGGATAAATTTTTGGTATTTTTCTGACAATGTTTATTTTTTAATGAATAGTAAAATATACTGCATTTTACTTCAAAACTGCTTTATCGTCTAATTTAATTATATAAATATATTATTTTTTTAATTGGTTTTAAATTTTAATTAGAATATATTTTTACGATTTAATCAAATGGTGGTCATTGGATTTAATTTTACATTAAAATTGGACATAAAAAATTGTCAATATTTTGATAGATATTGTTTTTGAAAAACACGCTATTTGTTTTGACAACGAAAATTATTTTTAAATTAATTACTGCAATTTCTGTGTTTGGAATTTGGTAAAATGGGTTCCATATTTGGATTAAGAAGGTCCAAATTATGCAATTAAGACACTTTTTTAAACATTATGAATAGTAACGATGGGAATTATCATTAATTATTGTTATTAATTAGTAATCAGGTAGTTACGGGTAATAAAATAATATCACAATAAAATAAAATGACCCAAAAATGTGTCCAAATCCTATTTTTGAGTAATTTACAACAATGGGATGCTTTTTACCAAACTTTAGGGCGCATGGAGTCATATGGGTGTGATAGTGACATTTATTCCAATATATTTAAAAAGAATACAAATATTACAAAGGTTTGTATATCCTAAGTAAAATAGATGTAATTTTGTTTACATAAATGATATCTTAGACTATAAATACTAATTGGAAAGCTAAAATGATTTCCTACATCATGATTTTTTTTTATAATTTTTATACATTAAATAAATAAATTTATTTATGACACCATGATGATGCAGGGATTACCTCATTAATGGACGATTTAAATAAAATTAAAAGATAAGGTAAAATATACGACTTACACTTGTCAAAAACCTTTTGGATGGGTGGATTTTAAAACCTTATCACCATATCCTAGAAATAAATCATTGTGGGACCTTTAAAATACGAAAACCATGTTATAATAATGTATCATTTCAAGACATTCCAAAAGTGACCCTCCTCCTTCTTATAAAAGGCCCCCACCTCTACACCCTTACCCACACCTATCAAGCCCTTGGATCGTCTAACCTATGATCATATTATCTATCCACATCCTTCTATTACTCCTATAATCCTCACATTGAGTATAATTCATTCCAAGGAAGCCTTTGGCTCAAATAAAAAAGAGTTACCTGATTTAGAGGAATATAAATAAACGAACAAGACAAGTCGGACATGAGGTAAAGGGATTTCTTATCTCACTTTTATTTCCGTGATATTTCCATTGATCATCAATAATTTATTTAATGTGGTGTATTTTGTACTTACATTTGATATATATTATCATGATTCTATTTGTATTCATTTTATTCTGTGATTTATTTGGTTCTTATTATCTTTTGGTCATTCGACTTGATTGATTACAACGAGGTAAGGGGTTTTTATCTCACTTTTTATTCCAGTGATATTCAGGCTATATTTTCCACTATTTCCATTGTGTGGTGTTTTTACTACACATTATTGTATTCTTTGTGTAATATAATTTAATTTATGGGTATTTACATCTTCATTGGGTGACCCCTCTCTAATGGGGTGTACGTTTCGAAAGCTACCCAAATCTGTAAGGTAGCATTTCACCCTCCTCTGTTTAAAATACTTTTTTTGTTAGGTATTTTTATTTACATTTTCATATTGTGGGATATATTATTATATAACATTATTGCTGAATATTTTATGTCCATGTGATGAGATACCATTTTTATCTCTCATCAACTCATTTTTTGAATTTTAAAGTGACGTCGTTAGGCTGTTGAGTTTCTATAAGGGAACTTCATAACCCAATTTCAATTCTTTGGGTTTAACCTATAATTCTTGATTATTTTATGGTATGAATATGTGTGGATGACCTCTAATTGTTTTACACATAATATCCACATATATTGACTGTATTTATATTTGTCACACATAATTATGTAATTGAATTATCCTTAATCTAAGGACACTATGTTTGTTCGGGACTTTGTCTCAATCTCCTTTCATTGATGAATATTTTTTATTTATACACAACATTATTTTCTATAGTGTATAAATACCTTTTTAATTTTAATATCATTTAAAAAAATTTATTTTACACAAATCATTTTTCTAAATGAAAAAAGGAATGTTTTTGTCTTACGTATGTGGCGACAACGAATTTTCTGCCACCATGACCATTACTTTTGTTTTATATTTCCCTTCAAGACATAATTTTTTAAATGAAAAATAAATACCATGTCTTAATTTTCCCTAATTTTGTTATAGAAAATGGTTTTGATAATGTTTTGATTATATCAAGGTGTTGTATTGATATCTTGTAATTTAAATGTGGAAATGTTATGTTTCCTTTATGCATGTTGTAGGTTATACGATTATGTTGTGGTTCGTGGGAATTATTTATGAAGTTAGGTGGTTCAGTGATAAAATAAGGGTGGGTGAGCCCGAGATAGCTCTCAAATGCATTGGGTAATGTGAAGGAGTTAAAGGCTATAGTTTCTCCGAATATATTTATGGAATATACTGTGATGGGTATTCCCAATGTAACCATGTGGGTTACTACCTACATAATATTTTTATGAATGCCTCATGTTACCATTATGTCTTATGATTTTTATGAGTTATTCATAAATCTTATGATTTCATGAGGTATGTTAAAAATATTTTGTTATTTATATATTGATGATCTAATGTTTTCTTTCTTTGTGTATCCCTTACTAAGCTTTTTATTATCATCCCATGTTTTTGAAAAGTTTTTTACAAGACATAATGTATAATATGGTAAAATACGTGATCATGGAAATGACAAGCTGTCTAAAACATGGAACTTGACATGAATCATTTGTTCAAGAGTTTTTATTTTGTGAAAAAAAGAAAACTGAGTAGATGTGTCTACTTTTTAATCATTGATATGTAATAGTTATGTTCTAATTATCTAAAACTCTAATCCTGAAAATATACTCAATGTGAATCATTCATTTAATTCATGATTATGTAATTTTTTAAGGCTGGGTCCTTATAGTTAGCATCAAAGATCGGTTTAGACAACTTTAGAGGTTAGGGTATTCTTTAAGCATAAGTACATTACCATAATGGTTAAGATTTCAGAAAGAGTCCTTGTTTTTAGATAAAGTGAATGAGTTTAAGACTACATGAATAATTATATCTTAGTATTATATGATTATTATTTTGATATACCCACACTGGCCTTTTTGGTTTTAGTAAATGCCTGGATCTGGCAGGCACCAAAGTAACAGTGGATGTGAAGAAAATTGTTATGGCTTTCTGAATGAGCAACTGAATGATATGGGATCTGCAATGAGAACACTTGTGGTTAATCTCAAACTACTATACGGAGTCATGGTTGGCCACCTGAATCTTAGTCTTTTTTATATGTCATTATATATGCGAGAAAAAATTCCCTACAGAAGTTCAGGTAATAATCATAAAGGTACGAATGTTCAAAAACCTATGTTTCAAATATGTGGAAAGAAACACATAGGAAAATTTAACAAAGGAAAAGAACGATGATGTAGATGTGGAAATGAATGTCACAAATCATGAACTTTCCGTGGAAAAAGGAAGCATCTAGTTGACACTACGAAAGGGAAAGAAGTTCTTTTTAAAGGATCAATTGAATGTTTTAAATGTGGTGGGCATGGTCATTTTGAAAACACAAGTCCTACAAAGAAGTTTTGGGAATGGGATCTCCCAGATCATAGAAATATTCGTTTACCAATACCTAATGCCATTCCGGTTGAGGATGAAGAAACTGACAATGACCAATGAAAAGTGTGGATTATTTCATAACATATGTTTTCCTTTTATTGAATCTTAGGATATGATTAATGATTTTGTTTGTAGAAATTAAATATTTCAGAATAAGTTGGATAGGAATGGTTATTTGATAATGAATAATATTGAATGAGTAAGAAGTCAACTTATATGGGATTATAGAGTTATGGTTGATTTTAGGATGGTGAAATTATTAAAAGTATTAAGTCTCTTTTGATGATGGGATTACAATAGATGACTTTTTATATTATGTGTAACCCTGAAGTTTGATATATGAAAATTTTATTCAAGGAATAGTAATCTTGTCTTTTGTGGATATAGTAATAAATAACTATTTTAGTTTATATGATCCTTGAATTTGAGGTAATTATATGTTATTATATATTGGGATACAAAACGAATGTTATTAGATAACCTTTGTGGTTAAAATATGTTAAGGTTATTTTTTTGAATTTATAATTTTTTTGGGAATGATATAAAATTATGTAGTTTTTTAAAAGGGACAACACACAGACCGTGTGAAAACCCTTCACGTCGAACGAAGCTACGGGAATCGAACCCACAACCAAAGTGCGACTGGTATTTATCGCCTACCACTAGAATACCTAACGTTCCTGGTTAGTATGACTAGTTATTTTTAGTTAGAAGATCATATGAATCAGGAATAAGTAGATTTTGGGTTATCTAGTGAAATGATTAACCTATCATGGAGGATATGTTATTAGGTTAATTACTTTTCATATGATATTTTAAGATTAACTGATGTTATTTGGAGATAAATGTTAAGATTTACCTTGGAAGACGATGTGATTAAATCCTTCAGAGAATTCGGTTTCAATATTAGTTTGCATTAATTTGAAAATTTTAATGGATAGCTGTTTATTGAATGCTCTTTCTTTAACCTTGGGTTCATTTTGTTGAATTTTGGACATTAAGAGTTGTATTTCTTTTTATAAAGGATTATCCTTTTGGGGATTATCTATACTATTACTAAAAATTCAGGTTTTTTTAAAGTCTAAAGTCATGGGAAATATTTAGTTCATCTTTTTTGGATTAGGTTATTTTTAAGAAGATGATTATAATTCTCTTATTGTGAACACATCATCCTAAATAGTCATCTTTTGCAGAAAATATGTGTTTGTGTAAGAAATCTAGTAAGATATGAGAGTCTACATGACAAGTAAGTATGTTTCCTTATGATTTAGTTAAGCTCATAAATGAATTACTCAATAAAAAGTAACTTAAAACAAAAATGTTTTCAGTTAACTTTTCTTACTGGGTAATCAAAGACCGTTTACACAAACCATATGTTTGTGATTTTATTATGGTTAACTTTCTCCTAATCATGATTTCTATCACTCTCCATCAGAACATGACCCCTGGTTTTCTCTTCCATGTCCATGATTTCCTACATGGAATCCTATTATGGGTTAACTTGGGTGTCCTTTTTACTTTTCTTTCTTTCTATTAAAGTGATAGTTTTACTGACTATTTTTCCGATGTGGGGCTTTCAATGAAGTTTCCATGCCCAATTTTAAAATTCTGAGGACGCAATTTTCTAATCGGGGGAAGGAAGTAACATCCCAAGTAAGTAAAGAATAATATATTTTCATATATATGTCTATTTATGAATTAGATAGTCTTTTAGAGGCTTAAAATGTGAATAAATCAAATCTTAAGCACAGAATACTCTAATATTTTTAAAAGATTATTTTACCGCCTTTTGATGGAAAACCATTATTAAATCAAAATTTTTCCAATATAATAATGTCTATTTGTCAAAATAAACATATTATTTAGAATTGGTATATTGAAATTTACTTTAGATAAATTTTTGGTATTTTTCTAACAATGTTCATTTTTTAATGAATAGTGACAAATACTGCATTTAACTTCAAAACTACTTTTTCATATAATTTAAATATATGGTTAGATTAAATTTTTAATTGGATTTAAATTGTAATAAGAATATATTTTTACCATTAAATCCAATGTTGGCCATTAGAATTAATTTCAATTTGAAATTGGACATAAAAAAGTCAATATTTTAATAGATATTGTTTTTTAGAAACAAGCTATTTGGTTTGACAATGGGAATTATTTATAAATTAATTACTGTAATTTTCGTGTTTGTAATTTGGTAAAATTGATTCCATATTTGGTATGAGAAGGTCCAAATTATGTAATTAAGTCTCTTTTTTGGACGTTATGAATAGTAACGATGAAAATTATCTTTAATTATCGTCATTAATTAGTAATCGGGTAGTTAAGGATAATAAAATAATATCATAATAATTTAAAATGTCCCCAAAATGTATCCAAATCATCCTTTTTGAGTCATGGCCGACCATGGGAATATTTTTACCGATCCTTAGGGACCATGGAGTCACATGGGTGTGATAGTGACATTTATGACATTATTTTTAAAAAGAAGAGAAATATTACCAAGGTTTGTATATCCTAAGTAAAACAATTTTATTTTTATTTAAATAAATTATATCTTAGACTATAAAATATAATTGGAAAGAAAAAACTATTTCCTACATCATGTTATTTTTTTATAATTTTTAGACATTAAAGAAATAAATTTATATAAGACTCCATGATGATGTACTGATTACCTCATTAATGAACAATTTAATTAAAACTAAAATATAAGGTAAATATAAGACATAAACATGTAAAAAACCTATTATATGGGAGGATTTATAACCCTTATCTCCTTATCCTCGAAATATCTCATTGTGGAACCTTTAAAATCCGAAAACCATTATATAATAAAGTAACATTTTAAGACTTTCCAAAAGTGACTCTCCTCCCTCTTATAAAAGGCCCCCACCTCTAACCCCTTTCCCACACCTCTCAACCCCTTGGATCATCTAACTTATGCTCATATTTTCTCTCCACATCCCTCTATTAATCCTTGAAGCCTCAGTTTGAGCAAAATTCATTCCATTGAAGCCTTTGGCTCAAATCCAAAAGTGTTACCCAATTTAGAGGAATATAAAGAAACGAACAAGACAATTTGAACTTGAGGTAAGAGGATTTCTTATCTCAATTTTAATTCTGTGAGATTTCCATTATTCACCAATTAAATATTGAATGTGGTGTATTGTGTACTTCCATCTGATATATATTAACATGATTCTATTAATATTCATCGTATTATGTGATTCATTTGGTTCTTATTATATTTTGGTCATACGACTTGATTGATTACAATGATGTAAGGGGTTTTTATCTCAGTTTTTTTCCAGTGAGATTCATGAAACATTTTCCACTATTTCCTTTTGTTTTGTTTATTTACTACCCATTACTGTATTTTTGTGTAATATACTTTAATTTATGGGTATTTACATCTTAATTGTATGACCCTTCCTTTATGTGATGTACGTTTTGAATGTTACCCAAATCGGTAAGAGAACCTTTCACACTCCTCTTTTCAAAAGAAATTGTTTTTTTAGGTAATTTAATTTACATATTCTTATGTGGGGATGTGTTCTTATATATCCTTATTTCTTTAAATCTTATCTCCAAGTGAGGAGATACCCTTTTTTTCTCTCATCAACCCATTTTCAGAATTTTAAAGGGACACTGTTAGGCTGTAGAATTTCTGTAAGGGAACTTTTTAACCCAATTTCAATTATTTTTGATAAACCTATACTTATTCATTATGTCATGATATGAATTTATGTGAATTATCTCTGATTTGTTTACACTTAATATCCACTTATATTGAGTTTATTTATATTTTTCACACATAATTATGTAATTGATTTGTCATTAATCTAAGGATACCATCTTTGTACGGGACTTCATCTCAATCTCCTTTCTTTAAGGAATCTTATGATTTCTACATGACATTATTTTATAAGTTGTATAAAAAACGTTACACATTTAATTTCATTCAAATGTAATTCTTTTACATGAAGAATTTTACTAAACAAAAAATGGAATGTTTTTGTCTTACGTATGCCGCGACAACGACTTCTCTGCCGCCATGAAAATTATTTGAGTTTCAGCTTCCTCTACAAGTCGTAACTTTTTTAAATGAAAAATAAATACAATGTTTTAGTTTTCATTTATTTTGGTATTGAAAATGGTTCTAATAATGTTTCAATTATATCAATGTGTTGTATTGATATCTTGTGATTGAAATTTGGAAATGTTTTATTTCCTTTATACATGTGTTATGTGATACGATTATGTTATGGTTATGGGGAATTGTTTATGAAGTCGGGTGGTTCCATGATAATCTAAGGACGGGTGAGCATGAGATAGATCTCTAATGCACTGGGTGACACGAAGGAGTTAAATTCTAAGGTTTCTCTGAAAAGATTTAGGGAATATACTGTGATGGGTATTCCAAAACGTAACCATGAGGGTTACTCCCTAGGTATGAATGATATGAATTCCTAAAGTTACCTTTATGTCTTATGATTTCTATAATTTATTCATAAATCTTATAATTTCATGTGGTATGTTAAAAATCTTATATTATGTATATATTTATGATCTAATGTTTTCTTTGTTTCTGTATCCCTAACTGATCTTTTTATACTCATCCCTAATTTTTGAAATGTTTTTCACATGATATAAAGTGTAATAGGGTCATGGATGGGATCAAGTAAATTTCATGCTATCTAAAACATGGAACTAGACATGACTCCATTATTCAATAGTTTTTATTTTGTGAAAAAATAGAAACTGAGTAGATGTTTCTACATTGTAATCATTGAGATGTAATAGTTATGTCCTAATTATCTAAAACTGTAAACCTGAAAAGATCCCCAATGTGAATTATTCATTTAATTCATGATTATGTAATGTTTTAAGGCCGGGTCCTTATAAGGTTCCACAATAAAGTAACTATTTGTATCTATAAATCACATTTTATAAATTTTCCACAGAGCTTCTACATTCTTATATTTTTTAAAATACTTTTAGATATTCCTCATTATAGTTGTAGCATGTGGAATATATCATAGTATCATCAATAAAAACTACCATGAATTTATAAATGTAAACATTAAAAACTATATTAATCAAATTCATAAATATATTAGGATAATTAGTAAAGAGAATGTAATTAATTCAAACTCGTAATTCCCATAACTTTTTTAGAATAGAATATTTGGAATATATTCATACTACACCTTCAATTCAAGATATAGGGATCTGAGATCATTCTTTGATAAGAACTGAGCCCCATGAATCTGGTGAAATGAATCATCAAAACATAGGAATGTGTATATTTTCGTTAGTGGGATCCCTTTATGTTCTTTATAATATAGGATCATCTACATTGATACATCCTCTTAATAAAAAAATAGATTTGGTACTCCACATGGGAACACACTTGGTAAGATAAATTCACTCTCCAAATGATGTAGATTTTTTTTCATTAATTCCTATAATTCCATATTTTTGTATTCTATATGGATTCTGTGATATTCTCTAGGTTCTAAATATTTTTTCAATGGATAACTCTACATATCATACATGGGGAGTTCAAGGTAACTCTTTTGGGAATCTGTCAATGTATTCATAAATTATGGGGACATTATCTATCAATATACATTCATTTATATCTCTATATTCGATGATAATATCTATATGGATGCTCAGGGATGTGCATCAAGATGAAGCTCAGGTACGGATATATATCTATTTAATATGACAATTTATTTCCCATTCTAGACCACTAAAATTTCCTTTCATCTATTTTTTATATTATCCAAATACCTTGAGCTCCTTTCCATCACTAGTATAGTATCGAATTTATCCATTGGAATGATTACTATGGTTGAGATGAGATGGTAATCACCAATTTTAATACTAGAGTTTTTATATAATGTTGATGCTATAGTAGTCCCTTTCAAAGCAAAGAATAATTAATCTACTTCTCTCAGTGATATTATTGACTAAATATTCATTTAAAACATGGATGAAATAAAATAAATCATATAACTAGAACAAAACAATGAACTTGTTAAATTTGAGATCAAAATGCATGTACTTACCATTACATCATTTGGGTCCTCAACATCATCCATCATGATAGAAAATTACCAACTGTTCTCCCTTTTCCAAGGAGTTAGTTGATGGTGGTTCCCCTATATTATCATCTAATATGGAAATTGATTAGAAAAGTGTGCAATCCACCCAAATTTGAATCGTTGAATATCGATCTAGGATTGCACTATTTTACCTTTATTTATACTATTTAGATGATGATGCTTCAGCTCACCCTGATGGTTATGAAATATATTTCCATTTGTTCATCATTTGTATAAAATTTCACTCCCATGCTTGTAGTTTCCCGAATGTTTCTTCCCACAATTATTTCATGTTATATGATTCACATTGTTTCGTCTTCTTCCCTGACCAATGATTCTTTTTCAGTATTATTAGATTAATATTTTATTTTCATTGGATCTATGAGACCAATATGTCACTAAGAAAACCAATTCAACCATCATAAGACTCCACATCAACTCCTCATTGCATTAACAATCTCGATTTTCAAGATTCCTATATATATTGGGTCATATTGAATCAAAGAATCTATCAATATTTTCTTATGATCCATAACAATTTTATAGGTGTATCGAGAAAGAAATATAAATTTTATATCATATCTACCCACTGAATAATTTTATTTCTTCTTCATATCTATGAATTACATATCTATTTTTGTTTTCATCGAGCATGAAAAATATGTTTTGAACAAGATTCATAATAACTCCTTCCACTATATAGAATCAATCTCCCCCATTGGGTTCATTTTTGTAATAGGTTTCCACAACTGATTATCTTCTCTATCTAAATTGTATAATTCTATGAGAAATTTCACAGATTATGAATAACATTGTATATTAAATATCTTTTCTATAGATCTTATCCATTTATTAGTAATCAATGGGCCGATAGATCCACTGAAAGGAGGCATTCATTGACTCATAAAGGACACAATAAAGAGTTACTTCAATTGTGGTGAATTCGGTCACTCTACTTGATTCAAGTTGTTGTTCATGACTCATGTTAGTTGATTCATTATCCACAAAATGATTTCCATTATATGATCCAATGTAATTCTATTAGTGCATCATCTATTGCACTCAACATTTAAGTGGATCTTCCAATTTAATTCTATTTTAAAAAATTAAGAAAAACATACTTTGAAATGTGAAAATTTTATGATTCATGTAACTCTAAAATAATTTTATTTCTTAAAAAATATATCTGAAAAATATTATTATACTCCTAAAATAAAAATTACATTTTCTTTATGTCATACATAATGGTTCATAAAAATTAATTGATTAACAAAACATATTCCAAGGGAGTGCCAAACTAGGTGTGTAACATTGTCCATAGTTGTGCACCAATTCCCATTCATGTTCAGTTCAATGCATTGTGTTTTAGGGATCACCTCTAATTACATCATATTAGAGACACATCCACTTATAGTATGAAGACTAGGATTCTTATTTTTGGATAAAAGATAATTAATAATTACTAAAAACCAATATGATTTCATATACTGCACATGAGACTCATCCCAGTTGTTGAGGACTCCTTATGTGCATCAAGGCGACCCGAGATCAAATCCAACTGGAGGCTAATTTCTACGGGCTATAATAGTACAATAGAAGGAACTATGTAGTACTGTAGTAGATACTATAGTTAGAATTGTAGAAGACTCTATTTGGGACTTTAGTAGCCAGGAATATTCCCACGTTCAGGTCTTCGGGCCACCTATTTGGTCCCTGAGTCCATTAAGGCCTTCGGGCCACCTTGGCCTTCAGGTCAGTAAGGCCTTCGGGAAACCATAAGGCCTTTAGGACACCTTAAGTGCAGATGAAAACCTGACAACCTACATGGAACATGATTCAGAAGGAGGACCATGAAATAAAATTCACCATAGCAGAAGCTAAACGGATTACGATAATTATAGGGTATCGAACATGCTAATTGGGAAATCCTATGAATGCATGGGAATGGATAGAAAAACAACCAATAATTGGTAGAGAGTTGATTTTATGATAAATATGATGGGGTGGATATGTTCTATCTAATTAGTTTGGGTTATATGTGATTTTTGAATCCTATGGGCAATGAATTCCTTTTATGGCCTACAATCCATGTATTAATTGTGCCTAGAAGCCTTGTAATGGTTCCACCTCACTCCATGAAGGGTGGATTATCAAAAAACAATATGTTTTAATATATTTAGTCCTTTTCATAGGGTTCATCATATATTTTTCAAATCCTAATATCCAAAAATAAGAAAACCATCTTTTGATACCAATAATGGAATCCCAAATTGTTTTTGAATAAAATATCAACGCATGGTACAAATATATGGTCTTTAATAGTTTATCTTACTGGAAATAAGTTTCATGATACGTGAATACATAAAAAATTCATCTAAGTCCACTTGAAATACATATTAATGGGTACCCAATAAGTTACATTTACAGCCTCTAAAGCCATGCGAACATACATCAAATGAATGTGGTGAGCATGAAGCCCAGTATGGGAATAAGTAAGAGAGACATATAACATATGGTCCTATGGAATATCAATAAGGAAATTTTTCATGTATACGGTGTAATACCCAAATGATTTAAAAATAATTTTAATCCCTGAAACATTTTTTATGTGGATATTTATAACTTGGATTTAATCATAATTTAGCTGCTTTTATGTTTTAAATTACAAAAAAATGTCAT
The DNA here is from genome assembly GCA_963277665.1 of Viscum album. Lineage (NCBI taxonomy): Eukaryota > Viridiplantae > Streptophyta > Magnoliopsida > Santalales > Viscaceae > Viscum > Viscum album. The sequence continues at coordinate 1,384,620,519 of OY728127.1, forward strand.
CTACAATTGTGTTCAGTAGGTTATTTGGATTCTGATAGAACCAACTCAATTTTTTGCTGAATAGTAACATACCATTATGAATATTAATATGAATAGTAATGTGACCCTAATTAATAGTAATGTTTATTATTAATTTATTTTCTTAAGGATTTAAGATAATGACATCATGGTTAATTTTTCAGTGTGATGTAAAAGTTATTATAGTTTTAAAATTGTCACTTTTTTTAATTAAGTATGATTTTATTTAAATTATATATTAAAAATATTTAGAAAATTATTTTTCAAAAATTGATGTCATTTTTGAATTCTACACGTCATAAAACAGATATGTTGAATTTTTGGGGCTTTTCTGATATAATTGATTTTTTGATGAATAGTAAATAATGGAGTTTTGAATTTCGTTGTGTTAATGACATAATTAATGATTCAATAATGATGTAATAAATTTGGGAAACTTGTGTATAGTTTAATAATATGTGAGGTTCCGCAACTGGATAATACCATTCGCAAATACAATGTTCAAGACTATGTTTTTTCAAATACCGCTAATGAGGTGTCCCTTGGAAATTATTAAAATAATCCCACACATTTGATATAAATACCAACCCATTCCATCATTATCTTCATTCAAAAATTATCATAAACTATTTTCTGGGCTCCATACCTCCCGATTAGTCCACCCAATGTTTCCTAAATCCCCCATGGTCTCAACCTACATGTTCTAGGAGTTACTCTACAATGTTTGAAAATTCACATTTTTTACTTTTTTCCATTGAAGTTATCTTTTATGTGGTATAAAATTAAAGTTTCCATACCATGTTTTTATTTTCTTATTATTCTTGATATATTTTTATTATGTTTCATTTTTTTATGGGTGACCATTGTCCCCTCTCTTTTTTAATATTTTCTAAAACTATGTTGCATAACTTTTTGGCTGCCGAATTTTTTTAAGGGAATTATCACTTATTATATTATTTTTGAGTTCTTTTGTTTACTTTTTCATTGGAAATATCCTCTTATACAAGATGAATATGTATGTTATCTTTTTCATGGAATGTTCATCCTCATTTTTCGTCTCCTCTCCAATATATTCAGGGAATAATAACATTGTTTGTGATGTGTTGAATTATCGATATCATGGATGATGTGATTTCAATTTGCATTAATTATATCATGTCTGGTAATGAAAAAAAAATTATGGTTGAACTAGGATATAATATATTATTTATTTCTAATCTATGGTTCTGGATTATTTTTTACAAATTATTTTAATTTATAAAACAAAATGAGGTCGTTACTATCATAGAACCACTAAAATTTTCTAAACGAACATCATTAATGTTTTTACTTATGAATCATCATCATTTAAGAATTCAAAATGATAAATGGTATATGATATGGATATAGATATATTTAAATACTACTCCATAAAAATTCTAGATTTTCACTTCCAATTGACAAGAGAAATTCATCATGTATGAATTATGAAAATCAGGTAAAGAGCTCACCCAAAATAGTGCAAGGAACAAAATACTATCAGTTAAAGGGTGAAATGGTGTAATAAAATGATAATATAATGTATGATAAAGATGGTTATTATTATATATTATATTAATAACACTTTTTTAACTATTATACCAGAGGTTTAAACACATTTAAAGTAAGAAAAACATGAGGTAAAGGAATTCATAACCCGATTTCCATTCTTTCGGATAACCTAAATCTTCATTATTTATGTGGTATTTAAATTTTTTGTGTCATGACTTCTAGTTATAATATGTTTAATTATATGTATTTATATATTATATACATATTCCATCCACTCTATTAATTCTATCATAATTTATATGATATTTATAAGGTACTTTTTTTAAATCCCCTTTTAAAATTAAATTCTTCAAAATTAAAAACAAATGTATTTATATAATTATTCTTGACGTATGATTATGTTCGGGTTCTTGTGAATTTCTTATGTTGAATGGTGGGACCTATATTTACCTTTAATGCATTGGGTATCTGTGAGATGTAGGTCGGCTTTATGGTTACTCCATGTGTAACTGCTATGGTTACACAAATTTTAATGTTGTTGTAAGGGTTACAAATTATAAGGTTGTCGAGAGGGTTACATGATTTGTTATGTAATTTACCAAGAAAAATTTATGATTATATTTTTGTTCCCATATTTTGTGTGTATATTTTTTAAATCTCCAGTTTCACAATGTATATATATATATATGGGTGACAAGAATGACTTTTGAAAATTTATTAATACGTTACAAGTTTCCATGGACTAATGTGCTCTTTCCTTCTTTTACATCCCTTGCTATGCTTTTTTTGTTCATCCCAAGATTAGTTAAATGATTTTCACATGTCATAAATCTATGTATTTCAATGAAGGATTACATGTTAAATTATTGAATAATTTTCAAAGAAATCATGTTTTAAAATTTAATGTTTTATATTTTGAAAAAAATGGAATTTTTTTATGGTATCCAATTTGTAACAACGTATAAGGTTATGAATGTATTATGTCCCATTTATCTAAATAACTAAAAATGAAAAGATTCTCAATGTAAAATGATTTTTTTCTTTACTAAAATCATTATTGTGTAATGTAATAAGGCCGAGTCCTTATAGTTGGTAGAAAATGATGGTTTAGGTAACATTATGGGTTTGAATGATGTTAAAGGAATATCATAAATTACTTTTTCTCAATGATTAATATGAAATGGTATAGAATTTTAGGATTACCATGTTTCTTCCACTATGATATATTTGTTTAGAATGGTTTTCATTAGAAGTAATAGGGAATGTGAAGATGAGAGGCACTGATAGAACAACATCCTTTTGAATCTATTGCCTGGAGTCGTAGGGATTGGAACTGAGTAGTTTGTGATAGTATTGGCTCAACCAATGAAATTAAAAAATGGTGGTAGAATGCATGACAGAGAACAACTAGAAGTATCATAATGGAACATGAAAATAGAGGAACATTAAATGAGACAACACCCATATGATTTCAATGGATCTTCTGACCCAGTAGTGGATGAAGGATGTATTAAAGCCCTTGAAAGTATATTCGATGTTGTGGAATGTTTAGATAATCCAAAATTAAGACTTCCCACTTATCGTTTAGAAGGTGATGTTGATCAGTGGTTGTCAATAGAAGATAATATTAGGGATATAGGGGATATTTATGGCATAGAGTGGGATAAATTTAAAAGTATTTTCACTGAAAAGTATTTTTCCTAATGAAGTGAGACATTGGATGGAGAAGCAATTCCTGAAATTGACACAAATGGGGAAAGATTCACTAGTATTATATGAAGATAACATCACCGGACTGGAGAAGTATGCTCCAAATCTTATTCTGGATATTAATAGAAACATCAACTGCTTTTACTCATGATTGAAGCCTAGGGATGAAAGTGCATTATCCTCCTATGAATTCAAAAGTTTTGAGAAAATGGTCTGATGTGCTGAGAGGTTAAGGAGGGAGTATGATGGTGATCATATGCATTTTGGAAATTATTAGAAGAATAGTTTTATATGGAAAGTGATGTGAAAGAATCAACCAATGAAATTTTGTAGTATGAATATCCTATTTCAATTTGGTGAAAAGTGTGTCAAGAAACACCCTGGGGAATGTAATAAAAAAACTGGGAAGTGTTTTAAATGATTTATCTTTGGGAATATGACCTGATATTGTAATGAAAATGAGCCTTAGTCTAATCCCGATAATAATACAATAAAGTGTTTTAAATGTGGTGAGATAGATCATTATGCAAATTCCTTCCCAAAGAGAGATCCAAATCATGCAAAGAATCCAGACTATAAGAAGAAAGGTTTAGTAAGATCCTTTGTTACTATGTCAATAGATGCCAGTATATCCAGAGAAGTGGTATCAGGAACTCTATTCGTTTAATCATATTTTGATAATTTTTTTATCTATATGGGGTCTACACATTCCTTCATTTCTGAGAAATTTCATGGTAAATTGGAATTATCACCTTAACAAATGATACCAGAACATGGTGTTAAAACACATGGGGGAAATATTATTGAAATAAGGAATTATAAGAATCTTTCTATTGTGGTCTATGGAAATACTTTACCTAAAAACCTTGTTTTTTTTCACTTAGTCATGTTTGATGTTATTCTGGGAATGGAATGACATTCTGTTTATCATCCAAATATTGATTTTATAGCTAATGATTTTGTTTTTCAGAAAGAGTTTCTTTTTGTACACAAGAAAGAACCCATACAATTGATAACATTTCAAGATAAGGAGAAACTATTTAATGATTGAAATGAAATTTATATTTATCATATTGTTTAAAATAAGGTAACTATTTAGATTAATGATGTTATATTGGTAAATGAATACATTGATGTTTTTTCTGAGGATTAACTCAGTGTCATACCTGATTGGGAAGTTGAATTCACAATTGACTTATCTCTTAATGCTAAGCCTATTTCAGAACCCCCTTATAGTTTGGCTCAAATAGAACTTCATGAATTGAAAAATCAGTTACTAGATTTTCTTTTTTAAAAGGTTTCATTTGTCTTAGAACTTCATCATGGGGTGTTCCTATTTTGTTTATTAAAAATAAAGATGGTTTTTATGAAACTTTTCATTGATTATAGAGCTTTGAATAACATGACTATTACAAAAAATTATCCTTTTCCTAACATCAATGAATTTTTGGATCAGCTCTTGGGAGTTCAGTACTTTTCCAAGATTGACTAGAGATCTGGATACCATCAACTGATGGTAATGGAAGTTGACATCTTGAAAACAGACATCCATAATAGATATGGGCATTAGGAATTTGATGTTAGGCCATTTAGATTAACTGATGCACCTATTATATTCCTGAATCAAATAAATATTGTATTTCATGAGTTCATGGATATGTTTGTGGTTGTGTTTATTGATGAAATTTGTGTATTTTAAAAAAATTAAGAGGAGTATGAAAAACATCTAAGGGTTATTTTATAAACCTTAATGGAAAAGAAAATGTATACAAAAATCATCAAATGGGACTTTTAGTTGAACAAGATTTCATTTTATTGGAACATCTTAAATAATGATGGAATAATATTTGATCCTTCCAAAAAAAAGTGGATGATAAAATGGAATGACCCAAAAATCATACAGAGATTTGTAGTTTTCATAGGATAATAGGTTATTACCGACGAGTTTTAAAAAAAAGCATGATAATATCGCCTGATAACTATGTTAACACAAAAGGGGTTAAATATATTTGAACATAAGAATTTGATATATGTTTTCATGAACTGATGAAGATATTGGTGAATACTCTTGTTTTGGCCTTGCCTTCTTGAAATGGTGAGTTTTTCATCTATAGTGATGCTTCATTAATGGGAGTAGATTGTGTTTTGATGCAAAATTATTAGGTAATTTCTTATGCTTCAAGAAAATTATAAACTGATGAGTTAAATTATCCCACACATGATTTGGAATTGGACGATGTGGATTCCTCTTTGAATATTTACAAGCATCATTTATACGGATCAAAATGTCAAATATATACTGACCATAAAGGTATAAATTATATATTCACTCAGAAGAAATTAAACATGAGGCAGAGATAATGGATGGACCTGATAATGGATTATGATTAAATGATCAATTACTATCTGGGAAAAGAAAACAATGTGGTAGATGCCTTGAGTTGAAAACATCAGGCATCATTATCCTTGTTACATTTGGAAAATGATCCCTTGATTAGTGATTTGATGAATATTGGTTTAGAAGTTGTTGGTATAGGGAATACATCTATTATGTCTCAGGTTTCATTGTAGTCATCGTTATCAGATAAAATTATGCATGTGTAGAAGAAAGACCACGAGCTACAAATAAAGGTAGAATCAGTAAAAATGGGTATGTTTCTAGAATTTAATCTTGGTTTATATTGGGTTTTATTATTTGGAAGACGGATAGGTGTGCCTTGTGATTCCTAGTTGAAGACTAACATGTTGTGTGGAGCTCATAGTTCTCCATTTTCAGTTCATCGTGGTAGTACTAATATGTACAGAGGCCTTCGGGTGTATTATTGGTGGGATGGAATGAAAAGAAATTTTTATGATTTCACTATGAAATGGTTTACATTTCAAGATGTTATGGAAGATTAGAAGTTACCTAAGGGGATGCAACATCCTTTTCTAGTTCCAGAGTGGAAAATGGGAGAATATATCCATATAATTTGTGGTGGGACTACTAAATACTTCTCAGGATAACAATGTGATTTGGGTTATTTTTGAATGACTGACAAAATCTGTAAATTTTCATTCTATTTTAGATATAGTGTATTTGGAATAGATTTCTCTATTGTATCTCAAAGTGATTTTTAGGATAAATGGAGTTCCATATTCCATTGTATCTGACCAAGATCCCATTATAACTTCTAATATTTGGAAGGGATTTCAGAAGCCATGGGGCACAAAATTAAATTTCATTACAGATTTTCATCATCAATTACGTGGAAAATAGAATTAATTATTCGGACATATGAGGATATGCATCAATCTTGTTCAATGCCCTACGAGGGAAGTTGGAATCATCATCTTTCTTTAGTTGAGTTTTCATATAAAAATGTTTTCATTCCACTATAAAGATGACACCATTCGCGGACCAGTATGGGAAGTAGTGTCGGTATCCAACATTCTAGGATAAAGATAGTGAATTAATGTTGATAGAGACATAATTACAATAAGAAGTGTCTGAGAAAGGGAAGATGATACAGCAGCACATGAGGACATTTCATAGTAGGGAGAAAATTTCTGAAGATAATAGTAGGAATGACTTATTTTTCGAGGTAGGTGACTATGTTTTCCTTAAAATATATCTTTGGAAAAGTGTGATGTGTTTTGGTAAGAAAGGGAAACTAATTCAGAGGTTCATCAGTGCTTTTTAAATCCTGGAAAATTTTATAATAGTTGCATATTGATTAGCATTGCCTCTGAGTTTGTCTTAGGTACACAATGTTTTTCCTTTTTCGAAGTTGAGAATGTATATGCCAGATTCATCACATGTCTTGAACCCATAAGTAGTTCAGATGAAGGGAACCAATTTTATGAAGAGAAATTAGTTCATATCCTTGATCGAATGGAATAGATATTGTATAATAAGGTAATCCACTAGGTAATGGTTTGGGGGAGAAACCATATAGTAGAAGAAGCAACATGGGAGTCTGAAAATGCTATGAGGGAAAGGTACCCTCACTTGTTTGTGATGTAAAAAAAATTATGATGACACAATTTATAGATGTTGGGGATATTTTTACACTGAATGGTTTTAAAATAAAATTGAATCCTTGAAACTTTGTTTTAATTGTATATTTATTACTATTCTTTAATCATAATTATGAATCTTCTTATGTTTTGTATTTCAAAAAAATGTCATCGACAATTGTGTTCAGTAAGTTATTTAGTGTCTGATGGAACCAAATTATTTTTTTGTGAATAGTGACATAACTTTATGAATACTAATGTGACACTAATGAATAGTAAATTGTATTATTAATTTATTTCTTACAGCTTTAGGATAATGACATCTCGGTTAATTTTTTAGTCTGATATTAAAGCAGTTATTGTTTTAAAATTGTTAATTTTTGAATTTAGTATGACTTTATTTAAAAATTAAATTAATAATATATTGAAAAATATTTTTTAATGATGGATTTCATTTTCTAATTCTATACATAGATTGACGGATAGGGTTAATTTTTGGAATTTCGCAAAATCATTTGATTTTTCGGTGAATAGTAAAAAAATACAATTTTGAGTTTCGGTGTATTAATGAAATCATTAATGAAGTAATAATGGTTTTATAAATCTGGTTGACTTGTGTGAAGAAAAATACAGTGTGTGGTGTCCTAAGAAGCTATTTCCATTGGAAAATATCATGGGCATGCCCATGGTTTTGCAAAAACCAATTATGAGGTGTCCCTTGGAAATAATTAAAATAATCACTCACTTTTGCAATAAATAAAAAACCATTACTTAATTAACATCATTAAAAATTCCCCATAAATGATTCCTGGAATACTTACCTCCATAGTTGTCTTCCCAAGTTTTTCCCAAGCCCCCATTGTCAAAAAATCATGTTCGAGGAGTCACTCTACAAGGTATGAAAATTCTCAATATCTGTCTTTTTCCATTCAAGTTCACTTTTATGTGGTATAACATTCAAGTTTCCATATCATGTTCTTATTTCATTTTTATTCATGATCTATTCTTTATTATGGTTCATTTATGGATGGGTGACCCTTTTCCCCTCTCTTTTTATTATTTTCTAAAACTGTGTTGCAAAGTTGTTATGCTCCTGAATTTATGTAAGGTATTTCTCTATTGTTCATTTATTTTGATTTTCTTTCTTTACTTATTCCTTACTAATATATTTATAGCCAATGGAATGAAATCTCCCAAATTAATTTATATTCTTGATTTTATCATGTTTATAGAAAATTTAGCATCATTCTTTTTCTCCACTCCAACTTATTCAAGGAATAAAAACATTTTCCGTGATCTGTCGAATTATCGACATCATGTACGATGTGATTTCAATTGGCATTAATTGTTTTGAGTCTATTCATGGAACCTTTTTTTGGTTGAACCATGTTATAATAATTTATTTATGTCTCATATGTGGTTATGTATTCTTTTTTCTTCATGGTTTTAATGTATAAAAAAATGAGGTTGTTATTATCAATGAACCCCTAAAATTATCTAAATGAACATTACTAATGTTTTAACTTATTAATCATCCTCAAGTAATAATTCAAAAATTATAAATGGTATATGTTATGGTTCATGAAATATTTAAATACTACTCTATTTCAATTCTAGAGTTTCACTCCCATTTTATAGGAACAATTCATCAATAATCGATCATGAAAATCATTTAAAGAACTCATCCAAAACAGTACATGGAACAAAATACTAATAATTAAAGGGTGAAATAATATAATGAAATGATATTATAAAGGATTATAGAGATGGATATTAATTATCAATATATTTATAACACTATTTTAACTATAATAAAGGATTTTTAAATGAGTTGGATGTATGAAAAACCCGAGGTAAGGGAATTCATAACTCATTTTACATTCCTTGGGTAAACCTTCTTCATCATTATTTATGTGTTAATTAATTTTTTTGTGATTAATTATTATTATAATATGTTTAATTATGTGAATATACAGATTATATACATATTCCATATACATTATTTATTCTAACTTCAATTATTTGATATTTATAATGGACTTTTCTATTGAAAATATCTTTTAATATTCTAATTTACAAAATTCAAATGAAATGTTTTTATAAAATTATTCATGATTTATGATTGTGTTATGGTTCTTGGAAATTGTTTATGATAAAGGTTGGGACCTAAATTTCCCTCCAATTCATTTGGTATTTGTATGGGGGAGGTTAGTCGTATGATTTCTCAACGTGTAACTACGACTTTTACATAAATAGTTAGGTAGCCAAGAGGGATACAAATTAAAATGTATCTGACAGGGTTATAAGATTATGTATGTAATTATGCAACATACCTTCTTGATTATATTTATGATCTCATGTTTTTTGTGCATATTTGTTTAATATCATGTTTCACAAAGTATGTATATATGGGTGACTAATATGTCTTATGAAATTGTTTTCATACATAACAAGTATTCATGGACTAATGTGATCCTTCCTTCTTTTACATCCCTTACTGATCATTTTGTGATAATCTCATTCTTTTTAAATGATTTTCACAGGTCATAAGGATGTCTATGACAAAGATTTAATCCATGTTAAATTATTGAAAAATTGTCAAAAATCATGTTTTAAACTTTAATGTTTTATATTTTGTAAAAAAATGGAATCTATTTTATGGTATCCACAATGTAACAATGTGTAAGGTTATGAAAGTATTATTCCCCAATTCTCTAAGGATATAAACATTAAAATGTCCTCGATGTAAATTGAGGATGTTTCTTGTCTAAAATCAAGATTTTGTAATGTAATAAGGCCAGTTTCTTATTTAAGGCATGAGAAATATACATATCAAAATAATAAGAACATGAATCATAACATGGAAATTTTTCATTTTCATTCAAATAATCCTTTCATAAGAATGTTACAATTTTTGATATCCAATGAGTCATAAATGAAAAATATCATGGTTATTCCCAAAGTTATCATAAAACATGCCACCTCTAAAGATTGAATTATTTACCCAAAGTATTGGAACGTAATCTGGAGTTAACAATAATAAGACTTTATTATCACAATTCAAATAAATCAAAATTAATAATTTATATAATACCCAAGAAGAAAAAAATGTTCATATTATCAATTTCATTGGATATAAAAGTTCATAAAGACATGATCATTACATCATTTTTTACCTATGAAAGGAGATTACACCTTCTAATAGGTTTATTCTAGATTCAAAAAATCAGTTATATATATTTTTTGATAAAAATTAATAATAAATAGTTTTGAATGTTCAAAATAAATAATAAATATAAATTCTCTTGTACTAGATAGAATATTGAGAATTAAATTCGGTAACATGACATATATAAAACATGGTATTATAAAATGGTAAATAAATAGGAAAATGGCCTCTCATTAGTAAAAGAATATTCTTACAGTAATGGGTTAATAAAAATTGGGAAATATAACTTAGTTTGGAAATAATAATACATACTGAATGAAAAGTGAACATTAAAGGAAAAGGCAAGTGTTTATTTCCCTTATTTGGAAGTGTTACTCTTAAATATGGAAGAGTGGGACCATGGGGGCTGGTGGGACCCTTGTGGGGAATATTTTGGAGGAAACCCCATGAAAAATACATAAAGGAAGGATTGTGAGTCAAGGGGATAGGTGAAATGGGTGCAGATTTATAAATAATGTGAAAGATATGTTTAATAAATTTCAAATATTGGCTTTGGGAATATAGGTTGTGGAAAATGAAAAATCATTGGCTAAAACAGGGTTTTTATGATGTTTTAGACATTAAGATACATTTTATGTTATTTTAATCCACCATAACTAAACACTTAATTTTTATTTCTTCTTCGGCCTTTGAAAAATAATGTTTGCAAAAATTAATGTTTAAAAAAATCTATATTTTCATTTTAGTCTCAAGAAAATTATTTATTGTTTATGAAATTGAATAAAATTTATTAGAAAAAATAATATTAATAAAATAAAAAATATTGGTTCTTTGATTGAGTTCAATTAATTATATCATAATTATGACATAAATATGAAGTAATCAAAATTTAGTGAAATCATAATATTGTATTATTTCTTTTTACAAAAAATTTATTTTATAAAATTCTCATAAATTTAGACCTTCATAATATAGATGTGATAATTTCATTAATGTTGTTTATTTTTTCAAAAAAAATTTCTAAATATGATAATTTTGACTTTTAATAATAAAAATTCTTATTTATATAGAAATAGTAGTTTTTAGGAAACATAAAATTTTATAACACATATAAAACATTTCCTGGGACATTATAAAATTATTTTAAAAATTATTTTTATGAGAGGGTGTTTAAAAATACTACTTTATTAAAAAAAATATTATGAATACTTCAGTTTATTATGAAATTCTTTATAATTTCTATAAATATACAAGTATATTTTATTTGGTTCCATACCCCAATTTATCAAATTAATTTAAATTAAATATATATTTTTTAAATAAAAACTATACATAAAATAAATTTAAGGAATAATATTTTTATTTATATATTGGGAAATACACTTTAAGTAACAATGGCCAAGAAATACAACCCCTTATTAAATTGTCATACACATTAAGGGTTAGATGGTATGTGGCCTTAGATTCATGGGATGGCTCACCTAACATCGAACAAATATTAATATCCACAAACATGAACTTTTAATTTAGGATATTTCATTTGTTATTCATTTCTTAAAATATATTGTGATTTGGATGAGGAAAACCCTAGTAACACTACCTCCCTCACATTGTCGGACAAATAGGCTTCAAATGATATAACTCTACTAGATGAGGCAATAAATTATTATTTCTATAACAATTATCATTTACCATTACTACATATAAATAATAATTGTAATGAAAAATTATCATCCAATGGTATTGTTTCCTACTATCAAATTGACCAATGGTCATATAGACCAATAATCATATAACAATGGAATCCCAATGGTTAGATTCCCTTTTATACCTTATCAATACCACTTAATTCACTCACTCAAACTTTACTACAATTTCCCCATTGTGTTATTTTTCATTTCAGAAGATGTTGATTGGTTTACTATTATTTTGTTACATTTCTATCTCATTTGATGTGGGGCAATGACACTAATAGACTGTAGGAATCCTTATTAACCCATATTTCCTATTCTTTTTATATTTTTTGTCTACTTGTACGGTTTAGTATTTTAATTAGTGTCATATACGAATAATGTAATGATATTTATTAATTATATAAAATTTCCTCAGTTCTATTTAATTTTTACATTCTTAATATTGTTAAATATGTAAAAATAATTATTCAAGAATCAAATATAATTTAAAAAGTTTGGGTGTTTAAGAATATTTTTAACTATTTTTTATTATAATACTATTTATTGTTAATCATTAATATTTAAAATATTATTTCTTAATAATATATATATTAATTGTTTCTAATTATACTGTTAATTAGCATTAATCATATGTTGAATTATTATTAATTAATCTATTTATTATGTTATAAAACGTTATCAAAAATATTTCTTAATTTGTTATTAATAATTTTTTATTATAATTAAATACAAAAATGATTATTGGTACTCAATTAATAAATTATTATTAATTCAGACATACATTTCAACCTTATTTAATAAAAATTAAATTATTCTTCATCATTATATATTCAAAATTACATTATTATTAATGATTATAAAATTATTTATTATTTTTCATTATATAAATAATGAATCACTATTATTTTACATAATAAAATCACATGTTCAAACTATTTTCACTTGAGACTTGTAATGTTTACGTACCATCACTGAACCCCATTATAAATCCATGGCCACACACAAAAACAAACACATAGAACTATAAGAGTTATTAATGAGAAATCATGCAATCCAATTTATCAATGGATCAATTTTTTTTAATAATGCATAAATAAAATGTACAAAGCCATTGTAGTTATAATATAAAGCTATTATGGTGGGAATAACTAAAATTGAAGACATACTGAACACTTTATGAACCCATTAAACTATGGTAAATTAATCAAATACTGAAGCCTCTCCCCATATTTTCATCATTATGTGTGCGGGTGTGATTATTTCTTGTAACCAAAGAGAGAGAGTGGGGGAGGAATGACCCATGGACTATGTAAACTATTTAGATATGTTTCTTATCCAAAATCATTATGATCATCCTCAACTTCTCCCCAGATTATATCCTCCCCCTCCACACCTCACTACTCCTCTAAAAAAATTGACACAAAAATGCATGATATGAGAGGATGATGTGAGCCACTTGGGTGAATATTAGGTATAATATGGGCAGATAGGTAGGGACCCCACATCGAAAACCTGTTGTACGATATTTTAAAAAATGACTCATGGGAAGGATTTTTTTCGTTCTTCATTTTTAGAGAATGAAAATATATATTCCATCATATTATGTTCCCCGTTGTGGCAGACTCGAATGATCAAAATTGCGAGGAGGTTTGGTGGAGGGTAATTTTATTATTTGGGGTTTATAGATTTTTTTAATGTGATAAGGTTGGATATATTTTAGGAAATGGTCCAAAAAAGAGTGAGCATCATTCACACTTCTCCACTATGATAGGGAAACTTGAAGGGTGTTTACGCTTCTTCCTCCCCACCAAAGTGGAATCAACAGTGTTCACACATCCGACATTATATATATATATATATATAATATGATCAAATATATATTGTTAATACAAATGTCTCTTAATATTTAAATATAAAGATATTTTAATTTTCATATTGATATAAAATATTATGTTTTTGTTAGTAAAGTAAATATTTTTCTAAAATGAATTCTATTAGTTATTTTTAGATAATGTTATATTATTATGTAATTAATTAATTAATGGAATAAAAACCAATATTAATAAGGTTTTAATTATAAAACATTGTTTATTAATTTTTTGATTTATTCATTGTTAATACATTAATATATTTTTTCAATATGATATGTATTATTTTTTATCATCTAATGTGATATAATTAACAGGTTCATTGCTAATATTTTCAAACATAATAATTTAAATAAAAAATTTTATATTAAAAATATTTATTATTTTATAATTATATAAATATTTATATTTTATGCTGAATTATTAAATAATCACAAATATAAAAAATTAGATAATATTTAGTATTAATAAAATTTATACTTATAGAAAAGAATATAATTATATTATTATTATTTAATAATTAATTTAAATGATAGTTTATTATGTTAATAGTAAGTATTATAATCAATATTTCATATAATATATAATAATATTAAATTAAACATTGAATATTAATAATATTTATTAAATTCAATTTATTAATATTATTAATATTTAAAAATAAATAAAAGAATATAATTTTTTATTTAAAATATGGATAATAATACTATGTATTAATATGAAAAACAAATACCAATAATTATGATTACAATGTAGTTATTAATATTAAAGATTCATATTTTTTGAAAATTATTTGTGTGAATTTCCAATTAGATCAATTAATGGATTTATGAAATATTATGTAATATATTATTATGTTTTTGAATAATTCATAAATAATGATTTAAAAACATACAAATGTATCAATAATCTGATATACTTTTCTCACCTGGATGCTCCTATGTTCCACAATGAGGATTATATATTATGTTTTCATGTGGTGGCTATCTACATATCTGCTATAGCAAACACTTCTTCTGTATATCATCACAAAGCACCTGCATCAACATCATCCAATGTTGTTTGTGGTGGATAAACAATCTCACAACCTATACCATATGCTACATTTATGTATATTTTTTGATAGAAGGAACTCTCACTATTATATGAACAAGAGGGTTGTTATGATTCAGATGTTAGTGAATCAGAGGCTAACAATGAGTAAACCACATACCTATCAGTATATATCTTTGAAAAATAAATTCACGCTAATATGCCTTATTAGTTATTGTTCCTCTAGATGTGGTAGTGGATCATATAAAACATGAGTTGGAAGAGAATCTAAATGATCCTGATGAAAACCCACCCCATGTTTTACATCTACATCTATAAAAGTGTAATCACCCCTATTATATATATATATATATGTGTGTGTGTGTGTGTGTGTCTGTGTGTCTATGTGCTTTAGTAGCCTCAACATCCTTGGTATTGTGAGGAGGATCAATGAAAATACCATTATAAATCACATAACTCAGTAGAACCAACTATGTCATTGATCAATGAAAATATGCCTTGTAAAATTCACCATCTTCTACTAGATAAGTGATATGAAGGGGACGTGTGATACAAGCATCAAGAAAAGAGAATTTTATGTAATTTAATTTTAATAAAAAATCTGTTCAACTATGGAAAGAAGAAATTTTACCAGGTCTTAATGCCCCCATTTGTGACATGTAAGATATCATATTGGGGACCTGATATACTAGGGTCCCCAATCTTGCTGATCAAATAAATATATATGTACTATGTCTACCTCTCATAGTCTAGAATAATATCGTCTATCATGTAGATCAATATGTCATGTGTAATACAACGTCCAATTAATGTTTTCATTCTATGTCATATTTAGGGAATGATGTGAAGGATAATGAAATGGTGGTGTAGGAATGGGCTGATAGAATTTGTACAACCTCATAACCCTAGAAGCCTGATTCCACTCAATAATATATAAAAGAATCCATCAAACTATGCTGGAGAAGACAACAAGAATCACCGTACAAAAAAATGTATGAATCATGATGATATTCTTTGTATATGGAATCCATAAAATAAAAAAAATAAATCAACTAATAAATGAATGAATTTATGATATAGAATAAATATTTAAATATATAAATAATATCTACGTATGTCGTCTAGCTAAATATGGTATAACATATATCTGAAAAAAGGGACTTCATTCATGTCCATATTTAATTTCTATGTTCCTGAATCCACATATATATAACATCTTAATTGTTTTATTTCATCATGTAATGTCAAAATTTTGATTTAAAAATTTAGATGGAAGGAATAACATTCTATCATCCATGGAGAGACTCCATAATAATATTATAAAGAAATATCACATGAGAATGTGAAGGTAGGAGATGAATGTTCTTCTATATAAATATTTTTATAAGAATAACAAATCCTTTGATCATTATTTTATAGATGTGTTGTATTCATCATGGCGCCTGATTTGTATATGCGAGACCAGAAGATCTTTAGAAATACATTCCATCGAGGTTCAAGTTTGCAACAAAGGTAAATAAATCAAATGT
Organism: Viscum album; assembly: GCA_963277665.1. NCBI lineage: Eukaryota > Viridiplantae > Streptophyta > Magnoliopsida > Santalales > Viscaceae > Viscum > Viscum album. The sequence continues at coordinate 1,384,637,089 of OY728127.1, forward strand.
AAAAATGTTTTATAATGATAAATTAATATTGTTCCATCGATCAAAATCAAAATATAATCACATTAAATTCATCACCAAATGATCTCATTGGAATCATCAACATAATGAATGAAGTTATACTCTATCAATGGCATGAATAACCTACTACTGATGATGACCCGATCGTCATCGAGGACCTCAATGTCCAACCATTTATGAAGTAGCTCAAACCAATCTACTCTGACTCGGAAGTTCACAAATGCACTTTTGAGGGGGATTCCAAAAATAATGGACACATATTGTAGTGTAATTGTCCTCTCCCCCTTTGTAAAATGAAATGTTTATGTCTCTTTCCTCCATCTCTCTAGTTGAAGATAAATTAGTTGGTTATTGAAAATGTTTTGTCAAATATCACAATTCCATAGAATGCTACATGCCAAAGTGGGAAGATGATAGTGGGAGGAGGTGAAATATGATAGAAGTAATGGGATATGTGTACACTAAAATTAGGAAATTAATGACCCTTTGAAAACATATATCAATCATGACCATCCTAGAATGTGAGAAATGGAGGACCTAGAATACCTATATTCGATATCATTGTTAATTTTTTATAATCTATTAAAAAAATTAAAATTTTCTTAAAAAACATGTTTAATACGAGGTAGACAATTAAGATGTGTAATTATACATTATGATAAGAAAGGTGGTAAAAAAAATAAATGTAACCACTACTATTGGATTAATCTATAAATTTTAATTTTGTATTGATGTCCAATGAAGATAAATTTATTTGAAAAATTATTATACAAATTAACCATGATGAATCAAATAGGAGCTGAAATATATAAGAAATAGTGAAATTCAGAAATAAATGGATTCAATAATGATAAACTTTCATTATAAAAAATCTCATTCATGTTACAATACATAGACTTGATCATGGTTGATGGTAAGTGGGGCTATTTCCTACCACTTAGGAACATCACTTATGAGTATTCCCTTTTGTGTTACAAATGAATCATCACCCCAACAACCAACTGTCGAGGAAAGTCTATATTGTTTCTAATTTTAGAAGACTTTTAGCCACTCCACAGTCAAAACATTGTAATATCAAACAAATAATTGAGAATTGATAGAAACTAAAATAATAAAAAATGATAAAAAAAATTATGAAACCAAGAAAAATTAGGGATGACTGTCAGCTAATCAATAAGAATTATGATAGGATTAATGTCACATAAATAATTGAATATGACCTATAATAGATATTTGGAGTTATCATATTAAAAAATAGGTAAAAATAGGACTCCCATGATATGTTCGTTGATGATAATGATGTAATGACATGTGAACATGGATATATCAATGCCTATAAGTTTATTCTATCACAATACCTATTATCCAATGTGACCACAAATGAACGACCACAATTTCATGTACCCAAGTCATATTATTCTATTATTTAAATGTTGATTTATACCAGATAAATGGATAGAACATTCCATCGTGATATGTCATGTATAATATGATCAGTGGAACCATAAAAACGATTTTAAAAGAAAGTCCATTTTTGTTTATCTGATAGGAATATTAGAACAATTCAATAATGTAATTCAAAAATCTATTAAATTTATCTTTCGCAAACCCAGTGAATAGCAGTTTTCACACATCCTTTATGACCCCACTTATGTGATCCACTATATTAGTGGTTATATGGCCATATCTACAACTACCATATTTTTCTAATGATCACTTATCCTTTGAAGTATCCATTATATAATCATACACATCATCATTATCCCTTAAAATTTATTCAAGACATTAAACAATCGATTTTTGTAGGTAATCATATACTGAAAGCATACATGAATATTATATTTGATATGATAATAAATTTTCATTAAAAAATCTATGTTTAGAAAAAAATACCAAACATGAAAATCACCTTATTTGTTTCATAATATATGAAATTATTATGTACATTTATTCCTATAATTATAACTCAATATCGATGATAATCTTTTTGTTCTCACCATGAAACACCATAATTACTAACATAAACTATAATAACTATATAATTATTATATATCTGAAACAATCCCAATATTTCTTGTGACCTGAATTCATATACAATACAAAAAGAATATCCATGATAAAAATACATTATTTTAAACAATATCAAATGAATGTTGTAAAGGATAATGATTAAGATCATGTCTAGTAGAAACAATAATTACATCTATATAATTTCGATAAATGAAATATCCATCAATAAGAATGATTTTTTATTTGGGAACACAAGGATATATAGTCTGAATGGCGAAAATATCATATTGAACTTCACCTTTGATAGATAAACTCATATATTGGGGATTACAAAAGAAATATTGTACAAAAGAGAAATAATCTGATTGATCAGAGACACCAATTCCAATAGGAGTAGAAACATTGCATTAAAATCATCAAAATACCAATAGTCATTTACAATTGATTTTATTTCATTCCAATATTTTTAATATGATATCTTATAGTGAAAAAACTATTTTATTAAAACATGAAAAAGTTTCATTTGATCATCCAGATACATTCGTTAAATCCAAAAAATAGCAGTCGACTTAAAATCAGCATCAAGTGAAGAGTGACCTTACTACAATCTAAGATATATGAATGTTTTTGGCCCATCTAATTTGGTTATCTAATAATAGGAAAAGCATTATAATATATTTCTACACATCAAAATTTATATTCTGGTCCATATTTTCTCATAGAATGAGATATTTTCCCTTCATCAACATATCAACCAATTTGGAAAATTCCATTCTATGTGGTATTGTTTTATCACATTTTTTATGGACACATTACAATCAAACTACTATCCAACATATATTGTGTTATTATTTGCTACATATATTTTCCCTCTAATTCTCGGGATGTCAATATCCAGTGTAATGATATCCCAATAAAAATTTTGTTCACCTGAAATTATTTAAAATAAGGAAACTAATAGAGAAGGATAATTATGTCTAACGGTTGGATGTATATCTATCAGAGGAACCTCAGAATGTTCATTCCCCACAACATCTCCTGATGTCTCACCAGATACATCCTCCTTGAATAAATATTTGTTCACTATATCTGGAGGACACATAGGGATGTATCATATATTTCCTTATAAATGGGTATCGTCTTCATCATACTTGTTTTCTATCAGAAGATTCGTATGAAAAGGAAATGAATTAGAGTGTTTTGATGGACCGAATTCTACATATCCCATGAATCATGGTTATGTTGTAGTTTTTTTCACCACATCTGTAACATCCCAGTTAAATGAAGAATAAGACATATTTCATATTTATTAATATTTGTGAATTAAATATTAATTATACTTTAATGGTGTTTATATGTTCGATAGCGTACCCGATACGCAACAATGGGTTTCTTTGGAATCTTATGTAGCACACTAATAATATAATATTATTATTTTAAATGGTAGTTAACTCCTAGCTGTTGTATTTTCGGGAATGAATGAAACTAACTAAAGTATTACTATAAATATTTTTTAAATGTATTTACATTTATCCAATAAAAGTTAAAGCCTTAAAATTTGAATGAATCTAATTATAACCATAATTTATATTAAAAGGCTGATTTATCACTGTGTTAATGGAGAACCCTATTTAAATATAGTTTTGGTCAATTTAATACATTATAATTGACCAAAAGAATCCTTATTTTGAGTGGGGACATAAAATTTAACTTTCGGCAATTTTTTGGTATTTTTCTGATAAAGTTCATTTTTGTAATGAATAGTGAAAAATATTGTATTTTAATTCAAAAGAGACTTTTAATATAATTTATTTATATGGTTAGATTATCTTTTAAATTGGTTTTAAAGTGAAATTAAAATATATTTTATCATTTAATCCAATGTTGGTCATTGTAATTAATTTCACATTGAAATTGGACATAAACAAGTATCAATCTTTTGATATTTATTGTTTCACAAAAAAACACTATTTGTTTTGATAACAGAAATTAATTTTAAAATTAATTAATTCCACTTCTATGGATTGAACTTGGAAAAATATACCACAATTTTTCATTTGGGATATAAAATAATTCTTAGGATGAATATTTGTTTTTTTTCTAAAAAACATCAATTTTTGATGAATAGTGAAACAACTTAGTGGTAGTTAAAAAAACTTTCGTTTTCATTTAAATGAAATTATACCACTTTTGTGAATTAAATTTTAAAAATACAACATACATAGTTATTATAAAGAAGTAAAATTTAGTTCATTAAGATGAAAATAATTTTTGGTGAATAGTAACTTTTGAATTTTATTTACCGCACTTAAATGTAAATATGGTAATTCAAGGTAAAAAGAATATTATAATAATTCCAAATTACCTGAACACTTGTCTTAACCTTATTGTATGAGTAGTTTCCGACCATGTGAATCCTTGGGTCGATTTTGGGACCACATGGAGCCACTTCTGAAAGATAATGACACTTTAGATTAATTAATTTAATGTAAAGACAAAACTGACATTAACAAAAATATTTTAGTAATTAATTTTTATATGGTGTTATATAAGTAATATTTACTACTATAAATATTCATTGGAAAGATAAAAATATTTAATACATGATAGTATTTTTTTATAATTTTTAGACATCGAATAAATTAAATTATTTATGACATAATAATTATTCATTATTTACCTCATTAATAAATAATTAAAATAAATAGGATTATAATGATTAAAATATTATCCTAAACATTTCCAATTCGGATTGGATGATTTTATTTCGAATATGAGTCATCTTATATTTGACCTAAATTATTTTTGGACCATTCAAAACATAATATCATTATATTATAAAATATTTTTTTCACACTTTCCTAAAGAGCCCCTCCTATCCCTTACAAAAAGAGACCATTTTTATCCAATTCATCACACATCTCAAGCCATTTGGATCATCCAAACTCTACCCAATTAATCATTATACATCACTCTCCTCCTACTAGAACCCTTACCTTAGGATGAAGTCACGTCAAGAAATCATTTGGTTCAAACCGATGGGAGTTACCCAAATTAAAGGTAACAATTTCTCTTAATTTGTTTTATTTTATTTTACTTCTCCAACCCCTAAATTATTTTTATTCCTTTATTTTGTAACAAAACTAGTATACTAAGTATACTAGGATTTTGTTATGAGAGGGATTCTAACTACACTTACACACACCACCATCTAATGGATGATGAACATAATGTTTCTGTGGATGGAAAACTAACCCCTCACGAAACGATGACTGTTCTAATATCTCCATCCACCTCTCATGGTGGCCATTATGATGGAACTGTATTTATATATGATATATATTATATTTATTATTTCCTTATTCTTCTGTACTTCCCATTTATATAACACTTTTATGGTTTTCATAGTGGGTAAATACGATAATCTCATATGTGGAAGTGCGGACAACCGCCCCCTCAAAGTGATATGATTCGTTAATACCTTATGAGGGATTTATAAAGGATGGAGTAAATGATATTATATAAGATATTATAATTGTATTATAATATAACTAAGTATCATTTTGTTTTATTTCAATTAAAATAATAAATTTAAATGAAAGTAGTGTTCATGCGTACGCACGACTGGCCGTGTCCATGAATGGTGAATTTCATTTTTTACATCTAAATGTTATGTACTATTATTAAAACATGTATATGCTGGATATATATGATATATATTATATCCAAATCATGATATCATTCTGGATATAATTATCCTTTGACCACATTAACAACATGAAATTATAAGAAGTCCATTTTTGACTAAAGTACCAAATATCGACAAAGCGAACGTTGTTAACTAAAATGTTTGCATAATGTTTATAACATGGTAATAAGTGATATAGAAGGAATAATAAACTTTAAAAATGTTCTTATGAAAATAGAAATTAAATTTAGTTTATTATTCAGGATATTAAAGAATGATCGAGTCTTGTCAGACATGAGGTAAGGCACTTTATCTCAATCTCCTTTCATTGAGGCGTATTATATTTTATTACACGCTTTTCTTTTATAAGTTGTATAAAAACATTTGAATTTTTATTTCAATCAAATAAAATCTTTGTATATGAAGAGTTTTACTAAACAAAAAAAGAAATGTTTTTTTTCTATAAGTGGTGACAACAAACTTTTCGCCGTCGTAGGTATTATTTGATCATTGGATTCCTTAACAAGCCGGAATATTTTTAAAAGGAAAATATATATACCATATACTCTTTTTACATATTTTTGTATTGAAAATGATTTTGAGAATGGATTTATTTTTTCAATATCTTGAAATGATATTTTTATATTGAAATGTTGGAATGTTATATTTTCTTTATGATTATGTTATGTCATATGATCATGTTATGGTTCTTGGGAATTATTTAAGTATACGTGTGGTTCCTTGATAAACCTAGGGTATGTGATCCTGAGATAGCTCTCCAATGCATTGGGTAACGTGACCGAGGTAAATGTGAATGTTTCTCCTAAGATTTTTATGGAATATACTGTGATGTGTATTCCAAAGTAACTCCCTATGTAGTTGTGATAGCTACAATGTAAGTATGGTATGGATGCCGCAAGTTATCATTATCCTTTATGATTTCTATGTGTCTTTCATAAATCTTATTATTTCACGAGTTATGTAAAAGAGTTCATGTTTTGAATGTTTTTATGAAAAAATGTTTTCATTCATTGTTTTATAACCCTTAATTATCCTTTTAGGCTCATCCCATGTCTTGAAATGTTTTCACATGACATAATGATGAATAGGGTCAAGGATGGGATCAAGGAAAAGTCATGCATTCTAAAACATGGAACTAGACATGACACTTTTTTAAGAGTTTTAATATTATTAAAAAATGGAAACTATGTAGAAATGTCTAACTTGTAATCTTTTGAGATGTAATAGTTATGTCCTAATTCTCTAAAACTCTAGACCTAAAAAGATCCTCAATGTGAATTATTCATTTAATTCAATATTATGTAATGTTTAAGGCCGGGTCATTATAGTTGGTATTAGAGGTCAGTTTAGATAAATTTATGAGTTAGGGTGTTGTTAAATAAATTTTTATAAAGTAATTTATGTTAATATTGAAATCATATAGCATTTATAGATTAACATGTTGCTTAGCCTAAGATATTTCTTTGTTCAGAATGGTTTTCCGCATAGGATATAGGGAATCTATGTTGGGACGACATCAAGAAGAAGACAACCCTCCAAATAAGAAACCTGAGATGGTCAAAATTGAAACTAAATAGTTTGTTGTAGTGATGGAATAGTTGACTCAAGCAATAAACGGTGGTGGTATCCATGTACGAGATCAGCCAGATCAACCACAGAGATACATGTCAGTAGTGGATCATTTAATGAGGCAACATCCCCCATCATTCAAAGGATCATATGAACTTGTTCCAGCTGAATGGTGGATTAAAGAACGAAAAGATTTTTGATGTCATGGGTTGTTCATAACATCAAAAGTTTAGTCTTGCAGTTTACCATTTTGAAGATGTAGCTGTTCAGTGGTGGTCGATGGTGAAAAATGTCAGGGATAGTGAGGATATTGATTCTCTCGATTTGGATGAATTCAAAGGTATGATTCTTGAGAAATATTTTTCTAAGGTTGTTCGTCTACGTATGGAAAAACAATTCCCAGAATTGAGGCTGGATGATGACCCAGTGGATGCTTATCAAGAAACATTCACTCGACTAGCAAGGTATGCTCCAAATTTCATATGAAATCTTGATAGTAAAATCAACCATTTTTACTCAAGATTATAGCCAAAGTATCTAAGGGATTTAGGTTCTCGTGAGTTCAAAAGTTATGAAAAACATGTTCATTGTGTGGAAAAGGTGGAAATGGAGCTTTTTGATGATCTGGTATTCTTTTACAAACTACAGAATAAGAGGCCGAGGTGGCAGGATAAAGGGAAGAACTCTTCAAAAAAGTCGGATGGTAAGAAACTTACGTTTGCAATTTGTGAAAAATGTGTTAAAAAGAATGCTGGGAAATGTATTTTGAAATCTGTTAAGTGATAATAATGTGGTAAAATGGGGCATAAGGCTCGTAATTGCACTGGAAAAGATCAGGGTAATGGTAGGAAAAAATATGATTTATAGTCAGTAAAATGTTTTAAGTGCAATGAAATGGGCCATTATGAAAATGAGTATCCAAAAAAGAAATAAACTAAAGGAAAGAAGCTAATCTACAAGAAGAAAATGGTGGTGATGTCCTTTGCAACTACTTCAGTAGATGTTGGTCCATCAAATGAAGTTGTATCTGGTACACTATTTGTTTGTTCAGATTATGTCAATGTGTTGTTTGATTCAAGGTATACATATTCTCTCATTTTTGAGAAGTTTTCTAGTAAATTGGGAATTCCATCTCATGATATGAATACTAAAATTATGGTAAAAACACAGGGCGGAAATTTTGAGACAAAAAGAAAACATAAGAAAATTACTATCCTAGTGTGTGGAAAGAATCTACTTGAAAACTATATTATTTTGCCTCTATTAGTGTTTGATGTTATATTGGGCATGCATTGGATTTTTGTTTATCATGCTAAGATTGACTACAGAGCTAAAGAGGTTTCGTTTCAGAATGATTTTTATTTTGTGTAGAAGAATGAACCCTTTATTTTGATAACATATCAGGATGTCGAAAAACTGGTAATAGATGGAAGTGAATGTTACATTTCACATATTGTTGAAAAAAAGGAACTGTTCAGATTAATGATGTGCCAGTGGAAAATGAGATCCTTGATGTTTTTTCTGATGAGTTGCATAGTATTAAACCTGATCAGGAAGTTGAATTTACTATTGATATAGTTCCTGATTCTAAGACAATTTCAAAACCCTTTAATCAAATGGCTCAAATTGAACTTTTAGAGTTAAAGAATAAATTGCAGGAGTTATTATATAAAGGTTTGATTTGACCTAGCACATCACCATGGGGTACTCCTGTCTTGTTTGTTAAAAATAAAGATGGTTCCATGAGACTTTTTATTGATTATAGAGAATTGAATAACATCACTGTTTAGAATAAGTATCCTTTTCCTCATATCGATGATTTTTTTGATCACCTCCAGGGAGATCGGTATTTTTTGAAGATTGAATTGAGGTCAGGGTACCATCAGTTGAAAGTTAAAGAAGAAGATATTCTGAAGACTACGTTTCGTACTAGATATGACCATTATGAATTTTTAGTTATGCCTTTTGGGTTAACCAATGCACCTGCTGTATTAATTATTCTTATGAATATAATTTTCTTTGAGTTCATGCTTGTGGTTGTGTTCATTGATGATATTTTGGTTTATTCCAAAATTAAGGATGAACATGAAAGTCATTTAAGAGTTGTCTTTCAAACCTTAAAAGAAAATAAACTATTTGGTAAATTCAAAAAGTGTGAGTTTTGGATACATCAATTTTCTTTCCTTGGTAACTTTGCTTCAAAAAATGGAATAACTGTTGATCCTGCTAAAAAAAAGTTGTTGAAGAGTGGCGAAGGCCCAAAAGTATGGCCGAGAATCGTATTTTCCATGGTTTGGGAGGTTATTACCAGAGGTTTGTTGAAAATTTTGCACGGTTATCTAGTCTAATGACTATGTTAAATCGAAAATGTGTTAATTTAATCTGGATAAATGAATGTAATGATTCTTTTTAGGAATTGAAAAGATGATTGGTGAATGCTCCAGTTTTGGCACTGCCATCAAGAAATGGTGAGTTTGTTATCTATAGTGATGCTTTGTTGAAAGGACTGGGTTGTATCCTAATTAAAAACGATAAGGTAATTGCTTATGCTTCAAGTTAGTTGAAACCATATGAGTTTAATTAACCTATACATGATTTGGAATTATCTGTTGTTATTTTTTCTTTAAAAATTTGGATGCATTATTTGTATGGAGTTAAGTGTGAAATATATACTGATCAAAAAAAATTTAAGTATATATTCACTCCGAAATAATTGAACATGAGACAGAGGATATGGTTGGAATTAATCAACGATTATGATTTCACGATCATTTATCATACGGGGAAAGCAAATAAAGTGGATGATGCTTTGAGTCGAGAAATTAATACCTCATTAACCATGTAATGTTTGGAATGAGATCCTTTGGTTTTTTATTTGATGAAAATTGGCATAGAAGTTGTTGATCCATGAAATTTTTACGTTTTGTTTTATGTGTCAGTGAAATCATCTCTATCAGACAGAATTAATAAAGCACAGAAGGAAGACAGTGGGTTGCAAAAAAAGGTTGTGTTGGTTTAGAAGGGTAAGTTTCCATATTTTAATATTGATAATGATTGTGTTTTTGAGATTTGGAAAGAGATTATGTGTGCCTTTTGATTCAGAGTTAAAGAATGAGTTGTTATGTGAAGCTCATAGTTCTCCATTTTCAATTCATCCAGTATGTACTAAAATGTATAGAGATCATCAGGAGTGTTACTGGTCTGATGGAATGAAAAGAGATATTGCTGATTTTACTGTGAAGTGTTTGACTTGTCAGTAGGTTAAAGCTGAGTGGGAGTTACCAAATGGGATACATAATCCTTTACCAGTGCCAGAGTGGAAATGGGAAAATATATCCGTGAACTTTGTTTTGGGATTACCAAAGACATCTCGAGGTAATAATGCAATCTGGGTTATAGTTGACTGATTGACTAAATCTGCTAATTTCCTTCCTCTTAGAGATACTTTGTCTCTAGATCAACTTGCTCAATTGTATGTTAAAGAGATATTCAAGTTTCATGGAGTTAACCTCTCCATTGTGTCTAATCGTGATCCCATGTTTACTTATAACTTTTGGAAAGGCCTTCAGATGTCATTGGGTACTAAATTAAACTTTAGTACAACTATTAATATTCAATCAGATGGGTAGTCGGAATGAAAAATTCAAAACATGGAGGATATACTATGTTCGTTCTCGATGAATTATCAGGGAATTTGGTACCAACACCTTTCTTTGGTTGAATTTTCATATAATAACAGTTTTCATTCCAGTATATGCATGGTTCCATTTGAGGCATTATATGGAAAGAGTTTTCGAACTATAGCTTTTTGTGATGAAGTAGGTGAAAGGAAGCTGATGGGACCAGAATTGGTAGAAGAGATGGCAGAGAATGTTCAGTTGATTGAAAAGCACATGAGAAAAGCTCAGAGAAGACAGAAAAGTTATGCAGATAACCAGAGGAAGGATCATTCCTTTAAAGTGGTTATCATGTCTTTATCAATGTTTCTCTATGGAAATGTGTGATGCATTTTGGTAAGAAGGGAAAGTTGAGTCTAAGGATTATTTGACCTTATGAAATTCTAGAGCAAGATGGATCAGTTTCATTTAGCTTTGCTTTACGTCCATGTTTATCCTAGGTACACAATGTTTTTCATGTTTCGATGTTGAGAAAGTATATGCCAGACCCATCTCATGTTTTGAGCCCAGAGGTAGTTCAGTTGTAAGAGAATCTATCATATGAAGAACATCAAATCTAGATTCTTGACTGTAGAGAGAAAGTGTTTCAGAATAAGGTAATTTACTAGGTAAAGGTTTTGTGGAAAAATATATGGTTTAATAGGCAACGTGGGAATCTGAAAATGCTATGAGGGATAAATACCCACACTTATTTTGATAAGTGAATAAAAATTGTGAGGACGCAATTAACAAAAGGGGGGAAGGATGTGACATCCCAGGTAAATGAACAATAATAAATATTTTATATCTATTAATATATGTGAATTAAATATAAAATTTACTTTAAAGGGGTTTCTATTTACGATAGTGTACAAGATACGCAACAACAGGTTTCTTTGGAATCATACGTTGCACACTAATAATAAAATATTAATATTTTAAATGGTAGTTAACTCCTAGTCATTGAATTGGAGGGAATGAATGAAACTAACTACAATATTATTATACATATTTGTTAAATGTATTTACATTTATCCAATAATATTTAGAGGCTTAAAATGTGAATGAATCTAATTTTAAGCAAAATTTACATTAAAAGGCCGATTTATTGACTTTTAATGGAAAAACCTCTTTAAATATAGTTTTGGTCGTTTTTATAAATTCTAATTGACCAGATAAAATACTTTTTTATAATGGGGACATCAAATTTTACTTTGGGTAATTGTTTGGTATTTTTCTGATAATGTTCATTTTTAAATGAATAGTGAAAAATATTGTATTTTAATTCAAAATTTCCATTTAATCTAATTTATTTATATGGTTAGATTATATTTATAATTGTTTTTAATGTTAAATTAAAATATATTTTTACCATTTAATACAATTTTGGTCATTGGAATTAATTTCACTTTGAAATTGGACATAAACAAGTATCAATCTTTTGATAGTTATTGTTTCTTAAAAACATGCTATTTGTTTTGATAATGAGAAATTAATTTTAAAATTAATTAATTCCACTTATATGTTTTTAATTTGGAAAAATAGAAATCAATTTTGAATTCTCAATATCAAATAATTCTTAGGCTGAATTTTTGTTGTTTTTCTGAAAAACTTCAATTTTTAATTAATAGTGAAACCACATAGTGGTAGTTAAAAAAACTGAATTTTTCATTTAAATGAAATATTAAAAATTATGTAAATTGAATTTCAAAAATCCGACATACATGGTTGTTATCAAGAGGTAATATGTAGTTCATTAAGAGAAAATAATTATTGGTGAATAGTATCTTTTGAAATTTATTTACCGCGGTTAAAGGTAAATAAGGTAATTCAAGGTAAAAAGAATATTATAATAATTCATATTTACATTAACACTTGTAATAACCTTATTTGATGAGTAGTGTCCGACCATGGGAATCCATGGGTCGATTTTGGGACCCCATAGAGCCACTTATGAAATATAATGACACTTTAGATTAATTAATTTAATGTAAACACAAAATTGACATTAACAAAAATCTTTTAGTAATTAATTTTTATATGGTGTTATATAAGTCCAAATTTCAACTATATATATTAATTGGAAATATAAATATATTTCCTACATGATAGTATTTTTTTGATAATTTTTAGACATCGAACAAATTAAATTATTTATGACACAATAATGATGGAGTATTTACCTCATTAATAAATTATTAAAATAAATAAGATTATAATGATTAAAATATTATTAAAAACATTTCCAATTCTGATTGGGTGAGTTTATTTATAATATGAGTCATCTTATTGTCATCCTTAATTATTTTTGGACCATTAGAAACCGAATATCATTATATAATAGAATAATATTTTCACACATTCCAAAATAGCCCCTCCTCTCCCTTATAAAAGGAGACCATTTATATCAAATTCCTCACACTTATCAAGCCATTTAGATCATCCAAACTCTGACCAATTAAGCTCTTTACATCCCTATACTCCTCCTAGTTTCCTTTACTTAGGCAGAAGGCACTTCCAGATATCCATTGGTTCAAACAAATGGGAGGTACCCAAATTTAAGGTAACAGTTTGTCTTAATTAGTTTTCTTTTTTTTACTTCTCCAACCCATAAACTCTTTTTATTCCTTTCTTTTGTAACAGCACCAGTATCCTCAATATACTAGGATGTTTTTATGAGATTTATTTGAACTACAATTACATACACCTACATCTAATGGATGATGAACATAATGTTTCTGTGGATGGAAAACTAACGCCTCACGAAACGATGATTGTTCAAATATCTACTACCGCCTCTCATTGTGGCCATTATGATGGAAATTTATTTATATATTATATATATTATGTTTATTATTTCCTTATGATTCTGTAATTCCCATTTATATCACTCCTTTATGGTTTCCATAGTGTCTAAATATGATAATCTCACTTGAGGAAGTGCGGACTACCGCCCCTCAAAGTGATTTGATTCGTTAATGCCTTATGTGGGATGTATAAAGGATGAAGTTAATGATATACTATATTACATTTTACATGAATTATAATATACCTATTTATAATTATGTTATTTTCCATTAAAATAAGAAATTTAAGTGAAAGTAGCGTTCATGCATACGTACGGCTTACCGTCTCCATGAACGGTGCATTTCATTTCTTACCACTAAATGTTATGTACTATTATAAAAAAATGTATATGCTGGATATATATGATATATATGATATCCAAACCATGATATCATTCTATATATAAAGTACCTTTTACCAAATTAACAACATGTAATTATAAGAAGTCCATTTTTGACTCAAGTACCAAATATCGACAAAGCAAACGTTATTAACTTAAATTCTTGAATAATGTTTATAAAATTCTAATAAGTAAAATAAATGGAATAATAAAATTTAAAAAGGTTCTTAAGAAAGTATAAATTACGTTTAGTTTATTATTCAAGATATTAAATAACGATCGAGTCATGTCATAAATGAGGTAAGGGACTTCGTCTCAATCACCTTTCATTGAGGAATATTATATTTAAATACAAGATTTTCATTTATATGTTGTATAAACACCTTTGAATTTTCATTTCATTAAAAGGAAATATTTTTATACGAAGAATTTTACGAAATGAGAAAAAGGAATTCCCTTTTACGTAATCGGTGACAATGACCTTTCCGCCGCCGTGAGTATTATTTGATCATTGGCATCCTTAACAAGACTAAATGTTTTTAAAAGGAAAAAATAAATACCATATACTCTTTTTACATATTTTGGTATTGAAAATTATTTTGAGAATGGATTTATTATTTCAATATCTTGAAATGAAATTTTCCTATTGAAATGTGGGAATGTTATATTTACATTATGCTTATGTTATGTGTTATGATCATGTTATGGTTCTTGGGCACTATTTATGTATACGGGTGGTTCTATGATAAACCTAGGTCAGGTGAGCCCGAGATAGCTGTCCAATGTATTGGGTAACTTGAAGGAGGTAAAAGTTATTGTTTCTCCTAAGAGATTTAGGGAATATAATGTGATGGGTGTTCCCAAGTAACTTCTTATGTAGCTGTGATAGCAATAATGTAAGTATGGTATGGATGCCGTAAGTTACCTTTATGATTTATGATTTCTATATGTCTTTCATAAATCTTTTGATTTCAGGAGGCATGTAAAAGAGTTCATGTTTTGTATGTATTTATGAACAAATGTTTTCATTCATTGTTTTATATCCCTTATTGAGCCTTTTATTCTCATCCCATGTTTTGAAATGTTTTCACATGACTTAAAGAAGAATAGGGTCAAGGATGGGATCAAGGAAAAGTCATGCTGTATAAAACATGGAAGTAGACAAAACTCTTTTTTTCAAGAGTTATTATTTTATGAAAAAATGGAAACTGTGTAGAAATTTCTACCTTTTATTCTTTTGAGATGTAATAGTTATGTCTTAATTCTATAAAACTCTATTCCTGAAAAGATCCTGAATGTGAATTATTCATTTAATTCAATATTATACAATGTTTAAGGCCGGGTCCTTATAATATCAATATCAAAAAATCAACAAATCCTGTTTCATTAGACCATCACTACAATATTTACTAAATAATAATGATGGATCCATCCAATCATCATAATCTAATATAGGGTACTCAGTTTTCCATAAAAACTCAAGATATTGAAGATATCTATATGGTATTGAAGTAATTTTCTGACTAGCCCTCAGTTATAAAAAACAACTAATAATCTTGTATTCCTTATCCAATGTCACACAATAATAATTATTTGCCACAAATTTAGGTTAGAAACTATTGTTAAAACACTACTTGTTAAAAATTACCTCACTATTAAAGTATGTTTTTACAAACATGATTAACCAAAAAAAAATATTATATACTAAATCATGATTTTTTTTAAAATTTACTATGGTTATGATTAATAATTAAAATGATCTTTAGAAATTTTTTGTGGACTAGTTTATAATAATTTGATAAACCAACCAAAACTTGTGAGGGCTGTATAACATCTCTTTGCACATATATCATCAATCATCAATCTCTTCATAAGCATGGTGTAAATATCCAACTTCAAACAACAACAGTTCTTTTTGATCAACCCATAATTACAATTATATGTATATACAAGTACGTGGGCCATGGTATTTCTGATACAAAACATTTTTTAGGTGGACTCAATAGTCCTTAAATATGTAGATATGGGTATTACATAAATTTCATCAATGGGGAAAAAATGTAATTATTACAAATTTTATTACTAGAAAATAAACATGATATTAAATTGCAATCATACATTGTTCTATCATCTCTAGATCATCCAATTATTAAAATTAAATAAATAGATAGAAAATATAGCTTTCCATATCAATCATACATTTTTCAATCATATCAAAATCAATATACATTCTATATTGCTAACATATTTTTTTGAGATATTTATTATTTTCTAAATAATTTAAAATTATTTTCTATATTACATAAATAAAAAATGTATAAATATATATTTGAATCTATATTCAAACATTCACAATGATTTCTCCCTATCACATGTTAAATAAAATAACAAAATCCTTGATTGATATAAATAACCTCACTGTTTATATTTATTTATTGTGATATTAATACAAAAGAATATTTGATAAAAGGTAATATATTTTTACACCACATCCTCAAATGTACCAAAAAACTAAATTATTTATGAATTATTAGATATGACTTGATCATGAGACATATACAATATATTAGTTTATTATTATCTAATAAACTATCTAAAACATATGGGAGAACATCTATAATCTCTATTATCGCATATTTCATCAACCACCTGCCTCCAATCAAACAACACCACCTCTTGTTGAAATCAAATTGTGGAACAACTCTTGTCGAACACCTTTTGTTGAAACCCCATTTTCAAATGAATTTTTTATAGTGTTACTCACATTAAACTAAGTGGGCGTTGGGGTATGAAATGCAGAACATTTTTTTGGTAGATATGATGGTTCATACATACATAGAGAGGAATGACATTAAGTATCTCATCAATGAAAAGAAAATGAATTTCTTGCAAATTATATAACCACATATATAAAGGAGACATAAAGTTTAAATTATACATTGGTTGGTCTCTTCAAGATCAGTCATCACACAATACTCTTAAAATTCACTATATACTTATTTTGTTATGCATATTATAGAACTTTACCTAAAACAAGATGTAATATATAATAAATATCTACACCATATTTTCAAAAATATAAAATTTCAATGGCCGTGTGTTGATATATATATAATTGTAACATTTATTAAATTAAAATAAAATTTATATAATTTACACATAACTAATAATCATTGAATTATTGTGTACTTTTTTTCAATTGTATAGAATTAAATATTCATATATAATTTTTTTCCATTTCTCTACATTCCATAATATATGTAATTATATATCCTCCATTATTACATGGAATAGTACTTATTTATAAAGAATATAATTATAAATTATTAATTAAAACAATTATTTATAGTAAAAAAATTAATATTATTTATACGTACATAATAAACATTAAAATTCTATATAACAAGGATATTTTCAATGTAAATAAATTTAATATATATATATACAATATTTTCATTCTTTCACTTTCTTAAATTTAGGTAATTATATTTTATACATTATTAAATAGAATAAAAATTATTTTTACTAAATATTTACAATTACGTAATTACCATTAAAACATTATAAAATCATTTAATTTTCAATTTTATAAAATTAAATTTTTATATTTTTTCATATACCTACTTTTGATTGTTTAAATAAATATATTTCATTCATTATTTTTGGAAGTAATAATTATTTAAAAATAATATAATTTTAACATAATATTTATTGTAAAAAAATTATAACGTTAACAAAAATAAGATTATATATATTTTAAAAGTCGTATATATGATACACAATATAACTAATATATTTTTAAAAGATATTATTAATGAAATATATATATAATTAAATACATTTATAGGATATATTGATTTAAATCTATTTTACTTTAAATATTACATATTTTATATACATATAAATATATTCAAATTTCTATACACAAAATTTATCTTATAAATATATATATATTTAAAAAAATATAATTTCCATAAATATTAATTTTAATTTAATGCATAACATTAATTTTTTAAGAAACTCGTGTTAAAAGTTTCTAAAAATTTATTATAAAATATAGATTATAGAAAAGAATAACTCATTTAGAAATTATAACATTCAAAAAGAAATAATTTATAAATTAAAATATTTTTACATCTACAAAAATTAAATAAATAAGTCATAAAAAATATTAAAAAAACAAGTATACAATTACAATTTTAAATAGAAATTTTACATTCATAAAATCTATAATTAAATTTGAATGACTAATAAAAATATTGGCATTAGCAATGGCCAAAAGAAGTCTCTAATATTCATTAGAGACTGCCTAACGTCCACATCTGGATGTCCTTATTAGCCCGATATTGATGCATATTAGAGAAATCCATAGGAGGTCTTTATAGGTCCCTTGAAGCGTATCATTAGTGAATTCTTTGCGTTCAAGAATGATCTAGAAAAATAGAGAAAAGTGTGACTGTTATAATATGTCGCTAAAGATGAGAAAAGATTACCCATTAGTGACCTCAATTGGCTATCCCTAACCTAGAAGGATTTTTTACAAAACATTAAAAAATGAAAAACATACATTCTCACAAATCTACTGATCCAGAGACCTCTAAATAATATAATGATCCAATCAGCTCTAAATCCATTCCAAACAACATTCTCAATAAACCTACTATAAGATTTAAAATAATTCACTAAAAAAATTAATTAAAATTTTCCTATTTATTATGTATATATATATTTTTAATAAAAAAATAGTTTATATATTTTTACATATATATATCATTATAGATATATAAATCTGTGAATGATGATCATAAATTTCTTTTTACAACCCATAAATATTTAAAAATTCTCTATTATAAGGTGTAAATCATGTTTACTATATACTGCTCAAGTAGAGAAATTATGATAACTGAACAATGTATTGAATCTTCTTACATATTATTGATGACATAAACTTTTTTTATATGTTTTCATTATGATATGATTTTTTTGTTGGTTTCCCCCCAAAACACATTATGTTCAAATTATTACTAAATAGATAATAGATTTCAAAATAATTATTTAATTATACAAATCAATACACGTATTGGACTGATGTATGGTTGATTATAATAGATTACATTATAATTGAGTAATTCTCTCATAACATTTCACATAAATCATATGTTTTCTGCGCATTTTGACCCCCTTATGAGAGATTTTTTTTATAACAACTCTAAACAATGTTACTCATTATTTTTAATCATACTGGGTGACAGAATAATCTGATAGTTGCAGTGTATATTCCAACAGATCCTAAATTCCTCGATGATTGTTCTCCCATGATTTCATCTCATATCACACAAACTAGTTGGGTATTGACATTATTATGTGATTTATCACTTAACATGGAATTTGAGGAGCAAACACCACTTTTGATCATAGTAATAAATTAATATATCAGATCCTTGTTTTGATGCTTCATGTGGATTATAAATGACTAATATATCATTTTCAAATATTTGAAATAAATCGGAGCTCATTAATTGGGTTTTAACCCTACAAAAATTATAGTCCAATTATTACATAAATGATGACAGTTGTGAAAATGAACTATTAATTGTTACCAAAAATCCATGAATCGGATTGACATTAGTATTATTCTAATATATCACAAATTAATTGCAGAATTTTATCTGATCTTTTAATTTAAATTAGAATTCATTCCATGTTTTGACCCTCCCATGATAGATGTGTCATTATAATAACACTAACAAACAATAATCATTGTAATTAATCATATTGAGTGACACGAGAATCTGATTAATGTGGCATAGATTCCTACTGATCCAAAATGCATAGATTATTTTTTGATCCTGATTTCATGTCAACCCAGGAAAATTATGTTGGAATTGAAACATTTTCTGTGATTTATCACTTTAATAAAATTTTTATGGAATAATGCTACATTTTATCATATCGATAAATTCAGGTATCTGATTTCTATATCAATGCTTCATGCAGATTATAAATGACATAAATATATTTTTACTAAGAATTCATTTAAATCACAGATCTTTTGTTCAGATTTGACCCCTACAGACATGATTTTGCAAATATAAAAAATGATAATTAATGTGAAAATGAAAATTTAACAGTACCAATAAATCCCATGAATTAGATTGATGCAGGATAGATTCTAATATTTCCCATATTTTTTAGGAATATTCACCAAAATT
This sequence comes from Viscum album, assembly GCA_963277665.1. Classification (NCBI taxonomy): domain Eukaryota; kingdom Viridiplantae; phylum Streptophyta; class Magnoliopsida; order Santalales; family Viscaceae; genus Viscum; species Viscum album. The sequence goes on from OY728127.1 coordinate 1,384,657,450, forward strand.
TTCTCACCAATCAGAAGTCATTTGTTCTTTTTGACCCCCTCATGGGAGATGTATCATTTTAATAACACAAAACAACATTATCATTGTTTTTAGTCATATGGGGCGACATAATAATCAGATGGATGTGATGTTGATTCCAAGAGATCCATAAATCCATGTTGACCATTCTTCAAAAATATCATTTCAACCCTAGTGAATTAGGTTTGTATTGAAATATTTTTACCATGTATTACTTGTGGAATACAAAAATGATGTCATCAAGCATCGACCCCATGCTTCCCTTGTTGTACACACCACACCACCACTCATGCTGCTATATCTCGTTATAACACTATATAAAGTAATAGGATAATACCATTTCCCCCACCTGGGGTCTCATTTTCTGTCTATGAATACAACTCAGGGTGGGGAAACCATGTAATCCACACATGTTGATGACTACAAAGATCATAGGGAGAATGCCTGGATAATACATTCAACATTTTAAGTTTCCTAGAAAATGCCAATTGTTGATGACTCCTGAGATCATAGTGAGAATAACATAGTGGAAGAACTATATATTCCAAATGGAGGAGATAGTTGTTTCACATACAGTTGTGAAAAATGGTTGATTTTTTTTTTAAAATCTTCTCAGGATTTTTGAGCTGAGGTCATCATGTACTTGATGTTATCAAATAACCAAAATTTTCTACTCACCACGGGGGCATTGATTTAATATTTAAAACTAAAAAAATAACATAATGATTATTTTCCCATGTTTTCTCACCGATCAAAATGATTTTAGATGGTTTGGAATCCCTACATGGTTAATTTCCATTTTAACGAAAATGTAAATATGATTTGTGACATATGTAGAAATAAAAAATCAAAATGACATATTAAATTTCAATTGGAATTTAGAAGAATAATAAAAACACATCTATTGAATCTAATTCTTCATGTGAGAAAATGGATTCTACCAATATATAATGCATTAGGGGCCTACTGAAAATAAAAATTATGAATATATTAAGAAAGAATTTAATAAATAGTGGGTAAATAAATTAATTATAAACCTTCATCATTCGATCCCTCGCACCATCACCCTGATGTACATATTTAAACAATGATCTTACCTCAGCCATCAGATGAACATTTACTTCCTCTAAAGCACGTATACGTGCCTCTGAATCTATCACCTCTTGTTTCGACACAGAAAAAATATGAGACAAAACATCGGCTCATGAAACTACAATATGAATAATCTACATTCCATTTGTAAAACTATAGCCATGTCCATCATGACCATGAACACAATGGAATATCAAATCCCTTAGACTGGAAAGCTATCGTTGGTCTTCTAGTAGTTGGTAATGCTCATATTCATATTGAACCTATATATGATTTAAATTTAAATAAATTTTTATATCTACATTCAAGTATGTACTATTATAACATAGAAGAAATAACTGTCAGAGATACAACCTCAGGATTAATTCAATCAAAATTCCTCATCCTCAACAACATTTTATTAGTTAGTGCCCCATATTCCCATAATTATATACTAATAAGATATAAATATAGAACAAAAAACATATTAAATAATAAAATAAAAAATTTACAAATAAATAGATCGTGCCGAATCTGTGAAATATGATGAGTCTCATTGCTATGAGGTGGACCCAACATCGCCCAATACTCAGAGTGACCTGCTGACACATTCTACGGTCATTTAATTAAAATTAAAAATATCTGAAATGCAACACATTATTTGAAAATAGTAAATATAAAAACTATTTTAAATGAATCATCCTAAGTTGACCAATAGAATCAAACTCACACCAATGATATGGGAGAACACCTCATAAGACTCTTTGCATAATGTTTTAGGAACCCATATTTGTTACTCACTGATCTATCTTGACTCTCTATTAATGATCATTCTTCATTTTGAAAATTTTTTCCATAGAAACTAGTCAAAACTCATTGGGGTAAACATTCTTATTATTCCGTATAAGAAAAAAGTAATCTTACATGTTAATATTTTTTAAACATATTTATGAAACTAAAATAGTCATCATACCAGATCCTCACTCCAATGTTGATCTAATGTATCTTGAGGGAATGAAGTCTACTCTGGTGTGGTCAATGAAAATCAGCAAGGCATGCATATGATATGACACAGATGATGAATAAATTAAGGTCCAGTCACTCCCCTTGGATGACATCTTGGCCGAATCGATACATCTTGGGTCATGTCATAATTCCAAGATGAAATACCAAGACATGGGCCTGTCCAAAAAGGGGAATTAGAGGTCATGTATGATCCCATTAGAAACAATTTAATACCTAATTAGATAAATGTACATATATATATTCATGAAGATTAATTAAAAAAATAAACACCATTGAATTCCTACATACATAGACACTGACACATAGATGTCTCTAATGAATGCTGTGGATATGTTGCATGTTCTCCTAACATGCCTAGATTCATAGAAAGCATTATTAAAGAAAGGATTCATTTCTTATTATAATATGTATATTTATATACCAATTAAACTAGTCAATTAAAATATCACAAAAAGAATCTATCCTAAACATATCAAAGAACACCATTTCATTTTCAAATATGTGTAATCACTTTTGTGAATGGTTGTGAGTGATGGAACTATAAAAAGAATAATACAGTGAGGTAGTCTACTCTTTTTTCTAATTAAAATTTAAATAGAATATTCTATTGAAAATTATTCAAACAAATTAATTTATTTTAAAAAATTGACTGATAGTATCAATGTTAAACAATTAAAAAACATAAACAGTTCATAAAAATTTATTCAATTTATAAAAAAGTATTCAAAATAAATAGAGGGAAAACAATTATACCTTCCATTAAACATGAAAATCAACCATTTCCTCCTCAATATTCTCTCAATTCTAAATAAATAACATCTTCACTTCGAACTACAAAATGTTGATCAAGCTGCTATATTAAAACATTAATATTCTCATGTTTATCTCATTTAATTAAAAACACTCCTCACTGGGACATTTTCATTGAAACATACCAATTCAGATTTGATGGTAGGGTACCAAAAAAATCTTGTTCCTTTTTTGATTCCAAATTAATGGTTCACTACTTACTCATAATTTCCGGTATAACATATTGAAAAAATTATGCAATGTAACTGATATTTATAGATATGAATTCCAATGATTGGATCAACCCAATTACACAATAACCATTTGTTTCTCAAAAAAAATTTGTATAAAAATTCAATTATGTCTATCGATATACCATAATAATAATCTGAATCAACGGTTAAACAACTGATACAACTATATAATGGGTTGCCCATTTTTTATCAACAAATTTAATGAAAGCTTTAATTCCATTAGCATAAATAGCTTAATAAAGATTAACCATTATATATGGATCCTCATCTAGTTGGTTAAATCCATCAGATAGTGTGGGGTCACCAAACTCCCATATATTATCAACCTATATAATTAATAGAATTAAATTATAATTATACATGATGTAGTTAATTCATTTAGATTTCGAAATACTATTTATAATTCTTTATATCTTTTGAATATATTTAAATTAAAATGGTTATACATATAATAAATGAGTATGAAATTTTCTCATATTCATTAATTTTAATAATATTCATGACATATTTTTGAAAGGGTTCAATAAATAATTTCTGTTTTAACATCAGATGATAATGGTCATATTTTTTCAGCCAATATAATTTCCAAATTTGTTAATGAGGTTTTATATTATTATTTTTATCTTTAATTATCCAATTTACCCTTAACCATGGTAATAATTTTTTTACTAATGTAACTATTCATAATAAAAAAATAATAAATGTAAAATATTAACATTATTTTTAACAATTAAATCCAAATATTGAATATATCCATCAAAATATAAAATATAAGTGTTGTAGTAATTAATTTAAAATTAATCCTTATTGACAAAACAATGAATATGGTTTTCTCAAAATTATGAACCATCAAATGATTAGAATGTTTACATATATAATTTTAATATAAATATAATTACAATGAACTAAATTATATTAATTGTTTAAAACATAATATAATTTTACTTTATAACCAACTAAAAGGATAATATATCAGTAAAAATAATTTAAATGAAAAAAAGATTAATAAATGTTGTTTTTAATAATTCATAAAAATATGAAGTATACTATAAAAATAAAAAAAAAATATACACACTAAATTTTTATATACCAATTATAATGAATATGATTCCATTAAAATTCAATATATAAAAGATTAAAATAATGGATTTGAAAATGGTTTTCCATTAAATGGTAGTAAAATGAAAATGTTTAAAATATATGTCTTTTATTGAAAAAAATTAAATTTGATTTTATATGATGACTAAGAAACATATGAGTTTAGTATTGAAATTATATGGAATATATAAAATTCAAAATTTAGTGAATACTATTCATAACTTCTTTTAAATGGGTAGTGGTGGTGTGCTCGAACATGGTCTTCCATATATTGAAAAGTATTGAATTATTTAAAAAGAAGCATTATGTGGATGCTTGGGGTGTAACAGTCACCCCCCTTGAAATAGTTTATTACTCATAATTTTAGGAATATCGCTTCAAAAAAGATTTTGATGGTTCATTATAAATTTTTATTCAGGTTCATATGTCCTCAGAATGATTTTATGGTCTCTCTAAAAAAACATTTTCCAGAGGTGTCATCTAATTCATTACTACTTGTTCTTTGGTATCATAAATCTTGATAGGATCTTACCAGAATGAAAGATCGGGTTCAAGTTATATTTCTTCGTTATTCAGTACATGCATTTGTCCTTCCATGTATTTTCATAAAAATGATTAGTGTAACCATTCATGAACATGGAGAGACTTTTATGCATTTCCAAATAGTAAGCTACATCTCCAATAATTTCAAAAATTTCAAATGGTCTAATGTTCAATGGAGATAATTTAAACTTCTTATCAAATCATATAACACCATTCCATGGATATAACTTCAAGAAAACATGATATCTTATATAAAATTCCAAATCATAAATTCAGTTATCAGTATTTTTTTTACTTTGAGTTGTTTTTATATGGGGATGAATAATCATTAACTTTTCAATCTCTTCCTCTACAGGTTTAGGTCCTATGAGTTTTCTTTCACCAACATCATCACAAAAAGTCAGTGTAATACATCATTATCCATATATTTCTTCATATAGTGCTATTTGAATATTTAAATTAATGTTTTACTCATAGAATAATTCTACTAGATTTAAATATTGATCCCATATACCTTAAAAGTCATGTGAACAAATTCTAAATAATTCTTATATAGTTTGAACAGTCCACTCAGATGGACCACCATTTTGTGGATGGTAGGCATTGCTGAAATAATTCTTAGTATATAGGGTCTTCTAAATACTTTTATAGATTTATTATGTAAAATACGGATCACGATCATAATAAATCCATAGGGGTACAACATAAAATTTTATAACATTATAAATATAGTCTCTTTAATTGGTCAAGTTTAAATATTCTCTTATATCAAAAAATATATGATTTATTAAGAAGATCGACAATAAAACATATCATTTCATTTCATATAGGAGTATTTGGTACCCCCTAGACAATATACATCGCAATATCATCCCACTTAAACATAGTTGTTGGAATTGTTTGCATGACTCATATAGTTTGTTGTCTTCTAGCCCATAGCTATTGAAAACCCAAATATCATAGATCATAATCAGGAATATCTTTCTTCATGTTGCAAATTAAAAAATTTACTTCAAACTTATATATATCTTAGATAATCTAGTGAATATATAGAAATTGGAGCTATGAGAATCATCCAAAATTTACCTTTTTAGCTCAGGTATAACCAATACATAATGACTTTCCCCAATTTTATTAATACAATTTTTACATACGAAGTATATTATTATCTCATCATTCAATTATTTAATATTCTGTTGAAACTCCTCAATATGAGAATGAGAAATTATTATCCTTTTGAGTAAAGAGGTTTCAAAATCACATGAAAAAGTAATGATGTTTCCCATACCATGATAATTACCATATCCATCTTAAAAGATCCTTAAACTTAAGATCCTTTTGAACATTCATTTTCATTAGAACCCTAAGGTAGTTTCTACTCAAAGCATGGGAAACCATTTTCTCTTTCTTTGGGGGGTAGTTTATAGTGAAATCATAAACCATATGTAGCTCATTCCACCTACTTTGTTTAATGTTGAGAAATTTAGATGAAAAAATATATTTCAAACATTTGTGATCAATTTTTATCTCACATTTATAACTGTACATATAGTGTATCCATATCTTAATATGACATATTACTACAAATTAATCAAGATCATGATTTTTTTCAATTTTTATCACTGCCTAGATGAATATGAAACAACACTATCAATTTTTTTAAGAACACAAACAATTACATTCCTTGATGCATCACTCTAAATCAGAGACATGTCATTCACATATGGTAATGTCTGAATATAATCATTGACTAACATTCTCTTCCATTCCCTAAAAAAGTCATTATATTTTTTTCAAATGAATTTAACCCCTTTATGTGTGATCTTGGATAATTGTTTTCTCAATGAAGTAATATTCTGGACGAAATGATGATAGTAACATACTAAGACTATAAAACACAATTCCATAATTATACTCATTGGTGATGGAAATTATTGGATTTCATTTTTTGTTGTACACTCAGTAGATACTCTATACATAGAGAAAATATATCCAACAAATGATCATCCTGATGACAGAATTCACACATTCAAATCATCCCATGTAGTTTATTTCTTTTATGATTCTTCAAAAAAATCAACATGTGTTTCTCATGGTCTTGAAAGCTTTTGGAATTTACCATTATATCATTATTAAATACTATTTTAAAACAAACATTATATCCCATAAACTCTGCGTTCATTAGATCTATGAAAACATATTTTTAATTAGTCATTCCAAATGGAATTACCATGAATTTGTAAATAACATTCCTTACATGGAATATTTCTATTATAATATTATATTTTGTTGAACACAATTTATGATATCCAAAACAAAGATCAATTTTCATAAAATATTGAGCTCCATGATGTTTTTCAAAAAAATCATCAATGAGTAACAGATGATACTTTTTCTTTATTGTAATATAATTTATTTATCTATAGTCAATTCACAACCTTATTTATCTATATTTCTTGTTATAACAAAAGGAATAGAGCTCCACATGGGAATATTAGGGATACTAAAGCCCTTATTAATCAACTTCTCTAGTTTTTTATTTAGGTCTACAAATTCCACAGTTTTTATTCTATAAGTATTATTTGAAATTGGTATTACATCATGGATTAAATCAATATAAAAGTCAACTTCATGCTCTGGGGGTGTCCAGGTAATCGTTTTGGAAAATCATCGATGCATTCCTTTATAATAGGTGCATCCTCAATTTGAATATTCCATTATTCATACCTAGATGTTATTTCCTCTTCCCCCCAAAAAATCACATTCAGTAAAGCTACCAGGTTTGGGGTTTGATAAGAATCAGTTGATGAATATTATTCTCTACAAATAACAGAATCTATATTTTCCTCAAAATCTCATCTTCCATCTTCATCAAAATAAATTTTCACATCCTATTTAGATTTCTTATCCATACCGAGGAATATATTGATGTATACCATAGGTATTATTATATAGTTAGTTTATAAATCAAGTTTATAGGAAGTAATGGAAATTTTTGAACCCATCTTCGTATCAATTAGCCTTCCCTTAGGGGTTTTTACCGACAACTCCCTTGTTAATGTGATTTGGAAATATCTAATATTTAATGATAACTGGGAATATATAATGAAATTTGAAGAACTAGAATAAATAAATGATTTGGATAAATTTTATATAATTATTAATTTACCTTCCACCACATAATTAGGAACATCAACCTTTGTAGTTGTGATAAAAAAATAATTGCCTTCTTCCCTTGGCCTTTTCTTGGTAATGATTCATTAAAAATTAGGAAAATAATTTTCATAATGTCACAACTATTTATAATTATACCATTGAACATTGGTATATTCTTTTTCTTCCATTCAATCTAGATATTAGAGACCTTTTTCTTCACATTTTTTACAAACTCTCATTGTCTTGTGGATAGAACCATTGTGTTTCTTATAATAATAGCTATAGGATGGAAAATCATGTTTTAAATTCATCTCCTTATATCATTTTCCATATTTTTATGATACCGTAATAATTTCGGTCTTAATGTTAGTGTCATAAGGCTTAGATAATTCATTTTCTATCTTGATAGCACATTAGAAAATATAATAATACAATGAGAAAAATTGTGAGTCCAATGATCATCATGGGAATAGTTTTAACCCATCAAAAAATCAACCAATATATCTATTTGGATTATATTTTTTGTATTCATCTATCCATGTTAACCTTGAGAAGTTAGATTCATATATTGAAATAGTCTCATCCTCTTTCTACCTCAAATACCAAAATTTCCAATCTATATCCACTCATAGATCATGTGGAAAGTATTTTAATGGGAAGAGTTCATTAAATTACCCCCGTTTAGTATTTTATAGCTCTTAATCCCCTATCATGTCTTGATTTAATGAAAACCATTGATCTTTATCTACTGATTGATGTTATAATTCCATAACACCTTCTTCCCTTTAAATACTCCACAAAGCATGAAATACATTTTCTATAGAACTTAACCACTACTATGCTATAATAGAATTTAAATTCCAATGGAATGATAGAGGATATTATCCCATGAGGCTATATAACCTTCATCCTACACATTTTGGGTTAGGTTTTTCTATATGGTATGGTTACTATTCATAACTGGTGTGTGTTATCCCAGCATGGTAATAGTATTTTCAATGCCTGTTTAGTCAGCAACTCCACTATCTTTACCCTGCATAGTGGAGAAATTACTTCATGTATTATGTGTGTTGATATGGTTTTCATTCGTTCCACTAGCCACCGTTTATAATCATTGTAATACAAGAAATTTTTTTGTAAATCATACTGCATAATTCCAAACTAGTAAAATAAAAAATATTAACTACAAAATTTATGAAAATCCAATACATGATCATAATAATGTTTATTTGGGGGAAATTTACTCATAAATCCTCTATAATGGTTTCTAATGTAAATGTGAATTACATGAAGTATTTCCTAGGGAATGTCAAAATAGGTGCACAATAAGTCATGTTTTAGTGTACCAAGATTCATTGAGTGGTGCCCAAAATATCTTTTTTGATTTGTTAATCCTAGGTACATATGTTCCAGAACCATGTCCACTTGTGATATTTAGAAAAGGGTTAATTTTGTAGGAATTCCAACATAATATCTATATTACAAAAATTAAAGGATGTTCATCATTATTTATCCTCAAATTATATCTTATTGTAGTTTTACCATCTCTAATTTTATGAAAGAAACATTATGTTCAAAATAATACATGATAGGGTACATCAAGCTTAAACGAACTAATAAATAATATTATATAAATGTTACCATTAAAACCATGACATTATATAGAAAATAATGAATACTATCAAACTGATTATGAAAATCTAGTTTAAAAATGTTTATATAATTATTATTTGGTTACTAAAATTATTATAAATTGAAATAAAAACCAATTGAATATAAAGGATGAGTATTTATGAAATCTTTTTTAAATGGGAATTATTTTTTTTAAAGAATCAGATCACTTCTGTGGGTTTATATTTAATTAAAAATATGTGTTTGATATTTAATGTAATGTTTAAACCTCATTTTATATGTTTTCTAGAAATTATATAAGAACAAATTCAAATTTTCGAATAAAAGAAGTGTTTTTTATAAAAAAAATACCAGTTTAACACCTTTTGATGGAAAACGATTTTTATATATTGTTTTCCATATTTTATATGTTCTATTTTGAAAAATAAAATTATTATTTTGAATCGGTTCATCAAATATAACTTTGGATGAATTTTATTATATTTCGTATAAAATTCAGTTATAATAAATAGCGATAAATACTAAATTTTAATTCCAATTTCCATTTTTGTCTAATTTTTATATATAGTTATATTGGAATTTTATTTGGTTTTAATGAGTAATTGAACTATTTTCTTATCATTTAGACCAATTATTTTCATTGGATTCAATTTAAAATTTATATTAGATACAATCCAACATCAATCTTTTGATGATTTTTACTTTTTCTAAAAAAAAAATTTCTTATCATTTTGAAAATTGGGATTAATTTTAAATTATTCACTACCAATTTGTTGTTATGAATTTAAAAAAAATTAAATCCACATTTTTAATCATTTGTTTCAAATTATTTAAATATTTCACATTTATTTTTTTACATTATGAATATAATCTATTGTAATTATTTTTATTTACCACAGTTAAAGGGTAAATCTATTAAACAAGGGTAAAAATAATATTATAAAAATATAAATCTAACCAGACGTGTTCTCTAATCCAATATAATGACACATTTTTTACTAAGAGAATCCATGGGATAAAAATATAGTGTCTCGATGCTACATGGGTGTGATTATAATACTTATCACTTTTAAATTAAATTAATGGAAAATATATTGTTAACTTATATTTTCACACAAAAAAAATAATAATTGTCTATAGGAGTGATCTTTTTGACTATAAAAAGTAATTATAAATATATTATAATTTTATACATCATGATATTATATTTTTAGTTTTTAATAATTTTTTAATTATATTTAATAACGAAAAAATGATGATGTTGTGATTGCCTTATAAAAGAAATAATCAAATAAATGATATTACAAATCATAAAATAAATATTATTTGAAATATTTTTTCTATAAATTAATTTAATGGATTACTATTACTATTTAGTATTGATGAAATTTATTATTTTGAAAGAATTATGTTTTTATGATTTTTTTAAAATTCATGTATTTATATTTTCCAAATTGAAATAATTCATAAATTAAAATGTAAATTATTTATTAAATGTTATAAAAATAGGAAAATATATGAGTCATATAAATGGTTAGGATATATTCTAATATTTACATAATGACACTTTTTTGTTCTTTTTACATGTTATTGTAATTACATTAAAACACAAATTTTAAATAACATTTTATCATGGTATGATTAAAAAAGGAAAAATAAGGGTTAATCCTAAATGATAAGGATTAAAAAAATTTCAATAATTTTATAATTTTTATTGTATAAAAGGTATCTGGCCTAAAATCATATTATATTTGAAATATATGAGTTTTGGTCTATTATAATCTGAATATAATTTTATAATAAATTAACATTTCAAGACATTCTTAAAGTGCCCCTAACCTCTCCAACAAAAGGGAACTCATTCTCTAAATCACTCACTTTCAAAGCCTTATAGTCTGTCCCTGATCTTCCCAAAACCCATAATTTAATACCTTCTATCATTTATAAGGCCTTATTTTAAGCCGAAAACCATCCTTAGAGATGTTTTGGTGTTCTTCCCTGGTGATCAACCAAAGAAGATGTATCTTTTTTATGTATTTTTTATCTCTTATTCCACTTCCACTAATTATTCTACATAAAACATGATATAATAAGTACATTATACTCAATATAATTACATTTTATGAAGGTCATGTCATCCCCTCAATTTTTCATTATTTCTATCAAAGGGGAAATAAATTAATCGTTTGTTCGTGGATGTGAATTATCACTTCCACGACCTGATTTACTTCATTTTCCATTATTTCCATTCAATAATGGATATGATTATGAAATTAATATTAATATGTAATATTCATTAAATATTCAACATTTTAAATTAATACTATTTAAATTATATTCTTATATTACCTGCCAAAAAACTCTAATGTCATTCATGCATACGTTTAAACTATCCCCGCTACAAAGCAATGCGAATAATTTTTATTCACCACATCACTTGTATGATATATATAAGTTTATTTAAATAATTTTTATCATGAAAATAATTTCATGATTATTTGGTAAAGATAAAATAATAATTACCTTATTTTCGTAATGATCAATGAAAAATGAAAACATTTTTCAAGCGTACGTAGGGCCTACCATCTCTATAAATTTAATGTTGTTAATTTTTATTAAATGAAATTATTGGTTTGAGTTAAAAAGTATATTTATTGTATATAAGTGATTATAATGTCATGAATACAATTATGGAGATAATGTACTTTTGACAACATGTACTACTGACATCAAAACCATTTTCATTGTAGACTCAAGTACTGAATATCGACAAAACAACCAATATGAACATAAATTATAATGTAATTTTAATAACATGGTAAAAATTGATATAAAAGGAATAATAATCATGAAAAATGTTCTAATTGATGTATAAATTAACATCATTTTATTATTTAGGAACATAATTATTGTATGTTATGAATAGAAATCAATGTAAGAGAAATCGTAACACTATTTCCATTCGTTGAGTTAAATATCAATGTCACTGGTTTTGTTTTTCCAATAATATAATTGAAAGGCCTATCATTTTTGACACTGAATATACATTTATATTTGTTTTATTTATATTTTTCATAGATAATAATTTCATTTATTTATCATTAATCAAATTAACTGATATTTTTAAGGAACTTCGTCTCAATCTCTTTTCATTGATGAAAATTTTTATAATATAACCCCACATATTGGAAAAGGTATATGATAAAACACTTTGAATTTTTATTTCATTAAAGGTGAATAATATTTCTATGAATATTTTTACTAAATGATGAAATGTAATGTTTTTAACATATTCAGAGACACCAACTTCTCTACTTCCATAACCGTTATCAGATATTTTGATTTCCTTATAGGATTTAATATATTTTTTAAAATAAAAGAAATCCCTTATTCCATTTTTGGGTATTTCTGTATTGAAAATGGATTTCATAGTGGACTTAATATTTTAATATCTTGAAATTATTTATGTTGATTGAAAATGAAATTTTATTACTGAAATTTTCATAATTGTAATATTTTTGTGTTATGATTATAATATGGTACTTAGAAATTTTAGGGGTGATTACATGATAAAACAAATATGAATTGTTACGTGAAAATCCAATGATAGGTACTTACATGATAATTCAACGAAATTGGTTATGTTATAATGAGTAATACATTTGTTATAGAAGATGGTCGTATGGCTATTCCATTTATTGATTTTTTTGGATTTCGATCATAAGGTTATTCAATTATAGAATGTTTATGTCCGAAACTACATTTATATTTTATTTGTTGATTTCTATGTGTTTATGGTAACCATTTTTAAAAACAATCGGTGATAATTGAGGTTATATTTTGTGAACAGTATTTTTAACTTCATAATGGTGAAAATTATTACATTATGATAATGTTTTCTTGGTTTACATGTTTTCACAAGACAAACAATTTTCCTTAATTATGAATCCCTTAATATTATTTTTATACTCATCCAATGTTCAGAAATGTTTTTCATATGTTTTAAATTAATATATAGTCAAGGATTGTATGAAGGAAAAAATTTTATTTAACATGAAAAGACACTGCTTTTCTTATTAAATGTTTTTATGACAAAAATGGATACTATTGGATGTGGCCACATTGTATTATATGGTTTTTTATTTTCTATTTATAACCTAATTCTATAAAACACTAATCTAGAAAATAAACTCAATGTGAATTCTTAACTCATCTAATGATTAAGTAATGTTTATGGTTGGGGCCTTATAGTTGGTATCAAAGGATGTTTTAGACAACATTAGAGATTATAATGTTTTATTATGAGTTATTGATATCATCATGGGATTATAATATTATGGTTGATCATTTGATCAAAGTAATAGAAACCACGTTTAAGGCTCTATGATCTGAAATATTAAGGAAACTAATGTTATTTTTGGAGAAATTCACCACTGAATATATTATGGGTTATTAGTTTTTAGGATGAAAAATTATTAGAATGAAATAAAAATTGATGTTTGAAAGATGGTATGGTTATATTTGAGTTCTTTATAATATTTTAGGTTTATTAAAATAATTATATTTTTTTGAAATATAATAAACCGAAGAATGGATGACAACAAGTCGCGTCTAGAAAGGCCGTTGGGATCGAACCCGCAACCGAATAGCAACAAGGGTGTATCACATGCAACAAGCCTACATTATGTCCATGGTTAGTATGACTTTATATATTATTTAAATGATTTTATATATTTAGAATAATTCAATTCTGGAGACGTATATTTTATCGACTATGTAAGCATGGGATTGGAAAATGATTCTTGGATTATGTGATAAATGTAATTTTGGAAGACCTTAATTATATTGGGGACATTTTATGATTATGGATAATAGAATAATTTTTGATTATATATGAGGAATAATGGTTGAATTATTTTGGTTTAAATAGTTTATTTAGTTATAAACATATAGCGATTTATGTTATTTATGAAAGTGATTGACCTATCTTGGAGAAAATTGGATTAGATTAATTACTTTTTGGAATGAGACATAAATTTTGTATTATGATATTTGGAGATAAATGATACAATTTATATTGGAATAATAAGATATAAAAATCCTTCCAATTTTAGTATTTTGTAAATAGTTTTGATTATTTTGAGTTATCTAATGCACAATTGTTTGTCAAATGGTCTTTATTGATCTTGAATTACTACTGTTGAATTTTGGTGATTTAAAAGTATTTTTTGTCTTAAAATGGTTTATTATTTTGGGGGTATCATATGATTTTATCAAAACCATTTTTGTTTTGATTAATATTTCAAGTAAGGATGAATATATTGTTAATCATATATAGATTATTTGATTTTATAGAAGTTAATTATAGTGCTTCAGGTGTGACAAATTCATATTGAATTCAAATAGTTTAGTGAAATGATATGTATGAAGTTGAAATATATTAAAGGATGAAACTCTTCTAATGAAGTTTGTATTTTTTTTCTTATATTATTAGTCATGATCGTGAATAAAATCCTCAAAATTATGAATAGTATATTTAAAAAAGAAATATTTTTTTACTTTTCCTACTATGTAATAATTAATCCTTTAACCCATCAAAAGGTCGTGGTTTTTTTAATATTATCCTGAATTTTTTTGCTATCACTCTCCATTAGTTCAATATGGTTAGATTTGCCTTTATATCTTTTTTTTAATACATGGAATCTAATTAATTTTTATCTGAGGTGACCATTGTACTTCTTTTTATTTCTTGTGAAGTGGAACTATTATTAACTATTTCTATGATGTGGGTTGGAAATAAAGGTAATTTTAAAATTAATACCCCAGTTACTAACCACAAATTAAAATTGTGAGGATATAATTCATTAATGGGGGGTGATTTAACATCTAGAGTTTTACAAAAGAAACATTGTTAAATAGCATACAAGATACTCTACATTGAGATTAATAAAATAGAAAAATGTAATGATTTAATTATTACACTTATAACTTAGATATTGGAAAGGAATGAGTTAATAATATCAACTAAATTATGAAAATATTTTTTATACATGTTTATATAATGAATAATTAGTTACCAAATTTATTAGATATAGAAAAAACCAATCGAATATAAAGGATGAGTTTTTTTGAAACCCTATTAAAATGATAATAATTGGGTCAAAAAAATAATATCACTCATTTTGGATTTTTATTTAATGATTAATAAATGTTATATATTAAATGTTTTGTTTAAAATTCATCTTATATGTTTTCAAGATTTGATATAAGAACAAATATAATTTTTCAGATTAAAGAAATACTTTTAGTAAAATATAGTTTTACAACCTTTTGATGGGGAAACATTTTTTATATATAATTTGAAATATTTATATGTGAAACATGTCAAAATAACCATTTTATTTAAAATAGGGACATACGGATTACTTTTTCTAAAAATTTTTCAGAAAAAATTTATTTTTTAATTAATAGTAAATAATGCTGCATTTTATTTCAAAACTACCATTCCATATAATATATATATATATCATAATTTATTTTAAAGAATAATTGAATTAATTATTTAGCATTTAATCCAATGATTGTGAATGGACGTAATTTCAAATTGAAATTTTTTATAAAGGAACATCAATGTTTTTATGGTTCTTACTTTTTCTAAAACCCACATTTTATCATTTTGATAACAATGATTAAATTTAAATTAATTAATACAACATATGTGTTTATAATTAGTAAAAATTTGTTATATATTAATGATTATAATGAAAAAATTATATAAATATTTCTCTTTTTTTGGACATTATGAATATTCACAGCAGTATTTATTTTTATTTACAATAGTTAAAAGGTTAATGTTGTAAATAAGGGTAAAATATTATTATATTAATATAAAACTACCATCACACGTGTCTTAATCCTATTTTATGAATCATGGATAACCAAAAGAACCCTTATAGTGAAAATTTGGCCATTTAAATTAACATTGGTGTGATTATGAAACTTATAAAAAATAAATTGAAGGGAAATATGTTTTAAAGATATATCTTATAAATAAATCAATATTAATAAGGATTAATATAAGTGATATCTTTGAAAAAAAAATTAATTATAATTATAAAAATATTTTATACATAATTATATTATAATTATAATTTATAGACATTACAATAAACATTTTATTAATGACACAATAATAATATGTGGATTGATTAATTAAAAAATGAATAAAATAAATGAAAATATAAATATTAAAATAAATATTATTTTAAATCTTTGATGATATTCTATATTTTTATGGATGACTATGACATGTTAATATTGAGATAATTATTTTTGAAGGAATATATTTTTATTTGATTTTCAAAAAATAAAATTATTGGTAGTGTCAAATAGAAATAATTCATAACTTAAAATATAAAATAGTTTATTAAATGTTATTAAATTCATAAAAATATTAGGTTCGATGAAATGTATTTTATAACTCTTAATATGTCATAAATGACACTTTTTATTGTCGTTTGACATGTTATAGTAATTACATTAACAGTGAAAGTGTATATAACAGGTTATCATGGTAAGATAAATAAATATTCGTTAAATTGAAAGATAAGGATTAAAAAATAGTAAAAATATGTACACATTAATATGGATAATTTTAATACAACCCAAATTCAATTTATCATTTATGTAGAAGAGTTTGGGACCATTATAAACCTAATATCATTTATAATAATTTAATATTTCAAGACTTCCCTAAAGTGCCCCTCACCTCTCCTAAAAAAGGTAACTTCTTCTTATCCAAAACTCACACTTCCAATGTATTATGGATTGGTAAATCACGACCAAAATCTCATCCTAGAATCCCTAAACACTATATTGTGTCCTTATTTCAAGTAAAAAAATCTCCTTATAGATGTTAAGGTTTTCTAGAATGGTGATCAACTGAAGAAGTGGTATCATTTTTTAAGTATTTCTGTTTTATTTCTTCTTCAACATTATCTAATTATTCACCTTCAATAATGAAAAAATAACTCAAGTTTCCTAAATATACTAATATGTTATTATTTCCTTGTCATCCTAAAAATCAATATTGAGTTCCATCAAATGGGAAATAAATTATTTTTTCATTCGTAAGTGTAAATTATCTCCTCCACGAATAGATTTAGTTTATTTTCCATAATTTTCTATCATGATTTATTATATTTCTAGAATTAATATTAATATATAATATTCATGAAATATTTATCAATGTATAATAATTATACATCAATTATGTTCTTACCTTTCATTCACATAAAACAAATAACATCGCTCATGCATGCATGTGAACTATCACCTCCATGAATCGATTTGACTAGTGCGTATTTATAACGTTACTTATACTATATATCTATGTATATTTAAAATATTATTATTATGATAATATTATTATGATCATTATTTAAAGATAATAAAATAAATAACGTATTTCATAATGATCAATAATAAATTAAAATGTTACTCATACATATGTACATCATACCGTCTCCTTGAATATAACATTGTTCATTTTTCACAACCATATTTAATGGTTTTATTTAAAAAGTATGTTTTATTTTTTTAATGTTATGATTATTTCATGAATATTATTCTCTTGATGATGGAATTATGACCACATTGTTTATTGACATCAAAATCATGTTCTATTTTGACTCCTGTATCGAATATCGAGATAACGTCCAATATGAACATAAATTACTATGTAATTATTATGACATGATAAAATCTGATATAAATGGAATAATAAAATTTAAAAAGGATCTAATGAAATTATAAATTATAAAATGTTTATTATTTAGGAACATAATGATTATATGTGACAAGTATAAATTAGTTTAAATGAAGTCATAACTCAATTTCCATACATTGAGTTAAAAATCCATGTCATTCGTTTTGTTTTTCCAAGAATATGTAGGAATGGCCTCTGATTTCTTTTATACTAAATATTGAACTATATTTGGTGAATTTAAATTTATTACACATAATTTTATAATTTATTAACAGTTAATCTAAAGATATGATCTTTTTATGGTACTTCATCTCAATATACATTCCTTATGGAATATATTGATAATATTCACCCCATCTTTTATACGGTGTTAAACCAACCCCGTTTAATTTTAATTTGATTAAAATTGAATCTTTTTTTGAATCATTTTACTAAATGAATGAAAATGATTTTATCATATGCAGTGATAATAAATTCTCTACTGCCATAAATGTTATTTAATACTTGGATTTCTCTATAATAATTAATGTTTTCCATGGAAAATAAATCCATGAT
Source organism: Viscum album (assembly GCA_963277665.1). Lineage (NCBI taxonomy): Eukaryota > Viridiplantae > Streptophyta > Magnoliopsida > Santalales > Viscaceae > Viscum > Viscum album. The sequence continues at coordinate 1,384,676,359 of OY728127.1, forward strand.
TCCCTTTTTTGTATTTTTGAAATAGAATGTGGGTATTAATGTGGATTGAGTCTTTCAATATCTTGAAATAATTTCATGGGATTGAAAAATAAATTTTATGAGGGACATATTTATAGTTGGAATCATTAATGTGTTTTGATTATATAATGTTAATTGGACATTGGACTCGTGGTTACATGATAATCCAATGATGTGTGGTTACATGACAAACCAACGAAGGATGGTTCTGTTATAATCCACGGAGATGTGGTGACGTTATAACCTACACTGAATTGGGTATGGATGTTTTCTCTATGTCTGTTCCATTTAGTGATACGTGTGTTATTCAATCATATGGTTATTCCATTAAAGTATGTTTATATCCCAAGTTACCATTATATGTTATATGTTTCTTTATTCGGGTTTTTGGTAAAATTTTTGTTTCAATAAGGTTAATCAATGAGTTTATTTTCTAGGAATAGAATTGAAAACGTCATAAATGTAAACTGTATTACGTTATGATAAATTATTCATTGTTTAAATGTTATGACAATGCTAACTTTTTCCTTCTTTATATATCCCATACTGAGTTTTTTATTCTCATATCATGTTTAAAAATGCTTTATATAGATTTTATATGGGAATAGAATCACATATGGGATCATGGAAATATTATGATTTAACATGATAAGAAAAATCATTTCTTTTTAAAATATTTTATTTTAAGGAAGAAATGGATACAATTGGTGGTGTCCACATTGTATTTATATGGTTTTGTTGTGTATGAGTTAGGGACTAGTTCATTAAAACTCTAAAATTGAGAAGATCCTAAATGTGAATTCTTGACTTATCTCAAGATTATGTGATGTTTATGTTAGGGGTCGTATAGTAATGTTCCCCAATCATGGTTTTCTTAAATGTATTTTCCATGGTTTTTAGTAAAAATCATAGGATACAAACTATAACATACCAACCCTAGTTTCCTAGAGTTAGTGAATTATTTTATTACAATTTGATTATTAGAAGAAATCATGTACTGAAGGATAGATATGATTTCTATCATATGATAAAAATGATACCTACATACGTTTCACAGAACATCATGAAATGGAAAACAATATATTATCCCCTTTAAAAACACAAATGTCTCTTAGACTATCCCTATAGAAAACCCTAATAAAATTATTCTCATGTTAGTTAAAAATGAATCATATGAATGGGGATAGATTAGATGATATATAAGGACAATCATTACAGTGGAAGATATCATTAATGATCATAATCATTAAATGAAAGTTATAAAACTAAAACAGAAGACCTTTAAAAAATTATTTATTATAATATAGAAAGGAAAATTTAAATAATTCGATTTAAACATTCACAAGGATACTCTTTTAGTCAAAAAATCACATGGAATATCAATAACTAATATCATAACAAGGAAATTAATAATGTTAGACATCATAACTGTAATTTCAAGGCCTCATGCCAACACTATAAATAACCATACCATTAAGTCTACATGCCAAGAGACTACATTGTCTCATGATACATACTAATGTATCTAGGGTGGTAGAGGGCCCCACCCATCATTTACCAAGAGAAAGGAATTCCTCTTATGATAGTGGTAAAATGTAACATAAAAATTAGTATTAAAACAAGCATACGAAATGTTAACACTTTAACCATTAACCATGAATCGAATAAAAATAGCACATTAATTGTCTAGAATATCCGAAACCATTTAATAAAACATGGAAAATTTTATCATACTAAATCAAGCTCCATTTTGTATAAAATCTACCCTATTTTTTTATATAGATTAAAATAATCAAATTAAATTACTTAAACTCTATGAGAGAATTATCCATTTTTACTATGAAATCAATTTAATGCTACAGAATTATGAAATAAATTATGAAAATGACTCAATGATATTTTCAAGAGACATTAAAAATTTGGAGTTGTCATAATAGCTTAAAAAATCCTCTTACACCATATTAGTTTTAAAACACTCATTCTAAAATTTGTTGAAAAGTACATAATTTAGATTGTTTCGTACACAAAAAAAGAGGCATTTCAGAAAAAATTAATAAAATCAAACATTAGTAAAACCTAATTTAAAAAATTGGGAATAATAGTCTAGAATACATTTTATGACACATAGACATGGATGATAATGAGGTCCCAGTAGTTACCTCGGTATAAGCAATTTCAGATATTAATGATATTCTGAAATTAACAACTACCTTTTACTTTCCATTAGTATTGGGTGGTTTAAACTCATTTTAATTAACACCGTATATTATTAAATTATTGTATAACTATATCGATATTAATTAGTTTTTATATTATCTTCTTATATCATTTTTTTGATAATGTTTCTGTATTACCCTTATTTCAGGTGTTAACTTCATCATTTTTCTATTCTCGGATTTCTATGCCCATCATGTTTTTAATGCATATGATGTATTTTATACATATCTAGAAATATATTAATTTCATAATTTTTAGTTTTATTCATCATATAATTTTTTAAATCATTATTGAATGGTTAATGTGGAGAATGAATCTCACTGCGTCTTGGAGAAGGTAGGTCGTACATAAACATTTATGATAGAATAATTCCCAAAATCGATAAATTGTATTTAATTGGAGAGTATATTAATTATAATAAATAATTATAATGTTATATTAAATATTTATTTCAATTATACTCATAATTATACCAATTAAAATAAATAAGTGTTGAATAACACATTACACCATATTGTGGAGACTGTAAACCGTACGTATGTGTGTATGGTGATATTGGTATTCGTATGAAAGGTAAATAGAGGATTATGGTTGTTCCATAATTTCAATATCATATCTGAATGAATATTATAATTGATTTATTACATTTTTATAGAAACAATATAGTATTAGGAAGTTGGGAAAGAAAATAAAATAAATGGAATTGGTAAAACAATTACCTCTTCTTTGAGCATCTCATTTGGATATTCACAAAAGAACTCCATAGGATGGACTTATGCCCAAATTATGGGCTATATAATGAATCTTGGGAATCTGTAAGGATATGTGTGAAGGGTTTTGGAGACACAAATGTATTTATAGGTTCAAATAAATGAGTAGTAGAGGTAACCTTTTGTAAAAGGGTAGAGGGAAACTTTTGCGATCTCCAAAAATATTAATTTATTATAAATTCATTTCAGGATAAAAATATCTATACTTTGAGTTCATCATAGGATAAGACGAGTATGGGTCTAAATCCTTGCATCCAATGTTTATTAGTCATGTTTAGGTCACAAAAATAAACTTATCATTTGCGTTAAACCATTAGTTAAACAGTTTAACCCTTACTATATCTATTTTTCATTTTATTCTATTGGATTATTGTTGTTATTTTAAAAATCCAAATGAACCTAAATTGGATAATTAATGAAATACATAGCACTATAGTTGTTTTTCTTCAAACCTAAGAAATTTATGAATATTTAAAAAATTTAAAAAAATTATTTATTTTAAAGTATCATTTATGTCAATTTTGATACTATTCAATATTTTCATTTAAAAAAATCTAACCAATATTATAACTTCAAAAAATAAATTAATAACATGTATAAGATATCAAAAAAAATTCTTAGTCATTAATTATGTAAAATTATATTAATATTAATATTTTTAATATCATTTATATTATATTTATATTAATATTATCATTTCTACTTCACTATTGTGTCCTCATTAATGGTAACTATTTACTCTCCAAATATTTTAAATAAATATCAATGATGTTTTTAATTGTTTTATATTCCCATAGACTATTTATAATCTATGATATTTCATGTTTATCAGGAAATTAATATTATTATACTTATAATATATGAGAGGTAGATATTATTTCATATTCATTATTTTTAATAATATTCTTTTCACATTCATGGAATATGTTCCATTAAATAATTCAATTTTGAACCATAGATCATAAGGGTCTGATTTATTCATCCAATATATTTTTTAAATGTTTTAGGGTAATTTTTTAATACTATTTTTTACGTTAATTTAACGATTTTCCTTTATCGGTGGTTAAAAAAATTTAAAGATAATATTCCTAATATCCAAAAAATTTAAGTATTATGTTAAAATAATTTGGACCCACTAATTCCATATATAGAATCCATTTTTTAAATTTTAAACAACATAAGTTTTAGTAATTTGTTTAAAATTAATCACTATTGAAAAAACGAAAAAACATGTTTTTTAAAAATAAAAACCCTGAAAGGATTGGCATATATTTATATCTAATATTAATGATATGATAAATCCAATTACCCAAATTAGGATAAATTATAATAATTGATCTTTTAATAATTTAATCTAGCTAAATAATAATATATCAATATAAATAAATTTGACTAAAAAAGACTTTTGAATTAATATGCAGAATTTGAAACTATTCATTGTAAATTAATGTTATTATAAAAAAACTAATATTTTGTCCAAAATAATTTGTTTCCCTATTCTATATAAGATGTTCATTATATCAAATTAAATATATATAAGTATCAAATATTTGATTTCAAACAATTTCATAATAAAATTTAGTAAAACATATTTTTTTAAAAAAATACTTCTTCATTTTGAAAGTTTTGAATTTAGACATATATTGTGTCTAAGAGACATAAGAGAAGATTTTTAAAATTATATGTAATATATAAAATTAAATCTGTAGTTATTTCTATTCAGGTCAACTTCCTAAATGGATATTCATGGTGTGCTCGAACTCATTTTTGTGTGCGTTATAGGCTAATGATTTATTTAAAACGATAAGTACCATGGAAGCATGAGGTGTCATAGAAATGAGGGAGACTAAACCATAACCAATGAAATTAATTTAGGTGATTGAGGAAAGGGATATGTGTCTTCTGGGGCTAGTTTCTTCCACTAGTGGGTGTGCGTGATTAGAAGAATTTGCCAGAGCGAGTGGCAGAGATGGAGAGGAGTTGCGACCTGTGGACGTGATGAGGGTCAGAGGTCGGTGCAGAAAGTGAGTTTTGGTGGAGTTAGGGTATTCTGTGGGTGACGGAGTGAGATAGATTTGTTTTTGGGGATGGGGAAAGATATGTATGGTTTTTAAATGAGTTTTTACCGCCGATGACCGTTACCCATTTTTAGGGGGCGCAAAAGCCAATATTTCCAGTAGTGAGAAATAATTATTGTTGTGATTCATTGAAAAATACATAAAAGAATATAATTTGTACTATTTTACTTCCCCAACAATATAGGGGTATGTTTGGTCCACATTCATTCTTAACAGTCAGAATAAAGTAGAGTGTACATGGTATATAATTCATCATATTTTTTTAAAATATCCAAAAAAATTAAAACCCATATAAAAATTACTTTCAAAATCTAATTGAATCATCAAGTAGGAGAGGTAGAAGTTGGATAGGTGACTCTAGGTGTGTAGAGTTAGTGGTGGGTGGATGATATTATAGATTAGATTCCATGTGGTATCACACCACTACGACATTTGACATTCACTAATGTTTGAGGGAGATGATTGGGATATTTGATAGGGGAAGGGATGAGGGACAACAAGGGAAAAAAATTGATGTCTCTTCTTGATTCTCTTACATTTCTATCATTGGATTGATATGATGGTTAGTGAGGAGGTTTATATGGGGTATGTGGAGTTACTATAAACACTATGAGAGATTTAGAATACCTAATTATGAAAATTGAACCTCTAATTATAATGGGTTATTATTATAGATTCTTTAATTTTTTTCAATAATAAAAAAACATTGACTTCAATGTATGCATCTGCATAGTATTCGGAATCCTGAAAAAAGTAAGACTACCTCTATTAATGAATAATTTGAAAATTTGAGATTAATTTAGTCTCATATGAAGATTATCAATTCTTATATACAATAAAGATCACTATAAAAATTTACATATAAATTTCCTTCCAAAAAACTAATTAGTTCATAAACTGAAATAATAATTTTTATAGAATATTAAAATCTTTAATGTTTCAAGCACCGATTATAATTATGATCAGGTTATTATCCTATACAATTCATCATTCATAAATAATGAAATGTGAATATATTCATCTCCTCCTCCCATGAACCCTTCAATTAAAAAAATAGATTGAAAGGATGTATAATAATGTCAATATATCATTAAATCTCCCTCAAATAATTTGTTTTATATTTTTTATGAATATACTTTTTGGGCAAGGTTGAGTGGGAAACAAAATAAAATATAAATGGGTCAAATTTAATTACGGAAAACATTAATCAAGTTAAACAAATAAATAATAAAGGTCAATGGATATATAAAGTAATTCAATTAAGAATTATAATTAAATTGATTCTTGTGGTTACAAGGATAAAAATTATAAAGACAATAAGAAAGAGATAAATTAAGATGAGTGTAGAATGTAGAATTTAAATAGAATTCCAAAAAAGAATCATGAATGATATTTTGAAAGAAAAACATATAAACATTTAAAAATTTAAAACTTTATTTAACATGTTTTGGTCCCATTGTGTTTTATATACATGAGATGAACACCACCCACACACACACACAATTGTTTTCATATTTGAAAAAAACAATGATGTAATCTATAACGATAGAAAAAAATTAATTATAAGGAAACCATTTTTTTCAAAAGATATAAATATTAATTATAGTTATAATTATTATAATGATTGAGAGAATAACTCTCATATAGTATTGATATACACATGCTCTTTGAAGGGATATTAAGGACATATAAGAGAATCGTTTTAGTTCACTATATCATGTATGGAAAGGTATACCCATATCCAAAATCTTCTAGACCGAGGAACATGGCCTCACATCATCCATGTTATAGGACGTCACTATAAACTCCATCATAAATGGCTCACGAGAGGTAAATAGGGGTAGGGACAATCTGAAATAAATGATCTCAAAGAGACAATATTTTGGAGAAATGATTTATCCACTCAATATATAGAGCCATGAAGGAAGATAGTGAATGGAATTCCTGCCCTAGGGGAACTAGGGAATGAGTTATCAATTTAATTAAGAAAATAGAAATGATGAATTGGCACTATAGAATCATAGAAGTCCACACCAAGGGAGATAATGATAATTGTGAATAATGGATGCGATAAGGAAACATTAGAATAACACAAATCAAAAGGGTAGTGCACGGTCAAAAAATAGGAGAAAGAATACAATGAGCACCGATGTGGAATGGGTGAGGCACAATGGTATAAGGATAATAAAATACAATCATAATAAATTTACCCAGGAACAACTCAAAAACTAAGAAAGACAAATATGTTATTTTAGAATAATATTAATGAGGTATATTTAAGAATTTTAACGCATGCATAATAATAAAAATAAATAGTAGAATAGAATAATATGTATCTTTTTTTAAAAAAAACTAATTTCAATAATCTTCACAAATTTCATTTAACATTGAAGAATTTCTTCCACCTATAGTCATCATATGGGAACAAAATTTATCATATCTAAACACTATTTAAAATTTTATATTTGCTAATATTTACTGAAAAATTCATAGGGGATCTATAAATACACTATACCCAACAACTTGGATATGGTTTCCACCAAATTAAATTGGAATTTCATACATTTAATATTATCCTCGAGTACTGAAATGTTTAGTAGTCTTGGTAAACCTCATTCATACATGATTAACAAATTATATTTGAAACCCACAATTACAAAATACTTTTTTTGATAATATCATCAATACATCTAGCACATCCTTTCATGTCATACTTAAAAGCCATCCTAGATTCTTGTGAAAGGAAACAATAAAAGGGTGAAATAAAATCTCCATAAAGTGTTATTTATAGTAGAAGCAATCCATATTCAATAAGAATAATAAAAAATTAATGGTAAATAACCTAATAAACATTCTGTTTAATTGATTTAGTTGGTGTGATACAAAATTAAATAATAATTATATGAATACAAATAGATAAAAGCACATTAAATTTAATCAATAACAAGGAAATTATGAAGAGATAAGGACTAATAAATATAGGATGGTTAATAACTAAAAACACATTACATTTAATCGATAATCAATGAATGAAAATTCACCTATAGATAATATCACTGAAAATATTTCATTCTCAATAATAAATAAATTAGTAGTTAATTAAATTCTTAATTTTTTGATGTCATAACTTCTAGAATATGATAAATCTACTATGAAGACAATTCATAATATAGTTTAAAACCAACAGGTAGGTATACACCAGAAACCCATTTAAAATAGGCTAGACAACGGATTCATCTCGTGAAACTATTGATTAATAGATGAAAAATATATATCTCAGCCCCACTACTATCTTTATATTCATATAATTACCTATATATCAAATAATCAATTTATATGATGAAAAGTATTCATTATAAATAAAAATCCATTTTTAATAATGAATACATATTTATAAATTTTCCCAGTCAATAAAATAATGATCCTTGTAAAATACTATATGTATAAACTATATATGGTTTAAATAATATGAATATCCATAATAAATAATATCTATAATTATTGAGAATTTATTTTTCAATAATAATTTGGAAATTAGTATTTATAGGGATTGATATTTTCTATAATAATGAATCAAAGAAGATAATTTCAATAATCTACTTGGTCAGAATAATCATAAATCATCCCATAGAAAAATATTGGTGGTATCGATACAACATATCCAAAATAAGTTATATAAAAAATAAAGGGCTTTCATCATTTATGAGTATAAAAGGCATTAAAATATCATTAAAAACATTTATGTTTCAAATAAACTTCCCGCATAAAAAATCACATGTTTAAATAACATGTAATTTACAATATTTTAGGACAAAATATTTTAACTTAAAAGGAAAATTTAAACATTAAAAGGGTGATTCGATGCTATAATAGGTAATGATATTAGTAATATACATTCATTCTATAGACGTTATAAAATTATTCCATCCATAATGTTATAAAAATGTTATCAAAGCACCTCATTTGGAAAGATACTAGTAGATTATTTTCAAATCATTATGTAAAAAGTTGAAAAATGTTAAAACATTATTTACTAAATCAGTTTAATAATAACAAGATATTTTTGAAAAAAATTCACCATCATAGATATGTAATAAAATGTATTTCTAACTAATGTGAGAAATTATGTTATATTTTCTTAAATAAATTTTCCCTATTATATCAAGCACCAAATAGTGTAAATATAATTCCCTAGACTTAAAAAATACATAATCATGAGTAAATTAAAGAATTAACTATGAGGATATATTTAGGATCAGAGTATTATAGAATTAGTCCATAACTATTTCATAATATTTACATACTTTACATACAGATAGTTACACACAATATCAACTTTTTCAACCAAAGGAATCCCTTTAAAGGAAACATGACTTATTTTATTGATAAAAATCTTCTTGACTTATTTATTTCATTTACCCATCCTTATACCCTATGAAAAAAATTTCAAAAACCTTGTATGCGCATAAATGGATCAATAAATAATGTAAAATATGGAAATAACATGTTAGTCCGTGAATATTTAAAACCCATGAAAATATTTTCACTAAATCATACATTTCACCAATAAAACGAAATGCACAAAACATAAATTATGTAATCATATGATTCCTACAAAACATTATAGAAATCAAGAAACATTAAATCAAATTTTGGAATCCATATCAAACATACATTGTAGCATTCACATCTACATATGGAGTGACCTTCATGGTTACTTTTGGATTACCCATTACTATATATTATCTAAATCACTTAAGAGAAAACATATCATTTACCTCGATCAAATTTCCCATTGGATTTGAGAGATATCATGGGATCAAAAATCCAAAATTTGTAAAAGAACCTACAATATAAATAATAAATACCCATGAACCATGACATAATCCTAACACATAAACCATGTATAAAGTATATATAATATTTCTACAACGAAATCACATATCATTTTTAAAATTCCTCACACTGGTAAATGATGTATAATTATTTGAATATATAATTATAAACATTTAAAGCTAGCATGATAACAATAATGTGACATAAAAGCGAGAAATTCGGTTCATGACATATACGTTAAATAAAACATTCGGTGTTGTTGAAATAATCAAAAAAAAATTATAACACATTGAAAACCATAAAAAATAATTTCATTGAATCAAAGATACATATACCACTCTAAAACATTAAAATAAAATTTATGTCTAAAAAATCCTACCAATATAAATAAATTCTTAAAACAATTTTAAAAAAATAGATTTTAATGAGAATGATTTGGAAGAATAAATCATTAAAACATTTAATACAATATTTCAGTTAATGAATACCTTTCCACGTGAGATATAAATTAAAAAAATAAGTATTAATAACAATAAAAAAGTTAATATCATTAGAATAAGAATATTCATGATATGATATTTTAAAGGGTAATATATTAACAAGATAAAAGTGAATTGGAGCATACCACCAAATAAATTTCAATGAAATGTTAATTGAGATACAATATATTAAAAATATCATATCTGTAGATTAAAGATAAATCAATAACACAATTATGTGTGAAAATAAAAATATACACAATATAAGTTTATATTTTATGTAAAAATATCATTGTTCATTCACACATATTTTTGAATGAACAAAGCCAACGACATGGGTATTTCACATAATCAAATGTGATTGAGTTATGATTTCTCTTACCGGTAGTCTGAATTATCATGTATAATCATTATGTTCCTAAATAATAAACCTAGTTTAATTTATAATTTTTTAGAAACTTTTTAAAATTTATTATTCTTTATATATCATTTAATTCCATATTATAAAAAGAACATAATTATTAGTACATATCTTTCATTTTGTAAATATTTGGTACATGAGTCAAAAATTAAGATGTTTTGATTTAAATTGTCCATGTGGGAAAAATTCCAACATATCAAAAATATTATTGATGATTTAAATGTCATATATATTTCATATATGTGTATTTGTAATTTTCCATAACATTTGGATATAATAAATGAAATACACCGTTCATGGAGAGGATATGTAGTATGTATGCATAAACACCAGAATCTTTCCATGTTCATATTAATGGAATGAAAAATAAATGATATATAAGTATATTATAATTCTAATATAATATCTATGTTATATATGTAACATAATTTCATTAAATACATCTTTTATATTTTCCATGTATGGAATGAACGAGTAATATCACTTTGAGTTTGTGATAGTCCACACTTCCTCAAATAAAATAATCATATTTACACATTATGGAAATCATAATGTTATATTATAAATAAAAATTATTGAATAATAAATACTATATAAATATAATATATATCTTATATAAATATATTTCCATCATAAGGTCCATGATGATAGGTCGTCGGATAAAATTTAACAATCATCAGTTAATGAGGCAGTACTTCACTGTACACAAAAATAATATTTCTGTATCCATTATATGGGGGTGTGTATAAGTGTGGTTCATATAAATATCATAAAAATATTATTTTATTAATGTATATGGGTTTTTAGGTAATAATATAATAATAATACAATAGTGAGTGATGAAAAAAATAAAGCAAAGGAATATGAGAGAAGATGCTACCTCAAAATCTGGTAAATCCTTCTGATTTGAGTAAAAGGATGTATTTAATTTCCTTATATACAAGGTAAGAATTATATGAATAAGGTAGGGATGTTGGGAACTTATTTTTTTTGATTTTGGATGTGAAAAGGGGCTTTAGAGGTGTTATTTTGTGGGTAGAGGTGGTGGCCATTTATAAGAAGCAGGAGGGCACTGTAGAAAAGTCTTGAAATATTATTTTATTTTAAATTGATATTTTAATTATAATATTTTTAAAGTTATATATTTATAGGATAATATGATTATTATTCTAAAACCTATCAAATAATAGTTTTATGTATTGATTAAGTCACAAATTTAAAAATATAATTTTGCTTTAACCATTCATTAAATAAATTAACTATTACCATGCCTTCTGGTATGACAACACTATTTTGTTTATATGGATTCTAAAAAATGAAAATGACCATTAATTGTATAATTAATTAAATTTTTAAAATTAAATACGTAATTTATCTGAATCTAATAATTTTACAACTACTATATCATTTAATAATAAAGTAATTTTTTTAGAAACTCAATTATGTCAATTTTGATACTATTTACGAATTCATTTGTTTAATGTAATTGAAAATTGATTAATTAGAATAAAAATAAAATATATAATATATAGAAAGTCATAATCATCCATAAATATTTTTTATGGAGTGAAAATGTTCAAATTACTTATATTTTAATATTTATAATATCATTTAATTGAATCTTTCGTTAATAAGGTAATTAATACATCATCAATGTTTCATAAATAAATTATTTATTTTATTTTCTAAAAATTTTAGAAGAATATAATGAAATAGGTAATCTTAATATATTTATAATAATATTTTCTATAAAGATATTAGTTATATAGACCTATATTAAAAAAAATTAGTAAACGTTACATGTATATGTTATATTTATCTTTAAATAATATTAATTATTATAAGATTTATTTATCACATCAATGCAGCCCCATGGGGTCCTAAAATATACCCATGTATGATCATGGTCAGTCATATCTCATCCAATAGTATTCGGATGTCTGTTTGTGTAGTTTTTTTATCATCATAATATTATTTTTTACCCTTTTTTCCTAATTTACCCTTTAAATAAGAAAAAAACTAATTCACTTGCAGTTAATAATTTACAAAAAGAAGGTTCCTATTAACCTAATTTTATAATTATGAATCTAAATAAAGAATCATTTTCTAGAAATTCAAAATACAAAAGTGTTAGTAACTAATTTGAAATTAATTCTCATTCTCGAAATGATAAAACTAATTTTTGAAAAGTAAAAGCCATCAAATGATTGAAAGATTTTTATATAAAAATTTAATAAGAAATTACATAAAATTACTATAATTTGATTAAATTATAAAAAAATATACAATTAATCTTTATAACCAATTAAAATGATAAAAACACTCTATAAATAAATCAGATGAAAAAGCAGTTTTGAATTAAAATGATATATTTTTTACTATTCATTAACATGTAAATTTTATCATAAAATTACCAAACAAATAACCCAAAGTAAATTATTATGTCCTTATTCTAATCAATAAGATTATTTTTGTCAATTAGAACATATAAAAGTGATTGGAATTATATTTAAAAAATTTTCCCATCAAAAGGAAGCAAAAGTATAATTTTCTAAAAAAACTTCTATTATGAGAAAACATTTGATTTTTTATTATATCATATTCAGGAATTTGTATTAAATGATTATTTTACATTAAATTAAATATATAAAATTTAAAAATAAGCAAATAGTAACGTGATTTTAAGAACAAATTTAATCTCTCTAAAATAGGATTTCATTAAAATGCCTCCATTATATTAAATTGGTTTTTATTTCCATTTATAATAAATTTTGGTAACTAATTATTCATTATCTAATTATTTTAAACCATATTTTAATAATTTATTTGATACTATTCATTCATTCCATTCTAATGATTAGGATATAATGTTAACATTTTACAAATAATATTTAGTTGTCTGTTTAAACTTGATGTAGCATATCATGCAAGAAATTGAACAATTTTCTATCTTAAAACTGTGAATTCAACATCCCCCCCCCCCATTTAAAAAATTACATCCTCACGTATTTAATTTTTGGTTGGTATATAGGGTATGACTTTTCAAAATACCTTTATTGAAAACCCAAATCAGAAAAAAGGTTAATAAAACATCCACATTAACAGATAGAAAGTGAAATAGAATAGTTAACCGAGATAACAAATGCTATGGATCTATATAGGGAAACATGTATATGGAAGAAAAACTAATAATCAAGTTCTGATGGGGAGTGATAGGAAACATGATTTGGAGAATGTTAACTACCAGAAAACTAAAAACTTGTGATGGGTTAAATAGTCTTTTATTTTGCAGTTGGAAAAGTAAAATAAAACTATTTTTCATTTAACATCTTTTTCATAATGTTGATGAATTAGTTTACTACTTAGAATAAGAACAAAATTAAATATACATACTTTTATTGTATAGTATCATACATCAATCAAATTCTTCCAAAGAATCATCTTTATATTCAAATGATGAGTATTCAAGATGAATTGTTTTCAAGAATAAAAACAATAATAAATGGACATTGGTTAATCAAAGACCTTTGGGACTAAGGGCCTCTATGCCACATTTTCCTTGGAGTATCCTGGTTCACACAGAGAATTCCCAAGAATGTGATCATTACAAAGAGTTGCATTCTATAGAAGAAGAGCTAAATGGATTGAAAGAATGAGTTGGTATGGAAACCACCTTCGGGACCAAGCATTGGGAAGATTTGTACGTGGAAATACTAGAAAATTGACAATTCATAGGGGAGCAAGGTGATCAATAATGCATAAGCTGGGGAGGGTATGTCTAGTGGGTTGGGCCTACAGGTCATGTATTATGCATAATATGACTCTTGTTCTTTTGGGTCATGTATTGAACCTTGGGTCGTGTCGGTCATTGTGCCTTGGGCCTAGAAAACATGTCAGGGTTCCCTAGCGTGTATTAAAAGGGTGATTATCCATAATAAAATAAAAATAACAATTCTTTCAGTACATTAAAGAAATATAATCAACATATAAAAACTCATATCATCCAAAAAATGGTTAACTATCTATTTATACTACCTTTAATCATCATCCAAAACAAAAATGATTATTACAATCTCAAATAATCCCCTAATATTAATAATCATTTATAAGGGGACATAATACTTTTAACCTGCAATATTCAATAGGAATCTCCATGTTCTATATGGACCATTCAACAAAAAAGTGTATATAGTGTTTCTCAAAATAATACAAACTATGATTGAAATCCAAAATTCATAATGATTTGATCACATAGGCTTCAACGATAAATCATAACATCTATATCCAAATAACAAGAACTACTATTAAATTCTATTACATAAAATTAATTTACCTAATCAAATATTTTTTTGATAGGATAGTAATTTTAATAAATAACCCTAATCACCATTTTTCATCATTACAAACACTTATTATTCCAAAAAAAATTCAACCATTACTCCTCAAATTAAATCCCATTGTTTTCTATTTTCCTTAAGCCTATACTCTTTCCATAATAGAAAACTTCTTCTAAAATAAAATTAATCACAAAATAAATATATAATTTTCCAATATTAAGGATATATATTTGAGAAAACATAATATCCAAAAATAAAATTAGTTAAAATTCGTAAAATCATTTAACTATAGAGAAAATCATAATAACTAGGTACTTCACATATGCCTATGGTAGGTAATGTTCCATTGTTTCCCTCTGGTTGTTGGTTTGATTCCCATGGCATTGAAAGACGCAATGGGTTTTCACCAATCCTACATGTTTTTATTTTCTTTAAAACTATAATATTATTATAATAATCCAAACATGATATAAATTTCTCACAATGACCATAAAAACTATTAATCCCAAATTTTCCAATGCCTTTAATTTTGAATTTGAAAATGTAATAACTAGTAATTTACACAAATTAAAGGATCACATAAACCCTAATGTTTCATTAAAACTATTTCCAAAAAATTAAAATAGAATTCTTCTCCAAATAACATTTTTAAATAACAATCATAAGGGTTAAACATACTAG
This sequence comes from Viscum album, assembly GCA_963277665.1. NCBI lineage: Eukaryota > Viridiplantae > Streptophyta > Magnoliopsida > Santalales > Viscaceae > Viscum > Viscum album. Next base: position 1,384,692,196 of record OY728127.1, read on the forward strand.
AAGTCTACCAATGTAATCTCTTCATTATTGTATTTAATTATAACAACCTCCATATATCTGACATATGTTTTCAATTTTTAAAATGTAGACATCTTAATCATTGATCAATTTTCCTGATCCTTTATCCATGTTTTTTTCATCTTATTCTTTAATATTTATTTCAAACAAACAAAAGTATGCATAATGTCCTTTTTTTCAACAACGTCAAAACATGAGCTAATAAATAATCGATACCATTCAAAGGTCATTTTATTTTTCATCATCATCAATTACAATGTCATTAGGTATTGGTAAACATATATTTTTATGGTTCTTCTAAATCCCATTCTCAAACCTTCTTCGTAGGACAACAATTTTAGAAATGTCCATGAAATCCACATTTTAATCATTCAATTGATCTCTTAGAAATAAATTCATTCCATTTGAAGGGGCCAACTAAATACATCCTTATTCAATGGATGTTTATTTATAAATTATAACAACCCTACTCTTTATTACCCAAATAAACATGATTTATTAGATAATATTTCACACAATAAAACCTAGAAGATTGAAATATCTTTTGTCGTCATGGATTAAGTACATTACATGACAACTTAATACAGAAAATACCACATCTTTATTGAAACATTATTCAAAATGAACACAAAATTATTCATACATAGCATTGAATGGGATACCCTGAAGACATACATAATAAAAGGGTGGGATATAAATCTCACTAATGGAGTAAAAAAATAACATTAAGAATACAATAAAAGTTATTCAATAGGCATATCAATGGAACCAAACAAAAACATGAACATAAATGAATGATATAACATGATTATAATTACATGGATAAGTGGAAATAACATATAGCATGATATTATCTTGAGACAAGGCCCATTTCACATTGAATAGAATGAGTACAACCTCATTGAATAATAATTAGGATGCTTAAATCGTCATTGAACATGATTTATCATTAGTAAACCCTCATTTCAGAAGGAGTATCATGATACAAAACGTTACCCAGTGCATTGAAGCACAATCAGGGCACACCCTTTATAAACATTTCATTTCATATATAAGTGTTCCACATAGATCATATAACATGGAATCATTAAATATCATATTTTTTTACACTATTATAGAAGTTCTAATACATACATTTAAGTACAATAAAATATTTATATATTCATAATGTTTAATAACCTTCATAGAGAAATGGTTATGGTATTCCCTACATGATGATTTTGGAATGGAAAATTGTGGTGCCATATCTATAGCATTACTTCATCATATCAAAATTCATAAGCTTGGATGATGGGATATAAAAGGGTCTGTCATATTGTATTCATGAAATGGACAATACAGGGATCATGAAACATATTATACCAACATATGAAATGGAATTTTGATGCATATTTTGGGAGAAATGATAGAATGTAAATAAGAATAGAGAAATCCATTATGAAATTTAATCATGATAATGGGGGTAAATGGAAGGTAAAATGAGAGATAATGTAGTATCTCATACATAAAACATATGTTTGGAAGAATGGTGGAGGTTTGAAATCGTACGAAAACATTTTTAAATGAAAATAAAAGAGTACAACATTACGAATAAACTAGTATAAAAATGATAAAGGAAGGAATACCTTACATTAGTGTGTGACTTAAAGAGCATTAAAGAGGGATCATGATAGCTTGTCATGACATGGGAGGATTCTAGAGAGGAGAGGGAAGAATAGAGATGTTCTCCCTAGACATAGAGTAATGGTTAGTGGGATTGTGGAAGGGTTTATATTGGAAATGATTGGGGAATTCTTTAATATTTCACAAACAATTGTCTCGGAATCTATATGATAAAATATTTAAAACTACAAACCATCCCAGTTTATTCCCTGGTTTGATTCTAAAGTGGACTATAAAAAACTTATTTTTTATGTCCAATGTAGAAAAATATTAAAATATTATCCTTTATTATGTGGATGTGAGTCACAGTAATAAAGAAATCATTTTAAAAACAAAATTATTATTATACATTTGGGAGGAATCAATAAGGATTTATAAAATAATTAAAAAATTATAAAATAGTATTATTTTATTTTTGAAAACAGATATTTATCTTATAATACCCATGATAGTATTTATTAGATTTTTTGGGGTCATTTTGATGTCATAAAACACATATTTTATTTATAACGTATTTAATTTATTCACAAAAATTCCACATGCTAAAATAAATATGAAAATTTAAACGTCGGATAATTTTTGATGTGATGATTCCAAAAAAAAAATTTCTCTAAATAATTTAATAAATATTATAATTTTCAATTTTAAAATGAAAGCTGATATTTTATCAAAATTAACGGGTTTGGACCAAAACAAATTTCAATCATTAATAAAAATTTCATTTTAATTCATAAAAAATATATACTCATTCATTATTCATAAAATTTATTAGTTAATATATTTTTATTAAAATATTATTTCATTAAAATTTTATTAATTTATTAAAAAAATCATTAAAAATACATTTTCAAATTTTATATAAAAATATAACTCTTATCAAATTGATTACCTAATAATTTATAGAGAATAAGATGATATAAATATCATATATAAGATTTGTTTTATAATATTATTAATAAAAATATATTTTAATATAATTTATATATTTATCAAAAGTACCATTACTTATTGAAAACAAAATTATCAAATTTTTCGCTTTTTAAGAAAGGATAATTTCATAATGAAATTGATGGAATAACAATTTTATTTACAAAAATTTATTGAAAAATAAGAAACTATTTAATTTTTACATAACCTCTTATAATAGCCACATAAGACTTATGGGTATGGTGGGAGATGGTGACATACTATTAGGGTGGCATGGATAACATCACATAGATGGTAATGTCTATAAAAATGAACATCTACCATAGTAAATTCTATTCAAGCATAACGTGTGGATGCTCATATTGGGATTTGACTATAGTGAATCTCAGTAAAAATAACTCCTTTCTGAGCTCTGAAAAAAGAGATTTTCATGGACCAATTCTACTATATGAGGCCATCCTCTCCTTTATCTGCATCGAAAATGAATCTTTTTTAAAACCCATATATATATATCTATTGTTTGATTGCTATTATAAAGTAATATTATCAAAGATAAAAATACAAAATGGTAATTTAAAACAAAAAATTAAACAAAATAAAAAACTTGCAGGTGTTTTATATAATACATTTAATTAAAGGGGATTTTATTCATTAAAACTGAGGTCAATAAAAAATTCCCCCCTTATGAAATTTCTCCCTAAACATTTCCTTTTCCCACACTAAAACATATGATGGAAGCTCTACTTTATCTCTTCCTTTAGTTCCCATGTTTCTTCTTCACACATTATTTTTCTCCACAACACTTTGATGAGGGAAATTGTCTTATTTTGTATAATTTTTTCTCTATGATCTAATATTTTTACCTGATTTTCTTCATAGGAGAGGTCATCTTTCAAAGGATCCACCTATATATTGAGAACATGTGATTGATCAGGTATATACTTCCTCAAGAGTGATACATGGAATACATCATGTACTTGCGACATGTTTTGTTGGACTGATAGTCGATAGGTCACTTCTTCAATATGATTGTTGATCTCAAAAGGGCCAATGTACATTAGAATATGCTTTTCCCTATTCCAAATCTCACAAATTTCTTGCACTAGGATATCTGGTGGAATACCATGTCACCAATATTAAACTCTATATCTCTTTGATGATTGTCACCATATATCTTTTGTCAACTCGGTAATGCTTCAATATTATGTTGGATGGTATTAACCTTCTCCACCATTCATCAATCATTTCTGGACCTAGAAGTTATTTTTCCCCAATTTTATCCCAATATGAATGTTTTTTTACCTCTTCACATAAAGGGCTTCATAAGGAGAAATTTCGACATAAGAGAGGAAACCGTTGTTATATGAAAAATAAATCAGATGAAGATGTTGCACCCATCCTCCATTGATGTCCAATGAGTATGCACTCAATATGTTCTCACGTGATTTAATAGTCCTCTCAAATTGGATTTTACTTTGTGGTTGATAAGACGTAAAGAATTTAATATCTGTATTCAAAAAATGTTGGAGACTCTTCCAAAACATAGAGTTGAATCTTGGATCTTGATTGGATACAATTTATAGTGGTACTCTATGCAGCCTTACCACTTTTCTATTTCATTTTCATGCCAGTTGATCAGATGATAAATTATCACAAATTACAATGAAGTTTGTTGTCTTTATAAGAAGATCCACAACATAAAAAATAACAATTTTTTATTGGATGTCTTCATACGTATGGTGATAATGTCTGTGGTGATGTTCTCCGATTTACATGTTGGTATGGAAAAGGGATGCATCATCCCCTTAGTATTATAACTCTCATCCTTCTCTTTCTGGCATACCAGGCACTTTGATGTATAATCAAAAATCTCTTTATTTATGTTATCCCATGAATAATTCTCTCAGAGATCTCAATACTTCTTTGTGTTTTCTGGTTGAATGGAAAAATTCAAACTATGTTCATCAACAAAAATATCATTATTAAAAATTTATTTGATGTAAAACATAGTGTTCACCCAAATCGCATAATTCCTTTTTCATTACAATTGAACTCTAAGTATTTCCCTTTTAGGATTGATTGCACTTTCTTCTGAATTCCCATATAAACCTTTTTATCACCATTTATCTTTTCCAAAAGTGTATGTTGAACAATTATCTGTGAAAGGATTTATTTTTTTAATTTTTCTATGATTCCCTTATACATATTAATAAAATTTTATAATATTGGAACCTTCTCAGTTCCCATCAATGATAAAATCACCAGGTATTTCTTACATAGACTGTTTTCCACCTTGTTCACATTCCCAAAGTGGTAATAGATTCAGTAGTTATATTAATTGACTATATCTAACCATATTCATTGGCTCATATTCAAATTTTTCTAGTGAATATATACTTGGGACTTTTTTATATGTATACATTTCACATATCTCCCCAATTATGTAACATCCCACAATATTCAAAGCGAAGATTACAATAGTAGACTTTAAATCATGTGTTGGATAGTTCTACTCATGATATTTCAATTTCCGTGAATCATATGCAATGACATGGTCATTTTTCATCAACAGACATACTGTGCCATTTTTTGAAGCATCACTAAATTACCACAAAATGTTCTCCAATTGTGGGTAGTGTGACAACAGGTGCAGTGATAAGACTCCTTTTCAACTCCTTGAAGATCTCTTCACATTAATCATTTCATGAAAACATGACTCTATTCTGAGTTATCTTTGTAATATGGATTGAAAATTATGAAATATTTATCAAAAATCAGTGACAGTTTACCGCCATCCTAAGGAAAATACGGATATACATCACATATGTTGGCCTCTACCATCCATCAGTTGCCTTTTTCTTATATGGATCTAATAATATCCCATCGCTAGGGATGACATTCCCTTATACTGTTACTTCTTTCCATAAGATCTTATACTTTCAATACAATGAATAGACCTTCTCCTTCTGCAAGGCCTTTAGTACAGTGCTTAGATGCTCCTCATGCAACTACATGGTTTTAGAGTACATTAGAATATCATCTATAAATATTATAAAACATATATTGATATAATATTTAAAGACTCTACTCATCAAGTCCATGAAAATTTCTATAGAATTGGCGAGTCCGAAAGAAATTACTTGGAATTCGTAGTGCCCATACCTTGTACAAAAAGAAATATTTTGGATACACTCCTTCTTCACCCTTACATTTAAATATCCCAACATCAAATCAACCATGGAGAAGTATTGTGCTCCACATATCTGGTAAAAAAGTCATCAATTCCGGGAAAATAACACATGTTCTTTATTGTGATTTTGTTGAGCTGATGATAATCCATGCAGTGGCACACTGTCCCATATTTAATTATGACTAATAGGACTAGTTCACCCCATTGTGAAGAACTTGGTCAAATAAACCCTTAATCAAGATACTCTTGTAGTTGTTTCTTTATATCTTTATTCTCCAAAATAACCATTCTATATGGAGTCTTTGTTAATGGAAATACCCCATGTATATGATCCATCAAGAATTTAGCATCCCTTTTAGGAGGAAGACCATGCATTTCCTTGACAAAAACAACAACGAATTCCCTCATAATTGGCATGTCTTCTAGGATGGTTCCTTCTTTAGACTCAATTATCTGATCAATATATGAGTTCTCGTAGGGATGAAATATCCATTATTGAGAGGATAGTTCTATAAAGTAATCATCATCCTCCTTGAACTTGTATAGAATAGGTGGTCGATTCTCCATAAGGAGAGTGGTTTCCCTCTCACAGCAATTTATGTTGTCTCTATATAAGGAAAGCCAATACATGAAAAGAATTGCATCAAATTCCACTATAGGATGAATGAAGTGGGTTTCAGGGTTGTTCAATCCACATATTGTAACAAGGGGGATGTTATATTCATGGTATAAAATAACTTTCCAATTTATTTGTCTCACCAACATCTCCACTTCCTTGATTTATGATTGTCTTTGGATTGTTCTAAAAACAATCATGATATAAATGAATGAGTACAAAAAGAATAAAACAGTACATTTTCTATCCAAGAATGAATAACTAGAATATCTATATACACCTTGTTTTCGGGATTTACTTCGGTAGTAGTTATGAAAAATTCTCTCCCTATATACCTTGATGGTTATTGGTTTCCTCCAAAAACCATTGGAATAGGGAACTGTTTTGAAAAGTGCACTAATTTTTCACAATTATAGAAATGGACAATGCATTGATTGTCGAACGGAGAATTAATCTTCTCTTTTGGAGTAAAATTTTTTTCATGTCGAAATTAATGGAATGGTTCTCTTCTCTTCCACGACTATATCATTTCCTCATCCTCGTTATGCAATTTCCAGGGTTCTTCTTTCCGCACCACTGGGAAGTGGTGTTATGGAATTTCATAGCACTATTGGATATTTCAATCAGACTTCTATAATTGATGTCCAATTTCTTCTTATTATCCCCATGAAACACCGTAATGTTCTAATCCCCATTTTTACATTGAGGTCACATCAGACAATTTCCTCATAGCCATCAAAGACAATGATCAATTGGGATTTCTGTAGGGTTGGTTTTAGTAAAACGAAAGAAGCAGTAAACCATTCATTAGGAGTTAATAACAATGTCAGAGGCATATCGTGCAAGAATTGTGATGTTTTCCTTGTACTCTATGATAGATTAGTCATCATTTTTCTTGAGGTCAAGGAAGTCCCCGTTTAATCTTAAGTCAGTGAGTGAGATGAAAATATTTATCGAATTTGTTTTTGAAATCATGACATTTCAACTCATTCATCAAATCCTTAGGCATAAAATTTATTATAAATTTCCCCCATTGATCAGCTTCACCAATTGAATGATAAGTAGCCAGAGGAACCATCTCATATTTGGAACATTGAAGGATAATGGATATATTCTCAATGGTGTTTATCCATTGTTTGGTGATTAAGGGATCATATTATCTGTTGAAAGTATGAGGCCTTTTTATCAGGAAGCTCTCAATTGCATCTTATTAATTTTTAGGGGATGATGGAAATTCCACATGACACGTGGTTCCATTCAAAACGTGAGAAAAATGAGAAAGTATTGAGAGAGAAAATTTGAATCCCGCTCTGATCAGATTGGGAATCTCATTAGAATAGTCATCACATTTATATTCTGATTAGTTGTTAGCTTGATTCCTCCAATTACAGGCCATTGGATAGAATAAAATTAAAGTTAGGGGTAAGTATATTAAACACATAAAGGGGAATCCAAAAAATGGATAACTAATAAATTACATTGATTTTTTTAACTTATGAATGTATTGGGTTCAATCTATGTTATGCATGATACACTTTGCCTCATTTACTATAAGGTGTATTTTATATCTTTTTAATAATGATTCATATAATTATTATGATTTTTACAATGATTATCCCCATGGAGTGTAGAACCAATAGTGAAGCAAGGCTCGTTTTCATTCACTAGTTCCTATCTGAGTGTACCTCAATGTATTGTTTTGGGGTTTGACCCCAATATAAATCTTTTCTAGATCCACCTCAAAATGTTTGTATCTAGAAATGGATGTAATTTGTCAGATAGACCACATAATATATACTAACCTATATTTTGGGTTGTTTTCCTTTAAACATGGTTTTTACTAAATTTTATAACCCTAATCATCAAAAAACAAAACATATATGTTTGTTACCAACTATTACATCCATTTACATTATTACACACATAATCATGATTTATTACTTAATATTGGACTTAATACAACCCATATGATTGTGATGCCTTGTGTATTTGGGAATTAAGAACATTACATGACAACATAATACCTAAAATAAAACTTCTTTATTGAAGACATATCAATAAGAGTACTAAAGGGTGAAATTAAAATCACATAGGGAATATAATTACAAAAGATACTTTACAAAAGAACTGATGAATACGGATTAGGAAATTCCCATTAAAATAACTTTGATGATGATGAAATAGAATATTAAATTTATGTGGATGAATATTTGATTACCAATGGGGGGTTTATATTTGTAAACTCCATTAATTATAACCCTATGAATGATAAATGAACTGACGTTAATACTAATAACTATGATAATGTGAAAGAATATATAGAAACACTAATTCATAAAAATGTGTCTGAAGAGGTAGTGGATACTCAACACATGAGGAAAGATCATTATCTAGGAGTAAAAACAGATATTCTGCTACCACATGTCTACAAATCACGAGTTAAAGGAAATGGGAAATATAATATTTATACAAAACCATCCACATTTTGAGAATGTTGAGGAAGAATTTTATAAGTAAAAATTCTACTCAACAGAAGCTAAGGTATGGAAAATCAAGCCCATTAATATAGATATACATAGAGGAAATATAACCATTCCAATTATATTTTATAATATACATAATATAAATTTTAAAGGATAAGTGAGAACCAGAGTATAATCACATATGAAACCCTATAATCCCTTAAAATAAACCAATCATGATTATTAAAGAACAAAAAAATCATTGCGGATTTATGATCTATCACTGAAGAAAACAGAAAATTAAATTTTTCCCTAATTCATTGCATCATAATTTAACTACTACTAAAAAGGCATCAAAACCACCTAAATCACCATTAAGGCCACAATTTACCCCCACTAGGCCAATTAGACAGTACAATGTTGTGATGGTCTATAATCCACCCCCAACTAAGGGGATATAGTAAACTAATCAGGGACTTGATTAACCCAAAATATGAAATGCATTATCATCCCAATGAAAAATTAAGGTGCTAAAATCTTATAACATGAGAAGAATCCAAATTAATGGAAATTAATTACTCCTGGGATCCTACTAACAATATTTAAATAAATACATATACTAAACCTATGTTTAAATCAACCATTCCATATGATTTGATCATTGATGATTACGATGTATTCCATACATTATGGTAACAACGACCAAATTTTTATAAAACACATATTATTAAAAAATATATAAATTTAATAATGCATAGAAAATATGATAATATAATATAATGATTATATAATTGTACGTAAATAGGGAGTATACCATGTATTTGAAAAGTAAGAGGTATTTTAATCAATTTACACTAAAGTAGTACCTATGGAAGGATGGAATGCAATGGTGTAGAAAAATAGGAATCCATACCCCATGTTAGTGGATTTGAATTGTCATACACCAATCATTATGAATCAAAATTTCTCAATATTTAATGGATAATTAGGATGAGGATGAGCCACTGAGAGGCGGAGCCCTAATTGTTCGTGAGCCTCAGGAGAAGAATTTCGATGACCATGCAAGGTGGGATTTCTCAGGTGGTGATTTTCATCGATGACCTCAGTTGGATTACCATTTATCATGGGGAAGTCCTCGTGTATGGGACGAAAGTAACGCAAGGTAGGAAGAAACCATAGAGCTGAACCCTTTTTGGCTAGATGTCTCACCAGATCCTGGTGAAGGAGTTAGAGCTGGAGCATGTGGTGAAGTCTTCCCGATGATTCCCCTTCTCTCATTAGGTTCAGATCTGCCCTGACCTTTCCCCCTATTTATTCTCTATTTCTTCCTTGAATTACACAGATTCCCCAAATTATAATTTCACAGAAGGACCTGTCTTCATTAAATGGATCCCCATCATTTTGTATTTCCACTTTAGAGTTTGTGAATGCTACAACCTTCCACTCTTGATTGCTTGAGGCCATATTCGGTGGATATTGAACTTCGCCAGATTTATTTGAGGGCTTCATCAATTAGATGTGGGGTCTTCATTACCAAGTGACAGTGGGAGTTCTAGATCCTCAAAATATGAGAATTCACCATTTTTGTACAATGATTTTGCTTGTGCCTGGTCATCGTAGTCATCCATGTGTGATAATTGTCGCTTCCTTCTCATTCATTGGATAATCGATATTGATCGTGGTCCTGATTGGAAGAATGTGGCAGTGTGGATTTGAATTCCCCTCCACCCCCTCCCCTTTCATAACCCATCTATCCTCACAGTTATTGGTGATGGGATTAATTGTTTTCCCCGAATTGATGAAGATAATCATTGCATGAAGCAACATGGCTTCTCTAATCTCTACATAGAGAGAAGTTCCCCTCCCAAATTGTATTCTTCTCTATTTGGAAGGTGAACTGTTTTTCAAAACAAATTCATTTTGAGGAAAACTTATTTTATTTTATTTTTGTTATCAACATGGCCAATGGCTTTCTTTCTTCTCTCAGCATGGGAGGTGAGGTCGCATGTAATGCACAGCTCAGCCTAATGACACCCTTTCTCCCACAGTTCCTCAGGCTACTATTGGAATGCCTCTGTCTGCTATCGGAGTGATTCAATGATCTATGTCGGTAGGTCATCACCCACCCCAACCATCTCAGGCATCCAAGGGGCTTGACCACTTTGAGCACTAGCATGACCTCATCGCCTGCTGTGGGTCTACCAGGATCTGCTACTCATGCAACTCCTTTTTTTCGAAGGCGCTTGAGCTAAGGGGATGTAAGAAAGGTAAGGGAATTGTTTTTTTGGATTATGGGAGTTCTGAAACATCCTATTCAAATTTTTATGTGGTGTTGTGGCTGACCTTGATGGGTGAAGGGATGAACCTTACTTTGGGGGATCTTGAATAAATCTATATTCACTTTATATTATATTGAAATCCAATTTTGGCGACACTATACTATCATGAATCGATTAAACTTGATTGATTAATTAAAACATTAGAGGGACATTTGTTTTTTTGGAATATAACTATTAAAACAAGACCCATTGTTTTTTGGGTTTATAACTAATTAAAATTACTCAATAATTTCATCATGATACTAAGGAAGAAAAACATTAATGAAATATTAAACCAAAAGAATCTTGAAGAGGAGAATGTCAATGAAATTATTACATTATTTAACAGTTTAATCTATTCCCTAAATAAAAAAATCCAATACGATTTTTTTAATATTTATCTATAGATTCTATTATATGAATAAAAAACAATTCTGATTATCCCAAAGTATCTTGTGTGTATATGAGTGTTCTCTTTTATAGAATTACCGTTATAATATTCCCTTTAAGGAAATAAACATGAATCACATCCATTTTTATTAAAAAAATATAATAATGTTTAGAACATTAGAAACGTACATCACCTCTCTCAATATTTAATCAATGCTAGATATATTCATTAATCCCACAATGTAAAATATATTTCCACCACCTATTAAATTTAGAAGCTCCACAATTGGGATGAAAATAAGGAATGGAGTTTTGTAATTCTTGAAAATAAGAAGAATAGAGTCTACATATTTATTAAAAAATATTTAATAGGGTATTTCATTACATCCTCAGAGAATTACTTTTTTATAGAAATGGATACAAGAAATATATTGATCCATGGGTAAGTGATCTCCCAAATTATCTCCCATACCATTGTATTTCAGTGAATATCATCCAATAATACCTTTCAACTAAAGACTTTCTTCAGTGATAGAATACGAATGGTCCATGTCATTGGATAATCCCAGAGTACACGTGACACATGGGCTAGTTTCTTCACTAGAAGAAGATATATAATTAAAATAAATTTAATGAAATGGAAAAAAAATTAATGAAAGATGTCTAAAATGTTTTCAATCTACTCACATGTAAATTTTAGTTCATAACATAATCAATCAGCCATTACAATGATTCAATATTTAATTTTCAAAACATGATAATATTTCAAGAAACCATGAAATCATTAATGAAACTGTTTTTATAAATTAAATAATATGATGAGAATCCCCCATTTTAAAATATTGTGGTTCTGACCTTCTTATATATCATACTCTGATTGTTGGGAGCATAACCACTACTCCACTAAATAGAACATCCCTCCATTGATTATTTCTATTATGATTCAGACAATATAATAAATTTGATAGATCCATGTATTATTGGGAATTGATTCTATTAAATGTATAGTCACACTAAATCATAAGGGAATCAATTGAGTATGAGGTAAATATAAAAATCTTATTCCATGGAGTTTAGGATACATCCCTACTAGAAATATATAGGAGGCAGAAACTTGGGGAAATTCATTTAGTAGATACAAGTAGGGGAATCAATTTTATACAAAATAAAAAAAAATTACGTCATATAAATTTATTAGTTGAAAAATTATATAATATTCCATTATATATTGAATTAAATTGTTTTGAAAACCCATATATTCAATCCATTTGATGATGAAAATATTGTTATTTGGATTTATAACCCTTTGGGAAAAAATATATGATTTCAATGAATATCTACATAATAAGCACATTAATTTAATTTATTGATTCTTATTTTATTATAATTATCTTCAATATTCCTTCAATGAGGCCATTTAAAACATATATGTTTCCAAGACTATATTCACTACCAGTAAAACATATTAGAAAAAATTTGATCTACTCGTATGTCACTTAGTGATTTTCATTTATATAGTAATACCAAGAATCATCCATACCTGGGAATATTAAAACCATGTTTATGTCAATAAAACATGTATGAAAATGTGAAGAAGCCTCCTTTATGAATAATATATTGAGAAATAAATTTAGAAACCATAAATTAAATTATTAATTAATGATGTTTCACCAAGAAATAACCTTCAATGTCATATTTGGGAGACCTATCTTAATTTTAATTCCATGGAACCTTCTTTATATCATCAATATTTGAAATACTCAACTAATTTTAATGTTATGGAACTCCATAGTAAAAATCCATATGTGAGTCCTATAAATATAATTATATGAATTCTAGGTACTAAAAATGGAAAGGGAAATAGCTTTTTGTGACATATAGAACATAATACACAACACCAAATGGAATTGAGGCTACTCTAATCAACCCAAGGAATGGTTATAATAGACGTTTTATAAAACCTAGAAATACCATCATGTTAAAAAATACTATATTTGGGAAATCACATAATCTTACAACACAAAAAAAAAAAGAAATCCCTAAACATACCTTTTCTCTAATAATCTATAATAAAATTTCTATATTGAACAATATTCTTAAATAAATAACTATATTCCCATGTAATTCATGAATATTAATCTGCATTCCATGAAACTGTAACTGAACACATGCTTAGATAATATTTTTTGGACAATAAATGGGCTCATTTATTATCTTAATATGTTATATATTAGTGTAAAGATGGGATTATTCAGTTATACCTCCATTAATATGGTATATGACGATTCTGATTAACCCACACTTTCTTTGAATTAGTTCAGTCTTAACAAAAATTATGAAACATTTCTACCACATCCAAAATCACATGATGTGATTTAATCATTAATAATTAAGGGAAATAAAGAATTAAAATAGATCAAGGGAACTAATATATCTTTATAATATAGTATACATATAATTTTTATTGGATAATGTAAGAGAATCATGGTATTGATGAAGACTTGTGGCATAAACTGATCAATGTATTTTTGGATCCGAAAGAATAAAAAGGTGTTTTATCATGTATAACTTGGATATGTTCACAATGAATTATGTGGAAATGATCGATTTATATGTCCAAGTATCCCATAAAATATAAAATTACCATTTTCCTAATATGGTAATAATAAATTGGTGAGGATAATGAATATAACTCATGTCACTATAATCAAAGATGATGTTGATAAAATTATCTTGGTGAATTCATTTCAGGAGGTCCAATAAAAATATGACTCATCATCAATATTCATTAAGATAAAAATAATGTTTAAAGACGAGTTCTCATTGATTTTATGGATTTTATTAGTTATTTTCATGATGTTTAATTTCTAGTCTGGATTATAAAACTAATGATTGTAATAAAAATTAGATTCCATCTCCTCTTGTTCCTGGACTGAAGTTCTAGTTATATAAAATCTAGATGTCTCTTAATGTTGAAAACCCCATTCCCATTATATCACCCTAGTAATTACATTTCATTAACTTGATTCCTTTCAATATGAATAATTTTATATTAACTTACTAGATATAATAGCACTTTATTACAAAACCCGTTTTAAGAGAAATTTTGTAATTTTATTTGAACGATATAGTTATCAAGGAATTCAATTATAATATTATTTCCATAAATTAATGTATAATATTTCCATAGTTTAATTATATATAATAAAATTTAATCCACTAATTTAAATATATGGGTAGAAATTATATAATTTTGATCATTAATTTTTCAACACTATGGCCTTTATGTAGAATTATTATGTAGTCCCATTGAAAACAAACTAAATAATTCATATGTCCCTTCAAAATCACCATAATACAAGTGGATAGAATTGGTGCATCTATACTATTAAGAGACTCATTATAAAACTCATAAGAAAATTTATTAACATAAAAAAATTAATGAATATGGTAGTAAATTTTTATTGAGATGAGGAATGATAGATGCATTTTTTTAATATTATGAAATATCATTTTCAGCCCCATGTTTTGATTCCATATATTTAAGGGATACCCAATGTCATATATATTGAAACTATAAAGTCGTCACATGGCCTTTTCTAGAAAAATGATATAGAAATGTTAAATAGATTTTAGTGTGTCTGTTGATTGACAATGGAAGCTGAAATCTGGTAAACTAATATTGATTATAATTACTACATACTATGAATTTTAGTGACGAATCATCACCACAACATGAAAAACTAAGAGTTCCACATTATCTAAAATAAATATCCATTGAATTATGTTAATGTTTATTCTATTTTTAATGGACTACTAGTTGTATTGGATTTTATATAATAAAAATCAAACATGCATTTTATGTATTTAAGGTGATCAATGGATATTATTTTTCAAATTCTTTACAGTATACCCCGATTGATAGGTGTCGCTTATAGTTAAAAAATTCCCTGATGATGGAATTCTATCTTTTTTACCAAATACCTATCCCTGATAAATTTATATTGAGATTTCTTCACAATTTCTTATTTTAAAATTTATGGAATATATAAAAATCATTTCAGTCATCTTGGGGATGTTTTCCATTTCACAGTAGATGAAAATTTTCCCTAATTTTTCCTTATGCAAAAGGGGTATGCATGAAATGATATATATTAATGATATCTCATCATAGGTTTAGAGTCAACCCATGTTGAAAAAAATTACATAATTAAACATTAAAAGTTAATTTGAACTCAAAAGAAATAAAATAAATTTAGTCCATCACATCAGTATGACGAAAATAATAACCCTAAAAGATAATTTTTGGGTGTTTACATCATAGTTTACCTCAAAACTAGAACTATACAACATTGCAACAAAATATAATGTTATCAAAATTTTATTATAAAATCTATCCACCACACTTATAGAACATAATTAGGATGGTACAATTAAAAATATCGCAAACCAAAAAGTGATATTTGGATGGATTAATAAATATTTTAATGAAATGAAAGAACACAATACCAACTCATATAAGGATCTATAATCATCTATATAAGAAGAAAATATATGTAACTAGATTTCACCCATCGTAGAACATATTCATAAGAGGTTTCATTTTCCATATTGAGTTAATAATGTGGAAACATTTAATGAATATTTTCATTTATGATGATCTAAATTACTTGGACTTATTTCATAAATAAGTATTTTATCAGTTCCTCCCCAAATGTATCAAATGATTTGAGAAACTCACTATCATGTTGTATTTCCACACATGTACCTATGGTGCTCAATAAATAAATATTTCTGATATCCACAAAATTTGGATATTTTGTTACATCAATCCTCAATGAATGCTGATGGTAAAAATATCCCATAAGTTCCTCACATGAAAAATAAATATTGATTTCACTCAAATACCCTAGAATTTGTTTAATATTACTAAACACTACTTCCCATTAACATTTTTGGGATAAATTTAATTAATCCATACTCTGTATAAACTATGTGGTAATTAAAAATCATCATTACTACAATAAAATTCTTCTTTAAATATATCAAATAAAAACCCTTATAATAAATTATAATAATGGTGGTTATCAATTTATTAAATTCATGCATCACTAATATATAAAGATCCAATCAGACAATTATGATAAAACATGGTACTAATTTTTACATTAATGAACCAATGAAACTATATTTATTGTATAACATACAATACAATCTTAATACCACTATCATGTGAATGAATATTGATAGATAGAGGAATTAATTAACAATTTATCCAATATATTTTAAAAAAGTGGATAAGGAAAAAATTATTAACCTAACAAAATAATTCATAATTTATTGATATACCATACTATAAATTATACTTTTCACTTGAAATGATTTTTTTAAATGGTCTGTATAATGAGTTGGTCAGAGTTTATTTTTTTTTATTCATTAATTTTTTTTATAATATTTGTTACATAATGGAATATGTTATTTGTAACTTTTTTAAAGGATCATGGGATGTTTGCTAATTTATAACAGTGTGTTGAAATGTAAACATGGAGGTTGGAATTAAAAAACTATGGGAAATCAGATGATAAGTATGAAAGGAAAAAGTTTTGTATCAATTTATTTTGTATGATTAATGATAAAGAGTGATATTATCTTTTAGGATTAATTACTTATGCAATTTAATCTTTTTTATGCCAAAGAGTAACATTAAATTTCAAATTATATAATTTCCAATGTATGGTGATAAATAATACTAATACAAATATTCAACTATGTTTTTGGAAATACATTAAATAATCCTCTAATACATAAGAGAAACCTGAAAATTTATCTGGATATATGTGATTAAATACATACTAGTAGAACGTGTGTGATTTTTAAATGATATATGGAATGATTTTTAATGAGATTAAAATAAATTAAATATATGGGGATTAATGAAGTTTCATGGCTATGAATAATTTGACATTTAATTAATATGGTAGTTTCATTTAATGTATCAATATGTGATTTCTTGAATAAATAATTTAAATCCAAATAATTTGAATTTTCTATTGGGATTTTGATGGCTTATTCCATGAAAAACATTTATAGGAATATAAATAGATTAATTCATAGATTGTAATAATGAAGCCTAGTTTGAAAAATTTATCTATGAAATTCATAGTTAAAAAAATTTGTTTCCAATTGAATTTTTTATATCTAAATATTGATGATTTATAAAATCATCTCGATGGTTTTTCTAAATGAAAAAAGTAGATTTTTTTGTGTTGTTTTTATCTGTTTTTTATTGAAATTTTTTCTCTTATATATTACATACTCTATATATTTTTCTTAACCTAGTGAGTAATTGAAGAAAATGGTAGTAGATCCTTGTGATATAGTGCGGATGGAAAAAGATTATGAAGGCTGTAATATATGGTATGGGGTTTCCATTCATGGAAATTAAATTAAATATTTATTTAATAATTATGGGTATACCAGTTCCCAAATGAGTGTAATACTGATAGATATAGCTTTATTTTAGAGAAAAAAGTAAATATTTTGTTCTCTTAGTATTTATGTTATTATTTTCAAATTGATATGATGAATTTAATCTGAATATGATATGTGGTTAATAATTTTTTTTCCTCCAGTAATAGAATAATAAGAAATATTAAAAACAAAATATTTAATTCAATAGTTCACCCGCAAATTTCAGGGTATTCCAGTGCAACATTTAAATAAAAACATTTTTTATGATTGTAGTCTCTGTAAGTGATGATTAGTTACCTTGAATTTGAAAATATATTTATCATCATTAGAATAAGGTTGAATAATTCAAAATTTAATTTGATTAATTAAAATAAATCAATGAGATAATGTTACACGAATTTTATAAATTTTATTCATATCAAAACTATGTTACCAATGTGTTTATGATTTAAAAAACATGATTACATTGTGAATTATTTGAGTTAGTTAAAGATTATTTTTAAAAATTAATGTGGTCATTATGAATTATACAAAAACACCTTGGAGTTCTTATTGGCCAAGAAGGTGGAAGGCATGGCTCATCATAACCTTTTGTATTGATTTTTTATCAACTTTAAGACTTTATTAATTATTTATGATCTTTCTATGAATCATTCCTAAATACCAACAATAGACTAGAAACATTTGTCATGATAATTTTTTATTGACATGTATAAATGTGAATGTAACTTTTTTATTTGAGTCTCTCTAACAATGTAAATCTATTAGCATACCAGAGGTTCCCAATTAATTACAACATTTTCAATCATCACACCCCATCAATAATTACATTATTAATTAATAATAATGACATTATTAACATATTTTTTAATGAAACAAAACAATGGACACCATAGTCTAATTCTATTAAGGAATATTGTAGGTTTTTATGGTTTTGGGATCCCGATCGTGGGAGGGGTTTCCTAGGTATCATTGTCAAAGGAATTGGGACCAACATAGTTTGATTCCATCTAATGAATAATGTCATAACATTTATGATTTTGTGTAATGAAAACTTATAAATATTTATACATCGTGTTGAATGGACTATTTTGTTAATTTTTCATATTAATGGATTGTTTGGTATATAGGCATGGGATAAACATTCTGGTATCCCTCAGTAGAAAAGTAGATTGATGAGAATGGGGTTATTTCAGGACAAATATTGCCTTGTATGATATGTGTTTTCTGTGTCTTTTAATGATATAATAAATTGATTATGATTTAGAATCATCAATAATAGGGTGTAATAGGCATAGTTTATGGGGAATATGGACACAATGGAATGATATCCAATAATACAAGGAATATGGAATTTATGGGATGTATATTGGTGAATTCATGGTTAATATGGGATAATGAAGATGGATTCATATGTAATATGTATAATATGAAGATATAAGGGTAGTTGTAAGGAGAATATCGACCAATTATTAGATACATTCACTCTTATGGGAAATATTACACTATAAGGAAGGACATAGAACCCTTATGTATAATTTCACCCGTTGAATAAGTGTTTCATGTGTTAGCTTCTATAGATTTTATATACAAATGGATATATTATTTAGGATTTAATTATTGATCATCATAGTGGAATCCTATGAATGTTGTATAGTAGGAATCAAAGACCACATTATTTAGCGTGCATAGTTTTAGGTCGGGTGATAATATTTCACCACGAGAGTTAATGTCATATAGTAAGGAAAATTTTATTATTTTTATCAAAATTAATATTGGATATGTGTGTCATTAAAAGGGAAAAAACAAATTTTTAATGTGTATTATGCACGGGTGGCCCCTAAAACACACACTTCGGATGATATATTCATTGGAATGTAACTTCATAGAGGATAGGTCCCCTTGAGTATGTTGGGGGGAATACACATGGGTATTCACTTACAATGATTAATAATGAATTATATTAATGAGACAATTAATGATGGCATGATTAATTGGCATGTACACCTAAAGAGGTGTCCCATAAAGAAACTTAATAATTGGGAGATCAATGATGGGGGATTACACATTTCTTTGTTCTTCCAAAAATTTGGGAAATCTCAGATTATTTTTGATTTCATGTGATGAAATATATATTGGTAACATGTATTGGTATTATAACTATAATGGAATCCATGGTGCCCATGGATCTCTGATTGGAATTCGAAGCTTGGATAGACCATTAAACATAGGGAGATACCTACTGAATCATCTTAATATGGATCCTTTTTTTCAAGGGAATATGTAATCATGACCACCGCAAGGGTTTTACCAATATGTGATGTTAATTCCCATGAATAATTCTATCATGGAAGTGATTTATTTTATGGGTTCAAACTAGTTTTCCTAACCTATTCATATATTTCTTTTGTTTTTTGAGTTGTACATGAGATGTGGGTTCTTGATTAGGATTCACATCTAAATGGAGCCTTTAACCATGGAATTATTCTGTACAAGACTCCATAATACAAAAAAATATATTTACCCTTATGGATGGAGGAATAAATTAAATCAAATTCACATGAGATCAAATTGGATTAGCTTAAAAATAATTTTGTAGAATAGAAAAATTAATTATCATTTCCATACATTTGTAACAAAGGTAAAAGGACTTGTATTTATCAATTTCGGGTTACTGCATAGTAGAAATACTTCATTGTACATTGATATAAAAAATAAATGGATATTCTTCTCCAATATTTATGTGTTGGGCTAGATGGATCTACATAATCAAATCATAGGGACATGTATAAATTACCCCACATTTTTGTAGTAGAGGGATTAGTGAAGGGGGTTCAAATGGGCCCCTGTATATAGATAAATATAATTGGTCATCCTAATAGTAAAGCCTAAAAAATTCATACTCCTAGTAGGCAGTGGATTGCAAGGATTCCCATGGGAAAATTCTACTATAATATGGAACCAAATAAGGGTCTTTCATCCTTGTTTTGATGAACATTGGGGAATTTTGTATTCAAAAAATAATTTAGATTAATTAACCCTCAAATGACAAAACTACAAATAATGTTTTTTATTTAACATCTGTATTATGTAAGAAAGCATTCAAGAATAGGGATTGGAGACAACAGTGGAGGTATATATCAATGTTTCTTCATATTTCCCAATAGTGATATGTGAGGACCACTTGGACCGTATTTATAAACATATATCAGGAAAAGGGTTAATGGGAAGGGTCTAAAAGGTTGGTTCATACTGGTTCATAGAACTCGTGGATCTATGAATGGTAGAAAAGAAACACATATAGAGCTAGGCATAGAACACATGGAGAATTCATAGTCAATTTGGAGAATAGTGAATCTTCTCACAAAAACCACATTACTTTTTCATACTTTCATTTTCATGTTAAAAGGTAAAACCAATAAAATCCCCAATTAGAATAGAGGATGGAATATTTTTAAAGGATCCAATTATTAGATTTAACCACTATGGGGCTCAGAATTGGGTTCTGGGTGCATGTAACAATATTACGGGCACTGCACCTCCACATAGATAAATGCCTAGAAGTGAATTGGGTAATAAATTGGGTGGATCACCCCATTATGGAAACAAATTTTTGACACAATCTCAACATGAAGTGTTTATACTCTTCTAACACATGTCTTATATTCTTCTCAAGGTATGAAAATTGATCGATTTCACCATAGTTCTACACCCCTAACTATTCAATCACTCATACATGAGTGAAATGGTTTATTTGAATTGGGGGTTATCCATATAGTTTATGAAAAAATACTAGGGTTCATAAACTTGTGCAATGCAGGTTTTCCTCTTAGAAATTATGGAAAAACAATATGAATTTTTCGCCTGATGACATCTGTTACTGAATTATTTGGATCTTCTTTTCCAATTGATATCACATTAATTTCATTAATTTCTATTTTATATAAAATTAATTTTATATTCTTATTTCACCATCAGTGATAGTTTTTTTACCTCTCTCATCCATTAAATCATTTCATATTGGAATCCCAATTTGCTGAACATAATCACATCACACCATCAGGCATTAGAAAACAGCCACGGGCTGACTTTACTCAACTAACCACTATTGTATACACATACCATATATGGTTTTGGTATAATTATGGACACTCAATTAATTGACACATATTTCACTTCAGTTTAGATTTTATGATCATATGGTATATACATTGAAAACATTTCCCTTGTTGACATGATCTTCCAAGAGACCTTCAGTGAGGTATCATAGTTTTATAATCCAAATTCAATCATTGGGAAATTTTAATACCATGTCCAACTTTAATATAAAGACAAACTCTATATAGTGTTATAGACAATTATAGAGACCCCAGTGAAACCACCTCTCTATATTAATGATATCTATGGATTTTACATGGACCTTCTATGTTACCAAAGTAATAATATATAATAAGATTTTTTTTGATTGTAACTATTTAATTTACTATCCTCTATATATCATCCTAGAGAAAATCTTCTGATGGTGTCCTACGACTAATAATTTTTAATTCCTCACTGGGAGGTCAGTGTCACTCTCTAGAATATCTACAATATTAGGGAAATACCCATTATATGGGATATGTGTGATGCTATAATTGATCATCACTGCATTTGGATATATTTTCTAAGAATTCATTATCCAATTATGGATCTGGTAGTGCTATTTGAGGGAGATCAAAAGATTTAATTTTTTCTATCACTTAATTTTACCTTTATTATATGGATCATAATATTCCAAATTCAACATGGATAGTGACATAGGGGGAAGAGGTCATGTTGTTTCCCTACCCAACAATCTAGGGGCTTTGGAATACATATTTTTTCATTCTTAAGAAAATTTAGTACATAATAAGGGAATATAAAATAAAATTGGATATGGGTTATATTATTTAGCTAGGAGGACATATAGACATGCTTCTAAAAAAGTGGGTTTTCCTACCCCAGAAATGTTTTTTGGGATGGGTTAAAACACTATCCTAATGCTTTCTCAACTAGACTATATTGGATGTGTAATTTTTTTCAATATTTAAAAAAAATCAGGTTTTATTTCATGGTCAATGGGTTTAATATCATCAAAGGATTTTAATCTCGATGTAACCCTTTCATGGATGGATAATAGAATAGCATTTCATTTATTTTAAAAGTGACACAACTTTGTTGCAGAATATTCATATTGGTACAAATATCAAGATATCAATAGTGTATAAATGAAAAAGAAATCTATACTAAGGATGTATATCACCTTATAATAGAACATTCGAATTTTATTATTACTCCCTATAATGATCACATTGACATGCTATAGATGGTATTAATGATTTTACCATCATCTATTCATATTAAGAAGGTATTGTAAGATACATTTGTCATGGAAATTGTAGTTTTTTCTAAATTTTCAATCACTACATGTCGTAGAAGTTAGGGAACTAGTTTTGGTTTCCTTAGGTAGTGAATATTTCACAATTCTATAGGGTTTGAAATGAGAATCACCCAATAGTTCAAAAATAATTCCGATTAATGCTGAAATGAATTCAAATAAACACTCTGATAAGATGGATTTATTATTGATCCCTATCAATATACTCTCAAGATCCAATTAATGTAACATGACCCACAAACTAGGGTCGATTCCTCGAGGAGGACACTCATTCAAACTTATTTTCTATTATCACTATTTATATACTCACTAATTTACTACTAATTTAAATAATAATATAATGGGGGTTTTAATATACAATTTAAATAAAAAATAAAAATTATAAATAACTAATGAATGAATTGATTGATGAAATAATGAATATGTTAATTAATAGCATTTATGATTATTCTATACTTATTCTTTAATAAAATTAGTTCTTAATATTCTATCCGGTATTGTGATCAACCATATCACTCTACTCCTACCCATTTTAATTTTAATTCTTTAAAATGTGCCATTGGGGTGAATAATAATCACCCTTGAATCATCACTATTATTATAAAATAACCCTTATGTGTCATTATAATGACAAAATAGAGGAATAAATATTAAATTAAAGAAGAAAAAATAATAAATAAACTGAAGGTGCCCCACCAAAATAATTTGTGTAGGAAAAATATTTTTTGATAGAATTGAATAAATTATAATTTTAGTGTAATATTATCACAAATAATTACCTAAAACCACCTTGAACAAGAAACATGTATAGTTATCCATTGTCATAGAGGGGAGAAGGGAACAATGGGAGAACCCCAATGATAAGATGAAAGGTAAGAGAGGAAGCTGAAATCATAAAAAAAATATCTAATATAATATCAAAATAACTACTTAGATACTCAAATGTACAAATAATTAAATAATTTATTAGTGGGTATGGAAGTAAAAAACTTTATTGGGGAGAGGTGTGAAATACTTTTTCTCTAAATCTATTCTCTAAATTTTTTAAATTGTATTCACCCTTAAATAGGTGAATATTTTAATCTAGTCTATAAATTAATTTTCCTCAGTACTACATTTATGAACCCATAAAATTTTGACCTATTTGTACTTGTATATAGAAATTAACAACAACATGATTTGAAAAATGTTTCGAATAGTGATAAAATATTAATAGTCAAATTAACGGCATTCCAAAGAATTTATGACCATAATGAAGGTTGAGTATTGAGAATAAATGTTTATATTAAATGATCCTCGTAAAGCCCTACTCCTAGAATCCCAGATCCAATAAATTATTTTAATACATTGGCATGATTACAAGTATTCTAGTCCCAAAGCACTAAACAGTTTAGAAGTCTTGGAAAAAAATTACATACATGAAAGTTACAATACACTTTCTAACATAAAACACCGCATATGTAATCTTTTGAGAACTCCATCATCCCCCTAGATTCACCTTGAATAACAATCATAACACTTTTCTTGGCATCCTGTTAAAATAAAATATAAGAATTAAGAGATCTCAGATTCTCAGTAAGGGTAAAAAATTCAGTGAAAGCCATAAACTTTTAAGGCAAGATGTATAATAAAAAAATCCTTTTAAACATAAAATATGAGATTAATATTGAAAAAATAAGTCAAACATTATCATATAAATATGAACAAGAATATTCTACTAGTCGAATAATCAACGTAAAAATTAATTTCATTACCAGGGAATGCAAAATGTCAGACACAATGGCCACTACGTCAAGGCCTTGTCCCATGACCATTCATAGATATTTTGTCAAGGACTTTTTTCAAGACACGAGTTTGTCTCAGGAAACCTACCAATTAATCGAGGTGCTATATCGAGAACCACATATCACTTTCTAAGTCCAATGCATTACTCATATGAAAAGGGTGAAACAAAACATAATCATTCATATTATAAATAGCATAGGAAATGTCAAAACAGTAATGATAAAACATGATTGGTAAAAAAATATAACATCCATAGTCAGACATATCCTAAATCATTCAATATAATATTTAAGATTGTATAATAAAAAATATACCTCAATCATGAATAATACCCAATAAATGATGTAGATATTATTGAAAATTATCAGTACAACTCTTTCAGAGAAATATCTGTTTTTCATGAAATCATTTAAAAGAACATAATTTATAAATTAATTTAAAATATATTTTTGTATCAAATTATCCCATACCACATTGATACTTTTGACAATAATTAACATTTTAAATTATTAATTTCAAAATAAATAAATCATTAAAATAAATTTGAAAACATGGACATTAATTAAATAGATTTAGAAAAAAAATAAATCTATAGTACATTTAAATTGATGATCTAGTTAATGATATACTTCCATAAAACCTTAAAAGTTTTACCGTTGAAACCATTTAAATGAAACATGTTTTTGGATGATATGTATATATACTTACACATAAGAAATATTGGATAAAAAAGTGATTGACAAATAAACCCTTACCTTGTACATTCATTTAGTCGACAATTCATTTATCCTACTGTATAAGGAACATATTTCTTTATTAAATTATACCAGAACCATATTCATATTTATTATATCATATTTGATTCATTTATGACTTTATACTACCCATTTAATAATAATTTTCAAGTCAAAGTGACAATAGGGGTAATAATTTCTTTCTTTATCTTACATGTTTCGACTTGTTATTTTTGATCATATTAAATAGATCATGATTTACATAATCCTAGAATATTAAATATGATTTATATTTAATTTATATTAAGAATATAAATATTTATAATATATTTATATATGAAATGGAAACACCGTTTATTGAGATGGTAGTCTGTACGTAGACATGAACGTTCTTTATGTTTTCTAATCGTGAAGTATGGAAGTATGTAAAAGAAAGATACTTGTCTACATAAATATATATAATTATAGTTTCAATATAATTTTATATATCTCATTCTCAATCAATATATATATATATTGAATTTTTATCTTTTAAGACGAATGTCATCGAGTTGTGGAGATGATAAGTTGTACGTACGTACGAGTAAAATTACCACTCTATTGATGGTAAGAATTTGTTTAATTGGATGGTATATTATATATAATGAATATTAACATTTTTATTTTCATTATTTAGATTAATTATATGAGTCCCCAGCCTTAAACATTACTTAATCGTGAGATATTTCAAGAATACACCTTGAGGATCTTTTCAGGTTTAGGGTTTTAGAGAATTAGATCATAAAACATACATTACATCCCACATTTAAACAAAGTGTTTACAATAAAAGATAGTATTTGTTTTTCCCCATCAAAGGAAACATATTTAAAATAATACATGGTTTCTTTCTTGACACATCATTGACACTATCATCATATCATACACCTTTCCCTAGACCTGTGTAAAACATTTCAAAAACATGGGATGAGCATAAAAAGCTCAGTAAGGGATATAAAAGTACTAAAAGAAAAATTAGTCCATGTATGAAATCATACATTACTCATAAAACATAATCATTTTAACATACCTAATAAAATCATGAATAAATCATAGAAATCATAAGGTATAAAGGTAACTTGAGGCATTCATAACATTCTTACGTAGGGAGTAATCCTCTTGTTACGTTTGGAATACCCATCACAGTATATTCCCTAAATCACTTCGGAGAAACCTTAATGTTTAACTCCTTTTCGTTACCCAATGCATTAGAGAGATATATCGGGCTCACCCGCCCTTATTTTATCACGGAGCCACCCGTCTTTATAATAATTCCCAAGAACTATAACATAATCGTATCACATAAAACATGCAAAAAAGGAAACGTAACATTTTTAATTTCCAATCACAAGATATCAATACAACACATTGATATAAAAACATTATGAAAACCATTTTCAATACCAAAATAAAATAAAAGTAAAACAGGGTATTTATTTTTCTTTAAAAAAATGTATGGCCTGTAGAGGAAGCCAAAAATCAAATAATGGTCACGTCGGCGGAGAAGTCGTTGTCGCAGCATACTTACGACAAATACATTCCCTTTTGTCGTTTATTAAACGCTTCGTATAAAAAAAGATTCCTTTTGGATAAATGTAAATGTCAAAGGGGTTTATACACCGTATAAAATAAGGTTGTGTATAAAACAAAATATGCCTCAATGAAAGGAGATTGAGACGAAGTCCCATACAAAGACGGTATCCTTGGTTTAAGGATAAATCAATTACATAATTATGTGTGACAAATGAATACACCAAATATAAGTGGATATTAAGTGTAAAACAATCAGAGGTCATTCACACATATTCATAGAATGAAATATTCAAGGATTATAAGTTTATCCCAAAGAATCAAAATTGGGTTAAGACGTTCCCTTGAAAAAATTCGACAGCCTAACGGCGTCACTTCAAACTTCAGAAAATGAGTTGATGAGAGATAAAAAGGGTATCCCATCAATTGGACATAAAATTTACAACATTAATTATATAGAAGAACATATCCCAACATTACAATATGTGAATTTAAAGACCCAAAAAATAAGTCTTTTAAAAAGAGGAGGGTGTAAAGTTCCCTTACCGACTTGGGTATCTTTCGAAACATACACCCCATGAAAGAAGGACAATAAAACATTGATGTAAATACTCATAAACGAAATTATATTACACAGAGAGTAAAATAATGGGAATTACATATACCACTCAATGGAAATGGTGGAAAATGTAGAATAAATCTCACGGAAATAAAAGTGAGATGAAACATCCCTTATGAAAACTCGGCAGCCTAACGACGCCACTTAAAACATCCAAAAATGGATTGATGAGATCAAAATAGGGTCTCTCATCATATTAAAATAAAATTTACAGAAAGAGGAATATAATAGAACATCCCTCAACATAACAAATAGGATCTTAAAAGAAGTGACATAAAGGAGAGTACATAAAAAAAAATGAGAGGTTGGATCTCTTACGAAAATTCTGTAGCCTAACGGCGCCACTCGAAACATCCAAAATGGATTGATGAGAGAAAATAGGGTCTCTCATAATATAAACATAAAAAGTACAGTAAGAGTAATATAAAATAACAACCCAATCATAAAAAAGATGATCTTAAAAGGAACAACATAAAAGAGTGTACTTAAAAAGAAAGAGAGGGGTAGGATCCCTTACCTCAAGTCTGACATGTCTTGTTCGTTTCTTTATATTCCTGAATAATAAACTTTGGTCAATTTATAATTTCTTAAGTACCTCCTTTAAAGATTATTATTCATTTCATGTCACATATTATAATGTTATAATAATTGTTTAATAATGTTAGTTCATATAAGATATTTTTTGTCGATGTTTGGTACATGAGTAAACAAATGACCTTATTTGAAAATGATTGCCCATGTAATTATATGTAAATCATTTATATAATATTATCAATGATTAAAATATCATATATATCCAATACATATTTATTTTATACTATTCCATAACATTTGGAGATAAAAAATGAAAAGCACCGTTTATGGAGACGGTAGGCCGTACGTACGCATGAACGCTACTTTCATTATTTTTGTCATATTAATGGAATTAAAAATAAATGAGATATATATATATTATAATTAAATTTTAATATATATGTTATATAGGTAACATGTGTTCATTAGTTTCATTCTTTATACATTCCATGTATTGCATTAACGAGTCACATCACTTGAGGGGGCGGTAGTCCACACTTCCTCATATGAAATTATCCCATTTGCACAACAAGAAAAGAATAAAGGTATGTTTTAAATACAAAATACAGAAGAAAATAGTAAACATAAATACCATATATATCATATATAAAATACAGTTACATCATAATGGACACCTTTAAATGTGTTAAAAGAATATTGAACAATCATCGTTTTTCGAGGCAGAAAATCACCAACCACAGAAACATTATGTTCTTTAACCATTAGATGAATGTGTGAGTAAGTGTAGCTCCAATCCTTCACATAAAAACATCCTATTATATTTAAGATACTGTTTTTGTTACAAAATAAAAGAATAAAAAGATTTTAGGGGGTTGGAGAAGCAAAATAAAACATATGAACATAAGAGAAGACACTACCTTAATATCGGGTAACTATTTTTTATTTGAGCTCAATGGCTTCCTTGAGAAAACTTATGCCCAAAGTGAGGCTTCTAGGAGTAATATATGGATGTGGAGAGGGAAAATGGGTAGGGGTTTTTCTAGCCAAAGGCTTTGGAAGTGTGGGTAAGGTGGTAGAGGTGGGGGCCTTTTATAAGAGGAGAGGAGGGGCACTCTTGGAATGTTAAGAAAAGATACTTTGTTATAAAATGATTTTCAGATAACAAAGGTCCCAATATTATAAATTTCTAGGATAAGGTGATAAGGGTTCTAAATCCACCCATCCAATAGGTTTTTTACTAGTGTAGGTCTTATATTTTACATTATATTTTCATTTTATTTAAATCGTTAAATAATGAGGTAATCGCTGCATCATCATTGTGTCATAAATAATTTAATTTATTTAATGACTAAAAATTAAAAAAAAATATCATGATGTAGAAAATCTTTTTATATTTCCAATGACTATTTATAGTTAAAAATCTGACTTGTATAACCCCATTTAAAAATTGTTTTAGTAAAACAAGTCATGTTTGTGACATTTTTATTTTAACGTTAAATAAAAGCCATTAATGTCATTATCTTACCCACGTGGCTCCATGGGGTCCCCAAAATCGACCCATGGGAATTCTTGGTCGGCCATTACACATTAAATAAGGGTCGGACATTTTTATAGGTCATTTCATGTTATTAAAACATTATTTTTACCTTAAATTGCACTAATTACCTCTAATCGCGATTAAAAACATAAATGTTACTATTCACCAAAAAAAATTATTTTAATCCCATTGAACCACGTTTTACTTCCTAATGACAACCATGTATGTTGGATTTTTAAATTCAAAACACATAAGTGCTAAAGATTCATTTAAATGAAAAATCTGTTTTTTAAGTACCACTTAGTGGTTTCACTATTCATCAAAAATTGAAGTTTTTCAGTTTAATACCAAAACTTCACCTTAAGCTATATTTGATATTACGAATTCAATAAATATTTCTATTTTAAAAAATTCAAATCATGTAAGTTACATTAATTAATTTAATATTTAATTTCCGCTGTCATGACAAATAGCGTGTTTTTATAGAACAATATATATCAAAAGATTGACACTAGTTTAAGTCCAATTTCAAAGTCAAATTAATTCCAACAACCACTATTAGATTAAATGTTAAAAATATATTCTAATTTCAATTTAAAACCAATTCAAAAGATAATATAATCATATAAATAAATTAGATTAAAAAAAGTTTTGAATGAAAATACAACATTTTTCACAATTCATTAAAAAAATGAACTTTATCGGAAAAATACCAAATATTTACAAAAAGTAAATTTTGATGTCCCGATTCTAAAGAAGAATTTTATTTTGTCAAATATAACAGATAAAATTGTCAAAACGTGGATTTCAAAGTGGTTCTACATCAAAAGGCAGTTAATCTACCTTTTAAAGAATATTAGAATGTTTACGCTTAAAATTGGATTCATTCGCATTTTTAATCCTCTAACATTTATTGTATAGAGTAAAAATATTTGACAAACATATATAATCATTTTGTAGTTAGTTCTGTTCATTCCCACCATTATAATGGTAAGGCATAAACTACAATTTAAAATAATATTGTTTTGTTATTAGAGTGCAACGTAAGATTCCCAAGAAACTCATTGTTGCGTATTGGGTACACCATCGAGAATAGAATCACCTTTAAAGTAATATTAATATTTTATTCACAAATATGGATAAATGTGAAAATTTCATATTCTTTATTTACGTGCCTGGGGTGTTACATCCTTCCCCCCTTTTGGGAATTGCGTCCTCACAATTTTAAAATTGGGCATGGAAACTTCATTGAAAATCCCACATCGGAACAAGACTCAGTAAAACAATCACTTTAAAATAAAGAAAGAGAAGTACAAAGGTCACCAGAGTTAACCCATACTAGGATTCCATGTTGGAAAACATGGAAATGGAGGAAAAAAACAAAGGTTCATGTTCTGAGGGAGAGTGATAGAAAACATGTTTAGGAGAAAGTTAACCACAAGAAAATCACGTACTTGAGGTGGGTTAAACGGTATTAGATTCCCCCGTAGTAAAATTTAATAGACAACATTTTTGTTTTAAGTTACTTTTAATTGAGGAATTTATTTTTGATCTTAAGGATACATACTTACTTGTCATGTTGACTTTCAAATTTTACTAGATTTCTTACACAAACTCGTACTTTCCCCAAATGATGAGTATTTAGGAAGACTTGTTTACATTCAGAGAGCTATAATCAACTACTAGAGAATCACCTAATTCCACAAAAGAGAACTATATGCTTCCCATGTATTTATACCTTAACCAAAACTAAATCCTAAAAGGTTAGTATGAGATCAGATAATACCCAAAAAGGATAAAAAAAAACTATTCTAAATCACCAAAATTTGTCAAACAATACCCAAAGTTCAACAAAGACCATTCAATAAAAAACTTTTCCATACAATTCCTCAAAGTAAACCGAACTAAGATTGAAACCCAAATATTTGAAGGATTTAATCACATAGTCTTCCATGGTACAAATTAACACCTATCTCCAAATAACATCAGTTTCTCTTAAAGTCTCATATTGAAAAGTAATTAACCTAATCACATGTCCTCCATGATAGGTTAATAATTTTCATAGATAACCCAAACAAAACATACTCTTAATTAATAAAATCATCCAACTAAAATGAATATGTAATACTAAGTAGGGACTTCACGTAGTCCAGTGGTAGGTGATAAATACCAGTCGCACATTGGTTGTGGGTTCGATTCCCACAGCTTTCTCCGACGCGATGGGTTGTCACACGTTCTACGTGTTGTACTTTTTATAAAATTACAAAAATAACCCTAACTTGTTTTAACCTCAATAGTTTCATTATACCTCTCATTTTCATCCAAATACATTACGATCTCCATTTTTTAATTCTTGAATTCTTATTTCTCCACCCTAAAATAAAACGATTCCCAAAATGAATAACAGCATACCTTGATCATGGCATCCACTCGGTTTCATCATCATCTTGTTCACGTAGGTAGAAGTATCATGCATTACAACAATGATTTAGAGATCCTTCAAAATCATTTGCTTCCTCTATCCAAATACACCATGTACAACATGGGTCATATGGGTGTTCATAGAAAAACAGTTTTGGAAAATAATCATGTATGAAATATAATTCCAAAAAATCTGATAAAACATGATTTCTATAAAATTTTTGGACAAAATTTGAGTTGAAACATTATATTATTGGTCCTTTTAAAATTCCATAAGTCTATGCTGAGAGATTATATTTTAAAAGAAAATATAAATAGGTTGCGCAAGGGTCTCCTTCCTCAGCACCATTTTTAAAATCATAATATGCTTCAAATTCTTGTGATAAGATAAAATATTTGAAAATACCTTGATAATATTTACCTTTCCTGAAAATATGAGAATATTTTGAAAATAGAATTTTACTAAATATAACCTAGGACCCACGATTATAACGAGGTATAGTGGAGGTGTTTGATATCTCAAACAACTGCATGCAAGTGAGTTGTATGCTATAAAAGGTTTCAAAATCATCCGAATATGAATTTGCAATAATTATTCCCAGCATGTCATCAGGAAGAGATAGGAATGTCATTTGAGATCCTCCTCCTTCCATTTGTAACCGACTTTACTTGACCTGAAAAAAGTTTTAAAAAAAGGATATAACTGAAATAATAGATAGAGGTACTAATAATGTGTCTAACAAAAACTCATAATCCCTAATTTTGTCCAAACCGACCTCTGATACCAACTATAAGGCCCCAGCCTTAAACATTACATAATCTTGAGATATTTAAAGAATACACCTTGGGGATCTTTTCAGGTTTAGAGTTTTAGAGAATTAGATCATAAAACATACATTACATCCCACATTTAAACAAAGTGGTTACAATA
This sequence comes from Viscum album, assembly GCA_963277665.1. Taxonomy (NCBI): domain Eukaryota; kingdom Viridiplantae; phylum Streptophyta; class Magnoliopsida; order Santalales; family Viscaceae; genus Viscum; species Viscum album. The sequence continues at coordinate 1,384,725,794 of OY728127.1, forward strand.
AAATATAGTATTGGTTTTCCCCATCAACGGAAACATATTTAAAATAAAACATGGTTTCTTTCTTGACACATCCATGACACTATCATCATATCATGCACCTTTCCCTTGACCTGTGAAAAACATTTCAAAAACTTGGGATGAGCATAAAAAGCTCAGTAAAGGATATAAAAGTACGAAAAGAAAACATTAGTCCATGTATGAAATCATACTTTACTCATAAAACATAAGCATTTTAACATACCTCATCAAATCATGAATAAATCATAGAAATCATAAGGCATAAAGGTAACTTGAGGAATTCATAACATTATTACGTAGGGAGTAACCCTCTTAGTTACGTTTGGAATACCCATCACAGTATATTACCTAAATCTCTCTGGAGAAACCTTAATGTTTAACTCCTTCACTTTACCCAATGCATTGGAGAGATATATCGGGCTCACCCGCCCTTAGTTTATCACGGAATAACCCGTCATCATAATAATTCCGAAGAACCATAACATAATCGTATCACATAAAACATGCACAAAGGAAACATAACATTTCCACTTTTCAATCACAAGATATCAATACAACACATTGATATAAAAACATTATGAATACCATTTTCAATACCAAAATAAAAGAAAAGTAAAACATGGTATTTATTTTTCTTTTTAAAAAAATGTATGGCTTGTAGATGAAGCAAAAACTCAAATAATTGTCACGGCGGCGGAGAAGTCGTTGTCGCTGCATACATACGACAAAAACATTTCCTTTTGACATTTATTAAAACAAATCGTATAAAAAAATATTCCTTTAGGATAAATATAAAAGTAAAAGGGGTTTATACACCATATAATATAAGGTTGTGTATAAAACAAAATATGACTCAATGAAAGGATATTGAGACGAAGTCCTGTACAAAGACGGTATCCTTGGATTAAGGATAAATCAATTACATAATTATGTGTGACAAATGAATACACAAAATATAAGTGGATATTAAGTGTAAAAAAATCATAGGTCATTCACACATATTCATAGAACGACATATTCAAGGAGTACATGTTTATCCCAACGAATCAAAATTGGGTTAAGACGTTCCCTTGGAAAAATTTGACAGCCTAACAGCATCACTTCAAACTTCAGAAAATGAGTTTATGAGAGATAAAAAGGGTATCACATTACTTGGAAATAAAATTTACAACAATAAGGATATAGAATAACGTATCCCAACATTACAATATGTAAATTAAAATACCCAACAAAATATGTCTTTTAAAAAGAGGAGGGTGAAAAGTTCCCTTACCGACATGGGTATCTTTCGAAACATACACCCCATGAAAGAAGGAAAATACAATAATGATATAAATAATCATTAATGAAAGTATATTACATAGAGAGTAAAATAATTGTCAGTACATATAACACTAAAATAAAATGGTTTCAAATGTATCATAAATCTCACGGGAATAAAAGTGAGATGAAAAATCTCTTATTAAAACTCGGCAGCCTAACGGCGCCACTTAAAACATCCAAAAATGGATTGATGAGATCAAAATAAGGTCTCTCACCACATTAACATTAAATTTTCAGCAAGAAGAATATAAAAAACATCCCCCAACATAACATATAAGAGTTTAAAAGAAGTGACATAAATGAGAGTACTTAAAAAGAAAGAGAGAGGTTGGATCTCTTATGACAATTCAGCAGCCTAACGACACCACTCAAAACTTCCAAAATGGATTGATGAGAGAAAATAGGGTATCTAATCATATTAACATAAAAATTAAAGTAATAATAATGTAAATGAACATCCCAATCATATGAAATATGATCTTAAAAGTAACAACATAAAAGAGTGTACTTAAAAAGAAAGAGAGGGTTAGGATCCCTTACCTGAAGTCCGACTTGTCTTGTTCGTTTCTTTATATTCCTAAATAATAAACTTTGTTCAATTTATAATTGATTAAGGACCTCCTTTAATGATTATTATTCAGTTCAGATCACATATTATAATGTTATCATAATTGTTTAATAATGTTAGTTCATATAAGATGTTTTTTTGCCGATGTTTGGTACATGAGTAAAAAATGAACTTGTTTGAAAATGATTTCCCATGTAGTTATAATTAAATCATGTACATAATAGTATTAATGATTAAAACATCATATATATCCAGTAAATATTCATTTTATACTATTCCATGACATTTGGAGGTAAAAAATTAAAAGCACCGTTCATGGAGACAGTAGGTCGTAGGTACGCATGAACGCTACTTTCATTTTTTGGTCATATTAATGGAATTAAAAATAAATGAGATATATATATATTATAATTAAATTATAATATATATGTTATATACTTCACATATAATCATTAATTTCATTCTTTATATATTCCATGTATTGCATTAACGACTCACATCACTTGAGGGGGAGGTAGTCCACACTTCCTCATAAGAAATTATCGCATTTTCACAACATGAAAAGAATAAAGGTATGTTTTAAATATAAAATACAAAAGAATATAGTTAAAATAAATACCATATATATCATATATAAAATACAGTGACATCATAATGGCAACCTTTAAAGGTGTTAAAAGAATATTGAACAATCATCGTTTCGTGAGCATAAAATCACCAACCATAGAAACAGTATGTTCTTTAACCATTAGACGAAGGTGTGTGTAAGTGTAGCTCGAATCCTTCACATAAAAACATACTAGTATATTGAATATACTGGTGTTGTTACAAAAGAAAATAATAAAAAGATTTTAGGGGGTTGGAGATGCAAAATAAAACATAAGAACACAAGAGAAGACACTACCTTTATATCGGGTAACTCTTTTTTATTTGAGCTCAAAGGCTTCCTTGAGAAAAATTCTGACCAAAATGAGGATTCTAGGAGTAATAAGGGGATGTGAAGAGACAAAATGGGTAGGGTTTTTCCGAGCCAAAGGCTTTGGAAGTATGGGTAAGGAGGAAGAGGTGGGGGACTTTTATAAGAGGAGAGGAGGGGAACTCTTGGAATGTTAAGAAAAGATACTTTGTTATAAAATTATTTTCGGATAAAAAAGGTCCCACAATTATAAATTTCTAGGATAAGGTGATAAGGGTTCTAAATCCACCCATCCAATATGTTTTTGACAAGTTTAGGTCTTAGAGTTTACATTATATATTAATTTTATTTAAATCGTTAAGTAATGAGGTAATCGTTGCATCATCACGGTGTCATAAATAATTTAATTTATTTAATGTATAAAAAAATAAAAAAGCTATCATGATGTGGGAAATATTTTTATCTTTCTAATTACTATTTATAGTCAAAATTCTGACTTGTATAACCCCATTTACAAATTGTTTTAGTAAAACAACTATTGTTTGTGACATTTTTATTATAACATTAAATAATAGTCATTAATGTCATTATCTTACCCCGGTGGCTCCATGGGGTCCCCAAAATCGACCCATGGGTTGTCTTGGTCGGCCATGACTCATCCAATATGGGTAGGATATGTGTCTAGGTCATTTCATATTATTAAAACATTATTTTTACCTTAAATGACACTAATTACCTCTAATCGCGATTAAAAACATAAAAGTTACTATTCACCAAAAAATTATTTTAATCCCATTAAACGACATTTTACTTCCAAATGACAACCATGTATGTCAGATTTTTGAAATTAAAAACACAAAAGTGGTAAAGTTTCATTTAAATGAAAAATCAGTTTTTTAAGTACCACTTAGTGGGTTAACTATTCATCAAAAATTGAAGTTTTTCAGAAAAATACGAAAACTTCACCTTAAGATATATTTGATATTACAAATTCAAAAATGATTTATATTTTAAAAAATTCAAATCATATATGTTACATTAATTAATTTAATAATTAATTCCCGATTTCATGACAAATAGCGTGTTTTTATGAAACAATATATATCAAAAGATTGACACTAGTTTATGTCCAATTTCAAAGTGAAATTAATTCCAACGACCACTATTGGATTAAATGGTAAAAATATACTCTGATTTCACTTTAAATCAAATTCAAAAGATAATATAATCATATAAATAAATTTGATTAAAAAGTGGTTTTGAATTAAAATACAACATTTTTCACTATTCATTAAAAAAAATAACTTTATCAGAAAAATACCAAAAATTTACACCAAGTAAACTTTGATTTCCTGATTCTAAAGACGAATTTTATTTTGTCAAATATTACACATAAAATTTTCAAAATGTGGATTTAAAATAGGTTCTCCATCAAAAGGCGGTTAATCGACCTTTTAAAGAATATTAGAATGTTTATGCTTAAAATGGGATTCATTCGCATTTTTAATCGTTTAACATTTATTGTAAAGAGTAAAATTATTTGAAAAACAAATATAATCATTTTGTAGTTAGTTCTGTTAATTCCCACCATTACAAAGGATAGGCATTAACTACCATTTAAAATAATATTATTTTATTATTAGAGTGCAACATAAGATTCCCAAGAAACTCGTTGTTGCGTATTGGGTACGCCATCGAGCATAGCGTCCCCTTTAAAGTAATATTAATATTTTATTCAAAAATATGGATAAATGTGAAAATTTCATATTCTTTATTTACCTGGGGTGTTTCAAATTATACAAAATATTATACCCATCCAAATAATATAGGGTTTAATAACAAACTACACCATGATGTGGAGACGGTAAATCGTACGTATGAACGCATGGTGACTTTGTCATTCATAGGACGAATAGAAAAATGAATATGGTTGTACCATATCAATAATAACCACTCAGTATGAATATGGTACCGAAGTTATTGTTTTGGTTCTGAAACAATAATGAAAGGGGAAGTAGAAGAAGAAATAAACATTGAAAGAGGTGAAGAAATAATAACTTATTCTTTAGGTCCTTCTTTTCTATTTGTACAAATGCACTATATAGGGTGGATTTATGATCAAATTAATGAATCTATGTTTAATTTAGGATATTTTGGAGGATAGTTTTTCTAGGTTTGGTCGATAAAAATTTATTTGGAGGTGTGAATTTATGAGAATGGGATGTACACTATTATAAGAGAGGTAATGGGCACTTTACGAAAATTATGAAATCTTTATTTATTATAAAATTAATTATTATTTAAAATTGCCAAAAATGAATTTATTTCTAGGGTAAGATGATTATGGGTCTGAATCATCTAAAAAAATAGGGTTTTGACATGTTTTTTTACCATATTAACATTATCTTTTAGATTTAATTATTAGTTAAATAGTTTACCTTTTACCATGTATTCTTTTTTTTATACTACATAGTTAATATTCTTATATTAAATGCCAATTGAACCTCTTGTAGTTCAATAATGAAATATGAAACATTATATAATTCATTTTTCTAAATCTTTGATTTTTAGGAATATTAAATAATTTAATAAAATATTATTTTTTTAAAACTCATTTTTGTAAATTTTGACACTATTTAGTATTTTTTGTTATTGTAATAATAACATGATTAATTATAAAAAAATTACATTTAATCAACCCTATCATGTCATATTCACCTATAAAATTCGTGGACAGAATCAAAAGATTCAATTTACATTTATTTTAATATTGAAAATATCATTTATTTTAATCCTTCATTATTAAGGTAATTATTGCATCATCATTGTGCCATAAATAAATATAATTATATAATGTCTAAAAATTATAAATAAAATAATATTATCTATGAATTCGTTACATATTTCTAATTTATTTTTATAGTTGAATTTATATAATGTATAACTATATATTAAAAATGTTTTAGTTATTTAAATTTTAATTTAACACTTTTAACTCCTCATATAATAAAATATAGTAAATGTCCATATATAATCCAAGTAGATCATATTTTTTTCCTAAGGATGATATTGGTCTATATAAACTTATCAAATAAAATAAGGATATGTATTTGGGTAATTTAATATTATTATAATATTATATTTACCTTTAATTATTCTATTTATTTTCATGTGTTTTAATTACATTCAAATTTATTATTTATAATACATTATATTCATCCAATTTAACCAAATTTTACATAATTATGACAAACCTATCTTCTGTTTTTTTTGAAATTCAAATCACATAAATGGTAAAATTATTTTTTATGCAAGTTTTCAATTGTTCCTAGAAGGTGGGTAAAAGGAGATAAAAACATCCAAAAAAATTTATATATATAATCCTATTAGAAAATGACTCCAATAAATTAAATTGGAATAATATAGTAATTATTTATCAATATTGAATTTAAAATAAAATGAAATTATAAATATTTATTTAAATAAAATGTTTGTTTTAAACAACAATGCAGTGTTTTTCAATATTCATCAAAAAAATGAATATTTTCAGAAAACACAAAATTTCACCCAAAGCTATTTTTGATATTACGAATTGAAAAATTAAGTCTATTTAACCAAATTAATTTTTTTGGGGTATTTAAAATTAATTTTATTATTGTTCAAAAATGGACATAAAAATATGTTCTTTTAAGAAATTTTGTTTCTATATATATATATATATTTAAAAACATATAAATTTCATTATAAATATCTTTTATTTATGTGAAACCATTATATATAATATTTAAAATATATTTTCTAATTTTCATAATATAATATTTAATTGATAATAAATATATCTGTTTAATAATTGTAATACTAATGTATTGTTTCATAAAAACTCAATCATGCAGATAACACAAGCCAAGTTAATGTTCCGAGAAATATAAGATTTTAAATTACATTAATGTTATAATGTACAATGAAATCATGGGGTGTTATATTCTAATCTACTTCTATAAATTCAGCCCTCACAGTTTGAAAATCTACTTCGAAAATAATAGGGTGAAAATAGAAAACACCTTTGTTGAAATAATTCATTCCTACAAAAAATCATTTAACCATCCTAAAATTTACCATAACTCTGGAATCCCATATATGTAGACTTGTTACTCATTCAATGTTCTTCATGATCCATTCACCATTAATTTCCAACTTATTTTGAAATACTTCTTTCCTACAAAAAAAATCAATAATAATGTCCTAAGATTTAATACTATCAAAACACAAGCTAAGAAATAATTCCTACATTTCATTGGTATTTGTTAGTTCCCTCATCCTAAACTGGAATGGAATTAGGTATTGGTAAATGTATATTTTTATGTTCCTTCTTATCCATTTCACGAGGATTCTTTGCAGGACATCTATTTGTGTTATGACCATGCACACCACATTTAAAACATTCAATTGACCCCACAGATAGAACTTATTTTCTTTTCCTACAGTCAGCTCGACACATCCTTTTTCCATGGAATTATCTTGCTTTAGGACCTTCATTACAACATCTGAAATATCTTCTCATTCCTTTGAAGCATTTTCCTAAGTGTTTCTTTCCACATCCTCGACCCAATGGTTTTTTAATATATTTACCCTTATGATTATTGCCTGAACTTTTGTAGGGATTTTATTCTCGCATATATGATGCCTTATGAAAATCACCAAGGTTTTGGTGGTCAATCATGACTCTAGATAGTTGGTCGAGAATAACCATAAGAGTTCTTATTATAGTGACCATTTCAATAAATTTCTCATTCATAAAACCATCCAGTTTTTCTTCACATCCACTGTTACATTAGTGCCTGCTAGATCCAGACATTTAATAAAAAAACTAGGTAACTATGATTATATTTGTTAAATCATCAAATAAATATCATATGAGGAGGTTAAATAGAAATATATACTTATTCATGTTATCATAAACACATTCACTTTATTTAGAATTACTTTGACTCTTTCTAAATTCATAACCATTATGGTAATGTCAATTATTCTTAAAGAACACCCTAACCACTAATGTTATCTAAACTGAACATTCATTCCAACTATAAGGATGCAACATTAAACATTATATTATCTTGAATTATGTCCGGAATTAACATTGAGGATCTTTGAAGGTATTTATTTTTAGTGAATTAGGCCCTGACTATTACATAACAACCTGAAGATTACATGTAGACACCACTACTCAATATCATTTTTCATAAAATAAATACTTTTTAAAAGAAACATGTCTAGTTCCATGTTTTAACTTGCATGAATTTTCCTCGATCCCATTCTTGATCCAATTAATCATTATGTCTTGTGGAAATCATTTTAGAAACTTGGGATGGGCCAAAAAAGCTCAGTATGGTTTATAAAAATAATAATGGAAAACATTATCCCATCAATAAATACAAATTGATGAATCCATACTTTTCAATCATAACATACCTTACGAAATCATAATATTTATGAATAACACACAGAAATCATAATTCATAAAGGAAATTTAGGGCATTCATAACATACTTACATTGTAACTATCACAGCTACATAGGGAGTCTCATTTGGAATACATATCCCAGTATATTCCCGAAATCTTTTATGAGAAACATTAATGTTTACCTCTGTCACATTTCCCAATGTATTGGAGCACTATCACGGGCTCACCCACCATAGGATAATCATGTAACCACCCTTAAACATAAACAATTCCTAATAACCATAACATAATAATAACACATGACACAAGAATAAATGAAATACAATATTTCCACATTAAAATCACTATATATCATATCAAGATATTGAATTAGACAATGCTTAATCAAACCATTTTCAAAAAAATTTAATAGGGAGATTTTTTGGAATCAATGTGTCCCATAACACATTGAAGAATTTAACTAAATTATCATTTGAAAACATTAATTTCCACATAAATAAATCGTACAAACCATTTTGAAAACATGGACATTAATGAGATATATTTAGAAGAAAAAATCATTAAAACATTTAAAATGATATTTTAGTTGAAGAGTTTTTAACAAAATTAGAGACACATGATTAAAAATAATTGATTAATAACATTTAATCCAAATATTATAATATCAAGTGAATAAATTAATTCATGATATTAAATGCCAAAAGATAGTATATACACCATATAAGAGTGAAATGGTGCATAACAACAATGAAGTCTCAATGGAATGTAAATTGAGACAAAATCCATTATAAAAATTGTATCCTAAGGTTAAGGATAAATAAATTACATAATAATGTGTGAAAAATATAAATACACTCAATATGATTGCATATTCAGTTTAAATAAATCAGATAAAATTAACACATATTTTTGTAAAAACAACACCAATGACTTGGATGTTTAACTCAATTAATTAATATTGAATTAAAATAGCTTTTATCAAGATCATATCGATGACTTGAGATTTTATCAATGGAGTGATTGTGTATATCAAAATTATATCCAAAAAATGGGAGTATAAATTATAACATAAATAAATTAATAGTTATTCACCACAAAATCAAAGAATGGCTTAATTACGAATTAGACAATTAACTCAAGAAATGAAAATCAGGTTATAAGGTTCCCTTACCAATTTGGTAACTTAAAAAACATACAACCCATGAAATAAATATCATAAAATGAAGATTTAAATACCAATAAATTGAAGTACATTAAAAAATTAATACAATCAGGTTCAGAATATACACCACACAAAATGAAATAGTGGCAAATATAACACGAATATCATTGGAATAAAAAGTGAGATGAATATCCCTTGCAACGTTGTAATCAATAGAGTAATATGACCAAAAGTTTATAACCACATAATGATTCACAGAATAATATGAATATAATATAATCATGATAATATAAATCAAATAGAAGTACACAATACACAACATGCAATAAATTACTAGCGAACAATGGAAATCTCATAGATTTAAAAGTGAGATAAGAAATCACATTCCTCGTGTCCAACATGACTTGTTTGTTCCTCATTCATCTGGAATAATAAACTTATGTTAATTTCTACTTGATTTAGAACTTTTTCTTGTTTATTATTACTTTTATGTCACTTATTACACTGTTATAAATATTATGTAATCATGTAGGTTAATAATGGTCGATTATTTGATATTTGGTACTTAAGTAAAAAATGAACAACTTATAATTACAATTTGACCACGTGGTCAAGAGTACATTATATATTGGTTGATATTAATGATTTAAATATCATATATATAATATATATCCAATATATATATATATATGTATTTATAATACTAAATAACATTTAGAGGTTAGAAATAAAATGCACCATTCTTGGAGACGGTAAGCTGTACGTACACTTGAACGCAACTTTCATTTCTATTTTAGATTTTAATTGAATGCTAACGTAATTATACATAGTAACATTATAATTACAGTATAATATAATATATAATTTTAATAACTCTATCCTTTATAAATCCTACGTATGGTATGAACGAGTCAAATCACATTGAAGGGGCATTTGTCCACACTACCTCAAACGAAATTATTGTGTTTACTCATAATAGAAACCATAAAGGTATGATATAAACTAAAAAATATACGACCATAAAGAAAAAATAAAAATAATAAAAATAATATATAAATACAGTTCTTTCATAATGGAATACATTAGAGGTGGTAGGAGATAATTTAACAATCATCGTTTCGTGAGGTGTTAGTATTCCATCAACAGAAACAGTATGTTCTTTACGCATTAGATGGAGGTGTGTGTAATTTTAGATTGAATACTCCTCATAAAAAATCATAATATATTTAGGATACTTTTTTGTTAAAAAATAATGTAAAATAAATATTTTAGGGGGTTGGATAAGAAAAATAAACCAAAAGACCTTAAATCTGGTAACTCCCTTTCGTTTGATCCAAAATGGTTTCTTGAAGTGCCTTCTTACCTATTTTAAGGCTTATGTGGGTAATATAGGGATGTAAGGATTATAATTGGGGAGATTTTGGAAGTTCCAAGGGGCTTTCGATGTGTGAGGAATGTGTTATAAGTGAGGGATTTTATGAGGGGGATACATAGCTCTTTAGGAAATGTGAAAATATTATTTTATTATATAATGATTTTATGTTTCAAAAGATCCAAAACTATATAATGTATAATATAATATGACTAATGGAATAAATAAAATCATCCAATAATAATTAGATAGGTTTTGGATATTATTTTAATCTTTATAATCTTTTTTATTTAAATCATTTATTAATGAGGTAAAAACTGTATCATTATTGTGTCAAAAATAATTTAATTTTTTTGATGTACAATTTTTTTAAAAAATTAACATGATGTTTGAAATATTTTTATATTTTCAGATATTATTTGTTTTTGAAAATATTACTTATATGACCTCATGAAAAACATTATTTACTAAAATATATATTTTTATGTAATATTTGTGTTTACTTTAAATTAATTAATATAAAGTGTCATTATCACTCTTAAGTGGCTCCATGGGATCCCAAAATGGATCCAAGAATACCCATGTTTGTCCATAACTCATCAAATAAGTTTATAACAATTTTTAAGGTAATTTTATATTATAATAATAATATTCTGTTATCCTTATTTACCATATTAACCCTTTACCCATGGTAAATAAATTTTTTCTGAAATATTCATGTTGTCTACAAATAAGAGATATCTATTTACACAATTTAGACCTCATGATTCCTAATATGGAATCAATTTATAAGTACCCAAAACACATAAGTGGAAGAAATTAATTTATTATTATTTCCTACTATCAAAACAAAAAGTATGTTTTTAATAAAAAACAACTATCAAGAGATTGACACTTGTTTATGTCCAATTTCAAAGTGGAATTACATCTATTGACTAAAATTGTATTAAATGAAAAAAAATATTCTAATTAAACTTAAAAAAAATTAAAAATATAATCTAACCATATACATTGATTAGATTAAAAGGTAGTTTTGAAGTAAAATACCATATTTTTCACTATTCATTAAAAAATGAACATTATTAGAAAAATACCCAAAATTTACCCAAAGTAAAATTTCATGTACCCATTCTAAAGAAGGATTTTATTTTCTAAAATAGATTATTTAAATGTAACCAAAACTAGATTTAAAATGGTTTCTCTAATAAAAGATCGTAAATCAGCCTTTTAAAGAATATTAGAGAATTTGTTCTTAAAATTATATTTATTCACGTTTTAATACACAATAATTTATTGGATAAGTGTAAAAACATTTAAAAAAATTGTATAATAATATCATAGTTAGTTATATTAATTCCCAATAATAAAACAACTAGTTGTGAACTACCATTTAAAATTATAATCTATTATAATTTTTTAGTATGACTCGTCATTGTGTGTAACATAAGACTTTAGAGAAACCCATTTTAACATGTCAAATACTCCCTTGAATATAAAATCCACTTTAAATTTAATACTAAATTAAAAAAATTTAATAAATATAAAAATTTCATATTATTTATTTTCCTAGGATGTTATAAAAATAGAGGTCATGGATTAATTTTTTTAAAATAAACTATGTCATTTACATGTTGGGTAATGACTGGGGCATCACTTCTTTGGAAATACCCTTTACACAATGTGAACTATGATACCCATGATATTACACATAGTTTATTGGATTCATGTTCTCTCTTCTAATTATACAGTGTGTAATTGGCCTATAGCCCGACTACAATCACTCAACCACTTCTATTTCAGAAACAAACCCACTATCCCATTGCAGGCCTAAAGGTTTTAAGAAAAAAATGATATTTATAAGATATTTAAGTGGAAATTTGTAGGGTCCAAAAATAAATTAAAATCAAGGTTCATATTGGATATTCATATTTCCCCATGTTGAAAAAATCTTATTTTCAAATTAATCAATTCAAATCAACATGTGTAAAACCCTAATAATCATGTTTCACATCACTATTAAGATCAATTATGTTAAACATAAAAGTATTTTTTTGATATTTAGTATAATTTATATCTCATATATCCTAAAGAACACCATTAATATTTTAATGATATAGAAATTGTATTTTAATCTTTTACTATAAAAATGAAGTGCTTCCAGACCAACTATTACACTTATATTTTTAACTATACTTTTATAATTCATGTTTTATTTTTAAAATGTCTAAATGTTATATATAAGTATAAACAAATGTAGTCAAATACAAAGACGGCCCCCTGAAAATCATTAAAATGTTTCTATCATAGAATAATCTATATTCAATTTCTATTTAGATTATGAATTAAATAACCTTCTTACACTCAACCATCAATTAATTGTCAATTATTTTTTGATATAATTAAATGAATATAGAAATATGTGATGATATATATCGTTTATTATAATATGTATTGTTTGAAATGTATAAATATTCCTTCATCAACTAATAATATTGAATAATCCTTATATTTATTCAATGCATGAATTCACCTCCAAAATAAACAATAATATTTATAGATTTTGGGAGACCAATATGATCTAATTTAAATAAATGGTTTTTACATAACTGAATTACATCATCTGATATATGATTAAGAAAAATAGAGTTCTCGAGTCGATGAGAATATTTAACATATAAATCCAAATTTCCATATATGTTTAAAATGTATATATCCAATGTAAATAAAAAAGACCACATATTCTTATCTCACAAAAAAAATTAAATCCCTTATTAGAACTATTATATCAAACAAATGGTGGAAAATACATTTATAGATGATAAAGTATCAGTGAAACATCATCCCCTAACACATCTGACAAATATGGATCAATGAATTTTCTACAAATGGATTTTTATTAAAAAACTACAACCCATGGGTAGTAATTATGAATGGTGAAAATAATATACCATAAAGAGTGACTGGTATCAGTTATTTTATCAATACATGAAATTAATGATATTTAATACCAATTAAATTAAAATCATTCAATGAAAAAAAATTGTCTCATTAAAATAATATTCACATGGTACATTAATACCATGATGAAAAATATTTTTTTTTCTAACTTTTTCTTAATGTGTGACAAGATAGAGGTAAATATTTTATATTTCCATTAATTTCTAAAGGTAACTCAAAATCTATTCTCATGGATATTATTTCAAATCTTATTGAAAATAAATATTTTATATTTCCTTTCATCTATAAATATCTTCTAATCAAACAATAACATAAGTTTTTGTCATCATTTATAATGTCAATGTTATTTTTTATCTATATAAATATCTAATAATTATTGTTCTACTACGATAGAATTTTCTTCCTGTTTTTTTATGTTCATAACTTCCATTATTTAAAAATGTAAAAACAATTTTTTCCCACGTTCATAAATTCATTAGTATTCAATGGTTTTCAGGGATATTATATTCATATAATACATTATATAATATTTTGTAGTCTATACAATGGTTGACCAGTTAATTGAAAACATCAATATCCTATGTATGATATCATTCTTTCATTATGTAATTGATAATATAATGTCACATCATCAAAAATTGCAAATGATTTATGTCCCCTTACGTGGTGTTTATATAAGTTTCTATATAAATGGAATTATTTTATTGTGAACAATATCATATAGTGAAATAGAAAATTCCACTTGTTATTGTCATCAAATACTATAACACATGTCTCCCATATTTACTTCAAATCATCAATCAATGGTGAATGATACACATCAATATCTATTGCCATGGTTTGGGTCCATAATACATCAATATAATCATAATATCTGTTGTCATCATAAAAATTTATTGGGAAAAATTATAAGATACTAAAAAAAATTTCATGAAGAATATTGGTTGTTAGGGCTTCTTCATGGATTCATTCCATCTATGCATAGCCCCATTATGAAATTTCAAACTTAACATCTAAAGTCATGATTAATTATATCACATCTATTATACTACGATGAATCAATTGGGTGATGTAACATTCAATCCGATATAAACTAATCAACATTCCATATAAAACATTTTTCATCATTTTAATTTTCAAATAGATGCTTCAAATGGAGAATTATTATAAGGTACCAAATTTTGTTACCAGGGGGATTTAAGCAGGTTCCTATGAATAAAGTAGATTTTAATTTTTAATCCATCTTATATCATGATATACTCTATTTAAGACATTTTCATGGATATTCATTTCCCTCCATTAGAAGTAAAAATCAATATAGAAATCATATATTTTTTAATACCCCAATTTCACTAGCATAATATTTTCATTGTGGAAGAATTGGAATATTGAAGCTAGTTTTCTTTTGGAAGAGTAAATTTTAAATTTTCATTTAATTTGTTGAAACTTTTATCACTCCACCCATTTATTTCATTGAATATTAGTAATCTCAAAACCAAATATAACACTGTAGTACAGTGAAACATGAGAGTAGTGGTTCCTCAGCATCTCTAAACAATTTTAAAACAATTGGTTTTTTTGATGGTTTCAACAGTTACATCAAGAATTAAATATTAAATATGATCATATTTATTATCCTTAATAATTTCATCAATATTATATCTTGAATTATATATTATTTCAATATGAATGATCCACCATGAATAATTATAGATAAAACTCTATAAAATGGGATGAACCATGATTTCTATGGAATTGGGATTTGTGATATTCAAAAACTTCATGCATGGAAGGAAAGTCATTTCTTTTTTTTAATATTTATTTTAGAATATTCCAATATATAATTAAATCCTTTTTTATATAAATATGTTTTTTATATAAATTTATCAAATTATCCATTAATTATTTAATAAAATAATATAAAAGGTGAATATTTTCAAAAAAAATATTATTCAAAAAATTCTCTAAATTCTAAAATTTTAAACATAAAAATATATAATGAAAACCATTAACTATTGATTATTATTTGATTATTATAGAAAATTATTCATAATGACTTAAAAATATTATTGAAAATTTCAAATACAAGTGATTATGTATATTTTAAATTAAATTATTTGGCCATGCATAAATTTAAAACAAAGAAAATATTTCTTGAAAAAAATTTAAAAATAAAATTCATGTTAGAAATAAAATAATAAATTTCATTATATGAAAAAATATAATATACATGAATAAAATGATTGAATGAAAAATATTTCATCCAAAAAAAATTTAATGATAAAAAATATATAAATACAATAAATTATCTATACAAAAAATTATAACAAAAAACATACTAAAATTTAAAAAATTATATAACATTAAAAATATTTATTGAAAACAATTATAATTTACTATAAAATAAATAAATAAAATAAATAGATCAATCAAATTTATAACTAATAGGTAATTCATTTAACATCAAAAATAAAAAAAATAACATTATAAAATTTGACGTCGATAGTGTAGAATAGATCATAAATTCCAATAAACTCCAAAAAAGATGATATAAGAACAAAAAATGTTGAAATATTTAAGAAAAGGAAATGGAAAAAGAAAAAAATATAAAACCATCCGAAAAAATGTTCAAAGATTTCTAGTTGACCAAAATTTGGTTTCCAAGAATTGATTAATATAGAATATCATTAATTAAAAATAAATGACCGGAAAATGTTAATAAAAACCAACTAAAATTGGAGAATGAATATTTTTTAGGGTATTTGGTTTCCATTTTCACCATTATTAGACATGAGAATTTGGATTTCGATTGAAATAGAAGTGGATTTTATGCTGCATTATATTTTTTTTAAACGTTTTAAGGATAGTTTTTTTAAAGCATAGATACTTTTTTCACTTTTATCATTGTTTTTCTAAACAATTGGAAATAATATGTATATTTCATAATCTTTAACATCATTTTTAAATAAAATTTAGGTAAAATATTATTTAAAAACTTTTAAATGTCATTTTCGTAAAAAAAATTAATGTTAAAAGTTCACCACATCACATTTAACATTAATTTCTACGAATAAAATTTTAAATCCGCATTACTAGATTCTATATTTCACTTATCCAAAGTATTGTATTTATTGGACTAAATAATTTCCAATACATTCTGTTATCAATCTTTTGTGATCCATTATCTGAGACATTCATCCATTAGTTTTCTTCTAAAAATGAGATGATGGAAATATGTTCCACTTAAGGTAAGTGTTTGTCTAATTTTACCTTTTTAAAATATAATATAATCTAGATTATATCATTAAAGATGAAGTATTACTGGATAATATTCCACAATATCTGGTGGAAAGGACAATATTCCGTATGGTATATGTTACCATCAGCATTAGGCTTTTTGTGTTATGTAAAAATTATTATATAATCCTTTATTTCCATTATGAAACCCTAAGAAAGTAGTAATTTTATGAAATAAAAAATTTATTCTTATACTCCTCATATGGCGGTTCCCTCTTATCACTAATCAATTCCTTACTAGGGAACTACTTATATTGTCATTATGGTGATACACTACAGATACTGCATGGGTTATGGTGCTGAAGAATGTGTTGACCCCAAAATAATTAAAATGGGGTTTTATGAGATTCTAGATGGATTATTTGCATAATACAAAACCATTATCCATGTCTTGTCTATTTTTTAATGGATTTAATCCACTTAATACTGTACTATGGTTGTAACATCCTAAAATCAATGAGGGTATTTTAGAAGAATCCATATTGTATACATATCATCATAAAGATTTTATATGCATGTCTCTAATAGCATTATTTGTAGACTTATTTGTTTATGGATTAAATTAACCCATTCCACCATGAGATGAAGTCTATGAACCTCTCAGGTTTTAGTTTTTAATTAAAGGTTCCAATGATTATTGTTTTCCTTCTTATTTATCTAATCCATTAAAGGAACTGTCCGCATAGACCATCTTATCTTGAAATGAACCCTACCGAAATATTTATATATTAAAAAATTCTAATCCTTCCATGTATTTGAAAAATAATCATATTTTTAAGCCTCTTGCTACTCTAGATTTCCTATCATGGGTCTACACTGAGACATAATGTTTTTTAAATGATACTATGAGTTATCAATGCCATTAAAAATATGGAAAAGGGGTTCCCACAACTATGTGGTGGTACAGTGACATCTATATAACTATGTTATGAATTTCTTTTAGGTTTTATTAGTTCACCTAATCACACTATAGAATCTATCCATGTTTTAATAAACTTAATGAAAATAATTATATCTGGTTGAAATATCTCTTTGTAAAATATCATAGTGGAAGAAATGGACGGTTCCTCGTTTGGTTATTTTTTATGTGTTTTCTATTAATATCCGTAAAATCATGGCTTATAGAAATCATCTTAAAATAGTGGTTCTATTTATACAAAAAGAATAAATCCATATTATTCATCATCAATTAGGTATAGATAAAAATGTAATATAGATTGAAACATATTCAGGTGGTTAGATTATTCCCATATTTATTGAGTGGTTCTATCCTGTTAGATATGTACCTATGGTCAGTTTTTATCTACTACCCATGAATTATACATAGTGAGGATATTACCTATGTATAGTTCAGAATTGAATCATATTAACGTGACCAACTCAGCATCATATCATTCAATACTTTACAAAATGAAATATATATAACATCCTTTAGTGGTGGGTGGATAGTGGATATATCCATTTATTTCAATTTATCATTATTTAATGAAAATTGAACTCGTGATAACTGTATAATTAATTGAACTATCATATTCTAAGATTTTCTCATAATCTAGGTCCCTAATGCTTTTTAATTAGTGAAAACCATATCCAGCGTGTACATATATTCATCCTTTACTTCTACATTATAGTAATTATCAGTGTAATTTTTTATGCCAATATCAATGTGTTATACAAACACATAGCTAATTGGTTGTATAATATCACTTCCATTACAACCCAAGAATAATAAGGGTATTCCCCACCCAAAATATATTTTCCATGATATGTTTCAAGAGTCCCCTTTGAATTTTCATTTTTGATTTGTCGTTACGTATTTCATGAAATATCGGGTTTCACTATACATCATTGGTGGATGGTTTCTCCAAGATGAACTCTTATAATTTTCATTGATTGATCCCCCACTATATGAAAAAAATTACATATGGGCAGGCATTGTAATTCTATTTATTTTGGATGATCATTAATTAAAATAATGAAGATGGAATTTTATTCCATTTGGGGGAAGGCAATATAAATTACCTATCCCAATGAGAAATTATTTTTTCTAAATGGTTTTAAAATAAAAATACATTCCAACATTTTTTACATTTGACCATTGACCAAAAAATGGTATGGGTACAATCCATTTTTTATATGACCCTTTTGTTGTTGTGGGATAATATGTGGTTATGGGACTTCAATAAAATTTATGAAACACATGCATATCATTTTTGATTTCATAATGAATGGTCATGTGTATGAATTTATCCCACTAGATATGATGATATTGGTTCTTGGAAATGGAAAATTTATATTGGGAGTCTCAACTATGAATTTTTTTCCATGTACATACGATATGGCCAGATAAAATAAAATTATATTTTCTACTCCCATTGAACTAGGTTGACCAACAAGTATGGTGATGTGTATGGATATATATTCTCCCATTCCACTAATTTGGATTCCATGATGATAATTATCATTTATCTAGAGGATTTTTGTTTTTCCATTGAGTCATTGATGTTATAAATCTCCACATTAACATCCTAAATTAATGTTCAAGGCATCCTAGAGGGTAGAATTTTCTATTTTGTAATAATTTCCTTCATTTTCATAATGTGTAAAATATAATTAATGAAATATCTATGATTTAAAATTAGATCATGGATAATATCCCATTTGTTTTACAATAGATTATGTGGGAAATCCTCTCTCAATGTTTTTGTAACATCGTGTTGAAATGTAGATATGGAATATAAAATCTCCAGTATTGAACAATTATCTAGATCTATCTATATAACTAGGATGTGTCTCTCATCATGAGATGGAGATTTTGTGACCTAGCATGACCACATGGGTCGTATCATAACTTACTAATCAAATTATGTTATGTAATTCAAATCATCATCTGTTTAATTTAATGATAAATTATTTGATGATTTTTCAATGGGTTATTTATTTATCAGTGTATCCCTAAACTGAGATGAATTGCCACTCCTATGGAACATTGTGCATAGTGTATAATGGGATTTCCCTTTTAGTCCTCCAATTATGATGGAATTCAAAAATTGGCATCCAAAAGGGGATTAATTGCTTATCATAATGGTATTTCCTAAGGAGGAGTACATTCAAAGTGAATCTGATGGGTGGGGAGATTTCAATGTACAATTTCATATTCTCGATTGGGCGGTGGAGACAAATTATTACCTGATATCTAGTTAAAGGTGGGACCTCCACAACATATCCCTCTTGAGGGCCTTTCAGTTGTAAAATTTTCATATGACAAGGAGGTACTTCTTGGATAGTACGATGAGGAGGATGTACAAAGATACTGACCTTTTTAATATAAGGATGACCTTAATTGTAAAAAATAACATCTTTTATCGACGAGGAGTTGATTGATTCTTCATTAGAGATAGATTAGAGTTATACATAACACAAAATACAAGTTTTGGGAAATCCTAGGATATAGTAATTCTCTTGAAACATGTGTTCTTATTGAAGAGATATTGTATAACATGGTATTTGGGGGGTTGAGGATAAAATATAAAATTATTTTCATGGGTGTCTATGGGAATATTTCGATGTGATTCATATTGATGAGTATAAATGAGAATACAAATTCCTATTTGATCCTAAATTTCCATAAGTGTATTCACTTGGGCTTTCCAGGTTATGGGTGTAATATGAGAAGATTTCATTACGGGTTCAACCAGAATATGTTGATGGGCTTAACGTGGCAATGAAGAATAATAGGCCTCACCGAATGATGATACCATAACATTTTTTTGATTTCCCTTTTTGAGGGAAGTGATATAACTATATAAATGGTTGATTTTAAATGTATTCTTATGAGGTATTTGAATTTTTGAGGTATATGTGCCATCGATGATGTGACTATAATGTTAGAATAGATAAAACCAATTATAACATAGATATGATTCTAATCCAATTTTTTCCTCCCTATAATAGAGTGATTACTATTAAATACAGGAGAGGTAATGTGATCGATATTATGAGTAATCAATAGTTCATACTAGAGATATTCACTGATGGTGTGGAAAATAATATTATTGTACCCAAAAAATTTTAATCAAAATATGTGAATTTCATCCTTTTTTACTATTGTGATGATGTTTTGAAAACCCTACTAGATGTGATTTGGAATATAATCCTTCTTCTTGATTATTTATTGAATATAATGGTTGGGTTCATTAATTAGAATGGGGATATATGCCCTCTTTTATAGGGTATTGGTGACATGATCCCACTATAATCCTCTATTTTCCATTATGATATACCATATTATATACTAAGGGGAGGATAATATTTTATCTCTCCTTTAATACTGGTTAAATATTCTACTATGGTACCATTTATGTTGTCACAGTACGAATACATGTTTCTTTAGAATGATTAGGGATACGAGCTTTCTCTTAATTATCAATCTTGATTTTTTAATGAACTCCCTCGTATGGAATTAAAATATTTGAATATTCATACACCTATTGAGTTTATTATCCCTCATGTGATTTTTGTAATGAACCACATATTTTCAATTCATTATTTTATAATGAAATTTAAATTTCTAGCCTTTTGAGGGGTTCAATAACTAAATAGGTGTTTGATAAAGACTGGATGAATTTTTATATCACTAAGATAAGGTTTTATACATTGAGTAGTGACTATATAAATTTTATGGCCATCAAGAATGTTATCGGGAAATGCTGGGGTGGCCCCCAATTGAATATTTAGCTACATGGGTCCACCATCGTGTATTATAGGGATATTCATCATGGTAGCTGGGTAAGGTCATAGAACATAAAAGGACTAATGTCTTAAAACAGGGCATATCTTTGGAGGGATGTTGGGGCGACCCCTTTCCATGATAGAAATATCTAAAACAACCATTTGCCATGAACTAGTTTGTCATTAACATGGTGGATGAGGACCAGGACATATCTTAATAGGGTGAACCATAGTATTGATGTGGATGTTTGTGAGATATGACCTAGGTTATGGAAAATGGATGCATCATAGGAGAGGAGGATATAGTATATCATTCCATGTGGAAATGTAACACCATAACCCGTGGGTTTTGGCCATATGAGTGGTGGCCACCTTGTACCACCTGAGTAGGGATATGGCAGGAAGTCCTACTCCGCACCACAAACATGGGATCTTGCATAAAATACATAGGGTTCATTATATAGGGATTCACCCATCCCATTTTTTTAGACTTAGGGTATTATTAATTTAACAGTTTCTTATCTCCTTCATTTAGGGAACAACAGATTTGGTAGAGGGATGAATTTGTCGGCTCTCCCCTTTATCTTCATAAATTGATTCACCATGGAATAGGTATGAATTTTGGTGAGATCTAATGTTGGATAAATAGGTTTCATCTATATCCATTAATTTCTGATTTTCCAATAGTATCATTATGATTCAATAAGATTTTATATTATTGTTTAGTGGGGATTCAATGAGAGAACATTACAATCACCTGAGGATAATGTTTCCTTCATGTGTGATGGGTAGTAGAAGAATTGGAATGTTAACCACATGTCATTTCTTTTGGAACCTATGAATATATGTCACTAATGAATTTACATAATGTTTTTTTTAAAATTCTATTAAATTATACGTGGGTATTTATATATTAATTAAGGCTATTACATAGATTAGGTCAAGATATTTATTGTGAGTGGATAACACCCAATTGTTTGAGATTTTAATAAGAGGATGATGTTATGTGGTTCTTAGGAAATAATTCATAATTAGTTAATTTAGAATCATTAATTTAACATTATTTTAATTAATTATTATATTTTTGTGAGGCGGGTCAATGGGAAACTTTACAAGCATGGATGAATTTCGAAGGAACATAATGGGCGGTTAACTCCATGACTAAGGTGGGCGGCCCCAATGATAAATTTAAAATGAATTTCCATTTCTGATCAGGCATGAATTCATTATTTAATTATTTTAGGATCATGGAATATAATCTAGTTTTGTCTTTATGTGAAATAGAGGTGTGGATTTGAGAATCATGAGATGAGTCCAAGTTCTCTTTATTACATTGGGATGTTAAGAATCATCTGATGACTATGAATTTAAGGAGAACATTCCATGGGAGATATTACAAGATAAATCTATGATTTATTAGGATGTGAGATGATAGGTTGATAACCTTGTCTGAGTTCTTAAGGATAGTGGGAAAGTGATAAAGGATTGGGTTTGGATGATGTTGTTCAAGATGATGGTACATATCATGAATGATGATGAACTTCCAAAATATAATGGAAGTAATTATTTGTATGTTATTAGTGTAAAATTAATCCTCCATGTCTTGATGCATGTGGTGCAGAGTGGATTCCTCCAGATGTCTAGCTGAGAGGGTTCTGTTTGGTTATATGAGGCTATACCCTATGGTGGGATGAGGGAAAATGTTTGGAACTTGGAATCAATATTCCAAGGGGGAAATTGGCATATTAGTGGGATCCTTAAAGATGATGGTATGGATAGTGGGATCATATGTGATATTGTGTCATTTATTGGTGGTGAGTTTTGTTTTTTATTAATGAAAAAATAGATATTGGTTTTGATGACCTTAATGGATTGTCAGTTCGGTGGGGTGAGTTTCATTATCATGAAAATATATATATGTTGGTATTCCCAACAAGTGACCAGTTGGAGATCCTTGTGATTATCATTAAATCCTATTTGATATGTCCTGGCTTTTAGAGATTTATTAATCATGAGGGGTTATGTGTCCGAATGGAGGAAATATCCATGAGTGAGATTTAATTGGAAATAGTTCCTTGTAAGGACCCAAACATTTATTAATGAGAATTCATCTTGATCTAATTTAATGTCAAATTATGTAAAATGTTTATATAATACATATTCAAATCCATGGATTTATGTTTTTTTATTTTATTATATCATCATGAATTGTTACCATTGTTAATATAGATGATGAACATTGATCATATTATTAATATAAAAATAGAGATTAGAATCCAATTTACTCATAAAGTGGAAGTGATTCCCTCATCCAATATAAATTTTCTAAATGATGCTCATTTTTTAAACCGTAGAACAGTGGTAGCGTCACTGGGCTTCACTCTGGATGAATTCCAAGACGAGCTTCAACACGTTATGCTTGAACGTATTTTCCTATAATAGATGTGTAAGTTAATGGAGATTACCACCCTATTGTTGTTATATGATCCATCCCATGGTTCTATTACCATTTCATATCATACGATTAAGTCTTATGCGGGTGTTTTAAGGGGTTATGTAATAGGACCCTCTCACTATAATTATGTGCATTATTTTTCGTATAAAAAAAATAAATTCATTTTATTATTTTTACTTTATAAATGGGTTTTAAAGCAAAAATATTATTCTTAGTTAATATTCAATTAAGAAATCTATTTTGATGAATTAATTGGGTTTTTAATTAATTTATATTTTAATAAAATATTATTACTAAATTAAATTTTATTAAATATTAATGATCTTAAAAAAAATTTATGAGTACAATTTATATTTTTATTGAGGTTTGAAAAATTTTTTTGTCAACACCCATAAATTTTAAGTAAATATTTGTTTTTTTTTAATAATTTAAAATAAAATATTTGGAAAATTATTTAGATAATATGAATAAATTTTTTTGATTTAGTATGTCGAAATTATCTGATGATGAGTTTTTCATTATTTTCTCACACAGTCGAATTTTTTCATAAAACATAAATACTGTTAAAATATATAATCCGTTTTATGACATCATATTGACCCAATAGTAACGTAATAAAATACTATAAAAAGTATATTCAGAAAATATTTGTTTTATCTTTAATAGAATGAAATTTTATATTTTTTGATTAATTTTATAGTGCCATAGTGGACCCTCCAAAAAGTACAAAATATTTTAACTATTTAAAATGATTTCCTTGAGATTGTGACTCACCTCCACATAAGAACGCCTAATATTTTATTAATATCGGCCATTTTAAAAATAAAATAATTTTTCCCCCTTCACATGGGAAAAATCATTGGAAAATTGAATTGGATTTTATGTGGTTTTGATAAGATTAATGTGCAGTTTCCAATACCTAAATAATAATGAATTCCCTCCCTTTTCTAAAGAAACCCACGGAATCTTCCATTCCTCTTTACTCAAACCTCATGGATTTATACCAGCCTCTTACCTCATCTTTCTATAATCCTATCAATGTGCCCTAACCACCCATGAAGCCACTCTCCAACCTCTCCCATGCCTTTGGAATCCCACTTCAATTAATGGGATCCTCAATTTCCATCCTTACTTATGTTTTTTCAACTTTCCTTCTATTGTTATTCCATTTTGTTTCCAGTTAAATATTTTAGGGAATGATTTATCACCTACTTTATACATCCCTCTTTATTTTTTGAATTATTATATACCCCTTTCACTCTCATTAATATCTTCCATGTACACTCGATACCGTGCCAAAATTCTGTAAAGAATTTCTCCCTTATTTTCAACATTCAAGAAATTATTTAATATTATGCATCTAAATTCCATTAAATATGTTTTTATATTATATTCCAAGACCCTCGTCCTATAAATTTAATGTATAAATTTTGAGAGAAAACATTATCTCTCATCTACCCATTATACAATTTCTAATTGATGTCATTATTCTGATAAAGTTACACCAAAATTTCCCTACCTTTGTCATCATGTAAATGAATACCATATCTATTTCTCTATTAACTGTATTCACCATTAGTAACATGTATTTTATGATTGAAGAATTTCATTTTTTTTATCCACATCTCTTGTTCATGGAATACATTATGATGGTTAATGAATCCATGTTGTATTATCTTTAGGGCACACTTATTCATGAATATAAATGATTAAGAACGGTTAGCCCTGATAGCGGTCCAATGCATTAGGTAAAGAATCGAATCATGATACATAATGTGACATTAGGATTTAATCATTTTATGTAATTTTCTACATGGGTTACTCATGACCCTTGTTAAATGAGCCTCGTCTCATGCAAATATCTTGTTAAATGTTGTTTCTACATATCCGAGTTTTGATAATAATGATATATCATCCCTTTATGTACATGTTTCTATTATGTTAAATTGATATTAATATTTCCTAACATGTATTTAATTTTTCTTGTAATTAAATACTTACTCCTTCAATAGGATTTTTAATTGACCCTTTTCTTATCTATTTCCTCATTTAATAAAATGCAGTGATAAGTACAAATGAATGTTTTGGTTATATAAAGGTGATTTTCAATAAATTTGTTGTATTTTTATGACTTAAGTTTCATGTAATTCTCCTAAGCCACAAAGACCCTAGAAAATGAAATTCTCATATTTTTCATAATGGAATGCTTATATAATACATCATGTTAAATTGCATATTAAAGAGAAGAGTTGTCATAGTTGGCATAAGAGGGAGATTTTGTTATTTTTGTGATTAGGATAACAAAAACCTACTGAATTCCTTATGTATAAGAATATGTATTAAAAAATTCCTATTTTTTGTGAGTATAGATTAAGTGGATTATCAATTAAATATATCCTTGTCTAGATATGAAAAAATAGAGGTGGCTTTGGAATAGATGTATCAAGGGGTAAAACCCGAAAACACTGCTTTGAGCTAACCTCAAACAGGAACTGTTGGACAAAAATGGATCTTTCTGCACTCATGGATACAAAACTCTTAGGGGATTAGCTTTAGAAAAATTGTAAATTTAGTATGAACCATTATTATGTGAATAAAAATATTCCACAAAGAATATATTTTGAGATGTAGATCAGGGATAACATATATATGAGCTTAAAATTCATAAGATACGGATATAAATGTTATTTATATGTTATCCATTTTTTATTATATCCCCCCTATGTGTTACCCCTATCATTCTATTTATTCTATACAATGGCCTATAATAGGAGGATTTGTGCTAATAACTGATATGAAGATCAATGTGATGAATGTTCTAATGAGATGCATAATTTGAAGGGAGTGGGAATCAAAAACATTGTCATGATACACTATCATTTAAATCATGTTTTTAATAGAAACATGGTCCAAGATGAATGTACACCCCCCCAAGAATGAATAAGCACCAATCGAGAACATCATGAAACAATGGCATCCTACATTCAATGGGCAATCTGATATCTAAATCTCCAAACAATGGATAAAATCCAATGAGAATATCTTCTCTATCATGCAATTTTTATAACATGAAATTTTTCTTATTAATTAATATTTCATGGATGGTAGATCTAATCAATGGTGGATATTGGTAAAATATACAAAGCTGGAAGAAGAGATCATGGCATTTGAATGATAAGATTTCCCTAATTTTTTTTGATAAATATTTTCCTGGCACCCTTTGAATTAAGATGGAATAGGACTTATTTTCCCTCATGAAAAAGGACGATGAATCCATCAGTGCATACATGTAAAACATCACTAGGCTTGAACAAAATGCCCCTGGTCTTTGTCGTTACCCCTGAAAGCAAGGATGATATATTCTTTGTTCATCTATAACCATACCTAAGGAAGGCCCTGCAAAATTGTGAATATGATATATATGAGGAAATTGACTGAAGTTCTCTTGATGTCGAAATATATATCATAGAATCTTAGGGGTATACTGTGGATAATAAGTAGAAAGTGGAATTTAATTCTAGAAGTCTGGTTGATTAATTCAATCGTTCTACGAAATTCTTACACCCCACATTCCCAAGGGGAGGAAAGAAGCACAACATAAATTTCCAGAATGGGACAAAGATATGATTTAGGTGTGGAAGAGAAAAAAAACCTAGATATTAATTTCTAATAAGAATAACCTACTGCTATAAAAGAGGATCCGAACACTCTGTCCAACCCTTAATTCATTTTTTATTACATCAACTATAAAGAACCAGGGAACTATGCAAACCTATTCCCTAAGCCGATGGTTTTCGGAGGCAACCAACGACCTATAAGGTAGCATGGTAGGGATTTTTCCTTCACTACCATCAAATCAAACCCTGATAACAAAGTGGTGATAGCTATGCTAGTTATTCACTTATAAATAGCTAACTAACATTGGGATTATAGTTCTATGCGTTCTTTTAGATCATGAATTTTTAGTAGAACAATCTCAAAATATCCAAAAATAATGGATGTAGGGATGTTGTTGATAACCAAGAATTAGGAAATCATTAC
Source organism: Viscum album (assembly GCA_963277665.1). NCBI lineage: Eukaryota > Viridiplantae > Streptophyta > Magnoliopsida > Santalales > Viscaceae > Viscum > Viscum album. Next base: position 1,384,754,096 of record OY728127.1, read on the forward strand.
ATTCCATGAATATAACTCCTCCGGAAGTCACAATTTTTGGATTGAACTTCTTAGTGAACCTCATCATACTACCAATAGTGGAATTTGATTCATTTCAAGGAATGGATAGTATTTCCAGAAATAGATCCTACATAAATTGTCATGCAAGGGAAATCACTCTCTATATGGTGAACAACAACATGATTCTGTACAAGTGAAAGGAGGACGAGGAATATTTTTTAGCACCATCAACTCAAGAATACATAATAATTCCCTATAAGAATTCATATCTTGCTTAGATGATTGAATATATGTAAGAAATTAACCATGACGGAATACTTTTTGGGAGGGAATTCTCTAAAGTGTTTCTTGAAGAATTTCCTTTTCCTCATCCTAGAAGATGTGTTGAATTTTCTATTGATCTTATACTTGGGGCTTTTCCAATATCCAAGACTCCATATTGAATTGATGTTGTTGAGATTAGAAAGCTAATGATACAACTACATGATAATATGGATGTTGGGTTTATATGCCCAAGTGCTTCACCATGGGGTGCACTTGTCCAGACCGTCAAGATGAAGGATGGGTCACTGTGCCTTTTCATTGATTATCGTGATCATAAAAAATCATGATAAAAACTGTTATCCTCTACCCTGAATTGATTAATTGTTTGATCATATTCATGGTGTACAGTACTTCTCCAAGGTGGGTTTGTGGTTGGGATAATACCATGTAAGGATGAAAAAGAAGGATATCCCCAAGACTGCTTCTGGTAAAATGTAGAAGAAATATGAATTCATATTAATACCATTCAGACTCCATAATTCTCCATAAATATTTTTTTAAATGATTAATAGTTTAATTAGAGATTACATCGATAAATTTTTGGATCACATTATAAACTAATTTATAATATACTCCAAAACCATGGAGAAGCTTGAGGAGGATCTAAAAACTATACTAGTGACCTTCCAAAATGATAATCTCTATGAAAGGTACATCATGTGCAATTTATGGTTAACAAAAGTCTAATTCCTGGGTCAAATCATTACAATCAGTGGGATATTTTTGGATCCCTCCAAGTTATCTACAATTGAGGGATTTCTGAGGCCAGCATTGGAGATGTATAATCTTATAATCCTCGGGGAAAATTTATATTATAAACGATTTGTGAGAAATTTTCCATGATTTCCCAACCCTCTAAACAAGATAACGTAGAAGAATGTAAAGATATATTGGAACAATTAATGTGAAGATATAAACAAGTATTTGAACAGGAGGTTTATCACTGCGCCCATTCTCACACTACCCATAGGTGGAGAAGATTTTGTAGTATTCAATGGTCCATTGGAGAAGGTACAGGGCTATGTGTTGATTCAAAATGACTAAGTCATTGCCTATGTTACAAGGTAATTGAATGTTAAAGAGAAAACCTATCAAACACATGATCCAAAGTTGGATGTAGTAATATTCTCTTTAAGAATTTGGTTCCATTACCACTTAAGCTTGAAGGGTGAAATATATATACATATAAGAAATGATTCATGTATACATTGACAACAAAATAGTAGAACATGTGCCAAAGAATATGGTTAGAGATGATAAAAAACATTGATTTCTCAAATCATTACCACCATAGGAAAGGGGAAAATTGGTGGTTTATCTATTTAGAAAGGACGTAGAGATTCTATCATTGATGAGAGTTGATACGGATCCAATCTTCTGAGATTTTATAAAGTTATACATGGTAATCATAATGTTGGGAAAAACATTAATCCTAACACTATTTATTTCTCATCCGGATCTTTTGGAAATATAATTGTATTCAGAATAGGATGATGTGCGAATTCAGATAAAAGTGGAAACTAACATAAATGGTAAATACATGGTGTTAAATGTTAATGAGGAAGGAATTTTGAGATTTGGTTCATGAAAATGCATTTCATCAAATCTGGAGTTAATGAATGATATTTTGGACAATGCACATAGATCAAATTTCTCCATTCACCTAGGAAACCCAAATATTTATTGAGATCTCCAAGGGAATTATTAGGGGGATAACATTAAGAAGAATATCATAGAAAATACATCAAAGTACCTGGTATATCAGCAAGTGAAGGATGGGAGGTGGATTTCTAAGGGGATGATGCCACCATTACCCATACCAATATAGAAATGGGAAAAAACACCATTGACATTGTCACCAGAATTCGAAAGACATCCAAAGGAAATAATTATATCTAGGTTGTTTTGGTAGATCTCACAAAGACAGAAAAGATCATTTCAATTAGAGAGTATTTCTTATTGAATCAATTTTCATGCATATACATAAATGAAGTGGTAAGGCAGTGAAGATTACCACTATCAATTATATCTGATCATCATCTAATATTCTCATTTATGTTCTGGAAGTGTCTCTAATATGCTATGAATACTAAGTTGAACTTATGTACATATTATCATCCTCAAAATGATGGCCAATATTAGGGGACTAAAAAACCATAATTGGAAATTTTGCAAGAATTCTCAATGTAAATAAAAGGGGGATGGGATCAATATCTTCCTCTGGTTGAGTTCCCTTAACAATAACAGTTTCCACTCAACCCTTCAAATGGATCTTTATGAATTACTTAATTGTAAGAGGTTAAGAACACCGACATGTTGGGATGAAGTTGGGGAGTGAAAACTACTAGATCACGAAATGGTCAAAGAAATTGAGGGGAAGGTTAAGACCATCCAGAAAAACATTGAAACTACTCAAAGTTGAAAAAAGAGCTACACTAATAATCGTCGATGATACCTTGAGTTTGAAGTTGTCGACTTTTTAGTCTACTTTGTTTCATCGTGGAAGAGAGTTATGAGATTTGGGAAGAATGGAATTTTGTGTCAAAGGTACATAGATCCTATTGAGATCATTGATCACATTAGAAGAGTGGATATGACAAGAACTCTCACCTAACGTGTCTCATGTACAAAATTTATTACATATATCACTATTGAGGAAGTACACACCTTACTGACTGCATGTACACAATCCATATGTGGTACCATTGAAGAATTATATTTCTTATAAAGAGAAACTGGTGAATATCCAAGGTCGTAGGGAATAATTTCTATGAAATTAGACAATGACCCACATCATGGTATTGTGGAGAACCCACTAGTTTGAAGATGCAATGTGGTAATATTATTAAGTGATTAAATAAAGGTACCCTCATCTTTTTTATTACGGGAATAGGAAATTATGAGGGCTGAATTTCTCTATGGGGGATGATTGTTTGGACCCAAACATTTATTAATGAAAATTCCACTCGATCTAATTTAATATCCTAATATGTAAAATTTTTATATAAGAAATATTCACTTAAATGGTTTTCTACTTTTGGATATTAAAATAAAATTAAAAATTGTATAAATTTCTAATATAGACGTTGAACAGTGATCAAGAGATTAGTATAAATATAGAGATTTAAGAAATCAAATTTACCTAGAAAAAGGAAGTGATGGCCTCATCCAATACAATTTCTCCATACGAAGCCAAATTATTGGAGCTTGAAATGGATTTATAATCATTGGGGATTGCTCTGGACCAATCCCAAGTCGAGCATCTACATATTAATCTTGAACGGAATTGCAAACGGGGGAAGTAGATGTTAATAGAGATTACCACCAAAGTGATGTTATCCAATCTTTTCCGAGAGATTTTCACCATCGTACACCATAACCATAGGTATTATATGGTTTTTATATGGTGTTATATAAATATACACTAGCACTACAATTATGTGCATTATTTTTTGGTATAATTAATATACCTTCATTTTAATGTTGATACTTTATAAACGGATTTTAAAGAGAAAATAATATTTTTAGTTGATATTCAATTATGAAATCTATTATTTTGAATTAATTGATTTTTAAATTAAATAATAATTTAATAAAATATTATTACTTCATTACATTTTATTTAATATTAATGATAAAATATTTTTTAATGAATACATTTGAAAATTATATAATTTTTTCAAAACTATTTTTGTCAAAATAGATAAATTTTCAGTAAATGTACGCTTTTTTTATAATTTTAAATTCAAATTTAAATAAAATAATTTATAAAAAATAATTACCACTTTTGGATTTAGGACATTGAAATTATCTTACAATGACTTTTTCAAAATTTTCGAAGATAATTGAATTTATGGATAAAAATTAAATACTGTTTAAATATATATCTTGTTTTATAACTTCATAAAAACCCAATAGTGAGGTAATAAAATAATATAAAGAGGATTATCAGACAATGTATGTTTCATATTTTAGATAATATTATTTTATGATTTTTTTGGATAATTTTATTGTTCCTTAGTGGACCCCCCAAGACATATAAAATATTTTATAATTTTATAATTATTTCTAGGAGAGTGAGACTCCCTTCCAAATAAGAATGCATAATATTTTAATAAGATCATCCACTGGAATTTTAAATTAATGTTTTTCTCTCAAAACTGTAAAAACCCATTGGATAAAACCATTGGTGGGTTTGTGTTTTGAATTAGTTTAATGTGAAATGTTTAAAACCTAAATAATAAATAAATCTCTCTTCATTCCTATATAACCCCTCTCAATCTCCCAATAAATTTAAATGAAACTATTTGGAGATCTACCGTCCTCTGCCCTACCCTCTCTAATATCCTCCCATGGTTCCCCAAGCTCCTAATAGGCCTCTCCCAATCCTTTCCCAAACCATTGGGATCACACTTCCCAGTAAGGGATCCTCAATTTCCTTCCTTCCTTATTTATGTCTAAATTTTCATTATATTGTAATTCGATTTCATTTTAAAATAAAAATTTTGGGGTATGGTTTTCATGCTCCCATATACTTCCCTACTTATTTTTTAATTAAGAGAGACCCCTTACTCTCTAATTAATTCCTCCCATGTACACATGTTAACATGCCAAAATTCCGTAATAAATTTATCTCAAATCATTTTCATTCGTGAAAATTCATTTATATTATGCATATAAATTCCTTTACATCTGTTGAAATATTATATTCAATTACGCTCCTACTATATATTTTTTTATAATTCAATAGATACTCCCTTATTTCCCATAAAACTATATTATGATTTCTTTTTGACATCATTGTGCTGCCAATGTTACACCAAAATTTCCATTCCATAATTATAGTAAGTGAATACCATACCCATTTCCCTATCATGGACATTGAATATTATTAACATGTACTTTTTTATCGAGGACTTACATTTAAGTATTCCACATCCCTTATTAATGAAATAAATCATGCTTTTTACTAAATCGATTTTTTATGATCAATGTGGAAAACTTATACATGAAATGAAATGATTAAGAAGGGTGTGACCTGATAGCACTCCAATGCATTGTGTAAGTAATAGTATCACGATATGACATGTGATATGTTGGTTTACTCATGATAATTAATGTTATATGAGGGGTTACTCATTCTTATTCAAGTGAAATTACGGTTTACTTGTTCCCTATGCACAATGAGCCTCGACTCATGATAATATCATGTTAAATGTGTTTTCCACATCTCCACGTTATTATAATCATTATATATCATGAAATAATGTTTATTTTTATTTTTATGTCCAATTGAAAATCCTATTTACTAACATTTATTTTATTATTCTTTTAATTCTTATTTTATTACCTTATTGGGCTTTTTATCTCACCATTTTCATACGTCTGTCCTCAGGTTATCCCATGTAATGCTAAGTACGAAGGATTGTTGTGGACATGTAAAATATGTTTTCAATAAGTATATTGTATTATAATGTCTTAAGATTTCATGTAATGTTCCTAAACATGAATGAAACTAGGCCACTCAATCCTCAGCATTATATTTTGTTCATTTTTATGTAATAAATCAAGTTAAAATGTATAATAAAGAGAAGAGTTGTTATATTCCTTGAGAGATATACAAATGCATATTTTCCATTAATATGGGTTATACATGATTGATATTCCTAGATTGAGACGTTTTTTTATAAAAACGACTGATTGGTTGTTCAGTGATGAAGGGGGATCATCTATGAGTGAGGCGGTTCAATTTAGAATCATGTACCATCTGATAATGAGATAGTTTTATGCACAAAATAGAAATTGAACATCCCTAAGTGAGATTGTGTCTCAGAAAAGTTGCAACATCTGTGTGGATGGTGGGTTTCTATGAATGAAATGGATCATTGGTCAGGATGTGTTATGAGGATGGATAATGAAGAACATAATGAGTGATATAGGGTTTGGTATTTTAGGTATTTCTTGCCTAAATGGATGGACCTTTACTTTAGTGAGAAGGTATAGGTCGACCCTTGGGTGTGGGACCTTCTAAATGAGAGGGGCTAGCCAAGATGCATAGTATGAGACGTTACTTTGAGGGATATAAATGGGTTTGGTTGTGTTAATTTGGGGAATGAATTCCTCCTAAACACATCGATCGTGGTTAGGTTGGGCTGGGTTGGGTAATAGAAAATTTTATAAAATTACATGACCAGACCCATCCGAAGGTTGTTCAGGTATGTCGAGATAGGTAAAGAAATATTATAATAAAGAATGGGAAAAAAATTTAAAACTCTTGCGTAAATTAAAATATTAAAACTTTATAACAATTTAAATCATCTAAATAACAATTGACCAAAAATCCCCAAAAACTTCAATTCAAAATAGTAAAATATTTTTTTTGTTGAAAAACCAAAAAAATAAATCCTCACATTAAGAACCCAAATAATTTCTATCAATAAAACAATGTTTAATGTCCAAATACATAATACCTACACTATAAATTTATCTACAAGGGAAAAAACTAAATAAAAAACAAACAATTTCAACAAGCATTTATGAAAATAAATTAAATAAGTATTTCAATAGACCAAAAAATAAAAATAAAATAATTTAATAAACATTTATTTAATTTTTGTGATATTATTTTTTAAAATATTTTATAGTTAATTACACAAAAAACATTATATTTAACAATTAAATTCAATAATCATTACATATAATGTCCAAAAATATTCTATTCTCAAAAAAACATTCATTCAAGAAATGAACAATAAAATTTGAAAACATAAAAACAATTAAATTGAGTAAAAAATAGAGTAACAATGTATATATAAGAAAATAATTTTATTGAGATAGGCATAATAAAAGGAATGAAAATTTCTAATGTAATTGGATTTTTTGGGAAATAAGAGTAAAATAGAGAACCCAACTAATAAGGAAATAATATATGGATTTATTTGGTTGGGTTGGGTTTGGATGTTTTATTTTTTTTTCAAACCTGTTACCCAACCAAAAACCATAACATCCCAATGAAAATTAATATAAACTTTCCATATATTGTGTGCACCCTGACCCAAGGATTTTATGTTGGGTTATATTGATCAGGTTGGGTTTAATTTTGAAAAACCAATTATTTATTGAATTTCCTTTCTTCATGAATAAACACATATAATATGGTAGATATTATGTGTTCTTAGTGATACACTTATGAGTAATATAATAACATATTTAATTGGATATATTATGGGTATTATAACCTTATTTATAATTTTAGGTCAGATTATTGGTGTGTTCATTGAATCGTTCTAGAAAAACTCAACAATATTAAGAGGATGGGATGAGGATCAGGTGTGGAAGAATGGTTAACATGTTTAATTTTTTTATTTTTGTTTTATCATATTGTATCATCCTAGTGGGAAATTAATGTTTCTTTTGTGTGATAGTATCATATAAAATATTTTATGTGTTTATTTGTTATAATTACAATAATGTGGTTGTTTTTTGGTTATTTACCATTATTTATTTCTCTAATCTCATGGGAATAATCCCCCAAGGGGTGTTTAAGGCACCCAAAACAAGTCACCCACCCCTACATGCAAGGAGGTAGGCTTGAGGATGTGTATAATACTTAACCAATTCACTTTTTAGTGGCCCAATGTTAAACCATTAAAAATTATTATCATAGATTTTATTTTGACATATTTTTGCAGATATGATCAATAGGTGTTCAATGAATCTATTTTATATTGTGATTGACCACATATTGGTTCATCTTGAACACTGTTTTGGTGGTAATTCTTATTAATCAAGTGTAAAACATTGTAATTTAGGATTTTTATGTTATTCTTTTTATATTTATTGTTGAATGATGTGGGTATTTGAATTTGTTATTATGGTTTTTGGATCGTGGACCATTGTATTGTAGACCATCTACATTAATCATGATTATGCAGTTTGGAATCTCATGAAATATATTTTCATCCTTTTTTATGTATTTATAGTTAGATGCTCAGTTTTTATATGTTTCGAAAAGAACATATATGAAATTTTACCATATTTATTTTTGGTGGAATTTTATTCAGCTGGAATAATTTTTCGATTTTTTCATTATTTTGTTCATGTCAATATTATGGTGGTAGTTTCTATAATGGTATTCAATTAGTCTCTTCAACAATGAATATTTTCATACCCATTGTGTGTTGTTGGGTGCACTAATTCTGTATTACTGACATGATGATGGAATTTTATGCAAGATATGTTATCCATGGATGGGAATGTATTTACATGAGGATTTATGTTTAATTACCAAAATTCACAATGATAAAATATATGTTGTTTTCCCATATATGTTCATGGTCCCATTCTATTGAACATAACTAGGTGGTGGATGGAAAGAATATAAATTCCTTGTGATATAAGTTAATATATAGTAATTTCGTTTATTGTTTTTTAGATAGAATGATCTTATTTATAACCAGACTTATGGTATCAATATTGATTTTATTGTTGTAGAGTGGGTCTATGGGTATTTGTGCACTGTTTTAGGAATGATGCACATGTGTAAGGTGATCATGTGGTTTAACATGGAATGTTTGTGATACCAAAACATATTATGTGATCCTAACATGTAGTGGGGTATGGATAGGTACTTAGGAACATGATAAATTGTTAGATGAAATTTAATTCATTGGAATGTGATTTTGGTGGAATGATAAGGTTGTAGGGAGGGTGAATCATTTTGGTTCTGGTGAAACCCATTTTGGATTACTAGTGGGAACATTTAAGACTATTCTAGTGGGATTTGTCTACCATGACTAGGAAAATGTGTATTATCATGGTTTTTTGGGAAAAGAATCAATTTATAATGGAATTTTTGTGTTGAGTACGCATGGTCCCAGTTGAGTTATAGATCAATAAACGTGTTGTGTGTAGTCTGTTGAGGAATTTTTTCATTGTGAATGAACCTAACGAGATCTATAATGTCTGTATAGATATGAGATTTATGTGAGTAATTGTGGAAAGATGTTTCTATGAATGTGCCTCTACATGAGGAGGGGACATCATAGATGGATCAGGGAACTATTGTATGGCCTTCCTAAGTGGATATCTTGGTAGGAATTGTCTAGGTTGAATGGTATAGGGTCCCATATGGGTCATTTTTTAGGAGTAATACATAAGGGAATCCATATGATGTGGAGTTTACCAATGGATATAATATGTTGAACATACTACTAATTTGGGAATGCACAGTGGTTGGAGATTGAGGCATAATATTTGGTATAAGAGGGATGGTCATTCCATGTAATTACATTTTGTAATGGGAAAAACCTGGGAAATAGAGATAGAGTGTTTGGTTAGAATGTGGAAATAATGAAACACCTATGCTGGGGATCACCATAGCATGCCATTTTCCTTCATGAGTGGATCATATATTGTGAATAACTATAATATGTAGCTAAATTATGAAAAGACACAATTTTACATTGAGAGTGATGGGTATGATGAGTGATACTCGAAGTTGGAATTGGAGAACGAGTATGGCTATACTTATGTAGAATAGTGTGATTCTATATTTTTAGTTTTATAGTAGATTTATATATGGTGATCGGATTTGGATCATAGTGATTTATCATTGAAATTTAAAGAATTATTGGTTGGGAGACATAGTTTATGGACATCCATGTCTTCCTGAGTATGAGAATCATTATAGTGGGGAGTTTGTAAATATCCACATATTATTATGTCTTTATTTAGGGAATAAATTTCAATTTTCATCATGAAGAGGGGGTTGATTCTTAAATTGAAACTTCGTAAATTATATTGAGAGTTCAAACATATCCAAAATATGCATTCGGATGTGTAATGAAGATTAAATGGGTGTCTCGCTTCTTAATAAAATATCATAGAAATATTGTGGAGCCTCAAGGAAAAATTTTATCTTAAGGTTACAACCACAATGAAGCATAGAGAATTATAATGTGGTGGATGGATAAAATTGAAGACCACATTAAAACATAATTCTAGATGCAGGTTGAATCCATGGTAGGTATTTGGGTGGGCATACTCATTGGTAGTTGACTATGTCACAACGCAGTTAAGGTGGACCATGATTTTTCTTGGTATGGATATTTCATAATATTGAGGATGAGGTATTCCTAGAATACCCTACTTCATTGGGGGTTGGTTACACAATACTATATTATGACACACTATTGCACAATATGGAATGAAATCCATTCCAAAACCCATGGTTTTTCTCAGTATGAAAGGTGGAACTAAGATTATACCTAAAGTTGGATAAGTTATGTTGGCCTACACCACAAAATTAACAGGCGTGATGCCATAGGATTTATGAAAATGATTATGTGAACAATGATATGTTTTATAATTATGTTTCTAGTTTTAAAGGGTTGGTTTTTTATACCAATAAAATAAATGAAACTAAATAGTTGAAAAACAAGGGGAACTGGTATATATTAAAATGTTACACTGTTACAAAGACTCAAAATAACCAAGAACACCATGTGAAAGACTCATCATGGCCACAGTAAGACTTCTAAGAATCACAACTCCAGTGATCGGATAGTATTCATCTTCTGGGTCCGATAATGTGAAAAACATAATTGCCAGAACCACAGCACACGAACTCAGCACTAATGGAATGAGAAGAGCCATCCGCCTAGGGTCAGCTGTTTTGAAAATGTAAAACACCCTATGTAACACCCCAGGTAAATAAAGAGTATGAAATTTTCACATTTATCCATATTTGTGAATAAAATATTAATATGACTTTAAAGGGGACGCTATGCTCGATGGCGTACCCAACACGCAACAATAAGTTTCTTGGGAATCTTACGTTGCACTCTAATAATAAAATAATATTATTTTAAATAGTAGTTAATGCCTAGCCGTTGTAATGGCGGGAATGAACAGAACTAACTACAAAATAATTATATATTTTTTTCCAATATTTTTACTTTTTACAATAAATGTTAGAGGATTAAAAATGCGAATGAATCCAATTTTAAGCGTAAACATTCTAATATTCTTTAAAATGTCGATTAACCGCCTTTTGATGGTGAACCTCTTCTAAATCCACTTTTTAATAATTTTATGTGTTATATTTGACAAAATAAAATTCTTCTTTATAATCGGGACATAAAAATTTACATTGTGTAAATTTTTAGTATTTTTCCGAAAAAGTTCAATTTTTAATGAATAGTGAAAAATGATGTATTTTAATTAAAAACCTCTTTTTAATATAACATATTTATGTGATTATATTATCTCTTGAATTGGTTTTAAAGTGAAATTATAATATATTTTTACCATTTAATCCAATAGTGGTCGTTGGAATTTATTTCACTTTGAAATCGGACTTAAACTAGTGTCAATCTTTGGCAACATTTTGTTTCATAAAAACACGCTATTTGTTTTGACAGCGGGAATTAATTATTAATTAATTAATTCAACTTTTATTTTTTGAATTTTGTAAAATAGACATCATTTTTTAATACGTAATATCAAATATAGCTTAGGGTGAATTTTTGGTAATTTTTTGAAAAACTTCAATTTTTGATGAATAGTGAAACCACTAAGTGATACCTATAAAAACTGATTTTCCGTTTAAATGAAATTATTCCATCTATTTGTTTTGAATTTAAAAAAATCAGACATACATGGTTTTCATTAATAAGTAAAATGTGGTTCAATGGGATTAGAATAATTTTTTGGTGAATAGTAACTTATTAAGTTTTTAATCGCGATTAGAGGTAATTAGTGTAGTATAAGGTATGAATAATGTTTTAATAAAATGAAATGACCTATACAGATGTCCTAAACTCTTTGGATGTGTCATGGCCGACCATGAAAATACATGGGTAAACTTGGGGACCCCATGGAGCAACTTTGGTTGGAAAATGACATAAATACCTTTTTATTTAATGTTAAAGTAAAAACGACACAAACATGAGATGTTTTACTAAAACTATTTTTACATGGGGTTATACAAGTCATATTTTTGACTATAAATATTCATTGGAAAGATAAAACTATTTCCTACATCATTGTATTATTTTATAATTTTTAGACATTATATAAATTCAATTATTTATGAAATCATGATGATGCAGCGATGACCTCATTATTTAAAGATTTAAATAAAATGGAAAGATATTGTAAAATCTAAGAACTACAAATGTACAAAACCTATTGAATGGGTGGATTTAGAACCCTTATCACCTTAACCTCGAAACACCTCAATGTGGGACCATTAAAATACGAAACTCATTCTAAAATAAAGTAACATTTCATTACTTTCCAAGAGTGCCCCTCCTCTCCTCTTATAAAAGGCCCCCACCTCTACCTCCTTACCCACACTTCCAAAGCCATTGTCTCGGCCAAAACCTGTCCATTTTGTCTCTCCAAATCCCTCTATAACTCCTTGAAGCCTCACTTTTGGCAGAAGTGTTCCCAAGGAAGCCTTTGTGTTCAAACCAAAGGGAGTTACCCGATTCTAAGGTAATGTCTTCACTTGTGTCCTTTTGTTTTATTTTGCTTCTCCAACGCCCTAAACTCTTTTTATTCATTTCTTTTGTAACAACTAAAGTATCTTCAATATACTAGGATTTTGTTATATGAAGTATTCGAGCTACACTTACACACACCTTCGTCTAATGGTTAAAGAACATACTGTTTCTGGGGTTGGCTATTTTCTACCTCACGAAACGATGATTGTACAATATTCTTTTAGCACCTTTAAAGGTGGCCATTACGATGTCACTATATTTTATATATGATATATATTGTATTTATGTTTACTATATGCTTCTGTATTTTATATTTAAACCATACCTTTATTCTTTTTATGTTGTGTAAATGCGATAATTTCATATGAGGAAGTGTGGACTACCGCCCCCTCAAGTGATGTGACTCGAACATGCAATACATGGAATATATAAAAAATGAAATTAATGAACATATGTGACCTATATAACTTATATTTTATACTGGAATTATAATATATATATATATATCATTTAGTTTTTAATTCCATTAATATGACAAAGAATAAATGAAAGTAGCGTTAATGCGTACGTACGGCCTACCGTCTCAATGAACGGTGCTTTTCATTTTTTATCTCTAAATGATATGGAGTAGTATAAAATTAATATGTACTGGATATGTATGATATTTTAATCATTAATACTATTCTGTAAATTATTTACCTGTAACTACATGGACAATCATTTTTTAAACAAGTTCATTTTTGACTCATGTACCAAACATCGATAAAAATGTCTGATGTGAACTCATATTATTAACCAATTATTATAACATTAAAATATGTTATATGAACTGAATAATAATCTTTATAGGAGTTTATTAAGATATTATAAATTGACCAAAGTTTATTATTCATGAATATAAAGAAACGAACAAGACAAGTTGGACTTGAGGTAAGGGACCCTACCCCTCTCTTTCTTTTTAAGTACACTCTTTTATGTCATTCCTTTTAAGCTCATATTTTGTGGGATCGGGATGTTATTTTATATTACTATCACTGTAATTTTTATGTTCATGTGATGAGAGACCCTATTCTCTCTCATCAATCCATTTTGGATGTTTAGAGTGGCGTCGTTAGGCTGCCGAATTTTCATAAGAGATATAGCCTCTCTCTTTCTTTTTAAGTACTCTCCTTTATGTCACTTATTTTAAGATCCTCCTTGTTATGTTGGGGGATGTTATTTTATATTCATATTTCTGTAAACATTATGTTAATATGATTAGAGACCCTATTTGATCTCATCAATCCATTTTGGATGTTTTATGTGGTGTTGTTAGGCTTCCGAGTTTTCGTATGGGATTTTTCATCTCACTTTTATTCCCGTGAGATTTATGCTACATTTTCCACAATTTCCTTTGAGTGGTGTATGTAATGCCCATTATTTTACTCATTTTGTAATATAATTTCATTTATGATTATTTACATCAATGTTTTATTTTCCTTCTTTCACGGGGCGTATGTTTCGAAAGATACCCATGTTGGTAAGGGAACCCTTCACCCTATTTTTAAAAGACTTATTTTGTTATGTCTTTTAATTCACATACTATTATGTTGGGATATGTTCTTATATATCCATACTGATTTAAATTTTATGTCCATGTGATGAGATACCCTTTTTATCTCTCATCAAATCTTTTTCTGAATTTTGAAGTGGCGCCGTTAGGCTGTCGAATTTTTGAAAGGGAACTTCTTAACCCAATTTTGATTCTTGGGGATAAACTTGTACTCCTTGAGTATGTCGTTCTATGATTATGTGTGAATGTCCTCTGATTTTATTACGCATAATACCCACTTATATTCTATGTATTCATTTGTCACACATAATTATGTAATTGATTTATCCATAATCCAAGGATACCGTCTTTGAATGGGACTTCGTCTCAATCTCCTTTCATTGAGACATATTTTGTTTTATACACAACTTTCTTTTATACGGTGTATAAACCCCTTTGAGTTTTACATTTATTCTAAAGGAATATTTTTTGTACGAAGCGTTTAATAAATGACAAAATGGAATTTTTTTTCTCATACGTATGCGGCGACAACGACTTCTCCGCCGCCATGACCATTATTTGAGTTTCAGCTTCCTCTACAAGCCATACCTTCTTTTTAAAAGAAAAATAAATACCATGTTTTACATTTCTTTTATTTTGGTATTTATAATGGATTTCATAATGTTTTTATATCAATGTGTTGTATTGATATCTTGTTATTGAATGGTGGAAATGTTAGGTTTCCTTTATGCATGTTTTATGTGATAAGATTATGTTATGATTCTTGGGAATTATTTTGAAGATGGGTGGTTCCGTGATAAACTAAGGGTGGGTGAGCCCGATATAGATCTCAAATGCATTGGGTAACGTGAAGGAGTGAAATGTTAAGGTTTCTCCAAAGCGATTTAGGGAATATACTATGGTGGGTATTCCAAACATAACCAAGAGGGTTACTCCCTACATAAGAATGTTATGAATGCCTCAAGTTACCTTTTATGTCTTATGATTTTTATGATTTATTCATGATTTGATGAGGTATGTTAAAGTGCCTATGTTTAATGGGTAGAGTATTATTTCATTATTATTTATATATGAAGTCCTGTTTTCTTTTCCGTATTTTTATAACCCTTACTGAGCTTTTTATGCTCATCCCAAGTTTTTTTGAAATGTTTTTCATAGGTAAAGGGAAATGTACATGTTATTATGATAATTTCAAGGATGTTCCAAGAAAAAATCCATGCTTTATTTTTAATTATGTTTCCGTTGATGGAAAAAAATGAATACTATATTTTATGTAACCACATTGTTTAAATGAGTATTGTAATTCAAGTTTTATGATCTAATTCTCTAAAAATCTAAACCTGAATAGACCCTCAATGTGTAATCTTGTATTAACTCAAGATTAAGTAAGGTTTAAGGCTGGGGCCTTATAGTTTGTATCAGAGGTCGGTTTAGATAACTTTAGAGGTTAGGGTATTCTCTAGCCATAAGTGATAGTACCATAATGGATAGGATTTCAGAAAGAGTCCTAGTTTAAAATAAAGTGAATGAGTAAGTATATCTTAGTGTTTACCTTACTCATTAGTACATGAAGGTTTTTTTGATATACTCACACTGACATTTCTGTTTTTAGTGAAGGGATGGATCTAGCAGGCACCAACGAGACAACATGTTTGAAGGAAACTGTGGTGGTTCTCTGATTAGGATACTAGATAAAATGGGGGATTCAATGAGGAAACTCGTGGTTATTCTAAACCAACTATCAAGGATTCATGATCAACCACTTGAACCTTGGTATGTTCTGTAATGCATCATGTACGAGATGACCAATCGATGTGGAAGTTCATGTAATAAATTTAAAGGTAACCATTAGAGTTTATATGATCATTACTTCTGAGGTAATTATGGGTTATTATATGTTATGATGGAAAATGAAAGGCATGAGATAAAAATGAGTTTAAAATATGTTATGATTATTTTTGATGATTTTATCTCGTTCGGGGAATGTTTTAAGAATTATATATTTTTTGGAAAAATGACAACACGCAGACCGTGTGACAACTCATCGCGTTGGACAAAGCTGCGGTAATCGAACCCACAACCAAAGTGCGACTGGTATTTATCACCTACCACTGGACTACATGATGTCCTGGTTAGTTTGACTGATTCTTTTTAGTTATATGATTTTATGAATTAAAAGTAAGTTGATTTTGGGTTATCTATGGAAATTTATTAACCTATAATGGAGGATATGTGATTAGGTTAATTACTTTTCAATACAAGACTTTATGAGCAACTGATGTTCTTTGGAGATAAATGTTACGATTTAACATGGAAGACTATGTGACTAAATCGTTCAAATATTTGGGTTTCAATCTTAGTTTGGTTTACTTTGAAAATTTTATGGACAAATTTCTTGTCGAATGGTCCTCGTTGAACTTTGGGTTTTGTTGGACAAATTTTGGAGATTAAGAATAGATTTTCTTTTTATAAAGGGTTATCCTTTTCTGGATTATCTGATCTTGTACTAACCTTTTTGGTTTTGGTTTTTGTTAAAGTCTAAAGGAATGGGAAGTATATAGTTATCTTTTTTGGATTAGGTGATTCTCTAGAAGTTGATTATAGTACTCTTAATGTGAACAAGTCTTCCTAAATACTCGTATTTTGGAGAAAATATTAGTTTGTGTAAGGAATCTAATAAAAGTTGAAAGTCAACATGATAAGTGATTATGTTTCCTTATGAATAAATTCCTCAATAAAAAGTAACTTAAAACAAAAATGTTTTCTATTAAATTTTACTACTGGGGAATCGAATACCATTTAACCCATCACAAGTTCGTGATTTTATTGTGGTTAACTTTTTCCTAAACATGTTTTCTATCACTCTCCATCAAAAATTGACCCTTTGTTTTCTCCTCCATGTCCATGATTTACAACATGGAATCCTAGTATGGGTTAACTCAGTTGACCTCTGTACTTATCTTCCTTTATTTTAAAGTGATTGTTTTACCGAATCTTGTTCTGATGTGGGGCTTTCAAGGATGTTTCCAAGCTCAATTTTAAAATTGTGAGGACGCAATTCCCAAAATGGGGGAAGGATGTAACACCCCAGGTAAATAAAGAGTATGAAATTTTCACATTTATCAATATTTGTGAATAAAATATTAATATGACTTTAAAGGGGACTCTATGCTCGATGGCGTACCCAACACGCAACAACGAGTTTCTTGGGAATCTTACGTTGCCCTCTAATAATAAAATAATATTATTTTAAATAGTAGTTAACGACTAGCCGTTGTAGTGGCGGGAATGAACATAACTAACTACAAAATGATTATATATGTTTGTAAAATATTTTTACTTTTTACAATAAATGTTAGAGGATTAAAAATGCGAATGAATCCAATTTTAAGCGTAAACATTCTAATATTATTTAAAATGTCGATTAACCGCCTTTTGATGGCGAACCTCTTTTAAATCCACTTTTTGATAATTTTATGTTTTATATTTTACAAAATAAAATACTTCTTTAGAATCGGGAAATCAAAATTTAAATTGTGTAAATTTTTGGTATTTTTCCGTAAAAGTTCAATTTTTAATGAATAGTGAAAAATGTTGTATTTTAATTCAAAACCTCTTTTTAATATAATTTATTTAATGATTAGATTATCTTTCGAATTGGTTTTAAAGTGAAATTAGAATATATTTTTACCATTTAATCCAATAGTTGTCATTGGAATTAATTTCACTTTGAAATCGGACTTAAACTAGTGTCAATCTTTTTATACATTTTGTTTCATAAAAACACGCTATTTGTTTTGACAGCGGGAATTAATTATTAAATTAATTAATGAAAATTATATGTTTTGAATTTTTTAAAATAGACATCATTTTTTAATTTGGAATATCAAATATAGCTTAGGGTGAATTTTTGGTTATTTTCTGAAAAACATCAATTTTTGATGTATAGTGAAACCACTAAGTGATACTTATAAAAACTGATTTTCCGTTTAAATGAAATTCTTCCATCTTTGTGTTTTGAATTTAAAAAAATCTGACATACATGGTTGTCATTGATATGTAAAATGTGGTTCAATGGGATTAAAATTATTTTTTGGTGAATAGTAACTTATTAAGTTTTTAATTGCGATTAGAAAGAATTAGTGTAGTTTAAGGTAAGAATAATGTTTTAATAAAATGAAATGACCTATACAGATTTACTACCCTCTTTGTATGTGTCATGTCCAAGCAAGAAAATACATGGGTGAACTTGGGGACCCCATGGAGCCACTTTGGTTGGAAAATGACATAAATACCTTTTTATTTAATGTTAAAGTAAAAATAACACAAACATGAGATGTTTTACTAAAACAATTTTTACATGGGGTTATACAAGTAATATTTTTTACTATAAATAGTAATTTGAATGCTAAAATTATTTCCTACATCATGGTATTTTTTTATAATGTTTAGAGATTAAATAAATTAAATTATTTATGAAATCATGATGATGCAGCGATGACCTCATTATTTAACGATTTAAATAAAATGGAAAGATAATTTAAAATCTAAGACCTACACATGTAAAAAACCTATTGGATGGGTGTATTTATAACCCATATCAACTTATCCTCTAAACACATCAATGTGGGACCATAAAAATACGAAACACATTCTAAAATAATGTAACATTTCTTTACATTCCAAGAGTGCCCCTCCTCTCCTCTTATAAAAGGCCCCAACCTCTACGTCCTTACCCACACATCCAAAGCCTTTGGCTCGGCCAAACCCTGCCCATTTTGTCTCTCCAAATCCATCTATAACTCCTTGAAGCCTCACTTTGGGCAGAAGTCTTCCCAAGGAATCCTTTGAGCTCAAACCAAATGGAGTTACCCGATTTTAAGGTAATGTCTTCACTTGTGTCCTTTTGTTTTATTTTCCTTCTCCAACCCCCTAAACTCTTTTTATTCATTTCTTTTGTAACAACTCCAGTATATTAAATATACTAGTATTTTTTTATAAGAAGGATTCGAGCAACACTTACACACACCTTCGTCTAATGATTAAAGAACATACTGTTTCTGTGGTTGGCGATTTTCTGCCTCACGAAACGATGATTGTTCAATATTATTTTAACACCTTTAAAGGTGGCCATTATGATGTCACTGTATTTTATATATTATATATATGGAATTTATGTTTACTATATTCTTATGTATTTTATATTTAAACCATACCTTTATTTTTTTGATGTTGTGTAAATGCGATAATTTCATATGAGGAAGTGTGGACTACCACCCCCTCAAGTGATGTGACTCGTACATGCAATACATGGAATGTATAAATAATGAAATGAATGAACATATGTGACCTATATAACATATATATTATACTGGAATTATAATATATATATATATATATCATTTATTTTTTAATTCCATTAATATGACAAAGAAAAAATGAAAGTAGCGTTCATGCGTACGTATGGCCTACCGTCTCCATGAACAGTGCTTTTCGTTTTTATCTACAAATGATATGGAATAGTATAAAATTAATATTTACTGAATATATATGATATTTTAATCATTAATACTATTCTTTAAATTATTTACTTGTAACTAAACAGACAATCATTTTTCAAACAAGTTCATTTTTGACTCATGTACCAAACATCGACAAAAACGTCTGATATGAACTCATATTATTAACAAATTATTATAACATTAAAATATGTGATATGAACTGAATAATAATATTTATATGAGGTAATTAATCAATTATAAATTGACCAAGTTATATTATTCAGGAATATAAAGAAACGAACAAGACAAGTTGGACTTGAGGTAAGGGACCCTACCCCTCTCTTTCTTTTTATGTACACTCTTTTATGTCATTCCTTTTGAGCTCATATTTCTTGTGATCGGGATGTTATTTTATATTAATATTACTGTAATTTTTATGTTCATATGATGAGAGACCGTATTCTCTCTCATCAATCCATTTTGGATGTTTTGAGTGGCACTGTTAGGCTGCCAAATTTTCGTAAGAGATCTAACCTCTCTCATTCTTTTTAAGTACTCTCCTTTATGTCACTTCTTTTAAGCTCCTCATTGTTATGTTGGGGGTTTTTATTTTATATTAATAATTTTGTAAACATTTTGTTAATATGTTGAGAGACCCTATTTGATCTCATCAATCCATTTTGGAAGTTTTAAGTGGCGCTGTTAGGCTTCCGAGTTTTCGTAAGGGATTTTCCATCTCACTTTTATTCTCGTGAGATTTATGCTACATTTTCCACAATTTCCTTTGAGTGGTGTCTCTAATTCCCATTATTTTACTCATTTTGTAATATAATTTCATTTATGAGTATTTACATCAATATTTTATTATCGTTCTTTCACGGGGCGTATGTTTCGAAATATACCCATGTCGGTAAGGGAAGCTTTCACCCTCTTCTTAAAAGACTTCATTTGTTATGTCTTTTAATTCACATAATATTATGTTGGGATATGTTCTTCTATATCCTTATTGATTTAAATCTTATGTCCATGTGATGAGATACCATTTTTATCTCTCATCAACTGTTTTTCTGAATTTTGATGTGACTCCGTTAGAGTGTCGAATTTTTGCAAGGGAACTTCTTAACCCAATTTTGATTCTTTGAGATAAACTTGTACTACATGAATATTTCGTTCTATGATTATGTGTGAATGTCCTCTGATTGTATTACACTTAATAGCCACTTATATTTCGTGTATTCGTTTGTCACACATAATTATGTGATTGAATTATCCTTAATCCAAGGATACCATCTTTGTATGGGACGTCGTCTCAATCTCCTTTCATTGAGGCATATTTTGTTTTATACACAACCTTATTTTATACGGTGTATAAAACCCTTTGAATTTTACGTTTATTCAAAAGGAATTGTTTTTATACAAAGTGTTTACTAAATGAAAAAATGGAATGTTTTTGTCATACGTATGCGGCGACAACGACTTCTCCACCGTCGTGACCATTATTTGAGTTTCAGATTCCTCTAAAATCCATACCTTCTTTTTAAATGAAAAATAAATACAATGTTTTACATTTCATTTATTTTGGTATTTAAAATGGTTTTCATAATGTTTTTATATCAATGTGTTGTATTGATATCTTGTTATTAAAAGGTGGAAATGTTAGGTTTCCTTTATGCATGTTTTATGTGATACGATTATGTTATGGTTATTGGGAATTGTTATGAAGACGGGTGGTACCATGATAAACTAAGGGCAGGTGAGCCCGATATAGCTCTCCAATGCATTGGGTAATGTGAAGGAGTGAAACATTAAGGTTTCTCCGAAGAGATTCAGGGAATATACTGTGGTGGGTATTCCAAACATAAACAAGAGGGTTACTCCCTACGTAAGAATGTTATGAATTCCTCAAGTTACCTTTTATGTCTTATGATTTCTATGATTTATTCATGATTTGATGAGGTAAGTTAAAGTGCCTATCTTTTCTGGGTAAAGTATGATTTCATTCTTATGTATATATGAACTCATGTTTCCTTTCCGCATTTTTATAACCCTTACTGAGCGTTTTATGCTCATCCCAAGTTTTTTTGAAATGTTTTTCACAGGTCAAGGGAAAGGTACATGTTATGATGATAATGTCAAGGAAGTGCCAAGAAATAATCCATGCTCTGTTTTTAAATATGTTTCCGTTGATGGAAAAAAAATGAATACTATCTTTTATGTAACCACTTTGTGTAAATGTGGATTGTAATGCAAGTTTTATGATCTAATTCTCTAAAACTCTAAACCTAAAAAGTTCCTCAATGTGTAATCTTGTATTAACTTATGATTAAGCAAGGTTTAGGGCTGGGGCCTGATACCCTACCCCCTGTTTTTATAATGGCCCTTTAAGGAAATATGATCATTACATGACCGTTGGGTTACCATAGATAAAGTGCATCTTTTTATAAAAATTTGGACTTTATAACGCTCTTATAATCTTATGGTATTTCAATATATACAAAATATTAGAATTATATCTTCATGTATCTTAATTTGGAAATAACTGAATATTCTTTAAAATGAATCTATTTTTTTTTTCAAAATCTTGATGATATCTATAAGGCGGAAAACATAGTATTTTAAAATGTGTCAAACTTCATGTCTAAGGGTATCTGTAATAATTGGAAAAAATATATATTGGATCTCTGAAAATATTTATTTTGAAATCGGGAAAAATTATTTTTGAATCAAAAATTAGAGTATGATATAAATTGGATTTTTTATTTTTAAAGATATAATTTCTTAATAAATGATTAGTATGTTAATCATGAAATTTATAAGAGTTTTATCAAATTGTAAGGTATTTTACATAATCTAAAATGGGATTATAGACTTGGAATTTCTATGCTAAAAGTTTCTATTAAATTGTGTAAATTAAATTTTTAATGTTTTATACTTTTTTAAAAAAAAATATCGTAAACTGTAATTTTTTGGGGGTACTGTTTCCTTTTCGGCGAAGCTTCGCTAGCCTCATGATCGCCCCACGCAACCTCGTGCATCCGATCACGACGAGTCATGTAACACCCCGACCCCAGTTACCCAGAGTCGGTTCATTATTGCGTAACATTGGCATGATCACAAATGATCATGTCTTGAAAGACCGATTAGTTTAGTAGCCGGGGAGACACTCGATACATTCCTAATTGATACATTACATCATAAAGTAAAAAATCAAAATAACATAGTCTCCATTTTCCACACTTTTATCCCCTTTAGACTGTCCCTGTAGGTTAGTCATAAAATATTTCTTCACATCCTAGAAAAATAAAACATAGAAAGTGGCGAGCTCAGATGGTCAGTAAGGATAACAATACAACAAAAACTTTCATAAAAAAACATAAACATTTAAGGCAATGTATAACTAAAACAAAATTCTTTTAAACATGAACTTCACCATAATATTGGAAAAAATAAAATGAAATAATGCCATTTACTTACTCACATGGATATTCTACTAGTCGAATAATCACATGAATTATCAATAACCACATTCATAAGGATGGAATGCATAATGCCAGACTATCATAACCATGTAGCCAAGGCCTCATGGAAAGACTACAAATAAGATTTTGTCAAGGCCTCGTGCCAAGACACTATATTGTCTCATGAGACCTACTGATGCATCAAGGAGCTCTAGCGGGCTCCACCCGTCACTTATTAAGTCCAATGAATTCCTCATATGAACAAGATTAAACATATCATACACCACAACATAATCATATCACATAAAACATGCATAAAAGAAACATAACATTTCAACATTTAAATCACAAGATATCAATACAACACATTGACATAATAAAAAAATTCATTACCATTTTCAATACCAAAATAAAAGAAACGTAAAACAAGGTATTTATTTTTCATTTAAAAAAAGTTATGGCTTGTAGAGGAAGCCAATACTCAAATAATGGTCATGGCGGCAGAGAAGTCGTTGTTGTTGCATACGTAAGACAAAAAATTACTTTTGTCATTTAGTTAAAACGCATCATATAGAATGATTCATTTTGGGTAAAAGTACAAGGTGTTTATACACAGTATAAAATAATGTTGTGTATAAACCAAAATATGCCTCAATGAAAGGAGATTGAGACGAAGTCCCTTACCTCATGCCCGAATTTTCTCGATCATTCTTTTACCTCATGAATAATAAACTAGAGTTAATTTATACTTGCTTAAGAACCTTTTTCATGTTCATTATTCCTTTTATATAACTTATTACCATGTTATAAACATTGTGTAATTATTTAAGTTAATAACGGTCTTTTTGTTGATCTTTGGAACTTGAGTGAAAAAATAAACTTCTTATAATTACATGTTGTTCATGTTGTAAAATATCAATTATATCCAGAATTATATTCATGATTTAGATATCATATATATCATATATATCCAGTATATATATGCATTTATACATTACATAATATTTAGAGGTATGAGATGAAATGCACCGTTCATGGAGACGGTAAGCCGTACGTACTCATGAACGCTACATTCATTTCTATTTCATATTTAATGGAATGAAATCATAATGATATAAAGTTATATTATAATTCCAGTATAATAACATATATAATATCATTTACGCCATCTTTTATATGTCCCACATATGGAATTAACGATTCAAATCACTTTGAGGGGGCGGTAGTCCGCACTTCCTAAAGTGAAATTATTGCGTTTACCCATAATGGAAATCATAAAGGTATTCCATAAATGAAAAATACAGAAGCATAAGGAAAACATAAACATAATATATATCATATATAAATATATAGAAATATTAATGTCCACCATTAGAGGTGTTAAAATAAGGTTGAACAATCATCGTTTCGTGAGGCAGTAATTCGCCACCCACAGAAAAAGTATGTTCTTTAACCATTAGACGATTGTGTGTGTAAGTTTAAATCAAATATTTATCATAAAAACATACTAGTATATAAAAGATACTGGTTTTCTTACAAAATAAAGGAATTAAAAGAGTTTAAGGGGTTGGAGATGAAAAATAAAACAAAAGAACATAAGAGAAGACATTACCTTAAAATCAGGTAACTATTTTTGATTTAAACCAAAGGCTTCCTTGGAAAGACTTCTGCACAAATTGAGGCTTCTAGGAGTAAGATTGGGAAGTTTTGAGAGTTTTTGGGTAGTTTTTTTCTGATCCAAATGGCTTTGATGGTGTGAATAAGAAGGTAGAGGTGGTTGCCTTTTACAAGAGGAGAGGAGGGGAACTCTTGAAATGTCATGAATTGTTACTTTATTATGAATTTGTTTTTCAAATTTTAAAGGTCCCAAAATGATATATATCGAGGATAAGGAGATAAGGGATCAAAATATACCCATACAATAGGTTTTTAAACAATTGTAAGTCTTATATTTTTCCTTATATTTTCATTTTATTTAAATTGTTCATTAATGAGGTAATCGCTGCATCATCATGGAGTCATAATTAAATTTATATATTTAATGCCTAAAAATTATAAAAAAAATTCCATGATGTAGGAAATATTTTTTTATTTCCAATGAAAATATATATTCTAAATGTTATCTTATATAACACCATGTAATAATTGTTTTAGTAAAACAACACATGTTTGTGAAAATTGTTTTTACTTTAAATAAAATGTTATTAATGCCATTTTCATACCCATGTGGCTACATGGGGTCCCCAAGTTGACACATGGATTGTATTGGTCAGAAATGACTCATCCAATAAGGGTAGGACAAGTGTAAAGGTAATTTCATATTATTATAACATTATATTTACCTTAAATTACACTAATTACCTTTAATCGCGATTAACAGAACTTAAAAGTTACTATTCACAAAAAATTATTTTAATCCCATTGGACCACATTTTACTTCCTAATGACAATGATGTATGTCGGATATTTTAAATTCAAATCACATATGTGGTAAAATTTCATTTAAACGAAAAATTAGTTATTTAACTACCACTTAATGGTTTCACTATTCATTAAAAATTGAAGTTTTTCAAAAAAAATACCAAAAATTCACTGTAAGCTATATTTGATATTATTAATTCAAAAATGATGTCTATTTTAAAAAATTAAAAACATATAAGTTGAATTAATTAATTTAATAATTAATTCCCTCTATCAAAACTAATAGCGTGTTTTTAAGAAACAATATCAATCAAAAGATTGACAATTGTTTATGTCCAATTTCAAAGTGAAATTAATTCTAATGACCACCATTGGATAAAATGGTGAAATTATATTATAATTATAATTTAAAACCACTCAATAGTATAATTTATCACTATATAATATTTTTATTAAAAAAGGTATTTTAGGTATTTTTTTACTATTCATAGAAAAATGGAAGTTCTCAAAAAATTTCAAAAAATTCATCTTAGGATAATTTCGATATTCTGAATACATAAATGAAGTCCATTTTGAATTATAAAATTAATATAATTTCAAAAGGTGGTTATTAATATTCATAACGGCTACATTGATTGGTCATAGGGTGTTAGAATCTCGAAGTTGCGTACAATGCAAGCTATTGCAGTATTGAAAGAGAAGCGTATCGTGGAAACTTGGGGTGTTACATTATCCCCTCCTTCAATAAATTTCATCCTCGCAATTTGAAATTGTTCATCTAAAATAAAAGGTTCAAAGTAGAAAATACCATTGTGGAAAACCCATATCAGAAATATGGTTAATATAAATATAAAATTAGGAGGATGAAAGAGAAGTACAAAGGTCACCCGAGATAGCCCATACCATGATTCTATGAAAACATGGATATGGAGGAGAAACAAACCATCAAGGTCTGATAGAGATTTGTAGGAAATATGATCAGGACGAAGTTAAAAACAAGAAAATAACAAACATGTGATTGGTTAAACGATCATTGATTCCCTAGGAGGAAAAGTTAACCGACAACATTTTTGTTTTGAGTTACCTTTTATAAAGTAAAGGAATTTATTTAGGAGATTTACTAAGAACGTAAGTAAATATACATACTGTTCATGTAGACTTTCATTCTTTAATAAATTTTTACCACAAACCCATCTTTCACTCAAAAAGACAATATAACTCAATAATATTATTTTTATCCTAATCATACATGGTTCCAAATAGTATCACATACCATATAGATTAGGAAAACGATTTTGTAATAACTATGGACTTCCTGTAGGCTAGTGGTAGGTAATAAAGGCCTCTGACACTAAGATTGTGGGTTCGATTCCTACAGCTTTGTCCGACATGACCGGTTATCCCCCAACCTGCAGGTTGTCCATTTCCTAAAACTATAGTATTATAATATTGAAAAAATAATCTTTAGAAATGTTTTAACCTTACACAATACTATCCAAAGTTCAACTTAATACATTCCAACCATTATAGTTATCCAAAATACCTCTGTCCATACTTTCTCTAAAAGGTCTCTAAATTCCAAATTCAATTATAACATCAGATTCCCCAAACAAAGTAAAGTTTCTCTTATTGTGACATACTAAAAACATGATTACCTTAATCATATTAAAACCTTAATGAAAACAAAAAGTACAGCAGTAAAATCCTTATATATATATCATTATTCTTATTACCATAATATAGTTCATGAGTCCAAAAACACAAATACAATATTTATTCAACCTCTTCTGTAGTAACAACATAAGTTTGGCCTTGATCCATTAGCCTTTTCTGAGGTAAATTTCCATGATGCTTAGGACATTCACTTGCATAATTCTCCATTTCCCTACAATTATAGCATTCAATATTGATAGCCTCTTTCTTTCCCCTACAATCATTAGCCTTGTAACCTTTTTCTCCACATTTATTACAATCTCTCATTCCTTTTAGGCAAGTACCAGAGTGATTCTTCCCACAATTATCGCATAATGAAAAATCCTTCTTTCCCTTTTTCCCATTATCTGTCTCTTTCTCCACCGTTCTCTTCTTCTCTTGCTTTACTTTATTGTCATAAGACTCAGAGAATTCATTTTCTGTCTTGATTGCACATGAGACAACATCTTCGTATGATGAGAAGGAATGTGATACTAATTCTCGATGGAGAAATGGTTTTAACCTATCAAAGAAATGATCAATATTACTTCTTGGGTTACGTATATAATTTGCAGCATACCTCACTAACCTTGTATAGTTGGCCTCATTCTTTACGACATTCTCATCCTTCTGTTGTCTCAGACTCAGAAATTTCATTTCCATATCTGCTCAATGGCCACGAGAAATGTATTTTTCTATGAAAAGATCTTTGAACTCTCTCTATTCCATACTTGATACTTCTTCATCTTCCTTTGTGTTTTGAATCAATGACCACCATTGTTAGCATCTCCAGTGAGGCGGTAAACTGCAATGATAACCTTTTCCCTTTAACTACTCCCCAAGGCATGGAATATTTTCTCTAAGGAGTTTATCCATTGCTCAGCTACTAAGGGATTTGTACTCCCATTGAATGTTAGTGGTTGTTTCCTAATGAAGCTATCTAACATTGATCATCCACATTGCAGATCAGGGTGCTCTATACGAGTAAGGTTATTATTTATAACATGAGTGAGTTGTTCGAGTATGGTGATAAGTTTATCAGAACTAGTAGTATTACCAGCTCCACTATAATTATCTTGAGCCGGAGGGTAATCCATACATGGAGTGCATTCATTTATATGGTTTACATTCCATCCACTATGCACCATTTATAAACAATGGCATAAACTAGATCATTTTATGAATCAAAATACCTAATTCCGTACTTGTAAAACAGTTAACAAAAATTGAACTATTTATGGATATAATCCATAAAAAAGGTTTTCTTTGAGAATGTATATACTCATAAACCCTTCATATTGGTTTGTAAATAAATCTTGAATTATCCTTAGAATATCCCTCAGGAGTGTCGTAACCATGAGTACAGCAAGACCCATTGTCGTGCACCAGTTCCTGTTCGAGTCTAGGTCAAAGCCGTGTTTTTGGGTATTACCCATAGGTACATTTGTGCCAGAGCCGCCTCGACCTACTCGTATCCAGACCGTGATGTATTTCTCGGAAAACACACATAATCTATACTTTATGAAAATTCTAGGAAGTTCTTCTATACTAATACTCAAATTCTATCTTAGGGATATGTGCTATAATTAGAGTTTATCTAAATCTAGCTTCCATGGTTAGTACTAAACTTCCTCTGATACCAACTATTTCTCCCCGACCCCAGTTACCCAGAGTCGGTGGATTATTGCATAACATTTTCATTATCACAAAAGATCAAGTCTCGAAAGACAGATTAACTTAGTTGCCTTGGAAACACTAGATACATTCATAAATGTTACATTACATCATAAAGTAAAAAATCACAATAACATAGTCTCCATAGTCCACACTTTTATCCCCTTCAGACTATCCTTGTAGTCCAGTCATAAAATATTTCCTCACATCCTTGGAAAATAAAAAATAGAAAGGGGTGAGCTCAGATGCTCAGTAAGGATAACAATACAGTGGAAACTTTCATAAATAAACATAATCATTTAAGGCAATGTATAACTAAAACAAAAGCCTTTAAACATGAACTTCAGAATAATATGGAAAAAATAAAATGAAATAATGCCATTTACTTATTAACATGGATATTCTACTAGTCGAATAATCAAATGCAATATCAATAACCACTTTCATAATGATCGAATGCAAAATGCCAGACTATCATAACCACGTATCCAAATCCTCATGCCAAGACTACAAATAAGATTTTGTCAAGGCCTCGTTCCAAGACACTAGTTTGTCTCATGAGACCTACTGATGCATCGATGAGCTATAGCAGCCTCCACCCGTCACTTATTAAGTCCAATTCCTTTCTCATATGAACAGGTTTAAACATATCATAAACCATAACATAATTGTATCACATAAAACATGCATAAATGAAACATACCATTTCAACATTTCAATCACAAGATATCAATACAACACATTGATATAATAAATACATTATCAAAACCATTTTCAATACCAAAATAAAAGAAAACTAAAATATTGTATTTATTTTTCATTTTAAAAAATGTTATAGCATGTAGAGGAAGCCGAAACTCAAATAATGGTCACGACGATGGAGAAGTCATTGTCACTGCATATGTAAGAAAAAAAATTCCTTTTGTCATTTATTAAAAACTATTCGTATAAAAATATTCCTTTTGAGTAAAAGTACAAGGGGTTTATACACCTTATAAATGAAAGTTCTGTATAAAACAAAATATGCCTCAATGAAAGGAGATTGAGACGAAGTCCCTTACCTCGTGTCTGAATTCTCCTGATCGTTCTTTAACCTCATGAATAGTAAACTAGAGTTAATTTCTACTTGATTAAGAACCTTTTTCAAGTTAATTATTCCTTTTATATCACTTATAACCATGTTATGAACATTATGTAATTATTTAATTTAATAATTGTTGTTTTGTTGATCTTTGGTACTTGAGTCAAAAATAAACTTCTTATAATTAAAAGTTGTTCATGTGGTAAAATATCAATTTTATCCCGAATTATATTCATGATTTAGATATCATATATATAATATATATCCTGTTTATATATGCATTTATAAAATTACATAACATATAGAGGTAAGAAATGAAATGCACCATTCATTGAGACGGTAAGCCGTAAATACGCATAAACGCTACTTTCAATTCTATTTCGTATTTAATGGAATGAAATAATAATGATATAAAGTTATATTATAATTATAGTGTAATATAATATATAATATCATTTACTCTATCCTTTATATGTCCCACATATGGCATTAACGATTCAAATCACTTTGAGGGGGCAGTAGTCCGCACTTCCTAAATTAAATTATCGCGTTTACCCATAATGGAAATCATAAAGGTAGGTCATAAATGAAAAATACAGAAGTATAAGGAAAATATAAACATATTATATATCATATATAAATATAGTGACATATTAATGGCCACCATGAGATGTGTTAAAAGAAGGTTGAACAATCAACGTTTCGTGAGGCAGTAATTCGCCACCCATAGAAACAGTATGTTCTTTAACCATTAGATGAATGTGTGTGTAAGTTTAAATCAAATACGTCTCATAAAAACCTCCCAGAGTATTGAAGATACTGGTTTTGTTACCATAGAATGGAATTAAATGATTTTAAGGGGTTTGAGAAGCAAAATAAAACAAAAGAACATAAGAGATTACATTACCTTAAAATCGGGTAACTCTTTTTGATTTGAACCAAAGGATTCCTTGGGAAGACTTATGCACGAAGTGAGGCTTCTAGTAGTAATAGAAGGACGTTGGGAGAGTTTTTGGGCAGAGGATGGCCAATACAAATGGCTATGATGGTTTGAATAAGCTGGTAGAGTTGGGGGCCATTTATAAGAGGAGAGGAGGGGCACTCTTGGAAAGTCCTGAAATGTTAGTTTATTATGAAATGATTTTTGGATTTTAAAGTTCCACAATGATATATTTAGAGGATAAGGTGATAATATTTTGAAATATACCCATCCAAAAGGTTTTAGACAAGTTTAAGTCTTATATTTTACATAATATTTTCATTTTATTTAAATTGTTCATTAATTAGGTAGTCACTGCATCATCATGGTGTCATAAATAAATAAATTTATTTAATTTCTAAAAATTATAAAAAATTTCCATGATGTAGGAAATATTTTTATCTTTCCAATGAATATTTATAGTCGAAATGTAAACTTATATAACCCCATGTAATAATTGTTTTTGTAAAATAAGACATGTTTGTGACAATTTAATTTTTACTTTAAATAAAAAGTTATTCATGTCATTTTCTTACCCAAGTGTCTCTATAGGGTCCCCAAGTTGAAAAATGGATTATCTTCATCGAACATGACTCATACAGTAAGGGTAGCGCATGTGTAAAGGTAATTTCTTATTATTATGACATTATATTTACCTTAAATTTGACTAATTATCTTTAATCGTGATTAACAGAACTTAAAGGTTATTATTCACCAAAAATTATTTTAATCCCATTGAACCACATTTTACTTCCTAATGACAATGATGTATGTTGGATTTATGAAATTCAAATCACAGAGGTTGTAAAATTCCATTTAAACGAAAAATTAGTTTTTTAACTACGACTTAATGGTTTCACTATTGATTAAAAATTAATGTTTTTCAGAAAAATACCAAAAATTCACCCTAAGATATATTTGATATTCCTAATTCAAAAATTATGTCTATTTTAAAAAATTCAAAACATATAAGTTGAAATAATTAATTTACTAATTAATTCCCGCAGTCAAAACAAATAGAGTGTTTTTATGAAACAATATCAATCAAAAGATTGACAATTGTTTATGTCCAATTTCAAAGTGAATTTAATTATAATGACCACCATTGGATAAAATGGAAAAATTATATTCTAATTATACTTTAAAACCACTCAATAGTATAATTTATCACTATAAATTATTTTGATTAAAAAATTTGTTTTTAAGTATTTTTTTACTATTCATAGAAAATTGGATGTTCTTAGAAAATTTCAAAAAATTCAACTTAGGATAATTTAGATATTTAAAAAAAATGAAGTCCATTTTGAATTATAAAATTAATATAATTTCAAAAGGTGGTTATTAATATTCATAACGGCTACTTTGATTGGTCGCGGTGTGTTAGAATCTCAAAGTTGCGTACAATGCAAGCTATTGCATTATTGAAAGAGAAGCATATCTTGGAAGCTTGGGGTGTTACATTCTCCCCTCCTTCAATAAATTTTGTCCTCGCAATTTGACATTGTTCTTCTAAAATAAAAGGTTCAAAGTAGAAAATACCTTTATGAAAAACTCATATCAGAAATAGGGTTAATAAAAATATAACTATAAAAGGAAGAAAGAGAAGTACAAAGGTCACCTGGGATAGCCCATACCAGGATTCTATGAAAACATAGATATGAAGGATAAACAAACCATCAAGGTCTGTTGGAGAGTTGTAGATAATAGGATTATCAGAAATTTTACTACAAGAAAATCACAAACTTGTGATTGGTTAAACGATCATTGATTCCCCAGTAGGAAAAGTTAACCGACAATGTTTTTGTTTTAAGATACATTTCATAAACTTGAGGAATTTATTTAGGATATTTACTAAGAATTTATGGATATATACATACCTGTCATGTAGACATTCATTCTTTAATAAATTTTTTCCACAAACCCATCTTTTACTCAAAAATATTAATAGAACTCAAAAATATTATATTTATCTTAATCATAATGGTTCCAAATATTAACACATTCCATATTGTTTAGGAAAGTTATATTGTAATAACTAGGGA
This sequence comes from Viscum album, assembly GCA_963277665.1. Classification (NCBI taxonomy): domain Eukaryota; kingdom Viridiplantae; phylum Streptophyta; class Magnoliopsida; order Santalales; family Viscaceae; genus Viscum; species Viscum album. The sequence goes on from OY728127.1 coordinate 1,384,787,329, forward strand.
ATTCATGTAGGCTAGTTGTAGGTAATAAAGGCATTTCGCACTATGGTTGTGGGTTCGATTCCAAAAGCTTTGTCTGACGCAATGGGTTATCACCAAACCGGCTGGTTGTCCTTTTCCTAAAACTATAGTATTATAATATTGCAAATATAATATTCAGAAATGTTTTAACCATAGACAATACTGTCCAAAGTTCAACTTAATCCATTCCAACCATTATAGTTATCCAAAATACATCTTTCGAGACTTTCTCTAAAAGGCCTCTAAATTCCAAAATCAATTGTAACATCAGATTTCCCAAACACAATAATGATTTTTTTGTTTTCACATACTAAAAATATGATTACATTAATAATATTAAAACCTAAATGAAAATAACAAGTAATGCAGTACAATCCTTATATATATATATATATCAAAATTTTCTTATTACCATAATATAGTTCATGACTCCAAAAACACGAATACAATAATTATTCAACTTCATCTGTAGTAACAACATAATCTTTTCCTTGATCCCTTGGCCTTTTCTGAGGTAAGTTTCCACAATGCTTAGGACATTCAATTTCATAATGCCCCATTTCCCTTAAATTGTAGCATTCAACATTGATAGCCTCTTTCTTTCCCCTGCAATCACAAGCCTAGTGACCTTTTTCTCCACATTTATAACAAACTCTGATTCCTTTTAGGCAAGTACCAGGGTGATTATTCCCACATTTATCACGTAATGGAAAATCATTATTCCCCTTTTTCCCTTTATCTGTCTCTTGCTCCACCATTATCTTCTTCTCTTTCTTTACTGTGTTGTAATAAGACTTAGAGAATTACTTTTCTGTCTTGATTGCACATGAGACAATATCTTCGTATGATGCGAAGGATTGTGATACTAAAGATCAATGGAGAAATGGTTTTAACCCATCAAAGAAATGATCAATATTACTTCTTGGGTTACGTATATAATCTGAAGCATACATATCAAACCTTGTAATTTTGGCCTCATACTTTGAGACATTCTCATCCTCCTTTTGTCTCAGACTCAGAAATTTCCTTTCCATATCTTCTCGATGGTCACGAGGAAAGTATTTTTCTATGAAAAGATTTTTTAACTCTCTCCATTCCATACTTGATACTTATTCATCTTCCTTTGTGTTTTGAATCAATGACAACCATTGATCATCATCTACAGTGAGGCGGAAAACTACCATGATAACCTTTTCCCTTTCACTACTCTCCAAGGCATGGAATATTTTTTCTAAGGAATTTATCCATTTATCAGCTACTAAGGGATTTGTAATCCCATTAAATGTTGGTTGTTGTTTCCTCATTAAGCGATCTAACATTGATCCTCCAAATTGCGGATCAGGGTGCTCCATACGAGTAAGGTTATTATTCATAACCTTAGTGAGTTTTCCCATTATAGGGATAAGTTGATCAGCACCAGTTGTATCACCAGCTCCACTAAAATTATCTTGAGTAGGAGGGAAATCCCTACATAGATTTCGTGCATTGATAAAGTTTCCATTCCTTCCACTAGGCGCCATTTCTAAATAATGGCATAAACTAGATCAGTTTATGAATCAAAATACATAATTCCATACATGTAAAACACTTAAAAAAAATTGAACTATTTATGGATATAATCCATAAAAAATGTTATCTTTGAGGAATTATATACTCATAAACCCTTCATAATGGTTTTTAAAGAAATCATGAATTATCCTAAGAATATCCCTCGGGTGTGTCGTAACCAAGAGTGCAGCAAGCCCCGTTGTCATGCACCAGTTCTTGTTCGAGTCTAGCTCAACGCAGTGTTTTCGGGTATTACCCCTAGTTACATCTGTGCCAGAGCCACCTCTACCTGCTTGTATCCAGATATGGATGTATTTCTCGAAAATAACAAAAAATCTATACTTTACCAAAATTCTAGGAAGTTCTTCTATACTAATCCTCAAAGTCTATCTTAGGGATATGTGCTCTAATAAGAGTTTATCTAAATCTAGTTTCCAAGGATAGTACTAAACTCCCTCTGATACAATCTGTAACGCCCCAACCCCAGTTACCTAGAGCCGTTACATTATTGAAAAACATTGGCATGATCACAAATGATCAGATCTCAAATGACCGATTAGTTTAGTAGCCTTGGAAATACTAGATACATTCATAAATGATACATTACATCATAAAGTGAAAAATCACAATAACATAGTCTCTATACTCCACACTTCTATCCCTTTCAGACTATCCCTGTATGTTAGTCATAAAATATTTCTTCACATCCTGGGAAAATAAAACATAGAGAGGGGTGAGCTCAGATGATCAGTAAGGATAACGATACAGCAGAAACATCGATAAATAAACAAGATCATTTAAGGAAATGTATAACTAAAACAAAATCCTTTTAAACATGAACTTCAGCATAATATAGAAAAAATAAAATGAAATAATACCATTTACTTATTCACATGCATATTCTACTAGTCGAATAATCACATGAAATATCAATAACCACTTTCATAATGATGGAATGCATAATGCCAGACAATCATAACCACGTAGCCAAGGCCTCATGCCAAGAATACAAAAAATATTTTGTCAAGGCCTCATGCCATGACACTAGTTTGTCCCATTAGACCTATCGATGCATCGAGGAGCTATAGCGGGCTCCACCCATCACTTAATAAGTCTAATTCATTCCTCATATGAACAGGTTTAAAACATCATAAACCATAACATAATCGTACCACAAAAAACATACATAAAGGAAACATAACATTTCCACATTTCAATCACAAGATATAAATACAACACATTGATATAATAAATACATTATCAAAACCATTTTCAATACCAATATAAAAGAAAATTAAACCATGGAATTTATTTTTCATTTAATTAAATTTATGGCTTGTAGAGGAAGCCAAAACTCAAATAATGGTCACGGCGGCGGAGAAGTCGTTGTTGCTGCATACGTAAGATAAAAATTTCCTTCTTTAATTTAGTAAAAATTCTTAGTATAAAAATAATCCTTTTGAGTAAAAGTCAAAGGGTTTTATACACCGTCTAAAAGAAAGTTGTGTATAAAACAAAATATTCCTCAATGAAAGGAGATTGAGACGAAGTCCCTTACCTCGTGTCCGACTTGTCTCGATCGTTCATTAACCTCCTAAATAATAAACTAGAGTTAATTTATACTTGCCTAAGAACCTTTTTCAAGTTCATTATTCCTCTTATATCACTTATTACCATGTTATGAACATTATGTAATTATTTATGTTAATAACGGTCGTTTTGTCGATCTTTGGTACTTGAGTCAAAAATAAACATCTTATAATTACATGTTGTTCATGTGGTAAAACTAAATTATATCCAGAATTATATTAATGATGTAGATATCATATATATCATATATATCCAGTATATATATGAATTTATAATATTACATAACATTTACAGGAAAGAAATGAAATGCACCGTTCATGGAGACGGTAAGCCATACGTACGCATGAACGCAACTTTAATTTCTATTTAATATTTAATGGAATGAAATCATAATGATATAGAGGTATATTATAATTCCATTATAATATCATATATAATATCATTTACACCATCCATTATACATCCCACATATGGCATTAACGATTCCAATCACTTTGAGGGAAAGGTAGTCCGCACTTCCAAAAAATGAAATTATCGCATTAACCCATAATGGAAATCATAAAGGAATGCCATAAATGAAAAATACAGAAGCATAATGAAAATATAAAAATAATAAATATCATATATAAATATAGTGACATCTTAATGGCCACCATGAGAGGTGTTAAAATATGGTTGAACAATCATCGTTTCGCGAGGCAGTAATTAGCCACCCAGAGAAATAGTATGTTCTTTAATCATTAGACAAATGTGTGTGTAAGTGTAAATAAAATAATTCTCATAAAAACATACTATTATATTTAAGATATTGGTTTTGTTAAAAATGAATGGAATTAAAAGAGTTCAAGGGGTTGGAGAATCGGAATAAATCAAAATAACATAAGAGAAGACATTACCTTAAAATAGGGTAACTCTTTTTTATTTGAACTAAAGGCTTCCTTGGGAAGACTTATGCACAAATTGAGGATTCTAGGAGTAAGAGAGGGAAGTTGGGAGATTTTTTGGGCAGATTATGGCCGAGACAAATGACCTTGAAGGTGTGAATAAGGTGGTAGTGGTGGGGTCCTTTTATAAGAAGAGAGGAGTGGGACTCTTGGAATGTCATGAAATGTTACTTTATTATGAAATTATTTTCGTATTTTAAAGGTCCCAAAATGATATATTCAGAGGTTAAGGTGATAAGGGTTTAAAATATACCCATTTAATAGGTTTTAGAAAAAATTATGTCTTAGATGTTACCTTATATTTTCATATTATTTAAATTGTTCATTAATGAGGTAATCATTGCATCATCATGGTGTCATAAATAAATTTATTTATATAATACCTAAAATTATAAGAAAATTACCATGATGTAGGAAATATATTTATGTTACCAATGAATATTTATAGTTGAAATGTTATCTTATATAACCCCATGTAATAATTGTTTTAGTAAAACAACACATATTTGTGACAATTATATTTTTACTTTACATAAAAAGTTATTAATGTCATTTTCATACCCATGTGGCTCCATGGGGTCCCCAAGTTGACCCATGGATTTTATTGGTCTTCCTAGACTTATCCAATAGGGGTAGGTCCAGTGTAAAGTTAATTTCAAATTATTATAACATTATATTTACCATAAATTACACTAATTTCCTTTAATCGCAATTAACAGAACTTAAAAGTTACTATTCACCAAAAATTATTTTCATCCCAAAGAACCACATTTTACTTCCTAATGAAAATTATGTATGTCATATTTTTGAAGTTCAAATCAAAGAGGTGGTAAAATTTCATTTAAACGAAAAAATATTTTCTTAACTACCACATAGTGGTTTCACTATTCTTTAAAAATTGAAGATTTTCAGAAAAATACCACAAATTCACCCTAAGATATATTTGATATTTCTAATTCAAAAATGATGTCTATTTTACAAAATTATAAACATATAATTTGAATTAATTAATATAATAATTAATTCCCGATGTCAAAACGAATAGCGTGTTTTTAAGAAATAACGCCAATCAAAAGATTGACAATTGTTTATGTCCAATTTCAAAGTGAACTTAATTATAATGACCACCATTGGATAAAATGGTAAAAGTTTATTATAATTATACTTTAAAATTATTGAGTAGTATAATTTATCACTATAAATTATTTTGATTAAAAAAGTTGTTTTTAAGTATTTTTTTACTTTTCATAGAAAATTGGATGTTCTCAGAAAATTTAAAAAATTTCATCTTAGGATAATTTCGATATTCCGAATAAAAAAATGAAGTCCATTTTGAATTATAAAATTAATATAATTTCAAAAGGTGGTTATTAATATTCATAAAGGCTACATTGATTGGTCGTGTTGTTTTAGAATCTCGAAGTTGCATGCAATACAAGCTATTGCATTATTGAAAGATAAGTGTATCGTGGAAGCTTGGGGTGTTACATTCTCCCCTCCTTCAATAAATTGCGTCCTCGCAATTTGAAATTATTCTTCTAAAATAAAAGGTTAAAAGTAGAAATACCTTTGTGGAAAAACCATATCAGAAATAGTGTTAATAAAAATATAACTTTAAAAGGAAGAAAGAGAAGTACAAAGGTCACCCGAGATAGCCCATACCAGGATTCTATGAAAACATGGATATGGAGGAGAAATAAACCATCAAGGTCTGATGGAGAGTTGTGGAAAATAAGATTAGGAGAAAGTTAACTACAAGAAAATCACAAACTTTTGATTGGTTAAATGATCATTGATTCCTAGCAGGAATAGTTAATCGACAATGTTTTTGTTTTAAGTTACCTTTCATAATGTTGAGGAATTTATTTAGGAGATTTATTAAGAATGTAAGGAAAAATACATACTTGTCATGTATACTTTCATTCTGTAATAAATGTTTACCTCAAACCCATCTTTCACTCAAAAAGATAATAGAACTCAAAAATATTATATTTATCCTAATCGTACAAGGTTACAAATAATAAAACTTACCAAATTGATTAGGAAAAATATTTTGTAAAAAAATGGGACTTCTTATAGGATAGTGGTAGGTAATAAAGTCCTGTCGCACTATGGTTGTGGGTTAGATTCCTACATCTTTGTCTGATGCGATGGGTTATCCCCCAACCTGCAGGTTGTCCTTTTCCAAAAACTATAGTATTATAATATTGCAAAAATAATCTTCAGAAATGTTTTAACCTTAAACAATACTATCCGAAGTTCAACTTAATACATTTCAACCTTTATAGTCATCCAAAATACCTTTGTCCAGAGTTTCTATAAAAGGTATCTAAATTCCAAAATCAATTGTAACATCAGATTTCCCAAACAAAGTAAAGTTTCTCTTATTGTCACATACTAAAAATATGACAACCTTAATCATATTCAAACCTTAATGAAAACAACAAGCACTGCAGTACAATCCTTATATATATATATATATCACATTATTCTTATAACCATAATATAGTTCATGAGTCCAAAAACACAAATACAATAATTATTCAACTTCATCTGTAGTAACAGCATAAGCATGGCCGTGATCCCTTGACCTTTTCTGAGGTATGTTTCCCTGATGCTTAGTACATTCACTTACATAATTCCCCATTTACCTACAATTGTAGCATTCAACATTGATAGCCTCTTTCTTTCCCCTGCAATCACGAGCATGGTGACCGTTTTCTCCACATTTATAACAAACTCACATTCCTTTTAGGCAAGTACCGGGGTGATTATTCCCACAATTATCCCATAATGGAAACTCCTTCTTTCCCTTTTTTCCTTTATCTGTCTCTTGCTCCACTGTTCTCTTCTTCTCTTGCTTTACATTGTTGTCATAAGACTGAGAATTTATTTTCTATCTTGATTGCACATGAGAAAATATCTTCATATGATGAGAAGGATTGTGATACTAAAGCTCGATGGAGAAATGGTTTTAACCCATCAAAGAAACAATAAATCTTACTTCTTGGGTTACGTATATAATCTTCAATATACCTCACTAACCTTGTAATGTTGGCCTCATACTTTGCGACATTCTCATCCTCCTTTTGTCTCAGACTCAGAAATTGTCTTTCCATATCTGCTCGATGGTCACGAGGAAATTGTTTTTCTAAGAAAAGCTATTAGAACTATCTTAATTCCATACATGATACTTCTTCATATTCCTTTATGTTTTGAATCAAGGACCACCATTGAACATCATCTCCAGGGAGGTGGTACACTACCATGATAACCTTTTCCCTTTCACTACTCCCCAAGGCATGGAATATTTTCTCTAAGGAATTTATCCATCTCTCATCTACTAAGGTATTTTTACTCCCATTGAATGTTGGTGGTTGTTTCCTCATAAATTTATCTAACATTGATCCACCATGTTGCAGATTAGGGTGCTCCATACGAGTGAGGTTATTATTCATAACCTGAGTGAGTTTTCCCAGTATGGTGATAATTTGATCAGCACCCGTTGTATCACTAGCTCCACTATAATTATCTTGAGTAGGAGGGAAATCCCTACATGGAGTGCTTGAATTGATACAATTTCCATTCATTCCACTAGGTTCCATTTCTAAATAATGGCATAAACTAGATCAGTTTATGAATGAAAATACATAATTACATACTTGTAAAACACTTAACATAAATTGAACTATTTAAGGATATTATCCATAAAAATGTGTTCTTTGAGGAAGTATATACTCATAAACACTTCATAATGGTTTGTAAAGAAATCTTGAATTAACCTAATCATATCCCTCGGGAGTGTCGTAACCAAGGGTGCAGCAAGGCCCATTTTCGTGCACCAGTTCCCATTTGATTCTTGCTTAAAGCAGTGTTTTCAGGTATTACCCCTAGGTACATCTGTGCCAGATCCACCTCAACCTTCTCGTATCAAGACATGGATGTATTGCTCAGAAAACACACAAAATCTATACTTTACTAAAATTCTCGGATGTTCTTCTATACTAATCCTCAATTTCTATCTTAGGGATATGTGCTCTAATCAGAGTTTATCTAAATCAATATTTCAATGATAGTACTAAACTTCCTCTGATACCAACTTTAATGCCTCGACCCCAGTAACCCAAATTCAGTGCATTATTCCGTAACATTGGCATGATCACAAAAGATCAAGTCTCGAAAGACCGATTAGTTTATTATCCTTGGAAACACTAGATACATTCATAAATGTTACATTACATCATAAATTGAAAAATAAAAATAACATAGTCTCCATAGTCCACAGTTATATCCCCTTCATACTATCCTTGTAGGTCAGTCATAAAATATTTCTTCACATCCTAGGAAAATAAAACATAGAAAGGGGTGAGCTTAGATGCACAGTAAGGATAACAATACAGCGAAAACATTCAAAAAAAACATAAACATTTAAGGCAATGTATAAATAAAACAAAATCCTTTTAAACTTGAATTTCAGCATAATATGGGAAAAATAATATGAAATAATTCCATTTACTTATTCACATGGATATTCTACTAGTATAATAATCACATGCAATATCAATAACCACTTTCATAATGATGGAATGCATAATGCCAGACTATCATAATCACGTAGCCAAGGCCTTGTGCCAAGACTAAAAATATGATTTTGTCAAGGCCTCATGCCAAGACACTAGTTTGTCTCATGATACCTACCGATGCATCGAGGAGCTATAGAGGGATCCACCCGTCACTTATTAAGTCCAATTAATTCCTCATATGAATAGGTTTAAACATATCATAAACCATAACATAATCGTATCACATAAAACATGCATAATGGAAACATAAAATTTACACATTTCAATCTGAAGATATCAATACAACACATTGATATAATAAAAACAGTATCAAAAATATTTTCAATTCTAAAATAAAATAAAAGTAAAAAATGGTATTTATTTTTCATTTAAAAAAATTTATGGCTTGTAGAGGAAGCCGAAACTCAAATAACGGTCATGGCGGCGGAGAAGTCGCTGTCACCGCATACGTAAGACAAAACTTTCATTTTATCATTTAGTAAAAATTATTTTTATAAAAAGATTAATTTTGAGTAAAATTCAAAGGGGATTATACACCGTATAAAAGAAAGTTGTGTATAAAAAAAATATGCCTCAATGAAAGGAGATTGAGATGAAGTCCCTTACCTCATGTCCTACTTGTGTCGATGGTTATTTAACCTCCTGAATAATAAACTATAGTTAATTTATACTTTCTTAAGAACCTTTTTCAAGTTAATTATTCCTTTTATATCACTTATTACCATGCTATGAACATTTTTTAATTATTTATGTTAATAACGGTCCTTTTTTCGATCTTTGGTACTTGAGTCAAAAATAAACTCCTTATAATTACAAGTTTTTCATGTGGTAAAATATCATTTATATAAAGAATAATATTCTTGATGTAGATATAATATATATAATATATATCCAGTATATATATTCATTTATAATATTACATAACATTTAGCATTAAAAAATGAAATGCACTGTTCTTGGAGACGGTAAGCTATACGTACGCATGAACGCAAATTTCATTTCTATTTCATATTTAATGTAATGAAATGATAAAGATTTAAAGGTATATTATAATTCCAGTATAATATCATATATAATATCATCTAATACATCCTTTATACTTCCTACTTATGGCATTAACGATTCAAATCACTTTGAGGGGGCGGTAGTCCGCACTTCTTAAAATGAAAGCATCGCGTTTACCCATGATGGAAATAATAAAGGTATTACATAAATGAAAAATACAGAAGTATAAGGAAAACATAATCATAATATATATCATATATAAATATAGTGACCTCTTAATGACCACAATGAGAGGTGTTAAAAGAAGGTTGAACAATCATCGTTTCGTGAGGTAGTGATTCTCCACCCACAGAAACAATATGTTCATTAACCATTAGACGGATGTATTTGTAAGTTTAAATCAAAATCTTCTCTTAAAAACTTCCTAGTATATTTAAGTGACTTTTTTTGTTACAAAATAAATGAATTAAAATATTTTAAGGGGTTGGAGAAGCAAAATAAAACAGAAGAACATAAGAGAAGACATTACCTTAAAATCGGGTAACTCTTTTTGGTTTGAGCCAAAGGCATCCTTGGGAAGACTTCTGCAAGAATTGAGGCTCCTAGGAGTAATATAGGGATGTTGGGAGATTTTTTGGGCAGATGTTGGCCGAGCCAAATGGATTTTAAGGTGTGAATAAGGGGGTAGAGATGGGGGCATTTCATAAGAGGAGAGGAGGGGCACTCTTGGAAGGTCATGAAATGTTACTTTATAATGAAATGATTATCTGATTTTAATGGTTCCAAAATGTTATATTTCGAGGAAAAGGTGATAAGGGTTCGAAATATACCCATACAATAGGTCTTAGACTAGTGTATTGTTTATATTTTACCTTATATTTTCATTTTATTTAAATTGTTCATTAATGAGGTAATCGCTGCATCATCATGGTGTCATAAATAAATTTATTTATTTAATGCCTAAAAATTATAAAAAAAATTCCATGATGTAGGAAATATTTTTATCTTTAAAATTAATATTTATTTTCGAAATTTTAACTTATATAACCCCATGTAAGAATTGCTTTAGTAAAACAACACATGTTTGTGAAAATTTTATTTTTACGTTAAATAAACAGTTATTAATGTCGTTTTCTTAGCCATGTGGCTCCCTGGGGTCCCCAAGCTGACCTATGGATTGTCTTGGTTAGACATGACTCATACAATAAGGTTAGGACAAGTTTAAAGGTATTTTATTATTATTATAACATTATATTTACCTTAAATTACACTTATTACCTTTAATCGTGATTAACAGAACATAAAAGTTACTATTCACCCAAAATTATTTTAATCCCATTGAACCACATTTTACATCCTAATGAAAATGATATATGTCAGTTTTTTGAAATTCAAATCACATAGGTGGTAAATTTTCATTTAAACGAAAAATTAGTTTTTTAACTACCACTTAGTGGTTTCACTATTCATTAAAAATTGAAGTTTTTCTGAAAAATACCAAAAATTAACCCTAATATATATTTGATATTCCTAATTCAAAAATGATGTATATTTTAAAAAATTCAAAACATATAAGTTGAATCAATTAATTTAATAATTAATTCTTGTTGTCAGAACAAATAGCGTGTTTTTAAGAAACAATATCAATCAAAAGATTGACAATTGTTTATGTCCAATTTCAAAGTGAAATTATTTGTAATGATCACCATTGGATAAAATGGTAAAAGTATATTCTAAATATAAATTAAAACCACTAAATATTATAATTTATCATTATAATTTATTTTGATTGAAAAAGTTTTTTTTAAGTATTTTTTTAATATTCATATAAAAGTGGAAATTCTCAGAAAATTACAAAAAAAATTCATCTTAGGATAATTTAGATATTACGAATACAAAAATGAAGTCCATTTTGAAATATAAAATTAATAAAATTTCAAAAGGTGGTTATTACTATTCATAACGGCTACTTTGATTTGTCCTGGTGTGTTAGAATCTCGATGTTGCGTACAATGCAAGCTATTACATTTTTGAAAGAGAAGAGTATCGTGGAAGATTGGGGTGTTACAAGTAATATCCCAGCCATTGTTGTTTTCTTAACGCTTTTTTCATCCATTTTATCCCGATTCGTCCGATCTCTACAAAATTATATCACGACCGTCATTTTTTTAATCCACGTTTCCCGTCGTCTACTAGCTCACATCGTGGTCCCGCTACCAGCACTGGTTCACCCGAGGACACCGTGATCACCTTCTTCTCCCCTATTTCATTTGAACTTGCGCACCCCCACCTTCCTAGAATGTCGTAGGCTCGGCCTAACCCTTGAATTGTACTCTTTTAGGTGCAATAAAACCTCTACATAAGCCCTCTCTTCATGGACTTCCTCTTGCAACTGAACTCCTCCCGACCTCTCCCGCAAGACCAGCTAGTTTCCTCTGATCCGAGCAACCTCCGTAGCTCGGTAAGGGTGTCCGGTTTACTTGTTTTTACCAAACTAACCCATTATCCTTGGTACTTTTTTATATATACATGAATATATATACGGATTGTAGTTACATGTATATATATATATTCCATGCTAACCTTTATTTTAAAAAAGAGGACTCCATGGGTGCTGGCCTTCGAGGGGTACTCTCATTTTTTTTTCAAAACCTAGTATAAACCCCCTGTGCCTAGTCAGTTACATTCTATGTATATATATATATATAAATTTTATATATTATAAGAATTGTTTCACACTTTGTTTCAAAAACAAGGTGTGTGGGTTCAGAAGGGTGTTTCCCAAAATGATTTAATGGTTTTGTTTCCTTTGAGTATTTAATTTTTTATCCCTTTGATATAATATGTATACTGATAAAATTTTATATTTGTTTAGGTATACACCATAAAAATCTTCCAGCTTAAGGGTTTCCAAGGAGGTTGATTATTTTTGTGCTCAAATAGTTACATAAGATTAGTTGAGAAAGGTTTTTATTTTAAAAAGAACCATTACATAACTTATATATATGTATTTTCAAGTGTTTATGTATACAAATATATATATATATATATATATAGGAAGCCATATAAAATCTATTTCTAATAATTCCATACAATTCGGTATTTTAAATATGAAATTATACTTTTCAAAATGGTCTTTTTAAAATAAATTCCTAACATGTAGGATCTTTATGTAAGCCACATATATATGAATATATATTTTTATATGTTTATGTATTTCAATACAAATATGCTTTGTTTATTTTTTATCTATGAATGATATATTTGAAGCGAACTAGGTCTTTGGTTTAAGTATAAATTATTTTATTGTTTTAAAACCATATTTTTTATATGTATGTGTGTTTATGTTTTCATATATAATAAACCCAATTTTCAAGTACACATCATAGTATTTAATTGATGTTTTAACAAATGTAAGGTCTTAGTGTCTGACTAAGCCTATATGTGTTTTATATATGAGCATACATTAAATGACGTGTTTAATTAAGTAACCATACTTCCTTTTACCCTTGATGTAATTTATGTTTTTAAAAGAATGTGCCTCGAACTATTTTAAATTAAAGGACTAAGAATTGATGGGTTTATGTCATCATGTAGTATACATATATTGTTTGATTTTAAACCTGCTGTAGTGTTCATTAGTGGTTAATCTTGTTATGGTTTATTTGCAAGTTCAATATTGTGATTAACGCCTTAACTAATTAGAGGTGTTGTATTTAAGTAATTTTTTTCCATGAAATAATAATTTTAAAAGAGTTATAATTTATCACCTCTTGTGGAAAATTCTATTATTCATCAAACTCTAGTGATTATCTAGTGAAGTAGGATGGTTACTAAAACATGTATGCCATAATTCCATATTAACATAGTAATCATGTAATCCTTATCTTGTGTATTCATTTGGTTATTTGTTGCCATAATTGCATGATATTTGTCACATCTTATAATTGAAATCCACATGTACAATGGTTTCATTGTTCATAACATTTATTATTGTACGTAAGGCATGAATATGAAAAGTATTGTTAATAAACTAAAAATTAAATTACCCAAAGTGGTATTGGACACCTTGGGTAAAATGAAATAAAAATTAAATATTCAAAGTGGTATGGGACACCTTGAATATCAGACCTTATCAACATTTGATAAATGTATTGGACTACCGGGATGGGGTCTGGTTAAAAGAAATCCCTCCAGGTTGGGGACTGGTAAAAATAATCCCTCCAGGTTGGAGAATGGTAAAAGTAAGCTCTTAGATGCATCGATAGTTCTCGAGACAGTATGATTGGGTTATTTACCACTTGGTCATGGAACAAGGCATTGACACAGAGACCATGAGTCCTTCAGCATACATTTCTTAGTATATGACCAACCAAGAGCATATTATGACTAGTGGAACGTCCTTGGTTATCGAACCATTACCTATGAGTATCAGATTTAATATACACATGTCATATGATGAGGCAATGTTGACTCATGATCAGTTTTCATTTCAAGAATTTTATTAAAAATGTTGCATTACATTTATCATGTCATGATGTAAACTTTTATATGTCGTAGAGAATGTGCTATTGTGCGACTCTGATGATGGTTACATGCACACATTTCTTGGTTATGCCCACTTTAATTATTAAAACCCATGATTTTTGTATGCTAGCATGTTTACATTTTTATTTAAGTGGGTTTCAGCTAAGTGTTATAGTGCATAAGTATGAAGTGATTTAACTGTATTATATCAACCTTTGATTTTTCATGATGTTTTTCCTATAAGAAAAAATTTTAAGTATGGAAATGTATTTTCAAAGGTAGTTTTCAAAAAATGGAATTAAGTACTTTAAAAATCCCTTACTGAGTATTTCATTGCTCAACCTACATTTTTGATGAATTTTCTACAGGTTGATAGAGTCTTTCCAAGTTTTCGGATTTTGATCTTAGATTTGTAAGGATGAAGTGAAGCAGTTGACTCATGATTCTCAAGGATCTAAACCAGAAAGTTCATCCTGATGGGTTATGATGTGAAAATTGTTTGTTTTGTTTGTATGAAATAAATTACACCGAATAACCAGAGCACCGGCTCTGGGCTACCGAAGGGGGGGGGGGCTTACAGTTCGTATCAGATGAATGGTTTAGGCAACCCTGGAAAATAAAGACAACACAACAACATTAATAATGTTTTACTAAGTACGGTTTGTTTGTAAAATTATCAGATGGAAAGCCAGCGAACCACACCTAGACTCTTGAGTCTCCCTACAGAGATCATGGAGACTATTGTAGAAAAATACTACTCAGCATGTTACCAATATTTTTTTAACTTACAACTCACGTTCAAAACCCTCTATGGATTATAGAAAATCTTTAATGTTATTCGAATCTTCCGAGGGTCGGAAGTTGTGTATAACCAAATGTCCAATGCACTATTCAAGAATTATAAAAAATAAAGGGATGTACTATGAGGGACTATTCCTATGTTTCACCATGAATAATAAATGGTTGGCCTTCATGGCCTTCAGAGAATCTGCAAAGGAGTTAGACTTCCACACAGAATTTATGTACCAAATCATGTGTTTTAGCATTCTTGGGGACCCTTACGATTTTGGATATTTCATCGAATCCTTCAAATATGATGTGGTTCGAGAGATCATTAGGAACCAAATCTAAGCTGATGTCACGGAGCTTGATGCCACTCGTGCCCATCTCTAGAAAACCACCTGTATCAAACGGGAGCTTGGTTTTAACCACGATCCAATTTTCCAAGAATGTATTTGGGAAGAGGATACCCACAAGATTTGTTCTGCCCTGGGAATAGAGTTGAATAGTAACTTCTTCTATGGGTGGTGGAGGTAGAGGGACATCACCAAGGGTGTCTGGGAAGCCATGAGAACAATGCAGTGTATGTACACCAATCGAATTGAGAGGAGGAAATTATTTTACGAGGGGGATAATGTGACACCCCCGGATTTATGAACATGATTAAGTGAACAATGATATGTTTTATAATGATGTTTCTTGTTTTAAATGGTTAGTTTTTGATACCAACAAATGTATTTAAATGAAAAAGATTAAAAAGATTGGGAACTGGTATATATTAAAATGTTACTTTGTTACAAAGACTCAAACTAACCAAGAAAACCATGTGTAAGACTCAACATGGCCACAACAAGACTGCTAAGAATCAAAACTCCAGTAATTAGATAGTATTCATCTTCTGGGTCCGACAGTGTCAAAAAAATAATCACCAGAACCACTACACATGAACTCATCGCTAATGGAATGAGGAGATCCATCCACCTAGGGTCAGGTGTTTTGAAAATTTAAAACACCCTACCCCCTAGTTTTATAATGGCCCTTTAAGGAAATATGACTGTTACATGACCATTGGGTTACCATGGATAAAGTGCATCTTTTTATAAAAATTTGGTCATTATAACGCTCTTATAATATTATGGTATTTAAATATACACAAAATATTAGAATTATAGATTCGAGTATCTTAATTTTGAAATAAATGAATATTCATGAAAATGAATCTATTTTGTTTTCTCAAAATTCCGATGATATCTATATGGTGGAAAACATAGTAATTTAAAATGTGTCGAACGTCATGTCTAAAGGGGTATCTATAATAATTTGAAAAAAATATATATTGAATCCCTAAAACTATGTATTTTTAGTTAGGGAAAAATTATTTTTTAATCAAATAGCAGAGTATGATATAAATTGGATTTTTGTTTTTTAAAGATATAAGTTCCTAATAAAATTTTAGTATGTTAATTCTGAAATTTATAAGATTTGTATCAAATGGTAAGGTATTTTACATAATCTAAAATGGGATTTTAGACATGTAATATCTAATTTAAATGTACCTATTAAATTGTGTAAATTCAATTTTTAATGTTTTATAAATTTGATTTTTAAAAAATAAATTAAACTCTAATTGTTTTGGGGTATTGTTTCCTTTTCGGTGAAGCTTGGCTGGCTGCACGATCGCCTGAGAAAACCTCGTCCATCTGATATCGCCGAGTCAGATCCCAGCTGTTTTGGTTTTTTTAATGCACGTTTCATCCCTTTTAACCCAAGCCGTCTGATCTCTCCAAAATTAGATCACAGCTGTCATTTTTTTAAACCATGTTTCCCGTCATCTCCAACCTCATGTCGGGGTCCCGCTACCAGCAATGGTTCACCCGGGGACACCGTGATCACCTTCTTCTCCACTGTTTTGTTTGACCTTCCACACCCCACCTTCCTAGGATGCCGTAGGCGCGGCCTAACTCCGAGATCTATTTATTTTAGGTTCACTGAAACCTCTACATAAGCCCTCTCCTCACGGACTTCCTCCTGCACCCGAACTCCTCCCGACCTCTCTAGCAAGACCAGCGAGTTTCCTCTGATCCGAGCGACCTCCGCAGCCAGGTAAGGGTGTCCTGTTTACGATTATTTACCAAACCTACCCATGATCCCTGGTACATTTTATATATACATATACGACTTGTAGTTACAGGTATATATGTATATTCCATGCTAACCTTTATTTTTAAAACAGAGGACTCCAAGGGTGCTGGCCATTGAGGGGTACTCCCTTTTTTTTCAAAAACTAGTATAAAGCCCATGTGTGTAGTTGGTTACATGCTATGTATATATATATATATATATATTATATTATATTAATCATTTCACTCTTTGCTTCAAAAATTGGGTGTGTGGGTTCGGAAGGGTGTTTCACTAAATGATTTAATGTTTTTATTTCCTTTGAGTCTTTAATTTTGTAACCCATTGATATAATATGTGTACTGATAAAATTTTATATATTTTTAGGTATACACAATAAAACTCATCCAGCTTAAGGGTTTCCAAGGAGGTTGATTATTTTTGTGCCCAAATAGTTACATAAGATTAGTTGAGAAAGGTTTTTCTTTTAATAAGAACCATTACATAACTTATATATATGTATTTTCCGGTTTTTAAGTATACACACATATATATAGGCAACCATAAAAAATCTATTTCTAATATTTCTATATAATTCAGTATTTTATATTAGGAATTATACTTTCGAAAATGGTATTTTTTTTAAAAAAATTCCTAACATGTATGATCTTTATGTAATCCATATATATATAACTATTTATTTTTATAAGTTTATGTATTTCAATACAAATCATCTTTGTTTATTTTTTTTATCTCTGAATGATATATTTGACATGAACTAGGTCTTTGGATTATGTGAAAATTATGTTATTGTTTTGAAACCATAGTTTTTATATGTATGTGTGTTTATGGTTTCATATATATAATAAACCCTATTTTCAAGTACAATTCTCAGGATTTAATTGATGTTTTAACACATGTAAGGTCTTAGTGTTGTCCTAAGCCTATATGTGTTTTATATATGAGCATACATTAAATGGACTATTTAATAATGTAGACACAGTGTCTTATACCCTTGATGTAGTTTATGTTTTTAAAAGAATGTGCATCGGCCTATTTTAAATAAAATGACTAAGAATTCAAGGGTTTATGTCATTATGTAGTATCCATTTATTGTTTGATGTTAAACCTGCTATAGTCTTCATTAGTGGTTTATCATGTTATGGTTTAGTAGCAAGTTCAATATTGTGGTTAAAGCCTTAACTAATGACATGTGTTTTCTTTAAGTAATTTGTTTCCATGAAATAATCATTTTAAAAGGGTTTTCATTTATCATATCTTGTGTAAAATTATATTATTCATCATACTCTAGTGATTATCTAGTGAAGCAGGATGGTTACTAAAACATGTATCCTATAATTCCATATTAACTTAATAATCATGTATGCCTTATCTTGTGTGTTCATTTGGTTAGTTGTTTCCATAATTGTATGATATTTGTCACATCATATAATTGCAGCCACATGTAAAATGTTTTCATTGTTCATAACATTTATTATTGTACATAAGGCATGCATATGATAAGTGTTGTTAATAAATTAAAAATTAAATTATCCAAAGTGGTATGGGACAACTTGGGTAATATGAAATATAAATTTAATATTCAATGTGGTATGGGAAACCTTGAATATCAGACCTTATCAACATGTGAGAAATGTATTGGACAACCAGGATTGGGTCCGGTTAAAATAAAGCCCTCCAGTTTGGGGACTGGTTAAAGTAATCCCTCCGGGTTAGAGACCGGTAATAGTAAGCTCCTCGATGCATCGATAGTTCTCGAGACAGTCATATTGGGTTATTTACCCCTAGGTCATGGCACATGGCCTTGAAATAGAGACCATGAGTCCTTCAGCATACATTTCTTAGTATATGACCATCCAAGTGATTATTCCGACTAGAGGAACATCCTTGGTTATTGAACCATTATCTATGAGTATCTGATTTAATATACACATGGAATATGATGAGGAAATGTTGATGCATGATCCATTTTCTTTTCCAAAATTTTATTACAAATGTTGCATTAAATTTATCATGTTAGGATGTGAACATTTATATGTTGTATAAAATGTGATATTGCACGACACTGATGATGGTTACTTTCACACCTTGCTTTCTTATTCCCACTTTACTTAGTAAAACCCATGCTTTTTTATGCTAGCATGTATACCTTTTTTTAAGTGGTTTTCAGATAAGTGTTCTAGTGCATAAGTTTGATGTGCTTTAACTGTATTATATCAAACATTGGTTGGTCTTGATGTTTTTCCTTTAAGAAAACATTTTGTGTATGGAAAAGTATTTTCGAAGTTAGTTTTCAAAAAATGGAATTATGTACTTTCAAAACCCCTTACTGAGTATTTAAATTCTCACCCTACGTTTATGATGAATTTTCTACTGGTTTATAAATCCTTTCCATGTTTTGGGATTTTGATCTTAGCTTTTTATGGATGAAGTGAAGCGGTTGACTCTGATTCTCTAGGATCTAATCTAGAAAGTTCCTCCTAATGGGTTATGATGTGAAAATTGTTTGTTTCGTTTGTATGAAATAAATTACACACCATAACCAGACCACCGGCTCTAGGCTAATGGTGGTGGGGGCCTTACAACTAGGTAATTTTATAGTGTTTCTTGGGGTCATTCCAATATAATTTCACCACAATATTTTATTAACAGGGGAATACTAGAAATTTAATATTCCGCTCATTGTTTTAGGGAATAAGGGATTTTAGAGAGGTCAAATTGATCGACTACCCCAATCCATATTCCTCTATTAATTCCCCATGGAAAACAATGTTTATGAGTGTGATTAAAATGTGATTTCAAGAATGATAGTTAGTTTCCTTACATTTTTTTTCACTTTTGGTTTATGTATTATTCAAATATATTTTGAATTAGGTTTTAGTGTGGATGGATGAGACTAAGATGTTTACAGTATGTTTTAATCTGTGAAAGATGTGGGTTAACAAAAACATGGAATTATTGTTGTGATTTCTTTTTATATCAGTTAATAAATCCTCTGAAAATATTGTTCCTTCATATAGAATATTCTCGATAGAGTGTTCTAGGGAAAAAAATGACTATATCGAAATGAGATTAATAGATAAATGAAGGGTTTTTTCTAAATATTAATAAAATTAAAAAATAATTATTTTTTTGGAAAAAAAGATATCAACTAATGGTTTTCTGTTCTATAATGTATTGAGTGTTAGGACCATTCTATGAATTTTAATACTCTATATGAATTTGATCCATGAATAAATTATATTAACATAATGTTTTCCAATCATTATTTAATAGAAAGTGCATTCCTCCTGGATTAGAGAAAATTTGTGAATTTATCATATAAATAAATTTGAGTAGAATAAAACGGAGTTATAAATTGTTTGGATGATTAAAAGGTGAGTTTTTTATGACAGATAAAACTAGTTTAATATTACTAGGTTAGTATTTTGAACACATTATAGATATATATTTTTCAATAGTAGTTCTATGAGATTAAATTATAGAGAGCAAATAAGCATTTTATATATAGTAACATTAAAATACCTAGATATAGGAAATATGTATATATTATTATATAGATAAATATGAATATAAATATAATGAGGGGTTCCACTGAAAAAGAATTGGAAGGAGCATTTTGATATTTTCAAGGAAAAAAATTCAATATCATACATTCTAACTACTATATGGTGGACATTAAATACATTAATATTCGTAAAGAAATATTTTGATTCTAGAATAGATATTATGAATCAATTAAGATCATTGGTGGGGTCTATTAAGGAATTTTTTATGACATTTTTTACACATATTAATTTGGATTTATTGAATTTAGTTATGTGATGTGTTACCTGAGTGTGAAATCTAAATTTTGATTTTGGACTCATCACTTTAATTTCTATGAAAATATGAGCATAAAATGTGAGAAGTTGAATTGTGAATATGTTTTTGAAGAATGTTTGGGAAAAAAAGGAATCCTGCATGATCCTTATGTGAAGGTATCATAAATAGTAGTACTGGACACTAAGTTCCAAAAATATAACAACCAGACATAGAGTCCAAGATAGAGTAGTACCAGGAATGAGATAATGAGTGGAGAAGGTACCAGATGAAGGTCTGAGATTATAGATATGGAAATTAATGATTATTAGATATTATATGGAAAAAATTCATAAATAGGATTGAAATATATTGTGAAATAGATTAATGATGATGAACTTACAGACCTAATCATAAGTGTGATGAAATATAAGCATCTCACTGAGGGAATTATGAAATAAACTGGTGATGGTCTAATTAAATATTGTTTAATATGGGTTATCTTTGAATATAGGAAAAAATTAAATGAAAAATCAATGTAAAAGGGTATATGATTGTTATATAAATTCAATACTTTTTATTTTCCATATGGATTTTACCCTGGTAAATTTTAAAGTCTTAGATTATTTACAAAAAATGAAAAGGACAAGATACGCATATATAGAATTTAATCCTAAAAATTATAATGTTCTACACACTGTAATTTTGTTTTTTGTTTTTTGATTAATTTAACTCCGGGTTGTTGAAGATGATATTTTAATAAAATAAAATTTAAAAGGATTTAATCACTGACTGACACCACCATCAATGATTCTACGGATCATAACTTATAATTCATATCAGAGAATGGGTCCCTTTATTGACACAATTTTTTATTGAGTTTGATGAATGGTTTTCCCATATATTTTATTAAATTAGTTAAATTTAAGGTGATTCCTATTTATTGGGATGAACTATCACTTATAGAATAAATGGTTGTTCTGCTATATTTTATCAAATGTAAATGATTTTCTAGAAGCTATTATTTTCAGATTCACTCATCCTTATAAATGTAATCCCATTATAGTAATCAATAATAATAATCTTGAAAATTATCAATGCACTATAAATTTTATTTGTTCCTCTCTCTGTCTCTAAATGTACATTATTGAGCATAAATGATGTGGAAATAATAAAAGGCATCAATGAAATGTAGAAAAGTATTTACAAAGTAAATATAAATGTGAATAAATCCATGAAATATATCTACAGACTAGTGTATAATCAAATTATTAATGGTGATGATGAATCAATCAGTGTGTTATTTTTAAAGGAAGATTACAGTATATGAACCATATGATGTTTTCATGATATATTAGAATATTTAATTGTATAAAATAATATATGAATTCTTCTTAATAAATTTGATGCCATTTTATCATCATTAGAATATAGTATCCAAAAAATATCTATGTACATATAATTTTAATATTATTATCATCACATAAGTGAATATTCCAAATAGTTTATTGAAGATATAATTGTGATGACATTATATTTTTTATCAATAACATGAAAATCATGAAATGTCAGTGTATTTAATGTGATTAATATTAAACTTTTCATAATATTAGATACACATTCAAATTGCGTTTAGAGGCACAATGTTTATAACATATAATTATTTGGAGATGTGTTTTGAAAATTCAATAAATATATTCCTTGTCTAAAAAAGGGGAGTTTTATTTTGTATTTTCATTTTATGGAGTAATTTTCTTTATGACTAATTATTTTGATCAATCAAAAAAAGGAGATTACTATATTGCATTGATGGACCATTGTAACCACTTCTTGGGTTGTAAGGTGGGTGAAATCATTTACATGATAACAACTATTGATATTTTATAGCTCCTTGGAAAAGTGGAATATATAACACCCTCTTATATGTGCATATTGTGCGTAGTGGTCCCATAGAGGGAGGAATTGCCATGTGAAGCCCGCTGTGTGTGATTGTGTATCTATGTTCTCACTATGGTTAAAAATATAACTTATTAAGGACTATGGTTCTGGGAGAAAAACAATTGTGGGATGCGGGATATCAAATTACTGTTCATTGGTATTTAAACGATACATAGAAAAAAAAAAGGAGCATTGATTTGGTCTATGAAAGTCATCTTATCAATGATCTCACCTAATTCAATTGAATGATCTCATATTCTTATTTGATTCATCTCTAACCATTGAATAATCTAGGGGTTAAATGTGATTCATAATTTCATCTTGTCATGTTATCAAAATATATAGCTAAATATTAATATTTCTATAATATAAAATGCATTCATGAAACATCCTATTCATTCATGGTAGGAAACTGTTACTATATTACAATAAAAATTTCAGATAAGAACATTTTCATTTATGAATATGGCTAATTTTATATGTTCCATTTTACTATAGAAGTGAATGTATAAGATTATTGACTTTGTTCAATGAATTAAGGCCTATAAAAGACTAGATTCCATGGAGTTTATCTATAAAAATACCCACCATGATCAGTATTTATATGAAATATTGATTTCATTTCAAGGGACAGTTTTGGTTAAGATTCATTAGATTCCTGAGAAGCTATGTATTTATGAATAAGTTTTCATGTCATCATGTAGTTCGTAAAGACATCCTAGACAATGATACAAGATTGAATAATTTATATAACCATAAAAGAGAAAAATCGTTGAGATCTATAATATTAATGTATTTGGGAATTATTGAGTCTGTTTTCATTTATTTGAATAAGAATATACTTTTTTAGAGTATTAAAACTTTCATGAAGAGAAAATGTTCCATGACTATTATTGTGAGACTAATTTCACAGGGATCTGAGGTAAAATATTTTGAAAACATCTGTTTTCTAAAATTTTATGTAGTTAAGGAATATTGTGTGGGTTCTAAGATAGTATATCACAATGAATAAAAAATATATTATGGGTAATTTCATGAATTAATGTTTTTCATGTAAATGTTTTAATGAAAAGAAAGTGATTTTAACACTAGTATTTTTTCATAAATAATGTTTGATGTAAGAACACCATGCATGAAATATTATATTCATTAAATTAATATTCATATGATTTTATGAATGAATAATTAAATGATATAATATAATTAGTATTTTTCTCTGATTAAGTGATATGTTTTAGTGATGTGATAAAAATAGGAAACTTATAGTGTACTATGGAATATTCAATTGTTCTTTCTGATAATATAAAAATATAAAGGGGAAGTGAAACATTCTACTCATTTAGTAGATTATATTGAGCCGATATGAATAATGTATCATTTTTTTATTCAGTGTTAGATGAAACTTTCAATTGAATTGATCATGTACAGAATCATCTCATTTTAATGGCTCATGAAAGAAGATTAGTGTTGTATTGAAATAGAATCTTGAACATTGTCATATCTTTATCAAAAGTAGGTTTTGAGTTTGTGAACAGAGGATATATTCTATTATAAAAAACACAAGTGGAATTCTATAATACAGAACATTGGTGGGATTCCAATATAATTTGGTAAGTGGTTATTTTTTATCCATCATGGTTTTAATATAACACATGAATTACCAACATGTATTTATTTATTAATAACAAGTGGATAATCTATTTCATAAATTCCCCTGAATATAGCATGGATATAGACACAAAAATTAGAGGTGAAACTTCTAAAAATATTGTTTTCTAGGATTCAATTTCTTTCTATCTTACTTGTGGTATTTTATTTTTTGTTTATAGGGATAATATATCCATCTTAATAGGTGAATATGATTGAAATTAAGGGGGTATAAGTGAAGTATAATAGATTTTCAAGAATTGTGTAAATAGAATCACCTCTTATTAGTGCTCCATCATGATCCACTAGTCAAATTAGTTAATATAAAAGGAATGTTACCACCAATTATTTGATCAAACATACTATCCTAGTTATTTTTATCAGATATATATAAAGTATAAATTTAATTTGAACCGGTAATAGAGTCTCATCAAATGAAAATTCATTTTCTATCACTATTAGTTCCAAATATAAGGTTTCTTCATAAAACATTATTAGTAGTTAGAATAATTATTTATGATATATGAAAAAAAAATTGGGAGAAGAAAGAGAGTACACTCCAATTTAAATACATTCAGACTGGCAGTCTATAGTAGTATCTATTAAATGAGTAGATAATAAATATTTTGATGATTCAGTTTGAAGAAGTCATAACGAATTGTTCATTAAATCACTTAGTTTTTTTATTCATATCTCTAAGATTATCTTAATAACAATAATATTGAGCTTTTTAAATACGTATTTGGATTTATAAATGGAAAAGATGACAAAAACCCATACATTAAAGTGTATTATTAGGATATTTAGAAATCTGCAGAAAATAAGTTTCAAAGATGTAAACATCTCACACAACCTATTGAAGACAATGTAGAAATTGTATCCCTTTTATATGAACATATCTTCATTATTGAAATAAATGATTCAATGAAATTTTCAAGTAAAATATGTAATTAATAATGCCCTTAAATTTATGATTCAAACACATGAAGGATATCATAATGTTACCTTGACTGATAAAATAATTATTTTGGATGTCAAATACAAGAATGATACATTCATCCGTAATGATGTATCAATATAATGGTCTATATCACATTTCAATAAAAGATTCAATTTTGTTGAAAATTAATATCAATAGACTATTTCTAATAAGGATTTGACTATGAATGTTTATATATAATTGAGTGATTCATTAAAAAAACTACATAGAGCCTATATGAATTTTAACAAATTTCATTTATAAGGAATGTAAATTATTATTGATGATCTAAAACATAATATACTAGAGGGAAATAAAATTCATTAGGATTGGATTTTTTAAAAGAAGAGTCTTTCAGATTATTGAATACAAGTTATTGAGTGTAACATTTAACGCCCAACCCCAGTTACCCAGAGTCAGTGCATTATTACATAACATTGGCATGATCACAAAAGATCATGTCGCGAAAGACCAATTAGTTTAGTAGCCTTGGAATCACTAGATACATTCATAAAGATTGCATTACATCAAAAAATGAAAACTACAACAACATAGTCTACATAGTCCACACTCATATCCCCTCATTCTATCCCTATAGGTCATTAATAAAATTCTTCTTCACATCCTAGTAAAAATAAAACATAGAAAATGGTGAGCTCAGATGCCCAGTAAGGATAACAATATAGCGGAAACTCTCATAAAAAACCACAAACATTTAAGGCAATGTACAACTAAACAAAAGCCTTTTAAACTTGAACTTCATCATAATATGGCGGAAATAAAATGAAATAATTACATTTACTTATTCATGTGGATATTATACTAGTCTAATAATCACATTCAATATCAATAACCACTTTCATAATGATGGAATGCATAATGCCAGACTATCATAACCACATAGTCAAGGCCCTGTGCCAATACTACAAGTAAGATTTTGTAAAGGCCTTGTTACAAGACACTAGTTTGTCTCATGAGACCTACTGATGCATCGAGGAGCTATAGTGGGCTCCACCCGCAGTTATTAAGTCCAATGCATTCCTCATATGAACAGGTTTAAACATAACATAAACATTCGTATTAAAACTAGAATAGGGAATGTCAATCATTTCTACAGAAGCCATTAATGGTATAAAAATAACACATCCAAAGTCAAACATATCACAAAACCTTCAATACAATATGGATTTTTTGTATCATAATAAATAAACTTCAAATAAGCTAAAAATCCATTAAAGGATGTTGACATAGATTAAATCAAAACTATTTGACAGAAATATATCTTTTTTGAAATCATTTAAAATTAACATAATCATAAAATAAAGCCTTTAAATTGAAAATATTCTTATAAGCCTGTTAGGGAAGCTTCGACGACTTTATAGCGGCAGAAAATAGCTGTATCTGCCGTATAAGTTAAAAAGACATCCTTACCTTAATTCTGTAGAAAAGTTCAAAAAGGACCTTGTTTAGAAAAGGACGGAAAGATTCCATTATAAACATATTATAAAAAGTCATACAAGGGTATAAATGACTATAACCCATATTCTGTAAAATAGTATGAGTGTTCTGAAATACATTTTTAAGAAACATGGATTTGGATGATAATGAAGTCCCAGTAAATAATTACGTATAATCAACCTCAGATAATGAAGAGATTGTGAAATAATCCATTTCCTTGTACTTTTCATTAGTTGAGGGTAGATTAACCTCCTGTATAATGGTGAAATAATTGTTATTAAATTATACAATAATCATATATATTAATATGATATCATATATGATCATTTAACATTTCTCAGTTAATAATATCTTAGTATTATCGTCGTTTCGAGTGTTAAGTTACTCATTTTATTTTATATTTTTTGTTACATAATACATGTTTGTTATGGATAGGTTGTATACTATTCATATTAAGAATTATATCAAGTCCGTTATAATTATTTTAAACCACCAAATGAGAATTAGACATGAATGAATACGACGGGGAATGACTCTCCTCACGTTCGTGGAGGCGGTAGTCCGTACGTACACATGAGCGACAATATCATTCTTTTGATATTAAAATAATATATAATTGGATGGTATATCATATATAAAGAATCATTATCATGTTATATTTATTATTTACATGTATTACACATCATTATTATACCAATCCAAATAATAATGTTTTGAATAACAATTACACCACGACGTGGAGACGGTGAGCCGTATGTACGTACGTATAGTGACATGTCATTCAAAGGATGGAAAGAATAATGAATAAGGTTGTAAAATATTTATAATAAAATCACAGTATATAGAGGATACTATTTTTATTATTTTATAATGGGAATAACAAACAAAGAAGAAGTTGAAGAAGAAAGGAACTTGAAAGAGATCGGTGAAAACATCACCTCTTCTTCGAATTCTTCCTTTTGATTTGATAAAAAGGGCTCCTTAGGATGGCATTATGATCAAACTAAGGCCTATAGGTCGAAGTGAGGGATGTTTAGAGAGTATTTGGGAAGTTTTTGGACGAACCAAAAGGCGTTGAATGTGTGAATAATTGGTTAGATGTTGTGTCCTTTTATAAATGGGAGGAGGGGCTCTTTCGGGAAAAACATAAAGTATTAATTTATAATAAATTCATATTCGGTTTCTAATGGATCCAAAGTAGATTATTCAAATTATAAGGTGGGTATGGGTCGAAATCATTTCAACCAATAGATTTTAGATAGGTTTTGGTCATTATATTAACCTTATCCTTTAGTTTTAACTCTTAGTTAATTAGATTGACATTTACCATGTCACTTTGTATTTTTATATTATATAGTTAATAAACATACTATATACATCCAAGAGACCCCCTAGTGGTCCATTGATGATACAACTATCATAATATAAGTCTATATTCCAATACTTAGATTTTTAGGAATTGAATATCAATTAATAAAATAATATTTGTTTTAAAAACACTTTTATGTCATTTTTGACACTATTGGGTATTTTGTTTTTGATAAATTCACAAAAGAATTATTACTTCGAAACAAATTCATATAACCAGTCCTAAAATGTAATTTTAACGTAGATAATTAGTGGAATTCATAAAAAGGATAATATTACATTTATTTTGATATTTATAATATCAATTATTTGATTCTTTCATTAATAAAGAAAATAATGCATCATTATTGTGACATAAATAAATTTAATTATTAAATGTCTAAAAATTATATATAAAATAAAATTAAGTAGGAAATATTTTTATATTTCTAATTAATATTTATAGTCAAAAATATAACATATATAATCCTTTGTAAAAATTGTTTTTCTAAAAGATATATGCTTATGTCTTTTTTGTATTTACTTTTAACATAATTAATATAAAGTGTCCCTATAACCTACAAGTGGATCCATGAGGTCCCAAAATAGACCCAAAGAAGACCATGGTCAGAAATATATCATCCAATAAGGTGAGGACACGTTTTAGGGTAAATTTTTTTTATTATAATATTATATTTTACCCTTATTTACCGGATTTACCCTTTAACCATGGTAAATAAAATATTTACCGAAGTAATTATTCAAATTATCTAAAAATAAAAGTTAACTATTTAAACAATTTGGACATCCTGATTGAAAATTTTGAATCCATTTTTATAAATTAAAAACAGAGAAGTGGCAGAAAATAATTTAAAATTAATTTCCATTGTAAAAACAAAAAGCGTGTTTTTAAGAGATAATAACAACAAAAGATTGACACTTGTTTATGTCTGGTTAAATTGTGAAATTATGTACAATGACCAACATTGTATTAAATGGTAAAAATATATTCTAAATATACATTAAAACCACTAAAATTCATAATGTATCACTATTAATTATTTTGATTAAAAAAGTTGTTTTTAATTATAATTTAGCAATTTTCTCTATTAATCAAAATATAATATTTATCCAAAAAGTACCAAAATTTTACCATAGGGTAATTTCAATATTACGAATCCAAAAATGAAGTAAATTTTGCGAGATAAAATTTATAAAATTTCAAAAAGTGGGTATTACTATTCATAATAGCTTGTTTTATTGGTTGTGGTGTGTGCTAGAACTCGAAGTTGCATACAACACATGCTACTATATTATTCAAAGAGAAGTGTATAGTGTAATCTTGAGATGTTACATTCTCCCCTCCTTCAAATAATATCATTCTCGAATTTTTTAAAATTAGGCTTGGGAATATAATGGAATGTCCCACATTAGAGAAAGAGTCAATAAAACTATCACCTTAAAAGAAAGAAATAGAAGTACAAAGGTCTCCCAAGATAACTCATACTAGGATTCCATGTAGGAAAACATGGATATGGAAGATAAACTAAGTGTCAAGTTCTGATTGAGATAGATAGAAAACATGATCAGGAGAAAGTTAACAAAAATAAGCCACAAACTTGTGATGGGACAAATGGTCATTAGTTTCCCAGTAAGAAAAGTATACGGACAACATGTTTTTTTAAGTTACATTACAAAAAGACGAGGAATTCAATTCTGAGATTGACTATGAAAATGAAGAGATATACTTACTTTTTAAGTAGAGTTTCATTATTTAATAAATTTCCACCACTAACTAATTTTTTTTAAACGATGAGTATTCAAGAAGACTTGGTCACACTGGAATAGCTAGAATAAACTTCTATAGAATCACATGATCCACGAAGGATAAACTATAAATTTACCTTATCATTAGAGATTAATCAATACCAAAATGGTTAGTACAAGATCTGATGATCCCCCAAAATGATATTACTTTAGAGAAAGAAACATTAATCTTATGTTTTTAAAATTAAACCAACAATACCCCAAAGATAAAAAATACCATTAAATAAACAATTGTCCTTAAAATCCTTCAATATAATCCAAAGAAATATTGAAACCCAAAACATAGAAGAATTTTGTTATGTAGTCCTCCATGATAAATTGTATCTCCAAATGACATCAACTACTCTTAAATTCACATTCTTAAAAGTAATTAACATAATCAAATATTCTCTATTATAGGTTAATTATTTCCATAAATAACCCAAATCACTATAAATCCACAATAAAAACGTAGATAAATATCCACCATTACATATAAAATTAAACCACGTAGTATTCTATTTTCCTTGGGAATATAGTGTTCCCAACAAGGAGAACATCTTCCAAAATAACATTTATCACTTAATCAACAAATCATTTTCCTATACAATGGGTATTCATTTGATAAGATATAAGAACCCAAATAAACTTATTATTTATCAATAAAATCATCTAACTAAAAATAATTAGTCACACCAACCAGGGACTTCAAGTAGTCCAATGGTAAGAGATAAATCTCAATCAAAGTTTGGTTGTGGGTTCGATTCCCACATCTTTTTTTGACATGACGGGTTGTCACACGGTCTGTGTGTTTTCCTTTTTCAAAAACTATATATTATAACATTACCAAAATGAGATAAATTCCACAAAATATCCCTAAAATAATTTTAACCATAAATGTTATCTCACACCTTTAATTTTCATCCCAAAATATAATAACTTGTAATTGCCTCAATCCAAATGATCATATAAAACCAAATGGTTATTTTTAATTATATCTACAAGGGAAAATAAATTTTTTCCTCAAATATCATTCTCACATGGGAATCTACGGCGTAATAAATACTAGAAAAAATTATTCCAATGTAATCTCATCAACAAGGAACACTAATACTTTTACAAATATCTCCAACCATTTATTTCGACATAGCATATTCTTTCACCAAGAAAATATCTTATACAATAGGGAATTCACTCGGGTAATAGAAATCTCCCCTACATTTAAGGTAAATGACTATAAATGGATTCTTGGGACCAATTTTTATTTTCATCCATTGTAATATTCATTTTTCATGGAAATTATTCACATTATGTCCTTCTTTCCCGCACTTAATGAATTTCTTTGTTCCATTGAGACACTTTCCTGGGTGTCTCCTTCCACATTTCCTGCTTGATGGAAATTTTGGATTCTTTTCTCTAGGGTATCCACTACTGGAGCTCTTATAATTCATCGCCTTTATCGTTTTTGTTGAGTCTGCGAGTTGGTTAATATAAATATTGTTGATCATATTTTTGGAAAACTGATTTGGCATGAAAACCATATCTTTTACGCCTATCAAAATTCCATTTTTTGGTCATTTTCACCACCGTTCCTACCATGTACATCATTCTAAAAGTTACTATGACTTCCTTGGACTCCAGCCATTGACTAAAAGATGAAATCATTGTGTGAGTAACAGTAGTCATAAAATAATTTAGATAATATCATGACACCACATTCTTCATGTGAAACACCTTAGGATTAACCAAGGTCATTTATTCTCATCTTATATTAAAATTCTTCAACTAGGTTTGTAAATAAAATGTAAATTATGAAATGAATATCCCCTGGGAGTGTCGTAACAAAGAGTACAGCAAGGCCCATTGTCGTGCACCAGTTCCCATTCGAGTCTATCTCAAAGTGGTGTTTTTGGGTTTTACCCCTAGGTACATCTGGGCCAGAGACACCTCTACCTGCTTGTATCCAAACAGGGATGTATTGCTTGGAAAACTCACAAAATCTATACAATACCAAAATTCTATGAAGTTCTTCTATACTAATCCTCAATGTCTATCTTAGGTCTATGTTATCTAATTAGAGTTTATCTAAATATAGTTTCCAAGGATTATACAAAACTTCCTTTGATACCAACTATAATGCCTTGCCCCTAGTTACCCAGAGTTGGTGCATTATTACATAACATTGGAATGATCACAAAAGATCAAGTCTCGAAAGACTGATTAGTTTAGTATCCTTGGAATCACTAGATACATTTATAAAGTTTACATTACATCATAAAATGAAAACTATAACAACATAGCCTACATATTACACACTCATATCCCCTCATACTATCACTACAGGTCATTAATAAAATACTTCTTCACATCATGGATAAAATAAAACATAGAAAGGGTTGAGTTCAGATGCCCAGTAAGAATAACAATATAGCATAAAATTTCATAAATAAGCATAAACATTTAAGTCAATGTACAACTAAAACAAAAGCCTTTTTAACTTGAACTTCATCATAATATGGCAGAAATAAAATGAAGTAATTCCATTTACTTATTTTCATGGATATTCTACTAGTTGAATAATCACATGCAATATTAATAACCACTTTCATAATGATGCAATGCATAAGGCCAGACTATCATACCCACATAGTCAAGGCCTCGTGCTAAGACTAAAAATAAGACTTTTTCAAGGCCCTGTGCCAAGAAACTAGTTTGTCTTAGGAGACCTACCGATGATTCTAGGAGTTTAGCGGGCTCCACCCGTCCCTTATTAAGTCCAATGCATTGCTCATATGAACAGTTTTAAACATAACATAAACATTCGTATTAAAACTAGCATATGAAATGTCAATACATTATCCATAAACCATGAATGGTATAAAAATAACACATCCACATTCAAACATATCCCTAAACCTTCAATACAATATGGATGTTTTGTATCATTGTAAATAAACATCAAATAAGCTTAAAATCCATTAAAGGATGTTGACATAGATGAAATCAAAACTATTCGATAGAAATATCTCTTTTTTTGAAATCATTTAAAATTCACATAATTATAAAATAAAACTTTTACATTGAAAATATTCTCATAAGATTGTATGTGAAGCTTCGATGACTTTATAGCGGCGAAAAATATCCACATCCACTGTATAAGTTAAAAAGGCATTCTTACATTAATTCTGTCGAAACGGTTAAAAAGCACATTGTTTGGAAAACGATGGAATGATTTCTTTATAAACTTGTTATAAAAAGTAAAATAAGGGTATAAATGACTTTAACCCATATTCTGTAAAATAATATGAGTTTTTTGAAATACTTATTTAAGAAACAAGGATGTGGATGATAAAGTTGTCCCAAAAGATAATTACGTACAAACAACCTCGGATAATGAAGAGATTGTGAAATAAACCCTTACCTTGTACTTTTACTTGGATAAGGGTAGATTAACCTCCTGTATAATGGTGAAATAATTTTTATTAAATTATGCAATAATCTTGTACATTAATATGATATTATATATGATCTTCTAACATTGCTTTGTTAATAATATCTTAGTATTATCGTCGTTTCAGGTGTTAACTTACTTATTTTCTTTTATATGTTTTGTTAAATAAGCCATGTTTCTTATGTATAGGTTTTATCTTATTCATATTCAGAATTATTTCAAGTCCTTTAACCTTATTTTAAACATAAAATGAGAATTATACTTCAATGGATACGATGAGGAATTAATCTCATCGTGTTCGTGGATACGGTAGTCCGTACGTACACAAGAGTGAAAATATCATTTTTTTTATTTTAAAATAATATATAATTGGATGGTATATCATATATAAAGAATAATTACCATGTTATATTTGTTAATTACATTAATTAGACATCATTATTATACCCATCAAAATAATAATTGTTTGAATAACAATTACACCAGGACATGGAGACGGTAAGCCGTACGTACGCACGTATGGTGACATGTCATTCAAAGGATGGATAGAATACTGAATAAGGTTGTACCATATTTATAATAACATCACAGTATATATATGATACTAGATTTATTATTTTATAATGGTAATAACAAAGAAATAATAAGTTGAAGAAGAATGGAACTTGAAAGAGGGTGGTGAAAACATTATCTCTTTTTCGGGTTCTTCCTTTTGATTTGATCAAAAGGGCTTCATAAGATGGCATTCTGATCAAACTAAGGCCTCTAGGACTATGTGAGGGAAGTTGAGAGACTATATGTTCAGGTTTTGGCCGAACCAAAAGGATTTTAATGTACGAAGAATTGGTTAGAAGTTGTGTCCTTTTATAAGGGGGAGGAGGGGCTCTTTAGAAAAAACATAAAGTATTAATTTATAATAAATTTATATTCTGTTTATAATGGATCCAATGTGGATTATTCTAAGTCTATGGTGGGGATGGGTGGAAATAATTTCAACCAATATATTTTAGACTGGTTTTGGTCATTATATTAACCTTATCCTTTAGTTTTATCTCTTTGTTAATTAGATTGACATTTACGATGTCACATTGTATTTTTATATTAAATAGTTAATAAAATTACTATATACATCCAAGAGACCCCAAAGTGGTCCATTAATGATACAACTATGAGGATATAAGTCTCTTGGCCAAACATAGATTTTTAGGAATTGAATATCAATTAATAATATAATATTTGTTTTAAAAACTCTTTTATGCCAATTTTGACACTATTGGGTATTTTGTTTTTGTAAATTCACAACAGAATGATTACTTAGATCCAAATTCATATAACCAGTACTAATATGTAATATTAACCTTTAAAAGTATTGGAATCCATAAAATGATTCAAATTACATTTATTTTTATATTTATAATATCAATTATTTGATTTTTCATTAATAAGGAAAATACTGCATCATTAGTGTGTCATAAATAAATTTAATTATTAAATGTATAAAATTATAAATAAAATACCATTATGATAGAATTATTTTTATATTTCTAATTAATATTTATAGTAGAATATATAACATATAAATCCCTATATAAAAATTGTTTTTCTAAAAGATTTATGGTTATGTCATTTTTGTATTTACTTTTAACATAATTAATATAAAGTGTCCCTATCACCTACAAGTGGCTCCATGGGGTCCTAAAATCGACCCATAGATGAAAATGGTCGTAAATGTACCATCCAATAAGGTTAGGATACGTTTTAGGGTAAATTAATATTATCATAATATTATATTTTACCCTTATTTATCGGATTTACCCTTTAACCATGGTAAATAAAATATTTACCGAAGTAATTATTCAAAATGCCTAAACTAAAGTTACCTATTTACACAATTTTGACATCATGATTAAAAATATGGAATCCATTTTTTTGTATTCAAAAGACAGAAGTGGAAGAAATTAATTTAAAATTAATTCCCATTGTAAAAACAAAAAGCGTGTTTTTTAGAGATAATAACTATCAAAAGATTGACACTTGTTTATGTCCGGTTTAATTATGAAATTATGTACAATGACCAAAATTGTATTAAATGGCAAAAATATATTCTAAATATAATTTGAAACCACTCAAATTCATAATTTATCACTATTAATTATTTAGATTAAAAAACTTGTTTTTAATTAAAATATAGTAATTTTCACTATTCAAAAAAATATAAAATTTATTTGAAAAGTACCAAAATTTCACCCTAGGCTAATTTAGATATTCTGAATCCAAAAATGAAGTCAATTTTGAGTGATAAAATTCATAACATATCAAAAATTGGATATTACTATTCGTAATGGCTTGTTTGATTGGTTGTGGTGTGTGTTAGAACTCGAAGTTGCCGACAACACCCGCTTATGTGTTATTTAAAGGGAATCATACCTTGGAAGCTTGGGGTGAGCTTCCATGGTACGCTTCCCTTTGAATAATACAGTAGTGGTTATTGTAGGCAACTTCAAGTTCTAACACACCACAACCAACCAAACTAGCTGTTATTAATATTAATATCCACTTTTTGAAATTTTATAAATTTTATCTTTCAAAATGGACTTAAATTTTGGAATCGGAATATCATAATTAGCTTAGAGTGACTTTTTAATATTTTTCTGAAAAATATCAATTTTTGATGAATTGTGAAAAACCCTGAGTTTTAGTTTAAAAACCAAATTTTTAATTAAATAAATATTTTTTATTTAAATATATTTTAGGTAAAAGTATCCCCATAATACATATATAAGTTCAATTAATTTCAATGGATTTAGTTTATAATAAATTTGGATATATAAAAATTTTATTGAACTTTTTACCATCTTTTACCCACCTCCTAGAAGCATTTACACATTTACATAAAACATAATTTTACAGCTTCTATGAGTTGAATTTCGAAAATACGAGAGAAGCATTTGATATCAATAATTAAAATTTTGTTCAATAAGAGGAAAATAATTTTTGTTGAATAAGTAAATTTTTACTTTTATTTACCATGGGTAATAATAAATATGCTAATTATGGGTAAAAATGATATAATTATTACCATAACACATGTCCAAATTCTATTGGAAAATTGTAATTCGACCAAAAACAACCATAGGAATAAAATACGATCCTTTAGGTCTACTTGAATTAGATTATGATATTTATTATTATTTAATTCAATGAAGAGTTAAAAGAGTTAAAATCAATGTTTAATAACGAAAAAAAATTTAATATATGGATAAAAATATGATAAATTCGAATATAAATATTCAATAGAATGAAAAAAAATATTTCCTAAATAATTTTATTTTACTTATATTTTTTAGACATTAAATAATTTAATATATTTATCAGAAAATAATGTTGCAGTAATTACCTAATTAATGAAAATTTAAAATAATGGATATTATAAATATCCAAATAAATGTAATTTGAGTCTTTTTTTGAATTACAATAATTTTATAGGTTAATATGACATATTAGAGTTGGTTAGATGAAATTTTTTTTCGATGTAATAATTTTGGTATGAATTTAGAAAAAACAAAATACCAAATAGTGTCACTATTGACATAAAAGAGTTTTTAAAAACAAATATTATATTATTAATTGATATTCTATTCCAAAAAATCTATGGGTCAGCCCAAAAATTTATATAATGATATTTGTATCATTAATGAATCACTTCGGGTTTTCTGGGAAGTATATAATATGTTTATTAACCATATAATATAAAAATAAAAAGAGACATGGTAAATGTCAAACTATTTAACTGTGAGTTAAATCTAAATGATAAAGATAATATAGTGACCCAAACCTCTCTAAAACCTATTGGTTGAGTGGTTTTCGACCCATCCCTACCTTAGAATTTAAATAATACATTTTTGAGCCATTATAAACCAAAATTATTTTTTTATAAAATAATATTTCTAGCTTTTCATAAGGTTCCCCTCACCCCTCTTATAAAAAGGTACTCTCCCTTCTCTCTAATTCACACCATCAAATCCATTTGGCTCTCCCAACACCTTCCAAATACCCTCTAAACTATCCTCACTTCATCTTAGAGGCATTCCTTTAGTAATAATGCCAAACTATGGTTCCCTTTTGATCAAATCAAAAGGAAAAACCCGAAGAAGAGATGAATATTTCATCACCTCTTTCATGTTCCTTTCTTCTTCCACTTCCTATTTTTTTTATTCCATTACAAAATAATAACTCCAATATCTTCTATATATTGTGATGTTATTATAAATATGGTAGAACCATATTCATTATTCGATCCATCATTTGAATGACATGTCACCATAAGTTCATATGTACGGCTTACCGTCTCCACGTCGTGGTGTAATTGTTATACAATACATTATTATTTGGATGAGTATAATAATGACGTGTAATTGATCTAAATAAAAAATATAACATGATAATGATTCTATATATATGATATACCATCCAATTATATATTATTTTAATATAAAAAATGATATTTTTGCTCGTGCGTACGTATGGATTACCGTCTCCATGAACACGATGAGATTCATTCCCCATCATATCCATTCATGAGTAATTTTGATTTTATTATTAAAAATAATTTATAAATACTTGATATAATTCTTGATATGAATAAGATACATCCTATCCATAACAAATATGGCTCACATAACAAAAAATATAAGGGAAAAAAATCTGTTAACACCCGAAATGACCATAATACTAAGATATTATTAACAAAGCAATGTTAAAAGATCATATATGATATCATATTAATGTATATGATTCTTGTATCATTTAATAAAAATTATTTCACCATTAAACAGGGGGTTAACCTACCCTTGACCAAGGAAAAGTACACGGTAAGGGGTAATTCTACAATCTCTTCATTATCTGAGGTTGTTTATACGTAATTATCTACTGGGACCTCTTTATCATCCACAACCATGATTCATAAAAATGTATTTAAAAAATTCTTAATATTTTATAAACTATGGGTTATAGTCATTTATACCATTGTTTGAATTTTATATGATTGTTATAAAGGAATCATTCTGTCATTTTCCAAACAAGGTACTTTTTGACCTTTTCAACAAATTTAAGGTAAGAATGTTTTTTAACTTATATACCGTGTGAAAGTATTTTCCACCGTTATAACATCTTAAAAGCTTCCATTAAAATCTTATAATAATATTTTTAAATTTAAATGTTTTCTTTTAAAATTACATGAATTTTAAATGATTTTAAAATTGAAATAAATATTTCTCTAAAAAATGTTTTGATATCAACTATGTCAACATCCTTTGAAAAATTGTATGATTTTTTGAAGTTGATTTCTTATGATGCAAAATGTCTATATTGTATTAAAGGTTTTGTGATAAGTTTGACTGTGGATGTTGTTTTTACCATTCATGGTTTATGGATAAATTATTGACATTTTGTAGGCTAGTTTAAATACGAATGTTTATGTTATGTTAAAAGCATTTCATATGAGGAATGCATTAGATATAGTAAGTGATGGGTGGAGCCCAATATAGCTCCTCGATGCATCGGTAGGTCTCATTAGTCAAATTTTTTTCTTGGCACAAGGCCTTGACAAAATCTTATTTGTAGTCTTGGCACAAACCCTTGACTATGTGGTTATGAAAGTTCAGGATTATGAATTCTATCATTATGAATGTGGCTATTGATATTCCATGTGATTATTAGACTAGTAGAATATCCATCTGAGTAACTAAATGGAATTATTTTGATTTATATTTTCCATATTATGATGAGTTTTATGTTGAAAAGACTATTTTTAGTTTTATTCATTTCCTTACATGTTTATTCATATTTATGAATGTTTCTGATGTATTTTTATCTTTACTGAGCATATGAGCTCACCCCTTTCAATGTTTTATTTTTCCCCTGATTGAAGAATTCTATTATGGTTGTCTTGTAGGGATAGACTATGGGATCTCAGTGTTGTCTGTGGAAACAATGTCGTTCTAATTTCCCATTTTATGATTTAATGTAAACCTTAGAAATGTATCTCATACTTCCATGGCTACTAAACTAATTGGTCTTATGAGAAATGATCTTTTGTAATCATGCCAATGATATGTAATAATGCACCGACTCTGGGATTCTAAGTTCGGGGTGTTACAGTTGGTATCGGGGGAAGTTTAGTACAATCCTTGGAAACTAGATTTAGATAAACTCAGATTAGAGTACATTGCCCTAAGATATAATTTGAGGATTATTATAGAAGAACTTCATTGATTTTTTGTAATGTAGAGATTTTTTTAAGTTTTCCAAGAAATACATCCCAGTTTGGATATGAGCAGGTATATGTGGCTCTGGCACAGATGTACCTAAGGGTACAACCTGAAAACACCGCTTTGAGCTATACTCGAATGGGAACTAGTGCACGACCATGAGACTTGCTGCACTCTTGGTTACGACACTCCTAGGGGATATACTAAGGATAATTCTCATTTTCTATACAAAAAATTATGATGGTTTTATGAGTATATACTTCTTCAAATAAAACATTTTATATGATTATGGATTATATCCAAAAACAATTCAATTTATATTATGTTTTTTTACAAGTTTGGAATTATGTATTTCGATTCATAAACTAATCTAGTTTATTCCATTTTTTAGAAATGGCACCTAGTGGATATAATGGAAACCATATCAATGCAAGCACTCCATATAGGTATTTCCCATCCTACTCAAGATAATTATAGTGGAGCTGGTTATGCCACTGGTGCTGACCAGCTAATCACCATACTAGGACGACTCACATAGGTTATGAATAATAACCACACCTGTATGGAGCACCCTGATACACAACGTGGAGGATCAATGTTAGATCTCTTCATGAGGAAACAACCACCAACATTCAGTAGGATTACAAATCAATTAGTAGTTGAGAAATGGATAAATTCCATAGAAAAAATATTCCACACCATGGGGAGTAGTGAAAGGTAAAAAGTTTTCATGGATGTTTACCACATCACTAGAGATGCTGATCAATGGTGTTCATTGATTCATGACAAAATAAAATATTATGAAGTATCAAATATGGAATAGGAAAAGTTTGAAGAGCTTTTCATAGAAAAATACTTTCCTCGTGATGATTGAGAAGATATATAAAGGTAATTTTTTGTCTGAGGAAAAAGGAGGATGAGAATGTCACAAAGTATGAGGATAACATTTCAAGGTTAGTGAGGCATGCTGCAGATTATATACATAACCTATGAAGTTAGATTGATCATTTCATTAATGGGTTAAAACCATTTCTCTATCAGTCATTAGTCTCACAATCCTTCTCATTGTACGAAGATATTGTCTCATGTGTAATCGAGACAGAAAAAGAATTCTCGAAGTCTTATGACATTAAACCAAAGCAAGAGAAGAAGAGATCTATTTAACACTATGGAAATGGAAATAAGGGGAAGAAGGGTAAATTTTAATATCCATCCACCAGCAAATGTGGGATGAAAAACCCTGGTACATGCCTGAAGGGAATGGGAATCGGTTACATGTGTGGTGAAAAAGGCCACCAAGCTCGTGATTGGAAGGG
This sequence comes from Viscum album, assembly GCA_963277665.1. Taxonomy (NCBI): domain Eukaryota; kingdom Viridiplantae; phylum Streptophyta; class Magnoliopsida; order Santalales; family Viscaceae; genus Viscum; species Viscum album. The sequence continues at coordinate 1,384,828,475 of OY728127.1, forward strand.
GAAGAAAGAGTCTATCGATGTTGAAAGATACACATGTAGAGAAAGGGGTATTATGTGAATTAAAGTCCAAAGTGTTGGGGGTAACATACCTCAAAAAAGTCAAAGGGATAAAATCCAAGATTATGCTATCACTACTACTGAGTTTGATGCTCCAAAAGACATAGTGGTTGGTAATTTAATGGTTTTTTCATGTTTAGAAAAAGCATTATTTGAATCTAGATGATCACATTGTTTCATTTATTCCTAGTTTTCTAAGAAAATTAGATATTTTTAATTTGATTTAACAAGGTAGTTTTCAGTCTAAACTCCGAAGGGAAGAATCATTCCATTAGTGTTTTGTAAATCAGTCCCCATTAAGGAATATAAATGTTCTTTGACTATTGATTTCACAGTCATACTCATGATTAAATGTGATATAATCCTTTGTATGGATTGGATCTCGGACAATGATTCAAAAATTTATTTTAAGAAGAAGGAGGTTAATATTTATGATGAATTTGATAAAGAACACCTTATCTTTAGAACAGAATCATCACCACCAAATTCTTATCTAGATCCACCACCAGTAGCTCCACTAAATTCTATTATTTGGGAGGAAGAGAATTAAATAACAATGCGTGAGGAAAAGAATGTTCAAATATAGGATGTACCTATTGTCCAATAGTATGTTGATGTATTTCTAGAGGATTTACCTGGACATCCTCCAGACTGAGAAATTGATTTTTCTATTGATTTAATTCTTGGTTCAAGACCCATATCGAAGACCCCTTTTAGAATGACCACTATGGAATTAGTGGAACTAAAGATAAAATTATTGGAATTGAGTAATAACATATTTATTCGCCCTAGTTTATCTCCATGGGGATACGTTATCCTTTTTGTTAAGAAGTAAGATAGATCTATAAGGATGTGTGTTGACTGTAGGGAGATAAATGAAATAACACTAAAAAAGTCTATCCTACCATGCATTGATGATTTATTCGACCAAATTCATGGAGAAACATACTATTCAATGATTGACCTTCTAACTAGATATCATCAGTTGTGAATGATGAAGGAATACATTCTGAAAATATCATTTCGAACCAGGTACGGGCATTACAAGTTTATAGTAATTCCTTTTTGATTGACAAATCTACCCTCTATATTCATGGACCTAATGAATATAGTTTTCAAATAATATATTTATGACTTTGTAGGGGTATTTTTTGATGATATCTTGGTATAGTAAAAAAGCTACGAAGATCATGAAAATCACTTGCACATTATCCTGAAGACATTGAGAGGACATGAATTATATGGGAAGTATCGAAAGTGTGAATTCTGTCTTTAAGAGATTTATTTTCATGGTCATATTGTCTCCAAGGATGGAATCTATGTTGAACCTTCTTAGACCAAGCCAATCCAAGAATTTCCAGCACCGACGAGTATAACTGAGGTACGTAGTTTTATTGGTTTAGCTAGTTATTATTGACGTTTCATCCAGAATTTTTCCCGGTTGGCTAACCCATTAGAAAAGAACACCCAAAATGGGGTTAAATTTGTTTGGTCAAAAGAGTGTGAAGAATGTTTTGGAGAACTTAAAAAGAATATTAGTCAATTATCTTTTCTTGACTCTACCATCGGGGAATGATGGGATTGTTATTTTTAGTGATTCTACAAAGAATGGACTTGGTTGTGTCCTTATGCACATTGATAGAGTTATTTCCTATGAATCACGACAGCTGAAAACTCATGAGAAAAACTATCCTACTCATGATCTTGACTTAGCAGATGTAATCATTTCTTTTATTATTTAGAGACACTATCTCTATGATGAAAAATGTGGGATTTATACAGATCACAAGAGATTAAAGTATATTTTTTCTCAGAAAGAAATCAACATGAGGCAAAAGAGATTTCTTGAACTACTCAAGGATTGTGATTCCACTATACACTACCACCCTGGGAATGAAAATAAGGTGGAAGATGTTTTGATCATAAATGATCACAGAGTTCTTAACACAATGAGAGTTGAAAAAGATCCTATATACATGGATCTAGAAAAGATGGATATGGGAATAACCATGGAAGGTGAAACATCAATTCTTTTTCAAATGGTTTCAAACCATCTTTACTAGAAAGGATAAAAAGATTTTAGGCTGATGAGGATGTGTTTCAATAGATGATTAAAGCTGTGAATAATGGGAGATTGAGTGACATCGTATATGAAGAGGGAATTTTAAAATTTGGGAAGAGACTTTGTGTTCCCGATATACTTGATCTAAAAAGAGAATTATTGGAATATGCTCATAGTTCCAACTTCTATATACACCCTGGTATCACTCTGATGTATAGATATTTGAAGGAAAATTTTTGGTGGGACTACATGAAGAGGGAGATTGTGGATTTTGTGTCAAGATGTATGGATTTTCAACAAGTGAAATTTGGAAGCCAATATCTTGGAAGAGTCATGAAACCTTTTATCATAACTGAGTGGAAATAGGATGATATCAGGATGGGATTTTTCATGGGACTAAAAAAGACTCCTAGAAGGAATGATGTAATATGGGTCATTGTTGATCATCTTACCAAGTCAGCACATTTTATTTCTATAAGATATGATTTACCACATGAACGTCTAGAAAGTCTCTATATTAATAATGTTTTGATACTTCATGGAGAAACACTATCGATTTGTTCTAACCATGATCCTCATTTTACATCAAGATTCTTGAAAAGTCTTTATAAATCCCTATATACTGAACTTCGTTGGAGAAATACCTACCACCCTCAAACTGATGGACAATCAGAACAAACTATTCAAACCATAGAGGACAATTTGAGATCATTCTCACTTGACTTTCAAAGTACGTGGGATCAATATTTACCTCTGGTATAATTTTACTATAATAATAGGTTCCATTCAAGTATTCAGATGGCACCATATGAAGTGTTATACGGAAGGAAATGTCTCACAAACCAGTTGGGATGATGTTGGTGAACGAAAACTCGTAGGTCCAGAACTGGTGGAGGAAACGATGGAAAATGTGAAGGTAATCCAAGACCATATCAATGAATCCCACAGTAGGTAGAATATATATGTCGATAACCGAAGGAATGATTTTGAATTTTAGGTAGTAGATTGTGTTTTCATGAAGGTATCTCCATGGAAGGGTGTTATACATTTCGGTAAGAAGGGAAAATTGAGTCCCAGGTACATTGGACCTTTTGAAATTATAGAACGAATTGGGGTTGTATCTTACCATTTGGAAATGACGCCAAGTCTCTTTAAAGATCACGATGTATTCCATGTATCACTGTTGAGAAAATACATGCCAGATCCAACGACTGTACTCACCTATGAGGAATTAGAACTCAAACTCTATATGTCTTATTGTGAAGAGCATACCATGGTTCTTGATACAAGAGAACATGGGAAGAGAAACCAAATGGCTCGTCTGGTAAAAGATATATGGAGGAACCATAAGATGTAAGAGGCAACGTGGGATCCCAAGGAACTTATGATGAAGAAACACCATGAATTTTTTTATGCTGTAATATTGTTGAAATTTCGAGGAAAAAATTATTTCAGGAATGGGAGAATGTATCACCCTAAGCTTCCATGGTATGCTTCATTATGAATAATACAATAGCGCATGCTGTATGCAACATCGAGTTCTAACACACTACAACCAATCAAACTATCCATTATAAATGGTAATGCACACTTTTTGAAATTTTATAAATTTTATCTTTCAAAATGGACTTCATTTTTGGATTCCAAATATTGAAATTATCTTAGGGTGAATTTTTTGTATTTTTTTAAAACATTCAATTTTTTATAAATAGTGAAAAACACTGAGTTGTAGTTTAAAACCTGAATTTTTATTTAAATAATTATTTATTTTATTTAAATATTTTTTAGTTAAAAATAGATAAATAAAACCTATATAAGTTCAATGTAATTATTTGGAGTCAATTTTTAAAAAATTTATGTATATAAAAATTTTATTGATCTTTTTACCATCTTTTACCCACATCCTATGAGCATTTGAAAATTTATATAAAACATAATTTTAACACTTATGTGAGTTGAATATCGAAAATAAGAGAGACACTGTTGATATCAGTATGTAAAATCCTGTTTAATAAGATGAAAATAACTTTTGGTGAATAACTAACTTTTTACTTTTATTTACCAAAATTAAAAGTAAATAGGGTTATTAAGGGTAAAAATGATATTATTATTACCCTAACACATGTCCTAATTATATTGGATAAGTGTAATTCGACCAAAAAACCTATTAATAAAATATGATTCTTTGGTCCACATGGATTAGATTAGGATGGTTATCATTATTTAATTCCAAGAAGATTTAACAGATTTAAAATCAAAGTTTAATAACTAAAAATTTCTATTATAGAGTTACACATAAGATAAATTAGAATATAATTATTAATTAGAAAGATAAAAATATTTCCGACTTAATGGTTTTTTATATTCTTTAGACTTTATATAAATTATTTTTTTTGTGACACAATGATGATGCACTAATTATATAATTAATGAAATATTAATTAATTGATATTATAAATATCCAAATAAATTGTATTTGAGAGTTTTTAGGAATTAAACATATTTTCTATGTTAAAATGACATATTATGGTTGGTTATATGAATTTATTTCGAATTAATTATTCTGTTATAAATTTAGAAAAAACAAAACAACAAATAGTGTCAAAATTGACGTAAAAGAGTTTTTAAAACAAATATTATATTATAAATTGATATTATATTACTAAAAATCTCAATATCGGCCAAAGAACATAAATAATGATAGTTGTATCATTAAAAAACAACATGGGGTTCTATTTGATGTATATATAATTTTTATTAACCATATAATATATAAATACAAAGAGATATGGTAAATGTCAAACTATTTAACTAAGAGTTAAATCTAAAGGATAAAGTTAATATAGTGACCCAATACTATATATAACTAATTGGTTGAGTGGTTTTCTAATCATCCTCACCTTAGAATTTAAATCTTCCATATTGGATCCATTACAAACCGAAAATGATTTTATTATAAAATAATATTTCCAGTTTTTCCTAAGATTCCCCTCACCACTCTTATAAAAGGGAACTCCCCATTCTATATATTTCAAACCTTCAATGCCATATTGACCAGCCAAACCCTACCCAAATACCCTTTCAACTATCCTTACATCAACCTAGAGGCCTTAAATTAGTCCGAAATCCATCCTATGGAGCCCTATTGAACAAATCAAAAAGAAGTACCTGAAGAAGAGGTAAATATTTCATCACCTCTTTCAAGTTCCTTTCATCTTCCAGTTCCTATTTCTTTTTTGTTTCCATTATAAAATAAGAACTAAATTATCCTATATATACAAGGATGTTATTATAAATATGGTACAACCATATTCAATATTCTATACATCCTTTGAATGACATGTCACCATACATGTGTACATATGGCCAATCGTCTTGACGTCGTGGTGTAATTATTATTCAATACATTATTATTTTGATGGGTTTAATAATGATGTGTAATTTATGTAAATAATAATTATAACATGATAATGATTCTGTATATATTATATAACAATCAATTATATATTAATTTAATATCAAAAGTGTGATATTGTCGCTCGTGAGTACGTACGGATTACCTTCTCCACGAACACGATGAGATTCATTCACCATCGTATCTATTCAAGACAAATTTTTCTTTGATGATTAAAAAGAATTTTTAAAGACATAATATCATTATATTTATGAATAAGGTACATCCAATCCATAACAAAGATGTCTCACATAACAAAGAATATAAAGGAAAATAAATCTGTTAACACCCAAAACGACGATAATACTATAACATTATTAACAAACTAATTTTAAAAGATCATATATGATATCATATTAATTTATATGATTCTTGTATAATTTAATAAAAATTATTTCACCATAATAAATGATATTAAACAACCTTCGACCATTAAATGTATAAGGTAAGGGTTAATTGTACAATCTCGTCATTATCCCAGGTTGTTTATACGTAATTATCTTTTGGGACCTCTTTATCATCCACATCAATTTTTCATAAAAATTTATTCCAAAACATTCATACTCTTTTACAGACTACAGGTTAATGTCATATATACCCTTGTTTGAATATTATAATATTCTATAATGGAATAATTCTGTCATTTTCCAATCAAATACCTTTTTGACCTTTTCAACAAATTTAAGGTATGATTGTTTTTTTAACTTATGTGGCGGGTGCGGCTATTTTCTGCCGTTATAACATCATCGATGCTTCCCTTGAAATTTTATAATAATATTCTCAAATATATAATTTTTCTTTTATAATTACATGAGTTTTAAATGTTTTCAAAATAGAAAGAGATATTTCTATAATAAAAGTTTTGATTTCATCTATGTCAACATCCTTTGATGGATTAAAAACTTATATGAAATTGATTTATATGATACAAAACATCCATATTGTATTGAAGGTTTTGTGATATGTTAGACTATGTATGTGTTATTTTTATACCATTCATGGTTTATGGATAATGTATTGACATTTCATATGCTAGTTTTAATACAAAGTTTATGTAATGTGTAAACCTTTTCATATGAGGAATGAATTGGACTTAGTAAGTGAAGGGTGAAGACCACTATAGCTCCTTGATTCATTGGTGGTTCTCATGTAATTCCTTGACAAAATCACTACTGGAAAACTAACCTTTACCAACGGTTTAGAACCGTTGAGGTCTATACCAACAGTTTTCCAAAAACCGTTGGTATAGACCTATACCAACGGTTTTGGAAACCGTTGGTATAGGTAATATGAAATCTATACCAACGGTAATGGAACCGTTGGTAATAAATTCCAAAAATAAAACATCCGCTGGGATTTGATCCCAGGACCCCTCGTTTATAATCGAACGACTTAACCACTAAGCTAACATAACTTTTGTAAACATAATTTCATAAATATATATATGTATTATCATAATTATTTAAAATTTTGATTTATAGAATGTTCTTGGTTAGTAGAGCTGGAAAAAAATTAAAGAACCTATCCCAACGGTTTTAAAAACCGTTGGGATAGCCCTATCCCAACGGTTTTCAAAACCGTTTGGATAGGTTAGGGGTGGGTTGAGTATTTTAGGTCGAAGGTTGGGTTTTTAGGTGTTTTTTCACAATGATTTTGGTGAACCGTTGGGAAAGAGTGACCTTTCCCAATTGTTTTGGTGAACCGTTGGGAAAGATGTTCAAAACACACCCTTTCCCAACGGTTTAGCATGAACCGTTGGGAAAGGTCACTCTTTCCCAACGGTTTTGGTGAACCGTGGGGAAAGAGGATCAAAACACACCCTTTCCAAACGGTTTAGCATAAACCGTTGGGAAAGAGTGACCCTTTCCCAACGGTTTGCCAAACCGTTGGGAAAGGTGGGGAAATCTATGGCTTTTCCAACGGTTTTGGTGAACTGTTGGGAAATGGTAGCTATACCAACGGTTTTTACAAACCGTTGGTATAGAAGTGTTGGGAAAGATCATCTTTCCAGTAGTTAATCTTATTTGTAGTCATGGCACAAGGCCTTGACTATGTGGTTATGAAATTATGGCAATATACATTCCATCATTATGAATGTGGCTATTGGTATTTCATGTGATTATTCTACTAGTAGAATATCCATGTTAGTATGTAAATTCTATTATTTTGATTTATATTATCAACATTTTTAGGAAGTTTATATAGAAAAGGACATTGTTTTAGTATTATACATTGTCGTAAATTTTTATGATTATTTATGAAATCTTCCTATATATTGTTTTTATTACTGAGCATCAGAGCTAAATGCTTTCTATGTTTTAATTTTTCCAGGATGTAAAGAAGTATATTATGGCTGACCTATAGGGATAGTCTATGAGATATTAATGTTGTCTATGGAAACAATATTGTTGAAATTTTCAATTTTATTATGTAATGTAAACCATATAAATGTATCTAGTATTTCCAAGGCTACTAAACTAATCTGTCTTTCGAGACTTGATCATTTTTTATCATGCCAATGATACATAATAATGCACTGACTCTGATCTTTTGGGGTCAGTGTGTTACATTAAGGATGATAAGAACTTATTCAACATAACCTGTCTTGATATAAAATTTATTTTTGAAAATATAATGAAGGCACCATTAAAGGAATCCTAGGAAGAATGTGATGATATTTTGATATCAGTAAAATAATAGAATATATCTCTGGAAATATGAATTCTATCATAACTAAAATATAAATTTATTTTAAAAACATTGAAACATTTTTCCCTTGTTTTGGAAGTATTTTTGTTTTACAAATATGGATTCATGTATAAGTATAAGTTCCATAAATAATTATGGTTCTCCATGGTTGTATAATTTCATTAAAAATAAACTATATCATCAAAACTTTATATAAAAATTAGTATAAATTCATATTCCCCATAGAATGAACAAATGATGGATCACATTATCTATATATGTAATATATCAAAGAAAAACAATTGTAACACTGGAGAAAAAATCCATATTTGTTGGGTGTTGTGGTAGTTTTTGGCAATTTGAGCATTAGAAGATTGACTATTTTCATGATAAGTATTTTTATGAAAACTAAATAAGGAATGAAATAAGGGGTAAAAATATTTGTGAGTGGTGGAAAAATATAAAACTAAAGTATAATAAATATATAAAGATTACTATGTCTACTGATATTTTATTTCGATATATTAAAGAATTGTATTATTATTGAAATAGAACTGGCCCTAATTATGATGAGTTTTCATATGTATTAACCATGCAATATGATTATAATTTTGAAAATAAATGACCACAATAAATATAAATGAAAAAAATAATATGAAAATAATTCCATTTAGTATAGAAATAAATGTAGAGTAATGAAAAATATTAAAAAGGATAATACCCCAAAGAAATTTCCCTCCTACATTAGAAGAAGTTTCCATATAATGGAACACCAAAAAATTAATTAAAACCCATTTTTATAGAATCAATATATATATTAAAAAATAATCAATAATTGAAGAAAAATAAAGGGATTATTTTTTGTATGAGATCCAATGTGAAAATTTTAAATTTGATATGAGGATGTCTAAACATTATAAACTAATGACTATTGAAAATAAATCTCGATTTTGAAATGTTTTTGGGTTTATATATAACAATTTACTGACATTGATTCAAATAATAATAGATACAATGAATGAAAAAATGAATTAAATAGTGGATTCTAATGTTATAAATGCTTTTGTGTAGATGGAGTCAACACATTAGATGATGTCGAAGCATGTACTTATGAACACATAGTCATAAGACCATAAGATTTCAAATATGATAGGATGTTAGAGATATAAGAGAGGAATTAATTATCATTAATTGATATTGTGAATATGTTTTTTGACCAACAATGAAATATGAAGAGATAATTACGTGTATTCCACCCTTAAATGATAAATTCTGGAAATTCAAAGATGGATAAATCATGACGTGTTTTCACACATTTAGAGATGAATTAAATGGATTTTATGTAATTTTAAATCAATCTAATCCCTAATACTCAACCATAAAACAATGATGAACTACCTTATTCCCTTGTATATTTTTTGTTTTCTACATTTGTGATGTGAAATAAAGGTGATGTATTTATTTTGGGGGTGAGATGAATAAATTAATTTAGTGAAACAAATTATAAATAATACAAGAAGATATTCATCCTGGATATTTGTATTTTGAATTTTGATATTCTTTCACATGGTAAAAATATATTTCAAAAAAACATCAAATTCATTCATGATGAAAACAAAAAACGATGAATATAATATGCTGAAGTTCACCCCTTTATAGTGAGTGAGGATAAATAACCACTAGATATGAATCTATTATGTAGTATCACATGAATATTTGATGTTATTGAAATAGGATTATCTTAGGGTTTAAAATTCTAAATATTTTGTTTTTCTATGAAAGGATTGTTCTTATATGTTTATTTGACAATTAATTCTGATTAGAAGAAGAGAAAAGATTATTTGATGACAATAGTAAAAATGATAGAAAAAAAAAGATTTTACAATTTTTTAAAATAGAATTTATAAAATGTTTTTTATATGAATAAAGAAATGTTCTTCATAATTCCTTTGAATTCCCACAAATAGATTATTTTAGAGTTTGTTCAATATTTTGAAAAATTTGTTGACAACCTCTGTGTCTATATTGACCCCCCTTGTTTTCAATATCAGTTTTTAACATATTGAATTAGACTTGGTTAAATGATCAGTCATTTCCTTATTGAAATTAATGTAATACCTTTCTTAAGAAGATTAATTTGAATCTATGATCATCTGGAAACTCTTACAAACTGAGGATATTGAATGAGAGAATATGAAATATTCAGATTTTACTAAACGGGGTGATAATTATCTCCCCATTATTATATCATTCTATTTATTAAAAAGTATGAAGGAAAAACATTGAATTTATGAATGATATGGAAATTGAAAAAGTCAAAATGTATGTATTGATGACACAATATGTATTGTTGATGTTAGATATATATTGATGTTGAATTTTCTGTCAATAAGATGAAATTACTGAAAATCTAATTTTTTATAATATGAGGATTGTGGATCCATTATTTATAACAATGAAATGTTCTAATTATTTTGTGAAGCACAATATTTATAACATGTGAAGAGATGAAGATTTGTTTAAGAATTTTAATAAATATATTCCATGAATACGAAATATTACTAGTTGAATTTTTAATATGAATTTTTTGTTGATTTATTTCACTATGTATTTTTATTTTCCTTTAGAATGAAGGATAAAACCATATTCTAGTGAATGACATGTGAAAAAAATACTTATTTGGGAAAGAAGGTTCACTCAGAAATCCCATAGCATATTTTTAATGTGCATAGCCCTTGAGAATAGTGTGATTCAGTGTGACCAACATTATGCACGTAGTGAGTGTAGTGGGCCTACATAGGGAGGAGAAAGAACATAATATTTCTTATGCATAATTTTTTGTCATGGTATCAACCTCGATTTTGGGGGAATCTATTTTCAAAATACTCAACCTTATTAAAGAGAGTGCAACAAGTAAGTACATTGACATGGCATGAGGGATAGTGCATCACTATTCTTCCTTATTTAAATGATATGTTTCAAATAAGGATTTTTTAAGCCAGTGTTTCCAATATTTCAAAATAAATACATTTTTGATGCTTTAAATGAATGAAATTTTCTACTTATTTGAGTCATCTTGTACCTATACGCACTTTAGGGTTTTTTCATACATTGTAATTTCGTCATACCACGGGATCAAAATATTTACCCAAGGTATTGAATCATTTATGATCAAATAAATTCATGTAACCCCATTTTAAGGCATTATAAACAACTATTATGATGATAATTTTTGGCGGCCAAATACTATAAACATAATTTCATAACATATTGAATTTTTAATTCTAGATGTTCTATATTGGTTCATGTGTAAGAAGATTGTCTATGAATATTTAATAAAGGATGTATTTTGGATGATCATAGGTTGTGTAGTTCTTTCTAATAAATACCCACTGTGCTCAATATTTTTATAAATATATGATAGTGTATCAAGATAGAATTTTTTAGAAGTCAACACAGTTCTTTTTGATGTTCTTTATTCTTGAATAATGTTCCATTTCCTCAAGATGTGTCTAAATATTTTACGGGCGCATGATTCTTATGAAAATACTCCTATAAAACCATACCTGTAGAAATAATTGAATTGAAAGGCTTTGTAGATTTTTGAATTAAATATTCTAGGTAAAATGAAAAGAAGACTATACTTCAACACATAATGAGTTTTTACTTTCATGAAGATGGTATGTTCCTAAATTATTGTTATCAAACAAATTTTATATAGATCACAAGAATTATAGTTTGAAAATAATAATATTCTTACACTGTGTGCATTGCATGAATTTTATTTTTATTCTATGATATTATTTAAAAACCATTATGAATAATTTCAAAAAATAATATGTTTCATGTAAACTCTTTTTTGTAAAAAGAAAGGGAGATGCACACTATTTTTGTCTTATAATGAATGTGTTTTCAAAGAACACCATGTATGAAATATTAATTGTATGAAAATATTATTTATATTCAATAAATCATGATTAACATTATGAAATACTATTAGAATTATTTTTTAGTTTAAGGGATTCTATTTTACTAATTAAAGAATAAAAAAAATTTCATTATGTTGTGAAATGAAATACCATTATTTATGATATTACATTTATTTAGAGTGGATGTTATAAGTTCCAATCATTTATAAGAGTACATTATGTACAAAATCTTATAGTTTTATTGTTTATATTATTTTGTAGTCAAAGAGTTTCATTTTTTGTTTGAATATGTAGAGTCATCTTATCATAGTGGAAAAAAGAGGAAGATCAGTTTTATGTTAAAATGGAAACTTCATATATGCGTGATCATTCCTAATGTGTTGGTGTTCTGTTTTGGAACACAGGATGAATTCTAGTTTAAAAAACACTACATGAATGAACTTTTAAATAAAAAAGTATGAATTATAGTATAATTTGGGATGTGGAAAATTTCTTCCCATCCTAGTTTTAATATAATACCTAACTGATCAACTTGTAATTGTTGATTGATTTCTATTGGAGAATATGTGTCTCAGGTCATCCTTAATGGTGTAAATACATAGTCACCTACATCCGGGGTGATAGTTATTAAAATTACTATGTGATTTGATTCATTAACTTTATGTATTGTATCCTGTATAATTGTGTTATTATTTATAATATTTATTCATCTTAATAGGTGATGATGTTTAAATATTAAATGGAAAAAAAGTGAATGAAATGAAATTGGTACAACTTATCTAAAAAAATCACCCACATCTCTGTGTACATGCATGATATACTAGTTACATCCAATTAAATAAATGGAAAGATTCTACCAAATATTGGACTGACCTAACTATCCCAGTTGTGTGTATCATACATGTATGAAGTGCATATTTGAATTTGGGGATAAAATATATATTCCACATATATAAAATTAAATTCAATCACTATTTGTCCAAATATGGATGTTTTAAAAAAAACTAAGAACATAGGGAATAAAGTGGCATAAAGGAAAAGAAAAATTTTAGAAAAGAGATAGGTTAATCCACAAACTAATTGAATTAATAGTGATAGTCTATCAATATTAGATGTTAAATCAATTGACAATTACCCTTTTTATAATTCAAGCCATGAAATAATGACGAAGAGTTTATTTAACCACACATTTTTTTTATTATTATGTTAATTATTATCAAAATATACATGTAATTGAGTTCTCAATTATATATATTTATTTATCAAATCACTATATAATGAAAAATTAATGCTTGATGGGGAAGTTAAGGATATCGATAAATCCTTGACAACGAAGTTTGAAAATAAAAACATCTCACAAAACATATTGAATCCAATGAATAAATTTTATCAAAATGAAATAAAAAAACCCCTCAAATTTTAATGAATAGACACAATGATTTCTTTGATGAAGTAGTAACTAATAATTTCATTACTGAGATGATCTATACAAAATAAGAATTAAAAAAACTATAATGAGGGTTAGAAACACTCAGTTGAAAATAAATTAAGAAGAGGATACATTCCTCGATGAAGAAGAATAAAATGAATTGGTAATATCCCATTTCAATGAAATATTACTATAGTTTGATTAATTTCTTCAATGTATTGTTTATGAGATTTATTCCACTAATAATTTTAATACATTAGTGATCTATATATTGGATTAACTATTTTGAAACTCTAGTAATGTAAAATAATCTCAACTTGATGTTAGCGTAAATATAATTAAAGGGTTGAATAAATATCAACTAGGGAAAAATAAGCATCAAGATGCTTATATTTAGATGATTGGGAGTCGATGGGAACACATATTTAATGTTGTTGAGAATAAGAAAATCAGTGTGAGCATGAAGTGTCATGAAATGGAATTCAATTTGAAAAAAACATAAATTGAAAATATTAGTGGATTTACAGTAATAATTTGATGATATATTTAAATACCATAAAGTCCATAAATACAAAATAAATCTAAAATATCTTTAGTTGGATGTAATGTTTGGAAATCCAGAGAACACCCAAGATGAATCATCATAATATACTGAGATCATAATGGCATCCAAAAGATATTCATAAATGTGACATACTAATAATAAGAATCATTCACAATGAAAGAATAAATTTAGATCATATAAATATAAATATTATTTAATATAAGTAAAATTGGTAACCCTTACTCTATAATATTATATATTTATAAATAAAATTTCATTATTAAGTAGATGTTGTAAATAAATCGAGTAAAAAAGGGTTGTAGAATATTGATGAAAAAACCACTATATCATCAAATGTGGATATAGAAATTTTTAATAATTATTTTTTCTAATAAAAAATTCTTATTATGAATAATATTATAACTAAAATATAATATTTTATATCCATAAATATTGTACAATATAATAAAAAATTATATTTTTTTTCAATAGTTGGTTCTGTTAAAAATTTGGGCATCAAGCCACTAATTGTTGGCATAATGTATTTTGGTATGAAAAAATAACAAACTATTATTAGAAGGGATCAAATATTATATTTGATGACACAATACACTTTTCACAAAAGTACGATGATAAAATGAGTGTGATAACCCAATCCCACCCTCAATAGGCTCAATGTGGGTGACTTATGATGAGTAAGAAAATACCACCCATTTTAGGACTTATCCAAGGGAACTACATGCACTTAAACATATCCAAGTACCATATAATGATTAAATATAAATACAACATATACAAAAATCCAAGTGAAACATATATCCCACATCATATTTTGAAAATAGTTCTAGAAATCAATTAATGTTGAAAAGAAAATCCCATAAAAATGTTAATAGAGTCCATCCATCTATGTAGGATTTGAAAAATATCAAATGAGACACTTTCTCTGACCATAATCATTTTATCTCATACTATGATCCACTTGATGATGATATTCAAAGGAATCCATAAATGTTATATCATCTTCATACGATATGTCATGTTTGGGAAAATCTCATGTATGGGTGAGTATAAAAATAAATAGAAGGACATCATTAAATAATCAAACATAAGAATCGAGTGTGTAATCAACTCATTATCATATAAATATTTCAATTAGAATGTGGGAAATAAATGTGAAAAAAACCATATATACTAATAACATAATTCATGTCTTAATAATTTCTTAAGCATACATCCCACCACATGATTCTGCTTGAGGGTTCAATGTAATACTCCTCTACGAGAACTCGATCAATGAGATATGTTACCACGGATGAATCTCATGTGAGATTTAATGTGTTACACTAGAAGGATTTATAAATAGATATAATTTATAATCTTGGAAACACTGATTCTTTATGAAACAGACTCTTTTTTATTTATTGGAGTTAGTTATAACCCAGCCATTATACATAAGTTTTCTGCTTCTGTGTATCAAATTTTGAAACACGGACATAAAAAGATGTGTTTATTTAGATATTTTTAATATAATTGGATCAACATGCAATTGGGGAGATTAGTAACATGACCCTTATGAATAAAATTATACCCTTATAATTTCAATAAGTCCTTTATAAGTAGTAACCTCACCCATTGAAGTATAAATATAACTTTTGAAACTTATAAATGATAGTGAATGTTTTAAAAAATAATAATGAAATATTATTATTTTTTTCCATAATAAATATTTAAGTAAAATATTAAAATATTAAATTTATTTAAAATAAAATTCATTTTCATATAATTCATTCCAAAATAAATATTTTTTTACTGTTATTATAGGATAATTTTATTATACCACAGTTAATTTTTGAAACTATTATAAAAATAGTTTTAAATTTAAAATTTCTATTTTCAAGTAAGTAATTATTTTATTTAAAAATTAAATTTCACAAATTTAGAAAATTAATTTCATATAATGTAGTTAACTTTTATATTGTACAATTAAAAATTGATATGGTTAATTTTTTGGATTTATCTAAAATTCTATAATTTTTAGTGAATCATAAAATAAGATAATTAATAATAAATGTTGAATACATGATTTTTTAGACATATATGAGGTATACATGATTTAATAACACTTGGATTAATATCACATGCACTTATTACTATTTGTTTCAAAAAAATCGTCAATATTAGTTTACATAAGTAAAATAATAAAATAATGAATAAGATATTCAAAAAATCACCCCTCATCTACACTATAAAAAACCACCCTTCAGTCCAAATTATCCCCACTCTTCTAAGAAATTAAGTATAAAATTAATGATCCAAAATCCACTATTCAAGAATATAATCAAATCTAAAAGATATTTTCATTTCTGAAATACCATAACCCCTTCAATATGGTGGTTCTCTAGGAGGATATTTCTAGTGTAAACCCTTTTAAATTTACTTTTATTTTCATTTTCAATTTATTTTATTTTATATTCTTCTCCTCACCTCGTCTACACAAATTATCATGATAACTCTATTACCATCTATATACTGGAATGATATCATGTTAATGTAATATCCTTTATCAAACTACTATCTCTCTCTCTTTTATTGAAAAATATGAAATCGTCGTCCGGGAGGTGTCGTTGTAAAACATTAATTGATAAAAAAACATTGTTATTAAATTTATTTATAAATTTTATTCAAGAAGAAATTATTATGATTGAAAAAAGTTATAAAATATTTATTATTTCATATTTAATTTTTATACAACAAAAACATATTCATAATACAAATTTATACGACAAAACATGTCTGGGATGATCAAAATGTCGTTGTAATAATCTAAACAACTATAACTAATGTTTAATCTAATAAATCATCATAATTCCATAAAAAATGAATTCTATAACAATTTTATTTTATGTATGATAATTAGTATCAAATAAATTTGTTACTATAAAATTATCTTCATTCCATATGGTCTTCCATTCATATATATAGGTATTCTGATCCTGAAATCTATGGAAACAAATGCCCACTGAGCGATCATCTTGTAACAAATAACTGATAAAAAATCCTAAATGAACTTAATAAAATTATACATAATCAGATAATTATATATAATTATATAAATTAATTAAATATTTCTTTTAATTTTTTATCTGAGATGTTAAGGTCATGTGCATCACATATTCATACATAAGGTATGGGTTTCAGCACGAACCACCATTTACATTTGGGTTACTCTTATTATTTGCATTCCTCAATGAACTTCTAAATTATTCTTATGTACTTGTAATAAATTCATTGTTATTTTTATTTTTTTTACCAAATATAATTTAATTTTATTTAATTCGGAGTTACAACTTTTAAACATACCATTAAAACATTTTTTCCCAATAAACAAACCTGATTCAATAGAGCTTCATGAATTCATAACTATTTTAAATAACATTATATAATATGTTTTAATTAAATATTATTTTTCTCAAATAAATCATTTTATTATCAAAAACAATTTTATTGAAAAACTGGTTTTATAAAAATATTGTTTCAAAATAATTCGTCTTTTCATAGTAAAATCATATTTATCTGTAGAATTACTCGATTATTTTATATTCATATTTTCATTTATTTCGATACTCATGTGGATTATTATGATCAATTTGGATAAATATTTTATGATACCATCCAAAATATTTTATTAAGTGTTTTATTATCATTTTGACTATGGATTTTCTATTTTGAAAACATTCACCTTATTTCCTAGAATGGTCACTAATTTTATCTACAAATTTGGGGATGTTATTCAATCATGTCATGTATATGTTTTCAATGTTTAAACCCATTCATATGAGTGATTAATTAGACATATTATGTTATGGTTGGGTCCCATTATAGGCTCTCTATGAATCATTATTTCTCAAGATACACACCACCCTTGGTTTTTAGCAATTATGTATGGTGTCTAGGCCAAGGCCTTGACGGTATGATTATGATAACTAACATTATGCATTCCTTAATTAAAAAACAAGTAATATTTATTCAATGTGATTATTAAACTTGTATAATATATAGGGTTCATTTTTATTGCATTATTTATTTATCTTTTATTTCAACAATATGATTCTCAGTTATATTTTAAAGGAATTTGTTTTTAGTTTTCCCCCATGCATAATTAATATCATTATGATTACATATGATTAACTATTTTCCATTACTATTGATCTATCCTAACACCTTTATTATGTTTTCTATTTACCTAGGATGTGAATAATGAAAATTTTAATAGGATTTAATGATAATATAGATTTTATGGATGTTTAAAATGTAATTTACATATTGTTTTCCATTTGAAGTTATAATGTTGAAATTATGATTGTATATTCTATTCGAAATATACGAATCTATTTTTTCATTTTTGATATGAATTTTTTGTAGACATTTCAATTCAATTAAATATGGAAACGACACTAGGAAACTAGGTTTGGGGTATTACCATTGGTATCAAAGGAAGTTTGGTAGAAAATAGATATACTATATTAATAAAATACATATTCAGGAACAAAATTATAAGGTATTAATCCTAGGTAAGAATGTATGAACCACATAGAATTTTTGTAGGAAGGAGATTATGTGGATAATTCTGGTTGTACATCACTATCTAGATACTACAAGTTGATGTTGTTATGAAATAGATATTCTAAGGAGTAACAACTCTTACAAGGTGGATGGGCGAGACTTGGGGTAACCAAGTATTTGACAATGGTCATAACTACCCACCTAATTTGACAGTGATGGGGAATATGCTTAGGATAATTAAAATTTTATTAACATACCATTTTGATGGATTTAAATGAAAATTTAAAATCAAGGATACATTGTTAATGATTTTGAGATTTTCTATTCCTAGGATTACTTTTCTTATTATGACCATTAGTAGTAGAGATTACACATTATGATTTGAAAACAAATCTAATGTATTACAATATTTAGAAACCGTATCTAGCAGAATGATAGGAAACCGCATGAATGTGCCCCTCCCATTTATGTATTTCCCACATATGAAAGATAATGATGTAGGATCTATAGTTGTGACTAGTGCTATGAAACTTATAACTATACTACAACAAATGACTCGGGTTATGAATAACAATATAACCATTATAGAGAATCTTGAACCAGAACATGGAGAAGAAATTTTATACATATTTATGAGAAAATTTAGCCTCCATTATTTAATGTGATTATAATCCCATTTTTACAAGAGTAGATAATAACTTCTATAGATAAGATATTTCTCACATTGGGAAGTAACGAAAGTGAGAAGGTTTTTCCTGGCAGTTTATCATCTAGAAAGAGATGTTTATCAATGGTGTTCATTAATTTAGAAATAAAAGTACGAGGAATAGATTAAAAATATGGTATGATGCTATTTCAAAAAAAATTATAGAAACAAATCCCAAATGAAGAGATAGAAGATATGGAATGGTAGTGTCTGAATATGAGGGAAAAAGAGGATGAGAATGTGGCAAACTATAAATTTTACATTAAAAGGACAGAATGGACTATATTTGACTACAAACATAATTCTAGTATAAAAATTGAATGATTATTAGATGCTTTAAAACCATTCCTCCAAAATCCAGTAAAATCCCAAAGTCACTCATCATATGAATATATAGACTCATGTGCTATCAAGATAACCAAAGAAATATTTATGTCTTATAAAATAAAATGAGTTAATGTGAAGAAGAAGGCTATTTAAGACTCTTGAAAAATAAATAGAGAAAAGGGTAACGTTAGAGGAATTGATTTTGCATCTAGTTATAAATGTGGGAAAAAAACCCTAATACATACATGGAGGTTATGGGTTTTTGATAAAAGTGTGAAGGAAAGGTCCATCAAGCCTGTGATTGTAATGGAAATAACGAAGAATCCAATGATATATTCTTCAATTTTAATGATATAAGATATTTTTCAAATGATTTTCATCAGTTTCATAGAATAATTACCCAAATTAGTACACAAGCGAACGTACAATCTTATGTGAGAGAAAATTCAAAGGATGAACTTCCTAATGACATGGTAGCAAGTACATTAATCATTTCCTAAAAAAAGTTATTTTTTATATGATTATGTATCATCAAATTATTTTTTACTTTCATAGTTTTCCATAAAAATTAGACATTTCCATTTTCATCAAATAAATGAGTTGTCAGCCAAAATCATAAGGGATGTTTCATTGTAACAAATCTGTGTCTATCAGTCCCCCTTATAACTCATAATGTTCTTTTACTACTGATTTTACCATCGTACCCATGATATTCATTGATAAAATATTTTGTATAAAATGCCTTTCAGGTTATTATGTGAAAATATATTGGAATAATAAGGGAGTAATAATTTTTTATATAGATGTAGAATCACATATCTTTATAGAAGAATCCTTTAATGTGATTCTTGTATAGATACACCCCAAGAATCCTAAATGAATTAAATTCTTGGGGTGGAAGAGAAAAAAATAACTATGGGTGTGGAAATAAATATTCAAATTGGTTATGTGCCTACTTTGAAATAATATGTTAAATTTTTTCTAAGGGATTTACCATGAAATCCTTTGAAAGGGAAAATTGGGTATTATATTGATAAAAATTAAACCTGAAAGTAGAATATCATTTACTCCTTATAGAGTGGACATAATGAAGCTAGAAGAACTAGATAGACAATTACAGGAATTCAGTGACAAATTATTTATCTTTCGTAGTGTCTCACCATGGGGAACCAGATTCAATTTTTCATGAAGAAGTATGGATCCATGAGGATATGAATTTGCATTAGTAGACATCTGTGCTATTATGATAAATTAACATGTATCATCTTCCTCGCCCTGATGTTTTCTTTGATAATAATAATAGAGCCCTATAGTTTCCAAATATCCCCCTTTGATCTTGATGTCATCAGATTCATGTAAGGAATTATGATATTTTAAAGGCATCATTTCAAAATATGTATGGGCATTATGATATTAAAAAATTCCTTTCAAACTAAATAATGCAACCTCTATTTTCATGGATATAATGTTTAAATTTTTCCTAGATTATCTTGATTATTTTTTGTGGTATTTAATAATGATAGAATGGTATACTCAAAATTCTTTTCAGACCATGGTAATCACATGAGTGTTATTCTAAAAAATCATTGATGTTGTGAATTCTATAGGTTGTTTAGAAATTGTGAGTTTTATCATCAATAACATTATTTTCATGGAAATATTTTCTCTATGGATGGAATCTCAATTGATCCTCTAATGATAATGGATTTTTATGAAAAGAATTCTCTAAATAACATAACTAAGGAATGTAGTTTTATTCATTTAGTATTTTATTATCGACATTTTTTTCTGAACATCGCTCGATTTGACAACCCATTAACCATGCTTACATGTTAAGGGGTTATGTTTGTATGGTCAAATAAATTTGAATAATGATTTGAAGAATTTAATAGATGATTAGCGAATGCGCTGAACCTCAATCTACCATCAAGAAATTATGGATTTGTGATAAAAATTGATTCAGAAAAGAATGAACATAGTTGTGTCCTCATATTGAATTATAGAGTTATTGCATATGCCCCGTGTAAATAAATCATTAATAGAACTATCTAACTCATGATTTTGAGTTAAAAGCTGTAATTGTTTCTTAGAAGATGTGGAGTCACTATATTTATGTAGTAAAATGTGTGATATATATATAGATCAAAAGATATTGAAATATATCTTCTCATAGAAATAACTCAACATGAGGAAATTGAAATGGATCGAGATAATCATGTATTACTATTGTTCAATACAATACCACCCATAAAATGCAAATAAGGTAGTTGATACATTGAGTTGGAAGGATCAGGGAGTTATAAACAAAATGGGAATTATCAAGGATCCTATGTACATTGATCTAGAGAGGATGGATATGGGAGTTATCAAATAAGTTGAAACATCAATAATTTTTATATCAGTTTACTAAAAAACATTATTAGAATTAATAGAAAGTTATGAACCTCATGATCACAATAATTAGAAGAAAATTACTGATTTGAATGATTGTAAGTTGTCAGACTTCGTGTTTGAGGATGGAATTCTGAAATTTGGTAGGAGGTTATGTCTTCCCTTTTTACAAAAACAAAAAATGGAGTTTTTGGATGATTCCCATAGTTACAATTTCTCTATACACCCTAGTATCGTTAAGATGTATAAATATTTGAACAAGAACTTCATGCCGAACAACATGGATTGAGATATTGGTGATTATGTATCATGAGTTTTAGTCATTCAACATGTGATGGTTGAAAGACAAAATTTTAGAGGAGTCATGCATCCTCGAGATATTCCTATATAGAAGTGGTATGGAATTATTTAATTTTTTCCCCCAAATAGTCAAAACATCAATAAATATGGATGCGACTTGGGTAATTGTGGATCGGCATACAAATTCATCACATTTCATCACTATAAGTGAAGATTTTCCTTTGAAGCACCTTGAAGGAATATATATTAATGATTTTTTAGACTTCAGGGAGTACCACTATATATTGTGTCGGATTGTGATACATGGTTTAAATCAAAATAAAGGAAAAATCCCCATAAAGAGTTATTGAGATTTATTTGACTAATTAATATCACACTCCAACCGACTTGAAGTCATAAAGGACAATCCAAACTATATAAGAAATCTTGATATCATACTCGCTAAATTTTCATTGTATATGGGATCTGTATTTACCTATGGTGGAGTTTTCCTACAACAATAGTCTCCATTGTATTATTAAAATTGAACCATATGAAGCATTATTTGGGAAGATATGTCTTACAAAAACATTTTGGGATGAAGTTTGTGAAATGATACTTTTGGGACCAGATCTTATGGATGAAATAAAGGATGAAATATATCAAGCCCATATCAACGTAGCTCGAAGTAGTAAAAATATCTATACTAATATTCATTGGATTGATTTAAAACATAATATGAGGGATCATGTTTTATTGAAAGTATATTTATGGAAGTTTGTTATAATATTTGGCAAGAAAGGGAAGATGATCCCCTTAGTACATTGAACATTTTTAAATTCTGGAGAATGTCTGAGATGTGTATTATTGTATTGAAATGTCTCCTTTCTATTATGAGGTACACAATATGTTCTATGCATCATTGTTGAAAAATTTCATGCAAGACCCAACACATGTACATAATTTTTATGGTATTGAATTTGATCCTTATATATCATAATGTGAAGATCCTTTCCAAATTTTAAACACAAAAGAACATGTGTTGAGGAATCGAATGACTAAGATAGAAAAGGAACTACAGAAAAATAGTGAAAATAAACAGGAAACATTGGATTTTGAGGAACTTATAATGATGAACAACCAAAATATTTGAATGAGATATCATTCTCAAAATTAGGACATTGAAATTTTTGTAATAGGGGAATACTGTAACACTCAAAGGATTTAAAAATACATTTAATATATATTGAAGAAAACACTGAGTCTATATGAAACAAACACATTTTTTTATTTAGGATTTACTTATAAACTATCCATTTGAAATAATTTTGTTTCTTCAGTGTCTGTAAATTTTTAAAAATGGACATGCATGATTGTAGTCAGTAAGTTATTTATTGTTTGATATGATCAACTTGTATTTTTTGTGAATTTTAAATTTGTAATCAGAAATAGTAATATACACTTATAAATAGTAATATGACATTTATTAATAGTAACAACACCCATGTATTTATAAATAAAATTTTAAAACATAGTAATTGACAGTGAATATTTTAAAAATTAATAATTAATTTTTTGTATTTTTTTGATTAATACATATTTAGTTAATGTTTTAAATTCATAAATTAATATAAAATATTTTTAATTGTCATTAAATATATTCCTAAATAAATAATATGTTGTATTACCATTTATGAATAATTTTATAAGACATTAGTTAATTTTTTCATGGGTTATTAAATCAGTTTGAATTTTAAAATAAATACTTTTCATGTAAATAATGATTCTTATAAAAATAATCACAAATTTTGAAAATTATTTCAATAATATTACATCAATTTTTTAATTCTTCCCTTGAAGAAAATAATGGTGAAATATTTTGATTTTTCAGAAATACAATAATTTTTAGTTAACAATATAAAATGAGTATTTGTGATAAATGCTAAATACATGATTTATTGAGTAATAGGTGATGTATTGATGATGTAAATAAAAATGGTTCTCAGTCACATGATCTTATTATAGTTTTTTGAACCAATAATCAACATTATTTTTTTTATTAATCATAAAAATAAAATAAGGAATAATATATTCAAAAAATAACCCTGCTCATACACTATAAATCCCCCCTTCTCTCCCTCTTCACCTCACTTCTCCATTACATGTTACATGTCAATGTTCTACCCAAATACTCTTACCTAGTCTCTTCCTATGTCCATTATCTCTTTTTTTACAATAGACCGAAACCCATTCCCATAAAGAGGTTCTCATGGAGGATATATCAAGAGAAAAACAATCTTCATTTCTCATTTAATTTCTTTTTATATTTATTTTCATTTCTTATCATATCCTCACATACCATGTTCAAAAGATCATGATAACTCCAGTATCATCTATATAATATAATGATATCATTTTATTGGAATATTATTCCTAAAACTACACAATCATTTTCTCTCTCTCCATCTCCTTCTATTCTTTATAAATTTAGAAATCATTGTTCGAGATGTACTGATGTACAACATTTGTGGATGACGAATCATCGTTCAGTAATTTCATCATCATGGATGGTCATTAATCTATTTTTATGGTAGAATTTTTTTATAAAATATGTATTATATTTTATTTAATGATTCTATTACCATTATATATACACAATAATAAGTCATTTGAAAAAATGTTTTATGATTATTAATATACCACTGTAAAAATTTATAAGATTATCACTAATGATTTATATGATAATTCATCCTCATATCATATAACCAAATGAATTATATAAAAATTTAATAATATGTATGGTAATTAGTATAATATAAATTAAATAATGGAAAATTACATCCACTCTACATGAACATCCAAATTTTTATATAATTATACCAATCACGAAAACTATGGAAATGAATGCTCTCGAGAAATAATATTATAAAATCATAGTCATCAAAATGGACATAAAGGATCTTCATAAAATTATACTAAATCAAATAAATATATAGAATGTTATTAATTAATTAATTAATTGATTTAATTTGAAAATCTTGTAAATTAAGGTCATGTGAAGAACACATTCAGATACAATGTTAGGTTTTCAACCAGAACCCCCATTTTCATTCGAGTTTCTATTATTCTCTACTTATCATAATTTAATTACTAATTATTCTTATTTTCTCCTCATAAATTCTATATCAAAATTATATATATGCGTACTAAATTGACTTATTCTTTAAATTAGGGAAAACTACATGTTTCATAAGATTCTTTAAAAAAATACCTTTTAACAAACTTGATTCAATATAACTTCTTGTATAATAATCTATTGTCATGTATGCTATATAATCTATTTTAATATATCATTTTTTGCACTAAATTTGATCATTTTATTTTAAAATAAGTCAAATATAACATTTGGTATCATAAAATCTTTTTCAAAATGAAGTCTTCTTACAATGTAAAAGTGTATTTATCTAATGAATTACTCGATGATATTATAATATTATTATAAGTTCTTTAACACGCGTTTGGATTATTGTGTTCAATTGGCATAGGATGAGTCCCCACTCCCTTTGAGAACTATTGGGCTCCGATTTTAGCTTGGATTCCTCCTACTCCTAGGGTTCATCCTCGGTAGCATTGTGATCTCTCTATGTCCTCTATCCTTTCATTTTCTATGTTTCTTGGTTTCCCTTCTGCGCTTTAGGTCAATCATCTCAGTTTTCCATACTGTTCACTAGCCTCGAACCCCACCAATCATATCAAAGTCGTATCTGGATTGGAGGGTATAACAAGGTTTTAGGATTGTGGGTTGGCATTTTAGGTTCCTCTATGTGTCTCCAGTATTCTTCCTTCATGGTTTCAGTCCCCGGGTCTCTATAGGGGTTTATCCCCTCACATCTCTTTCACTTTAAAAGATTTTTCATTGTTTCCTCATGGATTCAAATCCCTCTGTTTCTTTCTTTATATCAGGGATTTTAGGTTTTTTCTTTTGGGGATTTCATCTATTTGTTGTTGGTTCAACGTTGGATTATTGGCGGTGTGGTGTCAGCATTGAGAGGTTTTGTGGTTGGATTTGGATTGCAGACATAGTTTGTGGTCCTGATGTGATGGTCTTGCCACTGTTTTGTCGTACAAATCCCCTTTTTTCTTGGCTCAAGATCTAGGATTCCACGGTTCCCTCCATTGTGGATCTTGTGGTGGTCTCCGTGGTTCTTGGGGAAATTAGGTTGAGCAGGAGGCTTTGGGAGGTATATGGTGACTATGGTTGATCATCGATAGTGAGGTATGGTACCAATCTGGTGATGATGATGATGGGTTTAGTGATGAAGTTTTCAGTAAAGGAACTATGGTTTACGACGGATCTATGCAACGAGCATTTGTTTGATGATGGTGTAGGTGTGCATTGGTGGGAGGTGCTCCGATTGTTTGTTCTTGCGGGAGAGGCGGTGACTAAGGAGATGAAGATTGACGTTGGAAAGAGATGACGATGGTGTGATTATGAGTACTAGTTGCGGTGATGGTGATGTCATCATGCTATTCGATGGTGCATGATTTGAGGGATTTTATTTTCATTGAGGTGGCCTTCAATTTGAATTATGATTTAGGCCCGTATTAAATTTTGAATATGTATGGTGTAATCTGACAGCCGTAGTTCCCACATTTCTTTTAAAGTGGACTATAATGAAATAGTAAAAAAATGATTCGATATGATTAATTGTGATTAAAAATTTATGAAATCATCCATAATATTTTATTAATTTATTTATGATCAATTTGTCTATGGATTTCCTATTTTTATACCATTCACCTAATTACTCATAATGGTTAGTGATTATGTTTACAAATTTGGAAAAGTTATTCTTATTTCATATGTAGATGTTATTTATTTTTAACCCCATTCAATTAACGAATGCACTGGACGTCATAAGTGATGGTTGGGACCAAATTTCTCCTCAATAAATCTATTGGTCACACGATACAAACTAGCCAATGTTTTTACCCATTATGTATTGTGTCTTGGATGAGGCCTTGATGATAAGGATATGATGTCTTAGATTATGGATTCAATCAATATGAATCTGTTAATTGATTGTCCACCTGATTATTTTCCTAGTATAATATCCATGGTTATGCTTTATTACATTATATATTCATCTTTCATTACTTCCATATTATGTTCATGTATATTTTAAAGGCATGTGTTTCTAGTTTCTCACCATTTATAGTGTTTGTGTTTATGATTACCTATGTTTTACTATTTTCCCTTTACAGGGAATTTGTGCTAACACCTTTCTAATGTTTTATGTTTTCCAAGGATGTGAAAAAGTATATAATGAAACTTGTAGGGAAATCTAGAATTTATTGATATTTATAATTGAATAAACATATTTTTTTTCATTTCATGTTTTAATTTTGAACTGATGAGTGTGTCTTCTTTTCCACATCTTCTAATCTATTTAGTCTTTAGGGATAAGGCCATCTTGTAATCATTCCTAAATAATAAAACAATGCACCATCTCTGGGAAACTAGGTTATGGGAATTATATAAATCTAACCAGGCTTCATAATAGAATTACTCACAGGATCCCCAAGATCTATAGTCATTGATAGAGGATCAGACCCAATGAACATGTGGGACACCACAAACAATAAAATAAATAACCCTCTGAAACTCCATTGATATCAATAAAAAGATTGGCGATCTCATCAATGGATCATGACCGAAACCATGATATCAATCTAGAAAAACCCACTAAAGTGTGGATTTTACTCCTGCAGATGTAGGTTAAAATGATTCCAAAAAATGAATCTTGGGGAATAAATATAAAATATTACCACACCTCATACCCCTATAGGGATTCATGTAAACTCAATCCCCTTCTAAACCTAAAGAGATGATCAAAATACTAACATGAGGATGTAAAACCACATTGTTCCATCGTTGGTATGTAACAAGGGAAAAAATTAAATCTATATTGGTCTATAAAGAATATTTTTTAGGGAAAATACCTTAACATGATTCCATTGAAGATCATAGAAGAATGAGGTATCCAACCACCCCTTATTGTAGTATACGTCAGGATTGATAAAGGTATACTACATGTCAAACTAAATCTGGAATTTCTTGTGTAATGTTATCCAATGGAATTAATTTATCAAAAATACATATCATATAAAAAAGGATACAATTCATGTAGATGTCTGTCCAACAAATGGTGTGCTTATATACTGAGTTCATGTACTATAGATCATTCCCCTGATGTTCACAAAATATTCACCATGATACATGGAATGTAGTTGATAGACCATCACCTAGAGTGTTGCACCAACCTATTAACATTTACATTCTAATTTACGTGATGTGTGACCAACTATACATGACATGTTGAGCCACATGGGCCCATGGGTTTGTACTACATATAATCATTGATCCCAAAACAATGTTATAAATAATGTGCCAGCTGGAACACATGGAATCAAGTTCCACATGGAATAATAGGTTTGTAAACCGTATAAACACTATGTGTGTCTACTAAGGGGCACATGGAATGTGGGACTCATGTATGAGTGTGATGTTTAAATCCTATACAAAATCCCTAGACAATACATTTTGCAGAATACATGGGTTGTGTTCCCACACAATATTCCTTGCATTCATGATTTCTCCAAAAATGTTAATCCATTACAAATATTTATATTACGAAACTACCACCTCAAAATCATTAACTGGTCTCTCTATAACACCCATATAAGGGTTTCCCAGTCCTTGATGATCACTGGAAGCCATATTGTGGGTACCCAACTACCTAGAAAACATCCATGACACACTGTATTATAGCCGCATCTTCATACCACAACAAGGAACACCATTTCATTCTTAATCCATATCCATTATTCAATATAGAAAATTTAACAATGGATGTCCCATATCACATTAAACAAATCATGTGGTATTGATACATCAAACTAATGAATATAAGTATGATGATCGAATACTAGGTATTGGTCAAACTAATAACCATGAAAATATTAATGATGAATGATCTGAATAAAAAGGGAATAAATCCCAAAAACACCATAGAGGAATGATCCACATCGACTTCCCAGGATGTCCATGATTCATATCTATTTTAATGATAAATTAAAAAAAATCTAAATCAATTGGTCAATTACCCAAAATCATAGAAGATAAACTCAATCCCTTAAGAATGAATGACTCATGAATCATTATAGAGGTGGATTTGATTCATGTCCATACTGGGATAATAAACGGGAAAATAAACCATAAAAATCAACCTCCCCACCAAGATATTTTATTTATCACGAACAAAGAATGTTTATCTAGTTTCATCATATGTGAGATCCACGAACACAATGTGGAAATATATCCTTGTGTAATATATCAATATCCAATAATCATTTTAATTTTTCTAGATCTCCCCTAATATATATTCTCAATGTCTCAGGGTTATGCTATTAACCAAATGGAATACGAATAAGCACATATTTATAGGGGATATTATTGGTTCATGATTTTAAATATATAAAATAAATAAATATATTTATTTATTTTATTTATTACCTCAGTGACTGCACATAAATAATCTTCTGATACTAAATAAGGTTATAATGTCCCTATGGTGAATACCATATTCAAGAATCATCAGTGGTATAAAATTTATGATCAAAGACTCCGTTTATGATATATTCCAATATTTAATAAAAACTGCATATGTTAATAAAATATATTAATATAAATTTTTATCAAAACTGAGAATTTATGAAAATTATAATCTCACACCATCTCAACACTTGTCTCCAAAAATGTTCCTTAATATATTCCATTGTGTTATAAATAAAAAATATGTATTTTACATTCTATCCACCTTCTAGGGATTTCAATCATAATCTGAAAAACTATCCACATGTGAGGATACCTATCTTTCAACCGGTCTTCCCACTACCCTGTGGTCTCTTAAAGGTTTTTATGTTTTCAAAAAACCGGTACCATAGAGAAACAATATCCCATTAAGGGTTTTCACTAGTAAATTCACAATCACTAATGGAATCCTCAAACTCCAAAAACCATAACTCCATCATCAATTTCAATCCCATATTTGTCAACATCATGAAATAATTTGTGCAAATGTATCTGCAGCCGTGATACAAGGAAAATAACAAGAAAATGATCTAACTATTGTAATATGATCTATATAATCCCACATCAAAACCCCAATTCAAGTGCTAAAAAAGGCCCAATAAACTGTAGATATCGCTTGCATCCAAATACAAAAATCAACAATCATTTACACGGAGAAATCACTTGTTATAGAAGATATCATCATCAAACACAAAATGTTACTTTTTTTTCTATACATAACAATTGTAGTTAATAAAAATTCATCATCTACCTCTGAATGAAAAAACCATTCAAAAATATTGCTATCACCAACTCAAAGACCATAAGAACTATCTACTAATTTCATTGACTAGTACTGTGGGGACTTGTAGATACTCTCGTATATGGTCTAAAATGGTGATGCCCTAATGGTGGGGTAGTGAATTTTATGATATGAAAAATCCATTGATGGTAGATGATCCTCACAACTATAAAATTAGGTTAACATCAAATCCTAATTCATGTTCTTTAAAACGTGAATTGTATTCATTCCATGAAAAACTACTTCATGTATAAATTTTTTTCTCAAAATAAACTTTGTCAAAAATATTATTTCATCCCCACTCATATCATGTTATGAAGAGAGAATCAAGGATGAATGTTATTACACATGGAATAAATTAATTCGAACTATTACCTTAATGTAAAACCATCCAAAAATATCTGATAAATATTCTCTATGATGGATATGTAGTGGTCCAACTCTTTGAGTCAGTTGATGATAAACCATGGATAATCATAAGATCTAAATACATAAGGAATATCCATCATGAAAACTATAGTCATACCATACAATTTCTAATTCCATATAAAAACCATAGTCATTATTTATGAATAGGTGAGAAATCAATAGTAAAAAATAAAAACAATATACACTGTCTTTAACCACCAAACTAGTTGTTAAATGGTCTTGGTACATCCCCAACAATCCATGATATATTTCGATGGGACTGAAACCACCAAATTAGCTCCCCTTAAATCATGAATTATGTCATAATCCTCTCTAGAAAAGATGAAATAATACCAAACATCACATAACACTTCGATAAGATGTCGATTGGATGTTTGGTAATGAAATACCACTTAGTCAATATCCCCAATATACACATCCCTCACTCACTGGTGAGGCTGAGGGCTATAACTGCCTATTAGAGATACAATGCGCCATCATCATCCTTATGGTTCAACTGAAAGCAGTTCAACTAATCCCACACCTCAGTCAATAACCATTGATGTAAAAAATCACCTGGAAAATCTGATACTATAGTGACAGAGTTGATTGGATTACATGAAAACACTAATGTTACCATTTATGGTCCAACTATATCTCTCATACTAAGAAGACATATCCCAATGAGTGGACCTTAAAAATATATAATCGTTAAAAAAAATAGATTCATATAAATCATTTACTCTTTGGGAATGTCTATAACCATCCACATGTGTGTCACCATATCAACCACCAATTTCGGGTAAACATAGATTTCCTCATAGGACACTACCACGAATAGATCCAAATAAGAATTTAAAAACCTAATTAATAATCCTCATAATATACAATAGAGATCGATGTGTTGAAAGGTATCCCCATGAACTCAACGAAACTATACTATATTTATAAATCCACCATTGATACATATTCCTATTAAACCAAGATGTTGATTATATATCTTAAAGTCATCCTCTATGAACAACTTTGCCACAAACCACTGGGTAAAGAATTCAACATATATCACGGTTGGGTACTCATATTAAATACTCACACAGTTTAGAAAACATTAATTAAAATATAATATGAAGATCACATTTTCCAAAAAGATAAAACTAACTAGGATACCTGTGTGAATAGATATTGTCAATCAAATCCCCTTCACTATAAATTTATCTAACTACACCCTTAGTTCTGATAGGTATATGGGGTCATCTAATAATCTTCTGTAGATACTGGTCCACAGCTAGGTGAATTTCCATGTTGGAAAAACGTAAAATGGAGATGTAATCTTGGAACATCCTTAGGGAATACATTATAATATAACTCCCACATTACAATAACTAAAAATTTATACATTCCACTATACTATGGGCCTTACCTACCATCTAGTAAGAAGTCAATTGAATCCCCAAACATGATCCAATCCAAATATGAAAAGTATTAGTCTTTACCAAAGGTTAAGAACTCTATACCATAACATGTATTCACTTTAACCATTGGTGGTAACACTGAATTGAGAATGGATTATATACAACTAATCTATTCTATGGAATGCATTATATGGTCCCACTATCTCTATAAAAAGGTCCCATGAGGATATCTTCATCACCTATGGAGATAGGTGACACTACCGAGAGAAGTTTCTTATCATTAAATCCTCATTGATGGAGCATCCAAAGATAAGGTACTTTACAAAGATTCATCTAGAATAAAAAAGTATAAAATATTGGATGTAGTAAAAAAATTAGTATAAATTAATTTGTCAAGAATATAGGTAAATTAGGAAAATCATAGAACAAAACTTGAATCCCTATTAGAGACTCTATGTCAAAATCCTCCTGTGCCAACAACTTCTCAATTCTTTATCCACTAGCTACCTATGCCTAGTGTTTCCCACATGGGGCTAATGATGTTGAAAAAAGAACAACGAAACAACAACCTCATACATCCCTATATGATACTCTTAAATGAAAACTGCCATGGAGACATCCATATTCCAAAAAATTCATCTACCTATGTTGTATATCATCTATACCTATATATGTAGTATGATTGGTATGAAAATATCTATTGAGATTTCAACATCCATCACAATCATATCGACACATTTTCATTGGAGATTTTATTTATCCCCAAGCTCCTCGTGAATGATTTAATCACATGGGATGTGATTAACATCACACTAATTTTATTAATGTGTCCCACTAACCCTATATAGAAAGTGATTTCTTATATATAAGGTCATGATACATTGTTTATCCATGTGAATAATCACCTAAAAAAACAGAACTAACCATAGCTATTTATCAGTTGTCGTATCCACATGAACCACTATAGTTTGGTCTTTATACTTATCAATGGCATGATGTTTTTCATGTTTCATACTATGATAGAACTCCACCTCAAGACAATGCCCCTTTATAGAGTCTTTATTACTCATCATGTTATACTATAGTACTTTTTCAAGAAACATCAATAGCTATCATCATATAAGCATCCTTAAAGATGACAAGATGTAGCATTTTCGATGAATATATCCAGAGACATGACTCACTAAGGCTGTGTAAACCAAATAACATTTATATATGAAACATGTACATGTGTTTTCCCTAAAACCAGTACCTACCTATAACAAGTCTAAAATATTGATTTCCATGTCCAATTGATTTAATACTGCAAAATTCATACCAACACTAGAGTCATTGTCCTGAATTCCAAAATCATCACACTTTTTCTATACGGACATAAATTCAAGAAAACCATATCGTGAAAAAATAATAACTGTAATCCTTGTATTTAACTACTCCGATACAAATGTTTCATGACACAAAAAACTAAGTATCTCTTACATAGAATTAATCGGAGTGTGATATTCGAATACCACTTTTAATAGGTGAGGTGATGGTGACCAACATCATGTTGGATAGTCTCACACATGGGTGGAATTTGAATAAGTACCTATAAAAATACAAACACTCCTCAATGTAAAAATAAAATTAAAAAAATTAAATAAACCTAACAAAAAAAATATTAATTACATATATCTAACATCATAGTATGACATTAGTACTAGACAGGAAAAAAAGAGTAGATTAAAGACTGTCAAAATAGTTGAAATAGTACAAACAACTATGTCGTAGTGGAAGCTTATATCAAATGAAACACCAATTCCATCCATAGTCTGTCAGGACAAAATTATGGTCCACCTACAATAATTCCTTTAATGAATCAATGAAAAATTATTTTCTCTACATAAGGGACAACATGTTAAAAAAGATCTCATGTAGGGAGGAGTATAACAATACATTGTAGGACACCCCAAAATCCAAAAATCGAATAATCATGGGAGTAAAATCATCATCATCATGAATATTTTTCAATAATAATGTGATACAAAAATATAAAATAAAAATATTTATAATCATCAAAATATAAAAATTAGAAAAAGATCTCAACCATACATCCATCCACTGGATTCCACTCTAGTCTCTATGGTTGTACTCATATAAGAGAACACAACCCATAATCAATGATATCATTGATGATGGTAATCCTATAAGATTTTATCATTGGAAATCATAAAATAAGAACTCAATGGATCACCATGATCTCAGTGCACTGTTACGGGATCAGATTGAATGGGCATAGAGGACACCACAATCCCTAACAATATTAATCCACTAAAACTATTATGAGATCAAAAAATAGATAGTTGATAACACCCATGGCTCACGATGGTCACCTAAAAGCCAATCTAAAATACAAATCTAATTAAATAATCATATATCCATATATTTTTTCATGATTATTCCATAAATACAACCTTGGTAAATACATATGATTAAGGATCCCATCATGGGTCACTCAGAGAAACTTTGAAAACCCCATCTAAGTATAAATTTATAGAGATGATCATAATCCTATGTGAAAGACATAATAAAAAATTTCACCCTTATAGTTATGGAAAAATGTAACTCCCATAACCTATATTGAAATGTACTGAAATATTTCATTTGATATTCACCCAATCATGTACCAGAGTTGATCCATGAAAAACAAGTGCACCAAAATTCCCGTTTTGGAGATTAAAATGTGTCCTCTTATGGTATAAATCATGTCTTAAGAAGTCTATAATTTCCTATGTATTTTTATCACATGTAATTAATTTCTGAAAAATAAATATAATGTATTATAAGGTTACATGAAATTTAGATGTACATCTAGAACTTAGTGAGTCAGCTGCCTGAGTCTATATACTACCAACCAGCCACCAAAGTACAATGTGTTTACCAAAGAATACGCAACACGTAGGATCATGGATATAACTCATACTATGACACATGCCCATTCCTATGAACCTTAATAATTATGTGATGTGTGACCCTCTATAAATTTTGTGTTTCATAACATTTCCACCCTATCAATTACTCCATATACATGTTGAGCCATCTGCCAAGAGTTACAGATTATGTGACTTATTAGACATGGTCTATAGTAACACATTGTTAATTGGGAGTGTAAAACCTGTACATGGTGATCTACCCAACAAAGGGTAACACATCATGTGAGACGATGACACAATGGATGATATTAATCTCGTATACAGAAACATGGACAAATGCACGTTAGGGATATCATGACGGGGGTTTAAGAACTACATGTCAGGTTTTCATGATTTATCATGAAATACAGAACCTCCACACATTAGTTTTTGTCCCACCAACATTACAAAATACACTAATAAACTCAATTTAACTCCTAGATATTGGTTTATCAAGCCTCTATGGTTTTTGAACGTTTTATTTTGGCCACCTAACTACTTGGAAATCTTCACTCATGCCCCTCACCAACACTGCATTGCAAAACGAAAACCATAACCATGGTATGTTCCTGAACAATCTTCATTCATATGTTTCAATCATTTCACAATGATCATTACATCAATATTGAACCCAAACCCAAAATATCAAATTTTTTTGCATCAATTTTTTTTATAATGATCGAATATTAAGAATTGGTCAAATCCATAACAAATGAAATATAATCACTAAATCAAGAGAAAAATGGGGGAAAAATACATGAATCACCACGGACTAACCGACCACATCCATTGTTTTGGATGACCTCAATTAATTATTGTTAGAGTAATGAATGGATATAAAAATAAATAAACAAAATCAATACATGAAATCCTAGGATTATAAACCCAATCTGATAAAAATAGACAACCTTCTAGTCAATATTTGGTTGAATTTAATTCACATTCATCATGGGATAATCAACGATAAAAATAAACAACAAAAATAAAAATACAAAAATCAAGTTTGGATTAGTCACTATTGAAAAAATATTCTCAATTTCCATCATAATAAATATATGCATTCTCTATTGGAAATAACAATCTGTTCGAAATTGACCACAATCCTCAATAAATATTTGATCACCAATGTCTCCTATAACATATCCTCTCATAATCATAGGGTTATATGGATTTCCTGAGGCCATTCCCATTAACCTATATTTATATAAGATATTTCAGGATGCTGAATTTAAAAAAAATATTATTTAAATAAATATTTAATTAATTTTATTAATTTCACCCACGACTATAATTAAATAAATCACTTAACACTGAAAAATGTTATGAAATGTCTACAGTAAAACCCAAATTCTACATTTAACAACGGTATCATTTTTTTAATATGAGGATTTACTTGAATCTAATTCCATTATTTATATAAAACTATATGTGAGTGATATATGAGATTTAGTAATTCTATTATATAAAAATGATCCCTACAAAGACTGATAATTTCATGACATCTCATCACCAAACTCTAAAAATTTTCATTTCTGTATGAAAATATCATTCAAATAAAAACATGAATGTTACATGATGACAAGAGAAATACAAAAAAATAACAGAAAAATAAACAAATGATGAAAAATATATCTATCAATAAAAAAAGTTTCATCCTGAATACATACGTTTTTATTTAAAATTTAGAAACCATAATTTTAATGTGTTCCAATATGTACTAATAATCCCTTATTCATATACCGATATGAAAAAATATCAAGAAAAAATGATTTGAAATAAACTAAAATGTATTCCTTGGTGTATAAAAATAGAATACAGTAAAGGAAACTTTTAAAAAGGATTCTAGACAAATGAAAATCTGCCTCAACAATAAAATAATAGTATATATCATGGACCTCTATGAAAAGGCTATAAGAACTAGTTTTAATGGATATTGGCTAAAGGAAAAAATGGTATCAATATTGGATTAAAATAATATTGTTTATTTATTGTTCAAAATCAATGATGAAATTATTTTATTTCATGAGATATTATCTAAAATGGATAAAAATATGACTCATAGAGATCTGTGTGATATGTGAAATTTTTTTACATACTATTGATAAATTCATGAAACAGTTTCTAGAATATACTATCTAGTGAAGAATATAGGGAAATTACTAGTAGCTTATTATGATTAAAATGAAATTGTGATAAAGAAGCCAACATATAAATGTAATTATGAGGGTATTCAAAATGATTCTTAGAAATATTTCCATAGTAGTTGCAGGTGTCTAAGATGATGGACTATGAATAGAAGGATGAAAGTGAACTACATAATAATGTGTAGATGTTTACTCAATCTAATATGAAATATGAATAGATTAGGAAGTAAATTCTAATATTAATTTATAAAATTTTACAATATTATAAATTTAATAAAATGAATATTTTCGTTAATATAAAATTTATTTAAATGGATTTTCTATGATGAGAAATAAATCTCAACCTCTCTTCTATAACTGCAAAGTATTTGAAGAAGCACCATCTTCTTAGGATAATTTTTTGTTTTATTATGATATGTAAATAAAGAAGGTGCATCCATTATTCAAGGGATATATGGAGAAACTAATTATATTAAAAATTATAAATAATTTTGGAATATATTAATAACGAACATTTTTTTCAATTATAGTCATGTTGTCTCTTTGAAACACTTTATTTAGAAAAATATGCACGGATTTCATTATTGATGAAATACAATCATGGTAATGAAAATTGACACTAATCACCTCTATATGGGGAGTTCTAGTGAACAACCACCAAATTTAACTATCCTTACTACTATCACATGAATATTTGAATTTATTGTAAATTATCTATCTAGTAAATTTAAATTATTGAAATTGAATTTTATCATTGAAGAGGTATGTTCTCATTTCCATACATGAAAAATAATTCTAAATTAGATGGGGATAATTTTATTATTTTATGGAAAAAAATAAATTTTATTCAAGTTATTTAGTCAAAAAACATTAAAATTACCTGTAAAATAATAAATTAGGTTTGGAATAAAATTATGAAAAATTTTCAAATATAATATTATTAATAAAATAGTCACACTTTTTTCGTACCTTAGGTTTTCCCAGGTAGACTTGAATCTGATTAATTTATGATTGATTTCATTATGAAAATGTATTCTGTCCATCACATAATTAGATCCATTTTAATGTCATATTAAGATGAATATCTTATGAAATGAGGAGATTAAATGATAAAATATGAAAAGATTCATTTGTTGGAGAATGAGGTGATAATTCCTTCCCATACATATATTTTTTGGTTTTAATATCAATAAGAGGGAGAATAAATAATTTACTTTAGAAATTAAATCAATATTTATATCAAATCCAAAGTGAGAGATTGAATAACCCAAGTGGTTTATTTATGTATTAAATATGAAGATGTTTAATTTATTGTTAATATGTTTAGAATATTGAAAATTCAACGTATTTTAATATGAATATTGTTGATATATTATCTATAATAAAGAAATGTTTGAATAGTTTTGGAGGGAAAATTATTATAGCATTTTAAGAGTTTAAGTGATTTTTAAAATTTGATGAAATATATTCCATGATAAAAAAAATTTGGAATTTAATTTTATATTCTCATTTAGTGGAGAAAATTGGATTCTGGCTTTGTAATTTTTCAGCCATAAAAAAGAGAATACAAATATATGACAATAAGGACAGATTTGAAGTTAGGCGATCTCAGATAATCCATGTTGGTTTATGATAGTGAATATAACCTAAGAAAGGTGGGAAGCATAATGACCGCTTGTACACACAGAGTGAGAACAAAAATCACTACATGGGAGGGTAAAAAGAATAACCCCTCTAACCCATTACAGTTAATAATAGTGCATAGAGCTTTAGAATGGAGGGTTGTATATAACCTGAATGTATAATCATAGTGAGAATAATGGGTGACAAGGATTGAGTAGGGAGCCTGAAAACAAGAAGCCTCGTGCCTATGATTGTGTATCCAATTGATGATTTTTGTTTCATATTATGAAATTAGAATAATGCTAGGTATTTTAAGGACTACAATAATGGGAGAATAGTTGATGTGGGATGTGATACAGCACATAATTTTTCATACACAACTAAATGATTCATATAATACATAGACAATTTATTCCAATCTATCCTATTAGTCAGATCAATGAGAAATACTAATTTAAATGAAAAATTTGTTATGTTTAATTGAATCACCACCCACGTATGGACCCCTAATGGGTTTGGAAGGCATTAGAAATTATTTATTCCACATTATCTAAGGATTGATATGTGGTTTCCAATTTTCTAAATATTGAATTTAGGAATACAACATTATATTCATGCAATAAAACACAGTATTTTTATTATATGGTTAGTATTTCAAAGATATAAGGTTTCATTTATGATGATGGTGATTTTTTAAACTCCATATGTCCGACGGTTGTGCATGTAAAAGTGGATTGTCTGTTTAAATTGAATAAAGGTAGTTATCTAGAATAGAATATGTAGAAGAGTTCATATCTATAAATATTCATCTTGATTTCAATTTATAGAACAAGAAAATATTTTATCTATATGGATTTCATGAGTTGTTTAAAAAGATTCTTGAGAATTTGTGTGTTCAGAAATAATAATCAATTTCACCGTGTTGTGATTAAATCCATCAAGAATACATGGTGATTTTTTAATTAATGATCCCATCCATATGTAAAGGAAAATTGGGTTTTCAATAACTTCGTATCTTTAAGAAGGATATATTCCATGAAATATTACATAAATAATAGAGTTCTCTATGTATATCATTTATACATGTTTGAAGTCTGAATGTTCAGTGAATTTTTTCGCATGAATTATTTTATGGGGAACACTCATATTGTATTATTTAAACAAATGTGTATCTAAATTGTGTTAAATCTACGTGGTTTATTTGTGGTTGAAGATATTTTTTTCAAAAATATAAAATAAAACGGTATAAATTATTTCATTCCGTTATGTTTTTAAGGTATGTTTTTTTGAAAAGGAATGTTATTTTGACAGTAGTTTTGTTTAATTATGGATTTTTGATGAACAAACCCCATGATGAAAATATTATTTTCATGAAAATACTATTAATATTGATTTTTTCATTAATAACATTAATAAATACTATTGATTGTATTTTCTGAGTTGATGTGATATGTTTCAGTGAACCAAGGAATAAGATAACATACAATGGGTTTTTTAATAATAAATTGTTCATAATGATATTTAAAAGTTCTTAAGATGATGTTATATATTATTCTCATTTATAAGATTATATTGATTCTACTATCACACAGTTTTATTGTTTATATTTAGGGGAAGTCAAAGTCTTTTAATTGAAGTGAAAAATTATAAAATTTCTTAATATCAGTGGATAAAATAGGAAGATTACTTTGTTGTATTAGTGGAAACATTATTCCAGTGAAATCATTCTCATTTTCTTGGTGTTAGGTTTGTGGACATTGGTTGGATTTAATTATATTGAAAACTGGTGGGATTCTAGTATATAAAATGATGGTGGGATTCCGATATAATTTGCAATGTGATTAATACATACCAATCACAGATTCAGTATAATACCTGACCAACTAAAATTTAATTGATTATTTATTTATCATTTATAATGTTAGTCTCATATCATTCTGAACTAAAAAAATTTGTATTCACCCACATTCACAATGAACCTTATAAAAATATTATGTGTTCTTGTTCATTTAATTTTTTTATTAGAAGTGGAATAATTGTGTTTGTTTGCAGAGAAGATATATTCATCTTAACTAGTGTAGAGGATCGATTTGAAATGGGGGTAAGAGTGAAATACAAGAAATTGATATAAATTTTGTACATTAATTCACACTCCTCTAAATATTCTATCATGATCTATTGGGTAACTGAAGATGAAAATTCTACTGATGATGGTGTTGAGATTTTTATTATTTCAAATGTAAATGATGAGAGTTTTTCTAGTGATTAATGAAAAAAATATAAAGATGGATAATATGGACAATACAAATGATTTTTATACATAAAAGTTAATTGAAATAATGTAATCCATAAATTGATAAAAATGAAAAAGAGAAATATTATATTAAGAAATAATATCTATCAACAAACAATAATGAATTTGCACTTGAAAAAAAATATGTTTTCAAAATAGAATGAATATCTAATAAAATTTATTCATAAATTAAAAACCATTAACATAAATTTAGAACAATAGTGTAATATAAAGGTGAAACAAATTGATCATATTAAATAGAAACTATTTTAAACATTCTGAGTAACATATAACATTCTATATTATAATTATGAAGTTGTAAAATGATCTTTGAGAGTAGAATCAAATGTGGATTAGAAAAAATTATATTAAAATATTTGATATAATTATGAGATAATTTATAAGAATTAGGAGAATAGGGAAAAATTAAAATTGAATATGTTTGTTGATAAAAAGATAATTCTTTAAATTTATAAAAAGACAATATTGATACATAAGGTCATACAAATAGAGAATTTATATGGCTAAAAAATTTATAAAATTTATTTGAATATTTTAGTATTATATAAAAAAATTAAAAAGGGAAAAAAGGATTATGATTAAAATGATGATGGAATGGTAATTAAAAAATGAAGACAAAAAACAATTTTCAAAGGTAAATATGATCTGTATGGTTATTTATTAATATTTTGATTCTTTAGAGACAAAAAATATTTTTTTTATCAATAATCAGGAAAATAGTTAATCTATAAGGAATTAGAATTAGATTTTAAGGGGGATTGAAACAAATATGACATCCATATAAATCCATATTGGAATTTAAAAAGATATTTCAACCATTTTATACCATTTATGAAATATTTTTTTATATTGAACAATATTATAATAAATTATATGTATTACTAACATATCATAAAAGATTATCTAAAAAACAAAATATAATATTTTGTAGTAGGATTATGGAAAATAAAATAAAATTGTAGTCAAATCTAATTTCATGGACAAATGAAGAAATAAACATTGGTTATTGGATTGTTGGTGTCATTCTAATATGATAGATGTCCTGATTTTTTTTTAAATGATAAATACTACAAATAAGGGACAATGATGATTTGAAATGAAGAGTCACATTGAAAAATAGTCTATGTAGAAAAGAAAAACTGAAATCATGGAGTCCTTTATTTTTTAATAGACTAAAACACGACCAATTGAGTTTCTAAAAACAAATTTAATTTAATAAGTAATTTCTTTATAAAGGACGAACGTATTGTTAAAAATAATGAATATGTGAATGTTGACACAATAAATAACTAAATCAAGGATATTTCTTGAGGTTTGAGATTTATATGGTTTATGCTGTCTGAGTATAATAGAATGGAATCATTTATGTTATTATAGGATTCTATTTGTGTTCAAGTGGAATATGAAAATGTTCAAAAAGAGAGTAATTATTCATATTGTCATATACATTGTAAAGACCCGTAAATTTCAAGGAAATTTTTTTCTTAATTTTCTTTAGAATTTTACAAGAATGCAGTTTCTGACGGCACCTGATTCCGAGGCCCGGTGTGCCCGGAATCATTTTCCGAAGTTTTGGCTCGGGTACGTTTAGTGAACGGATGAGCGGGTTTTTCTAACTTTTGAACCGGTGCCCGGAATCGAATTCTGAGGGCACCGATGAAATCGCAGCACCAGTATTCGCTTAGAAACGCCTCTTCCGGAGTTGCGTTTACTCGGGTGTGGTTTTTTTAATTTTCGGGCTTAAAGTTAAGAAATAAAATAATTTTGCGACAACTTTATTTTATTTCGCTTAAGCCACTTGGAAGCCACTTGAAGCCACTTAAAGGCGGCTTGAACTGAGTTGAACTGGATAGGATGCTATCCAGAAATATCCTACCCCCTTGGTAGGATATTTGTGAGGTGGGGCCCGCACGAGCCCTGCCGTTTCTTTCCGCTAAGAAACGCACCCGTAAAAACCCGTCAAAGAAACTGAAAGTCAACTAACGCGGTTTCTTAGTTTCTTAACAGACCATTAAATTGGGCTGTTTCTTTCGTCCAATTAATTGGGAGGTTTCTTTGGTAAATTAATTCTTGGAATTAATTGTTCGTTTCTTTTTTTTATCGTTGCTTGTGCGTTAATAAAATATGATTACTCTTATTTTATTTTTGGGTGGAAGCTTGTGGCGTGGGGAGAATTTGGAGGAGAGCGTTCTTCTTCGGCGAAGAACGCGAAGAACGCCGGCCTCCGGCGAAGAACGCCGAAACCGCGGAAATCAACGACGCTTCTTCCGCGACGTTTCTTCCGCGACGATCGTTCCTTTCCAAGCGACGTTCTCCCTTCGGACGCACCTCGACGACAACGGAATCAACGACGTTTCTCCAGCGACGTTTCTTCCGTGACGATCGTCCTCTTCCGCGACGAACTCGCGAGCGACAACGCTTGAGGTAGGGGTTTTAACCCTTTTTAAAGTTGTTGATCTTTCCTTCGATCTTGAAGGTTCTTTTTTTTTGTCGGTCCTTGTTTCCGAATCTTTTTATTTATTTTTAA
Source organism: Viscum album (assembly GCA_963277665.1). Taxonomy (NCBI): domain Eukaryota; kingdom Viridiplantae; phylum Streptophyta; class Magnoliopsida; order Santalales; family Viscaceae; genus Viscum; species Viscum album. Next base: position 1,384,872,718 of record OY728127.1, read on the forward strand.
AAAGATTGTGATGGATTATCGTTCTAGAAAGGCCGATTGTTATCAATCTAATGCGAGGGGGGTCGGGCCGCACAAACACGGCCGAACCCCCCCCCCCCTCCTTTATTCTTGTTGTTTCTTGCGGATGGAGCGAGATGGCGTGGTGTCGTCGCACCACGCGGGAATCGTACGGCAACTATTGAGCGGCGCCGTCGCGCCGCGCTGTGGAACGAAATCAAACAAGATCGAGACGCCTTCGCGCCACGCCGAGAAGTCGATCAAGCACGCGACGTCGTCGCGCCGCGCCAAAGAGGCCGCAGATTAAATTAATTTTATTTTGTTCTTGAGCGCAGATTGACGGGCGACGACAAACGAGGCCGCAAGTTAATTTTGAGGCCTCCGCAGTGAAGGTCGGGTCCCGGGATGACCGTAGGCGCTGACGGGAAGCAAATCGGACCACCGGAGCGTCTCCGGTGGCCCGCGGAAGCCGGCGGCGGCGGCACCCCGCGGGTGTCCAGGGTGGCACCCCGCGGGTGTCCAGGGTGGCACCCCGCGGGTGCCGCGGGGTTGTCCGGCGACACCCCGCGGGTGTCCAGGGGGGCACCCCGCGGGTGTCGCGGGGTTGTCTGGCGACACCCCGCGGGTGTCCAGCGCGACACCCCGCGGGTGCCGCGGGGTTGTCAGGCGGCACCCCGCGGGTGCCGCGGGGTTGTCAGGCGGCACCCCGCGGGTGTCCAGCGCGACACCCCGCTGGTGCCGCGGGGTGTCCGGCGACACCCCGCGGGTGTCCGGCGCGACACCCCGCGGGTGCCGCGGGGTGTCCGGCGACACCCCGCGGGTGTCCGGCGCGACACCCCGCGGGTGCCGCGGGGCTGTCAGGCGGCACCCCGCGGGTGTCCGGCGCGACACCCCACGGGTGCCGCGGGGTTGTCAGGCGGCACCCCGCGGGTGTCCAGCGCGACACCCCGCGGGTGCCGCGGGGTGTCCGGCGACACCCCGCGGGTGTCCAGCGCGACACCCCGCGGGTGCCGCGGGGCTGTCAGGCGGCACCCCGCGGGTGTCCAGCGCGACACCCCGCGGGTGCCGCGGGGTTGTCAGGCCGCTCGGCCGAGCCGAGCCGGACCGGCCCTGGCCGGGCGGGGCCGGGCCAACCGGGTCGGACCCGGTTCGGGCCGACCCAGGGGGGTCGGGCCGGGTCGGCCCGGACCCGGACCCCCCCCCCGTTTTCGGACCATTTCGGTCAAATTCACATATCTTGAGCTCCGGACGTCCGAATGACGTACCGTCAGCTTTGTTGAATTCCTCTCAGTGAGACGGAACTTTTGGCTTACTCTGCTCGAGGTTTGGATGCCGACGGAGTACGGTCGGGTCGGTTCGTACATGAAACCAACCGGGCCCCTGGAACGAAAAAGCCAATAACTCACAGACCGGGCGTCCGATTGACGCGCCGTCTGTTTCGTTGACTTCCTCTTGATGAGACGGAACTTTTGACATACTCCGCCCGAGTTTTGGATGCAGTCGGAGTATGGCCGGATTGGATTGTACCCGAAATCCAACCGGGCCCCTAGAACGGAAAAGCTGATATCTTTCAGCCAGGACGTCCGTTCGACGAACCGTCAGCGGCGTTGGTGATCACGTTGAGAAACGGTCCCTATGTGCTTACCCTATGAGAGTTCGGGGTACAGTTGAGATATGGCTGGGTTTGGTTTGCTCACGAAACCAACCAGGCCCCCGGGACGAAAAGGCTAATAACTCACAGACCGGGCGTCCGATTGACGCGCCGTCTATTGCGTTGAGACCCCTATGATGAGGCGGTCCTTTGAGACACTTCTTTGTGGGACTTTGTGATACTTGGAGTATCGACCAGCAGCTCGTGGAGCGGACCCTCCCGGAGACGAGTGTGCAGAGTACGGAGACCGTGTAGCCGACTAAGACCTGACGACTGCTTGACCGACTCGACTTGGAGTGAGTCGACTAGCCCAGTGGACGGAGCGCCCGGTATTTGGCGGCAGAACCACAGCGGACGGAGCGCCTGGTAGTTGGCAGCAAACTCGCGGTACTCGACAGGAGGAGTACCTCAGTAGGCTATTTGGGTGAGCGCCCGGTATTTGGCGACAGACCCTCAGCGGACGGAGCGCCCGGTAGTTGGCCGCAAACCCGCAGTACTCGACAGGAGGAGTACCTCAGCAGTCTTAGGTTAGTGAGCAGTACCTCGGAGTCGTGACAGGACCACTGTACACTCCAGAGATGGAGCTCTTCAGCAGTTACGGTTTCGATAATGAAAATCCTGGTTTGAGCTGAGTCAATGAATCTTTGTGTTTCCTCATGATTGAGATGGGTCGCTTGATAACTTAGGTATATGTATGGGCATATACCTGGGTGATGGTTATCCGTTGATTTCATGATTTTTGTGTATCCTTGTGATTGGATGGGTTACTTGATGACTTAGGTATATGTATGGGCATATACCTAAGTAGAGTCTGATGTTACTTCGTGATTGCTGTCTTTACTTTGTGGATATCCATGTTGGATTTAGTGAGACCTTAAGGGTCTCGGGGTCCCTACTGAGTAGCTTATACTCACCCCTGCACGGGCTATGCCCGCACTTCGTTGTGTTGGTTGCAGACGACGGACAGCGCAGATCGCAGTTGAGGCTTGCGGAGCAGGTCGGTACCCAGAGGAGGACCACTGGGCGGACGTACCCGGAGTAGACGACAGGACCCGAGGAGTAGAGGAGCTATCTGTACCTACCCTTCATGTAGGATCCGTGGTGGATGATCCAGGAGCTGAGCCATCTGTACCTACCCTTCAGGTAGGAATCGAGGAGGACGACCCAGGAGCCGCTTCGTTCTTCCAGCTGCTGTTTTTCCCTTTCGAGTTGTACTTTATAGTTGGGCTTGTATTTCCGGCCCTTTTACTTTTCTTCGCTTGTGTTTACTTTTCCGCTTGCTTACTCTGTGGTGTTTGTTTGCTTTTGTAATGGCAATGCCTTCCCAGTTATCGGGATTTACGCCATTGGTGCTAGTCGCCAGCCCCTGGCCTATGGAAGGCGGGCTTGGGGTAGTCACGACACGGGCCCCGAGGTTGGGTCGTGACAGATTGGTATCAGAGGTGGTCGGTTCTACCGTAGACTCTGATGTTTCCTTTTCTGTGAAGCAATAGTGTTAAGAGTACCGAGTATGGTTTTCAGTTCAGGGAGTCCAGTGTTGGTGCGGGCGGCCGACGTATCCATACACCAGGACCCTGACAACTGAATTCCGACTTTGTGCACGGAAACACTGATTGCGTGTGTGTTTCCAAAGTTTAAAAATGTCAGCTCAAACCAGGTCAGCTCACCAGGTTTAATCGTTTGACCGTGTTACATTGTTTCCTTCAGTATGCCTTTTTTCGGACGACCAACTAGAGCCCAGAGGGGTGTGTGTGCTGACAGCCTGTCGAGTGACGAGGCTTCGGTACAGGGCCCTCTTGCAGTTGAGGCACCATCGGAGGTGCCAGCGGTACTACCATACGTTGGGCTACCGATGCCACCAGCCCCAGCAGTAGGCGATGCACGACGCTTGAGTGCGCTGCATGAGTTCCAGCGCCAGAGGCCACCCAGGTTCAGGGGAGAGACGGACCCGCAGGCGGCTGAGGATTGGCTGGAGGCTGTGGTGGGAGTCTTCAGGCTAGTGGGGACGCCATCGGACTTCATGGTGACCTTTGCTGCCAGCCTTCTTCAGGCAGCAGCAGGCAGGTGGTGGAGCCACTTGTTCCAGTTTTGCGATGGAATGGCTTTCACATGGGAAGACTTTGAGACCTTCTTCAGGGTGGAGTTTGTGCCAGTAGCTCTACACCCCGAGCGTGATCAGGAGCTGCTGCCTTTGCCACGTGTTTTTCGATCAGAAGCCGAGTCATCTGTGGGCAGTAGACAGATGATGCAGAGGCCCAGAAAGACCAGACCAGCAGTTGGGCGATCTCGGGTTTTAGGACCGGTGGTGCAGGGCACCCGGAGTGGGAATAGAGCTAGCCGTGCAAGGAGCAGGTTGTGTTACTCATGTCGCGGAAAGGGTCATCTGGCACGTGACTGTCCGACTCCTGATCCGCAGGCTTTGGGGGAGCCACCGAGATAGAGGCAACGACAAATGCTTGAGCAACAGTAGAACTCTTGGAGCAGGTGGACAGGAGCGGAACTAGTGGATACGTCTCTTGTACTTCTAGTTCCATGTTTGATGTTGTATTCGTGTCTTTGTATTATGAGCTGCAATAATAAATAAGACACTTATCTCTTGTGATGTTTGCCTTCCTATCCTCTTTTGTGATGTTACTGAGTGGTCCCGGTTAAACTGTTGACTTGACCCTCACTTTCGAGATTTCAACTGGAGCAGACCCAGTGACCTCACACTGATGCCGACAGTGTGACTCGACCCTTGGAGGCGAGAGTGACAGTTGGATCTCTTAGTAGTTACGTCGAGGCCTTACGACGTCATCCATGGCATGAATGCATCCTTCATGCCAGGATTGACTGTATTAGGCAATGGGCGTGGTTCATCTAGAGAGGGGATGAGACCAGGTTTCTCTTTTCGGCAAAGGAGAAATTTTAGCAGCTCTTCCAGATCATATGCAAAGGAGGTGCAGTTCATCCAAGAGCGGATGAAGACTGCACAGTGCAGTAAGAAACAGGAAACCGGTGCCAGTCTTAGGGACTCGGGCATGTTAAATGTTTCAAGAAGAGGAAGCTTAAAGGAGAGATGAGTCTACAAAGCAGCAGACGTGGAGGAACTGCTAGGTGAGCAGCATGAGGTGGTGTACATCCTAACATGCTACAACCACCCGCCTTAGTTTTTCCCGCCAGGCTCAGGGAGCTGGAGGGCGGAGGAAGAGTGCGGCTGCATGCGGTCAAGGAGTGTGACCCAATGGCTCTAGAAATGATTCAAGGGACAGTCTATGTCCACTACTAGATGCTGTAGTAACAGACGTCGAAATGAATCATTCCTCGCTTCCACAAATCTTGTTCCAGACCTAGAGTTTCCGGTAAGCCGTGGACTTGACCCTCACGTCTGGAGATACCTTGGGAGGAGACTCGATAATCACACTTACGACGACGGTGTGGTCAGACCCTCGAGGCGAGAGTTCTGGTTGGAATCTCTTGGTGGCAGCGTCGAGGCCTTACGACGTTAGTTTGAGTATGGAATGGGCAATAACTTTTCATACTCAAATTGACGGTTTTAGGCAAACGTTGGGATGGGTTTTCCTTGGTCGGCGAAAAAGGAAACCCCAGGCAGTGCAGGGTAACTCTTGCACAGGAGGGTGCGACCGATCACTCTTGAGTCGGTCAAACTTACCCTCATAGCAGCAGTCGTTTTGAGTTTCAGTTCTAACAGAAATGGAGACCTCTGGAGTTCGAGGATGACGACCACGTCTTCTTACGGGTCTCACCTCGACGAGGTTTACGGAGATGTCGCCTGGGAGGCAAGTTACTTCCGATGTTCGACGGACCTTCTGGTCTTTAATAGGGTAGGCGAGGAGGTTTACCGCTTGACCCTACCACTTCAGTTGCACTAGGTGCACGACGTTTTCCACGTATCCCAACTGAGGAGATACGTGCTCGACCCCTTCGCATATCATCGACCATGAGGAGCTAGACGGTGGCGATGAGTGTCTTATACGGAGGTTCCTGTGGGGATCGACGATCGACAGGAGCGGATCCTAGGAGGATGGTCGATTCCTCTTGTGCACTTTCTTTGGCAGCGCGGGAACCTCCAGGTGAGCACATGGGAGCGGAAGGCTCAGATGCGTGCTCAGTACCGCTTTGTTTCCCTAAGTCTGTGGTGAAGCTTTACGGGGACGTAAAGCCCTGTGGTGGGAGTAATGTAAAGACCCGTAAATTTCAAGGAAATTTTTTTCTTAATTTTCTTTGGAATTTTACAAGAATGCAGTTTCTGACGGCACCTGATTCCGAGGCCCGGTGTGCCCGGAATCATTTTCCGAAGTTTTGGCTCGGGTACGTTCAGTGAACGGACGAGCGGGTTTTTCTAACTTTTGAACCGGTGCCCGGAATCGAATTCTGAGGGCACCGATGAAATCGCAGCGCCAGTATTCGCTTAGAAACGCCTCTTCCGGAGTTGCGTTTGCTCGGGTATGGTTTTTTTAATTTTCGGGCTTAAAGTTAAGAAATAAAATAATTTTGCGACAACTTTATTTTATTTCGCTTAAGCCACTTGGAAGCCACTTGAAGCCACTTAAAGGCGGCTTGAACTGAGTTGAACTGGATAGGATGCTATCCAGAAATATCCTACCCCCTTGGTAGGATATTTGTGAGGTGGGGCCCGCACGAGCCCTGCCGTTTCTTTCCGCTAAGAAACGCACCCGTAAAAACCCGTCAAAGAAACTGAAAGTCAACTGACGCGGTTTCTTAGTTTCTTAACAGACCATTAAATTGGGCTGTTTCTTTCGTCCAATTAATTGGGCGGTTTCTTTGGTAAATTAATTCTTGGAATTAATTGTTCGTTTCTTTTTTTTATCGTTGCTTGTGCGTTAATAAAATAAGATTACTCTTATTTTATTTTTGGGTGGAAGCTTGTGGCGTGGGGAGAATTTGGAGGAGAGCGTTCTTCTTCGGCGAAGAACGCGAAGAACGCCGGCCTCCGGCGAAGAACGCCGAAACCGCGGAAATCAACGACGCTTCTTCCGCGACGTTTCTTCCGCGACGATCGTTCCTTTCCAAGCGACGTTCTCCCTTCGGACGCACCTCGACGACAACGGAATCAACGACGTTTCTCCAACGACGTTTCTTCCGTGACGATCGTCCTCTTCCGCGACGAACTCGCGAGCGACAACGCTTGAGGTAGGGGTTTTAAACCTTTTTAAAGTTGTTGATCTTTCCTTCGATCTTGAAGGTTCTTTTTTTTTGTCGGTCCTTGTTTCCGAATCTTTTTATTTATTTTTAAAAAGATTGTGATGGATTATCGTTCTAGAAAGGCCGATTGTTATCAATCTAATGCGAGGGGGGTCGGGCCGCACAAACACGGCCGAACCCCCCCCCCCCCTCCTTTATTCTTGTTGTTTCTTGCGGATGGAGCGAGATGGCGTGGTGTCGTCGCACCACGCGGGAATCGTACGGCAACTATTGAGCGGCGCCGTCGCGCCGCGCTGTGGAACGAAATCAAACAAGATCGAGACGCCTTCGCGCCACGCCGAGAAGTCGATCAAGCACGCGACGTCGTCGCGCCGCGCCAAAGAGGCCGCAGATTAAATTAATTTTATTTTGTTCTTGAGCGCAGATTGACGGGCGACGACAAACGAGGCCGCAAGTTAATTTTGAGGCCTCCGCAGTGAAGGTCGGGTCCCGGGATGACCGTAGGCGCTGACGGGAAGCAAATCGGACCACCGGAGCGTCTCCTGTGGCCCGCGGAAGCCGGCGGCGGCGGCACCCCGCGGGTGTCCAGGGTGGCACCCCGCGGGTGTCCAGGGCGGCACCCCGCGGGTGCCGCGGGGTTGTCCGGCGACACCCCACGGGTGTCCAGGGTGGCACCCCGCGGGTGCCGCGGGGTTGTCCGGCGACACCCCGCGGGTGTCCAGCGCGACACCCCGCGGGTGCCGCGGGGTTGTCAGGCGGCACCCCGCGGGTGTCCAGCGCGACACCCCGCGGGTGCCGCGGGGTGTCCGGCGCCACCCCGCGGGTGTCCAGCGCGACACCCCGCGGGTGCCGCGGGGCTGTCAGGCGGCACCCCGCGGGTGTCCAGCGCGACACCCCGCGGGTGCCGCGGGGCTGTCAGGCGGCACCCCGCGGGTGTCCAGCGCGACACCCCGCGGGTGCCGCGGGGCTGTCCGGCGGCACCCCGCGGGTGTCCAGCGCGACACCCCGCGGGTGCCGCGGGGTTGTCAGGCCGCTTGGCCGAGCCGAGCCGGACCGGCCCTGGCCGGGCGGGGCCGGGCCAACCGGGTCGGACCCGGTTCGGGCCGACCCAGGGGGGTCGGGCCGGGTCGGCCCGGACCCGGACCCCCCCCGTTTTCGGACCATTTCGGTGAAATTCACATATCTTGAGCTCCGGACGTCCGAATGACGTACCGTCAGCTTTGTTGAATTCCTCTCAGTGAGACGGAACTTTTGGCTTACTCTGCTCGAGGTTTGGATGCCGACGGAGTACGGTCGGGTCGGTTCGTACATGAAACCAACCGGGCCCCTGGAACGAAAAAGCCAATAACTCACAGACCGGGCGTCCGATTGACGCGCCGTCTGTTTCGTTGACTTCCTCTTGATGAGACGGAACTTTTGACATACTCCGCCCGAGTTTTGGATGCAGTCGGAGTATGGCCGGATTGGATTGTACCCGAAATCCAACCGGGCCCCTAGAACGGAAAAGCTGATATCTTTCAGCCAGGACGTCCGTTCGACGAACCGTCAGCGGCGTTGGTGATCACGTTGAGAAACGGTCCCTATGTGCTTACCCTATGAGAGTTCGGGGTACAGTTGAGATATGGCCGGGTTTGGTTTGCTCACGAAACCAACCAGGCCCCCGGGACGAAAAGGCTAATAACTCACAGACCGGGCGTCCGATTGACGCGCCGTCTATTGCGTTGAGACCCCTATGATGAGGCGGTCCTTTGAGACACTTCTTTGTGGGACTTTGTGATACTTGGAGTATCGACCAGCAGCTCGTGGAGCGGACCCTCCCGGAGACGAGCGTGCAGAGTACGGAGACCGTGTAGCCGACTGAGACCTGACGACTGCTTGACCGACTCGACTTGGAGTGAGTCGACTAGCCCAGTGGACGGAGCGCCCGGTATTTGGCGGCAGAACCACAGCGGACGGAGCTCCTGGTAGTTGGCAGCAAACCCGCGGTACTCGACAGGAGGACTACCTCAGTAGGCTATTTGGGTGAGCGCCCGGTATTTGGCGACAGACCCTCAGCGGACGGAGCGCCCGGTAGTTGGCCGCAAACCCGCAGTACTCGACAGGAGGAGTACCTCAGCAGTCTTAGGTTAGTGAGCAGTACCTCGGAGTCGTGACAGGACCACTGTACACTCCAGAGACGGAGCACTTCAGCAGTTACGGTTTCGATAATGAAAATCCTGGTTTGAGCTGAGTCAATGAATCTTTGTGTTTCCTCATGATTGAGATGGGTCGCTTGATAACTTAGGTATATGTATGGGCATATACCTGGGTGATGGTTATCCGTTGATTTCATGATTTTTGTGTATCCTTGTGATTGGATGGGTTACTTGATGACTTAGGTATATGTATGGGCATATACCTAAGTAGAGTCTGATGTTACTTCGTGATTGCTGTCTTTACTTTGTGGATATCCATGTTGGATTTAGTGAGACCTTAAGGGTCTCGGGGTCCCTACTGAGTAGCTTATACTCACCCCTGCACGGGCTATGCCCGCACTTCGTTGTGTTGGTTGCAGACGACGGACAGCGCAGATCGCAGTTGAGGCTTGCGGAGCAGGTCGGTACCCGGAGGAGGACCACTGGGCGGACGTACCCGGAGTAGACGACAGGACCCGAGGAGTAGAGGAGCTATCTGTACCTACCCTTCAGGTAGGATCCGTGGTGGACGATCCAGGAGCTGAGCCATCTGTACCTACCCTTCAGGTAGGAATCGAGGAGGACGACCCAGGAGCCGCTTCGTTCTTCCAGCTGCTGTTTTTCCCTTTCGAGTTGTACTTTACAGTTGGGCTTGTATTTCCGGCCCTTTTACTTTTCTTCGCTTGTGTTTACTTTTCCGCTTGCTTACTCTGTGGTGTTTGTTTGCTTTTGTAATGGCAATGCCTTCCCAGTTATCGGGATTTACGCCATTGGTGCTAGTCGCCAGCCCCTGGCCTATGGAAGGCGGGCTTGGGGTAGTCACGGCACGGGCCCCGAGGTCGGGTCGTGACATACATGGTAAGAATATTATATTGATGTTTTTGTTATTATAAGAGGGTAAGTTTCAAGATTTGGTACATAATAAGATTCAAATACATAAAACTCTTCCCATAATGATTATTCATTCTTACATATTTTCCCCCTTGAGAAACAAATGAACAAATATAGATAAGTGTATTAGTTCCATGTTTAATTATATCAATTCACATACATGGGTTATGTTTATGAAACTCAATTTAGATATTCTCAACATGTTTATGAATCTTTGGATAAATAATAAAAATGAATGTGGACAATCCATGAAGAATATTCAAATTAATAGTGGTGTTGAATAAAAAAATAAGAAGTAAAATTTTAATTTATCATAAACATTAAAAACTGTAAACACCAAAATAAAATGGTATTTAAAAAAGAAATAATATATGTTTGGTTTATATATACTATACTATCTTGATTGAACATGGTAATTATTTATTCCTTTTTATGAAAGGCTATTAATGGAGTAGTTCACATTATGATTTTTCATTTCCATAGTTCAAACATTTACATGACTCAGTATGATATTTGAAAAAATATAATCCAATATGAAATTCTTATAGTTGTTATTATGAAACCCCATTATCACAGTCAATGGTAAGAATCATATAATGTTTGATCAAATTTGGGTTGTGGTTATCCTCTATGTCCATCGTCTTAATAACAAATGATACATGTGTTTTTTTACAATGGAACTGGATGGATTATTTCCACTATTTATGTAAATAATATTTAATATTATAATATTAAGTTCTTACACTCAGCTATATATATTATTATATACTTATATAATTCTAGTTCTGTTCAAGTACTTAATAAATATTCTGATAGAAGGGATGATATAAAATATATAAGAGGAAAATATATTGATTAATTTATTTCATGTGAGGGGGTATAATTATGTTCATCACATTAATGTTTGATGATGAATGCGTAGATCCAACATATCAATTGTTATAAAGTGAATCATGTTTAATCAGTAATAACATCAAGGATAACATGAAATACCTCTTTTTTTTAAAAAAACATGAGCAAAAATATTTTGAATATGATTTGTAGAATAGTGAGTGGATTTGTTCCATGAATGAAGAATTGTGTTATTCTTATAAAATTTATACAAGAGAGGTATTATAAAAAATTATTATTAAAATTTTATTTGAAATAAGTGGGTTTTTGGAAGAAATATTATTAAAGAGGTGGTGTGGTGAACTAGAAGGTAATACATGTATTTAATATATATTAATTGGTAAACTTAATAGATATTAATTATAAAATTAAACAAATAGAAATACCGGAAACTGTAATATTCATTCATGATATTTATTCAATAAAAACTATATTTAATCTACTCATAATGTAAATATAGTATTCTTATATCAATGAATAGATAGAATAAAGAGTCTTTGTTGATCAACCATTTGGTTTCATATGTCTAATAGAATATATCTATGCATGTATATTGAAGAAGGGTTTCATTTTAAATCATAAGAAAAATATTTTTAGGAACAACATAAATTATTTTGAAAAATTGATATAGAAAACATTTCAACATATATGTCAGTGGATAAAAGATAATTAAGGATGTTATTATATAGGATATTATCCCTAATGAGTTTAGGAAATTTATTTGATGTATGTTTTATTTAAAATCCCTTAGAGAATACGTGGATTATATTGTTACATTGTGTTCCAGATTTCAATATTCACAAAAAACACAATTTTTTGATAGAAGATGATTTCATAGGAACATTATAGGTATTAAAAAATATGAGATAATTTATTATAATAAGTGAAATAAAGATCTATTTATACATATAGATGTATACTAGGGAGGTTATTTCTAGGATAGAAGATACACATCCTATGGAGTTTCTTTTTCAAGATAAATGATGTGTAGGATGTCATATAAATAATAAATTTTCATTTAAACATAGATATATAGAATATAATTATGTATCTACCTCTGAATATTTTAAAAAACTAATTTTTATCCAATCATAGATGGATGGTTTTCTGGTTGATGTGCAGTTATCCTTCCTCTTCGGTTTCGATAATCAAATTGTTCTTAATCACCCCAAGAATCTAATGAAACATTTATGATGTAATAAAAATTATAATAAATATAACTTCATAAAATAACACATAGTTAGAAATGAGTTTGACCAGTAGTTTGTATATACAAATAAGTATGTACTTGATATCTCCACTAAACCATTTCCAAAGGAAACATTTCACTAGATGAGATTCATTATGGGCCTTTAACCATAATATCATCAGTGATATGCTATGTGTTCATTTCCACCTACTCTTCATGTACATGGATGTTGTTTTAAATTTTGGGACATATAATAAAATAAATATATCCACTGATACATTCATTAAATAATTTACGGATACCATATATTTATTAGTAGTTTTGGGTGAATGTTCTGTTCCAGCATGTGTGAACAATTTTAATAGATTTTTTATGTGAATAGAAGAACTTATTAATTATTCTAAAAGTCAATATTATTTTTGGTGGATAAATTTTTGAGTTTTTCATTTTTTTTATAATGATTTATAACAACAAATTTTTAGACACTAGGGTATTCCTAATATATGATTCATATTTTATATACTGATCTCAACTTCATAGGCTTATAATTGTTGGATGGTTATCTATATCATGGATTTTAAATAATTAGTGATTTAGGTTCCTATTTTCTAAAAAAATACACATGGAATGGCTATTGAGACCAATACGATTTGAGATATTGCTAAACCGGGAAGGAAGTATGTTAAAAAAATAATTTTTTTATGGTGTTTTTTTATTGTGAGTACACAAATTTCTTGACAATGATTACTAGTATTTATGATGATTCCATAAGATATATTATATTGAGATGAATATTACTATATAAAACTGAGACGATTGAGCAGATGGTACAACAATTTTTTTATTAAAAATTACACCTGGGGATATCTATATAGTTTGTTTTTCAGACAAAGGAATCCAAATGATTCTTTTCTAATTATAAAGTACCAAAACATATGAATATCTTATGTTATACATTATTCTATATGAATTTTTAAGAAGGAAGTAATTAACATAGAATGTTGTTTTTCATAATGTTTCTTTTGGATATAGGCCTCCTCATGGAGTATATAAATCAGTTTACATGTATGGGTAGTGAAATCATATTAAATGAAAAATAAGGCTATGATAATTGAGACATATAAAGAAATGTTTTTTAAAGGATAATAGATGTGATGTGTAAGCATCTGAATAACTATTTTTCATTAGAGATATATATATTATTTGTAATTGGTTTTATGAGTTTATCAGATATAGAATACTACATTTTTAAAGATAGAGTAATTAAAATTGATGCAGAAAGAGGAAACATGGAAATCATTCCGAATGGGAAGATTTAAAGACTATTAGCTTGAGTATTTATTCCAAAGAAGAACCAAATAAAGGATTAAATATATTTTTAGAAACATTTTGAATTCATTCATTGTGACAATTTTGAGGTAGAGATACAATTCTTTAATAATCATAAAGGAAATATCAATATTCCTGAAAATATAATAGGATTCATTGAAGTTCATTGACACATAGATTTTAATATGGTTCATAAAATATTTACTGGATCCAATATTATATGTCTAATTGAAGGTAATAAATTAATAAATTCCTCTATTAGAAAATAAAACATTACAAATTCCACTCTACCTATAGTTTTAGAGAAACTATTAGCATATAAACAAGAGTAAGAACACTGTGAAAGTGTTATTCATGATGTGAGTTGAAAATTGAGAATCATTTTATATATTTCAATAAAATTATCATATAAAATGATCAAAAGTGAAAATACAAGAAAATTTGTCTCAGATAGGGAAGTAGAGGACATAGAGATCAAAAAAATGAAGTATCATACATGAGGTACGATGTGAATATTGTAATAGACAAAGTATTAAGATTCAAGATTAATTAGTATCTGATCAAGAAGTTATGTAAAGAGAACAAAAAGGTATTTTTATGTGATAAACGGTGATAAACTATGATTCTGTATATTCTATGTAAATAATAATTAGTATAACATTAATGACATGTTTAATCCTATTGTAAAATGATTATTTCAGTGTTCCAAAAAATATATTATCATGTTTTAAATGGTAGAATAACATCAATATAAAATTAATATATTTATATAAATGTGATTTATAGATGAAACATTTTTTTAGCAAATTTATTTTTCTATAGAGGAATTAATGGTCTCAAATTATTTGTAGATCATTCCAAACACTAGATACTCTTATTAAGTAGAAAACCTTTTAAATTATTTTGTTCTAAAGAGTGTACTTATGTATTATGATTTTAGAGTCATTTATCTCTTAAATAGGTGATGTTAATTTAAAAATAACCAATGGAGATTACATAGATTATCTATGAACCATACATATATTCAACAATGATATAGTGGAATCCACTATGGATAATGGGGTTTCATGTTTTGTGGAAAGAGTATGGCACAAGTGGTTGATCGTAGAATTTATAACTATATCATGAATAAAATTCATCATCAACATTTATAAAATATTTATCACTATGAATGATGTATTAAAGAGTTAAAATATATATTTTTATATAATAATATGAATTTATAAAAAAAATTAACAACTTAAGAAATACCAATAAGTCTAGCATCTGGTAAAATCCAACTATAAAAATTAACATTAAAGAGATATAGAGAAGTCAAGAGTACAAGAGACTATTACAGAAATGAGAAAACATGTTACCACACTTGTCGGCCTCCACCATTGGAACACAATATCATGGGGCGATAAAGGACCACGTAATAGTCTTCTCCATAATTTCTTTATTTTCCAGAGCATATGCAACACAGATTGCATCCTAATAGGCATGAGAGATTACCATATTGAGCAGAGTTACCTTGTCAGGGAACTTAATCCAATGTGGTATAACTCTATATGGCACATCACATGTTCTTGTATTCAAGGCATTCAGTAAAAGTTGATAATCTAATTCCATTCATAACAAGTTACATTTAAATTGTATAGCATACTTGATTGCATATACCATTTCCCAGAGTTCAGCTACATATGCCACCCCAAAATCACTATAATGGGAAAATAATACCTTCACAAAGCCACAATAAATGAGATATAAATCACAACATCCTGAAGTAACTAGTGCACTAGAATCATCCCCATAAACATTAGAATTGATCCATTAGCCTATTAAATATATCCATTAGATGTATTTGAGTGTTTTGTGTCTCTAAGAGCAACCAGACACACCTAACATTTGGAGGATCTGCAAATCGAGTAAACATTTATTCATCCCATTAGTTTTCACCATAAAAGCTGCATAAAATTACCTTTAAAAGGAAACCATCCCATTATTTACAGGAATCGTCATATTCTAAAATAGAATGGTTTTGCAGGCATGCCATACATTAGTAAGAATTGCAGCACAAGCTTCCAGAATATGGTTTTGTATTGGACCACTTTTTCATGCATTAGATAGCGCCTATAGAAGAGAACAAACCATCTTGTTTGAGTAAAAATCCACCCAAAATAAGAATCCTTCAAAAGACCAACGTTTTTTCATATACCTGCACTCCATGAATAAATGCTGTGTATTTTCCTCTATGTATATACAAAAGTTGTTGGTCGACATAACCTGATATCTAGCCCACATGAGCTAATTCTGCGAAGGGAGTCTATTTTTTTAGATTCTCTAGATTAGAATGTATCTAGATGGCTAAATGAAGGATTCCCTAAAATCCTTACTCCATGTTGTAGGGTGAGTAGAGCATACACATTCCATCTTATTAGAATCCTTGATATTAAAACATACATTCCAGTTTGGTTTCCTTATAAGAGTGTCATAATCCATGGATGCATGAGTTTGTATTTCTATCCCAAATTGATAGGGGACTATATTTCCAAATCATTTCCATTATGATCTAAAATTAGTAATGTATAGATTCTTTATCTTATAGTAAGATCTCACGCTCTCCTTTAGAGGCCTATCAAGCCATGTGGTATTCCATCAATTGATGTTGGAGTTCTCACACACCAAACACTTCATATCATGAATAATTTTATTGAAGGAATGTTTTATAGATTCCCATAAATATGACTGATGAAAGTACTTATATTGATTCAGAAACCTCCCCATATATCTTTTGATCAAAATGGCATTAGAGGCATCAGTGGAAATCAGACACCATGTGAATTTTCCAGTTAGTCCATCATTAAAAATCCTTAAATATTTGACCCCATGACCTCCCAAATTAACTGGCTTGATAAATTATTTCTAGGAATAATTTACCAAATTTATATCATTGATAGAACCAGTACATATAAATTTCCATACCATGCATTGAAGCTCATTGATAAAACATCTGGTCCATCTATACAATAAGAAGGAATAAAAAGGCATTGATGTAATCACTGAGTTAACAAGACACACCCTCTGTGACAAAGAAATTCCCATTCTTTTCCATCTGGGATGTTGATTAACATTTCCATGGTTAAATACCATCATGATAGTTCTTTCTATATTTTCTGTAGAATAGATAATCACAAAGATATTGGAAAGAAAGAGTCCCATTTTTTACACTACGATTTAAAATTATCATGTTTTTCTTGCCTACTATGATGCCTATACCAAATACAATTGATGATTTGTCCAATATACTTCCTTGTACATTCACCTCTTTATAATAATAAAATAACGTATTTATATTGGATTTTTTTTCATAGAAGATCACCCAACATAAGGATGTCATCAGCGATAGTAAGTGTAAAGAAGTAAATTCATTCTCTCTGGTCTTACTTTCCTTACAAAATCCAAAATAAACAAGGTCATTGATGCCCCTAATAAGATAATAATAATTAATTGAAAATAAAAATCATGAGAGCATATCTCTTATCCTCACACATCAAGTGCATAGGAAGAAAAATTTAGGTACTCCATTAATAAGAATGGATTTCTGTGATCATCAGAGAATGATACTAATCAAAATGATAAAATCATTCAAGAACCCATTACTTTTGATGAAATCAAGAACAATGTTCCATATTAATGTATCAAATTGCATAGAGATGTCAAATTTCAGCATAAATTTCCCTTCTCTCACTTTTCTCCTCATCAAGATAACACTCTCTGAGGCTGCCAAGAGATATTTTGAATGTTTCTTCCAGGAAAAAATACAAACTGATTTTGAGAAATCATGCCACTAACCAACGATCCCATAATGTTCATAATAATCTTTCTAATGACTTTTGTAAATTTTTTCCCATGAGAAACATTCATAAAATCCATAACATCAACTGCACTTTCCTTCTAGGGTATTAGTGCAATAAAGCATGAATGCATCACAAACAACATATAAGAATACATAAATTATTTCATAACTTACTGAGTGATATCATCCGGCAAGAAATCCCAATGAAACTTAAAAAACATTTTACTATACCCATTTGGATCAGTAGAAATATCCATATATAGAGAGAACATGGATTCGTTAATTTATTCCTTGAGGGGAGGAGTGGTAAGAGCTTAATTATTCTGATCCTCAATGCACAGACTGATGTGGTCAACCATTTTTTGTTTTTTAACCATCATATTATCCGAATATATCCCTCTTATGTAATCCAAAACATCCTAAGATATCTCATTTTTAGAAGTGTGAAGGTGGACATTAATGATGATTTCCTTATTTCCATCTTGGGCCCTCATCTCTTTGCGTAGCTTGTGAATGATTTTTGTGTTTCAGTTTCCCTCTTTTATCCATTTAACATCAAGAAATTTTTTCCCAGCCATTCATTTACTGTTAAAAGATCATCCATCCTATTATTATCCTAAATTTCCTCCCTTGATGGAATATTCATATGTTGATCCCTGACCTGACAACATGAAGGAGCCTCTTCAGTATCCTTAATGTCATGATCAAGGATAGAGAATTATTTTTTTCTCTATTCCTTGAGCATTACCTTGGTATCATTTAATTTTACAGCCAACCTTTGCAATGGAATACATAGAAAATCAATTTCCTAAGCTTCTATCTTTTTTTTCCATGCACTGAATAATTATAAGTCATCCATTTTTAAACTGAAAATGTATATGAACATACCATCTCACTTGTGTGTTAATTTTCTCAATATTTGGGTTGTGATTAGAGTAATTCTTAGGGAGTGTGAAACTTAAAATTCCATGAGAATCAAATTGAACATCCACATTAAAAAACTTCTATCAGGATTTATTTATTTCTTCCCCTTCCAGGTGTATCTAATCTATGTAAAAAAAACTCCTACCACTGGGACTTTAAAAAAATTCCCTTTATCATTAAACAAAGTAAATTCCGATAATTCATTCTGATGAAAATTATCTCAAGTTTTTCCACTGGATTTAAAATAGTGTAAATGTCACCAAGGATCACCAATTTTTATATATATTTTCCTAGATTACCTTCAGTTAATTATTTAATTCCCATCTTCTAATATAGAAATTAGAAGCATGCCCAAAAGAGACAGAAATCTCAAAATTTTCAATGTGGCAAGATATTAAAATTCTATGAGACAACGCACTATATGAGATAATGATAGTAGTATCATTACATAAAATCCACAAATGATCCATATTAGAGTCATGAGTGTTTTTGAGACAAATTAATATCCCAGATAGCCCTACTTGAATCCGGTCTAATTATCAAAAAAATATTGGGTTCAACAATGTCAATAATATTAGGTTTGTTGGGAATAATAAAATTTCTATATGCCTTGGACGTTAGGGATTTCCCTAGACCTATAAAGTTCTATTGAAAATTTTTCACTTCATAAGGGTTTCCCTTCATGTTTGTGGCCCCCATTCAATGACATGTTCACTTGTCCTTTAGATTTCATTCCTATACCATTGATTCCAGGTTTTTTCGAGTTGATTCTATGTACAGATGCCTTCTTTTTTTCAGTCAAGATCTCCTCCTATATGTCCTATATTGAGATATCCACATCCTTCTAAATAACTTGGGTTTCCTAAGGTCCATCATCCTAGAAAGAACTAGTCATGGATGAGAAATAATTCTCATATTTCCCATTATCAATTTGTTTTTCTATGACACTACTCCTCTGGCAGCCCTGGATGCATCTACCTATGAGAATCCCCCCTCCTACTAATTGCATTCATCATTTATAAGATGCCGAATAGGTTCTATTACCGGAGAATTTGAATGATTCTCTTGTGAATATAACTCCAAAATATCAGGTAACAAGCTAAATGTGGTAGCCACTGTCTGACTAGAAGTACTTGATACTTGTTGATTTTACATTCAAATTTTACAATGATCTAGAAGGGTTCAATAGAATACACTAATTGCTCCAGTTCAACCAAAATTCTAGCTTGTTCCCTATCAAGATATCCTTCTATAAATTCTATAACACTAGAAGAATGATCCAGAAGCTTCATATTCTACATGACTCTTAAATCTCCATGAATCAAATTACATACCTTGTCAACCTTTATTCCAGACACGTCATCACAACAAATCGGTGATGTTTATGCGCCCAATTGTTCATCATTGAGCACTATGTTTATAGGCACACAATTATTATCTATAAATTGGACTTCTCAATGGGAAACCGTTCCTCTTGATGAGAAAACACGTCAACCATGTTTACACCCATAGAAATCAATAACGAACTTCCTTCACCATTTCCATAGTTGGATATTTCGTGGAATTAGAATACATAGTGCCATTATTATCCATCAAATATGTACCTGAAGGTGCCTCCTCATAACTTTGATATAGAGGCACTTTCCCTTTCCTTTTCCATAAGATAGTAACATCATGTCCATTGATCATACAAAAGAAAAATTCAATAAACTATTTCCATTCATATATTATGTGTCCAAAATTCTTACAACTGTTACAATATTTCTTCTTTCATTCATAATGAATCTCATGCTTAATTATATCATCCCTTATGGTGAGCACCATATCTTCCACTGAGATGTTTGAAATAACCACCACCACTCAAATTCTTGCATAATTTCCAAACTGTAGGTTGTCAAATCGTTTTTTAGTTTGTTTGACCGTCATTTTCTTTTTATGTATATTTTTAAAATTATTATTTTTTTACTTTAGGTTTTGATATGACTAAAAATATAAATTATTTTTATTTATTTTATTATAAACAAATTTACTCCATTTAATTCAAAGTCATTTATAAGTTTATCCTACACATAATGTTTTTTAGGAAACGCTTTTTTAAAAAATAGATTTTATGCACTGAATGAACTAATGTCTAAATTATATTTTCATAAATAATATAATTTTTTCTAATAAAATGTTTTTTAAACTTTTAACTATTAATTACACACTTTTTAATAAGTTAAATTTTATATATTATCAAAAAATTTGTATATCTTACGTAAAAACTAGTTACGTGGTAAATTCCAAAACATAAAAATGTGTCAACCAATACAGTAAATTCCTTATCATGTTTAAATATGTTTTTAATTCAGTTTTAGGGTTTTTATAGAACAAAAATAATAGTTAATTCATTAATTTAAATATATATGTCAATATTCAATGTGAAACTATATCCCTCTTTATGTTAAGATTATGTATTTAATAAAATTTCATTATCACCATTTATAAATGGGGCCTCTCACCACACCATCATTAACACCCATAAATATATGTTTTCAATTTATAATTTATCTATATTCCATACCATAGCATAGAATTTCAGATTATTAGTTTACTATTAGAATAATTTATCCTATGACCTCAATTTCCCATGAGTCCCCCAATGGAAAAATTAGTTCTCGATGATATTACTAATTTTCCCATAACGTATTTTAGTTATGACATTAATTTAAACAATATAATTATTTCATTATTATATAATGACATTATTATTATTTTTATAGTTATTTTTTTGAATAGTAATAAATATTTACAATGGTTCCCCTTTTCCATTAATAAAAAGCTCTTCAATTATTGGTCTATAAAGGACTACCTTCACAAAGTAACATATTAAAATTTTAATCTAGGTTTATTATAATTAAATAAAAATATTTTAAAATATTATTCATAAGCATATTAATATATTAATAATGTTATTCTATTTTTGTAATAATTCTAATATTAAAAAATAACCCACTTTCATAATCATTATCCTCCATTAATTTTGTTATGTTATTGTTTTGGTCAGTTTACCCACGTACATGAACAGTGCTACAAAATTATTACATAGGAGAATATGAGAATGTAAAAATTGATTATATATTAATCAATTAATTAAATAATGATTTTATTTTTTTCAAGAATGGTTACGTTAATATTAAACCCATTACGTAATATATCACCATTCATTTGAAAAATATCACTGGAACAAACTTGTCTCTAATTTCAATTAAAAGAAACCTAACTAAAAATTTCATATAATGAAATTATAAAACTGTAAAATATCATTAAACATCACCTAATGTACCATTTCTGATCTAGTAATGATGATATTTGGTGGAATAATGAATAATAATACTTTCAATGGGAAATAAATTTAAAATTTTCGAAATCCCTCACATATAAAAGTGAATATTGGTAATAACTAACTAAAATAGTTTGTTTGAGTGATCTCAAATAAGAGACAATATATAGAAGGGGTTTAATTGTATAAAAAGGCATTAAAATGTAGTTATTAATATGAATGATGATATCATTTAAGAGGTGTGATTACTACCTATAAAATTAAATATTTTGTATTCATTAAATAATTTGGGTTTCAAGACCTATAGCATGTTTTGTTTTCAAATGGATCTCAATTAAAAATGTACTAAATTTTATAGGTTTTTTTCTAATCCAACTCCCCTAAATTAGTTATTTTCATCTTATTGAATGTATTCCATCTAAGATTGGTTTCCTCTACCAAACTATTTTTATATAATTCGTTCCCTTCATATCATGGGAAAATGTTTTTTGAATATGAATTTAAATTTTTCTATTATAAGTACACAATTTTATTTAAGACACTATTATGGATTCATTATCAATATAACCATTCAGGTTTTTGAAAATTCTATTCGGTATTAAAAAAATTATAATGATTTCATGTATATCATTTTTAAATTAAAATGAAATTTTATTTACAAGTTAAAACCTTATTTTAACGTTAATTATTGATTTTTTTGAAAATATTATATTAATGGTTTAAAAAACTTCAGTTCTTTTACATATATTGATGTAATTTTTTTAGAAAAATATTTTCATCATAAAAATTATTTCTTAAAAACAATTTTTGTTTTGATGTGTATAATTACAAATATTTTATCAATCCCAATGTATATCATTTAAAAAAATTATTTTGGAGTTGTAAGCATTTTGAATAGGGTTATTTATTCATGTTTTTCTAATAAATTTATCCAATAAATATATTTCTTCAATTTTTTTCTATAACTAGAAAATATCAAACTCTAATGGAGTTATGATTTATGAATCAAGTACAAAATATCATTTTAAAAAATCATTTTTGTTTACTGAAATTTGGGTTCCTATTGGTATTGTTTTAATATAAAATATATATTTTTAAAATGATTTGAACCCCATTTTCCATCATTACTTTCTATAAGTATTGATATTGGAGCGATTTGTTTGACAGACAACACGTTTATGGATTATCACGATAAGATTTATTTAGAATAATTAATACTTGAGGTGGTTTGAGTCTGATAGAGACTTAAGATAATTTTCAGTATGACAATTCAATATGATGGTTTGGTTTCAATAAGTCCCTGAGATATGTTGGTTTTGGTTGAGCCATGAGATGGTTTGGGTATTATAAAGACTTAAGATGGTTATAGTTAATTATGTCCCATTAATTCAATGGGTAATGTTTTATAAGACATGAAATAATGAATGGTGAATACATTTAATTGTTCATTAATATAAAGGGTGGACATACATTGAATTGACCCATTCTTATAGCTTTGTAATGAAGAAATTTTCTTATAATATGATTTTTTAAATGTGATTATGTTAGGATCCGTTGTTATACCTCATTGATAATTATTTTGTTGTATTTTTATTTTACTCTCATTCAATGGAATATGTTATTTACTTCAGTTTATGTGGGCTTCAATCATTACATATAGAAAACACATATTCTTCCTTATTCTTTTAATATGAAATTTCTCCCATATTCATGTTTCCATATGATCTAACCCTTAAAGAAATGTCGATGAGTATTAAAACTATTGTGAGTTAAATGTTATCTATTTATTATAATTTATTTACATATATTATAAATATGTGTATAACCTAGGATATTTATATAATTTCAGCTATCACTATTAAAATATAAGGAAAAGTTACAAATTTTCAAAAAATAATATTCTAATGTGGGTGATCCTAAAAAAACTAGACCTTATATTACATGTATTAAAATTTTATCTTGTGAGATGTAATTTATAAAATATGTAAATGATGTAAATTGTTGATATTTTTGTCCTGTGTTGTTATAATTTCAATCGATGTCCATAAACCTATATAATTTTCTAGGAGACTAGTGGATTCCTAATCGAGTGAGATTGGTTTTGTTTTGTTAGAAGGGTCAGGTTGGGGCATGGATCATGATAAAATTCCTTAGAGATACATGTGATTTATTTTTCCCCCATTTTAATTTTTTATTAGGTAAGTGATAAATTCATCTTATGGTGTTTGGGAGATCAATGAATTCCTTCAAAAATAGTTAGATAACATTTTTGGAACATTAATGAGTTAGATGGAAATATATAATATACACAATGATTATTTTTCCATTAGTTATGTGGTTGGATTCAGTCATTTTTTGAAAACCATGTGGGAGACTGTTTCACATTGATGAGGCTGGGTTATCCATTACTGAGATGGTTGACTTCATCATAATGGGTCAACGATGGGTTATATATATAGACATACAGAATTGAAGATATACTATTGTGAGTGAGCTGGATTTTAAGTTCTTACTTAAAATCATAATGGATGAAAGTCTTCCATTAGTAAAATGGTGTTATGGATCATATGTGAATTGATTTTGGATGATGGGGACCATGAGGAGTGATATGGGGTTTGGGTTTCTATATGGTGAGGGAATATAATGGTTTTCCCCACATTGGGTGATAACGTACTATATAATCCATGAATATGATACCTTCCTATTAAGAGGGATTTTTCAGGATGCATTTAATGAGACCCTATAATGAGGAAGTAGTGGTAATGAATTTTTTGATACCCTAACTAGAGTCTCTTAGAACAAGATTGAATTATGGAATTAGGTAATAACTAGATTATATAACCGACCCAAAGAATATATAGTAGATTTTATACATATCTTGTTTGTCACCTGATTGCCTAGACGATATGTGTATGTCATCTAGTATTGTAGCACACTGGTAGAGGAATTATTTCTTGAAGAACATTTTTATGAAATGAATTTAATTTATCTGTTCTTAGAAACACATATGATGGTATATATTTTGGGTTTATGATGTGACTGAACAACGATATATGTTCACACCCAACAAGGGAAGTCTAATTTGCAATCCACGATAGTGTATTCATTTAGTTCAGAGCACGAGATGCACATCTGATTAGGATAGTACAAATCTAGGGTACAATGAGATTGGGATAATTATTAAGGATTAATGTATAGTATGTGTCCATATTTTTTGGGTTTTGTTTATTTTTGTGCGATTTGTATAGTTGGAGATTTGATAAGGTTTTTCATAATAACATCATGTATTATGTTGGGTGTGTTTATTTATTATACATACTATTATGCAGATTCTATTTGGTTATTTATCATTATTTATTTTTATGATATAATTATAGGAGTGTCCATAATGTTTATATAGGCCCTCACTAATATTCAGTTGCGTTTTCTTTTTGATTATGTTCCCTTGAGGACACATAGGATCCTCTACCCAATGAGTTTCTAGTGTCCCATGTTTACGAAAGTACAACTCTTTCTTAGGAACCCCTTTTTAAATAGACGAAACATGAATATATTTGGTGGAACTCCAAACATAATAGTGAGTAACTGGGGCTACATGATGTTTCTTGTCTAAATGACTTTAGAGAGGGCCCCACCTAGGAGATTCATGATTCACAGTGAGGTCATGATTAACCACTAGATTTTCTCTACAATGATAAATGAGTTGTGCATTTATGTGAATCAGGTAGAGTCTCCTAACGTAGTTATTAGTGGTGACATGTGTAACCTACTTATTCTCACCTATCATTGAGTGGATGTCCTATAGAGCTTCATTTCTTGGAGATTCTGACCAAAGGATTCAAGGTTCTACATAGTACAATTTAAATGAAACTCTATAAATTGTACATTTTATCATCATGTGCTGAACAAATTGACTAGGAGACACTATCATTTTACGAATAATCCTTAATTAGGATCCTATCATGCATCAAACTATTTAGTCATCATAGAGTAAGTTGATAAGAACTGCATTGGATCTTATCTCAATATCATAACATAACTATGAATTGAATGAGCTAAATAAAGTCATCACATTGTATCTATGGGTTTTCTAAAAGGGTTTTAGAGTCCTCAAGGATTTTCTACAGACATAAAGAACCCATTAGTGTAGTATCATATAAATTAACATGTTTTCTTGAACATTAACAAAGATAAAGGTTTCATTTCATGTTCACCAATTTTTTTTCAATGGAATACACAATGTACATCCATTATTGAAATTTTTAGAAAATGTAGACCTTATTTTTAAGTTAAATTAGTCATTGGGAAAAAATCATTGACACCATAGAATTTACCTTGGGCTATATGATGGGAGGTCATACTCATATCACCATTTTTGTAGGGGTGTTATTTTATACTTCAGAACTGCCTTAATGATTTACGTTATATTCGAAAATCTATTCCAAATCCCAATGGTTGAAAGGATCCCATTATTCTGATATACAACCTCTAGAATTCATATATCTAAACTTATATTAATTATAATAATATCTAAATTAATGTAAATATATATAAATATTATATGTACTGTATCAATTATGTTATCCATATATATCATAACTACTAAACTATTCCCTAATTAAATTGTGGTGCTTTAATTTTTAGGATATGGTTTAAATCAAGGAATTTGGGAACTAAAGATATTATTTAAATCAATGATGGTTGTACATATTAAAGGGATTTGGATCAAGATAATGAGAAGGTATTCCTTTGTATCCTAATGATTGGAATAAAATCCAAGGTCATTTCAGGACACATATTAGGGTTAATCATACATTTAAGGTAATTTCATAACAAAAAAAGAGCATTAATATTAATGTTATATGGAATTTACGATTAGGAAACAAATACATGGAAATGGATGGAATGCGATTTACTCATGGAAACCCTTCATTTTTTCCTCTATGTGAATATAGTTTGAGGATGATATTTTTTCTCTATAAGGAATATGACCCTACAATATACATGTTTGGATTAGTATATTGGGATATAGTGTAAATTTCTATACATTCTTACTTATTAGATTGTAAAAATTCTTATTGTGGAAGAATTTATGTAAATTTTGTGGAATTGAGGTTTAAATTGTGTATTTAATGATTAAATTTTTTCAAAGAATGTTTCTTATGGCGTGGAGGGTTTTAATTTACCATAACATGGGGATGATGAGGCATATAGAAAGTTGACAATGTCACTGTGGGTTATGTAAGGGTATATGGGTTTTATGTAATCATTTATTGATTTAATCCTCTGTGGAATCAGGAGATCCCTTAATACCCTTATGAAAATGACCTTGTATCTGTGTATAAGTTCTATAAGGTATAGGACATGCCTACACAAAATAGAGGAGTAGCTATAGATTAGAGATGTCAACTATGGTCTAGAGGCTTAGAGGAGGATCTTGGTGGTTATAAAAATTTATCATGGTTCTCATGTGCTTATGAAGTGCTGATGATTATTTAACTAATTAGAAATGCAGTAGTTTTGGTATTTTTTGGTTTATTGGGTAGTCGAGTAGATCTATAGCATAATCCTTGTCATGATAGTTGAGCCCTTGGACATATTATTTCATCAAATGCCATTTTTCATTTCCCATGTTTCCAAAATATATATTTTTGAATTAAATGTGATTCTTGTATGAGTATTTGAACACCTTACTATCACATAAACTTTATAGTTGAACCATGGTCTTTTCATATTTCAGTAGTTTTGAATGATGGATCATAGTGTTTTTTCAAGATATTATAATTTCTTGAATGAATTTAAAATATTGAACAACCTGATTACCCACTATTACTCAATATTTTCCCTCATTTCTAATCCATAAGTAGTGAGTCCATTTGAATTCATTCAATCCCATTTCATTTTTTTTTCAAAACATTTATAGAGACATCAATCATTGGATTTTATAAGTGAGTTTCCTTCTTTTAACATCCCTATTTTCTCCCAATGAATCATTTATAGATGGTTTAATCCAAGGGATATGATGATTTTTTTAATACTTTGGAATGGGAATGGTATTTGAATTTGTGGTCTAGTTTGATCAAGGTTTTTTCCATTCTTTTTTTTTCTGTATAGGTTTCTTGTTCTTTGTCAAACCATGGGAAATGGTTTTAAAAGGTTTGTTTGAGGTGGTGGATCCCTTTCCTTTCTTGTATCATCACATGCATGAATGGTCATTATTTTTTTTCATCCATTAGGAAGATGGTATCTACAATCCAAAAGAAGATAGAGAATGTGTTTAATTTAAATTGATGGGGAATGCAATTGAAACCCATGTTTTCACCTTCTTATTATTTTTATTGAGTTATAAATGTTGGTTATATTTTGGACAATCATGGGTCTTGGAACTTTTTCTATGTTTTAGAGGATGAGATTATTGATAACTTGTTATGTGATGGAATGATATCACCCTAGATCAAATTTCAAAATGAAATATATATGTCCAATTAATTGTATTCCCATGGAAACTATGGATTTTGTGATAATTCCATTGAAGTCTAAGTAAGTAAACCTAATAGAAATCCCCTTGTATAAAAATGAAATATGATTTCTGTGATATGTGAAAATTGGTTATGATTTTTTTCTAATAAATTATCATATGTGGTTGTGGTATATGGAAGTTGTAATGGGAAGTGGTAGTGATGTCATATGATGGCAATGTTGGACTTGTTATTATTGGGATGATGTATTGTTGGGATTATGTTGTGGTGGGTTCTTATAGTTTCCCTATAATTATTGAATAAATTTATTATAATGAAATTAAAATAATAGTTCTTGGAATGGTTAATCATTATTTGAGTTAAAATGGTACGTGTGTACGAATTGTTTGATATATAAAATTAAATTAATGGGTCAGATAAAATAGAAATATTGGTAATATTAAATTCATCAAATTGGATAAATATTAATTAAAATATGGAATGATTATTGTTGATTTATTGTGTGGTGTTATGAATATCGATGTTAGGGAGAATGTGTAAGTGTTTGTGAGTCATCATGGTGTTGTTGTGTGATTGGATATTACTCTAGTTATAAACCCATATGCAATGATTTTCTATCTGTGAGGGTATTTTTTTTTAAAAATTATATCAATTGTGATTTATATATGAAACCCACCCACATTTAGCACAACATTCCAACACTCAAATGTTTTGGTGTTTTTTTTACAAACATCTATATGGTGAGTGTGTATGGGTAGATACCCCTTCATCCCCACTATCTCTTCCCATATAGATTGAAACACATGCACTATGATAGATAAAAGGAAAAAGTGATCCTGTGGATATGGTTGATTAAATTATGAGGTTGTTATTTTCATGTTTTATACATATTGGGAGGAGTTCATGAGGTTAATAATATTCATTTTCATGTTACACTACTAATTTTTTAATTAGGTGGGATGGGATTAAGTGTCCCAATTTACTATAGTTGAGATGTAACGTGAAGGACTAGGAGTCTATGTGAGAGATTTAATGTTTTTATCTAGGTGTGTGGAGTTGATATGTGATGTGATAGAAAAATTGTATGTAGAAAATGTGTGGCATTATTTAATATCTTTCTATGGAATTCATTAAGTGGATGATATGGTAGTTTCAAGACATATATGGTTGGGGTGTTAGAGCAGAAAATCATTAGAAAATTTGTCTAGGGAACACATTTATCAATAATGTTTTTATTATTTAATTATATTTTGATAAATTATATGATGAGCATCATATGTTGATTATGGGTTTTGTTCATTGACTTATGTAGGTGTTCTTGGTACTACTGTTTCTGATTGGTGTGTTAATGTTCTGTTCTCTCATGTGGATGAGAGTCTTTGGGTGTGATCCTACTAAGATTACATCTCATAATAACCCCAAATATATATAAAATTCTTTCAGGATTCTAGGTGGACATAGTAGTCCATATTTCACATTAAAATCTCAAACATTAGATAATTTTTGGAGTCACAACCTTAAGATTTTCATTAGGGTATTTATTAATTACTAATTTTTTTTAAGTCTACACATGAATTGTGGGAGGGTTTTGGTTTTTTCCATTTAATATTATATCATAGATTATTATGATGTCCAATATCATATCTCATGAACCTACATAACATTTTCGGGTAGCACCTTCAATATGTGATATTCTTATACTATCAGATCTAGTTGAAATCTCAAGGCCTACTATAGGTAGGTCTCTGGGGGTCACTATCTCTCTTACCTAAATGTCATCCTAGGTGGGGTATCTTTGTGGGGAGGGTGTCATTATATATTTTTATAAGGGTATTGGTTGAGTGATATGATTGAGTTTGGAGTTATATATTATACTGATTTTAATGGTCATTAAGGAAATAATGTCATTTTGTCTTTGTGGAAACCCTAAGATTATGAATATTAGTTAGTAATTGGTATTTTGGGGTCCACCATGACATGATGCAAGGAATATGATCTTGTCAATAAACCATGTTATGTGATTCCACTTAAAGGGTATATACCTAGGGTTGGTATATACATCATGGTCTTTTCATCCTATTCAAAATGTGTAATCCAAGGATGATGAGATCAATTAAATCAATCTTCATAAAATTCCAACACTATAAGGATTATGAAATATATGTCTCCATTTTATGATATGTTTCTTTGATATTATCATCTAGTGGACCAGACATGTGTGTTTTGGAAGGTAACCTGGTTGGATAATAGAGGGTTGACATTGTTGTGGAAAATTAAATTTGGTATAGTTAGTTTCACTCCTTTTAGAAGTATTCTTTGGTGAAGTAAGAGGGATGAATATGTAATGTATATCCAAAGTGATATTAGAAGGATCCAGATATCTCTATTAGTTTGTTCTAGGACAATGTTTTGTATCATGTCTTAATGTAATTCATTTAAATGAAGGTTAAATATGTCAATGGTGGACATTATATCTCAGTGAGCAGAAAGAAGAAGAAATTTCCAAGAAAGACATGACAAGGCAATTTCTCTCAGATTTCTTGTCATCAGCCACGATTGTAGAAAAGAGTCATAATATTTTCTATTTTTTCACCATGGGATTATTTCTATGTGGAATATTAGGGTCCTTATTATTTCTCATTTTCATTTCTCCCCCAATATTATTCTTGATGAGTTGTCATGTGAGAAACATCATAAAGATGAAATTTTCCCTTTTGTCTAGTCTAAAGAAACTCAATTAACATTTCCGACATAATTGGAGGTTAGGAAAAAGGAAACGGAAATCTAATTGTTTCACACACAAGGGGGTTACCACATGAGGGGAATAAATAGAGTTCCTTAAATATTAGATATTTCATCAAGAAAACCTAATGACTAAGAACATTGATGTTTTAACCCATGTGGAGTCAACCTTAGCAGATTCCTTTTCATCCATCCCTAAACTATGGTATTCATGATTTTAGGTGGATTTGATATTTTTTTCAAATTTTGGAGTAATTTTCTTCATTAAAATTAGTACCTAAAGGTTTGTAAAGATCATTATTGTATAGGTGGTGATTAATTGGTCCCACATCAACAGTATCCACTAAACAGGCTATTTAGGAGTAGAGGAAGTAGATTTAAACACCTCAGAGAGGTTATAAGGAAGGAAGAGGGAGATCTGATGATGTTTCTTTTATTTAGATATCCTATTGAAGAGTTTCTATGTAGAATAACATCAATAGTAAGGTAGAGGACCTTGGAATGGAATTTTTCTTGTTTCGGTGGTCCCATCATTAGTGGGGTCAGATATAATTATAGTTAAAATAAGTTTATTAAAAACACTTGTATGTAAATTATCTTATTCCAAATCTTCTCACTCATTTGTTTAAAATATTAGATTTTATTCACTATAACTATACATTGAAAGGCTTACCCATCAACCTATTTTTCACTAAAATGTTTAGTGTCTAAACCAATTTTTTTTACGTGTGATAGTGGTGTAGAATGATGATGTGGTAGCACAGGTCAGGTGGATATATATTATTACTATAGATACATAAAATTTATATCATATTTAGTTTAAATAAGGAATATTCTCTATGTTTTATAATTGAATACTTTCCTAGGTGAGTTATTCTCTCATATATGGTTGTTTAGTGTGTAGTTTTCATTGGTATGTGGGTTTGATTGTAGTAGAGAAGGAATATAGAGAGTATTATTTAGGGGATGATCAACTACTCCATGTATTCAATAGATGTTTGGATTGGGGAGAATCACATGTATTTTAGGGTGTTTGTGAATTTTTTTCCTTAGGATGTTCTGACATTACCCCCCTAATGTGATATTTAGTTATTGATATATTTCTAGACAATTTCTTCTTCTATTTTAGTTGAACATTATTATATAGTTATTATGAATTTTATAGAGTTATGAATTCTAATAGTGGATATGATGAAAAAGTGTTTCAACCCACCCATTGTGTGGTTGTGGTGTGATTAGTGTTACTATCCAATAAGGTTCATATTATTAATATGTTGTGTATAGACCACTCGAAATTGAGTCAAATAAAAATCAAGATTCATTAAACTCATCCCAATATCAATAATATTTTGACCAGTTTAGAGAATCTATTTGGATTTCTATGATTGATCTAAGGTCTTGGTATAATCAGTTTAGTGTGAAGGAGGATGTTATCAGAAAGACTACCATATAGTCTATGTATGGATATTCATGTTTTTCTTCATGCCATTTGGTATTATTAACAACCCAAATTTGTTTATTGGGATGAGGAAATATCTATTTTTGTTTTCTTATAAATGTTCTTATTTTTTTTCAATAATGATATATTGATTTACTAAAATTACATGGATGATAATTATGGTCATCTAATAGATATATGGAATATTTTTCAATGCCAAAATATTTATTGATTATTTTCTAAGTAGATGTTTTGTACATGAGAGGTGAAATTACATTCGTATATGGTGTCTTAGTTGGGTGTTGATGGAGACCTATTGAAGGTTTATGATGTTTTTAGGTGGCCTAATGAAATGTAGAAGAATATTTCAGCTTCATTGTTCTTTAATATTGTTACCAAATGTTAGTATATGATTTCTATTGGATTGTATTACATATAAAAGCATTGACCCAGAAGGACTGGCATTTCATTTGGGAAGATCATTTTTAAAGAACTTTTTACCACCTAAATGGGAAATTGATCGATCTTCTAGTGTTAGAATTTTCATATATAATGGTTATATTTAAGGTGTTTTGTGATTATTTATATTTAGACTCATGATGAATCATGATACAGTATAATTAAATGATCTCTAATTGGTCTATGATGTTATTCTCCCATTAGCGTAACTGTTCCATATATGATATTACGCTTGCAGTGCCTGTGTTTTTACTATTGTTGTGAAGAAATTACCATACAATAAAATTATTTGTTGTCTTCATCAATCAATTGACAATGAGATATATCATTTCTCAATGTGATCTAAATATTTGAGATTATTTGAGGATAAAGTATTTCAAGGACTATTAAATTGATATCCCCCATTCGAAAGGAAATGTTAATATCATAGATAATAAATTGGGATGAAATTCAATAATATATTTTTTAGGAGTTTAAAGATGAATATAGATAAATGAAATAGTTTGATTCCCTACACAATATTCATTGGGGGTTCTTAAAGGAGGTTTCTTAATTGAGTTGGTAATGCAATATTCTCTAATGAAGTAGGTGCTTTACTCTCAATGGGGAGACTCTAAGGAAGATGTGACATGTTAATGTATTGGATATGGTGATTATAGGTAGGTATTGTAAAAGGATGTTCAAAATCAGCTATTGTTTCAATGGATGTTGTTTATTCTAATGGCGGTGTTCGAGGGATTCCTTACTATTTTTTATATCTCAAATTTGATGGTAAAACCTAAGATATCTAATATTTATAATTTTTTGGGTATGGTATTTTTGTAGAACATGATTAAAAAGATGGTATATGATTTTATGTATTGACCTATGGTTTTACAGATGCTAAACAACCATCAATTTCTCTATGGTTTGATGTAGCCCTTAGATTTTATCAATTGGAAGTCAGATGAAATATTATGGGAATTAATAATATGGTAACTTAGATATCAATAATATTATGATTATATAGGGTAATTATGTATTAGGAGAAAAGTATGATCAAATATGAGCGATCATGGAGTCATTCAAAGGAGATACCTTGGTAGGGGGGAATATGGATGAAATTTTGCAGCTTAATAGATTTTAATTTTTCATTATCTTATATTCAGAAAATAATTTACATATGGATTCTTGAGGGTATTGAATAATTATTTTGGGAATGTAATAATGCCTTATCCTTGATTTCCACCCCTAGATGATGGAAAAACATATTCGACCATATTGACACAAGAGGATAGGTAGATATATTTTATCAGAGACATCTGTAGATCATTGTAGGAAAAAGCTATCCTCGGATTAGATTTCATATAAGAAAAACTACCACACATCAAATTAAATGGTTTATTGCAACGTTTTTGTGGGTGTATGTCATGATTTTTGTGTTGGGTTGTGGTTGGGGTATATTAGGTCTCAGTTCTGATGTAGATTAGTTTATAATAGATATTTTTTAGGTTGTATGATTTTGAATTATGGTAGTTTAGTACTATAGTAATTCACATTGTTATAGTAGGGGAGGCCCTTGGAGTTTGAGGTTTGGGACATTGTGTTACCAAAGATACATCCTTGATGTGGTTAGTATAGTTTTGATATGTAAAGTAATGTTTTACCCTATTTAATGGGACCTTTTACAGAGTTGAAGTGTGTTGTCACGGTGGAATTTCAGTTGGCACTTCCACTGTGCATGGATATGATCCAAGACATCTTCCTAGAATTACACTTCTAATTGTATCATTGTGATGAATCTCGTGTCATTGATATTTTGGATTTTGATATCAAGGATGACATGAAATTTTTAGAAAAACATTTTGGGATATTGGGTCATCTTGAGAATGTACTATGTTGATAGATCATTCCCCTAGATCATGTGTTATGGAGGTATGGTTGCTTGGATTAGAGTACATGGGATTATTGGATTAAAATAAAATCCCAATACTCATATTTTTTTTGCTTCTTCCTTGTAAATATTGTCTTAACCATTTATTTGATAAGTCTTGAAGGTTTGTGAGATAAGATTGTCCTTTTTTAATGTTTTATGTATTAATTTTTCCAACATATGAAGCAAGGAATGGAAATTTTTTATAATCACATGTAATATATGAAACAATTTAAAACTATGAGGAAAATTCATTTCCACAAAATTTAGGTAATATATAGATATTGAAGGTGGGATTATTTAACATGTGTTCCTTGATACATGATTTGTATTAGTTTAGGTGATTGTGGGATTTGGTAGTGTGTATGTTGAAATAGTAATGCATATAGTTGTGTAAGAAAGGTGGCTTTGGCATGGTGTGAGAAATTGGATGTCTTTATACATTAATTATATCATGGACTGATATATCTTGTAGTTTTGGTTTTGAAATATCATTCTCTTTATGATGTAATTTCATTTTTATTCTCAAGGATGACTATTTTTTGAAGGTTTTATGATGTAATGATATGGAATTTCTAACCTGTTATGTTTTTAGAATTCCTATAGTGGATGTGTCTAGGGGTATTCTAGGGGAGTTGGGGAGTATGTGGTGGATTTATAGACAATCTTTCATATAATAAATTTTCTATTATTTGTAGGATTATAATAAAATTTAAGTGGGTGAAACTACAACATGGAGAGGGAAGACTATGATTTGGAGTCTTATATAAAGGAAAATGGGTTCTAAATTTGGGACTATCAGTTTTACCCTTATACTACATTAGTAAATTCCTTGATACACATACTTAACCGACCACAAAATTATATAGATCTTCTACAACATGGGGGAATGAGATGCTTTATGCATATGAGATGCTATGGTTGGGAGATATCAAATATGGCTTAGGGGATTTGTGGAAGTGTTTGGTGGTTATTACAAATTCAATATTGCAATATAGTAGTTATATTTCACTATAATAGAATCTTAGAAGGGTGAATTTAGGGGTTCAATTGTTTTCAATGTAATTTTTCCATAGATAAGTGCAATGTCATGGAGATTCTATAGAGGTTTGAGCATAGTGGCATGGTGGTCCCTCACGTTCCTTGGTTTTTCCCAATTTTTATGGATATATATAATAGCCCTCACTATTCTACTCAGATACTTCATTTATTAGTACCACTGTGGAATGGTCTCTATCCACAAACTATGGTCTTTTCACTTTTTAACAATTGTGTTCCATATTTTTTTGTTCTGTTCCCTGGTATTTTTTCCAAACTAACTAATTTTTTTTCAAAAACCTACAATACATATATTTATTACATATATTTTATTAGTTCCTGAAAAATCCAACCATCTCCCAATGAGGTATTGTATCCCCCTTTAATTTCATTTCAACTACATCAATCATTGATAAATATTTGGTGGTTATATGTGAGTTTTATTCTTACCCATTCTTTATTTTTCCCCCATTAATCATTCATAAAATAATGTTTCCATGATTTATTATTTATTCTTTGGTAAAAAAATTTAACGTTGTATATTTTTTTCCTGGTTGATCTAGGTGTTTTACTTTATTGAGGATCTCATTGATTTTATTTCTATAGTTTTTAATGTGGTATGTTGTTCAGAATGTTCCATTTGAGGAAGAGGATACTTCATCTTTATTCTAGCTTCACAAGAAGAATGGATCATGCTCCACATATGCTTTGTAAATATGGTATTCCACATCCCAATAAATATAATGATTTTTTAAAATTTAAATCATAGTCAATGGGAGAGGAGACAAATGTTTTTCAAGATTAGATATTTTTTTATTTAGTTTAGACATAATTATTTCATTGATGAAAAAAACCATTAGGGGATTTATTTTTTTTCATATATGATGAATTATCGAACCCTTATTATGTTACTATTTGATATCACCCTTAATGATATTAAATAAGAATTTATATTCTTATACAAAATTGGTCAGGCATAGAAAATATTTTTTTTTTGAGAATTCCCATGAAAATTAATGATGTATATGAGATGGATTTTATGTATATTAAATTTGAAATATGTTATTTGAGATATGATAAATGTTATTATGATGTGTGGTTAGGGTGTGTGTGGTGGATGTGATGAGTTGTGGTTATGATATTTGGTGAATCGATTTGATGTGGTGGTGCTCTAAAATGGAAGAAAAGTAGGACTAGTTGTCTGGAAGATGATTGGTTGTTGTTATTATGTTGTCCAAGTATCTTGATAGTGATTGAATAATTTGTTAATATTGAAATTGGAATTTTTTAGAAGGGATGATGTAATGAACTATTTAGTTAATACCGAATGTGTGGTAACTTTCTTTAAGAATAAAATGGTATGAATGGTCTGGATAAATGATATTGGATGTTAGAAATAAATCATGGTATTGTTTTAAGGTTAAATGAATGTTGGAATGTTGAATTTTGCATCTAGGTTATTCATGTTGTGATATGTATAAAATATTAGAAAAAAGATAATGTGGTTTTGAGGCATCATGGGGATGTTGTGAGATGAAATTTTACTCTTGTCAAAAACACATCGGTTGGTCATGTGTGTGTGTGTTTAATATATATATATATATATATATATATTATTTTAATTTATATGTTTATATGAACCCCACCATAATCGATCACCATGTAACAATAGAAATTTGTTTTTGGGGGCGTTAGTTTTTCAATATGCAGATAGTGAGGGGATGGATGGTATCCTATGCCCTTTTATATCACTTCAAGGTGATATTGATGTACACTATTTGTGATGTAATGGAATCAAAAGTTCTATAGTTCTAATATTTAATTATATTATAAGATGGTTCTTGGTGGGGATCATGCATTATAGAAGGGGGATATGAGGTGGATTTCATTCCAGTTTATTGTTCCAGACTATACTAGTCATCCTACCAGATATGATATGGTGACCCATGAGTTTGTGGGGGAGATGTGTAATGCAGAAATTAGTATGTTTCAAAAATTTGTTGTGATTACCCATGTGTTTTTGGAAGAGAGTAGGAGTTATTTCCCATCTGTTGTCTAGAATGATCTATGGAATATATGGGAGCACCGAGACATTTTTTTTGTGAGAAAAAAATATCCTTGGGAATGTTGTGAGGGTACCCTTTTACATAAATGGTTTTTTTATGTTATTATAATTCGATGGATTACTGGGTGAGAGTTCTATGTAAATTATGTGTTTTGATAGTTTACCTTAATTGGATTTATTATATATATTTTCTTCTCAAGGGTTAACTAGTATTTTATTTCCACATGTGCAAGAGATAGTTTGGGTATAATCCTACTATGTATTCTTGGTATGATCATCAATCATATACAATTTTTTTTATGATTGTATGTGGGTATCATGAACAATTATTTATATTTAAATCATGTGAATTGGAGCAATTGTGGTGTCACGACCTTTGGAATTTCATTTGGCTATTTATTTAGAGTCACTTTATATTTTTTAAAATTTATACTTGCATTTTCTGGTGTTTTTTATTTTTTTGATTTTATATTATTTCAAAATGTTCATCTATCTTTCATATGTTATCTCTCGATCATGCATTATATATTGTGGTAATGGATTCTATATATGATATTTATATACCCTGAATGCTAGTCGTTAAACTGGGGCTAGCTGGGGGTGGGAAACATTAGACATTTATCTCTCTTACTTCATTCATGGACCCTAAGGGAAACCTTTATATAGAGGGTATAATGACATATATCCCACCAAGAAGGATATGAAATAAAAGAGAATATGGAAAAATTGGTATGATTCACATTGAATATATCCCTAGTGAACATATAACCACACTTAAAGAAGTATACCTCAGGGGAAGGACATTAGTTTGTTGTTTGGGAATATGTCCCTATAATGTTACGTTCATGGGAAATATGTTTTAAATAAAAATATACATGGTATTAAATGGATTTTTTCAATTAGATGTGATGACCAGTATCACATTAAATATACCCTAATGAGGAAGGATATCAGAAAACCTCATAATTAATATGGACCGTTTATATTGGTTTCGAAATTGTTGGTTAGACAAAGTGTATATCAAGAGGGTTATATCATTTTTTAAATTGTATTTTAAACATATAAGGGTATCATATGTATCAAGATTAATATGAATTCATTTCCAAAATGTTTTATATGGAAAAACTATAGACATGATATAGGGTCATGCCATGTGGATTAAATTAATTCAACAGCAATGTTATAATCTAGTCTTATGCCATGTGACAAAGATTTTCCTATCTTGAAATGTGAGATAATGTAAGATTCAATAAGAATAATGAATGGATGGCCCTTGAAATTTGATTCTCTAAGAATATGAAATATTAAAAAAAATCACAGGGAATA
Organism: Viscum album; assembly: GCA_963277665.1. Classification (NCBI taxonomy): domain Eukaryota; kingdom Viridiplantae; phylum Streptophyta; class Magnoliopsida; order Santalales; family Viscaceae; genus Viscum; species Viscum album. The sequence continues at coordinate 1,384,911,549 of OY728127.1, forward strand.
GGTCCCCATGAGGATCTTAAGGGGCTTACCAAGGGGGTACCCATACACCACATACTATTGATTTATAGAGATGATATCGTTAATGAGGAAATTTTGTATTGGGTATTACACCTATGGAGGAGGAAAAAATTGATACTTAGGAATTGGAAGATTATTAGTGGGAGATTACATAAGGATATATGTTTCCTGATTTGGGAGATCCCAAATTATTGACATTTAAATGTGATGAAATCATAAATTGGAAAATGGATGGGATTTATAACTATAAAGGAAGATAGAGTCCATATACCACATTTATTGGAATCAGGATAGATAATAGACCTTTAGAGATAGGAAAAAATTATTTAATATCCTTATAATAAGGACTCTCATTATCATGGGAATTCATAATTATGATCATATTAAAGGTATTTCCAATTGGGATTCCTAGTCCTAAACATATTTTTGTTAGAGGAATACATCATTGAAGGAGTCCATTTTTTATTCATTCTTTTTACACATTTATTTTTAATGGAGAATTATTAGTTGGATTCATCATAAGGAGAACCAAACTAAACGGAACCTCAATCTTTTGAAATATAATGTACCCATTGACTTAATATAGAAAAAAAATCACCCTTGATGTGTGATAAGGGATCAAAATCAGCTACACACATTATTTTTTCTATTGATAAATCAAACAACATCACAATACTTTGAGATAGTGTAGAATGGATGATCTTTACTGTAAAATGTAGATTGTGTGAAATATATAAAATTATTTGTACTTAAACAGTATTGGAAAATGGTTGAACATCTCCATACTTTGGGAACAATGAGAAATTGATTAAATTTATTATACTATGGTGACAAGGTATAATGGTTTTCTTCCATATACATTAGGGGTCGATATTGTGGGCTCTATTATACGTTAGTACATGTTTTATGTGAAATGGTATTGTAGAGAGTGAAAATTGATTAGGTATTGGATTTAGTAGATAAATACACTAAATGATACACTTGAAAAAATGATGTCTGAATATGGTATTAAATTATGTTACTTCACCATAAATTTGAGTAACCAAGGAAAAATTGGTATATGAAGGAAGAATGACTACATGTAGATCATTGATTTCTATTAGAAGAGTGGTTGGTCCTTTTTAGATAAGGGAAAACACTTTATTATTATCACAATAGGTACACTCCCTATCAAGGGAATGTAAATTTTTTATTACAAGAATGATTTTTTAATCTCGGATGCCTATTCTTAATGATATTTTTTAGATGAATACATTAATAAGGTTTTTTATATTGGTTTTAATTCCGTGATATCTTTTTTTTATAGGAGGAATTTTTCGTAGGCAGCTTCATTAGAAAACTAATCTAAAGGGAGCCTCTATAATTTATATTATGGTGTACAAGATGAACTAATATAGGAAATAATAGATTTCATACTTATGGTCGGCTAAGTGAATTGAATAAGATACACCCTTTTTTTATTGATAAATGGAACTACATAACCATATATTGAGGTTGTTTAGAATGGATTATATTCATTGTACTTTGTGAATTTCGGTAAATATATCCACTTATTCATACTTCTATTATAGGGGAAAATGGTTTTACTTATCCATACATTGGAAACATGATGAAATTTTCCTAATTCACTACATTTTGGTGACCCTGTGATATGTATTTTCATCTCTATAGAATAGGGGTTAATAATTTGGGCTCTACTTTTCCTTAGTATAGGGTTATAGTGAATATTTTTCGAGAGATTGAAACATGATAATGTCCATGATTTAAAAGAAAAATCCAATAAAGGATTACCTTGATAAATTTATGTTATAATATGGTACATAATTATTTTACATCATAATATTGTTTAAGAACCATTTCAAAATCAGTATTTTATAAGGGATTTAGTGTCTGAGACCCTCTGTTAGCACAATTTTCCTTATTGGTTTTTTCTTTCATTGTGGTCATAGAATGAAAGGATTACTTAAGGGGGAGAGGGTGTAGATTGGGGTGAAGGGATATCTGATTTCCTATTTTCATCACAAAATGATTTTAATGAGGGCCCTAGATGCCCTATTTTAGGAATGATATGAAAATTATGTCTGTGGGGACAATGATTAGTGTGTATTAGTGAATGAAGGAAAAGGATCTGAGTGTAATAGTATTGGTAAAAATGTAGTGTTAGGCATCGAATATTAGAATAATTCTTGGGATTTGGGTGAAATTTGGTCCCTCTCTCCACAACCATTATATTTCTTATGTTATTTTCAATTATGTATCAAAATGGAGCCCCAAATATAGAATTTAATAGTATGGTGTAGCTTTAATTTTTCATCAAAGATTAATTAGTATTGGTACTGTGAATGTCCATGACACCTTAGATGATGACACAGAATATTGAATAGAAATGGGGTAGACCTTACACTATACACAATGATTACTCCAATGGTTTTTTACTTCTTATCACAAAGTATGGATTGTATATCACACCTCCCACCAATATAATGTTGTTAAAAAATAATTCATGTAACCACACATAGGGTATACAAATACCTTACTATATGATTATACATTTAATATCCTAAACCCCTTTTGTATGAGTATTACCTACATAATGTAATGTTCTTGTTAATGAATATTATACTACATGAAAAAGCACATTTTATTATGAAATAAAAAATATAAGGTATAAGTTTTATCTAATATAACAGATAATTTTGTTGAGTGGTATGATATATAAAACCTTCTTTCATTACATGATATATTTTTACATGTACGATCTCATAGTGTGCAGAAATCCCACCTAAGATGGGACTCCTTTTGTAACCCCACACTGAGATAAAATTACACCTTATCTAGGAATTATGTTTCCATTCATTATTATTTCCATAGTATTTATAATGATTCAATGATCTAATATATTGGCCCCAGCAATAACACATTACATTCACCCAATTCCTCATCATTCCCAACTATCGTTAAATTTTCAAATTCATCCATGGTTTTTCCTTCCCCCTATCTCAATTTTACATCTTAATTCTACCCCCATTTTCATTTAAATATATGTGTCATAACAATGTAGAGGACTCACTTATAAGAACTATGTGTGGCCTGATTCAATAATTATATGATACATAGTGATTCTAGAGTATACCATTTTTGGGTAAACAATAAAAATTATTTCTTTTAATTTCCCACATTATACTTATTCTTGATCCCTTGAAAATTCATGTTGATTATCCAAGAACATCCCTACACTCAGATGTAACCTTTTTATTCTTCTCCTACACATTATCCATCTTTATGTAGATGGATCTTACATGAAAAACTAATTGATTTATTTCCATTTTTAAAGGATATGTAGTTATAATATAATATCTTATCTTGGAGGAAAAAACAAATTTCATCACCTTAAATCCTTCCAGTATAACATTTTCTTCTTTCACATCACATTTTAAAAATTTATCATAACTAGCGTCACTATATGACATATATTATATTTCATATCATAAATGCTACTAAAAATTATACTATAGAAATTGTAACTTTACAAATTCAGGTTGTGTGTTATAAAATAGTCTGTATGATGGGATTGTTTTCCCTTTTTTTAGGATCCACATGTGGGCATATTTCTACTTTTCTATGATACATAGTAACATGTTAACTGCAAATCCTTATCCTTGCCAAAAACCATCATCAATTTATTTCGTCCTTAAATAATTTTTTATAATTTAACTTCTATTAGATTCAAATTATTTTATTCCATCTAAATTTTAATTCTATCATTCCATATTCCACCGTTTGAACCCTATGTATTTACATTACTATAAATATTTCATGTCTAATGGTAATGATCACATCTAACCCCAATGGTTCCAAATGGATTGGTTATGATATATATTCTATATATGAATCCCACATATAGTCTTCCAAAGTCATGTCAATTTTCAATAGGGAATATCCTATAATCTTATACCATATTATCAACATTATAAACGAATTTATCATTTAGATTTGGTCACTTGACATTATAGTATTCCTTTTCATTATAATGGTAATGAACCCATCATTTGAAATTATTCAACAGTTCAACTGTCATATTTAATGTTAATTCATTATTTTAAAATTCAATTAACAAAATAAGTAATTTATACGAACCTTTATCTGCTACACAAAAATGTTAAAATGACATTGGTTCTCAAATATATACTAGAATATTGAAATTTATCTCAATTTCAATTGTCTACACTAGAATCTACTCAATTGACATCAGGTTAGTTGCACTCATTTTTCAGAACAAAAAACCTCACACTAGGTTAATGATATGAGACCAAACTTATTTTCCTCCCCTTAGCCTAAATTCCCTAACCTCAAACTATATAAAATTATCCACTTATGTTTTCTATAGTACTCTTGGGATATTTATTCACATTATTTCTATTTTTACCTAATGAATACATATAACACTTCTTTTTTCAATGTCACATGTACATTAACATCATGATCCTCGGATTAAAGTTATATGTCAAAAAGACATATACCCTTTTGGGTTATAGTTTAGTGGAGATAAACAACTATGTAAAAAAATACATTGCATATGTTAGTATAAAAATACACAAAATGGGTGACTTTGAAAAACATGATCATCGCCTCATTGGGACTTTTCTATTCATGGATTTAGAAAAATTTCAATCATAATAAAAAATAAAGAATGATATAAAATTGATCATGTTGAAAAACCATAAAATCAACCATAGGTTAACCTTATGTTTTTTCTCACTAATAAGTTCCATTTAATTTCTATGGAAATAGTTCAGGCATTGATGAAAAATAAATAAACCATTTGGGGAAAACATTTGAACCTAGAAAATATTATGTTGTATTTTTTTGGTCAACCAATATAAGAAAACTTTAGAGCTATGTTATGCTATATATAAACATTGGGATATATAATTTTTTCAACAAACACAATATTGTAATTATATGGCATTATACCCCTCATGAGAATTAAATCACTACTATATGATCCCATTCATGATCTTAAATATACTAAATAATTCACTCTCTCATATCCTAATGGAATAACCATGAACCTTGTTGATGAAAAATGTATAACATTTTTATATTTTATAAATACAGAAAAAAAGAATAACACCAAGTGGAAATCAAAATAAATCCACCATTTATATAATACTTAAACTTCATCCAATATTGGTGGAAGACATGCAATTTATCCAACCAGTTAATACCAATTTGATGAAATATATCATAAAATATACTAGTTTTATTGTACATTTTTATAATGGAATAAAGTCTTTCATATTAGGATTTTTTTATGATTCACATTCATTTAATTTTAAAATGGAATCAACTATTGTATTATTTCTCTATTTAATTTTTTTCATAAGTTATTATGGAATAGTATTTGATATAGTAAATATCATGAAATTACAAGAACTACAAATTTATAATTATTTTGTTAAAATAATAATAATAAGGATAGTATAATATCAATATTTAAGAGCCTATCCAGATCTGGTTATTTTTTATGATAATAAAACAGATATAATTATAACTACATGATATGTTTCACTGATTCTAAAAAATGGATAAGTAATGTCTCTGAATCATTGATTACATTGTTAAATTATAATATATTTATAACATCCAAATCCATAGTATAAAGAAATGTTTTATCACATATATAGGAATTATTCTATTTATCCTTGACCTATTAAACATGTCAATAGTATTCATTCAACATCTTATCAACCTTTTAAAACTCTTGAAAAAGGTTATATTTAAATGGTATCCCCCCATAAACTATTTACTGAGGTTTTATAGCCAAGAAAACATGTCAACACTATTATTATATTATTCTGACTAATATTTGTATAGGAATATAATGTTTTTTCCATTGAGAGGTTCAGTTGCATATCATATGATTACTGATATTAATCAATTATTTTATTCTTATCATCATGTATTTTATTGTAATAAAACCCATTATATTCTAATTAAAAGAAAATTGGCAGCATTTTCTACATTCCCCATCCCCTAATAATTTTTCAGAAGCTCCATTATTGAGCTTCTATATATCTTTCTATTGAAACATTCTTCTAATTTGTTAAAGTGTGGTGGATATTGGATTTGGGGGAGTATAATATAATATCATATCAAATAAAAAAATGAAATCACCAACTCAGTGTTTTATGGAATTATTGATACTTGAGATTTTTTTCCTCTATGAATTATAGTGATTGAGCCACTAGAGTAGTGAATTTATAAAATATTTAGCCCATTTTCAATATACGTATTATTAGAATAGTTTTGCAAAGGAAATTTTTTCACATTGTTTATATTTAGTACAGTGTAGTATTGAAATTTAAATATTATTTTTGATACATCATATTATCTCTCATCAATTGCTCTAGTAATTTATAAAAATTTATTTTCTTCTTCTAATATGTGTTCTTAACCTTTCAATTTGACTGGGAAATCAGCCCCACATTTTTTAACGATATAATCCATTGATATTTGTTATATTTTTCAGATTGATTATGTTTATCATCTCTTCTTATGGGAACCTCACAACAATTCAATATAGAAATGTTCTCCCATGATGAGATCATTATAGAATCATATAGGCTCACTCTATATATTTCATGAGTTATTGAGAAGTTAGTTTGAGGAAGTATAACAATCCTGTATTCCATATCCTAGATACATGTATGATAATTTTATATAAATACTTTACACTTGCTCCAGATTCATGTTAACATTACATAAAATATATTATAAAGAATAAGAGTGGATGAAAATTGATTAAATCCATCTAATTACTTATTAAACTCAGATACGTTAGTAGTATATGAATGGATATTTTCATTATTGTAGATTAAATTCCCCAACTATGTGATTAGTCCCAAATTTTCATTAAACACAGACACATTAATATATGATTAATATGGTTATAATGTATTTTTATTGAAACTAGAAACACAGCTATGGAATCTCCCATTCAATAGATAAATGATTCAATAAAATCCACATGTTGTTTTTGCTATTACACAATCAAGCTACCCGACTAAACATAAAGAATATTTCCCATTCCAAAGTGTTATCATGTAACAATACATGATTCTTCTTATTAAATTTCTAGGATTTTATTCCTAATAACTATGGAATCCACCTAAAATGTTATAGAAATATCCATGGTCGAACCATTATCCATATAGAACACTAGAACACACAATTAAGAGTTTAAAATATCCACACTAGAATCATTTAGGGATTCATACTAAATATACCATTATTAATCCTCTAGGATTTACCTACATGTATTCCTTGTTAAAAATTGGATTATGTAAATATTTATAATTATGATATATGTTTCTAAAAAAATACAAAACTAAATTCAATTTCTAACACCTTATTCTTATGAAAATTGAGGGGTACAGTCTTATAGAAAGATGTTATTTTTAAAAAATATTCAGTGGGATATCTAGTTAAATTTAAATCATATATATATGTAATATAAGAAAATAACTACTGTCACCCATTCATATGCATAAAACATATCATTGATTCTGGGAAACAAATAATCTTCTACTAGACTGAGAAACAGTAACACCCTTCTAAGCGGTGTACCAACATCTCTATAATATAATGTTACTATCATTTTTATCAGAGTCTTTGTCACCTTTAAAAAGACAAGAGTTAAAAATATAAATTTAATTTTGAAATCATGAAATTAAATATTGATGGGTCATTCACCATATATATGTGACGTTGATAAGATCATTACAAACATCATTAATGGATTTGTTGATTACACCTTTGATGGTACTCTGATTTAATATCTTTCACATTAATATTATAATAATATTATTACTATTAGTGTATTATAAAAGAATTTCTAGCTCCCTAGGGAAATTTCTAATGTTAATAGGGTTATCCTTGTTTTTCTCATATTTCAATAGGTTTCCATTATGATGAATACATACACTACCATGACGGGGAGCCCACATATCCTTAAATTTTCCTAAAACTAAAATATCTATCTAGATGTTATTATATTTCATATATATATATATATATTCCATATATGAATTCATAAGTTCTTCATAGGACCATGAATAAGAATTTTAATCCTTTTTTTATCTTGTCACCATGATGGGTTTCATGGGATATCCCTATTCAAATTAGTAATAGAAATAACCTGAAATCTATTTCATGATCTACAAAAGATGAATCTATATATTGAAATAACAAAAATTTATAAAATGAAGTACCACATGAACAAATAATTTAATCTTCTCTAAAATTGAGTCTAATCACGTTCCCTAAGAAAATAGAAACATTTCCTCTTCTTTTATTTTGTCCATAAAAAACTAAAATCAAATAATGATTTAGTAGGATCACATTTCCAAAATGGTGTTTGAGAACCTCTTCCTTGAATTTAAATATAGAGAATATAGATTGAGTGAGTATTCAATATGTGATATAAATCAGTATAATTCCAAATTAGGTCCATAAATATTTTTCTTATTGACCTACTTCATTTTATAAACGATTAACTTGGAATTACTATATTTTATAAAATTTAATAGGTGTGCTAATTTAATTTACCTCATTTAACTGTCCAATAATTATAATCATTCAAAATGAACATTATATTAACACATTATCATATAATATGTCAATAATGTGAATTTAAACTAAGAATAATCATTGTATAAGTGAAAAAATGACATCACACATAATTATATTCTTGAGGAACATGACATGATATCAAATTCAACATGATGAAATTGACCACAACATGTTAAATTATACAATTTTTTCCTCGATGATTTAGCTCATAGAATAAAATAATATCTCATGTGTAACAAATATTCATAAAACATATTGATAACTTCCCAGGTGATTATGAATCCATACAAATATCGTTGGAAAAAATTATCATCACCTCTCACAATATTTAGACAAACTATATGTATCAAAAAAAATTCATATTCCATTGCCAATATGTAACGATGTAGAATATTTTTACTCTAAAAAATTCTAAATCCCCAAATCCAAAATTGTAAAAAATGATATCCCTTTAGTAAACATCCTATTTTATGATATAAAACGGTTTTTGCAAGATCTCTATTAGACACACTTAAATCATTAAAAAAACATGTATTACATAAGTTTCATCTATAAACCATATATGTATATGTATGTAATACCTTCTTCCATGACAGTAATTGACCAGTATACAAGGAACAATCAATATATTATATCAAAACTGAAAAATTCATGGTCTTTTAAAATTGAAAAAATAATTTAAATGTATAGATCCATTTTATTTCATTGGAATATTTTTTCAATTAACATTTCACTTTAATAATAATGTAGATGGATTTACAAGGTCTAATTTTTCATAACATTATATTTCTTCTCTCATTATACAAGTAGATATTTTTAATCATGGATAAATGGTAATAGATATAATGGCAAGTAATATACCAATCCACACCCTGATTAGATAGGTGTTAACGTTTATAGAAGAAGGGGAACAATCAATAATTTTTATCTTGAGAGGTATCTTAAGAGCCTTAGTTTATTGAGATTCATTATATGAATATTTCACTATATATGAATATGGATATATGATATTCCATGTGATATAATTCAGTGGGTCAGTCTAGTTAATAATACTCTAATTATTATCTCATGAGTCTATTCATGGAATATTAGATACAGGTATTTATATCACATAAATGATTCTAATCGAGATAATATTAACATATCAACATAACCCATAATATTTTGTGATGATCGTCTGTTATGGGAAACAAAATTTCATGAATTTTGGGAATATTATAATTTTTTTATTCATATAATTTATATTTAGCATGCATGAATTCTTCGTAAGACAAGATTAAAATAATTATAAAATCAAGTTATATTTTATAAAGATTATATCAAATCCCAATTGTATCTACTAATGAGTTATTAAACATGACCCTTGTGCTTCTTTTGTGTTAATTGTTTGGTCAAACGATCTAATAAATTATTTTATTGCTCAAAAATTTCATTAAATCACACAACATAATGATCTTTATAATTAGATAGTATTTATGAAGGATGTGTTTGGTCCTTTGGTGATCTTATTATTCATTAACACAAGCAATAGATCTAATATTATTATATAAAATCGAACTACCACCACAATTAATTGAATCACTAGATGATTGGAAATGAACATAATAATAAAAATATATTACATCCTACAATCTAATACCATGATATACTAGGATTCTATTATTGAGTCCACTTTAGTGTCTTGTTTGGAACAACTCCAACCATGTTATTCATCATTTAGAGAAACCATGAAACTATATTGAGATATCATTTCATGTTTTTTTAAATTAGAGACATGGATTAGTGTATTCCCTTACAAGGATCTTATCATCATCTCTAAAGACAAAAAATAGTGATTTATTTCTGATGAACGTAATGATATTCTTGTATGCAATTCAGTTACTCCTACCATAATTGGATTGTTATGTACTTAATATTCTAAACTAATATGCTATATTAGGTAAAGTATATAACATGGAATATATAATGGATATTATGGCATTGAAAATGGAACCATATAATCATTTATAAATTTTTAATTGGATTAGAAACAATTTATGAATAATTTCAAGTATAATTAGAAATGAAGACTTCTTGAATTTTTCTATGATAAAATAAATTAGAACTTAAATATATTTGGTTTTAATCTATCCATGTATCCTCCTATATATATCTTGATATATATTCATACCCATTATATATATTTATTTAACCACATCATTCATTTAGAATAATTTTCAAACTGCATATTTATGGAAAATAGTTTTTAGAAAAACAATATCATATGAATTCTTCCATGTACATGAAATACATGTAATAGAAAACACTCACTCTAACCCTCTTTAATAGACAATAATCATTTTTTATTTGATGAAATAAATATATTTGATTTCATTATCAAATAGAACATTCTAGCTTTGAAGTAAAACATTATTCAACAAAAATAATATTGAATCTTAGTAATCATAACAAAATCAATTAAAACATAAAAAACATCAGCATGTATCATATACACATCCAGAAAAAAAATCCAATAGAGAAAAGTAGTTTTATCATCAATATGATATATCTCATAATCATATTGATTTTCCATTATTTGAAATATCCAAATGGGCATAAACCTTGTAATTAGGGAAAATAATTATTTTAGTTAATAATTTTGAATTTTATATAACCCTTTTAGAAAAAAAAATATATTTTTATATGATGAAATATACCATATAGGCCAATTTACATTGGAAAATAATTTTATTATGATATGTCTCAACCCTTCATGTGAATTATACAAGTTTAAAAGATTTTTAGTTTACAATATTGTATCATTAATTTCATGTATTTTAGTATTTTATCAGAGTTATAAATTTCAAATTCCTTTGGAGAACTATTGGGTTACAGATTTATAAAAAATAATTCATGGTCATTTCCATGAAAAATATTTATATATCAAGCTCAAGATAAATCAAACTACATCATAGATCTTATTATATAATCACTTTTGTTCATTTATCCAAAACTATGTTTGGAACCAACTAAATTTTCTTCTTAGTAAAAATTATTATTTGTCAGATTAGAACATATATTAGATTAAATTTACACCCTCTATACTGATGATTATTGTGAAACTTCTCAAACAAAACACCATAGTGAGGAAAAAAATAGTATATTTAATTGGAGTACTGAAATAATTTGTGATTATGTCCATCCAATTACCAAATAATACAAATTTATCAAAATTCATGCCCTGTTATACAGAATAAAAAAAATTACATATTCCCTAAATAAAAAAATTCTCCTAAAATTCAAACTTGTATATTTATCAATCCATAACTTCATTGATTTATTTATAAATTCTTTGATGGAAAGTTATGAATTAGAAATGTTGTATTTTCTAAGGAATATCCCTAGAATGTAATAGGAATGTCACAAAAAAATAAATATTAGTTGAATCATGTATAATATAGTAATATTCTTCTTCATATATACACCATTAAACAGCTGGGTTCTAGGAGGAGTGAGTTGTGAAAAAAATACCTCAATCTCATTAATGATCAATGTATTCTTGGTCCATGTATTCACTAGAATTGTGTGATCGAAGAAATTTAATATTTTTACTCAATATATTTTGAATTACATTATTAAATTATCCGATATTTTAAAAAAATTAAAAAAATTACATTATAAACACATAACAGTGTCGACTATTGTCGTTGTTAATGGTAAAAACGTATGTCAACAGAACACATTCTTGAGTATTCATTGGTCCATGTACATCACCATATAAATTATCCTATAATCCACTATCTCTTTCGCTATTTACACATAATGGTTCTTTAGTAATTATTTATAATTAACAAAGATTAACATTTTTTAACAAAATTAAAAAATGGATGATTCAAAAAAAATCAATATATATAGTGTTTTCAATTTAATTTCTCATTTACATATACAAGAAAATAATGGAAAATGTAACTTTGGTTAGAATCCACCATTTTTTATTAATCTAAATGTTATTGATAGCCTCATTAATATATACATTGTATAAACCAATTACTATATCCTAAATGACACATAATATAAATTCATATTAATTGAATAACAATTATTTATAATTATGAGTGAAAATTACATCCTTTCCAAATAAGATATAAAAATAAATTTCTAACATAAATAGAATACTAGTTTTCTAATTTTAGAGATATTCTACTTTGTAGACATTGGTCACCTGTTTTTACCTGTAGTGTAAAAATTTATCACAATATCCAACAATAGATCTAATTCACCTAACATCAATTAAATCATAATTTAATGTCTATGTATTCAAGAAAAAATGTTTTATAAACACCCAATATTTAATAGTAATGATTCAGAGCTATATTAATTCATTTTTGAAATATCCAAATCTAAATGGATTGAATGACTTTATTTGAGGACTCTTCTCAACCTTTGTAACTAATAAAGATTTATTTTATAGGTCATACTAATAAAAGATCTCAAAATAATAATCATAATGCTTGAAATAATATAAAATACACATATATATATATTTTATTATCATTCCTTTCATTATTTCATAATGGAATATTAATCAATGTAATCCATGTAAAATGATAAATCCATACATCAATATCCATAGTGGGAAAAGATCCACATTTTATTTTGTAATGAAACTACTTTGGCATAAACCACCTCACATTTAATATTCTTGTATGTTTTATTCATAGCCATATCACATATGTTTATTATATATTTTAGTAGAAAATTATTTATATAAATCTATCAAAATAATATTAATCAACAATATTTATTTTGTAACCTAACTATTATGATTTCCCAACTAAGTGTCACCAAAAGATCAAAATATTATGTAGTTACCAAACTCATAAGGTTAGACACATCCATTATACCTGTTAAAACATAATCCATGTAAATCCAACTTTTTGTAATATAAATGGTTTGAAGATTTAGGTATTCACAGGTTTTTACTTTAAAAGGAATGTCACACATAGTATTTCAGATAATTTTTGCATTTTTACCAATATAACATTGATCATATTCATATTAAATACTAAATTTTTAAATCATATGTATTAATTAATATCCCATGTATTATTCTTTTATATATACATGATTCTATGAATATTGTATTTTTGAAATCCATATTCCTTCAACCAGATGGATATGTTCACAACATATTAATTTACAACTTCTTAAAAAACAAACAGTTTGTGTTTCCCATCCAATTATGCAATATAATATATATATATATATAATTTCCTCCAATATATATGTTTCATGGATTAATTTATGTATAGGTTTAAAATTAAATAAAACAAATTATCCCAAGATGAATAATCATAGAGCCATAGATATGAGACCCCTAGTTTTATTCGCAAGTAATACACCTCCATGCAAGTTAGAAGTTTAATTCAAAGACCCTTTACCCTAAGAAAATTTTATCAATAGAGGTTTTAATTCAATCATTAATTTAGAATCTAATACATATAAACTATATCATACATATGAATTTATCCTAATAAAATTAGTGAATCAAGGAATTCAAGGTAGATGTAAGTTGCATATTTTGTTTTGAAACCCAACATATCATGAAAAATTAATAAGAAGAAATTAATCATCAATATTTAAGAATAAAAAATCTTCACATCATATAAAAAATATATATACATTATTATTTAAATAGGGACATTTAAATATTTTATGGTGTGATAAAAATATTAAAAATTAACTTCACCAAAATATTGATATAGTCTAAAATCACGTAAAATCAATATTGGAATATTGGTCTAGTGATTATGGAGGTTTTTTTATAATATTTATTTATATATATATATATTAATTATAGTATATATTTATTTCCCTATGAAATAGTTCATAATATCTTACCTTTATTGAAATTCTATAAATAAATCCCTTTTCTGAAGCCTTTTAGTGGGTTTTTATGTTGTTAACCAATTATTGTAACAAATTATAATTCATGACTATTCCATGGAGACCTCAACAGAGGATATATTCCATGACACATATACCAACTGATGAGGACATAAATAACTGTTTTATTTTGATATGATTTCATTCATGTTTGTGTGATGCATGAAACAACCATTTATTATACCTTATACCATAGTCAAGTATAAATATGATATGAAATAACTATTTTTATGAAGTCTATATATTGGTTAGAAATATTATAGTTTGAAATAATCATTTTTAACGGGGGATGTAATGGTACCAGAGAAAAACCCCATTTTTGGATTTCAAATATTGACATTATTTTATCAATTCATCACTGAAAAATTATATAATCATATTATTGTGTTTTATCGGATACCTGTGTAGCGACTAGTAATTAAATAAATATCAAAATCTATGTCATGATAGATTTAGAGATTGATTTATTGAATTAAATGATGAAAACCCATAAAAATATAACAAATTTTCCCAGATTTTTTTCTTTATTAGTAATGATGTTGATCAAAATCCCATAAAAAATAGGGGATCGTGCCTTTGATATTTTTGAAAATACATTTCAATCTCTGAATGAATTGTTAATACCTCTTCTCTATAATACTTCACTAGTTTATTTTCCTCCAGGTAAAAAAGACAGTAAATATAATGAGAGTGTTTTTGGAATGAAAGAATAATCTCTATCATAACAAATAAATTCCATTAATCTCCATTATATAGGGACCATTCCTTAAATGAGGGATTATATTATAGTTACTATGTTTTAAATATTTTGAAATTGAAATCCATATCCATTAACCTCATTTAATATTACAATTGTTAAAATCATTTACAATTGATAATCAATTAAAAATATCATCATCTGATGTTTTAATGTATTGAATTTAAACATAAAGTCATTATGGGAGAAATTTTATATTGAAATCACATATAATTATCCAAATTACAACAACAACATTGTGTCACATTTCATCTTGAGACATTTATCATGATTTAGTTTCCTTCTCCAGGTTGATGATGGTTATTTATAAAAAAATATGAACATTCATACCTGTCATCATCAAATGGAGAACAAAATTACCATCTTCAATTATAATCTCCTACCATAGTATCATGTTACATAAGTTTTTTTATAGTGGGTTACAAAAAAGAATGTTAGGGTAGCTAGACTAGGTGATCATATTCCTCGATCATGGTTATTTATTTGGAGACATCCAAGATCCTTAGTTTATCTTCTATAGAGTTGAACATTCCCAAATTATTAGTAACATATTTCAAAATATATCATGAGGATATAAAAATATTCAAACAAGTGGGTATCATTGAATTGATTTTCATCAAACATCGGATGTGGGTAATTTGAATTTATTATTGAATTCCTCTTAAATCATAATCATCCCTAATTTTTTGGTGAACATGGGATTTTGTTCCATTATTTAATATATAAATAGTACCATTATAGTCCATAGCATAACCCAAATATAATATGTAAATCTATATGGAATATAGGATTCTAAAATAATATCATAGCCTACCATTATTGATTCAATGCAATCTCTTAATACCATTTTTACCTTCCATGACTATAAAATTAAATTTTACAATTAGGAACCATACTACATGGAATGGATTTTATCTTTAAATGTAGAATTTAATCATTAATGGGAATTGTATTGTTCATATAAAGGGGTTAAATTCCCATGATTGCTGGAATTAATATTTTAGACCAATTTCATGAGATTTTGATTGTGATTAAATTATTTTAAGTTATGAAATGTGATACTACCAAACTATAAAAACCCTATAATAGTCCAAAAATATAGAACAATAATTTACTTTGATATATATATATATATAGAATTAAATAATGTATCTTTCTCAATAAATTTACTTCCAATCCCACAAAAACTTATTCCACTAACCTAGGAAACATTACAAAGGTGTTCAACCATATACCCATAAATGAATAATATTTCCAAAATATTTATCCTCAAAACCACATTGAGAATAAGCTATAAAGATAAACATGTTTCCTATATTAGGGTTGACCAGATAGTACAACCTTTTATTTTCACGCCATTATAGTTGGATCCAGTAAGTGCCTAGGATACAACTCTTATTTTTTGGGGGGACATCCCATTGGGATCATTGGAGGTTTAACATAATTTTTTTAGACACATATTATCTTAATTTCTGGGTCAAAATTGATGATGGGTTATTTAATAGGATCCTTAATCATTGAGTTTTCTGATTCTTCTAAAAAGTTCTTTTAGTGGATATGGTCAATCAAAATCTCCCCAAGAGGATGTTTTGGGAGGAATTAATTATACATAACATTAAGGATCGACACCCTGGATAATATGAAACATCGTATAGTTTTTTTTAATCCCTATATAAGTAAAATAAAATGTGTATATCTGGGCGAATCATTGGCTCAGAATCATAGGGATCAAAATGAAATTATTAAATAGTTGTGATTGAAATGTCCATATAGAGAAGTATATTGAAAAAAATCGATATTTATTTGAACGAAATAAATGTGAACCATAACTATTATTACCACAATATTTATTATTAAAATATAACAAATGTATTAGTTCCCAATCAACATCCCACCATTGATGTTGATCATTATATTAATAGAGGAATATGTATGTTTATAAATGTGTTTGAAGATCAATCTCCTTTTATAAATTATATTTGGAGGATTATGATTGACAAATTATTTATAATAGATCATAAATAGCTTCCCCTATTTATCCTACATTTAATTAAATGTTTTCAATTTCAACAATCCATTAATGAGTTATGCTTGAATTCATTTTATCATCATTTTGTAACATGATGTTAGCATAAGTTTGGATTTTGTGTTACTATAGATGTTAAAATTTTGACAATTTATATATTTTATGATTATTTAGTTTAATTTTTTCAAGGGATAACATGTATAAAAAAACATTATGAAAATTAAGATAGATTAACAATAATAATCAGCTTTTCAATGTGTCCTGTTTTTTATCAAAAAGACTCATTCTAAAATATTTGATCATTTTATATAAATAATTCAATGATGATGTATTAAATATGATTGAATATATGTTAATATAAATATTTATATATTAATGAAGGTTTGAATAATGGCACGAAACTCTGTAGGTGACAATTTTATAGATCACAAAAATTTAACCAAACTCATTACACATAGTTGACCTTTTCGAAACCTAAATAGCTCCCAAAATATTGTTTCATAGTTTTAAATAAAAAAATTTCAGACCCATGTTATTAATCCTAGATTTTTAGTATAAATACATGGTGAATAAATAATTACTAGACTTAAAAAATTCATGTATTATACTGAGGTCATAATATTGAGAATAATGTGTTTAAGACACTCACCTAGGTGAATAGTTCACTCTAGTAGTGGAAGACACTAATAATTTCTTTAAGGATTACACATTCCATGAATAAAATATCATTGTGAATTATATAATTGTACATCATATGTGCATTAATTTCTCACCACCACCGTATGTTTTCCTATCACTAACTACACATGTGCATTTCTTGCCACAAAACGAACCCTGGTATTCACCAAATTATACAACACATTTTACAAAAGGGAATGCTGACACATACTCAAACCAAATTACATTACCTCTTCTAACCCACATTCATTCCAAGGCTATATCTTCCACAAAATTTGATACAATTTATCATTACCGGATAAAAATTGAGGGGTTGATTTTGTTCCTTCAATGTTATCATATAAACTCATTTCATAATTGGTATAAATTTTTATGAAGTAGAATAAATACCTA
Organism: Viscum album; assembly: GCA_963277665.1. Lineage (NCBI taxonomy): Eukaryota > Viridiplantae > Streptophyta > Magnoliopsida > Santalales > Viscaceae > Viscum > Viscum album. The sequence goes on from OY728127.1 coordinate 1,384,929,980, forward strand.
GAGCCATGATATTATGTACTAAACTACTCGACACCTAACCTCCTAGTTCTTAATATATTTTTTCTCACACACTCTAGCAACATGACCTCATAGTTATTTCATTCCCCCAAGGCATTCACCCTCCTTATATGTAGACTCAATTAACAAGAAATAGTTTTATCCTCATGTATATAAAACCTCTTAATGATCATGATCCTCTAATAACTATTTCATCCTTGTTTTTTATTTCCTTATAACCTTCCTCCCAACCGAAATATTCCATGTTCCTATAATTCATGTGTGTTCATAACCATTGTTGGAACCTACATGCTCTAACGTGTGAACTTGGAGTTCATGTGTGGTTACTACAAAAGATCAGCTTTAATTCCCTTTATTTTACTATAAAAGGGAAACTAAGAATCCCAATTTGTATATAGTGTTAAAAATGTGTGACCATGTGTGGAAAAGCACCTAGAGAGGATTTTATCACAACCAAGCTCCCCAAAATTACCTTAATGTGATATTGAGGGTTTAAATTTCACACCAAAATATTTTTCAAAAAAATTTAATATGGAATTCATGAAACACCAATTCTATAAAAAGCACCACTTATGATAAGCTAGCCACAAAATATAATTTTCCCACCTATTTCATTTTGAATTTTGAAAAACTGATATACATAGTTTTGTTTAGTAATATATTTTTAGTCTAATAAGAAAAACAAAAATTTTGGTAAATAGTTACATACCCTTATGAATAGTAATTTGAATTGAATTATGAAACTAATAAATAGTAATTCATATTATTATTTAACTGTCTTATGGATATAAGATAAATAGAACATAATTAACTTTTCAAGGTGACATAAAACAAAATATAATATAAAATATTTTATTTTTTGAATAAATTATTATTTTATTTAAAAATAAATTAGTTATATGTAGTTAAATATTTTCAAAAATTAATGTTCATTTTTGAATTCTACACTTACAAAAGTGGTTTTGGTGATTTTTTTGGGATTCTTTCTAAAATACCTAAATTTTAAATAATTAGTAAAATATGTTAATTTACCATATATATATATATACATTATCAGTTAAATTTACTATTCCTAGCCTAATTTCTCATGTAAGAACACTTCATCAGAACTGACATGCACATATTACTATTCATGGTCATAGGAATCAATACTATTGGTTGTCTTTGTAAAATTAATAAAATAATGAATAAATTAATGGAAAACCCTCCTCTCCTCCATTATAAACCCCCCATTCCCCTTATATATTCACTCCTCTCAACCCTTGAGAGTTTTCTAAATTTAGTTCAAATATCAAAAAAGATCGTTCCCCACGTCCAGCAGCCCTTTTTAACATAAAAAGGACAAAACCACTCCTATAATGAGCATCTTAAGAAAGATAACTTCATGAGGTAAATTAATCATTTTATAAAGGCCAAAACCTCTCCCTTAACGAGGCTCTTAAGGAAGGTTACTTCATGAGGTAAATTACTCTTTTAGTTTCTATTATTTCATGTTCCTTTATTTCCTTTTCCTTTCCTCACATCCAATCATAAAAATGATTTGATGACTCCCATAAATTACATGTACTATATTTTTTTTATAAAAGGATAATTCATCATCATCTCTCCATTACCCTTATTTTATACTATAAATTAATACACCACCCGAGATGTGTTAATTCATCGCATTCAAGGTCAATGGATTTCCAATTTTTATTATCATCATCCATTTTGGTAAATAATCCATTTTTATGGTTATACCAGACAATAATATTAGTATAATGACTTATTTAAGGTACAATAATCTTTTTACACAAGATTTTAATTTATAAATCAAAACTATTTCGTTGTAATCTACAACTGCCAATTAACCCAAACTATTGTCATTACAATTTTATATAATGATTAATCTTCACAACCAATAACAAAAAAACTCCTTCCACCATGTAATATGATTAATAATCACCAATAACATATAATTCCAATTCTAGACATCCATTTACATTATAAATTTTTATCTGTTGATGAATATAAGTAATACAATCATGAAAATAGAGGATAAAATTCCTCCCAAAAAATTAAATAAAATCTCTTCACCCGTCAAAAGGCCATCAATGAACCTAATAAGGATATACTCAATCAATTACATGTTGATGAGGTTTAGTAAAAATTTATTTATGAACATATATTTTATTATTCGGGTCATTAATATCATGTAAGTAACACATTTATACATAGGGTATTGGTTTTCTACATGAACCACCATTTTCATTCAGGTTACATTTATTATCTACATTCCTTGAGTAAATTAATATTAATTCATATGTACTCCTCATAATTTCCAAGAGAATGTACAATATTTATGTACCATCCAGAATAATACAATTATTTATGGGTATATATATGTTTTAAAAGGATTATTGACAAATTCTTCTTGAAATACGAGCTCGTTTCAAAGGAATTCCCTAAATTATTTCCAATTATCAAGGGCCCTCTACAATCTGTTTTAAGATATAATTATTTTTATAAAAATACCCTTTTTATTTTGAAAATTAAATATTATTTCACCTCTGGTTATATACATATATATTTTCAAAATAACTCTACTTTTAAAAGAAAATCATTATTTATCTCAAAATTATTCGATGATTTTATAAGTGTATATTCATTGATTTCAACAAACTTAATGATTCTTATGTGTAAATTTGACTAATAATTTGGGAAATATTATTCCATATTTTTTTAAATTAATTCAGATAATTTTTTATTATGGATGTGAAATCTTGAAGCCATTCACCATATTACTCTGAATGGTTAGTGTTTATGTTAAATTATTGGGGAATGTTAGTGTAATTTCATATGTTAGATTAAATATTAATTAATATGATATTTATGGTTATTTCTGTTGCTATGAAGGATTAGTTGGAATTATTATGTGATGGGTGGGGCCCTCATTATCCCCTCGATGTAAAGGTATGTCTCATGATTAAAATAGATATCGACTTGGCAGAGGCCTTTCCCATTTTGAGATATGGTTTTGGATGATGCCTTAATCATTTTTAGATTCCTTGGATGAGGCCATGAAGGTATGTTTCAATATTCCCATCATTGGAATTTCCCTCATTATAATGTTTTAAATTCATAGTTTGTGAGGTTATTCTACTTTTATAATACCCATGATTATGTTTTATTATGGAAATATTTACTCACCTCATTTTCCTTCCAAATTGTGTTCATGTTTATTTTTAAAGGCATGTGTTTTCAATTAATCACCTTGCCTAATTTTTATATTATCATACACTATAATGTTTTCCATTATTGAGCATCTAAGATCACCCCTTATTATGTTTGATTTTCCTTAGGACATGAAGAGGTATTTAATGATTGGTATTCATGGATAATCATAGAGTGGTGGATGTTCCCAAGGGAACATAATTTTGGTTTTTCATTTTCATGTTGTATTGTAAATATTATTAGTTTATATGGATTTAAAAATTTCTTAACAATTAATTCCTTTGAGATAAAAAATTCTTGTAATCATGGCTATGTCATTTAATAAGGCACCACCTCCAGGAAACTAGGGTCCAGTCTTAACAGTTTTTATGAGAAGTTGTTTAATGGAAAATTTAGAAAATAGATTTAGAAATAATAGAGGAGGGGAAAACCCTAAGATTTTCTTTGAGGTTAAACATAGTATATAATACTATAATTATGGTAAGGAATAGAGTATGTGGTTTTTTATAAAAAATACATTAATGTCTGGATACTACATGTGTATTTGGTTTTAGCATAAATGTACCTAGGAGTGATTACTCTAGAAATGAGTTTTGATCATGACAGATGGTATTATAGTAAACAACAATGATCCATACTACACACTAGGTTATATAGTCTCAAGGGATATTCTTAGGATAATTCATATCATTATTACAAGCCATTATAAATGATATATATGTAAAATTTTAATCAATGAAGCTATGTTTATGAATATTGGATTTGACATGCAAAAAAATTCAATTATGCTATGTAGTTTTTCCATGATGAGATAGTGCAATATTATTCAAAATGTAATCATGTGTTTGTAATTATATTGAAATGGAGCATATGGGATGGAATAGAATCCACATGAATGTTCATATCCCGTATAGGGATTTCCGTTCTATGTAAGATAATGATGTTGTCTCTAGAGTTGAGACTAGTGTGGGGATACATATAACTATACTGGGACAACTTACATAGGTTATAAACAATTAATGTAACCATATCTTTCATTTGGATAAGAAACATTGAGGGTCTATGTTATATCACATTATTCGAAAACAGCCTCTATCATTTAAAATGAATAAAAAAAATTTGTACAAGATTAGTGGATAAGTTCCTTAGAGAAGATATTTCTCTCCATGAGATGTAAATAAAGGGAGAACATAGTCATTGTTGATTATCTTCTATTGGGAGATTCAAATCAATGGTGGTCACAAATTCAAAACACAAAGGAGGAGGAAGAGATAAAAAACATTTAATAGAGTGAATTTAAGGTATCCTTCTTAGATAAATACTTTCCTCATGAACAATAATCGGATATGGAAATGAAATTTCTAAATTTGAGGCAAATGGAAGATGATAATGTTTCAAAGTGTGAATATAACACCCAAAGAATTTAATTTCTTATTGTGGTCTATTTACGTAATCCATGGAGAATTATTGATCTATTCTTTGATGGCCTAAGGCCATTCCTCCAGGGAAACTATTCTACCAAACATTATTATCATATGAAGATACAGTTACATGTGCTATCAAGACAGAAAAGGATTTCTATATGTATTATGAATTTAAATAAATAAATAGGAGAAGAGGGATGACTCAATATATCTAAAATGAAATAAGGAATTGTGGAACAAGGGAAGAGTTGTCTTTCTACTCTGTGATAATTGTGGATGGAAACATCATGGTGCCCACATAAAAAGAAAAGTGTTTTTCTACATATATAGAAAGAAAGGCCATCAATATGGTGTTTTCAATATGAAGAAATAATATATTAATATTAAAATCTATAATTGTTTGTAGATGTGAAACTATTCCAATGGTGGTAAAAAAATAAAGGAAATGTTCCATAGAAAATTCCAAGGGATCAGAGACAATATTATGTAATCACAACTGCATATATTTATGTTCCTAAAGACATGGTGGGAAGTAATTTAATCATTTCTTCAAACATAGAATTTTTTTATTTGATTCTAGACCATCACAATCGTTCATATCTTCCCATTTTATAAGTAAAATAAGATATTTTAAATTTGATTTAATAAGGGAGTATTCACTAAAAAATCATAAGGAATGTATAATTGAAACAATGTTGTGTCAGGAAGTACCCATTAATTGATCTAAATGTTTTTAATATACTGATTTTAATCTCTACACGTGATTATATTTTATATAATCCTCAATATGGATTGGATTTAAATAGTGATACGAAATTTTTTTATAATCGGACGGAGAATACAATTTTTTAAGAGGATGTGGAGTCACATATCTTTAGTGAAGAAACATAACCATCTCATTATCATCTAATCCACCCCTAGTATCTCTACTAAATTCAATTATTATGGAGGAATGTGATGAAATTACTATAGTTGAGGAAATGAATGTTCAAATGCATGATGCACCTATTGTGAATGAATATGTTTACGTGTTTCAAGATGATTTACATGGACAACCGCTAAAGTGGGAAATTTAATTTTCCATTGACTTAAATCCTGATGGATGGCCCATGTTAAAGTCCCTTTAAAGAATGACCACAATGGAATCTGTATAATTGAAGAATAAGCTATATTAATTGAGTGATAATTTATTTAATCAACCTAGTGTTTCTCCCTGGGGATTACCTATTCTTTTGATAAATATTAAAGATGTATTAATAAGGTTGTTCATGATTTTAGATAGATCAATGAAAAAACAACATAGAAAAAGTATCTCATAACTCACATTGATGATTTATTTGATCAAATTCATGAAGACCAATATATTTTTGAAGATTTATCTTTTATTTGGTTATCATCAGTTGTGTGTGAGGAAGGAAGATATTCCAGAGATAGCATTTTGAACTAGGTATGTTAATTATGAATTTATAGTTATGCCTTTTTGACTGATTAATGAACCTTATATTATCATTGATCAGATGAATATATTTTTCATGATATATTTTTATGACGTTGTGGTGGTATTTTTGATGATATCCTATTATACTAAAAAATATACTAAGATCATTAAAATCACCTGATCATTATTATAAATCCACTTACAAAAAATTAATTAAATGGGATGGTTAGAAAGTGGTAATTTTGGCTTCAATTAGTTTCCATATGTCGACCCATTGTCTCTAAGGGTAAAATATCTTTTGATCAAGAAACATAAAAGTGTATTCAAGAATGGCCTACTCCAATGAGAATAATTGAGTTATGTAAATTTATTTGTTTAGCAGGTTATTATCAGCGTTATGTCCATAACATCGCCCATTTTTCCAACCCATTGACCATGCTTACACGAATATGGGTTAATATCGTATGAATGAAAGAATGTGAGGTCTATTTTGAATAATTTAATATGATATGGTGAAATATATAATCATATCTATAACATTTGGGAATTATGGTATTGTGATCTATAGTGTTGCAACAAATAACGAACATTGTTTTTCCCTTATGAAGTGTGATTTTTTTATTTTCAATGTATTTATGTCGCTAAAAATTCATGAACAATGCAATACTACTAATGGGGTTGAGTTAAATTTTGTGATATTTTCTCTTAAAATACGGAGACACTATCTGAATGACATATTTTTTGAGATACATACTGATCACAAGAGTCTGAAATATATCTTCCCATAGAAAGATCACAACATTAGGAAAAAGGGAAGTCACTGAAAATTTTAGTTTTATGAATGTTCTATACACTAACACTCGGGAAAGACAATCAACGTAGGTGATGCATGGAGCAGGAAGAATCACGAAGTTCTCAAAAAATCAGTATTGAGAAGAATTATTTATACTTGGATGTAATGGGGCCAAATATGGGAATTTTAAAAGAAGGGGAAATATCACAACTTTTTCAAATGGTTTCCCAACTGTCATTATTGGAAACAATTAATTATTCACATTATGTTAAAAAGAATCATCAATAGAAAATTCATGCTATAAAATATGGGATGTGGGATGACTACTTGTGTGAAGTTAGAATTTTGACATTTGGGAAGAGGCAGTGTTCTCCCTCTCTAAACGATCTGAAAATGGAGTTATTAGATGTTTTTTATTGCTCAAATTTCACTATACACCCAATTTTCAATAAAATGTATAGATATTTGAAAGATCATTTTTTGTGGGATAACATGAATATGTAAATTTCAAATCATGTGTCCAAATGATTAGTTTCTCAACAAGTGATGTTTGAAAGACAACATCCTAAATGAGTCATGAATCCTATACCTATTACTACATGGAAATGGGATGACATCACCATGGTATTTTTCAATGGATTACAAAAACTCTGATAAAGAATGATTCAATATTGGTAATTGTTGATCAACATACAAAATATGTATATTTCCTCATTACAATGGAGGATTTTCTATTGTAGTACCTAGGATGACTCTATATCAATGAAGTCTTGAGTCTTCATAGAGAACCTCTCTCAGTGATTTCTGATTGTGGTCTTATACTTACATTGAAATTATAGATTATTAATTAGAAGGATTTTGGTATTGATCATACATTGACTACTTCATATCACCCACAAATTGATGGGAAATTCGAAAGGATGATCCAAACCGTAGGGGAAATACTGAGATAATTTCCACATTAAATTCAATGTATGTGGGATTAATATTACCCTTTTTTTGAGTTTACATAAAAGAATAGTTTCAATTCATGTATTTAAATTGAACTATATGATGCATTGTTTGGAATGAGATGTCATACACCAAAATGTTGGGATTCTCTTTTTTAAACAATGCTTGTGGACCTAAAGCTTGTGGAGGAAACAATAACAATGGTATAGATTATCCAAGGCCATATCAAAGAATCCCAAAGAAGACAAAAATGATATTTTGATTATCAAAGGAATGATTTGAAGATTCATGTGGGAGATCATGTTTTCTTAACAATAACTCCAAAGAAGGGTGTTATAAGAATTGGGAAGAAATTGAAACTGATCTCTTGGTTAATATGCATTTCTGAAATTCTAGAGACAATTGGAGATGTGTCATATCGTTTGTCTATAAAACCTATAATTTATAATTTAAAAAAAATTACATGCATTATTGTTGAGAAAGTACATGCAAGACACAACCAATGTACTCACGTGTGAAGGTATAGAATTGGAACATGACTTGTCTCACTATATATAGCCTATTATGATTCCAGCCACTAAATAAAAAGTGTTGAGGAATTCGTATACTCGAGTAGTAAAGATACATTGGAAAAATCATTAAATTGAATAGGTAGCATGGGATCCTAAGGATTATATGATGAATAAATACGCAAAACATTTTTGTGCGGAAATATTATAGCAATTTTGAGAATGAAATTTTCATATGGGGGAATTAATCTAACAATGCTTGATCTTGAAAATTAATTTAATATTGAATTCATGAAATTATGAGTCTCTATAAAACACAACATTGTTAGAACCTATCCAATAAACATAATATTTCCACCTATGTGATTGGAATTCCGAAAAACTGATATACAAAGTTTCATTTATTATTATATTTAGAGTGTGATAAGAAAAAATTAATTTTTGTGAACTGTAACTTACACTTATGCATTGTAATGTGAAAATTATGAATAGTAAATCATATTACTATTTTATTATCTTAAAAAGAAAAGATAATTCATTCTTGTCTAATTTATAAAGGTTATATAGAACAAATTACACTTTTAAAATTGATATTTTTCATAAAAATTGATGATTATATTTATAAATTAAATTAATCATACTTTAAAACTTATTTTAAAAAAAATGGATTTAATTTTTGAATTTCTCATATTAAAAAATTATTTTGGGTGTTTTTTTGGGAATATTTAGAAATGAATTATTTTTTGATAAATAATAAAATATAGTAATTTACCATATATGTACAGTATTAGTTGAATTTATTATTCCTATAATCATGGATGATTTAATCACACATGCATAAAAATCACAAGAACATATTACTAACTTGTTCATAATAATCAATATTATTTGTTGCATTTGAAAAAATAAAAAAATATTGTGTAATATAATTGGAAAACCCTCCTCTCATCCACTATAACCCGCCCCCTCACTTCCGATTCTCATAAGTCTTATCAAGCCTTATTCCATTTCTATATTAATTTCAAATATGTACCTAAGTTCATTCCCTACATCCAACCACCCTTGGTCTCATAAAAAGTCCCAAAACATTCCACTAAAGCATCTCTCAATGAATATTACATCAAGAGGTAATCTCCTCTTCTCTTTTAAATTCTTTCATTTCATGTTCCTTTGTTTTCTTTTTCATTCCTCTACTAAATTCATCCAAATGTTTTTATGACTCCAGAACCATAATGGTAATTTAATATTTTTATGATATTCTAATAATTCATCATCATCTCTCATTTACCCTTATTTTATAATATAAATTAAAACACCATCCTAGATGTTCTCATTCATCACATTCAAGGGTGATGTGTTTTTAATTTCTATTATCATCTTCAATTCTAGTCATCAAACCATTTTGATGGTTGAAATAGACTATAATATATATATTATAATATATTACGTCTTATATTATCCTTTTGTAAACAAGATATTAATTTATAAGTAAAAATGAGTTTATTGTGATCAAGAAACAATAATTAACCAAAATAATTGTAATTTAAGATTAATATATTGTTTAATATTCACTCCCAATAACCAAATGATTTATATGACCATGTAATATTCTATATGTTCACTAATAACCTATAAATTCAATTCTATAAAACCATTTCATTCTAAATGTTTATCCGTACATGAATATAAGTTATTCAATCATGTAAACCAAGGAATAAAATGCACCTAAGCAATGAAATTGAATCTCTTAGACACATAAAAAGGCCAGGAATAAACCTAATCAGTTCATAAAAAATCAATTAAATGTTGATTAGTTTATGGAATATTTAATTTATGAATCTAAATTTCATTTTTCAGGTATCTATGATCATGTCATGAATACATTCAAACTTATGGTAAGGGTTTCCACATGAACTTCCATTTTCCTTCGAGTTAATTTTATTATATACTTAACATAATTTAATTATGATTCATTCATATATAATCAACATGATTTCAGTATTAATGTTATATATATGTGTTACAAACAGAATAATATCTTTAGTTATGGGGAGTTATATGTTTTAAAAGGATCTTCAAAAATTCTTCTCGAAATACAATTCAGTTTCAAATGAATTCCCCTAATTCAAACCTATTATAAAGGGCACTCTATAATATATTTCAATAATCCATTATTATTATAAAATCAGTAATATTATTATTAAAACACTATTATATTTCACATCATGTATTATATATTTATTTTTCCAAAATAACACCTCTTTTCAAAGTAAAAGATTATTTATCTCGAACTTATTCAATGATTTTATAAGAGGATATTAATTAAATTAAACACTCATTATTATTCTTATGTGTAAATGGATATAATAAATTCTGATATCCTCTTACATATTTTTTTGAATGGTTTATGATTATTTTTCCTATGGATGTACTATCTTGAAACCATTTACCATATTACTCTACATTATTAGTGCTTATATTTAATGATTGGGGAATGTTAGATACATTTCATAAGTTTCTTTTTATATGAATCTATATGTTTTTCATGTTTAAACCTGTTCATATATGGAATTGATTGTTTATTTTTTTTGGTGGTTGGGTTCCTATATAGCCACTAAATGCATTACTAGGTCTGGTGGAAAAAATAGATATAGACTTGGTAGAAGAATTTCCCATTTTTAGATATGGATTTGGATGAGGCCATATTAATTTCATTATGTGTGGGCTAAGGCCTTGATGACATGTTTCAGAATGTATAGAATATGAATTTTTCTCATTATGAAGAAATAAATTCATATTTCATGAGGTTATATGACTAGTATAATACCCATGATTATGTTTTTTATGGAAATATTCACTCATCCCATATTACTGGCATTATGTGTTCATGTTTATTTTTAAATTCACTTGTTTTAAATTATTCACCATATATAATGATTCTGTTATCTTCCACTGTAATTGTTTCCCATACGATCATCTGATATCACCCATTATTTTCTTTCATTTTTTTCAGGACATGAAGAGGTATATTATGATTATCTTGTAGGGGTGATATTAGATTAGTAAATGTTCCAAATTGATCATAATTGTTGTTTTTCATTTCAAGTTGTATTTTTGAACTTATGTATGTATCTGGTTTCCATATATAAAAACTATTCATTCATTAGGGATACAAATTTTTTGTAATAATTCTAATTTGACGTAATAATGCATCGGATCTGGGCAACTAGGTTTAGGTCATTCCATAAAACATATGACAATTAATGGGAATAAAGTGTATTTGATTTATTTATGCTTTCCAAAATCAATATACATAATGAAAAAACACATCACTCAAGACACAATAATATTGCATAAAGGGGACTCTATGAGTATTTTGAATGAAAATAAGGGAACCAATTCCCACATCCCTCTAAGGGATTACATGGGTCCTGATAATTTAAACAACATTTTCATCAATACACCCATGGTCATCATTTATAGTCCCTAAATATCATTAAACTAAAATTGTGTTGAGTCTTATAAAGAATAACTATGATGGTTATTTGTTATATGTAAAAATATAATGATGATAATCATATTCAGGTATTTACTTTTGATGTCAAGAGTGTTTATGAAGAAGGTAAATCACCTTACTAAATATTTTGTGAAAATTAGAATGATTATTTTTTTAATGAAATCAGAGTCACAATTTTTCAAAAGGTCAATTGGATTGTAGATAATCATACTGGATGAAAAGGATTATTAGAATAACCATGATTTTAGAATGAATGGTTTCCTCGTATTGTGTAAGAATCAGGTTCTACATGACAATGGTAAAAAAAGACCCGATGATACTTTTCTGGTCATTGGGTTCTCATAAATCATATGTATGTTGTAAAACATATGATGCAATCCTATTGAATGAAAGGGGAGAAAATTTGATACCAATCATATTCAGTCAAATTGTACCCATGAAAATCATATTTATCCTAAGTAAGGAATAAATATGTTCATTGAAGAAATAGGAAGATACAATACTATTCAATGTAATTAAAAGGATGCTAAATATAATCTAAAACATAATCAAAGTAATGATGCAATTCATGATATAAGAAGAAGTTTGTGAAATTACAATGTTGATGAAGCTAAATATTTCCATTCTCAAGATCATCATAATGAGTTAAAAAGATGCTGATATTTTAACAGGATGAATAGGATGATCTTAATGAAGGTTCTAGTTTTCAGATGACCAAATGCCAAAAAATGTAAATATTTAGAGAATAACATTAATGAGTTTTGTAATATTAAATGAGAAAAAATTAATCTGTTGATTGATCATTGTTATTTTATATATAATGGAATGAATTTGTTGATATAGAAGCTACAGATACAGGGTCATCAGATTCAGTATACCATCATAATCATCAAAGGATTTTTTTTGGTTCTGATGAAAAATAAAAGACATTGAATAATAATTACATTATTAAAAATGAATTATTAGAGACCTATCAAAAATTGTGTCTAAAATTATCTTCAGAATAAATTCTTGGTTGCTTTCCAAGTGAGTCAGGAGAAAAGAATATGAGTAATATATTTTTATGCAATTTACATCATCATAATGAAGCAGAATGTAATGATAATTTAGAATATAAATTAGACTGTAGTTTTACTCTATCTTGAATCTTTCATTATGAAATTAAAGGATATATACATTTATTTTCAAGGGGTTTCTTTATGTTGGATGATAATGTTTATTTTTATTTTCATTAGACGTTATAGAGGATCATAAGAATGAAAACATATTTGGGAACAAAAGAATGGAAAATAGGAATCAAATTGATGATTATATAAGGAATTTCAAAGTGAGATGAAGCTTTTATAAGATTAATGATGGTTATAGAAATGTTTATAAGTCTTAGTTATGTGAATATTACTCAATATTCAAGTTGATTCTATAATTTGAGATAATTTCGATGATCATGAATCTTTTTAGGAATCAATACCAATGAAACTTTGGGAAGACTATAAAAGGGACATTCCTTTATAATTTCATATGATAGAAGTTCTATTCATGAAATCAAGATATAAGTATGAGTATTGATTTATTATCTAGAGGGAAATTAATTGGATTGGGTTTTTTTGAGGAAGTTGTGCCTGAAAAAAGAATATTGGAGAAGAGACATGATTTCATTAAGCTGATCATTATATTGAAATGATCATTGTATTAAAATTGGTTCTATAATGGGATAGATAATTAAATCCAGAAAATATTAATGGAATTTATGGACTAAGAATAATTAGTTCATATAACTTTCAAAACTTTTTTTAGTAGATCTATATATTTTCTATACCGATCATTCAGACAATGACAATTGGACTCAAAAATCAGACAAAATTTTATACAGTCTAGAAATGTTCTTACAGTCTTATATGAATGAAGGTGGAGAATTTATATAAAATATAATATTTTTAAACGTCGGTCAAGTATTTTTCTAACATTTTTTAAAAAAAAAATATGATATATTTTTTCCAACATGAAGAACATACAATGTTTTATTGATCGTAGTGATACATGACTATATAGGAATTTCCTACTCATTGTGTTCCATAAAAATGATTTTCAATAATTAATTGTGTGGTATTCGATAATTTCAAAACCATACCAAGGATGTAACTACTCTTATTTAGTGATGACCATATCAAATTCTTACGTTCTTATGGATGTGTGACTACATTTTTTTCACCATTGAATGAATCCTGTAATTCGAGGTGATTGTTATTTCTTAAAAAAGGAAACATTAAAAAATATCACAGAATCACTCATCCGCTTCTCATTGATACAATTATCCTTAATTGGAAATTAAAATTTATATAAATTATAACATTCCCCTTTTTAATTATTTTCTAATGTTTTCATGGAGAATTTGAATTGATTGAACAACAAAGGCATCCCAGTTTTCGATGGTATAAATAATCTTATCTGGATAGATATAATGTTGTATTGACTTATAAATATTGGATAAGATGTTATCAATGATGCAACATATGGGTTTCCTCATATTAAGGATAATGTTGATCGTAATTCTTTAGATAAATAGAATTGTGAAAATTATTTATGGGTCATGAATTCTTTGCTATCATCACATTATTAAAGTGAATTTTTATGGGTGATGGTTTAATCGACCAAAAATAGTATACGGAACAAGTTAAAAAACATATAAAAAGGAAATAAAAAAATTTAATATAGAAAATTTTCAAATGAGGAGGATGAAGTATGAATATTTGAAAATGGGTATATATGAATCTATTAGTTACGTCTTTACTAGGGAAAATTATATTATCACCACTATCATATGTCTTGGGGAATAGAGAAAAGATTCTATAGTTGTTGAAAATATCTTATGAATCATTCCCTACAAGATTTATAAAAACAGTTCCTCGTTATAAGACACATATAATAAAACATCATCTATCGATTATTTGTACATAACTCTCATAAATTATGAATTGAATTATGATAAATATATTAAAATAAATAAATAAGTTGATTGATAAATGTCTTAAGGATTCCAAGAAGAAAAATTAAAATTGGATTATTATTGACGAATAAGATGTAGATCATAATTATTAAAATGGGATATTTATAAATATTGATAATATTTTATCCTTATCATCTATATATCTGTTAAGTGGTACCAAAAAAATAAATTTAAACTTCCCTTGAAATTCTTTGAATGGGGATCCATTAGGCACTTTCCAGCAAATTTTCCACAATTTAAGTAATAATAGGATAATGACGATGATGTGACGATGAAGGGAAAATAAATATAGTTGGAACATTTTCAACAAAAATTTTCTAAATCTTCTAAAAAGGTATAGGTTTCAAAAACTCTATACCCGATGTTGGTTAATGTTATTTAGAGATGTAACCTAAGAATGTCAAAAAAAAGATACCTTCATAGGTTGAGAAGAAAGATGAATATTTTTCTAAAAATATAAATACTAAGAATGTCATGCATGTTTCCAAGATTACAAAAGATTATAATTTATAAGATTATAAAAACACTTATTCTAAATGAATTTTAAAAAATTACAAATAGATAAATGTTTCTATTACTTCTAGTTCAGAAAAATCTAAAAAGCAGACCAAGATGAAAAGATGATTTTGATTGAAAATCAAAATAATAGTGATCAGCAGAAGAAATATAATAAGGTGGTTGAGAAACGTGGTCACAACTCTAGTTAGTATGGAAATTTAAGATGAAAATATTCATTCTAAGGAGACATGTGGTATTATTTTGTATTTGGGTATGTTTAAAATATGTGTTTGTTTAAACAACAATATTACTACTATTCATCGAATTACAAAAGAAAACATTTGAGGGTGGGTAATTATTTTCAATAGATGACGTCTGAGAATGTTGTTTTTATGGAGCCTAAGAACAATGAAGTAAAAAGGTTAAAATAGGAACCAACCTCATGAATCTATTTTTGAATGGTTTGAAAAAACTAGACATCTCAAAAATGGATGTCTTCTTTTGTTACCAGCCTAACAAATATTTTCAAAAAAATAATTGTATATGTAGGAGAATAAAGGAGAAAATCTTGTGTTTGAAGCAACCCAGAATGCTTAAAAAGGAGAATGAAATTTTATTATTGATAGTGGGTGATCATCTCATGTGATATGATAATTAAATTTTTTTATGAATGTGAAATAATCTATAGATGGAACACTAACATTTTAAAATGATGAATCCCTAAGAATCAAAGATGTTCAATCAACTATCTTTGGGAATGAAATTTTGAAATCCACGAAAGAATTATTTTTTTATAGGATGAAACACAAGTTTCTAAATGATTCACAAATTTTTGATGAGGGTAATAAATTCCTCTTCAGAAAATTTTGATTTTTGAAAACAAATGTGGATGATTGAAAAATAGTTACAAGTGTCCAATGTATAAAATGAATATTATTTCATGCTAGTGAAATACAACAGGCATGTTACTTAGGTATGGTTGGAGAGAATCAATTTTGGAATAAAAGGATTGGAATTATTTTTCAATGAAAGATGAGAATATTTTAAAATAGAGATAGTTTCAATGCTATTTCTTATATTCCTAGAAGAATATATTTCTATTTCACAACTATTGCAAAGGGAAAATTTACAAACTCTTTGGTAATGAATATAGATATTTTTTCAAAATGGCCCTTGAAACTTGTTCATTATGACAGTTTTTGGCCAATGATAAAAAACAAATAAAACCTAATAGACAAGTATATCATAATATTTATTAATTAACATACTTTCATTAATTGAGTTATGTATAAGAAACATAATTCAGCTGATTTAAATTTTTTAAATGTATCAAAAGGAATTTTGAAAATAAATTTGAGAATCAAATTTTGAAGTAGATAATTGATAATGGTGGTGAGTATAAGAATGAATAATTTAAAAATTATATTTAGAATAATGGAATCCATCAGGATTATCGTTCCATATACACTCCTCAACAAATGGGGGTTACTGAACGTATGAACATATTTTTGGTGGAAATGGGGAGATCTATATTACAAGAGCATAGTCTTTCTTATTACTATTTGAGGAGATCAATGTGTACAGATATATATATCAAATACCTATGTTTCTATTTTTCATGTTCAAATATGACTCCATATGAAAAAATTTATTGAAAAAATAAACGTCTGAATATAATTAAGATTTCTTGGGAGTCCATGCATTGTAAAGAAGAATGACGGAAATATATTAATGTATGATCAGAAAGGTGAGTATTTAATTTTTCTTGATTATACACCAGAAATAAGTGGATTCAGATGTATCAACAATGAAATAGGAATAAAGTTTTATTTTTTTATGTGAATTTTTTTGAAAATTATGAGGAAGATAAACATTCTTGGACGGATAAGGATGTTGAGAACATTAAAGTATTTTTTTAAACATTATTTATAAGTATACATGAAATTATATACCTACTGAAATGAAAATGGACATATCTATTTCTATTAATGAGGAAAAATCATTAAAATATTATCCCATACAGATGAAGCATGTGGAAACTAAGAACATTATTGTTGATCAACATCCAATAGTCCAAACATGAAAAACACAAGATGCTATTAAAAATATTATTTTATTTAAAATGTGAGACGAATGATTTAAATTAATCTTTTTAATATATTAAATGGGTTCATGACATGAATAATGAGTTATATCAGATAGAAATTATTATATATTAAAAATTGGGCCTAAACCAGGTTACATTAATGTTGTTGGTACACCATGGGTTTTTAGGAAAAATAATTATAAAGAAGGTGAATTGATAGGATAATAAATAAAATTATTGTGAAGAGGATACTCACAAATTAAATTAGTTTATTTTGATGATAATTTATCTCTAGGAAAATGTTTTAAAAAATAGATTTTCTTTCTCTAGTTTCACAGCAAAGTTAAATTTTTTTTAAAATTGTTGTAATGACTTCATTTTTAAATATGGATCTTGATGAGGATGTTTAAATTGAACAACCATGTGGAATTGTTATTCAAAAAGTTTAAGGTTATGTTTATATATGGAACAAATCTTTGTATGGTCTAAAATAAGCATCAGGTGCATGGTTTTCCAAATTAGATACAAGGTTTAGGAATATTATTTTTATGAAAGGAAGCGTTGATAGAAATATTTATATCAATGAGTTTCAAGAGACTTCCCTTATAAAAATAGTTAATTAGAATAAAATTATCATAGATAGAATGGAAAAATAAAATGTAAATGTTTTTCAGAATATATAATTTTTTTTTAGATATCCAAGTTGGGATAAATTAAATATATTCTTGGGTTAAACATTTTTAAAAATAAGAAAATAATTTTTATTTTATAGGTATTTTAGGCTATTTACCTTCATAAAAATGATAATATGGATAAGTAGAAAGTATTTTCCACAATAATATTAGTGGGAAATCTTTATTAAAGATGGATAATGCATAGATGTTGAGTAAAATATTTTGAGAAGCAGATTATATATTTGTTATAATTTATTACCCGAAGACCCAATAATATTTATGTAGTCGCCTTATAAGAAATATTTCATAGATATCATAGAGAATCACATTTAAATTTTGCAAAAAAAATTATATGATACATAAAAGGAATAAAAAATTTGGAAATCATGTATTGTATCTCTGAATGTATTTATTTGTTTTGGTACTCAGATTCTGATTGGGCAAGAAATGACAATAATAGAAGATCCATATTAGGTTGGTTTTTCTTTCTCATTGAAATATATTTTAGTTTTAATACAATGATACAATATTCAATACCTATTATTACAGATGAAGTTATGTATGTAGTTTCCACTCAATCCTCTACACATCTTATAAGGATGAAAACTCAGTTATGATATTTACTTACTGAAGTGAAGTTACCATTACTCTTGGATAGTGATAATCAATGTTAAATCATCCTAAATAGGAATCTTATACGACATTGTCATGAAAAATATAGTGATATAAAATATCATTTCATCAATGATCAAGTGGATGAGAATAAATTTATAATAGAGTATGTTCCTACATCTGAAAAAGTTGCTTAATTTTTCCTAAAATCTTTATCAAATTAATATTTTCTTAGGTGAGGATGAACATGGTTGTCCAACCTAGTTCTCATTAATGTTAATGAATGTGTATTTTTCTTATCTCATTATACATTTGGATTGTGTTTCCTATGGGTCATTTTTTCATAAATCTACCATTAAAAAATATTTGTAAAAAGGTCTTGTGGGTTAGTAGTGAATTTATAATTTTAAATGTTTAAAATATTAAAACTATTTGTTGTCGTGTTTTTAGGAAACAATTTTTTTTATTCTAGTGATTTTTAATGTATGAGTTAAAAAATAGGAGGATGAAATATGTGGAGGATTTAATAATCTTCACTTTGGGATAGTATATCGTTGTTGTCAATAATTTTTATTTCCAACAATGAGTTAGCTTGCGTAGGGTTTAGAATTGTAGATAATAAATCCATAGCTTTAGGTAACAATGTTCATATATTGATGAATCATGTATCACAAAAAAATACAAAGGGGGATATTTTTAGGACCAAAATGATAAAATGATAATTGTATTCAAGTTTTGCCTTATATTATCATGAAATTTTGATGAGAAAGGAAATCACCTCACGTTGTATTTGGTGAAAATAAGAATGACGAACAAATTCATGAAATCAAACTCACAATTATTGGAATGGTCTATTGGATTGTGGAGATTTATTCTAAAATAAAAGGACCATTAGAATCACCAAGAGTCTATAGTGAATGGTTTGATCATAATGGGGAAGAATTGGAGTCTGTATAACTATAATAAAAAAATATGATGATTCTTTTTTGATCATGGTGGTCTCATAAATCAAATGAATTTTATATAAATTTTGAATAAATATTGATAAAATAAGGGTTAGAAATTTTTTTTCTAGTAATACTCAGTCAAATCGTATTCATTAAAACATTTTTAGGCCAATTAAAGAATAAATATGTTTTTGGAGGATAGGTAAGTTATAATAATTTATTGTTATAAGTCATATGGTGGTAAATCTATTCTAAAACATAATAATTGTCATGATGGAATTAATGATCCACAAAGATGTCTTGATTGAACAACGTGGGTTAATCTGGAGATTTCAGGTCTCAAGATCATAATATTGAGTTTACTGGATGTAGATTTGACTAATGGTGGCAGAGGTGGATCATATTAACATATTTTTATTTTGGTATGACCAAAAGAAAAAATATTTAAATCATAAATTAAATAAGGGAATGATTTTCATAATCATAAATGTTAAATATGTTAACTGATAAATGATATTTGGTATTGTATTGGGAAACAAAAGATATTGGTGAATTTGAAGGTGTTGATACTAGTTCTTTGGATTTTTTATATCATCAATGTCATCAAATATAGATTCTTTGGGTCTGAAAATTAGCTGAAGATATTTGATCTGATTCAAAAATAAATATTAGAGACCAAATAACAATTATTTCAACTATTGTCACCACCATGAATTGTTTGTTTTTTTCATTCTGATTCAAAAGAGGAGAAGAAGAATAATCAATTTTTTACATTTTTATTCATCATAATGAGGAAAAATTTAAATGAAAATCTGAATCAAAATTAGAATCAAGTATTTCTATGTCTAAAATATAGATTTAATAATTTTATGGGTATAAAAATATATTAACATGGGGGATCTTGATGTTTGAAGAATATGTTTTTTTATTCTTTCATTAATTGATATTGAAAATCGTAATAAAGATATCATATTTGGTAAATGATATTGACAAGTATGAATCTTATTGAATATTTTTTAATGATATAAGTAATGAGATCATCTTTTTAGATGATTTTAGAAGGATCAAGATGATCTCAGATGTGTCGTTGAATTCAATATGCACCAAAAATTCAAGGGGATTTTATGATCTGATAAAATTTGGTTGTGAAGGATACTTTTTATGAACCCCATGAAATCCAAATTAATTATTACTCTATAATATAAAGTAAATTGATCATTCATTTGAAAAATGTTTTATTCATTAAAACAAGATAGAAGGGGGTGATGAAGAATAATAGAGAGAATAATTTTTAGGATTGTGTTTTATTGAAGATGTCATGTTTGATAGGAGAAGATTATAAATGATAAAAGACTACATTCATTTGATCATTGTATTTTCATATTTATCTTATTTAGTTTGTTACCATATTGGGATGGATATTCATAGTGGTAAAATGTTATAAGTATTTTAGGATTGAAGAATAATACATTTAAATTTTATTCAATTGTATTCTGATAGGGCTATATATTTTCTTTATCGAGAAATCGAACTAGGATACTATGACTATGAAATGAAAATGAGTTGTATACAAACTAGTGAAATATTATTACTAGCTTCTGTGTAATATTGTGAAGATTTATTTTGAATGTACAAATTTGTATGTATTTCAATAATCACCATAAAAAATTTGTTAAAAAACATTATTACATCATTAGTTGCTACTTAAAGCATGTGGGAGGTTGTATAGATCATAGTTTCACAATATTGTAAGTTTGTGTATTACCCTTTGTATTCCACACAAAAATATTGTTTTACTAGTTCATTTTTTGTAATTGGATCATTTTCAAACCCTACCAAGGATATATAAACTCTTATAGAGTGGTGAACCTCATAATTTTTTGCATTTTTGTGGATCTGTTTTTGAATTTTTTTCAATATGGAAATAAATCATTAACATTAGGTGTAGGTTGTTTCATAGGTAATGAAACATAAAAGAAAAATATATCTATGATTCACCCATCCATATTTTAGATATATAATG
Organism: Viscum album; assembly: GCA_963277665.1. Lineage (NCBI taxonomy): Eukaryota > Viridiplantae > Streptophyta > Magnoliopsida > Santalales > Viscaceae > Viscum > Viscum album. The sequence continues at coordinate 1,384,951,687 of OY728127.1, forward strand.
TTCATTACTAGGTAATTATACTATTTTCTTCAGTCACCTTCATGGACTAAAATTCAACTATTCACTGTATTGAAGTAGAACGACATGTTATAACCCTTTCATCCAGTCCACAACCCCCAAAAATACCATCACAAATTTTCCCCTACAATGAATTCTTTATATTCATGACTAAGTAATTTTCAATATTCTTGTACCCCTATCAACCATGTATTCTTACGATAATTAAAGTGGTCCCTCCTATGAGGGTCCTCCAATTGATTACTCTCCCTAACCATTTCAATCTTAAATTTATTGGCATTAATGAATTCCATTTCCAATTTGGATATATACTATTATAAAAAAATTTGAATCAATTTTTTAGGAAGAAACTCATCATATATTCTAAAAAGTAGTTTTTTTAGTTCTCAATCATTTGGAAGGTTATTGTGTCTCCAACCAATTATACATTGGTTCAAATTGGCCTCTAACCTAGGGCAATCCCCAACATGGGAGTCTCTTAAATAACACATACACATAAAAAAAATTTATTTCCTATGTCTTTATTCTATAATCTCATGGAATTTAAGAAACATGTAATGGGTCATATCCCTAAAAAATATTGTTAAAGATACCTATTTTTTAGAAGAAAATCCATAAAAATAAGATCATTGTTCTGGTTCCACAAATTAAAATGTCACAATTATTGTCATTATCAAACTAAATTAAAAGTTAAGACATTATATTTTAGGATTTATATAACTATGTAATGTTTTTTACATTATAAGGATATATAAAATGCTATTTTCCGAGGTTTTGGGTCAACTATTTGAGAACATACATGACTTCGATTAACTATTATTTTTAATGATCCACGAAATATGTGTTTAAACTACATCAATATTAAATAATGATATTGTGATAAAGAACCTATGATGAATATAATGTTTTCATATTCAAATAATTTCAATCCATCAATTCCATAAAAACTTAAACTGATATATTTATTGGAAATATTTCATAAACATATCTTAAATCAATTAGATACACCCAAAACTTGAAAAAATATCCATAATGAGATATTCCAGCCTCCCATCATCATATCTGAAAAAAGTGTTCACCATCACCACCCAATTTTATCTAAACTCTTTTCAAATTTAGAATTATTGAGAATGAAAAAGAAAACTGGAACCCTTGAAGAAATCATTGAATGCAAGTTTGATAAACTGAATCCTACACATCATGATTATTTAAACTTCTATCTTTATAATTACCCATTATTTATTTCAGATCATGAATATGTATATATTTAAATTTAAATGTTATAAACATAACCCTTATCAAATGAAGATTCCTTATTTTTTTATTTATATGATATGAATCTAAGCTATTGAATACATAATTATAATATATGTCTCGTATATGTTTATTTTTTAGTAATGATAGTTGTACAAATTATTTTAGAAATATATCAATCTCTTTTATGATGTAAACATATTTTTTATTTCACTTTTGACTAAATATTAAATCCATATATAATGAGGTAGTACGTGAACCTTTGAAAATAGATATTTAATTGAAGAGTATGATTATAAAATTCATTTTTAAATATATAATTGCATAATGATGTTTGAATATTCAAAAATTATTATTTAACACAATGATAAAAATTATGTATTTTTTATATTTAATATGGTTTGTTGACCAAAATTATGGAAGAATTTATTGAAATAACAGAATGTAATTTTTTTGAAAAGATGGATTTTATTATAATATGTACAATAATGTGATTCTGAATCATCTGAAATTGTTTTTGACTATGTGAGATCAATTCTATCTCCTTTGTTAGTAAGGCTATTGTCCACCATGTTTACCTCTTAAAAAACATGTGTAACAATTAATTTTTGGATTATAAATTAATCCTTATATTCCATCTAACGAGATATGAATCTCAAAAAATGAATCAATGTACCATTCCTAAGATTTTGTGCAATAATAGTGGACTTTCATTAACACCATAACTTATTCCATCCTTTTATTTTTCATAAAAATATGAAATTAATGAATCCTAGCATATCCACTTCATGTAATGATTCTAATACACATGATCCATAGAAACATTCCATTATTTTTTCATTGTGACCATGAAGAATCATACCACACCCTTGGGGACCTATAATCCCATTCGATGAAACATTAAAATTGATTTTAATACAATTAGTTAGAGGTATCTTCTAAATAACCTCTATCATTCCCCCTGTCTGCTTTGAATTTCCCAAAAATCAATTATTTTAAAGACCATGAAATCATCGTTCCTAGAATCAAAAAAATTATTATATAAATCATTTTATTCCATGATTTTAACCAATATACTCATCAAAATTTATTGAGGAAATAAGGATTTTCTGTCATGGAGATGAAAATTAAGGCCAAACGAATGTATTTGAATCAGTTCGACAATGACAACATGATTCAAATTTAGTAAATATGTAGAGATATAAATGTGAGTGTTGTTCTAAAAAATGTTAACATATAGATCGAGCTCAGTTCATGGATGATAAATATTTCAAATATCACCATCTATTGTTTCGAGTATCTTTCTAATCTGAATAGTAGATTTTCAAAACCATCATTGTGTAGATTTCATAAAAATCACCTAGAAAAAAGAGAGACTCTGTCATTAAAATCAACTACCATGGGTAATTTTTTATGTTCTTTGAGACATGTATGATTAAGATTATTTGGTCTTATCAAGGACATTTTTGAAATTTTTAGTCCAATGGAATTCATCAATAGTGTTCCTTGATGTAAAGCCCCGAAATTAAATGGAATTTTTTAAGGCTACTAATTAAAATTGAGAGAAGGTTTTCCTATATTTTGAACTGGAGCTCGGATCGAAAATATGAAGGAACCATTGATCTCGGAATGGAGTTGTTTTCTTTTAAAGGGCCGAATATTTATCGTCATGGGCCAACAACGAAAGTTAGTTTTTGGAATTTTTTAGTGAATTAAAATTGAATGGCTCTATGATTTTGACAACTCCTGAATGAGTACCCAGATTGAAAACCTATGGGAAATATTGAGTCTAGAATAATGAAATTACCAAAGAGTGGACTTAACATCAGCTGGACCTGGTCGACTAGAAAAGATATTTTTTGAATTTTTATGAAAAAATTAAAATAATATCAATGTATTTTTTTGAACTCTCAAAACCGTTGTAGAAAAATAATGTGTAATGTAAGGAAATAGAAACATTGTATTAATAATGAAACATTGTAACGACTTTGTCACTCAGTGTAACCAAAAACATTGAATCATGATTCACCATTTAATGGATTAGCAAGGATCCATTGTCGAAGGGAGGAAGACGATATTTTTTGAGATGTGTTGAAATATAAATTGACGAATGACCAATGATAGCAGGATCAATAGAAGGAATTGAACCAGATTTCAATAGTTGACAATTGAAAAATGATTGCGAAACGAGGATCGTCATGGTGACACAAAATTAATCTATGACATCGAGCGATCCAAAATTCTGGAAGGGGTTGTTATTTTAGTGAAATCATCCCCAGTCCTTGGTTTTAAAATGACAAATGTGGATCAACCCAAATACTGTTATACACAATGTCTGATCATTCTCGTGGGATGATTTTTTTTCAATCTAGATCTTTTTAAAGGGATTGAATGAAGTTTGTACCGAATAATGGCCAAAGATCATTCATCGGGTTGGTTTCTTATGTTCCTTCCCTCATAATCCCAATGTGTTCTTCTTTCTTTGCGGGAATATGAAGGAACTATCATCAAACTTCAACCTTGCGGTGCAATGATTCGTTATCATGAATCATAGATGGACATAGTTCAAATGTCATGCTTCGAAAATTACATCGGATAAATCGATGTGGAGCATATGATAATAGACAACATGCACCTTCTAGAAAAAGGGATCGAAACAGATTTTTGAGAACCTGAAATGGAAGAACCCAACACAAGGATTGTATGGCTCTTCTGGTTACATGAACAAACCATCAGCTCATTTAGTGGTCCTTAGAACAACCATATGGTGATCTAGAAACCAGCAGTATAACACGATGGTGGTTGCATGTCGGTGCTATAGAGGCTGGCCACAGACAATAGTCGTTAAGAGAACCTGCAGCATCCTCCCTAGGGTTGCAGGATGAGGCATACCACTGCATTTACCACGGAGGTGACATGTTGAACAAAATATCACCGCGTTACTAGATTCATGTGGTAGGCCACATGTAATAATTTAGATCTATTGATTAAGGACCAGATTGATGGGGTGGGGCGGCCAGTTGGCATCTCCTATTGGAAAGAGGACGTGGTTATGCAATGTCTGGGTTGCAGAGTTTTCCTGCTCAAATGGAGGGCCAAGGTACTGCTGGAAGGCTTTACCTAGCCAGGTGGGGTTGGTCAAAACCATTTCCTAGAGGGCCAGACCTATGGCCAAATAGTTCGGGTCGGGCCCCACCAATCTTGTCCAGGTCGGACCCGGTTCGGGTCAGTCCGGCCTGGTCAGACCGGGCCTGGACAGAACAAACCCCAGATTTACAAAAGGCATGTAACATTCAAATAGTGTGTCTGTTTGCTGAGCCTTCTACGATGTTAGGACCCATGGGATGAGGTGGATATTTTTAGATACTGTATGTTTTTATTGAGAAATTTAGAGGATAACCTCTTTGTTTAGAAGAGTGGTTTCTCCCAGGATTTGCACATTTTGGGGAGAATCATGGTGATTCTTATGATGAGATGTTATGGAGGATACTCATTTGATGAATTAAGGTGGAAGTACTCCTTATTATTCTTCATTGGTAGAGAAGGGACACACTCCATTTTGGGTGCTGGTTTATTTTTTCTTTTACTGGATTCCATTGATAGTTTTACTCCCCTATAGGGTTAGGTTGGTGGTTCTCAGAGATGTTCGTAAAGGAAGTGTTGGTACTCCCCTACCATTCCATGGATCAGGTCCCCTATCCTTGGAGTTAATACTACACTTTTGGACTAGGGAGAGGGTCTACTATACCTAACACATAATGAGTTGGTACTCCCCAACATGGTGGGGAGTGGGTCCCCTATTGTAGGATTTAGTACTCACCTATCATTCATGGTTGTGGGTCCTCCTTACGCAGTGCTTTGATAGAGTATGTACTCCCCATCCATGCCATGGTGTAGGTCTTCTAGCCTATGGTCAGTAATCAACTAACATTCTAGAGAGGGGGTCCACTATAGTGAAAAAACTAATGGAGTTGGTACTACCCTGTTATTCCAGTGTGTGTGTTCGCCGCGCATGATTGAATAGAGTCGTTACTCCCCTAAAATGTTAGGAGAATGTCCTCTATTATAGGAATCAGTACTCCCATGTCATATGAGGGAACATGTTCTCCACATAAGAATTGTCTGAGTTAGTACTCACATGTCGTATCAAGGAGTGGGTCCTCTTGTCCCAGAGTAGTACTCCCCTACCGGGTAGGGTGCTGGTCCTCATTTGGAGATGGAGATTCATTGGTTGTCAGTCATAATAGGAAGGAGAGGTCACATCCACTTAATGAAAATGATACCAAGGTAGGAAATATAGATCTATTGATAGAATGATATGTGTTACACTACATATTGGATGGACTAAGATATATTAGGTTAATCTGGATCATTTCTCCCACAATTGAGCACAGTGATTAGGTGAAGGTATTTTCACATGGGTTTACGTAGTCATGCATGGGGAGAAAGACTGTGATGGAAAACCACTATTTCCAGGCACTATAGTCAGACCTAATATAATTTTCTTGAGGGAGGATGTTCTGTGAGACGTACCTTAAGAATGGTATGATTATACTAGATAGAGGGCATCTGTTTCAAGGGTTCTATTAGGTATGGATGATTTCTAAGAGTTTTATCTCCTTGATTTTGTGCAATGGATTAATCATTCTATGAGAATCTTGAAACTATCCATGTGGTTCGGACCACATGTTTTCTTATTGGTTGAGATGATGATATCTTGATGTTCTTGGTATATTTTTGGGAGTATACCCAATTAGAATTGACGGTTCATTTCTTGGGGGATTTTTCCATTTTCATTACCTTTGTGATATTATGTTCAACTATTGAGTATTATTTTACTCAAATAATCATGGGATTTGCATGAACATGGCCTTTCTTTTGTAAATGACTGACACATTGAAGGAGTCTATAGTGGACTAGGACCAGGTGGTACTCAATGAGATCAGATAGAATAGGTTTAATTCTAATGCATCGGGAAAATACCCCTCTCCAACCCTACTAGTAGGATTCTGGGTGTATGAGATTTAGAGACATAGAGCTTTACATTTGATATGTTTTCCATTTTGTATGTCTGTATACTTTCCCAAGATTCCACCATGTAAATTAAATTGTGTTCTACTCTGGTTGTGTTTAACATCATGGATCTCATGCATGGTTTCTTTGACTTGTACTTTCTCGTACCATTATTTGTGAGTTGTGTACGTGTGCACAATTAATCCTGAAAATGACTCCCACTTTTAGAATAATGGTTTGGCTCTTATTTTATGCCCCTAGCCTTTGGGAAGATGACTTGGGGTAGTCGTTGCATAGGCCTCGGGGGACGGGTTGTGACAAATTGGTATCACAGGTTGTTGATTCAATCTCATATACCAGGGGGTCTATTGTTCATTATTAGGGTAATAGCTTTATGTATTTCAATTTCTTATTTCATTCCCTCTACTGTAGTTTTGTTGTGGAAACAAACCCATCCATAAACCAGGACTCCATTCATATGTTTTCTGACTTAGTACATGGGAAAACAAGTTGCGGGGAAATATTGGGTACATGAATCATGCAGGAATTGTTGTGATTTCTATATCATTCTTGTTTCAGCTCCCTAGATATACTCTTTATAAATGGTTTATCTTGATATATTTAATGATTCTATTGGGAAAAAATCTATAGTGGTTTTGGAAACACCATCATATTGATAATCTACCCCAGGTGGACGCTTCAGTGCCGAACACAGTGTCTGGGGTGTTACATTCTGGTGTTGTACCCATGATGCCACCACCCATAAATTAGCAATTTTTATCTGTGATTCTAGAAGACGATGCATGTAGAATGAGTTAGGTACATGATTTATGGATGTAGAAACATATCATGTTCTATGGAGAGACAGATCCTCACGTATCTGTGGATTTGTTTGAGGTGGTTATGTGAGTATTCCTACTAGTACGAATGCTTCATTACCACATGGCAGTACTAGTCATGAGATATCTATAGAGATTATTAAGAAGATGGTGGAGGTTAGTGGTCTAGATACAAGATGAGGAGACCCTCACCTATATTGATATTGATCCCCTCTTTAGGGAGGAGTTATTTCTGGAGACATTACACTCTATGTGTATATAGTAGCAGATGCACCTACGGTAGGGAAACATGATGGTGGAAGAGTACATGATGTGTTTCAAGAAACATTCTCTCTACTCTACTAATATGGTGAGGGACCCTTCTAATAGGTCACATAACATTGATAAGGGACTCTACCAGGAGATAATTCCATCGGTTATACCCAATATAATTATGACTAATGATAGGTTGCAGGAGAATTTCCTTATGGTTGGGAGCTACCTGGTGGTGGAGAAGATTAGTGTAACCTTCTATAGAGGTCATGATGTAGAGGCGTCTTCTGGTTCTAGAAGAATACATGTGATAGTATCCATGCATAAGAGGCACACCCATGGCCATACAAATACATGTGGTTATGTGGCATAGGATCCGCACCAATGAGAAGATTTTCCACAATAGTGGTGGTGTTACACTTTAAATAGTTAGGGAAGTCTCACGATATATTTTTGGACCTGCTATACTGCTTATAGGGAACCAGCTGACAATACCCCTTGGTAGAGACATCGCTGGGAGCAACGAGTATAATAAGACGGTGGGTCTGGAAAAAGTTTTGGATGAGTAGCATGAGGTGGTCTATGTTAGGCTCAGGGATCTTGAGGATGAGGGTGAGGACAGCTACATGAAATCATGGATTAAGACCATGAATCTCCAAGAATTATTAAAGGTTTGATCTATGTATTTTATTTTCTCTACATTTTAAAGAGACACATGTTCTAGTCTTCATTATTTTTCTGGGAGTAATGTTTGAGAATTCGAGGATATGTTTTGACCATGGACATGACCATTAAGCTTAGAGACTCCTGCTAGAGGATCCCCATTGCTCACATATTGGGGAATGTATTGTGAACATCCTATTGGAGGAAATATTTATGGTTGGTATCCCTTCTTCATGTTATAGAGGGCTTACGAAATTATTCTGGGTATCGACTACTATAGTTCATACATGGATTGACTCTATTAAAAAATGGATGTAGTGTCTCTATGATAGTGAAAACATGTTTTTCATTTAGTGATAGGATAACTCATGCATCACAAGGTGTACTCTCGAGAGGATATGTTATTAGGAATCTTTGATGGTGGTAGAGATAAACCCCATGATGTTTTTTCAATGTGAAGTGGTTGTTTACCATCTATACTCAACTATAATACCACTACTGAGTGTGGATGTGATTTAGTTTTGGCTTGTTGTGTGGTCAATGGATGTTATAGATAGAGGGATAAATAAGACCCAACGTTCACTCATGGTAAGCCATGTTTCAATCATATATACCTTTCCACATTTAGCGTCATCATTGAATGCATAACCCATGTGATGTATTTATCATATTTCATCAATGGATGTATGTGATCTTTGGGTTAATGTTTGTATCTATGTCAGGTTACCATGCGGGTGAGCCTCTAGACCCCATGATTACAATTGGATCAGTGTATATAGTGATTTTCAAACTTGTCGCAGCTAACGATACATGTTCCTGTAGTTACAAAATGTTAACTGAGCAGAAGCTAGATATGAAAGTTTTCGATATCATTGGTTCTTCAAGTGTGTTCATGAAATAAGAGAATAAACCACTGATGAGATCTGTTTTCTTCCCTTGAGTATATGATTTTACTTTTATGGATGAAAAGAAATTAAGGCGGGATAATTTAATGTCCCAAAACTCCATGGATTGTTTTTCAAATTTAAAAATGGATTTTTACGAGACCTGGGTATGAGATGGCACCTAATTCGAAGACCTAGAGTGGCCGGAATAGATTTTAAAACATTTTAAAATTTTTATTAATTAATAGTGTGAATGGGGTTTTCTCTCATCATAACTAGTTCTCTGATTGAAAATGTTAGCGAATCATTGAAATCAGAAAGAAAGGATTCTCCATGAATGGGCCTAATTTTGGATGGCACATGCAAAAGTGAATTTTTATTTTTGAGTTTTTTAAGAAAAATAAAATGGATCGGGTGCATGATTTTGGAAACTCCTAAATGGATTCCTTGATTGAATATATGAGGAAACTGTTTCTTCGAGAACATCGATAATACCTAAGATTGGAATCAACATAAATCAGTGTAGGTCGAGTGGAAGAGATATTTTTTGGACAATTAAGAATATTGTAAAAAAAATAAACTTATTGGTATTATTTTTGTTTAATATCTCGAAACCATTGTAGTGAAATGGAATGTAACACAATGAAACTGAAAGATTCTTTCATTAATGAAACATCCTACAAATTTATAATAAAGGTTACTAGAAAATGCTAAATCATGATTCCCCATTTAATGGATTAGAAAAGATCCAAGGTCGGGGGGGACGTTGGTTATTACTGAGAATCCATGACGAATTCCTTAGAAAATGGCCAATGATGATAGGCTCAAGGAATGGGATGAAACCACACATTGGTAGATGATGATTGACGAACGAGGGTTGAACAAGGATCAACGTGGTGACTGAACTTCAATGTGTTACTTCGAGTGATCCAAACTATAGTTAGGGTTTTTTATTAGAATTATATCATTACCAGTCCTTGGTTTTAAGAAGAAAACCATGGATCATCCCATTAATATGTTGATTTGTGGTTTGATCATTCTCAAGTGATGAATTTGTTTCATTCATGGTTCTTCTAACATGACTGAATCAAGGCCATAATGAACAACAACAGAATATTTTTCCTTAGGTTTGTTTCTTTTTATCATCTACTATTTATCCCGGTGTATTCTTCGTTATATATGGGAATATGAAAGAAAAATCATCGCACATTCACCATGGGTTCAACTATTTGATATCGTGGATCGTTTATGAACATAGTATGAAGGTGGTGTGAGGAAAATTATTGCGGTAGGATTGATGTGACACGCATGATACTAGAAATCAATATCATTACGGTGGAAGGGATTCAAATATAGTATTGATCCCCTTGTAGTGATGAACACATTTCATGGATCACATGGACCCTTCTAGTTCGAATAACGGGCAACTCGAACGCATCTGGTGGTCCGCGGAAAAACGTTCCAGTATGCTAGAACTAGTGGAGACTAGCGACGACATGTGTTGGTGGCTGTGTGCCGGTGTGACGAAGGACATCCTCCTACATAACTAGTCGAGAGATCCTATGGAATTTACTGTGCGGTTGCTGGACATGGAAAACTATCGTACTGACATTAGCGGTGTTGGGTGACTAGACACATGTGGCTGGGATGAGTGCGGTAATTCAGATATGATAGTTGGGGGATAGTTAGAAGGGGTGGTGTCTCCTTGTAGCATGGGGATGTGGCTATGCCACATCTGTGTGGGAGAGCCATCACACTCAAATGGTTGGACGAGGTTCTATTTCTAGGGTGGGTTGGGCCTGCTCGGTCTGGTGCTGGCCCATTGGGTCAAGATGATCCTTGGTCAGTTCTGGTTGGTCTGACTAGGTCATACCGAACTAGGTCCCAAATTGAAATTTTTCACAAAAATGTCTGTAACATTCAAATTGAGAATCTTTTTTATGAGACTTCTGCGGAGTTGGGACCATTGGTATGAGTTGGCCCTTTTTTGATACTATAAGATATTTTTTGATAATGTTCAAGGATAGCCTCTTTGGTTATATGATTAGGATATCCTAGTATGGGTAGACTGTGCACATAATAAGGGTGATTCATATGATGTTATTATAAGACAATTACTCACTTGTTGACTCAAGGTGTGGGAACTCTTTATCCATATGCTTTGGTAGAGATAGGACTCCACATGATTTGGCTATGGGCTTATTTTTCCATTTAATTCTTTCCTCCGACAGTGTTACTCCTTAGTAGGGTTAGGGCGTGGGGTCTCGGAAATGTTGGTAATGGAAGAGCCAGTACACTCCACCCATTCTAGGGAGCGGGTCCTCTATCCTTGGAGTCTGTAATCCCCTATTTTACTAGGGTTTGTTTCCTACATACCTAATTCATATAGAGATAATACACACCTACCAGTAGGAAGTAGATCATCTATTGTAGGAGCCAGTACTCCCCTTCCATTCTAGGGTGCAGGTCCTCCTTTCACGGTTCTATAGAAGATTCAGAACTCCATGGTTGTTCCAGGTAGCTATTCCTCTATCTTGGGGTTGGTACTCCCCTGACATACTAAGGAACGAGTCCAAAATATTGAAAAAACATAAATATATGGTACCCCTTGTTATACTAGGGTGTGGGTCCTATATCCATGATAAAATAGGGTCAGTACTCACCTACCTGGTAGGTTTCAGGTCATCTATTATTGGATTTGGAACTCCCACAACGTACTAGGGCACGTTTCCTCCACACATGAAATGACAGACTCAGTACTACCCTATTTTACCAAGGTATATGCCCTTTATTCACTGTGTAGTACTCCCTTATTGGTTTGGTTGTGGGTATTTGATTAGAGATGTGGATCCCTCAGCAGTCAGACATAGTAGATAGGAGCATGCCCATCCACTTGATGAAAACAATACATAGAGTGGTTTTAGAACTCCCTCGATTGAATGTGGTGTGGAGCACACCATACAGGAGTGACTGAGGTATCACAAGTTATTCTGGAGTAGTGTTCCCTCAACTTAGTGCAGTGACTAGGAGCTAGTCTCTTCCCAGGGTTTTATTTAGTATTTCATGGTGCACATGACTATAACCACTAAACCTCTACTTTCAGGATATAGACTCAAGAACTAATAATATATTCTTGATATATAACATTCCCTTGGATGTACCATTTGGAATGGTATGATTATACCCGATGGAGTGCATCTCTCAGATAGGTTCCATCACAGATTCCTGAGTTCGTGGTGTGTGATCTCCTGGATTGCGTGTTAGGACTTGAGCCATAAATGAGAATCCTAAAATGAGATATGTGGTTTGGACGATATGTGTTATTAGTGTCTATGAGAAGGATATCTATATGTTCATGGTATTTGTTTCAGTGTATACTTGATTACAACTGGAGGTTCATTACATTATGGGTTTTCTCTTGTTCTTTACCTTTTTGGTTCCGGGGTCCTTTATTGAGCACTGTATTATTCACCCCTGCAAGGGTTGTTCTTGCACATGTTGTGTATTGTGGATATGTGCAATGCTTCCAAAGAGTCCAGGGGGACTAGGGCATGGTGGTGATCTATGAGATCAGAGAGATGAGGTGTACTTCTACAGCTTCACATAGCTTCCCATCACATACACTTTGGGAAAACTTCTGGCAGGATGAGATTTAAAGACAAGGAGTTTAACTTTTTTCTTTTTACTATATGTGGCATTGTATATTGTCTTAGGTTTCCACCATGTACTTTACATTATCTTGTACTCTAGTTTTGTAATACTTGTTGGATTTCATGAATGGTTTCCTTCGATTTTACATTCTTGTCCTAGTGGCTGAGAGTTGTGTGCATGTTTACAAGTTCCCAAGATAATACCTCCCACTTGTGGAATAATTTCTCCTCCACTAGTTACCATCCCCTCAGATTTCAGAGGCGAGTTTGGGGTAGACCCGACGTGGGACTCAGGAGAATGTTCGTGAATATAGAAAAATCCAGACACCATGATTTACTATTAAAAATAATATTTCAAGAAATCTCCCCAAACATAACATCTAGGATAAATAAAAAGCTATCACTATTAATTATTTTAGTTGAATCAAATAGAGGCAATTGAAAATATTCAAATAAATCATTGATGTAAACAAAATAGTCTATAGAAGATTCTAGAATCTGAATGTTATCAATAAATATAGATTCAATCCAATTATCAAATATGAGTTTGAGAGAAGCAATCTTATTAAAAATTCACCATCGGAAATATATGATGTGGTTATTAGAGGCTTTGATATATTTCAATATATATGAATCCATATATAAATCATTCCCCTAATTCAATAATTCTAGAAATCATCCTTTAAAAAATCCTAATGCAGGTGAATTATATTTAATGAGGTTTCAGGTGAACTGAACATGAATAGATTCATTGAAATAAGTAATTTTCATAGTTCCTATACTTTTATTGAACAAATATTTAAAACAATTTTTACATGGTATAGTGACTATAATTTTTCTCCAAAACACTTTCACTGAATATAGAACTTTTGTTAATTACATTCAGTTGTTTTATCAACCCCATGAGATATTTTTATCCCATGAAAGTATATACAATAATGGAGACAATAGTGAATTTCCCTAGGCTAATTCTTCTAGCCATAGACAGATTCATACCCTATGAATATTAAACATGTCCTCTAATAAGATGACAAATTCTAGAAATATTACTGTTTTATTATACCCCATAATAAAGTATCTCAGATGTAATTAAATTGAAATGAATAATTTATATTTCCCTTATCTTAATTTATTCTATACTTTCTTAAATGATGGGACCTTTTAAAAAAAGTAAATTATTTTTTCAAACAAATAATTTTAGATAACGTATCGTCATTATGATGAAAATCCTTATTATGTGTCAAAATATCCATATTTATAATGTTTTTAAAATATTTATATTGTTAACAAGAAAGACAATATTTTCTGAAGTGAGGGATTTGGAACCTTTAATTGGATTGAGCATTCCATGTTTTACCATATTATAGAAAACCTACTAATATAATATTTACATATAGAGATAATAATTTTGGTGAATGGTTCACCTTATCAAACCCCTATACAAAACTTAAATAATCTCTACTGAGAAACTTTTTTGGGAATTAAATTATGAGAATAACCAAAAAAGAAAGTAACAAAATTAATTAAAACTATACTAAATCCAATTAATCCATGGACTATATATAATAAGTTCCATTACATTATGTCAAATGCCTTCTTAGTATCATACTTTAAGGAAACTGAATACCCCCACAAAATGATGGATTTTTTTATTAAAACAATACACTCTAAACTAGTGCAAATGTAGTCATATATGGATCTACCATTAATGAATCCAAACTGATTCCATGATATTTTATTTTTAATTTTAGTATTATAACCATGAAGAATTTTTTTATTCACTATATAGATAGTTTTAATAAAGGATGTGGGCATTCAAATTTGAGTTTCACAAGCATTTTAAATTTTATGAAAGAAATAGACCAATTGGGGATTGATTCATTGATAGATAATTCCTCTAATAAATAAGTTAGAAACTAACATGAAAACATCGTTTATATTGAAGTATAATTATTTTAGGAAAAATGTAGATTTCATAAAATAAATGGAAATAATTATCATTTATTCTTAAAACTGCATTTTTTATCTCTTATTCAAGGGGGATACCTATAATTGAAATATTATACCACAGTTTAGTAAAGCTAGAAGTGATACCTTCAATCAAATCACCCTCCATAAAAAGACCAGTAGCAAGACTATGACAATAAAATACACTATGATAAGAACAAATCTTTGTATATTTGATGATGTGATCTACTACTATTAAGATGGATATAGGTCTGCATTCCTTTGTAAATCTCTAATGTGAGGAAAAAAATGTTTATTACTATTACATTATATATTCCATGTAATTATGAATGTTTCATTAAGAACCTTTTCCTTCATTTCATGAAGAAAATTTAGCTTATAAGAGATATTATCCTCCGGGGAGAGATCCTTATTCAAGTTATCTTTTGAGACCTCATTCAGAATCTACTGAAGATATATTTCAAGAGATAATATTTCATTTTCCATCCCACTTTTAGTATCTTCTGTCCAACTATTTTTTTGAACATTCAATGTTGTAGCTTCAATATATATGTATAATTATTACTAGCACAATATAGTTTTCTCCAAAAATACCATATGAGCTTAAAACATTCACATTTATTTAGACGAGACACATTATAATTGAAATGATAGGGTTATTTTAAAATCCCTTATTTTGAAAAAGAGATGAATATACTAGTTATTAGTGTTATTTTTGGGAGAACCAATATTAGAAATTGAGTCGCATTTATCCAGAACCTATTCATTGGAAAATATTCTATCAAGCTTGGTAATACACATTGTATTAAGATTCCTCTTGTTCCATTTTTATTGACCACCAAATAAAAAAATCCACTCAGTCTATTTCCATATATACTAGATATAAATTACATAATATAAATAAGTGAAATAATTGCACCAAATTTCATTTATGTTATATGAATTGCATTGAAGTCAATAGTGAAAAACTAGTGGTAAATATCACATCATTTATACCACCCAATTATATTACATTTGTTAGTTTTCACTTGATATCTATTATTTATATAAATAAATGATCCAAGCATTTTCACATTTTTATGTTGGATTTTTTATGTGAACATATATTCATCAATGTTGATAAAATTTATAGTTCCTCATAAGGCCTGAGATAAGACCCAAAGTGGGTCCACTGATTCTAAACAAAAATTAGAAACAACAATGAAATAACCAACATTCTTAAGACCAGTAATGATAGAAATGATAGAGGATATTAGTTTAGAAATTCCAAAGAGTTCGTGATTATGAGTATGATTGTTTTTATGAATGGAATTGACTATTGAATTGTTATCTAAATGATTAAATTTTTAAAAGAGTAAATAAATTAGAATAATGATTTTCTGTTGATGTTTCTCCTATTTTCTATTCCCCATTCTTTCTTCATTCTTGATGATAGTTTTGAACTACCATCAATCTTTGTAAGGATAATGAAATAAATTATTTATCAAACACCTCCAATAATTTTATCTACATCTACTTTAGGTGTTCACCTCAACTCGGTGTACCAGAGGAGAGAGATGGAGCTTCTAACTCATTGTCTTCCTCCACATAGAAAATCCAAATAATAATTGAATATTAGTGGTTCTATGAATTAGATAAATTAATAGAATTCATGGGATAACCCCCTTTTTCATGGGTGTATGACCATTATTTTATATGTGTCCAACCATTATAGACACATGAAATCTTTTAGATGTTCAATTTAACGTCAGGTCACCTACAACTAACTTCCTAAAACACTTATATCCTTCTCAAAGGCCATTTTTATCTTGTTTACATACACCTTGTCTCAGGGAATTATCATGTTTGGTATCTTCAGTTGAATGTAAGAAACAAAAAATCAAGGCTTCCAATAATTTTAATCTTCCACATTCATCGATAGAATAAAAGGTAGTATTCATATTTCATTCATAATAGACAAAACATTGACCCACAAAACCACTATTGGACTCAATTATCCACCCCACATGTGAAATGTGGATTATTATGTATAATTGTAACAAATTTAATGAAATCCTTACCTTACCAAAAAAAGGTTGTATGGACTTCAGAGAATCCTTTTCGGCCTTTGAATTTTTATAGGAATCTATATCAACATAAATTATACATTCACCCTCCCCCATCCAGATCAACCATTTAATTTCTAGAAGATTTTATTATCCCCTTTCCATTCAAAGTGGAGTTATAGTTCCACTAAAAAATATAGAGCATGGAATCTATTCCCAAATTCTCACCCTTCAACATTAATATAGACATTCCATTCTTGATCTTTCCAACTTCCATCATGGTTTTAGGCTTCCCCACTTTGGGGTTTTAGACATGCAAGGTATCACTCTCCAATTGACAACAGAGTGTCCCACGATTAATCAAAAGGTAAGAAATGGATGTTGATTCCTATATTAAAACATTTTCTAATGCTTCTTATTATTAATATTATGATTAATCAAATTAGGTAACATGAATTCTATGTCATCCACCACCATGACACAAGTGAATATACCAATATCACCCTCAATGGTGTATGGATCTTATATCAAGGACTCTCCAATTGAAGAAGCTAAATCACATATAATTTTAGGATTCAACCAAAAACTAGTCCAGTCCATGAAATCTAACAAATCCTTTGTTTATTTTTTCTTCTAAAATAATGGGATAAATTTAGTATCACATTAGGAAATAATTTAATCATGTGGCTTAATAATAATACACCTAAAATATTAGTATTTAAATAGATCATCCTTGTAATTTATGATTATTTCTAAGTATAAAATACCAATACATATTATCATCTAGAATTTTAATCACATCATTGACAGATCTTAGTTTTGATATCATTATTTATAAACAGTTTTTCACCATTAACCAATGTTATTAAAACAATAACTGAGAACTTGAAAATATATAACATCTTTTATAGAGAATCTGGTTCAGATACAACTGAAAAAAATATTATATGATTTATTTGGAATGATTAAATGTTCTAAATCCAGACCAACCACTATTAAAATACCACATTATGAATCATCATATGATACTCTTTTGGCACAAGGGAAACGATCATGTTCTACCACTGGGGCATCATTCTCCTCATCATATTTTTACGTGTCCAAAGAAAACTACCTTTCATGAGGGAATGAATATAAGAGACATCACTTAAACACTAGATATAGTTATTACAAGGATCACTATGTTCTAAAAGCTCTATGTATCCCATAATATTGCTTATTACATGTCTATGAATGACTCTTACATTCAAAAAAACATATTATCGACACAATGACGAAAAGACCAAAAAAATATAAATAATATTAATTAAAATATTTTTAAAGGTTAGAAATCCACTATAATATATGATCTCAAGGGAACAACATAGATCATGATCAATATTATATTTCTAATAATTAATAATAAAATCTCTACTCATTTAAAAAATAATGATATTTTATATAAAATTATTTTATATTTACCCCAATATTTTGTTGTAAATTTATGATCTTAAAATCAATATAATATATTATATTTCATATTAATGATGATCTTGTATGTTATTCTATCACACATAAAAAAATATTTAATTAAATATTTTATATAGACATGTTTTCCATCATGAAAAAATGATCAAATCCCTATGGAAAAATATTATTAGTATTTCACCTGTCATTTTCTAATATATTATTAGAGATTGAATGAGTAAATATGAGAGACTGAATATGATAGTGAGTTTTATTTCCCAAATCACATAGAAAAATTATTCTAATAGAAATCATCATATAAATTATTAAATGAGAAATTAAAAATTATAAGTAAACCCCATCTACTGTGATAATATGGAAGTAATAGTTTAACTATTAAATAATAAAATTTTGGTTTAAGATATATAAAAATTTACTTAAATATGAATGTAATGAAAAATAGTAGGACATAAAAATAATAAATTTTATGAAGAAATAAAAAAAATCAATAAATTAATAATCCTTTGAATGATAAGTTTTCAATACCTTAGGAAATAATGTCAAATCATTCATTAATAAATTTAAAAATAATTTAAAACATTAATAATCTATATACAATGATGATTAATGATATAAATTTTAGATCGTGAAAAAAACATGCATAATTAATACTATAAATTTACAAGGGATAAATATCATGATTAAATATTAAAAACAATGATTTTAATAATGGAAATCAATAAATACCATAATATTTTTCATGTGGGTTTTGATAAATAATCCATATTGTATAATATTTTTTTATTAATTTGAAAAAATAAATGTGTTATTGTGATCATCACACTAATATTCATAACAACAATGGTATGTTAGATCATGTCAAATAATTAACTATGTTCCTTAAATTGATTGTATGTGGAACACACATATCCTTAAAATAGATGGTTGATATTATCATGTACTTATCATAAAAAATTCTGATTTTAGAGATAATGATGGATAGATACAGTCAAATCTTTATCCATATATATATATATATATTTTATTATTAGTTGAATAACACTTTATCTGGTAATAATTCCAATAGGTGGATGAATTAATGATGGATTTTAAATAAATTTTGAAAATATACTATTTCATTTCACATTTCTACTAAGATCTTATATCAATCACGAGATAAAAATATACATAATGAAACATATAGATTAAAGTAAAAAATATATCTTATACAATGTTTCTTCTTATTTTTTCATCTATCTTAAATAATTTAATTAATTATCACTCATGGGTAACTTAAATAGTTATTGAATTACTACTATTAGATAATTTAGTCTTCGATAAATAGTAAAATATCTTATAATTGATTAATAAATAATCTCTATGTTAAATATTAAATTATAATTCCAAAAACCATATGTTTCAATATCTGAATCTCCAATATTGATAAGATATTATCCCTAGAGTTGATAAAAGATAAAACATTATTGAATTAAAAAGTGATAATAGAGTAAAATGACAAAGGGAGAGGTGATTCAATGTATAATTGTTTTCATATAAAAAATGTATATAAAAAATAGTAATAAGCCTTCAAATAAAAATTAAATAAAAATGAACTATTAAAAAAATATTATTTTTTATTAAGAATACAAACAAAAAAATAGAGAATTCAAATATTTATAAGATTAAACATTGAATAATAATATTGGTTCCCATGAATGATGGATTATGTTCCTTTTATACCCAAAGTAATTTCATATTGCCTTGGGGTTTCAGTATGTGGCCTTATCCAGCCTCTAGCTACTTCAAAGTGTTATGCATCAACAAGAATAAAAAAACAATAGTAATAAATTCCTAGTCCCATATGGGTTCAGGAGATGTTCAAGAAGAATATATATATATATATATCATGATGATTTATCCCATATCACAATTCCATCAAAAACAATGATGGATGATCTTCAAGAAAAAATAATATCATTAAAGATTCGTGAAATGGTGTTTACAAGGCAGAAAATCATATGAGGAGTGTTAAAAACCCCTCAGTTAATGCTAAGGGATATATTATTAGAATCATGATCTTTTAGTTTTCCATTCTGGTTGAAAAACAATGATTTAACAAACATATTACTATTAACATGTGTTATATATAATCTTGAAGAATCCCATTTTGTGCCACAACATATCGAGTCACACATGGGATAATGAGGAGATCCTTGTGAAAAAAATATATAAAAAGTTAATTATCACATGTTATATCTTATTTTGAAGTTCAGTGGGTA
This sequence comes from Viscum album, assembly GCA_963277665.1. Classification (NCBI taxonomy): domain Eukaryota; kingdom Viridiplantae; phylum Streptophyta; class Magnoliopsida; order Santalales; family Viscaceae; genus Viscum; species Viscum album. The sequence goes on from OY728127.1 coordinate 1,384,971,998, forward strand.
GAACCATATTGTATATAGTATATTAACATAGGGTTCGATGGGTCCTGGTTTTTGAACCCACTTTTTGTTTTGGTTGTATTAGTTTTTAAATAAAAATGGAATGCAAATAATCAATATATGGTCCTGGAACAGAGAATGATGTGATTAGAAGTATTTTTAAGAACCCAATATTTTTTTAATATGTATTCCCTTAAAAGGTGTCAAATTATATTATGTGAATGTATATTGGAGACAAATCATGAAAAAATTATTCGATTTGAATTTTTTATATGGTTTTCAATTGAAGTAAATAAATGTAAGAATTTTGGGGTTTCAATGGATAATTTTCAATGATAAATCATATTTCTCCATGAATAAGGCGTTTTAGGGGTTTTTTCTTGGGGATAAAAGATTAAAATATAATATTTCATGCGAAACGTCATGGATTTTGTTTGAATATTAAAATGGGAGAGTTAGAGATCTTGGTAGGCTTGTAGTTTGACTATTGATATTGTCATTATAAGTCTATAATATTTAATGGAATTATGGATTTAAACAATAAAAAACATATATCCAAATCAAGGATATTCGAGCCCCTATCATCCCTTCAATATTAAAGAGACTTCAATAATAGATTAAATTTTATCCAGTTAATAGAGGCGTAGAGGTCTCATTTAACGTTATCAAATGTCTATATTGGCCTAAAGTGACCATGGATATAATGTCATGTGGAATATGAGACATGATTAGTGGGAAGTATTTAAGGCATTTATTAAAGATAAATATAGTCAACATTTATTAAAAAACAGGTTTCCATCCCTGGTGTTATTCTATTCTATGACTCGTGAAAAATAAAAAAACATCAATTAATAACACATGCATTGGTGGTTCATATAACTTTGTATGGTTCATCTTATTTTAAAAAGAAGTTTGGGACATAATCAATTAGATGATACCTTCCCACAATAGATGAGCAATCCACTTTGTGGGATAATAAGAATCTCATCTCTCATTCATGATGGTTCTTTATTGGATATTATATATAGATGAAAAATCATTTCAAATGCCATCAGAATAAAAGATTGTAAAATGGACCACATAATAAGATTTCTGGAATAACCCTACACTTATAGGGTTTTTAGTTTAGGTATTATAAGAAAGGTACAATACATTAATGAATCTCATAATATTATATTATTTCATATGAAAATTGTTGGCATATATCAAACTTAATTGAGTTATGAAGTTACCTGAAATGTCATTAGATATAAAAAGTTATTATAAAATATTCGAGGGAAAATTTTTATAGAATATGATGATGTTATTCTAGGGAATTAAATTCAATTATAATGATATCATATGTATCGTTTCTAGTAATAATATAATAAGAAAATTGTGAAGAATTTTTGAAAATAACGTAAGGATAAACCATTCTTTAAAAGCTTATGGAAGTTTTTTAATATGTGAAATTCATTGAATTTGTGGATTTTTTAATGAATAATAATGAAAATAAGACTGTTTGGTTATTTTTAATATTTTAAATGGGTACATCCCTAGGTTAAAATTTGATGAATCTCAAAGGATTAATTATAGATCATTATTGAAAACGATATTTATATTTCTCAAAAAATATTATTTAATGAAATTTATAGTATTAAAAAGATATATAGTCTCAAATTCAAAGACACAAAGTGTTGCTGAAGCCTGTTGATACTGGAAACCTATTGAAATAAACCATGAGTATCCAAGGAGAGGTAAACATACACTTCCACACTACTACATATTCAATGTTGTTAAATGAAACTGGAAAATATAAAGATATATATCTATAAATATAGAGGGGTCAAAAAATATATAATAGGATGAGTTGTATTTTGTTTCACCATGTAAGATTATTTAGTGGTAATAATAATAGTATTTAGTCATATGTGCTTCGTATGAGTGAAATTGTTTTATTTTTAGAAGAACAGATGAATGTATCACTGTGGCAACCCATTTGACATCTCGAGAAAGTGGGAGACTCTTTTTTTTGTAATGAAGTTTTCAAAGAACGTGATGGGAGCATAATTAGGTAGTAAGATGTTTTATTTGGGTTGGGATAAAAAATTATCCTCGGTTATTGGTTATTTCATATATGCTTCTAATGGGTAGAGAACAACACATTAGGTAATAAGATACTCTATACTCAAACCACAATACTTCCATTTAGGATATTAGTGGAGAGCCATTGTTTAGTTGTTACCAATAACCATATTTACTAGCTACATTTTGGGTATAGTGAACCTTGTAAAAATACTATGTTGCCATATTTATTAAATTCTTACATTAAATATTGTATCATGAATTCAGAAAAATAGAAAAACATTTATTGTAACTAATATCAGAGATTTAAAACCAAAATGGTGTTTATTTTTTAAAACCAATTTTCTATTTAGTGAAAATTATGCCCCCCACTCCATATGTCAACATCTATCCAGTGAGATCTATAGTTTGTATCATATAATGTTCTCATCTGACTAGGTTAGTTAATTTTTGAACCAATGATTAATTTTTTATTATATGATTTATAAAAATGAAGGATTTTTACAATAACCCAAGTAGGGGAGCTTATTCATTATCCTTCTAAAAAATTATGTGATGGTATCATCCAAGTATTTTTGTAAAATGACGAAAATATAGTATAAAATGAAAAGAGAAAACTGTATTGAGATGATGAGAAAAAAATATTTAATGGTGATCAATGTGGTTTTATTACTATTAATTTTAAAAATAATTATCTGTATAATGAACATGTTCAATATATGATGAATATTTTATAACATAATTATTCATATTCATAAATCAAGGATTATCATAAAATGAAGTTCATTAAATCTAAGTCATATATACTTGGATTCATTGATGTACTATATGATGATAAAATAACCCTTATAATGTTGGTGGAATCTATTGTGTAAATTCTATTATTTTTAAGGAATAAATGTATACAAATGGTGAGTAATTAAAAATATTCATTTTAATAGATTTCAATTTTTATCAAAGTGGTTCATACACTGGAAAATTTAGATTGGGGCTCTATAGAGGTGAAATAATCACAACTACGAGATAAACATAAAAATATTAATTATCTAGAGAAATCAATTCAAGTGAAAAATAATTTTGTAGAATATTATATTTAAATTTTTTATTACGAATTTGAATAAATTGGGGAATCACTAGATCACATAAATATTTTTCTAAATCTAAAATTTTCGGAATCATAATTAATATTTACTAATAATTATATTTTTAAAACTAAATCTTCAATGTTGCTGAGAAAAAATGTATTTTCCATTGATAATGATAATGACATTATTACATCGTAAAATCCCTAAATAGTATCAAAGAAATTTCATAATTCAACCAATTACTTATCTAATTCAATTTCATGGAGGAATGAATCCCATTTTCTTAATAAATATTTCAATGATAATATTGTTTTTTACAACTATGGGTATAAAATAAAAATTTAACAAATACATAGGTGAAAATGGACAAAAATTAACCATTACATGAAGAGTTTATGTTATCAACAGTAATTTTCATAGCTCTATAAATATATTTTAATAGAATTACGATAAATCATAAAAATGTAAATAATGAAATTAATGATAAAATACTACATTAAGAAATATACGATGATTCATTGGTTATAGTTCGTGTTAATTTAGGTTTGGAAAAAATCCATTGAATATTGGAGAATATCTAACCCTATAAAAGATATTCAAAGTATAAATTCAGGTGGAGTACATTTTTATTTTATGTAATTATTAGTATATAAATTATTAATTCACAAATGTTAATGAAATTCTACAAAAAAAATATTCTAGTTTTCTGATAGTTTTTTAATAATTACAACAAAATAGTTTATACCAATAAGTATATATGTTATACAATAACTCATGAAAATTAACATATAAATATGAGAAGAATATCAAAATAAATATTAATAATTTAATGAAATAAATATAATATTTCTAGGGAAAGATACAAATGAAGTAAATTAAATTAGTTTTTTCATGAGGAAAATGGAAAAGAATAATGAGGATGTAAAAATAAAGATATATGATTCTATTACAGAAAAATTTTGTAATGAAATTATAACACACCTAAATTATAATATATAAAAATTTTATTTTTATAGTTTGAATTACACGAAATATTGAGATTATAATTCCTTGAGACTTTATGAGATATTTCCTTCTTAAATAAATTTAATCAATTTGATAGCTTGTAGAACACAAAAAAAAGAGTCTAGATGAATCATAAAATATTATACAATTATAAACTCTTAATTAAATTCAATGATATTAATATTACTAACTAAAATAAAAATATTATGTTTATATATTTTTTTCAAAAAAAATAAAAATTATTTTAATGAAAAATAAATGTTTTCTAAAAAAATTGTATTTTCAAAAAGGTTGTTTTGTCCCTATTTGAGCACATAATATGAAATTAATTATTTACATTTTTAGAGATATTATTTTATAAAAGTTTTTTATTTTTTTAAATTATAATATGGAAATTAATTTTTTTGAATTTTTGGTATTTTTCTAAAATGTTTTTTATCAAAGAATAAAGGAAAATACTAATTTTTACTGAATACAACCTTTTTGTTTACAAAAATCACGGTTAAATTAAATTTTAATTATTTTTAATATGAAATTATTAAAATATTTTTAATATTTAACTAATTTAGGTGATTTTATTTACCTTCATTTTGACAATTTTTATGGTAACCTTCTATAATAATGAGAAATTTATGTATAGAAACCCACTTATTTTGTCTCTCCTATGGCTATAATTTGAAAGTAAATTTTCCAACTAAAGTGAATTAATTCGGAAGAGTTACTTAAATATTTTAAAACATAATAATTTATATTAACTAATAATATAAACTTAATTTTTTTCATTTTTAATAATAAAATATATATAAATTAATTATATTATTAAAGGAAACAACCAGTTAACTAGTGGTTAAACATAGAAGATAAGGGTGAACAATGACCTAACACATTTCTAAAACACATTTTATTGTAATATTTTGAACTTATCATATCTATGTCTTGTTAATAACCCATTTTAGAGGATTTAGGCATGATAAAGACATGTGATTAATTTACTATTTTAAAAAATTAATGAATGTCCCTTCCCACACTAATAAAATACTAGACCCTCTCCTCCAATATTCAGATATAGGAAGCTTTTTTCTGCCAATACCTACCCAAATAATATTCTTACTTCCCTTAAATCATCATATAGCACTTGTATTTACCATAAATCCATCATAGGTAGATTTTTTTTTGAAAACTTATAGAACTTGTCTCAAGAAGATGTAACGTTCTTAAATGGGAATTTTTATTTTATTTCTTATCAAAAATCATTAAAATAATATTACACCATTATTATATATTTTCCAACATATCATAGATTTACATAGATGTTATTAGGATTTGGTAATAAAATATATCCATCTCTACTTCCATGAATTGAGAAATAAAATGGATGATATCATGTTTGGCGAACAACCACGTCACAAACTGATGAAATCATCTCCCTATCACCACCATGCATGTCAAGATATAACTATGGATTTAAAATAACTATAAGATATTTATTATAATATTATTATTCTGTAATTATAATATCAAATATTACTTATAACACCAATAGATTTTTAAAATAAAAACATTATAATTGAAAATATATTTTACAGACAACACCAATCTCAAAAATAATGTTTAACACCCTCATACTTTATTATATATTAATTTTTAAATAAATTCAACGTATTTTATATCTTAAGATGCATGAAACATTGAGTATAAGAGAAATAAGACACTCTATTAAAATAATATTCTTCAAATATGACCATTATAACATAGTCATTATTTCTGTAGATATGATTAACACTAACTAAATTATTTAAATTATATAGTTTACATGTGTATAGAATAAATTTTATCCTTATATATTTATTATATGTAAAATATAGAAAATTTTAATGGGAATGAAATGTTTTTTGAAGACTTTATTTTTCTGAAAGGAATTTTCATCATACTTTTTTCTCATTATTTAAGAAAACATTTTAATAATTTTCTAAACATTGCATAAAAAAGAGTTTTCAATTACTAAATATAGATTTAGAAATAATATTTGGATGAAATTTTTATAGATTTCATGAAATGATTATTTTATTAATTAATAGTGAAACTTATTTAACATTATTTAAAATAAACATTTCATTTTATTATAATGGTTCGATATATTTTAAATTGGTTTTAAATTAAAATTAGATGAAATATATTAAAATTAAACTAAATTAGAAAATTTTAACAAATTTGACATTGATGTTTTTTATAAAAATATTTCAACCATTTAAACATATTATCTTTGAAATCCATCCAACTCATCACCTCTCCATGATTAGTTTTAAATTCAATTTTTCATCTTATATTAATAGAATTTCTTAAAATGGGTTTAAAGTTTTGAGTAATCTAAATTTATTTATTTAATTAGGTCAACATAATAGTTTACCATATTGAATATGAAAAAAAAATTATTTTCCTTGTTTAAGGTAAAAATGCATTTATTTGGGGTAAAATATTTCATATAAGTTAAAAATGACACAAAACATTTCAAAATATCATTTTATAGAAGTTTTTCAAACATATATATATTCTATTTTTGTAATGGAAATTTTTTTATTGTTTTTCATGTCAAAATCCTTGGTAAACATTTTTCATGAAAAAAATTACATGTGTGCCACACACGTCACTTATAAAAGGACACCTACTCTCCTTTTAAAAGAACATACTTTTATGGATCATTTTTTAAAAAATTGAATTAATATTCATTTATATATTTATTTTCACTACAAAAAATATTCTTTTCACGTAGTACATAATTAGATTTCACTACACAAAACACTAACTAGTTAGGTGTTAGAAACTACACTGAGTTTCAACGAAACATCATTTTGATGCTAAAATTATTTAAATGAGATAATTATACCATTGTAGTAAAAAATATTAATATGAATACTAATAAATAATTTTAAAATATTATTTATAATTACATCATATAAATAAAAATATTTTAAATGAAATAAAGAATGTTTTTAAAGACGTTATATGATTAAAATCAATATTACTATAAAGAAACTGTTGTATATGACTATTTTTAAGGTAAAATAAAAATAAATTTAAATAGTAATATTATTTTAATTTTATAAAAAAATTTACATTCTAATTCAGAATTTATAAATTATCTTATGTTGAAATTTTTGATATTTTTCAGAGAAACATCATTTATTGGTGAATAGTAACAATTACAACAATTTAGTTATAACAGTCCTTCTATTTAAAAATTTAGTTGTTTTAAGTTATATTTTAAATTGATGTGAAAAGTAAAAATAGAACAATAATAAATATAATAATACAATTTAGGCCATTTTAATAATTTTTATATTAAAATGAGATAAAAAAACATACAGATCTTTTGAATAATTTCACTTTAAAAATGAGCGTTCACACCACGTTTGCGTGATTAGCGTTAAATGTAAATTTCCAACATATGTGATATAAATTTAGAAAAATATACAAAAATGATTTATGAACGTAAAATATTTTTATTCTAATAATTCTAGATTAATTATTTTTCCAAAAATATTTATGAGAGTGTTCAAAACTAATCACATTAATTTATGTAAGATTAATCCCATATAAATACTAATCCTTATTCATAAGAACCAAAATGACTTTGAAACATGTAAAAAATAAATTTTAGGTCCCTAATTAGACCAAATAACATCTTATTTTGATTTTTTTTCTTTATTGGGATATTATTAAATTGAATGTCCTAAAATAAAATGGTCGGTACTGAAAAAATGAAAAAAAGGGATATTTCTATAACACTATAAAACATAGATATATTTAAAAAATATATTTTCAGTAATAAATTTCCTTATGATAGATAAATGTCTTATTTGTATCATAATAAGTTTTAAATAATATTTAGAGATGAATTTATTTCATAAAATTCTTACAAAAAATCTATATAGTTTTTATTTAGTAAACAATTAAGCAAAACAAATTATATTAAAAATATTAAAAGTGCAGTGAATTGAGTTAATTATTGTATTTAATTATTTATTACGATTGTTATATAATTTTACACATATTGTATTATAATTTATTTGAATTAAAGTATTATATAGATATTTTAATATTATAATTAAATAAATATTAAGAAAATTTCAATTATAGTTATATTAAAATAAATGAAATATTAATAAATGTGTTAAATTAAGAAAATATTATTCCAATCGATTTCAAATGGATAAAAATATTTAATATTTTATAATAATGGACATATTTATCTTTTAAAATTAACAAATATTCCCATATATTGTATAAAAATTTACATTAGAGTCCGAGTTTATGTACTGTCTAGAAATTCACAAGGTCTTGTTTTAAAAATAAATTTAAAAAAACATGAGATTTTTATTTTTTGAATTTTGTATCCGATTTATAATTAAGTTAAGTTAATCTATATGTTATAATATATCTCTCTTTAATTTAACTTTCATGGTAAATTTACAAATGTCCGAAAACATGATCCTTTAAAAAAAATTAAATTTGATGAATGATAGAAGTTAAGGAACTATATCTTTAAATTGATCATATTTATATTTTATGTATATTTGGTTAGTCCAGAAATTTAAAATAATAAATTTTTTACACATTGGAGTCACGTTACATAAAGATGAACTCATAGTATTGAATACATTTTGGTATTTACAGGAGTGACACTCCCCCTTTCAGTAAAACTGTAGAAACTATACCCCTTATTTACACCTTTAATATGACATTTTTTTGGACTATATCATATAAAATAACCTCTAAAAAACCATATCTTACTCCTTTAATCCTTCATTTGGTCATAAACCTTACCATAGAATCCCTTTGGTGCAATCCAAAAGGATTTACAAACTTATGAGGTAACACCATCCCTCAAACCAATTTCTCTTATTTTCCTTCTCAATAACATGATCTCTTCATATTAAGTGAATGTATAAAAGAACAAGTATCATATTTATAATCTGAATTTTTTATGAAAATGGTTTTACTAAAATATTCACACACTTCCATCAAATGGGTAATTATCATACTATTTACTTGTTTGGTGAAGTACCACCCCACGAAATGATGATTGTTAATTTTTCCTTTACCATATTTTTTAGTGTACATTATGAGGTAAAATATATTTATATATGATATATATTATATTTATTATGTATTTATGACTATTTAATAATTTTTATGACATATCATTATATATTTCATTTGATGTAAATATGATAATTTCATTTGAGGAAGTGTATACTACAACCCCCTCTAAGAGATGTGATCTATTCACAACCTACATTAAACTTATCACTAGTGAGTATAGTGATATTATATTATAAATATACAAGAATTAAAATAATGGAATTAAAATATTATATTATATGAATATATTCCATTTACATTATTTCCTTTAATAAATTAATAAAATAAATGTAGTATTTACGCGCACGTATGACCTATCATCTCCATGATATATATATTCCATTTTTAGACTTCAATATTATATATATTATTATAATAAAATATAATGAATATGTTTTATATTGATATAATTTATTAAATTATTTATATCATGATATAAGTTTAGGGACTACAGATAAAACACATTAGGACACATGCGACGAACAAAGTAAATATTATCCAAAGTGAAAACATAACATAGAATTGTTAACAAGGAGGTAATATAATGTCATAATTAAGAAAATATGGTATTAGATATGAGAATATGGTTCTGTGAATTATTTTTAATAAATTTAATTTTTTTTATACACTATGTATCTTATGAGAACAAAAAAAGTCAAGACATAAGTTAAGAGAATTTAATCTCGCTTTTCTATTTCTGTGAGATAAATGATTTTTTCCATAACTCTTAATTTTTTCATTATTTATACTACCCATTGATATGTTATATGATTCATATACTAATAAGTATGAGTATTTACATATCCATTATATGATCTTTCTATAATGTTATTTAATTTTAAAAAGTTAACAAAATGGTAAATTATTTTTTTCTCAATTTTCATTCTTAGATATACATTCCATGTTATACAGGTATATATTTCTATGAGGTTTATATACTTACATTAAAATGATATATCATGAATATAATTATTTTCATGATATTTCAATCAACATGTAATTTTAGTTTTTTATATAGATTTATGGTTCAAAGTTACCATGTTATAAGTGTTTATTGAAAAAATCTCATCCTCTTTTGGGATTGTATATATATTTTATTACATTTACAAAATATTATCGTTCATATGAAAAGAAAATTGATGAATTTTATTTTCATTAGGTTATTAAATATTGTTTCATGTATTTTTACCTTTTCTATACACTTTCTTACCTAATATAGTTGAGAATGTGTTTTTAAGAAGGCTCAACCTTACTCTCTCCCTGATCAGAAATATATGTTCCTTTAAAACAATGTTTTATAAAAATGGTTTACAATAATATTCCAATATTATCATATATTAATTAAAATTAATTTTTCCTTTTTTATATCATAATAATTGTTTCAAAATAATCTTATTTTCTCTTTCTGAACATTTAATTTTCAATAAATTTATAGTGAATACCCAATGTTCTTCCTACCTTATACGACACAAATAGATTTACCCTCCATCATTTTTTATAATCTTCCATTGCGTGTTTGAAACTAAAATTTTTAATGAAATGTTTAAAATAATAATAATTATAAAAAAATGTTTTCCATTTTTTTATGTTTCCTTTGTATATTTTTGGAAAATTGTGTTCAAAATGTTTTCATTCTTCATTTAAATGTTTTTAAGGAAATTGGATTCAAAAAATTTTCAATATTATATTACATGTATTCATGGAAAATGGTTTCCAAAATTTCTTCCAAAAAAATATATAATTTCAAAATTTATTTTCAAAGAAATGGTCGGAAAAACATTTCACACTACTTTTATAATTTTTAGGGAAATGATTTTTAAAATAGTTTCAATCTCTCATTATATGTTTCTAAATAAAAAATTCTTCCAAAAGGTATTCAAAATTTTCTTTATAAATTTTAATGTTTTTTTTCAATATAATGGTTTTCAAAAGTTTTTTATGTTTTAAAATCCTTTTTCAATGTTGAAAAGTTATTTTCATCATGATATGTTTTGAAAATATATTTACATGTTATTTTCCAGAAAATATGGCATCTGCTGATGTTACTCATAGACTTTAAATAATTGATCCAAAGGGTTCATTTGTATTTATTTAGTAATGGTTTATGATTTGATATAATGATTCATATGAAAACATTTTTATTCCACAGGTTGTATACTTTTGGAACCAGCTTTTTATCCTAAGTTTTGATTTTGTGAAAACGATTATGCAACCAGAATCTTTTTCCATAGGTTTTGACATTAATATGTTATTATGAGGACCCTTTCATTTCCTAGGGTTTTGATATGACTCATTATGATTTTTTTTCACAAGTATGTCTGATTTAATTATTATATGGAGGGGACTAATATATCCAAATAATGTATTTGGTAAGGATTATTATCTTATGAGATAGGCATGGAATGAATGGGGAGAGAACTATGTTTAGTATTATATGCCCCGAACACATATTGAACTTGGTTCTATAACACAGGGCTAGAAAGGTGTGTGAACCAGTTTAGTAGAGGAATTTTCACAATATGATGTCCTTAAAATAATTTCATGACTACTATAGAAATAATTATATATTATTTTATGTCCTCCATAATTCCATGTATTAATCCAACATTATGCTTTAATGGATTATGCTTTTAATTTAATTTTGATTCATATCTTATGAATTGTCATGATTTATAAAATGATTCATGTTAATGATATTTTATATCTACTGTACGATATTCTATTTTCATTATCATGTTCTAAAACTTTTATAGCCTTGATTATGCTTATTTATCTTCCTTGTTTACCGTTACTAAGCATATATGCTCACCCATTTTTAGTTTTCCTTCACCATGGTTATAAAGATATTTATTATGTTATATATATCTAAGAAGGTTTCTAGTTAAGAAAAACATAATGGAAGATGATGTGGACCATTTATATACCAATTTTTTTTATAATTCTATGTTTCCAAAGGCAATAGAATATTATGATATTTGGGCATATATTTGTGTAATATTTCATGTATTCTGAAAAAAAATGTAATATGAATGTTTGTCATGTGTGGGTCTCTATAGTTGGTATTAGAGAAATGTTTAAGTTAAAATTTAGGAACATGGAAGAGAAAACATTAGTGATATCCCTTGTAATATTTATAAGTATATTTTTGTGGATGTCTCTATGGATAAGTATTAAGACGAGTCAATTTTTAAAAAATGACCTATAATTTTAGAGAATGGATGGAGTGAGTGGATTCCAATACATAAAATCCGTATCTTGATACTAAAAGGTGATGTGTCTCTAGAATATATTTACCTAGGGGTAAAAACTCTAATAAGATGTCATGATCCTGACTCAGGGTAACTTGGTACATGAACATGTGCATTGCTTCACACCTAGATTAACACAGCCATGGGATATGATTTGGGAAATCATAAACTCTATAAAACCCATCATGAGGTTTTTAGTAATTTAATGACATAGAATATCCTAGGATAAGGTAGTGGTTTCTTATATTAATGAAGTAGGATACTTGATTTAGGCACCATAAAATTAATTTTCATGATTATATGGTATCCCAATTTGATAAATGTTTCTCCCGATATGATTTTTAGTTTTAGTCAATAGAGATAAATAGAAGTATCGTGGTTAACATTTAGTGTTTATGATTTGGAATATATGATAATTATATGAATCAATTTACAGAGGTAAGATTTCATAAATTGAATTTGAATGGTTTTTCAATTATTTGTTATTCATAGAATGATAAAGAGACCTCAAAAGAGATGTGAAAGGTATGATATGTTCTTCTAGTATCATTTTTATTAAACATTGTATAATATATTAGATTGAGGTTGAGGAACCTTTAGACCTGATTCATAATTCATCTTGTTGGAAAGAGGTACTAGTGAATAAGTTGATGAAGCCTATTTAATTGTTTATGAAAATTGCTAGATGAATGAAGTATTTTTGTTTTGGAATCAAAAGATTATATTATATGAATTGTGAAATATATAGTAATTTTCAGTATATATTTAAATTATGGATTGAAAATGACATGATGATTGCTAAAAAAGACATGAAAAAAATATTTCATAAAAAGGTGATATTTTTATTTGGGGAAGGTATTCCTTAATTAATCCTTGATTTTGAGATAATGGTGTTTGGATAAAGATTTGTTGGATATAATTATTTAAATAGTACGGTAAAGATTACCCAAGAACTAATTATTCACAAAGTGTTTTATGTCATTAAGGATGAATTTTAATGGGTTTTTATTTAAATAATATAGTAATATAAAGAAAAAGGAATAATTCATGCTTTAAAAATTGATTTCTAGTATTTTGAGGAATATATGATTAGGGTATTCAAATTTTTAGATTGTGACAACCAAGTGATAATTTATAGTATTTCAGACCAATGTTTAGAATATTTCAGGAATTTATTTATAAAGGATATAATTTTATTCTTCATAAAGGGTTTTCAGGTTAATCATTTATCGAATTTTTAAGTTAAACTTCAGATGATTTCAGTAATATTAATGTGTTATCTTTCCATGTGAGGATTTATGCTTATTGTTTAGAATGATCAAAAATGTTTGGGTTAATTATTACTGGTGGGATGAAATATTATGGGTATCATTATATTTTATTACTTATAGAATGAAAAATTCAGCTTCCAATTTAGAGGAAGATGTGACGTTGATAAATGACAAAAAATGGGTAACGTTATCCTAAAATCATGAAAGTATATCTTTTCATGAAGATTCATCTTCATCAAAAATAATTATCTTTAAGCCAAAAATGATGCCCTATTTCCTTCATTTCTGAGGAATTTGGAGGTCTCTTCGGTCATCAATGATTTTTGAATTTATGATTCATAACATTATCCTAACCATATTTTATATCTCTTACTTATAGAACATGATAGTTAGATTTCTCCTCAATGTCCTTGTTTTCACTTTCAACTGATGTTCTCGTATATAGAAACCAAGCTATGTTTTACTATGGAAAATTATAATGGTTCCAAAATTCTTTTTTGAAAATAAGTGGCAGTGTTAATTTTAATGATGTGGGATTCTATTAATGAACCCTAAATTTATGAATCCTTTGATAACCTAGAAGAATTTCGAGAAATAATTTCATTTTATTGGGGGTATAATGTAACACCTCAGGTTGTTATGGAAATTTTTAGAGTAAATTGATATTAATTGATGTATTTCAATGAAGTAAGTTATATATTCCTTATATGTAGAACCTACAAGACTTCCATTAAACACAACAACGACATGTAATGCATTACATGCAACACTGTGTTTCTACAAAACCATATTTTATTGCTATATATATTTATAGCATATAATTATAACCATGATATTAATCAATGATATATTAAGATTAATAAAAAAATTTAAAATATTATTTACAATGGTTTAATATAAATAAAAAATCATTATATTGAAATATAATATTTTTTGTAAATTATTTATATTCTAAAAAATACTATTGATTGAAAGAAACGTCAATTTTAGGCTTATGTGAACCAAAATAAAATTAATTTTTTACACTAATAGGAATAGAATTTGAAAAATTAAAATTAATTTTTCAATTCAGAATGTTGAAATTATCTTAGGGTGAATGGTTTTTAATTTTTTTAACAACTACTATTTTTTAGTAATTAATAATAATTACTACAATTTATTTGAAAAAAACATTTTTGTTTAAATAATATTTATTATTAAATTAAAATTCAAACCAGATTTTATAGAAGTAATAGATAAATAATGAATATATTAATAAAATTGTTGATTGGAAATGGTAATATCATTAGTTTTAAGAAAGAAACACTGTGTTCAATAGCGTACATAATACGCAAAATCAAGCCTAAATGAACAAATAAATATTATTATTTTTTAAAGACCCGTAAAATTCAAGGAATTTTTTTTATTAATTTTCTTTAGAATTTTACAACAGCACAGTTTCTAACGGCACCAGATTCTGAGGCCCAGTGTGCCCGGAATCATTTTCCGAATTTTGGCTCGGGTACGTTCAGTAAATGAACGAGCGAGTTTTTCTAACTTTTAAACCGGTGCTCAGAATCAAATTCTGAGGGCACCGATGGAATCACATCGCCGGTTTTGTCTTAGAAACGCCTCTTCCGGAGTTGCGTTTTCTCGGTTGTGGTTTTTAATTTTTGGGATTAAAGTTAAAAAATAAAATAATGTGGTATGACAAACTTTATTTTATTTCACTTAAAGCAGCTTAAAGAAACTTAATGCTTCTTGAGCTGAGTTAAAGCGGATAAGGTATAATTCAATATATCCTACCCTCTTGGTAGGATATTTGTGGGGTGGGGCCCGCACGGGCCCCACCGTTTCTTTTCCACTAAGTAACGCACCTGCGAAAACCCTTTTTAATGAAAGTCAACTGACGCGTTTTCTAACCTCTTAAATGCTCCTATTAATTGGGAGGTTAATTCGTTGAAATTAATTCTATGAATTAATGGGTCGTTACTTAGTTTGTTTTTAATTTTTTTGTCATGTTAATAAAATAAGACCAACGCATGTCTTCTTGAGGATTGTTCGTTGAGAGGATTTGACAGAAACCTTAATTCATTCATCCTCATTCGCGAAGAATACGAAGAACGCGAAGAACACCGACGATTCTCCCTCCGAGACGCTTCTTCCACGACGATCTATCCCCGCGACAATTTTTGATCAACATCTTGAGGTAGGGGATTGTGGTCTTTTAAATTCTTTTTGGATTATAACATCAACATGGATTTAATTGTCATAATTAAATCCGTGTGTTTTCTTTAAACCTCAGAGATTGACGACGCGACACCCTTCCGTGACGACGCGATTCCCTTCCGCGACGCGACGATAATTTTCTTCCGCGATGGTCAATTCCGCGACGAACTCGTGTCCGACGACGACATTGAGGTATGGGTCGTTTTGAAAATGATTATACCCATGTTTTTTTTCCTCCAAGGCAAGAACGCGGACCAAACAATAAACAAGTCGGTTCGCAGATTATTATTGCGGGTCGAGGTTTATCTTTTGCTGGGAATTATGGTGTTGTTTCAAATTGCTAACACGGTGGGTGCGGACCATCGAACAATTCTGAACCCATCGACCTTTTGTTCTTGGTGTGTAGAATGGCGGACGACTAAAAAATGGGCCGCATAGATGATTTTTTGATTCTGTAGTGAAGCACGGGACCCGGGATGAGCTACAGCACAACCGGAAATGAAATAGGACCACCGGAGAAACTCTGGTGGCCGGCGGACTCCACCGGCGGCGTGGGTCGCCGGCGGGGCGGCGCCCCTGCGCTCTGCCGGACGGAACCGCCACGGTTGAATCCGCGGCGGCGGCGTTCGACTGACCCGTGACCGCGCGGGTCCGGCGAGACATGGGATGCGGCCCTGCCGCATCCGCTGACCAAGGGCGGCCCCACGCTGGGTCGTGGTGTTCTCACGAGAAGGCATCACGCCCCCCGCGGTTTCCTTTGCTTGGCCGCTCGGCCGAGCAGAGCCAGGCCGACCCACCGATTGGGTCTCACCCAGGCCGGGCCAGGCTGCCCTGGCCGGGGCGGGTCGCGCCCAACCAGGTCGGGTCGACCCGGTTCGCGCCAACCCAAGGGGGGTTGGGCTGAGTCGGTCCGTGCCCAGACCCCTCGTTTTCGATATTTTGCCTATATCTTGTGGTACGGAACTCTGAACGACGCGCCGTCAGTGGCGATGCGATCCTTGGATCAAGACGGTCGTTTAGGTATACTACACCCAAGGTTTCGGAATACTTTGGGTTCAGCCGGGTTGGTTCGTACACAAAACCAACTGGGCCCTCGGAGCGGAAACGCTCATATCATGAGCTTCGGACGTCCGTTTGACGTGTCGTCGACTTTGCTGGATTCTTCCAAGTGAGACGGATCTTTTGGGTTACTCCGCCCGAGGTTTGGACGTTGTTGGAGTATGGTCGGGTTGGATTTGCCTTAAAAACCAACCGGGCCCCTGGGACGAAAAAGCCAGTAACTCTCAGACCTGGCGTCCGATTGACGCGCCGTCTGCGACGTTGAGTTCCTGTTGTCGATACGGAACTTTTGGATACATCAACTTTGGACTATGTGTCAGTTGATGTATCAGCCTCTCGGCTCGTGGAGTAGACCCTCCTGAACGAGCTTGTTGTGCGCGGGAACCCTAGAGCTGGCTGTGACTGCCATTGTGACGACGACGACTGTGCAGAGATCGTCAGTGGATTCGACGACGACTACAGAACTCAGCGATCCTTTGTGGGTCAGTGCTACAGATCCTGTGTGGGTCCAATCCTATGTGGGTCAGCGCTCAGCGGTCCTGTGTGGGCCAGCGCCTACAGATCCTGTGTTGGTCCGATCTTGTGTGCGTCTTTGTGGGGGTTAGTTACCTATCGATCCTGTGTGGGTCAGATCCTTTGTGGGTCATTGCGGGGGGTAGTTACCTATCGATCATGTGTGGGTCAGATCCTTTGTGGTTCATTGCGTGGGTTAGTTACCTATCGATCATTTGTGGGTCAGATCCTTTGTGTGTCATTGCGAGGGTTAGTACCTATCAATCATTTGTGGGTCCGACGGCTGAGATGAATTAGTGGATACATCTGATCATCTCTATCATCATTCAAGAAGTATCTCGTGTGAACTGAAATCCTGTTTTGCTTTCCTTTGTGTATTGTGTTGTGCTATCCTGTGTGGATTTACGTTTTCTTTCCTGTGTGGACTGGGTTGTACTTGGGTTCGGATGTTGGCGCCGAACGAGAATTGGTGACTTAGGTATATGTATGGGCATATACCTAAGCAGTGTCGGATGTTACTTCGTGATTGTATCATTCCTTTGTGGATTATCCTTTGTGGATTCTGGGATACCTTCAGGGGTCTCGGGGTCCCTACTAAGTATCTTATACTCACCCCTGCACGGGTTATGCCCGCACTACATTGTGTTGGTTGCAGATGACAGATAGTGCTGATCGGGGTGGAGGCTTGCGGAGTAGGACGGTACCTGGAGGTGGACTACTGGGTGGGACGTACTCGGAGCAGTCGGCTGGACCCAAGGAGCAGTGGAGGCTTTCTGTACCCACCATTCAGGTAGGAATTCCAGTGGATGGCTCAACGTTGCGGCTTAACTTTTCAGTTGTTGTTTTTCCCTTCCAGTTGTAGTTTACTTTCAGTTTGGGTTTGTATACTGGCCCACTTACTTTTCTGCACTTACTGTTGTACCAGTTTTCACTTAGTGATTACTTCTTCTGCTGGAATACTCTGTGGTTCATGTTTACTTTACAAAGGAAATGCATTCCCTTTTTACCGGGATTTATGCCTTGGTGCTAGTCGCCAGCCCCTGGCCTATGGAAGGCGGGCTTGGGGTAGTGACGACATGGGCCCCGAGGACGGGTCGTGACAAATTGGTATCAGAGGAGTTTGATTCTACCACAGAACTTGGGACTCTGATCCTTTTCTATGTGAAGCAATAGTTTTTAGCGTATTGGGTGTGGTTATCAGTTCAGGGAGTCCAGTGTTGGTGCGGCGGCCGACGTATCCGTACACCAGGACCCTGACTTCTGATTTCCGACTTAATGCACGAAAAAATTGATTGCGTGTGTGTTTCAAGTTTTCTTTGTGATTACTTTGTGTCAGCTCACCCGGTATACTGTTCTAACCGTGGCGCACCGGTTTCTTTTCAGGATGGCCCCACGACGGCAGCCAGCTAGGGTTCTGAGAGTTGAGCGTGACGACAGCCCGCCAAGCGACGAGGCCTCGGTGCAAGGACCTTTGACAGTTTAGGAACTGGTGGTACCACTACCCACCGAGCCACCGATGCTTCCAGCCCCAGCCGCTGACGATTCATGTTGCCTTAGTGCACCGCATGAGTTCCAGCGCCATCGACCGCCCAGGTTCCGCAGGGAGACGGACCCCCAGGCAGCCGAGGACTGGCTGGAGGCAGTTGTCCGAGTTTTCCGGTTAGTGAGGACACTAGCTGACCTCATAGTGATCCTCACAGTGAGCCTACTGCACGCAATATCGGGCCGATGGTGGAGCTTGATGCTCCAAGTGCACGATGAGGCATCTCTCCTCTGGACAGACTTTGAGGGCCTCTTCCGCTCAGAGTTCGTCCTTTCCACCCTCCGTGCGGTGCGCATCCAGGAGCTTCTTCAGCTGCGATAGGGAAGCTTGACGATCACCCAGTACTCGACGAGATTTTCAGATCTTTCTCGCTACTTGACCGACATGGTACGGGACCCATTGTTCCAGGACCGGACCTTTGTGTAGGGATTGAGACACGAGATCAGGGCATCGCTGATCTCCCTCAGCATTCTGACTCAGGCAGGAGTATTGGAGCGAGCCCTTTTGGTCGAGAGATTTCTTGCTTAGACTTCTCCAGCGGTGAGACCTATCGCGGGGCGGCACGTAACAGAGTCATCCGTAGCAGGCAGTCAACGAATGACTCAGGGGTCCAGGAAGACCAGACCCTCACGTAGACAGTCTCAAGACACTGGCTCAGCAGTGCGGGGCACACAGCGCGGAGCCATTATTTCGAGAGGCAGGCAGTGCTAGACATGCGGCGGACAGGGTCACATGGCTCGTGACTGCCCAACCCACCGTGCCGAGGAGAAGCAGATGGTTGAGGGGCCACCCAGGCAAAGGCATATGGTCGACCGTGGTAGTCCGTAGGGAGGAGGCGGATGAGGCAGAGGAGCTGGCCGAGCAACAGGTGTTGGGCGACGCTTTGATGCTCTACCACCACCACCACCAAGAGGTCCACCCCGACCACAGGGAGCTGGCGGGAAGAGATAGGCACAGCTACAGGAAGCGGAGGCCTATGACCACGGCGCGCCCGAGATGATTCTGCGTACTATCTGTGTCTATTCTACCCTTTCTGCAGTTCTTATAGACACATGAGTGAGTCACTCTTTCATAGCCACTGCCCTTGTTCTGAGCTCGGAGATTTCGACAGAGCCATTGGCTCGATCCTTACGGCTAGAGACTCCTATGGGAGTAGACTCGACGATTATGCACTGGTTCCGGAAGTGTGAGCATACTCTAGGAGCCGAGAGCTTCAGCTGGGATCTTCTTGTAGCAGCGTCGAGGCCTTATGACGTCATCTTGGGCCTAGATTGGTTATCTACAGTCCATGCACAGATTGACTGTATTAGGCGCAAGGTGCGATGTGTACGCACCGCCGGAATAGGTTCACCTTCACCAGCGAGAAGGGAGCCTTTGCAGCACATGATTGACTTCTGCAGAGGAGAGGACAGCCCATCACTCATCAGTTGGCTAGCCTCATCCTAGGAGCAGTTGACGTGTGGAGTCTTAGTTTTCCTGCTGTGGTGGATCAGTATACAGACATCTTTACCGACGACGTTCCAGGGATACCTCCTCGCAGAGAGGTAGACTTTTATATTGACCTGTACCCCGGGACAACCTCGATATCGACTCCAGCATATGGTATGGCCCCCGCTGAGCTTCAAGAGCTACGGGTATAGTTGGAGGACTTGCAGGGAAAGGGATTCATCCGACCTAGTGTTTGACCCTGGGCTTCCCCGATATTGTTCGCCAAGAAGGAGGACAGGATCTTGTGATTGTGTGTCGACTATCGTCACCTGAACTAGGTGACAGTGAGGAACAAGTATCTGCTACCAAGGATTTACGACCTCTTCGATCATCTCAAGGGATCACGGTGGTTCTCGACGATAGACCTCAGGGCAGGCTATCATCAGCTCAGAGATCGGGGCGAGTACGTGAAAAAGACGGCCTTCAGATGTCGGTATGGCCACAATGAGTTCTTGGTTATGCCATTCGGCGTAACCAATGCTCCAGCGGTGTTCATGGACCACATGAACAGGATCTTTCATCCATACCTCGATCGATTTGTCATGGTCTTCATCGATGACATTTTTATTTACTCAACGACTGAGGAGGAGCACGCCTACCACTTGCGGGTTGTACTAGACACACTCCGAGAGAACCAGCTTTTTGGAAAGCTCTCAATGTTCCAGTTCTGGTTACGCGAGGTCCACTTCTTGGGGCACGTCATCTCTGAGGCGGGAGTTGCAGTGGATCTACGAAGACCCAGGCAGTGCTATCTTTGGAGCCACCCAAGAGCTTGATGGAGGTGTGGAGTTTCTTGGGACTAGCTGGATACTATCGGAGATTTGTGCCAGACTTCTCCAGAGTTGCGGCACCACTCTCAGCTTTGACGAAGAAGGGGAAACCCTTTGTGTGGTCAGACATATGTCATCATAGCTTCCAGGAGCTGAGACAAAGATTGACCAGCTCACCTATCTTGAGGTTTCCTGAGGAGGGAGTAGGGTACGTAGTCTACTGCGATGCATTAGGGACCGGACTCGGATGTGTCCTGATGCAGGAGCGGGCAGTGATTGCCTATGGATCACGTATGTTGAGGCTGCATGAGAAGAACTACTCTACCCATGACATGGAGTTAGCAGTAGTGGTCTTCGCTCTGAAGACATGGTGACACTATCTGATGGGCGAGCACTTTACAGTCTTTTCTGACCATCAGAGTGTCAGGTACATCTTCTCTTAGAAGGACCTCAACCTGAGACAGTGGCGATGGCTCGAGTTCCTCCAGGACTATGAATTTGAGATAGTCTATACTCCTGGGAAGGGGAACGTGGTAGCCGATGCTCTTAGTAGGAGGATGGGCATTCAGCTACTTGAGGAGGTGACATAGAATCTAGCCGCCTTGCAGATATCCTTCGTGGATAGAGATGGAGCAGCCTTCCTTCAGTATCCCACAGTCACCCCTCCACTACTACAGCGGGTCAGAGAGGCACAGCATGGGGACGCTGACTGTGAGACGCGACGTGCATAGATATCCTCAAGACAGGCACCTAATGGTTTCGCCTTTGGATAATATCACGAAATCCATTTCATAGGACGTACCAGGGTACCATTTTCATTAAGGGAGGAGGTGCTGAGAGAGTTTCACACTTCTCCTTTGGCGGTACATCCTAGAGTGGCGAAGATGTACCAGGATCTCAGACGATAGCACTGGTTGTCGAGCATGATGAAGGTTGTGGCAGAGTTCGTTTCACGAAGCCTCACCTGCCAGCAGGTGAAGGCAGAGCATCAGGTTCCAGTAGGCTTGGAATAGCCCATGGATGTCCCAGAGTGGATGTGGGACGGTATATCTATGGACATCATGACTGGACTTCCACGCACTTCCAGAGGTCACGAATCCATCTAGGTGATTGTCGACCGACTCACCAAGTTAGCTCACTTCATACCCATCAGAGAGCAGGGCTCAGTGGAGATCTTGGGAAGACTCTACATTTAGTAGATTGTACGACTTCACGGTGTGCCATCATCCATCATCTCTAATCGAGATGCTCGATTTACTTCACGGCTTTGGAAGGGGTTGCAGGAGGCGTTCGAGACGCGACTACGTTTGAGCACCACCTTTCACCCTCAGAAGGATGGTCAGACGGAGAGGACCATTTAGACTCTCAAGGAAATTCTCCGTGCATGTGTCCTCGACTTTGGTCGTAGCTGGGAGGACCACCTATCCTTGGTGGAGTTCGCGTACAACAACAGCTACCACTCCACCATTGGGATTGCACCATACGAGGTGATGTACGACCGACCTTGCAGATCCCCTTTGTGCTGGACAGACCCTGGGGAGTCCGCACTTGTGGGACCAGAGATGGTCCGGGCCACGACAGAGAAGGTCCAGGTCATCCAGGAGAAGATGAGGACAGCTCAGAGCCGGTAGAATTCTTATGCTGACAGGAGGCAGAGACCACTAGAGTTCGAGGATGGTGACCACATTTTCTTGCGTGTCTCACCTCGATGTTGTTTGCGGAGATTTGGCCGAGGCGGCAAGTTGTCTTCACGCTTCATCGGACCCTTCCAGGTCCTCAGCAGGATTGGAGAGGTGGCTTATCGCCGGGCTCTACCAGCTCAGTTACACCGGGTGCATGATGTCTTCCACATATCTCAGCTGAGGAGATACGTGCACAACCCGACGCACATCATTGACCATGGGGAGATAGATGTTGATGATGGGGCTACTTTTGCGGAGGTCCCGGTGGAGATCGAGGATCGACAAGAGCGGGTCTTACATGGACGGTCGATTCCTCTAGTGCGCATCAGATGGCAGCACGGGAACCTCCAGGAGAGCACTTGGGAGTGGGAGGCTCAGATGCGTGCTTAGTACCCACTTCTGTTTCCCTAGTTTATGATGTATCTTTATGGGGATGTAAATCCCTGAGGTGGGAGTGATGTAAAGACCCGTAAAATTCAAGGAAATTTTTTTCTTAATTTTCTTTGGAATTTTACAAGAGCGCAGTTTCTAACGGCACCTGATTCCGAGGCCCAGTGTGCCCGGAATCATTTTCCGAAGTTTGGCTCGGGTACGTTCAGTGAACGAACGAGCGGGATTTTCTAACTTTTGAACTGGTGCTCGGAATTGAATTCCTAGGGCACCGATGGAATCGTAGCGCCAGTTTTTTCATAGAAACGCCTCTTCCGGAGTTGCGTTTTCTCGGGTGTGGTTTTTAATTTTTGGGCTTTAAGTTATGAAATAAAATAATTTGGCATGACAAACTTTATTTTATTTCACTTAAAGCCGCTTAAAGCCAATTAATGCTGCTTGAGCTGAGTTGAAGCGGATAGGGTGCAATTCAAAATATCCTACCCTCTTGGTAGGATATTTGTGAGGTGGGGCCTGCAGGAGCCCCACTGTTTCTTTTCCACTAAGTAACGCTCCCGCAAAAACCCTTTTTAAATAAAGTCAACTGACGCGTTTTCTAACCTCTTAAACGCTCCTATTAATTGGGAGGTTAATTCGTTGAAATTAATTCTATGAATTAATGGGTCGTTACGTAGTTTGTTTTTCATTTTGTTGGCATGTTAATAAAATAAGACCAACCCATGTCTTCATGAGGATTGTTCGTTGAGAGGATTTGACAGAAACCTCAATTCATTCATCCTCCTTCGCGAAGAAAGCGAAGAACGAGAAGAATGCCGACGATTCTCCCTCTGCGACGCTTCTTCCACGACGATCCATCCTCGCGACAATCTTCTATCAACATCTTGAGGTAGGGGATTGCGGTCTTTTTAATTCATTGTGGATTATAACAGCAACATGGATTTAATTGTTAGAATTAAATCCGTGTGTTTTCTTTAAACCTCGGAGATCGACGACGCGACACCCTTCCATGATGACACGACGACCTTCCGCGACGCGACGATCCTTTTCTTCCACGACAGTCAATTCTGCGACGAACTCGCGTCCAACGACGACGTTGAGGTAGGGGTCGTTTCGAAAATGATTATACCCATGTTTGTTTTCCTCCAAGGCAAGAACGTGGACTAACCAATTAACAAGTTGGTTTGCGGATTATTATATCGGGTCGAGGTTTATCTTTTTCTGGGAATTATGGTGTTGTTTCAAACCGCTAACGTGCTGGGTGCGGACCATCGAATAAGTCCGAACCCACCGCCTGTTTTTTCTTGGTGTGTGGAACGGCGGATGACGAAAAAACGGGCCGCAAAGATGATATGTTGATTCCGCAGTGAAGGACGGGACCCGGGATGAGCTACGGTGCAGACGAAAATGAAATAGGACCAAGGGAGCAACTCTGGTGGCCCCCGGACTCCACCGGCGACCGGAGGCTATGGCGCCCCGGCGCGCTGCCAGACAGAGCCGCAGCGGCTTCAGCCGCGGCGGCGGTGTTCGATAGACCCGCGACCGCGTGGGTCCGGCGAGACACGGGACGCGGCCTTTCCGCGTCCGCTGACCAATGGCGGCCCCACGCGGGGCCGCGGTTTTCTCACGCGGGGGCAGCACACCCCCCGCGGTTTCCTTTGCTCGGCCGCTCGGCCGAGCCAAGCCAAGCCGACCCGCCGGCAGGGTCTCGCCCAGGCCGGGCAGGGCCGCCCTGGCCCAGGCGGGTCACGCACAACCGGGTCGGACCCAGACCCAGGCCGGGTCGACCCGGTTCAGGCCGACCCAGGGGCGGTTGGGCCGAGTCGGTCCGGGCCGAGACGCCCCTTTTTCGTTATTTTGCCTATATCTTGGGCTACGGACCTCCGAACGACGCGCTGTTAGTGGAGATGCAATCCTTGGATCGAGACGGTCGTTTAGGTATACTACACACAAGGTTTTGGAATACTTTGGGTTCGGCCGGGTTGGTTCGTACACGAAACCAACCGGGCCCTCGGAGCGGAAACGCTCATATCATGAGCTTCGGAAGTCCGTTTGACGTGCCGTCGACTTTGTTGGATTCCTTCAAGTGAGACGGATCTTTTGGCTTACTCCGCCCGAGGTTTGGACGCAGGTGGAGTATGGTCGGGTTTGTTTTTCCTTAAAAAGCAACTGGGCCCCTGGGACAAAAAAGCCAGTAACTCTCAGACTGGGCGTCCGATTGACGCGTCGTCTGCGACGTTGAGTTCCTGTTGTCGATACAGAACATTTGGATACATCAACTCTGGACTATGTGTCAGTTGATGTATCATCCTCTCGGCTCGTGGAGCGGACCCTCCTGAATGAGCTTGCTGTGTGCGAGAACCCTAGAGTTGGCTGCGATTGCTACTGTGACGACGACGACTGTGCAGAGATCCTCAGTGGATTCGACGACGACTACAGCACTCAGAGATCCTTTGTGGTCAGTGCTACAGATCCTGTGTGGGTCCGATCCTGTGTGGGTTAGCGCTCAGCAGTCCTGTGTGGGCCAGCGCCTACAGATCCTGTGTGGGTCCGATCATGTGTGGTTCTTTGCGGGGGTTAGTTACCTATCGATCCTGTGTGGGTCAGATCCTTTGTGGTTCATTGCGGGGGTTAGTTAGCTATCGATCCTATGTGGGTCAGATCTTTTGTGGGTCATTGCGGGGGTTAGTTACCTATCGATCCTATATGGGTCAGATCCTTTGTGGGTCATTGCGGGGGTTAGTACCTATCGATCCTTTGGGGGTCCGACGGCTGAGATGAATCAGTTGATACATCTTATCATCTCTATCATCATTGAAGAAGTATCACGTGTGAGCTGAAATCATGTTTTTCTTTCCTTTGTGGATTGTGTTGTGCTATCCTGTGTGGATATACATTTGCTTTCCTGTGTGGACTGGGTTGTACTTGGGTTCAGATGTTGGATACGAACGAGAATTGATGACTTCGGTATATGTATTGGCATATACCTAAGCAGTGTCGGATGTTACTTCGTGATTGTATCTTTACTTTGTGGATTATCCTTTGTGGATTTTGGGAGACCTTCGGGGGTCTCAGGGTCCCTACTGAGTTGCTTATACTCACCCCTGCACGGGCTATGCCCGAACTACGTTGTGTTGGTTGCAGACGACGGACAATGCTGATCGGGGTGGAGGCTTGCAGAGCAGGACCATACCTGGAGGTGGACCACTGGGCGGGACGTACTCGGAGCGGTCGGCTGGACCCGAGGAGCAGTGGAGGCTTTCTGTACCCACCCTTCATGTGGTAATTCTAGTGGACGGCTCGACGTTACGACTTTATTTTTCAGTTGCTGTTTCTCCCTTCCAGTTGTAATTTACTTTCAGTTTCGGTTTGTATACTGGCCCACTTACTTTTCCGCACTTACTATTGTACCAGTTTTCACTTAGTGTTTACTTCTTATGCTTTCTTACTCTATGGTTCTTGTTTATTTTACAAAGGCAATGCCTTCCCTTTTTACCGGGATTTACGTCTTGGTGCTAGTCACCAGCCCCTGGCCTATGGAAGGTGGGCTTGGGGTAGTCACGGCATGGGCCCCGAGGACAGGTCGTGACATATTTAAACTTTACTATTATAACCTAGTTGATGGAATGGATGGAATGAATATAATCATTTGAATTTTGGAAATATATTTTACACGTGTCTGAATAATTAATCATCGGTTATCAAATTTATTAGAAATGTAATTAAAAACCCATTAAATATAAATGTTGTATTTTTATTAAAACCTATTTAAAAGAAAAAAAATATCTTCATAAAATCATATCCCTATTTAAGGTGTTTTATTTAATGAAAAACATGTGTTACATAATTAATATAAGGCATCAAAATCATCTTATAGGTTTTCTAGATATGATAATACGACGAAATCAATTTTTCTAATAAAAGAGGTATTATAAAAAAAATACGGTTTTATGCCTTCTGATGTAGAACCATTTTTTAATATAGTTTTTAAAAATTTTATATGTTATATTTGAAATAAAAATCTTATTATTTAGATTTGGTACATCAAAATTTTATCTGGTTGATATTTTGTTATTATTATTTTAAAATTCATATTTAAATTAATAGTAAAAAATATTGCATTTTAATTCAAAACTGTCATCTCTTATTATATATTTATATTATTATATTATATTATGAAAAAGCTTTAATGTTTAACTAGATAATATTTTTATCAAGTAATCGAATTTTGGACATTGTATGTAATTTAATATTAATATGATTTTGACAATGTAAATTAATTTTAACTTAATTTCTACATATTTTATGTTTGAAATTTATAAAAATATATTCCATATTTGGAATTATATGGTCCAAATTATGTAAATAGTTACCTTTTATTTTTTTTCAAATAATTAATAGTAACTTCAATAGTTATTTTTATTTTCCACGGTTAAAGGGAAAGTTAGGTAAATAATGATAAAATTAATATTATAATAATATGAAACTATTCTAAAACGCGAACTAATCATATTTGACGAGTCATGGTTAACCAAAAAAATCATATTATGATCTTTTGGCATATTTGATCCACATTTCTATGAAAATGACATGTTATAGTAATTAATTTTAGGTAATGGGAAATATAACAAAAAACTATATTTTTTAAAAATAATATTTTAAGGTGGGGTAACATAATTGATATATTTGAAATTAAATATTAATAAAGATAAAAAATATTTACTAATTAATGGTATTTTAGTTATTAATTTTATAAATTAAATAAATAAATTTATTTCTGACAAAATGATGATGTAGTGATTACTTTATTATTGAATGATTAAAATAAATGATATTATGAATATTTAAATAAATGAAATTTGAAAATTTTTAGTCCATTCATAAAATTCTTGATGGTTATGAAATGTTATATTTTATTTAATATTGTTTTTAAAAAAATAATTATTTTATCTTTAACAAAAATAATTTACTAAATAGCTTCAAAATTGACAAAAATGATTTTTTGAAACAAATATTATTTTATTAAATAATATAATAGTAACAAATATATATTATGGGTCCAAATGACATAAATAATGTGATAATTATCATTAATGAACCACTTTTAGTTCTCTTGACATTTTTTTGTATTTATAAAGTCCGAATAGTATAAAAATACAAGAAGGAATTGTAAGAGTTAATTTACTTAACTAAGGGTTGAAGCCCAAAGATGAGGTTAAATTTGTTACCTAAACGTCTTTAAAATCAACTGGTTGAGTGGATTTCTACCAATGACCATATTTTACTATAAATATATCCATTTTGAAGTATTATAATTTTAAATTCAATTTTTTATAAAATAATCATTAAATATATACCTAATGTTCCCCTCCCCCTCTCATAAAAATCCACCACCTCTACCCACATACTCACTGCTCTCAGGCCACACTGATCACCCAAATTTTTCTATAATAATCTCCCAACATCCCATATTTCACATATAAGCCATACCTTATAAATAATTAAATTAAATTAATCTTTTTGGTTCAAATCAATAGAAGTTACCAGATTTAGAGGTATAGTCTTCTCTCAAGATCATTTGATTTATATTTCTTCTCCAACACCCTATCTTCACTTTAATCATTTATTTTATAGAAAAACCAGAATCCATAGTATTCATTTTTGTTTAATTCTAATTTTACAATCTATAAAAACACACACATTTATCTATTAGACATATAACATAATGTTTCTACATAAGGAAAACTTTTGCCTCACGAAACAATGTTTGTTAAATTTCTTTATACCACCACTCATGGTGGAAAATATGATAGAAATATATTTTTATATGAAATATATAATATTAATATTTTTAGTATTCCTCTAAAAATTTTATTTATAACAATCCTTTGTGATTTCTATATTGTGTAAATATGATAATTTCTTTAAATGAAGTGTTCACTACTGCCCCCTCAAAGTGATGTGACCCGTTGATGCCATACATGTAACATATAAATAATTGGATGAATAAATTTATGAAAAATATATAACATATATTTTATACCACAATTATAATATACATACGTATCATTTGGTTTTTATTCCATCAATATGACAATTAAATGAAAGTAGCCTTCATAAGTACGTAGGCCTACTGTCTCCATGAACAGTGAATTTTATTTTGTATCTCCAAATATAATGGAATATTATGAAAACATATATATTGGATATATATGATAATTAAATTAAGAATATTATTCTGGAGATGATGTACTTTTGACCACATGAACAAATTACTGCAAAATATGATCATTTTCCACTCATGTGCGGAATATCGACAAAACGACTAATCTGAATTTAAATAAATATTTAAGTTTTATTACATTGTTATAAGTGATATAAAATAAATAATAAACATGATTTTTTTTCAATAATTTATAAATTATCATAATTTTATTATTCACGAACATAATGATTGTATGTGATGACTCAGTCTAAAGTTCACAGAAATGATAACTCAATCTCATTTCATTGAGCTAAATATCCATATATTTGGTTTTTCCAATAATATGTGTGAATGTCCTATGGTTATTTTAAACTAAATATCCTATTATATTGGGTGTTTTTATAATGGTCACACATAATTATTTCATTGATTTATTATAATATAAGGATACGATCTTTGTAAGGGACTTTATCTTAATCTCCAATCTATGAGGCGCATTTTGATAATATAATCCACCTTGATTTATATGGTGTTTAAAAAACACTTTGAATATTTATTTCCCTCAACTATTTTCAAATGGAATATTTGTTTTTCATTTTACTAAATGGGAAAATGTAATTTTCTTAAGGTACACAGAAACAATGAATTTTCCTCCATCATGGAAATTATTTGGTATATGGCTTCTTCTATAAGATATAAAGTTTTTAAAAAGAAAATTACATACCCATCTGAATTTTTTGGAATTTTTATATTGATGATGGTTTTGATAATGTGTTGATAAAATCTTGAAATGATTTCTTCTTATTTAAATGTGGATATATTATTTTTTATTTATTCTTGTTCATGTGTTATGATTATGTTAGGATTCTGGGGAATTTCATATTTATATTAGTGGTTCACTGATAAACTGAGGGTGGGTGAGCCTATGATATATCTCTAATGCATTATTTAATGTTATTGAGGTAAATTATTTGGTTTAACCTATGATATATAGGGAATATACTATTATGGGTAATCCAAATGTAACAACAAAGGTAACTCCCTATGTAGTTGTGAAAGCTACAATGTAAGTATGACATGGATGGCACACATTAACTTTATGTTTTAATATTTTTATGAAGTTTTTTAGGAATAATGATGTTAACTCATATAAGATAATTAGTTTATATTTTATGGGTGAAAGTACGATTCATTGAAAATGTTTTCATGGTTTTCAAATAATCATGGTTTAATATATTTATTAATTATTTTATATTCCTTACATATATTGTTATGCCCATCCATTGTTTTTGAAATGTTTTACACATTGCATTGGGATGGGTAAGAGAAAGGAAGAATTCAGGATGAATTTCATCAAAAAAATAGATCAAGTTTATCTTTAAAATGTTTTATATTGTTGAAGAAATGGTAATTTTTTTAGTCATATCCACTTTTCATAAATTTGAGTTTTTATGTAATAGTTATGGACTAATTATATAAAACACTACAACTAAAAAGTTCTTCATTGTTAAATAAATTAAAATTATTGAATTAAATCAATATATTGAAATGTTTATGGTTGGGGCCTTATAGTTCTTATCAAATGTGGGTTTAGAAATCATTAATGATTAATATGAATTCTTAAAAAGTTTGTGATACTATCATGGGTTTATAATATTATGGTTTACCATAAGATCAATGTCACAGAAACTCTTTTTTAGGCATTATGATTGAAAATATTAAGGTTACTAAATGTATTTTAGGATACATTCACCTTTGTAGAAATTCTTCGATTAGCAAGAGAATAAAAATATATTTTTATTGAATCCTAATGCGATTACAATTGATGCTGAAGAAACAAAAAATAACCTATGAATTGTATAGATTATTTCATTACTTATGATTCGACACTATTGATTGTTATAAAATGATTCATGTTTTTTATTGTAGGAAATATGTATTATGGACTAATATGGAAATTCATGGTTAAAGTATCCTGAAGGATAATGAATGATTATTAGGTAATTCTAGAGTTATGATATATTATAGGAGGATGAATAATAAAAAGTATTAAATCTCTCCTAATTATGGGATTACATTGGAATTTGGTCCCTAGTATGTGTATCAGTTAAATTTTTGTATGAAAATTTTTTTTGAAGAAGATTTATATTTTATTTTATGGAAATAATTATAATGAAAATTTAGGGTTTTTTATTATCCTTAATTTTGATATAATTATGGGTTATTAATTTTTGGGATGGAAAATGATATTCATGAGATAAAATATTAGGTTAAAATATGTTATAGTCATTTTTTTGTATCTTATCCCGATTTTGGAATGCTATATGAATTATATAGTGTTTGAAAAAGGACAACAAGAAGATAGTGTGAAAACCCATCGCATCAGACAAGGTTGCGAGAATTGAACAAACAACCAATTTTCGACAGAGATTTATCTCCTACCACTGGCCAATGTGAAGTCTCTAGTTAGTATGAATTATTATATTTAGTAAATGATTATAGGGATTATGAATATGTTGATTTTGGGAACTTATGTTTTATCTAACGTATATCATTATAATCGGATAATGATTATATGATTAAGTGATAAATGTTATTTTCGAAGACTTTTGTTATTTTGGGAAAACTATTTGCCAAAGTAAAAAAAGAATAAAATGTTATTTCATTTTAGTATTAATGTTTAAATTTTATTTTAGAAGAATATATGTTTTTATTATAGTCATATATA
This sequence comes from Viscum album, assembly GCA_963277665.1. NCBI lineage: Eukaryota > Viridiplantae > Streptophyta > Magnoliopsida > Santalales > Viscaceae > Viscum > Viscum album. Next base: position 1,385,004,393 of record OY728127.1, read on the forward strand.
TATTTTTTTATTCATGGTAATGATTAACCTATCAAGGAGAATAAGGGACTATGTTAATTATATTTCAGTGTGAGACTTTAAGAGTAGTAATTTTTTTTGGAGATAAAATTTAAGATTTATTGTCAAAGACTATATGATCAAATAATACCTAAATTTAGGTTTCAATAATTTCTTGGATTATTTTAATGAATTTTTTAGGCTTTTGTTAATTGAATAATCTAATTTTAACATGGGTAGTCTTTAAGAATTTTGGAGAATAAAAGTAGTCCTTCTCCTTATAATGGATTATTCATTTTGGGGGATTATTTGATCAATTACATACCATTTTGGTTTTCATTAATTTTTATAGTCAATGGAAATATATGGTGCTTCTTTGCTGGATTATGAGATGTTCTAAAAGTTTATAATAGTTCTTTATGAGTGACGAAGTCACCATAAATACATATCAATTATTGAAAATGATGTTTTTGTGGTGGAATTCGATTAGTGGATGAAAATATACATATTGAATATGTATATATACATAGGATATTATTATATGTTGTAAAATAATTCATCAACATTATAAAGTAGATCATAGATCCCAAATGTTTTCCGTTTACATTTTCCAACTACAAAATCAAAAACTGTTTAAACCATTATATGCTTGTGGTTTTTTTGTTGTTAACATTCTCTGAATCATGTTTTCTATCACTATAAATTAGAACATGACACATATTATTCGTTCCATATTAATTATAGCCTATATGGAACCATAGAATGGGTTTCCGTGGGTGACCGTTGTACTTAACTTTTTATCTTTTAAATTGGATCTTTTATTAAGCCTTTAACTGATGTGGGTTTACAATAAAGATATTTTGAAAATTCATACCCTAGTTACCTACCCAAAAATCAAATTGAAAGTATAAAATTTATTAATAGTTGGAGGATGTAACATACAAAGATTTAAATAAGAAACACTATGTCCAATGGAATACATAATTAATTATGAAAATATGTTTTACACATGTTTAAATAATGATTCATTTGTAACCAAATTTATTAAAACCATAAATAACAACCAATTGAATATAAATGATGTAGTTTTGTGAATACCTATTTAAAATAGAATGATAGTATATTTAAATTATTATCACTATTTGTGGAGATTTATTTAATAAAATAAATATTCTATATATTCAATTATATGTTTTAAATTTATCTTATAAGTTTTGTAGAAATGATATAAGAACAAATTCCATTATTCTGAAAAAAGATGTTTTTTGATAAAAATGTTGTTTTACCACCTTTTTATGGTGAACCCTTTTTAAATATTGTTTTTGATAATTTTAAAAGTTCTATATGAAATTATAAAATTATTATTTAGAATAGGCAAATAAAAATTTTCTTTGGTATAAATTTTGTTATTGTTTTTGTTAAAATTCATATTTTAATAAATGGTGAAAAATACTACATTTTAATTCAAAAATATAATTTTATATAATTTATTTATATAATTATATTATATTTATAATCATTTTTAAAGTGTAATTGGATAATTTTTTATTCATTTAATCAATTTTTTTTCATTTTACTTAATTTCATTTTTAAATTAGATATAAACACATGTCAATCAATTGATAGTTTTTACTTTTTAAAAACCCTCTTTTTGGTTTTCAAAACGATAATTAATTTTAAATTGTTTTCTACAAAATAAGTGTTTTGAATTTGGAAAAATGGATACCATATTTACAATCTAGAGGAAAACATTATCTAAATAGGTACCTAGTTTTTTTTACATTATGAAAATTAACTTGTGTAATTATTTTTATTCGCCAAGGTTTAATAGTGAATTAGGTAAATAAGGGTAAACATATTTTTCAAATAATGAAATACAATACTAAAACGTGTCCTAATATTATTTTAAGCATCATGGGAGACCAGAACAACATTTATTCCAAACTTTTGGCATTTTAGGATCCACATGGGTGTGAAAATTACATGTTGTAATAATTAATTTATAGTAAATGGGAAATATAACATAAACATGAATCAGTCTACTAAAATAATTTTGATGTGTAGTTATATAATATATATCAGTTACTATAAATATTTATTATAAATAAAAAATTACTACATCATCGTATTTTATTTATATTCTTTGTCGTTAAATAAATTTATTTATTTAAGACACAATCATGATGGTATTATAAAATTATTAATGCATGATTCAAATAAATGTTAGTTATTATTTTCAAACAAATTTAACTTGGAAATTTTAAATCCATCCATGAATTTTCAATATGATTATGAAATTTCATCTTTTAGTGAATTTAGTTGTTTTTAATCAGTCAATTCGTTATTTCTTTAACAAAAATTAATTTATAAATACTGTCAAAATTGACATATATGAGTTTTTAAAACAAATACGATTTTATTAAATGATATAATAGGCATAAAAATTTATGCTTCAAAAAAATGGAATATATAATGTTAAAAATATAATTAGTGATCTAGTTTGTTTTATCTTCTTATTTTATTGTAATTATATTGACCATATAGAGTAAGAATACATGAAGGCATGGTAAGAGTTAATTTATTGAACAAAGTTTTATAGCCAAAAGGCATGGTTAAATTTTTTATTTAACATTCCTAAAACCTTTTGGATGAGTTTAATTATACACATAATCATATAATCCTAGAAATATATCTCTTTGAATCTTTTAGAAACTAAAAATAAATTTATATTTAAATAATATTTCAAGACATTCGTAAAGTGCCTATCCTCTCTCTTATAAAAAGCCACCACATAAACCCACTTAGTTATACCATGAAATCCCCTAAGATCATCCAAATTCTACTAAAATTATCCGAACATATCCATACCTTAATTATATTGAAATTAACTTTGCACTAAGTCAATTTAAAAAAGCCTTTTGGTTCAAATAAAATAGAGTTACCTGATTTAGAGGTAAAGACTTCTCTCAAACTCAATTCATTTATTTCCAATCTCCAAAACCTTAGACTCTATTTATTTATTTGTTATATAATAAAATCAGTATCCTAAATATACTCGGTTGTTTTTTTGCTACGTTTTGGACATATAATAACACATACCTCTATACCGTGTATACAAAACATATTGTTTCTTTGTACGGTGAACTACTGCATCATGAAAAAATGATTGTTTAATTTTCTAATTCCACCTATCATTGTGGAAATTATGATTGTACTATATTTATATATAAAATTTATTATATTTATATTTTCCCTTTTCTTCTATAATTTTTATTTCAAACTAACTTTTTTTCATTCAATATATGGTAAATATGATAATTTCATTTGAGTAACTATGGACTACAACCCCCTCAATGTGATATAACTCTTTCATTCCATACATGGACTATATAAATGGATAGAGTTAAAGAACATATGTAATATATATAACATAGATAGTAAAATATAATTATAATATAATATTGTATCATTTTTTTTCATTCCTTTTAATATGACCATAAAATGAAAGTTGCATTCAGTCATACGTATACTTACCGTCTCCATGAATGGTGCATTTAATTTCTAATGTCCAAATGATATGAACTATTAAAAATACCTATATAATGAATATATATGTTTTTTAAATCATGAATAATATTATAGAGATGAATGACTTTTTTCCACAGAAAAATAACATCAAAACATGTTCATTTTCAATTAATGTACTGAATATCCGCAAAATGACCAATGTGAACATCAATAATTATATAATTTTTATGACATTGTAATAGGAGATATAAAATGAATAATAAACATGATAGAGTATTCATGAAGGATGAAATTATCCAATGTTTATTATTCATGAACAAAATGATAGTACGTGACGATTCAGACTCAAGGTGAGGTAAACTATAACTAAATATCATTTCATTGATTTAAATATCCATATAAGAGATTTTGTTTTTACAATTATATTTGAGAATAAACTATTATTTCTTTACACATAATATCACTTATACTGGTTGTATTTATATTCTTCAAACATTATTAATTCATTCATTTATCCTTAATCTAAAGATATGATCCAAAAGGACTTCATCTCAATCATTTTTCATTGAGGCATATTATGATAATATAAACCACCATCTAGTATAAAGAGTATAATAAAAAAATATAACATTTAATTTCATTAAATAAATTTTAAAAAGGAATTCTATTCTATGAATCATTTTACTAAATGAAAAAATAATGTTTTTAACATATAGGGCGAAAATGACTCATTCGCCTGTGTGGCCATTATTCGATATTTGGATTCCTCTATAAGCTGTAATGTTTTTTTTATAAAAATTAAAAACAATATTAATTTTTATGATATTTTAGTATTTTTTTGAGAATGGATTGACTATATCTTGAAATACTATTTTATAATTACAATGTGGAAATGTTATTTTTTCTTTATTCTTATTTATGTGTTTTGGTTCTTTTATTGGTCATATAAATTTCATATGTATATAGGTGGTTCAATGTTAAAATAGGGTTAAGAGAGCAAGTTATAGAACTCAGATGCATTGGGTAATGTGATGGAGGTACATGATAAGGTTTATCCTAAGATATTTACGGAATATACTATGATTGGTATTCCAAACATAACCATGAAGATTACTCCATATGTATTTGTTGAAGCTATAATGTATGTATGATATGGATTCCACATGTTACATTTATGTCTTATTATTTCTTGGATATTTTGTAGTAATCTATTGGTTACATGATTTAAGCTATGTGTTTTAGTTTTTTATGGGTGAAATGAATGATTTTGAAAAACAATTTTCATGTTTTTTAAATACTCATAGTCTAACGTTTTTATTCCTTATTTTATATTTCTTACTATTCATTTTATTCTCATCCAATGTTCTTGACACGTTTTACATATGGTATAACGTGGGGTAAAATAAAGGAAGAAGAGATGAATGATTTTATCTAGAAAATATATCATTTTTATCATTAAAACGAATAATATTGATGAAGATATGGATACTGTTTTACTTTTATTCAATGTGTATAAATCAATGTTTTAATGTAGTTGATATGGATTAATTATCTTAAACTGTAGACCTATAATGATACAATATCTAAAATAAAGTCTAATTATTGACATAACTCATTATTATGTAATGTTTATGGCTAGATGCTTATAGAAAAAATTATATATTGATATTATATATAAAAAATTATAGATTTTTTTTGTTTTTACTTTAAACCCCCGTTTTCATGCCACAATGGCGGGATTATTGTTAAACATAATTTTCCCACATCATTGATTTGGATTTTTAGAAACGTATATCCTTGTTTGTAAAAATTATAATATTATTAGTATAATAAGATAAACATAATTTTTTACAAAAAAAATCTTAGTGAATGTGATTAAATTAATCATTGTGATTAAGGTATGATTATACTTAGTTAAGGAATAAAAAATTATAATAACAACCAAAATGTCCTGAATTTTTATCTTAAATCCATTTAATTATATTATTTTACCATATACCCACTTAGTTTTAATTTTAATGTTTCTTGAGATATTACCAAATTGAAGTGCCCGACATAAAATGTTAATAGTGGAAAAAGAAAAAAAGGTAACATTTCATAACTTTTACAATTATAAAACCTTGAGACATGTAAAAAATTCATATTATAGGTTATAAATATCCTTTTTAAATATCAAATGGTTATTTTTATCAAAATAATTTGTCAGTGATTATTATACATTGTTTAGTTACATAAAATGCTTACGAAACGCTAGTGTAGTGATTATTTAGTTAATAATTAACTAAAATAAATGATATTGTAAATGTATAATGTGAAGTGAATTGATTTTACTATTGTATTTAATTATTTTAGACAATTAATATATCTTTTGAAACTTATTTAAACTTAATTTATTTAAATTAAAAGTTATATTGATTTTCAAAAATTTAAATTAAATTATATTGTTAAAATTGACATTATTGTTATTTTATAGTAAATTATATTTTATAAGAAAATTTAAATTTATTAAAAAAATATATTATGAAATGTTATTTTTATGGGTTAATAAATATTAAATATGTTCTTTTAGATGACCTATTTATCTTTTATAATTAACATATTGACTCGTACATTGTAATAACATTGTTAGCATGGTCTATGTTTGACTAGTGTTGTCCACATCTCTTCAAAATATTATTAAAAATTCGTTTTTAAAACACATGATATTTTAATTATATAACATATTAATAATCTTAATAATTATTTTTCTATATATTTTATAATAAATATAATTTTATTTTATTATTAATGTTTACATTACTTAGGTTAGAAAACCTGATGCTTTATTAAACACAAAAATAAAAAATTTGGGGCATCATACAAATTTAGGAACCAAATTATTAAAATGAAAAACAAATTGTAGAATAAATTTGGATCAATAATAAATCTAAATTACTCCATTATTTTTCCACTATTTAGTAACATTATTTTAATGATGCATCCCATAATTGAAATTTTTTTGGTATTTATCACAGTTCCCCTCACCCTCTACTATTAAAAGGAAAGAACTCTACCCTTCTTCACACATATCAAGACACATAGGTTCATACATGATATAATAAATAAAATCACAAAAAACCATAAATTCATACTTTAATCCTCGTCATGGTTCTAAATCCATCTATTTATTCCATTTGGTGGAAAACAAATGGATTTTCCGGATTAAGATGTAACACCCACCCTCAAACTCCTTTATTTTATTTTCATTCTCCACTACCTCAATAATTCTTATTTATGAATTTATAAAAACTATGGTATAATAAATATACTATGATGTTTTTATGATAATATATTGATCTATAAATATAGACAATTCCATTCAATGGGTAACGAAAATAATATTTACATGTTACAAAAAAAATACGGACTCATGAAAGGATGATTATTAATTTTTCTTTTACCACCTCTAATGTTAGAAATAAATAATGGAAACTATATATATATGAAATATATTATATTTATGATTTATTTAAAATTATTTAATCCATTTTTATCAAATATATTTATACATCCCATTTGGTATAAATAAGATAATTTCATCTGTGGAACTATGGACTATAACCCCCTCAATGCAATGTGATTTGTTCACACCTTACATATGAATGTATTTAGAGTGATATTGGTAAAATTATATGATATATAAGAAATAAAATTTCTAATTTAATTATAAAGTATTCATATATATGTATAATTCATTTAATATCTTTCTTTCAATACATTAATATAACAAAAGAAGTGTTCACGCGTATGTACGACCTATAATCTCCATGAATGGTGTATACCTTTTTATACATACATATAATATATATTAGTATAAAAAAATCATAATATAAATGATATTTAAATCATGTAATACATTATTTATATCATTATATAAGTATAAGGAACACATATATTACAAATTATTACTCATGTGAAGACCAAATTGGATATTACCCGAAGTGAGTTCTTAATATGGATTTGATAAAACACGAGTAATATAAAGTCATAATCAAACCATATATGGTATTAGACATGAGAATATGGTTATTTTTTATATAAATAATAAATTTAAATTGGTTATATATGATATTTTATGAGTATGAAGAAATTGAAGACATAAGTTATGAAAATTCCATCTCACTTTTTATTTCCATGAGATATATGCTTATTCACCCCCCATTCATTTTTATGGTGTTTATACTACTCAAGGATGTATTAAATGTTTATTAAAAATAAATTAATGGGTTTTTACATATCTATATTATTATATTTTCCTCATGGATTTTGGAATTTAATGTCAATAGATTATTAATGTAATTTTTCTCTCTTTAATTTCTTTGAGGAACATGCCATTTTATGCACCTCTATTTCTCCGTGAGGTGTATATACTACCTTGAAAATATTATTTCAGGAATCTCAATATTTTCATGATATTATAAGATTTATTTATCTTCATTTTATTATATGTTTAGTATTGTTCAATGTTACTAAGTGGTAAGTGTTTATCAATACAATCACATCAACTTTTGAGATTTTTAATGTATATGCATCCTTGGATAAAATATTAGTATCAATCACTAGTGAAAATTACTGAATTTATTCATTATTTATTCTTTATTTATTCATATATTTGTACCATTTTCATACTCATTGGTATATAGTATAGTTAATAAAGTGTTTTAAACAAATCCTAAAAATACTCTCTCTCCAATTGGAAATATGTGTTCCTTCAAACCCATGTTTTCTAAAAAGGGTTTCTAATAATATTATATTATTCTCCTTTATTTAGAAAAATAAATTTTTTACCTTTTTTTATTTTACTAATTTTTTCAAGGAATTATTCTTTTATCTTTTTGGAAAAATCATTTATTAACCATTTACCACGAAAAAGGAATGGCCTTTTAACCTCGTCAGACATGTGAGGATTTAACTGCTGCTATTTATATGAAGATTCATATTCATGTTTAAAATGATAATTAGTAGGAAATTATATTAATAAAATATTAATTTCATAAAATTTGGTTTTAATTTCATTTTCATTCTTCTTTTATAAGTAATGAATTAAATTTTTTTTGAAACTTCTTCCTACTTATTTTATATGCTTTCATGGAAAAAATTTTACAAATCATTTTTATGATTCTTATAAATGATTTCATGGAAATTATTTTTGAATGATTTTAAATCTTTATTTATATCTTTTCAAATCATTTTCAATGAAAAAAAAATCAATTTTTTCTTTTCTCTATGTTTTAAATCATAATAGGATTCGAAATGTTTCCTAGATCTATTTATATGCTTTAAATGAAAAGGTCATCATAATGGATTTCAAATATTTCATTTTAAGAATTCATGTTTATTTTCAAGATATCTATTTTCAAATGGTTTTTATGTTTTAAAGATCCTTTTTCAAAGAAGAAATGATATTTTCCAGAAGAAATAGATTCATGGTATATTTATAAGTAATTTTCTACCTATGATAACATCTATTAATGATACTCATGACTATCAATGAAATGATATAAAGGTTTAATTTAAATTTATTCATGATGGGTATATGTATTAATGGAATGATGCTTATGAAACCCAATTCTCTTACATAAGATATATGATTTTGTAACATGGATGTTTTCCAGGGTTATGCTTTTGATGAAATGATTATGAAGCCTATATCATTTTCCACTGGTTATGATATGAATACATGTTTATGATACCCATTTATTTTTATGGGTTACGATATGATTTTTTATGATTTTATGGAACATTTATGTATGATTTCATTATGCAGTGGGGGCCTATATCACCCTATAATGTACTAGGTAAATTATAATTTCTCATGAGATAGGCATGGATGGGATAAAGAGTTAACACAGTTTATTATTACTGGGCTGTAATAAGGAGTGAACTTGGTTTAGTAATACAAGGCTAGAATGGGGTGTGAACCAAATTCATTAAATGAATTTATCCATTAAGATGGCCATGGTAGAGATTCCATGACAAAAATGTAAATAATTATATATTCATATTTTTCAACAATAAATAAAAAAAATTATTCCTATGTTATGATTTCATGGCTTATATTCTATATTTCATTATGATTCATATCATATTAACTACGATGATTTATTCCATGATTAATGATTCTGATATGTCATATTTAGGGTATGAATATCTTGAATATTTTTCATGTTCTCAAACCCTTATTCTTAGGATTATTCTTGAGTATCTCCCTTATTTACCCATACTAAGCATATGAGGTCACCCCATTTTATGTTTCATTCCCCCATGATATTAAAATATGTATTTTTTGATGTGTTTATGAAGGGTTCAATTAAATAAGTACATTGTCAGATAATATATGGATCAATTATGTACTAGGGTTTTTGTTTCCTTATTTTCAAAGAAACTAAAATAATACATTATTTATTCTTCAGTTTTTATAATTTTTTACGCATTCCACAAATGCTATTAAATGTTAATTTAATTCAATTATGGTCTACTATACTCCTCTCCTCAAAATTCATCATAACACCATTTTTTTAAGAACCCATACTTTCTTTTTGGTTATGAATATTGTTATATAGCGTTTTGAGGAAAAGAGGAGAATCTGGAAATTTCAGGAGTACATGCCATGTACATTTAATTATATGTAGTGTACTCGATGGACCTGGGTAGCCATCTACTATCCATGTAATGGCCGAACACATGGTCGTGTGGCATGACCTGGACACCACACATAGTGCATCTCGGTAAAGGCAAGAACATGTCTTGTAGTTTTAAAATACATGTCATGTAATATTTTTTATTTCATTAAATAGATCAGGGTAGTGTCTAATAGACATAACCTCCTCCTTCTCTAGACTTCTTGTCTAGGAGCATCCATACATCATGAATATTCTCAAGTCATCTTACTATTCATCAGATATATGATCTGATCATCTTTGATTGCACTGGAATTGTCGTGGTAAGCTCTTCCTTCTTATTGAGCCTCATTTCAAGATTCATCCCCTTTCTTGATTTTTCATCGATTGAATGTTTTTATCATTTTAGTAGATCTACGATGTTCTAGGGAGATTCATGTCCGTAGGTTTACATAGATAGTTTGAACAACGCTGTGGTCGGTGGTTTTTCCATTATATTGTTATTATTTGAGTTATATGTGGAAAAGTGCGAAATACCCATGTTTAGGGTATTTCATGTTTATTGGTAATAATCAGGTTATTTCATACTATTCCTTGTGTTCTTGAGTAGAGGATTTATGATTTTTAATATGGTGAATTTCAATGCTATGTATGTGTTTTCCCATTCATGTTTGTTTTTGACTGTTTGGTCTAGCATTTCCTATTAGGCTGTTATATTTTCCGTTCCTAATGTTGTTAAGATGGAATGATTATAAACTAATATGTTGTTCCATGCCGTGTAGCTAATTTATCCATGTTTCACATTGATGTTTACTTTGGATGTTGATTATCATTAGTGCATGATGGATTTAAATGGGGATTCTGGAACTAGGTTTAGTTAGACCATAAGAGAAATTGATGATGAGGGCTTTCGCAGAGTGTCTGTTATAATTATCAAACTATGAGAACATAGTGGGATTGATGTTCAGTGCTCCCTCAGAATGTCTATAGTTACATTATGAGACCATAGAAGGAATTGGCGTTGAGTGATTCCTTGGAGTGTCTGTAGTTTACCATGAAAATATTATAGGGGGAATTGACGACAAGTGCTTACTCATAGAGACTTTGATTGAACATGAATATAGGGGTAATTAACAATGAGTGATTCTTTAAAGATTCATTATTATATCAATCTTGGAAATTGAACCAGAGGGGTTAGGCCATGAGAACTACCCAGAGTTTTACTTGGTATTATTGGATGAACCTGAGGGGATAGGCTATGACAACATTCCATGTGTGTTTCATGTTTTTAGTTTTGATGACTAAATTGATAAATGTAAATGATGTAATGGAATCTAAAGTATTATTTACATTTGAGTACATCCTTGTTTACTACTTCATTTTTCCAATTTCCTACCATATATATATTCACATTCTCTTTAGAACAGATCATTGAGTGTTTGGATTTTGGGATTTTTCTCACACCCTATTTAAGTCATTCTATTGGGCCCAAACAGATTATATTTATGTATGTATAGTTAATTGCAAGCTCTATTCTACTTCAAGTACTTAATAACTATGGATCTATGGAGTAGGGGACCAAGATGAGGCTTGCGGTGCTTTTGGGGTTTATTTGTTTCCATCATACTTTTGATTAGTACTATATTACACATTGTGACTTGTCTGGATACTTTCCTAGACATATGTACCATGCATCATTTATATAGGTAATCCAGTTATTTATTTCAGTTAGCCTTCCATTTTCCTTTTTTGTATGACATCGTTATTTTTTTATAGTTTTTTTTCATTTTTTGCTACGTTACTCTTCCAATGAGTGCATATTTTCCCCACAATGACACTCAATTCCCTCACTTCTAGTCAAAAACCACTCGCATTTGGGGAAATGTACTTGAGGCCATGCGATAAACTAAGTAAGGGGAACCTATGGTACGCTCCTGGAACTAGGACATTACAAAGTTGTATCAAGGGGGTTCTTTTATCATGACATATAGTTTGCATCCAGTAGTTAGGGATTTGAAGTAATAGGTATTTGGTAATAAGCTATGTCGGGGAGTAGCTAACCCATGTACAGGGAAATGAAAAATTATCTCGTATATTGTGATTTTTCTGGTTTTTCAATAATTACAGTTGATTTGATTTCACCCTGGGGTGATTCACATGTATTGAACTATTATTATTGATATAATAGAAGTTCAATTTCTATTGAAACCTGATTAGATTATGGTATGACAACTCTTGCATCATTTAGGTACTTTCTAGAGATCATATGTATTGCATTCATGCTATTCCATTTATGGTGCATTACTAATTTCATGTTGTTTTGAAAGATGTTGTGAAAAATATTTTTGTTGTTGTGATAAATACCTTGATAGAATAACTGTTGATTGATATCGTATTACTAATATGTATGATTTAGATTAAATGAACACCAAACATTGTTTATTGAGGTGTTACGGTCCCTCATGGATGTGAATTTTGTAATCATTTCCCTATTATGTTTATATATAACATGTATAAGATGTCAAGATTTGATTAGTAGGTAGTATGACCCCACCAAAATCATAATATGGAACTTTAATGTTGTTTTCAGTGATTTTTAGGGTTCCAGAGTAGTTTTTGAGGCATAATGTCCAGAAAAAACCCAGAATATACGGTGTGTAATGATAAATACATGCCACGTGTCCTTTTATTTTGGAAGGAATTGCTTTTATTATGTGCAGACCATATACTCTATGTACACACTGGGTAGTCTCTAACCATGTCATTGGTTGTGTGGGTAGAGAAATGGTGTTGGGAAATCATTGGTGCGGCACATTGTGTACTGGATGTAAATGTTGTGTTGTGGAGACCATGTGTCCACCAGTGTGACTAACGACACGGTTGGATAAAACATAGGTTATACATGACGTGTCAATCATGAACATGGCATGTATTATAACCATTGTATCTGGTTGTATAACTAACAACATGAGATGGGGGAATCCTCAAAGTACATAATGTGTCTGGTATAAACATTCCATGTATGGTCAGCCATGTAACTAGTCTTCTGACTAACAACACGGAAAGTTGAGACCTAAGTTTTACGTGTAGTGTCCTGTACAAACACTCCATGTAGTCCTATCCTAGGAGAACTATATGGGTTAGTCATGTAGAAGAACTCAGTTAGGGGAAACAAATCAGGTACATGTTGTGTCTTGGGAGACCATGTCGTGTGAATGGGTAGTTACACGAAAAATTTTGTTAGAAGTACACACCCATGTGAAGGCTCAAAGGAACACACAGTGTAAGGGTTATACACTACGTGTATCCATGTTTTGAAAACCTTTAATGATTTCTTTATCGAGTATCATTATTTCTTTTCTATGTATTATTACTTGATAAATCATGATCCTAATGTACATGTTTGACCTTATAGAGTCATGACACCAAAATATCCTTCGGTAGTAGGCCTTATACAAGGCTGTTATTTGACACCAAACATGGGTGATCCAGGACTACCAATAGATCCTCATGTAGTGGCATTCATGGAACCAGCCAACATTCCTGACATAGGTGATGACACACTATTTTGAGAGGGATTTCTGAAGATCATTTAAACCATCTATGGAGTACCACATCCTTCCCCGTCAAGGGAATAATTGACATAGGTTTTCCAGTAGTTGCATCCTCCAAACTTCACAGGGTAAGGAGGACCACATGCCACATATTCATGGTTAGAATCCATGATTTCTATATATTAGCATCTGGAGATTCCTCTAGAGAGGAGGGAGAAACATTATAATTATATTATTCAGGATTCTTCCAAGAGATGGTGGGATGTGGTTTCACAAGTAGGAAACCAATATAGTACGACATGGAATGAGTTTCAGCATACCTTATATAATTACTTCCACCTGAAGCCATTGAGGGTTGATTGAGTCCAATAGTTCATGAGTCTATTGAAGGGTACACTTTCTTTTATGGATTATTGTTCTCACATCATATATCTACAATGCCTCACACCCATACCATGAGGTAATTAGTTGTTCATAGTAAGGATGTTTGAATATGGTCTTAGGAAATAAATTCTTGATCTGGTGAACATCTTCAGGATGACTACTATATCTTCTATAGTCCATTAGGCGCTGATTACAGAGCACACCCTGGGGGATTCTAGAGATGTGGGTTGGGGCGGTTCGACAACCATAGTAAGTGATTCTCCAGAAGATAATACGAAGCGCTTCTAGGAGACTGTACATGGACATCTGAGTAGGCGAGATACACGTTCAGGTAGCCAGATGGTGTACGACCAGTGCAGTATGGTTGAGAATTCCATGCCACATTGCCTGAGAGACCCAGGGGAGTTCCAATCTTGCGACAATATCTATCATCTTCAATACTTCTGTAGTTCTTTAACCCAGCAGTGGGTGATAGGTGTTCTTCTATGACTCTGCCTTCAGGAGCCACACAACCAATTTCTTATCAGTATATGAACTGGAGTTCTTTTAGATGTACATTCCATGGTGGATGTTGCAGCCATGGTGGTCAGTCGAAAGGAATTCAGTGGCTACCAGGTGGATCATTTGATGGTGTTTGGTTGGATCACAGGGCCATGGTATATTCTATACATTTGTATTAGAACAGGATGAGCTAGTACCGGATCCCGGACCTTCCACAATTCAAGGTAAAATCCTAGGTTTCGATGTTATAGCTTCTACACTTTTTGATACAGGGGCATCCCAAAATATATGTTGATGTAGTGGGATCCATATGGTCTGTATCTTTTCATCTACTGATATCTTGACACGAGACACTCTATTTGGTACTGGAACAGTTATTTTACGTTAGTGCAAGGAGTTCCCTCTTTAAGATGGTGGCTGTCACAACTTATGGGACATATATTTCATAGAGAAGATGTGATATGATTTCATTCATAGAATGGACTAGTTAGTTCTATTTTAGGATATTCTCGACTTGTATCTTCAAAGGGTGAGTTACACACCACCAGATGGTATATCGTTTCTTTATAACAGCGAATGGGATGTCCAGGCAAGTAGGGCAGGACCCGAGCATCATGGGTTGGGAGGAATCACATGACATATTTCTAGTCCGTATATAGATGACCTTGGGATTTCACAATTGGATTATCCCCCAATGGCCAATAATTTTAGAGATTTCTTTATACAATAATTTTTAAGTTTTCCTTTGGACAGAGGGGTGGACATTTTTATTGAGCTTGTGCTGGGAAAGACACTGGTGTCCATTACTCATAATAGGATGGATACATGAGAGTTACAAGAGCTCATGAAGTAGTTGGAGGAGTTGCAGGAAAGGGGAATCATCTAACCCAGTACTACACCTTGGGGTTATCCTTTCCTATTTTTGAAAAAGGTGGTTGATTCCCTTCAACATTGTGTGAATTATTGGATGTTGAACATGTTGTCGGACAATAACGGATATCCTTAACCGAGGATTGATGATCTCTTTGATCATCTTAATAGAGCCTACCTATTCTTGTAGATTGAAATGAGATCTAGTTATCATTTTTTGGGCTTTAGACCATGATATATGCATCTTATACTCTTTAGAAGCAGGTATGGTCTATATGAGTATGTGGTTATGTCGTTCGGCCTCACGAACTCTCTGATAGTTTTAATGGAATGTATGTACTCAATGTTCAATACATACTTGGATTATTTATTCGTGGTCTTCATGGATGATATCTTGCTATACTCTCACACTCGACATGACCATTCCACACATCTTGAGATATTTTTTAGTACACTGAGAGAGAATCAGTTATATGTTATTATATCAAAATTCCACTTTTGGATAGACCAAATTCACTTCATGGGTCATGTTAACTAAGAGACATGGGTGTTAGTTGTCCCAGAGAAAGTGAGAGAAGAATCTTCCTAGGAGAATACAAAGTACGTCTTTGAGGTACAGAGTTTTCTAGGGCTGGTTGGATACTATAGACACTTCATACAATGCATTTCATGCATTCCAGCGCCACTGATGTGGCTCACTATGAAGGGTGTGAAGTACATATAGTAGAATTCATGCGAGTCTTCCTTTCAGGTGTTTAAAGGGGG
The DNA here is from genome assembly GCA_963277665.1 of Viscum album. NCBI lineage: Eukaryota > Viridiplantae > Streptophyta > Magnoliopsida > Santalales > Viscaceae > Viscum > Viscum album. The sequence continues at coordinate 1,385,020,651 of OY728127.1, forward strand.
TTGTTTTCAGAACTGATACTAGTATTACCAGGGTTTGCAAAGAGATATATTATATATTTGGATGCATAAGGTATTAGGTTGGGTGCTCTGCTTAAGTAGGGGGAAGGATTTTTTGTGTACGGGTCTCGACAGTTGAGGCCACATGAGAAAAACTAACCCACGGTTGATATCGAGTTGGTTTATATGGTTCAATATTTAAGTTGTTGGTGACATTATCAGTTGATAGAGAATTTTGGGGTATTTACCAATAAAAAAAGTCTCATGTATATCTTCACTCTGTGCGATCCAAATTTGACACAGTGAATGTGGGTAAAAGTACTTAAAATCCTTTGACGTTGTTCTTTCCTACACTCCTATGAAAAGAAACACAATATCTGATGTGATGAGTAGGTATACAAGGATACATGTTGTTCCGGAGGCCAATAGTGAGTGTAACCTTATGGATCTGTTCTCTGAGATGAATTATGAGGTGCATGACATACATGAACAGAGGTTTATTTCTTATGAGGCTGTTACCTCAACTCTTCTTGATCAGGTTCGAATGATGAAACAATCTGATTCTGAAGGCATATTCCTATGAGATAGTGTCTCAAGGGAGGATCGTATTCTATGATGGACAATAGGTGTGGATGAGATTTTCTGTTTTCTTGGCCACATATGGGTGTCAGCAGACATACATGAGGTGGTGATGTGAGACATTCATTCATCAATTGGGGCAGTTCATCCTAGTGTCACCGAGATTAATCGAGATCTACACTTTCAATATTGGTGGCTATGTATGAAGTGATTTTTTTCTATTTCTCACATGACATGTTCCAACTGTAATAAAAAAATGGTGTAGCATCACCATGAAGAAGTATTTTCATAGTATTTACCCATTTTCAGGTGGAAGTGGAACAATGTCATGATGGACATCGTGACAGGTCTGCTGAGGTTACCGCGAGAGAATGAAGTAGTTTGGGTAGTCATTGATAGACTCATGTAGGTTTCTCACATATTACTGATCAAGGATAAATTCAGTGTATATGAGGTTGGAGGTTTGTAAATCTAAGATATTATACACCTACATGGGGTTCCACACTTTATTTTTTCAGACAGGGACACCCGTTTTACTTCTCAGGTCTGGCAGGGACTATAGAAGGTGTTGGGTACACAAGAACTTTTCAGTATAGCATACCATCCGCAGACATATTGTAACACCCCAAGATTTCATAGTGTGTTATTTCTTCAAAATAATTAAATAACTTGCACTACACGCAACACCGAGTTCAATCACACCATGACTTACAAAAATAAGCCATTCAAAAGCGGTTATGAATAGTATTATCTAAATTTTAAACTTTATATAATCCTTATAATTTTAGAATCCATATTATGAGTTTCTTTGATATAATGCAAGAACAAATTCATTTTCAGTATTGCACTTTTATCAACTTTTAATAGTGAACCCTTTTTAAATACAATATTTTAAACATATTGACTAAATGGGGACATCAAAAAAATTTAAAATGAAACATCCCAAGCTTCCACGGTACTTTTTCCTTTGAATAATACAGTAGCGTGTGTTATACGCAACTTCGAGTTTTAACACACACCACAACCGATTAAACTAGCCGTTGTGAATAGTAATACCTAATTTTTGAAATCATATATATTTTATATTTCAAAATGGACTTCATTTTTGGATTCAGAATATCGAAATTAGCCTAGGGTGAAATTTTGGTACATTTCGGATAACTTTCATATTTTGATGAATAGTGAAAATTTCTAAATTTTAATTAAAAACAACTTTTTTAATCAAAATAATTAATAGTGATAAATTATGAATTTTAGTGGTTTTAAAGTATATTTAGAATATATTTTTACCATTTAATATAATGTTTGTCATTGGACATAATTTTACAATTAAACCGAACATAAACAAGTGTCAATCTTTTGATAGTTATTATCTCTTAAAAACACGCTTTTTGTTTTGACAGCGGGAATTAATTTTAAATTAATTTCTGACACTTCTGTGTTTTGAATTTAGGAAAATGGATTCCATATTTGGAATCAGGATTTTCAAATTGTGTAAATAGGTAACTTTTATTTTTAGACATTTTGAAAAGTTACTGTGGTAAATATTTTATTTACCATGGTTAAAGGGTAAATCCGGTAAATAAGGGTTAAAAAAATAATATTATAATAATACTAAATTACCCTAAAACGTGTCTTAACCCTATTGGTTGATACATGGTCGACCATGGGCATCTTTGGGTCTATTTTGGGACCCCATGGATCCACTTGTAAGTGATAATGACACATTATATTAATAAAGTTAAAATAAAAATAAAAATGGCATAAGCTTACATCTTTTAGAAGAACAATTTTTACATATGGTTATACATGTTGGATTTTCGATTATAAATATTCATTAGAAATATAAAAAGATTTCCTACATAATGATATTTTATTTATAATTTTTAGACATTAAATAATTTATTTTATTTATGACACAATGATGATGCAGTAATTACTAAAATAGTGAAAAATTAAAATAATTGATCTTATAAATACCCAAATAATTATAATATGAAACTTTTAGTGAATTAAACTAATTTTCTATGATAATATGATATATTAGTATTGATTTAATTGACTTTGTTCGAAGTAATCAATCTGTTAGGAGTTTCAAAAAAATCAACTATTGAATAGTGTCAAAATTGACATAAAAGAGTTCTTAAAACAAATATTATATTATTAATTGATATTAAATTCCTAAAAATCTAAGGTTCGGCCAAGAGACTTATATTATGATAGGTTCCTCATTAATGGACCACTTGGGGGTCGCTTGGATGTATATAGTAAGTTTATTAACCATATTATATAAAAATACAAAGAGACATTGTAAAAGTGAAACTAATTAACTTAGAGTTAATACTTAAAGATAAGGTTAATATAAGTACCCAAACCTGTCTAAATTCTATTGGTTGAGTGGTTTTATACCTATCCCCACCTTAACCTTTGAATATTCAACTTTGGAGCCATTAGAAACCGAATATGAATTTATTATAAATTAATATTTCTAGCTTTTCCAAAGGTGCCCCTCACCCCTCTTATAAAAGGGCACTCCTACTTCTCATTTCTTCACACCTCTCAAGCCACTTGGCTCGTCCAAACTCTGCCCAACTAAGCTCCCCACATCCCTCTCCTCCTCCTTGAAGCTTCCCCTTAGGAAGAAAGCATTTCAAGAAGTCCTTTGGTTCCAACCAAAGTGAGTTACCTAAATTAAAAGAGGTTAACCTACCCCAACCAAGGAAAAGTACAAGGTAAGGGTTATTTCACAATCTCTTCATTATCCGAGGTTGTATTATACGTAATAATCTACTGGGATCTCTTTATCATCCACATCCATGTTTCTTTGAAATGTATTTCAAAACATTTTTACTATTTACAAGAATATGGGTTAAAGTCATTTATACCCTTCTTTGACTTTTTATAAGAGGTTTATAAAGGAATCTTTTCGTCGTTTTCAAAACAAGGTCCTTTTTAACCTTTTCGACTGAATTGAGGTAAGAATGTTTTTTTTAACTTATACGGTGGGTGCGGTTATTTTCCGCCGTTATAAAATCGTCAAAGCTTTCCTTACAAGCTTACAAGAATATTTTCAAGAAAATGTTTTATTTTATATGGCTCTTAAATGATTTCAAAAATAGAAAGAGATATTTCTCTAAAAAGTGTTTTGATTTCATCTATGTCAACATCCTTTAATGGATTTTACGCTTATTTGAAGTTGATTTATTATAATACAAAACTTCTATATTGTATTGATGGTTTTGTGATATGTTTGACTGTGGATGTTCTATTTTATACCATTCATAGTTTATGGTGAAACTATAGACATTTCGTATGCTAGTTTTAATCCGAATGTTTATGTTATATTTCAAACTTTTCTTCAGATGAATGTGCTAAACAAGTATGTTCCGGGTTGGGGACCGGTAAAAGTAAGCCCTCCAGGTTGGGGACTGGTTAAAGTAAGCCCTCCAGGTTAGGGACTGGTAAAAGTATGCCCTCCGGGTTGGTGTCCGGTTATTAGAGGCACTCCGGGTTGGTGTCCGGTTATTAGAGGCACTCCGGGTTGGTGTCCGGTTATTAGAGGCACTCCGGGTTGGGTTCCGGTTAGAAGTAACCCCTAGGTCTTGGGATGAGGCCTAGACAAAGAAATTAACGTTTAGCATTATGCATTCCAACATTATGAAAGTGGTTATTGATATTGCATGTGATTATTCGATTAGTAGAATATCCATGTGTACAAGTAAATGGCATTATTTCATTTTACTTTTGCCATACTATGTTGAAGTTCAATTTTAAAAGGCTTTTGTTTTAGTAATTCATTGCCTTAAATGTTTATGCATATTTGGAATGTTCCGGTATATTGTTATCCTTACTGGGCATTTGAGCTCACCCCTTTTCTATGTTTTATTTTTCCCAGGTAGTGAAGAAGTAAATTATGATTGACTGGAAGGGATATTATGAGGGGTTTATAGTGTGGACGTTGGAAACATTATGTTGTTGTAGTAGTTTTTCATTTTATGATGTAATGTAAAACTTATGAATATATCTAGTGTTTCCAAGGCTACTAAACCAATCGGTCTTTTGGGATTTGATCTTTCTTGTGATCATGCCAATGTTACGAAGTAATGCACCGACTCTGGGTAGCTGGGGCCGGGGCGTTACAGTTGGTATCAGAGGAAGTTTAGTACAAACCTTGGAAACTAGATTTAGATAAACTCTGATTAGAGCACGTAGACCTAAGATGAACTTTGAGGATTAGTATAGAAGAACTTCCTAGAATTTTGGTATTGTAGAGATTTTGTGAGTTTTCCGAGCAATACATCCCTGTCTGGATACGAGCAGGTAGAGGCGGCTCTGGCACAGATGTACCTAGGGGTAAAACCCGAAAACACCGCTTTGAGCTAGACTCGAACGGGAACTGGTGCACGACAACGGGCCTTGCTGCACTCTTGGTTACGACACTCCCGGGGGATATGCTTAGGATAACTCTCATTATCTTTACAAATCATTATGAAGGGTTTATGAGTATATACTTCCTCAATGAAATTTTTTTTATGATTATGGATTATATCCATAAATAGTTCAATTTATGTTAAGTGTTTTATAAGTATGGGATTATGTATTTTGATTCATAAACTAATCTAGTGTATGCCATTGTTTAGAAATGGTGCCTAGTAGAAGGAATGAGAACTCCAGCAATGCACATGATCCAAAGAGAAGGAAGGATCATATATTTCATGGTCTTAAGCTAGAATTTATAAGAGAAATAGTCACCCATGTATTATCATCATATGAAGAAATAATATCATGTGTTGATAAGATAAGTAAAGAGTTTACTGAGTCCTATGCCTTTGAAGGGAAGCAAGAGAAGAAAAGGCTGGAAGAGAGAAAGATGGATAAAGGGAAGAGGGAAAAGAATAATTTTCCCATATGTGGTAACTGTGGAAAGAAACACCCTGGAACTTGCCTGAAAGGAATGAGAGTTTGTTATAAGTGTGGAGGAAAAAGGGCACAAAGTACGTGACTACAAGGGTGAGAAAATGGTCTCAAATGTACAATGCTTCATTTGCAAGGAGTTTGGACACTATGCGAACCTATGTCCCAGTCATCAGACTATGCCGCAAATGATGCTATTGGATAATAATCAAGTTATGATACTACCACAGATGAGGAGGAATGATTAGAGTTCTTATGTTGATTATGTCAATTGAGTGTTGTATCAACAATGTACTTGTTATAATAATTATGGAGTATATAAGGATTGTACTGCAGTACTATTTCATTAAGGACTTGAGATTATGTGGAACAAAGAAAAGTGACTCAATAGCAGGATAAATTTTTGGAAAATATATGGTTGAGAGAATGATAAACCATAATATAGTTCTGATACCGAAGTAGTGATTTTGGAATAATACATGATTGTTTTGGATAAATTAAATTGGATATTCTTGACTACCTTCGAACTGATTAATGATTTGTATATTCCATCATTTTTGGGGTTTAAAACATTTTTGGATTAATGAAGTATATCCAGCTTTCTATATGGAATAAGGGAGCATGAATGTAATCAATAAGGAATATGGTAATTCAGGATGTTTCAGTGTATTAAAAGAATACATGATGAAGGTATTCATATGATATTACGGGGTAAAAAGGTTCTACATTATGTTTACCTTACTTATAAATGTTGGACTGTGAGTCTGGATAGAAGTATTTTGGATAGTTCTAGTTTGGATTATTTTGGATTACCATAAAAGGAAAACCCGGAGGTTGGGCGGTAACCCGTCGCGTCCGGCAAGGCTGCGAGACTTGAACCCGCAACTGAAGGGCGACAAGGGTGTATCACCTACCACTGGCCCACGAGATGTCCTGGATTAAATAATTTAGTTTTTATTAAAAGATCTGGTATATGAATTATAAATTCATTTATTTTGGAACCCTGTATAAATTTTTTTTTTACGTTCTATTATCTCTTAGAGTGAAAGATGAGTTTGTGGTAGAAATTTATTATTAGATAAAACTCTAATTATAAAGTAAGTATATCTCCTTATGATCTTAGACAAACTCATAAATAAATTCCTCAACATTAATAAAAGGAACTTAGAACAAAAATGTTGTCCTAGATGGTACCTTAAATCATCACTAATTTATGGCTTTAGGATTGTTGGCCTTTTCATAGCCATGTTCTCTACCACTCTCCGTCAGATAATTGATGGTTAGATTTCTCCTCCATATCCATATTTTCCTACATGGAACCCTAGTATGTGTTATTTTCGGTAATCTTCATACTTTCCACTCTTTATTTTAAATAAATGCCTCATTAATTCATTTTTCAATGTGGGATTTCAACTAAGATATTTTGAAACGTCAAAAATGTGTTATCCCAATACCCTATGTTTTGTTGAACCGATGGTATTTCAAATCATCATAGATTGATGAGTTTAAGGACCTCAATTTTACACTTGTTTGTGATTGATGACCTCAATCACTACCTATAAATATTTACGTTTTTCCTCCAATTATATGTCTCTAATTTCCACCAATGTTCTCCTAATCGAGATCATAATTTGGTGGTGACCCTTTCATTTCTCTTTTCCTCATATTAAGACTAAATTTTAGTAACCCAATTTCCGATGTGGGTTTTCCCACAAATATATTTTCTATTTTCAACCTTTTATTTTTGAAGAACAATTTCAAATTGCGAGGACGCAATTTATTGAAGGAGGGGAGAATGTAACACCCCAAGATTTCATAGTGTGTTATTTCTTCAAAATAATTAAATAACTTGCACTACACGCAACACCGAGTTCAATCACACCATGACTTAAAAAAATAAGCCATTCAAAAGCGGTTATGAATAGTATTATCTAAATTTTAAACTTTATATAATCCTTATAATTTTAGAATCCATATTATGAGTTTCTTTGATATAATGCAAGAACAAATTCATTTTCAGTATTGCACTTTTATCAACTTTTAATAGTGAACCCTTTTTAAATACAATATTTTAAACATATTGACTAAATGGGGACATCAAAAAAATTTAAAATGAAACATCCCAAGCTTCCACGGTACGCTTTCCTTTGAATAATACAGTAGCGTGTGTTATACGCAACTTCGAGTTTTAACACACACCACAACCGATTAAACTAGCCGTTGTGAATAGTAATACCTAATTTTTGAAATCATATATATTTTATATTTCAAAATGGACTTCATTTTTGGATTCAGAATATCGAAATTAGCCTAGGGTGAAATTTTGGTACATTTCGGATAACTTTCATATTTTGATGAATAGTGAAAATTTCTAAATTTTAATTAAAAACAACTTTTTTAATCAAAATAATTAATAGTGATAAATTATGAATTTTAGTGGTTTTAAAGTATATTTAGAATATATTTTTACCATTTAATATAATGTTTGTCATTGGACATAATTTTACAATTAAACCGAACATAAACAAGTGTCAATCTTTTGATAGTTATTATCTCTTAAAAACACGCTTTTTGTTTTGACAGCGGGAATTAATTTTAAATTAATTTCTTCCACTTCTGTGTTTTGAATTTAGGAAAATTGATTCCATATTTGGAATCAGGATGTTCAAATTGTGTAAATAGGTAACTTTTATTTTTAGACATTTTGAAAAGTTACTGTGGTAAATATTTTATTTACCATGGTTAAAGGGTAAATCCGGTAAATAAGGGTTAAAAAAATAATATTATAATAATACTAAATTACCCTAAAACGTGTCTTAACCCTATTGGTTGATACATGGTCGACCATGGGCATCTTTGGGTCTATTTTGGGACCCCATGGATCCACTTGTAAGTGATAATGACACATTATATTAATAAAGTTAAAATAAAAATAAAAATGGCATAAGCTTACATCTTTTAGAAGAACAATTTTTACATAGGGTTATACATGTTGGATTTTCGATTATAAATATTCATTAGAAAGATAAAAAGATTTCCTACATAATGATATTTTATTTATAATTTTTAGACATTAAATAATTTATTTTATTTATGACACAATGATGATGCAGTAATTACTAAAATAGTGAAAAATTAAAATAATTGATCTTATAAATACCCAAATAATTATAATATGAAACTTTTAGTGAATTAAACTAATTTTATATGATAATATGATATATTAGGATTGATTTAATTGACTTTGTTCGAAGTAATCAATCTGTTAGGAGTTTCAAAAAAATCAACTATTGAATAGTGTCAAAATTGACATAAAAGAGTTCTTAAAACAAATATTATATTATTAATTGATATTAAATTCCTAAAAATCTAAGGTTCGGCCAAGAGACTTATATTATGATAGGTTCCTCATTAATGGACCACTTGGGGGTCGCTTGGATGTATATAGTAAGTTTATTAACCATATTATATAAAAATACAAAGAGACATTGTAAAAGTGAAACTAATTAACTTAGAGTTAATACTTAAAGATAAGGTTAATATAAGTACCCAAACCTGTCTAAATTCTATTGGTTGAGTGGTTTTATACCTATCCCCACCTTAACCTTTGAATATTCAACTTTGGAGCCATTAGAAACCGAATATTAATTTATTATAAATTAATATTTCTAGCTTTTCCAAAGGTGCCCCTCACCCCTCTTATAAAAGGGCACTCCTACTTCTCATTTCTTCACACCTCTCAAGCCACTTGGCTCGTCCAAACTCTGCCCAACTAAGCTCCCCACATCCCTCTCCTCCTCCTTGAAGCTTCCCCTTAGGAAGAAAGCATTTCAAGAAGTCCTTTGGTTCCAACCAAAGTGAGTTACCTAAATTAAAGGAGGTTAACCTACCCCAACCAAGGAAAAGTACAAGGTAAGGGTTATTTCACAATCTCTTCATTATCCGAGGTTGTATTATACGTAATAATCTACTGGGATATCTTTATCATCCACATCCATGTTTCTTTGAAATGTATTTCAAAACATTTTTACTATTTACAAGAATATGGGTTAAAGTCATTTATACCCTTCTTTGACTTTTTATAAGAGGTTTATAAAGGAATCATTCCGTCATTTCAAAACAAGGTCCTTTTTAACCTTTTCGACTGAATTGAGGTAAGAATGTTTTTTTTAACTTATACGGTGGGTGCGGTTATTTTCCGCCGTTATAAAATCGTCAAAGCTTTCCTTACAAGCTTACAAGAATATTTTCAAGAAAATGTTTTATTTTATATGGCTCTTAAATGATTTCAAAAATAGAAAGAGATATTTCTCTAAAAAGTGTTTTGATTTCATCTATGTCAACATCCTTTAATGGATTTTATGCTTATTTGAAGTTGATTTATTATAATACAAAACTTCTATATTGTATTGATGGTTTTGTGATATGTTTGACTGTGGATGTTCTATTTTATACCATTCATAGTTTATGGTGAAACTATAGACATTTCGTATGCTAGTTTTAATCCGAATGTTTATGTTATATTTCAAACTTTTCTTCAGATGAATGTGCTAAACAAGTATGTTCCGGTTTGGGGACCGGTAAAAGTAAGCCCTCCAGGTTGGGGACTGGTTAAAGTAAGCCCTCCAGGTTAGGGACTGGTAAAAGTATGCCCTCCGGGTTGGTGTCCGGTTATTAGAGGCACTCCGGGTTGGTGTCCGGTTATTAGAGGCACTCCGGGTTGGGTTCCGGTTAGAAGTAACCCCTAGGTCTTGGGATGAGGCCTAGACAAAGAAATTAACGTTTAGCATTATGCATTCCAACATTATGAAAGTGGTTATTGATATTGCATGTGATTATTCGATTAGTAGAATATCCATGTGTACAAGTAAATGGCATTATTTCATTTTACTTTTGCCATACTATGTTGAAGTTCAATTTTAAAAGGCTTTTGTTTTAGTAATTCATTGCCTTAAATGTTTATGCATATTTTGAATGTTCCGCTATATTGTTATCCTTACTGGGCATTTGAGCTCACCCCTTTTCTATGTTTTATTTTTCCCAGGTAGTGAAGAAGTAAATTATGATTGACTGGCAGGGATATTATGAGGGGTTTATAGTGTGGACGTTGGAAACATTATGTTGTTGTAGTAGTTTTTCATTTTATGATGTAATGTAAAACTTATGAATATATCTAGTGTTTCCAAGGCTACTAAACCAATCGGTCTTTCGGGATTTGATCTTTCTTGTGATCATGCCAATGTTACGAAGTAATGCACCGACTCTGGGTAGCTAGGGCCGGGGCGTTACACATATGGCCAGTCCGAGAGTATGATATAGGTGCCAAAGGACATTCTTTGGGGATGAATTCTAATTTTAGAGGTTCTTGGTAGAAGAACATACCTCTTTTAGAGTTTTCCTACAATAATAGTTTTAATGCAACTATTCCGATAAAACCTTTGGAGTCCTTGTATGGTAGACCATCCCGATCACCCCTATTTTTTATAGTGGAAAAAGAGGCACCTATGCTGGAACCCTTAATTGTCTAATACACAACAGAGAAGATAGAGTTGATTCGGTAGATGATGGCTACTACATAGTAATGATAGAATTCCTATGTTGATCGGCAGAGATGGACTCTAGAGATCGAGGTTGGGGATCAGGTTTTCCAATATGTCACATTGAGGTAAGGACACAGGAGTATTAGAAGACAAGGAAAGCTTTCACCAAGGTACGTTGGACCGTTCGAAGTGTTGGAATGGGTCAGGCCAATTTCTTATCAATAGTAGTTACTTCAAAGGTACTGGGTTGGGAATAACATTTTTCACGTTTCTCAGCTATGGTGTTACTTCTCAGACCTGTATCATGTATTGCAACCCAAGAAGGTTGAGCTAGAGGGGGACACATCTTTCAAGGAGCATCTTATCTGGATTGTTGATCAAAGCGAAAAGGATTTCTTTGATCGGTCTGTTCCACTGGTACGAGTCTTATGGAAGCATGAGTGTGTACAAGGCAAGACTAGGGAGAAGGAGGATGTCATATGATCATAGTGACTGGTGATTTTTTATGATTCTACTTCTATGATTCCATTATAGGGAAATTAGTTAATGAATTTATATAAGGGGGAGCTAGTAAGAAACCAGATTTTTTAATTATGTATAAATCTTGTTTTCTGGTGTTTTGAGGAATATAGGAGAATCTATAAATTTCAGGAGTATATGCCTTATAATTATTAGTAAAATATATGTACTCGGTTGTCGCAGGTTGTAGTGTGCTGGTCATGTAACAGCCAAACACATGGCCATGTGGGGCGACCTAGAGACAAACTAATGTGGATCTCAGTAAAGGAAAGTACATGTCATGTATATTTAAACGACATGACACATACATTATTTTTATTTCATTTAATTGACTTTGGTTGCATCTAATCAACAAAATCTCTTCATTCTTGTCATCTCTCATCCAGTAGCGTCCATATGGGAAGAATCTTCTCCCAGACTCTGACTCTTCATCAGATCTCTGATTTTACCATTGTTGATTGTGTTCGAATTTCCATGGTATTCTCTTCCTTCTTCTAGAGCCTCATTCTGGGACTCATCACCTTTTATGAGTTTTCCTTGGTTGAATATTTTTACAATTTTTTTTCTACAACATTCTTGGGTGATTCAAGGCCCTTAGGTTCATATTTATTGTTCCTACAATGCTACGGTAGGGGGTTTCTTCCCTTCCATAGTTAGTCATTATTTTATATATACAAAAGTTCCCAATACCCTTGATCGGTGTATTGCTTGTTTATGGATAATAGCCAAGTTATTGCATGTTATTCCTTTTGTGCTTGAGTAGAGGATTTATAATTGTGAATAGGGTTTATTGACATGTAATGGAGGTGTTTTCCCTTTCTTATCTATTTTGACCATTTGTTATAGCATCGCTTATTACTCTTTTTTGTGTTCCTTTCCTAGTGTTGTTAGTATGGAGTGATTATTTATCTAATATGTTGCACCATTACTTGTATCTAATATAGAAATGTTTTACTATGAATATCAATTTGGTTGTTGATTATCAATTTTGAATGATTGTTTACAAGGGGCAATGGGAACCTGATTTAGTGAGACCATAGGGGAAATTGATGTTCAGGGATTTCCCATAGAGTCAGTTATAATTATCACCTTGCGTGAATAGAGGGGGGGATTGATGAAGAGTTCTCCCATGGAGTTTCTATAGTTATTTTACAAGGCCACTAGTGGAAATGAAATTGAGTGTTTTCTCTGAGTGTCTTTAGTTTATCGTTAAAATACTTTAGGGGGAATTGACAGTGAGTGCTTCCTCATATATTTTAGTAATATCTTTCTTGTAAATAGAACCGAAGGGGTAAAGACATGAGGACTACCCAGTGGGTTACTTGAGATTATTGATTAAACTATAGGGGATAGGATGTGAGAACATTACCAGTGTTTAGGTTGTTTTTTTATTAATTAAATTGTTAAATATAAAGTATGTTATGGAAACAGTAGCATTGTTAACATTTGAGTACATCATTGTTTACTTCATTATTTGGCTTGTTACCTGCCATATATATTCACTGACTATTAGGAATATATCTTTGGGTGGGTGCCTATTGGGATTTTTCTGACATCCTATTTGGGTCATGCTTTCGGGCCCAAACAGATTATATTTTTGCATGTATTGATTATAGAAAGTGTCCTTCTACTTCAAGTACTTGATTGCTGTGTACCATGGGTGCATGGTACCAAGATTATGCATAGAATGTTTTTGGATTTTATTTTTTTTAATTTGGTTTAGTACCATATACCAGCATTATGACTTATTTGGAATCTTTCCTAGACATATATATCAAACTTCGTTTATATTTGTACTCCAGTTATTAATTTAATTCAGTATGCCATTGTCTAATGTTGTATGGAATAATTATTGTTTTCTCTATTGTTATATGTATATTTTTAGCATCATTACTCTACTAATGAATGAATATATTCTCCACTATCACACCCTTGGCCCTTGCTGCTTGTCGGAAGCCTCTTCCATTCAGGGAAATGCGCTTAACTACATGTGACTAACCGGGTACGGGGCACCTCTGGGCGGCTCCCGGAACCGGGACGTTACAATTGGGTTGGCTAATGGGTTTCAAATTTAATTCTTCAATTCCATCCTATAATCATAGAAACCATATTTTGGTTAGAAAACTAGCCTAAACCCCTTTTTTGTGCAAACCGAAGAAGTTCTTCCAAAAAGAGGCAACACCCGTAACAAATCATTTTATTTTATTTTTTCCTCCACCTTACAAAATTATTATTAAACCATAATGATATTATAACCAAATATAAAAAATATCAAAAGATATTTGTATGTTAATGTATGGTCTTATATCCATCGCATATTCTATAAAATGGGATTGGAAGTAATCATTTTTGCATATTGGAAATTACCTCCTCGCAGACTAACATCGTCCATTTTCATAACAAATATTCAAGGATGGATGTAATGAATGATTTAATATATTAATATAAAATTTATTACACTACTATACTTATGTAATTATAATTTTATAGGTAAAACTTTATATTACATTCCTTGATTGATATGACAATGTCACTTGTTTGTATGGAAGACTACCACCTCCCAATGTGATGTGATCCATTTTTTTGAAACAAATTTACATGGAAGGTAGTAAGGGTAAAATTTATTAAAGATAAGTCATATTAATGATCAAAAAATGGTTTGAAAATTAATTCACCACAACTATCTTATTACATTCCAATCCATTGGAAAACAAAAACTTCTCTCCTAAGTACAAGTGGACTACCACATCCTCATAATGATGTAATTTTCTTAATTCTTATAAGCATGGTAATTAGGATAGATTTTAATATTTAAAATGATATATATTAAATATTAATTATTCTATAATGATAAATTAATATTGGTTTCTTTTTATTCTATCCATTGAGGTAAATGAAAATAACAATCATCCATACAAACGGCCTACTGTCTCCTTAAATCGTATAAATCATTTTATATATCTTAATTTTACAAATTAATATTATAAAATATATTATTAACATATAAGATATTAATTTAATGTTTAAATTTAATTAGGTCATGTAACCATGATTAAATTAATTGTTCTAAAATTATGTAACCAAAATATACATGAAAAACGATGTAAATATCACCTGAAAAAAGTGATTTTAACAAAAATATAAGATCAATATTCATTTCATTTTCTAAAGAATTTGTGTTAGTATTTATCTGAAATTGTAAAAGGACTAATTTTATGACTTGTAGAACATGATTCAAATTCTCCACTATCATGAAAAGTAATTTTTTAATTTATTTTCTAAAATTCTTAAATTTTACTTTTCAATTAATATATTTTAAAATTATTTTTTATGTTTTTTATATATTATTTTTATCATGAAAATGTCAGTGTTACTAAAAAAATAGGATCTTTTGAATATATTTGTATTCATTTATAACAAATACATTCTATTTTACATATGATACATTGAGAATATTTTTTACTGAATCCACCTTTATTATTCATCTGTATGGTTTATGATTAGTTTAAAAACAGATATACATTTTTATTACCATTCAACATTTTACTCTAGATGTATAAGATTATTTTTATTGATTGGGGTAATTATAATCATTTTTTGGTAGTTTTTTAAACTGAATGTTTATGTTGTTTATGTTTCATTCTTTCTAATATTAAAATCATTTGACATTGTATGTGATAGATGGGAAAAACATAACTCCAAAATGAATCAATATGTCTTATAAGATTAAATAGCTTTCATTTTTGTTTAGGACATGCCATTTTATTTATATGTCATAGAACTATGCCTAAAATGTATGTCTCATATATCTACTATTATGCACCCCATCAATATGAAATAATTTTGTGATATTATATGTAATTAATTTATTATTAATAATTTCCATGGTTATGTTTTCAAGATCATGTGATTAATTTTCGAGCATTATTTTCTCATCGTTTATTCCCAATATATTATGATCATGTTATAGAATAAATGGCTTGTGTTTTCGTTATTTTCCTTATCATATTGATCATTCCTTATTTTTTGTAACATATGTTGTATGGTCACCTTTACTTGGAATTTGGGCTCAATAAATTATCTTTTTTATTCTCCTTGGGTTACTAGAACGCTTATTGTGATTGATATGTAAGGATACACAATGAGGAGTAATTGAATTCTCAATGAAAATGCATTTTTTTATTTCATGTTCTCAATTTTAATACTAAATTCAAGTATGGGTGTTGGTTACCAATACTAATAAATTATTCATTCAATTGAGATGTGATTCCTTTTATTATATTCGAATTAAATTATGTATACATTAGCTCTGGTATAATGGGTTTGATGTCTCTTAAATTTTCATTAGTGTCTATTTAGTAGAAACCATGGGAAAAATGCTTAGAAAATTATTGATTAGGGTACCAAACCCTATGATATAAATCAATGTTTTGTTAAGAATAACAACATAATGTTTTGTTAAGTAACTGGAAAAGTGGTTTATTAATGAAATACATTGTATTTGGATAATACAAGTTGATATAGTTCTGAAACGTATTTTCTTTACATAATACATTTTAAAAAGAGAGCATTAGGCTTCACTAGATACTATCATATTTCATGAAAATGCACCCTATTTTTCAAATAGTTTGACACTACATTGGGATATGACAAAAATTAATCAAATTTTATTTAGAGAAGAATATAAAGGAGTTGAAAATTATGATATCCACAATGAAACCATGTTTATGATCATGAGATTATATACGGAGAAATTTTTCATTTTTTTGGGTTTTCACAAGTTTTGAGATTATAAATTATTTCTTATCAAGTTATGTTTTAATCTATTATATTTTATATTTTAGATATGGTTCCACGTGGAATTGATGAAAATTGTATCAATTCAAATAATTAAAAGAGTAAGAAGGATCATTTAATTAGTGTTATTAAGTTAATATTTCACGTGTAACCAGTCTCCCAAACATTCTCACAATATGAATATATTTTATCATATACTTCCTAGGTAGAGAAAAAATTATATAATTATCACAAAATTTATGGGAAGCCATCGAGGAAGTATATGGAAGATAAAAAATTTATATGTAGGAAAAGAGAAAAAATGATTTTCGTACTTGTAATAATTGTTGAAATAAACATGCATGCACACAATTGAAAACAATGGGTGTTTTCTCCATGTGTGGAAATAATGTCCATCATTCCCATGATTTCAAGGAATAGAAAAAATTATATAATGTTCAATGCTTCAACTATTTGTATATGGGGCCTAATGAAAATAAATTCTAAAATCATTGAGGGAATATACCTCAACATATGCTTTGGATAATGGTCATGTTTATTATATTACCATATAAAAAGTATGAATGATTAATGTTCTTCTATTTAGATTAAAGAATTATCTTATAGGATTATTTTATCAATCATATTACTATCATAATATTCAAGAAAATATTAAGGATTATACTACAATAGTATTTATTTAAGAATTTGAAAGAAATTGTTGAATGGAAAAAAGAAAATTGGATGAGGATTAATTTGATATTCTTGTAAAACACTTTAATGGGGGAAGATGACACTTAATTTGATCCTTATGTAGAAATAATTATATTAATGTGGTTTTTCTGATGTTATTGGTATCCTTTAATTTTTATCTAATCCTTGATGATGAGGTAATTATGGGATATTATAATTTGGTGACATTAATTTAATTATATTAATATTGTTTTATAAATAGTATAACCCTCTTAGAAATTGACAACTCATCAGATCTAGCAAGTCTAAGGGTTTCTACCCACAACTAAAGGATGATATATATTTAGCGCCTACCACTAAACTACATGATGTCTATGTTAATTTGTCATTGTTTTTGTTAAAAAAATTGTTGTTAATGTTAATTTAGAAAAAATGGTGTTACTATTGATGTTTATGGATTAATGTATTATACAAGATAACATGTTATAACTAAATTGATATTTGAAAATGATTATAAATTGATAGAAAGACTTCTCACTATTTTATGGATATTATTATCAATAAAAATATAATTTGGTTATTTCATCCCTAAAAATTTAATCTTAGATATTCAATTAATATAGAAATAGATGAAGTAGGTATTGATCAAAACATGTATAGTGGAAGAAATTTTACATATAGGAATATGTTAATTTAGTACATTTTCATATGTTCTTACTGTAGATTTTAATGTAATTCCTCAACACTATGGATGGAATCATGAAGAAAATGTTATCATAGTACCTTCATTTACGAGGAATCATATTTTCCGTTAAGATGTAACATATTTATGGTTTTATGGTATTTATTATTGTATGGATCATCGCCTTTCCAATTACCAATGATTTCAAATAGTATTTCTACTTGATTATTCTTTTCTTCCATATCCATATCTTTACATCCCACCCTTGTTCATTAAATTGGTATTCTTGGTATGTAATAATTAAAAATGACCTTCATACAAATATTTCTCTTATTAGAATGACTTATTATGGACCCTTATCAAGAGGTGGGATTTCAATAATGGTATATTTTATTTACATACCCTTTATTAAATTTTTCAGGATTAAATTGTTTGAATTCAATTTAATTAAGTAGGATAATGTTACATCTCAAGATTTTTTAAATAGGAACCTCTTGTCTGATAGAATGTATTGCATACAAAAACAATATTAGAATAAAATATATTTCCTAGACACATTCTTCTATATTTACAATTAAATTTATTAAATATATTGGATAACTTGTGATGTACGCAACACAAGGTTTAAACGAATCAAATAACACTATCAAAATATTATTCTTAAACATGACCCTAATAACATACATATACAGTTGGTACGTATGAATATAACTTACTAAACTATGGAGAATATATAGATGAGAAATGAATAAAGAATAATAAATTTTTATATTTTATTATAAATTAAATAAGAACCATTTCATAGAAGAAATATGTTTTCAAAAACAATATTCTTTTCAAAATGATTGATTAATATCCCTATGAACAGATAATAAAAAATTAATTTCTAAATATTTGAAAAAAGATTTTACAAATTAAAATATTTTTTAAATATATATATAAAAAATATATTTTGGTAAATTTTTGCGTATTATCTAAAATTATTATTTTATTGATGAATACTAAAAAATAATGAATTATAATTGAAAATTTCCCTTTTAAGTTAAATTATTTAAAAAGTATAGTTTTTTATGAAATCAATTAAAGTAAAATTAGTTAAATAATTTTAGTACATAACTACTTAGTACCATTGGAATCAGTTTCATATTTAATTTTTCTATAAAAACACCATAAACATTTTGAGAATTTTCAAATTGAAAACCTTATTTCTCATCATATCCCTAATATTAATTTTAAATTATAAATTTGTTAATCATTTGAATTGAATTTTAATAAATAGCTTCAATAAAAGGAATAATAACAATTTGTGTTACATAATAGGCTAAAATTAAATTTTTTATGTGATTAATAGTTAAATTAGTTGAAATTATATACTGAAGTTAAGGGAAACATGGGTTTATAAGGATATTATACTAAAATGATATGGATTAAAAATGACCCCATAAATTCCCAACATCAATTTTTTGGCTATATTATGAAATCAAATATTCTAGTATTTTAATTACCCATTTATGTTCTTTTTTTATGACATAAATATGGGTATGCCATTTTTATTTTGTGAAAGTACAAGCGTGAAACTCGCCTCACATATAAAAGTTCACCACTCTCCTTTTATCTTCACACATAAAAAAATAATTTTTTTAAAAAAATAACATCAAAAATAACATCCATAATTACCTACTCTCAATATTTAATCCTTGTTTTTTTTCATAAATTTCACCTATGAATACTTTGGGTTTAATCAAAAGATGTTGTCTAAAGAAGAATCAAAATCCCTAACTGTTGTTTAGATTTATTTAATCCTCAAACTTATTAAATTATTTTAAAAAATGATGATATAAAAAATTCAGTCTCTTAAATATAATTATTTGTTTTAATTTTAATGTTATTTCCAATATGCATCTCTTATTCCATCCAATGGGTTTAAAAATCCTTTTTATCTATAACAGACTACTACCTTGAGAATCTATGTTATTCATTTTCCATCACCACAAAACAAATATAAATTTAATAAGATATTTAATAAACACACACATATATATATATATTATATGTATGAAATTTCTATACATATTTAATTATAAAATCACTTTTTCCTTCTCAGTTTACATTCTTTGAGGGAAACAATGATGTCTCTTCTGAGTACGTTGGACTTCCACCTAACAAATAAATGTTAACTATTTTTTGCTAACATTTTATAGGTAATGTAAAAAGTATGAAATTTAATAAATCTATTTTAAATTAATTATTTTACAATAAGTGTTGTTAAAAAATATAATAACATACATCTTACCTACTATTCAATTGGAAAACAATAATGTATCCCATGCATGCATGTAGAGTATCGCATCAACATAACAATGTGAAACGTTTTCATTTTATTATTATATGGATGTTAAAAAGGATATATTTGATTAATATATAT
Organism: Viscum album; assembly: GCA_963277665.1. Classification (NCBI taxonomy): domain Eukaryota; kingdom Viridiplantae; phylum Streptophyta; class Magnoliopsida; order Santalales; family Viscaceae; genus Viscum; species Viscum album. Next base: position 1,385,040,776 of record OY728127.1, read on the forward strand.
TATATATTGCATAATAGTTATTCTATAAAATGAATTAATATATATTTTCCTTTCATTTCATCCATCAAGAAAAATTGAAATAGTGTTCATGTGTTTGTACAACCTACAATCTCCATGAATGGTCTAATAAATTTTAAATCCCAAACATTTATATATATATATATATAAATTTAAAACTTATATATATAATATTTATATCATTGTTAAAATTATGGTGTTTATTTAAACCTAAAAATTTTAAATTTACAGAATTTAACGAACAAAAACGTACATAAAAAATGAATCTATTATAACTAAAAACTGTGTTTTTCACAAAGAATTACTAACAATGGAATGATAAAACACTATAATGAAATAATATATTATATATGTTATATTATTATTATTATCAAATAGATTTTTAAAGGCATATATCTATTATATAGGTGGTTTGGACACATATAAAGGATTTTGAATATGTGGTAATGGTTTCTCATCACAATTTTACTTCCATGAGACATATTCCATATTCACCACTTACATAATTTTAGTGGTGTATATATTTCAAAATTTTTATGCTATATATTTAATATATTTTTATTCAATTTATTTAATTTTACATTCTATTATATATTTTTATGGGTTCTGAAAATTTATAAGATACCAATGTGATATGGGTTTATTTCAAAATATCATTATTATTCAGGATTTTATATGTTTACATATCCCATGGGGGTATTATTTGATATTTATATATAAAAATAAATATATTTTCTTTAAATGTTGTAATTAATTATAATTTTAAAGATATAGTACCATATAAAATCTTTTGTTTCAATAAATTATTTAGAAATATTTTTATGAAAATTAAAATTTATTTCTCACTTTGATTGGAAATACTTTTTCATCAAAACTCATGACTTATAAAAAATTTAAAAAATAGTAAAAAATTATAAATTATCTAATTAATTAAATTATATAAATTAAATTATTATTAAAAAATATTTTCAAAAAAATTGTCATATCAAATTCAATCTGATTCTAATTATCGTTTACAAAAAAGATGAATTGATTCATATCTAACATGTACTGAATGAAAAAAAATATGGCGCCATCATGATCAATAAATTGTATAATAATTATTAAAAATTATTTTAGTGGTTATTTTGTTGAAAATATATTAAATGAAAATACTTTCAATTAAAATACTTTCAAATTTTTTTTATTTATTTGAAAGGATTTTTTTTCAAACTGAAACAGGTAGTATTATCATAAAAAAAATTATGCATATTTTCATTGTATTTATATTCATCAAAAACATCAATCATCTACATTTCATTTCATTTTCTACGGATATTTTGTATTGATACAATCATTATTATTCATCCATGTTATATATGATAATTTTTTCTTGGGATGTAAAATTTTATTACTATTAACCATTTTACTCTTTGTGGTTTATGATTATGTATACTGATTGGGGTATGTACTATCATTTCACAAGTTAGTATTTCAATGAAAATTTATATACTATTTTTGATTCCTTCCATCATATGAGGAATTTATTGGACTTAGAATTTGATTGGAAGGGCCCTCTATATCCCCTCAAATCATTTGTAGGTCTCGTGATACAAACTATATTGGTTTTGGTTGAATCCTTACCCCTTTATTTTTATAAATTGACATAATTCATCTATAGAATGTTTTATACATATAGCATTGTACATTACATCATTATGAATATAGTTATTGATATTCCATATGATTAGTCTATTATATTAAATAACAATTTCTATGTTTCCAATATCATGTGATTATTTATATGAAAGTATATATCATAATTTATTACACACATATTATTCTCATGTTATGGATTCCTGGAATATGTTATTGTAATTTACCATTCCATATGGATTATGCCTTATTTATTCACAAATTTTGTTGTACTCTTACACTTATTGAAAATATAAGATTAAAATTTTGTTTTGTTTTGTTTTACCCAGGATACCAAGATTTTTTTGTATTGTTTTCGTGGACATTCTATGAGGAATAATGGTTTTACAAAAGAAAATAATTCTTGTATTTTTTATATTCAATTGTAATAATGATTTTATGTATATATCTAGTTTATGATGACTACATATTTATTCAGTCCTTTGGGATACAATTTCTTCATCTTATACCAATGTAATAAATTTAACATTAGATCTTGTCTATTGAGGTTAGGGTCACTACCTACATTCATACATTTCATGATGTAAAATTGTTGATAACATTACTCATGTGTATTATGGACTATCGCTTTGTAATGTGATGTTATTCATTCTTTACGTACACATTACATGGATATAATGAGGATAAATTAAATTAATATATGTGATATATATGACATGATATTTATTGTGTAAAATTAATATATAACCCACTTTCTCAACCTTTCACCCCTTAAGTAAATTATATTTTATCTCGTGCATATGTATAACCTACCATCTGCATGGAATAATTAGATCAATTACCCTTGTTCAAATTTCAATAATTATTATAAAAATAAATGTATAAATCAAAAATATTATTTATGACATTAAGATTATTTTGTTGATGATATAACTATATACTATTATATGATCTAGAGAATTCAAGAGAAACAAATACTGCAAAAACAAGCCAAATTACACCAGAAACAATGAAAATATTAAAATACTAATAACAAAATACATCAAAAATAGTATAAGGGGATCATTCATGATATTATAAACATATATATATATATATATTTTATAAATTAATAATATTCTGAAAATTATTATACATGAGGTTAAATTATGTTCAATCAAAAGGAATAGTGTGGTTAGGGACTTCATTATAATTTCCCTTCATTGAGGCATATTTTAATATTATAATCATAATTTATTCAATATGGTGTATATAATTACTCTATGAAAAATCATATAATGAATAAATAAGAATTAATGTAATTATTAGTTTCAATTTTAAAAATTACATCCAAAGTGAATTTGACTTGACATTTACTAAGTAGTAATTAATTTCATAACTAAATTTCATTTCATTAGATTTTATTTTTTCATGGACCTTGACCATCAAAGACTATGATTTTAAATAATTTTGACTATATCAAACTGGTATTTAATGTTGTTTTATGTGGATTGAAATTTCATACACATAATAGATTCATTGATTAATTCTCACTTCAACATTATTGACTTTATAAGGGTTTATTTCCCAATATCATATAAATCTAGATTTTTTATTCATGATTTTTTGTATAAGTTATTTATTTGTCTAATATATAATAAAACCATTTCTTATCAAATTATTCTAAGTTTGATCATGTAATATTACAATATTCCACTTCTTAGCATTACTAATAATTTGAAAAATATTTTAAATAAAATACAGGATCATTTCAATATTTAGTTGAAAATAATTTTCCTTCAAGAACCATATAATCTGAAAAAAAAAATTCAATTTTTTAAACATTATCCAAATAGATTATTGAATAATTTTTTACCCATTGATTTAGTTTTTTAAAAAAAAATTTATCTAATATTCATGTAATTTTCCAAACAAATATCATTAAGATTTTATAAAAAAATTATGATAAGAGTATTTTTTTTATCTTATAAAACATGTATAGTCTATCCATTCTTCATGCACAATAACTTTGAGAATTTTATATTTCATTTTTAAAATTGTATTTTCAAAAAAATGTATTTTCTAAATGTTTTGTGAACATTTTGTTTTAATAGGTGATTATAAAAATGTAAAGGATGTTTTCTTCATGAAATTTTTTAAAGATATTATTTTGGAATTTATATCCATCATTGACCAATACCATCTATTTTTCATCAAATCTATTAATGATATGTTGTATTTATACTATCTTTTTTAATTTTATGGTTGGATTATGAATATTTTATCCTATTAATGTATTTTAATTAATTTTCTTTCTTTATATTTTTGTCATTAACAATCCCTTAAAATTTTTTCACTCAATGATCATTGGAAATTAAATATCCCTTAAATAACCATATTATTTATCAAGGCTATAAATATTAATAAAACCATGTATCATTTCAAAATATGTTATTTTAAATTAAATATTATAAGATTTAATGGTGATATAATTCTTATTCCATGATCCATATTCAATTTTTAAATTTCATGATAAGTAATATTTTTCAATAATTAAATATATTATTCGATATATGTGGAATGATATTTGTAACGACCCAACCCTAGTTACCCAGAGTTGGTGATTTATTACATAACATTGGCAGGATCACAGTAGATCGGGTCTTGAATGACCGATTAATTTATTAGCCTTGGAATCACTATATACATTCATAATGTTTACATTACATAATAAAGTGAAAAAATATAACAACATCTTGTCTCTATAGAACACACTCAAATCCCCTCATACAATCCCTATAATTCATTCATAAAATACTTCTTCACATCCTGGGAAAAATAAAACATAGAAAGGGGTGAGCTTAGATGCCCAGTAAGGATAACAATATAGAAAAAACATTCATAAATAAGAATAAACATTTAAAGCAATGTATAACTAAAAATAATTCGATTTAAAATTGAACTTCAGCATAATATGGATAAAAATTAAATAATTCCATTTAATTATTCACAGGGATATTCTATAAGTTGAACAATCACATGCAATGTCAATAACCACTTTCAAAATGATGGAATGCATAATGTCATACTCTCATAACCAAATAGTCAAGGCCTAGTGCCAAGACTAAAAGTAAGATTTTGTCAAGTCCTTGTGCCAAGACACTAGTTTGTATCAGGAGACCTACCGATGCATCGAGGAGCTATAGAGGGCTCCACCAGTCACTTATTATGCCCAATGCATTCCTCATATGAACAGGTTTAAACATAACACAAACATTCATATTAAAACTAGCACACGAAATGTCAATAATTTATCCATAAACCCGGAATGGTGTAAAAAAACACATCCACAGTCAATAATAACACAAAAACTATATAGATGTTTTTTATCATAATAAATCAACTTCAAATAAGCTTAAAATCAATCAATGGATGTTAACATTGATGAAATCAACACTATTTGAGAGAAATATATCTTTTTTTAAAATCATTTAAAAGTAAAATAATTATAAAATAAAACATTAAAATTGAAAATATTCTTATAATATTATAAGGGAAGCTTAGGCAATTTTATAATGGCGCAAAATAGACGCACCCACGGTATAAGTTAAAAAAAGACATTCTTACCTTAATTTTATCGAAATGGTTAAAAAAGACCTTGTCTGGAAAACGATGGAATGATTCATTTATAAATATATTATAAAAATTCAAACAAGGGTGTAAATTAAAATAACCCATAGCCTATAAAATAGTAATATTGTTTTGAAATATATTTTTAAGAAACATGGAAGTGGATGATAAAGAGGTCCCAGTAGATAATTACATATAATCAACCTCAGATAATGAAGAGATTGTGAAATAAACCCTTACCATTTACTTTTAATTAGTCAAGGGTAGGGTTAACTATTATATATTGGTGAAATAATTGTTATTAAATTATTAAAGTATCATATACATTAATATGATATCATATATGATCTTTTAACATTTCTTTGTTAATAATATCTTAGTATTATCATTGTTTCGGGTGTTAACTGATTCATTTAACTTTACCTGATTTGTTACGTAAGTCATGTTTTTTATGGATAGGTTGTATCTTATTCATATCAAGAATGATATTAAGTCTTTAAACACTATTTTTAAACAAAAAATTAATATTATTCTTGAATGGAAACGATGGGGAATAAATCTCATCGCGTTAGTGGAGACGGTAGTCAGTACGTGCGCATGAGCGACAATATCATTCTTTTGAAATTAAAATAATATATAATTGGATTTTATATAATATATAAATAATAATTATCATGTTATATATATTATTTACATCAATTAAACATCATTATCATACCCATCCAAATAATAATGTATTGAATAACAATTACACCATGACGTGGAGACGGTAGGCCGTACGTACGCATGTATAGTGACATGTCATTCAAAGGCTGGATAGAATACTGAATATGGTTATACCATATTCATAATAACATCACAGTATATAGATAATATTGTAGTTATTATTTTATAATGGAAATTACAATGAAAGAAGAGGTGGAAGAAGAATGGATCTTGAAAGAGGGTGGTGAAATCATTACCTCTTCTTCGGGTTCTTCGTTCTGATTTGATCAAAAGGTCTCCTTAGGATGGATTTATTATCAAACTAAGGACTCTAGGATTAAGTGAAGGAATTTGGGAGGATATTTGGGAAGGTTATGGCTGAGAGAAATGGCTTTGAAGGTGTTAATTAGAGGGAAGGGGGAGTCCCCGTTTATAAGAGGGGTGAGGGGAACCTTAGGAAAAGCTAGAAATATTATTTTATAATAAATTAATATTCGGTTTCTGATGGCTTAAAATAGATTTATTTCTAGTATAAGGTGGTGATGGTTCACAAAAACTCAAAAAATAGGTTTTAGATAGTTTTGGTTCACTTTATTAACCTTATTTTTTAGTTTTAACTCTTAGTTGATTAGATTTACATTTACTGTGTCTATTTGAATTTTTAATTTATATGGTTAATAAACATACTATATAGTTCCAAAAAAATCCCAACTGGTTCATTAATGATACAACTATCATTATATTATTTCCTTTTCCAAAACATATATTTTTAGGAATATAATATCAAGTTATAATATAAATTTTTTTTTAAAAACTCTATTATGTCAATTTTTCCACTATATAATAATTGTTTTTTCTTAAAGTCGTAACAAATTTATTAATTCAAACCAAATACTTTTAAGCGATAATGACATGTAATATTAACCAATAAAATTCTTGGATGTCATCAAAACTGTCAAAATATATTTATTTTAACATTTATAATACTAGTTATTTGATTCTTTCATTAATAAGGAAAATACATCATCATAATTGTGTCATAAATATATTTAATTATTCAATGTCTACAAATTATAAATAAAATAAAATTATGTAAAAAATATTTTTAGATTTATAATAAATATTTATAGTTGAAAATATAACATATATTACCCTACGAAAAAATATCTTTTCTAAAAGATATATGCTTATGTCATTTTTGTATTAACTTTATCTTAATTAATATAAAGTGTCATTATCAATTAAAAGTGGCTCCATGGGGTCCCAAAATCGCCCCAAATATACCCATGGTCAGATATGTATCAACCCATCAGGTTATGACACGTTTTAGGGTAATTTAATATTATTATAATATTATTTGTTTACCCTTATTTATCGGATTTACCCTTTAACCATGGTAAATAAAATATTTACCGAAGTAATTATTCAAAATGTCAAAAAATAAAAGTTACCTATTTACTAAATTTGGACCTACTAATTCTAAATATGGAATCCATTTTTATAAATTCAAATCACAGAAGTGGTATAAATTAATTTAAAATTAATTCCCGTTGTCAAAAAAAGAATATGTTTTTTAGGAAATAATAAATATCAAAAGATTGGAAGTTGGTTATGTCTAGTTTAAATATGAAAATATGTCCAATGACCAACAATGGATTAAATGGTAAAAATATAACCTAATTATACTTTAAAAACACTCAAATTCCTAATTTAACTCTATTAATTATTTTGACTAAAAAAGTTGTTTTTAATTAAAATTTAGTAATTTTCAATGTTCATCAAAATATGAAAGTTATCAGAAAACTACCAAAAATTCACCATAAGATAATTTCAATATTCCGAATCCAAAAATGAAGTCCATTTTGTATGATAAAATGTATGAAAATTCAAAAAGTGGTTATTACTATTCATAACGACTGGTTTGATTGGTTGTGGTGTTTTAGAACTCGATGTAGCGTACATCACATGCTACTGTATTATTCAAAAAGAAGCATGTTGTGGATTTGTGGGGTGTTACATTCTCCCCTCCGTAAGATAATTTCATTCTTTAAATTTCTATAATACTACCACATGAAAAAACTTGGGTGGTTCTTCATCATAATTTCCTCAGGTTCCCACATTGCCTCTTCTATCTTATTGTTTCTCCATAGAACATTTACTAGATGAGTCGTTCAGGTTTTCAGCACTTGTTCTCTGGTATCAAGAATCCTGACGGACTCTTCACAATTAGAAATATTGGGTTCCAGTTCAACATCTTCATAAGTGAGTACATGCGTTGGGTTAGGCTTTTATTTTCTCAACAATGATACGTGGAACACATCGTGAACTTTGGAGAGACTTGGTGGCATTTCAAAACAGTAAGCTACAGCCCCAATTCATTCTAAAATTTTGAAAGGTACTATGTACTTGGGATTCAATTTACCTTTCTTACCGAAAGGTATAATTCCCTTCCATGGACATACCTTCAAGAAAACTGGATCTCCTACCTGAAATTCCAAATCCATCCTTCTGTTGTCAGTATAGATCTTCTGCCTACTTTGAGCTACTTTGATGTGGTTTTGGATTACCTTCAACTTTTCCATCATTTCCTCCTCTAGTTCTGGGCCTATGAGTTTTCTTTCACCAACATCATCCAAACATGTTGGTGTTCGACTTCTCTTTCCATATAACTCTTAATATGGTGCCATCCAAATACTTGAATGGAATATATTGTTATAGGAAAATTCTACCAGAGGTAAATATTGATCCCACATACCTTGGAAGTCAAGTGAGAATGATCTCAACATTTCTTTTATGGTTTAAATAGTCCGTTCTGATTTTCCATCATGTTGGGGGTGGTAGGCAGTGCTCAAATGAAGTTAAATATCCAGGGCTTTCTAAAGACTTTTCTAGAGTCTTGATCTAAAACATGGATCATGATCAGAAACAATCGATCGGGGTACTCCATGAAGTCTCACAACTTCATTAATATATAGTCTTTGTATACATTCAAGTGTTATATCATCCCTTATAGCACGAAAATGTGCTGACTTGGTAATATGATCAACATTGACCCATATTGCATCATTCCTCCTATGAGTCTTTGTTAGTCCCCTGACAAAGTGCATCGTGATATTATCCAATTTCCATCAGGTATGGGAAGAGGTTTCCTGACTCCTCCAAGTTGTTTCCATCTGGCATTCACTTATGAAAAACCATACATCTTGAAACAAAATCAGCAATCTCCCTCTTCATGTTGTCCCACCAAAAATGTTCCTTAAAATATCTATACATTCTGGTGCTCCCAAGGTGCATAGGGAAATTGGAACTATGAGCATCATCCAACAATTCCCTTTTTAGATCTAGTATATTGGGAACACAAAGTGTCTTCCCTAATTTCAAAATTCCATCTTCATACACAATTTCACTCAATCTCCCATCATTGACATCTTTAATATTCTTTTGAAACTCTTCACCATCAGTCTGAGAACACTTTATCCTTTCTATAAAGATGGTTTGGAAACCATTTGAAAAAGAATTTATATTTAACCTTCCATGGTTATTCCCATATCCATATTTACTAGATCCATGTATATAGGATCCTTTTCAACTTTCATCTTGTTCAAAACTCCATGAAACTTTCAAATCAAAGCATCTACCACCTTAATTTCCTTCACCGGGTGGTAGTGTATTGTTCAATCCTAATCCATGAGTAGTTCAAGACATCAACTTTTCCTCATGTTGAGTTCTTTCTATGATAAAATGTACATCAAACTCTAGTGATAGGTATATATCTCACATTTTCACCATAGAGATAATGTCTCCATATCTTCAAAGCAAAGATTACAGTAGCTAACTCACGATCATGAGTAGCATGGTTTTGCTCATGAATTTTCAGCTGTCGTGATACAATGGAAATAACTCTATCATACTGCATAAGGACACAACCAAGTCTTTTCTTCTTTGCATTGCTATAAATAACGATCCCATGATTCCAAAATGGTAGAGTCAATATAGGAGTATTGACTAATATTATCTTCAGTTCTTCAAAACATTTTTCACACTCTTATGCCCAAAACAATTTAACCCCTTTACATGTGAGTTTCGTTAATGTGTTACCCAATCAGGAAAATTTCAAGACAAAACACAGATAATAACCTACTATGCAAATAAAATTGCATACCTCAGTTATACTCATTAGTGCTAGCCATTTTTGGATTTCTCCTGTCATATAATGATCATAAAAAATTCCATCCATAGAGACAATATAGACATGAAAAGAAATCTCCTAAATCCAGAATTCACACTTACTAAACTTACCATATAATTCATGTCTTCTAAGAGTCATCAGGATAATGTGCAAGTGATTTTCATGATCTTCCTAGCTTTTGGAATATACCAAGACATCATTAATAAATACCACTACAAATTCATCGAGATATTCCTCGAAAACTCTACTCATTAGATCCCTAAAAACAGAGGGTGCATTAGTCAGCCCAAAAGGTATTAGTGTACACTTGTAATGCATGTACCTAGTTCAAAATGTTGTCTTCGGAATGTCTTCATTATTCACACATAATTTATGGTATCCAGATCAAAGGTCAATAATTGAAAACTATTTAGCTACATGCTGTTGGTCAAATAAATCATCAATGTGAGGTAGAGGATACATGTTCTTTATTGTTATAGCATTGATTTTTCTGTAGTCGATACATAACCTCATAGATCCGTATTTCTTCTTAACAAAAAGGATAGGTTCTCCCCATGGAGAAACAATAGGGAGAATAAATCCCTTATTACTAAATTCCTATAGTGGTATCTTTAGTTACCTAATTCCACAGATTCAATTCGATAAGGGGTGTTTGATATGGGCCTTGAACCAGGAATTAAATCAATGGAATACTCAATTTCTCATTCTAGAGGATGTCCATGTAATTATTTCTAAAAAACATCTACATATTATTTCACAATAGTTATATCCTCTATTTGAACATTACGTTCCCCACCCATGGTTATTTTATTATCCTCCTCCCCAATAATTGAATTTAGTTGATCTACTGGGGGTGGATCTAGATAAGAATCAGATGGTGATGATTCTGGTCTAAAGATAATGAGTTCATTATCATCATCATTAAAAACGGTAACCTCCTTATTTTTACAATAAATCTTCACATCGTGGTTCTAAATACAATCCATACCGAGGATTATATCAAATTGAATCATGGGTATAATTATGTGATCAGCAGATAAAGACCATTTATATGCCCTAATGGGAACTGATTCACAAAACTCTATTGTGATGATACATACCATAAGAGTTTTTACTGAAAACACCCTTGTTAAATCAAATAGGAAATTCCTAATTTTCATACAAAAAAGGGATGATATGAATCAATGTGATGATCCAGAATCAAATTATGCATTTTCTAAACTTGAGTAAACCATTAAATTACCTTCCACCATGTCTTTTGAAGGTTCAACCTCAGCAGCAGTGATAGAATAAGCTTGTCCTTGATCCCTTGGCGTTTTTTATGTATGTTCCCTTGACTCTTAGGAAAATCATTTTCATAATGTCCCATCTCCCTGCAATTCTAACATTGAACATCGGTAGCTTCTTTCTTCCCCTTTCAATCATGAGCTTGGTGTCCTTTTTCAATACACTTGTAACAGACTCCCTTTCCCTTCAAGCATATACCAGCGTGTTTCATACCACATTTACTACAACATAGGTAATCAACATTTCCCTTCCTCCCCTTATTTCCATTTCCAGAGTGATCAACATATCTCTTCTTCTATTTCTTTTCTTTAAAGTCGTAAGACTTAGATAATTCTTTTTCTTGTCTTGATAGCACATGAGACAATATCTTCATATGATGAGAAGGATTGTGAGACCAATTCAGAACAGAGAAATGGTTTTAAGCCATAAAATAAATGATAAATCTTACATCTTGGGTTACATATATAATTTTTATCATGCCTCACTATCCTTGTAAATTTAGCCTCATACATTGCTACATTCTCATCCTCCTTTTCCCTCAGACTTAGGAATTGCCTTTCCATATCTACTTGATTTTCACGAGAAATTATTTTTCTATGAAAATATATATAAACTACCTCCATTACATATTTGATACTTTTTCATAGTCCATTGTGTTTTTAATCAATGACCACTATTGAAAAACCTCTCTTGTGAGGCGGTAAACTACCATGACAAATTTTTCCCTTTCACTACTTCCCAAGGCAAGAAATATTTTCTCTATGGAATTTATCCATTACTACGCTACTAATGGATTTGTTCCCCCATTGAATTTTGGTGGTTGTTGCCTCATGAAGTGATCTACCATTGATCCTCCATGCTGCAAATCACTGTGCTCTATACGGGTAAGATTATTATTCATAGCCTGAGTGAGTTGTCCCAGTATGGTGATTAGATGATCAGCACCAGTTGCATCACCAACTCCACTATAATTATCATGAGCAAGAGTGATAACCCTAAATGTAGTGTGTTCATTGATATTGTTTCAATTTCGTCCATTAGGTGCCATTTCTAAATAATGGAATACACTAGATTAGTTTTTGTATCGCAATACATAAATCCAAAATTATAAAACACATAACATGAATTGAATAGTTTATGGATATAATACATAATAATAAAAATGTTTTCTAAAAGGAAGTATATATTTATAAACCCTTCCAAATGGGTTGTAAAGAAAATAAGAAATATCTTATGCATATCCCCCGGGAGTGTCGTAACTAAAAGTGCAGCAGGGCCTGTTGTCTTGCACGAGTTCCCATTCGAGTCTAACTCAAAGCGGTGTTTTCAGGTTTTACCCCTAGGTACATCTGTGTCACAGCCGCCTCTACCTGCTCGTATCCATAAAGGGATGTATTGCTCGTGAAACTCACAAAATATCTACAATTCCAAAATTATAGGATGTTCTTCTATACTTATCCCCAAAGTCAGTCTTAGGTCTATGTGCTCGAATCAGTGTTTATCTAAATCTAGCTCCCATGGTTTGTACTAAACTTCCTCTAATACCAACTGTAACCTCTTGACCCCAGTTACGCAGAGTCGGTGCATTATTACATAACATTGTAATGATCACAAAAGATCATGTCTCAAAAGACCGATTTGTTTAGTAGCCTTTGAATCAATAGATACATTTATAAAGTTTACATCACATTATAAAGTGAAAAATAAAACAACATCTTTTCTCCATAGACCACAATCATATCCCCTCATTCTATCCCTGAAGTTCATTCATAAAATACTTCTTCACATCCTGGAAAAAATAAAACATAGAATGGGGTGAGCTAAGATGCCCAGTAAGGATAACAATATAGGAAAAACATTCATAAATAAGCATAAACATTTAAGGAAATGTATAACTAAAACAAAATCCTTGTAAAATTAAACTTCATCATAATATGGCAGAAATAAAATTAAATAATGCCATTTACTTTTTCACATGGATATTCTACTAGTTGAATAATCACATGAAATATCAATAACCACTTTTATAATGATGGAATGCATAATTCCAGACTATCATAACCACATAGTCAAGGACTTGTGCCAAGACTAAAAATAATATTTTGTCAAGGGCTTGTGCCAAGACACTATTTTGTCTCATTAGACCTACCGATGCATCGAGGAGCTATAGCAGGCTCCACCCGTCACATATTAAGTCAAATTCCTTCCTCAAATGAACAGGTTTAAACATAACCTAAACATTATTATTAAAACTAGAATACAAAATCTCATTACTTTATCCATAAACAATGAATGGTATAAAAATAACACATCCACAGTTAATAATATCACAAAAACTATATGGACATTTTTTATCATAGTAAATCAACTTCAAATAGGTTTAAAATCAATCAAAGATGTTGACATAGATGAAATCAAAACTATTTGAGGGAAATATCTCTTTTTTGAAGTCATTTAAATGTAAAATAATTATAAAATAAAAAATTACATTTAAAATATTCTTATAATATTTTAAGGGAGGATTCGACGATTTTATAATGGCAGAAAATAGCCGCACCCACCGTATAAGTAAAAAAAGACATTCTTTCCTTTATTTTTTCAAAAAGGTTAAAAATGACCTTGTTTGCAAAATGACGGAATGATTCCTTTAGAAAAATCTTATAAAAACACAAAAAGGGTATAAATGACTTTAATCCATAGTCTATATAATTTTAAGAATGTTTTGAAATACATTTTTATGAAACATGGATGTAGATGATAAAGAGGTCCCAGTATATAATTACGTATAAACATCCTCGGATAATGAAGAGATTGTAAAATAAACCCTTAGCTTGTACTTTTACTTGGTAGAGGGTAGGTTAACCTCCTGTATAATTGTGAAATAATTGTAATTAAATTATTCAATAATCATATACATTAATATGATATCATATATGATCTTTTAACATTTCTTAGTTATTAATATCTTATTATTATCGTTGTTTCGGTTGTTAGCTGATTCATTTTCCATTATATGATTTGATATGTAAGACATGTTTTTTATGGGTAGGTTATATATTATTCATATACAGAATGATATTTAGTCTTTAAACATTAATTTAAGCAATCAAATGAAAATTATTCTTGAATGGATATGACGGGAAATGAATCTCATCGCGTTCGTGGAGACGGTAGTCCATACGTACGCACAAGCGAAAATATCAATCTTTTGATATTAAAATAAAATATAATTGGATGGTATATCATTTTTAAATAATAATTATCATGTTATATTTATTATTTACATCAATTACACATCATTATCATACTCATCCAAATAATAATGTATTGAATAACAATTACACCCTGACGTGGAGACGGTAGGCCGTACGTATGCACGTAATGTGACATGTCATTCAAAGGATTGATAGAATATTGAATATGGTTGTAAACTATTTATAATGAAATCACAATATATAAAATATTCTGGATTTATTATTTAATAATTTAAATAACAAATAAATTATAAGTGGAAGAAGAAAGGAGGTTGAAAGAGGGTGGTGAAATCATTACCTCTTCTTCAAGTTCTTCTTTTTGATTTGATCAAAAGGGATCCATATGATGGATTTATGATCAAAATAAGGCCTCTAGGTTTAAGTGAGGGATTTTGGGAGGATATTTGGGTAGGGTTTAGCCCTGCCATATGGCTTTGATGGTGTGAATTAGGGGGAAGGGGGAGTGACCATTTATAAGATGGGTGAGGGCACCTTAGGAAAAGCTAGAAATATTGTATTATAAAAATTCATATTCAGTTTATAATGGAAAAAAAGTGATTTATTTCTTGGATAAGGTGGGGATGGATTGAAAACTACTCAAACAATAGGTTTTAGATAGGTTTGGGTAACTTTATTAACCATATATTTTAGTTTTAACTATTAGTTAATTAGTTTGACATTTACCATGTCTCTTTGTATTTTTATAATATATGGTTAATAAACGTACTATAAACTTCAAAGAGAAACCCAAGTGGTTAATTAATGATACAACTATCATTATATAACTCTCTTTGCCGAACCATATATTTTTTGGAATAGAATATAAATTTATAATATAATATTTGTTTTAAAAATTCTTTTATGTCAAATTTTTGCACTATTTAATAATTGACTTTTGTTAAAGTCTTAACAAATTTATTAATTCGAAAACAATTCATATAAGAAATCATTACATGTCATATTAACAAATAAAATTCGTGTATATAATCAAAACTTTAAAATTATTTTTATTTTGACATTTATAATACCAATTATTTGATTTTTAATTAATAAGGAAAATACTGCATCATTATTGTGTCATAAATAAATTTAATAATTCAATGATTAAAAATTATAAATAAAATACCATTAACTATGAAATCTTTTTATATTTCTAATGAATATTTATAGTCGATAATATAACATATATGACCCTATGTAAAAATTGTTTTTCTATACGACAAATGCTTTTGTCATTTTTGTATTTACTTTAAGTTAATTAATATAATGTGTCATTATCACATATATGTGGCTCCATGGGGTCCCAAAATAGACCCAATAATGCCCATGGTCGGAAATATATCAACCAATAGGGTTCAGATACGTTTTGGGTAAATTAATATTATTATAATATTATTTTTTTACCCTTATTTAGAGGATTATCACTTTAACCATGGTAATTAAAATTTTTACCAAAGTAATTATTCAAAAAGTATAAAAATAAAAGGTACCTATTTAAATAATTTGATCCTCCTGATTCTAAATATGGAATCCATTTTTATTAATTCAAAACATAGAAGTGGAAGAAATTAATTTAAAATTAATAACCATTGTCAAAACAAGAATCATGTCCTTTTGAAATAATTACTATCAAAAGATTGGCACTTGCTTATGTCCAGTTGAAATTTGAAATTATGTCCAATGACAAACATAGGATTAAATGGTAAAAATATAATCTAATTATACTTTAAAATAACTCAAATTCATAATTTATCTCTATTAATTATTTCGATTAAAAATATTGTATTTAATTAAAATTTAGTAATTTTCACTATTCATCAAAATATGAAAGTTATCAGAAAAGTACCAAAAAATCACCCTAAGCTAATTTCAATATTAAGAATCGAAAAATGAAGTCCATCCTAAAAGGTAAAATGTAAAAAATTTCAAAAAGTGGGTATTACTATTCTTAAAGGCTAGTTTGATTGGTTTTGGTGTGTTAGAACTCAAAGTTTCGTACAACACATGCTACTCTATTATTCAAAGAGAAGAGTACCATGGTAGATTGGGGTGTTACAATATTGACATGAATATATGGGTGGGGATCGGTAATATATTTCCCTAAATGCTACTATGGTCTAATTAGATGATGTAGTTTTATATCCTCTATGTAATGGATTTATAGTTTTTATTTACACATGAATTATAAGCATTCATGTGAATGTTCTTGATAGAAGAGGTGTAATGATGACTGTGATGAAGACATATAATAATTTATAATTTTCTTAATCAATAATTTTTTTATTATTGTCCATGAGTTTTTTGAATTTACATTTTATATGGATGTATTTTATTCCCTGTTAATTAATTAAATGGAATGCGATTTAATGTATTCACCATTCCATATTAATTATGCCTTTTCCAATCATGGTGTTAAATTTATTTAATTGGAATGTGTGTTAAGTTAATTACCACTCCATGTTGATTATTCTTATGGATTCATGATAGATTCTATTGTACTTACCCTTAGCGAGATTTTTGTCTCACACTTATTTTGTTTTCTTTCCCATTCATCTTTGAAGTGTACTAATAATTTTTTGAAATGATATGCTACATTTAAAATGGTATTATTGAAATAAAACTATATATATTAATATTTTTTTCAATTATAATATGGGAATACTGTATTTATTGAGTTTAAATATCAAAAAATACAATTTATTCAGCCAGGATATGATTCCTTGTATATACTGACAATGTAATGATGTTGGAATTGGATAGATAAAAATTGGGTCAAGGACATTATGGATGTGAATTTTTATAAAATTTCCATGATGTAAGAATTAATGAAAGAAAATAGAGAGAAAAAAATGAATCATAATAAGAGAGGATTATTTTAATTGTTGTCATTAATAATGAAGAAGATGATTTTGTTTTCAGATGAACGAAACATTAAGACTAATAATGTGATGTGTGGAAGATAACAAATTTCAATGACTGCAACCAAAAAATGTATGATCATGCTACATAAAAATTTAAAGTGAGTTGTGAAAGAAACAAATTCAAAAATAGATCAATGTTTCATGCCTTTGGAAATTATAAAATAGCAGAAAAACAATATGAAAGAAGATCATGTGTCAAAATATTACATAATCAAACTACACGATGAGATATAAGAGGCTATGAAGATGGAGTAAGCCACATGGAATGAATGTTCCCTATTTTCTAAAGTGATGATTCCTATTCCAACTACAGATCCACATTCTATATTAACCACATGGGGTGAATCTGTATTATTTTTTATGAATTAATGAAAATTTAAATTAAAAAACTTGAACATGTGAATGCTTTTGATTCTCCAAATATTTTAACAAAAATTGAACCTACGTTTAGTAGTAATGGAAGGGTGAGACAGATACAATATTTTAAATGTTTTATTACAAGGAAAACACTTTTTTATGCTTAAAAACCTTAAGATTTATTCTTCACAAAATATAATAGTGTATATAATATTATTTTGTTTAATAGATAAACTAAAATCCTTCAAAAATATATTATACAACCCAATTACAAATAAATATTGGTTATACACCCCAACTATGATATCCTCTATAATTGTTTCCAACATTAAAAATAAATATTATTTTATCAAGTATCCATCTATGTATTTTTTGTGTACCTTAATCTAGAAGTTAATAAGATCTGATTCACTTGTCTATTGAACATTAATGAATATAATCATCCATTAAAAGATAATAACAATACCAGTATTTAAAGACTTTACAAATTATTATAGATCTGGATATTCTGTAGCCTTATTTATTAATTAGGTGTGAACTAGATCATTTTGATAATTTAATCATTGATTCAAATAATAAATTCATGATTATTTATATCCTCAATGGATCAACCGTATTTTCAAATTCCTAAATCGAACATGCATAATAAGTTACTATAAATATAACTACACATTTATTATAATTGACTATGAGTGACAAGAGAAATTAAGGATCAACTACATGTAGATATCCAAATTACCATGAATTTATTGAAGCATTACGTGATGAATGATAGTATTTACCACAATCATTGGTCTACTAAAATTAAATCTACCATAACAATTGTGCATGAGTCAGATCGGTGTGAGGAAGACCAATAATGTGAAACATTCACATGAAATGGATCAACTACATGGATATATCTTTCCTTTATTCTTTCTTTAATTCAAAATAGGGATATATAAACCTTCCTCAACCTTACACAATAAAATCATATCCTCTTGAAATACATGGGAATGTTTTTTATATTATTACATCAATAATCACATTTAAGTCTCATACATTGATGTTATCTAGAAATGTTCCTAAAAAGAATTACCATTTATCATTTTACATTTATTATTAAAAAAATAACTCATCATATTAACTTTGATATATTTTTTGGAACGACATATACTTCCAAACCACATAGATTCATAACTACATTCATCAAACAAATTGGGAATTATTAATTATAATTGTGATTAATTAAATGAGAGATTTTCAATGACCAAAACATTCATGAATAAATATTACATCATTTTAGATTAATATTCATTACATATCAATATTAACCATGATTTAATAATATATTTTTATAGTCATTTAATACTTTGATTCATAAATAAATGGTTCAAAATTAAATATATATCACATCCCACTAAGATCTTCGCATCTTCTGCCATTCATAGCATTAACATATATAAACCCTTTCATCTTATATATTATAATATAAAACTTAATAGTGGGTTATCTTAGATTCTTATAATGGTAGAACATGGGAGGAATCAGCCAAATATCATATTTAAACATTGAATATGCATATAGTAATCGGAACATGAGATCATTAGTATAAAATCTTAAAAAAACTCATAAATAATAATCATGAATCATGAAATAATACATTATCATTTAAAAATATTAGTGAATCATTATGAATAAATCATTATCCATGACTAATAACATGTGAAAAAAACATGTCAAATGAGATCTGATTTATCATACGCATAAATTTCATATGAAATTTCATGTTTAACTATAGATACCCTCATATCATAGAAGATCTAGTATCATACCCTATTTACCATATCATAACAAGCTAAGAATCACCAATTTCATCCATATCATTGTGGACCCATAATCACAACATGTTTTTCATATCATAGAGGAGTAATAATCCCTACCTATTTCTTATGGGAGATCAATAAATCAAATCATTTCCCATAAGGATATTGTGATATATATGGATATAACAATTACATATTAGTTATTTAATAGAACCATGTGTCATATAATAGAAATATATATTTGTGTGCCACATGATCATATACCATTCATTAATTAATCATATCAGAAACCTTGGAAGATAAATTAGTTTCCCATAGAGATCATCATAAATTAATTTACAAATAAAATAAAATGTCATTCATAATATAATCATCATTGTAATCAACAAAAAAATTTGAATTGTATCATAATACAATAATTCCAGTGAATCATATAAATCCTTAAATGATGATGAAATATATGAAAAAATTGAATTAATCATTATATTAATAATTTCTATTTTAAAACGAGAATATATCATTATAAAATGAAACTTTTTTATAGTAATTCCAAAATTATTTGTAAAATATTTTTCATTGAAAATAAGCATGGATACATATAAATGAATATTAGTTGTAACCTCCAATTTTTTAGACTAAACAAGAATTTCAAAGTGAATTTTAAATTTAATGTTTTGTGTATGGGTCATTCATTAAACCATGATATGAAATGTAAATGATAGATTTGAAACACATATATTTTCAATTGTTATACTTTGATTCCATATCAATTGTTGTATATATAGTATGAATGACAATAGAGAGTATCGGGCTTTGAGAAATCAAAACTGGGATAATATAGTAAGGGAAAATAATTTTTTAAATCCATGTGGCCCAAAAAGAGAATCCATGATGCCTATTTAGACTATATAAGGATGTTTTATAGTCTGTTCTAGTTGTGTTCAAAAACTGTGCGAGCCCCCATCACATACAATAGACCATGAATAATTAGAATACAGGTTGGCCAACTATACTGCAAAACCATTTACATTATTGAAAAGGGTGAAATAATCCGATTCACATATAAAATTTTATTCCTCCAACCAAATATATTATCCTCCCATCTTTGTTTATATGCCCCATTCATGGGATCTAGGATCATCATACTTTTTCTAAAGGTATCTCCCCCCTACAGTGACCATTTTTAAATTTTTTTATCATGATGGAAGCATATCAGTGAATTTATGACTCCTCCTTTCTAGTTTCTTTGTTTCTTTTTCAATCATTGGTGTTATATTTATGCATGGAAGTTCAACCAATTTTAGGTTTCTCTGTATATTTCATCAATTTTTCTATAACCAACTCAAATCAGTAAAATATTTTGGATGAGTGGAGTATCCTTGATATAAGGTAGGTGGTATAATTTTTTCACAAAATTATATATCATTTATAATTTATAACATGGTTCTAAAAACCAAATTCTCTTTGTGTTGGTATTAAAATGTGAAATTATAATTATAATACATAGTTTCTTAAATATTAATATCCTTATGCATAGATTAAAACCGTTTTATTCTATTCACCTCAACCACAACCACACCTTTTGGGTGTGTTTTTTACATGCCTTGAAATTTATGCCTCCATGTGTTCATAAAACCACCCTATTTGGGTGTTTTCAAATAATCTTGATTAACTGACTGGTGGAAAAATAATTTATTTTTGACCTCTATTTAATGATCACTCTTGTAATGTAAAAATTAAACGAGTAAAACATACATATCATGGTATAATTTCCCCTATTTAAAACAAAATAACCTTTGAGGTGTATTTTCATCATTAATTAAATGTGGAAATTGAATGGGATATTGAATTTATAAATGTATGAGTACTATTTTCATTATACCTAGTTTATTATATTGAAATGATTAATATATTAACATATTAATTATTTTGTAATGAGATGTGATATGGCATTCATATGGACATGAACTCCTCTTTATTTAAAATAAAATGATAAATGACATGGATAATATCATGGATGAAATTTATTTTAATAAATGAATTTTCTAAATTCATTGAATTTATATATGACATATTAATACATATAAATTAACTTATATTCAAAAGGATACAGTACAACATGAGTGATGTTAGTTGAATTTTTATAAAACATAGTGATAAGGGATTATAGGTCAAGTATGATTACATAACTCTATTATATTTTGAAAGGGACATTGAGTAGGGTAATTAGAAATGATGTATCACACACCCTTAACCAAGGATAATAGCATGACATCTAAAATAATTAGGTTGTCGGGCATAATGTTCCATTCTCACATGATTCTAAGGTTTGGTATAACCCTCCTCATTGTATATATGATAAGCAACATGGAAACCAGTATTTATTTTGATCAATAGTCATGATTAACTGTATTCATTATCATGATTCTCTTTATTATTATGAGTTATATCATACATTGACTCCAGAGTTACACCTTGGGTCATAGATAATACTATGTATCCATATATATGGTTATAAATGTGACTGCATTTATAGTTCTTATGTATGTGTATAAGAAATATTATTTATATATATATATATTCTAATAGATATTTTATCTTGTGGAAAATTTGGTATGGTAAACCATGTGTCTTTGGGGAACCTGATCCCAAAATTTAAATATTTTTTAAAAACTGCCTTCTTTATTTACATTACATGCACAGTGTTATATTATATATTCACATACTAGATTATGCTATAGAAAGTATTTTTGGTCTCCAACAAAGCATATCTCACAACCTTATCTGGCCTCTATTTCACTTGGGTTCCAGAGATGGCCTAAATTATTTTGGTCCAAGGAATATTACTTACATTGGGAATTATAGATTGGGATATATTAGCACCAGAATGAGTTGGAGCACTAGATTCAGTTAATTATATCCATTTTGGAATTTTCAAATTAATTTATACAATATATTTATTACCGATTTTATATCAACTACTTGGATTTTGTTGTATCACATTAACATAAATGAATCGTTTTATTTGATGTTGGCCATGATTATTAAATATACTAAATTATTCACCTTATTATCACTTATAATTATTTATTCTTCTATTTTCTATTGATATGTTATTATTATACAATTGTTATACTTAGGTAATGATTTTAAAGTCTCTCCAATGTACCATCATTAGACACTCAATTATGAATGGTAGCTTTAGGAATATAGGGAGACATGTTTAATGGTATTAGACTAACTGGATGGAGTCATTTTTTTTGTTTCTCAAGGGTTGGTATGTTTGGAAGTGGAATGATATATATATTTTCTGTTTTACTATTTTTGGAAGATAGATGGGACAATAAGAATGTTTCAGTGATTTGAAAATATCAATGTCTTGGATTAATCAACACACACATGTTAAAAAGTCCACGTTTCATTGGATGTGATTGTTGTTCATGTTTTTCATTTATACTATTGATTATAATTTCACCTTGAGTTATAGTTTTATTTTTTTCTAGTTATATATTTATTGTATTTTACAATTTTCCTATCATGGAAAGGAAATAGGATTACCTAAATCATTCTATGAACATTGAGATTCACATGGAATATATTTTCAAAGATACATTGTTGCATTGAATAATTTTTTTGTGTGTTTATTTAGAATTATTATCTCTATATCCTGTATAGGTGTATTTACCTTCTTACGTTGTAAATTTTCCTATAAATTCCACAATTTTATAATATTATTTCCATGTTTGACGATATGTAATTATTTTTTTATCATTAGTTTTTATAATTACAATTTTTTGGTTCAATAAGTAAAATTTTAGCATCATCCTACATTTTATGTTACTATAAATAATGACGATGAAATTCAATTTAACCAACTTATTTTGACATGTGTGAGTCATGAACCAATGTTTACATGGGATAAACCTTATCAATTTTTATTAAACTGGTCAAATTTTATATCCATAAAGTGTGTGGGTTCCTTAAAAAATTTGATAATTTTGACCCATACACTTGAACCTTTACATTAGATCATGATATACTTGGAGAATGTTGTAAATAAAAATGAAATTAAAATGTTGTCCATAAAATTTTGGTTTCCTATATGAAGTCTTGTATCTCAAAAACATAGGTATGATGAACCATACAACAAAATTCCAAAATGAAACATTGGAACCAATTATTATGGTTGGGGAATGCTTCTTATGAGAAAACTTAATATAGGTGTTTCTAAAAATTATTAATTATGTAAAAAAATATTGTTTGTGGACCCATGATGGATATGGAAGGACCCTCATAGGTTTCCATTATTCTGTTTGTCCTTGGTGCTTCACTCAATGGGGGTACATTAATGATATATAGGGATTTAAATTTAAATAGTTTTCATCTTCTTATATGTACTCACATATAGACTTATGGTGTAATCTTAATTGTCCTAATCAATTTTATTTTAATGACTAACTGTTTATATGATTTTTATTGGTACCTATATGAGGTTTTAGTTAAATAAAATGATTATTACTACCCAATGGGTGTTTTCCAATGTATAATGGAATTTATATTCTCATTCACTATGCCTAGTTGTGAAATTTTATTTTGGTAAATAAAATTATTAAAATGAATTATATGAGGAATTTTAAAATAATGATAGAGAATTAGTTAATAATTATTGAAATAATTATTATTACAACATTTCTATTACTTGTAGAGTTTGTTAAATAAAGGAACTACCTATTTTACCATATGGTTTCTGCACCATAGTCATTAAAAGATGATCCATAAAAACCTTAAATAATGTAAAATGAATTAATAAAATGAATTAAAATGGAACCATACGTGGAATCCTTAGTATCTACCCTCATATAATTTAATTTAAACCTCGTTATGGTCTTTACATAGAATAGAAATTCAATCATTGTCGTTAGGAATCCATAGAATTTTTAATGTTGAGTTAAACCTAAATGTTGGGTGGCAGTTCCAATTTAATTAAA
Organism: Viscum album; assembly: GCA_963277665.1. Lineage (NCBI taxonomy): Eukaryota > Viridiplantae > Streptophyta > Magnoliopsida > Santalales > Viscaceae > Viscum > Viscum album. The sequence goes on from OY728127.1 coordinate 1,385,065,544, forward strand.
CTTTTTCTCACGCAGTGATGTGGTTGACATTTTTCTTTTCATGTGTAGTCCCATGGTAGGTAGCACCCTCAAAACATTAAAACATTGATGATACTTAAAAATTGTTTCTAAATATAGGTGATATTCAGGCATCATATTCAATCGTATAAATATTTTTTATAAAATGAAATCAAATATAAATTATTTTTCATTCAGAAGTTCATCCCATGTATTAGTAGGACCATTATTTAATGCTCGATTATAATGGTATAGACATGCTTAAGTCATGTTTGGCCCCTCAGAATTTCGTATGACCCCTCTTCCTCTTCATCAGTGATGGATGACTTAGGCATGTCGCCATCCTATTTTATGGACATATGGTACTGTATATCTCAAGGATAGTTCTTTTTTAAGGTTTATTGGGTACCTGAATTCATAATTAAGAAAATCCTATGAAGAGTAAAAAGAAAATTCCATTTTTATTTGGAAATCATGGGGTAATATGTGTTTATATTCACATCACCCCTTATGTAAATGGAATTTTTGCTACGGTCCACATGAGTTTATTGGTAATCATTAAATCCTTTATACATTAGGCATAAATCATTGGCTATCTACAACGTAGTGTGAAATTATATATATAATAAACTCAAACTCATAGTAATTATTGGGATGACATCATCAAATGATTAGGTATTTTTACACATCGACCAATTGGTTTTGGATTTTACACCTGATGTTATACCATGTGTGAACGTAACTCTAGAAGACTGATACATGTATTTCAACATTAAATATGTTATATCATTTTTTTAAGAAGATATTCTATCTCTCTATCCATTTTTATTCCCACTATAAACATATCGACAATGTTTATGAAAAATGTTTACTTTTCGGTGGAGTATATGATGTGGGGTGAACCCCCTTTATCAATAAATGAATACTATGACACTCTGTAGGTCTGACTTATATTGTAGAACATGTTTATATACGTGTATTTCCTTGTACATATAACACAAAATAGTAGGAAAATTTAAAATTATGTGTGCTAATATAAAATTCAATGGATTGAGAGTGTTTTAGAATCATGTTGGTGATTGTATGAAAAAATAACGAGGAATTGGTTAGATATGTATGCATCCCTTGAAAAAAAAAAATCATTGATGTACTCTGGTGGTTCTGATTGAGTGATCAAGGGATGACGCATTGGTGATGGAACCATAGTTATGTTGTGATGATACATTTTAATGAACATCCAATCTTCTTCAAAATATACACACTGAGGTGGTTTGATTTTTTGTTCTTTGAGTAGTTAGATTATAGTTGGTTTAGAATAATACAAAGAAATAGATTTTTATTTAGAAGGAGTGTATCTACTCCATTTTGGAAATCATTCAAATTATTTTAGTGTACCATTTGCATGGTGATGATCATCTCCTATATCTTCACATCATCCATGATATACTATGAGAGTTTCTGAAACCTCATGAGATAAAATGATATTACATTATGTTCTAGTAAATAAACATTTCCATAGGCATGCTTCAAATGTGTGGCAATATATAGTGGAATTTTTAGTCCTCAGTGATATATGGTTACGTGATAAAAAAATGACTTGAATTAACTCATGGACTCCAGACATATTTTCATTGACTTTACCACCAATGGGATTTTTCTTTGGACTCAGTCAGGTTTTTAGATGTGTAGACTTTTCAGGTTTATACTAATATCTATATTTTAATCATAAAATTTCTAAATACCATAGATAATCATTGTGGAATATTTTTAATGGTTTTAATGCAAAAATATACTTTTATAGAGCTTGTATGTGATGTCATAATTGAAACAATCAAACATTTATTTATCAGTTAAACACCTATATTCATGTGGTGGAACAACAACAAAAATATATGTTAGGGATTTACATTTCAAGGGATGTTTGGAATGTTCATTAGAGGATAAGTTTTTAATAAACATGTGGTCCCCTAAAAAGACACATCATGATTCATGAAGGGTTATATTGACCATTTATGTTGAGAATTTTGAGAATGGTCATCTATAAAATGGATCAAATTAAAACATATTTTTATGTTAAATAGATTTTAGTGGAATTTATTTACAGGATTTCATTAGAATGAAGTAAGTGTAGTGTGAGCAGGCCAAGGGGTCTCTGGAAATGATTCCTCAACATTAAAAATTAATGTTGTTTTGGAGTTGATCTTCTATTTATGATAATTAAAATTCCAAGATAATATTTAGAAAACTAGGGGACTGTTAATGTCGAAAATTATAATGGTGAAGATACTATGTCTAAAAAGTGTCCTTTTTGAATCTAGAACATATGGCTGAGAGCACCGTAGGATGGGTGGAACAAAATAAAAATATTTGATCTAGCCTATGGTAATACAATATAAGGTATGTATCATCCCGATGTTTCAGTTTTTGAATATGATCATTTGATAGGGTTTGAATGGGTCATATTATGGGATAGAAGGTGGTATTAGCGATACATTGGATGTTGAAATCATTATGAAGTCATTAAAATGAATCATCACGAAACATGTAGGTCTACTTTCTATTTTTTTTTTGTTTCCCTAAGGATTCATAGGAATGAAATGTTCTATGGTGGGGAGGTTGTAATGTCATTTGTCTTAAATGAAGGTGTAATCTCAATGGTAATATGATTTTTCTTATTTGTTGGATGGTCAATTCTTTAATCAAATATTAGGAATGATAAACCATGCTTTCTAACACTGACATTAACTTATAGATTGGTGTGGAAACAATAATTATTTTCCCCTTAAAGGTGTAGTAGTAATGTATACCAATTTCATATCCAAAGTGTTGACCATTGATCAATAATCTATTAGTGAAAACTAAATTAAATAACATTTATTAAATGCTTAAGAAGAATTTAACATTGTTTGTGAAGATCTAATTAGAGACAAGGGATTTTGTTAAGGCTTCGTTTTCCTTCTATAATGACCTCGTGGTCCTATTTATATTAAATCAATATTTTTAAATAATTGGTTTAATAAATGAACTATAAATTGATTATAGTAATACATCCTATATTATTGTAGATAAAAAACACAAAAAGGATACCCAAATTCCTTAGTTGTACTATTTTCCTTTCTATGTGTGAAACTCACAGTGGATCTCCTTTGGGTCATCAATGATATTATAAATTAGTAATTGAGTATCCCATGTGCCCAAATTAGTCTACTATATCATCCCAAAATGATGACTAATCACTAAATAGTACTCTACATAATCATAGATCACCCAATTACTGTGATCCTAATCTAAGAAGAAGAATAATACGTTTCTAGTCGTATCAGTTATAATATTCAGATGTTAAATAATAATATTATTATATACCATTAAAATTATGATGTCCTAAATTCATGAAATTATGAAAAAAAACAATGATATAAGAGAATTAGACAAAATAAATTAGGACTCCAACATTACATAAAGTCGTATAGACTTATTTTAACCAAAAATGGTTTTAACCCTCATTTTAAAATGGAACAATGGATGTAGAGGACACCTAATTCACTATAAGAAATAAATTATAAAAAAAGAAAAAATAGACTTTATTTTGGTAATTCCAGTACTTATCTAATTTTTTTATTATCATCTAGTAGGGTAGCACCCATGTATTAATAAATGTAGGTATCCTATTAATCTCACTAGTTTAAATCATTAAATATTTTTCTATTTTTGTATATACCTTTTAAAATATTTATGTCCTTGAATATTATTAAGTGGTTCAAAATTTCAGAATATAGGTGCAATTCCGAAGTGCCTACAGCACCATCTCCCATTATTATTCCAAATTGTGCAACACATCTACCACTAGGAAAATCTAGTATTCAACAATCATTATCATCATCTGGTGTTCTCTTCCTTCATCATCCATCATTCATATTCATTACCATCCTCCATTCTTCACATGCCATGATCTTTAATTTACTTTATATAACACTACTTATAGATAATTATTGGGGCATGAAATATTAAAATTTTCAATCCTAATGGCTAATTCCTCTTTCCGGGCATAAATAGAATGTATTTCAAAAAATGAATCAACTCTTACCTGGTTGTCGATAGTGACATGGTGAGAAAAGTCCGTAGTATAACATCTCACCCTTTGGACAGTAAGGTGCATGGTATTGGTATAATGGGGAATAATGTTGATGTATAGATATATTGATTATGGAAAAGAAGATCCTTTGTGGATGTGATAATAGAGTCAATAGTGATATTAAGATGGAAGTGTTGAGGGTTAATGATCATTCTCCAATCCTATGGGCTTCACAGACTATGGATGGTACATTATCAATGTAAAGGGTAAAGAATTCATTTGTGTACGTGGTGGTTCTTCAATGGAATGGTGGTGATCAATAGTGGATGTCAGTGAGAAGAAAAAGCGATGAATTATTTCTCAAGACTCTATTGTTTTCTCGATGGAAGAAAGTGGTACCATTCGATCAATATTAGAACATTATTTACACTAGTGGAATTATCTTCCTTCAATGAAATAATATCGATGAATCCTATTTTATAGTGGGATTTTAGAGTTTGAACCTCGAGATCCTGATTTCAGTGGAAGAAGAGATGTTCACTGGTGACAACATAGGGTGACCGATAGTGTTAAGTGGCAGAGTATGAATGGGTTGTGAGTCAATGGAATTGTCATCCAACTCCACCATTGGCCAAATGGTGGATAATTTTATAATGTTGTCTCAATGATATGATATGATCCAAATGGACCTTGATCATCCTGGAATTTGTGGATCTTCATGGATTTTTTAATACATTCTTGTGCATGTAGGCAATGACACATTAAAAGGGAATATTATTTTGGTACAAAAATATGAAGGTAGTGTTGAAGAAAGATGGTGGAAGCATCATCATCATCTAATCCTTCAATATTTATAGTGGATTTATGTAGTATTGAAATGTTATCATGGAGTTCATTTTGGGTCTAGGAGGTGATATGAAGTGGCATGAAGCTTTAGTGGTGATCTCTTGGGAATTATTTAGCTCGTGAAGTGTTAGACATATAATTCACCGGCATTACAGTTGTGGTTGGAGTGATCGATTGGCATTTCATGAATAATATTTGGGTGTGCGAGATAGAGTGATGCATGTACGAGGTGAAAAAAAATAATTTAGTTATTATTAATTGTATATGTACTATTAATATACCCCCATATAAAATGGAACATGGCCATCCAAGTGATTATTAATAAATTTTTTTTGATAACTAGATCAGATATCTATGGATGTGGACGAGATATTGAATTCACATGCACACAAAACATGGTGCATGCATGCTACATGGGCCAATCATGCCCTAGATCGATCATAATGATTGTGTGCTTCATTCCTCACTTTCCACCACATGGTCTTGAGGATACATACATCCCTAAAATATTGGTTTTTCTCTACTAGGGGCCTGCTTGGCTAGACAACCTCTTTATAAGGTGGGCTATGTGAATGTGGGCTACTGGTTGTGGGTTACCCCTTGGAAGGACACTTTTTTTATTCAAAATTCATTAAAAAATATAATAAAATAATTTTGAAAATAATGAAATAAATACCAAATTCAAATTCAATAATAATTTCATTCATTCTAATTCAATTCGACTCCAAATACATAATTTAAATATTTTTAATTAAACTTTGATATATATTGTAATTATTCATTAAAATTCAACATCATTCATTAAAAACAATTAAAATGATTCATGAATATTTAGTGTGTCAAATAGCCACCTTATTAATTTATACGTTCCAATAACCATAAAATCTCAAAATTGAGTCCATATGGAAACAATATTTCGGTTATTTAAATATCATATAAATAAAAAAAATTATTATCAATGTTAAATATATATTTTAAAAAAAATTATATCAATTCAATTTCTCAATTTTCAAGTAAAAAATAAAATACTTTATTTTAATATCTCTTTTTTGATATTGGTTGAACCTATCATTTCATTAATTCATGTTACTCAATTTATTAATATTAAACTTATAATATCTTGATTTAACTCACATTCAATCTTTTCACTCATCACTCATGACCCAATTCATGTAGATTTTGATCATATCACGAGACAATGAAATTTATCCATGAAATTTAAAAATAACCCCTTTCTCCAAATTTTACTGAAAAAAGGAACATTAAATCATAAGGACTTTTCAATTAATTCCCTACTGACTATCTGTCTTATGGTTTGTGAGAATTGATGATTAAAAATTAAGTCTTAAAGAGGATTTTAATATCTAATTTATTGTGTGTGATATAAAGACTAAAATACAAATGAAATTACCACCTTTAAAATAATAGAAACCACATCCTATAAAACAGATATATTTTTAGGGTTAAAATAAAGCATAATGAATGACCTGCATGTTATTGAAAATTCTATACTTTTATACATTTTCTTAAATTTATTTTTTAATATTTTATATGATATTTATACTCAAAATTAATCTCTCACACACAACATAGAAACATATGATAATAAACATTGGTATAGTAAGGGTGATTTTTGATTCCTCCAAGTCACATCCCAATCCTATTTTTTCTCAATTTTTCACGAATTAAAAATAATAAATGTTCACTATAAAAATTAAGAAACATTCTTAATACCCATATTAGAATCCCAAAATGTTTTCCATATAATATATTTCATTCCATTTAACATAACATCTGCAAATAACCACTCAATAAATTTAGAATATCATACAGATACTATGTGTAGGGTAGAAATGGGTAAAAATTTCATGAAACATGAATCATTCCTAATAATTTTTTTCATGGTAGCTCAGGGTAAAAAGGCTTGATTTAATGGTGGTCTCAATTATAAGGGATTTTAGAAAAGTGTAATCAATAATTTTATTTGAGTTTTTGGATAGTCATACATGCTGATTGTTCAAAATATTGATCATTTATGTTACATGCCCCAATATCATACATGAAATATGCTCATGAAAAAATTGGATGTACTTGGTCTAAAAGACCTCTCAACAGTCAGTAAATGATATTTTACAATAACTCATTTCATGAGTAATTATAATGAAATAATTTATATAAATTTCATAAATTCAAATCATAAAATGTTATAGGAAAATTACAATTAGATGATCCAATTAATTAAATCAAATCAAGAATCCACATTTTAATATTTGTGCTTCACTTCAAAATTCAATTCATTATCCTAATAATTGACTATCATTCACTTTTAAATAAAATATATATAATCATATGATTTTTAGGAAACATATTTCACATATATATTTCATGTAAGTAACTCAGTTAAACCATGTGAATTCAATTTCCTAGGTTATCAATTATGTTGGAATTTTTAGTTTAAAAGATAATTTCAAAAACATGTAAGAATTTGTAAACATAAATAATAAAATAAAGATCTCCATAATACCATAAAACCATTTCATTAATTCATTACCTATTCATGGTTATTCTCGTTTACTATATACATTTTGTTTATATAAAACAACTCATATTAGTGTAAGAACCATTTAATAAATTCTTAATGGATGAATTAAAATTAATGATAATATATTCCAATAAAAATAGTAAATCTTATTTTTCCTACTAGAATACTCATTGTGTAATTTTGTGGAAATATCAAAACCTTATAGGAAAAAAATTTTGATAGGTCGTTGAAGTATAATATCCTCTATCATTTTTAGGTAGATTCTGATTGGAATTTTCAGCCTATTACAATTGATAGTAAATGGGGTTCCTTCTACTTCAATCCTGATATGTATAGAACTAATGGGATATAAAATAGTGACTATAAAATTTTCTTCACACATGTAAACAAAGTCATTGTTTTTTAAAGTAATCTTATAACGAGGATGATAAATATTAATAATGTCCTTCATGAATCTTTGGTAAACTTCCACATGGAAAAACTATGATCTAATATTTCTTTCCCATGTGGGATGTGTTAAAGAATTTACTAGATCAACTTTATAATTATCCACCTCATTCCTTTTTTGGAAATTAAATAACCAACACTATCTATTTTTCAAATATAATGTGACTCTTCTAAATGTTATAATAGTATTTATTTAAATAATATTTTTTAATACATTTTATAGATTCCATAATTAATGATCAAAGGAGTTTCCATGAACAGTAAATCCAACAAGAAATAAATCATGAATGTCAACGATGTCATCTGAGAAAACACACACCACACCCAAATAAAATATACCTCAGTAATTTCATAATATAAAAGAAATCCTCTTGTTGGAAAATTTCCCAAAATGGTTGTATAATAGTTTCTTCTCTTATTCTTATAGATATATGGGTACCTAAAAATTACCATCAAATTCATCTAGGAAGAAAAAAAGTGTCATAAAATCTAACCATTTTACCATTTGGTATTTTAATTGGATGGGGAAATTCTCTATTAGTTGACAAGGTTTATACTCTATCATCAATAAGAACCCTCCAACTATTTTGAATTCTCACAATGATTTATTCGTTTATATAATTTTTCATTATTATCAAACAACTTTTCTTAGGAGTCACATGGATGTGACTGACCCAATATGAATTAGAAATCTGGTATATTATGAAATCTATAGATTTTTTAAGAATTTTCTTTTTTAATAGTTTCTATTATAGTGGGTTTAATTGTCCTTTGGGGTCTACAAATTGGTCTAGAGTCCCCATCATGGACAAATATATGTAAATAAATCATGGGGCTTATTCCAAATATGTTTTCATGACTCCACCCAAAGTGTTGAATATTTACTTTAAAATCCTAAATTATTATTTTATCGTGGGTCTTGGGATATATGTTTAGCAATAACCACCAGTAGTTTATTTACTTCCATCAGATACAAATATTTTCAGTGAAAAGAGATAGAATTTATTTCTAGTGGTGGAGTTTGTTCTATAGATGAGATGGGATTCAAATTACATATATCAAAATCAATAATATCCATTGAACGGCCTATCATTAAACTTTTATTAGAAAATTATCATAGAATACAAATTTTATTTCTTTTTGTTTAAGAAAATTATTTATAGGTGTTTATATACTCACTTGTTCCATATATTATCATCATAAAGGGGACTTCCTATGGATAAAAAATCTCTAATAATACCATATTATTCAATGGGATAAATTACATTATTAAGGATAATTCCATGGTGTAAGTGATTATTTGATGGGTTCTTCCTAGATTCATGATCATTAACATACACCTTTATGTCTCCGAGTGCCATGTCTAGGGTTACTTCATGTACATTTATTACTTTATTTGGTTAAATTTATAAATTATCTAGCAAAAATAATTTTAAAATTACCTAATTATCTATCTTATTCCATGGTGACCATATAAATGTATCCTGAAAAAAACATGTCCTTTAACTCCTACTAGAACATCATTCAAAAATATATCATGAAATAGAATGGATCAATTCAACTATTCTACAAACACCCTTGTGGGATTTGGATTTCCTATTTATAAATATCAATTCATATATTTATAAACGAAATTAGTTGATACTCCAAGATTATAGAAGTAATCAAAAAAATTAAATACCCACTGGTGTAAGGAAAAAATTTCATTAGATCGTGATATTTTTGGGTAATGGTGGTGATATCATGGTTAGAACAATTCTACCTATGTTGATTTTATCATTCCCCTCTAGCATTTTTCTATTGGTGAAAATATATTGAATGAGTTTTCGAAATTTGTGAATTTTTCAGATGGATTCGAAGATTGGAATATTAAATTCAACCTTTTGAAAATTTATATACATTTCTTTTATAGTATATTTTCCTCAATTTTCATAGATTCTACAAATCTATAAGGGAATGGAAGGAGGATGAATTTGATCTCCCTTTTCGATATTTTAAATTGATTTTTTGGGAATTCATATCAAGAATATTGTATTGGATTCTTCACCATATAATAATGTATTCTTGTATTGGTGTGGTGATTTTCTCTTGTAGAATCCATCCATAATTTATATTATTTGAAATCTCACATTCTTTTAGTTAATCATCATCTTCCTTGTGATCTAGAAGTTGTAAATCCTTACTACTACTTATGATGATCATGATCACACTTTTTATTGTTTATAGGATTGTATAACTGGGTTTTCTTTGGTACTTTTGATTTCATGTTCTTGAGATTCTAAAATTTATTTGATAATTATTTTACAATATTTTCAGATCCTTTGATCTATAATTATTTACATTTTTCAACTAGTGGTTCAATAGATGTGGGATTTCCATATGATTTGTACTGAAGATAAGGTGGTTTATAGGCATAATATTGGTATTTCTTGATGTTTGGTAGTTGGAATGTGAATTTATTTTGAAATTTTTGTTAAAATGAGGGTTTATTAGGGTTTCTTTTACCTCTAAAACCCATTTTTTGATTCCCTTATATCCATGGTGGGTTCTGTTGAAAATATCTCCAATACGAATTCACATATCTTCATACTGTGTAGTTTTGCACATTGATTAGTTAAGTGATGGGGAGATTTAAATTAAACACATACATTAAATGGGGTTGGTTTATCATTCAATTATTTTACTGAAATCACATATACTATGCTTTTCATTTTATCCAGGTTTGGTTTAATCAGTCGTGATGATTTTGGGGTTGTTAATTCATATATGCTTCTTATGATTACAAACCTTGTTCCAAATGCTTTTGAAATATATGAAATATTACTAATTAGTATCATATATTCCATGGGAGACTTATCGATCAATGATCCTCCAAAAAATACATCCAATTGGTTCCTCTCATTTTCAAACATCCCATGGTACAATAACACTCGGATATGACAATCAAAAATATTATTGAGATGAAATCCAACACACATTTTTTGAATCATTCCAATTATTCATAGGGCTTATCTGCATCATCTTAATTTATGGAATAGAAATCCTTTCTTATTATGTAACACTGGGAGGCTGGGAAGAATATCTATATGAA